>CM048753.1:67557546-70485046 GCA_026315105.1 Locusta migratoria | reverse complement strand
TGTTGCCGCCTGTGTATTCAACCATGTGGTAACATGTTCTTTCAGCTCGTCATCATCGTTGAAGTGTTGTCCACCAAAGACAGATTTTAGGTGTAAGAAGAGAATTACTATCAAAAAAAATTTTTTCACTATAATGCCTGACCTCGCACACCGAATGTGACCAAACAATTCTTACGGAAATTTCAATGGGACCTGTTTGATCATCCTCCATACAGCTCGGACCTCTCTCCTAGCGACTTTCATCTCTCCTTACACTTAAAATATGTCCTTGGTGGTCAACACTTCAACGATGATAAAGAGCTGTTACCACATGGTTGAATACAAAGGCGGCAACCTTCAGTGAAGAATGCATGCAAAAACTTGTGGCACGCTATGACAATTGCCTACAAAATTTAGGCAGTTATGTGGAAAAGTAGTTTAACAGTTGTAGAATTTTGCGCATAAAACTTTCTTCTGTATCTGTGTACTGTGTACAATTTCATTTTATTACCAAACGGAACTTACTTTCTGGACGCGCCTCGTATATATATATATATATATATATATATATATACGAGGGAGGACTCTAACCTACGACGGCGAGGACCCTCCCGGTCTGGAGAAACAGGCCTTAGAGCGCTCGGACACTCCACCACGGGTATCGTACTGTATCACACACAAATAACAATTACAATATCCGAATAAAATACATCACCATATGTAAATGTGTACGGTACCTCAGCTGATGCCCTTCCTGTTTAAAGCAGTCCAGCTACAGCCAGTGATGTACGTGTATCGTGGCACTAGCTCTTCCGACCTATGACGTCAGGGGTTGCTGAGCTGCGATTGGTCCCCCAGGAGCTGTTTAATCGGCCGACACTTCGTGTATTTCTCGATGCGATGTGTTGGGGAGGGATGGGATGGCTTTCGTTTCCCCTGGCCTGCTATGATTTACGACAGAGGAGGGGGCACACGGAAAGCTATCGCCATCACGAAACATTCTGCTCGCTCCAAATGCAAATGCCGCTTCTTCCTGTTTAGCATCTGGTGATTCAGCTGCTCCGCTTAACATCCGCAGTAGTCTAGAAACGTAGGCGGACGAACTGCTGTTGCGAGAACATTTCATAGCAACGTCTAGAATATTTGCGCTACAAATTTTGTGCAGTTGATCCGAACAGCTATGGTGTCAGTCCTATGATCGCTGAAGTATTAAACAGAATGAGTCAAGGTTTTTTTTTTTTTTTTTTTTTTTTTTTTTTTTTTTTTTTTTAATAGTCTATGGGACTTAACGACGGGGTCATCAGTCAATAAACTACTTATGAACTACTTACGAACTAGGACGGCACAAATATCCATGCCCGAGGGGGGATTCGAACCCCCGACCGTAGTGGCCGTGCAGACCGCGACTGGAGCGCCTTAGTCTTCTCGGCCACCGCGGCCGGCTCAAGTTTCTTGAGATGGTTGCTTTGCACAGTACTTGTATCATTTAAATCAATGTAAAACTGTTTTCACTCCATACTAGAGGCCGGTACAGCAACAGCTTATGAATTTATCCCGAAAGCCAGTATCAGTTGCAAAATTTTCTTTATTTCAATGACGCGTTTCGCCCTTTTGAGTCATCATCAGATAATGTAAACTAACGGGCGATCAAAAAGTCAGTATAAATTTGGAACCTTAATAAATCATGGAATAACGTAGATACAAAGGTAAAAATTGACACATAAGCTTAGAATGACATGGGGTTTTGTTAGAAGCACATCTAACGTTATCGGACCTTTTCTCTTCGAGGAACTGCGTGATTCTGGTTTCCTAACTGCTACCGAGACGGGTGAGAGGTACGCCGATATGTTACAGAATCGCATCATCCCCAGCCTGGCTGATAAACACCTGCTGGAACGTACGATTTTTATGCAGGATGGCGCTCCACCCCATATTGCTAGACGCGTCGTTTGGTGATGATCGTGTGCTCAGCCGCCACTTTCGTCATGCTTGGCCTCCCAGGTCCCCAGACCTCAGTCCGTGCGATTATTGGCTTTGGGGTTACCTGAAGTCGCAAGTGTATTGTGATCGACCGACATCTCTAGGGATGCTGAAAGACGACATCCGACGCCAATGTCTCACCATAACTCCTGACATGCTTTACAGTGCTGTTCACAACATTATTCCTTGACTACAGCTGTTGTCGAAGAACCGCAGTAGTCTAGAAACGTACGCGGACGCGCTAATGTTGCGAGACCATTTCATGCCGACACTCGTGTACGCCTAGAATATTGGCGCTAAAAATTTGGTGCACTTGATCCGAACAGCTACGGACTTAAGTCCTCTGATCGCTGAAGTATTAAAAGAGAATGTGTGAAGTTTCTTGAGATGGTTGCTTTCCACACTACTTGTATCTTTTAAATCAATGTAAAACTGTTTTCACTCCATACTGGAGGCGAGTACAGCAACAACTTCGCTGCAGAGTGAAGTTTCATTCTGGAAACATCCCTTAGGCTGTGGCTAAGCCATGTCTCCACCATATCCTTTCTTCCAGGAGTGCTAGTAGTGCATGGTTCGCAGGAGAGCTTCTGTGAAGTTTGGAAAGTAGGAGGCGAGGTACTGGCGGAAGTAAAGTTGTGAGGCGGCATCGTGAGTCGTGTCGGGAGAGCACAGTCGTTAGTGCGCTTGCCCGCAAAAGGCAAAGGTCCCAGGTTCGAGTCCCGGTTCCGGCACACAATTTTAATCTGCCAGGAAGTTTCAGCTTATGAATTTTTCGCGAAAGTCCGTCACAATTGCAAAAATTTTCTTTATTTGAATGACACGTTCCGCCCTTTTGAGGCATCATTAGATCACGGAATAATGTAGATAGAGAGGTAAAAATTGACACACTTTCTAGGACTAACATGGGGTTTTATTAGAACAAAAATCGAATCAGGTTTGTCCATGTATGTATATTTTCACCATCTTAAAGTAATGATATATGTTTTGACATGAACTTTTGTCTGATATGACGTGTCGAACAAACAGTCATTCGTTTCACCAAGTAGTGTTAGGTTATAGTAAAAATCAAATCGACGGGGCACGTTTTCGAGTTTTGAGTGGGGCATATTTTCGCATCGAAAACGTGATCCAGTGCTTCGAAAATGTCTCACGTTCTATGAATAATGTTATGATCAAAATTACTAAAAATTTCCGGGCTGTTATGCCGTGGTCTAGTGGATTTATTATTAAAACCCAACACCCCGCGAGCAAGGATGTGAATCGGACATCCAAAATTGCCACGATCCCCCTTGAGAATGTCCTCCGCAGTCGGGGACGAAACGTTGGGTTTTAATAATAAATCCACTAGACCACGGCAAAACAGCCCGGAAATTTTTAGTAATTTTGACCATTCCGGCCGTGAAAGTCTACATTTTACAATAATGTTATGATGTTCGCTTAACATCGCAAACCTAAGTGTTCCGAAAATGTAGGTTTTGTGCTGTACTTGTCAATTCGTTTCCCCACAGAAAAACCTCTCTCACAGAAAATTTGGATATATTTCCTAATATAAATTAGGCTGCCCGCAACAGACTAACGCCGGCCGCGGTGGCCGAGGGGACTGAGGCGCGCCAGTCACGGTCTGCACGGCCACTACGGTCGGGGGTTCGAATCCCCCCTCGGGCATGGATATTTGTGCCGTCCTTAGTCTTAGCTAGTTTATAAGTAGTTTGTAAGTTTAGGGACTGATGACCCCTAGTTAAGTCCCATAAGCTTAACAAACATTTGAACATTTGAACACCAGACTACTACTTTTACGAGTATTGACGTAATGCCTGCGTGTTTCACGTGCATATCTACCCCAGTGCAAACAACCCTGGTGCCTGCAGGTTTAAGACAGACGCACTCGGAGCGGCCGAGCGCATTGAGGCGCTATGCTCCGATGCGCGAGACCGTTCCCCGTCGGGGGTTCGAATCCCTCCCCCCTCTCGGACATAGATGTTTGTGCTGTCTTTAGTATAAGCTAGTTCATGAGTAGTTTAGGGACTGATGAGGCCGCAGTTGTCCCATAAGCTCTACAAACATTTTTTTTCCACACAGATGCAGTGTCATAGCCGAGTGTACAGGCTGAAGCCCAACCCATTGACGTTCTCGAGAAGATTTAAGACAACTACGAAAAGCAGATCCGAGAAAACGAAGGATAACGAGGCAGCCTGCTATTTTCTGCGATACCTCTGTCAAGGAACAACTAATTTATTGCAAGAGACTTCGAAGAAGAGAAAAAAAATCAGAAAAATGAAAATTGAGAAGTAACTCACGAAATATTTTAAATAACAGTGTGTTTGGGATGAAAGCAGAATAATCGACAAGATCTATGAAATCACATAGAGAAACAAGTGGTAAGAGGGCGGTGATTGTATTTGTATACCGGGTGATCAAAAAGTCAGTATAAATTTGAAAACTTAATAAATCACGGAATAATGTAGATAGAGAGGTACAATTTGACGCACATACTTGGAATGACATAGCGTTTTATTAGAACAAAAAAAAAAAGTTTCAAAACGGCAGTGACTGCTACCCTGACGGGTGAGAGGTACGCCGATATGTTACAGAATCGCATCATCCCCAGCCTGGCTGATAAACACCTGCTGGAACGTACGATTTTTATGCAGGATGGCGCTCCACCCCATATTACTAGACGCGTGAAAGATCTGTTGCGCGCGTCGTTTGGTGATGATCGTGTGCTCAGCCGCCACTTTCGTCATGCTTGACCTCCCAGGTCCCCAGACCTCGGTCCGTGCGATTATTAGTTTTGGGGTTACCTGAAGTCGCTAGTGTATCGTGATCGACCGACATCTTTAGGAATGCCGAAAGACAACATCCGACGCCAATGCCTCACCATAACTCCGGACATGCTTTACACTGCTGTTCACAACATTATTCCTCCACTACAGCTATTGTTGAGAAACCGCAGTAGTCTAGAAACATAGGCAGAGACCATTTCATGGCGACACTCGTGTACGCCTAGAATATTTGCGCTAAAAATTTAGTGTTGTTGATCTGAACTGCTACGGAGTTAAGTCCCCTGATCGCTAAAGTATTAAAAGAGGAATTGTGAACTTTCTTGAGATGGATGCTTTCCACACTACTTGTATCTTTTAAATCAATGTAAAACTGTTTTCACTCCATACTTCTGGCCGGTAGAGCAACAAATTATGAATTTATCCCGAAAGTCCGTGTCAGTTGTGTACGCAATACTGCCGCCATTTTTATCTTAGCCATATCGCCTTCCTATATATTTTTCTGTGCCGGACAGAGAACGTTGAAACAAGACGAGAGAGGTTAAACGCAACTAAAATTTAACGGAAAACCTGTCTTACACCGATTTGTTACCTATAGTTTGCTTTGGTGGAGTGGCCGAGCGTTCTAAGGCGTCTAGCTACGGAGCGCGCCACTCCTTGCCGTCGGAGGTTCGAGACCTCCATCGGGCATGAATGTATTAAAATTAGAGGAGCATAGTTTCAAGTATTATGTCAAAAAAAAGTACATTTTATAGGAGAAGCAAAAAACTGATTACTCGTAGCCTGAGAAACATTTCGCAAATTTTTAAATTATGTAGTCGTTTTATTTGAGGTGTACTTCTAGGTACGTGAAAAAGAAAATGTGTTGTTTTGATCCAATAATTTGTAAAATATACAAATAAAAAACGAGTACGGTGGTGAATGTGTAATCAAGCATTTATTTTTGTTTCTTTATGCAATAACAGTAACTGTTAACAGAAAATTAAATCTTTACGTTAAACATTCTGATCTACAACATGTTTATAACGTCCTTTTTTTGTTGATTAATTGACTCCAGAAACATTGCTTCCGCCATAATCGAAAAACTACTCTGAACACAAAGTTGAAAATGTAACTGATTATTCAATGTATGACATTGTTGAAAATAGCGCGCCAACTATCAGTGTAGCCAACAGAGTAAAGTAACAATATTGCTTCACTCTGGACACAATATGATTTCGAACACCTGCTACAGTAGACGGAATACGATTTGTAACACCAGCTACTCTACAGACGCAATTTACGCTGTTATTGAATCCGGTCTGTTACATTCTGACTTGACAGCATGAAAGATCGCTATATAAACTATACAAAAATGTTACAAACTTAATTTTGTTCACGGGTGGACTTAATACGATTTGAATCGATGTTCCTCTGTTGTTGTCCTTAGCATAAATTAGTTATGTAGTTTGTAAGCCTAGGGTTTACGACCAAAGATTTAGAAACATTTGAATATTTTGATCCTACGGTTTCAAGCACAGCCTCAATTACTTTCGCCAAGAAGTGTGTCGAGTTTTCGATCGGTCTCTATTGAGGTCACGATAGTCCGATTATCGCCGTGGAGTGAGAAGGATAGGGGGAGGGGGTGATTAGGTAAGGACACCTGTTAACGGCCACCGCAAAGGTTTGCTGCATTTCGTTTGCGGGGTCGTTATATCCGCAGTTTATCTCCCGGATAATGACGGCTGCAATTATGGATTGGTGGCCGAAATGGAACGATTCCCAAATGAGCTGCCGTTTTAAAATGTATCGACGTCGTTACCATTATAGTGAGGTGTTTAAATTGATACTATTAAGCGAGAATTTATTGCTGACTCTCAAATAGACTAACTTCTGTCGGTGATGCTGAAACCACACAGTTCAATATATACGTTCGAAAATTTCAAAATTGGAAGGTGGGTTTGCATTCGCACGAAACTTCCGATTAGATAGTCGAAGATCTTATGTGGCAAGTAATACAGATAAAAAAAATGCATAAATAAATAAAAATAAATAAAGAAAGAAAGGGAAACATTCCTTACTTCGGAGGATGAACATCACACAAGGTAGAACGCGAGGTAAGAATCTACTGCGATAAATATTTAGTTGTTGCAATAATTGTTAAAATCAATAGAGTTTGTCGAACAAATGTTTTATTGTAAAGATAATTTGGATTTAATGAAAGTCCATCTCCAGTTGATTGAACGCCACATGTACCATTTTTACGTAAACATGTACTGTATCGTTGTTTCACTAACAAGAATTATGCTCAGACGAATGGAAAATATGGTGGAATCCGACCTTGTGGAAGACCAATTTGGATTAATGTAATACTTACATTACGACTTATCTTAGAAGATAGATTAAGGAAAGAGAAACTTACGTTTTTAGCATTTGGAGGTCGGGATAAAGCTTTTGACAATGTTGACTGGAATACACATTTTCAGATTCTGAAGGTAGCAGGGGTAAAATATAGGGAGCGAAGAGTTATATTCAACTTCTACAAAAACGCAATTATTAGAGTCGAAAGTCACGAAAGGGTCGCAGTGGTTGGGAAGGGAGTAAGACAGGGTTGTAGCTCAAAAATGTCCAAATGTTTGTAAATCTTTCGGACCAAACTGCGTGGTCATCAGTCCGTAGCTTACAAACTACTTAAACCTAGGTAAACTAACCTAAGGACAAACACACACATCCATGCCCCAGGGAGGATTCGAACCTCCACGTCGAGCAACCGCGCGCTCCGCAGCGAGACGCTTTAGACCGCTCGGCTACTCCACCGCGGCAGGGTTGTAGCCTTTCCAGAAAGTTGTTCAATCTGTATATTGAGCAAGCGCTGAAGGAACGCAAAGAGAAATTTCGAGAATCCATTATAGTCGACATGGTCGATTAGAAAGTGTCCGCAACTGCACTATGTTATTTTAAATGTGTTTATTTCCGTCAACAGTTGCAATATAATTGTTTAATAAACTGTTGACGGAAATAAACACATATAAAATAAATTTCGAGAAGTAATTAAAGTTCAGAGAGAAGAAATAAAAAAGTTTGTGGTTTGCTGACGACATAGTAATTCAGTCACGGACAGCAAAACACCTGGAGGAGCAGTTAAACGGAATAGATGAACATTAACAAGAGTGAAACAAAGGTAATGGAATGTTGTCTCAGAAAATCAGGCGATTGTGAAGGAATTATATTAGGTAATGGGACAATAAAGGTAGAAGATGAGTTTTGTTATTTAGGTAGCAATATACTTGCTGATGCCGAAGTAAAGAATATATAAAATGCAGAATTTTCTGAAGAAGTGAAAATTTTTTATATCCAATATTAGTTTAAATGTTAGGTAGTCATTTCTGAAAGCATTTGTCTCGAGTGTAGAATTGTATGGGAGTGAAACGTGGCCAATAAGAAGTTCAGGCAAAAAGTTTTCGAAATACGGTGCTACAGACGAATGATGAAGATTAGATGGGTAGATCACGTAGCTAATGAGGAAGTGCTTAACCGAATCGGGGAGAAAAGGAGTTTCTGGCATATCCTGACTAAGAGAAGGGATAGATTGGTTGGACACATTCTGAGACATCAAGGAATTGTCAAATTAGCATTAGAAGGAAGTGTGTGGGGTAAAAATCGTAGAGGGAGACCGAGGGACGAATACAGTAAGCAGATTCAAAAGGATGTAGGTTGCCGAATGTATTCTGAGATGAAGAGACTTGCACAGGACAGGGTAGCGTGGAGAGCTGCATCAAACCAGTCTGCGGACTGAAGACGACAACAACAACAACAACGTAATTGACCTATATATTAATTAATGTTTAGCATTTGGTATGGTTTAATCCTTATATCCGAGCATTCCGATGGAAAATGCATAACTGTATCGGAATTTTAAGTACGTCACGCCTATTTTTCTGAGGTCGGCATTGTGCGCCGATATATTTGATTCATGTGGATATTTTGGGCTGATCTAGCTTTTTTAGTGATATGTGTCTATGGCGACAAGCATGTTGATGTCTTATTGCCAAAAAACGACTCTTTAGTCGTTCACTATCATTCCCTTTGTCAGCTTTGGGATTGCAATGTCGCTATTATACGATTTTTTTTTTTTTTTTTTTTTTTTTTTTTTTTAAGTAAATGAATGTTATTGTTGACTACGTTTGTACATATTCTTTATGTGGTATTGAATAGTAGTTTCATTACTATATTGTAATATTGTATTTTCAGTGTCCTACCATACAATACTTTTTTATGTTTTTGCCTTAGTCAGTTGATTAGGTTTGTTTAATACACAGGGACCTGAAGATGGCATAGTGGAATGCCGAAACTGGTTGTAATAGAAAAAAATATTTCACTATACTTACGGCTGCTGGTATCTAAATGATGGATTCAATAAGACTTAATATAATAAGTATTTAGACGCAACGACGGCGTATGTTTCACTTACTTCACTGCAGATGTGGTGACACGTTCGACATAGCACGGGAATGACGAGTGTAAGAGGGCGTGGACGATAGGGGCGCTACAAGCATAGCGTGCGACTTGTGGGAATTTGAGACGGACGGGAAATGTTCAAATGTTTGTAGTCTATGGGACTTAACTACGGGGTCATCAGTCCCTAAACTTACAAACTACTTATGAACTACTTACGAACTAGGACGGCCCAAATATCCATGCCCGAGGGGGGATTCGAACCCCCGACCGTAGTGGCCGTGAAGACCGTGACTGGAGCGCCTCAGTCGACGGACGGGAGGCGAGCACGGGTGGCCAAGTTGTTAAGGCGACCGCTGGCGCGAAGCGGGAGACCGGGGTTCGAGTCCCGGTCCGGCTCACAGTTTCACTTGTCGCCGTGGTTAATATCAATGTCCTTCTTTCTTCCCCTCTTAAATGATAATTTACAAATTGTGAAGCATATCGTGCGTTGTACACCTTCAGAAACCTATCAATAATGACCCATGAATGGTAAAATCGCCGTGTCTCAATGTAATGTAAATAGTTACGGGGAGTTTTGCAGCATACAGTGAGGAAAATATTTATAGGTCCAACATCGTCGAAGACATTTTGGAATTTGACATTAAAAAGTACTTATTCAAGGAACGCTAATTTTTAATGAAGTATTTAATTCGACAGGGCGGTTTCGACGTGAATGCCATTGCCACGTTAAATAGGAAGGTCTTCTCAACCTTGTAAGATCGCTGCTTACCTGATCTTCTTAGTTCTTATTTAACACACACACACAAACACAAACACAAACACACACACACACACACGATCTAACAAGGATAAGAAGAGCTACCAATACAACCTGACTATGACATTCATGACGAAACAGGCCTGTCGAGTTAAATAATTGATAAAAAAGCAATGTCGTTTGAAGAAGTTATAATTTGGGAATGTTTCGTTGTAAACATAGGGCAGTGTTATTGGTCCTCTGCTGTTCCTTATTTACATAAACGATTTAGGGGAAAATCTAAGTAGCTCTCTTAGGTTGTTTGCAGATGACGCCGTCATTTACCGTCTAGTAAAATCATCTGAAGATCAAAACCAACTGCAGAACGGTCTGAATAAGATATCAGTATGGTGTAAAATTGGCAGTTGACTCTGAATAATGAGAAGTGTGAAGTCATCCACATGAGTACGAAAAGAAATCCGTAAAATTTTGTTTGCAAGATAAATCAATCAAACTTGAAGGCCGTAAACTCCACTAAATATCTAGAAATTACAATTCAGAGTTAAACTGGTAAGAACACGTAGATAATGTCGTGAGAAAGGCGAACCAGAGATTGCGTTTTATTAACAGAACCCTTAAAAGATGCAACAGAACTACTAAAGAAATTGCGTACACTGCGCTTGTCCGTCCATTTTTGGAGTATTGCTGCCCAGTGTGGGATCCTTATCAGGTGGGTTTGACGGAGGACATCGAAAGAGTCCAAAGAAGGGCAGCTCGTTTTGTATTGTCAGGATACAGGGGAGACAGCGTTACGGAAATGATACAGGATCTGGGATGGGAATCATTACAACAACGGCGCTTATCGCTGCGGCGTGGGCTACTTGCGAAACTCCAATCGCCAACATTCTCCTCCGAATGCGAAAATATATTGTTGACTCGCACTTACATAGGAAGAAATGATCATCAGAATAAAATACGAGAAATCAGAGCTTGAACGGAGAGATTCAGCTGTTCTTTCTTCCCGCGCGCTATTCGAGAATGGAATGGGAGATAAATAGTATAATTGTGGTTCGATGAACCCTCTGCCAGGTAGTTAAATGCGATTTGCAAAGTATCCCATGTAGATGTAGATATGAGGAGACCATGCGAAACTGTTAGTTAACAGTTGCAGCCGTTCTGTAAGTTACTAACTTATAAATTGCGTCACTGTTAGGTGTATATACTATGTAGGCGAACCACTGTACACGTAAACAGTTTGGGTAATGGTTAGCGAGTACAAATAGTAGAATAAGGAAGTCATAAATTATATGACCATGCAAGATGAGGCAGTTTCTTTCACAGCTCTGTTTTTATACATCATAAATCCATAAAATATGATAAAAAATACAATTTTGTGCCTGCATGTAACAGCATAGATAGTATCTGCGATGCAGATCGCTAATGGAGTTACTGACAAAGAAGGAATAAATTAAAATGTCATACACGGTGCGGCAGTTTTTAACACATAAAAATCGTTTATGATGTCATATCTCATAAGCTGTCTGTTTAAAAATGATATAATTTTGAATGCACAATCAGTGATATATGTCAATACCGGATGAAAAAACTGTCCCCAATACAGTTAGCAGTACGGGATTAATAGGTTATATCGCATAAACAGCTACACTCTAACAAGCATATTAAGCGATAAACTTTTTGTATATAAAGAACAGTCTAGTGCAAAAAAAATTTTTTTTTACTAGTTTCGGTCTTATTTTAGATAATCTTGAGGAAATTAAGCTTCTGAAGATGGTCTAAAATAAGACCGAAACTAGTCGAAAAAAAAAACATTTTTGCACTCTAAACTGTTCATTTTAATAAATTTCAGTAAGAATGCTGTTTCCCATAAGTGAAGCAAAAAGGTTTCTAAAAATATGTGATAAACTTTTTCCCTTTGAATTTTCTTTCAGGCCGCATGGCAGGGGTTGAGTGAGGGTGAGGATAGAGCCTTTGTAGAGGGCAAAGTGGTCAGCATTAAATTCTTCTATAAGAAAAATGGAAAGTTGTTTATACATTTTCCTCAATCGACCGACAACTTTTCCAGTTCCGATAACACAAAGGATGAATTTAATTACGCCGTGGCGGAGCGGCCGAGCGCATTGAGGCGCTATGCTACGATGCGCGAAGCCGTTCCCCGTCGGGGGTTCAATCCCCCCCCCCTGCCTCGGACATGGATGTTCGTGTCATCTTTAGTATAAGTTAGTTCATAAATAGTTTGTAAGTTTAGCGACTGATAACCACGTAGTTAAGTCCCATAAGCTCTACAAACATTTCAAAATTCGAATCTAAGTACAGGGTGACCACTTTATTTTGACCACCAAAAATATTTCTGAGCCAACAACAGCTATTGTGAAACAACTTTCACCGGATCCATGTAAGGCAGGAGCCCATGAATGTAAATATTTTGAAACATTCTGAAACGAAAGCATTAAGGTGTTTTTAACACAACATACGTCATTTTTATGAAAAACTAGCTGCAAACCCGGCGTTGCAAGGGTGTTTATCTCTTTATTACTGTCATTTCTCAGGTATATATTCATCTGTGTAAGGGCTGTATGTCTGTAAAATCTCTTGGGAATGCTGTTACTAGTAAAGAAGTAACAGAGTAAAACTGGGTGCGTTTTTCATGAACGTTACTGTTTACGTGCTCATATCTCGGGAACTACGCGTCGTATTGTGATACAATTTAGAATCTAAATTCAACTATATGCGTGTATACCTTCTGTAAACTTTCCTGCGGCTACAATTTGTAGTGTAGAAATTATAAATTGTAAAGTCATACCGAATGCCGCAGATGTACACAAAAACAATGAAAAAGTAGTAAGCGAGAAACTTTTGTTCCTTTCATCATTTTACTGTGGTTGCCAGCGAGAAAAATTTTAATAAAGGTTTGGAATTATGTTTAAAGTTTGTTGCAAGTCGCTAAGTACTGTCATTCTTATACAGTGTATTTCGAAAGTCTCGCCGCATTATATGGCATTTTTTGCGATTTCCATTGGTTATGACGTAATATCTTTCGAACCATGAGCCGTATGTGATTCTTAACCATGCTGCAATTGTTACCTCACGGTAAGGAATATGTGTACCAAATTTGGTTGAAATCGGTCCAATGGTTTAGGAGAAAATGAGCATCGTTGTCGCAAAATGCAGCAGTTTTTCGCGCATCTCATTGTTTATGACGCCATATCTCGTGAATTACATTACGTATGTGATTCTTACACTTACGGCGACCGTCCTCATGGATTGAAGCTTACGTGTACAAAATTTCGTAAAGAGTGGAACAAAACTGTAGATTTGTATGTAACACGTACAAATATACGGACACACTGCTTTACGTAAACATAAGATAACCGGTATCCTGTATTAGCGTTTCTAAATTCTATTCATGGACTAAAACTTCGGAAGTCGGTATGACATTACAATTTGCAATTTCTACACTACAAATTGTAGCCTCAGGAAATTTTCCAGACAGTATACACAGATATAGTTGAGTGTACCTTCAAAATTGTATCACAGTACGACACGTAGTTCACGAGATATGAGCACATAAACAGTAACGTTCATGGAAAACCGCCCCATAAAGCACCAAGTTTTATTCTATTACTTCTTTACTACTAATTGTATATCGAAGAGATTTTACAGACATAAAGCCTTTATACAAATGAATATATACCTGCAAAATGGCAGGAATAAATAAATAAATACCCCGGCAACGCCGGGTTTTCAGCTAGTGTGTAATAAAATAATTACCAACATTTACAATATACAATTTTGTATAATATTTTTTAAAAATTTTTCATTACAAATTCACTTACTTTTAAGTTGGATTGACGTCCATAAAGCACATTAGAGTTAGTGTCTTTTTGTGGCAAGATGGTATAGTCACGTTTTATCCCACTAATGTTTTTATTTGACAGATATATAGAAGCTGTTTACTCTCTTGATGCTTTATGTTTACAGTAAAATATATCTGTGCTAGTCAGAGGGTGTACTCGTGTGTTTTGGATAATATAATAGCAGAAAAAAACATCGTTTCTTTTTCTTGTGTGAATTTTTATCCTTTTTCCTTTTGCAAAATTTCAATAAAGTTCTCTAAATAATTTACATCTGTCAAATAAAAAAATTTATGAGATAAAACGTGACTATACCATCTTATCACAAAAAGACACTAACTCTAATATGCTTTATGAACGTCAGTTAAACTTAAAACGTAAGTGAATTTTTAATGAAATTTTTTTTAAATTTTTTATACAAAATTGTATATTGTAAGCGTAGGTAATTATTTTATTATACATCACCACGTCCACTTGAAAATGGCAAAAGCCGAAACAAAGTTGTAGTGGAATAAATTTGCGCAAGCTGACTAAATACTGTTTGCAGCGAACTTGGATTTCTATATTACGATAAGGTCATTTTCGCCGTACGTAATTTAATTCTGAATGCGGTGACTATTTTTATAATGAGGAAGTGTTCGTTTAGGATGTCTCGGTACTCACCTTTAGAGCCACCTGGATGTGTTGGTTGCCCTGGAAAGCCGATCGCCGGCGAGGTGCGTCGAACGTACAGCGGACGTAATTCCGTTACGCCGTTACGTCGCTAGCGTTCGCGCCCTGCCCCTAGTGAACGTTTGCGTCGACTGCACTGGCGACGCCTGCCGCGGGACTGACTGCAACCCGCACAACGCGGCCGCGAAAGCGCCGCTAGTTCCAGGGGCGGCCGCGAGAGGCGCAACCGGCGCTGCACTCCGCGTAAGAAACCGGGGAACAATTAACGTGCATAATCTAGTCACACGCGGTAGTGCTCGTGGAATGGATATATAAGGCATAAGCGCTGCCTAGATGTTAATGCGAACCCATCAATACATTTTTTTACCTCAGACAAGGTACCATTTCTCACTGTTGTTCTGCTGCTGCCTTACTTTGAGCCCATAGCCGACACCTAACATTCGTCATCTGGTTCTTGATACGAAATTTGGCTTACGAATCTCGACGTTTCGCTGGTGGAATCGGAGAAGGAGACCCACAAGCAACGTTGCAATTCGTATCACGTTCACTTCGTCGCCTTATTCTCAGAAATGTAGTACGCACAAACTCAAGCCTACTAGTAACATCCTTACTGCTGTTTTTCATCTTGCACTCATTCTCGGACGTCCACGCTTAAAACAATCCAATGTTCTTGCCTTAGTCGACGCAAGCTGACGAAATTCCTCTGTTTGTATGTGGTGGGTTGCAGTTGCTGCCCCCTAGAACGGTCGGCCGAAAAATAGTTTCAGGAACGTTCGGGCTGGGTCTGAGGGACCAACAATTAAAACGCTGATGACAAGTGCCAAAACAGTGTATTTACATCGAATGACGTGTTTTTATAATGTTTAGGTCCTACCAGATGATGTAGGGACATTATTTTAACGTTCTGAATTTCACAATTGCTGTAAAAAAAAAAAAAAAAAAAAAAAAAAAAAAAAAAAAAAAAAAAAAAAAAAAAAAAGAGTAGAAAATATACTTCTTTGTAGTAATAAATGTAACCACACTAGAAGTACAAGTAAATTGGATTGAAATACAAATATAAATGAGAATAATTTGTAGAACTGAGAAGCAGAGTTGTTGAATTTATGTTATATAAATCGAAATTGTGGATATAATGAATAGTTTGTGTCATATCGTCCTCTAAAGTCGTCAATTTTTTGTAACAGACGACACAAACCATTTCTGCATGCACCAAGCACAAATATATTTTGCAAATTTTGCAGAAGTATTTAGTTTTGCTGTCCTTGCACGTATAGCATCTTCCCCTTCATCCCCACTTATTTCACTATTGCTATAATCATCACTGTTGTATTGGAGGGAAGTGTGTGGGGAAAAAACCGCAGGGGAAGACCAAGAGATGGATACAGTAAGCAGATCCAGACAGATGTAGGTTGCCGTTCTTATGTGGATTTGAAGAGGTTTGCTCAGGATAGGGTATTGTGGAGAGCTGCATCAAACCAGTATCCGGACTGAAGACCACAACAACAACAACAACGATCACTGTTTATTTCGAAGTCTGGGTCCGTGTCAGAATCGTCAATTTCATTATCGTCATCGTATAAAATGTTGCAAATTCCACAGTATGAAACACTTTCTCTTGAAATTTTATATCTTAAATTATTGACGTCATAAATAGTTCAGAAAGTAATTTGAAACTGGAAGAGACACCAAATAAAAATACACCCGCACTGGTAGAAATCAATATCGTAAACGGTCGCGCTGGGTCTGATAAACCCTCCCGCTTTTTGGAGAACTGCCGAGCATTGTCTGAACGATTTGAAACCTTATTCGTGATGTTAACGCCTTCTCTTGCATGTTTCAGGAAGCTAGCACAGCGCTCGAGTCAGATCAGCGACTATAAGCATATAAATTCATTGACATAGAAACTAGTGGGTCTGACAGACCCAGCCCGACCGTTCTAGGGTTATAGTTACCTGACATTATTATTCAGGTTTAGGAGGCGATCTAAAAGTTGGTGATGATTTTCCTGTGAGATTTCTTTACTTGTCCAGATCGATTATTTACATAATTGCTTGATGACTAGGTTCAACTCATTAACCCTCCGTCGGGCTCCCCTCCAGATGAAACAAAATCAGGCGCACCCGGCCTGAGAGGCCACCCACATATTTTGTGGACTAGCTCCGCCATGTTAAATCCAATTCAAAATGCGTGTTGGCTAGTCTTGAAGAGGATCTAAAGGAAGGAATTACAGCAAACTTAAAGCATAATAATGGGTTTATTGAACAGAATACACCTGAAACTAAAGTAATCAAAATTACCAATTTCCCACAAAGAGCATTAAAAATTGGTCGAACAGACAGCCATAAAAGTAATGAAGTTATTTTTAAAGGACATTAGGCAGTCTATTCTGACATGGAATCATCTTATCTCGCCACATTTGCAGCCAAAAACCGATGCTTTAGCTCCCAAATCAACAGCTGAAACACAGGTATGGCACAGAACGTATACGTCGCTCAAGCAGATCGGTTGATGACAAGCTGAACATTGGTGATTCCTCATCCTCCTAGCTCTTGTTTCAGCCACGTATGGTCGACTTTTTAGCCATTTGGGAGGTAATGTGGGAGAACTTTCCCATTCCTTGTGGGGTAAAATTTTTTTCTGTCGAGTTTGCAGCCGAATCGACAATCCACATATATTCATAGCATACTTCGCAGGCTAAAATGTCCAGTTACAAGTAGATGATACAAGGTTTTGTAATTGGTGGCGTCATTTGTAGCAATATCTTTTACACTGGTTGTCGTGTAATAATGATGTGACTCTTCACACTATGAATGGTAGAAGGTATCTACTTAGACTACTTCGTCGTTTTATCGTTTCCAAAATAAAAACTCCTCACATATTTTCTTCTTCATATTCCCGAGCTGTTCCCTAAACTCCCTGTTCAGTTGCTGAGTCCTCCTTGCCTTCTCCTACCTCATCCTGAGAGTGGGTGTCTCTCTCATCGACTAAATCTTCGAGTGTGGCTGGATCTTCAGCAGTTTCGTCCTCGAGGAGGCGCATTATTTCCACAAGATCATTGACTTAGAGGCATAATATACTTTTCTGGACATTTCAGCAGAAAATATGGATGTGATAACGAACGGAAAAGAAAGGAAAACTGAAATTATAACTCGATCAGGCGCACTCAGTCTGAAGGGCCAGGGTCGTCAAAGTCTTCTTTTTTTCCGAAGGTAACGGCGAGAATCACAGAGGAGAGACTTAGTTTGATTGAAACGAAGTAATAAAATAAAAATATCTTGAAAAATCTCACCTTAAAAACTATAACGTAATCGGGCGCAGACGGCCTGTGAGGCCCAAGGAGTTCCCCGTGATCTGCGTGGAAATCGACGGCAGCCTGCGGATCGGCACTGTGTGAGGTTCCCAAAGTTACGCGACTAAACGGAGAGGCGGGCCGCTGGGCCACCACTGTTAAGCACGGGGATCAAAAAAGTGTTTTGCTGGCCTGTGAGGCCGACTGCGCCCGACGGAGGGTTAAAGAGCCATTTTCGAATCTTAATGTCCAGGCATAGTGAAATGTTTAAAAGATGCAACACTGTGGCAGGATATAAATGGTATGCACATATTTACCCATCCAATGTGCCTTGGAGTCACGTTCTGTCCCTGCATACAGTTCGCTTGAGTCTAGCAGCGGCATTTGCAGGTATAACACGCTGCCTAGCGATGTGGGGAAGTGAACTGTATGCAGATAAGCACACGCAAGTGTTTAAAACTGAATCTGTCAGTCTGTTAGCAACGTTTGCAGTCATCACATGCTACCTCTGCGTTAGCCTCGTTTCATTTCGCAGATTTACTAAAACACTCTCTCTCACACTACAACAATAATCAGAGTTGGAACTAAAATAGTGGCAACTATTTATTTATAACCGGTATCAAAGCATGTTTGTACATGAAACTGTGCTTCAAAGTCCTCACCAGGATAGTGTACAACCCGTAGCCGGCTATGTTGAAATGTTCAAATCTATCGGACCAAACTGCGTGGTCATCAGTCCGTAGTTTACAAACTTAGGTAACCTAACCTAAGGACAACACACACGCACACACCCATGCCCCAGGGAGGACTCGCACCTCTGACGGCGAGAAACCGCGCGCTCCGCGGCGAGGTGCCTGAGACCACTCGGCTACTCCACCGCGCGGCCTAGGGATGTGGAAGACGTAGCAGTGGCGTTCCACAGGGAAGCGTTATTGGTCCCCTACTCTTCCTCGTGTTTATAAACGATTTAGGAGACAATCCGAATAGCTCCCTTAGACTGTTCGCGGATGATGCTGTCGTTTATCGGTTAGTGAAGTCAACAGTGGATCAAAAGCAACTGCAAAGCGTTTTAGACAAAATTTCTACTTGGTGCGAAAATTGGCAATTGACACTAAATAAAGAGAAGTGTGAAGTAATACACATGACCACTAAAAGAAATCCGCTGAACTTTAATAACACGATAGATCAGTCACACCTTAAGGTCGTAGATTCTACCAAATACCTAGGAGTTACAATTACGAACAACTTTGACTGGAGGGAACACATACAAAATATTGTGGGGAAGGCGAACCAAAGGTTACGTTTCATTGGCAGAACGCTTAGACGATGCACCAGCTCCACCAAAGAGACTGCCTACATCACACTTGTGCGTCCTCTCCTGGAGTACTGTTGCCCCTTGTGGGACCCTCACCAGCTGGGACTGACGGAAGACATTGAGAAGGTTCAGAGAAGGGCAGCTCGTTTTGTTTTATCACGTTACGGGGGAGGGGGGGGAAGCGTCACGTAAATGTTGCACGAATTGGGGTGGAAATCATTAAAAGAAAGACGTTATTCATTGCGGCGTGATCTGTTTGCGAAGTTTCAATCATCGACTTTTAGTTGTGAATGTGAAAATATTTTGCTAGCACCCACCTACTTAGGGAGACATGACCATCCCAATAAAATAAGAGAAATCAGATCGAAAACGGAACGATTTAGGTGTTCTTTCTTCCCGCGCGCTATTAGAGAATGGAACGGTAGAGAAAAGTTATGAAGGTGGTTAATGAACCCTCTGCCAGGCACTTAAATGTGATTTGCAGAGTATCTATGTAGATGTAGATGTAGAGGCTGTTCTGTCGACGGTGCGAATGTAGCAGTCTACTGCCCATCGAATGACTACAACAGTTGTGAAGCGAATGCCACGAAGTGATTATTCATCTTCGGAATAAAATCAAAGTCGCGAGGACTTCAGTCCAGGGAGTGTGGCGGATGGTCCAGTTCTTCCCAGTACCATCGACCGAACAGAGCAGCCACAGCTTGCGCTGTATGCGACCGCGCATTGTCGTGCTGAATGGTGGCACAAAGTGTTGCCGCTTCTTTCGCAAAGCTGGTCGCAGGTGAAGCTCCAAAAACGAACAGTAATACTCTACACTGACGGTCTGACGTGGAGGAACGTAGTGCATTAGGATAACACCATCACAGTCGTACTCGAGAATCACCAGAACTTCCACCATACTAGGGCTCTGAGGGACTTTCGACTTTCGCAGCGACCGTAATGACGCCATTCGTTGGACTGGTGTATCAGTTTAGGCTGGTTCGATGTGACCCATATCTCATCCAGTGTTACGATACGGCGTAAGAAAGCCTCTCCTTCGGGCTCATACCGCTCCAAGTGCGTCTGAGCAGCGTCGTAACGCATCCATCTCTGCATTCCCGTCAATTTTTGGAATAATTAATGCTGCATCAGTCACTATTTACTAATATTTTTTATTGTCACGACGCGTTTCGGCAGCACGCTGCCATCATCGGGTGCATTTTCACAGTTACTGGTTACATTCTTGACGTATTATGTTTTGTGTTGTGGGTGCCAGTGAGGTTATGTTTGTACAGTTTTAACCTGTTCAGGAAGATATAGCTATTTTTAGTCTCATGTTTCGTCATTATAGTTTTTGGATTATTGTGGTGATGTATTTACTTACAGTTTGGATAGTCTTGATAATCGCATTGTCTGGCACACACAACACAAGAATATAGTTACATATACACTTACAGCACATGTGCACAGTTTGTATTTGAAGGTTACTGTACAAAGATCCTTAAAAGCTAAGATAAACTACTTACATCAGTATTTAAAGTGAATATGCCATAAAAAGTGCATATGTAGCTGCATGAGTTGAAACAGAAGTTGCTACATTTTAAAGAATTAATCAATCAGTGTTACATTATTAATTTTACTTTTATTAATTTTATATATTAAATTTATAAAATTAAATCAATAAAATTAATAAAAGTGAAATCATTAATGTAACACTGATTGATTAATTCTTTCAACTCATGCAGCTACATATGCACTTTTTTGCCGGCCGCGGTGGCCGAGGGGACTGAGGCGCTCCAGTCACGGTCTGCTCGGCCACTACGGTCGGGGTTCGAATCCCCCCTCGGGCATGGATATTTGTGCCGTCCTAGTTCGTACGTAGTTGATAAGTAGTTTGTAAGTTTAGGGACTGATGACCCCGTAGTTAAGTCCCTTAAGCTTAACAAACATTTGAACATATGCACTTTTCATGGCATATTCACTATAAATACTGATGTAAGTAGTTTATCTTAGCTTTTAAGGGTCTTTGTACAGTAACTTTCAAATACAAACTGTCCACATGTGCTGTAAGTGTATATGTAACTATGTTCCTGTGTTGTGTGTGCCTGACAACGAGATTACCAAGACTATCAAAACTGTAAGTAAATACAACACTACTATAATCCAAAAACCCTAATGATGAAACGTGAGACTAAAAATAGCTATATCTTCCTGTACAGGTTAAAACTGTACAAACATAACCTCACTGGCACCCACAACACAAAACATAATACGTCAAGAATGTAACCAGTAACTGTGAAAATGCACCCGATGATGGCAGCGTGCTGCCGAAACGCGTCGTGACAATAAAAATATTTATAAATAGTGACTGATGCAGCACTAATCATTCCAAAAAAGGTTATGATACAGTCGCAGACCTCAGAAAAATCCAAATAACATGGATAAATTTACATTTCCCTCAATTGTTGACGAACCCATCGTGATGCAGTTTTTCTCACACCCAGGCGTCTCTTCAGGATGCGAAGCGCAGTCGTATGTGCTAATCCGGTTTCGTGGTCGAGTTCACGACTCGCCTCGCATCGATCGCTGTCCACTAACACCAGCAACAGTCTGCACGTCTTCTTCAGAGACGCTACGAAGAACTGCCCGATGCATGCCTGACACAGTTTGACGACCTTTACTGAAGGCTTTTACCCAACGTCCCACCAGTGACGGCTCGTAGAAAATTTGACCAGTGTGCTACAATATTACAAAAATAAGCAGGGAACAAAATATACTAAAATAAAAAGCACGACCTAAAATTGTTGTGATATTAGCTTTACCTAATGAAGTAAGATCAAGTATGTTATTTATATGTTTATGATTTCCTTTATGGTTTTTTTTTTTTTTTTTTTTTTTTTTTTAATGCATTAAGTTGCCTGCGGTCCTTCCCTCCCACTGTACTCCACGCATCACTGTTGCCAAACTACAAACGTGGAAAGCACAAAAGAACATTGCGAATATCGCATCCGCAAATCCAACTGTTTTCATACACTTTCGTTCTAAATTTCCTCGTGTACTCACTTTTCTTGCCACCTCCATGTTGCTCGCACATTACGTATCGCGCACTTTCACGAAGAAATACACCGCGAAACACTTGCCGGCCGCGGTGGCCGAGGAGACTGAGGCGCTTCAGTGACGGTCTGCACGGCCACTACGGTCGGGGGTTCGAATCCCCCTCGGGCAAGGATATTTGTGCCGTCCTAGTTCGTAAGTAGTTTATAAGTAGTTTGTAAGTTTAGGGACTGATGACCTCGTAGTTAAGTCCCATAAGATTTACAAACATTTGAACATTTTTTGCGAAACACTTCTTCGGCGAACGCACAAAGCGTGACTGACAATGGAAATAACGGAGCTTAGCAACACCCCCTCCACGTCATCTGCGTTCTGCACAAGCGACCAATGAAAGTTCTTGGCTGAAAAGCGCAGTTTCACTCGCATGTTGGCTGAACATTACCAATGTTGTTTGTGATTGAAGTTTTACGTAAAACACGTCAACCTGTATTGACAGTAAGACCTTCAGTGTAATGTATAACAGCGTTGCCAACTGCATGTATTCACTGCTGGTAGTAAAAATAACATTTAAAAAATATTAATTTTATTTACATAAATTAAAAACTTGAAGTCAGAGGTATTTGAATACGAGCCTCTCACAGGTAGGTTTGAGAGACAACGCGCAAGACGCCTGAGCCAGCGCGCTATTTGACTCTGTATGCCGCAGTATTCGTCATACACTATTCTTCCGCAGCCGTCACACGCAGCGCGAAGAGAAATATTGATCTCGTGCTGCAGTCGGTCTCAGCACACACGAGCCGCCAGGCCTGACGTCACGTCTGCGCATGCGCACTAGCGAGCAGACGACTGCGCCGCCTCTCTGCTCACGTACCAGCGCGGCTGAATCCCACTTCAGCACACGCAGCTGGTTTCCAGCTATCGCGGCGAGAGCGCTCCACAATGCGTTTTCATCCTTATTACTGGCATTCTAATACGCATTGGAAGGGAATAGGCATAATTTTACTGTGATATCTGGATTAAAGTTCAGGGGGAAGAAATAAAAACATTGCGTTTTGCTGATGACATTGTAATTCTGTCAGAGACAGCGAAGGACCTGGAAGAGCAGTTGAATGGAATGGACAGGGTGTTGAAGAGAGCGTATAAAATGAACATTAACAAGAGCAAAACAAAAATAATGGAATGCGGTCTTAGAAAGTCGGGCGATGCTGAAGGAATTAGATTAGGTAACGAAACAATGAAGGTGGTAGATGAGTTTTGTTACTTGGGTAGTAAAATAACATGCGATGGTCGCAGTACAGAGGATATAAAATGCAGAATGGCAATGGGAAGAAAAGCATTTTTGAAAAAGAGAAATTTGCTAACTTCGAATATTAATTTAAGGGTAAGGAAGTCTTTTCTGAAGGCATTTGTGTGCAGTGTTGCCTTGTACGGGAGTGAAACATGGAGGATAAGGAGTGCGGACAGGAAGAGAATAGAGGCTTTTGAAATGTGGTGCTACAGAAGAATGCTGAAAATTATGTGGGTAGATCGCATAACTAATGAAGAGGTACTGAATAGAATTGGTGAGAAAAGGAATTTTTGGCATACCCTGACTAAAAGAAGGGATCGCTTGGTAGGACACATTCTTAGACATCGGGGAATCGTAAATTTAGCATTGGAGGGAAGTGTGTGGGGTAAAAATCGCAGAGGGAGACCGAGAGACGCGTATAGTAAGCAGATTCAAGTGGATGTGGGTTGCCGTTCTTATGCGGAGATGAAAAAGCTTGCTCAGGATAGAGTAGGGTGGAGAGCTGCATCAAACCAGTCTCCGGACTGAAGACCATAACAACATCTGGATCGCATCGCAAGAGAAAGGATGTAATTTTACAGCGATTTCTCGCTTGCATTCGAAGAGAAATGGCATAATTTTAGTAATATATGTACAGTGTGCTGCAGCACATTAGCACATTGTCACCAGCCGCCACTGCGTGCTACTGTTCTGTTCTGTACGGCAATGGCGATTCCCCGCACGTCTCTTGAAGACCTTGATGACACTGTGTGCTGTTCGACCTCTGGCACAATCAGCCTTCATCCAACTCCGTTGTCCCTGTTTGGAAAACACAGTGACACCGCTAAATTAGACCGCTCGCTCACAAGTGAGTGTGCGCACGTCGTTGACTTGGGACTTTCGAGTCCATTTGATCCGAGGTACGGTACGTATCTCGTCAACGTGTGCTATCAGCGACAATAGTAGATTCCGTTTCATAGCGTCTCCACAACAGTCTTGCAGCTATTTAAGATCCAACCCTGGAACATACAGGCCTACGAATAATGAGGTAAAATTTTTTTTCCGTATTAGCTATGCGTAAACGCCGCACGTAATGAAGGAGGGACAATCTGTCTGAAGTATACTCACCTTAGTTGCAGTGATCATGTAATTGACAAAGTCTTCACATTGGTTCTGTTTTCGTAGAATTGTACTATTCGTTATCTGACCGTAGTTGGTCTTTTATTTTGCGCATTAAATTTAATTCTCCGTTTTCACCTGTCACGCCGGCCGCGGTGGCGGAGGGGACTGAGGCGCTCCAGTCACGGTCTCCACGGCCACTACGGTCGGGGGTTCGAATCCCCTCTCGGGCATGGATATTTGTGCCGTCCTAGTTTGTAAGTAGTTCATAAGTAGTTTGTAAGTTTAGGGACTGATGACCCCGTAGTTAAGTCCCATAGACTATACAAACATTTGAACATTTTTTTTGATTTTCACCTGTCACCATGTGTGTTTGTGTATTCTTCTCCAAACGTGATTTTTGGACCTAATATTTCCCTAATACTCTTTCTTTCTTTCTCTCTTTCTTCCGAATTACTTTACCCTCTTTCGATTCAAAATTAAAATTTTTGCTCCATAAAGACATCGAAGTATTATTATTATTATATTTTGTGTGACTCTGAATGGAATTTCCACTTTTTGACAGCGAATGCACTCTATAACCCACAGTCCAATCTTACCATTCGTTAGTTCAGCATAATGTGGTAGTCGGAAGCCATCTTTTGGCCAATGTAACCCAATACACTGATGCGATAATAATTATAATAATAGTATATACAGACGACGTCGGTTGTTGTGATTCTCTAACGGCGGATTTCCGCCTGGGGTGTAGTAGATGTACGTTATGTACACCGTTCAATAGGGAACGTTTAGGCAAGAACGGCACCTCTTGAGCTACACCGACAGATGGTTCTTATAGGTACTTTGAAAAACTTCAAAGTCGATTTCCACGATAATTTTTGGGAGTTGTGTCGAATGGCTTTGGCTGATTTTTAGTTGAGTTCTGAAGTTTACGTACGATAAATATAAAGAAACTAGCGTATATGCCAGTGCTTCGGAACGATTGTTAAAAAGGGACCTGTGAATATTATGTTTTTTTAGGGTTCCGGACCTAAGTCAGCATAAACAGAAATTTTAAAAAATGTTCAAATCTCTGTATAGCTTATGGGACTTAACTACGGGGTCATCAGTCCCTAAACTTACAAACTACTTATGAACTAGCTATTACTAAGGGCAGCACAAATATCCATGCCCGAGGGGGGATTCGAACCACCGACCATAGTGACCGTGCAGACCGTGACTGAAGCACCTCAGTCCCCTCGGCCACCGCGGCCGCCAGCAAAAACAGAATCCTTGTTGGATCTCTCTGTCAACAAACTCAGTTCTCATAGCCAAGATGTCGAATTTAAGTAGAAATCATTGTCGAAAACGATTCAGACGGGTCAATTTTTTTATAATTATCGTATACTAAATGGTGGTGTAGGACGGGTAGGGTTATACACTTCGGCGACTTGCGTCTCTCTGAGTCTCGTTGCTTCGGAATCCTTTGCTCTTTCTTGTTCACTTCTGCCGTCTCTAATTCGTTGCATCCTATCGCGCAATTTGGTAAGTGTCCCTTCTCTTTCCTCTTACGTTTCGTTTCGTCGTCCTAGTTTTCTTCGTTTCAAATTCACTTAAGTTTGTGTGAACACTGTCTTACGCTTTGGCATTTTGATGAATTTATGTGATGAGCAATATTAAATCGCCCACACCAACTAATAGAACTATGACTGAGACTGTAGTGTAGCGCTCTATTATTCATTTGTTAGCCTATCAGCACTTTCATCTTTGTCTTTGTTGATCGTTGGTAAAGTGTGACTGAGGAAAACGCGCCGAGAAGTTAAAAACTTATATATCTGATATTATGCGTCGTTATTCTCAATTTTGTTACACAGTGCAACAGCAGCGCCGAAAGCGGCTGGCAAATTACATTTCTGAAAACGATATTGCATAAGTGCGAATATTGATTTGTAACCGTTTTCACAAATATCTTCTTGAATAGGAATTTGGAATGAATTGTAAGACTGTATGAATCATGAGACTCTATACAAAAGAGTTTCGCGTGAAAGTGCTGGTCATAATGAGATGTGACAACAACGGATGTATCTGATTCGATAAAATTTTACTTTCTATCCTGGCGGCCTCGTGTTTTTATGTTGGCAACATCAATAACACGATATAAAATCGTTGCAAAGATGACGGAACCACATAGAGTGTAGATAAATACTGCTGTTGCTGCTGTATGCTTGATTTCACGACGAAATTGGCTTATGACGATGTCACATGATTCTCGTTATTCAACATCTGTTGCCAACATTATCACAGGAGGCTGCCGGGATATGAGTAGGACTACGTCGCATAGTTTTTCTTGTTCAAAAATGTTCAAATGTTTGTTAAGCTTAAGGGACTTAACTACGGGGTCATCAGTCCCTAAACTTACAAACTACTTATGAACTACTTACGAATTAGGACGGCACAAATATCCATGCCCGAGGGGGGATTCGAACCCCCGACCGTAGTGGCCGTGCAGACCGTGACTGAAGCGCCTCAGTCCCCTCGGCCACCGCGGCCAGCAGTTTTTCTTGACCCAGCTGTCAAACGATAACACCTTCCACAGCAGAGAGTGTCGCAGCTACATGTATCAGAGATCACTGATTAGCACAGAACAGTGAGCTTACTGGCACAGGCATATCAATATCTATGGCCTAAGAGACATTCATTAATGTATGTCTGTGTTTCCACCACGCTTCCACGTTAGTGATCAATGTTCCACGAGTATTTTTATCTTTGAGTCTATCTGGATTTTTATCTTTGTTTTGTGTCTCTGTTCATAGTCGGTAATGTGTGGTTAACGGAAACATGTGATCTATTTAAAAATTGTGTATTATTATTCTTCGTCGTTATTAAAGTCTCAAAGGACCGCGATGTCTGACGATTGAAAGAATAAACAGATTTTGATTCGTACTGTAAAGTTCGTAAGTCACAGAGTATATAGCTTTTCCTAAGAGTATTTATTGCATATTTTGCGAATTTTTGCTCGTCACACTCACCCACTGCCACGCACCGCGACGAAACTCCCTTACTAACAACATTAGACCAAGGGCTGTCTACCACCACAACCACGAGTGGGTGGCAGTATGTGGTCATGGAGAAAAGTCTGTCAGCACGTACACACACAAGCCTTTTATATATAGATGTAGATTCTAAAATGCGATACCCATGGGTCTCCTAGTCAGACGGATGTCGCGTCTTCCCCATTCCGTACAAGATTGGTAAAAACTGATTTCTGAGTTTTAATATTTTACTTAAAATGACACGAACCGGATGGTCAACTGATATTATGTTTGACGAAGTGAGGGAAGTTGCTAGGGGTCGGACCTGACCATTAATCCCCACCATAGCAGTTATATGTAAAACATTTAATTGCACCTGAAGATGCAACTATGAAGTTATGAAACGGAAATTTTAAACATGGCTGCATACAGCTACGGTATGCCAACCATATGCCGAAAAAGCTAGAACACTCTTTGGTTTTACGTAGAGAAGACAAAGGTCGATCTTTGGGAGGAGTTGGAGATTTTTAAACATTTACAATCTAGAGATGGTAACATATTAAATGATCATCTCGCGTGTAGACAGTATTAATATTACAAAACACTTTTAACAGTCTACGGTAACCTCTGCGGTGTCATATCCTCAAAATTCTGTTTTATTTCATTTGAAGCTTCTGTGGGTTTCCTGTTTTATAATTTGTTATTAACATGTATTGAATACTGACGGTCTAGCACCGTCACTATGCGCATGCGCGTTCGTGTCATGTTTACTGGAGTCCACGTCTTGTTCAGACGGTCAGTCGGCTGTTAGCAAACCACACAATCTGTTACACAGCATATGTTATCATTTTATATGTTTGACCTAAAAGGTAAAGGCAAAGCAGTCAACAGTCCGAAGATTGGTTTGAAGACCACAGTCTTAGACTGTTCGCGGATGATGCTGTCATTTATCGGTTAGTGAAGTCAACAGAGGATCAAAAGCAACTGCAAAGCGATTTAGACAAAATTTCTGCATGGTGCGAAAATTGGCAATTGACACTAAATAAAGAAAAGTGTGAAGTAATACACATGACCACTAAAAGAAATCCGCTGAACTTCAATTACGCGATAAATCAGTCAAACCTTAAGGTCGTAAATTCTACCAAATACCTAGCAGTTACAATTACGAACAACTTTGACTGGAGAGAACACAGAAAATATTCTGGGGAAGGCGAACCAAAGGTTACGTTTCCATGGTAGAACGCTTCGAAGATGCACCAGCTCCACCAAAGAGACTGCCTACATCACACTTGTGCGTCCTCTCCTGGAGTACTGTTGCCCCTTGTGGGACCCTCACCAGGTGGGACTAACGGAAGATATTGAGAAGGTTCAGAGAAGGGCAGCTCGTTTTGTTTTATCACGTTACGGGGGGAAAGCGTCACGGAAATGTTGCACGAATTGGGGTGGAAATCATTAAAAGAAAGACGTTATTGATTGCGGCGTGATCTGTTTGCGAAGTTTCAATCACCGACTTTTACTTCTGAATCTGAAAATATTTCGCTAGCACCCACCTACTTAGGGAGACATGACCATCCCAATAAAATAAGAGAAATCAGATCGAAAACGGAACGATTTAGGTGTTCTTTCTTCCCGCGCGCTATTAGAGAATGGAACGGTAGAGAAAAGTTGTGAAAGTGGTTAATGAACCCTCTGCCAGGCACTTAAATGTGATTTGCAGAGTATCTATGTAGATGTAGATGTACTAGGCATGGTCCTATTTGGAGGTGGTATGCCGTTGCATTTTGACCTACCTTTGTTTGTTAAAAATGTTTGTTAAGCTTATGGGACTTAACTACGGTGTCATCAGTCCCTAAACTTACAAACTACTTATGAACTACCTTATGCTAAAGACGGCACAAATATCCATGCCCGAAGGGGGATTCGGGCCTACCTTTTTCTAAAGGGCTACATATGTGTACAAAGATCGACGCGTATAAGTTTTCCACAGTAATAATGTAATGTAAGTACATGTTTGTTGAAATTTTATAGGTAAACAATCTATGGTTTCAATACGGTTGTACATAGCTTGATTGTTACTTTGTCATTTACTATAGTTTCATGTATCTTCTGAAGAAGATTGATTTATATCAATCGAAACCGCGGTAAATTTTATTAAACTTTAATTTGCAACTGGTTGACTGGTACTTTTACTGTTAGGAAACTGGTTGTGTGGGTATCCACGTCCTCCGCTGCCTTTCACTGACATGGAAAGTACATGGTCTCGAGCAAACATATCTGTATGAACGTTTGCTTACAGGATCTCTACGTACACCTCAATGTGCTGGTGGGTGTCGTTTTTCTGCAAAGCTCTGCAACCATGCTCTAGACAGCACTGTAAATGTTATTGTACACACCATACGTAATGCAGATATCTTAACTATAACTTATGCAATATTCATCGTATATGTTCTCTAGCCAATTGTCATCACACGCCGTGATGATAGTTGCAACTTTAACCTTCTTCCCGAAAGACTGTTGGTATTCACTGCCACTGCTTCCATCGCCTCTTCCCGCACTTACCGTAGCACTACCGCTTGCAATGAGTTCTTCGTGATTATCATCCCTATTATCATTATTATGAGTTTGTAACAACAGTATCTAACTTATGCTCATATTTCTGTACCATAACAGATACGAGAAAGTATACGAATGATTCATCTTCTACACTAATACCACCTTCACGAAGAAGGGTTCTTCGTAACTTCATCTCAACCAATCGCAGAATTGATTACCAATCGCCGTCCCATCTGACGCTTCACCACACAAATGACGTCACAAAACGCAACTTGGGAGGCACACTACACCGTCCCTACTGGCGAACCGACAGGTCAAAGTGCAATGCGGCATGGCACACGCAGATGCCTCTAACGGGCGACTGCAGAGTTTTGCAGATGCGGGAGTATCACTAGTGCATTAAGGGACCTTTACATTATCTCTCATACGATTTTGGTGTATATGTGTTTGTTCGAGCCAAAGTACTTGTCAGACAGTTACATTTTAACTGTGTGAAAGTTCCTTAATGATGTATAAATATTTTAGCTGCGGTTGCCCTTCATGTGAAATTCTTTGCCTCGTAGCTCTAACGCCTGTATTGTCAGGTGTAAAAACTTCTGATCTTCTGAAGTAAAGTTCTCCATTATTAATAAAATCTTACGTGTACGGAGGAAACGAATATCATGTACGAGTCTGCGATCTTCACTTTCTTCAATAAGAATATAAAAATGTCTGAATCGCTAAAATTGAATCTACATATTATGACGTTTCGACATCTGGCATTATCAGGTGTAAAAACGTCTGATCTTCCGAAGTAAAGTTCCCCATTAATAATAAAATCTCTTTCTTGATAGGGAAAACATAATTTATTCAAACCAAAGTTACTTGTAAAAAAAGAAGTTTTAATGACCTCAGATGTAATACACAACCAGTTTCGACGTACTATGCCGTCAAATCTCAAGGGCTGAGCACTGCAAAAATCATTCGCAATAAGGAAGATTTATAAAAATACGAGGTTAACAGAGAAATATAAAATATGATACATTATATTTATATAATTGGTCAGAAGAACGTTATAAAATATAATCCTGTAGGTATCATTGTGGACGACATTTGTTTATCGACCAAAATGGACGATAGCCTACACTTTAGATTGGTTAGTCCTATACAGTGTCGTACTAACGTTGTTCCAATCTAGGAAAATAGTCATGCAACTTTCGTCAATTATTAAGTGGTTCTTCTGTGTAAGAAAATCCATGTGCCTGTCTGGCCAAGCTCAATCCAAGTCTAAAACTAATATTCAGGCAGTGTATAGACTCCCTATGTTCTTCTCACAGGCAACACCTTCCAATTCTGACGCGTTGAATGGTACCTACAGAACCATATTTTATAACGTTCTTCTCATCACTTTCATAAATATAATGTATCGTATTTTATATGTCTGTCTTAAAGGTATATTTTTATAAATCTTTCTTATTCTGTGAGAATGTTGGCATAGTCCGTCGAAAATGGTTGTGCATTTCATGTGAGGACTTTAAATAAATAAATAAATAAATAAAATAAAAAAAATTAACGAGCAACTGTGGCTTAGAATAAAGTTTATGTTTTGTCTATCAAATAATTTTTTTAAAATCTTTAACATGGCTGCAGTTTACCAACGGAAGAATGTATAAATTTTTAGAATAAATACCAGTGGCGTTAAAATGGTTTTAATTAAAAAATTTTCCTAGGGTTGGAAAAAACTAATTTTGTCTTTTTCATAAGTCGGATATAAGAACAGTAATATGCTAGAGAATTGTTGGGAAAATACAACAAAAGCAATTAAAGATTATTACAGCATTGATAATAATACACTCACTAAACATGTAAAAAAATGTTTTAATAAAAAGAAATGCTTTAATGAAGCGCAGCAATACTCCATTTCAAACAGTTGTCTAGTTAACTATTAATCTCTAATTGTTACTGCTGTATATTCCGAACAATTCAATATTATTATCTGGCACTGTACTGTTCTTACATCCGACTTCTGAAGAAGACAAAATTAATTTTGTCGAAACATAGGTAAAGGATTTAATTAAAACCGTTTTAACGCAACTAGTTGGCTGGTATTCATTCTAATATTTTGTAGAGATTTTTATCATTGGCGCTGAAATTTACTTTATAAGGTGAGAGTTTTTAGACCTGATGATGGACAGATAGCGAAACGTCGTAAAAAATAATTTTAGCAGTCTTGACCGTTTTTTTTTTTTTTTTTTTTTTTTTTTTTTTAATTCCTTATCGAAGAATAGTGTTTCTCGCTGCGGTGTCCCTCCTCACTGACGACGCTTAACTTTTCTGACTGACACAATCACCAGACTCACTTACCTGATAGATGACAGCCACGCACCGGCAGAGGGAATCTCGCTGTAGTAGGAGAACGGCGCCCGGACACCGGAGGACTTGAAGCTCGCGCGGGCCTACGGCCGGCTGTCGCGACGTGCTGGCTGCTGGCGCCAGTAGAGATACGGAGGCTGGCTGGCCTCACGGGACGCAGTGCCGCGCGACACTAAACTGGCGACTGGCTACTGGCGACTGGCGCGCCAGTCACAGACGCCGCCAGGCGGAGCTGGCGTCGACGGCGCTAGTTGCCGGACCTGCCGCCAGGGGCGCCACTGCGCCCGCGCTGCCGCTATTGTCGCGATATTATACTGTAGCAGAGGTGCTAGTTCCTTCTGACAGGTCAGATTATAAGCAGGATTTTATTCTTTATTTAAGGGAAGTTACGAAGGAATTTTTTTTAATTTTATTTATTTATATTTTTTACATATTCGGATTTTTGTCTCATAATGAAATTTGCAATTCTCCGGAGGGTGACTCATAAATGAGGAAAAATATTTCGTGCAGATTGTCACACACTGAACTACAAACATAAACTCGTTTTCCGCATGTTCCTATGTCAATAAATGACAATGCAATTGAATGGTAAAAATCTGGAAATATGAAGTGAATATTTGGGTGTTTTTGTACGCTATATTGTAGTGTATCTGAGGTACCTGTTCATTATACAAATATTAAATCGCAATTTCCGAGAATTTCCGACCGTACCTGTTACTCTTTAGTTGGTCTATGATTTTTGCAAGCACAAGAAAATTTGTGCCGGACCGGTGCAACATATGGAAGTTTGGATCTGATGAGGGAGCGTGCACGGGTAGCCTAGTGGTTAAGGCGACCGCTCGCAGAAAAGCGGCAGACCCGGGTTCGAGTCCCGGTCCGGCACAAATTTTCATATGTTACAAAACTCATAGACCAGTGTACGTTGTTCTCGACGGCGAGTGTTCATCAGAGACGAGTGTATCGTCAGGCGTGCCCCAGGGGAGTGTGATAGGACCGCTATTATTTTCTATCTATATAAATGAAAATAAAAGAAACATTCGGAGATAAGAAAAACAGCTCTGTGAATATCAGGGAGACTGATGGAAAAACAGTTCTCAGCAAAGAAGGGAAAGCTGAAAGGTGGAAAGAGTATATATAGAGGCTGTATGAAGGAAATGAACTTAGCGGCAATATTGTAGGAAGGGAAGAAGAAGTAGATGAGGATGAAATAGGAGATACTGTACTGAGAGATGAATTTGACAGAGCACTGAAAGACTTAAGTCGAAACAAGACCCATGGAGTAGATGATATTACCTCAGAGCTACTGAAGTCTCTGGGAGAACCAGCCATGACAAATCTGTTTCACCTGGTGTGTAAGATGTATGAGACAGGCGAAGTACCCTCAGACTTTAAGAAAAATGTTATAATCCCCATTCCAAAGAAAGAAGGTGCAGACAGGTGTGAAAACTACAGAACAATCAGTTTAATAAGTCATGGTTGCAAAATATTAACATGAATTATATACAGAAGGATGGAAAATCTGGTAGAAGCCGACCTCGGGGAAGACCAGTTTGGGTTCAGGAGAAATGTAGGAACACGGGAGGCAATACTCACTTCACGGCTTATCTTAGAAGATAGATTAAGAAAAGGCAAACCTACCTTTCCAGCTTTTGTAGAAGGCTTTTGACAATGTTGATTGCAATAAACTCTTTCAAGCAAGCAGGAGTAAAATACAGGGAGCGTAAGATTATTTACAACTTGTACAAAACCAGACAGCGGTTGTCAGAGTTGAAGGATCCAGTGGTTGGAAAGGGAGTAAGACAGGGTTGTAGTCTTTCTCCATTGTTATTCAATTTGTACATTGAGGAAGCTATAAAGGAAAGCAAGGAGAAATTTGGAGAAGGAATTAAAGTTCAGGGTGAAGAAGTAAAAACTTTTCGTTTTGCCGACGACATAGTAATTCTGTCAGATACAGCAAAGGACCTGGAAGAGAAATTGAACGGAATGGACAGTGTGCTGAAAGGTGCATATAAGATGAACATTAACAAGAGTAAAACTAGGGTAATGGAGTGCAGTGTAAGGAAATCAGGTGATGCTGAAGGAATTAGATTAGACAATAAAAGTCGTAGATGAATTTTGTTACTTGGGTAACAAGATAACTTCTGATGGCCGAAGTAAAGAAGTTATAAAATGCAGAATGGCTATGGGAAGAAAAGCGTTTCTAAAGTAGTGAATCTTATTAACATCCAATATTAATTTAAATGTTAGGAAGTCCTTTCTGAAAGCATTTGTCTGGAGTGTAGCATTGTATGGCAGTGAAACGTGGACGATAAACAGATTAAAAAGGATGTAGGTTGCCGAACGTATACTCAGATGAAGAGACTTGCACAGGACAGGGTAGCGTGGAGAGCTGCATCAAACCAGTCTGCGGACTGAGGACCACAACAACAACAACAACAACAACAACGGGAGTGGTACCTGTTCATTGAAAAAGTTAGGTTTGCAAGGTCTCTTAATATCCCGAATTCGAACCACTGAAACATTTCCATATTGGAATTCTTCTAGATAAACTTATGCATTGAGGTATTCGTGACACAGTGCAAAATGACTTACTTCATATTTAACTGTAAGAGTGAAGAAAGTTGAACAAAGTGGTACACGTAAAATCAAAATTCAGCTGATTTTAAAGCTAGGAAAAATGTGGTCCCATAAGGTTTCGTCTTGGGTCCTTCGCTGTTTTTGATATATATTAATGACCTGTCATTCTGAATTCACGAAGATTCATGATGCACGAGTCTAGTAATTACACCCAGAAATATTTGACAAAGTTCAGGCCAACCAGTTGCAAAATTTTGATAAAATACCTTGATCTAGATTTCGGCACCATCTAAGCGTGACTTCGTCAAGAAAAAATAAAAATTAAGATATAAGGCGTGCAAATACGAGCAGTGTGCTCAAGTCCAAACTTATAAAATGATGCAGCATGCTAGCAAAAGGCTAGAAAGTCGAAAATAAAATAAAGGCAGCTAGCCTGTGTTAGGCTTACTGTGCAGTTCAGCAACCGACCGAACGCGTTCGTGTTGTCGATCGACTGTTACATTATCATCATAACCGTTAACATAAAATTGTATGAACATTCTTTTACAGAAGTAAAAGATAGAACTTTATTGAAGAGTGACTTAATTTTTACTAGCAGGTATTATAAACAAGCAACTTGGTGCATATTTTGAAATATTATCGTCCTAAAACCAGTTTAGACGTAGCAGCGAACACTTCCTTCGTAATACACTACAATAGGCCCTGAGAACTTGAAGATCATCATGCTCTGTGTCTGAATAAATTATAATGCATTACGTTAGGGGAGACCGGGGCACATTTTCCATAGGGGTAAGTTTTCCAAATCCGTTTATTTTCGAAACAAACCGCTAGACGTTACCACCGGCGATACTGTAGGAAGTAGCAACGAAGCACGCTTCATTTACGAAAGTTTCAGTGTCGTACCAGCAGTCACTACATCGTCAGGACTGTTTTCGTCATTTTTGCAAATGTGAGTAAACTTTCACGTTTTTCGTGAAACTTAAAATAAATATTCTAGCGTTAAGCTTATTATTTTGACATTGCACACACTAAAAGTGGGTTTCTTTCTTCACGTAACTGTGCATTTGTTTTGTAAATAGCTTACACTGTTACTCATGGACGTAGTGTTATAGTTTTCGAATATGGCGACGGGGCACGTTTTCTGAGTGCATATGGGACACATATTCCTTATTGCTTTAACTATTACGCCAAGTCTAAATCAAATGAAAAGTGTGTACAGTGCACGAATTGGGCGCATGGAGACTGTACGAAAGGGAATGTTCCATTTTTTGTTTGCTTACATTGTGATTCAGACAGTCAGTATAAGTATTGTTAAAGGTGTCTGTATCTGTAAAATATTTAAGTCACATATTTTGTAAAACCATTAAATAGCATTTGTTTTTATTTAATGTGGCTACTTTTACTATCTTCTTTTGTAATGTGTTGTAAATTCATGATAAAAATACGTATTCAGTGAAATCAAGATAATTATATCTGTTTTAAGATTGAAAGTATAATTGGATTATTTGCCCCTGTACATTTTAAGTAAGCTGCAAAACTTGCCCCGCATACGAGGCATATTTTCCAGCGCAACATCGTCAGACAAAACCATTTGCTACCAAGAATGATATTTACTATTTTCAAAAATATCTGTACAAGATTGTAAATAAAGGTGTAGGCAATATAATGATCCGCTGTTTACCGCAAAATCGATAAAAATAAGAAGCACAAAAATAAAAATGTAAAATGGTGGAAAACGTGCCCCGGTCTCCCCTACCCTTCTAGAATGTGTTTATATGATAATGCGCAACGGACAATCAGGGATGTGTGTTGCCAACATAACAATCAGAACCTCATGGGCAGTGAAGTAAAAGTTTACCTTGGTCTCTGCACTAACTCCCGTTACGTTGGTCTCTGAGATCTGACAGCAAGGTGGCTGACTACCACGCAGGGAACCCGGGTTCTATTTCCGGCAGGGGAGTGGAAAAAGCCGAACTCAGTTGCTGAGCATAAAACATCTCAAGGCTTGGGTTCGAACCCCAGTTTGGGTGCCACTTTATATTACGTTCTCTTCGTGATGGTATGCTTGATTCACTCACATCAGATATATCAAGATTGGGTAATCAAATTGATCAGAAAAGAACGTGGATGGTTTTAAGTGCATGAAAATGACTTGTAAAGAAGTCGGTATATTTATTAAGATTTGTAGAAGGCTATTTCATGTATTTAGAATTGTCCCCATACTTTCTGGAACGTTATCTACGTTATGAAAAATTTTTTTTATCGTCTTTTAACGGCTCGAAATTTAAATGAAAATAACGGCTTTTGAAGAACCGAATTTGTAGAGGAGAAAATTCTCCACAACTTTGCTCTCTTATTTTTCTCCATATCTCGTATCGTTTCAGAGATATTTCCAAAAATAACGGCGATTTTGGGATGTCTGTCTGTCTGTCTGGCCGTAACGTGTTCCCTGTTTTTAAGACGAACCGTTCAACCGATCTGTACCAAATTTTACATAATTGCAGGCCGCCAGAGAATAGAACCTCCATTTTTCAAATTTTTCGGACAAAAAATACGGTAGTAATACCACAAAAAGCCATTTGTAATATAATTGTAATTGCAAACGAACCGTCCATCTGTCACGAAAATTAAATAGTCTAATTGGTAGAGGGGAAAATTCTCTACAACTTCGCTCCATTACGTTTTTTTTTTTTCATATCTTGCATCGTTGCAGAAATATTTGCAAAAATAACGGCGATTTGACGATGTCTGTCTGGCTGTAACGTGTTCCCACTTTTTAGGTCGAACCGTTCAACCTATTGGCACCAAATTTTACAGACATAATTGTTGGCTACCAGAGACCAGAACCTCGCTTTTTCGAATATTTCGGAGAAGAAGTACGTTAGTAATACCAGTATTACAGCAGTATTTAATGTAATTTTAATTGCAAATAAACCGTTCATCTAACGCGAAAATTGAATAACCGAATTTTTAGAGTAGTAAATTCTGTGCAACTTTGTTCTCCTATGTTTTTTTCACATCTTGAGTCGTTTGAGAGATATTTGCAAAAATAACGGAGTTTTGACACCCTCCATTGAATTAACGAAAACCAGCCGTTCGCAGATGTCACGTGACATTCCTCGCCCAGAACTCTCTCTGGCATACACCATCTTGCGTTACGTTTTTGATTATTTTCTAATAGTAATTTACACGTTGTCATTTCAAAGCAATGACGCACTGAAGAATTAACAAAAACACATCGTTCTTTGTACGATAAATGATAATCTACAAATCTACAAATGCCATATTAGCATCAGTTTACAACGGTCATCAATAGTATGAGATTAAGGAACGCAATTCCTAACTGTTAGCTGTAGCGTAGTGGGCAAGGCGTCGGACTCTGATGTCCGTGGTTCGAAACCCGCCACTACCTAATGTTTTTCCCTAAAAGAGTTTCAGACACGCTTATTAATTAAATTTTTATTATTTAGATAATTATTTTGGTCCAAAATGTTTCCAAAAACTTATAAAACTACAAATCTAAAGTGGGCCGTAAAACAAGTCACTGCGATTTTTTTTAAAAAATATGATGACATTGATTTGAAGTTAAAAATTTTACAGCAATGTGTGGAACGTTCCCCAATCAATTCCTAAGAACTCTCTTCTTCATGTATAAGACGTTAAGATTAACAAAGATTAATGATGACTACATTGATTTTAGTGTTCACCTATCATACTGTGATGCATCGAAGTAGTAGCAGTTTCCCTTGTTTTCTTCCTGGGACTGAAGCTGCACAAACAGTTGTGAATGACGGGTAGCAGTTCGAGTAAAATTATGGGCGTCGGAATTTAGATTTTTCCCCCCTAATTTGTAAATCACTCGTGTATTAAGGAGAAAGAAAAGAAAATCAAATCGGCCAAGCCATTTCTTAGTTTTTGCGAGACACGTACGTTTTTGTATATAAAGAAGAAATAGGTCTCGCTCAAACCTTTTTTCACTGTCAGCAAAAACAAAATCTACGACAATATGTTGCCAATTACTCGAACGCAATCCAATACAAATAAATTATGTGGCTTGCTGCTGTTTTGAATGTTAGTGATTACTGCAATATCACCTCTGAAATTCTCGTTTGAGAGGAGGTATTCGAAGGAACAACTTTTGCCGGTTCTCTGAAGTCATATTGCGTGAGATAGAAGAAGCTGCCTTTCATTTCATTTCGTTTTCTATAGCCGCTTTGCAGCGGTGCTGTATCGGAGGCACATTCGAGCTCGATTTTAAACTTCTGCGTCACTTGCAGTTCGTCAGAAGGACAGGGTAACAAGGAAAACGCTTTAAAAAAAAAAAAAGGCAATTCAGCAGTCGGTGGATCGTGAATTGATAGCAAAAGAAAAAAAAATGAAAACGCCTGGAACTAATTGGAGTCTGACAAAACAACTCACGACAGCGATAAACTGGGGACACTCACTTTATTTATCGAAATACGCGAAGAGGTAGGTGGCAGCGGAACTGTTTTTAGAAAAAAGAAAAGAAAAGAAAAAAAAATACTCAGATGAGTCAGCAATCGTCGTCAGCTTAATTAGCGATCTCGGAGAGGGCAATAAATTTGATAAAACTGTCCGTGTAAGAAGAACTGTATTATAGTCTTCTGGTAGCTGTGCTGCATCGCTAAGCAGGGAGCGTCAGGCGTTTAAAATATCACACGGGAGCACACAGCGAATCAACGCGAATAAATTAGAGGACAGAAACAGCTTTGAAAGTTTTCCTATGAAAAAGTAGCTGAAAACTCGGCGTTGCGCGAGTATTTACTTATTCGAGCCTGAGTTAGGACTTCTCCTATCCATTCTCACTCTCTCTCTCTATCTGTCCGTCTTCTTTTTATTTATTTATTTATTTATTTTTGTTGTTGTAAAAACATGTTATATTCATGCAAGAATACATCTCGATCTATCTATCTATATCTATATAAATGTGAATGTCAGTTCGGTGTACGTATATCACATCAGAACCATAAGACATAAAGAGCTAAAAATTTGTACAGTTACTAATGTCTACCCGGGAAAGGCTTTAGGCATCATTTTATGTCGATCGAAAATATATATATATATATATATATATATATATATATATATATATATATATATATATATATATAATGGAAAGTCCAGGTTGGAATAAATAATATAGTGAGGATAGCTTACAACTCACCGCAAAGACGTGGCGACGAGCTGCGACAGGCACATACAAAAGACACACACATACAACACATTCAGCTATCGGCCATGGCCTTCTTCAGAAAATAGAGCACTCACGCAATCACACAGGCACACAACACAGTCATACAACCATCACCTCCGACTGCCGCACTTCGAATCACGCTCTGCAGCGAATCGGGGACGGGAGGGGACGGGAGGGTCACGGTGGTGGGGATGGGTTAGATGGGAATAACATAAAATAAAATAAAGTAAAATAACACACATATATATATATATATATATATATATATATATATATATATATATATATATATATATATAATAAAATGCATGCACACTGCAAGTACACAAGACCGCATACACACACACACACACACACACATATATATATATATATACACACACACACACACACACACACACACACACACATACACAAACACACGATCACACATTCACACACCACTCCAAATAGGTGAGGTTTGCGATAGAGAGGTAGGAACTGTAAGGTATGGAAAAATATATATAGGGAAGTTATCGTAGGTTGAGGCCTGGTTGATTTCGGGATCGGAGAATGTATTGTAGGGATAACTCCCATCTGTGCAGTTCAGAAAAGCTGGTGGTGGATGGGAGGATCCAGATGGCCCGGGTTGTGAAGCAGCCATTGAAATCAAGCATGTGCTCCGCTGCATGCTGTGCCACAGGGTGGTCCACCTTGTTTTTGGCCACAGTTTGGGGTGGCCATTCATCCTAATGGACAGCTGGTTGGTGGTCATGCCAATATAGAAAGCTGTACAGTGCTTGCAGCACAGTTGGTAAATTACGTGGCTGCTTTCACAAGTGGCCCGGCCTCTGATAGGGTAGGATAAGCCTGTGACAGGACTGGAATAGGAAGTGCTGGGTGGGTGGATTGGACAGGTCTTGCAGCGGGGTCTTCCACAAGGATATGATCCCTGTGGCAGTGAGCTGGGTTTCGGGGTGGCATAAGGATGAAGTAGGATGTTGTGAAGGTTGGGAGGGTGACGGAACACCACTTTAGGAGGGGTGGGAAGGATCTTTGGCAGGATGTCTCTCATTTCAGGGCACGAGGATAGAAAATCAAAACCTTGGCGAAGGATGGAATTTAGTTGTTCGAGACCAGGGTAGTACTGGGTGACAAGGGGAGCGCTCTTTTGTGGATGGTTACTGGTGTTAGGAAGAGGATTTGGGGTGTGTGAGGATATGGCACGGGAGATTTGTTTGCGGACTAGGTCTGTGGGGTAGTTTCTGTTTGTGAAGGCCTTTGTGAGACCTTCAGCATATTCAGAAAGGGAATTCTTGTCACTGCAGATATGCCGTCCACGGGTGGCTAGGCTGTAAGGGAGGGATTTTTTGATGTGGAAGGGATGGCAACTGTCAAAATGTAGGTACTGTTGGTGGTTGGTAGGTTTAATATGTACGGAAGTGTGAATGGAGCCATCAGTGAGGTGGAGGTTGACATCCAGGAATGTGGCATGGTTGGTTGAGGAAGACCAGGTGAAGTGGATGGGAGAGAAGGAATTGAGGTTCTGAAGAAAGGAGGATAGGGTGTTCTGGCCCTGAGTCCAGATCATGAAAATATCATCAATGAACCGGAACCAGGCCAGAGGCTTGAGGTTTTGGCATGCTAGGAAGGATTCCTCCAGACGGCCCATGAACAGGTTGGCATAGGAGGGTGCCATGCGGGTGCCCATGGCTGTATATATATTAATGTGAATGTATGTTCGGTATACGTTTATCACGTCCGAACGACATGACTCAGAGACTTAAATATCTGTACAGTTACTAATTTATAGCTGAGCACGGTTTTATAGGGATCTGATAGATATTTAGTAATATGAAATATATCATTCGAAATACGGAATAATAATTAATTACTCTTCGATAATTATATTTATTCTTTGAAAATGGGTTTATTGGTTGCAATCTCTAATTGTTACTGCTGTATATTGCCAACAGTTGTATATTATTATCTGGCACTGTACTGTTCTTACATCGGACTTCTGAAGAGGACAAAATTAATTTTGTCGAAACGTAGGTAAGATATTGTAATCAAAACCTTTTTATCGCAACTGATTGGCTGGTACCTATATATATTAATGTGAATGTCTGTTCGGTGTACGCTTATCACGTCCGAACGACAAGACGCAGAGACTTAAATATTTGTACAGTTACTAATTTATAGCTGAGGAAGGATTTAGGCACGTTTTTATAGCGATCTGATAGGTATTTAGTAATTTGAAGTATATAACGAGAAATGCGGAACAATAATTACTCGTTGAACATTATATTTACTCTTTGAAAATGGTTTTATTGGTTGCATTGTTGCTTGAGGGTTGATAATGATAAAAAGGTGGAGTATACTGGGATGGAAAGTTATCGGTGTATATAAAATTCTACGTGTGTGTGTGTGTTAATATTTCGCTCTGCAGCGAAAACTACAGAACGCAAACGAATGGCCTGTGTGTAATTGTTGTCCAAAGTCTCCCGTTGTGCACCATAGCAATTCCATGCCGATAGCTATAAGGGGGTGTAAGATACGGTGGTCGAAAGTCGTCAAATTATGAAAAAATTCGGACTGGAGGCCAGCGATGACGTTTGCGACTCTATCAAGGAGGTTAAATACAGTGAAACGTGATGCCACAGACCATATCTTTGGTCTATGCGTGCTACAATGTCTTCAGCTCTTTCTCTGTAAGGATAAGCACAGGAATAAGGGGGTATAAGAATAAATAAATAAAGAATTAAAACAGAAATTTCTTTCAATACAGACATACAGACTTAATACAGACTTATACAAATGAGTACTTACCTGAAAATTATACAATTGTACAACATATAACTCAATAAATATGAGATCGTAAGCATTTTATATGTCACTTGTGTTTTGATTACTATGTTTCTTTTTTTGGATACATATAATTTTATACATTATGCGAGACTGCCTTATTACGTATTTATTCTTCGATAAATATAAAATGTTTTTAGAAAAAAGGATATGAACAGAGAGAGAAAGGATAGGAGAAGTACTAACTCAAGGCAAGAATAAATAAATACCCAGGGAAAGCCAGATTTTCAGCTAGTTTTTATATAAAAAGAAGAAATAGGTCTGTATGAAACGTTTTTTACTGACAGAATAAATGAAATTTAAGAGAATCTGTTGCTAATTACTTGTATGCAATTCAATACAAATAAATTATGTGACTTGCTGCTGTTTTGAATGTTTTCGATTACTGCAAAATCACCTCTGAAAGTCTCGTTTGAGAGGAGGTATTGGAAGGAACAATTTTTGCCGGTTCTTTGAAGCCATATTACGTGAGATAGAAGAAGCTGTCTTTCATTTCATTTCGTTTTCTATAGCCGCTTTGTAGCGGTGCCGTATCGGAGGCACATTCGAGCTCGATTTTAAACTTCCGCGTCACTTGCAGTTCGTCAGAAGGACAGGGTAACAAGGAAAACGCTTAAAAAAAAAAGGCAATTCAGCAGTCGGTGGATCGTGAATTCAGAGCAAAAGTAAAAAAAAAAGAAAAAGAAAAAAATGAAAACGCCTGGAACTAATTGGAGGCTGACAAAGAACTCGCGACAGCGATAAACTGGGAACACTCACTTTATTTATCGAAACACGCGAAGAGGTAGGGGGCAGCGGAACTGTTTTCATAAAAAAAAAGAAAAGAAAAAAAAATACTCAGATGAATCGGAAATCGTGTCAGCTTAATTAGCGATCTCGGAGAGGGCAATAAATTTGATAAAACTGTCCGTGTAAGAAGAACTGTATTATAGTCTTCTGGTAGCTGTGCTGCATCGCTAAGCAAGGACCGTCAGGCGTTTAAAATATCACCTTACTTAACATCGAGGGAACCACCAGTGCAGATGTAACAACAGCTGATTTGAAGTTGTCAGCAGCAATTGTACGACATGTCCAACACATGTCTCTTCCCCGTTTGCTATTGGTCGGTCATTTGGTAAACCACGAACTCGAGAAGTCTTTTCCTGCACATGTGAACTGTAGTTTTTAACCCTATCGTGGTTGTTGGGACGTATACGTCCCACTAACTTCGGACCTCATTTGTACCACAAGGTGGCGAGTTGCGTAATTCTGCATAGTGCTGCCATCTGTTGGTGGGCCTTCAGAACGCGGTAAAAAAATCGAGGCACTGAAATTCTTACAGTGTAGGAGGCTGTGACAGTTTATATGGGCTGCCGCGTGGATTTTCGCGCCGTAACCATAGTTTATTGTGCCTTGAATCGGTTTTCGTCGTTTTCTCGCTATCGAAAATGTCCGAAGTAGGTACATTTGCTATTTTATGTTTCTTAGAAGTTTACAAACAAAAATTACGTTCACTAAAACTCATTTTACTTCAAAAGTTTTTTTTTCCAGTGAATTTTACAATTAGTGGGACGCATGTGTCACAGTGACCATTGTGTAGCCCTATAGTGCCTTCCTGTTGCGATATTATGGTACTCATATTTCAAAGAAAAACAGTTTTTCTGTAAATTTTTGCGCTAATAAAACACGGTATGTGGTTTACTATTATCTACATTTTCTATTATAGAAGCTGCGAGACAGCTCTCTCTGTTTTTTTTTTTTTTTTTAATTTTTTTTTATTGTGTGAATTACAAATTTTTGAATCATATACTTGTTTCGACCCTATGACAGTTAGGATAATTTAAGAAATTATTTTAAAAAGTCTTAGGTAAATCGGTGCCAGAAATGATCAGTGGGACGTATGTGTCCCACCTTTTTTTTTTTTTTTTTTTTTTTTTTTTTTTTTTGAAAAAAATGGAATGTGCTAAAATTTTTTGAGTGTCATATTTGTAATCCTGACCCAAATCAGACTGTAACAGCTGAGATAACATAAGATATTCTAAACAATGAGTGTTGTTGTTGTTGTTGCGGTCTTCAGTCCGGAGACTGGTTTGATGCAGCTCTCCACAATACCCTATCCTGAGCAAGCCTCTTCATCTCCACATAAGTACGGCAACCTACATCTGTCTGAATCTGCTTACTGTATCCATCTCTTGGTCTTCCTCTGCGGTTTTTACCCCACACACTTCCCTCCAACGACAAATTCACAATTCCTTGATGTCTAAGAATGTGTCCTACCAATCGATCCCTTATTTTAGTCAAGGTATGCCAGAAATTTCTTTTCTCCCCAATTCTGTTCAGTACCTCCTCATTAGTTATGCGATCCACCCACCTAATCTTCAGCATTCTTCTGTAGCACCACATTTCAAAAGCCTCAATCCTCTTCCTGTCCGCACTGTTTATTGTCCATGTCTCACTCCCATACAAGGCAACACTCCACACAAATGCCTTCAGAAAGGACTTCCGTAGGCTTAAATCAATATTCGAGGTTAACAAAATTCTCTTTTTCACGAACGCCTTTCTACCCATTGCCATTCTGCATTTTATATCCTCTGTACTGCGACCATCATTTGTTATTTTACTGCCAAAGTAACAAATCTCATCTACTTCCCTTTACTGTTTCGTTACCTATTCTAATTCCGTCAGCATCACCTGATTTTCTTACACTGCACTCCATTACCCTAGTTTTGCTCTTGTTAATGTTCATCTTATATGCACCTTTCAGCACACTGTCCATTCCGTTCAGTTGCTCTTCCAGGTCCTTTGCTGTATCTGACAGAATTACTATGTCGTCGGCAAATCGCAATTTTTTTAATTCTTCACCCTGAACTTTAATTCCTTCTCCAAATTGCTCCTTGCTTTCCTTTATAGCTTGCTCAATGTACAAATTGAATAACAATGGAGAAAGATTACAACCCTGTCTTACTCCCTTTCCAACCATTGCATCCCTTTCATGCCCTTCAACTCTGACAACCGCTGTCTGGTTTTTGTACAAGTTGTAAATAGCCTTACGCTCCCTATATTTTACTCCTGCTTGCTTCAGAACTTGAAAGAGTTTATTCCAATCAACATTGTCAAAAGCCTTCTCCAAATCTACAAAAGCTAGAAATGTACGTTTGCCTTTTCTTAATCTACTTTCTAGGATAAGCCGTAAAGTGAGTATTGCCTCCCGTGTTCCTACATTTCTCCTGAACCCAAACTGATCTTCCCCGAGGTCGGCTTCTACCAGTTTTTCCATCCTTCTGTATATAATTCGTGTTAATAATGAGTAATAACCATGAAATAATGAGTAATAATCATGAAAGGGTTAATGTATGCCTGTCACTTGATAATGGGAACAAGTATTGCCGAAACTAGTAGTGAAATAAAATAATTTTGCTTTAAATCTGATTCTAACTATTTAAGCAAATAGCGGCTATTATTAAGCATTGTCATTTATTGACATAGGAAAGTGCTGAAAAGGAATTTATGTTTGTAGCACATGGTTTCACAATTTGCACGAAACATATTTTCCTCATTGATGACTCAGTCTGTATATTTATTATGGTGATGTGAACGCTTTTCTCCATGTGTTTACTTAGGAGCTGTCTCACCGATTTTCTGAAACAACTCCCATCAGCGTTCGTACTATAACAGTACCCCGTGTATCCTGACCATGAGGGAGGCATATCTGGCTACAGCGTCTTGGCCAGCAAAACGGTAGGAGATAGATGAGAATACAGTACTGTCATAGCTCACAGTGTCTTGCAAACTGTCGCTTAATGTCACTGCTTCGCCTTCTCATGGGCGGCTAGACTACCTGCAACACTCTCATGTTGTGCCCTGTTGCCGATCTATTCCCTTGGCCAATATCGGTGCACAGTAACACCGAAAAGTCCACTTCATAATTCCAGAGTTTTACCATTCAATTGCATTGTCATTTATTGACATAGGATCGTGCGGAAAACGAATTTGTGTTTGTAGCACATGCTGTGAGAATTTGCACGAAATATTTTTTCCTCATTTATGACACATCCTATATATATATATATATTTCTGTGTGTGTCTGTGTGTGTGTGTGTGGCGTCTGTTACGAAAGAACAGACGTCACTTCTTATCCTGCAGTTGTTATTATTTAACATTCACAGAATATATGACATCAACTGCGATTGGGCAAAGCAGAAAATGTGTACCCTGCCGGAAATCGAACCTGGGTCTCCTGCTTTCTTGGCAGTTGCGCTGACCCCTACACCACTGGGGACACAGTGATCACCGCACCTGCAAGGACTACCTATATTCAAACTACCTAGAAAGCAGGAGACCCGGGTTCGATTTCCGGCTGGGTACACATTTTCAGCTTTGCCCAATATCGCAGTTGATGTCAAATATTACAGACGCCATATATATATATATATATATATATATATATATATATATATATATATATATATATGCCGTTGACGGGCAATTATCCTATCGTTAGTGGGGAGGGGTGGGCTAGTTTGAAGCCCTTACTCTTACGGGAATTAGTTTCATAACTACGAGTTTGAGTACTGTGGGCAGGGCGAAGCTGGGAATTTGTATCTGACGGGAGGCGTGCTTAGGTAGTCCTTGCAAGTGCGGTGATCACTGTGTCCCCAGTGGTGTAGGGGTCAGCGCTACTCCCTAGAAAACAGGCTGGGTACACATTTTCAACTTTGCCCAATCGCAGTTGATGTCATATATTCTGTGAATTTTAGACAGCCTGTATATTTATCGTGGTGATGGAACGCTTTTCTCCACGTGTTTACTTAGGAGCTGTCTCAACGATTGTCTGAAATAACTCCCATCAGCGTTCGTACTGTAACACTACTCCGTGTCTCCTGTCCATGAGGAAAGCATCTGGCTACAGAGCGTAAATGGCAGAAGGTGTACCAGATCAAGGGAGGGGGAGATTAGTGTGTGTGTGTGTGTGTGTGTGTGTGTGTGTGAGGAGGGCTGGGGAGAGGGGGTAGTTGCGGTGGAGGGTTAACAGACGCGCGCACTCTCGCTACAAGAGTCCAACCCCCATGCGGGCCACCAGACGCCCCGTCCGCAGCGTGAAACAAACCGCACAACGCCGCAGGCCCGTTCGACCGATAGCTAATCGTACGGACATTTATTTCACACTCCATCCAACAGAACGGCATCGATCACTGACCAATACCGGTAATATGCTGGGATTCGTACGCAATCTTATTCTAACATCGTGCTAGATCTTGGGTCCGAGGCGTTACACAAGTCGTAGATTAACGTAATTGTAAAACGTCGGTCCAAAACACTGTAATGTGTTATCTATTCACGAGGTATCTTTCGACATAAGTGCCGTCGTTAGGTCTCTTAAAAAAAATGTCTGTTAGCAGTATGTATCCAACTACTAGATAAATAAATTTACATAGATACGATTTTCAGTTTTCAATTATATAGTGCAGAATATATGGTATTTAGAAACAACTGCTTTAAATAACTTTTCATGAGTTGTTCTTTCATATTTCATTCACTAATTTCGATGTTTACGAAATCTTCTTTCAAAGAAAAACAATAAAAATCAATAGATTTTTCTTTCTTTCCTTTTTTTTCTACTTATTTCAGTGCCGCTTGTGGCAAGCCTCCAGAGGCTCAGGCTGCTAAAGAAATATTGATGTGGTGTCTGTTCTTTCGGACATGTCCAAAAGGACAGGAACCAAATGAATATTAATTGTAATTATGGCCACAACAGGCAATGACAGTTTCAGTGCGGACGCATTCAAAAATTCTAGCCCTTTTGGGCTATCGCAATATTCCAATTACATCCCGAGATACTGCGACGCGAAGTTGACGCTTCAAATACGCGAAACGCGCGGCTAGCGCTCGTCCTGAGCAGCATGGGGTTCTCGCCTGAGTCTCAGGACGTGCGCTAGCCGCGCGTTTCGCGTATTTGAAGCGTCAACTTCGCGTCGCAATGTCTCGGGATGTAATTGGAATATTCCGATGCAATCAACGCCATTGTTTATGTGATTTGTCATGGTATGGACTGCTGAAGAAAAAATATAGGGTGTCCATTTAAAAAAAAAAAAAAAAAAAAAAGTTTCTGTTAAAAAACACATTTGCTGTTTCCAAATATGTACATTCATGGGCCCCAGCCGTACATTGATACCGGTGAAAGTCGTTTTCCAATAGCTGTTATTGTTCCAGAGATGTTTTGGGTGGACAAGATAGCTGGGACACACACACACACACACACACACACACACACACATATATATATATATATATATATATATATATATATATATATATATACACATTGTGCCACATTTGTTTTGTTAAATGACAATAGGAGAAAATCGAAATCGTACTCTGATGTAAGGACAGTTGCTCCTGCCACCCATTACTGGAACCACACAGTGTGTTCGTCTATGCCGGCCGCGGTGGCCGAGGGGACTGAGTCGCTCCAGTCACGGTCTGCACGGCCACTACGGTCGGGGGTTCGAATCCCCCCCTCGGGCATGGATATTTGTGCCGTCCTTAGAATTAGCTAGTTCATAAGTAGTCTGTAAGTTTAGGGACTGATGACCCCGTAGTTAAAACATTTGAACATTTCTAAATTGTATCACATTCCGACACGTAGTTCATGAGATATGATCACATAAACCGAACGTTCATAGAAAAAAGGCCCTTCTCACACCAAGTTTGAGTCTATTACTTCTTTAGTACTGACTGTATTCCCAAGACAGTTTATAGACTTACAGCCCTTATATAAATGAATATATACCTGAAATATGGCAGGAATAAATAAATAAATACCCGGGCACCGCCAGGTTTTCAGCTAGTAGAGAATACACGTGAATGTGTTTGTAGGTTCCTGCCCCTACATGTAATAACTTGGAGAGCAGTATTCTTACAGACACCATTTGGACAATACCGAAACGAAATTTCAAAACTATACGTGTCCACCAGATAAAAATCACCCGTGACGGCTGTTGGCAGAGACTGAAGCCCATAGCCAGTGGCGAGATTCTGTGGAGCTGCGAGAAGAGACCGGATTGACGGACGGACGCGAATTAACCCTCCTACTACCACTGGGGTCAATATGACCCCATAAGCACATTTGAAATCTATATCTCCCTTATTTTCAATGCGATTATTTTCAAAATTTATGACTTTGTCTCTCTAACTTGCTTGTATGCAATGACATCATATTCAGTTTTACATTTACAACATATCAAAATTTATTCATGGACTATGCATTGAGTACCACTGGGGTCAGCATGACCCCAATCTAATTTTTTTTGTTTTGTTTCTTGAATGTAACATTATAAAAACAGAACAGCGAATATTACGTTGAACAAATGTTATAGGAAACATCTGCAACAATCAAACTAACACTTTCCACTTTTTATTTATACCCATTGTTGTCGTTTCTTTCCTCAGCAGTTGTGTGTTGCCTCAGTTGTTGCTAGTGTTTTGTCGCAGCGTGTGAAAGAACTACATTATGTCTAGAAAACGTCTGAGTAGTGTTGAAATACAAGCAATTTTGAATGAAGAAGAGGAATTAGGAGATACAGCGTCTGATGACGACGAAGAGATTGATGGTGTTATTTCTGGAGGTAGTGAATCAACTGAAGATTCTGATGAAGACATTGGAGATTTACTGAGTACTATGCATTTCAGGGAGGAAATAGGTGACGGCAAAGTAGCGAAACCTATTATAATCCTAGACTGTAATGCAACAAAATCAGGTGTAGACACTATGGACTAGTTAGTCAGAACCTACACCACAAAACGTATGACAAGAAGATGGCCCATGGTGATTTTTCTATAATATTTTGGATATTAGTGCCCTGAATACTTTCATAATTTGGTTGGACTTAAATCCTGACTGGAATAAAAAAACCAACTACAAAAGAAAATAATTTCTTCTGGAACCGGGAACAAGTCCAGTACAGAAAGACAGAAGTCAGCGCAACAAAGTTTCTCTGCCTCATCCTCCTCCTCTTTCAGCACAAGTGGATACGGGGGTAAAACGTGGATGGTGCTACCTGTGCGAAAGTTCAGTGGATAGAAAACATCCAGAAACGTGCAAAAGATGTTTTTCCTTTGTCTGTAAACACCATTCAGACATTCTTTGTTCTAATTGTAAAGAGATTTTTTGTTTCACATGTAAGGATCTATAAGATCAAGTGTTGGGACAAGATCTTTAAGTGCTTATATATCTACTTCACCTGGTTTCAATCACTAATGTATGCTTTTGTGTTAGTTCATTAAAATAAATTAAATATTGTCAATGTATCCCGTGATAATTACTTGGGGTCATATTGACCACAACGGTACTCAGTGTAACAAAAAAATTCTGGTAGTAGGAGGGTTAAAAGCGAGAGCTGTTCCCTGGTGGCTGGTGGGAGGTGCTCCCAGGCGGCCATCACTCTCAGTCCAATCAGACGGAGAGTCCCTCACCTGACGGAGGCTGTCAGGCGAAAGTCCAGTCGATACGGGCGAATAAGTTTGTCCACCAATCACTGGCAGACATTTGCGAATTAATGAGCCCTGACTCTCAAATACAAGGACAGAAATCAGCCAGGGAATGTAATCATAAGTCTGTCAGCATTAAATGTAAGGATAGGCACTGAATTAAACTATGTGCTGTGGGTGGGATTCGAATCCGGTACCTCCTGCCACTTACGCTGTGCTGAAGGACAGAAATTGACCAAGGCATGTCCTCACTGTCAACATTAAATGTAAGATAGGCACTGAAATAAAATTTGTCATGTGGGTGGGATTCGAACCCGCAACTTCCTACCACTTGGGCTGTTCTGAAGGACAGAAAGCAGACAAGGCATGTCCCCATAACTCTGTCAGCATTAAATGTAAGGATAGGCACTGAATTAAAATTTGAGCTGTGGCTGGGATTCGAACCCGGTACCTCCTGCCACTTGGGCTGTTCTGAAGGACAGAAATCTACAAAGGCATATACTCGTAACTCTTTTAACATGAAATGTAAGGATAAGTGTTGTTGTTGTGGTCTTCAGTCCGCAGACTGGTTTGATGCAGCTCTCCACGCTACCCTGTCCTGTGCAAGTCTCTTCATCTGAGAATACGTTCGGCAACCTACATCCTTTTGAATCTGCTTACTGTATTCGGCCCTCGGTCTCCCTCTACGATTTTTACCCCACACACTTCCTTCTAATGCTAAGTTGACAATTCCTTGATGTCTCAGAATGTGTCCTACCAATCTATCCCTTCTTTTAGTCAAGGTATGCAAGAAATTCCTTTTCTCCCCAATTCTGTTCAGTACCTCCTCATCAGTTACGCGATCCACTCACCTAATCTTCAGCACTCTTCTTTAGCACCACATTTCAAAAGCCTCAATCCTCTTCCTGTCCGCACTGTTTATCGTCCATGTCTCACTCCCATACAAGGCAACACTCGACACAAATACCTTCAGACAGGACTTCCTTAGGCTTAAATCAATATACGCTGTTAACCAATTTCTGTTTTTCAAGAACGCTTTTCTGCCCATTGCCATTCTGCGTTTGATATCCTCTGTACTGCGACCATCATTTGTTATTTTACTGCCCAAGTAACAAAACTCGTCTACCTCCTTTATTGCTTCGTTATCTAATTTCATTCCTTCAGCATTTCATGATTTCATGATATATGAATTATTATACCTTTATACCGTATTATTATACGACCAATTACTCAAGCATTAACATAAGAGTGACTATGAAAGCATATAATCCTGCACAACAAATCGTCGGTCAAGTGTAATATATATATAATTCAAGGGGGATTTGAACTCGGGTCGTCTGAATGATAGCTGAGCGCCTTGTTAATTACACAGCATACTAACGTACCGCTGGTTCCTTAATACAGGTATAGTTGTTACGTGCTGGACATTGAGTTCGATTTTCCTGGAAACCAAGGAGCATTGGAACAAATCCTTTTAGCTTGGTGCTCTGACGTCCTCTTTATTGTCAACCAAATCTTATATTCCAGCCATCTTCATCATACCGATCCTCACTTAACTAGCCGTTACCCGTAGGCTTGTATTTTGATATCGTAACAATAATTTTAAGGTTATGTTACGTATCTGCAATATATCAAACTCATCGCTACTGACATGGATGGGTCGATTAATATGACGATAAAATTTTCCGGTAAAGGTGCTTTCCTCACTAGTTTTTCATACATCTAGTGCTTCTGTTATTTTGTTCGATAAATCGGTCTTTATAACGTAATATATTGCGGTATTTTAGCGTTTTGTAATTCTGCCATTTTCATATACATACTCACTTATCCGATCGTTAGCCGTGTAAAGAGCAGAATTCTACTCGTAAGTTAACGGCCAGTTTGAGGTCATTTAACGTCAGGTTAACTCATAAGGAAACATTGACAAAGGCAGTTCTCCGGTAATGAATAGTTCAAATCTTAACTGGAACTTAACGGGAGATTCACAAACCGGCCCTAAATGTAAGGATAGCCACTGAAATGAAATATGTGCTGTGGGTGGGATTCGAACCCGGGACCTCCTGCCACTTGTGCTGTTCTGAAGGACAGAAATCGACCAGAGCATTTCCTCATAACTATGTAAACATTAAATGTAAGGATAAGCACTGAATTAAAATATGTGCTGTGGGTGGGACACGAACCAGGACCTCCTGCCACTTGTGCTGTTCTGAAAGACAGAAATCGGCCAAGGCATGTTCCCATAACTCTGCCAACATTAAATGTAAGGATAGGTGTTGTTGTTGTTGTTGTGGTCTTCAGTCCGCAGACTGGTTTGATGCAGCTCTCCACGCTACCCTGTCCTGTGCAAGTCTCTTCATCTGAAAATACTTTCGGCAACCTACATCCTTTTGAATCTGCTTACTGTATTCGTCCCTCGGTCTCCCTCTACGATTTTTACCTCACACGCTTCCTTCTAATGCTAAGTTGACTATTCCTTGATGTCTCAGAATATGTCGAACCAATCCATCCCTTCTCTTAGTCAGTATATGCCAGTAACTGCTTTTCTCCCCAATTCGGTGAAGCACCTCCTCATTAGTCATGTGATCTACCCATCTAATCTTCTCTGTAGCACCACATTTCAAAAGCTTCTATCATCTTCTTGTCTGAAATCCTTATCACTCCCATACAAAGCTACACTCCACACAAATGCTTTCAGAAAGAACTTCCTAACATTTAAATTAATATTGGATGTTACCAAGTTTCGCTTCTTTAAAAACGCTTTTCTTCCCATAGCCATTCTGCATTTTATATCTTCCTTTACTTCTGCCATCAGAAGTTATCTTGCTACCCAAATAACAAAATTCATCTGGTATTTTTATTCTTATTATCTAATCTAATTCCTTCAGCATCGCCTGATTTTCTGACATTGCATTCCATTACCCTCGTTTTCCTCTTGTTAATTTTTATCTTATACCTTCCTTTCAAGGCACTGTCCATCCCATTCAATTGTTCTTCCAAATCTTTTGCGGTCTCTGATAGAATTACTATGTCATCGGCAAAGCGCAATATTTTTATTTCTTCTCCCTGCACTTTAATTCCCTCTCCAAAGTTCAGTGTACAGATTGAACAACATTGGGGAAAGGCTACAACCCTGTCTTACTCCCTTCCCAACCTCTGCTTCTCTTTCTTGCCCTTCGACTCTAACAACCGCTATCTGGTTTTGGTATAGGTTGAATAAAACTCATCGCTCCCTATATTTTACCCCTGATACCTTTAGAGTGTGGAAGAGTGTATTCCATTCGATATTGTCAAAAGCTTTCTCCAAATCGACAAACGCTAAAGGATAGGATAGGTACTGAATTAAAATTTGTGCTGTGGGTGGGATTCGAACACGGTACCTCCTGCTTACTAGGCAGGCGATGTAAGACCTCCACAGATAACATAGCTTTACAAAAAAGCGACTACATGTATTTTGTTAAAGTACGTCTCCCTCCACATCACATACTTTAATTCTGCCTGAATATTCCCTGTGAAATACGTATCAAATTGTCAAGGCTCACGTGTATTGGAATAGCACCACAGCAAAGAATGAGAAAGGGAACAATCCTACCTTGTTTCTCAGGCAGATCTGATATAAAAGTCAAGAATAATTTATTTCCACGAGATAAACATTGTGTCGTGATACCAAAGGTACTAAATATAAGAACAGGCACTGATAAATGTCAACAATAATTCACTTTCGTGAGACAAACAATGTCTTATAATACCGTAGGTATTAAATATAAGGAGACGCATCGATAAGTAGCAACAACAGAAGTGATATCTGGCGTTCCCCAGGGAAGCGTTATAGGTCCCCTACTCTTCCTCGTGTTTATAAACGATTTAAGAGATAATCTGAATAGCTCCCTTAGTCTGTTCGCGGATGATGCTGTCGTTTATCGGTTAGTGAAGGCAACAGAGGATCAAAAGCAACTGCAAAGCGATTTAGCCAAAATTTCTACATGGTGAGAACAATGACAATTAACACGAAATAATGAAAAATGTGAAGTATTACAGATGATACTTAAAGAAATTGCTGAACTTCGATTACACGATAAATCAGTCAAACCTTAAGGTCGTAAATTCTACAAATTACCTAGGAGTTACAATTACGGACAACTTTGGAGAGAACACATAGGAAATATTGTGGGGAAGGCGAACCAAAGGTTACGTTTCATTGGCAGAACGCTTCGAAGATGCACCAGCTCCACCAAAGAGACTGCCTACATCACACTTGTGCGTTCTCTCCTGGAATACTGTTGGGACTGAAGAAAGACATTGAGAAGGTTCAGAGAAGGGCAGCTCGTTTTATCACGTTACAGGCGAGAAAGAGTCAAGGAAATGTTGCGTTATTTGAGGTGGAAAACATTAAATCTATTTGCGAAATTTCAATCGTTGACTTTTACTTTTGAATATGAAAATATTTTGATAGCATCCAGGTATAAAGTGAAACATGACCAGCCCAATAAAGTAAGAGAAATCAGATCGAAAACGGAACAATTTAGGTGTTCTTTCTTTCCGCGCGCTATTAGAGATGGAAGTGGTTAATGTGATTTGCAGAGTATCTATGTAGATGTAAATGTGAGGGACATAGGCCTGTAGTATTGCATCTCTGATCGGCGACCCTTCTTGTAAACGAGAATGACCTTCAGCCTCTTCAAATCCTTAGGAACACTTCATTCTTCCAGGGACCATCGGTAAACCGCTGCTAGAAGTGAGAATGTTCCTTCGTATATTCCGTGTAAAATCGAATTTGTGTCCCACTAGGTCCAACGGCCCTTCCTGTGCTGAACAATTGCAATTGTTCTGCTATCACCGGGACTTTTCAATATCTACCATTTTATCAATCGCCCGACGGTTTAGAGGAAGTACTATAGAGCAAGCATCATATGTGATACAGCATTGGAAAAATCGCACTGGCGTGTTTTACGTCCCGCTTTAGATTTGTAGTTTTATAATAAATTGCAAACATTTACGACAAATATTAATGTAAATAACAAAAAATTATAGTGATATGATTATGACTCTACTTTTGTGATTATATCTATGCACCCAACACATAACACTTTTAGGAAAAAAAGAGAAAAAAATTGGTAGTGGTGGGTTCAGAACCATTGATCATGTGCATCACAATCCAACGCGCTGCCCACTACACTGCAGCGAACAGCTACGAGATTCTTCCTTTAATCTCGTACTATAGATGGCAGTTGTTAACTGATGCTAATATGCATTTGTAGACGCTAGATTATCATTTATCGTATCGAACGGCGTGCTTTTGTTAATACTTCAGTGCGCCGTTGTTTTGAAATGACAACGTGTATGTTACAATAAGAAAATCATCAAATACGCAACGCAAGATGGTGTATGCCAGAGAGAGTTCTGGGCAAGGAATGTCACGTGAAATCACCGAATGTCTGTTTTTCGTTAATTCAGTGGAGGGTGTCAAATCTCCGTTATTTTTTTTTATTTTTTTTTTATTTTTTTTTTTTTTTTTGCAAATATCTTTCAAACGATACGGCGTATGAAAAAAATAAATAAAGGAACAAAGTTGTAGAGAATTTTCTCCTCTACAAGTACGGTTATTCAATTTTCGCGTCAGATGAACGGTTTATTTGCAATTCAAATTACATTACAAACGGCTTTTTTATTATTACAAATGTATTTCTTGTCCGAAATCTTTCAAAAAGCTAGGTTCTGGTCTCTGGTAGCCAACAATTATGTCTGTAAGATTTGTTGCCGATCGGTTGAACGGTTCGCCCTCAAAAGTTGGAACACGTTACAGCCAGATAGACATCGTCAAATCGTCGTAATTTTTGCAAATATGTCTGCAACGATGCAAGATGTGAAAAAAAAATGGAGCGACGTTGTAGAGAATTTTGCCCTCTACCAATTAGGTTATTGAATTTTCGTGTCAGATGAACGGTTCGTTTGCAATTACCATTATATTACAAACGGCTTTTTTTGTATTACTACCGTATTTTTTGTCCGAAAAATTTGAAAAAGGGAGGTTCTGGTCTCTGTCGGCCTACAATTATGTCTGTAAAATTTGGTGTTGATCGGTTGAACGGTTCGTCTTAAAAAACAGGGAACAGACAGACATACATACCTCCAGAGATCGACGTTACTTTTGCAAATATCTCTGAAACGATACGAGATATGAAAAAAAAAAAAGAAAAAAAACTTAAGAGAGCGAAGTCGTACAGAATGTTCTCTACAAATTAGGTTATTCAATTTTCGTGTCAGGTGAATGGTTAAGCCGTTATTTTTATTTAAATTACGAGCTGTCAAAAAACGATCGCAAAGGCCCAATTTTAGTGTTAATACCGTGACCTAAAGTGGGCCAAAAAGCTATTGAAGCTTTCGCCGAGTAGGAAGCTAAAGCAAATAAACAGCGTGCAGTACAATCGTTTGATCAAATGACTATGGTTGATTTCAGAGATGCCTTCTCAGAGGAAGTTCTAGACCCTGTCAACAGGCCAACTTTCTGGCCCCAGAAGCTTTATTACAAACGAGATGCACTTGCAACTGAGGAAAATGTTCATTAAATGTGTGATAGCCTTAACAGGATTAAGCTGACGTCAGTTTCTTCCTCCTGTATTTCACACAAACTTGATTAGAATGTGTAGTGAGTTACAAAATCTTAGTACAGAAGCTACATAAAAATAATCTTGTTCCATAAAAAAAAAAAAAAAAAAAAAAAAAAAAAAAAAAAAAAAAAAAAAAAAAACCACTCGTCTAAAGCGCCTACCTAGTGAGCAGGAGGTCCTGGGTTCCATTCCTGGCCACAGCAAAAATTTTAATTCAATGCCTCTCCTTATGTTTAATAGCTTTCATATCAAAAGACAATATTGTCTCAAGGAAATGTATTATTTTTGGATATTTATACCACCTCGGCGTGAGGAAGAAGGTGGGATTGTTAGCATTCGCGTTCTTTGCTAGGGTTCTATTGAAATATAGGAGTACTTTCACAGGTAACATGAGGCAGAATTAAAGTATGTGGTGTGGAGGGAGACGTCGTTTAAAGACAGTCCGTGCCGCGGTAGCTGTGTGGTCCTAGGCGCCTCGCTGCGGAGCGCGCCGTCGGAGGTTCGAGTCCTCCCTAGGGTATGGGTGTGTATGTTGTCCTTAGTTTAGTTTACCTAGGTTTAAGTAGTTTGTAAGCTAGGGACTCATGACCACGCACTTTGGTCCGATAGATTTATAAATATTTGAATTTTTAAGACAGTCCTTGTAGTATCTTTGGCTGCAACGCTTTGTTAGCTGAGTGGTCTAAAGCGCCTACCTAGTAAGTAGGAGGTCCTGGGTTCGAATCCCAGCCACACCACAAATTTTTATTAATGCCTCTCCTTATGTTTAATACATTAGCCTCACGGTTTAGAGGAGGTGCCACAGAGCAATCATCCAATGTGAAAGAGCAATGGGAAAATTTAAATTTTTTTTTTTCGTAACATCCTCTGTTTCAACACTGTTATGATCACGAGAGCTGAAGACACGCCACAGAACTAGATGAGGTCGAGACGCTACTCGTGACGCAGATGTATCTGCAGCGGCTCGCCTTCTATCAGATTTTCGGGACGTCGTCGCCCCTTGTCGCTCAGAGTCGAGTTAACGAAGCGGTGCTCTCTAGGGTAGGCTCCAATCTGCGAGCCGCTGTTGGAATTGGAATTTCTGGCGCTGATTGGGAGGCGGTTCCCATCTCCCTGAGGGCTGCGGTCTCATTGAATGCGTGGGCATATCTGCAGAGGAACAGACTGTACTTACTGCACGCACCGACTCACAAGTCGCACTCCAGCCATGGACAGTTAGAGGGCAGTATCTTACAATCGTACACGTCGTAGGGCTTTTAATATTTGTAGACTGGCTTTGTCAAGTGAATTGTCAGTATCCGTTGACGTTCGTCACGACAAAACCCTCAACTACTACAAGGAGCCAAGTTAGCTAAGACGGCGTTCCACAGGGAAGCGTTGTAGGTCCCCTACTCTTCCTCGTGTTTATAAACGATTTAGGAGACAATCGGAATAGCTCCCTTAGATTGTTCGCGTGTGATGCTGTCGTTTATCGGTTAGTGAAGTCAACAATCAAAAGCAACTGCAAAGCGATTTAGACAAAATTCATACATGGTGCGAAAATTGGCAATTGACACTAAATAAAGAAAAGTGTGAAGTAATACACATGGCCACAAAAAGAAATCCGCTGAACTTCAATTACGTGATAAATCAGTCAAACCTTAAGGTCGTAGATTCTACCAAATACCTAGGAGTTACAATTACGAACAACTTTGACTGGAGAGAACACATAGAAAATATTGTGGGGAAGGCGAACCAAAGGTTACGTTTCATTGGCAGAACGCTTCGACGATGCACCAGCTCCACCAAAGAGACTGGCTACATCACACTTGTGCGTCCTCTCCTGGAGTACTGTTGCCCCTTGTGGGACCCTCACCAGGTGGGACTGACGGAAGACATTGAGAAGGTTCAGAGAAGGGCAGATCGCTTTGTTTTATCACGTTACGGGGGGGGGGGGGGGGGAACGTCACGGAAATGTTGCACGAATAGGGGCGGAAATCATTAAAAGAAAAACGTTATTCATTGCGGCGTGATCTATTTGCGAAGTTTCATTCACCGACTTTTGCTTATGAATTTGAAAATATTTTGCTAGTACCCACCTACTTAGGAAGGCATGACCATCCCAATAAAATAAGAGAAATCAGATCGAAAACGGAACGTTTTATGTGTTCTTTCTTCCCGCGCGCTATTAGAGAATGGAACGGTAGAGAAAAGTTATGAAAGTGGTTAATAAACCCTCTGCCAGGCACTTAAATGTGATTTCCAGAGTATCTATGTAGATGTAGATGTAGATGTCACGTTAGGAAAAACCTGTTCAGATAAAACACTTCATTCAGCCTGGATCGCTAAAAATTTATTTTCGTCCCTTAACCGATTTCGGTGAGCTCAGAAAGTCCAGTACAATCACTGCAAAAAGTTATACAATGTCTGCAAACTACAAAGTTATTGTGGTATACAAAAAGTGGCAATTAACAAAGCATGTAAATTACCTTATCTGATATAAATGAAGAGGTAAAGTTTCTCATATTATGAGAAAAAAAAAATTGGATTTCGTAACTTCACAGTTCTATGTTTCTTTGAAGTTGAATCTGGATCCATATTGTTTTGTTTTGATACCACTGCCACCTAGTGGCAACCTGTAGCCACTCTGTTGTGCAATGTCTTCCTGTTAAGTCTCCTGTTCGCTTGGACCAAGAGCACATTTTATTCATCATGACGAACCACCCTGTGATGCAAAACTTTAACAATATGTTTACATGCGTTAGAAGGTTATGTTTCTATTTTTACATATGACGCTAAGGTAATGTACATGTTTTTTTAACTGTCATTTTATTTGTATACCACAATAACTTTGCAATTTGTAGACATCGTATAACTTTTTGCAGTGATTGTACTGGACTTTCTGAGCTCACCGAAACCAGTTAAGGGACGAAAATAAATTTTTAGCGATCTTGGCTGAATGAAGTGTTTTATATAAACTGTTGACCGCTCTCCAGTGGCGTAAAATGCCTTTTAACAAGAACCTTGTCATTTAAATCACACCATACAAAAAAACATCCAAGGGGAGAACAAGGAATAAAATCATCCATGAGGTTTGCCGAACCACCCGGGGATCAACAGCAACAGCTCTGCGGAGGTCTCCGCTGAGGCTGGTACACTCCGCGGCGAAGTACTTTCCGCCATTATGGCTAAACAGTAGCCATGTAGATAAGATCGATGTTGAACCTAATAACACTACCGTATTACATCAATAAGAGTTAGTTCTACACCTAACATATACCAGCCTGTCCTGAGTCATATAACACCTTTCAAGTGCGCCAAGACGATGCCTTGGTCAGGGAATACAACAAGATCGAAGTAAACAGGGAATTGGTGGCACACTCCAATATATCTGATCTGAAAATGGAGAGGCTTATTTCGAGACATCCTATTGTTCTCCACAGCCTCACTGGGGCTGACATCAATTATTCTTGGAGAAGAGAATCCTCCGTAATACCGCTACAACTTGCCACCTGTTGTTGTTGTGGTCTTCAGTCCGGAGACTGGTTTGATGCTGCTCTCCACAATACCCTATCCTGAGCAAGCCTCTTCATCTCCACATAAGAACAGCAACCTACATCTGTCTGAATCTGCTTACTGTATCCATCTCTTGGTCTTCCTCTGCGGTTTTTACCCCACACACTTCCCTCCAACGACAAATTCACAATTCCTTGATGTCTAAGAATGTGTCCTACCAATCGATCCCTTATTTTAGTCAAGGTATGCCAGAAATTTCTTTTTCCCCCAATTCTGTTCAGTGACTCCTCATTAGTTACGCGATACACCCACCTAATCTTCAGCATTCTTCTGTAGCACCACATTTCAAAAGCCTCTATTCTCTTCCTGTCCGCACTAATTATAGTCCATGTTTCACACCCGTGCAAGGCAACACTCCACAAAAATGCTTTCAGAAAGACCTTCCTTACACGTAAATTAATATTCGACCTTAACAAATTTCTCTTTTTCGAAAACGATTTTCTTCCCATTGCCATTCTCCATTTTATATCCTCTGCAATGCGACCGTCATTTGTTATTTCATTAGTCAAGTAACAAAACTCATCTACCACCTTCATTGTTTCGTTACCTAATCTAATTCCTTCAGCATCCCCTGATTTTCTAAGACTGCATTCCATTTCTTTCTTTTCCTCTTGTTAATGTTCATTTTAAACGTTGAATTCAAGACACTGGTCATTCCATTCAACTGCTCTTCCAGGTCCTTTGCTGTCTCTCACACAATTACAATGTCATCAGCAAAATGCTATGTTTTTATTTCTTCCCCCTGAACTTTAATCCCTATTCCAAATTTTTCCTTGCTTTCCTTCACCGCCTGCTCGATGTACAAATTGAATAACATCGGAGAAAGGCTACAACCCAGTCTTACTCCCTTCCCGACTACTGCTTCTCTTTCATGCCATTCGAGTCTAATAACTGCGGTCTGGTTTTTGTTCAAGTTGTAAATAACCCTCCTTTTCGTGTATTTTACCCTGCTGACTTCAGAATTTGAAAGAGTGTATTCCAGTCAACATTCTCAAAAGCTTTCTCCAAATCTACAAAAGCTTAAAATGTAGGTTTGTCGTTTCTTGATCTATCATCATCCGTAAAGTCAGTATTTCCTCCCGTGTTCCTACCTTCCTCCTTAATCCAGACTGATCTTCCCCGAGGTCAGCTTCTACCAGCTTTTCCATTCTCCTGTAAATATATCGTGTTACAATTTTGCAACCATGACTTATGAAACTGATGGTTCTGTAATTTTCACACCTGTCTGCGCCTAATTTCTTCTGAATGGGGATTATTACATTTTTCTTAAAGTCTGAGGGTATATCGCCTGTCTCATAAATCTTACACACCAGGTGAAATAGTCTTGTCATGGCTGGCTCTCCCAGAAACTTTAGTAGCTCTAAGCGAATGTCATCTACTCCCGGGGCCTTGTTCTGGTCGTAACAAAAGGAATAACCGAGCTTTTAATATTTGCAGACTGGCTTTGTCAAGTGATTCGTCAGTATTCGTTGTCGTTCATGACGACACAATCCTCAACTACAAGGACCGAATGTAGCTAAGCGTCACATTAGACAGAACCTTGTCATTAAAAACACACCGTACAAAAAGAGCATCCAAGACGAGAGCAAGGAATAATCTCTTACATAAACTTTGTCGAACCACCCGGGGATCAACAGCAACAATCATGAGGACGTCTGCACTGAGGCTGGTACTGACTACGATTATTGTTAAGCAGTAGTCATGTCGACAAGATCGATGTTAACCATATCACTACTAGTGTATTATATCAAGAAGAGTTGTACACCTACCGGCCGTAGTAGCCGAGCGCTCCAGTCGCAGTCTGCACGGCCACTGCGGTCGGGGGTTCGAATCCCTAATCGGACATGGATGTTTGTGTCGTCTTTAGTATAAGGCAGTTCATTAGTAGTTTGTAAGTTTAGGAAGTTTAGGTGCCGATGTCCTCGCAGTTAAGTCCCTAAAAAAAAAAAAAAATAAATAAATAAATAAATAAATAAATAAATAAAATGATAAAAAAATGTTATACACGTAACATATACCAGCCTGTCCTGAGTCATATAACACCTTTAAAGGGCGCCAAAACTTTGGCCAGGGAATACAACAAGATCGAAACAAACCGTCAATTCGCGGTACAATCCGGTATATCTGAGCTGAAAGAATCGAGAGGTTTCTTTCCAGACATCCTCCCATTGCTCTCGACAGCCTCACTGTGACTGACATCAATTGTTCTTGGAGAAGAGAATGTCTCCATAATTCCGCTACAACTTGTCACCTAATGTCATGTATTACTGAGTCAGCTCATTGGTTTCATCAGCCCCGCAAGATCTAGTGAACCCTGGACCGACTAAGAACAGGTCACGAAAGATGCGCTGATTCATTCTTCAACCGGGGACTGTTGCAACGCAACCATGTGAGTGTGGCACGCCTAAGCAAACCATCCAACACCGCGATGTCGCCAAACACGGATGCGACCATCATGAAGCTGTAAGTAGAACCTTGATTAATCTGAAAACATGGCTTTTGCCATTCGTGCACCCAGGTTCGTCGCTGCGTACACGATGCAGCGTCAAGGGTAACCGCAGCCACGGTCTCCGAGCTGATAGTCCATGCTGCTGCAAACGTCGTCGAACTGTTCGTGCAGATGGTTGTTGTCTTGCAAACGTCCCCATCTGTTGACTCAGGGATCGAGACGTGGCTGCACGATCCGTTACAGCCTTGCGGATAAGATGCCTGTCATCTCGACTGCTAGTGATACGAGGCCGTTGGGATCCAGCACGGCGTTCCGTATTGCCCTCCTGAACCCACCGATTCCATATTTTGCTAACAGTCATTGGATCGCGATCAAAGCGAGCAGCAATGTCGCGACACGATAAACCGCAATCGCGATAGGCTACTATCCGACCTTTAACAATGTCGGAAACGTGATGGTACGCATTTCTCCTCCTTTGACGAGGCATCACAACAACGTTTCACCAGGCAACGTCGGTCGACTGCTGTTTGTGTATGAGAAATCGGTTGGAAACTTTCCTCATGTCAACACGTTGTAGGTGTCGCCACCGGCGCCAACCTTGTGTGAATGCACTGAAAAGCTGATCATTTGCATATCACGGCATCTTCTTCCTGTCGGTTAAATTTCGCGTCTGTACCACGTCATCTTCGTGGTGTGGCAATTTTAATGGCCAGGAGTGTTAAACAGTCGAAATATCCTGATTCCATGATAACAACAATGGGATAATATCTACGTATATATGTATGGGAGCAGCATATTCCGCTGAAATTAATATAATGTAATCATAAGAGAAACGTAAATTCCTGCTACTGTCCATGTTTACATGACAAGCAATTTCTTTCACGTGTAACATTCCTGTAGTGCGTTTAATAATTAGACCACTTGTACTCTTCGCTCGTCTTTCTGTTAAACACATATACTTTTGCGTTCAAATAATTTTTGTTAGAAAACGAATACGTCGAAGATTCTTGCCGTTTGTAATTTAGACGTTGCAACAAGTATGGATTGATAAAATACTCTCCACTTCATTATGAGATGGCTGGTACAGCAACCAATAAAATTGTTTAGTAATGAAAGTCAGTCGTGGTTACAACTTTTTATTTTTATTTTTAATGTATTTCACCCTTGTGGTGCATCCTCAGAAATTCTTAAAATAATACATCGGATGGGTATCACTAAAACTAATTGCTAGCCACAATCTGGCAGCGTCAAATCATTAAAACGGATATGGTTGACAAAACCCGTTAGAATCCCAAGAGATATCCCCTTCCCCAGTCAGCTTCTTCCCTTTTGTTTACGAAAGACATTCGCGTGTATAAAAGCATAATTAAGTTTATCAGGACCACTGGACACAAACTATAAGTATCAAGTGTGTTGGTAATAAAAGGTTTTAGTTGTGAATATGTGAAAATGTTCCAACAGTATTTAAATTGTAACGTAATGCCGTTTTCGCTTTGTTTCCACTTTCCCATTTTGACTAAATGTACTTTTGTTTTTCTCTGTTTATTCAAATATATGTACATTTCCACTGTGTGTTGTAGATGGCCACATTGAGTTAACACTCAGAAGGCCAAATAAAGGAATAAAAGGTTGGACTGGGCTAGTGATGTAATTTATTATTATTTTTTAATGTTTAAACTTTATTGAGACATCAACCAAGACATACACACAGAGATTATACAAATAATTTCACTGGTGCATAATCTGTGTGTGTGTGTGTGTATGTCTTGGTACATGTCTCAATAAAACTTAAACATAAAAAATAATAAATTACAACACATGCCAAGTCCATCGATGGGATTCTGATGGGGTTTGTCCACCATATACGTTTTAATGATTTGACGCTGCCAGATTGTGGCAATCCGATGTGTTACTTTAAGAATTTATGAGGATGCTTCACAAGGGTGAAATGCATTAAAAATAAAGAAAGTTGCAACCACGACAGTCTTTCATTACTAAATAATTGTGGATTGGCTTTTGCTTTGTTGGGATTTTATTTTTCGTTGTTTTATTGTCATATTTGTGAGATTTTTTCTTCAGCTGCGGTTACGGTGGCTTAGGGGTGCGTTAAATAACTTATTCCTTCAGTGAAAAAACCGTATTAATTGGAAATTGTTTTATTAATTAATGACGCGTTTCGCCCTTTAGCAGGGCATCTTCAGATTGCGTGACAGAATTTACACCAAATTACAAGGCGGAATTAAAAATAGGTGTAATGGGCTTTTTTTGTGTTAAATTGTTGTTGTTGTTGTGATCTTCAGTCCGCAGACTGGTTTGACGTAGCTCTCCACGCTACCCTGTCCTGTGCAAGTCTCTTCATCTGAGAATACGTTCGGCAACATACATCCTTTTGAATCTGCTCACTATATACGTCCCTCGGTCTCCCTCTACGATTTTTACCCCACACGCTTCCTTCTAACGTTAAGTTGACAATTCCTTGATGTCTTAGAATGTGTCCAACTAATCTACCCCTTCTCTTAGTCAGGATATGCCAGAAACTCCTTTTCTCCCCAATTCGGTTAAGCACCCCCTCATTAGTTACGTAATCTACCCATCTAATCTTCATCATTCGTCTGTAGCACCACATTTCAAGAGCTTCTATCATCTTTTTGTCTGAATTCCTTATTGTCCACGTTTCACTGCCATACAATGCTACACTCCAGACAAATATTTTCAGAAAGGACTTGCTAACACTTAAATTAATATTGGATGTTAACAAGTTCCGCTTCTTTGGAAATGCTTTTCTTCCCATAGCCATTCTGCATTTTATATCTTCTTTACTTGTGTTAAGAAGACAGTATAAATAATCTGTCTAACAGAATTTACACAAAATTACAAGGCGGGTTTACAAAAGGGGTATATTGGTACATGGGCTTATTTTGTGTTAAGAAGACAGTATAAATAAGTCCAAGTACCATTATACTCGCTTTGTAATTTTGTGTAAATTCTGTCACGAAGGTAATCTGAAGATGCCCTATTAAAGGGCGAAACGCGTCGTTAATTAATAAAACAATTTGCAATCAAGACGGTTTCTTACTGAAGGAATAATTATTCTCACTGATCGCTGTACACCATGGACTGGAAATCATTTTAAATAACTTAGGTACTGAGTTTCATATAAGTTTGTTATGTTCAACACTCACTGATCTGTCTCCAGTTGTAGTGAAGAAACCTCGATATTTCTGAGTTTTTCTGCAAAAAGTCAGTCTGCAGACTGAAGACCACAACAAGTAGACGATCATGAAATCTGTGGTTCTTCAATTTCATGACGAAATAGATCTCGGGTCAACAGCCTGGTGTGTGTGTGTGCGCATTGTTGTTGTTGTTGTGGTCTTCAGTCCGCAGACTGGTGTGATGCAGCTCTCCACGCTACCCTGTCCTGTGCAAGTCTCTTCATCTGAGAATACCTTCGGCAACCTACATCCTTTTGAATCTGCTTACTGTATTCGTCCCTCGGTCTCCCTCTACGATTTTTACCCCACACGCTTCCTTCTAATGCTAAGTTGACAATTCCTTGATGTCTCAGAATATGTCCAACTAATCTATCCCTCCTATTAGTTAGGATATGCAAGAAACTCCTTTTCTCCTCTATTCGGTTAAGCAACTCCTTATTAGTTACGTGACCTGCCCATCTCATTTTCATCATTCGTCTGTAGCACCACATGTCAAAAGCTTTTATCATCTTTTTATCTGAACTCCTTATCGTCCATGTTTCACTCCCATACAATGCTACACTCCAGACAGTTGCTTTCCCAAAGGACTCCTTAACATTTAAATTAATGCCAGCAAATTTCGCTTCTTCAGAAACGCTTTTCTTCCCATAGCCATTCTGCCTTTTATATCTTCTTTACTTCGGCCATCAGAAGTTATCTTGCTATCCAAATAACAAAATTCATCTACTTCTTTCATTGTCTGATTGCCTAATCTAATTCCTTGAGCATCGTCTGATTTTATGACATTCCATTCCATTATCTTCGTTTTACTCTTGTTTGTGTTTATCTTATATCTTCCTTTCAAGACAGTGTCCATTCAATTTAATTGCTCTTCCAGATCTTTTACAGTCTCTGGCAGAATTACTATGTTATCGTCAAACCGCAATATTTTTATTTCTTCTCTCTGCACTTTAATGCCCTCTCCAAATTTCTCCTTCCATTCCTTCACTGTCTGAGTTTTGTATAAGTGGAATATAAGTCTTCGCTTCCTATATTTTAATCCTGCTGCCTTCAGAATTTCGTCGACTGTATTCCAGTCGACATTGCCAAAAGCTTTCTCCAAATCGACAAACTCTAAAAACGTAGGTTTTCCCTTTCCTTAGCCTATCTTCTAAGTTACATCGTAATGTGAGTATTGCCTCCCTTGTTCCTACATTTCTCCTAAATCCAAACTGATCTTCCCCGAGGTCAGATTCCACAAGTTTTCCCATTCGTCTGTAAATAATTCGTGTCAGTATTTTGCAACCACGACTTATTAAACTGATAGCTCTGTAATTTTCACACTTGTCTGCACTTGCTCTCTTTGGAATTGGAATTACGATACTCTTCTTGAACTCGGAGGGTATAGGACACAATATTTCGGCACACCACCAGGTGTGGGTGGTGATGATGGTAACATGGTCGATTGCCGAAATATTGTGTCCTATGCACACACACACACACCAGGCTGTTGACACGAGATCTATTTCATCATCATGAAATCTGTCTAGCTCCTATCTCACCGTGTGGCCATATAGCGAAAGTGTCGTCTGCGTATCTGAACGAGCACAGTGGGCGGTAAAGAGTCTTTAATGACTCGTTACACGACAGACTCAGGATGGAAATAAGTAATGCCGAAGCAGCGTACACCTTCCTGTTAACACACGAGGATAGAGCAGAATGAAGCTGCAATTGGAAACCGAGTTGGTCGACGGTAGGAGAATAAGTCTCAGCGGATTTGAAGGCCACACGAAACGTCGCCCACACACAGAGACAGAGACAGAGAGATACGGCAGGAGTCGGATGTAATGGGCTGTCCCGAGACCCGGAGAAGGGGTGGGGTGGATGGGATTGCAGTCGAAAGCAGCGAGCCTAACGAAGCGAGAGAATTCGGTTAGGCCGTAAGCGGCTTACGACGAAGGCCAAGGCACGGCTGCTACGAGATTCCCCAGTTCTCCAGAGAGGCTGCTAGCGCACTTGGAGGCCTACCTGCACATCCGTCACGGCGGGAAAACTACTGGGCTTCAAGAAGGTGAGCGTCTTCCAATGGTCGACAGTAAGAAGACCGCCGTCCAGACAGTAGGATCACTGTACACGCAGCTAGGCAAGTAGTGGGGGTTGTGCCACCATTTCGTCATCAGCTTTCTGAGTGGCCGTCCCAGAAAGCAATACGCAGAAATAAGAACAGAGACCCTCAGGATCGCTAAAATTACCGGGTGATACAAAATTAATATAAATTTGAAGACTTAATAAAACACGGAATAACGTAGATGTTGTTGTTGTTGTGGTCTTCAGTTTGGAGACTGGTTTGATGCAGCTCTCCACAACACCCTATCCTGAGCAAGCCTCTTCATCTCCACATAAGAACGGCAACCTAAATCTGTCTGAATCTGCTTACTGTATCTGTCTCTTGGTCTTCCTCTGCGATTTTTACCCCACACACTTCCCTCCAACGCTAAATTCACAATTCCTTGATGTCTAAGAATGTGTCCTACCAATCTATCCCTTCTTTTAGTCAAGGTATGCCAAAAAACTCTTTTCTCCCCAATTCTTTTCAGTACCTCCTCATTAGTTACGCGATCCACCCACCTAATCTTCAGCATTCTTCTGTAGCACCCTTTTTCAAAAACCTCTATCCTCTTCCTGTCCGCACTGTTTATCGCCCATGTCTCACTCCCATACAAGGCAACACTCCATAAAAATGCTTTCAGAAAGGACTTTCTTAGGCTTAAATCAATATTCGATGTTAGCAAATTTCTCTTTTTCAAGAACGCTTTTCTACCCATCGCCATTCTGCATTTTATATCCTCTGTAATGCGACCATCATTTGTTATTTTACTGCCGAAGTAACAAAACATCTACCTCCTCTATTGCTTCGTTACCCAATCTAATTCCTTCAGCGTCACCTGATTTTCTTACACAGCACTCCATTACCCTAGTTTTGCTCTTGTTAATGTTCATCTTATATGCACCTTTCAGCACACTGTCCATTCCATTCAATTGCTCTTCCAGGTCCTTTGCTGTATCTGACAGAATTACTATGTCGTCGGCAAAACGCATTGTTTTTAATTGTTCACCCTGAACGTTAATTCCTTCTCCAAATTTCTCCTTGCTTTCCTTTATAGCTTGTTCAATGTACAAATTGAATAACAATGGAGAAAGACTACAACCCTGTCTTACTCCCTTTCCAACCACTACATCCCTTTCATGCCCTTCAACTCTGACAACCTCTCTCTGGTTTTTGTACAAGTTGTAAATAACCTTACGCTCCCTATATTTTACTCCTGCTTGCTTCAGAGTAATGTAGATAAAGAGGTAAAAATTGACACACATGCTTCGAATGACATGGGGATTTATTTTAAAAAAAAGTATTACTAAACGCGTGAAAGATCTCTTGCGCGCGATGCGCGCGACGTTTGCTGGTGATCGTGTGCTCAGCCGCCACTTTCGTCATGCTTGGCCTCCCAGGTCCCCAGACCTCAGTCCGTGCGATTATTGGCTTTGTAGTTACCTGAAGTGCATCGTGATCGACCGACATCTCTAGGGATGCCCATGTCATTCCAAACATGTGTATCAATGTTTACCTCTCTATCTACATTTTTCCGTTTTTTATTAAATTTTCAAATTTTATACTGACTTTTTAATCAATCGGTATATTTGAAGGTTTTAATTTTGAGCAGACATCCATTTCATATATGAATATGCAAAAGTAGCAGTGCACCTACCACATTTTATGTGGAGCACTATTATAAGCAGTTTTCCCTGCTGTCTCCATTAGACGTTTGTGGGACGTGGTGGCCATTTTGATGCACTTGAAATGTCTTGAACAAAATTGCACTTTATTGAGGCCTTACGCGATTCGACATGTCGTCATTATCAAAGGCAAAAGTATTTAACAAATGATTAAAAAACAAAAAAACACCTTAAAACAATTAGCGCTTTTGATAATGACACGTATAAACGGGTAAGGCCTTATTAAAATGCAATTGTAGTCAAAATCATTTAAAAGTAAATAATGACACATATGCTTGGAATGACATGGGGTTTTATTAGAACCACATCTACCGTTATCGGGCCTTTTTTCTTCGAGGAACTACGTGATTCTGGTTTCGTAACTGCTACCGTGACGGGTGAGAGGTACGCCGATATGTTACAGAATCGCATCATCCCCAGCCTGGCTGATAAACACCTGCTGGAACGTACGATTTTTATGCAGGATGGCGCTCCACCCCATACTGCTAGACGCGTGAAAGATCTCTTGCGCGCGTCGTTTGGTGATGATCGTGTGCTCAGCCGCCACTTTCGTCATGCTTGGCCTCCCAGGTCCCCAGACCTCAGTCCGTGCGATTATTGGCTTTGGGGTTACCTGAAGTCTCAAGTGTATCGTGATCGACCGGCATCTCTAGGGATGCTGAAAGACAACATCCGACGCCAATGCCTCACCATAACTCCGGACATGCTTTACAGTGCTGTTCACAACATCATTACTCGACTACAGCTATTGTTCAGGAATGATAGTGAACATATTGAACATTTCCTGTAAAGGACATCATCTATGCTTTTTCTTAATTTGTTATGCTAATTATTGCTTTTCTGATCATATGAAGCGCTATCTGTCGGACATTTTTTGAACTTTTTTTTTCTCTTTTTGTTCTAATAAAGCCCCACGTCACTTCAAGCATGTATGTCAATTTTTACCTCTCTATCTATTCCCTGATTTATTAAGTTTTCAAATGTATACTGACTTTTTGATCACCCGGTGTATCTATTGGTAATGACGTTTCGGCATCTGCCATCATCGGACGTGTAAAATGAAAGTAGTAAGTGTTCGTTGTACAATCGTGTTACACAGAACGTTTTAAATAGAAATATGTTAAATGGTTTCACAAGGATGAAATTCCACACTGACCTAAAAAGATCTGAACTTGCGCAGAAAATTTGCGCAGAAAAGTTCACCGTCAATAATAAAATATCTACGTAGTAGGTACGCTGCTAAAGCAGAGTTACTAAACACAGCTTTTCGAAATTCATTCACCAAACGAGACGAAACCAATATTCCAGATTTCAAATTACAAACAGGCCAGAACGAGTATCGTTGAAGTAGATATCCTCAGAGTAGTAAAGCAACTTAAATCACTTAACAAGAACACGTCTTCTGGTCCGCAATGTATACCCAATACTGAAGCGATAGCTCCTTACTTAACAGCCATATACAACCGCTCTCTCAAAGAAGGATCTGTTCCAAAAGATTGGAAAGTTGCACAGGTCACATCTGTATTCAAGAAAGGCAGTAGGAGTAACCCACTAAACTACAGGCCTATTTCATTGACGTCAATTTGCAGCAGGGTTTTCGAACATATCCTGCGTTCAAATATTATGAATGATCTAGAACAGAATGATCTACTGACCCAAGGTCTACACGGATTTAGAAAATATCGTTCATGCGAAACACAACTAGCTCTATATTCACACGAAGTGATGGGTGCTATCGAGAAGGGTTCACAAATTGATTCCGTATTTCTTGATTTCCAGAAGGCTTTTTGACACCGTACCTCACAAGCGGCTTTTAATCAAATTGAGTGGTTATGGTATATCGCACCAAATTTGCGACTAGATATGGGATTTCCTGTCAGAGAGGACACAGTTCGTAGTAATCGATGGTGAGGCATCGACTAAAACAGAGGTGATATCGGGCGTTCCACAAGGTAGTGTTATTGGTCCTCTGCTATTCCTTATTAAGATAAACGTCTCGTGATGGTGCAGCTCCTGTATCTTCCGTGCTTGCAATATTAGATTTGTGGTCCATTCCGCCTTAAGGAAGACACTTTTTTGTTTTAATACTCAAACTAGCTTCGGCACTTACTGTGACATCTTTCGTGGGTTTCTGGTGTTTATTTTATTGTGTCATTCGCAGGATTTTGCAAGTGCATTTATTGTGGAATGACAAGTTTTCACAGTCTTTCATATTTGGACTGTGGTGTTGTTGTTTGTTTATGGCGTGAACTTATGTTTTACGGTTTTCAGCGCAATTTTTGCTGCAAAACACAACTGTTAGTTTTCGAGAATTCGTGTTCAGTCAGTGAGTGAGTGAGAGTCGTTTCGCTTTTATAGACATAGAGAGGGGTAGAAATGTTCAAATGTTTGTTAAGCTTAAGGGACTTAACTGCGGGGTTATCAGTCCCTAAACTTACAAACTACTTATGAACTAATTACAAACTATGACGGCACAAATATCCATGCCCAAGGGGGGGATTCGAACCCCCGACCGTAGTGGCCGTGCAGACCGTGACTGGAGCGCCTCAGTCTCCTCGGCCACCGCGGCCGGCAGAGGGGTAGACTTTTTATCGTTTCATCATTTTGTGTGTGTGGGCGGGGGGGGGGGGGGGAGGATTTCGGTTACAAAAAGCGTCATAAACGTCGGAAATTACATGCAAACTTTGTTGTAGGTCTCTAACTACTCCCATTTTCCAATAATTGACGCGTAAATCTGCGTATTCTCACAATTTCACCAAATTTACAATGCAATCGGATGAATGGATTATGAACACATAGAGGACAAACACAGTCTAACATATACAGTCATGACACTCTCACACTTTTGTTTTTGTTTTTTTTTGTTATACGCTGCGATAGCAGCGCTCCAAGAGGCCGGCAAGCTACGTTTCTGAATACAATAGTTGATGAGTGCGAATAGTATCGTTTATATTGACTTCAGCGTACTTTTTACATTAGGGAACGTATGTAGTGCCTTATAAGTAGGTAATAATTTAAAAATAGCTCCCCATTTGACTGTCTTAGGTTTCATAAGATTCCTGATAAGGTACGAAACGGTACGTTACAGGACAGTTAATTTACAATCATCGTGTAACATACAGGCTTTAAATGAGTAATTTCATTTTCTGTTAAAAATAAAAATGCCTAGGAAACACCAGGAGACATGCCCTTTAGCAGAGAGGCATCAATTTCTATGCAGGAACGTTAAGTATTCTTCATTGCAATTCCAGTAAAATCGATGAGGGTGGAACATAGGAAACGTATATCGAATGCAATAAATAAGGTATTTAACATACCAAATCAACCATCACAGCTGTATCTGAAGGAAAAACGTCACAGAGATGGCAATGTAACGATAAAAGCAACCAAACTGTTCTCCAACAAAGAAGAACCAAATTCCAGAATTGTTGCTACATCTGAACCACAAACGGCAAGAATCATCAAAACATTGGATTTTTTTAAGCTAAAGTACTTACACTGAAAAGAATATGCACATATAAGAAAGACGAGTGACGTGTAAAAATGTGAGAATCATTAGACTCCGTACCGAATTGATACACGTCAAAAACTGGCTGTCATAGTAAGAACAGACCATAATAGAAATTTATTATACCATTATGTTTATGTGCAACTTACTTTCAGCGGAATAAGCTGCAAATATACATATATTCGTACATATTTGTTCATGACAGTGTTGTTCAAAATGTTCAAATGTTTGTATAGCTTATGGGACTTAACTACTGGGTCATCAGTCCCTAAACTTACAAACTACTTATCTACTACCTTATACTAAGGACGGCACAAATATCCATGCCCGAGGGGGGATTCGAACCCCCGACCGTAGTGGCCGTGCAGACCGTGACTGGAGCGCCTCAGTCCTCTAGGCCACCGCGGCCGGCCAGAGTCGTTCTTTATACCACTGACTCATTTAAATTAGGCTGTTTTTATATTATTTTCCGTATTACGTTTGTCTCTCGATATTTTAATAATGCTTGTAACGCAAAAGTTATAGTAAGCATTTCGTTAATTACGTACAAAAGCGATTATAAACAAACATCACTACTTCGGCAGCTTGCCCTCCGCTAGGAGCGCTAGTGTCGCAGCAACTGTCAGTTGGTAACAACTTTCACAGCATTGATTGTCGCGACTGTATATGTTAGACTGTGGACAAACAGACAAACATTCATTTTTCTTTATGTAGATAAAACATGTTTTTAGAAACAAGGAGGTTGGAGAGAGAGAGAGAGAGAACGGATATGGGAAGTCATAGCTCAAAGCTTGAATAAATAAATAAATAAATACTCGGACACCGCCGTGTTTCCAATTAATCTGTTCCGTTTAGCTTCATCCCTTTGCTTTTTCTTTTCATTTTTCGGATTACCTCCTCTAGGACCAGATTAAGTAGCAGTGGCGACATTCATACAAAAGCATTATTTACGATCGCGGCTTCACAAGTACACTGTCGCAGTGGCGGTACTTTCTCGATTCCCAAAATTACAGGCCTATCTCATTGACATCGATCTGCAGCAGAATTTTGAAACATATACTTTGTTCGAAGTTTATGAACTACGTCGAAGAGAAAGACCTATTAACTAATCGAGGGGACTGAGGCGCTCCAGTCACGGTCTGCACGGCCTCTACGGTCGGGGATTCGAATCCCCCCTCCGGCATGGATATTTGTACCGCCCTAATTCGTAAGTAGTTCATAAGTAGTTTTTTAAGTCCCATAGACTATACAAACATTATATTAACCAATAGTCAGCACTGAATCAGAAAGTATCGGTCTTGCGAAACACATGTTGCCCTTTATTCACATGAAGTGTAAGTGCCATCGACAAGGTATCTCAAATCGATTCCATATTTCTATATTTCCACAAGGCTTTTGACACTGTACGCCACAAGCGGCTTCTAATGAAATTGCGTGCTTATGGGATATCTCCCCAATTCTGCGACTGGATTTACAATTTCGTATCAGAAAGGACACAGTTCGTTGTAATTGACGGTAAGTCATCGAGTAAAACAGAAGTGATATCTGGCGTTCCACAGGGATGCTTTATAGGTCCCCTACTATTCCTCGTGTTTATAAACGATTTAGGGGACAATCTGAATAGCTCCTTAGACTGTTCGCGGATGATGCTGTCATTGATTTGATTTGCTTTTTTTTTTTTTTTTTTTTTTTTTTTTCAGGGAAGCCAAAACAGTATTGGTCCAACCCGCCACTGCCCGCACCGAAACTAAATTTATTGCGCGGTATCGCTCCCTCTATATCTAGAAAAGCCAACCAATGCCCTTGAACAGTGCAAGAAGTCCCTTTACCAGTTCTTTATTAGACACAGTTTCTTCGGGTCTGGTTGTCCCAAATGTTCTGTGCCTTTTACTCTCCAATGCAATGCATTCGAAGATTAGATGTGATGCAGTTTCATCACCATCATCACAGATCCTACATTTAGGGTCCTCTTCTGTTATTCCCATTGTATGTAGGATGCTATCGTTTATCGGATACTGAAAACAGAGGATTAAAAGCAACTGCAAAGCGATTTAGACAGAAGTTGTACATGGTGCGAAAATTGGCAATTGACACTAAATAAAGAAAAGAGTGAAGTAGTACACATGACCACTAAAAGAAATACGCGATAACTCAGTCAAACTTTAAGGTCGTAAATTCTACCAAATACGTAGGAGTTACAATTACGAACAACTTTGACTGGAGAGAACACACAGAAAATATTGTGGGTAAGGCGAACCAAAGATTACGTTTCATTGTCAGAACGCTTCGAAGATGCACCAGCTCCACCAAAGAGATTGGCTACATCACACTTGTGCGTCCTCTCCTGGAGTACTGTTGCCCCTTGTGGGACCCTCACCAGGTGGGACTGACGGAAGATATTGAGAAGGTTCAGAGAAGGGCAGTACGCTTTGTTTTATCACATTACGGGGGAAAAGCGTCGCGGAAATGCTGCCCGAATTGGGGTGGAAATCATTAAAAGAAAGACATTATTCATTGCGGCGTGATCTGTTTGTCAAGTTTCAATCACCGACTTTTAGTTCTGAATGTGAAAATACTTTGCTGGCACCCACCTACTTAGGGAGACATGGCCATCCCAATAAAATAAGAGAAATCAGATAGAAAACGGAACGATTTAGGTGTTCTTTAACTTCCCGCGCGCTATTAGAGAATGGAATGGTAGAGAAAAGTTATGAAAGTGGTTAGTGAACCCTCAGCCAGGCACGTAAATGAGATTTGCAGAGTATCTATGTAGATGTAGATGTAGATGACAATATTTTCCCTCATCCTCTCTCTCTCTCTCTCTCTCTCTCTCTCTCTCTCTCTCTCTCTCACACACACACACTCACACTCGCTGTCTCCGGTATGAGAGCGAATATCCCTCTCTAGCCGTCCACAGACTTGTATTCCGTTCGCGGCTTCCGGTAGCAGCGACACGCCACAGAATTGAGCCCCTGCCATGCAGAAGCGAGGGTCTGTGCCCCGAGACAGAAACACACATGCAGACTGGATAAGCACTGGACGTAGCTTCAGCAGGTAGAGGCGACGGATCAGGAAGAACCCCGCAATACTGCTCACACCGCGAGAGGCGTATCCTTAGCGCTAGCCTCACCTTCATGAACTGGATGAAATAGTCTGATCACCTGAATGTCTGTTCGGTGTACGTTTATCACGTCTGAACGACATGACAAAAAGAGCTAAAAATTTGTACCGTTACTAATGTCTACCCGGGGAAGGCTTTAGGCACGGTTTTATGGCGATCGGATATATATATATATATATATATATATATATATATATATATATATATATATATATATTAATGTGAATGTCTGTTCAATGTACGCTTATGACGTCCGAACGACAAGACGCAGAGACTTAAATATTTGTAGTTACTAATTTATAACTGACGAAGGTTTGAGGCACGGTTTTATAGCGATCTGATAGATATTTAGTAATTTGAGGAATAAAACGCAAAATGCAAAACAATAATTACTCTTGTAAAATATATTTACTCTTTGAAAATGGTTTTATATGTTGCATTGTTTCTTGAGGGTTGATAATGATAAAAGGGTGGAGTATATTTGGATAGAAAGTTATCGGTGTATATAAAATTCTACATGTGTGTGTTAATATTTCACTCTGCAGCGGAAACTACAGAACGCAAACGAATGGTCTGTGTGTAATTGTTGTCCGAAGTTCAAATGTTTAAATGTTTGTATAGTCTATGGGACTTAAGTACGGGGTCATCAGTCCCTAAACTTACAAACTACTTATGAACTACTTACGAACTAGGACGGCACAAATATCCATGCCCGAGGAGGGATTCGAACCCCCGACCGTAGTGGCCGTGCAGACCGTGACTGGAGCGCCTTAGTCCCCTCGGCCACCGCGGCCGGCTGTTGTCCGAAGTCTCCCGTTGTACACCATAGCAGTTCCATGCCGGTAGCTATAAGGGGGTGGAAGATATCGTGGTTAAAAGTCGTCAAATTATAAAAAAAAAGTTGGGTCTGAAGGCCAGCGATGACGTTTGCGACTCTATAGCAAGGAGGTTACTTACAGCGAAACGTGATGCCACAGACCATATCTTTGGTCTATGCGTGCTACAATGTCTTCAGCTCTTTCTCTGTAAGGATAAGCATACGAATAAGGAAATATAAGAATAAATCAATGAAGCAGTAAAACAGAAATTTCTCTTAATACATCTCTTTAAAAAAATCGATTTGACGTTTCGAGCATTACATCAAGTGATCGATCTGTGCTATTATTACAATCATTATTGTTGAATTTCGCGATTGGATTCTTCGAAACGAGTGCAGTTTTACGTGTGATTTGATGTACACTACTTACTATTCAGTCTCGTAGCACACTACTGAAAGATAGCTTATCTATCGTAATCAACCAACACGCGAGCGGAGCCGCGGGTTTAAGCTAGTGCTCGATAAAATAAATCGGCTAAATGTGAGACGGCATCCTTGTGTAGCCGCGGTGGAGTAGCCGAGCGGTCTAAAGCGTCTCGCTGCGGAGCGCGCGGTTGCTCGCCGTGGAGGTTCGAGTCCTCCCTGGGGCATGGGTTTGTGTGTTTGTCCGTAGGTTAGTTTACCTAGGTTTAAGAGTTTGTAAGCTACGGACTGATGACCACGTAGTTTGGTCCGATAGAATTACAAACATTTGAACATTTTACCTTCTCTTCCAAAAACATTTTGGATGCTTTCCCCTTAAATGACAGAGCATATTTGTAGTACCTCCACCCGTTTTCAGCTTTTTAAAGCAAATGGAGCGTTGTACCTCACTGCTACCGTACTTCGTGAAGTACTTCCACACTCGGGATGGTGCCATTTAAGACACAACCGATGTCTGGCGACGACAGCAAGGAACTGCCGCGTGACCAGACGGAGGCAAGTCTCGTACACTGCCGGTGCACGCGCGTCGTCTAATAGGCCACGCCACACGGCAACAGCTGCATCGATGCCTCAGTAGCTGCACCAGTCCTTCAGTTCTTATGCCACGCGTTTGTTGCGCGTTTCTGACTGCCGGGATTGTTCTTAAATCATCACTGATCGCTTTTCTGAGTTACAGCGATGACCTAATATTTCACAACTGTGGAAATTTTAGGAATAGCCCTAAATATTAGGGTCTACTAGTTTAATTTTTTAAAATTATTTACAAAAAAAGAAAAACATTTTGAACCAACTGCAGAACGATCAGAATAAGATATCAGTATGGTGTAAAAATTGGCAATTTACTCTAAATAATGAGAAGTGTGAAGTCGTCCACATGAGTACGAAAAGAAATCCGTTGAACTTTTTTACAACATAAATCAATCAAATGTGAAGGCCGTAAACTCCACAAAATACCTAGGAATCACTATTACTTCAGACTTAAACTGGAAAGAACACGTAGATAATATCGTGGGAAAGGCGAACCAGAGACTACGTTTTATTGGCAGAACCCTTAAAAGATGCAACAGAACTACTAAAGAAACTGCATACACTGCGCTTGTCCGTCCATTCTTGGAGTATTGCAGCCCAGTGTGGGATCCTTATCAGGTGAGTTTGACGGAGGACATCGAAAGAGTCCAAAGAAGGGCAGCTCGTTTCGTATTGTCACGATACAGGGGAGACAGCGTTACGGAAATGATACAGGATCTGGGATGGGAATCACTACAACAACGGCGCTTATCGCTGCGGCGTGGGCTACTTGCGAAACTCCAATCGCCAACATTCTCCTCCGAACGCGAAAATATATTGTTGACTCCCACTTACATAGGTAGAAATTATCATCAGAATAAAATACGAGAAATCAGAGCTCGAACAGAGAGATTCAGGTGTTCTTTCTTCCCGCGCGCTATTCGAGAATGGAATGGGAGATAAATAGTATAATTGTGGTTCGATGAACCCTCTGCCAGGCACTTAACTGTGATTTGCAGAGTATCCCATGTAGATGTAGATGTACAGGAAGTAGTCGTGCCGTTTTTTTTACCCGGTTATTGGCAATAACAAAAAAAAAAAAAAAAAAAAAAATTATATATATATATATATATATATATATATATATATATATATATATATATATATATATATATATATATAATAAAAGAAACGGTTACAACCGACACCAAATAAATACCGAAAAAAACCGGTTATTCAAAACTAAAATACGGGTGTCGGTTTTAACCGGTCGGTTTTTCCCATCCCTACCACGCCGTATTTCGCTACGAAACGTCACACACGCTTGCTACAGAACCCAGAGCAGCGAGGCATTCCGAACGCTTCCTTAACCCTCCGTCGGGCGCAGTCGGCCTCACAGGCCAGCAAAACACTTTTTTGATTCCCGTGCTTAACAGTGGTGGCCCAGCGGCCCGCCTCTCCGTTTACTCGCGTAACTTTGGGAACCTCACACAGTGCCGATCCGCAGGCTGCCGTCGATTTCCACGCGGATCACGGGGAACTCCTTGGGCCTCACAGGCCGTCTGCGCCCGATTACGTTATAGTTTTTAAGGTGAGATTTTTCAAGATATTTTTATTTTATTACTTCGTTTCAATCAAACTAAGTCTCTCCTCTGTGATTCTCGCCGTTACCTTCGGAAAAAAAGGAGACTTTGACGACCCTGGCCCTTCAGACTGAGTGCGCCTGATCGAGTTCTAATTTCAGTTTTCCTTTCTTTTCCGTTCGTTATCACATCCATATTTTCTGCTGAAATGTCCAGAAAAGTATATTATGCCTCTAAGCCAATGATCTTGTGGAAATAATGCGCCTCCTCGAGGACGAAACTACTGAAGATCCAGCCACACTCGAAGATTTAGTCAATGAGAGAGACACCCACTCTCAGGATGAGGTAGGAGAAGGCAAGGAGGACTCAGCAACTGAACAGGAAGTTTAGGGAACAGCTCGGGAATATGAAGAAGAGAAGAAAATATGTGTGGAGTTTTTATTTTGGAAACGATAAGACGACGAAGTAGTCTAAGTAGATACCTTCTACTATTCATATCATCATTACACAACATTCAGTGTAAAAGATATTGCTACAAATGACGCCACCAATTGCAAAACCTTGTGTCATCAACTTCTAACTGTACAATTTAGCCTGCGAAGTATGCTTTGAATATATGTGGAATGTCGATTTGGCTGCAAACTCGACTGAAAAAATTTTTACCCCACAAGGAACGGGAAAGTTCTCCCACATTACCTCCGAAATGGCTAAAACGTCGACCATGCGTGGCTGAAACAAGAGTTATGAGCATGAAGAATCAGGAATGTTCAGCTTATCAACCAATCTGCTTGAGCGACGTATACGTTGTGTGCCATACCTGTGTTTCAGCTGTTGATTTAGGAGCTATAGCTTCGGTTTTTGGCTGCAAATGTGGCGAGAAAAGTTGATCCCATGTCAGAATAGATTGCCTAATGTCCTTTAAAAATAACTTCATTACTTTTATGGATGTCTGTTCGACCAATTTTTAATGCTCTTTGTGGGAAATTGGTAATTTTGGTCACTTTAGTTTAAGGTGTATTGTGTTGAATAAATCCATTATTATGCTTTAAGTTTGCTGTAATTCCTAACTTTAGAATCTCTTCAAGACTAGCCAACACGCATTTTGAACTTGATTTAATATGGCGGAGCTAGTACACAACATATGTGGGTGGCCTCTCAGGCCGGGTGCGCCTGATTTTGTTTCATCCTATTAAGGAAGTAGTTTGTAAGCTACGGACTGATGACCACGCAGTTTGGTCCGATGGATTTACAAACATTTGAACATTTGAATCCTTGTGTACACAAGAACTACCAACGCCGTCGTATTTCGCTACGAACGAAATGTTAGACACTTGCAACAGAACCCAGAGCGGCTAGGCGTTCCGAACGCCTCCTTAATAGGACACGTTCTTCGCGCGTCACCGCCGTATCCTAATCTGCCACGAGGACCTCCGGCTTTTGTTTCCGGGTGCCAGGCACTAAATCACCGACGCGAAAGCAAGAGTGGGCCGAAGTGCTTCCTTGGGGGCACATTATGCACCCCCATTAAACACGAAACTCGCCTGACTTCGTGCCGTTAAACCCCTCCGTAGCGCTGCGCTGTTTACAAGGGCCCCGGAATTCTTTCGCCCCTTCCCACTCTTTCAAAAGAACGTCTCGGAAGATGTCGCATCAAAGTTTCCCCCCCCCCCCCCCCCCCACCATCCATCTCGTGACCGACGGAATCAAACTTTTTTAACGAGCTCGAAACACTCTGCTCCCCGAAATAATTTAAAACTCCTGTTACAATTTTTTTTAAATCTTCCTTGGGTAATTATACAGTGGCGGTGTACAGCAGCGTTTAATGAAGTCGATAGTATCGAGCCAGCGACAAATGTGTTTTTAAGACCTTGTCCGATGAACTGCTGCCTAATTACTCCACTTCACCCCCTCCCTCCTCCATTAATTCGTGACGTAGGCCTGCTTCCTCGCAGTGAGGGGGAAGACATACCTCCGTTCTCTTGAAGGAGTAATACGTTTCATTTACGTAGAGCTCCTCCCGAAGCTTAAACAATTACTTTCACTGCGTGGACTTCAGAGAAACGTAAATACTTTTTTTTCCGGTCTCCAATTAAGGAGATTTTCTCTTTTTCCCTTCTGTCTGTGTAACCCCTCCATTACGTCACGACTGCCATAACTTTCCATTTCGGTATCTTCTTCTTCTAATATATACAGCAGTGTGTCCTTTTTTTTATTTTTTTTAATTTTTTTTTTTATGTGACTTAACTACGGGGTCATTACTCTCTAACCTTACAAACTACTTATGAACTAGATAATAGTAAGGACGGCACAAATATCCATGCCCGAAGGGGGATTCGAACCCCGACCGTAGTGGCCGTGCAGACAGTGACTGGAGCGCCTCAGTCCCCTCGGGCACCGCGGCCGGCACCGTATGTTTGTACGCGCAGCATACAAATCTTCAGTTTTGTTCCAATGTTTATGAACTTTTGTACACGTAAGCTTCAATCCATGAGGACGGTCGCCGTAAGTGTAAGAATCACGTACGATATATAGTTCACGATATATGACGTTTAAACAATGAGATGTGCGAAGAACTGCTGCATTTGGCGACAATGCTGCTCATTTTCTCCTAAACCATTGGACCGATTTCAACCAAATTTTGTACACACATTATTTACCGTGAGGTAACAAATGCTGCATGGTTAAGAATCACATACGGCATATGGTTCAAAAGATATTACGTCATAACTAATAGAAATCGCAAAAATGCCATATATTGCGGCGAGACTTTCGAAATACACTGTATGAGAATGAGAGTACTTAGCGACTTGCAACAAACTTCAAACATGATTTCAAACCTTCATTAAACTTTTTCTTGGTGACAACCATAGCAAAATGATGAAAGGAAAAAAGTTTCTCGCGTACTACTCTTCCGCTGTTTATGGAATAAAACTATGGCATACGGTATGGCGTTGCAATTTATAATTTGTACACTAGGAATTGTAACATCAGGAAATTTTACAGACAGTATACAAACATATAGTTGAATGTACATTTTAAATTATATCACAGTACGACACGTAGATCATGACATATGATCGCATACACAGTAAAGTTCATGGAAAACCGCCCCAGCACGCACCAAGTTTTAATATATTACTTTTTTGCTACTAATATTATTCCCAAAAGATATTACAGACAGATAGCTCTTATACAAATGAATATATACCTGAAAAATGGCAGGTATAAATAAATAAATAAATACCCGGGCAATGCCGGGTTTTCAGCTAGTCCTTTATACATTTACTTGATGCTCACTTTGTGCAAGACCGTCATATGTGCAAGGAAATTAACTTATAATGATCGAGGGATGAGCCAGAAATGCTTCACAATTGTTAAAAACACACCAAAAGAAGATATATATTAGTATCTTTGTTATTGATTCCCAATATTCAATTTTCTAATGAGATTACATCCCAGCGAAAACTTTCTGTGGTGTATCATAAATTGTTATAGTATGATACTCTCATTACATTAGTCAAAGGAAAGGAGAACCTACGTTTTTACCGTTTGACGATTTGGAGAAATATTTTGACAGTTTTGACTGGAATAAATCGTCCAGATTCTGAAGGTATCAGGGGTAAAATATAGGGAGCGAACAAGAAAGGAAGGAAGCTTGGAGTTTAACGTCCCGTCGACAGCGTGGTCATTAGAGACGGAGCTTACGCTCGGGTTGTTTGGGTAAGGATGTGGAAGGAAGTCGGACGTGCCCTTTGAAAGGAACCATCCCGGCATTTACCTGATTGAGGGAAATCACGGAAAACCTAATTCTGGATGGCTGGAGGTGGATTTGAACCACCATCCTTCTGAATGCGAGGGAGTGAAGAGTTATATTCAGCCTATAAAAAAACCAGACAGCGGTTATTAGAGTCGAAGGGCAAGAAAGGGACGCAGAGGTTGGGAAGGGAGTAAGACAAGGTTGTAGTCTTTCCCCAATGTTGTTCAATCTGTACATTGAGCAGGCAGTGAAGGAGTGGAAGGAGAAATTTGGAGAGGGCATTAAAGGGCAGGGAAAAGAAATAAAAAGTTTGCGGTTTGTCTATGACATAGTAATTTTGTCGGAGACCGCAAAGGATCTGGAAGAGCAATTGAATGCGATTAACAGTGTCTTGAAAGGAAGATATAAGATGAACATTAACAAGAGTGAAACGAAGGTAATGGAATCAGTGTCAGAAAATCAGGCGATGCTGAAGGAATTAGATTAGGTAATGAGACAATAAAAGTAGTAGATGAATTTTGTTATTTGGGTAGCAAGATAACTTCTGATAGCCGAAGTAAAGAAGATATAAAATGCAGAATCGTTGTGGGGAGAAAATCGTTTCTAAAGAAGCGAAACTTGTTAACAACCAATATTAATTTGAATGTTAGGAAGTCCTTTCTGAAAGCATTTGTCTGGAGTGTAGCATTGTATGGGAGTGAAACGTTGACGATAAGGAGTTCAGATAAAAATATTATAGAAGCTTTTGAAATGTGGTGCTACAAACGAATGGTGAAAATTAGATGGGTAGATCATGTGACTAATGAGGAGGTGCTTAACCGAATCGGGGAGAAAAGGAGTTTCTGACATATCCTGACTAAGAGAAGGGATAGATTGGTAGGACACATTCTGAGGCATGAAGGAATTGCCATCTTAGCATTAGAAGGAAGCGTGTGGGGTAAAAATCATAGAGGGAGACCTAGGGAGGAATATACTAAGCAGATTCAAAAGGATGTAGGTTGACGAACGTATTCTCAGATGAAGAGACTTGCACAGGACAGGGTAGCGTGGAGAGCTGCATGAAACCAGTCTGCGGACTGAAGACCACAACAACATATAGGAGTATAATCTGAAATATAGACGTGATGATGATTTAAAACCACACATCTCTAATGCCTATTGTAGTTAATAATTTTTTTTCTTTTGATGTAAGTAACGATCTATGGCATACATTCCTACATGTAATATATAAGACGAATGATTCGCACATCCTCCCCTGAATACCTCAAGCTGTATAGATACGTCACTTCGTTCGCCGATTCAGAGTAGATCCTCCTCTTTCGTTATCTTTACCAAATTGTCAACACATCTCAAACGTTTCCTATTTCTTCTGATCGGGTTTTCCCATCGTCTACGTCACAATACAGCATTGAAGTCTGCACTCTAAACATTACGCTCAGAGACATTCCTCCCTCACATGAAGTCCAGTGTTTGACGACAGTTGAGACCTCTAGGTCATGAATGCCTTCTAAGCCTGTGTCATTCTCTTTATTATGTCCTCGTTGCTTCGACAGTTTCAAGTTTCTACATCTACATATACATCGGATACTCTGCAAATCACATTTAAGTGCCTGGCAGAGGGTTCATCGAACCACCGTTATACTACCATTCCATTTTCGAATAGCGCGCGGGAAGAAAGAACACCTGAATCTCTCCGTTCGAGCTCTTATTTCTCGTATTTTATTCTGATGATCATTTCTACCTATGTAAGTGGGAGTCAACAATATATTTTCGCATTCGAAGGACAAAGTTGGCGATTGGAATTTCGTAAGTAGCCCACGCCGCAGCGATAAGCGCCGTTGCTGTAATGATTCCCATCCCAGATCCTGGATCATTTCCGTAACGCTGTCTCCCCTGTATCGTGACAATACAAATCGAGCTGCCCTTCTCTGGACTCTTTCGAAGTCCTCGGTCAAACCCACCTGATAAGGATCCCACACTGGACTGCAATACTCCAAAAATGGACAGACAAGCGTAGTGTATGCAGTTTCTTTAGTAGTTCTGATGCATCTTTTAAGGGTTCTGCCAACAAAACGCAGTCTCTGGTTCGCCTTTCCCACGACATTATCTACGTGTTCTTTCCAGTTTATGTCTGAAGCAATAGTAATTCCTAGGTATTTTGTGGAGTTTGCGGCCTTCACTTTTGATTATCTTGTAAACAAAGTTTAACGCATTTCTTTCCGTACTCATGTGGACGACTTCACACTTCTCATTATTTAGAGTCAATGGACAATTTTTACAACATACTGATATCTTATTCAGGTCGTTCTGCAGTTGGTTTTGATCTTCAGATGATTTTACTAGACGGTAAATGGCGGCATCATCTGTAAACAACGTAAGAGAGCTACTTAGATTTTCCCTTAAATCGTTTATGTAAATAAGGAACACAGAGGACCAATAACACTACCCTGTGGAACGCCCGATATCACCTCTGTTCTAGTCGATGCCTTACCATCGATTTCTACGATCTGTGTCCTCTCTGACAGAAAATCCCCTATTCAGTCGCAAATTCAGGGTGATATACCATAACCACGCAATTTGATTAAAGCCGTTTGTGAGGTACGGTGTCAAAAGCCTTCTGGAAATCAAGAAATACGGAATCGATTTGCGAACCCTTGTCGACAGCACACATCACTTCGTGTAAATAAAGAGCTAGTTGTGTTTCGCATGAACAAGGTTTTTAAAATCCGTGTTGACTTTGGTTTCTTTTCGAAGATTGTGGAAGTCGCAATTAAAAAATGGTGATGTTAAGTTTCGCGCTATTTCCTTTCCTACAACTTCTCATTGCCTTGTACATTTTGCCCCTGTTTACTCTCGACCCGTATTTTGCTCTCCTTAAGCTGTTTCTTTTATTCAACAGATCCTGTAATACTTGTTTACTTCTTTAGAGTATAGCAATGCAATCATCGAATATTATCAGTGACAAACAATTCCAGGTGACAGGTTGACACTGCTGTTCATACTATTCATGGATCAAATGCTGAAAACAGTAGACTGGCAAGGCGGGATTAGAATAGGCGATAACAAAATAAGCAGTCTGGCATATGCGGATGACGTAGTTGTAATGGCCGATTCGATTGAAAGGTTGCAAACTAATATTTCAGAGCTCGATCAGAGGTGCAAGGATTATGATATTAAGATCAGCATCTCCAAAACGAAAGTAATGTCTGTGGGAAAGAGATTCAAACAGATTCAGTGCCAAATAGGAGGAACAACGTTAGAACAGGTAGACAGTTTCAAGTACCTGGTATGTATTTTCTCACAGGATGGTAACATAGCGAAAGAACTGGAATCGAGGTGCAGCAAAGCTAATGCAGTGAGTGCTCAGCTAAGATCTACTCTCTTCTGCAAGAAGGAAATCAGTACCAAGACTAAGCTAGCAGTGCACCGCTCTATCCTCCGACCAACTTTGTTGTATGGGAGTGAAAGTTGGGTGGATACAGGTTACCTTATTCATAAGGTAGAGGTTACAGATATGAAAGTACCTAGAATGATTGCAGGCACCAATAGATGGGAACAATGGCAGGAGGGTGTCCATAATGAGGAAATCATAGAAGAACTGGCAATGAACACCATAGATGAAGCAGTTAGAGCGAACAGACTGAGATGGTGGGGTCATGTTATACGCATGGGAGAAGCAAGGTTACCTAAGAGACTCATGAGCTCGGCAGCGGAGGGTAAGAGGAGTCGAGGTAGACCAAGAAGAAAGTACTTAGATTCGGTGCAGAATGATTTTGAAATAAAAGGCATATAACATCAGACGAGGCATCAATGTTAGCATTGAATAGGGCATCATGGAGGAATTTTATTAGATGTACTATGCTCCAGACTGAACGCAGAAAGGCATAATCAGTCTCTAATAATGATGATGATGATGATGACAATCTATTCCCCCTGAATTTCTGTCACACTCTCTCTCTTTCACTTTCGTAAGCAGTGTTTCAAACGCCGCCTGCCATGGCTACCAACACACCACATGCGTGTCGCTGTCAACTTCGCTCACGCCTTCAACACTTGCTTTTAACCCTCCTACTACCAGAATTTTTTTGTTACACTGAGTACCGTTGGGGTCAATATGACCCCAAGTAATTATCACGGGATATATTGGCAGTATTTAATTTATTTTAATGAACTAACACAAAAGCATACATTACTGATTGAAATCTGGTGAAATAGATTTATAAGCACTTACAGATCTTGTCTCAACACTTGATCTTATAGATCCTTTCATGTAAAACAAAACATCTCTTTACATTTAAAACAAAGAATGTCTGAATGGTGTTTACAGACATAGGAAAAGCATCTCCTGCACGTTTCTGAATGTTTTCTATCCACTGAACGTTCGCACAGGTAGCACCGTCCACGTTTTACCCCCGTATCCACTTGTGCTGAAGGTGGAGGAGGACGAGGCAGAGAAGCTTTGCTGCGATGACTTCTGTTTTTCTGTACTAGACTTGATCCCAGTTGTTCCAGAAGAAATTCTATTCTTTTGTAGTTGGTTTTTTTATTCCAGTCAGGATTTAAGTCCAACCAAATTATGAAAGCATTCAGGGCACTAATATCCAAAATATTATAAAAAATCACCATGGGCCATCTTCTTGTCATACGTTTTATGGTTTAGGTTCTGACTAACTTGTTCATAGTGTCTACACCTGATTTTGTTGCATTATAGTCTAGGATTATAATAGGTTTCGCTGCTTTGCCGTCACCTATTTCCTCCCTGAAATGCATAGTACTCAGTAAATCTCCAACGTCTTCATCAGAATCTTCAGTTGATTCACTACCTCCAGAAATAACACCATCAATCTCTTCGTCGTCATCAGACGCTGTATCTCCTAATTCCTCTTCTTCATTCAAAATTGCTTGTATTTCAACACTACTCAGACGTTTTCTAGACATAATGTAGTTCTTTCACACGCTGCGACAAAACACTAGCAACAACTGAGGCAACACACAACAACTGCTGAGGAAAGAAACGACAACAATGGGTATAAATAAGAAGTGGAAAGTGTTAGTTTCATTGTTACAGGTGTTTCCTATAACATCTGTTCAACGTAATATTCGCTGTTATGTTTTTATAATTTTACATTCAAGAAACAAAACAAAAAAAATTTACATTGGGGTCATGCTGACCCCAGTGGTACTCAGTGCGTAGTTCATGAATAAATTTTGATATGTTGTAAATGTAAAACTGAATAATATGTCATTGCATACAAGCAAGTTAGAGAGACAAAGTCATAAATTTTGAAAATAATCGCATTGAAAATAAGGGAGATATAGATTTCAAATGTGCTTATGGGGTCATATTGACCCCAGTGGTAGTAGGAGGGTTAACGCCTCCAGAGACGCAAATATACAAAGCGGGCTTCCATCCCGTGAGGATTATAGAATCTGTCGCTCAACGGCCTACCCACCGCTTTTTAGCAAATTGTTATATTTACCGGACAAACAAAACTCTCAGCGTCTTAAAAGCACTGAGTGGGGAGTACCTGGGATAAACTGTCCCTGACCAAATTTACCTCACCTCTAGGCGTTGCTTACATATACAGAGCCACATCACGCGTTCTAACAGCTGTAATCCACAAGTCAATGAGAAGTGTATCGAATGCACATAGGGCGGTTTCCTGTAAGTATGGACTGTCGTACCATCAATGAAGAATGTTTCAGACCTCTCGCTGTAGATGATCTAAGCTTAGATCGAAACCGGTTACCTTAGTAATAAATTGTCAAAATTTGCGAACTATACTGTTATTTTTATCGTTAAGTAATTATAAGTTCGCTGATCTTTCCATATAGGGAAACTATGTTTTCCAAACTGATTGATGAACAATGTATTCGTGGATATACAAAAACTATAGTGGGACCAATTTCAAGTCCCACACGTCTTCAGTGCGAACTCAAATGCGACAAAAAGAGACTCGAATACTTTTAAAAGTACTGAAAAAGATGCAAAAGGTCGCTTCGTTGTAAACATTTTAATGCTACATAACTAGTTTCAAGAATCTAGCTGCCATATTCAGAACTCTCAACAAAAATACAAAGAATAATGTAATATCTTCAAAAGTTTTACAAAAGGTGTTATTTGCCTCATTTATATACGTACCATTTACACAAAGTATACTATTCCTTCAGTAAAGAACCGTCTTGATTGCAAATTGTTTTATTCCTTATTTAATGACGCGTTTCTCCCTTTAGCAGGGCATCTTCAGATTATCTGCGTGACAGAATTTACAGAAAATTACAATGCATAAGTGCAAAACGGGTATAGTGGGACACAGGCTTATTTTGTGTTTAGAAGACAGTATAGATGGTACACAAAGCTTACAATGCGCTCTCCGTGTGTTTTGCAGTGTTTCTATGTTTTTGGATTTTAGCTTTCCTTATAGCCCTACAAATGATCGGATAACAACGAATTAGAGTTGGAACATACTGGGTGGAGATGTGAAAAGCATAAAACCGATTTTTAAAATTATTTTAATCTGTTTTATGCTTCTCACATCTTTACCGAGTATGTTCCAACTGTAATTCGTTGTTATCCGATCATTTGTAGGGCAACAGGGAAAGCCAAAATTCAAAAACGTAGAAACACCGCAAAACAACCTACGGTGTCATTCCACGCAGAACGCATTGTAAGCTTTGTTTACCATTTATACTGTCTTCTAAACACAAAATGAGCCCATGTCCCATTATTAATTCCGCCTTGTAATTTTGTGTAAATTCTGTCACGCAGGTAATCTGAAGATGCCCTGCTAAAGAGCGAAACGCGTCGTTAAATAAGGTATACAACAATTTGCAATCAAGACTGTTTTTTACTGAAGGAGTATTTATTCTCACCGACTGCTGTACACCATGGACTGGAAATCATTTTAAGGTATACTAATTTGATACAGATTTTCGTTATGTGAATCAAGATAACGTTTACTGTTTGTTATGCTGAAAATGTACTAGGGGGCCAATATAATTACTTCCATGGACATTAGGAATAATACAATAATATTATAACAGTATAGTAGTGTTTTTTTTTTAACAATGGAAAATCCGATAGGAATGTCAATAATGTAGGATAGGTAACAACTCACTGAAAATATGCCCGCTGAACTGCTGACAGACACGAAAATAGAAAATCACATCCACACAACTTAAATTTTCGGCCACGGCCTTCGTCACAAAAAGAAACACATACATTCACGCAGTCAGACAACTATACACACACAACTATCATGTCCGACCAACTCTAGAAACATAACATAGACAGTCTAGCGTCAATGGTTGTTACGACGTTTCGTACCTTTACATTTCTGCACCTCTCGTATAAAGGAAAGTCTTTAAATTTCACGACGAGAGAGAACTGAGATCTACAATTTGGACGTTAATTTATGTCTTGCTAAGAAACTAAACTCAGTCCTACAGACCTGCAGAAACACAACACGTACCGACTTTTATCTCTGTTGAAAGGCCATCATATTCTCGTATTCTCAACCACACGATCCCAGCAACGGAAAGCTCTCCATTACGGTAAAGTTCAGGCACGGCAGATTTTTCATTTTGTAGCGGAAGTGTGTGAAAATCAAATGTTCAAATGTTTGTATAGCTTATGGGACTTAACTACGGGGTCATCAGTCCCTAAGCTTACAAACTACTTATCAACTAGCTAATACTAAGGACGGCACAAATATCCATACCCGAGGGGGGGGGGATTCGAACCCTCGACCGTAGTGGCCGTGCAGACCGTGTCTGGCGCGCCTCAGTCTCCTCGGCCACCGCGGCCGGCGAAAGCATTATCTACATCTACATCTACATCGATACTCTGCAAATCACATTTAAGTGCCTGGCAGAGGGTTCATTAACCACCTTCATAACTTTTCTCTACCGTTCCATTCTCTAATAGCGCGCGGGACGAAAGAACACCTAAATCGTTCCGTTTTCGATCTGATTTCTCTTATTTTATTGGGATGGTCATGTCTCCCTAAGTAGGTGGTTTCTAGCAAAATATTTTCACATTCAGAACTAAAAGTCGGTGATTGAAACTTCGCAAACAGATCACGCCGCAATGAATAACGTCTTTCTTTTAATGATTTCCACCCCAATTCGTGCTTTCCCCCCCGTAACGTGATAAAACAAAACGAGCTGCCCTTCTCTGGACCTTCTCAATGTCTTCCGTCAGTCCCACCTGGTGAGGGTCCCACAAGGGGCAACAGTACTCCAAGAGAGGACGCACAAGTGTGATGTAGGCAGTCTCTTTGGTGGAGCTGGTGCATCGTCTAAGCGTTCTGCCAATGAAACGTAACCTTTGGTTCGCCTTCCCCACAATATTTTCAATGTGTTCTCTCCAGTCTAAGTTGTTCGTAATTGTAACTCCTAGGTATTTGGTAGAATTTACGACCTTAAGGTTTGACTGATTTATCGCGTAATTGAAGTTCAGAGGATTTCTTTTAGTGCTCATGTGTATTACTTCACACCTTTTCTTTATTTAGTGTCAATTGCCAATTTTCGCACCAAGTAGAAATTTTGTCTAAATCGCTTTGCAGTTGCTTTTGATCCTCTGTTGACTTCACTAACCGATAAACGACAGCATCATCCGCGAACAGTCTAAGGGAGCTATTCAGATTATCTCCTAAATCGTTTATAAACACGAGGAAGAGTAGGGGACCAATAACGCTTCCCTGTGGAACGCCAGATATCACTTCTGTTTTACTCCGCGAACAATCTAAGCGAGCTATTCAATTGTCTCCTAAATCGTTTTTGAATACGAGGAAGAGTAGGGGACCTATAACGCTTCCCTGTGGAAGCAAAGTTGGTCTTGCGTCGTTTGATGTTAACTTTGATCCACAATACTGTCCTATTTTCTGTTGTGTGTATTTCGGATTTCTCTGCATGAGCCAAACTCAGGCCTCATTCCCACACGCCTGCTCCGCTTGTTAGCCTACAGTAGTGACTGCTGGAAATTCAGATACCGCAGCGCATGTCGCCGAGTCTTGGCAGTGGGCGCGATAGATGAGAGCGCGGATAATTAGAATGCCAGAGCAGCCCGTCACTCATCGGCCGTGCCAGCTGCTGGTGTTCATTATTAGTCCGGTCCGTGTGTCCGACTGCCGCGCGCAATAACTGTCGGGACGTTTAAAGCGGCACCTCTGCTAGAGCCCTGTATTGGGAGAGTACCGCCAACCGGGCGAGCGCCGCCATTGTAGGCCTGTTATATCTGGCAGTAGCAGCGATATGCGTGGATCTGTTAAATTAACATTTATGACGAAGGGAACCGGTCTGTACATCGACGTGGTATGACAACACGTTAAGTAAACAACGAACTTAAGTTTTTAATCGCTTAATCACATCTACAGCGAATATTAAGGAAAAATTGATAATCTGAGATCAAGACCGTTATTTTTGAGCAAACTAGTCGTAAAATTGTTTCGTGCTAAAACTTAAACCCTGTACCAAATGCACTGCTTTCGCAATAAGTGACGTTCCTGCTTTCAAATTAGCTAAGGACTGACATTTTTATCTCTAATATATTGGCTTTTTATCAAAGTAGATATAATTAATACATGTTGCTTTCCATTAATCTACTGCCTAATGTTGATAGGTGTTGTGTGCTAACCTACATGTGATATTATCACACAACATTAACTGAGCTAACATTTTGGGAAGGTTTAGGTTTTTACACATTGTTATCGCACTGCTGGGTACTTCAGTGAAATAAACTTCATCTTAAAATTCGAGTTTTGGAGATCTATTTAATGGGCGGTTTCATTTACCGCCCAGACTTTCGTAATATGTAGGCTAAGTATAAATACAAAATTTGTCAACTACGGCACATTATGTTACATTTTCATGTATTTATATCTTTTAAAAATATCTTTTCTCTTACATGTTTGTCCGTCCAACATTGCTCGCAAGAAACTTGTATGAACAGATAAACCTAGAAGTTTACTCGATATTTCAATACAATTTTACTTACTTCGCAAAATTTTGCATTATTTCTTCCAATGCGGTGTACCCACAATTCGCGTCTTTTCGCATCTCTTTCGCCCTGTGTGATGTGTAAAACTTGCTACCTCGGACTGTCTTAGTATAACAATTCACTGCCAACAATGCAGCATTTTTCACCATATAAAAATGGAATATGGTATGTTAAGCTCTTACTTTAATACATGATTGTCTAAACATTTACAATAACTCTAAATGCTAAAATAACAGCGAGTTAAGTGAAATATGTCATTTACACTGATGGACTGCTTAGGCCTAAAATGGCGGACGTGCCCCACCCGCGCTCAACTGACCAATAGCAGCCGGCGGTTGTCGGCAAGACACACATCAAAGGTGGGCGCTACTCTCCCAATACAGGACTCTAACCTCTGCCAGCACGCAGAGCCATCTCGGCGGCCAGTACGGCAACTACACAGTGGTCGGAATACCAGCTTAACGCGACACGAATTTTTGTCGCTACCATTTGTGGAAGTTTTAGAAAGGTGTCAACAACACATTGTTGGAAACATTAGACTGCTCGAAAAAAATAGGGGATGAAACAATATGAAGCCATGCTGACTTTGTGTTGACCGTGAATGTACCTAAATAATTTAAAGGTTGAAACGCCTTCGTCGATTAAAATTGTACCCGGAACCACTATTGAGGACCGCTTTATTTTCCTGGGAGGGTACATTACTCGCCGGCCGCGGTTGCCGAGGGGACACCAGTATAAATACATACATATATATATAACTCATTGGGAAAATTCATGAAAAATTACTATTTTTTTTAATTATTATAGCCATGAAGCTTATGGCTCGTGGGAAGTTCTGCGGAGATAAGAGAAGACGGTTGTACGACTGGTGGCAAACGAAATGGAAGAACAGAACGGCTCAAGGTGATAGAAAAACGGGAGCTTACCACTACACTTTTGAGAAGACGCTCTCCGTCAGGGCAACCGCTGAACCGAAGTGAAATGGAACTAACAGCAAGCTGCTTTATTTATTTATCATTCTTAGAAAGATTTTATTTTGAACACAGAAAACGTCGAATACAATACTTTTTATTTTCTTTCTACAAGCGGAAATCGAAAAGCAAACTGCTATTTAAAAAAAAAAAAAAAAAAAAAAAAAAAAAAAAAAAGACTGCGGGGCGCCAGTCACGTTCTGTATTTTTTTTAAATCTTCCTCCACGATTTTTACCCCACACACTTCCTTCTAATGCTAAGTTGACAATTCCTTGATGTCTCAGAATGTGTCCAACCAATCTATCTCTTAAATACAATGAAAGAATCCCTGAGACGGATTTTCGTCTCAAATATGTCAAAGACATTATTGATAGAGCTGAAGCATTGAATTAAAATTTGTGGTGCGGCCGGGAATCGAACCCGGACCTCCATGCTTACCAAGACTACCACACCACTAACGATTAAGGCGCCTCGGAATAGTCTATGTACGATTTCCCTCCACAACACAAACTTTAATTCAGCTTCTTTGTTCCAAAGATAATTGCCACTACTGCCAAGGCTCTCCATGCAGCGGAATAGCACCTCAGCAATGGACATGGTGGAACAATCCTGTTATGGTGATATAAATATCAATTAAATACAATGAAGTAATCCCTGGGACGGATTTTCGTCTCAAATATGTCAAAGACATTATTGATAGAGCTGAAGCAGTAGTGGCAATTATCTTTGGAACAAAGAAGCTGAATTAAAGTTTGTGTTGTGGAGGGAAATCGTACATAGACTATTCCAAGGCGCCTTACTCGTTAGTGGTGTGGTACTCTAACGGTTAAGACGTCTGCCTAGTAAGCATGGAGATCCGGGTTCGATTCCCGGCCGCACCACAAATTTTAATTCAATGCTTCAGCTCTATCAACAATCTATCTCTTCTCTTAGTCAGGATATCCCAGAAACTCCTTTTCTCCCCGATTCCATTAAGCACCTCCTCATTAGTCACGTGATCTACCCACCGAACCTTCATCATTCGTCTATAGCACCACATTTCAAAAGCTTCTATCACCTTTTTATCTGAATTTATCGTCCACGTTTCACTCCCATACAATGCTCAATGCTACACTCCAGACAAATGTTTTCAGAAAGGACTTACTAACATTTAAATTAATATTGGATGTTAACAACTTTCGCTTCTTTAGAAACACCTTTCTTCCCAAAGCCATTCTGCATTTTATATCTTCTTTACTTCGGCCATCAGAAGTTATCTTGCTACCCAAATAGCAAAATTCTTCTACTACTTTTATTGTCTCATTATCTAACCTAATTCCATCAGCATTGCCTGATTTTCTGACATTGCATTCCATTACCTTTATTTTACTCTTGTTAATGTTCATATTATATCTTCCTTTCAAGATACTGTCCATTCCATTCAATTGCTTTTTCAGATCATTTGCAGTCTATGACAAAATTACTATGTCATCATCAAACCGCAATCTTTTTGTTTCTTCTCCCTGAACTTTAATGCCCTCTCCAAATTTCTCCTTCCATTGCTTCACTGCCTGTCCAATGTACAGATTGAGAAACAGCCACAGTTTTAAGAGTTCCATAGCACTTCTATTCAAGATACAAGGATCAACGAGCTGTCCGCTACTGCTACTTGGGGACAACAACGGAAAAGAGGAAGCCAAGGTTAATGAGCAGAAACTTCAACTGCCGCAGTGGCGAAGCATGTAGTTCTACGACCCTCAGGGCACTGCTGGGTAATTAGATCATGCGACGATGGCACGGTTGCGGTCGTAATAGCTCCGAGGGAAAGTGTTAGAGCGACAGATAGATAACTCACAAGTAACTTTCCAATCACTTTTATCAAACTCTCTATTAACCACTTGCCTCCTACCCCACCGTACCATCTGCCCAACGATGAGATGGCATACAGTACCAATGGAACTGCGCGTAAACTCTTGTAGAGGATTTAAGTAATGGATAGGTAAGTTCCGCAATTTTATTTTTTAACCTCTGACGTTTAATTTTAGAATTGCTTAGTTGCTGTCAGAAACAGGCATAATGAAGAATGAAACACGGGAACGCCTCAGAGAAATTAAAGTATATTTTTTAACATGTGCGGAAAAAGTTTTGAAACGTATTGTGTCGACCTCAACCACCTGAGCTGCAGACCGCTTTTTGTTTTCCTTTCTCTGTCTGCCTCTGTTCTCTCTCTCTCTATCTCTCTCTCTCTCTCTCTCCCTCTATCCCTCTCTGTTTCTTTTTTTATACAAAAGTTTCCATCGCGGGTGCCTGGACGTTACGGTGAGGGTTTCAGCGGGTTGAATATTTCAATAGCTGAACGGAATTAAAGCGAGTTGCGCGGTTTATCATTTCACGCATAATACTGGCGGCATATAGCAGTTTAACTAACAACGATGAGGACCAGCTTCTAAATATATATCTATATAGGGTGTTTCACTGTGTTTGCCTCTGTAACTTATAAAATAATAAGTGACGGGAAATTTTAATGCGGTAGGTCAACAAGAAATGTTACACTTTCTGCGGAGCTATGAACATAGTTTATTGTATCATTTTCCAAAGAGTTACACCACAAAGATATCATTTTTTTAAATGGAACAATAGCTTTTTTCTATCGTGTATTGGATTCGTTTAAACCAGCTGCGTCCAAATCAATTTAAACTACATTCCTATCACTGTTAATTAGGGAGCTACAACACTTCAAAGTTCCGGGGGCGGAGGCTGCGATAGCGTAGCTGACTGGCCGAGTGGCTATCCCCTGGGGCACGGCCCACTGTCTCATGACCACCAGCCAGTTAGCTACGCTGTCGTAGCCTCCGCCCCCTAAACTTTGAAGGGTTGTAGCTCCCAAACTAACTGTGACAGGAATGTAGTTTAAATTGATTTGGACGCAGCTGGTTTCAATGAACCCAATGCACGATAGAAAAATCCATTGTTCCATTAAAAAAATATATAAATCTTTGTGCTGCAACTCTTTGGAAAATGATACAATAAACTATGTTCATAGCACCGCAGAAAGTGTAATATTTCATGTGTTGACCTACTGTATTCAATTTTCCTGTCATCTATTATTTTATAAGTTACACAGGCAAACACACTTAGTGAAACACCCTGTATATATATATATATATAGTTTCTGGCTTATTAAGCCATCGACGCCTGTTTATCTGAAGATGGCCTAATTAGCCGGAAATTAGTTCGTAAAAAACAGTGTCAATGTGTAAATGAACAAAAATTCGTACAACAAAACACAGACTGAAATTTTTCCGGCGTATTGATTGGTCCATCATATTTCGAGCTTGCAGCCGGATCATGTTGATGTCTTGCAACGATATTTCGGCTCACAAACGTGCAGCCATCTTCAGGTGAGCATTTTGTTAGCATGTTGAATAATTTTATAAGTTTGGACTTGAGCACACTGCTCGTAATAGCACGTGTTATCTTTTACTTTTTTATTCTACTGACGCAGGCACCCTTATATGGTGCCGAAATCTAGATCAAGGTGTTTTATCAAATTTTGCAACTGGTTGAGCTGAAATTTGTCAAATATTTCTAAACCTACAGTTGCTGCAGTCGACAAGCTATGTTTAAAATCAACGTAATTCTAAATTTCATGAAATAGAATTTTTGCTAAAATGCAAACTGTTGACAGTGAAGGTATTGTATTGATGTTTCTGAAACCTCGTCTATGCTTTAAATGAAAGGATTCAAATAAAACTTTCTGTTGTACATTTGTTATTACAATACATTAGACACCATTTTTAAGCCATCCGCAACGAACAATTACGTTTGTAGAATAAAACTTTCACTCTGCAGCGGAGTGTGCACTGATATGAAACTTCCTGGCAGATTAAAATTGTGTGCCGGAACCGGGACTCGAACCTGTGACCATTGCCTTTCGCGGGCAAGCGCTCTACAGACTGAGCTATCCCGACACGACTCACGATGCCGCCTCACAACTTTACTTCCGCCAGTACCTCGCCTCCTACTTTCCAAACTTCACAGACGCTCTCCTGCGAACCATGCAAGACTAGCACTCCTGGAAGAAAGGATATGGTGGAGACACGGCTTAGCCACAGCCTAAGGGATGTTTCCAGAATGTTTATGCCAGGAAGTTTCATATCAGCGCACACTCCGCTGCAGAGTGAAAGTTTCATTCTGGAAACATCCCTTAGCCTGTGGCTAAGCCATGTCTCCACCATATCCTTTCTTCCAGGAGTGCTAGTCTTGCATGGTTCGCAGGAGAGCTTCTTTGAAGTTTGGAAAGTAGGAGGCGAGGTACTGGCGGAAGTAAAGTTGTGAGTCGGCATCGTGAGTCGTGTCGGGATAGCACAGTCGGTAGTGCGCTTGCCCGCGAAAGGCAAAGGTCCCAGGTTCGAGTCCCAGTTCCGGCACACAATTTTAATCTGCTAGGAAGTTTCAATTACGTTTGTCCTTGCCTTTACAAAATTTTATTTCTGAAATCTTTCTCCACAAAGTTAGAGCTGCAGTGCGCTTTTTGTTTTCCTTTCTCTCTCTGCCTCTGTTCTCTCTCTCTCTCTCTCTCTACCCCTCTCTGTTTTCGTTTTTTTACACAAAAGATTCCATCGCGGGTGCCTGCGCGTTCGGTGAGGGGTTTAGCGGGTTGAATATTTCAATAGCTGAACGGAATTAAAGCGAGGTGCTCGGTTTATCTTTTCACGCATAATACTGGCGCCAGTGCAGGTGAGCACCATCGGCTTGCGCCATGAAACCCGTTCGATGTAAGGTGTCGGCGTTCCAGAAACATCAGACGCTCTCTCTCTACACGTGACACCGCGCACGTGCATGTTTTGTGAAACGGAGCAGCGAGGAGAATGCGCGATATTTCTGTGTGAGGCTGCCTGGGGGAAAAAAAAGTTCGCGACAGTGAAATGTCATATTACGGTGTACACGAGAAAGCCACTTCAGGTTCTTCTGTCGGTTGAGGACGCGTGTAGAATTGAATTTTAATATAATATACATTTACAAGCTGGTCTTCATCGTTATTAGTTAAACTGATATACGAAAACTACATAATGGCAATTTCACGTTGAAAACAAACAACCTGTTTTTTTTTCATTTTTTTTTCTTTCCTTCTTTCATTTTTTTTTTCTTTTTTTTACGAACTAGTTTTCGGCTTATTAAACCATCTTTTTGTCGACGCTCGTTAAACTTTTACCTGAAAATCGACTAGGAACAACATATACAAATAATTAAAAAAACAGTATTCATAATATTATTAATAACTATAGATGCTAAAACTAATAATAATAATACGAGGTATGTCCACAAAGTAAGTTCCGTTTGGTTATATAAACCAAACGTGAACAGATACAGAAAAATATTTATTGTATAAAAATCTGCAACTGTTCAACTACTTTTCTACATAACGTCCAAAATTTTGTAGGCACTTGTCATAGCGTGGGACAAGTTTTTGGGCGACTTCTTCATAGAAGGTTGCCGCCTGTGTATTCAACCATGTGGTTACATGTTCTTTCAGCTCATCATCGTTGATGTGTTGACCACCAAAGACAGATTTTAGGTGTAAGAAGAGATGAAAGGAGTCTTCTTCTTCCCTTCACGTTGCCGCCCGACCTCACAAGGCGAATGTGACCAAACACCTCTTACGGGAATTTCACTGAGACGTGTTTGATCATCGGCCACTACGGTCGGGGTTTCGAATCCCCCCTCTGGCATGGATATTTGTGCCGTCCTAGTTCGTAAGTAGTTCATAAGTAGTTTGTAAGTTTAGGGACTGATGACCCCGTAGTTAAGTCCCATAGACTATACAAACATTTGAACATTTTTTTGTTTGATCTTCCTCCGTACAGTCTCGCTCCTAGCGACTTTCTTCTTACACCTAAAACCTGTCCATGGTGGTCAACATTTCAGCGATGGTGACGAGCAGAAAGAACATGTTACCACATGGTTGAATACTCAGGCGGCAACATTCTACGAAGAAGGCATACAAAGACTTCTGCCACGCTATGACAAACGCCTACAAAATTTCGGAAGCTATGTACAAAAGTAGTTTAATAGTTGTATATTTTTGTACAATAAATATTTTTTTCTTTATCTGTACACCTTTGTTTTATATAACCAAACGGAACTTACTTTGTGGACATACCTCACAGTACAAAAATCACACTATCAATAATATCAAGTGATATTTGCATGGAGATAGATTAGTTTAACACATTTGAACTACGTTTAATATAAACTGAAGGAAAAAATGATTAATGAAAGACGAGAAAATTGAAAATATCAGTGCCAGTGGTTGTTCGGAAGTGGGGATATTTAATTAATATTAAAATATTTAATATAAATAATATAATAATATAATATAATTATTAATAATATAATAATATAAAAAATTTAATATTCACAGAACAACAACTGCAGGATTAAAAGTAATATATATATATATATATATATATATATATATATATATATATATATATATATGTAAAAGGAAGTGTCCCGATTGACTGACTGACTGACTGACTGACTCATCATCGCCCAGCCCAAACCACTGAAGATGGAAACTTGAAATTTGTGGAGGGTGTTGATCTTACTCTGTAGGCGTCATTTAAGAAGCGATATTACGATATTCCGTCCGTAAGGGGGTGAAATAGGGGATGAAACGTTTTTTTTTTAAATACGTAGCTATTTAGGCAATTTTGAAGCTAGAACTATAAAATTGTAGATTTGCACCAAGAATTTTGCAGTATTTCCTGTAGATTGTATGTCCAATAATTCCAAAACATCCAATTTTCTAGTTACACCACCATTGAAGTATAAAATAGCATCATAAATACCAGATTTGAAGGTTGTGATCTGAACAAATCTAGTTTTTGGTGACGTTAGAAAACAATAACAAACATGATCGGAATAAAAAGTATCGATAGTAGATATAGAGTATGAAACATTGAAGCGATAAAAACAATAGAAACATGAAATAGTATACAAGGAGTAAAAGAATGCTGTGTGCATTTTCTCCGCACGGCGCAAAACGGAAGGCGTGGCAAGATTGCACAGAACGTCGGAAAAACCATCATAGCTCACGAAAAAATTGTCGAATTTATATAAACACAAAAGCTGTTCCATGCAGGAAATACCAGGCATTTCAAATACGCTAAATTATATCAAAATAGAATTTTTGAGCCCAATTGCCTTGCGTCTCGCATTAATAAACAACCGATGGATTAAAAAATGCATTTTATGATCCAATTGTCGGGTCTACAATTGAAGAATGCGATCCCGCTATTATAAATGGGACCTAGTCTGTCCTGTTCCACAACGATTTATGTTTTGCTGTCATGTGTATCACATATTCAGAATGGATGTACGCGTATTTTAAAACAAATCTCTTATTTCTATTCAGAATCCTGAGAAACCACCCCCTATGAACCACAGACATTGCCGAGGTGGGGTGGCTTACGTGCCTCAACGATACAGATAGCCTACCATAGGTGCAACCACAATGGAAGGATATCTGTGGAGAGGCCAGATAAACGTGTGGTTCCTGAAGAGGGGCAGCAGCCTTTTCAGTAGTTACAGGGGCAACAGTCTGGATGATTGACTGAGCTGGCCTTGTAACATCAGCTAATGTGGCTTTGCCACACAGCTACTGCGAACGGCTGAAAGCAAGGGGAAACTACAACCGTTACTTTTCCCGAGGACATAAAGCTCTACTGTATGAACATATGATGATGGCATCCTCTCGGGTAAAATATTCCGGAGTTGAAGTAGTCTTACCTTCCGGATCTCTGGGCGGGACTACTCAGGAGGATGTCGTCAGCAAGAAAAAGAAGACAGACATTCCATGGGTCGGAGCGTGGAATGTTCTTACCCCTTATCGCGGTTTGCCGATGACAAAGTAATTTTGTCAGAGACTGCAACGGATCTGGAAGAGAAGTTGAATGGAATGGACAGTTTCATGAAAAGAAGATATAAGATGAACATTAACAAGAGTAAAACGAAGGTAATGGAATGTAATGTCAAAAAATCAGGCGATGCTGAAGGAATTAGGTTAGGTAACGAGACAATAATAGAAGATCAATTTTGTTATTTCGGTAGCAAGATAATTTCTGATGGCCGAAGTAAAGAAGATATAAAATGCAGAATGGCTATGGGAAGAAAAGTGTTTCCAAAGAAGCGAAACTTGTTAACATCCAATATTAATTTAAATGTTAGAAAGTCCTTTCTGAAAGGATTTGTCTGGAGTGTACCATTGTATGGGGGTGAAACGTGGACGATAAGGAGTTCAGACAAAAAGATGATAGAAGCTTTTGAAACATGGTGCTACAGACAAATAATGAAGATTAGATAGGTAGATCACGTAACTAATGAGGAGTTGCTTAACCGAATCGGGGAGAAAAGGAGTTTCTGGCATATCCTAAGAGAAGGGATAGATTGGTTGGACACATTCTGAGACATCAAGGAATTGTCAACTTAGCATTAGAAGGAAGCATGTGGGGTAAAAATCGTAGAGGGAGACCAAGAGATGGATACAGTAAGCAGTTTCAGACAGATGTAGTTTGCCGTTCTTATGTGGAGATGAAGGGGCTTGCTCAGGATAGGGTATTGTGGAGAGCTGCATCAAACCAGTCTCCGGACTGAAGACCACCACAACAACAACATTGCGTGAATTCGTCACGTTAGACCGCTCGTTCACAAGTGACTGTGTTTCGCTCGATTGTGAGCACGCCGGTGACATGGGACGGCCGCGTCCATTTACTCGGAGGTAACGCAGGTATGTCAACAACGTGTGCTATCAGCGACAGTAGGAGATTCCGTTGCACAGTGTCTTCACAGCAGTGTTGCCACTATTTAAATTGCAACCCTCGCATTATCTCGTGAAATTAAAATGAGAGCTACTTATTAAACATTAAACGATGCTCCGATACACCAGTACTGTCTACCTAATCATATAAAACATTGAGCTTCAAAGAGTAATTCCAAATGTCATGTCTACAATTGAAGAATGCGATCCCGCTAATATAAATGGGGCCTAGTCTATCTTGTTCTTCTACAATTTATATGAGTAGCCTAATATCAAACCTTGACATCTGACGTAATGGTCTAAATGTAGTTACCAGTCGATCCTAAATAAAGTTTTTCTGCTCTTTTCATCGGTGAAGTCCGTTTTCCCCCAAAATGGACGTAAATGTGATAAATCACTCGTTAAATTTGATTGTTCACATCAAAATCGGACACCTACATAAGAGCTTGATATCAAATTCTGACACTTGTTGAATGAAGCAGTGTGCACCCATGGGAACACAGTATAAGATCACATGACCTCGTAAACCAGTCATGACGACATTATGTTTTTAGGTACTAGGACGCATTACCCCGTACTTACGTTTTTCTGTAATTTTTTATACTGTTATTACTGATAACCATCTTACAGCGAGTGAAACGGAACATATCACCAGCGTCCGAAGGAAAAGCTAGAACTCGTTGAGACATCATGAAAAGTGGAAAATAAACAATGAAAAGAATCAAAGGTAAGACTAGCTTGTAAACTACACTGTTCTACTGTAAGGTGTGTTGTACGAAATTATCACTTGTTGGAAAGAAGTTCGATGTCAGAAGTAACGTAAGGATGTTTATGGAAATATCTGGCGACAGTTTCAGCAGACCTTATGCTAAAAATTTGAGAGATTCAGTGCCGTAACATTTCATTTTGTATATAAAATTAAAAAGATTATTATGATTTTTGAAGTTCTTCATTTTTCCTATATATAATAAGAGTTCAAAATTTAATATTTCCACTTTATGTCGATATTCCTATAATTTCCCGGATTATACACCTGTAAAAGATGCTCGTCAGCTGTAAGCGAATCTCTGTGTATCAAAAACGGACATCTGAAAGCGTGTTCACATCAAAAGCGGACACCTACACGTTTAGGTTTCAATGACGGACACCTGTATTTTCAAACACAGTCTGAAAGTACTTGAGTAATCAAATTGATATTAGCCGCTTCCAGGTACAGATCCTCGAGTATTACAGTTGATAATACTCAAATCAGCTCATAAATACATTAGCTCTATGTTTCGCAATAAAAAAATGACGTCTATCTCAGTTTCTGGCAAACGACAGATGTCCGTCTTCGATAATAGGCTACTCATACGTTGCTGCCACGTGTATCGCATTTTCACAATGGATGTACATGTATTTTAAAACAAACCTCTTATTTCTATCCAGGATCCTGAAACAAATAAATCGTACAATGTTTGGTTGTGTGCCCATCATCCGCAGCAGCTGTTAAAATTGATTATAAGAGGTAATCCGTCTTATGCTGACTGCAATTAAGAGATTTGTTTTACACCTGACGCGTTTCGCTTTTTATTTTTTTATTTTAAAAGCATCTTCTGTGGTGGTGTTGATGTCTCTTCTTTACATGTTACTACTGCTTCTCCGTCTTGTTGGCTGGAGTTCGTTTTCTCCTGGCGTGTGTTTCAGGGCTGTGCACAGCACTTTTCGTTTTTTTTTTTTTTTTTTTTTTTTTTTTTTTTTTTTTTTTTTTTTTTTTTTTTTCCATCACATCACTTTACAATTTTTAAATGTATACTGATTACATATCGCCTGTTATACGTGGAATGCCTGTCTGTTTATTTGTCATTTCACTACAGTGTGGCTATGTTTTGAAGTGATGTGATGTGCTGAGATGAAAAGGAAAAAAACGAAACAAAAAAGCACACGAAAATTGCTGTACACAGCCCTGAAACACTCGCAGGAAAAAACGAACTCCAGCCAACAAGACGGATAATAATAATAATAATAATAATTTCGTGTGGCTCATTGGCCTGGTGCAAGTCTTTCAATTGGACGCCACTTCGGTGACTTGCGTGTCCCAGCCTACCCCAGTTATCCAACCGGGCAAAGGGGACCTACAGCTTAACGTGGAATCAGAACCACGTGTCGTTTCTGGCGACTCCTCACATCGTTGAAAGGGGAAAGTATCTAGGGTCTGTCCGTGTTTTGAACCTTCGAACCTACGGTTTCCAGTCGAGTACTTTACCCCAAGACGGAGAAGCAGTAGTAATATGTAAAGAAGAGACATCAACACCACCACAGAAGATGCTTTAAAAGAAGAAAGAGAAACGCGTCTGGTGTAAAATAAATCTCTTAATTGCAGTCAGCATAAGACAGATTACCTCTTATAATCAAATATATAGACAAAATTTCTACTTGGTGCGAAAATTGGCAATTGACACTAAATAAAGAAAAGTGTGAAGTAATACACATGACCACTAAAAGAAATCCGCTGAACTTCAATTACGCGATAAATCAGTCAAACCTTAAGGTCGTAAATTCTACCAAATACCTAGGAGTTACAATTACGAACAACTTTGACTGGAGAGAACACACAGAAAATATTGTGGGGAAGGCGAACCAAAGGTTACGTTTCATTGGCAGAACGCTTAGACGATGCACCAGCTCCACCAAAGAGACTGCATACATCACACTTGTGCGTCCTCTCCTGGAGTACTGTTGCCCCTTGTGGGACCCTCACCAGGTGGGACTGACGGAAGATATTGAGAAGGTTCAGAGAATGGCAGCTCGTTTTGTTTTATCACGTTACGGGGGGGAAAGCGTCACGGAAATGTTGCACGAATTGGGGTGGAAATCATTAAAAGAAAGACGTTATTAGCGGCGTGATCTGTTTGCGAAGTTTCAATGGGCGACTTTTAGTTCTGAATGTGAAAATATTTTGCTAGCACCCACCTACTTAGGGAGACATGACCATCCCAAAAAAATAAGAGAAATCAGATCGAAAACGGAACGATTTAGGTGTTCTTTCTTCCCGCGCGCTATTAGAGAATAGTTATGAAGGTGGTTAATGAACCCTCTGCCACGCACTTAAAAGTGATTTGCAGAGTATCGATGTAGATGTAGATGTAGATGAATAAATCGGAGTTGTTATACGTGGAATGCCTGTCTGTTTATTTGTCATTTCACTACAGTGTGGCTATGTTTTGAAGTGATGTGATATGCTGAGATGAAAAGGAAAACAAAAAAACACACGAAAAGTGCTGTACACAGCCCTGAAACACACGCCAGGAAAAAACGAACTCCAGCCAACAAGACGGAGAAGCAGTAGTAACATGTAAAGAAGAGACATCAATACCACCACAGAAGATGCTTTTAAAATAAAAAAGCGAAACGCGTCTGATGTCAAATAAATGTCTTTATTGCAGTCAGCGTAAGACAGATTACCTCTTACAATCAAATAAATCGGAGTTGTCGTAGAGTTGACCGCACTCGGCATGTGGGTTATGGAGGACCGCTTCGCTCCTCCAGGTTTGGGTGGTAGCCTCACGGGCTTGGCACTTGCATGCTAACTGGCCACATAATCGGCCGAATTCTGCGCCGCAGCCGTTTGCATAACTGCGAGACTCACGCCTCTACCACCCCACACACAAACACACACGAACACACGCACGCACACACACACACACACACACACACACACACACACACACACACGCAGCCGTTACGCACGCAGTTCGCAGCGCGTTAAGTGCCACACGCAGTCCGCTCTCGCTCATGAACACTCGGTGGAGCGAACGTAGCGGTGCCTTTTGTGTGCTGTCGGTTCCCCCCGGAGCAATCATTTCTTCTTCGCTTTCGTTTAGAAGCCTCCGTATCCCTCGTGCGGAAGCGCTAGTGCAAATATGCTATGTAAGATACCTGTTATTATTGTGTGTCACATATTTGTTAACGATGTAATTGTCGATAAAAGATTTTATGTTATAAATTAATTTCAAGCCTAATTAGAATGTTTGCTGTATTTAATATATATCAAAATTTACCGTAAAGTATTTTTCAGAACATTTAGAATCTCCATGTAATTTTAATTGATTTTTCCGTCGGTACTTGACAGAACATGATAATAATATCAAAAACGAACAACTTCCTGATGTTCTGCAAACTTTTTTATTGGTCACAAACTGGCTTTCGGCTTCTTAGGCCATCATCAGGTGACCACTGACTGTAGTACACATGTTTTCAAAGATGTTAAGATTTACAAAGATGTTATCACAGACAATCGATACTTCACAGAAAAGTTCATCGCAAATACTTATTTATGAGAGTTATTAACATTTATATAAAAATATAATAAAAACGTGTAAAGAATCAACTAATATGCTAATTGCTATGAAGAGAAAAATGGTTGTTCTTTGCTGATAGAGTTTCGAGTATTCTGTAGGAGTATATCATTATTGGGGTCTCATGGAAACTGAATCGTTGTATTACGAACGATATATTTCAACTTAAAGTAAGTTCTGCTTTCGTCTACAATTATTTCATCTCTTCAACATGTAACATGGGGAGAAAAGAAATTTCTGGCATACCTTGACTAAAAGAAGGGATCGATTGGTAGGACACATTCTTAGACATCAAGGAATTGTGAATTTAGCGTTGGAGGGAAGTGTGTGGGGTAAAAACCGCACATGAAGACCAAGAGATGGATACAGTAAGCAGATTCAGACAGATGTAGGTTGCCGTTCTTGTGTGGAGTTGAAGAGGCTTGCTCAGGATAGGGTATTGTGGAGAGCTGCATAAAACCAGTCTCCGGACTGAAGACCACAACAACAACAACACATGTTATAAATTAATTTCAAGGCTAATTAGAATGTTTGCTGTATTTAATATATATCAAAATTTACCGTAAAGTATTTTTCAGAACATATAGAATTTCCATGTAATTGCTATGAAGAGAAAAATGGTTGTTCTTTGCTGATAGAGTTTAGAGTATTCTATAGGAGTATGTCATTATTATTGGGATCTTATGGAAAGTGAATCGATGTATTACGAACGCTCAATATATATTTCAAATTAAAGTAAGTTCTGCTTTCGTCTACAATTATTTCATCTCTTCAACATGTAATTTTATTTTGGTGTAGTAGAAACAGAGTCTACGGGAGCTACCTCACCTGGAATTACGAACTTCCAGATTTTACACACGGGACTTTATTTGAAGCTAATTATAAAATTGACTGTCATATTACACACAGATACTCCTGGCAATTCCAAATTGGGTAGTGAATTTTCAATTCGGTACATAAAGACCTTCTGTTATCCAAGAAATTAAATTAAAAAAGTTTACAGGTTCACACACATCATTGCAGACCATGGAGCAAGAAACTACGAGCTGCATCGACACCACGAAGTCTAGCCTGTGGTGCTAAGAAATAAATAAAAATTGTTCCTTTTCAGGAATTTCGCAGCATCTCATTAGGAACTGACCAGAGACTTTTAAATCAGCATAATTATGTCAGATGTAATGAATACAAATATTTAATATTTATAATTATTTTACACCCACTAGTATTTAAATCCTCACTGTTGTCACAATAATGGGAAATGCCGTATTTCCCCTTTAGCTATTCCTCAATTAAGCCTTAACAGTGATGTCTAGTGTAAGTAGATTTGAGTGTTTTTTGTTACGTCTAGTTTTCCTTATTTATGGCAATTTCTAGTAAATACGTACTGTATAAATAATCCCCCCCCCACGCCCCCAAATTAAAATGCTCAAAAATTTAAATTTATTTCGTGAATATAAGTTTAATTCTCGATAAATTGTCCTCTAGTTTCTCCTGATTAGCCATGTTGCTGTATCCGTGAATTTCATTTTTAACCCTTTTTAAGCCTTACACAATGCGAAAATTAGTGTTGTTCTACTACATAATTTAATCGTCAGGTCTCGTAGACGTGGTACGGGTCTAACAGATGAGGAAATAGACTTCTTTCGATAAGTAATGAAACTATTAGCGATTTTTGTCTAGATTCCTCATCATATCGTGAACTGGATACTATTATTCAAATGTAAATCCTAGTTGCAATCCCGAACAAGATTTAAGACGCAATGAATCTGATATTGAAGACGGTACCACTCTGTGGAATAAAACGCCATACAAGCAGAACTCCAAAACACTGAAAAAGAATATCGTAAAAATCTTCCCTGGTGCAAAAAAGAACGCAAGGAGCATGATGTCAGAGAAGCTAGCTCTCTCATTCATGATAGATGATAATATGACTGATGAGATAATTATGTGTACTGAGTTCCACAAAACGCAGAAAAAAGCTGTCACTAATTACTCAAGAGTCAGGAACTACAGGGAAGTAACGAAAGAGAAATTGATAGTGCTGCTGGGTCTATTATACATGATTATTTTTCTCTTTCGCAATAATATACATCTACATCTATATACATACTCAGCAATTCACCGTAAGGTGCGTGGCGGAGGGTACACTGTACCACTACTAGGCATTTCCTTTCCTATTCCACTCCCAAATAGAACGAAGAAAAAAGAATGCCTATATGCCTCCGTACGAGCCCTAATTTCTCTTATCTTGTCTTTGTGAACACTACGCGAAATGTAAGTAGGCGGCAGCAAGATCGTACTACACTCAGCTTCAAATTCCGGCCCTCTAAATTTACTCAACAGAAATTCACGAAAAGAACGTCGTCTTTCTTCCAGCGATCCCCAATTGAGTTGCCGGAGCATTTCCGTGACACTCGCGCATTGGTCGAACCTACCGGTAACAAATCTAGCTGCTCGTCTCTGAACCGCCTCTATGTCTTCCTTTAAACTGATCTGCTGCGGGTCCCAAACACTTGAGCAATACTCAAGACGTGGTCGTACAAGCGTTTTATACGCGGTCTCCTTTACAGGTGAAGTACATCTTCCCAAAATTCTCCCAATAAACCGAAGTCGGCTGTCCGCCTTACTCACAACTGTCCTTACATGTTCGTTCCATTTCATATCGCTCTGCAATGTTACGCCTAGATATTTGAACGACGCGACAGCATCAAGAAGCTCACTACTAATGCTGTATTCGAACATTATGGGATTGTTTTTTCTACTCATGCGCATCACCTTACATTTTTCTACATTGAGAGCTAGCTGCCAATCTTCGCACCAACTAGAAATTTTAAGTCATCCTGTATGCTATTACAGTCAGTGACAGACGACAACCTCCCATACACCACAGCATCATCAGCAAACAGCCCCAAATTACAACTTACTCTGTCCATCAGATCATTTATATAGATAGAAAATAATAGCGGTCCTATCACACTCCCCTGGGGAACGCCTGACGATACACTCGTCTCTGATGAACACTCGCCGTCGAGAACAACGTACTGCGTTCTATTACTTAGGAAGTCTTCCAGCCAGTCACAAATCTGTGAAGCTATTCCATAAGATCGTATCTTCGTTAGCAGTCTGCAGTGTGACACCTCCTCGAACGCCTTTTTGAAGTCGAGAAAAACACAATCCGCCTGTTGCCCTTCGTCCATGGCTCGCAAGATGTCATGTGAGAAAAGGGCAAGCTGAGTTTCACATGAACGATGTTTCCTAAACCCGTGCTGATTCATGGAAAGAAGCTTTTCCGTTTCACAGAAATTTTCTATATTCCAACTGAGAATATGCTCCAAAATTCTACATGAAACTGATGTCTACGATACTGGCTTGTAATTGTATGGGTCAGTTCTCTTTCGTTTCTTATACACGGGAGTCACCTTCGCTTTTTTCCAATCACTAGGAACTTTGCGCTGAATTAAAGATTCGCGATAAATGCAAGCTAAGTAGGGGGCCAACATTTGTTATATTTATACGTTGAAAGTAATCGATATACTAATTCAGATATTAACGAATGTAATATTTCTGCCTGTACATTAAACTATTTTTGCCATGACGATCACTTAGTAGCTATGTACTAGGTTCTTAGCTCCGAATACGTCGCGGTGAAGTAGCCGAGCGATCTAAGGCGCCTCGCTGCGGAATGCGAGGTTGGTCGCCGTCGGAGGTTCGAGTCCTCCCTGGGGCATGGGTGTGTGTGTGTCGTCCTTAGGTTAGTTTACGTTAGTTTAAGTAGTCTGTAAGCTACGCATTGATGACCACGTAGCCTGGTCGGACAGATTTACAAAAATTTGATTTCTCAACTCGGAATACACAGCGATAGGAAATTTACACCGCGCTGCTGCTGAATTTATAATAATTGATTCTGAGTGGTATTAAACACTGGTATTGCGTTTCTGATTCTCGTAGATGACTCTGCACCTCATCCGTGGCCTGGGCGTGTGTGTACTACAAATTAACAATCAAGTGGAACGAAGTATAACAGGAGATACATTGAAATGCGAAGAGTAATTTCGAATGTCGTGACTGCTATTGAAGGATTACTTTCCGCGATTATAATTGGGTCCCAAAGATATTCTATAAAAAAATAAATAACTAAATAAAAATTACAGTTAAAATTTTTTATACCAGTAAACTTACAGATACTGTAGAACCACTTAGAGAATATCTTTGGAAGTACTGAAAAGAATGTGATGCAATTCATGTCAGTATTTTAATGTTTTAATCTTTATTTTAAATACCACTAAGACGACTATTATTATTTTACTTTAGACATTAACCAAGAAATGTGTAACTAATTATAATTTTATATATTTTGGCTATATTCATCTATTCATATATTCAAACCGTGCCAGCTCCACAACATCGATGGGTATAACATCGCTTATTTCTATTTATTAACTTAGTTTAGCTTTGACAGTAATGTATAGTACTCCAAACTGCTCTAAATGTAACTGTGATATATTTCGGGGACAAATTCCTGAAGATGGTCTACATAAGACTGAAACTAGTTGAATGAAACAAATTAGTGCATTCTAGACTGTTCATTATTAACAAATCTCATTCATTTATTTTTGTCTGTAATTGTGCAGAGGTAGATTTCAGCATCTGTGACTTGTTCATTCGTGCCAAGTGGGACGAAAAATAGTTGTAAACCTTTTAAAGTTAATTACTAAAAGATAATTAGGAAAGAGTTACAGTTTCCAATGCACAGGTTATATCATAGATATAACTAAGTAATGAGAAGCACGGCTATCAGAGATATGGGGCAATGATCAACTATAGTAACAGCAACCATCTATCCAACCGATTGGATTTCATTATTTACTCTTTGAAAGAAATAAGGACTACCAGTTTTAGGTTACTAAACAGATTGTAATAATGTTCTGATCTATTAACAACAACAACAATGATAAATAATAGCCGGCCGCGGTGGCCGACGGGAACTGAGGCGCTTCAGTCACGGTCTGCACGGCCACTACGGTCGGGGGTTCGAATGCCCCCTCGGGCATAGATATTTGTGCCGTCCTAGATCGTTAGTAGTTGATAAGTTGTTTGTAAGTTTAGGGACTGTTGACCCCGTAGTTAAGTCCCATAGACTATACAAACATTTGAACATCAGAATGCCAAGTATATTTGTGTACTACTAAAGAAAGGAAACGCATTTTTTGACTTTCACAAATGAAAACGATTTAATGGGTTGCCACAATTAAGAAATATGTCACAAAACTGCTTTTCTAGTGTCATAATTTTGTAGCACTCTGAAAGTAATGTTTTTAATGATAAATAAATAATATACAACTTATATTATGTCCTCTTTCTTGAACAACTATATATCATCAATAGTAACTTTGAGTCCCAGTGTCCAGCCGTCTGGACAAAGGAAAATCTCTTTCTGGGTAAACAGTAACAAAAAAAAATACCATAACAATGCCCATTAATGATACCCATATGTATTGATCTTTGAATAAAATATTTGAAAAAAATACGAAAAATTTTCCTTGGGACTGAGGAGGTTAAAGCCTTCTCGAACGATGGGACGAATGTTTACGTCAGCTGAAAAGTAAAGCAGTTTTCAGGCTTATAAACGCAATACTGGCTTGTCTGTCTTGGTTCGCAATTTATTTTCTGTCTCAGCCTCGTATAACTTCAGCATTGATTATTTTAGTTGTTCAGTAGTTGTCTCCAGCTTTGATATATATGTGCTAATAGTCTTGATTGCACTGGGTTTCAGCAAAGCCAACGCTAATTTTAAGATTGTGTCTTCTGTTTTAACCCTTATGAAGAAAGTCAGACGATATTTTAAATTTTCTTATAAAACAATTCAATTTGTACATTGAGCAAGCTATAAAGGAAAGCAAGGAGATATTTGGAGAAGGAATTAGCCGGCCGCGGTGGCCGAGGGGACTGAGGCGCTCCAGTCACGGTCTGCACGGCCACTACGATCGGGGGTTCGAATCCCCCCTCGGGCACGGATATTTGTGCCGTCCTAGTTCGTAAGTAGTTCATAAGTCGTTTGTAAGTTTAGGGATTGATGACCCCGTAGTTAAGTCCCGTAAGATTTACAAACATTTGAACATTTGGAGAAGGAATTAAAGTTCAGAGTGAAGAATTAAAAACATTGCATTTTGCCGACGACATATTAATTCTGGTAATTCTTTCAGAGACAACATAGGACCTGGAAGAGCAGTTGAACGGATTGGACAGTGTGAGGAAAGGAGCATATAAGATGAATATTACCAAGAGCAAAACAAGGGTAATGGAGTGCAGTGTAAGAAAATCAGGTGATGCTTAAGGAATTAGATTAGGTAGCGAAACAATAAAGGTGGTAGATGATTTTTCTTACTTGGGCAGTAAAATAACAAATGATGGACGCAGTATAGAGGATATAAAATGCAGAAGGGTAATGGGAAGAAAAGCGGTCTTTAAAAAGCCTAAGGAAGTCCTTTCTGAAGGCATTTATGTGGAGTGTTGCCTTGTATGGGAGTGAAACATGGACGATAAACAGTGTGGATTGAGGCTTTTGAAATGTGGTGCTACAGAAGAATGCTGAAGATTAGGTGGGTGGATCGCGTAACTAATGAGGAGGTACTGAACAGAATTGGAGAGATAAGAAATGTCTGGCATACCTTGATTAAAAGAAGGGATAGATTGGTAGGACACATACTTAGACGTCAAGGAATTGTGAATTTAGCGTTGGAGGGAAGTGTGTGAAGTAAAAACCGCAGAGGAAGACCATGAGATGGATACAGTAAGCAGATTCAGAAAGATGTAGGTTGCCGTTCTTATGTGGAGATGAAGAGGCTTGCTCAGGATAGGGTATTGTGGAGAGCTGCATCAAACCAGTCTCCATACTGAAGACCACAACAACAACAACATAAAACAACGTGAGGAGTAATCTATTTCCTTATATTTTCTCGATTCTGATGATGCCCCAGAACGGAAAACGCAATAATAGATATACATTTTTCCAAGAAAGAGTGTATATTATTAGAAATTAGATTGCACTGGTTGCTGTACGAGATGGCTTTATGGAGTGGAAGGTATTTTACGAAAAGAAATTTTATTTCCATTTTTTTAGAAGAAAAATGTGCTGAATTTTTCATCACACGATGCTCGTATAATACTGAGTAAAAACTCGTTAAGTAAGAAACGGAGCGCCAGATAATACTTTTGGTCCCTTTAATATTCAGTAACCTCTGAGCAGTGGGGTCCAGTGTAGAACAAGCAGTCTTCAAAGAAACTGCCAGCCGTAGAGTTGAAGCCGACTATAAAGCGTGGAGGAAACAAACTTGAGGTCCGCCTCATCCGCCTCATCCGTTATGAGGGCCCACTTTTACGAGTTTCTGAATCTCGAGCAGGCGGCGAATAAGGTGAGTGCTCGGGATGAAAATTTCTCCCTTTAATACAGGAGGGAGGCCGGGGGTGGTGTTCGGAAACGAGGCAGCAACTTTGTCCTGTATAAGACGAGTTCATTTTTATGAGTAACAGGGGGCACGGTGCTCAACTAGTTTCATTGTAGGGAGATGTTGCTACGTATCGCTTTACAAGTGTCCATACTTTACGACTTTATTTGCCTTTCGTTTACACATTCGGTGTCCAAAGTACTTTCCACGCCAGAAATAGAGCAACGAGTATCAACAAATAATACAATTCCTTGAGACAACATTGTGTCGTTATACCAAAGGTTTTGTATCCCATCCTCGTCGCCGCTTTTGTGTCTCGTTTCCGTCGTAGGTGTCGGTGGCCGAGTAGAAAGAGACCGACACAGGAATAAAGGATGCACGCGTGTGCAGGTACGGAAGTGACCAGCCAGTGGGACAGCAGAAACTAGAAACACTAGCCAAACGCTTGTAATTCCAATTATTGATTACGGTGATGTTATCTTGCAAGGTCTCTCTTGGGAAAGCTCACGACGTCTGGAACTAATCATGAATGCCTGCGTTCGATATATATGTAACATCCGTCTCTTTGATCACATTTCACCATCTTATAAGCAACTATCCTGGCTCCGTGCTGACAAGCGCAGAGATTTTCATACACTCTGTTTCCTCTACTCTCTTATCAACGTACACTGTCCCTCATATCTTTCCTCGACCTTAACACTCTTATCTGATCAACATAAAAGAACTACTCGTTCCTGTCAGAGCAAAACCCTTTCTGTCCCTATCCATCACTCAGCCGGTTTCTCAAAATCCTTCTCAGTAGCAGGAACCAGGCTCTGGAACAATCTACCTCAGTATATCAGAGACCTGAATAACACTGCCAGCTTCAAACGACAGTTAATGGATTATCTACTAAAGCAATAATGACGCCAGTCTTTATTACCCTACGGTCCAGGTACGTCACATCCATTCCTCCTCCCAGATATTCTTCAACTGCCATTGCTCTCGCCAGGTACAGCTTCTGTCAGAATTCGCCATGCGTTAATCAGTCTCGATATATTCAAAAGTAAATATTGTATCTGCTAATATAAATGTTGTTACTTCTATTATTACACCAGCAGCAGCAGCAGAAGGTGTCTCAGTGGTACTGTTAGTATTAATCCTATTTAGAGTTAAGTTATTACATATGTAGAGTTAAGTTATTACCTTTTATTTACATCCTTTTACATGTAATCAACCTGTATAAATAATGTTATTAACTGTTCATCTGTAAAAATCATTATTATGTTATAGGTAACTCACATGTAAAGAAATATTGTATGTGTAAAACCCTGGTCCGATGTAAGAGAGGGCCTGATGGCCCTAATCTGATCAGGCTAAATAAATCAATAAATAAAATAAAAATAAAATAAATTAGAACGAGATATATATTTCATAGAGAATACATCACTTAACTTGGAGAGCAGCAGACTAGTATAATGTTGATACATAGTTTAGATAGAGGCCTGCCTACTGATGATTCCTAGTGCCTATCCGATGGCCAAGTCTAAACTGGTGCCTATCTGATTCGCAAGTCATTTCCAAGTGGCCGATGCAGCAGTCGTGGCCACGAGCGGAGTTGCAGCAGAGGGCGCTCGTGGCTGTCGTCGTAAGAACGCCGCGCCGTGCGTGCATGGCGGCGCGCGGCGAAAGTACGTGGCGCGCACTTTGGACTTGTGCGACACCGCAAAAGATATTAAATATGAGGAGAGGTATTTGAAATAAAATTTATGCTGTAGCCTGGATTCGAACACGGGACCTCCTACTTACTAGTTAGGTGCTTTAGACCACTCGGCTAACACATCGTTGTAGCCAATGCAACTACACGGACCGTTCAAATTTCCAGGGCTCTACTACATTGGAATAGCATTTCACAGGGAACATGAGACAGAATCAAAGTATGTTGTGTGGAGGGAGACTTGCTTTAAGACAGTCGGTGTAGTCGCTTTGGCTACAACGCTGTTTATTTCAGTGGATTAAAGCACCTACCTAGTAACTAGGTGGTCCTGGGTTCGAATCCCGGCCACAGCATAAATTTTAATTCAATGCCTCTCCTTACGGTTAATACAGCAATGAGTGTTCACATTTTCGTTAATGATACACCTTTTACTTCTGTCTGTGTGAAATTTTCTAGGATCTAGAACTTTTAGAAAACAACAATATAGGTGGAATTAAGAAAGGGTTATAATTGTCACAAAATTTCGAAAATTCTGAGACAAATTGAAATCAGAAGTTAAAATGTTATTAGAAGAATTTTCAAAACACTTCCTTAGCTGTGCGACTACTGCTTGTCGCTATTGACATATGTTTGACTCATAGTAATAAAGGTTGGCGCCGGCCGCAGTGGCCGAGCGGTCTGCGGCGTTTCAGTCACAGTCTGCACGGCCGCTATGGTAGGGGATTAGAATCCCTCCTCGGGCATGTATATTTGTGTCGTCTTTAATATAAATTAGTCGATAAGTAGTTTGTAAGTTTAGGGACTGATGACCCTGTAGTTAAGTCCCTTAAGTTTAACTTAAAATAATAATAATAATAAAGGTTGGCTATAGTTCTCGTTGCTGTGGTTTTCAGTCCGCAGACTGGTTTGATGCAACTCTCCACGCTACCCTGTCCTGTGCCAGTCTGTTCATCTGACAATACGTTCGGCAACCTACATCCTTTTGAATCTGCTTACTGTATTCGTCCCTCGGTCTCCCTCTAAGATTTGTAACCTACACGCTTACTTCTAATGCTAAGTTGACAATTCCTCGATGTCTCAGAATGTGTCCTACCAATTTATCCCTTCTCTTAATCAGGATATGCCAGAATTTCCTTTCTGCTCAATTCGGTGAAGCACCTCCTCATTAGTCACGTGATCTACCCTTCTAATCTTCACCATCCGTCTGTAGCACCACATTTCAAAAGCTTCTATCATCTTTTTATCTGTAACTCCTTGTCGTCCGCGTTTCACTGCCATACAATACTGCACTCCAGACAAATGCTTTCAGAAAGGACTTCCTAACATTTAAATTAATATTGGATGGATAATTTTTAACTTTTACTAAATATATAGCGACGTTCACTTACCATTTAGGGAAGGTGAAGAAGTTTATATCCTTATTTATATTAGAATTATTGCGGCAATCAGGAGCTGAACACCATTGGCCTCCTTTTCTTTTATTGCTTTTCGTAATAAAAATGGAACAGCTCCAGCTATTGACACATGTTTCCACCTTTTGACTGCACTGCACCAAATGCTTGTTTACAATTACGCGATTGAAGCAGTTGAAGTACACAATTAACAAGACAAAGGAAAGTTATCTGCCATCTCGCTTCAAAGATCGTGCATTATGACAACACAGAATAGGGATTGATCTCGCATTTACTATCTTTCAAGATTACCGACTCCACACATGCGCACTAAATTTTGGACGACAGACTGCAGCGGGAGTTTCCTTTCTATCTACTCCCTATTCTGTGCTACAGAGGTGCGCTTGACTTGGCGAGACCACTATCATGCTGCGAAATCTTACCGACGCATCTGACCTGTTTCCAACATCTTGCTCATGGCTTAATACCGCAACGACTAGACGCTGAGCGCTGAATGCCAAAGTGTTGTCGTTGCGAGCAGTATCCCACTCTGTGAATTATCGCTAGACAGTCGTCCGTGCTGAAAAGCACTTTCCCGCAACCGCGTTCCCATTACCAGAGGACGCGTCAGACTGCGGCATGGGCTCCAGTCTGTTCCACCACCGTGCGGGCAGTATTTCACGGTAAGCCTGGGAAAACGGCGGGAAATAAGTCGACGTGGTCCCCACAGGGCCAGCGAGACTCGTTATTTCGGCGCCTTCGGGCGAGAATAGTTTATGTGCCGCCGCCCTGCGGGAAAGAGATTCCGGCCAGAAATTTCCCGCAAGAGGAACGAGGACTGCGTGGGGAAAAGAAGAGGCAGGAACAAGAAGACACACGTACACCGCAAGAGTGACCCTTTATGGATCGGCGACGCGAAATGAAATTTCTGCTTGCGGCAACGGAAGCTCTGGGAATTTCCGCCAGGCTTTAGCGAGTCAGGCAATTTGCTGCGAGGACGGAAACGGGTGATGTACTTCTTTCCTGTTAGGCCCTAATTTCACTGCGGAAAGAGAGGGTTTCCGCAGAGTCAAAATGGAGTTGGCTTTTCTCTCTCCAGTGCTGTCGTAACAGAATGTGCGGCTACTCCAGTGGTGAGGATAGTCTATCTGGCTATTGACTAGTGCTACAATGAACGATCCGCTTGGATGACGAGGGTGGAGAACCTCTCACGACCGATTATAAAGTCAGCTGAAATCCTGAATGGTGGAAAATGTTTGTACATCTGTTATTGTTGTGCTCTTCAGTCTGCAAACTGGTTTGATGCAGTTCTCCACGCTACCCTGTCCTATGCAAGTCTCTTCATCTGAGAATACGTTCGGCAACCTACATCCTTTTGAATCTGCTTACTGTATTCGTCCCTCGGTCTCCCTCTACGATTTTTACACCACACTTCCTTCTATTGCTAAGTTGGCAATTCCTTGATGTCTCATAATGTGTCCAACGAATCTATCCCTTCTCTTAGTCAGGATATGCCAGAATCTCCTTTTCTCCCCAATTCGGTTAAGCCCCTCCTCATTAGTTACGTAATCTACCCATCTAATTTTCACCATTTGTCTGTAGCACCACATTTCAAAAGCTTCTATAATCTTTTTCTCTGAACTCCTTATCGTCCACGTTTCACTCCCATACAATGCTACACTGCAGACAAATGCTTTCAGAAAGGACTTCCTAACATTTAAATTAATATTGGATGTTAACAAGTTTAGCTTTTCTTCGCATAGCCATTCTGCCTTTTATATCTTCTTTACTTCGGTCATCAGAAGTTATCTTGCTACCGGAATAACAAAATTCATCAACCACTTTTATTGTCTCATTACCTAATCTAATTCCTTCAGTGTCGCCTGATTTTCTGACATTGCATTCCATTACCTTCGTTTTACTCTTTTTAATGTTCATCTTATTTCTTCCTTTCAAGACACTGTCCATTCCATTCAATTGCTGTTCCAGATCTTTTGCGCTCTCTGACAGAATTATTATGTCATCGGCAAACCGCAATGTTTTTATTTCTTCTCCCTGCACTTTAATGCCCTCTCCAAATTTCTCCTTCCATTCCTTCACTGTCTGCTCAATGTACAGATTGAACAACACTGGGGAAAGGCTACAACCCTGTTTTACTCCCTCCCCAACCTCTGCGTCCCTTTATTGCCCTTTGACTCTAATAACTGCTGTCTGGTTTTTGTATACGTTGTTCAAATGTTTGTATAGCTTATAGGATTTAACTACGGGGTCATCAGTTCCTAAACTTACAAACTACTTATGAACTAACTAAAACTAAGAACGGCACAAATATCCATACTGAAGGGGGGATTCAAACCCCCGACCGTAGTGTCCGTGCAGACCATGATTGGAGCGCCTTAGTCCCCTCGGCCACCGCGGCCGGCTGTATAGGTTGAATATAACTCTTCGCTCCCTATATTTTACCCTGGCTACCTTCTGAATTTGGAAGAATGTATTCCAGTCGACATTGTCAAAAGCTTTCTCCGTATCGACAAACGCTAAAAACGTAGATTTGCTTTTTCTTAGCCTATCTTCTAAGATAAGTCGTACATCTATCGGACCAAACTGCGTGGACTTCAGTCCGTAGCTTAAAAACTAATCTAAGGACAACACACACACTCATGCCCTAGGGAGGACTCGAACCTCCGACAGCGAGCAACCGCGCGCTCCGCAGCGAGGTGCCCTAGACCGCTCGGGTACTCCCCCGTGGCATGGAATGCTGCAAAACTATATTTCTACATTGTCCTATGTTCGAATGTTTGTACAGCTTATGGGACTTAACTACGGGGTCATCAGTCCCTAAACTTACAAACTACTTATGAACTAGCTAATCCTAAGGACGGCACAAATATCCATGCCCGAGGGGGGATCCGAACCCCCGACCGTAGTGGCCGTGCAGACCGTGAATGGAGCGCCTCAGTCCCCTCGGCCAAATTGTGATTTACTATATACCGATTACAGCAAAAAAACTTGTTATTAAATAGTTCGAAAACAATATTAGATATGTACATTAATGTTACAGGAAGACTTGGGAGTCAGGCGAGAAAGACCGAGTATATTAGTCGAAAGCAATCGGTTTTCCGCCGTTTCTACGAATGGGAGACTTTAGTTTGGGAAGTTCTTTACTACGGATAAATCTACAGTACGGTCTGTTTACGTAGCACCTGAAAGATGCCGATTAAGGGTAGAGACACACTGTTTTGGCTGCTTCTGAGAAACCGACAATAGGCGATGATTTTGTGAGATAAATGAGAGACGAGCAGCATTTACAGCTTTATAGATCCGTGCATTTTTCAGAATTGCCGTACCTTGCAGGGCAGAAAATCCTCGCTTACTTCCAGGAAAGCAAATGGAGCCACAAAGGGTTGCAGTGTTCTGTGGCTTTCGGTAAGACGGATCACCTGCCCTTACTTCCTTTTGAAGATAAGGCTCGAATAGCTGAGTTAAAGGAAACCGATATTGTGCAATAATAAGAGGGCTTTGTGCCCTCATTTCAATGGAAATGTCATTGTGGCATTCAAAGCATTGCTCGAATAAATGCTAACATTCTGTTTGCAGCTTTCTTCCTCAAGACCCGGTAAACTGTATGCCCAGAAGAAGGCAACTGTAACGTTGGCCGAAACGTCGGTTATTAAAGTAATAGCTATCTTCGATTACCACGCGGTACAACACCCAGAAAACTTTTATGTTGAATGTTCCTGTACTGTTAACCAGTATAGAGGGTGATACATTAAAACTGTTTTACGGAGTATTTGGACAAATACAAATTTAAAAAAATGTTTGAATTAAAGTTTTTCACCTGGGAGAGGACCATCCATTAACATAAAGCTTGACCCCACTGCAGGAGTACGGCGATGACGAATACACGTCTCCAATGTGCGTTCACTGCGATGTCGCCAAACACGGATGCGACCATCATGATGCTTTACACGGAAGCTGGATTCATCCGAAAAAATGACGTTTTGCCATTCGTGCACCCTAAAGCTCTGGATAAACCGAGCTGAACAGTCCGCCATTTTGAATCCAGTCCGATGACTGTGTTGTATGCTTTGTGTCGTGTAGCGAAGTGAATCAGCGAATATTTTGTGATTTTATTGGTTCACAGTGGGAAATGGTTGGTTGTGGAGCTCCGAACTGATCAAATAATAGCAGGCATGGTCGCTTTAAGTTTTCCTTCATACGCAGATCGGTGTAAATGTGGCTTCTAAATTCCAGACGCCAAAATCGAGCAACGATCTGTGTGACGTTAAGAACAAAACGTGTTTTTATATGTATTTCTGTAGTTAGGTTCACAGGGAGGTAGTAATGAAAATATAAGCCTATGATTGTAAACAATGGTTTATTTTAATTTTGCTACAGATTAACATACATTATGATTAAAGTTACTTTTCTTGATTTTATTTGGACCAACTAAGAAGTTATTATAAGGGCTGTTAATTGTATTTTAAGTTATGAATGACTGCAGTTGGCTTTACCCAGCTAGTGGTTTTTAAATTACTTCGCATTAGTTTTGTGTTTTAAATTAAATCTGACTCTCAACACGGGAACATGTAAGCCTGAGCCAAGATGTGAATTGGATGTCAAATAATAATAATTATAATTATGATAATAATAAATTGAACTTCACAAAGAATGGGAACAGGAAAGAATTCCTACGTGAAAGGCATTAAATTCAAAACTTAGCATACGACATACACTTTATTTCAAAGTGCATGCTACCAGATAGACATTATTTAGTCGTATTCTAACGAAACCAGACGTTCAAAGTTATTAAACACATTTTTGACGTGAAATCATCTCTGATTAAATACGCTGTGTGTATAATACGCGAAACATTAGAGGGGGCAATACGGAAAGTACAGTATCGCTATGTAACATTTTTCCATAACTGTTTTCGAATTAAACTCTTTAGTTACCGTAAACGTATTTAGATGCAGGATTTATACACCAGAAAATACTATAATTGCAACGTATTATAACTTTATTTGGTAAACATTTAGAACGGCAACATATGTCTTAATATGGAATGTAAATCAATGTATCATATCTCTAAATATCCCTCTAATCACTAACTTTTAGTTGCTTGTCTCTTAAAAGTAAGCCAATAAATTTACTATGATGAAATATTTTCTGAATTAGGAAAGTATATTTAATGGTCTTAACAAGATATTAAAAAGCGTAAGTGTTCCATAGTCTTAAAATGCGCGCCTTGAACGTGGGATTCAAAATGGCGGATTGTTGTGCTTGTACTGTACAGTGCTCTACTGCACACAGGTTCGTCGTTGCGTACACCATCGCAGGCGCTCCTGTCTGTGATGCAGCGTAAAGGGTAACCGCAGCCATGGTCTCCGAGCTGATAGTCCATGCTGCTGCAAACGTCGTCGAACTGTTCGTCCAGATGGTTGTTGTCTTGCAAACTAGATCTGTTGACTCAGGGATCGAGTCGTGGCTGCACGATCCGTTACAGCCATGCGGATAAGATGCCTGTCATCTCGACTGCTAGTGATACGAGGCCGTTGGGTTCCAGCACGGCGTTCCGTATTGCCCTCCTGAACCCACCGATTCCATAATTCTGCTAAAAGTCATTGGATCACCGCCAACGCGAACAGCAATGTCGCGATGCAATAAACCGCAATCGCGATAGGCTACAATCCGACTTTTTTCGAAGTCGGAAACGTGATGGTACGCATTCTCCTCCTTGCACGAGGCATCACAACAACGTTTCACCAGGCAACGCCGGTCAACTGCTGTTTGTGTATGAGAAATCGGATGGAAACTTTCCTCATGTCAGCACGTTGTAGGTGTCGCCACCGGCGCCAACCTTGTGTGAATGCTCTGAAAAGCCAATCATTTGCATATCACAGCTTCTTCTTCCTGTCGGTTAAATATATTTCACGTCTGTAGCACGTCATCATCATGGTGTAGCAATCTTAATGGCGAGGAGTGTAGTATTGTAGGGGAGCGTTGGCGTAAAATTAGCATAGGTAGACTTTGAGACGAAACAGATTTAAAGGGAGTTGGATTGCTGTTCTCAGACATGAAGAGGCTTATGCGATATAGAGTAGCCTGGAGAGCTGCATCAAACCAGTCTACGGACTGAAGATCACAACAACAACAACAACAACAACACTGGGTAGATACGTTTACCGTTCGATGTTGTGGTTATGAAGAATTATGATTCTGAATTAAGAGAAATACTCAGAAATATCAAGTTTCAAGCATAATTCGATCTGCGTTATGTTACACTCAGAAGTAATATATATCTATAAATCTGATTGTCTGTTCGGTGTACGTTTATCACATCTGAACCACAAGACATAAAGAGCTGAAAATTTGAAAAGTTACTAATGTCTACCCGGGGAAGGCTTTAGGCACGGTTTTATGGCGATCGGATAGATACTTAGTAATTTGAAGAATATAACGCGAAATGCGGAACAATAATTACTCTTTGAAAGTTATATTTAGCCTACTCTTTGAAAATGGTTTTATTGCTTGCATTGTTGCTTGAGGGTTGATAATGATAAAAGGGTGGAGTATATTGGGATGGAAAGTTATCGGTCTATATAAAATTCTACGTGTGTGTGCGTTAATATTTCGCTCTGCAGCGAAAACTACAGAACGCAAACGAACGGTCTCTGTAATTGTTGTCCGAAGTCTCCCGTTGTACACCATAGCAGTTCTGTGCCGATAGCTATAAGGGGGTGGAAGATACGGTGGTTCAAAGTCGTCAGATTATAAAAAAAATCGGACTGAAGGCCAGCGATTACGATTACGACTATATAGAAAGGAGGTTACATACAGCAAAACGTGATGCCACAGACTATATCTTTGGTCTATGTGTGCTACAATTTAAGAACAAATAAATAAAGCAGTAAAAAATACATCTATTTTAAAACATCGATTTGACGTTTCGCGCATTACATCAAGTGATCGATCTGTGATATTATTATTATTGTTGAATTTCGTGATTGGATTCTTCGAAACAAGTGAATTTTTAAGTGTGATTTTTTTATTTCTTATATATCCTCTGATAAATGTAACATGCTATTTTAGAAAAAAGGAGATGGACAGAGAGAGAGAGAGTGGGTAGGAAAAGTACTAACTGAAGGCAGGAATAAATAAATACCCGGGCAACTCAGGGTTCTCAGCTAGTATTTAATAATGAAGAAAGATTTTGGTACTAGAAAATTTTCATTTTATCGGGCGAACGTCAATATTCCCCATAGTCGTCCGACATGAAGACTTCTTATGTTCTATCGAATAAAATTTACTTTGAAAGAAAAGGGATTTGATGCTATTCGTGACAACGTACGAAACGTGACGAGGCCTTTGAACACCATCTCAGAGCAAGATTTCGTACAAAGATTACAGGTATATATTGCAGATCTCAGCTCTGTATTGTTATGGGAGGTGAATATTTGGAAGGATAGTAAGGGTACTGTAGACCACAGTTCATCCACGTTAATTTTACTGGGCAAACAATTGAACTTTTTTGTCAGAGGTTGTATTAATAAGGTTACAACACGTCATATGTTACTTTAATCCTTTCAGATAATACATGGAATCAACTTTTTAAACTTTTTTCGTGTTGTGTTAGGGTGTAAATCATACAATATTATGGAAAAATGTGATAAAAAAACGGTTTTCATGCAATATTTCAGCAGCTACAAGATGGTTGCAAATGAAACCACTGCACATTAAATGCGGTGGTTTTAAATGAAACCACCACGATTTAACTTCATTACTTTCCAGGATAGTGCACAAGTTAGAGGTGAGTCAATTGTTGATATTAATGTGACAACACACTTGTCTTTCCATTTTATACGTGCAATCCCATGAGAACGAACTAACTTATCACTTTCTACTATTCGCAACTCTTTGTCCGGTTTCAGAGGAGGAAGTCCTTTTCTGTGAATTCTAATAGTAGTTTCTGCTGAAATGGAACACTAGTAAAATAATACGAAAATATATCTGATATCTTTGCCTTATAAGCCTTCACACATGACAAGGAATTTCTTCTAAAAGACACGCCAGAACTTCCTCTAATCTGCGAGAAAACATTTCGTGAAACTGAAGTGAAGAAAAAAAAAATTACGAGATTCTAATGCTACCACTTCAGCCACAGTAGTTTCAAACGAAACCACCTCAGTAATTACGGAAGAATTACATGATTTTACTTATTATTGCAATACATACAAAAAATCGCACTGACGAGTTTTACGGCCCACTTTAGATTTGTAGTTTTATAAGCTTTTGCAAACATTTTCCACCAAAATAATAATCTAAATAAAAGTTAATTAATAACAGTGTGTGAAACCCTTGTAGGAAAAGAGATTTTTTCGGTACTGGCGGGTTTGGAAACCACTGACCTTCAGCGTCACAGTCCAACACATTGCCCACTATGCTACAGCTAACAGTTAGGAATCGTGCTTTCTTAATCTCATACTCTTGATGGCCGTTGTTAAATGATGCTAATATGGCATTAGTAGACACTAGATTATCATCTATCGTACGAAGAACGACGTCTTTTTGTTATTTCTTCAGTGCTCCGTTGCTTTGAAATGACAAAGTTTAACTTACAATAAGAAAATCATCAAATACGCAACGCAAGATGGCGTATGCCACAGAGAGTTCTGGGCGAGGAATGTCACGTGACATCTGCGAACGGCTGGTTTCCGTTAATTTAATGGAGGGTGTCAAATCTCCGTTATTTTTGCAAATATCTCTCAAACGATACGAGATATGAAAAAAACATAAGGGGACAAAGTTGAAGAGTATTTTCTCCTCTACAAATTCGTTTATTCAATTTTCGCGTCAGATAAACGGTTTATTTGTAATTAAAATTACGTTACAAACGGCTTTTTTTGGCACTACTAACGTATTTCTTGTCAGAAATATTTCAAAAAGCGACGTTCTGGTCTCTGGTAGGCAACAATTATGTCTGTAAGATTTGGTGCTGATCGGTTGAACGGTTCGTCTTAAAAAGTGGGAACACGCTACAGCCAGACAGACATCGTCAAATCGCCGTCATTTTTGCAAATATCTCTGAAACAATACGAGATATGAAAAAAAGATAAGAGAGCAAAGTTGTAGGGAATTGTCTCCTCTACAAATTCGGTTATTCACTTTTCGTGTCAGATGCATGGTTAAGCCGTTATCTTCATTTAAATTTCGAGCTGTCAAAAAATCACAAAGGCCCACTCTTAGTTTTACTACCGTAACCTAAAGTGGGCCAAAAGTATTATGAATTTGTTCCATGTGTGAAATTTACATTTCAAAGAGAAAAATAGAAACAGCTCACAACACAGAATAATGGCACTTATACTTGAATCGCCAAGTGCAATAACTTGAAAAATATTAACGTAGTTCATATTTTCCTTGCGAGATGGCAGCACCATCTATGTCTAAAAGTGTGGTTACGAAAGTAACAACTGTCCTTTTTCCACAAAATATCAGGGGTGGCTTCAGATGAAACCACATCGTCACAAGGGGTTAACGGTCTTCAGGGAAACGATCTTTTAAAATGAGTTAGAAGGTACCAGGGTTAAAAACAAACATATTGCCTGCAATACGTAAATCTATAGAACAGCAAGAAACCCTAAGAGCTGGTACCGTCTACCGTAAAACTGAGACTGACTTCCAGAGTATGGATCTAGATGAAGTAAGGCGATACTGTGCTATTAACACCCAACAGCAATACTAAAAAAAGTAAGGATTAGAAAAATAAAGCCGTATTTGCGCGGTATGCTAACTGCCGCTAATTCCGTTTCTTATCTGCATAGAGATGAAGAACAGACCAGGCGTTCTCATTTGCATTCTTTAGAGATTAAGAAAGTTTCGTAATGGGAGCAAGGCGAAACGTTAGCTTACGTTCCGAGGTAGGGTCGGAGGTAGTGCTAAGTAAGTAGAGGAATGTAATACTCGCGAGGTGGAAGAAGGAAAATGCAAATAATAGCGAGAAACGATACGGATCTTGGAAGCGGAACGGAAGCATAATTACTCGACGTGTTGGACTGTACTTCTCCGACAGAGGTGCACTCGGAAAATTGACCTAGAGGCGATATCAGCAGCAGTATAGCTTCAGAGAAGGTCGGTGAACGGTCGGCTCTTAATTACTGGAAAATGCCACAGTTATGGCTAGCGTTCAGCATTCCTCGTTTCTGACATTCAGATGAGCTTAAAATTACTCCCGTAATGCCTGCACGACGTTAAACACATAACAATTTTAGCCTGCAGTAATATAATCATCCGGTCCCATTTGAGTGCAATTTCTTTAAAATGGAAAAGTATGCCATTGGTCGTTATACACATCGGGTGGAAGTAATGATGTGAACACCATTCAGTCCACTACACCTTGTTGACCACAGAGACGCGAGATCATTAAATAATTTAGAAAGGAAGTACATCAACATCATTACATAAATACGAAAGAAAATGTTCAAATTTTTGTAAATCTATCGGACCAAACTGTGTGGTCATCAGTCCGTAGCTTACAAGCTTACTTAAACTAAGGTATACTAACCTAAGGACAACACACACACACCGATATCCCAGGGAGGACTCGAACCTCCGACGGCGAGCAACCGCGCGCTCTGCAGCGAGGCGCCTTAGACCGCTCGACGAATCCCCCGCGGCATATAAGTACGGTAACACGAAAATTGTGGTACAGATTACTAACTTATTCGTACAAGAAGGCCAATGAAAGTTACATAATTCGAAAGATTCTGTGTCATAGATTTCACAAAAAAATGTTATGTGTGCATTTAGCCATTAAAAGTGGTAAAACGAAGTAGAAATTTTCCTATCTACAACTTTGGATCAATCCACATTCTCCACCAATCAGCTCACTGATTGACTATTCGCTTCGACCAAAGACGCTGTAATGCAGCGCATCTACAGTATTAAAATAATTGAAAATCGAAACATGGAATGCTTCCGACTCACTTTCTTGTGCCGTTCAAATGCTTCATTTTCGCAGTGATTAAGAGTGGTTAAAGGAAATGGATTTTTTCACATGAATGCCGATATAAAGGCTGATGCGCCGGGAGAGGCATCTAGCGGTGCTCGGGTGGAACTACGAAGTTGAGAATGGCGATATAAATGACGATGCGCCGGGAGAGGCATCTAGCGGTGCACGGGTGGAACTACGAAGTCGACGTGTTGTCATATCTGGAATTCTGAATATCGCAGTATCGAAATAACATTGTTACTTGGCGTTGTATAAATATATGAACACCGAAACTGTAGTTCCATTTCAAATATTAGGCTAATGAAAGTATAATTCTAAAATGGAGTGAGAAGTATATACTTGCGTTTTTGTTTGTGTCAGGCATTTTCCTTAACACGTAAAAGATACTGTTTCATACTTTCCTGTGCCGGTTAAATTTTACCAAATATCCCAGCGGCCTCCTATGATAATGTCGGCAACAGATGCTGAATAGTGAGAATCCTGTGAGTCTTCATTTTAGCCATTCGCTTGACATCGCTGATGTTTTCTCATGGAACCTTCGCTTCACGAGAGCAATTATTTTTACTGACTGGACGAGGGTACATACGAGAACCGGTGAACCATAAAGCAGGAACAGCATTGTTTGTTTACTTCATGGTCTGTACGATACACTAATCGAGTCATTCTATGTGGTTCTTACAAATGGGCAAATATTTTCTATCGTGTTGTTGATGTTGCCAACATAATCACGCGAGGCCGCCGACTTGATACGTAAAATTTTACCCCCAGTGATAATTGTAAACACAATTCGTCGATTTTCGACCACAGGCAATACTAGTCTACATAAATACTATGCAAGTGTAAAGTGAGACAAGGAGCTACATCTCGTCACAAGCCACTTTCTAAGCTCAGTTTGTCAGGTAAGCGTTAAAAAAGATAATTTGTTTCATTAAATGTTTTGTAATACTGTTATTAATTTTTCTAAGTTGTGTGGTTAAAACTTTGTATTTGTTTTCCTGTTTCATGTCTCTTCCAGAGCGTCTCAACGCGGTCAGCAGAGTCCTCCAAAGATGTGATTGCTGACCACCAACCGTTGCGAGCCGAGGAGAAACTTCAGCCCGTTGTTGCGTCGTGATCGAAGAAGACATTCAATTTAAAAAAATAGGTTTTCTCTTCGTAAAATGTTACGGAGAAAATTCTTTGAAAAAATGAGTTAGTTCCGATTGTCATGTCGAGTTTTACAGATCATGTTATATTAATAGATGTGAAAGTTTGTTAAAATATATTACGACGTGTGAATTTTTATTGAAGTGCATAGACAGTTTAAATGGAAATAAATGTTACTTACCAGAGTTATTTCCGTGAAGCACTTCAGAAATTTTCTGGAATATGGGACTCTACGCGAAGTTATGAGAGTTTCAAATCAAATGTTCAAATGTTTGTATAGTCTATGGGACTTAACTACGGGGTCATCAGCCCCTAAACTTACAAACTACTTATGAACTATTCACGAACTAGGACGGCACAAATATCCATGCCCGAGTGGGGATTCGAACCCCCGACCGTAGTGGCCGTACAGAACGAGACTGGAGCGCCTCAGTCCCCTCGGCCACCGCGGCCGGCATGATTCCGAAACTCCAGTGGATATTCACTTCACTTATTTTCTGACTTTCATTAATTTATCTTTTTTTAGGTACTAAATGTCACAATTAGGAGAAAATAATACAATTTGGAAGTACTTTTATTAAAGTATCGTCGATATATCTAAACCCTTTCACTTAGAGCTCCTAAAACCCAGGCTGAATCGTCCGCCATGGGCGCATCTGACAATGTTTATATTGGCGACGGTTGACGTATTCGCGCAGTTTTCAACAATATTTCTAATGAAATGCATTTAATATTGCACACGCTAAGTGTACCGAACAGTAACTAATGTGTATGGACCTATAAAAATTTAGAATGCGCTTTTAATATAACAGAAAATTGTAATGTACCGGTAATATAACATACATCTCGCCGGGCTGCAGTCGTTATGTTGGCACCAATGGTAATCACGGCAACTCAGATGACCAATAAATGTTTTTTCGTGACAACTTCAATTAAAACGAAATGTATTTTTTTTTTCTGAACGGACAAGGGTACATACAAGAAGCTGTCAATCATAGAGCAGGGACAGTATTAATTTTGCTGCGAGTGAAACGAGCAGCAATAACATTTACTCTGTAGCTCGTGAAAAATATTAACGCAATTCTACACTTCATTGTTCATCTGTTGCCAACATAAGCACTGGAGTCCTGCGAGAAGCGTCGTAAAATTTTACCCATTGCCGTATTTTGGATTGTGTTACGCGACCGTAACAGATGCTTCGACCCTATATATAAGTAATTGAGTAAAGTATTATTCAGCATGTTGAAAACGACGTATAAATGCACCACGATAAATATTCTTAGCCACTTTGAAGACTGCGAAAAACTTCATTAAGTCACAAACATTCTGCACCAAACTGCTCCAGCATCATTCACAGGGAGAAGTAATGCAATTGTACATAACTGACATGTTTATAGCTACATTTATTACATATACTTACAATACATAACTGAGCGCCAGGTCCTGTTTCCCAGTGGCTTCTGCGACAATTTAGAGCCCATCTTTTTCTTCGTTCTGGATTGGTGAGAAATTTGAACATGCGCAGTGATTTGTGCAGTTCACAGATGAGCAGCCACCCACATCTTCCACAAATTCTTCAGTAAAATCGATTAGAAACTCCCTTTCCGGTCGCGACTCGTATATACCCACATACAACTGTTTTGCACATTGGGGCAAAAATGGCGGATACTTCAGCTCGGATTATAGGAGCCTTACTTTCACCTTCCACGTCATCTCCTATGGACTCTCGGTTAGGCCTAGTATAGGATCTTGAAAGTTATGTAAAATGAATAAATAAATAAGTAAATAAAATAGAGAGATAAAAATAAAAACATTGCGATTTGTGGTGTATCGTAAGAATACAGAAATCTTAACTAAATTACGCAAGTTTCTGTTACAGTTTCGTTTTCGGCCAAAACTAAAAAAGGAATTCAGTATTTGGTTACAGTTTCGGCAGAAAATCATGTTTTGATCAGTATCCCACGCATATAGTAACATCATAAAAGTATGCGCATCCTGTAGTGGGACAAGATAGTCGTACTACATTTTCCTATGTCAGCCCAGTTTTGAAGTTATAAATAAAAAAATGAAAGAAACCGAACCTTTTATTTAGAATATGTAAGAATTGTTATTTTTTATAATAATTATGATTCTTAAAATGTTTTGTTTTATGTATGTTTCATGTACGATCGAGGCGCCGCAATCAACACGGACAGCGTCGTTTCTGCCGCAGCCAACATTACAGCAGACGGCCGCTATTAAAATTTAACCGACACCTACGGGGCTACGAACATAGACCAAAGATATCATAGGCTGCGCGTGACGTCATTATACTGAAACCACAGTCTCACATATACAGTCACGACACTTCCACAGATTTTTGTTATACTCTGCGATAGCAGCGCTCCAAGCGGCCGGCAAGCTACGTTTCTGAATACGATAGTTGATGAGTACGAATAGTATCGTTTATATTGACTTCATCATACTTTTTACATTAGGGAACGTATGTAGTGCCTTATAAGTAGGTAATAATTTAAAAATAGCTCCCCATTTGACTTTCTTAGGTTTCATAAGATTCCTGATACGGTACGAAACGGTACGTTACAGGACAGTTAATTTACAATCATCCTGTAACATACAGGCTTTAAATGAATAATTTCATTTTCTATCAAAAATAAGAATGCGTAGGAAACACCAGGAGACATGCCCTTTAGCAGAGAGACGTCAATTTCTACGCAGGAACGTTAAGTATCCTTCATTACAATTTCAGTAAAATCGGTGAGGGTGGAACATAGGAGACGTATATCGAATGCAATAAATAAGGTATTTAATACACCAAATCAACCATCATAGCTGTGACTGAAGGAAAAACGTAACAGACATGGCAATATAACGATAAAAGCAACCAAACTGTTTTCCAACAAAGAAGAACCCAATTCCACAATTGTTGCTATAGTTGAACCACAAACGGCAAGAATCATCAAAACATTGGTTTTTTAAAGCTAAAGTAATTACACTTAAAAGAATATGCACCTATAGCAAAGACGAGTGACGTGTAAAAAAACGTGAGAATCATTAGACTTCGTACTGAATTGATACACATAAAAACTGTCTGTCATCGTAAGAAGAGACCATAATAGAAATTTATTATACCATTATGTTTATATGCAACTTAGTTTCAGCGGAATAAGCTGCAAATGTACCTACATTCGTACGTATTTGTTCATGACAGTGTTGTTCTTTATACCATTGAATCATTTAAATTAGGCTGTTTTAAATTAATTTCCGTATTACGTTTCTCTCTCGATATTTTAGTAATGCTTGTAACGCAAAAATTATAGTGAGTATTTCTTTAATTAGGTACAAAAGCGATTAGAAACAAACATCACTACTTGCCCACCGCTAGGAGCGCTAGTGTCGCAGCAACTGTCAGTTGGTAACAACTTTTACAGCAGTGAGCGTCCGAACTGTATATGTTAAAAATGTTCAAATGTTTGTACAGTCTATGGGACTTAACTACGGGGTTATCAGTCCCTTAACTTACAAACTACTTATGAACTACTTACGAATTAGGACGGCACAAATATCCATGCCCGAGGGGGGATTCGAACCGCGGTGGCCGAGGGGACTAAGGCACTCCAGTCAGGGTCTGCACGGTCGGGGGTTCAGCACAGTCTAACACATACAGTGACTGTATGTGTTAGACTGTGCTGAAACCAACATCTACGTCACGCGACTCGGGGCAGGAAACTGTTATCATCATTACGAGTAACGCGAAATATAGCTGAGAGTTGCAGTTCTTACCGTTTGTGGTGGAAATTAAGCGTGTATTTGAACAATAAAACGTCTTAGCGCAGAGAACATTTCGACAGCATTACCAGCTTGGACGGCATGGGCGTGTCCCATCTGCTCATGCGATTACAACGTGGGTGCGTAATTTTTAAAGAAACAGGATCTGCCTTGAAAAAGAAACCTCCAGGTGGCTTTCCAACGGTACGTACCCCAGAGAACATTGCAGCTGCTATAATAGAGCTGCAATCGAGACAAGTCCTCGCCGCTCCGTTCGACAGCATGCATCTTCGCTAGGGATTGAGCGACGAAGCTTACAAAGAATACTGCACGAATTAGACTTCCATCCCTATAAGTTGCAGATTGTGCAACACTTACGTAAACGAGACCCAGCGTCACGTATGGAGTTTCGTAGCCAGATATTGGCTAAAATCAACTGGGACGCGAATTTCCTTGGTAACTTATGGATATCAGACGAAGCCCATTTCCACCTGAACGGATTCGTGAACAAACAGAATTTTCGTTATTGGGCACAGGACAATCCTTGGGAGTTGCACCAGCGACCACTACATAGCGCCAAGGTTACAATATGGTGTGCTGTATCATGTCGCGGTGTTATCGGCCATTATTATTTTTGAACGTGAGGATGGTAGTGCAGTGACAGTAACATAATGGTATACTGAATATATTCACTCTCTTGTTATCTGTAGGGCCCACAGTGTTAGTGATGTCGTACATGGACATTTTAATAATAACAAGTATATAATTTCAACACTGTATATTTTTTAATTCGTTAGTTACACTATAAGCTTATTTCGACTCAATAGTCATCTTCAGGTATTATGCCACATTCTGTTATGCTGAACATTTCAATATTATTGTGACGTGATATATTTTTTTTATTATTTTCTCTTCTTATATATATATATATATATATATATATATATATATATATATATATATATATATATAATATCACGTAACTTATAATATTGTGCTGTCATGCAAGATCTTTATCAAGATACGGATTTTGACGTTTATTTGATAGCTCTACAGAGATGTAATATGTTTATGTAGAGCTGTCAAATAAATGTCAAAATCCGTGCATGACAGCACAATATTATAAGTTACAGTCTGTTTCACTAAGTGTGTTTGCCTCTGTAACTTATAAAATAATAGGTGACGGGAAATTTTAATGCGGTAGGTCAACCCAAGAAATGTTACACTTTCTGCGGTGCTATGAACATAGTTTATTGTATCATTTTCCAAATAGTTACACCACAAAGATATAATTTTTTAAGTGGAACAATAGTTTTTTTCTATCGGGTATTGGATTCGTTTAAACCTGTTGCGTCCAAATCAATTTAAACTACATTCCTATCATTGTTAGTTTGGGAGTTACAACCCTTCAAAGTTTAGGGGGTGGAGGCTACGACAGCGTAGCTGACTGGCTGGTGCTAATGAGACAGTGGGCCGTGCCCCAGGGGATAGCCACTCAGCCAGTCAGCTACGCTATCGCAGACTCCGCCCCTAAAACTTTGAAGGGTTGTAGCTCCCAAACTAACAGTGATAGGAATTTAGCTTAAATTGATTTGGACGCAGCTGGTTTAAACGAATCCAGCACACAATAGATAAATCTATCTTCCATTTCAAAAATTATATATTTGTGGTGTAACCCTTTGGAAAATGATACAATAAACTATGTTCATGGCTCCGCAGAAAGTGTAACATTTCTTGTGTTGACCTACCCCATTAAAATTTACCGTCACCTATTATTTTATAAGTTACAGAGGCAAATACACTTAGTGAAACACCCTATATATATATATATATATATATATATATATATATATATATATATATATATATATATATATCACGTCACAATAATATTGAAATGTCCAGCATAACAGAATGCGGCATAACACCTGAAGATGACTGTTAAGTCGAAATAAGCTTATACTGTAACTAACTAATTAAAAAATATACAGTGTTGAAATTATATAACTGTTATTACATTCACTTTCGTTAATTAATTACTAGTTTCATGAATTTATTCACGAAAATGACGTTATTTCGAAATTTCCCGTTCATCTGCGCCACAAGTTAAATCAGTTCATGTTGAACTGGAATAAAGTTCAGGTAGCAATTGTCAAGTCTACAAAGGTCGAGCATCCCATGCTTGATGATCACTTGGGAAGAGTGGAATTTGATGGAAAGTAATTGGGGGGGGGGGCAAGGATGGGGCCCCTCCACGCCCACACCAACTGTCACCTCCGTAATTAGGTTAGTTTGCTAAGGTGGATCACGGGATGTGGGAACCGCGATGTTATCCGTACGTGTGGGCACGATCACCCATTAATACGGTGCATCTCGAGATAGAATTGGTCGAAAGGTATACGAAGGGCGGGGGGGGGGGGTGGAGAGGGAGAGTGAGGACTAAGAGTGGTTGAGCACTGCCATCAGGGCGAGTGTGGAGGAGAATTTGCGTAGGTGCTACAAAGATCGTAGCATCTATGTCTATTCAGACAGCCAGGCAGCCCTGAGATCACTGGCAGCTCCTGCAACAAGGTCTAAAATTGTTGCAGAATGTCACAGGGTTCTGGTGGAGCTAGGGGAAAGCAATAGAGTAAACCTATTGTGGGTCCCTGGCCACTCGGGGATCAGTGGCAACGAACATGCCGACAGATTAGCCAGGATGGGGGCAGAGACTCCATTTATTGGACCGGAACCTGTCCTGAAAATCACCGAGGCAATGATCAAATTGGAGCTACGTAACTGGCTCAGAAGACAGCACGTAGAATATTGGACGAAAGTCTACCAATAAAAACATGGCAAGGTAATGATGCCAAAGCCATGTTTTAAAAGAAGATCTGCTATCCTGGGTCTGAACAGGAGAGAGATTAGACTCGTGGTTGGTTGCTGACTGGCCATGGGAATTTAAAAAAACACCTACATACAATGGGAATAACAGAAGAGGACCCTAAATGTAGGATCTGTGATGACGGTGATGAAACTGCGTCACATCTAATCTTCGAATGCACTGCATTGGAGAGCAAAAGGCACACAACATTTGGGGCAACCAGACCCGAAGAAATTGTGTCTAATAAAGAACTGGTAAAGGGACTCCTTGCACTGTTCAAGGGCATTGGTTGGCTTTACTAGATATACAGGGAGCGATACCGCACAATAAACTTAGTTTCGGTGCGGGCAGTGGAGGGTTGGACCAAGACTGTTTTGGCTTCCCTGAGAAACTCAAATCAAATCAAAGGTGGTTGAGGCTAACTGATGGCTGGTGAATACAAATACAGTAAAACCATAAAAATATGCGCATCTTTATACGAGTTAAATCAGTTGAATAAAGTTCATGTAGTATTTGTCAAGTCTATAAATGTCGAGCATCCCGTGCGTGATGATCACTTGCGAAGAGTGGGATTTGATGGAAAGTAATTAGGGGGGGGCAGAAGGGATGAGTGAGGACTAAGGCTGGTTTAGGCTAGATGATGGCTGGCGAATGGTAATCAAACACCTATATAAACAACACAGACTGGCCACAGCGCCGCCATATTTGAAGCCAATTGGAAAGGTCGCCGCCATCTTTGATAACGTCAGCTTCACGCCAGGTGATACTGGGCGTCTGCTAACAACTGAATCTTAGGTTTTATATTAACCACTAGCTTTAAACCCACACATCAAAGGTTGGCGCTACTCTCCCAATACAGAGCTCTACCTATAGCCTCTGTGTTGTTTATATACCTGTTTGATGGTAATGACTCGCCACAGGTCTGGTCCACTGCGGCAGGTGCATCCCGTGTGTGTTTGTGTGTGTGTGTGTGCGGATGACGTCAGCAGCTGGTATCCAGAAGTCCAGCAGGCGACAAATTGGGCAGAGAGACCGCAGGCAGTTGCGCCGTGCCGCGCCGGTTGCCTATTATGCAGGCGCCGGCGGCGGTCTAATTGGGCCGCGGAGTTAGCATGCTAATGCCGTCCACACACGTACACACACACACACACTTGCCCGGCCTCACTGAGACTCGCTAAGAGCAGCCAGATCGCACTGTGGGGCTGCGTTTACACCCCACCACTGCTGACAGCGCCAAAGAAAGAGCGAGCTACGCGACTGATAGGTAAGGGTGATGCCAGTGGCGTAGCTATCATAGGGCTAGGCGGGGCAGTGCCCCGGGGCCCCCGAGCTCCAGGGGCCCCTCGGCCTTCGTGAGCGACGATAAAAAAAAAGTTACAGTAGAGCTTCGATTTTTTTTTACCCTCCCACCCTATCGTCCATCATATCCCCTTCCCCTCAAACCAAGTTTCCCACAGTAGCCGCACTGGGCCACCGGCTGGCGGAACAATGCTTCTAATTGGGCCTTCATAAGACGCGCTGCCGTCAGGCGAAGCTGCCAGTCAATGTGTCCAACAATACACACACTTCAGTCGGCGTCGCAGCAGAAATAGCGGCAGCATCAAAGCTGCTCACAGCAACAGCTGCGTCTTCCAAGTGTTGCGGCGTGCCGGCTCGGCGCAATGTGAAGGATCGCGCTCCTCCAAATACATTATATATACGTTTACTGTACAGTACTTCTTATTGGCAAATAGAAGTGTACACTTCGATTATGCGAATGAACCGGTTTTCCGAATATCCATGTCCCCAAATTACTTCGGATAATAGACGATATACTGTATATAATATTTTAGTTGAATGAAGGAATTTCGACTTTTAATTTCTCCCGCTGAAATTGACCCCAACATGGACAGTTCGCCAATTATGTAAGGAAATTATAACAAAATATGCATGATTAGAATGTGAGGTTACGGAAGTATTTACGGCAGTTTTATTCTTCTGCAGCAACCAAAAGGTCGTTCAGCAAATTAAAAATTATCAAAACGCATCTGAGGTACAGTATGGCTCAAGCTTGACTCGGACATTTGGCACTCATAGCAATCGAAAACAAATATGCATCAAGTCTAGATTTAACAGACCTTACTGATGATTTTGCAAAAACCAAACCAGGAAAAGATTGTAAAATAAGTGTTAAGATAAAATTGACTACTTTTTAATTGTGTACCCATATTATTACTATAATGTACTGCAGTCACGAAAACGCTTAGCGATAATTACCGATCAGAAATCACATGTTTGCCAACATCTGCAATCCAACAGTTTGAAGCATTGTATTACTCCAGTAGGTATTCTTTCATTCTGACTTTGGTGCCTGAGGAAACACGAACGAATTCCCCACGACTTGAAAAACGCAACTCTCCATTTAAAGCTTACTAAGTAGTATTTAGGTTTGCCTCATTACGTCTTCCAGTGGGCGGTAAGGAACTAATGATGAAGTAGTTTTGCATCTGTACAGTATTAGTGTAAAGAGGGCCCCGAAGGCATTTTTGCCCCAGGGCCCTTGGTGACATAGTTACGCCACTGGGGGATGCTGTGAACGTTTGCGACTGCTGCTCGCGATTAGTGCTCGATAGCTTGCTACGGGCGATGCTAAACGGCGTAGCCTAGTGAGGCGCTTACACGCCGAATTGGAGTCAGTGGGACGTTACTGGCGCCAGTCTAGTGGCGATCACGAGGTGGCACTGCGATGCTTGTTACTGTTTGCAGTGGGGTAGCTACTACACCAAGGGCCCCGGGGCAAAAATGACGTTGGGGCACTCTCTAAACTGAAACTATACCACAGGCGCCAACTTTTGGAAATCTTGGGGTGTGCTCAGTGGCGTTTCCAATAGGGGGAAGTTGGTTGCCGGCCTCCGCCCCCCCCCCCTCCCGACAGAAATTTCTATAAAAAAAAAAAAAAATAAATAAAAAAAAAATAAAAAAAAAAATAAAAAAAAATCTTTATTATATTTTTTTCCAGTTCCAGGTACAAAGGTAAAGTAATAATTTTGTTTTTAGTAGTATTTGTCCTTTTTTGCTTCATCTGGTTTTAATTTAGGATCATTTTAATCTGTGAAAGGAGAAAACTAATTTTTTAACTTACGGTAAAGAAATTAACAGCCATTAATTTCAGATTCACGTTTCCAAACTAATGGGCAGCTTTTGCGACCATTTGAACCTGTTTTCCCGTTGTAGCAACTACTAAAATAATTTTCAGAGTTCTGGGGTATGCTTGAGCAACCGAGCATACCCGTAATCGGCGCCTATGGACTATACAGATGCAATACTACTTCATAAGGTCCTTATCGCTTACTAGAAGACATAATAAGGCAATCCTAAATACTCTTAAGTAAATTACTGTGTGTCACGCAGCAGATAATAATATTTAATCGTACTCTCTAATATAATTATAACTGTGAAAGTTAAGTACGCTTTCAAGCAGAAACTAGTGGATGGATTTGGATGAAATTTTGGAGAGGGATAGAGTTGGACCTGGGTAGGACATACAGATAAAACTACCATGGAATAGTTTTCTAAATTGCTCCATACTCGGTGATTGATGTCGCAGGCAGAAGCTAGTAAAAATGAACAATGAGGGTTTTACTCAACCACGAAAATATGTTCCCTGCCGCGAATCAAACCATAAACAGTATTGTCACACACTGCTAGTAATTCAGCAGGTGGCAGGGTGCACGTCTTAGCGGACAAGCATTACCATTTTATGTTTATATTCTTTGAGATGGGAATAATTTTTGGATTTGACTTCGTGTTTGAAGCTTGTTGGCGGTGTTCAAAAAGTTAAAAGTCGAAAATCCTTCATTCAGCTAAAATATTATTTACAGTAGAATGTCGATTGTGCGAAGTAATCGGGGGACATGGATGTTCGGAAAACCGATTATTCGTGTAATCGAACTGCACACTTATATTTGCCAATAAGAAGTACTGTACAGTAAACGTATTTATACAGTATTTGGAGTCGCGCTATCCTTCACATTGCACGCCGCAACACTTGGAAGGCGCAGCTGTTGCTGTGAACAGCTTTGATTGATGTTGCCGCTACTGTACTTCTGCCGACTGGAGTGTGCCCATTGTTGTAGTCAGCGACTGTCGGCTTGGCCTGTCAGCAGGCCCCACTAGAAGCCATGTTCCGTCACCCTATGGTCCAGTGCGGCTACTGTGGGAAGCTTAGTTTGACGGGAGGGGGAATTGATGGACGGTAGGGTGGGAAGGTAAATAAATAAATAAAAATAAAAAACGACGCTCTACTGTAACTTTTTCCGAACTTTTCCCCCGGAGGCCGAGGGGCCCCTTGATCTGGGGGGGCCCCGGGGCACTGCCCCGCCTAGCCCTATGGTGGCTACGCCACTGACTGTTTGTCAACGCCGGCGTTCTGCAGATAGCAGGGTGGAGACGAGATATAGCGACAAATGGCCGCCGTGGAGTAGCCGAGCGGTCTAAGGCCTCGCTGCGGAGCGCGCGGTTGCTCACCGTGGAGGTTCGAGTCCTCCCTGGGGCATGGGCCCATCTGTTTCTCCGTAGGTTAGTTTACCTAGATTTTAGCAGTTTGTAAGCTACGGACTTATGACCACACAGTTTGGTCCGATAGATTTACAAACATTTGAACATTATTTTAGCGACAAATGCAGCTCCACGCCAACTGGCCGTCTGGACCCGGAAGTCTTCTTCAGTACCACCAGTACCATTGCTTGTCAACCTACTGAATACGCCACCCACTTCTAATTTTTTTTTTTTTTTTTTTTTTTTTTTTTTTTTTTTTTTTTTTTTTTTTTGGTGATCCCACCGCTTCCCCGAAACTTAACACTTCTATGTGTGTAATTTCAATGACAACAAATTCAATTTGTTTCATATTCTCAGAATATATGACAACTGCGAATGGGCAAAGTTTAAAATGTGTACCCAGCCGGGATTCGAAACCGGGTCTCCTGCTTTCTAGGCAGTTGCGCTGACCCCTACACCACTGGGGACACAGTGATCACCGCACCTGCAAGGACTACCTAAGTACGCCTCCCGTCAGATACAAATTCCCAGCTTCGCCCTGCCCACAGTACTCAATCTCGCAGTTATGAAACTAATTCCCGTAAGAGTAAGGGCTTCAAACTTTGCCCACCCCTCCCCACTAACGATAGGATCATGCCCGTCACCAGCATAATATATATATATATATATATAAATGTGGCGTTTGTTCCGAAAGAACAGACGTCACTTTCGATCCTGCAGTTGTTATTCTTTTTTAATATTCACAGAATATATGACATCAACTGCGATTGGGCGAAGCTGGGAATTTGTATCTGACGGGAGGCGTGCTTAGGTAGTCCTTGCAGGTGCGGTGATCACTGTGTCCCCAGTGGTGTAGGGGTCAGCGCTACTGCCTAGAAAGCAGGAGACCCGGGTTCGAATCCCGGCTGGGTACACATTTTCAGCTTTGCTCAATCGCAGTTGATGTCATATTTCTGTGAACATTAAAAAAGAATAACAACTGCAGGATCAAAAGTGATGTCTCTTCTTTCGGAACAGACGGCACATGTATATATGGATATTTGTGCCGTCCTTAGGGTTAGCTAGTTCATAAGTAGTTTGTAAGCTTAGGAACTGATGACCCCGTAGTTAAGTTTCATAGACTTTACAAACATTAAAAAAAAAAAAAAAAAAAAAAAAAAAAATGTATTCTACCGACATTGGCGCATAGACTATAATGCGCGTAGTCATACAAACATAGCTGCGAAATGAATAATAACTGTTTCCTTAAATTGGTTGATTTCTCCGCTCGGAAATAAAACGTCATTTATGGTTCATATGTCGCTGAATTTGTTAACAAATACACACCATTTAAAATCATGCCTCAATGGACGTCAACCAAGTTTTCGTCTAGTAAGCAATGTATGTGGTATTGGGCCGCTCTGATACACGCCCATCTCGCGTTCGTTATGCAGTTGTGTTCCATCCAGCACAGTGTATTGTACAGGACTTGATCTTTATCCTACGGATGATAGGAAAATTACACAACCCATCCCAGTGCTGCATAGATAAAATGGGTTGGAAGCGTTGTCAGGATGGAAGGCGGAGCGGTGAAGGCTTGTGCGTGCCCTAGGTAAGGGTGGCTGGTTGGCAAATAAAAGATAGACTTCAAGTTAATATTTGGTGTATTCTGGAATATGAATGAAGGCCAGTCTAAGCGGATTATAAAACGGAAAAGGTTACGGTAATGGTAATGGTTGACACAGTTGGTGGCAGATGCCGAACAGCCGCTAGGCGGGAGCGGACGGCATGCGGCCGTTCGCCACGCACAGAGGCTGGACCTCTGGAGTGGGGCTGTTCTGCACGAGAACTCAAACTGAAGAGAGCCAAGGAACTGATTCTCGCACCTCTGAGTCCTCCAGCAGTAGCACACGTGATCAAACGTGGGTGTCTGCTATTGGCTCCACGGTAGCGTGGAAACGTCAGTAGTTTCAGCACGGACGCCAGGAGGGTGGCGTGATTTTAGCATCAGCATTCAATACTGGTTCTGGCCGGCTCTGTCCTGCAAGGTGGACAGGCTTGGTCACGTTGTCAAGGCGTATGTCGCAGTGGAAGAACACTTGTAAAACTTAGGCGAAGTTTTGAAATAAAATTTTTCAATTATTTCCCTAGCCTATTTTAGACTGGCTGGTCATCCTGTACAGTATAGCTGTCTCTCCGGTCCGAAAGCTGTTGTGTGATATTTACGTAGTTTGGGTAGAAGACGTTGCGAAACTACAAAGGAACAGAGAAATTTGCGTCAGGTTGTTTCGACACGGAAAATTTTCTCAAGAAATCGGAGAAACAGTCGGTAGACCTACCAGTACAGTGAAGAGCATTATGTACAGGTTTAATCAGAGCAAAAAGTACGAAAACAAATCACGAAGCGATCGTCCTACAGTTCTGTCCAAGATGGAGAAATGACAGCTTCTTCGAGAAGTCATCAAAAATCCGAAACTGAGCGCCCCACAACTTGCTGCTGCTTTTCATGTGCGTACAGGAAGGTCTGTTTCAGCACAGACTGTAAGAAATGCGCTTCATGAAGCTGGGTACGGAGGCCGAACAGTCCGTAGAAAACCATACATCAGTAAAATCAACAGAAGAAAGCGACTTGTATTTGCAAGAGAACATAAATCAGATGGGTTTGAATTCTGGAAGAAGGTTGTATTTACGTAAAGGTAAAGCAGTCAACAATCCGAAGATTGGTTTGAACACCACAGTGCTTTACTAGGCATCGTCCTGTTTGGAGGTGGTATGCCGTTGCCTTCCTCCGACCTGACTTACCCAGCCAGTTATAGGGGGACCTACAGTTTAACGTGGGTTCCGAACCACGGTGCTACTCGGTACTTTTCACACGGGCAATACTGCTAGAGGTGAAAGAAGTGGAAAGTGACAGATAAAAATCCTAGCACCTGGCGGGGATCGAACCCGCAACCTTACATTTGTAGCCTGGCATTCTACCACTGTGCAACCAAGGCGCTGTGTTTAGGTACGAGAGTCGATTTGAGCTGTTTAAGTCTAATGGGCGAGTATCGGTGTGGAGGAAAGAGAATGGTGAACTTGAAGAGAGAAATATGACAGCCTCAGTTAAACACGGAGGAGGTTCAGTACTTGTGTGGGGGGTGCATGAGAGCAAATGGTGTGGGGGATTTGTGTTTTATTGATGGCATTATGGACCACAAGAGCTACATAAATATCCTAAAAACACATCTATCCAGTAGTGTGAATCATATGAATCTTAATGAAGATTATATTTTCACAAATGTTCAAATGTTTGTAGAACTTTTGTGATTTAACTACGGGGTCATCAGTCCCTAAGCTGACAAACTACTTATGAACTAGCTAAGACTAAAGACAGCACAAATATCCATGCCCGAGGGGGGATTCGAACCCCCGACCGTAGTGGCCGTGCAGACCTTGACTGGAGCGCCTCAGTCCCCGCGGCCACCGTGGCCGGCTATATTTTCACACAAGATAATGATCCAGAACATACTACTCTAGACACAAAGCTGTGGCTCTTGTATAACACGCCCCACTCGATGCAGACACCACCGCATTAATCCTATAGAGAATTTGTGGCTTTTACTCTACAAAAACATCAGGAATCGTCCGATATCCAGAAGAAATGATCTACAGAACGCTCTACAAGAGGAATGGCGAAAAATTACAGTGCAAACTACAAAATCTCTGGTGAAATCCATGCCAAGAAGAATGCAAGCGATTAGAAAGAGGAGAGGAGGCCCTACTAAGTACTAACAGTAACATTCTATGTTCAAACTGTGATTTTCATTTCTGTAGACGAATACTTATTTTGTGTCTTACATTGCCTATATGTAGTTCCGAATGCTTAACCATGTTTATTTAAATAGCAATCTATGTTTCTTTATTGTATTCTCATTTTCACTGATCAATAAAGACGTCCTTGTCCCTGCTTTATTTCAATCTGCCAGTTTTTCACTCTTTATACACCCTTAAACATACGATCATCTGTTTTGGAGTAACTGTATAGCGGTAAAAGCAGCTCCACACCAGTGGGGCGTCTGTATCCGAAAGTACAAGCCTTCATCAGTACCTTCTTGAATACGCTACCCACTTCTAACAAGCATATACAGGGTGAGTCACCTAACATTAGCGCTGGATATATTTCGTAAACCACATCAAATACTGACGAACCGATTCCACAGACCGAACGTGAGGAGAGGGGCTAGTGTAATTGGTTAATACAAACCATAAAGAAATGCACGGAGGTATGCTTTTAACACAAACCTAGGTTTTTTTAAAATGGAACCCCGTTAGTTTTGTTAGCACATCTGAACATATAAACAAATACGTAATCAGTGCTCTTTGTTGCATTGTAAAATGTTAATTACATCCGGAGATATTGTAACCTAAAGTTGACGCTTGAGTACCACTCCTCCGCTGTTCGATTGTGTGTATCAGAGAACACCGAATTAAGTAGGGATCCAAAGGGAACGGTGATGTACCTTAGGTACCGAAGAGACTAGAACAGCACACTACGTCCACATGCTTACATCTTTGCTGCTCTTTTTCACTGACGCACATGTACATTACCATGAGGGGTGATGGGTGAAGTATCTCACCACTGAGCAATAAAAATGGCACACCTAACTCCGACCTTTCAGTGCTCATGGTAAATGTTCGAAAGATAGATAAACAGTATCCTATTTGATAAGATTCAGAACGGGTATTCAGCGCATTCAAGAAGACGTGCTGTCTCTCTCACACACGTGCAGTGAGGCAGGAATGGCGGGGTAGTTCATCTATATCTACATCTACATATATACTCGGCAATTCACCGTAAGGTGCGTGGCGGAGGGTACACTGTACCACTACTAGGCATTTCCTTTCCTATTCCACTCCCAAATTGAAAGCGAAAAAATGAATGCCTATATGCCTCCGTACCAGCCCTAATTTATCTTATCTTGTCTTTGTGATCTTTACGCGAAATGTAAGTAGGCGGCAGCAAGATCGTACTACACTCAGCTTCAAATTCCGGCCCTCTAAATTTACTCAACAGAAATTCACGAAAAGAACGTCGTCTTTCTTCCAGCGATCCCCAATTGTGTTGCCGGAGCATTTCCGTGACACTCGCGCATTGGTCGAACCTACCGGTAACAAATCTAGCTGCTCGCCTCTGAACCGCCTCTATGTCTTCCTTTAAACTGATCTGCTGCGGGTCCCAAACACTTGAGCAATACTCAAGACGTGGTCGTACAAGCGTTTTATACGCGGTCTCCTTTACAGGTGAAGTACATCTTCCCAAAATTCTCCCAATAAACAGAAGTCGGCTGTCTGCCTTACTCACAACTGTCCTTACATGCTCGTTCCATTTCATATCGCTCTGCAATGTTACGCCTAGATATTTGAACGACGCGACAGCATCAAGGAGCTCACTACTAATGCTGTATTCGAACATTATGGGATTTTTTCCTACTCATGCGCATCACCTTACATTTTTCTACATTGAGAGCTAGCTGCCATTCTTCGCACCAACTAGAAATTTTGTCTAAGTCAACCTGTATGCTATTACAGTCAGTTACAGACGACACCCTCCCATACACTACAGCATCATCAGCAAACAGCCGCAAATTACAACTTACTCTTCCCATCATATCATTTATATAGATAGAAAATAATAGCGGTCCTATCACACTCCCCTGGGACACGCCTGACGATACACTCGTCTCTGATGAACACTCGCCGTCGAGAACAACGTACTGCGTTCTATTACTTAGGAAGTCTTCCAGCCAGTCACAAATATGTGAACCTATTCCATAAGCTCGTATCTTCGTTAGCAGTCTGCAGTGTGGCACCGTGTCGAACGCCTTTTTGAAGTTGAGAAAAACACAATCCGCCTGTTGCCCTTCATCCATGGCTCGCAAGATGTCATGTGAGAAAAGGGCAAGCTGAGTTTCACATGAACGATGTTTCCTAAGCCCGTGCTGATTCATAGAAAGAAACTTTTCCGTTTCAAGGAAATTTACTATATTCGAAGTGATAATAAGCTCCAAAATCCTACATGAAACTGATGTCAACGATATTGGCCTGTAATTGTATGGGTCAGTTCTCTTTCCTTTCTTATACACGGGAGTCACCTGCGCTTTTTTCCAATCACTAGGAACTTTGCGCTGAATTAAAGATTCGCTATAAATGCAAGCGAAGTGGGGGCCAATGCCGCAGAATAGTCTTTGTAAAACCGAACTGGTATTCTATCCGGACCAGCAGACTTTTTCGTATTTAGCTCTCTCAGATGCTTCTCTACACCGGAAATACCTATTGCTATGTCCCCCATTTCGGAAGTAGTCTGTAAGTTTAGGGACTGATGACCCCGCAGTTCCGTAAGCTTAGCAAACATTTTAACCAAAATTGCACACGACAATGCGCGGACGCATACAGCGCAAGCTGTGGCTGCTCTGTTCGGTCGTTGGGACTGGGAAGTACTGCACAATCCACCATACTCCTCGGACTTAAGTCCTCGTGACTTTGATTTGATTCGAAATGGGAAGGAACCACTTCGTGCCATTCGCTTCAGAACTGTTCCAGAGATTTTTCAACAGGAAATACACCACTCCGTTCGCACCATCAACATAACAGCTTCTGCTAACCGCATATTACGCCATGCATATCGCTGGCAACGGGTTCTACACAATTTAAACGAAAGTAACAGGTGCTAACACGTAATGCTTTTGTTTCATTTGTGAATAATTAGTTGCCAGTATTTAAGTTCCAACCCTCGTACATGTCATTATGGAGGTTTTGTGAGATTAAATAACAGTCATTAATTTTTTATATTAAATATCGAAGTTACTGCACTACTCAGAGGTTATCTAGTTAGGTATCACACATGTTGATGACAGCTGATCTTAATCAAAAATGTACATCTACATATATATACTGCACATTACATTTAAGTGCCTGGCAGAGGGTTCATTAAACCACTTTCATAACTATTCTCCACCGATCCATTCTCTAATAGCGCGCGGGAAGAAAGAACACATAAATCGTTCCGGTTTCGATCTGATTTCTCTTATTTTATTGGGATGGCCATGTCTCCCTAAGTAGGTGCGTGCTAGCAAAATATTTTCACATTCAGAAGTAAAATTCGGTGATTGAAATTTCGTAAACAGACCACGCCGCAATGAATAACGTCTTTCTTTTAATGATTTCCACCCCAATTCGTGCAACATTTCCGTGACGCTTTCCCCCCGTAACGTGAAAGAACAAAACGAGCTGCCCTTCTCTGAACCTTCTCAATGTCTTCCGTCAGTCCCACCTGGTGAGGGTCCCACAAGGGGCAACAGTACTCCAGGAGAGGACGCACAAGTGTGATGTAGGCAGTCTTTTTGGTGGAGCTGGTGCATCTTTGAAGCGTTCTGCCGATGAAACGTAACCTTTGGTTCGCCTTCCCCACAATATTTTCTATGTGTTCTCTCCAGTCAAAGTTGTTCGTAATTGTAACTCCTAGGTATTTGCTAGAATCTACGACCTTAAGGTTTGACTGATTTATCGCGTAATTGAAGTTCAGCGGATTTCTTTTAGTTATCATGTATATTACTTCACACTTTTCATTATTTACAGTCAATTACCAATTTTCGCACCATGTAGAAATTTTGTATAAATCTCTTTGCAGGTGCTTTTGATGCCCTGTTGACTTCACTAACCGATAAACGACAGCATCATCCGCGAACAGTCTAAGGGAGCTATTCAGATTGTCTCCTAAATCGTTTATAAACACGAAGAAGAGTCGGGGACCTATAACGCTTCCCTGTGGAACACCAGATATCACTTCTGTTTTCCTCGATGATTTACCGTCAATTACAACGAACTGTGTTCTTTCTTATAGAAAATCGTGAATCCAACCGCACAATTGGGGAGATATTCCATAAGCACGCAATTTCATTAGAAGTCGCTTGTGGGGTACAGTGTCAAAAGCCTTCCGGAAATCCAGAAATATGGAATCGATTTGAGTTCCTTTGTCGATAGCAATTAACACTTAGTGTGAATGAAGGGCAAGCTGTGTTTCGCACGAGCGATACTTTCTGAATCCTTATTGACTGTTGGTTAATAGGTCGTTCACTTCGAGGTAGTTCATAATGTTCAAACAAAGTATATGTTCCAAAATCCTACTGCAAATCGACGTCAATGAGATTGGCCTGTAATTTTGGGGATCAGTCCTATTGCCTTTCTTGAATATTGGAGTAACGTGGGCAACTTTCCAGTCTTTGGGTACGGATCTTTCGCTGAGTGATCGGTTGTAAATTATAGCTAAGTACAAGGCTATTGCATCAGCATACTCTGAGAGGAATCTAGTTGGTATACAGGTCTGTAATATTAACTTGGCACTGTAGCCGAAATACCCCAGCTGATGAGACAGAGATTACTCCCAGACAAGAGACAGCTGCTACGTTCTGGCTGTACAGCAGTCGGCAGAAGTGCCTAGCGCTCAGCCCGAAACATGTCCAGCCGGAACTCTCCCCAGCAGAGTGAATTCCCCGGGACTGTCGCGGCAGGCGGTCGGTTTTCCAGTTGTTTCGGCCGGTCGCCTTGGCGGACTCTTCGCGCGCCTCTCAGGGGAAGAAAGTTGCGCGGCTGCGGTGGCCGGCCGCACTGCCCTGCAGTGGCCAATAACAAAGTTGGCAGCCCTGGCAGCATGTGCCGCCGCCGCGCCATCTGGCGGCAGTGGTGGCCACCCTGCAGAGGCACTGTTCGGCCGCCCTCGCCTACAGTTCTGAAGTCCCACTCCCTCTTTCCCCTCGAAACAGGACACCGCCGAATCCTTTCACACCACGATCGTTCCGTAAACGGACAACTCAAAATGAGTTCTGTCTTGGATCTTGCCGAGTCAACTGTCACCCCACGCCATATTGGTCCTAACTTTCCATAGACGGGCTAAAACTGATTGCAAATCGGATCGGAACTGTTTAATTGTATCAAGAAAGGAGTAAAGTGCGCACCACGCAGATTCAACGGCAAATGGTTTCGATCCAAGTGTGGAACATCTTCAGTTCTACTCCAATGTTCACCTACAGAGAGGACCAGGCACTGTAGAAGTCTGCAGGTGACGTCACTGCAGTGTCAGAAATGACGTCAGCTAGACGTTTCTGCAGCGCCTGTTGGTATTATCTTCAGGTCCCATGATGGTATTGCAGTGGAGCAAGCGCTGTGGAAGCCTGCAGGTGACGTCACTGCAGTGTCACAAATGACATCACCTGGAGGTTTCTACACCACTTGTGTGCATCATCTTCACGTCTACTTAAATGTTGACTTGCAAAGGAGCAGGCGCTTTGGAAGTCTCCAGGAGACATCATTGCAGTATCGAAAGTGACGTTACCTGTACGTTTCTACAAGCGCCTGTGTGGATCATCTTCAGGTCTACTAAAATGTTGACATTGTAGAGGAGTAGAAGCTGTGGAAGCATACGGGTAACGTCTCTACAGTGTCAGAAATGACGTCAAATGGAGGTTTCTACAGCGTCTGTGAGGATCATCTTCAAGTGTATTCCAATGTTGACTTTGAAGAGTAGCAAGTGATAGTGATGTCAAGTGGAGGTTTCTACAGTGCCTGTGTGGAACACCTTCAAACCTACTGCAATATTGACTTCTGCGAAGGAGGAAGCGCTACGGACGCCTCCACGTCACGTCACTGCAGTGTCGGAAGTGACGTCACATGGAGGTTTCTACTGGCTGTTTTTGATCATCTTCAGGTCTAACCCAACATTGTCATCTGCTGAGGAGAAGGTGCTCTGCAAACGTCCAGGTGACGTCACAGCAGCGTCAGAAGTGACGTAACCTGAAGGTTTCTACAGCGTCTGTGTGGATCATCTACAGGTGTTCTCAAATGTTGACTTTGCAGAGGAGCAAGTACTAGTTATGTCAAGCGGAGGTTGCTACAGCGCCTGTGTGGATCATCTACAAATCTACTTCAATACTGACATCTGGGAAGGAGGAGGCGCTATGGACGCCTCCACGTGATGTCACTGCAGTGACGGAAGTGACGTCACGTGGAGGTTTCTATAGCACCTGTGTGTATCACCTTCAGGGCTACTAAAATGTTGACATTGCAGAGGAGCAGGCGCTGTGGTAACCTCCAGACGACGTCACTGCAACGTCGGATGTGACGTCACTTGGTGGTTTCTACTGCCTGTTATTGATCATCTACAGGTCTACTGCAACTTTGACATCTGCAGCCGAAAAGGCGTTGTGCAAACCTCTAGGTAATGTCACTGCAGCGTCAGAAGTGACATCACATGAAGGTTTCTACAACGCCTGTGTCGACCATCTTCAGGTCTACTCCAATTCCTACTTTTCAAAGCGCTAGTGATGTCAACTGCAGGTGTCTACAGCGCCTCTGTGGATCATCTTCAAATCTACTGAAATATTGACATCTGCAAAGGAGGCGCTATGGATGCTTCCACGTGACGTCACTGCAGTATTGGAAGTGACGTCGCCTGGAGTTTACTACAGCGACTGTGTGTATCATCTTCCTGCACGTTATTAGAGAATGGAACGGTAGAGAAAGGTTATGAAAAAGGTTAATGAAGCCTCTTCCAGGTACTTGCTGTTTTGAGGACTGTTAGGACTGGTGGTATGTTACAGTAGTGTAGAGAGACATGGCGTGGTTTCAGGCCTCTCAAGAGCTTCTAAGATCTGCAGTTGATGAAAAGACTTACACCGACCAAGGTGGTCTAAAGCATCTGTTACATTTGGGACTGGATAAGCATTAACCACAGCGTTGTAGATCTGTGATGCCATCCGGTACCTGCTGATATATGAATTCCTCTACTGTGGACTGCAGGTATTGAGGAATGTTATGTGGTTTGCAGTATACAGATGATTCATCTACTATGGTAATAAATTTGCGGCCTGTGGCCCTTTCAGAAAAAATAATTTCAGATTCCCATAACAGTTATTTTATTTCCTTCTTACCCTTTCCTATCAGGTGTTCTAACTTCCTACGTAATGCAGTCTTATCGGTGACTACTTCTTCATGACTAATTTCGCCGTACCCATATTTTATTTTCCAAAAGTGCCACATTCACGACCCCTTTACCAGTTCCATATCTTCCACTCCAAAATTATCAACAACAAGAGGCACTATTTTTCTCCTATTTAACTCTTGTGCTCGTACATGTCACAGACCGCGGCTATGCCCAAAATACTAAACCTCATTAATTGGATTTTAATCAGTACAGTACCAAATCGCCATGCGGGATTGGCTAAGATTGTTAAAGAGCTTTTACCTGTCTTGGATTGCAATGTGCACTGCTTTCTAATGCCTAAAGCTGCATGCCACAGTAGATTTGTACTACCTACAGAATAACCATTTTAGGCACAAGAACATTGCAGATCATTCCTTACGTGTAATACAAGGTGGAATAAATCCTCAGCCAAGAGTTATAAGAGAGCCCGTAGAACAGTCAGTGTTATATGCTCGTTGGCTGAAAGTTATAACATCTGAGATTGTTAATTAATAATGAGTTAGTCATTCATGACCCCTGGCATTTTTCAACAAGATAATGTGCCATGTCAAAAGATCGTGTGTTTGTGAAGTAGTAGTTCGAGTAACCCAGTGGGAGAAGCAATTCCCCCCGCCCCAACCACCATCAACCAACGTGCCACATCGCAGTATGTGATTTAACATGGCGTTAGAGTTGATTACCTTCTCCCTACCTCTCACCTGGACTTTACGGGAGTTAGCTGCCTCTTGTACACAGTGCGGTCGACATCTTCAACCGATCTACCAAAGCTTCACTGATTCCATGCCAATAGCCATCACCGCTGTGCCAAATATTTACATACAGACTTTTAGACATGTGGTCCTAATGTTCTGACTGATCTTATACACTTGCAGCTGTTCTAAATCCGTAATGGGCTTCTTAGTTCCTCAATTCATCGTAATTTCTCCAAAGAGCTCATGGCAGTACTGTAAGCTCATAATTTTCTTTTAGATTTTTGTAGTTGTGTGACTTCCACCTCTAATGAATTTCAAAATCAGCAGTAAACATAGTACACTTGGACACCATGACTCTCAAAACCGCGCCTTTTGCTTTGTCCACTGCTCCATAATTTTGGTCCACTTTAGGTTACGGTAGAAACACTAAAAGTGGGTCTTTTCGATCGTCTTTTGACAGCTCGAAATTTAAATACAAATAACGTCTTTACCATTGACCTCGCACGACAATTGAATAACCGAATTTGTAGAGGAGAAAATTCTCTGCGACTTTGCTCTCTTATGTTTTTTTTTTTTTTTTTTTTCATATCTCGTATCGTTTCAGATATATTTGCAAAAATAACGGCGATCTTGGGATGTCTGTCTGTCTGTCTGTCCGTCTTTCTATCTGTCCGTAACGTGTTCCCTGTTTTTAAGACGAACAGTTGAACCGATCAGCACCAAATTTTAGAGACATAATTGTAGGCCGACAGAGACCGGAAACTCCCTTTTTCAAATTTTTCGGACTAAAAATATGGTAGTAATACCGAAAATAGCCGTTTGTAATATAATTGTAATAGAAAACAAACCGTTCATCTGACACGAAAATTGAATAACTTAATTCGTAGAGGGAAAAATTCTCTACAACTTCGCTCTATTGTGTGTTTTTCTTTTCTTTTCATATCTTACATCGTTTCAGAGATATTTGCAAAAATAACGGCGATTTGACGACGTCTGTCTGTCTGTAACGTGTTCCCACTTTTTAGGCCGAACCGTTCAACCGATCGGCACCAAATTTTACAGACATAATTGTTGGTACCAGAGACCAGAACCTCGCTTTTTCAAATATTTCGGACAAGAAATACGTTAGTAATACAAAAAAAGTCGTTTGTAATGTAATTTTAATTGCATATGAACCGTTCATCTGACGCTAAGTTAAAATTGAATAACTGAATTTGTAGAGGAGAAAATTCTCTACAACTTTGTTGCCTTATGTTTTTTTCCAAATCTCATATCGTCTGATAGATATTTGCAAAAATAACAGAGTTTTGAGACCCTTCACTGAATTAACGAAATCCAGCCGTTCGCAGATGTCACGTGACATTCCTCGTTCAGAACTCTCTCTGGCATACGCCATCTTGCGTATTTGATGATTTTCTTATTTTAACTTACACGTTGTCATTTCAAAGCAATGGCGCACTGAAGAATTAAAAAAAACAACGTCGTTATTCGTACGATAAAAGATAATCTAGTGTCTACAAATGCCATATTAGCATCAGTTAACAACAGCCATCAATAGTATGAGATTGAAGAACGCAATTCGTAGCTGTTAGCTGTAGCGTAGTGGGCAATGAGTTGGACTGTGACACTGAAAGTCAGACACTGTTGTTAATTAATTTTTTATTATTTAGATTATTATTTTGGTCCGAAATGTTTGCAAAAACTTATAAAACTACAAATCTAAAGTGGGCCGTAAAACACGTCCATGCGATTTTTTAAATCCTTACACAATGCGGAAATTACATAATTTAACCTTTAGATCTCGTAGACGTGGTATGGATCTAACAGATGGGGAAATAGACTTATTTCGTCAAGTAACAAATTTTGATGTGAAAAGTTCTCATAAGCAACTAGGAAATAAGTTACGAGTCCTTATTCGGAGATTTTAATTATGTGTTTCAGTGTCATATACATAGAATTGTCGGGTCAGGATAGACAGCATCTCAGAAGCACATCAGATCATGAACAGGATACAATTATTCAAATGTAAATCCTAATTCCGATCACGAAAAATAATTCAGACCAAATGAATCTGATATTGAAAACGGTACCAATCTTTGGAGTAAAACGACATACAAGCAGCACTCCAAACCACTGTAAAAGAATATCATAAAAATCTTCCCTGGTTCAAAAGGGAACGCAAGGGGCATGAGGTCGGAGTCGCAAGCCGTCACATTCATGATATATGATAATGTGATTGATGAGGTAATTATGTGTACTGAGTTCTGCATAGCGCAGAAAAAAAATCTCACTGACGTGTTTTACGGCCTACTTTAGATTTGTAGTTTTATAAGTTTGTGCAAACATTTTGGACAAAAATAATAACCTAAATAATAAAAAATTATCATCAGTTAACAACGGCCATCAATAGTATGATATTAAAGAACGTACTTCCCAACAGTGGCGTAGCTATGATAGGGCTAGGCGGGGCAGTGCCCCGGGGCCCCCGAGCTTCAGGGGCCCCTCGGCCTACGTGACCGACGTTCCAAAAAAGTTACCGTTGATCCTTGAACACTTTCATGTCCCCCAATTACTTCGGACAATCGAAGTTCTACTGTATATAATAATTTAGTTGATCGGAGGTTTTCCGACTTTGAACTTTTTGAACCACGACCAACAAACCTCAAACGCACGAAGTGAAATCCAAACATTATTCGCACCGCAGAATATAAACATAACAAAGTCCTTTGCTTGTCTGCTAAGACGTGGACCCTGCCACCGTTAGTGTGTTGTCGGTTGAAGTCGGAGTTGCCGTGCCTGCCAATCTTTGCGAAATAACAGTGAATGCTGCTGAATTACTAGCACAGTGTTTGACAGTAGACAGTGTGATGACATTTAAATATGAAGTCTCTACAATGTATTATTACAGAATGGTATTATTATGGTAACTCAACTGTTTGTGTAGTGAACTCCCAAAGGGTGTGCTCCATAATCATAGATCCCAATGAAGTTCTGTAACCAATTGCACTCTGAAATTCGTGCAAGAAGAAGAAAAAATATGGTTACTTTGTCACAATAGTAAATTGTGCATTCAAGACACTACCCTGTACCCCAATGCCACTATAATAAGCGAAGATGTCAACTTCGTTATTTTACATATTAGTTCTTCCTGGCCAGGCATTAATATATACTTCATGAAGCCTAGTAGGGGAACGGCTCAAACCAAAGTACTCCATCAAACGAAATCCAGCAACTTTCTTTTCTGAAACCATCCTATACGAATATTTCTCCTACTTCCCTTCTTTGACTGGACTATCAACGAAATTAGGCTGATCGGCATAGAGAGTGAGTTGGCAGTACTGACAACAGTTCGCCTGCTGTCACCGCGGACTTAACCTTTCCCGGTTTGCTTCGCGACAGGGGGGGGGGGGCATGTTTCCATGGTGAAGTAATATTTCTGCATTGTTTATTTTTTACTAGCTTATGTCTGCGACGTCATTCACCTAGTATGGAGCAACCCAGGTCCAAATCTATCCCTCTGCAAAATTTCATTCAAATCCACCCAGTAACTTCTGCGTGAAAGCATAACAAATAAACCAACTTCCACAGCTATAATTATATTTGAGAGTACAATTAAATATTTTCTGCTGCGTGACACATAATAATTTACTTAATTGTATTTACGTTTGCCTTATTATGTCTTCCAGTGGAAGGAATTGATGATGAAGTACTTTTGCATAGTTTTAGTGTAAAGAGGGCCCCAATGTCATTTTTGCCCCGGGGCCCTTGGTGACATTGTTACGCCACTGCTTCCCAAATGTTAGCTGTAGCGTAGTGGGCGACGTGTTGGACTGTGACGCTGATGGTCAGTGGTTCGGAACCAGCCAGTACCTAATTTTTTTTCCTAAAAGGGTTTCAGACACTCTTATTAATGAATTTTTTATTGTTTACATTATTATTTTGGTCCAAAATGTTTGCAAAAACTTATAAAACTACAGATCTAAAGTGGGCCGTAAAACACGTCAGTGCGATTTTTTATGCTGTGCTGAGTGTAGCAACTTACGAGTGCAGGTATCCGAATTAAACAGAAATTTTCGAATCAAATGAAAGTTTTCTGCAGCTGGGGCACTGGCTGACGAAGTTGCCGTGTAATCCCAACGCTAATTTGTCGGAAGCCTAGCGCAATTACCGAATCGTTATCCACCGCTTCTTCTCTGTTTACCGACGCCCCTACATCTTGCGATTTTTAATTACTTCCTACTACTCAATTTGTCTGTTGGTTTTTCATTAAAGTTCTAGTACGTGGCGTAGCACTCGGCATACTTTAGTTACTTACACGCTTAGTGTTGGATGTGAAAGGTGAAATTGGAATTAATAAAATGTACAATTTCACGGCCGGAAATGTCATGTCCATTAAAATTATCCGGGCTGTTATAACCGTGGTCGTTTGAATTTCTGGTCTAAACCCAAATGCCACAGAAGGGTCTCCATTGATTTGATTCTATTTTCTCAGGTCAGCCAAAACAGTCTTGGTCTAACCCGCCACTGCCCGCACCGAAACTAAGTTTATTGTGCGGTATCGCTCCCTGTATACCTAGTAAAGCCAACCAATGCCCTTGAATAGTGCAAGGAGTCCCTTTACCAGTTCTTTATTAGACACAATTTCTTCGGGTCTGGTTGTCCCAAATGTTCTGTGCCTTTTGCTCTCCAATGCAATGCATTCGAAGATTAGATGTGATGCAGTTTCATCACCGTCATCACAGAGCCTACATTTAGGGTCCTCTTCTGTTATTCGCATTGTATGTACGTGTTTTTTGAAATTCCCATTACCTGTCAGCAACCCAACCATGAGTCTAATCTCTCTCCTGTTCAGAGCCAGGATTGCAGAGCTTCTTTTAAAACATGGCTGTGGCATCATTACCTTGCCATGTTTTTGTTGGTAGACTTTGGTCCAATATTCTACGCGCTGTCTTCTGAGCCATTTACGTAGCTCCAATTTGATCATTGCCTCGGTGATTGTCAGGACAGGTTCCGGTCCAATAAATGGAGTCTCTGCCCCCATCCTGGCTAATCTGTCGGCATGTTCGTTACCACTGATCCCCGAGTGGCCAGGGACCCACAATAGGTTTACTCTATTGCTTTCCCCTAGCTCCACCAGAACCCTGTGACATTCTGCAACAATTTTAGACCTTGTTGCAGGAGCTGCCAGTGATCTCACGGCTGCCTGGCTGTCTGAATAGATATAGGTGCTACGGTCTTTGTAGGGTCTCCATAATCTCCATAATTCTATTGCGCTACCACCGAGACTTTATGGTTTGCCCAAAATTCATAAAGAAAATGAACCCTAAAGACCGATACTAACAAGGAGAGTACATAGGTATCGGATTTTAGGATTTTTGGATATTTATGGTACGTGAAGTACAGAACTTGAATAATAATCAGCCAAAGCCATACGACAAAACTCTCAAAACTTCTCGAGAAAATCGAACTTGAAGTTTTGAAAAGTACACCAATAGTTAAAACAATTACAGCACCTCTCGGAGTAGTTCTGGTAGCAGCGCTGTAGCCTTATAATCATAGAGTCGGTGGTTCGAATCCGACTGTGACAGGTTTTTTGTTTTTCTTTTTGGAATTCAGTTATATAAAACTGTTTCGGCTCTCTAATTCCACGCGTTGCGTCAGTTTTTGTTTATGTCTATGTAGACGAGTTGAAAACCTTGTCGTCACGAAAAACGGTGGTTGGGTGGGGTAGCTTCTTGGAGAGACATTACTAACTATAGAGATGACTTTCCAATAACAGTGTCGTAGCTGTACACAATCTGAACAATCAAAGATTAACGTCATCAACTTAACTATGAAGCCAATACTGTAAAAAAATATAACTTTTTTATTGAAACCATCATTATTAACAACCTTCTATAAAATATAGAAAATTAGCATCATATATTAAAACTGTGTAAGTATTCAGACACAACGAGAAAAATAAAAAAAATTTGGCCATGACAGAATTCGAACCATCGACCCTAGGATTATAAAGCTACAACGTTACCAGCTTAGCTACACTTACCTTTTTTTCTCTATTGCTCCTGTAATCTATTTTATAATTTCAACATGTTGTTCTTCTGTTCTTTCTGTTCTTCTGTTGGTTTGTTGTAGCTTCCGAAAATCATCGTTGCCCAACTTGTGATACTTCCTCACATTTAACTTATTTACATTCTTATTTCAGGGTATGAAAGAGGAAATTTTGAAATTGTTGTTTATATTTGGGTAGCTTCTGTAATTTGTTGTGTTCTTCTTTAGTATACGAGGCGCGTCCAGAAAGTAAGTTCCGTTTTGTTATATAAAACGAAAGGGTACAGATACAGAAAAAATATTGATTGTAAAAAAATTTACAACTGTTAAACTACTTTTCTACATAAATTCCGAAATTTTGTAGGCAATTGCCATAGCATGGCACAAGGTTTTGTGTGCCTTTTTCATAGAATGTTGCCGCCTGTGTATTCAACCATGTGGTAACATGTTCTTTCAGCTCGTCATCATCGTTGAAGTGTTGTCTACCAAGGACAGATTTTAGGAGTAAGAAGAGGATTACTGTCAAAAGAATTTTCTTTATGATAATGCCTGACCTCACACACCGAATGTGACCACACAATTCTTACGGAAATTTCAGTGGGACCTGTTTGATCATCCTCCATACAGCTCGGACCTCTCTCCTAGCGACTTTCATCTCTTCTTACACCTAAAATCTGTCCTTGGTGGTCAACATTTCAACGATGATAAAGAGCTGTTACCATACGGTTGAATACACAGCCGGCAACCTTCTGTGAAGGATGCATGCAGAAACTTGTGGCACGCTATGACAAGTGCCTACAAAATTTCGGCAGTTATGTCGAAACGTAGTTTAAGAGCTGAAGAATTTTGTGCAATAAAAATTTCTTCTGTATCTGTGTACAATTTTTTTTTTTTTGGTTACCAAACGGAACTTACTTTCTGGACGCGCCTGGTACATCAGAAATTCTTCTAATGTTGTATTTTGGTTTCTAATGATGTTTATAAATTTTCCAAGTAACTAAAGATAGCTGTTGTGTTTCATACTGGGATATAGATTCCAGTCTGGATATAGTATATCCTCTATCGATATTGCATTTTCCGACGTCCTGTTGATAATTGCTAGCTTTTTTTGGGTCCACTTCCAGATGGTATTTCGGTCTCTACAAACAAAGGTATGTGCTATTGTGTCTACCAATTGGCTGTGGTCGCAATATGGGTCAGGCTTCATTTTAATTTTGTACAGTTTTTCTCCTGTTGCAACCTTTTTATTAACTGCAGAACGATTTGAATAAGATATCAGTATGGTGTAAGAATTGGCAGTTGACTCTAAATAATGAGAAATGTGAAGTCGTCCACATGAGTACGAAAAGAAATCCTTTAAAATTTGTTTACATCATAAATCAATCAAGTGTGAAGGGCGTAAACTCCACAAAATACCTAGGAATTACAATTACTTCTGACTTAAATTGGAAAGAACACGTAGATCATGTCGTGGGAAAGGCGAACCAGAGACTGCGTTTTATTGGCAGAACCCTTAAAACATGCAATAGAACTACTAAATAAACTGCATACACTACGCTTGTCCGTCCATTTTTGGAGTATTGCTGCCCAGTGTGGGATCTTTATCAGGTGGGTTTGACGGAGGACATCGAAAGAGTCCAAAGAAGGGCAGCTCGTTTCGTAGTCACGATACAGGGGAGACAGCGTTACGGAAATGATACAGGATCTGGGATGGGAATCATTACAACAACGGCACTTATCGCTGCGGCGTGGGTTACTTACGAAACTCCAATCGCCAACATTCTCCTCCGAATGCGAAAATATATTGTTGACTCCCACTTACATAGGTAGAAATGATCATCAGAATAAAATACGGGAAATCAGAGCTCGAACAGAGAGATTCAGGTGTTCATTCTTCCCGCGAGCTATTCGAGAATGGAATGGGAGGTAAAATAGTATAACGGTGGTTCGATGAACCCTCTGCCAGGCACTTAAATGTGATTTGCAGAGTATCCCATGTACATGTAGATGTAGATGTAGATGTAAACAATGTCACACCACACAGATTGCTCCTCAGTCGCAAGGATCTTATCATTTATGTTTTTTCCAGATATTTTTCCACGTTTTATTTGAAAACTTTAGCTCTATAGGGTTTCGTGGGTGTCCCCTAATCAGTGAAATGTACAACTCCGAAGTTGTAAATTCCCACGAAACCCTATAGAGCTAAAATATTCAAACAAAAAGTGGAAAAATATCTGGAAAAAACATAAATAATAACACTTACTGATGCTGCAATTCTTTTAATGATATGTAGTTACGTGTACTTACAAAACTTTCAAAATCGATCTCCAGAATTTTTGAGAGTTGTGTCGAATTGCTTTGGCTGATTGTTATTAGAGTTCTGAACTTCATGTACCATAAATATCAAGAAATTCTAAAATCCGATATTCATGTGGTCTTCTTGTAAGTGGCATTGGTTGGCCTTCCTACCAGGTTAGCCAAGTTTTTACTACGCATGTGGGCCGTTCGGACTCTTACACAAAGAATTCGGCACATTTTATCAGTAGATTGAAAGGCATAGTGGTCGAGCGAGAGGACATATTTGTCAGCTTCGATATGGTATCTCTGTTTACCATGGTTCTGCTTAGTGATGTGTAGAACAACTGAAAAGAATTTTTCCTGTCGACATTGCAGAACTTTTTAAATTCTAACTTCGTAGATTTTCCCAGGTGCTGGAATCCAGGTCGAACATTGCAATTTGATATCATTTACTAGTGGATCCCATGCCCTACTAAGAGGAAACCCCATGTCTGTATTTATTAGATTGTCCGTCACCCTGATTTCAATGACTTCTCTGTACACCGGAGGTATTGGTTACAATGCGGGTTTCATCATATATCATCTTGTGTCCTTCCGTTAAACAGTGTTCTGCTACCGTCGACTTATCCGGCTGCAATAGTCTCGTGTGGCGACAATGTTCCACGCATCTGTCTACATCTACATCTACATCTACATCGATACTCTGCAAATCACATTTAAGTGCCTGGCAGAGGGTTCATTAACCACCTTCATAACTTTTCTCTACCGTTCCATTCTCTAATAGCGCGCGGGAAGAAAGAACACCTAAATCGTTCCGTTTTCGATCTGATTTCTCTTATTTTATTGGGATGGTCATGTCTCCCTAAGTAGGTGGGTGCTAGCAAAATATTTTCACATTCAGAACTAAAAGTCGGTGATTGAAACTTGGCAAACAGATCACGCCGCAATGAATAACGTCTTTCTTTTAATGATTTCCACCCCAATTCGTGCAACATTTCTGTGACGCTTTCTCCCCCGTAACGTGATAAAACAAAACGAGCTGCCCTTCCCTGAACCTTCTCAATATCTTCCGTCAGTCCCACCTGGTGAGGGTCCCACAAGGGGCAACAGTACTCCAAGAGAGGACGCACAAGTGTGATGTAGGCAGTCTCTTTGGTGGAGCTGGTGCATCGTCTAAGCGTTCTGCCAATGAAACGTAACCTTTGGTTCGCCTTCCCCACAATATTTTCTATGTGTTCTCTCCAGTCAAAGTTGTTCGTAATTGTAACTCCTAGGTATTTGGTAGAATTTACGACCTTAAGGTTTGATTGATTTATCGCGTAATTGAAGTTCAGCGGATTTCTTTTAGTGGTCATGTGTATTACTTCACACTTTTCTTTATTTAGTGTCATGTACGGTTAGAAGCGTACGGCCGATGTATGCCTTTCGACACTCATACGGTATTTTCTAAACACCGGGTTTCTCGAGTCCGAGGTCATCTTTGACGTAGGCAAGCAATGCCCTAATCTTGGACGGCGGACGGAAAACAGTCTTTATGTTAAAACGTTTATAAAAGTCTTCCAATTTTAAAAGAAACGCCCCCGGCGTAAGGAATATAGGATAGAGCCCTATACTCGTCTTCAAGTACTTTTGAGAAACTGCATAGCAATAGGCGAATCTGTTTTTCAGAGTAGCCATTATCCTCGAAACCCGTCGTCAGATGTTCCAGTTCCTATGTTTAACTGTCTGCATGTGAAATGGCATATGCTCTGCGTACCAGAGTTCTAAGGACGCCGTTGCGTTGGTATGGTGGATGGCAACTGCTGACATGCAAATACCTGTCAGTATGTGTTTGGTTTCGGTGAACACTATGTCCAAGGGTACCAACATCTTTTAGTACACCATTACATACAAAAATGGAAGTTTACCGTCACTTTAGACCTCCGTAGTAAATTTGATTTTTGGGTGAAGACACTTAAAATCATAGCAAAAAATCGTTTGAGCTTATCACTTCCATCAGGCCAGATGAAAAAGGTGTCGTCAGCGTAACTCCAAAAACACGTTATTTTCAAAGCTGAAGTTCTCAGTGCCCTGTCCTCAAAGTCCTCCATAAATAAATTGGCGATTATGGGTGATAAAGGGCTGCCCATAGCCACTCCGTTTAAGTTCTGTTTGACGACCACATACTTCAAGTGGAATGAGCAGTTTTATGAACCTTAAGTCTTGTAATTGCTAATTTGTTTATGGAGAATTTCGAAGAACATGCTTCAAGTACTCCCAGCAAAAACCAAATTTATGGTTCCGATACGTGGATGACACTTTTGTGCTGTGGAGACATGGCAGGGAGGAACTAACTCGGTTTCACGAACATCTGAATAGCATAGACCAGAAAATTCAGTTCACAATGGAGGACGCAGACGGAAAATTTCATTTTCTCGATGTGCTTAAATGGTAGTTTGGGCCACACAGTGTACTGTAACCCACAAACATGGATCGTTATTTGCGCCGGGATTCGAACCACCACCCACAAATAAGCGGGGTGTTATCAAGACGTTAGCGGATAGAGCTAGAAACATTTGTGAACCTGAGTTGCTCTACGCTGAGATGGAACACCTCCACAATGCGCTAATCAAAAACGGATACTTGTCAGCAGAAATAAAACGTGCGTTGAAACAGTCACGCAGAAACCATAATAAAGAACAGGCCACTGTAAAATCTTATCGGCCATACGAATTTAATATTATTAATAGGGACAAGGGCTTTCCTCTAAGTAAAACTTGGAACCCAATCTTATCTGACATTAAGCAACAACGGTCTTCATTTCGACCTGCTGTTTCTTTTAACTAGCCTTCTTTCGACCCATCGTTTTGCCGATTTTCCCCACCGGAGCGCTACTAGTTCTACTGCGCCTAGAGGGCCTCCACTGTGGTTTGGGTCGTCAGCGGCGTATAAACGGGCCGCTGTTTCTGTTCTGCCTCAGTTTGCGGCGAGTAAGTGTATCTACGCACTCACCTGAAGATGGCAGCCGGTTGGTCTACCGAAATATCGTGTCTAGTTGACGACGGTATCCGGCTGCACACCCGAGATGAATGTTATCAGATGAAAATCAATGATTATGATTCTTCGTCTAAACAATTAGTGTTTACTGTATGTTTCGCGGCACGTTTAGACGAGGTAGTTATATTGTAATTAACACAGATATCTTCACAGCGTTGTCGTTGCAAACATCTGCTCTTATATTTCGAACTGGAACTGTATTGCTGACAGGGTCGTAAGATTTGATTACTGCATTTTTAGGAAATGTGTTACTTGGCAGGTCAATTCCCTGCTGGGATTAAGTATGACGGAACTTGATGCACATCAGAGTTCAACAGTCAATCTCTGTTTAAAACGGGAACTGTAAACAGTGTAATGTCCTTCCAATTTTTACCGAAATCGACGATTGGAAAGTTTAGTGGTACCACTAATATAGACGCATCATGTAACAAAAGTTGTCTGTGTAAACACTCATAACCAAGAATAATTATTTTAATGTGTGTTATTATCTTTGTACAATTAAAATATATAAATGTATGTAATGTTAAAAAGTAATCTTTGTTGTAGCGTGTTGTGTCTTGTTGTATCTGGTTGTGTCTTGTCTCTTATCTGCGCTGGTCGATTGATAATCGTGACGAGATTGTTTTTGATGAAAATGAAGGAAACATTGTTATAAGGTCTGTAAATGTGTTTGGACATTTTAGACTCTTAAAACATACGTATGAAATGATGTTAGTGTACGAAGTTTAATTAGTTAGAAATACCCTGATCATTAATATGAATTGTTAAAGGACGCCATTTGCATTTGTTTCGGCAAGACGCTAACGACACAGATTGCATCAACCGCCGCCATTACGTGGCAAGTATAGGATTCTTAACTGATAAAGCAAGGACGGGTGGAAAATAAGACTTAATAATAAATAATAATAATAATTTTCTATTTCAGCTCTGCAAAATCAAACTGGACTTATATAAAAATTACGCCAACTTCTGTGGTAATGTATGCTAAAATGTGGTATCTTACAAAGATACAAAGTGCATAGATATTCAGATTTACTGTTATTATTATTCTGAGTGAAAAGTGAAGAATATTTCATTAAATAATTTTCTGATAACCATATCTTTAAAAATTAAAAGACAGTTTTCAATTAGCTTCACTGAATTCAGACTTCGCGATTTTAATTCGAGTTGGACATTCAATTAATTTAAATATAAAGGATAGGTTCCACATTGACTTCATTTGCAACTGAATATTATTTTTATAGCATCTAATGTGGGACTACTTTGTAAGAATACTCGCACCAGTTGAAGACCTTCAACTAAAATTTAACCTGAATAATCACGTCCCTGAGGACGTTCATGTTTTATCCATTTACTGAGCTAGCTGGCAAACTAAATAAATAATATAAAATACAAAGGTAATATTTTAAAGTATACCCGTATACACCTGGCTACTTTCAATATATATCTATAAATGTGAATGTCTGTTCGGTGTACGTTTATCACGTCTGAACCACAAGACATAAAGAGCTAAAAATTTGTACAGTTACTAATGTCTACCCGGGGAAGGTTTTAGGCACGGTTTTATGGCGATCGGATAGCTATTTTTCTATATATATTAATGTGAATGTCTGTTCGGTGTACGCTTATCATGTCCGAACGACAAGACGCAGAGACTTAAAGTTTTTAGGCACGGCTTTATAGCGATCTGACAGATAATTAGGAATTTGAAGAATATAATGCGAAATGCGTAACAATAATTACTGTTTCAAAATGTTTTTATTTGTTGCATTGTTGCTTGAGGTTGATAATGATAAAAGGGTTGAGTATATTGGGATGGAAAGTTATCACTGTATGTAATATTCTACGTATGTGCGTGTGTGTGTGTTAATATTTCGCTCTGCAGCGAAAAGTACAGTAGTCAAACGAATGGCCTGTGTGTAATTGTTGTCCGAAGTCTCCCGTTGTACACCATAGCGGTTCCGTGGCGATAGCTATAAGGGGGTGGAAGATGACGTTGTTGAAAGTCGTCAAATTATTAAAAAAATCGGACTGAAGGCCAGCGATGACGTTTGCGACTCTATAGCAAGGAGGTTACATACAGCGAAACGTGATGCCACAGACCATATCTTTGGTCTATGCGTGCTACAATGTCTTCAGCTCTTTCTCTGTAAGGATAAGCATACGAATAAGGAAATATAAGAATAAATAAATAAAGCAGTAACAAAGAAATTTCTTTTAATACATAATTTTATATTTTTATTTGTATGTTGATTAAAAACATTTGTTTCTGAAGAAGGTATTGTATTTCATTTCATCCTTCAAAAACCGTCTCATAGCACACTACTGAAAGATAGCTTATCTATCATAATCAACCAACACGCGAGCGGAGCCGCATATTTCAAAATATTTTTGGAGTATTCTTACAACAGGTAAAATTCTCTAGTGGTTGTGGTTTACCAGCTGTCAGCCGATACACGAAATAACATGTCGGACGCCAGTTCAGTTTGCCTCAAACATGGCGGATCTATCGCCACTAAATGAAAATTAAGATCTTTGGTCATAGTCTATGGACCTGGTTGTGAAGACGGGTGCATGGGGTCAGAAGGTCCCCTTCAAAACCGACCCATAGCGGTGAGTTATTTCTACGATACTAGCAAGGAAAGTACATGGGCTCAAACAAACATATATGCATGAATGTTTGCTTACAGGATCTCTACGTACACCTCAATGTGCTGGTGGGTGTCGTTTTTCTGCAAAGCTCTGCAACCATGTTCTAGATAGCACTGTAGATGTAATTGTAGACACCATACGTAATGCAGATATCTTAAGTATAAATTATGCAGTAATCACCGTACATGTTCTCTAGCGTATTGTCATCAAAAACCGTGATGATAGTTGCAATTTTAACCTTCTTCCCGAAAGACTGTTGGTATTCACTGCCACTGCTTCCATGGCCTCTTCCCGCACTTACCGTAGCACTACCGCTTGCAATGAGTTCTTCGTCATTATCATCCCTATTATCGTTATTATGTGTTAGTGTTACAACAGTATCTAACTTATGCTCATATTTCTGTACCATAATAGATACGAGAAAGCATGCTAATGATTCATCTTCTACACTAATACTATCTTCACGAAGAAGGGTTCTTCGTCACTTCATCTCAACTAATCGCAATACATTAGCAGGACTGATTAGCAATCGTCGCCCCATCTGACGCTTCACCACACAAATGACGTCACAAAACGCAACTTGGGAGGCACACTGCACCGTCCCTACTGGCGAACCGACAGGTCAAAGTGCAATGCGGCATGGCACACGCAGAGGCCTCTAACGGACGACTGCAGAGTTTTGCAGATGCGGGAGTATCACTAGTGCAATAAGGGATCTTTACATTATCTCTCATACGATTTTGCTGTATATGTGTTTGTTCTAGCCCAAGTTCTTTTCTTGTCAAACTTATACTTGTCTTGTCTTGCTTGTCTTGCTTGTCTTTAGTGTGTTTTTGTAATTGTGTTATTAAAGGGCTGAGTTCTCTTAAATTTTCGATTCCCGCTTTAGTGTGAATTTGATAATTAAGATGAGCTGCTTTCATTCTGTTGTATTTACATGGTTTGGTCATTTTGTCTTTTATTGTATTTTAAATTCCAGGAATAAATAAATAATATATAAAGCAGGGTGTCCGTATCTACGTACTTGTTGCATACAAATCTACAGTTTTGTTCCAATCTTTATCAAATTTTGTACACGTAAGCTTCAATCCATGAGGACAGTCGCCGTAAGTGTAAGAATCACATACGATATATTGTTCACGAGATATGACGGCATAAACAATGAGATGCGCGAAAAACTGCTGCATTTTGAGACAATGCAGCTCATTTTCCCCCAAACCATTGGACCGATTTCAACGAAATTTGGTACACACATTCCTTACCGTGAGGTACCAATTGCTGCAGGGTTTAGAATCACATACGACACATGGTTCGAAAGATATTACGTCATAACCAATAGAAATAGAAAAAATGCCATATAATGCGGCGAGACTTTAGAAATACACTGTATGAGAATGACAATACTTAGCGACCTGCAACATACTTTAAACATAACTTCAACCCTTTATTAAACTTTTTCTCGCTGGCAACCATAGCAAAATTATGAAAGGAGAAAAGTTTCTCGCTTACTATTTTTCCGCTGTTTATTGAGTAAAACTATGGCTCTCGGTATGATGTTACAATTTAAAATTTGAACATTACAAATTGTAGCGACAGGAAATTTTACAGACAGTATACACACATATAGTTGAATGTAGCTTCTAAATTTTATCACAGTGCGACACGTAGTTCATGAGATATGAGCATATAAACAGAAACGTGCATGGAAAACTGCCCCATCACGCACCAAGTTTTAATCTATTGCTTCTTTACTATTAATTGCGTTTCCAAGAGATTTTACAGACGTACATCCCTTACACAAATGAAAATGTACCTGAAAAATGGCAGGAATAAATAAATAAATATCCGGGCAACGCCGGGTTTTCAGCTAGTCTTAACTATAACTTATGTAATAATTATCGAACATGTTCTCTAGCGAATTGTCATCAAAAGCCGTGATGATAGTTGCAACTTTAACCTTCTTCCCGAAAGACTGTTGGTATTCACTGCCACTGCTTTCATCGCCTCTTCCCGTACTTACCGTAGCACTACCGCTTGCAATGAGTTGTTCGTCATTATCATCCCTATTGTTATCATTATGTGTTAGTGTTACAACAGTATCCAACTTATGCTTATGTTTCTGTACCATAACAGATACGAGAAAGCATGGGAATGATTGATCTTCTACACTAATACCATATTCACGAAGAAGGGTTCTTCGCAACTTCATTTCAATCAGTCGCAATACATTAGCAGGACTGATTAGCAATCGCCGCCCCATCTGACGCTTCACCACACAAATGACGTCACAAAACGCAACTTGGGAGGCACACTGCACCGTCCCTACTGGCGAACCGACAGGTCAAAGTGCAATGCGGCATGGCACACGCAGAGGCCTCTAACGGACGACTGCAGAGTTTTGCAAATGCGGGAGTATCACTAGTGCAATAAGGGGTCTTTACATTATCTCTGATACGATTTTGGTGTATATGTGTTTGTTCGAGCCAAAGTACTCTCCTTGTAAGACATTGAGTGTGTCAGACTGTGCAGATATAATAAGGCTATCGAATCATGGCACTGCTGGGGGACTTTGTCACGTGTGGAAGAACATCAACGGGAGACAGGATGCGAGTGAAAGCTATTTGGACTGTGAAATATGGTTCGGCAGATTCGATGCCGTAGCGACGAGGCATCGGTGGTTAATTAATTAATTCGATAACTGCGCTGCGATGTATAGCCATCGCAAAAAGACAGTAGGCGGAGCGTCCTAGAAAAAGCAACAGTATATGGCCACTGTCACGTGAAGAAGACCGGAGCGACATTTCACATTTCAGCTTTTTTTCAAAATGATACGCGGAACTAAAACGCGAAAATCGCGCTCGCTACGTTAAATTCGGGCTTACCGGCGCATTTTAATCAGCATTAAGCGTGCGCTAAACCTGCTTTAATGAACGTCATTTTTAAGTCACCCCTCCTGGTCTGAAACTAAAAAAAAAAACGGTCACGGCAGAATGGCAGCGGCCCTCGGGCAGGTCATTAATTTTAATTCTGCGACCACACACGAACTCTGCAGACCGGCTTATTAGCGGAGCGTGTGTGTGTGTGTGTGTGTGTGTGTGTGTGTGTGTGTGTGTGGGCTAGGGTAGGCGTCGACGCGAGCATCCGATATTCATGAGGCCTCAATAATGCACGCCCCTGCCGGGACCATAGCAGGCACAATCGCATGGCACACGCGTGCTACTTTGTAAAGGCTCCGTGCCGCCTTGCGCAATACCTGAGTACACTTCCTCTGCCGTAAGTGAACATTAAACTACACGCCTATTTCATTGACGTCAGTTTGCAGCACGGTTTTGGAACATATCCTGTACTGAAGTACTAGCTTATATGCCCATGCTTCGCAACGGTTGTTGAAGGAGGGCCTGGTGTATCGTGGCTTTTTAGGGTTCCGGACCTCAGTCAGTAAAAACACAATCCTTGTTGGATCGCTCTGTCAATAAACTCAGTTTTCCTAGCCAAGATGTCAAATGTAAGTAAAAGTCATTGTCCGAAACGTTGTATCTTCATAAACATGTCGCCAAAATAAGCAAAGAAATATGTTAAGTATTTCATACACAAAGCGAGATCAGTAACACTATGTTCTACATCTACATCTACATCTACATCTACATAGATACTCTGCAAATCACATTTAAGTGCCTGGCACAGGGTTCATTAACCACCTTCATAACTTTTCTCTACCGTTCCATTCTCTAATAGCGCGCGGGAAGAAAGAACACCTAAATCGTTCCGTTTTCGATCTGATTTCTCTTATTTTATTGGGATGGTTTTGTCTCCCTAAGTAGGTGGGTGCTAGCAAAATATTTTCACATTCAGAACTAAAAGTCGGTGATTGAAACTTCGCAAACAGATCACGCCGCAATGAATAACGTCTTTCTTTTAATGATTTCCACCCCAATTCGTGCAACATTTCCGTGACGCTTTCCCCCTCGTAACGTGATAAAACAAAACGAGCTGCCCTTCTCTGAACCTTCTCAATGTCTTCCGTCAGTCCCACCTCGTGAGGGTCCCACACTGGGCAACAGTACTCCAGGAGAGGACGCACAAGTGTAATGTAGGCAGTCTCTTTGGTGGAGCTGGTGCATCGTCTAAGCGTTCTACCATGGAAATGTAACCTTTGGTTCGCCTTCCCCACAATATTTTCTATGTGTTCTCTCCAGTCAAAGTTGTTCGTAATTGTAACTCCTAGATATTTGGTAGAATTTACGACCTTAATGTTTGACTGATTTATCGCATAATTGAAGTTCAGCGGATTTCTTTTAGTGGTCATGTGTATTACTTTACACTTTTCTTTATTTAGTGTCAATTGCCAATTCTCGCACGAAGTAGAAATTTTGTCTAAATCGCTTTGCAGTTGCTTTTGATCCTCTGTTGACTTCACTAAACGACACCATCATCCACGAACAGTCTAAGGGAGCTATTCAGATTGTCTCCTAAATCGTTTATAAACACGAGGAAGAGTAGGGGACCAATAACGCTTCCCTGTGGAACGCCAGATATCACTTCTGTTTTACTCGATGACTTACCGTCAATTACAACGAACTGTGTCCTTTCTGATAGGAAATCGTGAATCCAATCGCATAATTGGAGAGATATTCCATAAGCACGCAATTTCATGTTTGTTGGTATTTGTAGACATAAGATCACTTAATTCTGCCACAGACATTCGCTTCCTTGTTGTACTACCCCATAATTATTATGCAGCACCGGTGAGCGGTGTTTATTAGTTCTTTGGTGCACTTCAGCGCCTCTATCGCACGTTTCCTGTACTACGCAATCGATACTTCAACCATAACCTACATCTGAAACAATTGACCTGATTCCACTTTTATGAAACGAAGTTGATCCCGGCCGCGGTGGCCGAGGAGACTGAGGCGCTCCAGTCACGGTCTGCACGGCTACTACGGTCGAGGGTTCGAATCCCCCCTCGGGCATGGATATTTGTGCCGTCCTAGTTCGTAAGTAGTTCATAAGTAGTTTGTAAGTTTAGGGACTGATAACCCCGTAGTTAAGTCCCATAGACTTTACAAACATTTGAACATTTTGATTTTTGAAGTTGCTCCATTTAAATCCGTGAAGTAGTGTATCAGATCTGACATGGACCCCTCACATCAGGAATATTTGCTCCAAGGCAAAAGGTACTTTAGTAAGTACCAGGAGAGTTTGTGGCAAAAATTGGGGCCTGAGCCCCAAGGGTATGCACTGGATATACATCACGGTGATTAGACCCAGGATCAGCTATGGGGCGGTCGTGTGGTGGAAGAAGGTAGAACAGCAGGTTGCTGCTAATAAGCTTGGTAAGGTGCAGAGACTAGCCTGCTTAGCCATAACAGGCGGAATTAGCAGCACACCAACTGCTGGGATGGAAACCATGCTGGATATGCCCCCATTACACCTTTAGGTCAAGATGGAGGCAGCGGCTGGTACAAAAAGACTCAAATCTGGCAACAACTGGAACTTTGGGATATCCAGAATCACACACTAAAATAGTGAGTGAGGTAAATATAGGAAAGGTTGGGGAAATGCCAGCCGACTATATTATAACCCCATACTGCTTCAACAAGCCTTTCAATATAACAATTGGAAGTAGGGAGCAGTGGGAGAAAATAGTTCGACACCGTATGGGGGATATTGTCTGGTGGTTCACTGACGGGTCAAAATCAGACCAAGGCGTTGGGGCCGGGGAATACGGGGTGCAGCCAAGACTGGAGGGCGTCATATCTCTAGGGAAACTGGCCTCAGTATTCCAGGCCGAAATCACTGCCATCAGGGCCTGTGTGGAGGAGAATTTGCGTAGGTGCTACAAAGACCGTAGCATCTATATCTATTCAGACAGCCAGGCAGCCCTGAGGGCACTGGCAGCTCCTGCAACAAGGTCTGAAATTGTTGCAGAATGTCACAGTGTTCTGGTGGAGCTAAGGGAAAGCAATAGAGTAAACCTATTGTGGGTCCCTGGCCACTCGGGGATCAGTGGTAACGAACATGCCGACAGATTAGCCAGGATGGGGGCAGAGACTCCATTTATTGGACCGGAACCTGTCCTGACAATCACCGAGGCAATGATCAAATTGGAGCTACGTAAATGGCTCAGAAGACAGCGCGTAGAATTTTGGACCAAAGTCTATCAACAAAAACATGGCAAGGTAATGATGCCACAGCCATGTTTTAATAGAAGCTCTGCAATCATGGGTCTGAACAGGAGAGAGATTAGACTCATGGTTGGATTGCTGACAGGTCATGGGAATTTCAAAAAACACGTACATACAATGGGAATAACAGAAGAGGACCCTAAATGTAGGCTCTGTGATGACGGTGATGAAACTGCATCACATCTGATCTTCGAATGCATTGCATTGGAGAGTAAAAGGCACAGAATATTTGGGACAACCAGACCCGAAGAAATTGTGTCTATTAAAGAACTGGTAAAGGGACTCCTTGCACTGTTCAAGGGCATTGGTTGGCTTTACTAGATATACAGGGAGCGATACCGCACAATAAACTTAGTTTCGGTGCGGGCAGTGGCGGGTTGGACCAACACTGTTTTGGCTTCCTTGAAAAAATCAAATCAAATCAGTGTATCAGATATTTCTAATAGATGAACAATTACTGAAAACACTTATAACTGCGATGTTTCTTTTTTCCATGGTCTGATTTTGATGAAACTAAGTCTATATGTTGTCACAAGGTACGCTGAAGTTACCTGTCAAAACCGCGTGCGAATTTGTGAAGTAGTTCTGGAGAAGTGGTTCCTAGTAGAAGAACAGACAGATACGACGGTCAATGAAAACACGTTGTGATTCTATTTTGATGAAATCATGCCCAGATCCTGACCATTCTTCGCTCATGTTTCCTGTGAAAACCGCATGAAAATTCGTCCGGTAGTTTTGAAGATTGAAGCAAACAGTGACACGCCTACATTTACAGATTTATTATTAGTACAGATATGTTGTACAATGTAAAATTTTGAAGGGATATACTGATTTGTATGAGTGCTATATGTCGGTAAAATCTGTTGCGAATATGGTTAGTACTAAAGAAGTAATTGATTAAAACATGATGCTTGACGGGACGGTTTTCAATGAACGTTACTCTTTACGTCGTCATATGTCATAAACTACGTCTCGTACTGTGACACATTATCGAACGTACACTCAGCTTTTAGTTTGTATTCTGTCTGCAAAATTTCCTGCGCGTATAATTTGTGGTGTAGAAATTATAAATTGTAACGTTACATCGAATGCCATAGTTTTGCTCCTTAAACAGCGGAAAAGTAGTAAGCGAGAAACTTTCTCCTTTCATTATTTTGATATGGTTGTCTGCGAGAGAAAGTTTAATAAAGGTTTAAAGTTTGTTGCAAGTCGCCAAGTACTGTCATTCTCAAATAGTGTACTTATAAAGTCTCGTCGTATTATGTAGCAGTTTTTTGCGATTCCTTTTGTTCATGACGTTATAGCCCCTGAACCACGTGTCGTATGTGGTTCGTAATCATAAGGCAATTGTTACCTCACGTAAGGAATATGTGTAGCAAATCTGGTTGAAATCTGTCCAGTGGTTTAGGAGAAAATATGCAGAACCGTCGTTTGACACAGCAATTTTTCGTGCATCTCATTGTTTATCATGTCATATCCCATTACGTATGTGTAGTAGATGATTCTTACCGCGACAGCGATTGTTACCTGATATTAAGGAACGTGTGTACCAAGTTTGGTTGAAATCGGTGCAGTAATTTAGGAGATGTGGGACATACATACATACATACACACATACAGCCTATTTTATAAGATGTAAGATTATGAATCATCTCGAACAGAATGATCTATTGATCCAAGGTCAACACGGGTTTAGAAAATATCGTTCATGCGAAACAGAACTAGCTCTTTATTAATACGAAGTGTTGGGTGCTATCGACAAGGGTATGCAAATCGATTCCGTATTTCTTGATTTCCAGAAGGCTTTCGACACCGTACCTCACAAGCGGCTTTTAATCAAATTTCGTGGTTATGGTATATGACCTCAAATTTACGACTGGATAGCGGATTTCCTGTCAGAGAGGACACAGTTCGAAGTAATCGATGGTAAGGCGTCGACTACAACAGTAGTGATATCGGGCGTTCCACAGGGTAGTGTTATTGGTCCTCTGCTGATCCTTATTTACATAAACGATTTAGGACAAAATCTAAGTAGCTCTCTTAGGTTGCTTGCAGATGACGCCGTCATTTACCGTCTAGTAAATCATCTGAAGATAAAAACCAACTTTCACTATTGTGAAAAAATTGGCAATTGACTCTAAATAATCAGAAGTGTGAAGTTGTACACATGAGTTCTAAAAGAAATACCTTAAACCTTGTTTACAAGATAAATCATGCACAAGTGAAGGCCGTAAACTCCACAAAATACCTAGGAATTACTATTACTTCAGACTTAAACTCGAACTAACACGTAGATAATGTCGTGGGAAAGGCGAACCAGAGACTTCGTTTTATTGGCAGAATCCTTAAAAAATGCTACAGAACTACTAAAGAAACTGCATACACTACGCTTGTCCGTCCTTTTTTGGAGTATTGCTGCCCAGTGTGGGATCCTTATCAGGTGGGTTTGACGGAGGACATCGAAAGAGTCCAAAGAATGGCAGCTCGTTTCGTATTGTCACGATACAGGGGAGACAGCGTTACGGAAATGATACAGGATCTGCGATGGGAATCATTACAACAACGGCGCTTATCGCTGCGGCGTGGGCTACTTACGAAACTCCAATCACCAACATTCTCCTCCTAATGCGAAAATATATTGTTGACTCCCACTTACATAGGTATAAATGATCATCAGAATAAAATAAGAGAAATCGGAGCTCGAACGGAGAAATTCAGGTGTTCTTTCTTCCCGCGCGCTATTCGAATATGGATAGGGAGATGAAAAGTATAACGATGGTTCGATGAACACAATGCCAGGCACTAAAATGTGATTTGCAGAGTATCCCATGCAGATGTAGATCACGGACATTAATGTAAAAACAGCCGAATTTAACTTCGTCATGAACAAATACTTCCGAATATGTGTTATTTAGCAGCTTATTCCGCTGAAAATGAGTAGAATGTAAACATAAGAGAAACATAAATTTCTCTTATGGCCTGTTCTTACTATGACAAGAGTTTCTTGACACGTATCAGTTCGGTGTGTAGTCTAATGATTCGCAAATTTTGAGGCTTCACTCGTCTTTCTGATACGCGCTTAGCTGAAGAAGACAATTTCTTGAAGCTACTTGCCGTTTGTGGCTCAGCTGTAGCAACAATTGTGGAATTGGGTTCTTCTTTGTTGAAAACAGTTTGCTTTTTCCTTTGTCTTGCCAGGTCTGTGACGTTTTTCCTGTAGCTACAGCTGTGGTGGCTGCTATGGTACGTTAAATACCGTAGTTATTGCATTCTATATGCGTTTCCTACGTTCCACTCTGGCCTATTTTACTGGAATTGTAGTGAAGAAGCCTTAACGTTCCTGAGTAGAAAAGCGACGACTTTTTTCCAAAGGCAGGTCTTCTGGTGTTTCTTAGCCATTTCTTATTTTTAATATAAAATGATACTATTCATCAAAAGCCTGTAGGTTACAAGATAATTGTAAATAACTTTTCGTACTCATCAGGGATCTCAGTAAACCTAATAAAGACAAAAGTGGAGCTTATTTTAAATTACTATCTATTTTATGGCACTACATACAAATTCTGTAAAATTCAGTATAAACTATACTATTCGCACTCATCCAATACCGGTTTTCCCAAACCTGAAACATAATAAATTAAAAGAATGACATTTAGGGCCGGTTCGTCCATCTCTCGTTAATCTCCTCGTTAGCTAACGAGAAGATGCCTTTAACGTCTCGTTCAATGTGCTCGTTAAGTGCACTGCGTTTGTCATTGCCAGATACAGCTCTCGTTTGCTAACCTGGAGAAAACGTGAAGGTGCGATATATTGCGACTATGTTGGCAATAGAAACAAATGAAAGACGTCCGAATGGACAGATGTTCACCATATTCGACTAGCAGGGAAGAGGTTAGCAGACAGTTGTTATCTGGCGCTATGGCAAACAAACGTGAAAGAAGCGCGAATTATATAAGACGTTAGTACGAGAGTCTTGTGTCCTTAATAAATATAAGGACTCTTCAGACGGTCGTGGAGTTTTTCATACAATGTTTCCACAGTTGTCTTTCGAAGACGAAATAGCGTAACAAATTCCGCATCACCACAGCATTCAAAATGATTTGGACGAACATAAGTACGTCTTGGAAGCCTTATTTGCACAAAAACCCCAAGATCGTCCAAAATACTGACATCCTCTTAATTGTCAAACAAATCTCTTATTCCAGCCATTTTCGTCATACCGATTATCACTTAACTAGTCGTTACGCGTTTGTGTTTTGATATCGCAACAATAATTTTATGGTTATGTTACATGTTGTTGTTGTTGTTATGGTCTTCAGTTCGGAAACTGGTTTGATGCAGCTCTCCACCCTACTCTATCCTGACCAAGCCTTTTCATCTCCTCATAAGAACAACAACCCACACCCACTTGAATCTGCTTACTGTATCCATCTCTTGGTCTCCCTCTGCGATTTTTACCCCACACACTTCCCTCCAACGCTAAATTCACAATTCCTTCATGTCTAAGAATGTGTCCTACCAATCTATCCCTTCTTTTAGTCAAGGTATGCCAAAAATTCCTTTTCTCCCCAATCCTGTTCAATACTTCCTCATTAGTTACACGATCCATCCAACTAATCTTAAGCATTCTTCTGTAACACCACATTTCAAAAGCCTCTATCCTCTTCCTGTCTGCACTGTTTAACGTCCATGTTTCACTCCCATACAAAGCAACACTCCACACAAATGCCTTCAGAAAGGACTTCCTTATGCTTAAATTAGTATTCGATGTTAACAAATTTCTCTTTATCAAAAATGCATTTCTTCCCATTGCCATTCTGCATTTTAGAGCCTGTGTACTGCGAGCAACATTTGTTATTTTACTGCCCAAGTAACAAAACTCATCTACCTTCTTTATTGTTTCGCTACCTAATGTAATTCATTCAGCATCACCTGATTTTCTTAGGCTACACTCCATTACCATTCTTTTGATCTTATTAATGTTCATCTTATATGCTCCTTTCAACACACTGTCCATTCCGTTCAATTGCTTCTACAGGTCCTTTGCTGTATCTGAATGTCATCGGCAAAACGCAATGTTTTTATTTCTTCACCCTAAACTTTAATTCCTTCTCCTAATTTCTCCTTGCTTTCCTTTACGTTACATATTGCCTATATATCAAACTCATCTAATCGCTACTGACATGGATGGGGCGAAAAATATGACGATAAAATTTTCCAATGAAAATGGTTTCCACACTAGTTTTTCATACATGTAGTGCTTCTATTATTTTCTTCCGTAAAGCGGTCGTTATCAGGTGAATATATTGCGGTATTTTAGCTCTGTGGAATCCTGCCAATTTGCCGGCCGCGGTGGCCGAGGGGACTGAGGCGCTTCAGTCACGGTCTGCACGGCGACTACGGTCGGGGGTTCGAATCCCCCCTCGGGCTTGGATATTTGTGCCGTCTGTAGCGCTAGGTAGTTCGTAAGTAGTTTGTAAGTTTAGGGACTAATGACCCCGTAGTTAAGTCCCATAAGCTTAACAAACATTTGAACATTTGAAGTTTGTGTTTTGATATCGCAACAATAATTTTATGGTTATGTTACTCATCGCTTATATATCAAACTCATGTAATCACTACTGACATGGATGGGGGCGAAATATATGAAGATAAAATTTTCCAATAAAGCTACTTCCCACACATATAGTGCTCCTGTTATTTTCTTCGATAAAATTATTACGATATTTTAGCGCTTTGAGGTATTCTAACGTCAGGTTAACTCATTACGAAACATTGACGAACGCGATTCTCCGCTAACGACAAGATAAAATCTTAACTAGAACTTGACGGGACATTGACAAACCGGCCCTTAGTTGAGTAAATCCACATTGCGTGGCTGTTTCGGCTGCGGACTGACCCAGCCCGGTGGTCGTATAGTGGGTCAGGGCCAGAGCCTCTGTGTCCCCGGGACCTCACACACACTCACACACACACACACACACACACACACCACACACACACACACGCCCCCTACATTGGCGCTCATTGCTCGCCTGCCCCCACTTCCCGCCTACGCTGAGTCCCACGGCTACGGACCACTACACTGCCGGCTACACTACCAGCTACACTCCACACTACACTGCACTACACTAACGTCGCCCCGCCTCGTCTGATGAAACGCGCCTGGGCACCATTCATTAAACACAAGTCTGTGCTGCTTGAAAGACGACCTGTCGGCTTACTCGGGTGCAGTTGGTCCAGACTAGCGAACGACAAAAGGAAGACGCCAGCGTCGTAATCCGAGACAATAAGCATTCTGCCCGCCAGCGATTACTGTCAATCTGGAGAAGTGTTATAATCACTCAAGTGAGCCTCTCGCATCAACAGGCCGAATTTGCTTCAAGCATCTCCCGTGATGTAAATAAATAAATAAAGACTTCAATATTTCATATTTCTTCGAAACCAAGCGTTTAATTAAAAAAAAAAAAAAAAAACAAGGTTAAAAAGTAATAATAACGTATATCTATAAATGTGAATGTCTGTTCGGTGTACGTTTATCACGTCTGAACCACGAGACATAAATATCTAAAAACTTGTAGAGTTACTAACGTCTACCCGGGGAACGCTTTAGGCACGGTTTTATGGCGATCGGATAGCTATATATATATATATATATATATATATATATATATATATATATATATATATATATATATTAATGTCAATGTGTGTTCGGTGTATACTCATCACGTCCGAACGACAAGATACAGAGACTTAAATATTTGTACAGTTACTAATTTATAACTGAGGAAGGTTTTAGGCACGGTTTTATAGCGATCTGATAAATATTTAGTAATTTGAAGAATATAACGCGAAATGGGGAACAATAATTACTCTTTAAAGTTATATTTACTCTTTGAAAATGGTTTTATTGGTTGCATTGTTGCTTGAGGGTTCATAATGATGAAAGGGTGAAATGTATTGGGATGGAAAGTTATCGGTGTATATAAAATTCTACGTGTGTGTGTATGTTGACATTTCGCTCTGCAGCGAAAACTACAGAACGTAAACGAATGGTCTGTGTGTAATTGTTGTCCGAAGTTCCCCGTCGTACATTATAGCAGTTCCATGCCGATAACTATAAGGGGGTGGAAGATATGGTGGTTGAAAGTCGACAAATTATAAAAAAATTCGGACTGAAGGCCAGCGATGACGTTTGCGACTCTACAGCAAGGAGGTTACATACAGCGAAACGTGATGCCACAGACCATATTTTTGGTCTATGCGTGTTACAATGTCTCCAGCTCTTTCTCTGTAAGGATAAGCATACAAATAATTTTATTTTTTTACTTGAATGTTGATTAAAAATGTTTGTTTCTAAAGAAGGTCTTTTATTTCATTTCATCCTTCAAAACCAGTCTCATAGCACACTACTGAAAGTTAGCAATGGTAATACTATCGATGACAGTACTGCTAAGGTAGAATTACTAAACACAGCTTTCCGAAATTCTTTCACTCAAGAAGACGAAGTGAACATTCCAGTATTGAGTCCAAGAACAGCTGCCACCATGCGAAACGTAGATGTTCCTGGAGTAGTAAAACAACTTAATTCACTAAACAAAAATAAATCTTCCGGGCCAGATTGTATACCAACTAGATTCCTCTCAGAGTATGCTGATGCAATAGCTTCGTACTTAGCTATAATTTACAACCGATCACTCAGCGAAAGATCCGTACCCAAAGACTGGAAAGTTGCCCAAATTACTCCAGTATTCAAGAAAGGCAATAGGAGTGATCCACAAAATTACAGGCCTATCTCATTGACTTCGATCTGCAGAAGGATTTTGGAAGATATACTTTGTTCGAACATTATGAACTACCTCGAAGAGAACGAACATTTCAACCAATAGTCAGCACGAATTCAGAAAGTATCGCTCTGGAGAAACACAGCTTGCCCTTTATTCACATGAAGTATTTTAATTCTGTGCTTCGTCGACGCCCTGTTTGTGTCATCAAGTGTTACTGTACTCACCATGGCTTTTATTATTCCGCGTAAGTTTTTTTTACCACCGTGTCTCTTTTAATTTCGATCTATGTGTTTTTAAATTCTCCTTGTGTCTTGTAATTGTCTCAATTATCATTCGCATTCATTTTGTTAATCTACTTTCATTTTCTCCTTTAAAACTGTATATTCGCATTTGTACTTCTATCGGCTGCAGTCTGCTCCACATGGGGCGAGAAATCCAATTAAAAGAAATGAATAAAAAATAAAAAAATAAACATAAAAAAGGAAGGAAAATGAAAGTGGAAAGGAATCTACTGACCGAAATTCGTTTAGAGATCTGTGTAGAAGGCCATGTATGGGTGGGTAGCCATGGTGTAGTAGCCGAGCGGTCTAAAGCGTCTCGCTGCGGAGCGCGCGGTTGTTCGCCGTGGAGGTTCGAGTCCTCCCTGGGGCATGGGTGTGTATGTGTGTTTGTCCGTAGGTTAGTTTACTTAGGTTTAAGTAGTTTGTGAGCTACGGACTGATGACCACGCAGTTTGGTCCGATAGATTTAGAAACATTTGAACATTTGAATGGGTGGGTAAGATGGATATGGAGTAACATGATGGACGTTGCGTGTCTTGTTTGAATGGGGCTTGGGTTGTCGTTATGGTTGCTTGTTACTAAAGTACTCCAAGCCACACAAAGAATCTAACTTCAAAATAGAGAAGTTCTTGTTCATGTTAATAGCAGTACAGTCTCCAAGGTTCTTCTACCAAATTAAAGTCGTTGATAGATGAGAACGGATTTTCATTGTTTTGTCGCTGCTTTTGTGTCTCGTTTCCGTCGTAGGTGTCGGTGGCCGAGTAGACAGACCGACACAGGAATAAAGGATGCACGCTTGTGCAGGTACGAAGGTGACAGCAGAAACTAGAAACACTAGAGTAAATTAGAACGAGATATATATTTCTTAGAGACTTAGTAATACTTAACTTTTACGTAGCTCAGTACTGCAGAATGCTGATACATAGTTGAGCTAGGGGCCTGCCTAGTGCCTATCCGATAGCAAAGTCTTCACTGGTGCCTGTCTGATTCCGAAGTGTTAGCTGGTTTCTATCTCAGTCCCAAGTGAACGATGTCGTTCAGTGGTGGCCACGAGCGGAGTCGCAGCAGAGGGCGCTCGTGGCTGACGTCGTAAGAACGCCGCGCCGTGAGTGCATGGCGGCGCGCGGCGAAAGTAGGTGGCGCGCACTTTGAACTTGTGCGACACCACACATTGATTCTTCCATCACACTACAGCACTGTATACAACTGGTTTAAAGCTCCTGGCAACCGAACTTACAAGAACGTACCACAGCTGTCTACGACTTTCAGCAGCTTACACCTGCTTACTACTTACAACTGCCATCAACTACCGCTTGCCGTCAGTAGCGGCACGTTTAAATACAAAGATTTTGGCACCCAAGTCGCGAATACGTCATGTCACGTGACGTGAGTCAGCAAGACTCAACGCAAGTAAGAAGACCTCTGAAGATGTCCGGCGCAGCTCTGGACGAAACGTTAGGTGAAACTGAAAAGTTTTATGGACCACGGCCTTATAACCCGGAAGTTCTACCAACAACTATGACATCCGGTCCTGAATGCCTTCATTGCATTTACAAATTCTGTTTCAAATAAATTGACTACAAATTTTGGAAGAACTTTACAACAGTTCGATTAGTGGTTAACAAGTAATATAACTGGTTGGTAATGAAAATGTTACAATTCATGCAATAAATTAATTATCTAAAGGTAAGTGGTGCGTATTTCGCTACACGGCCGCTAGGTGATACGATAACCTCTGATCTGTCACTTCATGTAAACGAACGAGTCCGCACCTGACGTCTTATGACTGATCTTCAAATTCAAGATTTTACCAAAATTTTAAGTTAACGACAATTTACAAGTGAAAAAATGTTCATAAAGGTGTATGGTTTATAAAAACTTAATAGATGACAATTCTAGTTTTCCGTAAATAGTTCGAAACTGATATAATCGTTAGACAAACTGTTAGGTTCATAAAATTTACAATATTCTCGTTTAAAAAAAATATATTACTGGTATCTGTTTTATCGTTTTTGGCTCAGTTTAGGTTACGGTAGTAACACTAAAAGTGGGCCTTTGCGATCGTCTTTTGACAGCTCGAAATTTAAATAAAAATAACGGCTTAACTATTCATCTGACACGAAAATTGAATAACCGAATTTGTAGAGGCGAAAATTCTCTACACCTTTGCTATGTTATTTTTTTCTCATATATTGTAGCGTTTCAAAGATATTTGCAAAAGGCGATTTTGGGATGTATGTCTGTCTGTCTGTCCGTAACGTGTTCCCTACTTTTAAGACGAACCGTTCAACCGATCAGCACCAAATTTTACACATATGATTGTAGGCCGACAGAGAGCAGAACCTACCTTTTTCAAATTTTTCGGATAAAAAATACGGTAGTAATACAAAAAAAAGCCGTTTGTAATATAATTGTAATTGCAAACGAAAATTGAAATAACCTAAAATTGAATAACCTAATTGGTAGAGGAGGAAATTCTCTACAACTTAGCTCCCTTATGTTTTCTTTTCATATCTCATATCGTTTGAGAGATATTTGCAAAAATAACGGAGATTTGACACCCTCCATTGAATTAACGAAAACCAGCAGTTCGGAGATGTCACGTGACATTCCTCGCCCAGAACTCTCTCTGGCATACGCCATCTTGCGTTGCGTATTTGTTGATTCTCTTATTGTAACATTCACGTTGTCATTTCAAAGCAATGGTGCACTGAAGAATTAACAAAAACACATCGTTTTTGGTACGATAAATGATAAATGCCATATTAGCCTCAGTTAACAACGGCCATCAATAGTATGAGATTAAAGGACTCTTCTTTCGATTGATAGGCGTAGCGTAGTGGACAATGCACTGGACTAGGACGATAGAGGACGGTGGTTTGGAATCCGCCAGTACCAAATTTTTTTTCCTAATGGGTTTCAGACACTATTATTAATTTTTTATTATTTAGATAATTATTTTGGTCAAAAATGTTTGCAAAAACTTATAAAACTACAAAACTAAAGTGGACCGTAAAACACGACAGTGCGATTTTTTAACTCAGGATCTTTAATATTTTCTATGCAACGTCACAGTGACATGGGGGAAGGAGGAGATTAACGTAATAATGGAAGATGAACGTATCACAGCCACGATAAGTACAGAGGCTCATCAGGCAATAAAAGTTCATCCTCTCCACGTTTTAAGTCGTTAAGTAACACATTCCGCACATTATCGGCAAAATGAAGACGAAAAGCTGCCACGAGTTAAAAAGGGGGGACAAAAAAAAAGTGGGAGTGTAGAGGCGAAAGTGTGGGATTGAAACAGCGCGACAGCGAGATGAAAGGTGTGCTGGAGTAGTGCGCGTGTTATTTTACTCACCATGGCGTTTATTATTCTGCGTATGTGTGTTTTTTATGTTCAAATGTTTGTAAAGCTCAAGGGACTTAACTGTGGGGTCATCAGTCCCTAAACTTACAAACTACCTATGAACTAACTTATACAGAAGACGAGACAAACATCCATGCCCGAGGGGGGATTCGAACCCCCGACGGCGGACGGCCGCGCGCTCCGCAACACGGCGCCCCAGCACGCGCGGCTAATCCGCCGCGGCTGTGTGTTTCTCAACACCGTGGCTCTTTTAATTTCGATCTATGTGTTTTCCAACTCTCCTTGTCTCTTGTAACTGTGTCAATTTTCATTTGCATTCATTTTGTTAATTCTACTTTTATTCTCTCCTTTAAAACTGTACATGTTCACATTTTACCAATTTGTACTTCTCTCGGCTGCAGCCTGCCCCATATGAAATCCAAAATCATAAAAAAAGAAAGAAAAGGAGACCAATCAGAAAAAATGAAAGTGGAAAGGAATCTACAGGCCGAAATTCGTTAGAGATGACAAGTGCAATTGGCAGAGATCTGTGCAGATGGCATTGGATGGGCGGGTAAGATGGGTATGAAGTAACATGACATGGGGGTAGAAGGAGATCAACTAACATAATAAAGGAAGAAGAACGTATCACAGCCACGATGTGTACAGACGCCCATCTATATATATAAAAATGAATTGCTGTTCGTTAGTCTCGCTAAAACTCGAGAACGGCTGAACCGATTTGGCTAATTTTAGTTTTGGAATACTCGTGTAAGTCCAGGGAAGGTTTAAACGGTAATAAAATATGGAAAAGTTGTCCGGAAAAGAGGAAAATCGGGAAAAAATGAAACAGCTTTTTCCATTGAGCTATCAATACCGTTTGTCCAAATGCGATAAAATTTTGTACATTTCTTGTTGAAAGCAAGAGGAAGGTTCGGATCAAATAAAAATTTGGAAAATTCGCCAGAAAAAATAGTAAAATTTAGGAAAAACCGAAAGTAAATGTTTATCTGTGAGTAAAAATCGATAGCCACATGGTTGTAAGAGCATCACTTGAGAACGGCTTGACAGGACAAGATTTGTATGAAATAATTTTTGGAAAATCTACCGGAAAATTGGAAAATTTGAGAAAAACTGAAAGTGCGTTTTTAATTGTTTTTTTTTTTTTATTGAATTCAGCACTATAACTGACTATTCGTACTACGGATAGGGGAAATTCATTTCTTTGTTGTGTTCGTTATAGTCTTGGAAAAGTTTTTAGTAAAAACAAATAGGGGCAGTTAGAAAGGAAAGGCGCAAAATTCGAACCAAATTCCTTTTTCAATGTGTTTCTAAATCTACTCAAAACTATAAGTGGAGAACCATTCATCCGATTGCGATAGAATTTTGATCATTTGACGTTCAACGAAAGATGAACGTTCTTATTAAGTAAAAATTAGGAAGGTTATCCGGAAAATTTGAAAATTCGTGCGAAACTGAGAGAGCGTTTTTTAATAGGATATCAATATCATTCGTCTGATTGCGATAAAATTTTAAATATTTGCCATTCAAAGCAAGAGTAACGTTCTTTTGAAATAAAAATTTGGAAAAGTTTCCCTGAAAATTGGAAAATTCAGGAAAATATAAAGAGATTTTTATATAAAATATCAATAGCATTGACTGTGATAAAATTTTGCACATTCGACGTTCAAAGCGGGAGGAAGGTTTGAGTGAAGTAAAAGTTTGGAATAGTTCGCCGCCGGCCGCGGTGGCCGAGGGGACTGAGGCGCTCCAGTCACGGTCTGCACGGTCACTACGGTCGGGGGTTCGAATCCCCCCTCGGGCATGGATATTTGTGCCGTCCTAGTTCGTAAGTAGTTCATAAGTAGTTTGTATGTTTAGGGACTGATAGCCTCGTAGTTAAGTCCCATAGACTTTGCAAACATTTGAACATTTGAATAGTTCGCCGTAAAATAGAAAAAATTGTGTGAAACTGAAAGAGGTTTTTTCTTTCGGATATCAATATCATTCGTACGATTGCGTTCAGAAATATACTTTGAAAGAATAAAGTTCGCTTTAAACGATCTGAACCCGTTTATGGACTGTCAAAGATAAAAATGAATTGTTGTTAGTTAGTATCACTGAAACTCGAGAATGGCTGATATATATATATATATATATATATATATATATATATATATATATATATATATATATATTCTAGTGCAGATCGTGTAAAGCGAAATTTATTCTTTGGAAGTATATTTCTAAATGCACCCAACATAACAACCAAGTCATTATTTTGCATGTTTTAAATCTAAAGTTTCCTCGCAATTTTTCCATATTTTATCACCGTTTAAAACTTCCCTGAACTTGCACGAATGTGACATGAATATTAAACTGAACATGTGTGCGTGATTTGCCCACTCTTTCCACCCACTATCGAGCCGATATTTAGACTATCTGATGATGCGTTATAAATCTACTGGGTGTAAAATACACATGATTGAAATTATTACGGTTTATATTAGAGGTAAGTGATACGAAGTTCACCGGGCCATCTAGTCAAGCAATAAAAGTTCATCCTCTCCACGTTTTAAATCGTCAAGTAACCCATTCCGTACATAATCGGCACAATGAAGACGAAAAGCTGCCACGAGTTAAAAAGTGGGACAAAAAAAAGTGGGAGTGTAGAGGCGAAAGTGTGGTATTGAAACAGCGCGGCAGCGAGATGAAAGGTGTGCTAGAGTAGAGCAGCTGGTATCTGGGACTCTTCTCTCTCTCTCTCTCTCTCTCTCTCTGTCGTTCGCTAGCTCGCCTCTGCGCTTTGTGGCGGTCGTGTGCCGTTAACCGCGACAAGCCTCTGCCAGAATCACGCCCCAGGAATAATCGCTGTGCTGCGACACACGGACAGAGCGGCAGTTTTCGGCGTGGAAGCGTTTCCCGAGTGGACGGGTCTAACAGGCCAACGCCACTGCAGTCTGTGTGGACTGCTGTACACTAGAGTTCTAGTCGACAAAGCACGGCTGGACTCTGGCCTGTTTGACGCCTCACAAAGTATCCAACCTCTCTGTCTCTGTCTCTCTCAATCTTTTAGCAAATCACGCGCGGTAGCAAAGCGAAAATGGACTGACGCGCATCTCACTGTGCTTTTGATTTGCAGCGATGTCTCGTTGCAGTAGTAATATTGCGATGATTTCATTGTGGTTATAGTTTTTATCTACGAACTTTATACAAACAATGGTATTATGGTCTCTGTCTCCCTCAATCTTTTAGCAAATCACGCGCAGTAGCAAAGCGAAAATGGACTGACGCGCATCTCACTGTGCTTTTGATTTGCAGCGATGTCTCGTTGCAGTAGTAATATTGCGATGATTTCATTGTGGTTATAGTTTTTATCTACGAACTTTATACAAACAATGGTATTATAAGTAAGGCGAGGCATTGAATTAAGATTTTTGCTGTGGCCAGAATTCGAACCCCGGACCTCCCACTTACAAAGCGGGCGTTTTAGACCGCTTGTTTTATTACTTAAGACATTAATTTATTTCATACTAGATGACCCGGTGAACTCCATATCACTTACCTCTTAATATAAACCATATTAATTTAAATCACATGTATTTTAGACCCAGTAGCTTTATAAAGGAACCATCAGATAGTCTATCTATCGGCTCGATAGTACGCCCGTTAGCAAAGTGAAAATGGACTGACACGCATCTGACTCTGCTTTGATTTGCGACGATTTGTCACGTTGCCGTAGGAACATTGAGACGATTTCATTGTGGTTATAGCTTTCATCTACAAACCTTATATAAACGATGGTATTAACTCTAAGGCAAGGCATTCAATTAAAATTTTTCTGTGCCTGGGATTCGAACCTCGGTAGTAACATTGCGACGATTTCATTGCGCTTATAGTCTTTATCTACGACTTTTATATAAACAACTAGCAGAAAATTTATTTATTCCTGCCATTTTTGTCAAAATTAATACGTCGGAAGGCATCCATATGTTCCTTGTACCTAACTCTAAATGATGTGCCGGTCGCGGTGGCTGACGGGACTGAGGCACTCCAGTCACGGTCTGCACGGCCACTACGGTCGGGGGATCGAATCCCCCCTCGGGCATGAATATTTGTGCCGTCCTTAGTCGTAGTTATTTCATAAGTAGTTTGTAAGTTTAGGGACTGATGACCCCGTAGTTAAGTCCCATAAGCTTAACAAACATTTGAATTCTACAAACATCTGAACATTGTTTGAACTTCAAACTGTGCCACAATTGGTCGGCTTCATTCCCGCGTGCTAACAACTGTTCTGTTGCCGACATTACCCCCTAGGCCTGTGTCGGCGATTGAAAAATTTTACCAAAGTACCTACGTGTTGGGAACTTTTGGATGAATATTCCCTACCCGATTTTAATGCTTAAAACTAAATACATGTAGGGAAAATTCCCTACGTCTGGCAACACTGAGGCCCATACACATTAGCAACTGCGAAGCGTTGCCGGGTTTGCTAGTCAAGCAATAAAAGTTCAGCCTCTCCACGTTTTAGCTCGTCAAGTAACTCATTCCGTACATTATCAACACAATGAAGACGAAAAGCTGCCACGAGTTAAAAAGTGGGACAAAAAAAAAGTGGGAGTGTAGAGGCGAAAGTGTGGTATTGAAACAGCGCGGCAGCGAGATGAAAGGTGTGCTAGAGTAGAGCAGCTGGTATCTGGGACTCTTCTCTCTCTCTCTCTCTCTCTCTCTCTCTCTCTCTCTCTCTCTCTCTCTGTCGTTCGCTAGCTCGCCTCTGCGCTTTGTGGCGGTCGTGTGCCGTTAACCGCGACAAGCCTCTGCCAGAATCACGCCCCAGGAATAATCGCTGTGCTGCGACACACGGACAAAGCGGCAGTTTTCGGCGTGGAAGCGTTTCCCGAGTGGACGGGTCTAACGGGCCAACGCCACTGCAGTCTGTGTGGACTGCTGTACACTAGAGTTCTGGTCGACAAAGCACGGCTGGACACTGCCCTGTTTGACGCCTCACAAAGTAACACCCTGTCTCTCTCTGTCTCTCTCAATCTTTTAGCGAATCCCGTGCGGTAGCAAAGCGAAAATGGACTGACACGCATCTCACTGTGCTTTGATTTGTCACGTTCCGCTAGTAACATTGCAACGATTTCATCGTGGTTATGGTTTTTATCCACGAACATTATATAAACAATGGTATCATATGTAAGGCGAGGCACTGAATTAAATTTTTTTCTGTGGTCGGGATTCGAACCCCGGTAGTAACATTGTGATGATTTCATTGTGATTACAGTTTTTATCTACGAACTTTATATAAACAACTAGCTGAAAACCCGGCGTTGCCAGGGTATTTATTTATTCTTGCCATTTATCAGCTATATATTCATTGGTATAAGGGATGTATGTTTTTATCTTTGAGCGTCTGTTGATCGTCGTATTGCTCCACATTTTACGGATTTTTGTTCGCCACACTCACCCACCGCCACACACCGCTACCAAACCACCATAGTGCGCACCGACAACCTAAAGGCTACTCTCATGCATAACCGCCATTGGTCTGCAGTGAATAATTTTGGCTGCCAAGTGAAATATACGGACATACGGCCCACGTTCCATTTTTATATATGTACTAGCTGAAAACCCGGCTTTGCCCGGGTATTTATGTATTTATTCCTGTCATTTTTGAGGTATGCATTCCCTTGTATAAGGGCTGTATGTCTGTAAAATCTCTTGGGAATACAATTAGTAGTAAAGAAGGAATAGATTAAAACTTTGTGCGGGAAGGGGAGATTTTCCATGAACGTTACTGTTTATGTGCTCACATCTCATGAAGTACGCGTCGTACTGTGATACAATTTAGAAGGTAAACTCGATTATATGCGTGCATACTGCCTGTAAAATTTACTACCGCTACAATTTGTAGTGTTCAAATCATAAATTGTAGCGTCATACCAAGAGCCGTACTTTTACTGCATAAACAACGGAAAAGTAGTAAGCGAGAAACTTTTTTCCTTTCATCATTTTACTACGGTTGCCAGCGAAAAAAAGTTTAATAAAGATTTGAAATTATGTTTAAAGTGTGTTGCAAGTCGCTAAGTACTGTCATAACGGGTGAACGCCACTGCAGTCTGTGTGGACTGCTGTACACTAGCTTCTGGTCGACAAAGCACGGCTGGACTCTGGCCTGTTCGACGCCTAACAAAGTACCACCTCTCTGTCTCTGTCTCTCTCAATCTTTTAGCAAATCACGCGCGGTAGCAAAGCGAAAATGGACTGACGCGCATCTCACTGTGCTTTGATTTGCAGCGATTTGTCACGTTGCGGTAGCAGCATTGCGACGATTACATTGTGCTTATACTTTTGATCTACGAACTTTATACAAACAATGATATTAAATATAAGGCGAGGCATTGAATTAAAATATTTGCTGTGTCAGGTATTCGAACCCCGGACCTCCTGCTTACTAGCCAGGCGCTTTACACCACTTTGTTTCATTATTAACAGTCTTATAACGAAACATTATTTTTGTAGCACTAAACGAAACATACAGACAATTTGACCATTTCGGTTTTTCTCGTAATTTTTCTTGTTATTTCATGTAAGTAAGTTCTCACAGACATTATATTAACTTTTTAGCATTTTCAATATTTATTTTTACGTTAATATTCGAGAAAAAGCGAAAAGAATTAAATAAAAACAGAAAAAACATCGGATAATTCCGAACTACTTACCGTATTCAGATTCTGAAAACAGCAATAAAATGAATGTTTGTATAGTACATTGCTTATATGTACAAATAATTAAATAAACATATTAGTCCAAATAGTGTATGTAGGCCTATATTCTGGAAGATCGACACCTTCAACAACTGCATTTGTTATATTTTCTGCAGTATCTCCTCGCTCGACCAGGTTGGCATCATCTTCATCTTCCGATGGACTGGAACTCGGTTCAATTTGGCCTTCATCAAGAGCTTGATCATCAGACGTGACAAAATCCGGATCAGCGTCTGAATCATCAACGCTAACGTCAAAATCACTGTCATCTTTACTGACGACAGCAGCCAACACTCTACTACGAATTTGCTCACCAAAATCTGCATCCCAAGGCCGTACATGACGACAACGACAAGGATTAGCCATTTTATGTGCAATACAAAAAGTTTAGAAGTAGAACAGCGACCCACAACACATACCACTGTGAGCTGTTGAGTGAAAAATACGGTGAGTTTGACAGATGACTGCTCGCCGGTAAGCGAAACACGCAGTATATCTGACCGACCGACTCTACACTAAGTGCCTGTTCTGGAGGAAACCGTCAGGTAGACTAACCACTACGTAATGAAACTTCACTCTGCAGCGGAGTGTGCGCTGATATGAAACTTCCTGGCAGATTAAAATTGTGTGACTGAACCGGGACTCGAACCTGGCACCTTTGCCTTTCGCGGGCAAGTGCACTACCGACTGCGCTATCCCGACACGACTCACGATGCCGCCTCACAACTTTACTTCCGCCAGTACCTCGCCTCCTACTAGTCTTGCGTGTGTGCAGGAGAGCTTCTGTGAAGTTTGGAAAGTAGGAGGCGAGGTACTGGCGGAAGTAAAGTTGTGAGGCGGCATCGTGAGTCGTGTCGGGATAGCACAGTCGGTAATGCGCTTGCCCGCAAAAGGAAAAGGTCCCAGGTTCGAGTCCCGGTTCCGGCACACAATTTTAATCTGCCAGGAAATTTCATTTCAGCGCACACTCCGCTGCAGAGTGAAAGTTTCATTCTGGAAACATCCCTTAGGCTGTGGCTAAGCCATGTCTCCATCATATCCTTTGTTCCAGGAGTGCTAGTCTTGCAAGTTTCGCAGGAGAGCTTCTGTGAAGTTTGGAAAGTAGAGGCGAGGTACTGGCGGAAGTAAAGTTGTGAGGCGGCGTCGTGAGTCGTGTCGGGATAGCACAGTCGGTATTGCGCTTGCCCGCGAAAGGCAAAGGTCCCATGTTCGAGTCCCGGTTCCGGCACACAATTTTAATCTGCCAGGAAGTTTCATAACCACTACGTGTCGGGGAGCTAGGGGACGGGATAGGAGGAAGGTACTGTCACTGGCAGCCATCAAGGTCACGCAGTTTAGTCAATACAAAAGCACAAGAAATCCAATCGGTACAACTGAGCGATGTTTCGTTATAAGTGTTAAAAACATCATTTTATTTCATAAATATAATATATAAAGTATAGTGTCCGTATGTTTGTGTGTACGTGTTGCATACAAATCTACAGTTTTGCTCCAATCTTTATAAAATTTAGCACACGTAAGCTTCAATCCACGAGGACGGTCGCCGTAAGTGTAAGAATCACGTACGATATACAGTTCACGAGATATGACGTCATAAACAATGAGTTACCCGAAAAACAGCTGCATTTGGTGACAATGCTGCTCATTTTCTCCTAAACCATTGGACCGATTTCAACCAAATTTGGTACACTCATTTCTTACCGTGAGTTAACAATTGCTTCACGGTTAAGAACCACATACGGCACATGGTTTAGAAGATATGACGTAATAAACAATAGGAATTGCAAAAAAACTGCTACAAAATGCGGCGAGACTTTATAAAAACACTGTATGACAATGGCAGTAGTTAGCGACGTGCAACAAACTTTAAACCTTTATTAAACTTTTAGTCGCTGACAACCATAGCAAAATGATAAAAGGAAAAAGTTTCTCACTTACTACTTTTCCGCTGTTTATGGAGTAAAACTACGGCTCTCGCTATAACGTTACAATTTATAATTTGTACACTACAAATTGTAGCCGCAGGAAATTTTACAGACAGTATACACACATATAGTTGAGTGTACCTTCTAAATTATATCACAGTACAACATGTAGTTCATGAGATATGAGCACATAAACAGTAACGTTCATAGAAAACCGCCCCATAATGCACGATGTTTTATGTATTACTTCTTTACTACCAATTGTATTCGCGAGATTTTACAGACATACAACCCTTATAGAAACGAATATATACCTTGAAAGATGGCAGGAATAAATAAATACCCGGGCAACGCCGGGTTTTCAGGAAGTAACAATTTAAACTGACAATCTTCCGTCTTCAAAACAAAGGATTACTTAAAATACAAAGACATAAAATGACTCAGCTCGTTGCACGCTCTATTTTCGGAGTTAGACTTCTCGAAATGTAGTTTTCCGCTTGTCACAGCCCACCGCGAATCGTTTCACGTATCATATTCTCTCAACTCCGATGGTGCTAAACGCCGAAGATGTCCCGTCCCACTTCGTATTACGGTAATTTGCTCGTATTCTTCCTGTTTTTTTTTTTTTTTTTTTTTTTTTTTTTTTTTTTTTTTTCATTGTTCCTCATCGTATTTCTTCTTCAAAAATTCAAATGTTTGTAAATCTATCGGACCAAACAGAGTGGTCATCAGTTCGTAGCTTACGAACTACTTAAACTAAGGTAAACTAACCTAATGAGAACACACACACACACACACACACACACACACACACACACACACACACACACCCATGCCCCAGGCAGGACTGGAACCTCCGACGGAGAGCAACCGCGCGCTCTACAGCGATGCGCCTTAGACCGCTCGGCTACTCCACCGCGGCGTTTCTTCTTCCTTTATACCTTTGAGTAATTGGCAAATAGTGTTTCCGTTCGTGGGTTTTGTAAGGGCAAGAGTTTCTTTGCCTTACACTATATATCTGGAAATCCTTGTAGGTATCTTCCTTACTTTTTTAACCCTTGTCTCCGCAAATTATACTTCGTTCTAAAATCAGGTTACCTTGTTAACGCAATTGCGGTACAGTCACGGTTGGCAACACTTAGCACTGCGTATACATGAAATTGTTGCAGCAAGGCATTGTAACTGTTGTTGGCTACAGTTGCTACTGTTTCACAGCGTTGTGAACTGTTCATTACTGTGTACTGACATCCTGCGCCGTCTATGAGCAGTCTCTCGAACTACATGAGTCTTCCCTACCGTCGTGCGAGAAAAAAATAAAATATATCACTAAGTTAGCTGCATCACCAAATTGGGTTTCCTGCGCCTCGGTTGCACAGTGGTAGAGTGTAAGACTACAAATCCAAACTCGCAAAGGTCATGGAACGGATGGCTTTTCCTCCCGCCTTTGTCCTCGTAATTATGCGCCTCCTTCGTGGAGCTTCTTCGACGGTGATGGTCAATGGACGAACGTCAGAACCAGTACATATCGCACGATCAATACGACAGGGTTGTCCTCTGTCAACGATCCTGAATGCCATCGCCTTAGAACCCCTTCTCTGTGGCTTGCAAAGTCTGTTATCAGGGATCACCCTGCGGGGACATACATTCAATTGCCGCGCCTACGCAGACGATCTCGTCTTCATCGTACAAACCAAAGAGGAGGTTCAGGAGGCGACGCGATTGATCGAGAAATATGGCAGCGGAGCGGGTAGCCATATGAATATAGCCAAATCCTGCGCGATGAACATTGGACAGGGACTTCCGGATGGAAGCGTAGCCCCATTAAGAACTACAGAGACTCTCCGCTGCCTGGGAATAATTTTCACTCCAGACATCCAGCGGGTAGCCATATGAATATAGCCAAATCCTGCGCGATGAACATTGGACAGGGACTCCCAGCGGGTAGCCATACGAATATAGCCAAATCCTGCGCGATGAACATTGGACAGGGACTCCCAGCGGGTAGCCATATGAATATAGCCAAATCCTGCGCGATGAACATTGGACAGGGACTCCCAGCGGGTAGCCATACGAATATAGCCAAATCCTGCGCGATGAACATTGGACAGGGACTCCCAGCGGGTAGCCATACGAATATAGCCAAATCCTGCGCGATGAACATTGGACAGGGACTCCCAGCGGGTAGCCATACGAATATAGCCAAATCCTGCGCGATGAACATTGGACAGGGACTCCCAGCGGGTAGCCATACGAATATAGCCAAATCCTGCGCGATGAACATTGGACAGGGACTCCCAGCGGGTAGCCATACGAATATAGCCAAATCCTGCGCGATGAACATTGGACAGGGACTCCCAGCGGGTAGCCATACGAATATAGCCAAATCCTGCGCGATGAACATTGGACAGTGACTCCCAGCGGGTAGCCATACGAATATAGCCAAATCCTGCGCGATGAACATTGGACAGGGACTCCCAGCGGGTAGCCATACGAATATAGCCAAATCCTGCGCGATGAACATTGGACAGGGACTCCCAGCGGGTAGCCATACGAATATAGCCAAATCCTGCGCGATGAACATTGGACAGGGACTCCCAGCGGGTAGCCATACGAATATAGCCAAATCCTGCGCGATGAACATTGGACAGGGACTCCCAGCGGGTAGCCATACGAATATAGCCAAATCCTGCGCGATGAACATTGGACAGGGACTCCCAGCGGGTAGCCATACGAATATAGCCAAATCCTGCGCGATGAACATTGGACAGGGACTCCCAGCGGGTAGCAATACGAATATAGCCAAATCCTGCGCGATGAACATTGGACAGGGACTCCCAGCGGGTAGCCATACGAATATAGCCAAATCCTGCGCGATGAACATTGGACAGGGACTCCCAGCGGGTAGCCATACGAATATAGCCAAATCCTGCGCGATGAACATTGGACAGGGACTCCCAGCGGGTAGCCATATGAATATAGCCAAATCCTGCGCGATGAACATTGGACAGGGACTCCCAGATGGAAGCGTAGCCCCATTCAGAACTACAGAGACTCTCCGCTGCCTGGGAATCATTTTCACTCCAGACATCCGTCGTACCACAGCCATGAACTTTAGGCGACTACTTCAGAACATCAGGACTGGAGTTCGAAGTCAGTTGTTGCGAGCGATGGACATGATACAGAAGGTGAAATTCATTAACATCTATATGGCATCCCGTATAACACACATTGCACAAATTTTACCAATTCCTAGAGCGATGGCACGACAGATCCAAGCAGCCTTTGGTTACTTTGTCAGTAACGGTCACATCTTCAAGGTCAAGTACGACACCCTCACACTCCCTAAGGCGGGTATTACACTGTAAAAGATCTTTGTCAAAGATCTTTTATCAAAGCTCTTTGGTCAAATCTTTGACAGTGTAATGGGTCATCTTTTATAAAAGATTTCTTTTATAAAAGATATTTGATAAAAGTTCGCGAGAGAGCCTAGCTTTTATAAAAGTTCGCCATTGTATACATGCGTCTTTCCTTGCTTTGACGCCTTTTAACCTGCAAATTTACGTAAAAGTGTATTTGTTGTGTCGCTACTGCCACAGTGATCGTTTCAAAGTGAGAAGTGTCCGTAATATTTATTAATACGAAGCACATTTACTAAAATATACGGTTAGAAGCGTATAAAGAAAAAGCTACTGCTGTCAGTTCTATTCAAAGTGGCTCACTGAGGTTGATGATAGGGAAGAAATGGCTCAAGGATATATGGAGATGCATAAGTGAAATAAATGTTTTTATTTGTACTATAACCTAACCTCGTAATTCCTCCTAAAGTGATTTACATCTTGGTTCACTTATGTCTGGAATAATACGTGAAATCTTAGGCCTACACTGTAGGATTCGTGTATTTTACTGCCTGCTGGAATAGATTTTGTATGTTGATATAAATGGGAGGATCTTCAGTGGAAAGGGATTCATGATTTGCGTAATGAGGTATTGCGCTAGTTAGCTCCATATTTTTTTCTTGCTTTGCACGATGCTTTTCGACATTTAACAAGTCCAGGCATTTATACGGATATTTTGTATTTCGGAAAATCAGGCAAAACAAATGTCAGACTGCAGCAAACTATAAAAATGTCTTTCGCAGCGCATAATCCTCAATGAAGCATAACATGAAAGAACTACGAAAATATTCTCTCTTCTTAATTATGATAAAGTGTCTAACGAAGTTATGTTTAGCATGACACATGTTAAATTATTTCAGTGTTTCATTATTTACCCATTGACACAGCTTTAGGGCTTCCTGAAACATCGATTATGATGAAGTATTTATAAATATGTGGGTGAATTTAAATATTTGGTCACACGTTCTTAAACAATTTAGGTTATTATTTCCCAGCAGTGTAGCTCATGGGGTACATTTGTGCGAGCAGTTTTCGTATTTTCCTCTCGCTATTCACGGTTTTACCTAAAATTGTTTCCATTTTTCGTTCTTTCCAATGGATGCACTCCCGAGCAACATTATTTTACGTACTGTAACACAGACGCTTTACTATTTTGGAGTCTTATTCCGAGCAACTATGACGATATATTTTACGCTAGTGTAATGTGCTCCTGTGAAGTAGTTTCGTCAAAGTTCTTGGATAAAATCTTTGACAAAGATCTTTGTCAAAGATCTTTTACAGTGTAATACCGGCCTAAGCGGAAAGGGGGTCTAGCCTTGGTCAACGTCCTGGCACGCGCGACGGCGCTTTATATGCGTACAATCGTTAAGCTCTGGAATCACAGACTCCACAGTTATTACGGGTCTGTTGGTCGACGAACTTGCACCTACTTCACGCCACCCGCCGATCTTCCTTGCCCACATAGTACCAGCGCTCTCACACATCAAATTCTTTTTGCTTGAATATAGTTATATTCATCACGACTTTCCTCGTACCAGAGCTCCCGCTACGCGCAAACTGAATAGCCGGGTGTCGAGGAACCTCTACATGACACATATTAGACCTCTGATGACGTACGGTGCTCCGTGCTGGGCATACGCGGCGCCAACACGGCTGCGCCGCCTGCAGCTCATACAGAACAAGGTACTACGCATCATTAGCAGCGCTCCACGATACACACGCACCGTGGACCTTCACAATGAATATCGCCTAGAGCGCCTCTCGGTGGTATTCAAGAAACTCGCCACACGACTATACAGAAACTCGAGACACTCGAACAACCCCTTCATCCTACGCTTGGGGAACTACGATCACAACCATAGGTGGAAACATAATCGCCCAAAAACACTTCTCCTCAGAGACTAACCACCTACGGTCGTAGGGAACACCAACTCACAAACACGATGAACATGGCAAACCCCTGCAAAACAGCAATCTGACTGGCAATGCCAGCTGAGCCCACAGCCGACCTACAGGCAAAGCAGGGAAACCATATTCATCGCACTAAACACAAACAAACCTAAACAGTCCCGCACACTTAGCCAGTTCTATGACCGAACAGCCTAACTACCATGACATACTTGGCTATGTTACAGGTATTCTGCCACAGCCGATGTTGACGGGTAAACTGCCGCAGCCGACCCAGGAGACATCATTGGAGCTCAGCTGCAGCAGAACCTCGCATCAAACGGACTGATTCTTTATGACGAACCTAGCAAAGTTAACGGTACTGAGAAAGTACCCACTACTAACACTACCAACCCTTGCATGATCTGTCGCAGATAGCATACCGCTACTGCTCATACCTACCCCACTGTCGCAGAGGTTTTTTTTCCCTTGGCTCTTGCCTTGGCACTTTTTTTCCTCTGCCCTTACATACCTTTACCCTCCGTATACCTTTCGACCAATTCTATCTCCAGATGCACCGTATTAATGGGTGATCGCGCCCACACGTACGGATAACATCGCGGTTCCCACATCCCGTGATCCACCTTAGCAAACTAACTTAATTACGGAGGTGACAGTAGAACTTTTGTGACGGTCACCACGTTGGTGTGGGCGTGGAGGGGCCCCATCCTAGGCGCGATATTTATCAACTGTTAATGAGAACACATCCACGGAACGCCGTCGAAGGCCGCCAACCAGAGGTTACGTGGACGACGGTATGGCGCTCAGTGCACCAACCATACTTCACCGCAGAAACTAGCAGCATTTGGTATACCTTTGTCAATGGTAAATATCCGACGCGTCACAGACTCCACGCCATCTCCCTGGTGGACTCCCCGCTCTGCCTGAGGTGCAACGAAGACGACACCGACGAACACCGTCTGCTCTGCGGCGAGGCGGCGGCCGTATGGCACCTAGTCCAACAGATATTAGCCCTTTATCTCCGGGTACCAACAAACATGATTACCACGAAGATGATACTCCATCCGGATGCGACTTATTTCCCATCATCGAAGATGCATGCAGTCACTTGGATAAAGGGCATGGCCACCCATTATCTTTTGCGAGAAGGACCCAAGGACGTGATAGATTTCTGGACGTTCTTACTAACACGGCACGACATTATGAGACGGCACGCAAAGTACCGGTCTGTCTTTGCTAACTACTTAGGAAGCATTTTTACCAATCCGCCCCACAGTTGGAACCTTCCTAGGAGCTGAAAGGTGCGGAGCCCAGTCTCCTACATGGATCTAGAAGTTATTTAACATATTCCTATTGCTAACCAAGTAGTTTTTCTATCGCTCTCGACACGACGTATAAAGCAACACGATCAAATCGATGAAACGAACGCAGAACAGGACCAATCACCACACCTTGCCAAATACTTACGCAACGCATCAAGGTGCCCCCCGTAACTGGGTCGATACGAGTAAGAGAAGACAATTAAAACGAACAATAATTCGTACCGAAATCGAACATGGAGGAAGAATTATTTACGCGAAGACATACCCGGGTCCCCGTTGCGGAGAGTCGGACCCGAAGAATGTTTATTTCCGATATCTGAAGAGGACATCACTCATCTGTCATCCTTCCAGAAGCATATATTAAGTTCGATTTATTATATTTCGTATTATTTTTTAAATTATATTTTATTTAAATGTTCCAAAGAAAATACAATATGTTGACCATGTGAATCCAATGACCTGAAGGAAGGCAAAACAAATAAATGAAATTAATTCCACACCTACAATTCATTTAAATAAAATCCTGTTGGGAGACAGTATTAAGGAAGGTATTTCTTTTTCTTACTTTAAGAAATATATATATATATAGGAACAAAAAAAAAAAAAAAAAAAAAAAAAAAAAAAAGGTCGCGGGTTCGATCCCCGCCAGGTGCTAAGATTTTTATCTGTCACTTTCCATTTCTTTCACCTCTGGCAGTATTGCTCAAGTGAAAAATACCGAGTAGCACCGTGGTTCGGAATCCACGTTAAACTGTAGGTCCCCCTATAACTGGCTGGGTAAGTCAGTTCGAAGGTCGGAGGAAGGCAACGGCATACCACCTCCAAACAGCACCATGCCTAGTAAAGCACTGTGGTGTTCAAACCAATCTTCGGATTGTTGACGGCTTTACCTTTCTACCCTAGCTTTAATGAATGCAGGGAATCTGTCATAGTTATGCACTGTAAGAGGGAACAGGTAGCTCAGAGCAGATTGCTCGGTATTTTCCGTCAGACAGTATCGTGGACAGAGAACAGAGACTGCGGGGTCATGCTCTCTGAAATCTCATGACACCAGATACCGGTGCATTGTGCGCCCCTCGCCGCGAATATCTCTCACGGCACTGAATACCAGCACCTGACAACACCTGTCACGTTCAGACACGGCATCCGCCTGACGCTGTGTATCTGGTGGGTGCGGCGGCTATCTCGACCTGACTGACCAATCACGGCGCGGGCTGTTGGTCCCAGAGGCGTGGCTAGCCACTGCAGGCGGCGTGGTGGGGGTGCCAGGTAACGTGCAGTGACGTCACGTCGATACTGCCGCGCCAGGCGCTGGAGTCTCCAGTGGCGAGCTGTGGGGCGGTTTACGTCATCAGCAGAAGTGAGACTCCTATAAACCCGAGCCACAGAATAGGGAGTATACAGAAGGGAAAGCTGGAGGCGGCGCCTTTGATCTGTATGTTACCAAGCGTTGCGCTTGACGCCATATTGAAAAGCAGTAAACGCGGAACTATAGCCACTTAGTACTTTCGCTGGAAATGGACTTTTTACGAACTGCAGCTAATCTCACCGACTTTTACGAAAGGAAACGGCTTTCATCTATTTTGCGCCATCTTCTTGCACCTAATTGTAATCCAACGAAAAAAAAATAGCCCTAAATTTTAGTACAACTACGAAAATGTACAGTGGAGTTGATGATCGTTTTATTTGGTGCTTATCTCTAGAAAAATTCCAAATAACGCGAAGTTATGTTTGGGAAATTAGTTATAAATAAGAAAGTGACTTTACAACTGCCAGGTTTTATTTGACACGAATAAATTCGCACAAAATATTGAGTGAGATTTAGCAGTTCAACGTGATTACACAGAACTAATGACGTCTGGGCATATATAAAAGTTGTGTTTGCTTTAGGAGTATCATTAATTTACTGATCGGAGAAGGACATATAGAGGAATCTGTCAACCACAGAGCAGGAACAGCATAAAATAATTACTCCCCTTAATCAATTTGTTTGAGTATCCGAAGAGCATTCGCTGACAACATTAGCACGCTACGCCTCCAATGCCGTAAGTAAAATTTTACCTGCCTACTTACGCACTACTCTTTGTAATTCATTTTATATTATTACCTACAACGTTAAACTTATAAAATGTAAATGTACTTCAACATTTCGATGCCGTTGAACTGCTGCAGCAACAGCGAGAGTTATCGTCAAGAGAAGAAGCAAGGCTACTTTTAATAATTATTCACACATTGCTCTCATTCGAAACTGATAACATTTAACTTCCACTGCACATATAGCGACTTTCACTTACTGCTCAGCATGTTTTGGGAAGGTGAAGAAACTTATATCCTTATTTGTATTCGAATTATTGCGGCAATTAGGTGCTGAACACCATCGGCCGCCTTTTCTTTTATTGCTGCTCGTAATAAAAACGGACAGCTCCAACTACTGACACACAGTTCTTTCTTTTCACTGCACCAAATACTTGATTACTTCTATGCGATTCATGCAGTTAAAATACACAATTAAAAAATAAAGACGGCGCATTACCACGCTACAGAGTAGGGAGTGATCAAGCGTTTACTGCTTTTCAAGATGGCCGTTCCGCGCATGCGCACTAAATTTTGGACGACAGACTGCAGCGGGAGTTTCCTTTCTGTATACTCCTTATTCTGTGCCCGAGCTGAACTGTCCGCCATTTTTCCCCCAAGCTGCAGCAGTCGCCACGTTCCGGACGAAGCTCACGCGTTACCTCGCGTTTCATTCAACTCGCTCACACTCGCTAACTACTCACTGTATCGACGTGAAACTTTCATCAATGTGTTCCTTAAGAACTACACTACATTTTCATTTTAGTTTTATTTGCAGCAATAGTTAATTAAGAGGATATACTGACAGTTTCCGAACATGAACATTCTGACGACATTACGGAATTTTCGATATGTGAGAAACGTATTTGCTATTGATTTTAGTTGAAGAGATTAAGGGAATAAAATGTTCAAAATACATCAAATTTTCATCCAATCCAAATAGGAACTTTCATATCGGCGCACACTCCGCTGCAGAGTGAAGTTTCATTCTGGAAACATCCCTTACGATGTGGCTAAGCCATGTCTCCACCATATCCTTTCTTCCAGGAGTGCTAGTCTTGCATGTTTGCAGGAGAGCTTCTGTGAAGTTTGGAAAGTAGGAGACGAGGTACTGGCGGAAGTAAAGTTGTGAGGCGGCATCGTGAGTCGTGTCGGGATAGCACAGTCGGTAGTGCGCTTGCCCGCGAAAGGCAAAGGTCCCAGGTTCGAGTCCCGGTTCCGGCACACAATTTTAATCTGCCAGGAAGTTTCAGAGTATTTTCCTCAGCTGTCGACATAGAGACGGAAGAAGAGACACAGATGCCATGGCCAGCTTATGATGATGTGTTCGAATCTTTGACGAAGGACGGGAAAAATTATTCCTTTTCCTGTAAATTCTTTTGCTGTGTAAAAACAATTCAGAGCAGTCGAAAGTACAAAGCGAAATAGGAATTCATGTACAATTAGTTTTTTGCTTGCAGCGCCCCATACCACTAATTCTCCCTCTAAATCTGTCATACCGTAGCTCTCGATGCGAATGCACAATTTCAAATGTTTGCTCATTTGCTGACATTTCAGCGTGACAGATGCTGCGAATATATAGTAGGCAACAAATTCGGCAGTTTTCACAGAGACGCAAACAACGAACAAGATGAAACGTAACTTTCCTGAGATTGAACGTTAGAAAAACTACATTTGATGAAAATGAACAAACATTGAAATAGAGAGTGAAGACTGGCGTAATTATTACTTCAGTAGATAATCCATTAAGAGTCGTTAGAAGCTGGCGGTGTTATTCAGTTCTCTGATATACTGAGATAGATTGTTCCAGAGCCTGGTTCCTGCTACTGAAAAGGATTTTGAGAAACCGGCTGAGTGATGGATAGGGACAGAAAGGGTTTTGCTCTGACAGGAACGAGTAGTTCTGTTATGTTGATCAGATAAGAGTGTTAAGATATGAGGGACAGTGTACGTTGATAAGAGAGTAGAGGAAACAGAGTGTATGAAAATCTCTGCGCTTGTCAGCACGGAGCCAGGATAGCTGTGTATAAGCTGGTGAAATATGATCGAAGAGACGGACGTTACATATAATATCGAACGCAGGCTTTCATGGATAGTTCCAGATATCGTGAGATTTCCCAAGAAAGACCTTGCAAGGTAACATGAGCGTAATCTACAACTGGGATTACAAGTGCTTGTAGGAGTTTCCTTTTAAGTATATACAGGTGGCGTCTGTTCCGAAAGAACAGACGTCACTTCTCATCCTGCAGTTGTTATTGTTTCTTTTTAAGATCTAGAGGAAAGAACTTTTTATAATTATCTCTGCAGGGCACGAAGAGATGCTGATGCGAAGTTACACGCTGTGGTTGTCTCCTCAGCCCAATTTAGTTTGTCATCTATTATCACTGCTAGACTTTTCGCAGAGGGCGGAAAATAGATAGTTGTGTCGTTTAATGTTAATTTGTGTCTAATAGGCCTAGAATGATCTACTTGGATTGATCTTTAGTCCTATATTCTGTGCCTATTTAGATAGTGCGCATGTCAGAATTGAAATTCTCGAGTTCTGTTTTCAGGTTCCTTGGTTTTGCACCTAGATACAGCTGGAGGTTATGGGCACACATGTGGTATTTGCAAAAGGGCAGAATAGGTGACATGTCTTTCACGCCCTATGGTACGTATATTACGAGAAACTACACAATTTCTGATACTTTTTAACTCAATACTTAGATGAAGAGTGCATCGCAATATATTTGCGTCAGCTATATAGCCGTAAAGTACATTTTCAGTTTCCTCTGACATTTATTTTTGTCGCATATTTTTGGAAATATTTTTGTTTCATTTATTGGGCAAAAGCACTCCAGATAAAGAACAGTCTAGAGTGCAAATTTTTTCCCGACTAGTTTCGGTCTTCCCTTCGACCATCTTCAGGAAATATCGGTCCATTGATGTTGTGGAGCTGGCAGGAAACTTGGAGTCTTCAAGTGCGTCACTAGCAGTAACCTAGTAGTGACCTAGACACTAGCAGTGACGCACTTGAAGACTCCAACTTATGTTTTTTTTAAATGGACACCCTATATTTTTTGTTCAGCAATGCATAGCATGACAAATCACATAAACAATTGCGTTGATTGCATCGCAATATTCCAGTTACATCCCGAGATATTGCGACGCGAAGTTGACGCTTGAAATACGCGAAACTGCTCAGGACGAGCGCTAGCCGCGATGCAATCAACGCCATTGTTTATGTGACTTGTCATGCTATGGATTGCTGAAGAAAAAATATAGGGTGTCCATTAAAAAAGACATAAGTTTGTGTTAAAAAACACATTTCCTTTCGTTTTAGAATGTTTCCGAATATATACATTCGTGGGCCCCAGCCGTACATTGATACCGGTGAAAGTCGTTTACCAATAGCTGTTAATGTTCCAGAGATATTTTGGGTGGACAAGATAGCTTGGACAACTGTACATAAGTTTATTTTTGTCTCCCGCCGTCCTCCTGCCGTTTGATGATCCCGAGAATTCACCTCAGAGTGGAAGGGTTGGATGGGAATCACGCATCGACCCCCGCTACTTTTTCTGGGAACGGCGGAAGGTCCCCAAAATATCCAGCTCACCACCCTGCCCTGTCTACTCACTCATCGCCTGCGTGCCTCTTTATCTCTCTCTCTCTCTCTCTTTGCCCGCGGCGGGTAGCCCACTGTGCAGTAATCTGCAGACGGCTTAATAATTACACCAATATTGAATTATACATGGCGGACGGCTCAGATTGGAGTGGCTGTCGGGCAAATATTTGCCAGGCGGTTCCGCAGGCACCCTTCGTTTTCTCAGTAATCTCGTCCTCCCTGCGGGCGAGGGTAGGGGGATAGAGAGGGACAGAGACAGAGAGACGGAAACTCAGCGAGAGCGACAGAGACAGAGAGCACCCCGCTACTATCCACTCACCAGCCACTCTGCCAGAGAACTCTGCTCTCTGGTGCCAGATGAAAGAGTGACGCGGCCGTGATGACGTCACCAGTGCTGGACGCTCGCAAGCATTCGATAGAGTAGCCGACACGAGCGCTTTCAGAGGAATCGGAACTCTCCCACTGAGAATGCACCGGGGCCTATACTACTGTGTGAAGGGGTTCGCGTCGCTGAATCCCACTCGCGAGGTAGTCGTCCGTTTTTAAGGTCCAATTAACGGCACCGTGCACATGGACCTATATTACCCTATTCAGGGATCGAATTTTCGCAAATTCGTTTAAAATCAGAACCTCTCAACTCATTGTCAGCTACTCCGATAGTAATTTGGTGCTGCTGAAGATTACCCATCTGCCTACTCTGCTTGAACTTAGTAGCTGTATTCATACACGGGTTGCAGTGGCGTATTTCAGATTAATTGGTAAAGAAAGAGAAAGCACCACTTTCTTATATGTTTAATTTCGTAGTGCTTCTTAATAAGCGATTTCAAGGTACGGATGTTCTTTTTTCTGGTACATAGTTGGACATAGTGCCAGTCACAGCGTTTTCGAGGTAAACATTTCTCTCATCCGAAAAGCACGAAATTGATCTGTCGTTTACAAATAACTGAGATAAACGCCAATTTTTATTACGAAACGTGGAGTTAGCATGTATGCATGCTAGTTTGATCATCATTTAGTTGCAAATGATCACCAAACTAGCATGCACACGTATTAACTCCATGTTTCGTAATAAAAATGGCGTTTATCTTAGTTATTTGCAAAAGACAGATGTCCGCCTTTGATAACAAGCTACTCATAGTATACTGTTCATCTTCATGTATTTTTCGTAAAATCATCTACATATACTTAGATACTCTGCAAATCATATTCAAGTGCCTGGCAGAGGATTCATTAACCACTTTCATAACTTTTCTCTACCGTTCCATTATCTAACAGCGCGCAGGAAAAAAGAATACATACATCGTTCCGTTTCCGATCTGATTTCTCTTATTTTATTGGGATGGTCATGTCTCCCTATGCAGGTGGGTGCTAGTAAAATATCTTCAAAGTCAGATGGACAAATCGGTGATTGAAATTTCGCAAATAGATCCCGCCGCAATGAATAACGTCGTTCTTTTAATGATTTGCACCTCAGATATACAGGACCTATATTACTGTGTCAACGGTTTCACGTCAATGTAACTCACTCACGAGGTAATAGTCTCTTTCTAGGGTCCATTAAAGGCACTATGCACATATACCCTATTCAGGAATCGAATTTCCGCGTATTCTTTCGAAATTAGAACCTCTCACCTCAATGGCAGCGACTCACACAGAAGTTTGCTGCGGAAGATCACCCATCTGCCTACGCAAGTTGAACCTGAGTTAGTAGCTGTATTCAGACAAAGTTGCAGTGGCGTATGTCAGATTAATAGCAAGAGAAAGAGAAATCACCAGTTTGTTATATGCTTAATTTTGTAGTGTTTCTTGATGAGCGATATTGGGTAACCCTTTTTTTTTTCTTTTTTTTTTTTATTATCTTTTGTTACATAGTAGAACAAGAGAAACAGAAAAGAGAAATGGATAGGTTGAAGTCAGATATAGTGGGGATTAGTAAGACGGACGTGATGACGTCACGAGTGCTGGACTCTCGGTGGCATTCGATGGAGTAGCTGACACGAGCGCTTTCAGAGGAATCGGAACTCTGCTATCGAGAATACACCGGGGCCTATATTACTGTGTGAAGGGTTTCACGTCGCTGAAACTCACGCACGAGGTAAGCGTCCGTTTTTAACGTCCAATTAACGGAACCCAGCACAAGGACCTATATTACCGTATTCAGGAATCGAATTTCCGTATATTCGTTCGAAATTGGAACCTCTCACCTCATTATTATCTACTCGAACAGGAATATAGTGCTGCGGAAGATCACACATCTGCCTATGCAGAACGAAATTGACTTAGTTTCTGTATTGCAGATTAATTGGAAACAAAAGTACCAGTTTCTTATAAGATTAATTTTGTAGTGCTTCTTAGTGAGCGATATCGGGTGTCCGATTTTTTTTTTTTTTTTTTTCCTGTTACATAATGGTTACACAGTGCTACTCACCGCGTTTTCGAAGTAAAAATATCTTCTGTGATCCGAAAACCACGAAATTAATATTTTGCATATCTATATCTATAAATGTGAATGTCTGTTCGGTGTATGTTTATCACGTCTGAACCACAAGACGTAAAAAGCTAAAAATTTGTACAGTTACTAATGTCTACCCGGGAGGGTTTAGGCACGGTTTTATGACGATCGGATAGCTATTTATCTATATATCTTAATGTGAATGTCTGTTCGGTGTACGCTTATCACGTCCGAACGACAAGACGCAGAGACTTAAATATTGTACAGTTACTAGTTTATACCTGAGGACGGTTTTACGCACTGTTTTATAGCGATATGATAGATATTGAGTAACTTGAAGAATATATCGCGAAATGCGGAACAATAATTACTCTTTTAAAATTATATTTACTCTTTGAAAATGGTTTTATTGGGTGCATTGTTGCTTGAGAGTTGATATGATAAAAGGGTGGAGTATATTGGGATGAAAGTATATAAAATTCTACGTGTGTGTGTGTTTGTTAATATTTCGCTCTGTAGAGAAAACTACAGAACGCAAAAAAATGGTCTGTGTGTAATTGTTGTCCGAAATTTCCCGTTGTACACCATAGCAGTTCCATGCCGATAACCATATGGGGGTGGAAGATGTGGTGGTTGAAAGTCGTCAAATTATTAAAAAAAATTCGGACATAAGGCCAGCGATGACGTTTGCGACTCTATAGAAAGGAGGTTACATACAGCGAAACGTCATGCCACAGACCATATATTTGATCTATGCGTACTACAATGTCTTCAGCTCTTTCTCTGTAAGGATAAGCATACGAATAAGGAATTATAAGAATAAATAAATAAAGCAGAAAAAAATTTCTTTTAATACATCTCTTAAAAAAAACCGATTTGATGTTTCGCGCATTACATCAAGTAATGCATTTGTGATATTACAATCATTATTGTTGGATTTCGTGATTGGATTCTTCGAAAAGAGTGCATTTTTACGTGTGATTTCATACAATAGCACACTACTGAAAGATAGCTTGTCTACCATAATCAACCAACACGCGAGCGGAGCCGCGGGTTCGTCTTCATGTATTTTTCGTAAAATCATCTACATCTACTTAGATAATCTGCAATCACATTTATGTGACTGGCAGAGAGTCCATTAACCACTTTCATAACCTTTCTTTACCGTTCCATTCTCTTCAAATGGTCAAATGTTTGTATAGCTTATGGGACTTAACTACGGTGTCATCAGTCCCTAATCTTACAAACTCTTCATGAAATAACTAAGGACGGCACAAAAATCCATGTCCGAGGGGGATTCGAACCCCCAACCCTAGTGGCCGTGCAGACCGTGACTGACGCGCCGCATTCCCCTCGGCCACCGCGTCCATTTTTAAGGTCCAATTAACGGCACCGTGCACATGGACCTGTATTACCATATTCAGGAATCGAATTTCCGCATATTCGTTCGAAATTGGAACCTCTCAACTTACTGGCAGCAACTAGCACCTAAATCATTCCGCTTTCCATCTGATTGTATTGGGATGGTCATGTCTTCCTATGTAGGAGGGTGCTAGTAATATATTTTCACAGTCAGAAGTAAAAGTCGGTGATAGAAATTTCGCAAATAGATCTCGCCGCAACGAATATCGCCGTTCTTTTAATGATTTCCACCTCAAACACACAGGACCTATACTACTGTGTGAAGGGTTTCACGTCGCTGTAACTTACTCAACGAGGTAACTATCCGTTTCTAAGGTCCAATTAACGGAACCGTGCAGATATACCCTATTTAGGAATCGAATTTCCCGTTTTGCACCTCTCACCTCATTGACAGCAACTCGCACAGAAGATTGGTGCTGCGGAAAATCACCCATCTGCCTACGCAAGTTGAGCCTGAGTTAGTAGCTGTGTTCAGACACGGGTTGCAGTTGCGTATTTCAGATTAATAGGAAAAGAAGAAGAAAGCACCAGTTTCTTATATGTTTAATTTTATCGTAATATAGAAATCCAAGTTTGCTGCCAACAATATTTATTCAGCTTGTGCAAATTGACTCCACTACCAGCTTGTTTCGGCTTTTGTCATTTTCAAGTGGACCTGGTGATGTTTAATAAAATAATTAGCTACGTTTACAACATACAATTTTGTATTAAAAAATTTTGAAAAATTATTTCATTACAAATTCACTTACGTTTCAGTTGGACTGATGTCCAAAACACATATTAGAGTTAGTGTCTTTTGTGACAAGATGGTAAGATCACGTTTTATATCATTACTTTTTATATTGGCAGATATAGACACTATTTACTCTGTCGATGCATTATGTTTACAGTAAATTATATCTGTGCCAATCAGAGGGTGCACTCGTGTTTCATGGATAATACAATAGCAGAGAAACATCTTTTCTTTTTCTTGAGTGAAACTTTTATCCGTTTTCCTTTTCCAAAATTTCAATACAGTTCTCTACTATTTCCTTTAGCAGATTTCACTGCTATTGAATTTTGTGCCAATAGTGCGTTATTTATATTGGTGAGTGTAATATGTTCTAAATGTGTCTGTTTGTTGTAGATTTGACTATTTTTTAATTCTATCTCTATGATTTTGCTATTTTAACTGTTAATTGGTTTTGTTGTCGTAAGGGTAATTTGGCTAAGTCAATGGCTACCTTTGTTGTTGCTATCAGACTTTTTATAGAAATTTTGTGAAAATTTGGCTCTACATTCTATTCAAGACCTTCATTAAGTAAATTCATTTCATTATTTGAGAACTGTATATCTGTCAGATTCTTGACACGTGTATAGAACTGAAATGGTGATATAATGTCTTGTGAAACTATTTGCTTATGATGTTGGTTTTCAACGAATTTAACAATCCTCTTTTATGTGTTGTGCGTAAAGCACGGATTATACGCCAAATACATTTGACTATAAGCCTAGTTACATAATCGAATAATAATGGTGTTAAAGTATTACCTATACGATAACATGACCTTGTGATCCGAAAACCACGAAATTAACCACTTTCATAACCAATCTTTACCGTTCCATCCTCTAATAGCGCGCGGGAAGAAAGAACACCTAAATCGTTCAATTTTCGATTTGACTGCCCTTATTTTATTGGGATGGTCATGTCTCCCTAAGTAGGTGGGTGCTAGCAAAATTTCTTCATATTCAGAAGAAATCGGTAACTGAAATTTCGCAAATATTACTCGCCTCAACGAAAAACGTCGTTCTTTTAATGATTTGCATCTCAAATCGTGCAACGCTCTCCCCCCCGTAACGTGATAAAACAAAACGAGCTGCCCTTCTCTGAACCTTCTCAATGTCTTCCGTCAGTCCCACCTGGTGAGGGTCCCACAAGGGGGCAACAGTACTCCAGGAGAGGACGCACAAGTGTGATGTAGCCAGTCTCTTTTGTGGAGCTGGTGCATCTTCGAAGCTTTCTGCCAATGAAACGTAACCTTTGGTTCGCCTTCCCCACAATATTTTCTATGTGTTCTCTCCTACATATTTGGTAGAATTTACGACCATAAGGTTTGACTGACTTATCGTGTAATTGAAGTTCAGCGGATTTCTTTCAATGGTCTCGATTTTGCAAAATTTTATATATATCCTTGGAGGTTCGAGTCCTCCCTCAGGATTGGGATTGTGTGTGTTGTCCTTACGTTCGTTTAACTTAATTTAAGTAGTTAGTAAGCTAGCAACTAACAACCAAGCAGTAGAGTCCCATAGATTTACAAAAAATTGAACATTTGAATGAATCGTTTCCCTGAGTCGCAATATTACTAGCCAAACCACACGTACCCAAATTTTTTTAAGTGATGATGACGACGAAATATCTCAAATTCGCAGTAGACAACCGGCCGACCATTTTATTCGTCGTTGTGCAGACTGGGCTGCACGTATAGAAGAGAAAGTAAACCTGTGTCTACAAGAGACTGACAGCTGTTTATATGATAACGCAGTAATGACAACTGCACCAAATACAACTTATAAATTCCAGAATGAAACATTCACTCTGCAGTGGAGTGTGTGCTGATATGAAACTTCCTGGCAGATTAAAATTGTGTGCTGGAACCGGGACTCGAACCTGCGACCTTTGCCTTTCGCGGGCAAGAGCACTACCGACTGTGCTATCCCGACACGACTCACGATGCCGCCTCACAACTTTACTTCCGCCAGTACCTCTCCTCCTACTTTCCAAATTCATATCAGCGCACACTCCGCTGCAGAGTGAAAGTTTCATTCTGGAAACATCCCTTAGGCTGTGGCTAAGCCATGTCTCCACCGTATCCTTCCTTCCAGGAGTGCTAGTCTTGCATGGTTCGCAGGAGAGCTTCTGTGAAGTTTGGAAAGTAGGAGGCGAGGTACTGGCGGAAGTAAAGTTGTGAGGCGACATCGTGAGTCGTGTCGGGATAGCACAGTCGAAAGGCAAAGGTCCCAGGTTCGAGTCCCGCTTTCCGGCACACAATTTTAATCTTCCAGAAAGTTTCAACTTATAAATTATTTTGTACTAGATGCAAGTACCCGTCTTTGCCCAGGTTTAAAATAAGGTTTTCTGTAGAAGCGTACCAAACCGTTTATTTGCATGTAATAAAAGGGCACATTTATGTTAAAGCAACGTTATAAACAAAATTTTTTGGCAGTTCCATTTGCAGTATGCACAAAAAGATTTTCTTCTTTGCTCACTCTATAAGTAAACTACTCTCCCTCATGCAACGAACGAAATTGATGTAGACACTAACCTCCATCTTGTTTTCAAGGTCAAGCGTACAAAATTTCAACAAGATCGGAACAAAACTGTGGATTTTGGCGAAATCCATAAGTACCCTCCACCATGCACTGAACGAAATGTTATGTAGCCAGTGCCCTTCCTCTTGGTTTTAAAGTCAATTATGCAAAATTTCGTCAAGATCAGTGCCAAGGTATAGATTTACACGGACACATTGAAAAAGCACTTTCAATTTTTATCAAATTTTCCAGTTGGTTTTCCAAAATAAATAAATAAATGGAACGAAACCTGTTTAAGAACCTTCCCCGTGTAATTTTGTTTATCTGTACCAAACTTCACGTTATTTGGTTGTCTGGAACTGGGGTTATAAGAGAAAAGACAGACAACAAGTGCGTCTTATAAGTATAGAGATAATGAAGAGTTTGTAACACTTTTAATTGCTCTTGCTTTTAGAAGATACAATAATTTCTTTCGAATTGGTTCATTAAAAGACAGAGATTTAATAACGTGTACAACATTTGATACATTGCTAAAATTAAGTTGTAGAATTCAAATTGTCAATATAAATTACAAATTAATATCTCTTAATGAACCACACAATTACTGTCTTAGACATTTTGACAATATGCGTAAACCTATTACGTGTAATGTATTATGTACAAATTATTATTTAAATTTTATTGTTAACACTCATGATGAAGGAAAACCACGAACGCTAACTAATAATCATTTTGTGAACGTATTATATTTATCTGAACAATGAACTCCGGACTATCACAGGTTTACAATTCAAAAGATACTTTCCACATCGAAAGGGCATTATTCTGAAACTTTGTTACAAATGAGCGATGTTTTATTTTGTGGAATGTTTTTCAACCGCTACATTTTCAGAACGCATTGAAAGTGTTCTGTAAATCAAGGTACTAAATGTGACTTGTAAAAATACTGTATTTTTTTACAGACCTATTGTCACTACTGGAGGATTACAATTTAAATATACATAAATTTATTTTTAATATATCCAAAAATGACTATTTAGACGATGACGACACAACACCAATGACAACAGCAAAGGAAGCACACACAGGACAAAAGAAAAAAAAAACTTCTGACACGGAAGAACATAAAGGGGTAATTGCACTTAAGGAGGCAGGGGAGACGGTGGTGGACGGGAGGGGAATATAGTAAAATAGGGTGAGGGATAAATCGACAAAGAGAAGAGAAGGACGATTAAGATTGTAACGTGCGATCGACATCGTCAGAGAGGACACAGTTCGTAGTAATCGATGGTTCGGCATCGACTAAAACAGACGTGGTATCGGGCGTTCCACAGGGTAGTGTTATTGGTCCTCTGCTGTTCCGTATCCACGTGAAAGATTTAGGGGAAAATCTAAGTAGCTCTCTTAGGTAGTTTGCTGATGACGCCGTCATTTACCGTCTAGTAAAATCGTCTGAAGATCAAAACCAACAGCAGAACGATCTGACTATCACAACGGTGTAAAAATTGGCAATAAGGCTCTAAATAATGAGAAGTGTGAAGTCGTCCATATGAGTACGAAAAGAAATCCGTTAAAATTGGTTTACGAGATGAATCAATCGAAAGTGAAGGCCGTTAACGCCACAAAATACCTAGGAATTACTATTACTTGAGACTTAAACTGGAAAGAACACGTAGATACTGTCGTGGGAAAGGCGAACCAGAGACTGCGTTTTATTAATAGAACCTTAAAAGACGCAACAGAACTTTTACAGAGACTGCACACACTTCGCTTGTCCGTCCTTTATTGGAGTATTGCTGCTCAATGTGATATCCTTGTCAGGTGGGTTTGACGGAGGTCATCGAAAGAGTCCAAAGAAGGGCATCTCGTTTCGTATTGTCACGACACAGGGAAGACAGCGTTACGGAAATGATACAGGATCTGGGATGGGAATCATTACAACAACGGCGCTTATCGCTGCGGCGTGGGCTACTTACGAAACTCCAATCGCCAACATTCTCCTCCGAATGCGAAAATATATTCTTGACTCCCACTTACATTGGTAGAAATTATCAGAATAAAATACGAGAAATCAGAGCTCGTAACGGAGAGATTAAGGTGTTCTTTCTTCCCGCGCGCTATTCGAGAATGGAATGGGAGATAAATAGTATAATGGTGGTTCGATGAACCCTCTGCCAGGCACTTAAATGTGATTTGCAGAGTATCGCATGAAGATCTAGATGTAGAAACGCAAAATCAACTACGGAAACACAGTAACTCCCATATATTAAAAAGACCTGGAATCCACAAAACTAGATGTAAAACATGTCACAAATTTTATATGGGACAGACTGGCAGAAATTTCGAAATTAGATATAAAGAACACATGGTAAACACCGGAAACAATCCATGTACTTTTTATCAACACCTATAAACCGAGAAACACGAAATCAGGGCCCTAAATGAAACACAGAGAATTCTTCACATCACGCAAAAGGGAAGAAATTGTATTATGTTATATCTATACCCGCTATTCGACAATGGAATGGGAGATAAATAGTATGACGGTTGGTTGGATGAACCCTCTGCCAGGCACTTAAATGTGATTCGCAGAGTATCCCATGTAGATGTATTGGAGCACGTGCTAGGTTCGTTACGCCTTTGAGACGAACCGTGCCGTCTTAGGCTTGATTTACGAAACTCACGTGAAACGTAAATGTGGATATAGAGATGGTTGGACCCGAGTTTGAACCTCCGTTCTCCCTCATGCGAGTCCAGTGTGTTACCATTGTGGCAACCCACTCGGTAGAGAAAGGGAGAGAGAAATAGAGAGAGAGAGAGAGAGAGAGAGAGAGAGAGAGAGAGAACGGAAACAGAAACGGACCAATAGAGTATTGGAAGAAGCCAATACCGGGCCACAACTAACTGTACGTAAGTCAGTCATCCGGATGAAGATCTGATTTCGTCGCGGCATCTCGACAATTCGTTTAGCGTTTCGGAGCGACCGGTGAAGCGACGTTGTTTTTAGACTGTGGAGTACGAGGTTCTCTTTTTTTTTTGGCTGCATTATTTCTTTCTAAAATTGCTTTACGTAAGTTAGTTGCCCGTCTCATTTAATATTCGTCTGGCTTAAGAGCCGACAAATGAGGTTAACCCAGAATTTAGCAGCCAAGCGTGTTGGACCCTGCAACACAGTTCTGACTTTGATAATCTAGCCCGCCTTGTAAATATTACGTCACACGGGTTTTAGAAGTTCGTATTCGCTTTTAAAGGTAGCACATATTTTCGGAAATTACGTAAACGACCGCTAAAAATTGAGATTATTCAAAATGTGAAATACGTGACAAGGAACAACGTAGTGATATATGTAGATATAAATGGTACTAGGAGCAGTATCCGGCTTTGCCCAGGTTTAACATAAGGTTTTCTATGGGAACAGAGAAAAAGACATTTCATGTATTGAAATTGCAATCGAAGTCTATAAGTAAAGTATTCCCCCACCCCCTTCCATGCAAGGAACGAAATTTTATGTAGACAGTAACCTTCACACACCATAGATGAAGCAGTGAGTGCTCAGCTAAGATCTACTCTCTTCTGCAAGAAGGAAGTAAGTACCAAGACTAAGATAGCAGTGCACCGCTCTATCTTTCGGCCAACTTTGTTGTATGGGAGTGAAAGTTTGGTGGATACAGGTTACCTTATTCATAAGGTAGAGGTTACAGATATGAAAGTAGCAAGAATGATTGCAGGTACTAATAGATTGGAACAATGGCAGGAGGGTGTCCATAATGAGGAAATCAAAGAAAAACTGGGAATGAAGACATAGATGAAGCAGTTAGAGCGAACAGACTGAGATGGTGGGGTCATGTTACACGCATGGGAGAAGCAAGGTTACCTAAGAGACTCATGAGCTCGGCAGCGGAAGGTAAGAGGAGTCGAGGTAGACCAAGAAGAAAGTACTTAGATTCGGTGCAGAATGATTTTGAAGTAAAAGGCATAACATCAGACGAGGCATCAATGTTAGCATTGAATAGTGGATCATGGAGGAATTTTATTAAAGGTACTATGATCCAGACTGAACGCTGAAAGGCACAATCAGTCTCTAATGATGATGATGCTGAGTAACCTTGATCTTGTTTTCAAGGTCAGGTGTACAAAATTTCATCAAGATCGGAGCAAAACTACGGATTTTAGCTAAATCTATATGTACCCTCCACCATGCACCGAACGAAATTCTACGTCGACAGTAACCTTAAACTTGTTTTCAAGGTCAAGTGTACAAAATTTCAAGATCGGAGCAAAACTATGGATTATGGCAAAATCCATATGTACCCTCCACCATGCACCGAACGAAATTCTACGTCGACAGTAACCTTAAGCTTGTTTTCAAGGTACTCAGTTTCAGCCTACAATTCATGACCAATAAGTTATGGTCAGAGTTTATATCTGCCCCTGGGTATGTCTTACAGTTTTAAACCTGGTTCCGAAATCTATGTCTTACCATTATAAAACCTGTCTGGTATCTCCCGGTGTCTCCTGGGCTCTTCCACGTATACAACCTTCTTTCGTGATTGTTAAACCAGGTGTTTGTTATAACTAAATTATGTTCCATGCAAAATTCTACCAGGCGACTTCCTCTTTAATTCCTTTTGCCCAGACCATATTAACCTACTATCTTCCCTTCCGTTCCGTGTCCTACTACCGAATTCCAGTCTCCCATAATAATTAAGTTTTCCTCTCCCTTAACTATCTGAATAATTTCCTTTAGCTCCTCATATATTTCTTCGATCTCCTCATCATCGGCAGAACTAGTTGGCATATAAACCTGTACTACTGTGGTCGGTGTTGGCTTCGTATCTATCTTGACAATGATAATGCGATCACTATGCTGCTCATAGTAGTTTACCCGCATTCCTATTTTCTTATTCATTATCAGACCTACTCCTGTAATACCCCAACTGATTTTGTATTTACAATCCTGTACTCACCTGACCAGAAATCCTGTTCATCCTGCCACCGAACTTCACTAATCCCCACTATATCTAACTTCAACCTATCCATTTCCCTTTTTAAATTTTCTAATTTTCCTAACATTCCACGCTCCGATCCGTAGAATGCCAGTATTGTCTTTCCTGATGACAACATCCTCCTGAGTAGTCCCCGCCCGGAGATACGAATGGGGGACTATTTTACCTCCAGAATATTTTACCCGAGAGGATGTCATCATCATATGTTCATACAGTAGAGCTGCATGTCCTCGGGAAAAGTAACGGCTGTAGTTTCCCCTTGCTTTTAGCCGTTCGCAGTAGCTGTGTGGCAAAGCCACATTAGCTGATGTTACAAGGCCAGCTCAGTCAATCATCCAGATTGTTGCCCCTGTAACTACTGAAAAGGCTGCTGCCCCTCTTCAGGAACCACACGTTTGTCTGGCCTCTCCACAGATACCCCTCCGCTGTGGTTGCACCTACGGTACGGCTATCTGTATCGTTGAGGCACGAAAACCACCCCACCTCGGCAATGTCTGTGGCTGATGGGGGTGGGGTATGAAGGAAGTAGGCAAAATATCACAAATAATGAAACGAAACTGTAGATTTGTACGTGATACGTGCACACAAACACACGGACGCTCTAATAGAGAAGATGAAAAGGTTCCTCTGCTCAGAGCTCGCATTGAAATTTCGAAACGTAACACCGCAACTGCCTAAGTAAGACTGCACTTTACGATGGCGGTAGATCCCCATTCGGATCTCCGGGCGGGGACTACTCAGGAGGATGTGATCATCAGGAAAGACAATACTGGCATTCTACGGGTCGGAGCGTGGAATGTTAGATCCCTTAACCGGGTAGGGAAGCTAAAAAATTTAAAAAGCGGAATTGATAGGTTGAAGTTCGATATAGTGGGGATTAGTGAAGTTCGGTGGAAAGAGGAATAGGATTTCTGGTCAGGTGAGTACAGGATTATAAATACAAAATCAGTTGGGGTATTACAGGAGTAGGTCTGATAATGAATAAGAAAATAGGAATGCGGGTGAACTACTATGACCAGCACAGTGATTGCATTATCATTGTCAAGATAGATACGAAGCCAACACGGACAACAGTAGTACAGGTTTATGGCACAGAACACCCCTAAGTGTCTACTTGTGGAGCGAAAGAATAGCGGTTAGATGTTAAACCTCACAGACTTCAGATCTGAATAGCTTTACCTACGTTTCAAGCATAGAAAACTGTCGCGAAGAAAATTCCGCAGTATTTTTGACTGACCTCCTACTACAGTGCCTGTTGTTTCGGACATGTCAGAAAGGACTCCGCTCTGGAAGCGTTTCAGCCGTGAGCGTGGTTTCGTCATCAGCAGAGCGCTCTTTCGCCGCACGGTCATTCCCCAGACATGGGACCAGCTTTTCCCACGGGACGCGGGGAGCTACGCACACACGATCAGACACCCCTCCAACACCAGGGTGGCGGCAGCACCTCGTAAAAAATTCATCCCCCACCCCGCATCCCGGCGCTATTCATTTCGGGGTCTAATTGGATTTATTTTCAATTAGCTAAATAAAAGCCCGCACGCTGCCCAAGCTTCGCTTCGTCGCTCGGCGTCCGCGCTGCTACAAATTCTCAATTTTTCCTCCCCTTTTAACAGAAGCGAGGGTGGGGGGTGAGGGGTCAAGTGTGCAGTATCAAATGTGATGGGGGTGATACGCGCTCTCGGGGGAGTTCAACCCTTCTCCATCCACCTACCCCCTGGTGAGGTAGCAGCTCTTCTTTGGCGGGGTGGGTAGGGCTACACAACTACCGGACACATCCTCTACGATATACATCAATGTTGTCGTTGTAAACAAAGAAGTAGGGTCGACAACCTAGAGCTCCTAAAAACCCAGGCTGAATCGTCCGCCATGTTTTCCCCAACATGTTTGGAATCGCGCTGCACTAACAGCGTAGAGGCGCATGCCCTGCCATCTTTCACAAACGATTTCGCAAAAACTAATTGGTAGAAATATTTAATTTTTCCGCCACTAAAATCTTTATATGTCACCATTGCGACGAAATCAGCATAATTTCGTGACTAGCCATAGTTAGTAAGGTATTGGCTTTAAAATAAAACACAGTGGTACGTTAGGAAAAGTTTGCAGTAAAAAATAAAGGCTGCTATCATATTCCGTTGGGTGCATATTACACCATATGTTGTTGCGGATGAAATTTTCCCGACGTATTGAAATTTATTTTAAATTTAGCAGGAGAACTTTACCTTTTACTAAAATTGCTAAAATTTATTTTATGTAACGAACTCATTTTCGATGGCGATAAGGCCAGCATGAAATATAGTGCGTCTCATACACCGTTAGAGGTTTAAAATATTTTGGCAAATGATAACATGCAAAGAGGGGCGTATTTTGCCATATGATTACTAAGAAAAACTTCATTAAGTGTCGCATTATTAAAAAGATATATATATATATTGTTTTTTTTTTTTTTTTTTTTTTTTTTTTTTTTTTTTTTTTTTTTTTTTTTACCGAAAAAGAGTAAAGTTAGGGATTTATTAATCGGTGTACTGGTATTCCTTCATCACTCACAAATGTTTATTTCTTTGTTGTTCCAAAGTGTTTCAGACCTACTACTCAGTTTGCAAAAACTAATAGCAGTTACATTTCCTTCAATTTAACGCCTAGCAGTAATAGAACGAGTTACTAAATCTAATGTGGATTTTATTCGAGAATACTAGAAAATGACAGATACCTTGAATCTCTAATCCTAATGAACTGACTTGTTCTCATTTCCTCTCATAATAAAGCACTCTGTATTGAGATATTTACAATTTCCTTTTCATATAACTGAAAAATTGAAATTAAATAGTACATAGAGACGCAGCACTTTTGTGGTTTACAACTATTAAATTTAATTGGTCGTTGTTGTTGTTATGGTCTTCAGTCCGGAGACTGGTTTGATGCAGCTCTCCACCCTACTCTATCCTGAGCAAGCCTTTTCATCTCCTCATAAGAACGACAACCCACAACTATTTGAATCTGCTTACTATACGCGTCTCTTGGCCTCCCTCTGCGATTTTTAACCCACACACTTCCCTCCAATGCTAAATTTACGATTCCTCGATGTCTAAGAATGTGTCCTACCAAGCGATCCCTTCTTTTAGTCAGGGTATGCCAAAAACTCCTTTTCTCGCCAATTCTGTTCAGTACCTCTTCATTAGTAATGTGATCTACCCACCTAATCTTCAGCATTCTTCTGTAGCACCACATTTCAAAAGCCTCTATTCTCTTCCTGTCCGCACTGCTTATCGTCCATGTTTCACTCCCGTACAAGGCAACACTCCACACAAATGCCTTCAGAAAAGACTTCCTTACACTTAAATTAATATTCGATGTTAGCAAATTTCTCTTTTTCAAAAATGCTTTTCTTCCCATTGCCATTCTGCATTTTATATCCTCTGTACTGCGACCATCGCATGTTATTTTACTACCCAAGTAACAAAACTCATCTACCACCTTCATTGTTTCGTTACCTAATCTAATTCCTTCACCATCGCCTGATTTTCTAAGACCGCATTCCATTAGTTTTGTTTTGCTCTTGTTAATGTTCATTTTGTACGCTCTCTTCAACACACTGTCCATTCCATTCAACTGCTCTTCCAGGTCGTTCGCTGTCTCTGACAGAATTACAATGTCATCAGCAAAACGCAATGTTTTTATTTCTTCCCCCTGAACTTTAATCCCTATTCCAAAATTTTCCTTGCTTTCCTTCATCGCCTGCTCAATGTACAAATTGAATAACATCGGAGAAAGGCTACAACCCTGTCTTACTCCCTTCCCAACTGATGCTTCCCTTTCATGCCCTTCAAGTCTAATAACTGCGGTCTGGCTTTTGTACAAGTTGTAGATTACTCTCCTTTCCCTGTATTTTACCCCTGCTGACTTCAGAATTTGAAAGAGTGTAGTCCAGTCAACATTGTCAAACGCTTTCTCCAAATCTACAAAGGCTAAAAATGTAGATTTGCCTTTCCTTAATCTATCTTCTAAGATAAGACGTAAAGTGAGTATTGCCTCCCGGGTTCCTACGTTCCTCCTGAATCCAAACTGATCTTCCCCTAGGTCAGCTTCTACCAGCTTTTCCATTCTCCTGTAGATAATTCGTGTTAAAATTTTGCAACCATGACTTATCAAACTGATGGTTCTGTAATTTTCACACCTGTCTGCACCTGATTTCTTTGGAATGGAGATTATTACATTTTTCTTAAAGTCTGAGGGTATTTCGCCTGTCTCATACATCCTACACACCAGTTCAAATAGTTTTGTCATGGCTGGCTCTCCCAGAGACTTTAGTAGCTCTGAGGGATTGTCATCTACTCCTGGGGCCTTGTTCCGACCTAGGTCTTTCAGGGCTGTGTCAAATTCATCTCTCAGTATAATATCTCCTATTTCATCTTGATCTACTTCCTCTTCCCTTCCTACAACATCGTCTCTCAGTTCATTTTCTTTGTAGAGCTGCTCTATGTACTCTTTCCACCTTTCAGCCTTCCCTTCTTTGCTGAGAACTGGATTCCCATCTGAGTTCTTGATATTTGTAGAATTGCTTTTCTTGTCCCCAAATGTCTCTCTGATTTTCCTGTAGGCGGTATCTATTTTCCCCCTTCTTATACATTCTTTTACCGATTTGCATTTGGCTTCTAGCCACTCCTGCTTAGCCATTTTGCACTTCCTATCAATCTCATTTCTTAGTCGTCTGTACTCCATTTTGCCTGTTTCATTTACTGCATTTTTATATTTTCTCCTTTCATCAATTAAATTTAGTATTTCCTGTGTTATCCAAGGATTTTTTGCAGGTCTTGCCTTTCTACCTATTTTGTCCTCTGCTGCCTTCACTATTTCATCTCTCAATGCTACCCATTCCTCTTCTACTGTTTTATTTCCCCCTGTTTCTGTCAATTGTTGCCTAAATCTCCCTCTGAAATTCACCAGAACTTCACTTTCCTTCAATTTATCTAGGTCCCATCTCCTTATTTTCCTACCTTTCTGCAGTTTTTTCAGTTTCAGCCTACAGTTCATGACTAACAAGTTATGGTCAGAGTCTATATCTGCCCCTGGGTATGTCTTGCAGTTAATAACCTGATTCCGGAATCTATGTTTTACCATTATAAAATCTATCTGATACCTTCCAGTGTCTCCTGGTCTCTTCCACGTATACAACCTTCTTTTGTGATTCTTAAACCACGTGTTTGTTATGATTAAATTATGTTCCGTGCAAAATTCTACCAGGCGACTTCCTCTTTCATTCCTTCTGCCCAGTCCATATTCACCTACTATTTTTCCTTCTCTTCCTTTTCCTACTACCGAATTCCAGTCTCCCATCACAATTAAGTTTTCCTCTCCCTTAACTGTCTGAATAATTTCCTTTAGCTCCTCATATATTTCTTCTATATCCTCATCATCGGCAGAGCTAGTTGGCATATAAACCTGTACTACTGTTGTCGGTGTTGGCTTCGTATCTATCTTGACAATGATAATGCGATCACTGTGCTGCTCATAGTAGTTTACCCGCATTCCTATTTTCTTATTCATTATCAGTCCTACTCCTGTGATACCCCCAACTGATTTTGTATTTATAATCCTGTACTCACCTGACCAGAAATCCTGTTCATCCTGCCACCGAACTTCACTAATCCCCACTATATCTAACTTCATCCTATCCATTTCCCTTTTTAAATTTTCTAATTTTCCTACCCGATTAAGGGATCTAACATTCCACGCTCCGATCCGTAGAATGCCAGTATTGTCTTTCCTGATGATAACATCCTCCTGAGTAGTCCCCGCCCGGAGATCCGAATGGGGGACTATTTTACCTCCGGAATATTTTACCCGAGAGGATGCCATCATCATATTTTCATACAGTAGAGCTGCATGTCCTCGGGAAAAGTAACGGCTGTAGTTTCCCCTTGCTTTCAGCCGTTCGCAGTAACCATGTGGCAAAGCCACATTAGCTGATGTTACAAGGCCAGCTCAGTCCATAATGCAGACAGTTGCCCCTGTAACTACTGAAAAGGCTGCTGCCCCTCTTCAGGAACCACACGTTTGTCTGGCCTCTCCACAGATACCCCTCCGCTGTGGTTGCACCTACGGTACGGCTATCTGCATCGTTGAGGCACGCAAGCCACCCCACCTCGGCAATGTCTGTGGTTCATGGGGGTAGTTAATTGGTCAAGAAGGCGATACTACTATCTTCAAGTATGGGTGTTATGCAGTAACAACATGTGCCTAATTATTAGGAGCTCTAATACGGAAGACGTGTTAGTACTTGACGGGCGGGCGGATCCCAGTGCGTCATATTTAACTGACATTACCTCAAGTTATACGTTTCTCACAGAGTTTCTGTTTGGAGAGGATGAAAATCTGATGTATTTTGAACATTTCATTCGCTTAATGTGTTCACCTAACTTCGACAGAAGAAAAGTTCCACCCATGTCGAAAATTCCGTAACGTCGTCAGAAAGTGCATGACAGTAAACTATCAGTATATCCTCTTAATATACTATTATCGCAAATGAAAATGAAGTGTTGTCCTCCACGAACACGTAGATGAATATTTCACGTTGATACAGTGAGTAGTTTGTGAGTGTGAGCGAGTTGAATGAAACGCGAGGTAACGCGTGAGCTCGTCCGGAACGTGGCAACCCCTACAGCTTGGGGGAAAAATGGCGGACAGTTCAGCTCGGGTTTATAGGAGTCTTAATACAACCCTGTACATCACTGTAGTACTCTGTTCTCTATACCAGTCTTTCTGAACCATGGTGAAAATGCGGCCCCTTTCCGAAAAAGCAAAAGTGACGAGAGAAGATGCACATTTCGAAAACAATGTATAAATTCGATCACGAAAATAGACAGCGAACCTAATGACCTTGTTTTTGCCGATGATTTGATGGTATGGGGAGAGACAAAAGCTGAGGCAAGGAAGAAACTGAATGATTGAAACAACACATTCAAAAATTTCGGATTGAAGATAAGTAAAACAAAGACAGTAGAAATGACCTTCAACAGGCAAGGAACAACATCAAATATACAGGGTGTTACAAAAAGGTACGGCCAAACTTTCAGGAAACATTCCTCACACACAAAGAAAGAAAATTTGTTATGTGGACACGTGTCCGGATACGCTTAATTTCCATATTAGAGCTTATTTTATTCAAATGTTCAAATGTTTGTTAAGCTTATGGGACTTAACTACGGGGTAATCAGTCCCTAAACTTACAAACTACTTATCAACTACCTTATACTAAAGACGGCACAAAAATCCATGCCTGAGGGGGGATTCGAACCCCCGACCGTAGTGGCCGTGCAGACCGTGACTGGAGCGCCTCAGTCCCCTAGGCCACTGCGGCCGGCCTTATTTTATTACTTCTCTTCAACTCACATTAATCGTGGAATGGAAACACACAGCAACAGAACGTACCAGCGTGACTTCAAACACTTTGTTACAGGAAATGTTCAAAATGTCCTCCGTTAGCGAGGATACATGCATCCACCCTCCGTCGCATGGAATCCCTGATGCGCTGATGCAACCCTGGAGAATGACGTATTGTATCACAGCCGACCACAATACGAGCACGAAGAGTCTCTACATTTGGTACCGGGATTGCGTAGACAAGAGCTTTCAAATGCCCCCATAAAAGAAAGTCGAGAGGGTTGAGGTCAGGAGAGCGTGGAGGCCATGGAATTGGTCCGCCTCTACCAATCCATCGGTCACCTAATCTGTTGTTGAGAAGCGTACGAACACGTCGACTGAAATGTGCAGGAGCTCCATCGTGCATGAAGCACATGTTGTGTCGTACTTGTAAAGGCACATGTTCTAGCAGCACAGGTAGTGTATCCCGTATGAAATCATGATAACGTGCTCCAGTGAGCGTAGGTGGAAGAACATGAGGCCGAATCAAGACGTCACCAACAATTCCTGCCCAAACGTTCACAGAAAATCTGTGTTGATGACGTGATTGCACAATTCTCGTCAGCCCACACATGTTGATTGTGAAAACAATTTGATCACGTTGGAATGAAGCCTCATCCGTAAATAGAACATTTGCTCTGAAATACTAAAATGAACTCTAACATTGAAATTAAGCATTTCCGAACACATGTTCACATAACAAATTTTCTTTCTTTGTGTGCGATGACTGTTTTCTGAAAGTTTGGCCGTACCTTTTTGTATCACCCTGTATTTCTAGATGGGGCCAAATTAGAATCTGTTTCTCATTTCAAATACCTAGGATGTATGATGTCTAAAGACAACAGCGTTAAGTAGAAAATACTCAGCAGAACACAGAAAGCATCCAGTTTTTACAGTCAATTAAGGAATCTTCACTGAAATGCCAGAAAAAGCAAAAGTAACCATGTACCATACCTATTTCGTTCCAATCCTTACATACGGCATAGAAACTTGTACCCTACTAAACAGAGACGTACATCTACATCTACATAGATACTCTGCAAATAACATTTAAGTGCCTGGCAGAGGGTTCATTAATCGTTCCGTTTTCGATCTATTTTCTCTTATTTTATTGGGATGGTCATGTCTCTCTAAGTAGGTGGGTGCTAGCAAAATATTTTCACATTCAGAAGTAAAAGTCGTTGATTGAAACTTCGCAAACAGATCACGGCGCAACGAATAACGTCTTTCTTTTAATGATTTCAACCCCAATTCGTGCAACATTTCCGTGATGCTTTCCCCCCGTAACGTGATAAAACAAAACGAGCTGCCCTTCTCTGAACCTTCTCAATGTCTTCCGTCAGTCCCACCTGGTGAGGGTCCCACAAGGGGCAACAGTATTCCAGGAGAGGACGCACAAGTGTGATGTAGGCAGTCTCTTTGGTGGAGCTGGTGCATATTCGAAGCGTTCTGCCAATGAAACGTAATCTTTGGTTCGCCTTATCCACAATATTTTCTATGTGTTCTCTCCAGTGTAAGTTGTTCGTAATTGTAACTCCTAGGTATTTGGCAGAATTTACGACATTAAGGTTATACTGATTTATCGCGTAATTGAAGTTCAGCGGATTTCTTTTAGTGGTCATGTGTATTACTTCACACTTTTCTTTATTTATTGTCAGTTGCCAATTTTTGCAGCTGACCCAAGTAGAAATTTTGTCTAAATCGCTTTGCAGTTGCTTTTGATCCTCTGTTGACTTCGCTAACCGATAAATGACAGCATCATCCGCGAACAGTTTAAGTGAGCTATTCAGATTGTCTCCTAAATCGTTAGTAAACACAAGGAAGAGTAGGGGACCTATAACGCTTCCCTGTGGAACGCCAGATATCACTTCTGTTTTACTCGATGACTTACCGTCAATTACAACGAACTGTGTCTTTTCTGATAGGAAATCGTGAATCCAATCGCACAATTGCGGAGATATTCCATAAGCACGCAATTTCATTAGAAGCCGCTTGTGGGGTACAGTGTCAAAAGCCTTCCGGAAATCCAGAAGTATGGAATCGATTTGAGATCCCTTGTCGATGGCAGTTATCACTTCTCTAGGATGATAAAATGTCACATAAAGCAAAAGTAACCATGTACCATATCTATTTCATTCCAATCCTTACATACGGCTTAGAAATATGTACCCTACTAAACAGAGGCCTGAGTAGAATCCAGGCAATGGAAATGAGATTCATTACGACTATGAATCAAACAACCAGGCAGGATAAAATTAGGAATGAGGTGAATAGAAAAGTAGCTGGTATCGCGGTTCGTGTCACCAGCATCATAAGGAAACGTAGACTTCAGTGGTATGGGCACTTAATGAGAATGAATTGTGAAAGACCTGCTAAGAAGTATTTCTACCTCAACCTCATAGGAAGAAGACCAAGGAAACGCTGAATAGAGACTGTAAGATCAGATGTGGAGAAGAAAGGACACAAATGGGAAGACATTCTGGAACAGAAGATGTGTGAAGACAGGATGAGGTGGCGAGCACTTGTACACCACACCTGGGAAACTGGAGTTGGAAAATGATGACGATGTATAAATTCTGTAAAAATGATTACGAGAATGTATAAATGCTCGCACCCTGTTTCGCTCATTCGTTTTCTCTTTCAGAAAAAAGTTCGCCTCTCAAAATCTTTATATATATATATATATATATATATATATATATATATATATATGTGTGTGTGTGTGTGTGTGTGTGTGTGTGTGTGTGTGTGTGTGTGTTTCTGCCTATATTTCACTCTGCAGCCAAAACTACACATCGCAAACGAATAGTGTTTGTATGTGGTAGTAGGTATCAGTCTCCCGTTGTGCGCTGTGATATAGAGGGTTGATAACGATAAGGGGATAGAAGATGTGGTGGTTGGAAGTTGTAAACTTACATAAAATTCCTCGTGTGGGAGTCAATATTTTATCTTCACCATAAACTACAGAATGGAGACGAAACGATCTCTCTGTGTTGTTGTAGTACAAAGTCTCCAGTTATACATCACAGAAGTTCCGTGTCGATAGCTATAAGAGGGTGGAAGACATAGCGGTTGCATGTCGTCCGCTTATATAAAATTAAGACTGAAGACCAGTGATAACTTTTGACATTCTTCAGTTGTTTTTCTGCAACAAGCGTAGGAATAAAGAAATATAAGTGCATATTGCATTTTGAAAAGTAAAACTACCAAGAAATATGGAAAGCATGAGACAGAAATTTCGCGTTCTCCATCCGTATCTAAAAGACAGAAAACGGCGCTGAATTTGGATGATTTATACGGACTTTTGGCAGATATTTTTTGGCAGTGACCAGTACATACGGTACAATTGTAAGAAACTTTTTTTAACTATGTTTATGAATTTAGATTGTTCATACACAATTTTTTGTATTTTATATATGAAGATGGCTTAGATATGAAACTAATCCTGAATAAAAATGCTATCTATCCTATAGAAGTGATATCCACTGAAATGAAAAAATTATCACCTCTCATACAATATGTGAAACTAGGAATATTAGGAATTAAAGTCCTGTTGAAACCGCATGGGAGCTCATGGTCATGTAGTGTTTATCAGAGATGGGAGAGGATATAGGGCGTCTCCTAGAAAGCAGCCATCGAGACATTTGACTGGAAAGATTTAGGGAAATTACGGGAAACGTAAATCAGGTATCAGAATGACGAAAGACGGTTTTGAATCTTCGTCTATCTCCATGCGAGGCTAATGTCTTACCACTGCGCTAACTCTAACGCTAGGCAGTTAAAAATAAAGGGGAAAAATTAACGAAAGTAAAGCTGTGTATTCGTGAACATGATTCTTTTTAAAATGTTGTAACATTCCAGGCCATCCCCAATACCTGGCACAATGTGAGTGAAGTGTATCTTATCTTTTGACTCAGTGAAGTACCTGTCTGGTTACATTTCAGACCTAACCTAAAGGACGTAATATTACAGTGTGTTATTAAAATATAAATGAAATACGTCATTAATGGCGCAGAAAATACATATCGCCCAACAGTAACGTGAACGTGCTTTTTTTTATTATTTCAAAATACAGCGCCGGGTATCGTTATAATCGAAGAAGTTATTGTAAATAGTTAAATGCTCTCCTTCAGGCAACAGCTGCGGGGAGAGTTTCGAATTCACATTCCACCCACACACTTAAAATATCATTCTCTTTCTCGGCAGCAGTCGGAAACGATTGCGATAAATTTTTTTTTTTTTTTTTTTTTTTTTTTTTTTTTTTTTTTTTTTTTTTTTTGCTACAATTCTTCCGAACATCTCGCACCGGAGTCTTCCATTAAAGACAAGTCTGTAACAATCGGAAACGATCGCGTTAAAAAAAATTTTTTTTTTAACACTTCTTCCTACTATCTCGCACCGGAGTCTTCCAATAAAGACAAGTCTGTAAGAAATAACGCAGAAACCGTTTTCCAAGAGATCGTTAACGCGTCAGCTGTTCCCGAAGCAGTAGCGGGCAAAACTTGGCAGTAGTACCACAATTAAACTAATCACCTCTTCCCTCTGCCACCCAAACTGTTCCGACCCTTTCCACAGACTAACGCCACAGCTCTTTCCTCGTCGGCCGAGAAATTTTCGCCGAAATCTCTCCCCCCCCCTTTTCCCCCCTCCATTCGCTGCTTCTGCTTTCGCACAGCTGTTTCCGCTACGACGTAGCCGAATCCGTTATTTCTGGTCCCATCCTTCCCCGCAACTTCTGTTCCGATGTTTCGCTCGCGAAAAGTTCCTGGCAAAGTCGGTTTTGTTCCGCTGCTTGGAAACGCGATACTGCTCGCTCGCTGTGGGTTATTGTTCCTTATTATTTCGGTAGCACTAGGGGGAGCGGACCAACTCCTATACTCCCCCCTCCCCTAGGGGCTGGGTAAATCGCTTTTATTGTTTCCGTGGCCTACGGCGATGTTGGCTGTGCCGTGTCGCGAATATTAAACGGATTAGCGACGCCGTAGCAGAGGACTTAACAGGCACCCAGTATCGGACTTGTGCGAGAGAACAGCGAGGAAGCGAAGGACTTGTAGGAGGGCTTAGCGAAGGAGAGCACCGTTATGTTGGAACTCTATCAGTACAGTACTTGTTGAGCAGAACTTGCGCTGATTAAACGAAGCCAGTATTTAGCACGATATACGGTAGTCTCGTCTACTCTCTACAAGACCGGAAGGACTTACAGATATTCGGAGGACCTAAGATGTTATTACTGCCCTGGGATAACGCATTGTGTTCGTAAACCTGCCGTCCATTCAGCCACGGAATACGGATTTGACATATGAAAAACATAGGACAGAATGAGTAACGTTGAAGTAGATATACTCGGAGTAGAGAAGTAACATAAATCACGTCAATTTGCAGCAGGATTTTATAACATATCCTGTATTGAAATACTACGAATTATCTCGAACTGAATGATCTATTGAGCCAATGTAAACACGGATTAAGAAAATATCGTTCATGCGAAACACAACTTGCTTTAACTCACACGAAGTGATTGATGTTATCGACAAGGGTTCGCAAATCAATACCGTACTTGTTGGTTTCGAGAAGGCTTTTGACACCGTACCTCACAAATGTCTTTTCAAATTCAAATGTTTGTTAAGCTTATGGGACTCAACTACGGGGTCATCAGTCCCTGAACTTACAAACTACTTATGAACTACTTACGAACTAGGACGGCACAAATATCCATGCCCGAGGGGGGATTCGAACCCCCGACCGTAGTGGCCGTGCAGACCGTGACTGGAGCGCCTCAGTCCCCTCGGCCACCGCGGCCGGCTGTTATTCATCATTTTCTTGATTCTCAGCTCTTTTTTTTTTCGTGTTTGCAGTAAAACTTACTGGGTATGAGGTCCGCCTGATACGCAAAGCACTGTTTTATTTGGCACCCAAACTAGTTTCAGCACCTCTGTGCCATCATCAGTGGGCTTTCAATTTATTTCATGCTGTGAAAACAAATTACATTTTTTTTTTACTACTGTGATAGTTGTACATTTAGATCTAAAAAAAATCGTAAGTCTTATTTTGGTTTTTTTACCTTATTTTACATTTTGTGGTCATGTGGGACCCTTTTTACATACTTATGTAGTGGTAGCGTTGTCATCTGCAACCAAAATTATCTCTTTTAACAACTTGTGAGGTCTTTAAACCGCTACTTATGGTGCGAAAACGTAATTTTCGCATCTGGGGATATTTCAAAAAATGTTCAAATGTTTGTAAATCTTACGGGACTCAACTACGGGGTCATCAGTCCCTAAACTTACAAACTACTTATGAACTACATAGGAACTAGGACGGCACAAATATCCATGCCCGAGGGAGGGATTCGAACCCCCGACCGTAGTGGCCGTGCAGACCGTGACTGACGCGCCTCAGTCCCCTCGGCCACCGCGGCCGGCTGGGGATATTTCTATCGTCTGTTTACTGTCTATTACGTACGGTTTCTTTTGTCATATACTTCATCTTCCGCACTGTTTCGCATAGCACACATGTAATACACATATTTTTGTGGACGTTTCTAATCACAACCACTTTCCATTTTAAAAATTGGCCTGTTTACTTTGTTAAACAGCACCTGTGTCAGTTGACTTTCAGCTGATCTCCAGTAGAATGGCGGTCGATTTGAATGATGTTTGTTTTCTCTCTCTCTCTCTCTCTCTCTCTCTCTCTCTCTCTCTCTCTCTCTCTCTCTCTCTCTCTCGTGTGTGTGTGTGTGTGTGTGTGTGTGTGTGTGTTGTAGCTGCCTGTGTCATCCTTTCTGTACAGAAAGTCAACTGACACAGGTGCAGTTTAACAAAGTAAACACAGACGAATTTTTAAAGTGGAAACTGGTTGTGATTAGAAAAGTCCACAAAAATATGTGTATTACATGTGTGCTATGCGAAACAGTGCGGAAGAAGAAGTACATGACAAAAGAAACCGTAAGTAATAGATAGTAAACAGACGATAGAAATATCCCCAGATGCCAAAATTACGTTTTCGCACCATAAGTAGCGGTTTAAAAACCTCACAAGTTGTTAAAACAGATAATTTTGGGTTGTAGATGACAACGCTACCACTTCATAAGTATATGAAAAGGTTCCCACATGACCACAAAATGCAAATTAAGGTAAAAAACCAAAATAAGACTTACGACTTTTTTAGGCCTAAATGTACAACTAGCACAGTAGTAAAATAAATGTAATTTGTTTTCACAGCATGAAATAAATTGAAAGCCCACTGATGATGGCACACAGGTGCTGAAACTAGTTTGGGTGCTAAATAAAAAACAGTGTTTTGCATATCAGGTGGACTTCATACCCAGTAAGATATTATTATTTGTTCAGGACAGCAGATAGAAATAGAATAAACTGCTTATTGAAAGATAGCTTCCACTTGTTTTTAACAATAAGCGTAGGTGTAGACCAGAATGTGGATTAAATTCAAAGAGCTGGTATCGACAGCAATTGACAGCCCAAATAAATTAATAAAAGATGAAGGTGATCCCCCATGGTACACAAAGCAGATCTGGACACTGAATTAAAAGCAACGGAAAAGGCATACGAAATTTAAAACAACACAAAATCCCCAGGATTGACAGTCCTGCACAGAAGCTCGCATTGTAGCGAGGACTTCAATGCGAGATGCCTACAACACTTATCACAACGAAACCCTTTCTCGATATTTCACTGAAAACCCAAAGAGATTTTAGTCATATGTTAACTATACTAGGGGCAAAACACAAACAACACCCTCGCTGGGTGATAGTAATGGCGATCCTGCCGATGACAGCGCTACTAAAGGAGAGTTACTAAACATAGCTTTTAGAAACTCATTCACCAAAGAAGACGAAACGAATATTCCAGATTTTGAATAACAAACAGCGACTAGAATGAGTAACGTAGAAGTAGGTATTCTCGGAGTAGTGCAGCAACTAGCAACTAAAATCACTTAACAAGAACAAGTCTTCTGCTCCGGACTGTATACCTATTTAATTTCTATCTGATTATGCTGAAGCGATAGCTCCTTACTTAACAGTCATATACAACCGCTCTCTCATGGAAGGATCTGTACCAAAAGATTGGAAAGTTGCACAGGTCACACCTATATTCAAGAAAGGCAGTAGGAGTAACACACTAAACTACAGGCCTATTTCATTGACGTCAATTTGCAGCAGGGTTTTCGAACATATCCTGTAATCAAATATTATGAATTACCTCGAACAGAACGATCTATTGACCCAAGGTCAACACGAATTTAGAAAATATCGTTCATGCGAAACACAACTAGCTCTTTATTCGCACGAAGTGATGGGTGCTATCGACAAAGGTTCGCAAATCGATTCCGTATTTCTTGATTTCCAGAAAGCTTTTGACACCGTACCTCACAAACGGCTTTTAATCAAATTGCGTGGTTATGGTATATCGCCCCAAATTTGCGATTGGATAGGGGATTTCTTGTCAGAGAGGACACAGTTCGTAGTAATCGATGGTAAGGCATCGACTAAAACAGAGGTGATATCGGGCGTTCCACGGGGTAGTGTTATTGGTCCTCTGCTATTCCTTATTTACATAAACGATTTAGGGGAAAATCTAAGTAGCTCTCTTAGGTTGTTTGCAGATGACGCCGTCATTTACCGTCTAGTAAAATCATCTGAAGATCAAAACCAACTGCAGAACGATTTGAATAAGATATCAAATAGTATGGTGTAAAAATTGGCATTTGACTCTAAATAATGAGAAGTGTGAAGTCGTCCACATGAGTACGAAAAGAAATCCGTTAAACTTTGTTTACAACATAAATCAATCAAATGTGAAGGCCGTAAACTCCACAAAATACCTAGGAATTACTATTACTTCAGACTTAAACTGGAAAGAAAAGTTAGATAATATCGTAGGATAGGCGAACCAGAGACTGCGTTTTATTGGCAGAACCCTTAAAAGATGCAACAGAACTACTAAAGAAACTGCATACACTGCGCTTGTCCGTCCATTTTTGGAGTATTGCAGCCCAGTGTGGGATCCTTATGAGGTGGGTTTGACGGAGGACATCGAAAGAGTCCAAAGAAGGGCAGCTCGTTTCGTATTGTCACGGTACAGGGGAGACAGCTTTACGGAAATGATACAGGATCTGGGATGGGAATCATTACAACAACGGCGCTTATCGCTGCGGCGTGGGCTACTTGCGAAACTCCAATCGCCAACATTTTCCTCCGAATGCGAAAATATATTGTTGACTCCCACTTACAGAAGTAGAAATGATCATCAGAATAAAATACGAGAAATGAGAGCTCGAACGGAGAGATGCAGGTGTTCTTTCTTCCCGCGCGCTATTCGAAGTTGGGATGTTTGTCTGTCTGTCTGTCCGTAACGTGTTCCCTGTTTTTAAGACGAACCGTTCAACCGATCAGCACCAAATTTTACAGACATGATCGTAGGCAGCCAGGGACCAGAATCTCCCTTTTTCAAATTTTTGGGACAAAAAATACGGTAGTAATAACTAAAAAAACCGTTTGTAATATAATTGTAATTGCAAACGAACCATTCATCTGATACGAAAATTGAATAACGTAATTGGTAGAAGAGAAAATTCTCTACAACATAGCTCTCTTAGGTTCTTTTTTCATATCTCGTATCGTTTTTAGACATATTTTCAAAAATGACGGAGATGTGACACCCTCCATTGAATGAACGAAACCCAGCCTTTAGGAGATGTCACGTGACATTCCTCGCCCAGAACTCTCTCTGGCATACGCAATCTTGCGCGTATTTGATGATTTTCTTATTGTAGCTTACACGTTGTCATTTCAAAGCAATGACGCACTGAAGAATTAACAACAACGCGTCGTTCTTCCTAAGATAAATGATAATCTAGTGTCTACAAATGCCATATTGGCATCAGTTAACATCGGCCATCAATAGTATGAGATTATAGGACTCCTCTTTTGATTGATAGCTGTAGTGTAGTGGGCAAGGCGGTAGACTATGACGTCAAAGCTCGCTGGTTCGGAGCGCATCACTACCTAAAACTTTTTTTTTTTTTTCCTAAAAGGGTTTCAGACACTCTTATTAATAAAATTTTTTATTATTTTGATTATTATTTTGGTCCAAAATGTTTGCAAAAACTTATAAAACTACGAATCTAAAGTTGTCCGTAGAACACGTCAGTGCGATTTTTTTTTCCTAAGACGTAAGTGAAGTTACTTAGTCTAACGCGCTCTTATAAATGTTCTATGTATGGTGATTGGATTCGCAGAGAAAAATTCAATGTTTGGTACCATGAAGTATGCTCTGGTGCCTGACGGAAAAAGTGCTTTTTATGTGGAAGATGCCCGTAATCAAAATCGTACGAGGAAGTGATCACAATTGTACCTAGTGTGGTACATTTTCGATCGATTTTTCTCAAATCTGTAACCTTTTTTGTGTTTACATCAACATTTGTAATTGTCTAATATTTGTGTTACATATTCATTAAACACCCAAGAACCAATGCCTTTGTTGAAAGTATTTCTTTTCTCAACGTATTTCCATTTACAATAAGATTTGTTCTAAATGATGGAAATTGTAGTATCTTACCCTACTGCCGTCGGACTAGGAATGTCGATTATTTAGTATGTTCAAAACAGGTTCTCTAGAGCAATGATTTTCACCCCCCTAGCTCGGGGGTTTGGCGCCACAGGAGATCGTATGTAAAGTATACTACTTGCGATATAAATGGTGATGCTACTGATGACAAGATCAATAATGACGTACGAAGTTTTGTCCCCCTAAAACATCCAAACAACAACAACAACAACAACAATGAGGTCAATATTTTCTTCTCTACTGGGCCCGCAGCGTATACAAGGTCAAAATATGACATTATCGTAATATAGAAACCCAAGTTTGCTGCTAACAATATTTATTCAGCTTGTGCAAATTTAGTCTACTACAAGCTTGTTTCGGCTTTTGCCATTTTCAAGTCGACCTGGTGGTGTATAATAAAATAATTGCCGCGGTGGAGTAGCCGAGCGGTCTAAAGCGTTTCGCTGCGGAGCGCGTGGTTGCTCGCCGTCGGACGTTCGAGTCCTCCCTGGGGCATGGGTGTTGTCCTTAGGTTAGTTTACCTAGATTTAAGTAGTTTGTAAGCTACGGACTGATGACCACGCACTTTGGTCCGATAGCATTACAAACATTTGAACATTTGAATAAAATAATTACCTACGTTTACAATACACAATTTTGTATAATTTTTTAAAAAATTATTTCATTAAATTCACTTACGTTTTAGTTAGATTGAGGTCCATAAAGCATATTAGAGTTAGTGTCTTTTGTGACAAGATGGTAAGGTCACGTTTTATCTCATTACTTTTTATATTTGACAGATATAGACACTGTTTACTCTGTTGATTATGTTTACAGTAAAATATATCTGTACCAATCAGAGGGTGTGCTCATGTGTCTTGGATAATACAATAGCAGAGAAACATCGTTTCTTTTTCTTGTGTGAAATTTTTTATTCGCTTTTCTTTTCCAAAATTTCAATAAATTTCTGTACATAATATTTATCCTCAAGGCTCAACAACGACTACTTCTCCCGCGCATCGCGCTACACAACTCTACACTCAGCGTTAATACGGCTCTTCACAAAGATATTGCTAACTTTGCCCTCGCTAAGCCAACTACTACAATACATTACATAATTTCTTTCTATGCAATATGTAATCATTTTGACAGTTGTACGTCACATAAATTATTTTCATAAAATAACAAATCTATTTATATGCAATACACAAACACTAAAAAAATCATACACATCTTCCATATTATAAATGTGTGTTTACACACGCAATTCGTGGCGTTGGTCACTGTGTTGTTGCGTTACAAGATGAGACAGGAGATATGTTTCTGCGAGAGGAGTTTGACAGAGCACTAAGAGATTTGGTTAGAAACAAGGCTCCTGGAGTACATAATGTTCCGTCTGAACAGCTATTATCGTTAGGAGAGCCAGACATGAAGAAATTTTTCCGCCTGGTATGCAAGATGTATGAGACAGGGGAAATGCCCTCAGACTTAAACAAGAATATAGTGAAACTTCCTGGCAGATTAAAATTTTTTGGCCGGAACCGGGACTCGAACCTGGGACTTTTGCCTTTCGTGGCACATAATTTTAAACTTCCAGGAAGTTTCATATCAGCACACACTCCGCTGCAGAGTGAAAATTTCATTTAAGAATAGAGTGACTCCAATCCCTAAGAAAGCAAGAGCAGACAAATCTGAAAGTTACAGAATTATCAATTTAATAAGTCACGCTTGCACAATACTATCACCAATTATTTACTGACTAATGGAAAAATGGTCGAATCGGACCTCGGGGAAGATCAATTTGGGTTTAAGAGAGATGTAGGAACACGCGAGGCAATACTCACATTACGACGTATCTTAGAAGAGAGAGTAAGGTAAGGGAAACGTACGTTTTTTTAGCATTTGTAGATTTGGAGAAAGCCTTTGACAATGTCGACTGCATTAAAGTCTTTAAAATGCTGATGGTAGCAGGGGTAAAATTTAGACAGCAAAGAGTTATATTCAACGTTTAGAAAAACCAGACAGCAGTTATTAGAGTCGAACGTCATGACATAGTCGCAGTGGTTGGAAGGAGTAAGACAGGGTTGTAGCCTTTCACCAATGTTGTTCAATCTAATCATAGAGGAAAATGTGCACGAATGCAAGGGGAAATTTGCAGAGGGAATTAAAGCCCAGGGAGAAGAAATAAAAACCTTGCGGTTTTCTGGCGACATAGTCATTTTGTGACAGACAACAATGGACCTGGATGTGCAATTAACCGAAATGTACTCCACTGAATGGTTTGGTATTATTATATCTACTTCAGCTTCTTGCTCTTGCATGAAATGCGCAAGACTCGTTAAGCAAAATAATTTTGTTTGCGGATATCATCTATGGATAGGATAATCCTTTTCATTCAGAAAAATAAAAAAAAAAATAAAAAAAAAAATAAAAAAAAATAGCAATTACGTGTTTTACGGCCCTCTTTAGATTTGTAGTTTTATACGTTTTTGCAAATATTTTGGAGCAAAATAATAATCTAAATATTAAAAAATTAATTAATAAGAGTGTCTGAAACCATTTTAGGGGGGAAAAATACGTAGTGTTGATTTATTATTTTTTTTTTTTTTTTTTTTTGCGGGGTATTTTTTTTTTTTTTTTTTTTTTTTTTTTTTTTTTTTTTTTTTTTTGATTTATACTTTTATTTTTCTTTTTTTTTTGACATTTTTTCTTACTTTAGTTATATTTATGTTTTTACCTGTTTCTTATTGTTTTCTTTTTAAATTTCATTCTTTTTACCTTTGTTTTATTTAACCGGGTCTGCACGAACACAGTCCCGACTACCAAAATTCATGCAGCCGAGTTACCGACATTCTCGGCAATCGCAGGGGTCAGCTCAACCGAAGTGCAATGGAAGAGCCCCGTCCTCGAAGAACCCCCTTTCTGATCACGGTGTCCCCTGTGCCAGGTAAGTATTGGTGGGTTCCGAACCAGCGACCTCTAACGTCATAGTCCAGCACCTTGCCCACTACGCTACGGCTATCAATCGAAAGATGCTTTCTTCAATCTCATACTATTGATGACAGTTGTTAACTGATGCTAATATGGCATTTGTAGACACTAGATTAGGGGAGACCGGGGCACATTTTCCATAGGGGCCAATTTTTCCAAATCCGTTTATTTTCCAAAATAACCACTAGATGTTACCAGCGGCGATACTGTAGGAAGTAGCAACAAAGCACGCTTCATTTACGAAAGTTTCAGTGTCGTACCAGCAGTCACAACGTCGGCAGCGCTGTCTTCGTCATTTTTGCAAATGTGAGTAAACTTTCACGTTTTTATTGAAACTTAAAATAAACATTCTAGCGTTAAACTTATTACTTTGATATTGCACACACTAAAAGTGGGTTCCTTTCTTCACGTAACTGTGTATTTCTTTTGTAAATAGCTTACACTGTTACTCATGGACGTAGTGTTATAGTTCCGAATATGGCGACGGGGCACGTTTTCCCAGAGCATACGGGGCACATTTTCCTTATTGCCTTGAGTCTTACGCCAAGTCTAAAGCAAATGAAAAGTGGGTACAGTGCACGAAATGGGCGAACGGAGACTGTACGAAAGGGAATGTTCCATATTTTGTTTGGTTACATTGTTATTCAGACAAGCAGTATAAGTACTGTTAAAAACGTCTGTATTTGTAAAATATTTAAGTCACATATTTTGTAAAACCATTAAATAGCATTTGTTTTTATTTAATGTAGCTATTTGTACTATCCTCTTTTGTAATGTATTGTAAATTCATGATAAAAATACGTATTCAGTGAAATCAAGATAATTATCTCTGCTTTAACATTGAAAGTATAATTGGAATATTTGCCCCTGTACATTTTAAGTAAGCTGGAAAACTTGCCCCGCATACGGGGCTAATTTTCCAACGCAACATGGTCAGACAAAACCATTTGCTACCAAGAACGATATTTACTATTTTCAAAAACGTCTGTACAAGACTGTAAATAAAGGTGTAGGAATTATAATGATCCGCTGTTTATCGCAAAATCGATAAAATTAAGAAGTACAAAAATAAAAATGTAAAATGGTGGAAAACGTGCCCCGGACTCCCCTATCATTTATCGTATGAAGAACGATGTGCTTTTTGTTAATTCTTCAGTGCGCCATTGCTTTGAAATGACAACGTGTAAGTTACAATAAGGAAATCATCAAATACGCAACGCAAGATGGCGTATGCCAGAGAGAGTTCTGGGCGAGGAATGTCACGTGACATCTCCGAACGGTTGGCTTTCATTAACCCAGATAGAGCGGAATTATTTTTGGTTTAATTTTTTTCACAGAGGCTACTAATCACCTTCATATGAGTGCACAAGATCGTTATAAATGATATTTTTCACAATCACGCCATTAGTTTTGCAATACTGCCCTTCTTTCTGTAATTATGTCGAAGTGTATGATTTATAATTTTAATTTGATGAATCGTAATTATTAAAACAACATTTAAGATGAAATACACACATATAAATGTCTCAAAAGTTGAAGAAAGTTAAAGAAATGCAAACCCAATTAGAGGAAGTCTTCAATATCTACCGTATGAACCTCAATTTTTCAGCTGTATCCAACCACTTTGCAGTCGACCATACAAGCCAAAATTGATCTGCAGTGCGAGCAGGGTATTCAAAGTAATGAGATATGACACTGTGCAGAAATTCTTACAGACAAGTATAAAAAGTTAAGCCGCCGTTCTCGTCCTTCTGGAAGGACGTCAGCGCTATCTGGATTAATTGAATGGAGGGTGTCAAATCTCCGTTATTTCTGCTAATATGTTCCAAACTATACGAGATATGAAAAAAAAAAAAATAAGAAGACCTTTCGAAAAATCAGAAATAGGAAATTACAGTGCTCCTATCGCTCCTTAATCACGCAGACAGATGCCCTGGTGTCTGGTGCAGCTGAATGTGTCAAGCAAGTCTGGCAGACAGGAGGTTCGTTCGAGTGGCCCAAAAGCTGACAGTTCCTGACAGTTGCTGACGATTTGGAAGGCCTCTACTGCGCATGCGCGCTTTTTGACAGTTGCCAACTCCGAAGCCAACTCGAACGCTTATTTCACCTGTTTCGCAGTTTGGTCACCCATAGCGCTAGTTGGCATCTTTTGCTCTCTACCGATGTTGAAAGTGAAGTTATGACTGGCGATATGTTATGCATTTCTCAACTGAGAAAACTATTTAAGTCGTCATGAAACATTTGCAATTTACCGTTAAACCAAAGTATAATAATAAAGATTAACAAGACACATTTGCCTGCAAACCGTGTATCTGTCGAGTATAAAATTCGCGTGACGAAACTAGGTTAACTTGCGAGTCGCGATGTTACCAGACGACCGTTCCATCAAAACATTCTTCTTGAGAAAGCTCACGTTGACGTGAGGTGACGGACCGGCGACGGACAGTGTGAATTCCGCCATTAGAAATACATTGTGGAATACATTCTGATCATAAACTTCGACAAAACGCAAAATATACGTAAACATGTCCCCCCATTTATAAATAATGTAGCCAATTCAACCTGACAAAACCTCATACAAAAATGAGGTAAATTAGGACAGTGGTGTGTGAAAGAAATATTCGGTAACATACAACTTCATATGCATTTTGTCCCATTATTATGAGTTACAATAAAATTTAAAAAATGAAACATACAAATTAATATACAAAAATTTGCAGGTGTTGTGGAAGAATTATCATCGTACATGATTGTCGCAGAAGTTACACATTTCGTGTAGAAACGCCCACATTGGCACTAATAGATTTCTATAATATATAACCACAAGGAGAAACACGGAACAGTAATTGTGAGACGCTATAGTGGCACATATGTCGGTTATAAAAATCTACCACTGCTAATGCCTGTTGTGAACTATATTATTCTTATGTGTCAATCACTTCATTTACAGATGGCACAGAAAATCTCAGTAGGACTATTTTTACTTCATTTTCAGGCGAATATATCACAATCCAAACTGTAAAAACATACGCATTCATCTTTAAATTCGTGTTATGAAAATTTCCACACCTTTCATTTATAGTATGTATGGCTGTAATAAAAACGGGACGTACTGTATTAGAAGGCCACATAAGTTGAAAGAATGCCTGTCTAATATACAAACTCAGCCTCAATCAAGAGAAAATGAAGACTTGGAACACAAACCTCTTCGTAAATGTGCAGGCTTGTCTTTTGGCCGAGGCTTGTTAAACGCTTTGGAGTTAGTCAGAAAACAGTTTGACGAAAATCCGCTGACTTAAACTTACGGTCGCCAACTATCAGGTCCGCCAATCGAACACCTGATTGGCCAGTCAGATATCGTCAGCAAGAGTCAGAAGTGCCATTCGAACGCCTCAAACTGTTCCTGACCGTCAGCAGCGCCACTCGAACGAAGCTGGTGCCGGTCGCAGGAAGAACCCCCTCCCCTCGGTGGGCGTGGCCAGGCGTCACTTTGCCGAACTATGCCCGCCCCTGGCCCGCTGTGTGGGGCTCGCTTTGTCCCTCTACGTGCCTGCGGTCGCCGCTTCTGGGAAGAGTCCCCACTAAGTCCTCGCCGCTCAAAAGCGGCAGTTGTGCTCCCGTCCCGTCTGTCGGGGGGCCTCAGAGCGGACTCGAATTCCCGGCATTCCCCGGTCAGGGTCCTCTCCCGTTACGGCACGAGGCAAGCGTGGAGAGCGCGGACCGAAGTTCGTCTGACAGGGGCTGTCTAACCAGGCCACCATCCAGAGGGTGAAAGGCTCTATACCAGGGCCGCTGAAACTTTGCACTTGACGTTTACAAATAACAAGTGAAGAGCAAGAATAGCTGAAAACCCGGCCATTTTTTAGATATATATTAATCTGTGTAATATCTGTATGTCTGTAAAATCTCTTGTGGGTACTATTAGCAGTAAAGAAGTAATACATTAAAACATGATGTGGCGGTTTTTGCATATCTCATGAACATGATTTGAAACCTTTATTATACTTTTCTCGCTGACAACCATGGTGAAAGTAGAAAAAGTTTATCGCTTACTACTTTTCTGCTGTTTATGGAGTAAAACTGAGACATGCATTTGGCTACCCTGCCAGGTTGTTAGAATTACGGATATTTTGTGACGGTAAAACAGGCTTCCTTTTTCTCTTATTGTTTGTAGAAACTACAATGTTGTCACAACACATAGTTGTAGTAAATTAATTCATAATTTTATTACAGGAATATGTGTGTGTGGTTGTGCCTTCTGTGCCACATCTGCGTTGTCTAATGCATTGTTTTGTGGTGTTGAAAAAAATTTTGGTTGGGGAAAATATAATAGTGTGTTAGTAACGTCGTAGTTTTAGTGACTGCTGACTGCCAAGAAGAAACGCTACATACTGCTTAGAAAAATAATGGCAGCACTTTTTAAAAGTGGTCATTTTTAGATCATCTGCAACTTTTATACATCTTAAAACGTCAGTAACGCACCCAATATGGGTTTATGATTGCATTCACTCCACCACCCGTGAAAGGCACAGTGCGATAAACACTTCCAGTGATCACGTGCCGTGACGTCAACATTCCCGCGTTGCCGGCTTTGTTCAGTTCTAACGTAAACAAAGTTGTGTATCGTGTTTATGTTGTGTGTGCTTTTTTTTTTTTTCGCTGCGATTTGTTTTACTGTGAGTGGTTTAACTTGACTTTCCGAGTTCAAGTAATTGGATAATGTCACCGAAAAGACGTTTGTCTAGTCACGTTTTCTGAGTAAGTTCTCAATTTCGTATGAATAAAAACTTAGGTTATTCTCTGAGCAGGAAGTTCATTCTCGCTTCAAACGATCGGAAAGTTATGGTGCAGTGGTTACAAGAAAGAAATATTGCTGCAGATATGTCAATGTCAAAACTTCTTTTATAATCGCTCGTGAAACAAAATCAGCCTATTACACCCACATATGCAGTAGACGAAATCCCAAAGGAGCAGCGTCACAATGAAATAAATCTGCCCCCATTTCACTGCCGTTTTAACCCTATAAAATTGGTATGGAGTGACGTGAAGAATTACTTAAGGAACAATAAGTCTTTCACAATAACAGAGGTGGAACAGCTGTTGCATGAAGCTGTGGCCAATGTGGATGCTGCATCTTGAAGAAAAAAAAAAAAAAAAAAAAAAAAAAAAAAAAAAAAAAAAAGGTCGAACAGGTTGAAAAGGTGATTTGAAGATCGGGAGCTGGATGTAATTGTACCATTGTCGCCGTAAACTTGTGAGTGAAAAGCATTCTGATTATAAAACGTAGAGAGAGAACTTACTATCTTTATTATTGTTTATTTCGTACCTGTCATGATTCAATGCTTATTTTCTACATTACTTTGCTCCGTTATTGAAAGCGTGTGCATTGTTGTGCTCTGATCTTCATTAATATGCCGTTAATTAATTGCTGCTCAAGAACGAATTATTATATGCACTTTTATTGCTCAATAGCTTACATTTACGAGATGCAACTGAACGCTTCGTCTGCTGTGGGTATAAGAGGCTAGTGTTGCAACGTCGCTAAAGCAGTGTAGCCAACTTAACTCGCCGTAACGCGAAACGTCAAGTGCAATGTTTCAGCGGCCCGGGTATAGGACGGTTTATAGCTCTGAGGTGGAAGATCTGAACTGTGTGGCAGTCTGGGCAGCTTGAGGCTACTTATAACGTTGCCCGTGCTTCGTATCATGCCATAATTGTTAAAAGTAGATTCCGCGATTATATTTTTTGGACAAAGAATTGATGGAAAAATTCTTGAATATCCGTCTCCAGATCGCTTATATTTTCTAAAACATTACCGGTTTCGGGACATTCGTTCATTACAGGACAGGTTACTCTGTAACTTCAAAATGTTGATCTGAAGATGGGCAGCTGTCCCGAAACCGGTCATGTTTTAGAAAATATAAGCGATTTGGAGACGGATATTCAAGAATTTTTTCATATAACGATCGCAATAACTCCCTGAAGACTAATAAGTCTTGCTTTGATAAAGAATTGATGGTACCGAATGTTTGAATTTTGAAATAAGTTAGTTAAAGTACAACACAAAATGAACATTAAAGCAAATAAACCGCGGATTGCATATTCAAGTTGGGCACCATACAAGCAACAGCACGTTATGAGACTTACGGAAAGCATTTAGCTGGATCCTGCACTTCGTATCCTAGAAGCTGTAAATGATAACTTTTATGTCTTATTTAATAAGTGAATGTTCGAGACACTTTCCGTAGCAGATCAATGTTCAGACTGTTCACTTCGCTTTTCATTGTTGTGTGACCGTGGATGGAACATGAAGTTACTGGTAATGATAGAATAATAATAATAATAAAAATGATGGGACATCGTGAAATTACAAAAGAAATGACTGCAGGTTCTAAAATCAAGCAAAGTATTGTATAAGGATGATTGATTGAAATTTTACAGACAATGCGAAGCGATTGTAATGGCGTCTGAACATTAAACTATTACGGACGTAGAGGAGCTGAAAATCTTAAGAAATTAAATATTTGGCGTGGACGGATTCATTTAAATAAAAGCCAAAGAGAGGGGATGATTTTAAATTTAAGTAATATATTTTTCTAACAACTTGCATCACTTACATTGAGTGGATACATGAATGGAAGACGTCCGTACGGAACGAACGTAAGACAAGAGAGTGAGTAAAACTACTATCTCGGTTCCGTCTTCTCGCTTGTTTGGGAGTAAAAAATGACGAACGAAATTAAATTAGTTGCATTGCGAGTCAGAGGGAACCGGAGGCGATAAGTATCGCTGATCAAAGATAAACAAAAGATAAATAAAAATTTCAGCGTATCGTTACATACTGCTGGAACAAATGGTTCTCGCAGGTAATGTTCAAGTGCATTTACAAGGTAAACAAAAACGCGGACACTGTGCGTTATATATAACTAACAGAAAACACGGCTTTGAGCGGGTATTAATTTATTTATTTCTACCTTGAGTTAGTTCTTCTCCTATCCCTTCTCTCTCTGACCATATACTTTTTTATCAGAGAATATATTAGAAAGATGGGTGTCTTGCATAATGTACAAAATTACAAGTGCAGTATGCAAACAAGGAAAGGTAGTAATCAAATTACATCTACATGTGAGACTCTGCAAATCACATTAAGGATTCTTCAACAGAGAAATGCAGCCTGATTTGGCACGTTTCATCTACATCTGCAAATCACGTATAAGTGCCTGGCAGAGGGTTCATCGAACCACCGTTATACTATTTATGTCTCATTCCATTCTCAAATAGCGCGCGGGAGGAAAGAACACCTGAATCTCTCCGTTTTAGCTCTGATTTCTCGTATTTTATTCTGACGATCATTTCTATCTATGTAAGTGGGAGTCAACAATATATTTTCGCATTCGGAGGAGAATGTTGGCTATTGTAGTTTCGTAAGTAGCCCACGCCGCAGCGATAAGCGCCGTTGCTGTAATGATTCCCATCCCAGATCCTGTATCATGTCCGTAACGCTGTCTCCCCTGTATCGTGTCAATACGAAACGAGCTGCCCTTCTTTGGACTCTTTCGATGTCCTCCGTCAAACCCACCTGATAAGGATCCCACACTGGGCAGCAATACTCTAAAAATGGACGGACAAGTGTAGTGTATGCAGTTTCTTTAGTAGTTCTGTTGCATCTTTTAAGGTTTCTGCCAATAAAACGTAGTCTCTGGTTCGCCTTTCCCACGACATTAAATGTTGTTCAAATGTTTGTTAAGCTTAATGGACTTAACTACGGGGTCATCAGTCCCTAAACTTACAAACTACTTATGAACTACCTACAACTAAGGACGGCACAAATATCCATGCCCGAGGGGGAATTCGAACCCCCGACCGTAGTGGCCGTGCAGACCATGACTGAAGCGCCTCAGTCTCCTCGGCCACCGCGGCCGGCCCACGACATTATCTACGTGTTCTTTCCAATTTATGTCTGAAGTAATAGTAATTCCTAGGTATGTTGTGGAGATTACGGCCTTCACGTTTGATTGATTACCCTTGTAAACAAAGTTTAACGGACTTCTTTTCGTACTCATGTGGACGACTTCACACTTCTCATTATTCAGAGTCAATTGCCAATTTTTACACCATTCTGATATCTTATTCAAATCGTTCTGCAGTTGGTTTTGAATGTACTTTATAGGTAGAAAAGTCATCTAAGAAATATTTTGTGGCAGGTGCCCACCGAAGCATACTTCTCCTACAGACTCAGGATATCTACAGTGTCATACCGATTTTCACGAAATTTCGCACGCTTGACCTTCAAAACGAGAGGAAGGTCACCGTCTACCTTAACTGCCATACGTGCATAGAGTGGGTACTTTGCAACGTAAAAATTGATACACAAATACCTTGGTCATGCCATAAGGTGAGATCGTCTCGACCGATCTCACAGATCATGTTTTTTTATTGTTTTCGTTATTCTCAGAATAACTGTTGTATGAAATAAAATCGGAATTTTGAGAATAACAAAGTGCGTTTTTCAATGTGACCCCGCGTTTCTATTGCATAGAAATCTATAGTTTTGTTCCGCTACTGATGAAATTTTGCACACACTACTTTAAAAACAAGAGGAACGTCACTGTATAAAATTTCGTTCGGTGCATGGTCGAGGGTACTTAACTTACCGAATTTTACAAAATGAATAGTTTTTCTCCAATCTTTATAAATTTTTGCACCAATGACCTTTAAACTAACAGGAAGATCACTGGGTACATAAATGTTTGTATACCACATGACAGAGGGTACATTGTAGAAATCTTTGCCGAGCGAGGGAAATGTGGAGACGAACAGAGAGATGGGAGAGAAAGAGGTGGATGCAGAGAGAGGGGGGACGGGGATGTGGATTACCAGAGTGTAGGATAAACAAACACCCGGGCAACGACGGGTTTACAGCTAGTGATTAATACTTTCTTGATTATGTGTCCCATAATAAAATAATTTTCAAGAATTATAGGAAACTGTCTGCGATGAATAAATAGTGGAATAAAGAAGTCTCGTAAATCACGTGTCGGATAATAGGGAAGTTTCATTTGTGATTCTTAGTTTATGACGTAATATCTCTTGAAATATGAGTCGCAGGTAGTTTTTAACCGCACAGCTATTGTTGTCTGATAGTAAGCAATACATGTAGCAAGTTTAGTTGAAATCGGTCCATTGTTTTAGGAGTAAATGTATAAAAATAGCGCAAGCTGTAGCAGTCATTCAGAAATTTCATTGGTTATTATGTCAAATCTCCTATGATCTGTGTCGCACTGTGATATACATTTGAAGCTACATTCAGTGGTATATGTGCCTAATGTTTGCAAAATACTCGTATGTTGTGAATGGTGTTACTAATAAAGAGGTTTCAAATGGAAACCGCATGCGTGATGAGGCAGATTTTCATAAACAAAAATTGTTTATGACTTCAGTTCTCTTGAACTCTATGTCGAACCGTGATATTATATCGAAGCAACATTGATTTTTATGTATGTGTACTATCTGTAAAATGTCTCGCGAGAACAATTTACAGTGTAGAAGTGATAAACCGTAATGTAATGCGAAATGCCATAGATATACTTCATGAACATCGGAAAAGTAGTAAGCAATAAACTTTTTTCCTTTAACAATTCAGTTGAGGTTGTCAGCGAGAAAATATTTTGTAAAGATTTTAAATTATTTTTAAGGTTTATTGAAAGGAGCTAAGTTCTGTCATTGTAAAATAGTTGACGAATAAAATCACGCTATCATGCGTCGCAAGAAGGAACTGTTTTTATTGTTTATGACGTGATATCGTATTAACTATGTACCGTAGGTGCTTTTTTCCAACCGCAGCAAATGATTTCGGCAATTAAAGAATATTTGTACCAAATTTGGTTGAAATCGATCCATTAGTTTAGGAGAAGATGTATAGTATTATCACATGATGCGGCCGATTCTCCAGAATGTCATTGTTTATTACGTCATATCTCCTTACGTATGTGTCGTAGGAGGTTCTTACGCCGACAGCGATTGTTGCCTGATAGTAATGAACGTGTGTACCAAGTTTGGTTGAAATCGGTCCAGTAGTTTAGGAGAAGATGTGGAACATACATACAGACATACAGGCTAGTTTATAATATGGATAGAGTCCGTGACCTGGTCTATGTTACAATGAATTTCAAGTAACAGAATTCGGAAGTAACTAATGTGCTGTACTCATGAGGTGAGGTGGTAGCCTTCACTTTACCCCTGAAAGTCAAAAAGCTCCTAATAAAGAGTCCACGCCGCGGTGGAGTAGCCGAGCGGTCTAAAGCGCCTCGCTGCGGAGCGCGCGGTTGCTCGCCGTGGAGGTTCGAGTCCTCCCTGGGGCATGGGTGTGTGTGTTTGTCCGTAGGTTAGTTTACATAGGTTTAAGTAGTTTGTAAGCTACGGACTGATGACCACGCAGTTTGGTCCGATAGATTTACAAACATTTGAACATTTTTGAAAGTGTCCACCAACTGTTGTTTTCACAAATTGTGCTCCAGCGCAGAAGACGGGACTGGGGTCGTTGGTTCTTGGTGATGAGGCTGTTAGGTTTATTAGCGAGAAACGTGTCTTAATAAACAAAATTTTAAAGGATGCCACTTTGTTTATTTAATCAGAGACCAAGGAAATGCGCATTTAATAAACTCAATTTGATTAACATGACGATAGGTGTTGCTTTTACAACACTGAAGTTCGCTATTATTTGATCTACTAGCTGGAAAACCCGGCATTGCCCGGGTGTTTATTTACCCTAGACTCTCGTAGTCCACTTCCCCTTCCCCCCTCTCTCTGCATCCACCTCTTTCTCTCCCATCTCTCTGTTCGTTTCCACCTTTCCCTCTCTCGGCAAAGTTTGCTGCAAAGTGCCGTCATTTACCATACGAACATTTATGTACCCAGTGACTGACATTTTTTTCTTCAATTTTGATTCTTTACATATTCTTATTGTATTTTTACAAAAAATGTTAATACTTTCATAAATATGTACTTGTAATGAACTTTTCTGCGGAGGATCGATTTTTTGTGATAACATCTTCGTAAATAGTAACGCGGTCGTAACATCTTTTAAAACATGTATACACAGTCAGTTGTCACCTGATGGTGACCTAAAAAGCCGAAAGCGAGTTTGTGACAAATAAATAAGTTTAGCAGAATATCAGGAAGTTGTTCCTTTTTGATATTACTTCATTTAATGTCAGAACACATCTTCAATACCTATTCGTTTTCGCGGAGAGTATACGAAGGAAGTTTTCCGCCTGCTAGCAGCAGTATACCGAATGTTTCTAGAGGAATGCAGGGTTCCTAAGGATCGGAAAAAAATCGCTGTACACATTGGTCTGTATCTTCCACACCAAGAAATTACAGAATTTTTCCACACATTTTATGTTGTATTATTGTTTCTGGAAACCGGAAATCTTTGTAGAAATCAACCTTATTTATTTATTTATTATTTTAATTTTTTTGCGAGTTCGACGATCGTGTGAAACACAACTCGCTCTATTCCTCTAGAGGGCAGTCGATACAGAATCCCAGGTGAAGGCCTGGTTCCTTACATAAGGCGCTGGATAGTGTCCCACACCACCGGCTGATGAGCAAAGTGATAGTAGCATGTGGTGTCAGACGAACTGTGTGACTGTATTAAGCCGCATTCAGCTAACGAAAAGAAACACTCAATGGAAAGAAGTCTCCAAACGTTAAAGTGATCACAGGGCAGTGTTATAGGACTTTCGCTTTCCACAGTATATATAAATGACGTTGTAGATAAGATCGGAAGCTCAATGAGGCTTTTGAGGATAAGGCTGTAGTTTATGGAGAAGACCCAACAATGAAATGCAGGGTCGTCTGCAGCGTATTCATGTCTGGTGCAGGGAATGGCAATTGGGCCTCAACATAAAGAAATGTAAGGTGCTGCGTCTACACAGAAATAAAGATTCTTTACTGTATAACTACTACACAACGGGACAAACAGTGGAATCGGTTACTTCCATAAACTACACGGGATGAGAGATAAAGGGCGATATGAAGTGGAACTACCGTATAAAATCGGTCGTGGGTACATCAGATGACAGAGATTCTTTCCGAAAATACACACAGAAGTGCATCTTCTTGTTTTCGCGGTGCAATGACTGTTCAGAAACGTTTCGGGTGTGCACCTGCATAAAGTTGGCTTCTTCTTATATTTCGGCTGAGAACCGTTCAGACATCTTCAGAGACAGTCGGAGCACAAACTAACATATACAGTCACGACACTCTCGCAGATATTTGTTATATACTCCGCCCAGCAAGCTACGTTTCCGAATACGATAGCTGATGAGTGCGAATAGTATCGTTTAGATTGACTTCAGCATACTTTTTACATTAGGGAACGTATGTAGTGCCTTATAAATAGGTAATAATTTAAAAATAGCTCCCCATTTGACTTTCTTGCGTTTCATAAGATCCCTGATAAGGTACGAAACGGTACATTACAGGACAGTTAATTTACAATCATCCTGTAACATACAGGCTTTAAATGAGTAACTTAATTTTGTATTAAAAATAAGAATGCCTAGGAAACACCAGGAGACATGCCCTTTAGCAGAGAGACGTCAATTTCTACGCAGGAACGTTAGGTATTCTTCATTACAATTCCAGTAAAATGGGTGAGGGTGGAACATAGGAAACGTATATACATGGTGTTACAAAAAGGTACGGACAAACTTTCAGGAAACATTCCTCACACACAAAGAAAGAAAATATGCTATGCGGACATGTGTCCGGAAACGCTAAATTTCCATGTTCCATGTTAGAGCTCATTTTAGTATTTCTCTTTAAATGTAAATTGAAACAATTCGTGCAAACAATTGTCAAAATACCCAATTGTTTCGTTAGTATGTACTGTACATTTATGGGGGCATTTTAAAGCTCTTGTCTACGCAACCCTGGTACCAAATGTAGAGACTCTTCGTGCTCGTATTGTGGACGGCTGTGATACAATACGCCATTCTCCAGGCCTGCATCAGCGCATCAGGGATTCCGTGCGACGGAGGGTGGATGCGTGTATCCTCGCTAACGGAGGACATTTTGAACATTTCCTGTAACAAAGTGTTTGAAGTCACGCTGGTACGTTCTGTTGCTGTGTGTTTCCATTCCATGATTAATGTGATTTGAAGAGAAGTGATAAAATGAGCTCTAATACGGAAATTAAGCATTTCCGGACACATGTCCACATAACATATTTTCTTTTTGTGTGTGTGTGGAATGTTTCCTGATAGTTTGGCCGTATCTTTTTGTAACACCCTGCAGAATGTAATAAATACGGTATTCAACATATCAAATCAACCGTCACAGCTGTCGCTGAAGGAAGAACGTCACAGACATGGCAATATGACGATAAAAGCAACCAAACTGTTTTCCAACAAAGAAGAACAGAATTCCACAATTGTTGCTACATCTGAACCACAAACGGTAAGAATCATCAAAACATAGTTTTTTTAAAGCTAAAGTAATAACACTTAAAAGAATATGCACGTATAAGAAAGACGAGTGACGTGTAAAAATGTGAGAATCATTAGACTCCGTACCGAATTGATACACGTCAAAAACTGGCTGTCATAGTAAGAACAGAAAATAATTATGTTTGTATCCAACTTACTTTCAGCACAATAATCTTCAAATATACACATATTCGTAAGTATTTGTTCATGACGGTGTTGTTCTTTACACCATTGAATCATTTAAATTAGGCTGTTTTAATATTAATTTCCGTATTATGTTTGTCTCTCGATATTTTAATAATGCTTGTAACGCAAAAATTATAGTAAGTATTTCGCTAATTACGTACAAAAGCGATTATAAACAAACATCACTACTTCGGCAGCTTGCCCTCCGCTAGGAGCGCTAGTGTCGCATCAACTGTCAGGTGGTAACAACTTTTGCAGCAGTGAGTGTCGCGACTGTATATGTTAGACTGTGGTAAGACTCCTATAAACCTGAGTTGAACTATCTGCCATTTTTTCACCAAGCTGTAGGAGTTGCCACGTTCCGGACGAAGCTGACGCGTTACCTCGCGTTTTATTCAACTGGCTCATAGTCGCAAACTACTCACTGTATCAACGTGGAACTTTCATCATTGTCTTTGTTCAGGACTACACTAAAGTTTCTTTTTAGTTTTATTTATGGCAATAATTTATAAACAGCATGTACTGATAGTTTACAAACATACACTTTCTGACGACGTTACGGAATTTTCGACATGCGAGGAACTTTTTGTCTTTTGAAGTTAGGTGAAGACATTAAGCGAATGAAATGTTCAAAATACATCAAATTTTCATCCTCTCCAAACAGCAACTCTGTGAGAAACGTATAACTTGAGATAATGCCAGTTAAATATGACGCACTGGGATCCGCCCGCCCGTCTAGTAGTAACACGTCTTCCGTATTAGAGCTCCTAATAATTTGGCACATGTTGTTACTGCATAACGTCCATACTTGAAGATACTGGTATTGACTTATTTTAACCCATTAAATTGAATAGTTGCAAACTACAAAAGTGGTCGAAAACTGACGCTCCAGCACACGCTTCGCTCTTATAACCGCACGGACCGCGCTACTGCGCATGCGACCTCAGATACAACAAGGCGCCAAAGGCGTTACTCTCCGGCAAGGAAGTACACGTGTGTGTAAATTATCTCTGTGGCTGCGTGGTCGATTATCGCGGAAAAATCGATGTGTTACGATCTGTGCTGTGGCGGCGTCTTTGTAAATTTGTAAAGAAAGTACCGGATTCCAAGATTTATCTAAGCCGAAGCTATCTCGGTTAATTAAATTCGTCCCCGTACGAATTTCAATTGCTTCTTTCACCACTAAGTTCCAATACCACAAAGTGAAGGTAATTTTTCGGCCTCCACCAAACACAGAAGCACTTTTGGGTTCTATCAAAGATGATTTGGAGCTCCGGAAGGCCGAGGTTTACAAGATCCCATGTGAATGTGGCCTTTCGTACATAGGACAACACGTACAGTCCAGGAAAGATGTACGGAAAACCAGAGATATACATACCCGTCTCTTACAACCAAATAAATCGGCAGTGGCAGAGCACTGTATTCATACTCGACAATCAATGACGTACGAAAACGTCAAAATTTCAGCCTCCACTTCATATTTCTTGGACTCAGTGGTAAAAGCAGCAATTGAAATTCGCTTGGGGACGATGTTGATTGAAAGTATATTGCGAACCCGACATTTGAAGAAAAATTTTATGCATGACAACGTAAGGTCGCTTGTCCCGCAAAAAGGGATTGTCTTCTAATGAGCCAAGTGAAAAAATGGAGATGATATAACAGAGAGCACGGCCTCATGTAGCAAGCGCAGAAGTGTCACTTGTGCGTCCTCTCCTGGAGTACTGTTGCCCCTTGTGGGACCCTCACCAGGTGGGACTGACGGAAGACATTGAGAAGGTTCAGAGAAGGGCAGCTCGTTTTGTTCTATCACGTTACGAGGGGGAAAGCGTCACGGAAATGTTGCACGAATTGGGGTGGAAATCATTAAAAGAAAGACGTTATTCATTGCGGCGTGATCTGTTTGCGAAGTTTTAATCACCGAGTTTTATTTCTGAAAGTGAAAATATTTTGCTAGCACCCACCTACTTAGGGAGACATGACCATCCCAATAAAATAATAGAAATCAGATCGAAAACGGAACGATTTAGGTGTTCTTTCTTCCCGCGCGCTATTAGAGAATGGAAGGGTAGAGGAAAGTTATGAAAGTGGTTAATGAACCCTCTGCCAGGCACTTGAATGTGATTTGCAGAGTATCTATGTAGATGTAGATGTAGATCGCTGATCATCAATTTTTATTTAAGACGACCGCTTAGGCTGAACTATTTCAGTATCATCCGGTCCAATAAAATCATTGTACAAGGCCATAATCTTGTAATGTCAATCAGTTGCTATATAGCATCATTTACAGTGTATAGGTGCACTATGTCATTATAATACACATATGCACTCTAAATTATGTTATATAGCAACTGATTGACATTACAAGATTATGGCCTTGTAAAATGATTTTATTGGACCGGATGATGCTGACATAGTTCAGCCAAACCGGTCGTCCTAAATAATCATATACATCTACATAGATATTGTAGAAAGATATCAAAAAGCAAAGATCGCAGATCATCAATTTTTATTTAGGAAACTCCATTGGCTGCTTTCAAGGATAGGTCAGCGTATGACACGATTCTCGAAAAGTTAACTAAAATATTGATGCCTCTTACATATATTTCGCAAAAGGATTTCAAAAGTAAAATGATTCAAGACCACATGGAGACATGCCCCGAATCGTTCCTCCCGTGTAACACACGCGACTGGATAGAATTAGAAAATGATAGAAGGCGAAATAACTTCCTTCACACTCCGTGATGTGGCTTGCGTAGTGCGGATGTAGAGGTAGAGCAGATTTCAAGACAGTTATGCAGCGAAGCGCAGTATCTATTTCATAGCGGCTATACAGTGTCTGTCTAAATACAGTGGCTACCGCGCGCACAGTACTGGAGCACTGAGCCAGGCAGGCAGTAGGGAGGTACCTAGGCTGCCGGCGTAGCTAGGCTGCCTGTCCGCGGTATCTCATCGCAGCCGGCGCAGCTACACCGCTCGATAAATCTGTGTCGGCCCGGCTGTTAGCAGTGCAACTGGTCTCTCGCACCTGCCGAGGCAGCGCTGCGCCTGCACGACCCAAAGCTGGCAGCCCGCGCCGCTGCCGCGTTATGTGGGATGCCTGCGCGGCAGGGGCAGAGGCTGACGTATTGCACCGCGCGGGGGTTGTAGCCTGCGCAGGACGTCTGCCGCAGTGGCCGAGCAGTGTATGTTCTCTCTGAGTTACGTCACCAGCAGACGCACATACACACACACACACACACACACACACACGCACACACACACACACACACGCTAGGTGGCAGCCAGCAACAGCCAAGCTCCTCATTACCACTTATGATGTTATCGTCTCGGCAAATAAGAGTGATGGAATGCTATTATTATTTTATCCGAATGATCCAATGCTATTATTTTTTTGAATGCTTTGGTGAGGCGAGTGTCAACAGCCGTAATAAAATATTTCATAAAATTCATTTTTAAAAACCATCAGCTGTTCATTCAAAACGTTATACGTCTACCAGTTTCGGTCATAGACCATCTTCATGGATAAACTATACAAAAATACAAAAAGAAGTGTAAAGTCATTAAGAAATACGTGTGAATTAATATGTCAATAATTCTAGGACAATATTTGCAGCTTTCATTAAAGTGAATTAGACACAAATGGGTAAAACAAAATTCAGATAAAAAATTATGTCAATTTGTAATATAAAATCACATGACTTGCGACTTACCAAATTAATGCTAATTTAAATAAGAAAATTTCGCCTTGCCATAATGTAGTAATGATAAAGAGGAATATCCAGATTAATAAAATTGATTAGAAGTTCAAAAATGTTCAAATGTTTGTAAATCTATCGGACCAAACTACGTGGTCATCAGTCCGTAGCTTACAAACTACTTAAACCTAGGTAAACTAACCTAAGGACAAACACACACACACCCATGCCCCAGGGAGGACTCGAACCTCCACGGCGAGCAACCGCGCGCTCCGCAGCGGGATGCTTTAAACCGCTCGGCTACTACACCACGGCTTGATTAGAAGAAACTATGTATCAGTATGTAAATGATACATAGTACCTTAGTATATAATTCAAGAAGCATATGTTGTCCTACTCTGTACTAAAGTTACAATACCTACCTGTTAATAATTTTTCTACTCTAAAGCCACTTCACATTTATTACACTACTGTCTTCACAGGCCGGCCGCGGTGGCCGAGTGGACTGAGGCGCCCCAGTCACGGTCTGCACGGTCACTACGGTCGGGGGTTCGAATCCCCCCTCGGGCATGGATATTTCTGTCGTCTTTAGTGTTAACTAGTTCGTAAATAGTTTGTGAGTTTAGGGACTGATGACCCCGTAGTTAAGTCCCATAAGCTTAACAAACATTTTTTTTTTGTCTTCACAGCGATTAGGAATTTACTTTGACATTTTACTCTATATATGTAATTATCATATTGGTATGTTTTGCTCTCTCTCTTTCATGTGAGACTCAATCTGCACACTTGTGTCAACAATGTCGTTTGTATAATCTTCGATCCTGACGCATGAAACCTGTTTATGATGATGATCACTTTCTATTTTCTTATTTATAACACGATATATTAATGCAATAACTTCTTATGCTTTGTTTTGTATGTTGTGACATTGTATTTTACTACACCACACTTTATTTGTTATTTTTAACCTTTGTATACACAAATTTCGTCGTAACTTGTTGATTACTACACCTTGTAACTTTTGTTTACACTTGTGTCCAAAGATGTTCATCCAAAGATATTGTACATTCCTGAATGGTATTACAAATATCGATAAAATAGATTTCATCATCTCTCACTCATGCAATTAGCACAAAGCACTCCCTCCATTTTTATTCATAGTCTGTTATTATCTTTTATGTTGTGTTGACTGATAGGTTTTATATAAGATGACCACTGTAATTTTAACACTTTTAGTTATACTGACTCCTGTTTGTCTCAGCCAGATCTATTTTATTTGATGCATTTTACCATTCTGTTTTAACACCTTGTAAGTATTTGAACTATATGATAAATTGACATGATTCTCCATTTTCAGTCTCTCTATATGCTGATTCTATCCTCACTGTGTTTGTGCACATTAATTACGTTTATTTTGCTTTTTTGTATCTTTTATCCATGAAGATGGTCTATGACCCAAATTGGTAGATGTATAAGGTTTTGAATAAACAGCTGATGGTTTTTAAAAATGCATTTTACGAAATATTATTTTTTTAGCCGAATGATGGAAGGCTATTATTATTTTATCCATTTTGACCCTCTTTAGGTTACGGTAGTAACACTAACGCCCGATTTCACTAAGCGTCGTTTAATCTTTGACGATCGTTTAACTTTCATTTTTGGGTTTCATCGACGTCTGTCTAATGTAACGATCGTTAAACTCGCCGTCAAACCATTTGACGAGTCGCGTATGAAACACAGGTTTATTGTAGTTGAAAACTTCAGAAGTTTTTCTAAAGGTAACCTTGATACTTTATCGCTGGTCACGTCTTCTGGCTGTGAAGATGAGAGATAATTTTTATGCGGAAGTATTGTTCATAGATTTGCTAGAAAATCTAGGCCCTGAACGTCTACTTTCTAAGTGTAATTATCAGTTCTACACAATGAATGATATAAAAGTCATTTAAGGTTAAGGTTGTCCACGAAAGTAACATTAAAACGTCTGGAATAAAGTGAAAATAAGACTAGAGTATCCAACAAACAGAAACTGCCCATTAACCCCAATTAAACGCCTGCTCTTTACCTCTGCGATTCTATAGTACTGGATCTCTTCAAATGGTAATAGCAGACTCAAATGGGGTTTCGAAATCAACAATCAGCCGAAAATATATCAAGAAGGTTTCAGAAGCAATTGCACCACAGAGACCCTTAGGCCTATATGTTAAATTCCCGCGAGAAATTACGTCTTTCATTTTCGAAACAAGGCCCACAAACAAACTTTTCTCATAACCAGAAAATTTAGAACCTCTCTTCTTTATTTCATCGGTAGGTTCCATTTTCTTAGCGTTATTATTTCCTGGTTTCAACAAACTTACGAATCACGACAACTTTGGCTGCACTAAAAAACCCGCTATTTACGTAGCGATATTCATTTTTTCAATCGAAAACTAGAGTACAACAATGAAAACAAACGATAAAACTGGATATTATCGATTTAATACACGATACTAGACGCTGTACCGATTGGAGCGTCTGTTAAACGCCTCATCAATTCATTGAGACAGGCTATGATGAATCGCTGTAGCTTTTGACGGTACGTCAACAATAAACGAGGCGTTGAACTTGACGTTTGTCTAATATATTGAGACGAAGTTTGGTGAAACAGGGCATAAAAGTGAGCATTTGCGATCGTCTTTTGACAGATAGAAATTTAAATGAAAATAAGGGCTTAACCATTCAGCTGCCACGGAAATTGAATAACCCAATTAGTAGAGGAGGAAATTCTCTACAACTTTGCTCTCTTATGTTTTTTTCATATTTCGTATCGTTTCTGAGATATTTGCAAAAATAACGGCGATTTGGGGATGTATGTCTGTCTGTGCGTAACGTGTTCCCAGTTTTTAAGACGAACCGTTCAACCGATCACCACCAAATTATACAGACATGATTGTAGGCCGACAGAGACCAGAACCTCCGTTTTTCAATTTTTTCTGACAAAAAATAGTAATACCAAAAAAAGCCGTTTGTAAGAGTAATTGCAAATCTGACACGAAAATTGTATAACCTAATTGGTAGAGGGGAAAATTCTCTACAACTTCGCTCTATTATGTTTTTTTTTTCATTCCTAGCATCGTTACAGATATATTTGCAAAAATAACGGCGATTTGACGATGTCTGTCTGGCTGTAACGTGTTTCCAGTTTCTAGGTCGAACCGTTCACCCGATCGGCACCAAATTTCCCAGACATCATTGTTGGCTACCAGAGACCAGAAACTCGGTTTTTGAAATAATTCGGACAAGAAATGCGTTAGTAATACCAAAAAAAGCCGATTGTTATGTAATTTTAATTGCAAATAAACCGTTCATCTGACGCGAAAATGGAATGAACGAATTTGTACAGGAGAAAATTCTCTACAACTTTGTTCCCTTATGACGAATGGTCAGAGTGTAATTGTTGTCCGAAGTCTCCCGTTGTACAGCATAGCAGTTCCATGCCGATAGCTATAAGGGGGTGGAAGATATGGTGGTTGAAAGTCGTCAAATTATAAAAACATTCGGACTGAAGGCCAACGATGACGTTTACGACTCTGTAGCAAGGAGGTTACATACAGTGGAACGTGATGCCACAGACCATATCTTTGGTCTATGTGTACTACAATGTCTTCAGCTCTTTCTCTCTAAGGATAAGCATACGAATAAGAAAATACAAGAATAAATAAATAAAGCAGTAAAAAAGAAATTTCTTTTAATACATCTGTTTAAAAAAGTCGATTTGACGTTTCGTGCATTACATCATGTGATCGATCTGTGATATTATTACAACAATCATTATTGTTGAATTTCGTGATTTCGTGACTTTACATAATTTTAGTTCTTCATTTGAATGTTGATTAAAAATGTTTGTTTCTAAAGAAGGTACTGTATTTCATTTATTCCTTCAAAACCAGTCTCGTAGCACACTACTGAAAGATAGCTTATCTGTCATAATCAACCAACACGCGAGCGGAGCCGCGGGTTTCAGCTAGTAGTGCTACTAACGGTTGCAAACTAATATTTCAGAGCTCTATCAGAGGTGCAAGGATTATGATATGAAGATCAGCATCTCCAAAACGAAAGTAATGTCTGTGGGAAAGAGATTTAAACAGATTGAGTGCCAAATAGAGGAACAAAGTTAGAACAGGTAGACAGTTTCAAGTGCCTGGGATGTATTTTCTCACAGGATGGCAACATAGCGAAAGATCTGGAATCGAGGTGCAGCAAAGCTAATGCAGTGAGTGCTCAGCTAAGATCTACTCTCTTCTGCAAGAGGGAAGTAAGTACCAAGACTAAGTTAGCAGTGCACCGCTCTATCTTTCGACCAACGTTGTTGTATGGTAGTGAAAGTTGGGTGGATACAGGTTACCTTATTCATAAGGTAGAGGTTATACATATGAAAGCAGCAAGTATAATCGCAGGTTCTAATATATGAGAAGAAAGGCAGGAGGGTGTCCATAATGAGGAAATCAAAGAAAAACTGGGAATGAACACCATAGATGAAGCAGTTAGAGCGAATAGACTGAGATGGTGGGGTCATGTTACACGCATGGGAGAAGCAAGGTTACCTAAGAGACTCATGAGCTCGGCAGCGGAGGGTAGAGAAGTCGAGGTAGACCAAGAGGAAAGTACTTAGATCCGGTGAAGAATGATTCTGAAGTAAAAGGCATAACATCAGACGAGGCATGAATGTTAGCATTGAATAGGGGATCATGGAGGAATTTTATTAGAGGTACTATGCTCCAGACTGAACGCTGAAAGGCATAATCAGTCTCTAATGATGATGATGATGATGCATAAATACACGTTGCCTGTCTACGTAGAAAAACTGTTTCGCCTCCATTGGTCTGGTACTTGAGAAAATATTTTACCACAGAATAGGGAGCATACAGAAGGGAAAGCTGGGGGCGGCGCCTTTGATCTGTATGTTACCAAACGTTGCGCTCGACGCCATATTGAAAGGTAGTAAACGCGGAACTTTAGCCACTTAGTACTTTGGCTGGAAATGGACTGTTTACGAACTGCAGCTAATCTCGCCGACTTTTACGAAAGGAAACGGCTTTTCATTGTGCTCTCATCTCTTTTGCGCCCTCTTCTTGCACCTAATTGTAATCCAACGAAAAAAATAGGCCTAAATTTTAATACAACTACGAAAATGTACGGTGGAATTATTTGGTGCTTTGGTGCTTATCTCTCGAAAAATCCCAAATAACGCGGAGTTATGTTTGGGAAATTAGTTATAAACAAGAAAGTGACTTTACAACTGCCAGGTTTTATTTGTCACGAATAAAATAGCACAAAATATTGAGTTAGACTTAGCAATACAACGTGATTACACATAACTAATGACGTCTGGGCATATATAAAAGCTGTATTTGCTTTAGGAGTATCATTAATTTTCTGATCGGAGAACGGCATATAGAGGAATCTGTCAACCACAGAGCAGGAACAGCATAAAATAATTATTCTCCTTAATCTATTTGTTTGAGTATCCGAAGAGCATTCGTTGCCAACATTAGCACACTATGCCTCCAGTGCCGTAAGTAAATTTTACCTACGTACTTCGGCAATATTCTTTGTCATTCATTTTATATTATTCCCTACAACGTTAAACTTATAAAATACTAGCTGAACCCCAGCTGCTTCGCATGCGTAGGCTGGTTGGTCTGCACCAGTTGTTTCTTTTTAATCCTGATGAAGAATCCATATCTTAAGTTTCGTAGTTATAGCTTGAAATTTGAGTTAACAGCACCATATTTTTTAAAATCAATTTTGCATCTCTTATTTCATCCCCTTATTGGTTGAATTTCCAATAATACCATAACACGTCTCATTTAAATTTGAACCCCGAATCCAAATCCGAAAATTTGTAATTTTAACTTCAAAATTGCCTAAATAGCAACAGATTTTCGATAAACACCCCCTATCGAATTTAACCCCGTTGATGGTTGAATTTCCAAAAATACCGAAACACGTATTTTTTAAATCATAACGAACAATACATATACCAATTTTTGTAGCTATAGCTACAAAATTGTCTTGATAACAGTGTGTTTTCGAAAAAAAGTTTTGATCCCTTCTTTTACCCCCTTAGTTTTTGAATTTCCAAAAATACCGAAACTCGTGTTTTTTTTTATCTTGACCAAGATTCCATATCCGAAGTTTTGTAGTTGTCGCTTAAAATTTGAGTTGACAGCACCATATTTTTGAAAATCAATTTTTGCATGTCGTATTTCACCCCCTAATTGGTCGAATTTCCAAAAATACCGAAAAACGTGTCATTTAAATTTGAACCCCGAATCCAAATCCGAAAATGTGTAGTTCTAACTTCAAAATTACCTAAATAGCAATAGATTTTCGAAAAACACCCCCCTCTCTAATTTAACCCCGTTGATGGTTGAATTTCCAAAAATACCGAAACACGTATTTTTTAACGTCTAACCAGCTATACAAATATAAATTTTTGCAGCTCTAGCTTCAAAATTGTATGAATAGCAACATGTTTTCGAAAAGAATTTTTGATCATCTGTTTAACCCTCTTACTTGTTGATTTTCCGAAAATACTAAAAATCATGGATTGTTAATTCTGACCAAGATTCCATAAGTTTCGTAGTTGCACCTTAAAATTTGTGTTAACAGCGACATATTTTTGAAAATCAATTTTTTGCGTCATCTATTTTCCCCCTTATTTGTCGAATTTCAAAAAATGTCGAAACACGTGTCTTTTAATTTCGAACCCTGAATTGAAATCCGAAATTTTGTAGTTCTAGCTTGAAAATTGCCTAAATAGCTATGTATTTTCAAAAAAAAACGCTTCATCCCCTATTTCACCCCCTTAGGGAGGGAATATCGAAAAATCGCTTTTTAAATGACGCCTACAGAGTAAGATCAACACGCTCCACAAATTCCAAGTTTCTATCTTCAGTGGTTTGGGCTGGGCGATGATGAGTCAGTCAGTCAGTCAGTCAATCAGTCAGTCAATCGGGACACTTCCTTTTATATATAGAGATAAATGTACTTCAACATTTCGATGCTGTTGAACTGCTGCAGTAACAGCAACAGCGAGAGTTATCGTCAAGAGAAGAAGCAAGGCTACTTTTAATAATTATGCACACATTGATCTCATTCGAAACTGATAACATTTAACTTTCACTACACATATAGCGACGTTCACTTACTGCTGAGGATCTTTCGGGAAGGCGAAGAAACTTATATCATTATTTATATTCGAATTATTACGGCTATTAGGTGCCGAACACCATATTTTATTGAAGCTCATAATAGATGGATGGATGGATGCTTAGGGTTTAACGTCCCGTCGACAGCTTGGTCATTAGAGACGGTGCTAACGCTCGGATTTTTGGGTAAGGATGAGGAAGGAAATCGGCCGTGCCCTTTGAAAGGCACCATCCCGGCATATGCCTGGAGTGATTTAGGGAAATCACGGAAAACCTAAACCTGGATGGCCGGAGGTGGATTTGAACCTCCATCCTCCCGAGTGCGAGTCCAGTGCGTAAGCTCATAATACAAACGGAACAGCTCCACCTACACAGTTCTTTCTTTTTATTGCACCAAATACTTGTTTACTTTTATGCGATTCAGGCAGTTAAAATACACATTTAACAAACAAAAGACATCGCATTACCACGCTGCACAGTAGGGAGTGATCACGCGTTTACTGCTTTTCAAGATGGCCGATTCCGCGCACGCGCACTAAATTTTGGACGACAGACTGCAGCGGGAGTTTCCTTTCTGTATACTCCCTATTCTGTGATTTTACTGTGTGGTCTGCCATGATGACGGTTAATGTGGCCTTGCTGGAGTTTTACACGGACAGTGTATACGTGTGTGTGTAGGAGCAGATACAGTGTGGAGATACCGCTAGGCGATTATCTGGGTGTCTCGCTAGTGGCCACGCATGACGTATGGCTGGCCGTACATCACGGCTAATCAGCTACCTGCTGGCGTCTGAGGTGGACAGCAGTGGATATCTGCTACACCGTACCAGGTATCGCCCACTGATCCCCACACTAATCCACAGGTCGCCTGTAGCTGAACAAAGATTAAGGTAAGAAAATTTACTTCACTGATGTCCAGATGCTGAAAGGATCTAGCCTTAAAGCTAACGGCATAAAATCCGCTCTAAATTAGCTGTATCTCTTGTGACCGGGAAGGGAGTAAGAGAGGGATGTAGCAAGCTATAAAGGAAAGCAAGGAGAAATTTGGAGAAGGGATTAAAGTTCAGGGTGAATAATTGAAAACATTACCATACATAAATGACGTGCCATTCTACATAGATGAAGATGCAAAGTTAGTTCTTTTTGCGGATGATTCAAATATAGTAATCACACCCAAAAGAAAACAAAAACTACGTGATGTAATCGTAAATAATATATAGGATGGGGTTCCACAGGGTTCCATCTTAGGTCCTTTACTGTTCTAGATATACATAAATGACTTCCCACTACACATAGATTAAGATCCAAAGTTAGTTCTTTTTGCTGATGATTTAAACATAATAAGAAAAGAAAACAAAAACTACGTGATGTAATCGTAAATAATATCAAGGATGTGGTTCCACAGGGTTCCATCTTAGGTCCTTTACTGTTCTAGATATACATAAATGACTTCACATTGTACATAGATAAAGATGCAAAGTTAGTTCTTTTTGCTGATGATTCAAATATAGTAATCACACCCAAAAGAAAACAAAAACTACGTGATGCAATCGTAAATAATATCAAGAATGGGGTTCCACATGGTTCCATCTTAGGTCCTTTACTGTTATGACTTGTCATTCTACATAGATTAAGATGCAAAGTTCGTTCTTTTTGCTAATGATTCAAATATAGTACTCACACCCAAAAGAAAACAAAAACCAAGTGATGTAATCGTACATAATATCAAGGATGGGGTTTCACAGGGTTCCATCTTAGGTCCTTTACTGTTCTTGATTTACATAAATGACTTGCCATTCTACATAGATGAAGATGCAAAGTTAGTTCTTTTTGCTGATGATTCAAATATAGTAACCAGACCCAAAAGAAAACAAAAACCAAGTGATGTAATCGTAAATAATATTTTTTCAGAAATTTATTAAGTGGTTCCCTGAAAACGGACTCTCGTTAAATTTTGATATGACACAGTATATAAAGTTCTGCACAGTAAATGGGACAACTCCAGTAATATATATAGACTTTGGACAAAGGTCTGTAACAAAGGTAGCAGTTTAAAAATTTTTAGGTGTGTCCATTGATGAGAGACTAAACTTGAAGCAGCACATAGACGGTCTACTGAAACGTTTGAGTTGAAATAAGTGGTTCATGTAATGTCAAAACATCAGCCGATTCCTCAAACTGGGGGGACTATCAAGGATTGGGTTCCACAGGGTTCCATCTTAGGTCGTTTACTGTTCTAGATATACATAAATGACTTCCCATTCTACATAGATGAGGCGCAAAGTTAGTTCTTTTTTTGCTGATGGTACAAATATAGTGATCACACCCAAAATAAAACAAAAACTAAGTGATGTAATCGTAAATAATATTTTTCAGAAATTTACGAGGCGCGTCCAGAAAGTAAGTTCCGTTTCAATTTATCTCCGCTACAGCGCTGCGATTGCAGTTCCGCACATGCGCTGTAGACGATGTGTATCAAGGAGAAGAACTTGCGCCATTTGGAGATCGCTGTCAGTTACGTACGCTTTGTTGTGCTCGTTTGAAATGTCGGCGTTGATTGAAAATCCCGCCGCCTGTGAAATCAGGTCGGTGATTCGGTTTCTGAATGCGAGGAAAGTGAAACCAAGTGAAATTTATCGGCAAATTTGCGATGTTTACGGACCAAATGCGATGAGTGATTCGATGGTGAGAAGATGGGTCCGACAGTTCAATGGCGGACGTAGTGATGTGCACGATGAAGAACGAAGTGGGCGTCCTCCTTTGGCTACAAAAGAACTGGTTCACGCGATTGATGACAAGATCCAGGAAAACCGTAGGTTTACAAATAGTGCTCTCGCTATGGATTTCCCCCAAATTTCACGATCACTGATGCATGAAATTGTTACCAAACAACTGAAATTCCGATAACTTTGCTCACGTTGGGTATCAAAGATTCTCACTGAGCAACACAAAACACAACGAATGGGTAGTGCACTTGAGTTTTTGACCCGTTATGTTGAAAGCGGTGTAGAATTTCTGAGACGGATAGTGACATGAGATGAAACGTGGGTTTCTTACGACACCCCTGAGAGTAAGCGGCAATCAATGGAATGGAGGCACACTTCATCCCCAGCTATGGTAAAGCCGAAGCAAATCATGACACCTTGGAAAATGATGTGCACAGTGTTCTGGGACTGGAAAGGCATCCTACTCATTGACTTCTTACCGCGTGGTCAAACAATCGAAGCAGATGCTTATTGCGAGACACTTCGGAAATTGCGCCGTGCAATTCAGAATAAGCGCCGGGGACTGTTGTCGAAAGGTATTGTTTTGCTTCACGACAACGCACGACCACACACTGAAAATGTGACGAAAAACCTCCTACAGGGATTTGGCTGGGACGTGTTTGACCATCTTCCGTACAGCCCTGACCTCGCTCCTGGCGACTTTCATCTGTTCTTACATCTCAAGTCATTCCTGGGCGGTCATCAGTTCACCAATGACGACAAGCTGAAAGAAACTGTTTCCAACTAGTTGAAGACATAGGCGGCAGATTTCTATGAAGAAGGTATACAAAACCTGGTGCCACGCTATGCGAAATACCTGCAAAATTTCGGCAGTTATGTGCAATAAAAATTTCTTCTGTATCTGTGTACAATTTCATTTTATTAGCTAACGGAACTTACTTTCTGTACGCGCCTGGTATTAAGTGGTTCCCTGAAAACGAACTCTAATATTTTGATAAAACACAGAATATAAAGTTCTGCATAGTGTGACGATACTGCCGGCCCTCTCATCTCAATGTTATCGTACGATACCGTCTGCGCCTGATACGGAATCGTGTGGTTCAATAGTGATATATTTGGCGTGTGAAGTTACAAACGAAATAGCCAGTCTATGAATCAGTGTAGGACAGCGTCTCGGTGATACTGTGATTAAAACAAGTATAGATTTCATTCATTAAGAGATTTGTATAAGACGTTTCGAGACAGTTCTATAAACAATAGTTTTGTCATTGTACATTATTTTAATAAATAGACAGACGAAGGGTACAAACTTATGTAAAACATAAAGTCATGAAAATAAATAGCATTGTATGTATTTTAGGCTCATAAACAAGTTGTGTAGACCAGCTAATTGTATTAATTAATTTAATAGTCGAGATTGAATATTACAATTCTCTGTATATATTGACTGACGTGAGATTTGGAGTATATTTTGAGAATGGACAAGATATTTCATAGTTCAATATATGTTATGAACATGTATGATGTACTCATTACCCAATTAATTGACATTTAACATCGCACTTTGTTGCCAACAGATGATCGGAAATTTCGTCTTAAAAATACATGCGCCATCTAAAATTATTGTATGTATAGTTTTCATTTTATATTGTGATTATTTTTGTGTACATGAAATGTTTTCTTTGTGTGTTTGTTAATTGTAAATCAGTATACTCAATTGTTATGAACAATGGATAATGTAAGGTCATTATTGCCAATGTTATATATTTGCCTCACCGCGTTGCGTGGCGGAGTTCGAGTTTCAGTCGGTTGTCAAGTGCTCTGGAAGCTATGTCAGTCTGTTGTTTTTTAAATGGAAGTACTGTCGGCTAAGTTCTCTTGCATTGTTCTGAAATTGTTAATATTTTGGTGGAGAATAAGTTTGATTCAAATTAAAGAAGAAGTGAAAAATTGAATATACCGAGTATTTATTTCTACCACGACGCCCCAGGAGAATAATGTTGCAGCGAGCAGAACCCCCATACATCGTAATGTTAAAAAGATAATACTATGTTGGAATGTAGTAGAATGAACTGTAATTACTCAAAAATATAGTAAAACATTATAATAGTAAATGCCACAACTCCAGTAATAAATACACACGCGGCCTGCCAGAGACCATACAAGCTTCCTAGGGTTTTGTTTGTTTGTGCTTCCTCCCACAAGTCCCCTAAAACCTCCGCATCATTGCGGATGCTGTTGCGTAGCAGTGTGCGTTTGTACCGCCCTACAGTACGCACGAGGTGCCGTAGTTGCTGTCCATGTCGTTATGGAAAGCATAGAGTTCTGACTAACCTGTTGTCTTCTATACTTGTGTCCCCAGCGCAGAAGACAGTACACAGGTCGTAGGCTCTTCTACAGCATACAAGTGAGGCTAAAATAAGTTCTGTATGGTGGAAGCATAAGAAGCGACTCGCGAGACTCTTAATTGTCAGGGATGCCGTTTATTAAATAAATAATAAAATATGAACAACTGTTGTTAATACGACAGGGACTATGCTGCCCATAGCTCATGTTGAGACCTCGACTGTTATCACTATTACACAAATCTTTACTCATGACCGGCGCGGTACGGCGCGTATAGTGGTCAGCTCGAGACTGAAACTGCGGCGCGTTGCGAGACTAGAGGTAGAGGGCACCTGACGCTCTGTTTAGCGCCAAAACAGGGCCGTCGCGCGCCTTCTCTTGTTACATCTACATCTACATGGGATGCTCTGCAAATCACGTTTAACTGCCTGGCCGAGGGTTCATCGAACCACAATTATACTATTTATCTCCCATTCCATTCTCGAATAGCGCGCGGGAAGAAAGAACACCTGAATCTCTCTGTTCGAGCTCTGATTTCTCTTATTTTATTCTGATGATCATTTCTACCTATGTAAGTGGGAGTCAACAATATATTTTCGCATTCAGAGGAGAATGTTGGCGATTGGAGTTTCGCAAGTAGCCCACGCCGCAGCGATAAGCGCCGTTGTAATGATTCTCATCCCAGATCCTGTATCATTTCCGTAACGCTGTCTCCCCTGTATCGTGACAATACGAAACGAGCTGCCCTTCTTTGCACTCTTTCGATGTCCTCTGTCAAACTCACCTCATAAGGATCCCACACTGGGTTGCAATACTCAAAAAATGGACGGACAAGCGCAGTGTATGCAGTTTCTTTTGTAGTTCTGTTGCATCTTTTAAGGGTTCTGCCAAAAAAACGCTGTTCGCCTTTCCCACGATATTATCCACGTGTACTTTCCAGTTTAGGTTTGAAGTAATAGTAATTCCTAGGTATTTTGTGGAGTTTACGGCCTTCACATTTGATTGATTTATGTTGTAAACAAAGTTTAACGGATTTCTTTTCGTACTCATGTGGACGACTTCACACTTCTCATTATTTAGAGTCAATTGCCAATTTTTACACCATACTGATATCTTATTCAGATCGTTCTGCAGTTGGTTCTGATCTTCAGATGATTTTACTAGACGGTAAATGACGGCGTCATCTGCAAACAACCTAAGAGAGCTACTTAGATTTTCCCCTAAATCGTTTATGTAAATAAGGAATAGCAGAGGACCAATAACACTACCCTGTGGAACGCCCGATATCACCTCTGTTTTAGTCGATGCCTTACAATCGATTACTACGAACTGTGTCCTCTCTGACTAGATATCCCCTATCCAATCGCAAATTTGGGGCGATATACCATAACCACGCAGTTTGATTAAAAGCCCTTTGTGAGGTACGGTGTCAAAAGCTTTCTGGAAATCAAGAAATACGGAATCGATTTGCGAACCTTTGTCGATAGCACCCATCACTTCGTGTGAATAAAGAGCACAATAAGAGAAGACACCTTAAACTTTTCAAACTGTCAAAACCTAGCCTGTCCTTGAGAGATATTTATCACAAATTCTCAGTTCTGACTAATTAATATGTAGTATATAATAAACAAAACTAAATTTAAAAGAAATCACGTGAGGTGAAATGCAGCAGCCAATGCGAGGAGAGCACCAGTAACATAGGCGGGCTTTCCCACGGGAACCAGCACCTACTGCGCCATATGCTACTGCTCCCCACCCCACATTTCAACATATGCTGCACTGCTGTCTTTCTTCCGCGTTTAACCCTCCGTCGGGCGCCCCTCCAGATGAAACAAAATCAGGCGCACCCGGCTTGAGAGGCCACCCACATATTTTGTGGACTAGCTCCGCCATGTTAAATCAAATTCAAAATGCGTGGTGGCTTGTCTTGAAGAGGATCTAAAGGAAGGAATTACAGCAAACTTAAAGCATAATAATGGATTTATTGAACAGAATACACCTGAAACTAAAGTAACCAAAATTACCAATTTCCCACAAAGAGCATTAAAAATTGGTCGAACAGACAGCCATAAAATTAATGAAGTTATTTTTAAATGACATTAGGCAGTCTATTCTGACATGGAATCATCTTTTCTCGCCACATCTGCAGCCAAAAACCGATGCTATAGCTGCCAAATCAACAGCTGAAACACAGGTATGGCACAGAACGTATATGTCGCTCAAGCAGATCGGTTGATGACAAGCTGAACATTCGTGATTCTTCATCCTCCTAACTCTTGTTTCAGCCACGCATGTTCGACGTTTTAGCCGTTTGGGAGGAACTATGGAAGAACTTTCCCGTTCCTTGTGGGGTAAAATTATTTTCAGTCAAGTTTGCAGCCGAATCGACATTCCACATAAATCCATAGCATACTTCGCAGGCTAAAATGTCCAGTTACAAGTTGATGACACAAGGTTTTGCAATTGGTGGCGTCGTTTGTAGCAATATATTTTACACTGAATCTTGTGTAATGATGATGTGAATAGTAGAAGGCGTCTACTTAGAGTACTTCATAGTCTTATCCTTTCCAAGATAAAAACTTCTCACATATTTTCTTCTCTTCTTCATATTCCCGAGCTGTTTCCTAAACTTCCTGTTCAGCTGCTGAGTCCTCCTTGCCTTCTCCTACCTCATCCTGAGACTGAGTGTCTCTCTCATCGACTAAATCTTAGAGTGCGGTTGGATCTTCAGCAGTTTCGTCCTCGAGGAGGCGCATTATTTCCACAAGAGGCATAATATACTTTTCTGGACATTTCAGCAGAAAATATGGATGCGATAACGTAGGAAAAGAAAGGAAAACTGAAATTAGAACTCGATCAGGCGCACTCAGTCTGAAGGGCCAGGGTCGTCAAAGTGTTCTTTTTTTTCCGAAGGTAACGGTGAAAATCACAGAGGACAGATTTAGTTTGATTGAAAAGAAGTAATAAAATAAAAATATCTTGAAAAATCTCACCTTAAAAACTATAACGTAATCGGGCGCAGACGGCCTGTGAGGCCCAAGGAGTTCCCCGTGATCCGCGTGGAAATCGATGGCAGCCTGCGGATCGGCACTGTCTGAGGTTCCCAAAGTTACGCGAGTAAACGGAGAGGCGGGCCGCTGGGCCACCACTGTTAAGCACGGGAATCAAAAATGTGGTTTGCTGGCCTGTGAGGCCGACTGCGCCCGACTGTGGGTTAAATGGTTCCCTTTAACTCTGACTGTCATTAAATTTTGATAAAACACAGTATATACAGTTCAGCATAGTCAATGGCACAGCTCCAGTAATAGATACACACCCGGCCTGCCAGAGACCACGCGCTGCCCCAGTAAGCGATGCCTCCTTTCCCCACGTGTGCGCGCCTTCGCCCAGTGCCCGCACGTGCACACCCGGCTCCTACCCCACGTGTCCCGCCTCGGAATGCTTCCCCACATCGCCTCGCCCGCAGGCTGACAAATTGTTTCTCCGCAGCACTACGCGGCGTGGCTCGGCGCTGCCGTCGCCAGATATTGCCCGCCCGCGCGCCGGCAGATATTAACTCTGATTTACCGCCTAACCCCCCGTGCCTCCTGCTCGTCTGGTGCCCCTCTTCCCCCTCACTCCTCGCCGCAGATATTACCGCAGTTTCCTGCCCGCTAACTGTTTTAAGCCGCCGACGAATGGCGAAAGTGACGCCCGCTCCTCACATATGCCACATAATTTTGGGGTTTCCCGCAAACGTTATGTTTGTGCGGTTTCACCGCTGCGATTCGGGGGAACGAGAACTCTCCTTCGCACTGCGACACATTTATCACAAGAGCTGTATACTGTTTGCTTACCATGTACGTCGAAGGCTGCTTTCTATTAACAACAGCAATAACAAGTGCATCACTTAGGGCCGTTTCGTCAATCTCTCGTTAATCTTCTCGTTAGTAAACGAGAAGATCCCTTTAACGTCCAGTTAAATGTGCTCGTTAAATGCACTGCGTTTGTCATTCCCAGATACACCTCTCGTTTGCTGACCTGGAGAAAAAGAGAAGGTACGATATATTTCGACTAGGTTGGCAATAGAAACAAATGAAAGTGCCATCTGAATAAACAGCTGTTTCCCTTATTTAACTATCAGGGAAGAGGTTAGCAGATAGTTGTTAAAAACGTTACAAACGTTCAAATGTTTGTTAAGCTTAAAAACTGTACGCGTGTTTTGAAATGTTGAACCTTTCGTTAAATCAGACAATAAATTGTTCATTAACTCAGCTATTTGGTTTAATTATGGCCCTGATCTTAATGTACAAGAAACAGTGCATTAAATTGATTTTGTGCGCAACGGATCTTTTAAGTAAACAACTGTGACATGTAACCTTTTGAAACAGACACTGACTATACTCAAAAATTTTGACTGCGAGAAAGATATAAGAAAAACCACAAATCACCTTCTCAATGCTTGACTGTGATAATTAATGTCGATCAGTTATTATTGAAATCCAAATCAACTATTATCTTACTATCGCACCAATAATGAAATATGTTCAATAATGTTATTCAAATCAACACTCCACTAAATCAAGTAATTATCAAATGAAGGAAGTGGGTTAATTTTCTAACTACGTAAATGAAATATGAAACAGGGTTAAGTTACTTATTATTGATAAACAGCATTACATTACCTACATAATACAACTTCTGACTTGCTGGCAAAGCAGCCTCTGCTCTACATCGGAGCCATACACACAACCCAACCGCTCTCTAAGCGAGCTGAACCACTAGTGCTACTCTCTCTCTCAGTGCGAGCTACAATGCTATGCAATACATGATCTTTGCCAGAGATGAAACTTTACACATATCGATACATACAGTAGAAGCGATATTATACATTTTCTTGCAAGCAAGTTACTCGATACAAAACAGGAGGCACAATATTAGACATTTTCTTATAAAAATAATTTTTTATGGACACGTTTCATCACCCCCCTCCTACCTATTAAAATTTTGTAGGGTGGGTGATGCCAATGGCATTGCCTAGCCAGCAAAATTACTGAATTTCAAGTCCAAAAATCCATTAATGACATCCAAAATTTAACAAGATCAAAACAACAGATGGAGTACATAGAAAATTTAAAAAAAAATGTGACAGTCATAAATACATGCCATTTTACAGAACAGTACCATCAAAAGTCACGCATGGAGAGGTACAGGGTGTGACAGGCATAAGCAAATGTCAAAATTTACAGAACATCAGCAATAAGTGGAATATATGACAATTATACATAATGGTAAACATAAGTATATATATAGAATTTCAGAAAACATAGTTTGACAAATGATATAGTGGAGAAAATGAGATAGCTAGAAGTAATACACAAATGGAAAAAAATATACAATAATAAACATGAACATATACAAAGTTTTACAAAAGTTATTTTAACTAATGTCATCATTCTTTAAGGAAAATGTGGTAATTACAAGTAATACATACAGTAGTGTAAGTTCCATGGGTTTACATTTTGTACAAGAGATCAGTATTTTGGGAACATAAAATGAACATTTGTATCTTGTGCACAATGTAGTCTATGTAAATTTTTAGTGCACTTAGTATAAGATAAAGTGTCAGTTTTGTATTCTGTGATGCATTTAAAATGCTATACTTTCATGGATGCTAGAACATACATGTAAAATTTTTGACTACATAGGCTTCTGATTATGTACAAAATAATGTTACTACTTCAGCACAATAGGATTTCAATATAACGTTTGTCAATCGAATAGCCACAATGACATTTCAGACTAAGTATATGTATCTATCAAGAGCACAATTTTATTTTGGTCACTGACTGTGAAAGAACCATGAAATATACCTAAACACTGGTAATGAACCTGTGGACAACGTTTGCAATGGGAGGCACTGAATAGTATATGCACACGAATAGCACATTAGCTCCTAACATTCATTTTAGGTCTGCACACGAACACAAAACACTGTAAGATTACACCACACTGTAGGCGGGCTGGCTGGTTGCATTGAAGTGGAAGTCATGGGGAAAAGGTTCTGATGTATTCCTCCATGCAATTCGACAACCAAGTGTGCTCCAACCAACAGAGCTATTAGCAGACTGCATCAGCATAGCCAAAATTAGAGCAAACTGGTGGTGGGTGGCCAAGGCTGCAATGGACAGTACTGTGTGGCCAAACATCATCCAACAAACATCTTCATTAAAAGGCCCAAAATCAGTGGTGCATAGTAACTCGGCCATTGTTCTGTGTGCATTCTGGAATCTCGTGTGCGAAATCGCCACTTCCCATGCGTGTCCAAAGTACATGAAATAAAGCATTTTACACACAAATTAGTAACATAGTCATGATATTTCAGTTTAGACTGAAAGAAAAGTCATTGATTAGAACATATCTACAGAAATATTTTCCCACAAATTCAAGTGGTACAAATGGGGTCATGGTATTAAACCATATTTTTACATTACAAGTAGTGTCTTGAAGACGGATACATTTGAATACTAATGAGTAATTTAATTCTTATTTTAGAGTATCTACAACATTAGTGTCATTTCATATAAGCACAAGGCTTTACATACTATGTACATATTGCTTTACAAACACATAATCGTATGAAATACATTGAGGGTGCTTATCATCAATTTGGCATGATATAACTTAAATTGACATTCCAATTACCATTAGTTCATATCTCTTTAAATTAATATATATCACTATGATGGTGATTACATTACCACAAATTATAACACTTAAATTACATAAGTTGCCATGGCCAGGCTTTTGTCTCAACTGAGCTACATATTTCATTGCCTTAAGGTATAACACATCAGGGTAGTTTCGTGAGAATATCAAAAGAGGTTCAAGTCAACAGGTCATGTCTGTGTCTGTCTGGGTCAACAGTAGGGTCAAACAAAACAATTAGTGCAAATTTTGGCACAGTACTAGATGTACATCACAGTAAATCATCCAATAACATAAACACAGACGTAATATTCGTTAGGCATAGCTGCAGATTTTCATCAACAAGATCATCAATAAAATTTGGAAGATAGTAGTAAGCAAAAGCAAAATATTTCTGTGCATTATCTTTCTAGACTTAACTAGGCGCAGTTTATGGCATAGCTGCAAGTTTGCAAGATAGATGGCTGTGTGGAACGTATAAGCATAACCATACATTGTCATTGAGCTTCATTATAAAATTAATTAGCATAGTGGTAGGGCTTAGGTATATAATTAGTGAGCATAGCGGTAAGCTTTGATTACAAGAGCAATACGCATAGCTGCAAGCATAATTAGAAATATTCATTACACATAATTACAAATAATTACAGATCATCAGAAGGATATGAATCTCACCAATCACACATGCCATTGAAGGCACAATGCATCAATATACAAAATGGTGCACATAAGCACAAAGAGAAAACACAAAAGGGCAGTGCGAGTAAGCACATAAGAAAAGAACAGAACATAGCATCATTAGCAACATAGCGATTCTCCTCATAATTGCTTCATAATCATTGTATAATCTCGTCATCATTAGCAACATAGCGATTCTCCTCATAATTGCTTCATAATCATTGTATAATCTCGTCCACATAATTACATTTATCAAACATCTTTGACTGTTACCAATACCTTCCTTACCATCATTTATCCATAAACAATAATGCATTTTAAAGACCACCATGACATATTGTGTATTGCCTTACTCATCATCCTCCATAATGTTCTTGGCTTACCAAATGCTCATGTCAACTCAAAATCTTCTTCACTTGCTCAGAACTTCGTAAGTTATGCAATTAGTAACACAGAAGAAAAATCTGATATTTTCTGAAACATAGGAACTTGATTAGATTACACAATCAAAAATTTCCATTAATTTTATTTGTCTTGCACAGCCACAGAGTTCATTATATGCAAATTGCAAGATAATCAAAGTTTCGTATGACAATATCCCAGCGTAGCACAGAGCATAAGTATTCAGAGTTAGAGAAAAGTAACAGTGAGAAAAAGAGGTAGATAGAGCGCACTAAGGAAAAGCGGAAGAATAGTGACACTCAGCTCGAGAACGGGGCACCAATCGCCACTTGGTGTGTCCAAAACAGATCAATGGACTCTCTACCCCAGCAAAATTACTGAATTTCAATGCTTTGCTCTTGTCTTTCTGGGGTATGCGATCTGCTTTGGGCCCGATTTGTGTCTTCGTGTCGTGGAAGGCGATCACGAGAATTATCGCGTGTGCCCTCCCGACTACGCTTCTCAGCGTTATTGTTGTGATTTTCAGTCTCGCGATCACTATCAGTATTGCGTCTATCACGCCAATTAGTATCATTCGAAGTATTGCTGTTATAATAGTAATTATTGTAGCGTCCTACGCGACCAAAACCACCACCTCGGTTGCGGCCACGAAAACTTCCACGGTTAATGTCACGATCATGAAACTCACCGTTCTCATTGTCGCGACTTTGTTTGTAAGATTCATTAGTGAAAGAGTTATTTTTTGGTTTATCGTCGTGCTCTGAATAACGTTTAGTACGCGGCGGGCTTTGTTGCGACCGGCGATCATATCTGTTTGTTTCAAAATATCGACTGCGCGAGGAATTTTCCTCGTCTTCTTCTTCTAAGTCTTGTAAGAGATTTCTAAAGGCTTCAATATCATTCTTGCATCGTGCCGCAATGGCAATTTGACGCAAGTGTAGAGGCAATTTGTTCAAACAAATTCTGATTAATTCCGCAGGGCAGTAAGGTGCCGATAAAAATTGATTTTTGTATACTAAGTTTTGGAAATATTCCACAGGGCTCGAGAAATTTGATCGCTCAAAAGTTTTGAAAGTCGCAATACTGTTTTTAACGCGGTCTTGTGCCGCTTCCGACCAGTATGCGGATAGAAATGAGCGTCGGAAGTGATTCTCGCTATAGCACTCTTGTGCAATAGCTCTCATTCTGGTGGCTGGCTCGCCTTCCAGATAACCACATATAAATTCTAATCTGTGCTCAAGTGGCCAATTCGGGGGAAGACAATAATCTAATTGCTGCAACCACTCTTTAGGGTGCAAGTCATTCGGAGAGTTTTTAAATGTCTTGAATTTACGTACAGTCAGGAAATGCTTGTAGTCAAACGCTTCCTTTCGCCCGTGCGGCGTAAGTGAGCGTAAACTACGCACTGCGTCTTCATTGTTGTTACTATGAGGTACACTTCGTTCACGTACCAAGCGACCTACTTGGCTCGAATCATCATTGTCATTTTCGTTCAAATTTTCTTCCACATCTTCGTATGGATTTCCACAAGTGTGGTCAAATTTCCTCTCTATTCGCGCCACGCGATCATCTAATTTTCTGACCTCAGCCTTGTATTGCTGATTAATGGTCATTTGATCTTGTTTGAAACGGTCAAGGGCGAGATATTCATTAGTTTCATTAAACGGGGTAGGATGCGTTACATCAGAACTTTTGTCACTGTTATCACTGATTTGGGTAATTTTAACAGTAATATCCTCAAACTGTTTATTTATTTTATTGATCTGTTCCGTCGTGACTGACTGGAAGTTCTGCAACTTTTCAACAACTAGATTACTCTGTTGCTTCAATTGAGCGAGTTCAGTAGTTTCCATATTTTCGACTCGTGACGCAAGGCTTTCCATATTTTCCACTCGTGACGCTAGGCTTTCCACTACCGGGTTAATCTCGTCGCGAATATCTTGTCTTATTTGCTGAGATTCACGTTTGAAAGTATTGAGCAGTTGTTCCCTGAACCGATTGTTGTCCTCGTTTATCTTATTAAAACTACTTTGAATACTCACAAACCTCGAATCGCACGTTTGTTCAATTTTCTCAAGTTTTTCATTTAATTTCTGAGATTGTTCCTCAAGTTTTTCATTTAATTTCTGAGATTGTAATTGACTATTCTCAAGTTTTTCATTTAATTTCTGAGATTGTAATTGACTATTCTCAAGTTTTTCATTTAATTTCTGAGATTGTTCCTCAAGTTTTTCATTTAATTTCTGAGATTCCTGAGATAGTAATTGACTATTCTCATTTAATTTAGAGAGCTGTGACAATAAAATTTGCATGAAATCATTTGGTAATACGTTTTCCATAGCCGTCGCACAAGTATTTTTTGTAGCAGAGCTAGGCGGAACCGATGCATTATTTTCCGCAACCACATTACAAGAATCGGAATTCTGTATTGTCAAATCCTGTACTTTGTCATTATCCATATTGTCTGTTCCCGAACTAATCTGTTCCGCGTTTTCAGACACGGTATTTACTGTCGTATTTGTATCAGTGCAGTGAGAAGACTCTTGTAAAAATTCAGTTTCTCTCCTTGCTTCATTCAAGGTCTCATTTTCGGAAGCAGTTTTAGCATCAGCGCGGACTCTCCTATTCTTCGACATTGTTAACAGAATTTTGCAGTAAAGTGACCAATAATATTTATTTTCACCTACTGCTAATTTTTTTTGAAAATTACACACAGTAATTATGAGAGAACAATAGGTTGAATCGGGCTAGTGCAACATACAATCACAATCGAGATTACGCAAACCGTTAATTATCACACGAGTTCCGCGGTACTAGAACTTTCATCACAACAAACATCAGGCAATATAAAAGAGAGGCTTGTTCAGTAGTAATGCAATTATTTGTATATTCAATTCATCTACTATAAACAATACTACACAATCTCAAGAATGGTAAGTAACAGACTACAGAAACAATTACTATGCTACTGTTGCTACAACAGAGGATGGTGCTACAAAAATTAAATTAAGAGCCAAAAGGTAAGTTGGTTAGTGGAAAAGACAAACTAACTGAAATAAGACTACGTATCTAACTACGTCACGATCCTGTTTGTGAACTATCCTGGCAGAAAGGGCGCCAGATAAAAACTGTACGCGTGTTTTGAAATGTTGAACCTTTCGTTAAATCAGACAATAAATTGTTCATTAACTCAGCTATTTGGTTTAATTATGGCCCTGATCTTAATGTACAAGAAACAGTGCATTAAATTGATTTTGTGCGCAACGGATCTTTTAAGTAAACAACTGTGACATGTAACCTTTTGAAACAGACACTGACTATACTCAAAAATTTTGACTGCGAGAAAGATATAAGAAAAACCACAAATCACCTTCTCAATGCTTGACTGTGATAATTAATGTCGATCAGTTATTATTGAAATCCAAATCAACTATTATCTTACTATCGCACCAATAATGAAATATGTTCAATAATGTTATTCAAATCAACACTCCACTAAATCAAGTAATTATCAAATGAAGGAAGTGGGTTAATTTTCTAACTACGTAAATGAAATATGAAACAGGGTTAAGTTACTTATTATTGATAAACAGCATTACATTACCTACATAATACAACTTCTGACTTGCTGGCAAAGCAGCCTCTGCTCTACATCGGAGCCATACACACAACCCAACCGCTCTCTAAGCGAGCTGAACCACTAGTGCTACTCTCTCTCTCAGTGCGAGCTACAATGCTATGCAATACATGATCTTTGCCAGAGATGAAACTTTACACATATCGATACATACAGTAGAAGCGATATTATACATTTTCTTGCAAGCAAGTTACTCGATACAAAACAGGAGGCACAATATTAGACATTTTCTTATAAAAATAATTTTTTATGGACACGTTTCAAGCTTATGGGACTTAACTACGGGGTCATCAGATCCTAAACTTACAAACTACTTATGAACTAGCTAACACTAAGGACGGCACAAATATCCATGCCCGACGGGGGGGGGGGGGGGGAGGGGAATTCGAACCCCCGACCGTAGTGGAATTGGCGTTATTTTTTATTCCTACCTTGAGTTAGTACTGCTCCTATCTATGCAATACAGGTGACGATCCACTTTTCCGATACTAATTTTAATCGTTTTATAATGATCTTTCTCTTAGACTACATTTTCGCAAGTAACTCTTTATTTCATTGAAAATTAATTTTAAAATATCTGAAGATGATGACATAGTTCATCGAAACCGGTAAAAATACCAGCAAATAACACTGACAAGAGGCAGTTACCTGTTGAGTCTAATCCTATAAAGTCTAAAATTTTAATTTTCTTAAATTATTGCTGAAAGTTCTTTTAACTATAACGAATGTTTATGGATTTAAATTCTACTGTTTTGAAACATGGCTCGTTAAAACGAATTTAGATCTTAATGAGGAATATGATTCATAGGAGAAGTATTTGTAGTTGTAATCTATGACCCGAGTACAACTTTGAACATGGCTGGTTAACAACAACCGTAATTCAATTATTTTTAAGATTTTTATATATCAGCCAACCGGGTGCGTAGTTTTAAGGTACTTGACCTAGGTTTCGTTGTCGCTAGGGACAACTTCATCAGAAAAATAAAAAAAATAAAATAAAAAAAAACAGTTACATGAAACACATGACGTGAAAAATATTACGAGCAGAATTGCTCAAGTTGATTACAATAAAAAAACTAGCATTCTTGCCATGCAAGAAGTTTTTATTGTAATAGACTTGAGCAATTCTGCTCGTAATATTTTTAACGTCATGTGTTTCATGTAACTGTTTTTTTTATTCTTCTGATGAAGTTGTCCCTACCAACAACGAAACCTAGGTCAAGTACCTTAATACTACGCAACCGGTTGATTGATACATAAAATTGTTAAAAATATGACCGGAGTGTCCTTGGATGGCCTTGATAACAAGTTTGCTTCCACAATCAGGCTATTACATTCGAAATAAACAGACAGTGAGTTCTGACAGTAATCCATTTTGTTCAGTTCATTAGTATAATCAGTCACGGTAAAGCGAGATATAAAACGCCTTTATCTATATACAGTGTATTACTTCAGCACGGACATACACGCACAAGGGATTCAATAACAATAACACCGAAATACTAGCAAGGCACTTGAGGAGAATACTGTGTTTAGGTTGCTAGCCCCTATTACTTTTGATGGTTTATTCAGGAAGGATCTCAACTGGAATGTTTAACACACTACCAGAGGGAAACCTGCTTAGGAGTTCGCCCACAACTTATTGGAAGTCGGAAAATGACGTCCCTGTTCAGAGGTCCCTCTGGGAAACCAGAGTGCAGTGTGTAGCGACATAACACCGTGAGTCCGGGAGCCAGGCTTACCAACCTGCACAACCCTAAGAGCCTGGGGACCGCAGGTTGCAGTGGCGTAAGCCTACCCACGGTAATGTTGGCTACGGAGACTCTCCGATGCCACAAGTAACTACAGGACCCCAGAGGCTAGTTGCGAACGCGGGAACGGTTGCAGGTAGATAACCGCAAAGTGTTTTCAACACGTAGTAATAGTCGCTTGTCTTTATACAGGGTGAACATAAATAAAATGCTGAAGCGATAGCTCCTTACTTAACAGCCATATACATCCGCTCTCTCAAAGAAGGATCTGTACCAAAAGATTGGAAAGTTGCACAGTTCACACATATATTCTAGAAAGGCAGTAGGAGTAACGCACTAAACTACAGGCCTATTTCATTGACGTCAATTTGCAGCAGGGTTTTGGAACGTATCCTGTATTCAAATATTATGAATTATCTCGAACAGAATTATCTATTGACCCAAGCTCAACACGGATTTAGAAAACATCGTTCATGCGAAACGCAACTAGCTCTTTACTCATACGAAGTGATGGGAGCTATCGACAAGGGTACGCAAATTGATTCCGTATTTCTTGATTTCCAGACATCTTTTGACACCGTACGTCACAAATGGCTTTTAATCAAATTGCGTGGTTATGGTATATCGCCCCGAATTTACGAATGGATAGGAGATTTCCTGTCACAGAGGACACAATTCGTAGTAATCGATGATAAGGCATCGACTAAAACAGTGGTCATATCGGGCGTTCCACAGGGTAGTGTTATTGGTCCTCTGCTGTTCCCTATTTATATAAACGATTTAGGGGAAAATCTAAGTAGCTCTCGTTGGTTGTTTGCAGATGACACCGTCATTTACCGTCTAGTAAAATCATCTGAAGATCAAAACCAACTGCAGAACGATCTGAATAAGATATCATTATGGTTTAAAAATTGGAAATTGACTGTAAATAATCATAAGTGTGAAGTTGTCCACATGAGTACTTTGTTTACAAGATAAATCAATCAAAAGTGAAGGCCGTAAACTCCACAAAATACCTAGGAATTACTATTACTTCAGACTTAAATTGGAAAGAACACGTAGATAATGTCGTGGGAAAGGGAAGCAGAGACTGCGATTTACTGGCAGAACCCTTAAAAGATGCAACAGAACTACAAAAGAGACTGTATACACTACGCTTGTCCTTTATTTGGAGTATTGCTGCCCAGTGTGGTATCCTTATCAGGAAGGTTTGACGGAAGACATAGAAACAGTCCAAAGAAGGGCAGCTCATTTCGTATTGTCACGATGCAGGGGAGACAGCGGATATCATTACAACAACGGCACTTATCGCTGCGACGTGGGTTACTTACGAAACTCCAATCGCCAACATTCTCCTCCGAATGCAAAAATATATTGTTGTTTTCCACTTACATAGGTATAACTGATCATCAGAACAAAATACTAGAAATCAGAGCTCGAACGGAGGATTCAGGTGTTCTTTCTTCCCGCGCGCTATTCTAGAATGGAATGGGAGATAAAATAGTATAACGGTGGTTCGATGAAGCCTCTGCCAGGCACTTAAATGTGATTTGCAGAGTATCCCATGTAGATGTATAAATGCGACAAAATTCGAAGGCATTTAGAGGAGAGTTAGTAGATAAATTTTATACCGGGTGTTTCGGAAGAAATAGCAAATGCTTTAGCAGGTAGTAGTACAGACGAATTCCAGTAAAGTGCCATATAACATCTACCCAAATTTTATTAAGTACATATTACACTATTTGTAAGCAACCCAAACAAATTTCAAATAAGGGCAAAGGTGGTTCAAATTTAATTTACCAAAAACTCCACCACCAACTTTAACGAACTTTTCACATCTTTTGATCAGACCTTAACAGATGATCCTTACATTATTTTTCTAGTGCTGCACTATTCATAACCCGAACAAAAAATCTCTTTTGTCTACTTTTTCATTGTATACTTCGCCATTAAATCATCCTCACAAGAAAAACTATAAAGGGGTAAGATCTGGAGATTTTTATTGCCAACATTCGTGCCCATGCATACCGATCCATATTACTGCGATTGTTAGGCTGGGTGACATGTCACTAGGACTAGAATGTTCGGGATCACCATCTTACTCACTTGTAGTCACATGAATCTCTTCCAATAATGCTGCAAGGCCATTTTCAAGAAAGTGTGGATGTGGTCACACATAAATGCCGAATCAACCCACTGTCTGTCAAACGACACCACACGTTTACAGAGAAGCACTGTTGTAAACAATGTATCTCTACGGATAAAAGTTCAAGTTGCAGTAGCCCATTACGAAAAGTATTGTAAAGTTCTGAAAAATGGCATTGGTGCATAACAAAAAAGCAATTTCACAGGAAAAAAATATTAAAGACATATGGTCAATCGTGAAGGAAATATCTGGTCTAAACCATAAAATTGAGTGTACAGTGTCACTAAAGAGTGGAAAAGTTTTTTTATGACTATTACGGAGTATCTAGCAGAATATTAAGATACCTTTCTGCTTCTATTCGCCCACTGCTTTGCCATGTTTGTAAATGTTCCTGTCTTGAAGGTGTCGTTCTCTGACCGATTGAAGTACGCGGTAGCATGGTATACGAAAAGGAGAAACAGGTAACGTAGATGAAATTATATTTGTCTCTCGACAATTGCTATTTGATAAAATTATTGAAGAGGCTGGATATTCAAGGTTAACTGATCATTTCAGTTTACTGATTTGTTGTGAATTGACAGTTAGGTTTCAGGAGTGGTTGAAGAAGTGAAAATTCTGTGCGAAGCAATGGATGGATTATATAAAGGGCTGCGAACGCTAGGCTAACAAATTGCTTACGTCTTAATTTAATAGCAGACAGCAGAAACTAATTCTATGTTGAAAATACACTCGCAATGGTGCCCAGTTAACTCGAAAGGGGTGCCCCAGGGGTCTATTCTGAATTGACTGTTGTTTCTTGTTTGCATAAATTATATGCGTTCGCATATAACTGAATAGTCTAAAATATTTCTGTTTCGTGATGACACAAGCTTCGTACTGAAGGATGTTGTTTGCTAAATTGATATAGTATCAAATAATGTAGTTAAAGGGGTGTTCATGGCATGTAGAAAGTAAATTGATGTCATATCAGAGCGTTTTTACTGATACTAACACACAATTAAATAAACAGTCACATTTTGAGTACACAGAATGGAAATATGATAATTGAGATTTTACCAGTTGATATTGATAGGCATTCTGATAGATAGTAAGCAGTCGTGGTGAACTGTGTTTAAAAGATTGCATAAAAAGTAAATGCTGCGTGATTTGCCTTTAGAACAGTATTCAATAAGTGATACTTCAACACGTAATTTTATTTGCTCTTTTTCATTCCCTCATGTCGTATGCAGTCATTCTTTGTAGTAAGTCTTCTAAATCGAAAGCGGTGTTTGTTGTTGTTGTGGTCTTCAGTCCGGAGACTTGTTTGATGCAGCTCTCCACAATACCCTATCCTGAGCAAGCCTCTTCATCTCCACATAAGAAGGACAACCTGCATCTGTCTGAATCTGCTTACTGTATCCATCTCTTGGTCTTACTCTCCCGTTTTTACCACACATACTTCCCTCCAACGCCAAATTCACAATTCCTTGATGTCTCAGAATGTGTCCTACCAATCTATCCCTTCTTTTAGTCAAGGTATGCCAGAAATTCCTTTTCTCCCCCATTCTGTTCAGTATCTCCTCATAAGTTACGCGATCCACCCACCTAATCTTCAGCATTCTTCTGTAACACCATATTTCAAAAGCCTCAATCCTCTTCCTGTACGCACTGTTTATCTTCCATGTTTCACTCCCATACAAGGCAACACTCCATACAATTGCCTTCAGAAAGGACTTCCTTAGGCTTAAATCAATACACGCTGTTAACCAATTTCTCTTTTTCAAGAACGCTTTTCTACCCATTGCCATTCTGCATTTCATATCCTCTGTACTGCGACCATCATTTGTTATTTCACTGCCCAAGTAGCAGAACTCATCTACCTCCATTATTATTTCGTTACCCAATCTAACTCCTTCAGCATCACCTGATTTTCTTAGACTGCACTCCATTACCCTAATTTTGCTCTTGGTAATGTTCATCTTATATGCACCTTTCAGCACACTGTCCATTCCGTTCAATAGCTCTTCCAGGTCATATGCTGTTTCAGACAGAATTACTATGTCGTCGGCAAAACGCAATGTTTTCAATTTTTCACCCTGAACTTTAATTCCTTCTCCAAATTTCTCCTTGCTTTCCTATATATTCCCGAGAAAATAGGCTTTGAGGTTTCGCAAGAACACGGAAGTATCAATCATAAAAAGAATTGTAGGATGTGTCGGTGTAGCTTAGGTGGAAGATTTTTGGCCTTACTACCATAAGGCCTGTGGTTCGAATCCTGACTTGACAGATTTTTTTTTTTTTTTTTTTTTTTTTGTGTTCAAATACTTACACAGTTTTAATATCAAATGGTTAAATTTCGTCGATGAGTATATGAAATACAATTTATCATATAAATGTATTTTGCGAATAATGACATGCCAAGATCGCGGTATTTCGTCTTTATTCATTTTTTTAATGTATATATGACTATACGAGTTTTATATCTGACAACCAAACGGCATATTTTAATGTGTGAGAACCCACCAGTACTACCCAACTGGCTAGAATATGCATTCATGTAATAATGTTACTATTTAGCGCAGACACCAGAAGATGATGTCTATGTACATCGAAACCGGCCGTCTGTTATAAATAAAGACGAAATACAGCGATCTTGGCATTTCATTATTCACAGAGTATATGAAAGAATACACAAACATTGTCACATAATCGAAATCTGGTAAGCTGACTTCAAAGTACTTCAAACACTTTTTAATCAGTGTTGTAAAGCCGTATGTAAAAAATGAAATGTTTCTCTTACTGACTGATTCTTTTAGTGGACAAACCTATCCATTGTACAATAAAGTTTTCCGAAACGACGGCGTATGCCTCCCTGCACCGTGTAAGTAAGTCCGCAAAAATGCTACCCCCTTTGGTGTAGCCTTGTGACGAGTATTTCTACCGTCAAGTAAAAAAAAAATTCATTAATCCATTGCAAAACTGTACGTACTTGATCGAACGAGGACGTGAAATTAGTGATATATCGCATCAAACTTCATTCAATTATTCATCACCTGCTGCAGTCTCCAATCGTGGGTGAAATGATCACGTATGCGTGGTTCGCTTCCAGACTGTGCGATAAAAGAGAAATCTTCATGAACGTAAATTAAGTTTGCTTTGCGGTTGACAGATCAAAGAAAAAATTGGGTATGTAAAAATCCAGCATTTGTACCGATGTGCTCGATGCCGTGAAAATTGTTTTCCATGTTTTTAGGATGCCTAGCACACTTGAATGTGATTTTTTTAAATTCAGTATTGTTACAAAAATGGTATTCGAAATGATGTTTTAAATTTTTTAAGTTAAATCATCATTTTGACAACCAAAACTATATGCATTGTTAATAAAAATAACCATTATATAACAAAATGGTGTAAATGTTTGAAAACGAATCCTGCTGTGACATAATTTTTCTCATGCTTAGCCATTTTGCGCTTCGTATCAGTCTCATTTATTATTCTATTAAGGTAAGCAAGACAAAAAGTTGGGAAAAACACACAAAAAAAATTTAAAATCGGTCAAGCCATTTCTGAGTTTTAACGAGAAACAGTAATGTATCTTTATATGCAGAGTGACAATAATTGTCCGATCATGTGCTTTGATAAGTGGCGAAGTGATGCAGAATACAATTCAATTAAGAAAATTGCAGTGCTGCATTGACATCACTTCTAGCACCTTCTGTAATTTGACGTTCTTGCCACGTTTTTTACTTTCGTTGACCTTCAAAGACCTTACCGTTACACACCTTTGTCATCGTAATATCAGCTACGCATAATCATATGTGAAATTAGCTGAATGGTGCATTGAGGATGATCACTATGTGATCGAAATAGATCTGCAAAACCATTAATAAAAAAACGACCAATGCGGCATACTATAGTTATTGGATTCATTGTTTTGTGGTCGCTGAGCACACCGTTCCAAAAAATGGAATCAAACCCCAAAAAAGTACTGAAGAATACTATGAGACTGAACGCGAAAGAGAAAACACAGGTGGTGTAATCAAGCAACAGAAGAGAAAACACAAGCATGGAATACTTTCAGTAGCAACAAAACTACGGAGAAATGGCAAGGAATTTTGTAAAAATACAGAAACAATCAACCAAAGTTATAAGAAGCGATAAATGTATTTTCACACAAACCGACTTAAAAACAGAAGTTCGAGAAAACCTAACAGGTTATCAGCCACCTAACTTGTGTCTTCGCCGCCCGATGGATCACTGAAAATCAACATCAGAAATAACTGCCAAGTTCAAGTCAAGTATTTTCAGTCACTCCTCAATTGCGAGAGCGACATAGAAGAACTGGATTATGGACAGCCTCCATTTAATCCTGGATCAAAACCACCATATTTTAAAGAAGTGAAGGAAATATTCAAGTCTTTCAAAAACAACAAATCTCCTGGGAAATACACAATCATAGCAGAATTATGGGCCGCGGCGGAGTGGCTAAGCGCATTGAGGCGCTGTACTACTATCCGCGAGGACGTTCCCCGTCGGGAGTTCGAATCCCCCCCCTCGGGCATGGACGTTTGTGCCGTCTTTAGTGTAAGCTCGTTCATAGGTAGTTTGTAAGTTTAGGGACTGATGACCCCGCAGTTGCGTCCCTTAAGCTTATCAAACATTTGAACATGTTGAACAGAAATATGAAAATTAAATGACAGCACACTCAGACAAACAACCCACAGAATTATAGCAAACATTTGGGAAAGTGAACTGTTACCTACAGAGTGGAAACGATTTAGGGAAAAATCTAAGTAGCTCTCTTAGGTTGTTTGCAGATAACGAGAAAAAAATTCTGCCCCCTCCCCCCACAAGCGATTGTTATGAGCATGTCAGAATATATAGTAGAGGATCAATGCGTGTGTGAGAGAAAGGGAGAGACATAGAGGTGTAGTTGAAGAGAGAGAAAGTGAGGTGGGATTCATCTACATCTACATCTACATCGATATTCTGCAAATCACATTCAAGTGCCTGGCAGAGGGTTTATTAACCACTATCATAACTTTTCTCTACCGTTCCGTTCTCTAATAGCGCGCGGGAAGAGGGAACACCTAAATCGTTCCGTTTTCGATCTGATTTCTCTTATTTTATTGGGATGGTCATGTCTCCCTAAGTAGGTCGGTGCTAGAAAAATATTTTCACATTCAGAAGTAAACTTCGCAAACAAATCACGCCGCAATGAATAACGTCTTTCTTTTAATGATTTCCACCCCAATTCGTGCAACATTTCAGTGACGTTTTCCCCCGTGTAACGTGAAAATAACAAAACGAGCTGCCTTTCTCTGAACCTTCTCAATATCTTTCGTCAGTCCCACCTGGTGAGGGTCCCACAAGGGGCAACAGTACTCCAGGAGAGGACGCACAAGTGTGATGTAGGCAGTCTCTTTGGTGGAGCTGGTGCATCTTCGAAGCGTTCTGCCAATGAAACGTAACCTTTGGTTCGCCTTCCCCACAATATTTTCTACGTGTTCTCTCCAGTCAAAGTTGTTCGTAATTGTAACTCTTAGGTATTTGGTAGAATTTACGACCTTAAGGTTTGACTGATTTATCGTGTAATTGAAGTTCAGCGGATTTCTTTTAGTGGTCATGTGTATTACTTCACACTTTCTCTTTATTTTGTGTCAATTGCCAATTTTCGCACCATGCAGAAATTTTGGCTAAATCGCTTTGCAGTCGCTTTTGATCCTCTATTGACTTCACTAACCGATAAACGACAGCATCATCCGCGAACAGTCTAAGGGAGCTATTCACATTGTCTCCTAAATCGTTTATAAACACATGGAAGGGACCTATAACGCTTCCCTGGAGAACGCCAGATATTACTTCTGTTTTACTCGATGAATATATGCTCAATCTGACTGCAGCAAACAATATGAACGCAAATTTTCGTCGCCAGTGTAGCCGCGGACACGAACATTGGTTCGGAACAAGCTGCAATCGATGTTGCGAATGAAAACATATGCCGAACTTCAGTGTAAGAAGACAAAGAGGGAATATTTGAGCTTAAAGGTAAGAGGAAGGCATGTAGACTGTCTATCCAATTATCATACAAGTTTAATATATACAAAGCACTGCCGGCTTGGCCTCTTAAAAAAATATTTTTTCGCCCCCAAGACCTTGCCCCGCTCTGCTGTGGCTCGGTTGTCCTCCTTCCCTTCTAGACCCCTCGCTGGCAGTTGCAACAGTTTCTCACACGTCCTCAGCAAAGTCGGATTACGTTCCCGAGGGAAGATTTATCACGAGCAAACAAAACGCAACCTCACACAGCTGTAACACTGTGTGGGGCCACACGTGTTTGTAAGCTCGCGTCTGTGAAATGAATTCAATTCCGGTGAAAGCACACACACGTGTGCTCATTTGCGCGCGGGAAGGCGAACATCAGCCTTTACATACCGCAGCCGTCGCGGGCACTAGATAGAAAAAGAAGGGAATAAAAAATGGGCGTGCGAGTTGTAAACAAAGTCAAGGCGGGGATTCCCCGCGCACAGTGGGGGATTCCCCGCGCACAGTGTGCGGGGTATTCGCAATCTGGGGCGGTGAAATATTGCCCGGCGCTGGGTACGGCCTGCTCCTCTAGCTGCGAGATTTATACCGCGCTGTCACACTCCACGCAACTCGTCCATCTCCCCGCCTTTCCATACCAGCTCTTCTCCAACCCCCCACTTCCTCCCTCACCAATCTCTCCCTGTCTCTGAAGCGTAGGAGGACGCGCCCTCTGCCATCCAACTCCTTCTCTATCTCTCTATTTCTCTCTCTCTCACATACACTCAATCCCATTCTCATTTCCTCTCTCTTTAACTACACTCCTCTTTCTCTCACTCACTCTCCTTTTTCTCTTTCTCACACACACCCACATACAATCTCTCTCTCTCACTCACTGTCTCTCTTTCTGTCTCACACACACAAAATCCCATTCTCATTTCCTCTCTCTTTAACTGCACCTCTCTCTCACTCACTCACTCTCCCTTTTTCTCTTTCTCACTCACACCCAAATGTAATCTATTCTTCTCTCTCTCGGTCTCTTTCTCTCCACCATACTCATACACAATCTCACCTCTACACCTCTATCTCTCTCCCTTTCCCTCTGTATCACATACAATCCAATTCTCATTTTCTCTCTCTTTAACTACACCTCTCTCTCTCACTCACTCTCACTTTTTCTCTTTTTCTCACACCCACCCACATACAATATTTTCTTCTCTCTCTCTCTCTCTCTCTCTCTCTCTCTCTCTCTCTCTCTCTCTCTCTCTCTCTCTCTCTGTCTCTCTCGCTCTCTTTCTCTCCACCATACTCACACACAATCCGGCCTCACTTTCTCTCTCTTCAGCTAACCTCTATATCTCTCCCTTTCTCTCTATCACACACATATACACACTCTCTCCCTCGCTTTCTCACTCTGCCCCCAACCCCCTCCCCCCCCCCACACACACATATACATAGAATTGATCTTCTACTATATATTCCCACGTGCTGAATCACAATCACTTGTGGAGGGGGAGGTGCAGAATTCCTTTTTCGTTCACACCATCCTATCCATACATGTGTACCTATTCAGTCACAACAGCAATACAGTCATATGTCACTACCGAGATTTTCTCGGTGTCATAATTGGTCACATTTTGTTTTGGATCTTAAGCGGATTATCAAGTCTCCTTTTTCATGCAGAGGATGAATTACTGGACGTTTCTAAATCTACATAGGATAATCTGCAAATAATTTCGTGCCAGCTAATCCATTAGTAACACCAATTCATATTCAACCAGAATGATATTTTCTATTTGCCTACGCAATCTTACGATCAATCCCTAATAAACTAGGTGGAGTTATTGCATTAGTTATATCAATTAGAATCCTAATAATCATACTATTCTATAATAAAAGAAAATTTTGGGGAAACCAATTTTACCCAAGAAATCAAATTATATTTTGAATTATAGTACTCGTAATTTGCTTATTAACATGAATTGGATAACGGCCAGTAGAAGAACCACACATCACAACAGGGCAAATTTTAACAATCAATGTTCACATAGCAAAAATATGAGATATACTAATTAAAACATAAGTTAATTAGCTTAAGAAAAGCAAATGTTTTGAAAACATAAGAACAGAAGTTTAATTCTTCTATTAACGTCAAAATTCTTAAAAAATTTAATTAAACAAGTGAAAAAAAAAACAAAAAATAAACTTTATTGTCAGTTCAACACTAAAATGAAGAGCCGTCCATGGAAATTTGTTCTAATTCAGCACATGCTCAATATGTCCACCATTTCGTTTCCTAATTTCCTCTAAACGAACACAGAAGTTTGTGATTACCTTACGGCACATGTCTTCCGTAATTACTCTACAAGCTTGAAGACGAAGTCTTTTGAGCTCCATTAAATCACGTGTACGTTTCGGCAAAAATTATTTTCCTTTAGGTACCCTCAAAAGAAAAAGTCACATGGATTGAGAATTCGACTATTGAGGGTCAAATTTTGTCCGTCGTTGAAGCGACATTGAAACCTGAGTCAAATGATCCGCATATCGAAATGCTCGTGTAAGAACTCAAACACAGTGTTTGCAGTATGTGCCCTGCTCCATCTTGCACGAACCACTGCGTGTTGAAGGGCAACTCAGTAGCAAGAAGCTGTGGAACGAAGCTATTGCGAAGCATGCGAAAATAACGCACGCTGTTCACAGTTTCTCCAAAGAAAAAGGGTCCATTAAGTCATTAAGTCCGTGACTGGAAATTGCTGCCCACTCTGTAGTCCTCGGAGCATGTTGTCGTTCGTGAAGCAATTGTGCGTTTTCAGTGGCCCAAAAGCGTTCATTTTGTCTGTTAACCACACCGTCTATATGAAAATGCGCCTTGTCTGAAAACTAGACTTGCGCATAATAGTTCGCGATCGCGAGCAATCACTTTAGTCCGCGGCTCTGCCGCGAACTAGTTGGTTCTTTTAGTTCGTCCGCTCCCAGTGACGGCTGAGCGGCGTGGTCTGCGCGTGCAGGTGGAGGGAAAAGTTCCCCCACCTAGCCGCTTCATGCGCTTGCTGCTTGAGCCTCTAACGATAACACGCAAACCAAAAGAAACAGTTTGTGGATAATTTCTCGCGTTTAAGTTTAGAGTTATCTCTATATCTTGCCATTATGGAATTTATTAGTCAGATATTATAGAGTGCAGAATACTTCAAAACAGAAATTTTGTAGCACTGAACTATGTAATCTAGCAGGCAGACGCTCACCTCGAAATGGCTCTCATCAGCAGAAGGCAAACACGTGATTTTTAATTCTGCCGCGCGCCCTCTCGCTATTGCCCGTCGGTCATGGGAAGAAAAATCCAACGAACTAAGAAACGAGATACGTTTGGCATAACAGTTCGCGACCGGTAACGCATGTTTTAGTTCGCGACCGATTGCACATATTTTAGTTCGCGACCGATCGCACTATTTTATTACACGACCGATCGCAAATATTTTAGTTCGCGACCGATCGCGCATATTTTAGTTCGTGACCGGTAGCTCTCCTTTTACTTCATATCTCAGTCGCGAACTAGTTCGTTCTTTTTAGTTCCGCTCTTTTTGGATTTGGCTTCCACTACCCGTACTTTTTGGCAATTAGACATCAAATACTTAAGCAAATAAACTAGCTATTTAAACGAATGGGTGATACAATGGTATTCAACCAATGTGCATACAGAGTGCTCGTAGTATTTCATTTTTAAAATGGATTTATTTATTTATTTACTAGGTCTTTACCTACAAAACACGCGATTCTGCGCGCTCTCGCGTCCTCACGCTGTTCCCCGTCAGTCTTCAGAAAATAAGGGGACGAACTAAGAGGCGAGGGATCTGCGAACTAGTTCGGGTAGTTCGTTCGCTGTTCCCCATCAGACTTCAGAAAAGGAGCGGATGAACAAAGAGGCGAGGGATCTACGAACTAGTTCGGGTAGTTCGTTTCGCTGTTCCCCGTCAGACTTCAGAAAAGGAGCGGATGAACTAAGAGGCGAGGGATCTGCGAACTAGTTCGGGTAGTTCGTTTCGCTGTTCCCCGTCAGACTTCAGAAAAGGAGCGGATGAACTAAGAGGTGTGGGATCTGCAAACTAGTTCGGGTAGTTCGTTTCGCTGTTACCCGTGAGACTTCAGAAAAGGAGCGGACGAACTAAGAGGCGAAGGATCTGCCAACTAGTTCACGTAGTTCGTTTCGCTGTTCCCCTTCAGTCTTTGGAAAAGGACCGGACGAACTAAGAGGCGAGAGATCTGCGAACTAGTTCACGTAGTTTGTTTCGCTGTTCCCCGTCAGTCTTTGGAAAAGGTGCAGACGAACTAAGAGGCGAGGGATCTGCGAACTACTTTGGGTAGTTCGTTTCGCTGTTCCCGAAAGTCTTCGGGAAAGGAGCGGACGAACTAAGAGGCGAGGGATCTGTGAACTAGGTCGCATAGTCCGTTTCACTGTTCCCCTTCAGTCTTCGGAAAAGGAGCAGACTAACTAAGAGATGAAGGATCTGTGAACTAGTTCGCGTAGTTCGTTTCGCTTTCCCAGTCAGTCTTCAGAAAAGGAGCAAACGAACTAAGAGGCGAGGGATCTGCGAACTAGTTCGGGTAGTTCGTTTCGCTGTTCCCCGCCAGTCTTCGGAAGATGAGCGTACGAACTAAGAGACGAGGGATCTGCAAACTAGTTCGCGTAGTTCGTTTCACTTTCTCCATCGGTCTTCGGAAAAGGAGCGGAAGAAGTAAGAGGTGAGGGATCTGCGAACTAGTTAGGATAGTTCGTTTTGCTCTCCCCATCAGTCTTCGGAAAAGGAGCGGACGAACTAAGAGACGAGGGATCTACGTACTAGTTCGTGTAGTTCGTTTCGCTGTTCCCCATCAGTCCTCGGATAAGGAGCGGACGAATTAAGAGGTGAGGTATCTGCGAACTAGTTCGGGTAGTTTGTTTCGCTGTTCGCCGTCAGTTTTCGTAAAAGAAGCGGAAGAACTAGGAGGCAAGGGATCTTTGAACTAGTTCGGGTAGTTCGTTTCTCTGTTCCCCGTCAGTCTTCAGAAGAGGAGCGTACGAACTAAGAGGCGAGGGATCTGCGAACTAGTTTGGGTAGTTCGTTTCGCTGTTCCCTGTCAGTCTTCGTAAAAGGAGCAGACGAACTAAGAGGCGAGTGATCTGCGAACTAGTTCGGGTAGTTTGTTTCGCTGTTCCCCATCAGACTTCGTAAAGGAGCGTACGAACTAAGAGACGAGGGATCTGCGAACTAGTTCGTGTAGTTCGTTTCGCTTTCTCCATCGTCTTCGGAAAAGGAGCGGAAGAACTAAGAGGTGAGGGATCTGCGAATTTGTTTGGGTAGTTCGTTTTGCTTTCCCCGTCAGTCATCGGAAAAGGAGCGGACGAACTAATAGGCGAGGGATCTACGTACTAGTTCGGGTAGTTCGTTTCCCTGTTCCCCTTCAGTTTTCGGAAAAGGGGCGGACGAACTAAGAGGCGAGGGACCTTCGGGTACTTCGTTTCGCTGTTCCCCGTCAGTCCTCGGAAAAGGAGCGGACGAATTAAGAGGTGAGGGATCTGCGAACTAGTTCGGGTAGTTCGTTTCGCTGTTCCCCTTCAGTTTTCGTAAAAGGAGCGGACGATCTAAGAGGCAAGGGATCTGTGAACTAGTTCGGGTAGTTCGTTTCACTGTTTCCCCTCCAGTATTCGGAAGAGGAGCGTACGAACTAAGAGGCGAGGGATCTGCGAACTAGTTTGGGTAGTTCGTTTCGCTGTTCCACCTCAGTCTTCGGAAAAGGAGCAGACGAACTAAGAGGCGAGGGATCTGTGAACTAGTTCGCGTAGTTCGTTTCACTGTTCCTCATCATTCTTCGGAATAGGAGCGGACGAACTAATAGGCGAAGGATCTGCGAACTAGTTCGCATAGTTCGTTTCGCTGTTCTTCGTCAGTCTTCGGAAAAGGAGGGTCGAACTAAGAGGCGAGGGATCTGCGAACTAGTTCCCATAGTTCGTTTCGCTGTTTCCCGTCAGTCTTTGGAAAAGGAGCGGATGAACTAAGAGGCGAGGGATCTGCGATCTAGTTCGCGTAGTTCGTTCGCTGTTCCCCATCAGTCTTTGGAAAAGGACTGGACGAACTAAGAGGCGAAGGAACTGCGAACTAGTTCGCGTAATTCGTTTTGCTGTTTCCCGTCAGTCTTTGGAAAAGGACTGGACGAACTAAGAGGCGAGGGATCTGCGAACTAGTCAGCGAAGTTCGTTTCGCTGTTCCCAGTCAGTCATCAGAAAAGGAGTGGACGAACTAAGAGGCGAGGGATCTGCGAACTAGTTCGGGTAGTTCGTTTTGCTGTTCCCTGTCAGACTTCAGAAAAGGAGCGGATGAACTAAGAGGCGAGGAATCTGTGAACTAGTTCGGGTAGTTCGTTTCGATGTTCCCCGTCAGACTTCAGAAAAGAGGCGGATGAAGTAAGAGGCGTGGGATCTGCGAACTAGTTCACGTAGTTGGTTTCGCTGTTCCCCGTCAGTCTTTGGAAAAGGACCGGACGAACTAAGAGGCGAGAGATCTGCGATCTAGTTCACGTAGTTTGTTTCGCTGTTCCCCGTCAGTCTTTGGAAAAGGTGCAGACGAACTAAGAGGCGAGGGATCTGCGAACTAGTTCCCTTAGTTAGTTTCGCTGTTTCCCGTCAGTCTTTGGAAAAGGAGCGTACGAACTAAGAGGCGAGGGATCTGTGAACTAGTTCGGGTAGTTTGATCCACTGTTCCCCTTCAGTCTTCGGAAAAGGAGCGGACGAACTAAGAGACGAGGGACCTGCGAACTAGATCGTGTAGTTCTTTTTGCTTTCCCCATCAGTCTTCAGAAAAGGAGCGGACGAACTAAGAGGCGATGGATCTGCGTACTAGTTCGGGTAGTTCGTTTCGCTGTTCCCCGTCAGTTTTCGGAAAAGGATCGGACGAACTAAGAGGCGAGGGATCTGTGAACTAGTTCGGGTAGTTCGTTTCTCTGTTCCCCGTCAGTCTTCGGAAGAGGAGCGTACGAACTAAGAGGCGATCGATCTGTGAATTAGTTCGGGTAGTTCATATTGCAGTTCCCCGTCAGTCTTCAGAAAAGGAGCGGATGAACTAAGAGGCGAGGGATCTGCGAACTAGTTCGGGTAGTTTGTTTCGCTGTTCCGCGTCAGACTTCGTAAAGGAGCGGACGAACTTTCACCGTCATTCTTCGGAAAAGGAGCGGACGAACTAAGAGGCGAGGGATCTGCAAACTAGTTCAGGTAGTTCGTTTCGCTGTTCCCCGTCAGTCTTCGTAAAAGGAGCGGACGAACTAAGAGGCGGGGAATATTCGGGTAGTTCGTTTCGCTGTTTCCCATCAGTCTTTGGAAAAGGAGCGGACGAACTAAGAGGCGAAGGATCTGTGAACTAGTTCGAGTAGTCCATTTCACTCTTTCCCTTCAGTCTTCGGAAAGGGAGTGTACGAACTAAGAGACGACGGATCTGCGAACTAGTTCGCGTAGTTCGTTTCACTTTCTCCGTCGGTCTTCGGAAAAGGAGGGGAAGAACTAAGAGGTGAGGAATCTGTGAACTAGTTAGGGTAGTTCGTTTTCCTTCCACGTCAGTCTTCAGAAAAGGAGCAGACGAACTAAGAGGCGAGGTATCTACGTACTAGTTTGGGTAGTTCGTTTCGCTGTTCCCCATCAGTCTTCGGAAAAGGAGCGGACGCACTAAGAGGTGAGGGACCTTGGGTAGTTCGTTTCTCTGTTCCCCATCAGTCTTCAGAAGAGGAGCGTACGACCTAAGAGGCGAGGGATCTACGTACTAGTTCGGGTAGTTCGATTCTCTGTTCCCCGTCAGTCTTCGTAAAAGGAGCAGACGAACTATGAGGCGAGTGATCTGCGAACTACTTCGGGTAGTTTGTTTCGCTGTTCCCCATCAGACTTCGTAAGGAGCGTATGAACTAAGAGACAAGGGATCTGCGAACTAGTTCGCGTAGTTCGTTTCGCTTTCTCCGTCGGTCTTCGGAAAAGGAGCGGACGAATTAAGAGGTGAGGGATCTGCGAACTTGTTTGGGTAGTTCGTTTAGCTTTCCCCGTCAGTCATCGGAAAAGGAGCGGACGAACTAAGAGGCGAGGGACCTTCGGGTACTTCGTTTCGCTGTTCCCCGTCAGTCCTCGGAAAAGGAGCGGACGAATTAAGAGGTGAGGGATCTGCGAACTAGTTCGGGTAGTTCGTTTCGCTATTCCCCTTCAGTTTTCGTAAAAGGAGCGGACGATCTAAGAGGCAAGGGATCTGTGAACTAGTTCGGGTAGTTCGTTTCTCTGTTCCCCGTCAGTCTTCGGAAGAGGAGCGTACGAACTAAGAGGCGAGGGATCTGCGAACTAGTTTGGGTAGTTCGTTTTGCTGTTCCACCTCAGTCTTCAGAAAAGGAGCAGACGAACTAAGAGGCGAGGGATCTGCGAACTAGTTCGCGTAGTTCGTTTCACTTTTCCCCGTCATTCTTCGTAATAGGAGCGGACGAACTAATAGGCGAAGGATCTGCGAACTAGTTCGCATATATCGTTTCACTGTTCTTCGTCAGTCTTCGCAAAAGGAAGGGACGAACTAAGAGGCGAGGGATCTGCGAACTAGTTCCCGTAGTTCGCTTCGCTGTTTCCCGTCAGTCTTTGGAAAAGGAGCGGACGAACTAAGAGGCGAGGGATCTGCGAAGTAGTTCGCGTTGTTCGTTTCACTGTTCCCCATCAGTCTTCGGAAAAGGACTGGACGAACTAAGAGGCGAGGGATCTGCGAACTAGTTCGCGTAGTTCGTTTCGCTGTTTCCCGTAAGTCTTTGGAAAGGGACTGGACGAACTAAGAGGCGAGGGATCTGCGAACTAGTTCCCGTAGTTCGTTTCGCTATTTCCCGTCAGTCTTTGGAAAAGGAGCGGACGAACTAAGAGGCGAGGGATCTGCGAACTAGTTCGGGTAGTTCGTTTCGCTGTTCCCCGTTAGTCTTCGGAAAAGGAGCGGACGAACTTAGAGGCGAGGGATCTGCGAACTAGTCAGCAAAGTTCGTTTCGCTGTTCCCAGTCAGTCATCGGAAAAGGAGTGGACGAACTAAGAGGAGAGGGATCTGCGAATTAGTTCGCGTAGTTCGCGTGTGGGAACGCTCTTCCGAAGTAGTTCGTTCGCGAACTACACGAGTCTACTAGAAACCAAATGTTGTTGAGAGTTCCTTTCCTATCTTCCGCCCACTGAGTAAACAGTGGTCTCTGCTGGTTGTGTTCTTCAGCGACCTTCTGTGCACAAGTCATCTTGTATGGTACATACTGAGGTCACTTTTAAGAATACGTTGAACGGAGCGTCCGGATAGGCCCAGTTGCTCTGCTGCCTTTCTACACGATTTGCAGGACTTCTCTGTACAGCAACTCGTTATCCTCCACCGTAGTTAGAAGTAGTTTCACAACATTTCATTATTATAGTACTTAAGCTATATCTACCAAATATTTATATTAAGAGGGAGAAACAACTGGTGCAGACCAACCAGCTTACGCATGCGAAGCTAGTTCTTCTATAATAGCAATATCCACCATGGCTACCGTTGTGGGAGGTGTTGATTTCGCTGCAATGCATTTGCCAAGTGCATCCCAGACATGCTCCATCGGTTATAACTTCGATGAACAAGCTGACCAGTTCGTTGATTCAGCTTCTAGAATGTTGTCCACCAGTGCTGCCCTGTGGAGAAGAGCGTTGTCCTCCTCCAGAAAGGACCTACCTTCTATGGCACCAGTATAGTGTTCAACAACCAAGAGTCTCGTCTCTATACCTCTGACCAGTCAAAGCACCATTCAGAACGATATACAAGTCCCAAAGTCGGCCAAATCCGTCTCTGCCCATTCCTTTCACCCAACACCATGATATTGGGTGATCAAAAAGTCAGTATCAATTTGAAAACTTAATAAAACACGGAGTAATGTAGATAGAGAGGTAAAAATTGATAAAGTTGCTTGGGGGTTTCTTACAAGAAAATAAATAAATAAATAAAATAATAATAATAAAAGTAGAAAAAAGAAAACAAAGTTAAAAAATGTTCGACAGATGGCGCGTGATTCTGGTTTTGTAACTGCTACCGTGACGGGTGAGAGGAACGCCGATATGTTGCAGAATCGCATCATCCCCAGCCTCGCTGATAAACACCTGTTGGAACGTACGATTTTTATGCAGGATGGCGCTCCACCCCATATTGCTGGACGCGTGAAAGATCTGTTGCGCGCGTCGTTTGGTGATGATCGTGTGCTCAGCCGCCACTTTCGTCATGCTTGGCCTCCCAGGTTCCCAGACCTCAGTCCGTGCGATTATTGGCTTTGGGGTTACCTGAAGTCGCGAGTGTATCGTGATCGACCGACATCTCCAGGGATGCTGAAAGACAACATCCGACGCCAATGCCTCACCGTAACTCCGGACAAGCTTTACAGTGCTGTTCACAACATTATTCCTCGACTACAGCTATTGTTGAGAAATGATGGTGAACATATTGAGCATTTCCTGTAAAGAACATCATCTTTGCTTTGTCTTAATTTGTTACGCTAATTACAGCTTTTCTGATCAGATGAAGCGCCTTCTGTCGGACATTTTTAACTTTTTTTTTCTTTTTGTTCTAATAAAACCCCATGTCATTCCAAGCATGTGTGTCAAATTTTTCCGTAATTTATTAAGTTTTCAAATTTATACTGACTTATTGATCAGCCGGTATTTGATGTTCCGAAATCCACGTTCTCTCCAGAGATTTCACAGGCAGCAGACCGCTCCATTCGCTCCATCAACAGAACAGGCTCTGCTAACAGTGAAAAACGCCATCCACATCGTTGGCAACGGGTTCTACACAATCCTGGTGACTAATTTGAAATACAGTAACAGGTGCAAACAATTAAGGCTTTTGTATCGGTACTGAATAAATAGTTGGCACTATTTTAGTTCCAACCCTCGTTTTTTCGTTCCAACAATTTTTGTGATAAAGGCAGAATAAGGGTTCAGGCAACAGGTACATCACTTTTCTGACACAATCTTTTAAAGAGAAAAGCATATGCATTTTTAGTGCTCTGAAAGGCTCATTTCTTAGGAGACTCTGTTATTTTCCATGCTCCAATTTGTTGTGCTGCTTACCAAAGATAAAATTACATGTTATGTGTAGTTCTGACACTTGGATTATATATTTCGACACATTTGCATACAGGGTGTGTCGAATAACGAGAAATTATTTTTCATTTCTCCAGAAAATATATAAGACTGTCTGGTGTTAAAATAAAATTTCTTCACACATTTTCTCGAATGGAATTAGAAGTATTTCTTAAAGTGACATAATAATAATCATTAACCAAATCACTATTATTTTATTTATTCGAACACTACTTACCCTGGCATTTTCACGTAACCTGCGGTAAAAAGTGGGTGGTTTTTTAGGTTGAATAATTAATACGATATAGTGTAGTATTACAATGTAGAGCTGAACATTCACTTATGTTTATGTCTAGATAGTCTGACATACGTAAGACATCTGAGGCTTCTGCATACTGACAGTCAAAATTGGTTGGTAATTTTAATACTAATTTGGTAGTTTGACAGTTGCAACCACGATAACGTATGTTTACAAAGCATGTAAACGTCATATTTACGTTATTAGAATTTGTATAATCTTTGGAAGTATTTTAACTGTGTGCTAAGAATTTGTAGCTGCTAATAACATGGAGGCGTTTTTGTTATTTTATACGTATATATTAATTTTGTATGTCTTTCCGTCAGTTTTTATAATCGATTTCCCTTAGTCGAGCTTGTGTTTCCAAAGAGTGCAGCGGCACAGATGTTTAACTGACTGCTAGTTCAAAATGTTCAAATGTTTGTTAAGCTTATGGGACTTAACTACGGGGTCATCAGTCCCTAAACTTAGAAACTACTTATGAACTACTTACGATCTAGGACGGCACAAATATCCATGCCCGAGGGGGGATTCGAACCCCAGACCGTAGTGGCCGTGCAGACCGTGACTGGAGCGCCTCAGTCCCCGCGGCCACCGCGGCCGGCTGCAATGAGTTTCTTTGATTTCCTGTTTTGATTCATTTGTTATCAGTTTCATACAACTTCGGATTTTCTTGCAGTAGAATGGTCGTTATGAAACCGTTATTTGTCGTGGCTAACATGTATCTTTACTCTTTTGATTTTTCCTACAAAATACACTTTGTGGTTTGAAACATACATTAATAAGTCGCGTTAATTTGCTGTACTATTAATCTCTCATCAGTTTCGATTAACTTTGGCTTTTCTTTCAATAGTATGACTGATACACTGTTATCGTTGTCATGGATAACACGCATCTTAATTCTTCTGGGTGTTTCTCCGATTACTGCAGTCTGCCTAAAACAATATGTATCATGTTGTTCCCATAACACGATTTTACTATTACTGTGTTAAATACGTCTAGGATGGAAGTATTATCTCAAATGTAGAGGACTTTAAATCAATTAGTAAAGACTCCGACGTCATTTCGCGTTGACTTTTTGACTTGAGGCTAAGCAAGATGGCGGCGTCATGCTTCAATCACAGCGGCAACCTTGCCATTCTATAAGTAAAGCACGTCTGGGTATGGAGCCTAGTTAGCCTTCTTCAACGTCTTTTTTATTTTTTTTTTTTATTTTTTTTTAATAACTAGCTGAAAACCCGGCGTTGCCCGGGTATTTATTTATTTATTCCTGCCTTTTTTCAGGTATATATTCATTTGTATAAAGGCTGTGTATCTGTCAAATCTCTTGGGAATACAATTAGTAATAAAGAAATAATAGATTAAAACTTGGCGCGTGATGGGGCGGTTTTCCACGGACGTTACTGTTTACGTGCTCACATCTCATGAACTACGTGTCGTATTTTGATACAACTTAGACGTTACACTCAACTATATCCGTGTATACTGTCTGTAAAATTTCCCACGGCTACAATTTGTAGTGTACAAATTATAAATTGTAACGTCGTACCGAATGCCGTAATTTTACTCCATAAACAACGTAAAAGTAGTAAGCGAGAAACTTTTTTCCTTTCATCATTTCGCTATGGTTGTCAGCGAGAGAAAGTTTAATAAAAGTTTGAAACTATGTTTAAAGTTTATTGCAAGTCGATAAGTACTCTCATTCTCGTATAGCGTATTCATAAAGTCTCGCCGCATTATATGGCAGTTTCTCGCAAATCCTATTGTTTATGACGTCATATCTTCTGAATCATGTGTCGTATATGTTCTTAACACTGCAGCAATTGCACCTCACGGTAAGGAATGTGTGTACCAAATTTGGTTGAAATCGGTCCAATGGTTTAGGAGAAAATGAGCAGCATTGTCGCTAAATGCAGCAGTTTTTCGCGCATCTCGTTATTTATGACGTCATAAGTCGTGTACTATATATCGTATGTGATTCTTACACTTACAGCGACCGTCCTCATGGGTTGAAGCTTACGTGTACAAAATTTCATAAAGATTGGAACAAAACTGTAGATTTGTATGCAACACGTACAAATATACGTACACTCTGCTTTATATATATTAGATTTTGATGTTTTAGGTCCGTTTGTTCGTTATGTTTCGTGGCTAGATTCGTATATGCATATAGATCTAAATTTCTTCAGGAATGCTCATTATGGGGCAATTCGGAATTTTATGGACTATCTGCAGTGCGTGTTCAATGTTATGCCGACGTTCATTTAGTTTCCTAAAATCCGTGAAGTCCACTTTGTCTTACATCAGCAAATCGTATGTGTTTACCCGCAGAATGTGAAACCAATGTGTCGAGAATTATAAATAAAATGTCGATATCTCCTCTGGATTTCAGGCGCTGCTATGTATGATCTAAAATAAACGTTACGCTAAGTATCGAGTTTCAACATTTGAAAACTCTTTAAAAATGTTGCAATACTTACTGTATTTCATGCTACACGATAACTGAAACGAATAACGAATATTAAATCAAACCTTTATCTGGCAGAACGTCCCAAACTGCACGAAACGGAAAAATCTAATTTTTGAGCGAGTAGATTTCTCGATATCGGATGGTAAATTTCAAAGCGACCTGAACATCCTCTGCTAGTGCATTTGGCATTTCATTATACGAACATTTCGTTTTTTCGGGCTAATTGCGTTTCTAGATACATGTCTACAGAATCTATATATTGTTTTGTTTTGTACGTGCTGACAGACTTTTCTCCATGACCACATACTGTCACCCACTCGTGGTTGTGGTGGTAGATAGCCCTTGGTCTAATAATGTTAGTAAGGGAGTTTGGTCGCGGTGCGTGGCAGTGGGTGAGTGTGACGAGCAAAAATTCGCAAAATATGCAATAAATACTCTTAGGAAAAGCTATACACTCTGTGACTTACCAACTTTACGGAACGAGTCAAAATCTGTTTATTCTTTCAATCATCAGACAATGCGGTCCTTCCAGACTTTAATAACGACGAGGAATATCAAATACGCATTTAAAAAACAATAGATGACATGTTTCCGTGAACCACACATTACCGACTATCAACAGAGACACAAAACAAAGATAAAAATCCAGATAGACTCAAAGATAAAAATACTCGTGGAACATTTATCACTGTCGTGGAACCGTGGTGGAAACACAGACATACATTAATGAATGTCTCTTAGGCCATAGATATCGATTTGCCTGTGCCAGTAAGCTCACTGGTCTGTGCTAATCAGTGATCTCTGATACATATAGCCGCGACACTCTCTGCTGTGAAAGGTGTTATCGTTTGACAGCTGGGTCAAGAAGAACTATGCGACGTGGTTCTACTCATATCCCGGCGGCCTCCTGTGATAATGTTGGCAACAGATGTTGAATAACGAGAATCATGTGACATCGTCATAAGCCAATCGCGTGACACGAAAATATTTTGTCCTGAAATCAAGCATACAACAGGAACAGCAGTATTTATCTACAATCTATGTGGTTCGGTCATCTCTGCGACGATTTTATATCGTGTTATTGATGTTGCCAACATAAAAACACGAGGCCGCCAGGATAGAAAGTCAAATTTTACCGAATCAGATACATCCGTTGTTGTCACATCTCATTATGACCAGCACTTTCACGCGAAACTCTTCTGTATAGAGTCTCATGATTCACACAGTCTTACAATTCATTCTAAATTCCTATTCAAGAAGATATTTGTGAAAACTGTTACAAATCAATATTCGCAGTTATGCAATACCGTTTTCAGAAATGTAATTTGCCAGCCGCTTTCGGCGCTGCTGTTGCAATACACAGGACCTTCTTTAACACCTGTTGCGAAGCACGGGCATATAAGCTAGTGTCTTATAACAATGTGACCCACTTGCCGTTAGAGTTAGTTTAGATATTTGCATTTAATGGTGCAAAAATTCGAAAAACCAATTTTTGTAATGTTTGCTTAACTACGACAAATTTGATCCTTTTGATATCGGTGTTGTTGTTGTGGTTTGATGCAGCTCTCCACAATACCCTATCCTGAGCAAGCCTCTTCATCTCCACATAAGAACGGCAACCTACATCTGTCTGAATCTGCTTACTGTATTCATCTCTTGGTCTCCCACTGCGATTTTCACCCCACACACTTCCCTCGAAAGCTAAATTAACGAAATCTTGATGACTAAGAATGTGTGATATCAATCGATCCCTTCTTTTAGTCAAGGTATGCCAGAAATTACTTTTCTTCCCAATTCTGTTCAGTACCTCCTCATTAGTTACGCAATCCACCCACCTAATCTTCAGCATTCTTCTGTAGCTCCACATTTCAAAAGCCTCTATCCTCTTCCTGTCCACACGGTTTATCGTCCATGTTTCACTCCCATGCAAGGCAACACTCCACACAAATGCCTTCAGAAAGAACTTCCTTGGGCTTAAATTAATATTCCACAAATTTCTCTTTTTCAAAAATGCTTTCCTTCCAGTTGTCATTCTGCGTTTCATGGATTTCGGCAATGAAGAAATTTAAAACTGAATGAAACTAATTCAGAATATTACCATAACAATATATGTTAATAATTTCGACAATTTTCAAAGGAAAAGAAGATAGAAGTAGCCACGCCCATAATGTGTAGTTTCTTTACACAAAAATCATAGTTTTTCGTGGTTTCCTCATGAACGATCGACAAACAATCAGTGCTTTTACAAGCCGTATAAAGATCACCATAGGTCACATCTACTGTGCAAAAACAACCGATTTGCTCGAGAACGAGACTTTTCTTGTTAGCAACTGAGTAACTGTAGATTCCGTGGCCATGCTCACCATCAGGTCCCAATATTAATGTTTTTGGTTTATTTCCCGCATATTAACACACAAGAGGTTATGTTACACAAAGCAAAGCATGCCATTTCAAGTGTTAAAACTGCAATCTACTTCTAACTGGACAATGTCTGCTGCAGCTACGGCTGGTCTATACAGTCTAACACTGTGTGCCTTCCTAAATACGTTACTTTCACTGTACACCGTATCTGATTATGAAAGTTGCTATAAAATCCTAATGTTAATCTTTATTACTTCCGACACCATTTATTTGATACATAAACGTGAATGTTTGTTGGTATGTTTGTTTGTATTATATGCGCGGCTATACCGAACATTCTGTTGTGATGAAGCTTAGCCAACATGTTTCCAGCAGCGTCGCGACGGTTACTGACATAGTTAAATTACTTTAAGACGGTAAAATGTCTTTGATGACAAGATTGATAAGTTTTTCGGTCGCTGTTGTCTTCAAATATGGAGGAATTTCAGGAACTTTTGCATCTGTATTGGTATTTAAATAAGTAATTATGCTACTTTGTCTTGTCTCACACGAATGTTTCAGCAAATTCGAAGTTCCATTTTTGAGTCCACTGTAAGAATATACTTTTTGGTCCACTTTAGGTTACGGCAGTAACACTAAAAGTGGGCCTTTGCGATCGTCTTTTGACAGCTCGAAATTTAAATGAAAACAACGGCATAACTATTCATCTGACACGAATATTAAATAACCGAATTTGTAGAGGAGAAAATTCTCTACAACTTTGCTCTATTATGTTTTTTTCGTATCTCGTATCGATTCAGAGATATTTGCAAAAATAACGGCGATTTGACGATGTCTGTCTGGCTGTAACGTGTTCCCACTTTTTAGGCCGAACCGTACAACCGATCGGCACCAAGTTTTACAGACATAATTGTTGGCTACCAGATACCAGAACGTCCCTTTTTCAAATTTTTCGAACAAGAAATACGTTAGTAATGCCAAAAAAATCCGTTTGTAAAATAATTTTAATTGCAAATGAACTGTTCATCTGACGCGAAAATTGAATAAACAAATTTGTATAGTAGAAAATTCTCTACAACTTTGTTCCCTTACGTTTTTTTTTTTTTTTTTTTCATATATCGTATCGTTTGAGAGATATTTGCAAAAATAACGGAGTTTTGAATCCCTCCATTTAATTAACGAAAACCAGTCTTTCGCAGATGTCACGTGACATTCCTCGCCCAGAACTCTCTGTGGCATACGCCATCATGCGTTGCGTATTTGATGATTTTCTTATTGTAACTTACACCTTGTCATTTCAAAGCAATGGCGCACTGAAGAATTAACAAAAAGACGTCGTTCTTCGTACGATAAATGATAATCTAGTGTCTACAAACACCATATTAGCATCGGTTAACAACGGCCGTCAAGAGTATGAGATATCCGTAGCGTAGTAGGCAATGTGTTGGACTGTAACGCTGAATGTTAGTGGTTAGAAATCGACCACTACCTGATTTTTTTCTAAAATGGTTTCACATACTCTTACTAATTAATTGTTTATTATTTATATTATTATTTTTGTCCAAAATGCTTGCAAAAACTTATAAAACTACAAATCTAAAATGGGACGTAAAACACGCAAAACAGGCCACTATATAGATCTACATCTACATGGGATACTCTGCAAATCACATGTAAGTGCCTTGATATGAAGGGCAGCTGATCTTTATCCATGTCCATCTTCGCTATCCCATAATCAAGAACGAAAGGAATACTATTCTCAACAAACAAACAAACAAACAAACAAAAAAGTACAGTACTTGTTCTTCTGTTTTCCGAGGAGATTCGAAGAGGTTTTGTACAAGAAAGGTTTCGCACGCGGTAGTAAACTTGATAGTGTCTTTTTTTAAACACTTCCAGGAGCAGGTTGGCGACCTCGGATAGTTCTTTCATGTACATTTCGAGATAAATAATATCACATGACATCTTGCGAGCCATGGACGAAGGATAACAGGCGGATTGTATTTTTCTCGACTTCAAAAATGCGTTCGACGCGATGCAGCACTGCAGACTGCTAACGAAGATACGAACTTATAGAATAGGTTCACAGATTTGTGACTGGCTGGGAGACTTCCTAAGTAATAGAACGCAGAACGTTGTTCTCGAAGGCGAGCCGGCCGCGGTGGCCGAGGGGACTGAGGCGCTTCAGTCACGGTCTGCACGGCCACTACGGTCGGGGGTTCGAATCCCCCCTCGGGCATGGATATTTGTGCCGTCCTAGTTCGTAAGTAGTTGATAAGTAGTTTGTAAGTTTAGGGACTGATGACCCCGTAGTTAAGTCCCATAAGCTGTACAAACATTTGAACATTTTCTCGACGGCGAGTGTTCATCAGAGACGAGTGTATCGTCAGGCGTGCCCCAGGGGAGTGTGATAGGACCGCTATTATTTTTTATCTATATAAATGATCTGATGGACAGAGTAGGTTGTAATTTGCGGCTGTTTGCTGATGATGCTGTGGTGTATGGGAGGGTGTCGTCTGTAACTGCCTGTAATAGCATACAGGATGACTTAGACAAAATTTCTGGTTGGTGCGAAGAATGGCAGCTAGCTCTCAATGTAGAAAATTGTAAGGTGATGCGCATGAGTAGAAAAAACAATCATATAATGTTCGAATACAGCATTAGTAGTGAGCTTCTTGATGCTGTCGCGTCGTTCAAATATCTAGGCGTAACATTGCAGAGCGATATGAAATGGAACGAGCATGTAAGGACAGCTGTGAGTAAGGCGGACAGCCGACTTCAGTTTATTGGGAGAATTTTGGGAAGATGTGCTTCACCCGCAGCAGATCAGTTTAAAGGAAGACATAGAAGCAGTTCAGAGACAAGCAGCTAGATTTGTTACCGGTAGGTTCGACCAATGCGCGAGTGTCACGGAAATGCTCCGGCAACTCAATTGGGGATCGCTGGAAGGAAGACGACGTTCTTTTCGTGAATTTCTGTTAAGTAAATTTAGAGGGCCGGAATTTGAAGCTGAGTGTAGTACGATCTTGCTGCCGCCTACTTACATTTCGCGTAAAGATCACAAAGACAAGATAAGAGAAATTAGGGCTCGTACGGAGGCATATAGGCATTCTTTTTTCCTCGTTCAATTTGGGAGTGGAATAGGAAAGGAAATGCCTAGTAGTGGTACAGTGTACCCTCCGCCACGCACCTTACGGTGAATTGCAGAGTATGTATGTAGATGTAGATGTATCAGTATGGGTAAACGGAAAACAACATCGTTGGAGTGACGAAGAGCTACGAAGTCGCCCAGCCCCTCTGCAATTAAAAGGAAGATTGGTGAGCAAGCGGAGATTCCGGACGCTGATTATATTTTATTCAATTAAGAAGCAATTACGGGCCCGCCTTAGGGGATTTATGAAGCAGCCGCTCGTGGAAGGGGAGTCGGTATAAATGTGGCCTGCTCTTTCTTGCTCAAACTTCCCAGTGTTAGAGGATACAAGTCGTAAGATCTACTGCGTTGGCCTGTGACTGTAAATTTTTCAGTTTTTTTTTTCAGTAGTTTTCACAGAGCGGAGGCCAAGTTTTTGCTTCATTTGGAGATGACACAAATATTGCAATAAATAGTGAATCAAATATAGCCGTAGAAAAAACATGAATAAGTGGTTTTAGCCAATTCTATATAGCTAAACCTTGAAAAAACACTTTATATGCAACTTTCTAGCAGATTAAAATTGTGTGCCAGTACCGGGACTCGAACCTGGGACCTTTGCCTTTCGCGGGAAAGCGCACAGAAGTGCTAGTCTTGCATGTTTGCAGGAGAGCTTCTGTGAAGTATGGAAAGTAGGAGGGGAGGTACTGGCGGAAGTAAAGTTGTGAGGCACCATCGTGAGCTGTGTCGGGATAGCTCAGTCGGTAGTGCGCTTGCCCGCGAAAGGCAAAGATCCCAGGTTCGAGTCCCGGCTCCGGCACACAATTTTAATCTGCCTGGAAGTTTCATATCAGCGCACACTCCGCTGCAGAGTGAAAGTTTCATTCTGGAAACATCCCTTAGGCTGTGGCTAAGCGATGTCTCCACCATATCCTTTCTTCCAGGAGTACTAGTCTTGCATGCTTCGCAGGAGAGCTTCTGTGAAGTTTGGAAAGTAGGAGGCGAGGTACTGGCGGAAGTAAAGTTGTGAGGCGGCATCGTGAGCCGTGTCGGGATAGCTCAGTCGGTAGAGCGCTTGCCGGCGAAAGACAGAGGTCCCAGTTTCGAGTCCCGGTTCCGGCACACAATTTTAATCTGCCAGTAAGTTTCATATCAGCGCACACTCCGCTGCACAGTGAAAGTTTCATTCTGGAAACATCTCTTAGGCTGTGGCTAAGCCATGTCTCCATCATATCCTTTCTTCCAGAAGTGCTAGTCTTGCAAGGTTCGCAGGAGAGCTTCTGTGAAGTTTGGAAAGTAGGAGGCGAGGTACTGGCGGAAGTAAAGTTGTGAGGCGGCATCATGAGTCGTGTCGGGATAGCTCAGTCGGTAGAGCGCTTGACCGCGAAAGGCAAATGTCCCATGTTCGAGTCTCGGTACTGGCACGCAATTTTAATCTGCCAGGAAGTTTCATATCAGCGCACACTCCGCTGCAGAGTGAAAGTTTCATTGTGGACACTATATACAGTTTAGGACTTGTAAAAGGTTTCCTGCCAGTATGTGCCTAGAGTATGACATACTTTCACTCCATCATGTCATACGGGAATATTTTTCTGGGGCAACTAATCAGGCCAAGCAAAAGTTTTCAGAGCATAAAAACGTGAGTTACGGATCATTTGTGGTGTCAACTTAGGAATCTCATGTAGAGGGCTATTTAAGTAACTGGGGATACTTACTACTGATTCCCAATACATTTATTCTCTAATGAAATTTGTCGTTAAAAATATATCTTTTTTTCAAACCAATAGCTCAGTCCATGGGATCAATACTAGAAACAAGAATGTTGTTGTTATTATGGTCTTCAGTCCAGAGATTGGTTTGATGCAGCTCTCCACCCTACTCTATCCTGAGCAAACCTTTTCATCTCCTCATATGAACGACAACCCACATCCACTTGAATCTGCTTACTATACGCGTCTCTTGGTCTCCCTCTGCGATTTTTACCCCACACACTTCCCTCCAATGCTAAATTCACGATTCCTCGATGTCTAAGAATGTGTCCTACCAAGCGATCCCTTCATTTAGTCAGGATATGCCAAAAATTCCTTTTCTCACCAATTCTGTTCAGTACCTCTTCATTAGTTATACGATCTACCCACCTAATCTTCAGCATTCTTCTGTAGCACCACATTTCAAAAGCCTCTATTCTCTTCCTGTCCGCACTGCTTATCGTCGATGTTTCACTACCGTACAAGGCAACACTCCACACAAATGCCTTCAGAAAAGAATTTCTTACACTTAAATTAATATTCGATGTTAGCAAATTTCTCTTTTTCAAAAATGCTTTTCTTCCCACTGCCCTTCTGCATTTTATATCCTCTGTACTGCGACTATCGCATGTTATTTTAACACCCAAGTAACAAAACTCGTCTACCACATTCATTGTTTCGTTACCTAATCTAATTCCTTCAGCATCACCAGATTTTCTAAGACCGCATTCCATTATTTTTGTTTTGCTCTTGTTAATGTTCATTTTATACGCTCCATTCCATTCAACTGCTCTTCCAGGTCCTTTGCTGTCTCTGACAGAATTACAATGTCATCAGCAAAACGCAATGTTTTTATTTCTTCCCCCTGAACTTTAATCCCTATTCCAAATTTAACCTTGATTTCCTTCACCGCCTGCTCGATGTACAAATTGAATAACATCGGAGAAACGCTTCCCTTTCATGCCTAATAACTGCAGTCTGACTTTTGTACAAGTTGTAAATAACTCTCCTTTCCCTATATTTTACTCCTGCTGACTTCAGAATTTCAAATAGTGTATTCCAGTCAACATTGTCAAAAGCTTTCTCCAAATCTACAAAACCTAAAAATGTAGGTCTGCCTTTCCTTAATCTGTCTTCTAAGATAAGACGTAAAGTGAGTATTGCCTCCCGGGTTCCTACGTTCCTCCTGAATCCAAACTGATCTTCCTCGAGGTCAGTTTCTACCAGCTTTTCCATTCTCCTGTAGATAATTCGTGTTAAAATTTTGCAACCATGACTTATCAAACTAATGGTTCTGTAGTTTTCACACCTATCTGTGCCTGATTTCTTTGGAATGGGGATTATTACATTTTTCTTAAAGTCTGAGGGTATTTCGCCTGTCTCATACATCCTACACACCAGTTCAAATAGTCTTGTCATGGCTGGCTCTCCCATAGACTTTAGTAGCTCTGAGGGATTGTCATTTACTCCTGGGGCTTTGTTCCGACCTAGGTCTTTCAGGGCTCTGTCAAATTCATCTCTCAGTATAGTATCTCCTATTCCATCTTTATTTACTTCCTCTTCCCTTCCCATAACATCGTCTCTAAGTTCATTTCCTTTGTAGAGCTGCTCTATGTACTCTTTCCACCTTTCAGCTTTCCCTTCTTTGCTGAGAACTGGTTTCCCATCTGAGTTTTTGATATTCGTGGAGTTGCTTTTCTTGTCCCCATATGTCTCTTTTATTTTCCTGTAGGCGGTATCTACTTTTCCCCTTCTTATACATTCTTCTACAGATTTGCATTTGGCTTCTAGCCACTCCGGCTTAGCCATTTTGCACTTCCTGTCAATCTCATTTCTTAGTCGTCTGTACTCCATTTTGCCTGTTACATTTACTGCATTTTTATATTTTCTCCTTTCATCAATTAAATTCAGTATTTCCTGTGATATCCAAGGATTTTTTGTAGGTCCTGCCTTTCTAACTATTTTCTCCTCTGCTTCCATCACTATTTCATCTCTCAATGCTATCCATTCCTCTTCTACTGTTTTATTTCCCCCTGTTTCTGTCAATTGTTGCCTAAAGCTCCCACTGAAATTCTCCAGAACTTCACTTTCCTTCAATTTATCCAAGTCCCATCTCCTTATTTTCCTTCCTTTCTGCAGTTTTTTTAGTTTCAGCCTACAGTTCATTATTAACAAGTTATGGTCAGAGTCTATATCTGCCCCTGGGTATGTCTTACAGTTAATAACCTGGTTCCGGAATCTATGTCTTACCATTATAAAATCTATCTGTTACCTTCAGGTGTCTCCTGGTCTCTTCCACGTATACGACCTTCTTTTGTGATTCTTAAACCACGTGTTTGTTATGATTAAATCATGTTCCGTGCAAAATTCTACAAGGCGACTTCCTCTTTCATTCCTCCTGCCCAGTCCATATTCACCTACTATTTTTCCTTCTCTTCCTTTTCCTACTACCGCATTCCAGTCTCCCATCACAATTAAGTTTTTCTCTCCCTTAACAGTCTGAATAATTTCCTTTAGCTCCTCATATATTTCTTCGATCTCATCATCATCGGCAGAGCTAGTTGGCATATAAACCTGTACTACTGTTGTCGGTGTTGGCTTCGTATCTATCTTGACTATGATAATGCGATCACTGTGCTGCTCATAGTAGTTTACCCGCATTCCTATTTTCTTATTCATTATCAGTCCTACTCCTGTGATACCCCCAACTGATTTTGTATTTATAATCCTGTACTCACCTGACCAGAAATCCTGTTCATCCTGCCACCGAACTTCACTAATCCCCACTATATCTAACTTCAACCTATCCATTTCCCTTTTTAAATTTTCTAATTTTCCTACCCGATTAAGGGATCTAACATTCCACGCTCCGATCCGTAGAATTCCAGTATTGTCTTTCCTAATCATAACATCCTCCTGAGTAGTCCCCGCCCGGAGATCCGAATGGGGGACTATTTTACCTCCGGAATATTTACCCGAGAGGATGCCATCATCATATGTTCATACAGTAGAGCTGCATGTCCTCGGGAAAGGTAACGGCTGTAGTTTCCCCTTGCTTTCAGCCGTTCGCAGTAACCGTGTGGCAAAGCCACATTAGCTGATGTTACAAGGCCAGCTCAGTCCATAATGCAGACTGTTGCCCCTGTAACTACTGAAAAGGCTGCTGCCCCTCTTCAGGAACCACACGTTTGTCTGGCCTCTCCACAGATACCCCTCCGCTGTGGTTGCACCTACGGTACGGCTATCTGTATCGTTGAGGCACGCAAGCCACCCCACTTCGGCAATGTCTGTGGTTCATGGGGGAAACAAGAATAACTTGCATAAAGGTTTAAAGTCACGTACTTTTGCTCAGAATGGTGTCCAATATTCAGCAGTACACATTTTCAATAACATGCCAGCAGCCATAAAAAATGTACCTCACAATGAAGTACAGTTTGAAAACAGTCTAAAGGATTTTTTGGTGGCCAACTCCTTCAGCTCCATAGATGAATTTCTTACCAGAAGTGATTGATTGTAAATTATTGTATATAATATTCACAAATATGAATACTGTGTTCAGTTTGACTTCAGTACAAGTTTTGTGCAGTAATGTAATCATTGTAAAAAATAAAAAAGAAATAAAATAAAAAAATAAAAACGAAAGTAATTGCTAACAATTTTAATATGCACCTAGTAAATTAGTAAGTAGTAATAAGTGTTGCGTCCTTTAAAATGTAAATATTTTTAAGATAATTATTTTTCCTGATTTATTCCACATCCACAAGGTCAATTACATTTGGGGTCTGTGGAAGGTACATTAACACATATGCTCTCTTTTTGTAAGTATATATTGCGTATTTTGTTCTGACATGTTGTACATCCAAGAGTATTCCCTCAATTCGGATCTATTGGAACGAAAAGTACATCTAATCTAATCTAACCTTTAATTCCGCGTTAAATTATTAAAAATACTTCCAAATATTCCGACACACAAGCTTTCTACAAGCATCAGCACAGACGTTATACCTCACTGGAGGATTTACGGTGTGTTAACACGTAAAATACTAGTATTATGGCGAATAGAGACATTTGAAAGTTTTACACGTGTAGTAGATATCCCCGACGTTAATCGACAGACTTGCTGCTGTGACGAATTTTTGATTATTAAAAAAGGACCTAAATCATTTGCAGGTATCTGCGATAGCTATACAGTTTGTCCTAGTTCCCCTCTAGCCAAATGCTTGAAGGTAATTCACAACTAGACTCGGAATGAACGACAAAGGAGGTATAATGTAGTAATGAGACATTACTGTATTAGCGGGGAAAGAAAGAATTTAAAGAACTATTTGAATGAAGATAAAGGCTCATACTGACATAGGTGACCCTGCATTTCGAACATGGTAACGGACATATAATCATAGCGTCGTCGTTGTGAAAATTGTTAGCAGCTACAGGGAGATTAGATCGCGAAGTGAAAGAAGTTTATGTGCTATCAGCTAGTGAGAAACAAAAACTGTGGTGTTATAACACAAAAACACAGTGACGCACTAGAAGGCCCCAAGTCCCCTGCCAGCTCCAGAACATCAATGGAGCTTAGTTTCCTGAAATGGTTTAAATAAAACCGAAACTAATCGAATTTTTTTTTTTTTTTAATGCACTGTAGACTGTTGTTTATCTACAAATTTAAATTAAGAGTGGTGTTTCCCATAAGTGGAACAAAAATGTTTCAAAAAATACGTTATATATATATATATATATATATATATATATATATATATATATATATATATATATATATATATATAATTGGTTACGGCGACCACTGGCCCGAGCGGGAAATCCGGGTTCGAATCCCGGTACAGCAAAAATTTTCATCTTTAACATTGTATTAATTCAACGTCCTGGAACGGTCGAAATGTTTCATATTACGAACTCGTAAAATTGTGGCCGTTACGATCAACAAATGGTGGCTATTTTTTCGGACATATCAGAAAAGAAGAGACACTATATAAATAAACTTTCGTTATTGTGAACGTCAGAAAACTGTTCGAACTGGAACGGTATTATTGAAGGGTTCATGATATTTGATCACCGCGTTTTTATGGAATTGCATCGAGAAAGTATAACGGAACTTGATACACATCCTTATTCAGTAGTCAATCTTCATTAAAAACGTACTCGTATCTCATGAACTACGTGTCGGATTGTGATACAATTTAGAAGCTACATTCAGCTGTATATGTGTATACTGTCTGTAAAATTTCCTGTCGCTACAGTTTGTAGTGTTGAAATTATAAATTGTAACGTCATACCGAGAGCCGTAGATTTACTCCATAGCCGGCCGCAGTGGCCGAGGTGACTGAGGCGCTCCAGTCACGGTCTGCACGGCCACTACGGTCGGGGGTTCGAATCCCAATTCGGGCATGGATACTTGTGCCGTCCTAGTTCGTAAGTAGGTCATAAGTAAGTTTGTAAGTTTAGGGACTGATGACCCCGTAGTTAAGTCCCATAAGCTTAACAAACATTTGAACATTTGTTACTCCATAAACAGCGGAAAAGTAGTAAGCGAGAATCGTTCTTCCTTTCATCATTTTACTATGGTTGCCAGCGAGAAAAAGTTTAATAAACAATTGAAATTATGTTTAAAGTTTGTTGCAAGTCGCTAAGTACTGTCATTCTCATACAGTGCATTTCGAAAGTCTCGCCGCATTATACGGCTTTTTTTGCGAATTCTATTGGTTATGGCGTAATATCTTTTGAACCATGTGATTATTAGCCATGCAGCAATTGTTACCTCACACTAAGGAATGTGTATACCAAATTTGTTTGAAATCGGTCGAATGGTTTAGGAGAAAATGAGCAGCATTGTCGCAAAATGCAGTAGTTTTTCGCGCATCTCATTGTTTATGACGTTATATCTCGTGAACTATATATCGTATGTGATTCTTACACTTACGGCGACCGTCCTCATGGATTGAAGCTTACGTGTACAAAATTTCATAAAGATTTGAACAAAACTGTAGATTTGTATGCAACACGTACAATGCTTCATATATTGGATTGCTGCTCACTATCTAATCCTTATCAGGTGGGTTTGACGGGGAACATCGAAAGAGTCCAAAGAAGGGCAGCTTCTTTTGTACTTTCACGATACAGGGGAGACAGCGTCACGGAAATGATACAGGATCTGGGATGGGAATCGTTACAACAACGGCGCTTATCGCTGCGGCGTGGTCTACTTACGAAACTCCAATCACCAACATTCTCCTCCGAATGCGAAAATATATTGTTGACTCCCACGTACATAGGTAGAAATGATCGTCACAATAAAATACGAGAAATCAGAGCTCGAACAGAGAGATTCAGGTGTTCTTTCTTCCTGCACGCTATTCGAGAATGGAATGGGAGTTAAGTAGTACAAAGGTAGTTCGATGAACCTTCTGCCAGGCACTTAAATGTGATTTGCAGAGTATCCCATGTAGATGTAGAAGTAGATGTTGAGAGGTGCAAGATGGGTTAAAACGCAAACTGAAAAAATAAAAGGTCCGACCGGGTTTCGAAGCCACGACCCTTCGGTTTCCACTCGAGCGCTTTACCCCACGACCATCGGGCCCGACGATCTTACCGGAGTAATGACTTACGTACACAGCGAACACCGAAAGTGAGATACGAACCGCAGCGCGAAGTTATCACTTCCTGGTATACAGGGTGTTACAAAAAGGTACGGCCAAACTTTCAGGAAACATTCCTCACACACAAAGAAAGAAAATATGTTATGTGGACATGTGTCCGGAAACGCTTAATTTCCAAGTTAGAGCTCATTTTAGTATTTCTCTTTAAATATGATGAGGCTTCATTCCAACGTGATCAAATTGTAAATTTTCACAATCAACATGTGTGGGCTGAGAAGATTCCGCACGCCATTGTGCAATCACGTCATCAACACAGATTTTCTGTGAACGTTTGGGCAGGAATTGTTGGTGATGTCTTGATTGGGCCTCAAGTTCTTCCACCTACGCTCACTGGAGCACGTTATCATGATTTCATACGGGATACTCTACCTGTGCTGCTAGAACATGTGCATTTACAAGTACGACACAACATGTGGTTCATGCACGATGGAGCTCATGCACATTTCAGTCGACGTGTTCGTACGCTTCTCAGCAACAGATTCGGTGACCGATGGATTGGTAGAGGCGGACCAATTCCATGGCCTCCACGCTATCCTGACCTCAACCCTCTCGACTTTCATTTATGGCGGCATTTGAAAGCTCTGGTCTACGCAACCCCGGTACCAAATGTAGAGACTCTTCGTGCTCGTATTGTGGGCGGCTGTGACACAATACGCCATTCTCCAGGGCTGCATCAGCGCATCACGGATTCCGTGCGACGGAGGGTGGATGCATGTATCCTCGCTAACGGAGGACATTTTGAACATTTCCTGTAACAAAGTGTTTGAAGTCAGGCTTGTACGTTCTGTTGCTGTGATTAATGTGAGTTGAAGAGAAGTCATAAAATAAGCTCTAACATGGAAATTAAGCGTTTCCGGACTCATGTCGACGTAACATATTTTCTTTCTTTGTGTGTGAGGAATGTTTCCTAAAAGTTTGGCCGTACCTTTTTGTAACACCCTGTATTTCGAACTGGAACCGAGAGGTGCGTGATATTTCATTGCTGCATCTTTAGGGAATATAGTACCAGTCTCGTCAATTCGCAGCTTCGAGAAAGTCTGACGGAAATTGATGCACATCGCTTTTCAATAGGCAATCTCTAGGGGAGACCGGGGCACGTTTTCCACCATTTTACATTTTTATTTTTGTACTTTTTAGTTTTATCTGTTTTGAGATAAACAGCGGATCATTATATTTCCTATACCTTTATCTACAGTCTCGTACAGATATTTTTGAAAATAGTAAATATCCTTCTTGGCAACAAATGATTTTGTCTGACCATGTTGTGTTGGAAAATTTGCCCCGTATGCGGGGCAAGTTTTCCAGCTTGCGTAAAATGTACAGGAGCAAATTCTCCAACTATACTTTAAATGGTAAAACAGAGATAATTATCTTGAATTCACTGAATATGTATTTTTATTATGCATTTACAATACACTACAAAAGAAGGATAGTAAAAGTAATCACATTAAATAAAAATAAATGCTACTGAACGGTTTTCCAAAATATGTGACTCAAATATTTCAGATCTACAGACGTTTTTAACAAAACTCATACTCATTTTCTGAATCACAATGTAAGCAAACAAACAAAAAATGCAACATTCCCTTTCGTACAGTCTCCATGCGCCCATTTCTTGCAGTTCGTGCACAGTACACACTTTTCATTTGCTTTAGACTTGGCGTAAGACTCAAAGCAATAAGGAATATGTGCCCCGTCACCATATTCGGAACTATAACACTACGTCCATGAGTAACAGTGTAAGCCATTTACAAAACAAATACACAGTTACGTGAAGAAAGAAACCCAGTTTTAGTGCGTGCTATGTGAAAATTATAGGTTTAACGCTAGTATGTTGATTTGAAGTTTCGATACAAATGTGAAAGTTTACTCACCTTTGCAAATATGACGAAAACAGCCCTGCCGACGTTGTGACTGCTGGTACAGCACTGAAAATTTCCTAAATGAACCGTGCTTTGTTGCTATTTCCTACATTATCAACGGTGGTACCATCTAGCAGTTTGTTTCGAAACTAAAGGGAGTTGGAAAACCTGCCCCTATGGAAAATGTGCCCCGGTCTCCCCTATTTAAAACGTGGAACTATTACTTTCTCTTTGGCCATGTTTGCCGCACATGCAGGGTCGACTCTTTGTAAATCCAGATTCGGCTCGTGTTAATATTTTCAGGGTGGCTGGGTGCCCTTTCTGCCGCCACGCTCTGCCCCCCCCCCCCCCCCAGGAGGAAATGTGGACCCCAAATGTCTGCGTATAGTTTGGGTTGTGGGAAAGTGTAAAGTGCTACGAAATGTTTGCTAATCGTGTAACTTTATGCGGGACTTGGGGATCAGCCCGGTATTCACCTAGTGGGATGTGGAAAACCGCCTGAAAACCACACCCAAGCTGGCCGCCACTCCGAACCCCTTCGTTAATCCGCCGGGCGGATTCGAACCGGGGCCAATATGCCTACCCCGTCTCGGAAAGCGGTGCGTTACACCACACGGCTAACCGAGTGGGTTAAAACGTGGAACTATAAATCGGTTAAATTGTCGAGTTGGTGTTGCATACCAGCTGTCAGCTGATACCCCAAAAACATGGCGGACCGCAGTTCAATTTGCCTCAAACATGGCGGACCTATCGCCACTCTATGAAATTCAAGACCACATCTCTTACATAAATAATTCTTCTAGATGAGCTTAAGTGCGGCTCGGTAGCACAGTGGTAGAGTGCCAGACTACAAATCTAAAGGTCGCGGGTTCGATCCCCGCCAGGTCCTAGGATTTTTATCTGTCACTTTCCACTTCTTTCACCTCTGACAGTGTTGCTGATGTGAAAAATACCTAGTAGCACCGTGGTTCGGAACCCACGTTAAACTGTAGGTCCCCCTATAACTGGCTGGGTAAGTCACTTCGAAGGTCGGAGGAAGACAACGGCATACCACCTCCAAACAGGACCATGCCTAGTAAAGCACTATGGTGTTCAAATCAATCTTCGGATTGTTGACTGCTTTACTTACTAATCTTAAGTATTGTGGTATGAGTGGGACAGTGCACAAATGGTTTGAATCATACTTAACCGGAAGAGTGCAAAAAGTTGAAATAAGCAGTTCACACGATATAGATGAAACAATTACTTCCTCTAACTTGGGAGTTATCAAAAATGGGGTCCCACAAGGTTCGGTCTTGGGTCCGTTGCTGTTCTTAATATATATCAATGACTCGTCATTCTACATTCACGAAGATACTAAGCTATTACTTTTTGCTGATGATACAAGTATAGCTATCAGACCTGACAAACAGGAATTAACTGATGAAATAGTAAATGATAACTTTCAGAAAGTTATTAAGTGGTTCTCTACAAATGGACTCTCATTAAACTTTGATAAAACCCAGTATATACTGTTTCATAGTGTAAATGGCATGACACCATTAATGAATTTAGACTCTGAACATAAATCTGTAGCTAATCTAGAATATTCACAATTTTTTTAGGTATTTGCAGTGATGGGGCTCTTAATGGAAAGATACACATTGAAGATCTCCTGAAACGTTTGAGTTCAGCTACTTACGCTATCAAAGTCATTGCAAAATTTAGTGATATACATCTCAGTAAATTAGCTTACTACGCCTATTGTCATTCATTGCTTTCAGGTGGGATCATATTCTGCGGCAATTCAACATTGAGTAAAAAAGTATTCATTGCACCAAAGCGTGTAATCAGAATAATTGCTGGAGCCCACCCAAGAGCATCCTGCAGACGTTTATTTAGGGATCTAGGGATCTTCACTGTAGCTTCACAATATATATATATATATATATATATATATATATATATATATATATATATAGTGTTAATAACAAATTTCATGAGTGAATATATATATATATATATATATATATATATATATATATATATATATATATATATATATATACTCATGAAATTTGTTATTAACACTAGGAGAAAAGAAAAGATGATATTCACTATTCAAGATTAAATCTGACTTTGGCTCAGAAAGGGGTGAATTATGCTGCCACAAAAGTCTTTGGTCACTTACCAAGTAGCATCAAAAGTCTGACAGATAGCCAACTAGTATTTAAAAAGAAATTAAAGGAATTTCTGAATGGCAACTCCTTCTACAATGTAGATGAATTTTTAGATGATACTACAAAAAAAATGAAAAAAAATGTAAAAAAAAAAAAAATTCCTTAAAATATTGATTGTCATGTACGGACAACATTTACTAGACTGACACGTTCCACATCATTAGGAAGTGTCATATACATGATCTACGGAACAAGTATTAATCTAATCTAATCTTGCGTACAGAGCGGAAGTGATTTAATAACCGTAGCGCGACGTTACCACTTGCTGCTATATATTTATTACATCGGCTGAATACGCGCAGGTCTATTTGGAGGGCACCGCAGCTCAGAATTGCCACTCCAGGGACTTCGTTCGCCTCCACTCGGTCTTCACGGCCGAGCTGACGCGTAATCCCGCCGGTAGCGGCAAACGCCGGCTAACGGGCTGTTCGTCCCCATTACGGACCGGTCTGGCTGGGGAACCGGGATTAACTGCGCTCGTTATGTGTAATCCAATGAAGAAGTAATCATTAGGCCGGGAACCGAATTACTCAGCCAGCAACGAGATTAACAGGGGGCGATGACAGCACTGTGCCCGAGCTAGGCGACTGAGGCGACGTTCAGGGGGCGTGACAATTTGGCAGTCGGTGGAGCTTGACATCTCGTTTCTCGCAATATCCTCATCATTAAATTACTGTACGGTGATGATTTACAGTGTTGATATATTTATCAATATTGATTTATCATCAGTGCAGTTCTGTGTGGCATATGGAAGTTTGGGACGATCCTGGAGTCGTGTTCGGGTAGCCTAGTGGTTGCAACGGTCGAGGAAAGTCACTTACCATCCTTATGTGAAGGAAGATGCTTAATTTTCAAGATTTCTTTGCCCCGCTTTTTTTCCCATTAAATCTGCACGTATGATGGAAATGTTATTTTGTTATCATCTCGTAATATGAAACTTCCTAGCAGATTAAAATTATGTGCCGGAACCGGGACTCGAACCTGGGGACCTTTGCCTTTCGCGGGCAAGCGCACTACCGACTGTGCTATCCCGACACGACTCACGATGCCGCCTCACAACTTTACTTCCTTCAGTACCTCGCCTCCTACTTTCCAAACGCGAAAGACAAAGGTCCCAGGTTCGATTCCCGGTTCCGGCACACAATTCTAATCTACCAATTAGTTACATATCAGCGCACACTCGGCTGCAGAGTGAAAGATTCATTCTGGAAACATCCCTTAGGCTGTGGCTAAGCCATGTCTCCACCATATCCTTTCTTCCAGGAGTGCTAGTCTTGCATGTTTCGCAGGAGAGCTTCTGTGAAGTTTGGAAAGTAGGAGGCGAAATACTGGCGGAAGTAAAGTTGTGAGACAGCATCGTGAGTCGTGTCGGGATAGCACAGTCGGTAGTGCGCTTGCCCGCGAAAGGCAAAGGTCCCAGGTTCGAGTCCTGGTTCCTGCACACAATTTTAATCTGCCAGGAAGTTTCATATCAGCGCACACTCCGCTGCAGAGTGAAAAATCTCGTAATATCATTACTATTGTTTCTTTTATGTGTCAAACATACTTGTTTTCTAATCATTAATAATAATAAATAAGACGGTTTTACTTTGTTTATACTACACATAAAATAAAATAATAATAAAAGAATTTAAGAAGAAACAAAATAAAGTTGAAAATATCCCTTAGAACAACCCCCCCCCAAAAAAAAAAAAAAATAAAATAAAATAAAAGGGGGGGGCTGAGGCAAAAAAAAAAAAAAATGGTAGACCATCTATACCTCAATTATGAATAGCAGCGTCTGTCCGTCTTTGCAACTACAGCAAAAATGCGATTTTTTTCTCACGAGACGCGTTTCGTTTTAATGACTGTAAAACATCTTCAGTGGTCTGTAATAATGGAAATGTACAGTTTGTTTTGTTTTTAGATCGAAAACAGTTTCGTTAACGCAACATGAAAAGTAGGCCTAATGTTTGTTACTCACGGAAATTTTGTCTTCTTTTCGCTTCACATCACGGAATGCCGGTCTGTTTCTTGCAGTACCGCCGGTTCTTCATGCTGTATCGTTTTTTCCACTACTTTCACTGTCACTTTTGCACTGCCCATAGTTGTTTTCCACAAATCAGAAGTGTTTGTTTTTGTTTTGACTGAGTCTGCACATTGTGTTCTTGGAGTGTTGCCAACATCGCAAATGTAGTTCTTATTCTACGTTTTATAATAAATTATGTTTTCGTGTATTTAGTTTTGATGTAAGCGGACTGGAATAGTGACAAAATAATATATATAATAGAAACATTAATTTATATTTAATTTTTAATACTATTATGTTATCGTTATTGGTGGGGAGGGTTGAGTAGTAGGGAAAGATGACTGAATGGTGGTTTGATGTGGACAGGTGTGATGTGCAGTGAGATGGAAAAATTCAAATGTCTGTAAATCTATCGGACCAAACTGCGTGGTCATCAGTCCGTAGCTTACAAACTACTTAAAGCCATGTAAACTAACCTACGGACAAACACACACACCCATGCCCCAGGGAGGACTCGAACCTCCACGGCGAGCAAGCGCGCGCTCCGCAGCGAGACGCTTTAGACCGCTCGGCTACTCCACCACGGCAACAAATAATGCAGTTCCTGCTTTATGTTTGACAGGTTCTTGTATGTACCCTCGTCCGCTCAGTAAGAATAGTTGCCCTCGTAAATCGAAGATTCCGTGAGAAAACATCGGCGTTGTCAAGCGATTGGCTAAAATGAAGGCTCACAGGATTCTCACTATTCAGCTGCTGTTGCCAACATTATCATAGGAGGCCGCTAGGATATTTGGTAAAATTTAACCGGCACTGGGAGGTATGAAACTATCTTTCACGTGTTAATGTCTTCCATACCGTAAAATACTCAAAAACGTCGTCGAGCAGTTTAAAACAAAGCTGAACAACATAGTTTTGTTACGGTTCATGATGATTGGGTATATGTTGTTGTTGTGGTCTTCAGTCCGGAGACTAGTTTGATGCAGCTCTCCACAGTACCCTATCCTGGTCAAGCCTCTTCATCTCCACATAAGAACGGCAACCTACATCTGTCTGAATCTGCTTACTGTATCCATCTCTTGGTCTTCCTCTGAGATTTTTACCCCACACACTTCCCTACAATGCTAAATTCACAATTCCTTGATGTATAAGAATGTGTCCTACCAATCTATCCCTTCTTTTAGTCAAGGTATGCCAGAAATTTCTTTTCTCTACAATTCTGTTCAATACCTCCTCATTAGTTACGCGATCCACCCACCTAATCTTCAGCATTCTTCTGTAGCACCATATTTCAAAAGCCTCAATCCTCTTCCTGTCTGCACTGCTTATCGTCCATGTCTCACTCCCATACAAGGCAACACTCCATACAAATGCCTTCAGAAAAGACTTCCTTAGGCTTAAATCAATATTCGCTGTTAACAAATTTCTCTTTTTCAAGAACGCTTTTCTACCCATTGCCATTCTGCATTTTATATCCTCCGTACTGCGACCATTATTTGTTATTTTACTGCCCAAGTAAAAAAACTCATCTACCTCCTTTATTGCTTCGTTTCCCAAACTAATTCCTTCAGCATCACCTGATTTCCTTACACTGCACTCCATTACCCTAGTTTTGCTCTTGTTAATGTTCATCTTATATGCACCCTTCAGCACACTGTCCATTCCGTTCAATTGCTCTTCCAGGTCCTTTGCTGTATCTGACAGAATTACTATGTCGTCGGCAAAACGCAATGTTTTTAATTCTTCACCCTGAACTTTAATCCCTTCTCCAAATTTCTCCTTGCTTTCCTTTATAGCTTGCTCAATGTACAAATTGAATAACATTGGAGAAAGGCTACAACCCTGTCTCACTCCCTTCCCAACCACTGCATCCCTTTCATGCCTTTCAACTCTGATAACCGATGTCTGGTTTTTGTACAAGTTGTAAATAACCTTACGTTCCCTATATTTTACTCCTGCTTGCTTCAGAACTTGAAAGAGTTTATTCCAATCAACATTGTCAAAAGCCTTCTCCAAATGTACAAAAGCTAGAAATGTAGGTTTGCCTTTTCTTAATCTATCTTCTAGGTAACGTGAGTATTGCCTTCCGTGTTCCTACATTTCTACTGAACCCAAACTCATCTTCCCCGAGGTCGGCTTCTACCACCTTTTTCATCCTTCTGTATATAATTCGTGTTAATATTTTGCAACCATGACTTATTAGACTGATGGTTCTGTAGTTTTCACACCTGTCTGCACCTGCTTTCTTTGGAATGGGGATTATAACATTTTTCTTAAAGTCTGAGGGTACTTCGCCTGTCTCATACATCTTACGCACCAGGTGGAACAGGTTTGTCATGGCTGGCTCTCCCAGAGACTTCAGTAGCTCTGAAGGAATATCATCTACTCCAGGGGCCTTGTTTCGACTTAGGTCTTTCAGGGCTCTGTCAAATTCTTCTCTCAATACAGTATCTCCTATTTCATCTTCATCTACATCCTCCTCCCTTCCTACAATATTGTCTCGGAGTTCATTTCCGTTGTAGAGCCCCTCTATATACTCTTTCCACCTTTCAGCTTTCCCTTCTTTGCTGAGAACTGGTTTTCCATCAGTGTCCTTGATATTCATAGATCTGTTTTTCTTATCTCCAAATGTTTCTTTTATTTTCCTGTAGGCTGTATCTATTTTCCCCCTATTTATACATTCTTCTACATCCTTGCATTTGCCTTCTAGCCACTCCTGCTTAGCCAATTTGCACTTCCTGTCAATCTCATTTCTTAGTCGTCTGTACTCCATTTTGCCTGTTTCACTTACTGCATTTTTATATTTTCTCCTTTCATCGATTAAATTTAGTATCTCCTGTGATATCCAAGGATTTTTGTAGGTCTTGCCTTCCTACCTATTTTGTCCTCTGCTACCTTCACTATTTCATCTCTCAATTTTACCCATTCCTCTTCTACTGTTTTAATTTCCCCTGTTTCTGTCAATTGTTGCCTAAACCTCCCTCTGAAATTCTTAAGAACCTCACGTTCCTTCAATTTATGATCACAATGCGATCACTGTGCTGGTCATAGTAGTTTACCCGCATTCCTATTTTCTTATTCATTATCAATCATACTCCTGTGATACTCCCAATTGATTTTGTATTTATAATCCTGTACTCACCTGACCAGAAATCCTGATCATCCTGCCACCGAACTTCACTAATCCCCACTATATCTAACTTCAACCTATCCATTTCCCTTTTTAAATTTTCTAATTTTCCTACTCGATTAAGGGATCTAACATTCCACGCTCCGACCCGTAGAATGCCAGTATTGTCTTTCCTGATGATCACATCCTCCTGAGTAGTCCCCGCCCGGAGATCCGAATGGGGGATTATTTTACCTCCGGAATATTTTACCCGAGATGATGCCATCATCATATGTTCATACAGTAGAGCTGCATGTCCTCGGGAAAGGTAACGGCTGTAGTTTCCCCTTGCTTTCAGCCGTTCGCAGTAGCTGTGTGGCATAGCCACATTAGCTGATGTTACAAGGCCAGCTCAGTCAATCATCCAGACTGTTGCCCCTGTAACTACTGAAAAGGCTGCTGCCCCTCTTCAGGAACCACACGTTTGTCTGGCCTCTCCACAGATACCCCTCCGCTGTGGTTGCACCTACCGTACGGCTATCTGTATCGTTGAGGCACGCAAGCCACCCCACCTTGGCAATGTCTGTGGTTCATGGGAGTGGATATAATATATATTCCTTCGAAAAGATTCAAAAACAGTGCCCTAAACGATCCAAATTCAGAATTGTTTTCGAATTTTTATTTTATTGCTTAAAAAAATGTTTGTTAAGCTTATGGGACTTAACTACGTGGTCATCAGTCCCTAAACTTACAAGCTACTTATCAACTACCTTATTCTAAGGACGGCACAAATATCCATGCCCGAGGGGGGATTCGAACCCCCGACCGTAGTGGCCGTGCAGACCGTGACTGAAGCGCCTCAGTCCCCGCGGCCACCGCGGACGGTAACATTGCTTAAAGCTTGGATGACAATTTTTGGATGTTTTCGGTTACGTAAAGTAACTGGATCACTAATTGAAATTGACTATCTTGATGATGAATTTTAAAATAAAGAAAACTTTGCACCAGCTGCCTGATATTTGAGTCTCGAACTCTTTCCTAGAAGACGACTGCTGTTTGCGTGTGAGTTGGTTGCGGAGTGTAATTTCAGCCTGTTTGGATAAGAGCTAGTGTAATATTCTAACAGCCAACCTTTGCTGTGAACTCCCATGTTTACGCTTACTTCATTTTATTTTCCGTTTCGACTCAGTTCATCTACAAGGAACACATATGAATTCAGATTGTGAAACCGTGTTTATTTACTTTTTCTGCAAATGAATGTATTTTACGACTCCGCAGTACGAGCAGCTGTTGAAGCTGTGGGAATCTGTTTCTCGGAAAAAGTAATTTTCATAGTTGTAACGGTTCTTATGTTGGGTGTCATAACATTCATCCGAAAGAGCACTTTTTAATTAAGATAGGAAACGTAAGCCATTAGCGGAAGTATTTCAATTAATTAGTATAGGACTACTTCTGAATTTAATTTTGACATCGTTGATGGTCGTAGTAATGGATGTCTCGATATCAAGCTGCCACCCAGAATAATCAGACTCTTTTTTAGACCAATGATTTATTAAAAATTTTAACAGAATTCTAGATTAAGAAAAACTTTCAGTTGATTGATTACAGTACATTGATTACGTTACTTAATGGTAGTGTCGAGAATGTTTCCAGATGTACTAGGAGTGTAATCTTCAGAACAAGTTTCAGTTACATACGAAAAAAGTGATGGAGCCACAGCGCTACTATACGCTCTTAATGTAAGTTTACATGTTCAAATGTTCAAATGTTTGTATAGTCTATGGGACTTAACTACGGGGTCATCAGTCCCTAAACTTACAAACTACTTATGAACTACTTACGAACTAGGACGGCACAAATATCCATGCCCGAGGGGGGATTCGAACCCCCGACCGTAGTTGCCGTGCAAACCGTGACTGGAGCGCCTCAGTCCCCGCGGCCACCGCGGCCGGCGACTGTTAGTTTGCGTTATCTTTGGATTTTCATTATATGCAATCACAGACATATATTACTAGACTGGCAATGCCGTATACAGTATCATTGGAGTCAGTGAATTCTCGCCGAAATATTTCTTCTTTAAATGTCAGCCGTCGTGTGTCTATTTAGAGAAAACAGTCGTAAAGACACAGATGAACTGACGTAACTACGCCATCTTTAAAGATTTGACGTAATGGTCGATTCATGTGTTATATATAGCTGTAATTTTTCGTTCAGCGAACGGAAGATACATACTGCAATGAGTTTCAAATGTTCAAATGTTTGTTAAGCTTATGGGACTTAACTACGGGGTCATCAGTCCCTAAACTTACAAACTACTTATTAACTACCTTATACTAAGGACGGCACAAATATCCATACCCGAGGGGGGATTCGAACCCCCGACCGGAGTGGCCGTGCAGACCGTGACTGGAGCGCCTCAATCCCCGCGGCCACCGCGTCCGGCTGCAATGAGTTTCTTTTATTTCGCAATAGCGTTTAAGTGTGGGGCTATTTGAATAATAAAATGTTCAAATGTTTGTATAGCTTATGGGACTTAACTACGGGGTTATCAGTCTCTAAACTTACAAACTAGCTAATCCTAAGGACGGCACAAATATCCATGCCCGAGGGGGGATTCGAACCCCCGACCGTAGTGGCCGTGCAGACCGTGACTGGAGCGCCTTAGTCTCCTCGGCCACCTCGGCCGGCTGTAAGTTTACATGACGACAGTGCTGTCGCTCTGATCTAAATTTGTTTTGGAGAGGGTCTTTCACAAAAAATAAATAAATAAATAAAAATTAAAATAAATAAATAAAATAGTAAATATTTACGGTTGTAGTGTAGACGAATTGTAATATAAAAGCATTTATTCACTACAGAGATAAAGCTGTTAGTATATAACTAAAAAAATCTTAAGGCAAAGGCAAATAAGAATTTTCGAAGTTGGGATAGAAGAAATACTAAAAAAAGGTCAATCTGACATTGTGAAATTTCATATACACAGAAAGTTTTCTTCTTATATCAAATAACATTTAAGACTATACAACTTCGAGAAAGTGTCAAATAAAAATTTAAATATGATTGGAAAAGTAAACTAAGCGGTTTATTTATGGAAGATAGAAGTCAAAGGGATAAGCTGGAGAATTTGATGACTGACAACGTTGTGTGTTAACGATGGTGTCACCTAGCTATCTCGGATGTGAGGGATGAGAAAAGCTTGTAACATTCGAGGTGAATTTTTTTACTTTTATTTTTACCTAATTATTACAAATTATATAATTTTATTAAAATGTCTATCATTTACATTATAGAAGCCCGTGTTTCCACATATTACACTATTCTACAGTAGTTTGTCTATATCTTCCTTAAATATGTCTTACCTTACATCAACGACTCCTTATCATCCATCTTTCACTCCCGTTCAATGCTACATTACAGACAAGTGCTTTCAGAAATCACTTACTGACATGTGAATTAATCCTGTAACCTTTCATGACATAGTTCGCAAGGTTCGATTATTCTTCCAGTTCCTCTGCTGTCTCTGGCATAATTACAATGTCATCGGCAAACAAAAGAGTTTTCATTTCTTCCTGACCTCTAGTTTCTCCTCCAAATTCCTCCTTGCATTCCTTCTGAGCTTGCTCAGTGTACAGATTGAATAAAATAGGGGAAAGTCTACAACCCTTTCTTACTCCCTTCCCAACCACAGAGTACCTTTCATGCCCTTCAACTCTTATAACTGCTGTCGTCTGTTTCTACAAGATGTCTATAACTTTCCATTGCATGTATTTACCCCTGCTACTTTCACAATTTGATAGAGTGTGTCCCAGTAAAAATTTTCAAAGGCTATCTCCAAATCTACAAATTCTAAAAATGTAGGTTTGCCGCTCCTTATGGTATCTTCTAAGATACGTCGTAACGTGAGTATTGCTTCATGTGTTCCTCCATCTTTTCTAAATCTAATCTGATATTCCCAGACGTCACAGTCTACCAGTTTCTCTATTTTCTAAATAATTCATGTTAGTATTTGGGAACCATGACCTATTAAACTGGCAGTTCTGTAATATTCACACTTGTCTCCACTGTGTCTCTCTGTAAATGTAATAATAATATTCTTCCTTAAGCCTGGTTGTACTTTCCCGGTCTCGTACGCTTTGAATAAAGAGGGGAACAATTTGTTCATGACTAGGCTCTCGCAACGATCTCACCAGCTGAGGTGCGATACCATCTACTCCATGGACCTTGTTACGGCTCAAATCTTTCAGTGCTCTGTCGAATTCTTCTCGCACTACTCTACCTCCTATTTCATTTACTTCCCTTTCTGCAATGTTCCTCTCCCTTTTATAGGTCTTTTCAGTTTTCCCTTCTTTGCTTTGTACCAAACGCCTGTTTTATTTTCCTGTATCCGCTATCATTCCCCTAGCTATTAATTTGTCCTCTAGCTTCTCCTGATTCTCCAGGTTGTACTTCCTACCAAACAAATTTTTCAGCTGCCTGTACTCCCTTTTGCCACGTGCAGTTCCTGATTTTTTTTTTTTTTTTTTTTTTTTTTTTATATATAGCGATTATATGAAATGAATTTAGTAAATGAGACGGCTGCTAGAATGGGTCGTAAGAATCATACTTAACACGGCAACCCACGTCTGTAACAGCGTACGGCACTGTCGTCGTTGAATGACGTCACACGCCGCCTATAGGGTAGGCACACAGCACGACATCCGAGTCATCACAGTAGCATGACTGCAAGGGAACGTTTTCAAATGTTTGTAAATCTGAGGGACTTAACTACTGCGGTTATCAGGCGATAGGCTTACAAACTACTTAAACTAACTTATGCTAAGGACAACACACATACATGAACACACCACACACCACAAACACATATGCTCGAGGGACGACTCGAACCTCCGACCGTGAGCAACCACGTGCTCCTCAGCAATTCGCCTTAGAGCGCTCGGTCACTCCACCGCGGTGGCAAAGTTTTCAGTATATGTCTGACACCAATGTAAAAAAGAGGTCGTATTGAAGGTTTGTGACCTTTATTTACAAACGCTGTAGTCAGCGTATAGTCCAAGCACTAGGGAAAAGTGAGTGCAAAAATTATTACCTGAAAACAAAAATTATGAGCGTATTCTAAATTAAATTTCAAAGAGTTTCTATTTAATGAAACTCGAACCGAGACGGCGAAATTGACTAAAAAAATTCGCAAAGATGCAAGAAAAGGTATTCTTTAAATAAATCATAAACAATAACTTCGACAGGAAAATGTTAAATTAGAAATATAAAGGAAGGTGTCCGTGGCCGTTGTCATTGTTGATAAAACACTTCTAGGTATTGGATCGCATCGTCAATCTATCAAATATTTCATCGATGTTTCGCCCACTATTTCAAGCGGCCATCTTCTGCGTGTTTCGTTTACTTTCTAAATTAGAAAGTTACAGCCCTTAAGTTTTTCTATCAATAGCTGTTTTGTACATATCGTCTGCATTGATACATTTCGAAATATATCGAAAAATACATAAAAATCATTAGAAATTAGATTCCTTATAACTCGTCAATATTCACGCTTACAAACTTGTTACGTACCACAAGTGTTGCACGAAGTGATTCAGAAGCGTAATTATTCGAAAAAATTAAAAATATCCAGTATTTTTGGAATTATATCGATTTTGTTGTTGTTGAGAAAATGGCATCCTCCCCCAAGTTTGGTTAGAGTTGGTCAAGGGATCGACCTAGAGTAACGGTTTCTCGTCTGTGTTCTTCGCGAAGAGTTGTAATATCATACTATTAATTTTTGTTTCTAGATTCTGTTAACTAACAAGTATCAGAGAATGAGTCTGAAAAACTTGCACTTTTTCGGCCTGTTTCCTTCAACTGATTATTTCTATTTTTTATGTTAGAAAAGTTACTGTTACTGAAATATGTTTCTGAATTTTTTTTTTTCGCCGGCCGCAGTGGCCGAGGGGACTGAGGCGCTCCAATCACGGTCTGCACGGCCACTACGGTCGGGGGTTCGAATCCCCCGCCGGGCATGGATATTTGTGCCGTCCTTAGTATTAGCTAGTTCATAAGTAGTTTGTAAGTTTAGGGAGTGATGACTCCGTAGTTAAGCTATACAAACATTTGAAAATTTTTTTTACTTATTTTAAAACAAATTGCTTTTGTCACTCACTGTGTTAATTACGTTTTATTATAATGACTTAGTGCACTTATGCACTGTAAATCGTTTTATACAACAACTATTTGACATTACAAGGTATGTCTCATCTCTAAATATGTCCGATCTTGCTCTTATGGATTTATTTGACGTATCTTCTCGTTTTATTATAATGACTTGCATGCTTTAAATATCCGTTTCTCCTTTTAACAGATTATGGCCTTGTAAAATATTTTATTTGACCTGATGATGCTGACATAGATCAGTGAAACCGGTCGTCATTAATAAAAACTGATGATAAGCGATCTTCGCTATTTTATATCTTTTTACAAAAACAAATAATGTTGATCTACTACCGAGATAAACATTTTTTTTTTTAATTCTCCAGCTTCAGTTACTGTCACACTCTTGAACATTTACTTTATGTCCGTGCTATCTTTGAGTATGTATCGAGCCAAATGTTCAAATGTTTGTTAAGCTTATGGGATTTAACTGCGGGGTCATCAGTCCCTAAACTTGCAAACGACTTAATAAATACCTTATACTGAAGACGACACAAACATCCATGCTCGAGGGGGGGATTCGAGCCCCCGACGGGGAACGGCCTCGCGCATCGAGGCATAGCACCTAAATGTGCTCGGCCGTATCGGATCATCTGTAATTGGAATCTTAGTTCTCGATATCGCAGTGTCATTTTTCGTTCCTCGGTCTTGTACGTACGGTGTGTTGCTTTATTTAACCGCGCAAAGCAGTCGCTAAGAACAGAACCGGCGGCTGTGTCTCGAAGTCTGCCATCGCATTCAATTATATCGCCCCTCTTCCGTGGCAGCGGGATGCTCACAAAGCAAACATCCCGGAGCAGACGCATCTGGCTGTCTTCCCACCCAACGACGAACGTCTCGTCCTTTCTTGAAAGGCAGCTTCTTCACGACTAGCGAACTGAGCAACTTAACTGTCTCCATGTAGTTTTCAAGATGAAACGCCAAGATCGCACGTTAATAATTCATTCAATGTCGACCGGTTTTTGTATACTGTGTCACCATCACCTAGTCACATATGTGTTTTACAAGCTGGACATCTTGTTTAAAAAAAAGGGTATAAAATAATAAGTGCAACATTGCACTTAGTCACTATACAAAACATACACAAGTTAAAAACATGAAAGCTTACAACATCTACATACATACTCCGCAATCCACCGTAAGGTGCGTGGCGGAGGGTACACTGTACCACTACTAGGCATTTCCTTTCCTATTCCACTCCCAAATTGAACGAGGAAAAAAAGAATGCCTATATACCTCCGTACGAGCCCTAATTTCTCTTATCTTGTCTTTGTGATCTTTACGCGAAATGTAAGTAGGCGGCAGCAAGATCGTACTACACTCAGCTTCAAATTCCGGCCCTCTAAATTTACTTAACAGAAATTCACGAAAAGAACGTCGTCTTTCTTCCAGCGATCCCCAATTGTGTTGCCGGAGCATTTCCGTGACACTCGCGCATTGGTCGAACCTACCGGTAACAAATCTAGCTGCTCGCCTCTGAACCGCCTCTATGTCTTCCTTCAAACCGATCTGCTGCGGGTCCCAAACAATTGAGCAATACTCAAGATGTGGTCGTACAAGCGTTTTATGCGCGGTCTCCTTTACAGGTGAAGTACAACTTCCCAAAATTCTCCCAATAAACCGAAGTCGGCTGTCTGTCTTACAACTGTCCTTACATGCTCGTTCCATTTCATATCGCTCTGCCATGTTACGCCTAGATATTTGAACGACGCGACCGCATCAAGAAGCTCACTACTGATGCTGTATTCGAACATTACAGGATTGTTTTTTCTACTCATGCGCATCACCTTACATTTTTCTACATTGAGAGATAGCTGCCATTCTTCGCACCAACTAGAAATTTTGTCTAAGTCAACCTGTATGCTATTACAGTCAGTTGCAGACGACACCCTCCTATACACCACAGCATCATCAGCAAACAGCCGCAAATTACAACTTACTCTGTCCATCAGATCATTTATATAGATAGAAAATAATAGCGGTCCTATCACACTCCCCTGGGGTACGCCTGACGATACACTCGTCTCTGATGAACACTCGCCGTCGAGAACAACGTACTGCGTTCTATTACTTAGGAAGTCTCCCAGCCAGTCACAAATTTGTGAACCTATTCCATAAGCTCGTATCTTCGTTAGCAGTCTGCAGTGTGGCACCGCGTCGAATGCGCTTTTTGAAGTCGAGAAAAACACAATCCGCCTGTTGCCCTTCGTCCATGGCTCGCAAGATGTCATGTGAGAAAAGGGCAAGCTGAGTTTCACATGAACGATGTTTCCTAAACCCGTGCTGATTCATGGAAAGAAGCTTTTCCGTTTCAAAATACTCATCTATCAAAATATTCAACAGCAAAAGACAGTCTTAATTTTGACATAAAAGTTTTCTGGGTGTCGTACCGCGGCATGATCTAAGAAGACTATTACTTAAATAACCGACGTTTCGAGCAACGTTACAGTGGCCTTCATCTGGGTATACTGAGAGTATACGCAGATGAAGGCCACTGTAACGTTGGTCGAAACGTCGGTTATTTAAGTAATAGCCTTCGTACACCATGACGCGGTACAACGCCGAGGAAACTTTTATGTCATTTGACTCCGGCCGCCGATGCCTACGTAATTATAGACTTAATTTTGTTTCAAACTTGACGAAGTTTATAACAACATTACGTTCCAGAAGTAACAATTTTCAGCGCAGTCGCAAGCTATAGCATCTCGTAAAGTGAAATTACACCTTCGTGTAATGAAATTAAAGGATATTAATTATCCATTGAATTATTTGACGCACTATTTAAAAAAAAATATCTCGTCTGTTAAGTGTCGATCACATTGATCTATACTATATGGATGCTGAACTATAGATAACTGAGCATGCTAGCCAAAGATGTTTATATTCTGTTTGTTGTCTAATTGCAACATCGCTGCTATGGAGTATTACACGAAAACGATAAGGACATATTTTCGATTTCATATTCGTACGAGTCTGTTAGTTCACATATTGACATAAATTTCAAATACGGAGGAAATGAAGCAATTACTTGTTCAAATGTCCAAATGTTTGTTAAGCTTATGGGACTTAACTACGGGGTCATCAGTCCCTAAACTTACAAACTACTTATGAACTACTTACGAACTAGGACGGCACAAATATCCATGCCCGAGGGGGGATTCGAACCCCCGACCGTAGTGGCCGTGCTGACCGTGACTGGAGCGCCTCAGTCCCCTTGGCCACCGCGGCCGGCACATAAGTTAAAAGTATGACAGCTTACAAAATACTCATCCTACAAAATATTCAACAGCAAAAGACAGTCTTAATTTTGTTTCAAACTTGACGAACTGAATAACATTACGTTCCAGAAGTAACAAATTTTAGCCGAGTCGCAGGCTATAAATTCTGGTAAAGTGAAATTACGCCTTCGTGTAATAAAAAGTTAACTTAAGGAAATTTAAAGGACATTAATTATACATTTACTTGGAAGGAATTATTTGATGCACTTAGAAGCTTTGTGTGTGTTGTTTAATGCTGAACATATTGTTAAATCGGACAACAAATTGTTCGTTAACACAGCAATTTGGTTTAATTATGGCTCTGATATTGATGTATATACTATTAAATAAGAAACAGTGCATTAAACTGTTTATGTGCGCAACGGATCTTTTAACAAAACAACTGTGGTAAGTCACCATATGAAACAGACACAGACTATTCTCAAAAAATTTGACTGCGAGAAAGGTAATAAAAAACCACAAACCACTTTGTTAATGTTTGACTGCGAGAATTTTATGCAGACCAGTACATGATTATTGAAATTTAGTATCATAATCAATTAACTGTAATGTTGCATGACAATCATTTACTATGGCAACAATACGAAATCTGTTCAACAAGATTATCAAAATAAATAGTGCACTTTAAATCCACAAATAACTAATTATCAAATGAAGGAAGTGGGTTAATCTTCTAACTACGTAAATGAAACAGGAAAGAAAGGTCAACTTTGTTACTTATTATTAATAATCACCATTACATTACCTACATAATACAACCTTTTATAATGACATTAAATGCAATTACCTTCATTGCAGCGGTGGTACAACGTTTTGATAGTAATAAGAAATACAATATATATTCCAAATACAATCAAATCGACTTGCTGGCACAGCAGCCTCTGCTCTACATCGGAGCCATACACACAACTCAACCGCTCTCTAAGCGAGCTGAACCACAAGTGCTACTCTCTCTCTGCGCGAGCCACAATGCTATGCAATACATGATCTTTGCCAAAGATGAAACTTCACAGAGTTAAGCACACATATCGATACACACAGTAGAATCAATATTATACATTTTCTTGCAAGCAAGTTACGCGACACAAAACAGGAGGCACAATACTAGACATTTTCTTATAATTTTTTATGGACACGTTTCACACTATTTAAAAAAAATCTCGTCTGTTAACCATCGATCACATTGTTCTCTATACTACCTAAATATTGAACTACAGATTTCTGAGCGTGCCAGACAAAGAAATTCATATTCTTTTTATTTTTATTTATTATTGGCTTCTAGCATAGGAAAATACTTTTTAGCCATCAAAAATTACAATAATGATAAACGTACATTTTATAGCATACATTTATACATTTGTCTGTATTGACTTATGAACTAGACACTTGTTTGTAATATATATTAACTGCAGTTCATAGATTAAATGTCCATTTTCCTGTTAAATTTTTATGTCTTCTCGTGAAATAAATCTGGCTATGACATCATATGCTCTCCTGGTTCTGTTCCCTAAAACTGAAGTAGTGCAAAGCGGCTGGCAGATCTTTCAAAAATTTCTCTCTTCCTTCCTCGTACCGTCTGCACTGAAACAAGATGTGATTTACATCACCAACCGTTGCTCCATCACATTCACAATACGGTGTCTCCAATAAGCCAATTATGTGTAAATGGGCAGGGAAAGAGCCATGATTGAGACGCATTCTTATAATGGGAACTATTATTTTCCTTGAGTATTTTGATTTTGCAAACCATGGTTGTCTAGGTATTAATGTTTGTATACTAGTATAGTTTCTTCATCTTGTTTTTTGGCTTTCGTTTCATTCTTCTTGCCACAAAAGAATCGCCTGTTGTCTGATTTTTTTTAAGTAGTCTGTATATGGGATTTTAATGTCCAAAAGTATTCCACAAGTAATTCCTTCTTTTGCTAGTTTATCTGCTTTAACATTGTATAGGACATCATAATGAGTCTTTATCCATACAAATTCGATGATTTGACCTGTCTTCTTTGCTTGATGATAATGCTCCACTAAGTCAGGCGTGTATTTATTAGTTCTTTTGTCCCAATTCCTGCAACTAATTGATTTCAGAACGCTTTGAGCGTGAGTCATTATCACCGCCTTGGGTACTTTCAAGGATCTTACATATTTGATGGCCTCTATAATAGCGATTGTTTCAGCTATAAATATTGAAGCCTCTCCTGGTACTTGAAACTTTCTTCTGAATTGTTTGGACAGAAGAAAGCACGTCCTGTGTGGTTCTTCACCTCCATTTTTGAGCCATCGGTATATATTTGGGTATATCCTGCCCACTTTTCTGCCAGGTATGATGAGGGTGAAAACTGCCCATATCCTTTTTCTTTGCTGGAAGGGTCGATGTATGTTACAGGAATATTGAGATAAGAACTGTGGTAGTCATATAAGAACATTGGAAGGGCTGTAGTTCGATGTATTTTATTTTGTACATGTTTCCAAACTTGGTAACGAGTGTAGATATAAAACTGCTTTTTCCCCATATTTCTGTTATCCCCGGTTCGACAGAGCATTTCACACTTTTTTAATCAGTGGGTGGTTAGTATTTGACATTCTTTGTAAAATATAACGATCACACAACATTGTTCGTCGAATATGTAGGGGCATTTCTGATGCTTCCACGAGGAGTGCATTAGTGGGAGAAGAAGTCATAGCTCCAAGGCAGATGCGTAGGCCTTTGTACTGCAATTTATCCAACAACGCTAGGTGCTTGTTAGCAGCATTGTGATAGACTGTGCACCCGTAATCTATACGAGATCGTATCAACGCGCGATATAGGGCAAGGAGCACGTTGGGATGAGCCCCCCACCACACCCTTGACACCGATCTAATAAGGTTCAATGCTTTTTCACACGCGCTGTCAACTGTGCGAATATGTGGCACCCAACTCAGTCTAGAATCGAAAAGAACGACAAGAAATCTAGCCTGTGATTTCAGTGGTATTTTGTAACCAGATAGTCTTACACTAGTCAAGCAACTTGGGATAGCTTCATTTGTGAAAGGAACTATTACCGATTTTTCTGGTGAAATATATAAGCTATAGCTATGACGTGTTTCATCCACTGTGCCCACTGCTTTTGATAGCTCATATACAGCCTGATCCAACCCATTGGCTGACACATACAAACAAATATCATCTGCGTACTGAAGAATTTTGACTGGAGAAGGGATCATTCTCTCCAGGTCATTGGTAGAGACTGCAAAGAGTATGGGGCTAAGGATAGATCCTTGTGGAAGACCTGTTGTGAGTCGACGTGGTCCAGTTAATTTATTCCGAAAACGAACCCATATGCTTCTTTCAGCGAAGAAAGTGCTAATGCCATAAATCATTCGTGTTGGGATTCCAATGGTTTCCAATTTCTATAGCAACAAAGGTATGTTATCATTGTCATACGCTCCAGCTACATCCAGAAAGACAGCTGTTACATTTTCTCTCCTTGTTGCTGCGTCATAGATATCTGCGGTTAAGATATTTAAATTATCTATTGTGCCTTTGCCTTTTCTAAATCCATACTGACTCGATGACAGGATCTGATTTGATTCCAACCACCATTCCAAGCGATTTTTCATCAAACGTTCTAACGTTTTTCCAATACAGGAAGAAAGAGAAATAGGTCTATATGGCGTTGCTTTCTCTTCCTCCTTATAAGGTTTCAATATAGGTACCACTATTTGAGCTGTCCAATCTTCTATTAGTGTGTCGTTCATCCATATTTGGTTAAATATCTGTAATATTTTCCTTATGGCAACGTCTGGGAGATTTTCTATCATCTGGTAGTGTATACCATCCTTGCCAGGTGCCGAATTTGCCGCATTTTTAATTCCTTTCTACAACTCTGAACACGTAAACGGAACCAAGAGTGGATGACGGTAATCTGACTGTTTGGGAGGACGATATGGTTGTTCGGCTGCAGAAGCTGGTGAGATTAAATTCAAAAAGTCTTCAAGCCATGCGTCATTTAATGGCTGACAAGTAGTGGCGTTCTTGTTTTTTTTTTTTTTTTTTTTTTTTTTTTTTTTTTTTTTTTTTTTTTTTATAAACTTTAATTTCTTCCATAAGTCTGCAAAACTAATGTTATTATTTAATGAATCACAGAAGTTTTTTCAGCGGGTATTTTTACATTCTTTTAATCGTCTTCGAACCCTCGCCCCTATTTTCCGATATGCAATTAAGTTTTACACATTTTGTTGTTTACGGGAGTTATTGTATGCAAGTTTCCGCTGTGCAATAGCTCTAGAGCACTCTGTTGTCCACCAGACTGGTGAATTCATATTCTATTTCTTGACTAATTACAACATTGCTGCTATGAAGTATTATAAGAAAACTAAAAGCAAATATGTTTGGATTTCATACTCATACGAGTCTGTTAGTTCACATATTGACACAAATTTCGAATACAGAGGAAACGAAGCAATTACTTGTCACGTGCTAACTGACAGAAATTCGTTTGACAAATTACAAATGGCGGACAATACAACATTTAATGCAAAAATATGAATGTGCAGGCACGCTGCAATTGTTAGACGTGCATGTTATGTAGACTTCACTGGTCGATCATCCCTACATTACAATTTAGTATTGATCTCTATACTACCTGGATATTTAACTTCAGCTGTCTGAGGGTGACCGCCATAGATGCTAATACTTAGTTTCTTGCCAAATTCAAACATGGTAGCTATGAGGCACTACAGGGAAACCAAAAGACAAACCGTTTCGATTCTGTTCCCATAACAATACATTGTATCTCATATCGACTAATAATTCAGATCAGAAGGTAAGCAAGCAATTCTTTGTAATGTAATAAAAGACGAAAAATCGTTTGCCAGATTTAAACATGGCGGACAATGTGAAATCGTGTGCAAAACATATGACTGTGCAGGCACACTGCAGTTCAAGGAGGTTAGAATACAGGGAAACGCCCTTACGCTGAAAAAATGAAGCCTGCTTTTACCATATTGCTAAGTTCTAGAGAAGTGTTCGTATTGTAAAGCTAATGTTTTATGTCATTTAAAACAGTAATAAACGTCCGACGGTATTGCCGTTAAGTACAACGTAATGATTGCAAATTAGCCGCTAAACATTAAGTTTTCAAATATATTATGATGAGTATTTATTATTATTTATTCAAGAAAGTATATTGTTTGAAAGTATATACTTTCCAGTGACTGTCAGTTCACTGCATTAACAGGGTCTAGTTAACGCACAGTTTTAACTGAAAAATAGTATTCCAAAACTGACCAAGATGGCGGGCAAGCTTCAACTGACGTATGTGCTCGGCATAGATAATGCCATCTCCCTTTATTCTAATGTCCTTGCTGCAGTTCTATGCTCAGACACCAGAGTTATACATGCAGTTTGTGTAGAGATCACAGGAATTTAGTGAAATGAGATCTTTGATTGTTGACATAGCAACGGGGTAAACGGATACGAAGAAAGTCAGAAACCTTTGGGGCGAACACTAAAAGCTAGCTGATGCGAAAAGTCATATTCTTTCCACATTCAAATCTCCTTAGACTAACCCGAACCTGCAAATAAGAAATAGGAAACTATAAGTACTTCAGATACAGCAGAACTACAATCCGCCACGTAATATTAACTAACGATCTTTATAATAATTAAGCAGTACTGCACCGTGACGAATGATTTACATCGTTAAACTTGTAACATTCCTCCCTTAATTTTATTATTTTAATTTAAATTTTTAAGTCAGTATACATTTTTGCAAGTAAATGTGAGCACGAAGTAGTATAACCGTAAAGAGTGGTTGGGAGAAATATTTCAATACTGGTTACGTAGCAAAACCACCAATCCATTGAAATGAATCTACTATGCTGTACTTTTAGAGAAATTAATGAGCTACGCACCAAGAAAGTAGTTAAAATCCTTTTCTAACCTGGCTGATACCGATAAGCAACGTGAACCTAACTGTTGGAGACATTATCACTATTGCTGATTTTGTAACTAAGTTTCCGGCTAGCTGGTCTGTTACTAATCGAAAATGGTAAGTCGTTCGTAATCTCAGGGTCGCAGTTAGAATAATTATTTAATAAAAGAACGTGATAAAAATGGGTCCTATTGTCCACATCTCCAACAATTAGATTCGTAAATCAGTGTAATTCAGTATTCTTTTGTCCTGAAAAATAATTGTATCACAGTTAAATGAAAAATGTGAAAGAGAAAAATAAGGTTCCAATCTCATTACAAATAAGTACTCGCACAAATTTCGGTAAACTCACGAAACAATTATTATTCAAATAAATGAAGCAGGTCTACATATACATCACATTCAAGGTTCAGTTACCTTTGTGAAATGTCATTAACTTCATACAGTCGAGATCATGTTATAAATTCAGTACATCATTTCAATTACAACTTTCTCATCGAGATATATCGTACAGACATTTTCACAATTCATCAGGGCGTATACAAGCGCAATATAGAAGTTTACTAGATGAGGGCATAATACAGAAGAAAAAAAATGAAATGGCGTCACTACTCTTTTCTTTTAAAAGAAACAATAGTTAAATCTAGGTATTATTCTAATTGCTCTTTGTTCAGAGTTAGTTCTTGACTGATGCTTTCCAAAGAATGTTGAGTTTTTAAGATTTTAGTGACACATTGAAAATGACACGAAATTACAAGGAAAAAATACAAATATAAGCATAATTAATTTAAATATAGGCAAATAAATATTGTTTTGTATGTGGAGGCGCATGTAACACCACAAGCTACGTGGTCCAAGGATTGTATCACTGCATAATACGATGTTTCGGATACCATTTTCAAAATAAAAAGGATAAAAAATGTAAACGGAGAACGTATGGTAGAACCAAAAAAAGTATTTTCAAGTTTTATTTGAGCGAAACCCTTATAGCACGCTCCCACGCAAGATACTAAATTCTCTCCTTATTTATCTCCCTTTACATATTTTAACTGGCTCCTCCACCGGAAATATCTGCCGGCACTGCCTTTGCAGGGATTCAGTCTTCGCGTTGGGGAAGCTCTGTGGAGGGTGGAGTTATGACGGAAAACTCGCCAAGCCACCCCTCAGCGGAATCCACGCCAGCTGCTGCACACGCCCCATTGAACTCCCACCCCTTACTGCCCATCCTACCCCCTCCCTACCCCCGTCGCCATAGGTCACCCCTCTTGCAAATCTGAGTGGGATTACATGGCCACAAATCCCTTTAGCTGCATCACTCAACTAAGACGTCTTTCCCGCTTTCGCTTTACATTCTAGCATGAGCTGCGGGCTGTACTACACGAGGTTGGAATCGATCATTGAGTCACATCCGCACAACCAATTGTGCTGAGTATCAGGGAAAAATTGGGTTATTTTAAACAATTACAAGAAAAACCTGCGATTACATGTAAGGACAGTAGAAGATACGAGCTTATGAAATAGGTTCACAGATTTGTGACTGGCTGAAAGACTTCCTAAGTAATAGAACGCAGTACGTTGTTCTCGACGGCGAGTGTTCATCAGAGACGAGTGTATCGTCAGGCGTGACCCAGGGGAGTGTGATAGGACCGCTATTATTTTCTATCTATATAAATGATCTGATGGACAGAGTAAGTTGTAATTTGCAGTTGTTTGCTGATGATGCTGTGGTCTATGGAAGGGTGTCGTCTTTAACTGATGGTAATAGCATACAGGATGACTTAGACAAAATTTCTAGTTCGTGCGACGAATGGCAACTAGCCCACGATATAGAAGAATGTAAGGTGATGCGCATGAGTAGGAAAAACAATCCTATAATGTTCGAATACAGCATTAGTAGTGAGCTTCTTGATGCAGTCGCGTCGTTCAAATATCTAGGCGTAACATTGCAGAGCGATATGAAATGGAACGAGCATGTAAGGACAGTTGTGAGTAAGGCGGACAGCCGACTTCGGTTTATTGGGAGAATTTCGGGAAGATGTACTTCACCTGTAAAGGAGACCGCGTATAAAACGCTTGTACGACCACGTCTTGAGTATTGCTCAAGTGTTTGGGACCCGCAGCAGATCAGTTTAAAGGAAGACATAGAAGCAGTTCAGAGGCGAGCAGCTAGGTTTGTTACTGGTAGGTTCGACCAATGCGCGAGTGTCACGGAAATGCTCCGGGAACTAAAATGCTAATCGCTAGAGGAAAGAAGACGTTTTATTTTCGTGAATTTCTGTTGAGGAAATTTAGAGGGCCGGAATTTGAATCTGAGTGTAGTACGATCTTGCTGCCGCCTACTTACATTTCACGTAGTGATCACAATTTCAAGATAAGAGGAATTAGGGCTCGTACGGAGGCATATAAGCATCCTTTTTTTCCTCATTCTATTTGGGAGTGGAATAGGAAAGGAAATGCCTAGTAGTGGTACAGTGTATCCTCCGCCACGCACCTTACGGTGGTTTGCGGAGTATACATGTAGAAGCAGATGTAGACGTACTTCACTGTCAGATTAATCGATTTCACGAGTCAACAGGTCATTAAATAAGAGGCTATATCCATTACGAGTAGGAAAATAAGTTTTCAAACTTTGTAGTGGGAGTAATCTCCGAGCGTTAGCTCCGTCTCTAATGACCAAGCTGTCGACGGGACGTTAAACCCTAAGCTTCCTTCCTTCCTTCACTGTTAAATTATGGTACGAGGCGCGTCCAGAAAGTAAGTTCCGTTTGGTAATAAAATAAAATTGTACACAGATACAGAAGAAATTTGTATTGCACAAAATTCTGCAACTCAAACTACTTTTCCACATAACTGCCGAATTTTTGTAGACACTTGTCATAGCGTGCCACAAGTTTTTGCATGCATCCTTCACAGAAGGTTGCCGCCTGTGTATTCAACCATGTGGTAACAGCTCTTTAGCATCGTTGAAGTGTTGACCACCAAGGACAGATTTTAGGTGTAAGAAGAGATGAAAGTCGCTAGGAGAGAGGTCCGAGCTGTATGGAGGATGATCAAACAGGTCCCATTGAAATTTCCGTAAGAACTGTTTGGTCACATTCGGAGTGAGGTCAGCATTACCGTGAAAAAAAAAAAAATCCTTTGACAGTAATCCTCTTCTTACAACTAAAATCTGTCCTTGGTGGACAACACTTCAACGATGATGACGAGCTGAAAGAATATGTTACCACATGGTTGAATACACAGGCGGCAACATTATATGAAAAAGGCACACAAAACCTTGTGCCATTCTATGACAATTGCCCATAAAATTTCGGAAGCTATGTAGAAAAGTAGTTTAACAGTTGTAGATTTTTGTACAGTGAATATTTTTTCTGTATCTGTACGCGTTCGTTTTATATAACCAAACGGAACTTACTTTCTGGACGCGCCTCGTAAAAATCTTTAAATGTTTCTTTCTGGGTCCTTGTGAAAGATATGAGAAAATAAAATTGTACAAAAAAAATACTTCAAAGTTCAAAATTTGGTATATACTTCTGTAGAATTTTCTCCAAAAAAATCTTGCTGAAATTCCGTCATATGTTTTGTAAACCGCAGACATTGTTCGTTGAATCAGTTGACAAAATATATCGATTTGTAATTAAAAACTTAAATACGTAGTATTTTTGTTCCACAATATTGTTTATTTGCTTGTTATTAGCAGCTTTCGGCTTCTTAGGTCATCGTCACATAGCTCCATACTAAACAGATAGTCCACACGTAACATTGAGGTTACATACACAAATATTGTTTTTCAAAGATATATCAACTGCAAATTAATTATGGCTATGACTCGATACTACATAACAAACGTACTCCTAGTATCGATTAATAGACATAATTAATTTGCAGTTCACATATCTTTGAAAAATCATCTTTGTGTACGTAACCTCAATGCAAAGAGGAGACTCCGTTACACTGAAAAAGTAAAGCTAGGTTTTGGAGAAGTTTTCGTATTGTAGGGCTACTGTTTTATGTCACTTAACACAGGAATAAAACGCCCGAAGGTTTCGCCGTGATGTACAACGTGTTAAAACAGTGCAAGTTAGCTGTTAAATATTAAGTTTTCAAGTATATTATTATGAGTATTTATTACTATTTATTCAAGAAAGTATATTGTTTAAAAGTAAAAACTTTGCAGTGACTATCAGTTCAATGCATTAACAGTAAGAGGGTCTACTTAACGCATAGTTTTAACAGAGAAATAGCATTCCGAAACTGACCAAGATGGCGGATAGGCTTCCATTGACTTACGTGCTCCGCATAGATAATGCCATCTCTCCTTATTCAAACCTCCTTGCCTCAATGTTACGTGTGGACTGTCTGTTTAGTATGAAGTTATCTGACAATGGTCTAAGAAGCCGAAAGCTGCTAATAACAACGAAATAAATACTATTGTGGAACAAAAATACTACGTATTTAGGTTTTTTATATACCTTTGTTCCTCCAAGCACCGACGGAATATTCCATAAACATCGATTTGTAAAATACGATCTCACTATCTTTTAATCAATAAAATTATAACTGAGTCCATGAACTTCTCTAAAGTTCTAAAAATATGTTCAAATGTTTGTATAGTTTATGGGACTTAACTATGGGGTCATCAGTCCCTAAACTTACAAACTACTTATCAACTACCTTATACTAAGGACGGCACAAATATCCATGCCCGAGGGGGGAGTCGAACCCCCGACCGTAGTGGCCGTGCAGACCGTGACTGGGGCGCCTCAGTCCCCTCGGCCACCGCGGCCGGTCCTAAAGTTCTAAAAAACTCTATAAATAACATCGTAATATAGTTTCAGCAGAATATATAAATGATCGTTCTTCTCAAAAACTGAAATAACTCTTCTCTAAACAGTGACACTTGAAGTAAAATTTAACGTTTTATTTTCTTAAGTCACAAATCCATCTCTATATATAAAAGGAAGTGTCCCTATTGACTGACTGACTGACTGACTGACTCATCATCGCGCAGCCCAAACGACTGAAGATAGAAACTTGAAATTTATGGAAGGTGTTGATCTTACTCTGTAGGCGTCATTTAAGAAGCGATTTTTCTATATTCCGTCCGTAAGGGGGTGAAATAGGGGATGAAACGTTTTTTTTAAATACGCAGCAATTTAGGCAATTTTGAAGCTAGAGCTACATAATTTCGGATTTTAAATTAGGGTTCGAATTTAAATTCAACCAATAAGGGGGTAAAATAGAGGACGCAAAAAATTGATTTTCAAAAATATGTTTCTGTTAACTCAAATTTCAAGCAATAAGTACGAAATTTAGGATATGGACTCTTGATCAGGATTAAAAAGACACGAGTTTCGGTATTTTTTAAATTCAAAAACTAAGGGGGTAAAAGGAGGGATCAAAACTTCTTTTCGAAAACACTTTTTTGTCAAGACAATTTTGAAGCTATAGCTGCAAAAATTGGTATTTGTATTGTTCGTTATGATTTAAAAAATACCATCAAGGGGGTAAAATTGGAGAGGGGGTATGTTTTGGGAAATATGTTGCTATTCAGGCAATTTTGAAGTTAGAACTACAAATTTTCGGATTTGGATTCGGGGTTCGAATTTAAAAGACACGTGTTTTGGTATTTTTAGAAATTCGGCCAATAAGAAGGTGAAATACGAGATGGAAAAATTGATTTTCAAAAATATGTTGCTGTTAACTCACATTTCAAGCTATAACTACGAAACTTAAGATATGGATTCCTCATCAGGATTGAAAAGAAACAACTGGTGCAGACCAACCAGCCTACGCATGCGAAGCAGCGGGGGTTCAGCTAGTACATAACACAAAGTCTGATCTCTCTCGTAAAGGCTCAACATGAAGACTGAAACTGTTTTCTGAACATACAATCATGAACAACTATGACAACATATTTATTTCATTGTGACGGTTGGCAACGGAGGTTTTCGAACAGGATCTTCTCTGGATGTCGACCTGCTACGTCATCTTTGGCTTCCGCAGAGAAGACGCTGTTCTCGTGGATTGCTCCGTTGTCGCCGCAGATGAAAATTAAGAAACAACGCACATTTCTTTTAAAAAAATTATAACACAAAAATTATTGTATTAAAAATTATTAACAACATAACAAAACATGTTTTACCTGCAAAACTGAGCTGACATAAGGCAGTAGCGGGAATAATATTTCGTCCCACTAAAACTTCTGCACAAGAAAATCTCACTGGCGTGCTTGGTGACCTGCTTTGGATTTCCCGTTAGTTTTATGATTTTTCCAAATATCTCGAGTAAAAATAATTAAACTTTAAATAATATAAGAACACATATTTTTGGAAACATTCTTTGTGTTTCCCTTTTTGGGCAACAGCACTCTTATTTAAATTTATATATAGAGAACAGTCTAGAGTGCGATATTTTTTTTTCGAATAGTTTCTTTTAGACCATCTTCAGGAATTTAGCTCCATTGATGTCGTGGAGCTGGTAGGTAACTTGTAGCCTTCCATGGCCCGCTCGTTCAAGAAACTCTTAGTTTATTTTATTTAACTAAAGAGTTGACTTAATTATTTTTGTTACTCGTGTTGGCGGTGAGAGCACTTGGGATCGGAGTTGATAATTTTTACGGCCAAAATTAACAGTTAGTGTTGCTAAGTAACAGAAAACTTCGAGTCAACAACTACCTATCAATCAACTAAGACTAAGCTAAAGCAACTTTTTTTTTAGAAATACCAACAAATGGAATGTAAGAAATAAATTTAAAACTCTATAATGTACTCCCTATTTGGTTCGAATAAAATATTTTCACAAAATTTATTTCAACTATTTCAGACCATTTGACAATGCCAAATTTGGCGAAACAGCTGTAGTGGCTTGCTGATCACAAAGATAATACACGATGAGCCAGCCACTCTGTACAGAATTTACAACCTTTACCAAACTAGTACGGACATGAATGACAGTTTCATGATCGCCCGTTTACCGTTCCACCGCACATGCTGCAGTTGTCTAACGACACCCATGAAGAACTACTAAACCACCAGACCAACTAAACTGTCATACGAGACAAATGAAAAAATAATACCTTCTAGACACCCAGCCATAGTCCTCTGTCCAGTAATTCCCATGTATCTGGAGGAGAATGGTGTATATAACAGCTAGTAGGTACGCACAGCTCTCTGAAAGATCCCATCAAATCCAATTTACATTTTCCCGTGTCGGACGCGAGCAAAAAAACGATTCTGTTTCGAGATACCAGTTTTATCTCCCAGATATAGCCGAAACACGAACAACAGTGTGAGGGGAAAAAAGGAACAGTTTTCAGAGATGGAGCAGTCTAGTTTGGCGATATCTGGGGACAGGCGAGATACCGTAGACTTGGCCGTGTGGTGTAACAGAGAACGACGCGTATACACCAGATGATAGCGACAGTGCTGTGTTCATCTACATCTACATCTACATCTATATCTACATAGATATTCTGCAAATCACATTCAAGCGCCTGGCAGAGGGTTCATTAACCACTTTCGTAACTTTTCTGTACCGTTCCATTCTCTAATAGCGCGCGGGAAGAAAGAACACCTAAATCGTTCCGTTTTCGATCTGATTTCTCTTATTTTATTGGGATGGTCAAGTCTCCCTAAGTATGTGGGTGCTAGCAAAATATTTTCACACTCAGAAGTAAAAGTCGGTGATTGAAACTTCGCAAACAGATCACGCCGCAATGAATAACGTCTTTCTTTTAATGATTTCCACCTCAATTCGTGCAACTTTTCCGTGACGCTCCCCCCCCCCCCCCCCCCCCGTAACGTGATAAAACAAAACGAGCTGCCCTTCTCTGAACCTTCTCAATGTCTTCCGTCAGTCCCACCTGGTGAGGGTCCCAAAAGGGGCAACAGTACTCCAGGAGAGGGGCTACGGCAACACACGTACATACGAGTTACCAGAACACAACAGATCACAGATGCTGAACAATTAAATAATGTGAAATTGTTAGTATCATTTGCTGGTAGGTGTTTTGAGTATACAACATGGACACATGATAATTTGTGCAGGGGTCGGGGATTCGAACCCGAGACCTACTGCTTACTAGGTTGTAGTTGTTGTGGGATTTAGAGGGGTGTAAACTACGAGGTTATCAGTTCCATGTTCCTAACCGAAGACAATATAGGCAAGTAGGAAAAAAATAAAATATGGAGCTCTACACCCAGAGGGGAAACCCACTAGGGTTACACAGTGACATGGAACTTGACGCTGACAACACAAAGGAAGAAAATATAAATGGAAGAGACCAAGTGTTGAACTGATCTAAACCTTTACAGTAGAAGGCAGTGGCTTGTTGATAACAAAGATAATACGGGATGAGCCAGCCACTCTGCACAGACTAAAGTCCTCTAGTTAAAAACAAGACACCAACATTGAAAAACACAACAGGTTAAAAGTTCTGTAGAGTATTTCTCGATTTTCGGAAGGCTTTTGGCACTGTACCTCACAAGCGTCTCGTATCGTCAATTGCGTGCTTATGGTATACGCCACACTTTGTTGCCGGCCGCGGTGGCCGAGGGGACTGAGGCGCTCCAGTCACGGTCTGCACGGCCACTACGGTCGGGGGTTCGAATCCCCCCTCGGGCACGGATATTTGTGCCGTCCTTAGTGTTAGCTAGTTCATAAGTAGTTTGTAAGTTTAGGGACTGATGACCCCGTAGTTAAGTCCCATAAGTTATACAAACATTTGAACATTTTGTATACGCCACAGTTGTGCTATTGGATACGTGATTTCCTGTCAGGAAGGACACAGTACGTTGTAATTGGCGGTAAGTAACCCATCAGAACAGAAGTGATATCTGGCGTTCCCCACGGAAGCGTTATAGGGCCCCTACTGTTCCTGATTATTATAAACGATTTAGGAGCTCTCTTAGGTTGTTCGTGGATGATGCTGTCGATATTGGTTACTAAAGTCAGCAAAGGATCTAAAGCAATTACCAAACGGTTTACATAAGATATTTGCGCAGTGCAAAAATTGGCAGTTGGTCCTTAATAATGAGAAGTGTGATGTCATCCATATGACCACTAAAAGAAATCATTTAAACTTCAGTTAGACGATAAATCAATCAAACCTGTCAGTTAAGATCAGTAAATTGTTCGAAATACTTAGGAGTAACAATTACGAACAACTTAAATTGGAATGGGCACATAGAAAATATTGTAGAGAAGGCGAACCAAAGACTATGCTTCATTGGCAGAACACCTAGAAGATTGTACGGTTCTACCAAAGAACCTGCCTACATTATACATGTGCGTCCTGTTTTGGAGTATTTCTGCGGATTGTGGGATCCACAGCACTTGGGACTGACGGACGATTTAGGGAAAATTCAGAGAAGGGTATCTCGTTTCGTACTACCGCGATATAGGGGAATGATGCACGAGTTGGGATGGAAATCATTAAAAGAAAGGCGTTATTTGTTGCGACGAAATTTATTAGCAACATTTCTTTTACCAACTTTCTCTTCTCAATGGAAACATATATTGTTAGGGAGAAATGATACTCATAATAAAATAAATCAGTTGTAAAACACAAAGGTTTAGGTGTTTCTTTTCCCGCGAGGTATTAGAGAATGAAACTGTACAGAAACATCATAGAAGCGGTTGTATGAACCACATGCTATGCACTTCTGTGTGGGTTGCAGACTATCCATTAGACTTGCACGTAATAGGTCGGGGTCGGGAGCGCTCACTTTAGAACTAGTTCGCTCTTTTAGTTCGTCCGCTCCCAGTGACGGCTGATGTTCAAATGTTTGCACAGCTTATGGGACTTAACTACGGGATTATCAGTCCATAAACTTACAAAGTACTTTTGAACTACTTACGAACTAGGACGGCACAAATATCCATGCCCGAGGGGGGATTCGAACCCCCGACCGTAGTAGCCGTGCAGACCGTGACTGGAGCGCCTCAGTCCCCTCGGCCACCGCGGCCGGCGTGACGGCTGAGCGGCGTGGACTGCGCATGCAGGTGGAGGGAGAAGTTCCCCCACCTAGCTCCTTCATACGCTTGCTGCTTGAGCCGCTAACGATATCACGCAAACCAACAGAAACCGTTTGTGGAAAATTTCTCGCGTTTAATATCTACGCATTATGGAATTTATTAGTCAGATATTGCAGAGTGCAGAACACATCAAAACAGAAATTTTGTAGCACTGACCTATGTAATCTAGCAGACAGACGCTCACCTACAAATGGCTCTCATCAGCAGAAGGCAAACACGTGATTTTTAATTCTGCTGCGCGCCCTCTCGCTATTGCCCGTCGGTCTTCGGAAAAGAATCCAACGAACTAAGAAGCGAGATACGTTTGGCATAATAGTTCGCGACCGGTTACGCATGTTTTAGTTCGCTACCGATCGCGCATACTTTAGTTCGCAACCGATCGCGCATATTTTAGTTAGCGACCGATCGCGCATAATTTAGTTCTCGACCGATCGCGCATAATTTAGTTCGCGACCGATCACGCATATTTTAGTTCGCGACCGATCGCGCATAATTTAGTTCGCGACCGATCGCGCATATTTTAGTTCGCGACCGATCGCGCATAATTTAGTTCGCGACCGATCGCGCATAATTTAGTTCGCGACCGATCGCGCATATTTGAGTTCGCGACCGATCGCGCATAATTTAGTTCGCGACCGATCGCGCATATTTTAGTTCGCGACCGATCGCGCATAATTTAGTTCGCGACCGATCGCGCATAATTTAGTTCGCGACCGATCGCGCATATTTGAGTTCGCGACCGATCGCGCATAATTTAGTTCGCGACCGATCGCGCATATTTTAGTTCGCGACCGATCTCGCATAATTTAGTTCGCGACCGATCGCGCATAATTTAGTTCGCGACCGATAGCGCACATTTGAGTTCGCGACCGATCGCGCATAATTTAGTTCGCGACCGATCGCGCATAATTTAGTTCGCGACCGATCGCGCATAATTTAGTTCGCGACCGATCGCGCATATTTTAGTTCGCGACCAATCGCGCATAATTTAGTTCGCGACCAATCGCGCATAATTTAGTTCGCGACCGATCGCGCATATTTTAGTTCGCGACCGATCGCGTATAATTTAGTTCGCGACCGATAGCGCACATTTGAGTTCGCGACCGATCGCGCATAATTTAGTCCGCGACCGATCGCGCATAATTTAGTTCGCGACCAATCGCGCATAATTTAGTTCGCGACCAATCGCGCATAATTTAGTTCGCGACCGATCGCGCATATTTTAGTTCGCGACCAATCGCGCATAATTTAGTTCGCGACCTATCGCGCATAATTTAGTTCGCGACCGATAGCGCACATTTAAGTTCGCGACCGATCGCGCATAATTTAGTTCGCGACCGATCGCGCATATTTGAGTTCGCGACCGATCGCGCATAATTTAGTTCGCGACCGATCGCGCATAATTTAGTTCGCGACCGATCGCGCATATTTTAGTTCGCGATCGATCGCGCATAATTTAGTTCGCGACCGATCGCGCATAATTTAGTTCGCGACCGATCGCGCATATTTGAGTTCGCGACCGATCGCGCATATTTGAGTTCGCGACCGATCGCGCATAATTTAGTTCGCGACCGATCGCGCATATTTTAGTTCGCGACCAATCGCGCATAATTTAGTTCGCGACCGATCGCGCACATTTGAGTTCGCGACCGATCGCGCATAATTTAGTTCGCGACTGATATGGGCATAATTTAGTTCGCGACCGATCGCGCATATTTGAGTTCGCGACCGATCGCGCATAATTTAGTTCGCGACCGATCGCGCATAATTTAGTTCGCGACCGATCGCGCATAATTTAGTTCGCGACCGATCGCGCATAATTTAGTTCGCGACCGATCGCGCATAATTTAGTTCGCGACCGATCGCGCATAATTTAGTTCGCGACCGATCGCGCATAATTTAGTTCGCGACCGAACGCGCATATTTTAGTTCGCGACCGATCGCGCATAATTTAGTTCGCGACCGATCGCGCATAATTTAGTTCGCGACCGATCGCGCATAATTTAGTTCGCGACCGATCGCGCATAATTTAGTTCGCGACCGATCGCGCATATTTTAGTTCGCGATCGAAAGCATATATTTTAGTTCGTAAGTCGGCCGCGAAGTGGGTAGCTCATTTTAGTTCGTTCGCTGTTTTTGGCTTTTGCTACCGCTACTAAAACAATTCTTTCTTTTGTTATGACAGCTTTTTTACATAATCATCACTGTTGCCCAAGCGTGCGCTATTACCCGTATTTTTGGGCAATTAGACATCAAATACTTAAGCAAATAAACCAGTTATTTACACGAATGCGTGATACAATGGTATTCAACCACTCTGTATACAGAGTACTCGTAGTAAATATTATTTAGATACTGCTGAATACCTTAGAAAAAATGTGGCAGCGAACTAAGAAACTACAGCTAAGCTGCATCTCAGCTCGAAATGACGGCAACTGGCAGAAGGGAATCACGCGATTCTGCGCGCTCTCGCGTCCTCTCGCTGTTCCCCGTCAGTCTTCGGAAAAGGAGCGGACGAACTAAGATTCGAGGGATCTACGAACTAGTTCGCGTAGTTCGCCTGTGGGAGCGCACTTCCGAACTATTTCGTTCGCGAACTACCATGTAGCTGGAGTGGAGCTGTAGCTGTAGGTTGTAGAGCACGAAATATGGCAATCAGTTCGGCACTGTAAACGCCACAGCCAGGAACCAGAAAACTGTGGTGTCCGTCAACACAGGCGTAACAAACTGCCATCTTCCAGGGAGCCACCGGTATATACCACTTGTAGGCAGCTGCAGTAGACCTCTACGCCATCTGAAGGTAACCGACGTAACACACCTGCCAGGACTACCCTCACACATATCCTATCTACTCACACTCTCATACGTCCAAATGTTCAAATGTTTGTAGATCTATCGGACCAAACTGTGTGGTCATCAGTCCGTAGCTTACAAACTACTCAAACCTAGCTAAACTAACCTAAGGACAAAAACACACACCCGTGCCCCAGGGAGGACTCGAACCTCCACGGCGAGCAACCGCGCGCTCCGCAGTGAGACGCTTTAGACCGCTCGGCTACTCCACCGCGGCTCATACGTTCCATAATTCTACGATGTACTTACTCTATGGCTGGCAGGTGGACCTGTATTTCCACCATGAGTATGGTCCTAGGCTACATACACATATGGTGCGTCACAAACATCATAAGTGGAATGAAATGTGGTGTGAATGATGGACCGTTCAGTATTACTACAGCACCATAAATAGTCCAATTACGGTACAACTCCATCACATTTAAGTGCCTGGCAGAGGGTTCATTGAACCACCTTTATACTATTCATCTCCCATTCCATTCTCGAAAAGCGCGCGGGAAGAAACAACACCTGAATCTCTCCGTTCGAGCTCTGATTTCTCACATTTTATTCTAATGATCATTTCTACCTAAGTAGGTGGAAGTCTACAATATATTTTCGCATTCGGAGGAGAATGTTGGCGATTATAGCTTCGTAAGTAGCCCACGCCGCAGCGATAAGCGCCGTTGTTGTAATGATTTCCATCCCAGATCCTGTATCATTACCGTAACGCTGTCTCCCCTGTATCGTGACAATACGAAACGAGCTGCCCTTCTTTGGACTCTTTCGATGTCCTCCGTCAAACCCACCTGATAAGGATCCCACACTGGGCAGCAATACTCCAAAATGGACGGACAAGCGTAGTGTATGCGTAGTTCTCTTGCATCTGCCTATAAAACGCAGTCTCTGGTTCGCTTATCTCACGACATTATCTACGTGTTCTTTCCAATAGAGATCTGAAGTAATAGTTATTCGTAGGTATTTTGTGAGGTTTACGGCCTTCACTTTCGATTGATTTATCTTGTAAACAAAGTTTAAAAGATTTCATTTCGTACTCATGTGGACGACTTCACACTTCTCATTATTTACAGTCAATTGCCAATTTTTACACCATACTGATATCTTATTCAGATCGTTCTGCAGCTGGTTTTGATCTTCAGATGATATTAATAGACGGTAAATGACGGTATCATCCGCAAACAACCTAAGAGAGCTACTTAGATATTCTCCTAAATCGTTTATGTAAATAAGAAACAGCAGAGGACCAATGACACTACCCTGTGGAACGCCCGATATCACCTCTGTTTCAGTCGATGCCTTACCATCGATTACTACGAACTGTGTCCTCTCTGACAGAAAAAGCCCCTTTCCAATCGCAAATTCGGGACGATAAACCGTAACCACGCAATTTGATTAAAAGTAGTTTGTGAGGTAACGGTGTCAAAAGCCTTCTGGAAATCAAGAAATACGGAATCGATTTGCGAACCCTTTTCGATAGCACCCATCACTTCGTGTGAATGAAGAGTTAGTTGTTTTTTGCATGAACGATATTTTCTTAATACGAGTTGACCTTGGGTCAATAGATCTTTCTGTTCGAGATAATTCGTAATATTTGAATACAGGATATGTTTCAAAACCCTGCTGCAAATTGACATAAATGAAATAGGCCTGTAGTTTAGTGGGTTACTCCTAGTGCCTTTCTTGAATATAGGTGTGACCTGTGCAACTTTCCAATCTTTTGGTACAGATCCTTCTTTGTGAGAGCTGTTGTATATGGCTGTTAAGTAAGGATCTATCGCTTCAACAGGACTAACTTAATAGAGGTGTAATATGAATAATTATAAACTTGTGTGAAATCTCCGAAACAACAACAGACGTCATTATGTGTTTTTTGTTGTCGGAAGTTTTGTCTATCCAGTGACCTGGTCTACTTCGTTTTCTGACTTCAGAGATTTACGCGACATTTATTTGAAGTGTATATGGTAAGTGACCCTCAACTCTTCATTGCACGGTTTGTAAAATTTACATGGTATTCGCAATGGCTTTCTTTCAGTTTTTAGGAAATGAAATCCATGATGTAAGTTGTGGCATGAAACTGAGTCTACCCTACGCCACATTGGTGATTTGTGAGTCTACCCTACGCCACATTGGTGATTTGTGCTGCGGTTTGTTCCTGTATTTGGGAATTACTTCGCAATAGCGTGTATGTACTTTGGGGCTATCTAATATATAAAACAGTGTGTCCGTATGTATGTACGTGTTGTATACAAATCTACAGTTTTCTTCCAATCTTTATGCAATTTTGTACACGTGAGCTTCAATCCATGAGGACGGTCGCCGTAAGTGTAAGAATCACATACGATATATAGTTCACGCGATATGACGTCATAAACAATGAGATTCGCGAAAAACTGCTGCATTAAGCGACAATGCTGCTCATTTTCTCCTAAACCATTGGCCCGATTTCAACCAAATTTGGTACACACATTCCTTACCGTGAGGTAACAATTTCTGCATGGCTAAGAATCACATACGGCACATGGTTCAAAAGACATTACGTCATAACCAATAGAAATGGCAAAAAATGCCATATAATGCGGCGAGACTTTCGAAATACACTGTATGAGATTGACAGTACTTAGCGAGTTGGAACAAACTTGAAACATAATTTCAAACCTTTATTAAACTTTTTCTCGCTGACAACCATAGCAAAATGATGAAAGGAAAAAAGTTTCTCGCTTACTACTATTCCGCTGTTCATGGACTAAAACTACGGCATTCAGTATGGCGATAAAATTTTTAATTCCTACACTACAAATTGTAGCGCAGGAAATTTTATAAAGAGTATACACGCACATAGTTAAGCGTACCTTCTAAATTGTATCACTGTAGGACACGTATTTCATGAGATATGAGCATATAAACAATAACGTGCATGAAAAACCGCCCCATCACGCACCAAGTTTTAATCTATTACTTTTTTACTATTAATTGCATTCCCAAGAGATTTTACAGACCTACAGCCTTATAAACATGAATACATACCAGAAAAATGGCAGGAATAAATAAATAAATACCCTGGCAACGCCGGGTTTTCAGCTAGTTTCAATCATAAGAAGGGGGCTTCGTGAATAGTGGTGGAAGATTGAAGATAGGGTAAACTGCATTTACAAAAGATTTTCTGTTTTAATACTACTGCAATACATTATTCTTTCATTTTCTTCAGACGGTGAGGACTTACAAATGGAAAGAAGGCAGAAATGAACGGGACGAAGTAGTGATGAAAGAAATGTCACTATTAGAAGCCAACAAAACTCATGGAGTGCCATATACGAGATTATACCGATGTTATCAAAACGGAAAGTATAAAGTTAGTAACTTTTACCAACAGAAGTCGATAACGTTTTCCCTTTAAAGGATTCTGAAGATGAGGCGATGGAATGGAAATGTTAATTGTGCCAGGGGAAATGGTCAAGCGTTGCAGATGAAGATAAACGTGAAGGAATACAATGCCAAACGTGTACCTCCTGTCTGTGGACGCTCAGACGATTTACGAGAACAGAAACGTTTCCTAAGGGCTACATTAAATTAATATGAAATTATTATTGTAAATAAAGGTAATGTGTATTAGATAGAAATTAGCGTATTATCAGCTATCTTTCCATGTAATTTAGTTCTTCATCTGCCCATAAATTACCTAATTCAAATAGCCCTGACCACTATCCGAACAGCTTCACTGAAATGCACTTTTGTGCAATCGGGAGGGTAAATTGAATAATAGCGTGACATAAATGTTTGACAACACTGTAAAACATTTCTCATCAATAGGACAAATATACACATAGAAGTCACAATGAAGGCTTAAAACGAAAATTAAGTTAAAATTTTTCAGGAAATATTTGAAAAAGGAAGGAAGCTTGGAGTTTTACGTCCCGTCGACAGCTTGGTCATTAGAGACGGAGCTTACGCTCGGAGTGTTTGGGGAAGAATGGGGAAGGAAATCGGCCATGCTCTTTGAAAGGAACCAACCCGGCATTTGCCTCGAGTGATTCAGAGAAATCACGGAAAACCTAAATCTCGATAACCGGAGGAGGATTTGAACCACCATCCTCCCTAATGCGAGTCCAGTGCGTTACCACTACGCTACCTCGATCGGTAAGTTGAAATTATTCGTATAGCCCGGTTATACCCAAGGCGTACTCTCATCAACTATTATTTTAATGCATAATTTAAATAAAGAAATTCAAACAAATCAAAGGCGTATCCAAAATTGGAAATGACTGAATAAAAGACCGTTTATTCTACATCTACATACATACTCCGCAATCCACCGTAAGGTACGTGGCGGAGGATACACTGTACCACTACTAGGCATTTCCTTTCCTATTCCACTCCCAAATAGAACGACGACAAAAAGAATGCCTATATGCCTCCGTACGAGCCCTAATTTCTCTTATCTTGTCTTTGTGATCACTACGCGAAATGTAAGTAGGCGGCAGCAAGATCGTACTACACTCAGCTTCAAATTCCGGCCCTCTAAATTTCCTCAACAGAAATTCTCGAAAATATCGTTGCCTTTCCTCCAGCGATCCCCAATTGAGTTGCCGGAGCATTTCCGTGACACTCGCGCATTGGTCGAACCTACCAATAACAAAACTAGCTGCTCGCCTCTGAACTGCTTCTATGTCTTCCTTTAAACTGATCTGCTGCGGGTCCCAAACACTTGAGCAACACTCAAGACGTGGTCGTAGAAGCGTTTTATACGCAGTCTCCCTAAATTTTCCCAATAAACCGAAGTCGGCTGTCCTCCTTACTCACAACTGTCCTTACATGCTCGTTCCATATCATATCGCTCTGCAAAGTTACGCCTAGGTATTTGAACGACGCGACAGCATCAAGAAGCTCACTACTAATGCTGTATTCGAATATAATGGGATTGTTTCTCCTACTCATGCGCATCACCTTACATTTTTCTACATTGAGAGCTAGCTGCCATTCTTCACACAAACTAAAAAATTTGTCTAAGTCATCCTGTATGCTATTACAGTCACTTAAAGACGATACCCTCCCATACCCCACAGCATCATCAGCAAACAGCCGCAAATTACAACTTACTCTGTCCATCAGATCATTTATATAGATAGAAAATAGTTATTCACATTATCTGTTTTCTTATTTATAGTCGTTGAGACCCGCACTAGCGGTTTCGCAACAAGTTAAAGCTTCCATTTTCAGGTGCTTTACTGTACAAAAATAGCAATGTATGTCAGCTGTTGTGTAATCATCTTGCGTAGTACGTACGTTGTGTTTAGTTGAAACTTTAATATCCTTTGTAAACTATGAATTATACCGGACATGATAGATAATAGTCTACTGAAGCGCTCCTACCGCACTAGTCCCTAACTATAATCTCATGAAAGATCTTGGGGCAACATGTTTTGACGATACACGTAAACAGAGAGTAAACGCTACTACAGCGAATGTGTCGCGAGTTTCGTTCGTTGTTGCTTTGCTCGGTTGTACAGCGGTATTACATTTTCTGGAAAAGAGTTCAATACCTGCAGACCTAGCCATAACGACGGTTCCGTTTGCAGTGGCTTTCGTTGCTGGAAGACAAAATAGGTGCTGAATATAACTGTGGCTTCAGAGAAAGGAAGAAGAAAACCGCAATGCAACGGGTATGTATTTTCAACTCAATGATTAATAGGATGATCAAGTTACCTCTTCAGATAGCAGCAAGAGATAAAGAAGTTTCAATGCTTCAGTACATAGCATTCAGAATGAACTTTAATCCAGAGATTGTCACTCAGTTGTATAAGAAACCAAAGACACACAAAGACATCCACCTAGCTACAGAAGACAGAATACATAGCAAATTTAAATACATACCCGCCACATACTTCGGTAAAATATCCAACAAAATTAACGAACTTTTCAAAAACACCAGGATTAAATTTGCTTTTCGCACTAACAACAATCTTAGAACAAAATTGCACTTTACATCCATCAGTAATTCCCCATACTTAGAGCTAGGTATTTACAAAATCACATGTGCCAACTGTAACAGCTTTTACATTGGTCAGACTGGACGTAATTTCCTCAAAAGATATCGTGAACATGTAAGAATAAGTGAAAACAACAAATCTAGTTTCTATTTACATCTCAGAAACGAAAACCATTCAGCACTTAACATCGAAAACGCACTTACGATTTTGCATTAAATACCAAAGGGAATAGAAAGGAATATTTTGGAAGAATTTGAAATATATATTCACAGTAAAAATTATCCGAACGAAATACTTTATGAACACACTGATTTCAAACATAAAAATTATCTGGTTAATTTTATTGACTTTATCGATGAAAAAGGCTGAAAAGCAAAGATATATTAAATGAACCGAGGAAAAAACGAAATAAACCTCTCTGACCAAGGTTAAAGTTAAATATCTCATAACTTAGTTGATTACCGTATATGTAAACATCTTTGGCAAAGCTGTTGCTAATTACGAAAAAATATAAAAGTTTCTTTAATTTAATGTTTTAATGTAAAAAGCTGCATAATACCTGACAGTTAAAGCAACAGTTACGCCAGATGTCAACATTAATTAACGTCCAAACATCGTAGACGTAAGTTATTAGGAAAATTTATAACAAACAAATTTATGTATATTTTCCTATTGTTTGATTTGTAATTAATGTAATTCTTATACACGCGGGCACTTGAGAATGACAAACTGTCGAAACAGCTGTAGCAATATTAAATAAAACATAAGTAGCAATCCGGAACTTTATTGCAATTTCGGAATATATATATACTTTCTGGCATTATGTAACCTAAAGGAACTAGATAGTGCTATAACTTCAAGTTTTATTAACGAATATTTACTAGTTTATGTATGTACGAGCGAAAAAATACGTTCTTCATTGTAACCGATTGGATTGAAAGGATGCAAACTAATATTTTAGAGCTCGATCAGAGGTGCAAGGATTATGATATGAATATCAGAATCACCAAAACGAAAGTAATGTCCGTGGAAAAGAGATTTAAACAGATAGGAGGAACAAAAGTTAGAACAGATAGACAGTTTCAAGGATCTGGGCTTTATTTTCTGACAGGATGGCAACATAGTGAAAGAACTGGAATCGAGGTGCAGCAAAGCTAATGCAGTGAGTGCTCAGCTAAAATCTAATCTCTTCTGCAAGAAGGAAGTAAGTACCAAGACTAAGTTAGCATTGCACAGCTCTATCTTTCGACGAGATTTGTTGTGTGGGAGAGAAAGTTGGGTGGATACAGGTTACCTTATTCACAAGGTAGAGGTTACAGATATGAAAGTAGCAAGAATGATTGCAGGTACTAATAGATGGGAACAATGGCAGGAGGGTGTCCATAATGAGGAAATCAAAGAAAAACTGGGAATGATCACCATAGATGAAGCAGTTAGAGCGAACAGACTGAGATGGTGGGGTCATGTTACACGCATGGGAGAAGCAAGGTTACCTAAGAGACTCATGAGCTCGGCAGCGGAGGGTAAGAGGAGTCGAGGTAGACCAAGAAGAAAGTACTTAGATTCTATGCAGAATGATTCTGAATTAAAAGGCGTAACATCAGACGAGGCATCAATGTTAGCATTGAATAGGGGATCATGGAGGAATTTTATTAGAGGTACTATGCCCCAGACTGAACGCTGAAAGTCTTTAATGATCATGGTGATGAAATAAAGTTACCGTTATATATATATATATATATATATATATATATATAGAGAGAGAGAGAGAGAGAGAGAGAGAGAGAGAGAGAGAGAGAGAGCGATTGTTCCACTCAACTGACTCCACTGTTTCACCCCAGATATCTCTGAAACTGCAAGAGATACTGAAAAGTGACTTTTACGGTTATGAATGTACGGCAGGGGCTTATGAAAGTAGGTAATATCAGACTCTCTAAAACGTGAAGAAATATTATTTTCAACACAAACTTATTTTTTTTTTTTTTTTTTTTTTTTTTTATTTATTTATTTATTTTTTTTTTTTTTTAATGGATCCCCCATATTACTTCTTAAGCAATCGATAGCGCTAGGAGCGCGCCTCACGTGTTTCAAACGTCAACTTCGCTTCGCAGTTTCTCCAGATGTAACTGACGCATCGCGATGCAACCGACGCCATTCTTTTTGTGATTTTTCATCCTGTCGATTGCTTAAGAAATAATATTGGGTATCCATTAAAAAAACGTAAGTTTGTGTTTAAAATAACATTTCTACACGTTTTAGTCAAATAGTACCTACATTCATAAGCCCCTACTGTACTTTCATGACCATGAAAGTAGTTTTCAATATCTCTTGTAATTTCAGAGATATCTGGGGTGAAACAGTTGAGTGGGACACCCTGTATATATATACCAACCTGTTGCGTAGTTTTAAGGTACTTGACCTAGGTTTCGTTATGGCTAGGGACAACTTCATGCCCTTCACAACACACTGGTTTTATTTGCATGGCAAGAATGCTAGGTTTTTTTTTATTATTGTAATCGACTTGAGCAATTCTGCTCGTAATAATTTTGACGTCATGTGTTTCGTATAACTGTTTTTTATTCTTCTGTTGAAGTTGTCCCAAGCGACAACGAAACCTAGGACAAACACCTTTAAACTACGCAACCGGTTGGCTATTATATAAAATTGTTAACAATAATTGGATTACGGTTGCTGTTAACCAACCATGTTCAAAGTTGTATATATATATATATATATATATATATATATATATATATATATATATATATATGAGGCGTGTTCACATTAAAAGATACGAAACGATACTGTTGGTATGATTGAAATCTTTATCCAAAAGAAGTCACCAGATACCATAACACACCCACCTTATTGTTTAATGAGCCGAAAGGTTCCTAGTTCCGAGAATTCCTGTGGCTGTGACGAGAGACAGTCCTCTACTCCAGGAGCTGAAGCCTATGCCTTTGAAGTGTATTTTTAGCAGACCAAACAGATGTACAATTATATTTTTGACGTCGTTACAGCGTTCGTTTTTAATGAAATAAATCGCAGTTTGCAATCAATTATGGCTTCACTGTACTAGGTTTAGGTGGAATACCAAAGTGCGACGAATGAAAATTTGTGCACGGCCGGAATTCGAACCTGTGATATCCAGGTTACTAGGCAGACGCGTTGACCACTCCGCCACCAGGACACAGTAACCAGCCCGACTGCAGAGGACTCCCGCCACACACAAATGGTATTCCATCTAAACCTATTACAGTGAATCCAGAATTGATCGCGAATTGCAATTTATTTAATTAAATGAACACTGTAACGTCGTAAAAATATATAATTGTATACAAGCCGAGGCTGGGCTCCTGATGACAATTAATTGTGTCCCGATACCTCATGGTCTGTTCTCCCTGATGCGGGAATACAGTATTGTGGCTGCGAGCATTATAGAATAAATAGGCTGTGGCAATAGGAAAGAGACAGCGTGGCGAATGGAGATTTGAGTGTGGCGGGAGACGTGCAGGGAAGAGTCCTCTGCAGTCGGGCTGGTCACTGTGTCCTCGGTGGCGGAGTGGTCAACGTGTCTGCCTAGTAAGCAGAAGATCCCGGGTTCGAATCTCCGCCGGTCACAAACTTTCATTCGCCGCACTTTGTTATTCCATCTAAACCTAGTACAGTGAAGCCATACCTAATCGCAAATTGCGATTTAGTTCATTCAAACAGATGGTAGTCACGGTGTGACATGTTTGGGCTGTAGGACGGATTCTCAAGCTGCTCCCATTTGAACTTGGCCAGTACACTCTGTGTGCCCCTGGAGACGCGTTGACGCGTGTTATCATGGAGCAGAATCATTACCTCAGTGAACGGCCGAGGCCGCTTACTTTTGACGGACTTGTGTGGGCTACGGAGTGTCTCACAGTACACACGACACTTTAACGGTGTTTCAGTTCTGAAGGAATTCCATAAGTATCGGACCTCGGACGTCGAAAAGGACTGTGTGCATTACGTAACCTGTTGAAAGCACAGCCAGTAGTTTTTAGTGGGACGTGAAGAGGCATACATCGCGTCCCTAGTTATCGCACTACGCCATCCCACAGCGGCATGTTCAAATTTTAAGGGTTTAGATATTAAGACGTTTCGTATCTTTTCATTTGAACATCACTAGTAGATGTAGTAGTTCTTTACTGGCTAATTGTATAAGGAACATCGTATTTCACTTCATCTTTCGTCGACTCAACGTCTCAAACACTATAGATTTCCGGCTTTAACATTTTGATCAAAGAAATAATGGGAGATATCGCACTACATCATCCCAAAGCGGCATATTCAAATGGAAACTGCTTTAGATGTTAAGTCGTTCCGACCTTTTCATTTGAACATAAGGAACGTCGTATTTCACCATCATCTTACACAAATTTCAGGACCTTTGAAACTTCCTGGCAGATTAAAATTGGCTGCCGGAACCGGGACTCGAACCTGGGACCTTTGCCTTTCGCCAGCAAAAGCTCTACCGACTGTGCTATCCCGACGCGACTCACGATGCCGCCTCACAACTTTACTTCCGCCAGTACCTCGCCTCCTACTTTCCAAACTTCACAGAAGTTCTCCTGCGAAACGTACAAGACTAGCACTCCTGGAAGAAAGGATATGGTGGAGACATGGCTTAGCGACAGCCTAAGGGATGTTTCCAGAATGAAACTTTCACTCTGCCGCGGAGTGTGCGCTGATATGAAACTTCCTGGCAGATTAAAATTGTGTGCCGGAACCGGGACTCGAACCTGGGACTATTGCATAGTCGGTAGTGCGCTTGCCCGCGAAAGGCAAAGGTCCCAGGTTCGAGTCCCGGTTCCGGCACACAATTTTAATCTGCCTGGAAGTTTCAGCTTTTAATATGTTGAAAGGATAGACGTTATCTCTCTGACAGACAAATTCTATGAGTATGGATCTCGGACTTCGAAATGGACGGTGAGAATCATCTTGCCTAATGAAGAAACAGCACATAATATTTTTGGGGGAACTGACAACGCATGCTTCGCGTCTCTAGATGTCGCACTGCGTTATCCCAAAGCGGCGTATTCAAATTTCAACCGGTTTGGTTTCATACCTTTTCATTTGAATATCCTTCGTAGATGTAGAACTTCTTTACTCGCCAATTGTATACTGAACATCGTATTTCGCATCATCCTACAAAAATCTCAGTATCTTTCGTCGATTTCACGTCTCATTAGTATTTCTCTTGTTAGAACACTGATCTAAGAAATAATACCATTTTCGCGATCTCTAGTCCCCTAGTAATTCCCGTAAATCACATTCTAATTTCCCTAATTTATTTCCAACTTCTATTCCGCGCTTCCTCTCGGAATACAGCCGCTGCAAACACCGTGCGCTAGACTGGACGAGGGTGTAGCGCCGCAAACAGAATGACGGATGGTGCCGGAATTATTCATCCTTAGTGGATGCAAATGGGCAGGGCGTACGGGGGTCCGTCTGGGGGGAAAAAATATCCACAACCCCCTCAACACCCCCTCCTGCTATTTTTTCACGAGAGACAGCCGCAGGGGGTGAAAGGGGTTGCATCGCGGACTACCCCTCGCTGCGCGGCACGCCTCGTTTCAAATGCATCCCCGACGAGCCCCACGCCACGCGCTCAATGGCTGGGCTCTGATTGGACGCATATTTAGTTAACAACAATCACGGCAGCGAGCGCCGGTGGCGGCATCTGGCGGCGGGGGTGGGAACTATCGCTACCAGAGACCTAATGCGGTTTCACTCCTGCCAACGGCGTGGGGGGGACGCTCAAGTTGCAACTTTCATCGGGGCATCAATTAAAAACACGCGGAGTGCGTGTAGCGGTAATTCTATCGAGGGCGTCGGCGGTGTCGTGTTTCGTGAGGGGTAGCGGTCGCGCTGGCAATGGAATAGGCGCGCAGCGTAAGTGGGCGAGAATTTTGCGTGAGGGATGCTGATGGGGAGAATGACAACCAGGCAGGGCGAGTTCTCTGACTGTTTGGATGCGTGCGGTGGTGTCTGGTTCACTACGGAGCATACCGATCTCTCGGAAATTTATTTCGCGCGTCACTTTGATAGGTACCTAAAAATTAAAATTAAAATTAAAAATCTGTTTCACAGAGGAATAGTGCGCTGTAGTTCCTTCTCTAGATTGCCGCACAGATCACAAAATGGAAAATATCGAAATAATTTTTTTTTTTTTTAATTTTATTTAATTTTTTTTTTTTATGGGACTTAACTACGGGGTCATCAGTCCGTAAACTTGCAAACTACTTACGAACTAGCTAACACTAAGGACGGCACAAATATCCATTCCCGAGGGGGGATTCGAACCCCCGACAGTAGTAGCCGTGCAGACCGTGACTGGCGCGTCGCAGTCCCCTCGGCCACCGTGGTCGGCTCGAAATAATTGACAGAGGGACAGAAAAACAATTAAAATCGCTCAAAATAGGAAAGGGCACGGGACCAGATGGGATACCAGTTCGCTTTTACACAGACTACGCGAAGGAACTTGCCCCCCTTCTTGCAGTGGTGTACCGTAGGTCTCTAGAAGAGCGTAGTGTACCGAAAGATTGGAAAATGGCGCAGGTCGTCCCCGTTTTTAAGAAGGGACGTCGAACAGATGTGCAGAACTATAGGCCTATACCTCTAACGTCGGTCCGTTGGAGAATTTTGGAACATGTATTATGTCCGAGTATAATCACATTTCTGGGGACTAGAAATCTGCTCTGTAGGAATCAGCATGGGCTTCGAAAAAGGCGATCGTATGAAACCCAGCTCGCGCTATTCGTCCATGAGACACGGATTCCAGGTAGATGCTGTGTTTCTTGACTTCCGCAAGGTGTTTGATACAGTTCCCCACAAAGTAAGAGCATATGGTCCATCAGACAAATTGTGTGATTGGAGTGAGGAGTTCATAGATAACAGAAACCATCATGCCATTCTCAATGGAGATAAATCTTCCGAAGTTTCGGCAGCACGCTACCATCATCGGGTGCATTTTACAGTTACTAGTTCATCAGTGTTCTGTTATGTTTTGTGATGTGAGGTTATGCTTGGACGTTTTAACCTGTTCAGGAAGATACAGCTATTTTTGTATTATTTTGCATCATTATAGTTTCTGGATAATTGTAGTGTTGTATTTACTTACAGTATTGTTGATAATCTTGTTGTCTGGCACACACAACCCAAGAACACAGTTACATATACACAAAATGTAGACATTTTGTATTAGATGTTTACACTGTACAAAGATCCTTAAAAGCTAAGATAACCTACTTATATCAGTATTTACAGTGAATATGCCATAAAATAGCATATGTAGCTGCATGTGTTGAAACAGAAGTTGCTACATTTTAAAGAATTATTAAATCAAAGTTACATTATTAATTTTACATTTTTAAAGACGTTGCTTTCCAGTTTATCATTTAGCAGAAGCTCACCAAATATTTTTTTCATGGATGAAGACTTCTAGTTCTTCATAGAGGTCCATTATATGCCCCTTGTCCATTTTATGCAGTATGTGAAGATCACTCTTAATATTCTGGAATGGATGTCCTGCGTTCTTTATATGGGTAGCTACTGCTGATTTATTATAGTTAATGATGTGGTAGGCATTTATGTGTTCATTGTATCTTGTTTTGAATTCTCTTCCCGTTTGGCCTACATACAGGGCACTGCAGGTGTTGCATACTATTTTGTAGATGCCTGAGTCTGTGTGTTTATCTGTTAGAATGTTTACAAAAGTTATATGGTTTGTGTCTGTGTTGCAGAAAGACAACAACCCGAAACATACATCTCAATTGTGACGGGACTTCGTGAAGTCTCTAGAGGTTCGTAGAATATTGAAAAACATGGAATGGCATCTCAATTGTGTCGGGACTTCGTGAAGTCTCTAGAGGTTCGTAGAATATTGAAAAACATGGAATGGCATCTCAATTGTGACGGGACTTTGTGAAGTCTCTAGAGGTTCGTAGAATATTGAAAAACATGGAATGGCATCTCAATTGTGTCGGGACTTCGTGTAGTCTCTAGAGGTTCGTAGAATATTGAAAAACATGGAATGGCATCTCAATTGTGACGGGACTTTGTGAAGTCTCTAGAGGTTCGTAGAATATTGAAAAACATGGAATGGCCGCCCAAATCCTCTGATTGTAACTCAATCGAGCTGCTATGGCATGGACTGTACCGGAGGCTCCGAAAACGGGAAATCATGAGTGGGACAATTGTGGGATGTCTTGCAGCAAGAATGGAGACTAATTCCAACTGCCATCTTGGAAAAAGGTGACTTGCAAGGCACTGATGAAAGCAGAGGGTGACTGTTTTGATAAAAAAATGGAGTCATAAATGTTTGTAGAGTCTATGGGACTTAACTACGGGGTCATCAGTCCCTAAACTTACAAACTACTTATGAACTACTTACAACTAAGGACGGCACAAATATCCATGCCCGAGGGGGGATTCGAACCCCCGACCGTAGTGGCCGTGCAGATCGTGACTGGAGCGCCTCAATCCCCTCGGCCACCGCGGCCGGCCTGTTTTGATGAATCGAAAATTTAAATTGTTGCATCTTCTTGTGTATTGTTTGAGCTTCATCATTTCTAACACAGTGAGGCTAGTTGTATTCTAAATCTTAAAGTTTCCTGTAACTGCAAATGTATGTAAACCTTCCTTTACTGAGTCGAAACAAGGCTCCAGGAGGAGGTCGTATTCTCTCTGAACTGCTGACATCGTTTGAAGAGCCGGTCATGAAGAACCTCTTCCAAACTCGTGTTCAAGGTGTGTGAGACCTAAAACTTCAACAAAAATCCATTAATTCCATTAATGATGGAAATTCTCCTCAGAGATGATAAATTATTTTTCAAAAGAGATAGATTGGCTGGCCAGTACTTATCTTTGTGCTGTACCGCCGATAGTAACACAAATGCAGAAAAAGAAAAAAAGGGACGAAGAGGACAGTTAGATTAGTTATTTGTTCCGAAGATCCATGTTGAGGGGATCCTCGTGGATGTGGAACATGTCAAGAAACAAAATTTACAAGTTGAATAACAGATAGTACTAATAATATAAATACAAATACATACACTTATAATAAAAATTCATATATATATATATATATATATATATATATATATATATATATATATATATATATATATATATTACTAATATAGTATGAGTGCATGCATCATTTGGTACAATTTAGAAATTCACTAATGGAGTAGAAGGGGTTGGCCACTAGAAAGTCTTTTAGGTTCCTCTTAAACTGATCTTTATTTGTAGCTAAATTTTTTATACTTGATGGTAAATTATTGAAAATGTGTGTACCTGAGTAGAGGACCCCTTTTTGAACTAAAGTAAGTGCTTTTAAGTCCTTGTGTAGATCATTTTTATTTCTAGTATTGTATGTATGAACTGAGCTGTTTGTTGGGAAAAGGGATATATCATTTATGAGAAATTTCATTAAGGAATAAATATACTGAGAGGCAGTAGTTCATATACCCATTTCTTTGAAGAGGCTTCTACAAGACGTCCGTGAATTTACTCCACAAATAGTACGTATTACAAGTTATTGGACTCTGAAGACTTTTGACTGACTCGAAGAGTTACCCCAAAATATTATACCATATAACATTACGGAATGAAAGTAAGCAAAGTATGCAAGCTTTTTTATGTCTCCTATGTCAAATAACACTCGTATTGAAAATACAGATTTGTTGAGTCGTTTCTGCAGTTCTGTGGTGTGCTCCTCCCAACTAAATTTATTATCAAGCTGTAATCCCAAGAATTTAATACTGTCAACCTCTTCGGTCTGCTCTTCTTCATACTTAATGCATATGCTGTCAGGAAATCTCTTACATGTTCGGAACTGCCTGTAGTGCGTCTTTTCAAAGTTGGCTTGGCTCAAACACCACCCTTATGACCTAGGTCGTGAATTACCTTTCCCTTCCGTTCCCATCCTTTCTCTCCCACCTGAAGAAGGAACTGTGTTCCAAAAGCTTGTCCTTTTTGTCCCCTTTTTTTCTTTTTCTTCATTTGTGTTACTATCGGCGGTACAGCACAAAGGTTCTGGCCAGCCAATCTCTTTTGAAAAATAATTTGCATATTAAATCCAATTAGACAGGCCGCGGCAGCGCATTTAGACGCTATGCTGCGATGCGCGAGGCCGTTCACCGTCGGGGGTTCGAATCCCCCTCGGGCACGGATGTTTGTGCCGTCTATAGTATAACGTAGTTTATAAGTAGTCTGTAAGTATAGGGACTGATGACCCCCCCCGCAGTTAAGCCCCATAAGCTTTACAAACATTTGAACATTTTGAACAATTCCAAATAAACGAAATGGGGACAAGTCTGAAAATTACAGAACTATCAGTTTAATGACTCAGAGCTGCAAAATACTAATTCGATGTATATGTAGAAGAATAGAAAAAAGCGATACAATCCGACCTTGCGAAACGTCATTTTGGATATAGGAGAAATGTAGCAACACGACAGACAATATTTAATTAAAATTTTCACTCTGCAGCTGAGAGTGTACTGATATCAAAGTCCCTTGTAGATTAAAATTGTGTGCCGGAACCGGGACTCGAACCTGGGACCTTTGTCAAGCGCTGGCAAGTGCTGCAACGACTGTGCTATCCCGACACGACTCACGATGCCGCCTCACAACTTTACTTCCGCCAGTACCTCGCCTCCTACGTCCCAAACTTCACAGAAGTTCTCCTGCGAACCTTGCAAGACTAGAACTCCTGGAAGAAAGGATATGGTGGAGACATGGCTTAGCCACAGCCTAAGGGATGTTTCCAGAATGAAACTTTCACTCTGCAGCGGAGTGTGCGCTGATACGAAACTTCCTGGCAGATAATAATTGCGTGCCGGAACCGGGACTCGAACCTGGGACCTTTGCCAAGCGCTGGCAAGTGCTGCAACGACTGTGCTATCCCGACACGACTCACGATGCCGCCTCACAACTTTACTTCCGCCAGTACCTCGCCTCCTACGTCCCAAACTTCACAGAAGTTCTCCTGCGAACCTTGCAAGACTAGAACTCCTGGAAGAAAGGATATGGTGGAGACATGGCTTAGCCACAGCCTAAGGGATGTTTCCAGAATGAAACTTTCACTCTGCAGCGGAGTGTGCGCTGATACGAAACTTCCTGGCAGATAATAATTGCGTGCCGGAACCGGGACTCGAACCTGGGACCTTTGCCAAGCGCTGGCAAGTGCTGCAACGACTGTGCTATCCCGACACGACTCACGATGCCGCCTCACAACTTTACTTCCGCCAGTACCTCGCCTCCTACGTCCCAAACTTCACAGAAGTTCTCCTGCGAACCTTGCAAGACTAGCACTCCTGGAAGAAAGGATATGGTGGAGACATGGCTTAGCCACAGCCTAAGGGATGTTTCCAGAATGAAACTTTCACTCTGCAGCGGAGTGTGCGCTGATATGAAACTTCCTGGCAGATGAGAATTGCGTGCCGGAACCGGGACTGGATCCTTGGACCTTTGCCAAGCGCTGGCAAGTGCTGCAACGACTGTGCTATCCCGACACGACTCACGATGCCGCCTCACAACTTTACTTCCGCCAGTACCTCGCCTCCTACGTCCCAAACTTCACAGAAGTTCTCCTGCGAACCTTGCAAGACTAGCACTCCTGGAATAAAGGATATGGTGGAGACATGGCTTAGCCACAGCCTAAGGGATGTTTCCAGAATGAAACTTTCACTCTGCAGCGGAGTGTGCGCTGATATGAAACTTCCTGGCAGATGAGAATTGCGTGCCGGAACCGGGACTGGATCCTGGGACCTTTGCCAAGCGCTGGCAAGTGCTGCAACGACTGTGCTATCCCGACACGACTCACGATGCCGCCTCACAACTTTACTTCCGCCAGTACCTCGCCTCCTACGTCCCAAACTTCACAGAAGTTCTCCTGCGAACCTTGCAAGACTAGCACTCCTGGAAGAAAGGATATGGTGGAGACATGGCTTAGCCACAGCCTAAGGGATGTTTCCAGAATGAAACTTTCACTCTGCAGCGGAGTGTGCGCTGATATGAAACTTCCTGGCAGATGAGAATTGCGTGCCGGAACCGGGACTGGATCCTGGGACCTTTGCCAAGCGCTGGCAAGTGCTGCAACGACTGTGCTATCCCGACACGACTCACGATGCCGCCTCACAACTTTACTTCCGCCAGTACCTCGCCTCTTACGTCCCAAACTTCACAGAAGTTCTCCTGCGAACCTTGCAAGACTATACTCCGTTCACTCTGAGGAGGCGGCTCAAGGTCATTCGACCGGCACTCCGCACGTCACGCGACCACCCACTCGCCTCCACAGTGCCTTTTCTTTTCCCCTCTCCCCAGCGCGCCGTCCATCCCTTGTGCAGTTCTACAACAGTGTGGTAGCGTTTCTCTGCGTTGACATTTAAATTTGTTACAATGTCGAGTCCGAGTGATATTAGGCGTCAGTCGAAGGATATTGTGCATAAAGTGTATAATTTTTTCAAAGCGTTGGAAAACTGCGAAGAATAGGTTTGCGACTTTTTCAGAGATACTCAAAAAACAACCGCAGAAGCCTGTCAGGTGTCGGTAAGAACAGAGCAACGCATCTATGAGGAAGCGCGTAAAAGTGTAATCGAAAATGAAGATATCGTAGGGCCAAGCTTTTCATCTCGAAGAAAAAACATTACTCGCCAAAAGCCTGTCACAGAATTGGACGATTTCCAAAAAGACGTAATCCGCCGCTCAATCCAAGAATTTTACGATAATGGTGAATACCCAACACTTAAAAAACTTAAAGATGTTTTAAAAAATAAGACTATGCAGGAGGTATTACACCTTTGCATAAAATTGTGAGAAAACAGAAGAGCTAACGACGGTCGAAGACTTTTGATGGAGAGAAAAGATGTTGTAGCCGTAACTGCGTCATTTTTAAGAAGAATGCTTGTAATAAGGAAGAAAGATCATCCTCGACCTATCATTTACATCGAAGAATCATGGGTAAATCAAAACCTTTCTAAAAGTTTTATCTGGCAGGATTCTAAAAGAAACAGTGGTCTAAAGGTCCCGTTAGGTCAAGGATCACGTCTGATAATCTGCCATGCCGGATCGGCCAAATATGGTTTCATAGATGGGGCAGAACTGGTGTTCCAGTCTAAAAGCGGTGTTGATTACTACCAACAAATGAATAATACAGTCTTTAGGGAATGGTTTACTGATCTCCTTCGAAGCCTGGAAGAAGGATGTGTGATAGTCATGGACAATGCAAGCTATCATTCCATGCTTAAAGAAAAAATTCCCAACTCAAGTTTCAAGAAAGCCGATATTTTGGAATGGCTGCAAAGCAAAAGCATACCTTATGATCCCACACACACGATAGCCGAATTGCTTTGCACTGTCGGGCAACACAGCAGCAGTTTCAGGCGATATGAGCTCGATGATCTAGCTGTAGGAATGGGACATGAAGTAATACGGCTTCCTCCTTATCACTGTCACTACAATCCCACTGAACTGATATGGGCTCAAATAAAGCGAGAGGTAGCGGAAAAGAATTCTACATTTAAAATTAGAGATTTGAGAAAATTACTGGAGGACGCCATTAAAAACGTGACAATAGAAGATTGGCAGATATGCGTTGCCCATGCGGAGCGATTGCAGGAAGAAGACTTTGCGAAGGAAGGACTTGGAGGTGAAAGAATTCACAGCATTTTAATTAATCTACGTGACGATAGTGACGAGACTTCCAGTGATGACGAAGATAGTGAAGCTGATGTCCGCCCACCGTAGTTTCTGTTTGGTGAGTATAGTATTCCTAGCTAAGGGATGTTTCCAGAATAAAATTTTAGGTTGCGGCTAAGCCACGTCTTTACCATGTCCTTTCTGCCAGCATTGTTAGTCGTGCAAGACCGGAGCAAAGTTCTGAGGACGGATCGAGAAGTGTGCTGGGATAGCTCGGACGGTAGAGAGCTTGTCCGAGAATGGGTAAGGTCCCAGGTTTCGAATCCCGGTTCCGGCAATCTGCCAATGAGTTTCATATCAGCGCACGAAGTTTCAATATCCACATTGCACCTATATTAGAAGATAGGATAAGGAAAGGCAAACATACATTTTCTGCTATTGTAGATTTAAAGAAAGCGTTTGATAGTTATCTGGGATGATTCGAACTGCACTTAGGGGACGTAGTCATTAGGAAAAGAGTAGGATAGGGGTTCTAGATTTTCAACTATGTTATTCAATCTGTTCAGTGAGCAAGCTGCGATGGAATGCAAGGAGAAATTTGAAGAAGGAATTAAAGTTAAGGGACAAGAAATAAAAACTTTTAAGCGTCTTGGAAAGAGGCTTTAGATGAACGTTAACAACAACGAAACAAGGGTAATGGAATGTACTATAAGAAAATGAAGTGATGCTGAAGGAATTAGATTAAGTAATAAGAAAAATGGGTAAATTATTGTTGACAGTAGCAGTACTAAGTGAGTCATGTTATTTTGGTAGCAAAATAGTATCTGATTGCCTAAGTAAAGAAACTCTAAAATGCATAATACCCATGGGAAGAAAAGGACTTGAGTAAAAGAGAAATTTGTTGTCTTCCAAAATTAATTTAAACGTTAGAAAGTCCTTTCTGAAATCATTTGTCTCAAATGAAGCATTGTATGGGAGTGTAACGTGGACGATAAGTAGTTCAGACAAAAAGATGATAGAAGCTTTTAAATGTTGTGCTACAGAAGAATGATAAGGGTAAGATGGGTAGACCACGTAACTAATGTGGAAGTCCTCGACAGAACTGGAGAGAAAAGGAGTTTCTGGCTTACCATGTCTAAGAGAAGGGATAGTTTGGTGGGGGAGATCTTCAGATATTAACGAATCGCCAACTTAGGATTAGAAAGAAGTGTGTGCGGTAAAAATCGTAGAGGGAGACCGACGGACGAATATAGTAAGCAGATTCACAAGGATGTAGGTTGCCGAACGTATTCTGTAGGATGAAGGTTGTTGTTCTGATGAGGAGATGAAGAGGCTTGCACAGGACAGGGTAGCGTGGAGAGCTGCATCAAACCTGTCTCTGGACAACAAAAACATTCTGACTTGTTCCAATTGAGGTAAGACCTTGTGCAACAGGTTGGAAATCAAGTTATCTTTTTCAGTGGAATTGAAAAATAAACTCATATCTTTTAGAAATCAGAATAGCTTTACAACGGAGAAGAAGACACAACAGCCATTTTCGACGAATATTTTACTGATTATTTTTCATTATTTGGGCTCTATGACTTTAATCATTTACGTCGTGGATAACGCCTTCCTCGAAAGCGACTCAACGCAAACTACGTGAAATTTGAAAGACAACATATTTATCATTTTTAAGTTAATTGGAATGTATTCAGACAAAGGGTCTACAAGGGTCTGACATTACTGGTAAGATCGGAGTAGTGCAGCAACTAAAATCACTTAACAAGAACAAGTCTTGTGATCCGGACTGTATACCCATTCGATTTCTATCTGATTATGCTAAAGCGATAACTCTACTTAACAGCCATATACAACCGCTCTCTCAAACGAGGATCTGTACCAAAAGATTGAAACGTTGCACAGGTCATACCTAATTCAAGACAGGCAGTAGGAGCAACCCACTAAACTACAGGCCTATTTCATTGACGTCAATTTACACCAGGGTTTTGGAACATATTCTGTATTCAAATATTATGAATTATCTCGAACAGAACAATCTATTGGCCCAAGGTCAACACGGATTTAGAAACTATCGTTCGTGCGAAACACAACATTCTCTTAACTCACACGAAGTGATAGGTGCTATCGACAAGGGTTCGCAAATCGATTCCGTATTTCTAGATTTCCAGAAAGCTTTTGGCACCGTACCTCACAAACGGCTTGGAGTATTGCTGCCCCATTGTGGAATCGTTTTCATGTGGATTTGACGGAGGACATCGAAAGAGTTCAAAGAAGGGCAGTTAGTTTCGTATTGTCACGATACAGGGGAGACAGTGTTACGGAAATGATACAGGATCTGGGATGGGAATCATTACAACAACGGCGCTTATCGCTGCGGCGTGGGCTACTTACGAAACTCCAATCGCCAACATTCTCTTCCTAATGCGAAAATATATTGTTGCCTCCCACTTACATAGGTAGAAATGATCATCAGAATAAAATACGAGAAATCAGAGCTCGAACAGAGAGGTTCAGGTGTTCTTTCTTCTCGCGCGCTATTCGATAATGGAATGGGAGATAGAATAGTATAACGGCGGCTAAATGAACCCTCTGCCAGTCACTTAAATGTTATTTGCAGAGTATCACATGTAAATGTAGAGTGATTTAAATTTTTTACAAAAATCATACTTCAATAATTAAAATAGATATAGAAATTAAATTTCAAAATCTTCTTTTGTCATCAGCAATATTTCGCAACAGAAAGACGAATTTTACGTCAATAGTTCTTCGCTTTCCATCGCGTCAGCTCAACAACTAGCGGTCACGCGGAAATGCCGCGTGGTCTAAGGCGTCTTGCTACGGACTAGCGGAGGTTCGAGTTCCCTCACTGCGATATGCGTGTGTGTGTGTGTTTTGTCAAAATGTTCAAATGTGTGTGAGGTCTTATGCGACCAAACTGCATGGTTATCAGTCACTCGTCTTACACACTAATTACTTGACTAACTTAAACTAACCTACGCTAAGGACGACAAAGCCGGCCGCCGTGGCCGAGCGGACTGAGGAGCTCGAGTCACGGTCTGCACGGCCACTACGGGGGCATGGATATTTGTGCCGTCCTTAGTCTTAGTTAGTTCATAAGTAGCTTGTAAATTTAGGGACTGATGACCCCGTAGTTAAGTCCCATTAAAAAAATAAAGGACGACAAAAACAACCATGCCCGAGGGGGAATTCGAACCTCCGACCGTAGCGGCCGTACAGACAGCTCGGTCACTGCGGCCGGCTGTGTTTTGTCCTTAGTGTAAGTTAGTTTATGTAGTTTGTATGTCTAGGGACTGATAATGATAACAGTTTGTTCCAATAGGTTTACAAACATTTGATTTCGAGAAAAATGGCTGTAAAGCTCTAAGCCCTGAAAATAATCTACTTAAGTTTGCTCGTATGACACATCAGCGGTATGAAAAAAAAAACGCGCGTAGCGCACTACCTTACCACGGAGACAATTAATGATCGGTTACAGCTTCAAGGAATTTTCATTTCAATTTTTTTATTATTTTAAAAAGAAATCTTACGTCCAATACTTACCTAAAATACCAGCAATTAAATCTTGAAGAAACTTCCTGGCAGATCAAAATTGTGTGCCGGAACCGGGACTCGAACCTGGGACCCTTGCCTTTCGCGGGAAAGCGCACTACCGACTATGCTATCCCGACACGACTCACGGTGCCGCCTCACAACTTTACTTCCGCCAGTAACTCGCCTCCTACTTTCCATTTTGTATACTTTATTCTGGAAACATCCCTTAGGCTGTGGGTAAGCAATGTCTCCTCCATATCCTTTCTTCCAGGAGTGCTAGTCTTGCATGGTTTGCAGGAGAGCTTCTGTGAAGTTTGGAAAGTAGGAGGCGAGGTACTGGCGGAAGTAAACTTGTGAGGCGGCATCGTGAGTCGTGTCGGGATAGCACAGTCGGTAGTGAGCTTGCCCACCAAATGGCTAGGGTCCCAGTTTCGAGTCCCGGTTCCGGCACACAATTTTAATCTGCCAGGAAGTTTCATATCAGCGCACACTCCGCTGCAGAGTGAAAGTTTCACCCTAAATCCTGAAGAGGTTACTCCAAAGTTCATTGGCCTGGTGTAGCAACAGTGAATCCATATTTGAATTGAAAGGTAGTCTCTGGTTGCAAATTATTATATTTGTTTCTCTTTAGCGCGTTTCGCGCCTTTGGCGCATCATCAGAAACTTTAACACGGAAAAGATATAAATATGGAAGAAATAACAATGGATATTAGAGATGAAGTATAAAATACCTGTAAATTAGAATGGATGATAATAATATTGATAATTTATATTAGTAAAATAATCATAAAATTATATAGCCCTTATATGCAAGTCTACGAGGCGCGTCCAGAAAGTAAGTTCCGTTTGGTAATAAAATGAAATTGTACACAGATACATAAGAAATTTTTATTGCACAAAATTCTACAACTCTTAAACTACGTTTCCATAAAACTGCCGAAATTTTGCAGGCATTTGTCGTAGCGTGGCACCAGGTTTTGTATACCTTCTGCATAGAAATCTGCCGCCTGTGTCTTCAGCCCGTTGGAAACAGTTTCTTTCAGCTCGTCGTCCATAGCGAGAGCACTAATTGTAAAGCTACGGTTTTCCTGGGTCTTGTCATCAATCGCGTGAACCAGTTGTTCTGTAACCAATGGTGGACGCCCACTTCGTTCTTCATCGTGCACATCACTACGACCGCCATTGAACTGTCGAATCCATCTTCTCACCATCGAATCACTCATCGCATTTGGTCCGTAAACATCGCAAATTTGCCGATAAATTTCACTCGATTTCACTTTCCTCGCATTCAGAACCCGAATCACCGACCTGATTTCACAGGCGGCGGGATTTTCAATAAACGCCGACATTTAAAACAAGCGCAACAAAGCGTACGTAACTGACAGCGATCTCCAAATGGCGCACGTTCTTCTCCTTGATACACGTCGTCTACAGCGCATGTGCGGAACTGCAATCGCAGCGCTGCAGCGGAGATAAATTGAAACGGAACTTACTTTCTGGACGCGCCTCATATATATATATATATATATATATATATATATATATATATATATATATATAAATTGCTGTTCGTTAGTCTCGCTAAAACTGGAGAACGACTGAACCAATTTGGCTAAGTTCAGTCTTGAAATAATCGTGTAAGTCCAGAGAAGGTTTAAACGGTGATAAAATATGGAAAACTGGTCCGGTAAAGAGGAAAATCAGGAAACACTGAAACAGATTTTTCCAGTGAGCCATGAATACCGTTCGTCCAATTGCGATAAAATTTTGTACATTTTATTTTGAAAGTAATAAGAGGGTTCGCATCAAATAAAATTTTTGAAAAGTCTACCGAAAAGTAGGCAAATTTAGGAAAAACCGAAAGCGATTTTTTTTCTTTGAGTGATAATCAATTGCCACATTGTTGTAGCCGTCCGCGGTGGCCGAGGGGACTAAGGCGCTCCAGTCACGGTCTGCACGGCCACTACGGTCGGGGGTTCGAATCCCCCCTCGGGCATGGATATTTGTGCCGTTCTAGTTCGTAAGTAGTTCATAAGTAGTTTGTAAGTTTAGGGACTGATGACCCCGTAGTTAAGTCCCATAGACTATACAAACATTTAAGCAAAAACATTGTTGCAAGAGCATCACTTGAGTACGGCTTTACATGACAATCAAAATTTTCTAAAATCTACAGGAAAATTGGAAAATTTGAGAAAAACTGAAAGTGCGGTTTACAATGTGTTTTTGATTGAATTTAAAAAATAGGAACAGTTAAAAAGGAAAGTCGCAAAAATTCGAACCAAGTTCCTTTTTCAATGTGTTTCTATACGTACTCAACACTATAAGTTGAAAACCGTTCCTCCGATTGCGATAAAATTTTGTTCATTTGACGTTCAACGAAAGATTAACGTTCTTATGAACTAAAAATTTTTATCTTTGACAGTTCATCAGGGGTTCAGATCGTATAAAGCGATCTTTACTCTTTCAAAGTATATTTTGAACGTACCCAACACATAACCAAGTCATTATTTTACATGTTTTAAATCTACATTTTTCCTCGCAATTTTTCCATATTTTATCACCATTTAAACCTTTCCTGAACTTCCGCCTACTATCGATCCGATACTTAGACTATCTGATGATGCCTTTATAAAGCTACTGGGACTAAAATACATATGATTTAAATTAATATGTTTCATATTAAGAGGTAAGTGATACGAAGTTCAGCGAGTCATCTAGTTAATTATAAATGTATCCTGAAGCGATCTAATTCACCTGTGATATGCCTTTTTCTAGTACTTAAAATGGGAATTGTAATTAACATTTTATTTTTAAAATGGTGAAGAATTTCAATTGCTTTCAATGGAGGTAATATAATTCCATAATTAACATTATGACATATTTTTTACGGAGGTATAGGTTCTAATTATTCGTTAATATAATTGTGCTTACTGGAGTGGAAGCAATTAATTGCTTTGGACGATGTACAAAAATAGAATCAAATGTGCATAATCTCATCTCACAACCAATTTTTAATGAGTTGGCGTGTTATAATTTATGCTCCTTTCGTTTCTGATGACACGAGCTTTGTTTCCAAACAATCTTTTTTATTATTTTTATTATAAATTTTGACATCATAGGAAGAGAAGCAGTCTTATTATTCTTTTAAAATCGTTAATCGTGTGAATAATCGTCATTATCGATATCAAAGACCTCAAAATATTTTGAGTTTCCAGTGATGTATAATATTCTTCAATCCGCTGCTTGTATGTGAAACAGAAAATTAAGAATCATAAACGGTATTGTAATATATTTACATAGCGACCGTTTCCGAAATTTCATACAGTGGATTATCACAATTAAAATGCATTAGCAATTACTCATAATTGGCGAATGAAATGAGTAATAGTAATTTACATGTTACATAGCTGTAACAGTCATTTCATAAGGAAGTTCAAAATCTTTTTGCTGTATATACTGAGTGTTGAGAAAAAAGAAGAACACTTTGATATGTGGTAGTAGTTGTTGTTGTTGTGGTCTTCAGTCCGCAGACTGGTTTGATGCAGCTCTCCACGCTACCCTGTCCTGTGCAAGTCTCTTCATCTGACAATACGTTGAGCAACCTACATCCTTTTAATTTGCTTACTGTATTCCTCCCTCGATATCCCTTAAGATTTTTACCCCACACACTTCCATCTAATGCTAAGTTGACAATTCCTTGATGTCTCAGGATGTGTCCTACCAATATATCCGTTCTCTTAGTCAGGATATGCCCAATTCGGTTCATCACCTCTTCATTACTTACGTGATCTACCCATCTAAGTTTCATCATTCGTCTATACCACGACATTTCAAAAATTTCTATAATATTTTTGTCTGAACTCCTTATCGTCTACGTTTCACTCCCATACAATGCTACACTCCAGATAAATGCTTTCAGAAAGGACTTACTAACATTTAAATTAATATTGGATGTTAACAAGTCTCGCTTCTTTAGATACGCTTTTCTATCCATAGCCATTCTGCATTTTATATCTTCTTTACTTCGGCCACCAAAAGTTATCTTGCTACCTAAATAACAAAATTCATCTACTACTTTTATTGTCTCATTAGCTAATCCAATTCCTTCAGTATAGCCTGATTTTTCTGACATTACATTCCATTACCTTCCCTTTACTCTTGTTAATATTCATCTTATATCTACCTTTCAAGACACTGTCCATCCCATTCAATTGCTCTTCCAGATGCTTTGCAGTCTCTGACAAACTTTTTATTTCTTCTCCCTGAACTTTAATTCCCTCTCCAAATCTCTCCTTCCATTCCTTCACTGCCTGCTCAATGTGCAGATTGGACAACTTGGGGAAAGGCTACAACCTTGTCATACTCCCTTTGCAACCTCTGCGTCCATTTCTTGCCCTTCGACTCTAATATGCGCTGTCTGGTTTTTGTATAGGTTGAATATAACTCTTCGCTCCGTATATTTTACTCCTGCTACCTTCAGAATTTGGAAGAGTGTATTCCAGTCGACATTGTCAAAAGCTTTCTCCAAATCTACAAACGCTAAAAACGTAGGTTTGCCCTTCCTTAGCCTACCTTCTACGGTACGTCGTAATGTGAGTATTGCCTCCCGTGTTCCTACATTTCTCCTAAATCCAAAATGATCTTCTCCGAGATCATATTCCACAAGTTTTTCCATTCGTCTATAAATAATTCGTGTTAGTTTTTTTTTTTTTTTTTTTTTTTTTTTTTTTTTTTTTTTTTTTTTTTTTTTGCTACCATTACTTATTAAACTGATAGCTCTGTAATTTTCACATTTGTCTGCGCTTGCTTTCTTTGGAATTGGAATTACGATATTCTTCTTGAAGTCGGTGGATATTTCCCCTGCCTCATACATCTTGCATACCAGGTTGAACAGTTTTTTCATGACTGGTAGTACTCATCGAAATAAGGAAAAATAAAGGCTAATGAACATGATTCGGGGAACACATATTTTCTGAGAAAAGCTCGTCTTTATAGGAAGGGTTGCAAGACGCTTGGTTCTGTATGTCGGCGCACTAGTTCCACTAGCGCTACATTAACACCGAAATAACCACCATGATGACCTTGCGACCCTACGGTCTGATCCCGCTGTTCATGTTGGGGGTACAGAAACTGTCCACGACGTTTGACGAAATAACTGCAATTCTTTTTATTTGCTCGTATTATAATATTCAGCACGACAAGCCTGCTAGTTTCGGCTTATTTCCATTTCTAAGTGCAACTCTAGGTGTTTATAACAATACTTACCATTCTTCCCCTACTCTCTACAACAATTTCCTCCGCCTTATCTGTCTCCTCTTAAAACTATATTTAACCTAAGCCCATGTTTAGTGTTTTGTTCAAAATCTTATTTCCCCGAAAGTACTTGACCCAATATTTTAAAATTTTGACACAACAGTCTACAGTAATATCAGCATGTATTATATACGTACTTTTTCAGTATATTTCTTATATGAATTTATACAAACTAGTATTGCCTGTGGTCGAAAATCGATCAATTGTGGGGGTAAAATTTTACGTTTCATTTCGGAGGCCTCGCGTGATTATGTTGGCAACATCAGCAACACGATAGAAAATCTGTGCCCATTTGTTCGAACCTCATAGAATGACTCGATTACTGTATCGTTTAGACCATGTAGTAAACAAATAATGCTGTTCCTGCTTTATGGTTGGCAGGTTCTTGTATGTATCCTCGTTCGCTCAGTAAAAATAATTGGATTCTCACTATTCAGCATCAGTTGCCAACATTATCATAGGAGGCCGCTGGGATATTTGGTAAAATTTAACCAGCACTGGGAGGCATGGAACGGTATCTTTTACGTGTTATGGAAAATGCCTGACACAATAACAAGAAATAAAAACGGAAGTATATACTTCTCATGCCATTTGCGAATTATAGAACTTTCATTAGCCTAATATTTGAAATCGAACTACAATTTCGGTGTTCGTATATTTATACAACGCCGAGAAATAATGTTATTTCGATACTGCGAGATACAGAATTCCAGAGCTGACAACATGTCGACTTCGTAATTCCATCCGAGCACCGCTAGATGCCTCTCCCGGCGCATCATCCTATATATCGACATTCATATGAAAAATTCATTTCCTTTAACCACTCTTAATCACTGCGAAAATGAAGCATTTGAACGGCACAAGAAAGTGAGTTGGGAGCACTGCATGTTTCGATATTCACTTATTTTAATACGTTATGTTAATACTGCAGATGCGCTGCATTACAGCGTCTTTGGTCGAGGCGAATAGCGAATCAGTGAGCTGATTGTTGGAGAATGTAGAGAACTTGATCCAAGCTGTAGATAGGAAAATTTCTACTTCCTTTTACCACTTTTAATGGCTAAATGCACACATAATATTTATATTCGTGAAATCTACGATAAACAATCTTTCGAATTATGTAACTTTCATTGGCCTTTTTGTACGAATAAATTAGTAATCTGTACCACAATTTTCGTGTTAGCCTATTTATATAATGATTTTAAATGGGTAAACGATTATATGAAAAACCGCAAAAATAATACACCTGTAGGTTTTATACAATACTAGCTGGAAACCCGGCGTTGCCCGGGTGTTTATTTATCCCACACTCTCGTAGTCCACATCCCCTTCCCCCCTCTCTCTGCATCCACCTCTTTCTCTCCCATCTCTCTGTTCGTCTCCACCTTTCTCTCTCTCGGCAAAGTTTTCTGCAAGGTACCCTCTGTCATGTACCATACAAACATTTAAGTACCCAGTGATCTTCCTCTTGGTTTGAATGTCTAGTGTGCAAAAATTCATAAAGATTGGAGCAAAACTATTCATTTTGTAAAATTATGTACGTTAAGTACCTCCCCCACGCATCGAACGAAATTTTATACGGAAAGTGATATTTTACTTGTTTTAAAGGTAGATTGTGCAAAATTTCATCAATATCGAAGCAAAACTATAGATTTCTATGCAATATAATCGCAGGGTTACATTGAAAAAAGCACTTTGTTTTTCTCAGATATTCTACTTCTATATCATACAAACTTTTCTCTGAATAAAATGTGAAATCGGTCGAGCCGTTCTGAAGTTATGGCGCGACCAAGGCATTTAGGGATCCATTTTATGTTGCTAAGTACCCTCCCCCATGCACCGTATAAAACTTAAGGTAGACGGAGATGTTCATATTGTTTTCAAGGTCAAGCGTGAGAAATTTCGTGAATATCGGAATGAAACTGTAGATTTCGTGCGTATGTATGTAGCTCTAGTCTACGCAACCCCGGTACCAAATGTAGAGACTCTTCGTGCTCGTATTGTGGACGGCTGTGATACAATACGCCATTCTCCAGGGCTGCATCAGCGCATCAGGGATTCCGTGCGACTGAGGGTGGATGCATGTATCCTCGCTAACAAAGGACATTTCCAACATTTCCTGTAACAAAGAAGTCAGGCTGGTACGTTCTGTTGCTGTGTGTTTCCATTCCATAATTAATGTGATTTGAAGAGAAATGAGCTCTAACATGGAAATTAAGCGTTTCCGGACACCTGTCCTCATAACATATTTTCTTTCTTCGTGTGTGAGAAATGTTTGTTGAAAGTTTGGTCGTACCTTTTTGTAACACCCTGTATATACAATATATTCGAAAAACATGTACTCAGAAATCTTACTGTATTACAGTTCAACATTGTGTCAACATTTCAAAGCAATCTCTCAAGAAGTTTCGGAGATTAACACCTATACACAAAACAACACACTATTTTTTATGTATAGTGATTACTGAGAACGGGGGGGGGGGGATTTAGTGGGGGCAAGTTTTGGACAACTTCCCACTGTCAAAAAATATGATCCGCCGGGCCTATGTGTCTCAAAATAATTCAACTGCCAAAGGGAGTTATTCACCAGATATTGAGGAACAAATTTACAGCTGCAATATCAAAATAATGTTCAAATGTTTGTTAAGCTTAAGGGACTTAACTACGGGGTCATCAGTCCCTAAACTTACAAACTACTTATCAACTACCTTATACTAAAGACGGCACAAATATCCATGCCCGAGGGGGGATTCGAACCCCCGACCGTAGTGGCCGTGCAGATCATGACTGGAGGCCATCTCGCCGGCGCTGCAATATCGTTGGGCTATTTTTCGAGTGTTCTGGTACAAAAATGGATAACATACCGTTGAAAAGTATCAACAATCTGCACGAATATTTTGTTCATGGACTTTAAGACGTTCTCAAAGACAGTGGTGGACATCTCCCTACTATTAAATACACACTGCCTCTGCGTTACTTTTAGACATTATTTTATCTACCCCCTGTATTATCGTAACAGTGATCTGCAGTTTCTGTAATCACATTTCGAATAATATAGTCAGAATTTTTCCTCTTTTTCTTCTTCTTCCCTTTATGTGTTAGGCAAAGTTTCTATTATTGTAATTGTAAGAATCCTCTAAAAAAGGTTTGTCAAAAGAAAAATATGTTTTGAAAAGTCGCCAGGTTTGTAAGAATATTCTAAAATATAGTCTTTGTATTTTATATTATTTATTTTGCCAGCTAGCTCAGTAAACGTATGAAACATGAACCTTATCAGGGACGTGATTATTCAGCTTAAATTTTAGTTGAAGGTCTTCAACTGATGCGATTATTCTTACAAAATAGTCCCACATTCAATGCTATAAAAATAATGTTCAAAGGCAAATGTTAATATTTCCTATTGAAGTCAATTTGGAACCTAAACTTTATATTAAAATTCTGAATATTATTCTCAGTTACGTGTATCATTGAAACTTTAATTGAAAGTCCAACTTGTAGAAAAATCATAAAGTCTGAATTCACTGAAGCTAAATGAAAACTGTCTTTGAACTTTTTAAGATATGGCTATCAGGAAATTATTTAATGACATATTATTCACTTCTCACTCATAATAATAATAGTAGTCACTTTGAATAATTATGCACTTCGTAATTTATACATCTATGCAAAGTACCACATTTTACCATACATTACCACAGAAGTTGGCGTAATTTTTGTATAAGTCCAGTTTGGTTTTGCAGAGCTGAAATTGAAAATTATTTTTTTTTTATCAAGCCTTACTTTCCATCCGTCCTTGCTTTATCAGTTAGGAATTCTATATTTGCCACGTGATGGCGGCGGTTGATGCAATCTGTGTCGTTAGCTTCTTGCTGGAACAAAAGGTAAATGGCGTCCTTTAGCATTTCATATAAATTATTAGGGTATTTCTAACTAATTACAGTTCGTACACTTATTTAATACATATATTTTAAGACTTTAAAAATGTTCCAAAACATTTACAGTCCTCATTACAATGTTTCCTTCATTTCATCAAAAACAATCTCGTCACGATTATGAATCGACCAGCGCACATAAGAGACAAGACACAACCAGATGCTACAAGATACAACAAGATTAGTTTCTTACAGTGATCTCTATACAAACTGGATGTATAACTCTGGTATCTGATCATTGAATTGCAGCGTGCCTGCACATTCAAATGTTTTGCACACGATTTCGCATTGTCCGCCATGTTTAAATTTGGCAAACGAGTTTCCATCAGTTATTACGTGACAAAGAATTGCTTTCTTACCTCTTGACTTGGAATTTAATACAATATTCGATGTTGTAGGCTGATATGGGAACGGAATCGAAACATATTTTCTTCTCTTTTTCTTTAAATGCTTCTTAGCAGCCATGTTTGAATTTGGCAAGAAACTAAATATCAATATCTATGGCTGGCACGCTAGGGAAACTGAAGTTCAACATCCAGAGAGTATAGAGATCAATGGTTTCTTAACATTACATACATTTTAATTGTACAAGGATAATAACACACATTAAAATAATTATTCTTTGTTACGAGTGTATACACAGACAACTTTTGTTACACGATGCGTCTACATAAGTTGTACCACTAAACTTTCCAGTCGTCGATTTAGGTAAAAATTCGAAGGACATTACGTATTCCGTTGTATGCCCTTCCTAAATTTCGTCTCACGGTTTATTCTGAAAGTTTCTTATACTCTTCACAGTATTTTTTCTTTTTTTTTTTTTCTTTTTCAAATATCTTCCTATGTGTGCATCGCGCACATACCTTTCCTCAGAAAGCCCTGGTTGTCGAGATACTTCAGCCCCGCTACGCGGTCTCGTCGTCTCTACGTCTCTCTGTTCGCTTTGCAGACAAGAATTTCATTTTACGCACGTCGTCCGTTGCTACTTGTGTTACACTCGGCATACGAAACGGTGCAAGACATTCCAGTCCGTGTTTGTCACTCATAGAATACAGCGCAGCACGGAAATTGCTTTTTCCTTCAGTTTTCTTGTAGAAGAAGGTGCAAAAAGCCTTATGCCCTTGTACACAACAAAGATAAAATCTTTTAATAACAAAGATGATATTACAACTGTTTCATTCCTCGTCCTTCCACTTTTCCAGGCTGACAGTTTATCGTCATCTATATATATAAATGTGAATGTCTGTTCGGTGTACGTTTATCACGTCTGAACCACAAGACATAAAAACCTAAAAATTTGTACAGTTACTATTGTCCACCCGGGGAAGGCTTTAGGCACGGTTTCATGGCGATCGGATAGCTATTAATGTGTATATATATGTGAATGTTCGGTGTACGCTTATCACGTCCGAACGATAACACGCAGATACATAAATATTTGTACAGTTACTAATTTATACCGGAGGAAGGTATTAGGCACGGTTTTATAGCGATCTGATAGATATTTAGTAATTTGTAGAATAGAACGCGAAATGCCGAACAATAATTACTCTTTTAAATTATATTTACTCTTTGAAAATGGTTTTATTGGTTGCATTGTTGCTTGAGGGTGTGTGTTAATATTTCGTCCCGTTGAACACCACAGCAGTTCCATGCCGATAGCTATAAGGGGGTGGAAGATATGGTGGTTGAAAGTCGTCAAATTATAAAAAAAATTCGGACTGAAGGCCAGCGATGACATTTCCGACTCTATAGCAAGGAGGTTACATACAGCGAAACGTGATGCCACAGACCATATATTTGGTCGATGCTTGCTGCAATGTCTTCAGCTCATTCTTTGTAAGGATAAGCATACGAATAAGGAAATATATGAATAAATAAAGCAGTAAAATAGAAATTTCTTTTAATACATGTCATTAAAAATCTATTTATTTCGCGCATTATCTATCATAATCAACCAACACGCGAGCGGAGCAGCGGGTTTAAGCTAGTTGCGAATATTTTTGAAAAATGTTCAAATGTTTGTCAAGCTTAAGGACTTAAGTGCGGGGTCATCAGCCCCTAAATTTACGAACTACTAATGAACTACCTTATACTAAAGACGACTCAAACATCCATGCCCGAAGGGGATTCGAACCCCCGACGGGGAACGCCTCGCGCATCGGAGCATAGCGCCTCAATGCGCTCGGCCACTCCGCCGTGGCTGGTGCAAAGTGATTATCATTAGCCGTACTGGTGTTTTGGGGCCATTTTCAAATACTTTTGCAGCATGTTATACTTGTATGCAAACTACAAATGAAGAAAACTATGAACTATGTACCTCTACATAGCCTTGCGTTCTACTCGCGCCACCTCGCGTGTTTAGTAGAACTTCTTGGACAGGTAACGTCTGTTTACATAAAACGGACCAATACTAGTATGTTCTAACTAACGGCAAGTACCCGAGTTTGCCCTGGTATAAAATAAGGTTTTCTGTAGAAGCGTACAAAACCGTTTATTTGCATGTAGTAAAAGGGTGCATTTATGTTAACCCTTTCAGTCCGAAATTATTTCAAATATGGACTAAAAAATACTCTTGCACTTTTTCTAGTCCATAAGACCCTATCTACTGTATATTTGAGCAAAATTAAAAATTTTCATACTCCAAAACTAACAATGCGAAATAAATTGGATACACTACCTAGAAGGCAGTTAAAAGGATGTGAAATAAGAAGTCGACAGTTATGTATGTCACTCCATATTGATTATGGAACTTATATCGCAAAGTGGAATTTGTGCAAAATTCATAAAATAATACATGAAATAATTTCAGCGAATTATACCATGCCTAACGCACTCTGGAACGGGTCGGCCATGCTGTTTTCCACTGTAGCACGCCATTCTGAAGACAGATGGCAAGAAGAAGCACGAAACCAAAAGCGACAGATGTCCAGTACAGAGGCTAGTCGATCTCAAAGCCCATCTCTAAAGCCCATCTGTATAGTGTTCTAAATTTAATACAAATACAGTGTCTATTACAATGGACGCTAGATCTGAAAGGGTTAAAGCAATGTGATAAACAACATTTTTGGCAGTTCCATTTGGAGTATGTAAAAAAAGATTTTCGTCTTTTCCCACTCTGTAGCGGGCCACATACAACTGTCCATGAGAGAAGCACGGTGTCTGCAAGTCTGTACCAGCAATCCCAAGAGACTGCCCCTGTGACTTGTGGATTGTCATGGCAAAGCACAGTTTCAAAGGGAAATGTATTCTCTTGCATTGTATGGTGTAGTCTGAGGGAATGATAGGTATTCTTGTAACGAAGACGTCCTCACCCTTAGCACTCCCTGTGAGTACTGTGGCTTGAATTACATGTTGCATCAGCTTTTTCACAATTAATCTTGTGCCATGGCACAACCTGGGTGCATCAATATTTCTGATCAGCATTACTGGAGCACCAACTTTCAGAATCAAGTTGTGGGCTTGCAAATCAGGAATCTGGATCGAATTCAAAAACTGAATAGGATATTGTACTGCTTCATCATTATTAAGGATGCAGTCTATGGACTTAAAGGCGTATTCTTGCCCTGGAAGCTGCTTCTCAAACACATCATTTCTATTTGCCATGTAATTTTGTGTACAAAATTTCACGTTATTTGGTTGTCTGGATTTTGAGTTGTAAGGGAACAGACAACAAATGCGTCTTATATGTGTAGAGATTACAATCTAAGTCTGTAAGTAAAGTACTCTCCCGCATGCACCGAACGAAATTTTATGTAGACAGTAACCTTCATCTTGTTTTCAAGGTCAAGTGTAGAAAATTTCATCAAGCTCGGAGCAAAGCTGTGGATTTTGTCGAAATCCATAAGTACCATCCACCATGCACTGCTCTTGTTTTTAATGTAAATTGTGCAAAATTTCGTCGAGATCTGTGCGAAGATATAGATTTACACGGACACATTGAAAACGCATTTTCACTTTTTCTCAAATTTTCTGGTTGGTTTACCAAAAACTGGAACGAAACCTGTTTAAGAACCTTCCCCTCGTAATGTCGTGTACGTGTACCAAATTTCACGTTATTTGATTGTCTGGATCTTGAGTTATAAGAGAACAGACAGACACAACAAAGGCGTCTTATAAGTATAGAGACACGTATGGATATGTACAACTAGTGTGCTATGAGACTGGTTTTGAAGGATGAAATGAAATACAATACCTTCTTTAGAAACAAAAATTTGAATCAACAATTAAATAAAAAAATTATGTGAAGTGCTTAATGGTTTTTTTAAAGAGATGTATTAAAAGAAATTTCTTTTTACTGCTCTATTTATTTATTCGTATATTTCCTTATTCGTATTCATATGCTTATCCTTACAGAGAAAGAGCTGAAAACATTGTAGCATGCATAGACCATAGATATGGTCTGTGGCATCACGTTTCGCGTATGTAATCTCCTTGCTATAGAGTCACAAACGTCATCGCTGGGCTTCAGTCCGAATATTTTTTATAATTTGACGACTTTCAACCACCATATTTCCACCCCCTTATAGCTGTCGTCATGGAACTGCTATGGTGTACAACGGGAGACTTCGGACAACAATTACACACAGACCATTCGTTTGCGTTCTGTAGTTTTCGCTGCAGAGCGAAATATTAACACACACACGTAGAATTTTATATACACCGATAACTTTCCATCCCAATATACTCCACCCTTTTATCATTATCAACCCTCAAGCAACAATGCAACCAATAATACCATTTTCAATGAGTTATTATTGTTACACATTTCGCGTTATATTCTTCAAATTATTAAATATCTATCAGATAGCCATAAAACCGTGCCTAAAGCCTTTCCCGGGTAGACATTAGTAACTGTACAAATTTTTAGCTCTTTATGTCCTGTGGTTCAGAAGTGATATACGTACACCGAACAGACATTCAGATTTATAGATATAGATATATATGTATAATAATTAACAGTGTAATACTGTTAAGTGCCATTATAACCGTTATTTGAGCTTGCTATTGCGTACTGTAACCAGTAACGTATATAGATCACTTCCATCTGGGTCCGTTGTAATACGCATCGTGGTGGTTGGGGTGCAAACTTATGGAGGGAAGTGTATGTGTTGTCATTAAGGGGAGACGGAAGGACTGATGACCCCGTAGTTAAGCCCCATAAGCTATACAAACATTGGAGACGGAAGGCAACTGGGCTCAAAAATTAGATTTTTAGATAATTTAGCGTATTTGAAATGCCTGGTATTTTCTGCGTGAAACAGTTCTTGTTTTTATATAAATCCGACAATTTGTTCGTGAGTTGTGATGGTTTTTCTGACCCTCTGTGCAATCTGGCCACGCCTTCCGTTTTGTCCCATGCGGAGAAAATGCACACAGCATTCTTTTATTCCTTGTATACTATTTCATGCTTCTACTGTTTTTATCGCTTCAATGTTTCCTACCCTGTAGCTACTATCGATACTTTTAGTTCCGATCGTGTTTGTTATTGTTTTCGAACGTTATTGGTTGAAGTTTGTTGTGAGTGAAGTACGTCTTGATTTGTATTTTCGTTGGTTCCGCGTGTTTTCATAAAAATGCCGCGAATAAAGAAATTCTCGCCTACATTAAAATTCCACTGGAATTATAAGGCATACAATCTAGTGGACATATTGCAAAATCCTTGGTGCTAATAGATAAAGAGAGAATCCGCAAAGCCGATATTGCTAATTTAAAATGCACAAAAGAAGCTAGACAGAAAAGAAGAGGGACCAAGAGATCAGGTATGATTCAGACGATGCTCAATATGTTGCAGGAAAATATTAGTGGTAAGTAATTCTCATCAATAACTGTACTAGAATTGCAATATTAAACTTTAAATTGATTTTTCTCAAAACTATATTTTTTTTTACTTTCAGGTACCATTATTTAATAAACTAATAGGGTTAGAAATATTAAATTTGGTATTTTTGTACTGAAGATGGTAATAAATCATTACAAGTAAATTGAGAACCACAAAACAATCATCAAATGTTTTATAATAATTAATGTACTAAATAAAGTTAACTTTTACTGGTGAAAGAATTTAAAAAAAAAATTCTTCAAAACCATTAGAGATATTATGTTCATTTTCTTATAAATTGAGACATATATGTAATATATATGCAGTAAAAATTTGGTTGTTTTTTATCATTTATAGTTCCTTTGAAAAGTGTACCTATTCAAAGGGTAAAACAGCATTGGCAGAATAGGGATAAAAATTGCCCTCCGTCACCCCTTAAGTGGTTGGAACCAGCTGCGACTGTGCTACAGTACCAGACCTTGGCACTAGCTGCGTCCACAGGGGAAGACCAAGCGCTAGCTGTTTGATAGGAGCGGCGCGGTGGCTTAGCGGATCAGCGGCCCGGATAAACCGATACGCCGGCAATTATCGGGCCGTGTAGCGCAGCCCGCAGACAACGCCCCGGGCTGTTCTGCCCTCACAACCCTCCATTGACTCAACGCAACCCCCCCAGTGGGGGATGTAGCGTCCACCGCCATAAAGACGCTAAAACTGTACAGCCGGCCGCGGTGGTCGAGGGGACTGAGGCGCTCCAGTCACGGTCTGCACGGCCACTACGGTCGGGGGTTCTAATCCCCCCTCGGGCATGGATATTTGTGCCGTCCTTAGTCTTAGGCCGGTATTACACTATCAAATTATTGGGCAAAGAATTGGACGAAAAACTTGGATGAAATATTGGTCATATTTTTTGACAAAGAAATTGGATGAAACGCTTCAAAATGGCGGTGTAATGCTCAGCTATTATTTATACTACAGTTGCGTTGTGTCTGCATTTAGAAGAGAAGAAGGGAAAAAAGAAAAGGAAACGCATTTGGATGAAACCGTGGGTGTCAGAGCGAGATAAATAAAATTTGTTACGGGACCGGGAGGATTTTCTTTTTTTTATGCCGTCGGCAGAACAGCCAGGCCGTTCACTGCTAATTATTTTGTCGCTCTTCGTCCTTCACACTTTGCAATAGAGTAACAAAAAGGCTGACTCAAACAGTGTATACGAATAAGATTGTTAAGTTGATAAAGCAAGTTTCATTAAATAACGTTTTAAATGGAAAATGTGAGTACTGACAAAGAGGATAATCTAAATTGTTTATGACGTTATTAACAATGTAAGGGGGGAAACATTGCTGTTAAAGTAAATAGGCTCTACTTATTTCCTTACAAAAATTGGCTGACGTATGTATTTGTTCATAGATTCGCTTGCAAACGGATGTCGATGTTTTGAAAGTTGTTTCATTTCCCAGAACTTAGCACACCACATTACCAAAATCATACATTCTAAAATCTGCTTCGGCTGTATTAAGATTTAGGGGTAATACTTAAATTCCGATAGTATATAATGACTTTTTTACATCACGGATTGTAACTCAACCTCACTATTGCTGCGGAGTATTGGGCTACGCGAATTGACGTGATGGACAGTGTGAATTGGCCTTGTCAACTGTTATACAACGCCCCATCTGATTTTTAAAATTTTGTTGTTGCTAGAAAACACTACACAAACATTCCACTACTAGCCATGTTTACAAATACGAACGTTATGTCCAAGTAATGTCAGATATTTAACCTCCAAATAAAACAACTGTAGTGGTAAGGAAGCTGTATACTACTAGCGCTCCAAGCGGTCACATTTCTCACTGCAGGAAACAGAAGACGAGCGATTTCTTTGATCAAATCTAGGCCGAGGCCGAGATTGGATGAAATATTGGACGATGTTCGCATTACGCTACGTCCATTTTTTCTTTGTCCAATTCTTTGACAAATAATTTGATAGTGTAATACCGGCCTTAGCTAGTTCATAAGTAGTTTGTAAGTTAAGGACTGATGACCCCGTAGTTAAGTCCCTTAAGCTTAACAAACATTTGAACATTTTTGAAACTATACAGGCCGCCTTATTGAATCGCTGTCAAAACACGCTACAGGATAGACTAATCCAAAGATGGAAATGTTAATTGTTAATAAGAAATTATATCATTCGTCGAAACTATTAAGCCTATCTGAGCTGTAAGTCCACCGCTCAGTATACTACCTAGTTGTGGAACTGAAGTTATCTGAGGGTGCTAGTCATGGATGTTCAATGTTGTTGTTGTGGTCTTCAGTCCGGAGACTGGTTTGATGCAGCTCTCCACCGTACTCTATCCTGAACAAACCTCTTCATCTCCACATAAGAAGGGCAACCTACATCCACTTGAATTTTCTTACTGTATTCATTTTACTCCATACCCTTCCCCCCAACGCCAAAATCACGATTCCTTGATGTCTACCAATGTGGGCTACTTACGAAACTCAAATCGCCAACATTCTCCTCCGAATGCGAAAATATATTGTTGACTCTCACTTACATAGGTAGAAATGATCATCAGAGTAAAATGCGAGAAATCAGAGCTCGAACGGAGACATTCAGGTGTTCTTTCTTCCCGCGCGCTATTCAAGAATGGAATGGGAGATAAATAGTATAACGGTGTTTCGATGAACCCTCTGCCAGGCACTTAAATGTGATTTGCAGAGTATCCCATGTAGATGTAGATGTCCTACTTTTAGTCAAGATATATCACAAATTCCTTTTCTCACCAATTCTGTTCAGTACCTCATTAGTTACGCGATCCACCCACCTAATCTTCAGCATTCTTCTGTAGCACCACATTTCAAAAGCCTCTATCCTCTTCCTGTCTGCACTGTTTACCGTCCATGTTTCACTCCCGTACAAGGCAACACTCCACACAAATGCCTTCAGAAAGGTCTATCTTATGCTTAAATTAATATTCGATTATAAGAATAATTTATTAAAAAACGCTTTCCTTCCCATTGCCACTCAGCATTTTATATCCTCTGTACTGCCCAAGGAACAAAACTCACTTACCATCTTTATTGATTCGTTAGCTAATTTAATTCCTTCACCGTCGCCTGATTTTCTAAAACTGCATTCCGTTACCCTTGTTTTGGTCTTGTTAATGTTCATCTTATATGCTCCTTTCAACACACTGTCCATTCTGTCCAATTGCTCCTTCAGGTCCTTTGTTGTCTCTGACAGAAGTACAATGTTATCAGCAAAATGCAAGGTTTTATTTCTTCAACCTGAGCGTTCTCCAAATTTCTCCTTGCTTTCCTCTATAAGCTTGCTCACTGTACAAACTGAAGATGTTCATTATTGTTAAGATATTCCAGAAGGTAACAGACTATTATGTCTGGATTCCTTTCTATGAATTTTCATTATTCACGTGACATATACATTTATTGTGTCAGAACCGGTTTCACATCGTTAAAGATGAATCTTCAGGTATTTGTATTAATGAAATAACGCATTATACACAGGGTTTATAATAACTAGGATTTAGAAAATTACAAATACCTATTGTACACCAATTTTCATTAGTTCGTGTGGTGGGCAGACTTATTATGACGTGCCAATATTCATGTTGGATGCCGAGTTTTGTGGTGCCCCTCCTTAAAGTTCTTAGAAGGTAAATAAATTTGTATGTCGCATCATTAAGTGGACGTCTATGGGGTAGAAGTCACGGTGCCACGCTGCAGACTGCTAACGAAGATACGAGCTTATGGAATAGGTTCATAGATTTGTGACTGGCAGGAAGACTTCCTAAGTAATAGAACGCAGTACGTTGTTCTCGACTGCGAGTGTTCATCAGAGACGAGTGTATCGTCAGGCGTGCCCCAGGGGAGTGTGATAGGACCGCTATTATTTTCTATCTATATAAATGATCTGATGGACAGAGTAAGTTGTAATTTGCGGCTGTTTGCTGATGATGCTGTGGTGTATGGGAGGGTGTCGTCTGTAACTGTAATAGCATACATGATGACTTAGACAAAATTTCTAGTTCGTGCGAAGAATGGCAGCTAGCTCTCAGTGTGGAAAAATATTAGGTTATGCGCATGAGTAGAAAAAACAATCCCATAATGTTCGAATACAGCAATAATAGTGAGCTTCTTGATGCCGTCGCGTCGTTCAAATATCTAGGCGTAACATTGCAGAGCGATATGAAACGGAACGAGCATGTAAGGACAGTTGTGAGTAAGGCGGATAGCCGACTTCGGTTTATTGGGAGAATTTTGGGAAGATGTACTTCACCTGTAAAAGAGACCGCGTATAAAACGCTTCTACGACCACGTCTTGAGTATTGCTCAAGTGTTTGGGACCCGCAGCAGATCAGTTTAAAAGAAGACATAGAGGCGGTTCAGAGGCGAGCAGCTAGATTTGTTACCGATAGGTTCGACCAATGCGCGAGTTTCACGGAAATGCTCCGGCAACTCAATTGGGGCTCGCTGGAAGAAGTACGACGTTCTTTTCGTGATTTTCTGTTGAGTAAATTTAGAGGGCCGGAATTTGAAGCTGAGTGTAGTACGATCTTGCTGCCGCCTACTTACATTTCGCGTAAAGATCACAAAGACAAGATAAGAGAAATTAGGGCTCGTACGGAGGCATATAGGCATTCTTTTTTTCCTCGTTCAATTTCGGAGTGGAATAGGAAAGGAAATGCCTAGTAGTGGTACAGTGTACCCTCCGCCACGCACCTTACGGTGAATTGCGGAGTATGTATGTAGATGTAGATGTAGATCTAGTGGGTATGAAAGTCACCGTGAGCTAGAATTTTCAAGGCGAAAGCATTAAAGAAAAGCGCTACTCACCAAGTTCACTTCCTAAAATGCTTTATTAGATTGAAAGTTGTTAGCGTGTTGCATCTCCCCAGAATCAAAAGTAAGAAAGGGTTGAATCATTAGGTTCACTTCATACCTGGTTAAAAATGTTAACAAAAACCTGAGAAACATAAAACACTTGTAAATGAAAAACAATGAGGGCTGAAAAAATAATACGGCCTTTTTTAGTGGAAAGAACTTTTTGACTTATCAGAAGCGGTTTGTGGTTAAAAGTCTGTAGTTTGATGTATAAAAAGTACTTAGATCTTAGGGACCACTAGGTGCGCGTTCGGCATAGAAGTGTTATTCTCGTTAACCCTCGCACTGCACACTGGGGTCCTAGGGACCCCAGCGTAATTTGTGTTATGTATTACAGAGAGTAAGTTGGCTAAGAGTTTTTGAAACTTGGCGCATATTAGGTTGGTAACACTGCCTACACGTACGTGATGTTAACCCAAATATCCGCATTGTTGTTGCACTACTGTCAAGCTGTAAAGATTGCTGAACGCCCGTGGGGTCTTGATTACCCCAGTGTGCATTCCGTGTAGCTCATTTATGGTTCACTATATTCGAGAAAGAGGTACACAAAAACAAAAATGTGTTGCCAGGATTGTAAAAGGGCGATCTGTGATGAACATAGAGCCATAATTTGTACCGAGTGTAAAAAAAAAGTCAAATTTTTGTTAAGCTTGTGGGACTTAACTACGGGGTCATCAGTCCCTAAACTTACAAACTACTTATGAACTGCTTACGAACTAGGACAGCAGAAATATCCATGCCCGAGGGGAGATTCGAACCCCCGACCGGAGTGGTCGTGCAGACCGAGAATGGAGCGCCTCAGTCCCCTCGGCCACCGCGGTCGGCTACCGAGTGTCCTCAGTGACAATGTAAGTGGTGACTGATATATTAGTTACAGTTTTTGACATTATTCTAATATACATTACTTTCATCTTTCTTATATGTTTTTGCACAAATATGCTGCAATAGTAATTTTGTAAACATCATATGCCAAAATATACTGTAAATATCAAATAAGCCATTATATTACATTACAATATATTACCTTGTACATGGAAGTTCAGACTCTGGTTGAATTTATACATAATTTTGAAGTGTACCATATATCAAATTTGTAAATACCATATGTTACTCATTGTAATAACTAAATAAAGTCATTAAGATATTCTGTTGCATTATATACTTTCAAATATAAGAAGGCTAAACATATAGAAATACAAAACATTTTTATTAATAATACTATGCACATTTTATAAATATCATGGGTGATTCATAGTTGTAATAATAAATAAATCACTACAGGTAACTAAATAGTTATTTACAATGTTACAGATACATAAGACATTCAAATGTATATATTAATGAGCTTGGAACACTTGATATATGATAAAAAATTTTCTGGGGTCTAGTAGACCTCAGTGTGCAGTGGAAGGTAATTGAAAACAATTGTGCGGTGCGAGGGTTAATAAGCTAAGAGAATGGAACAACCACGTAAATTACTACTCCTAAGTGAAATAATTATAGTATATGTGGCGCGTAGCGCCATAACTTACCACGAAAGGTCCCATAGTGAAAGAAGAGTATCATTCAATAATCCCACGAGTGCAATAGTTCTGAATAAATATTGCTGTCCTTTAAGATCGTGACATATGGGAAAATCTCCCATAATGGTCACCTATGGACCAATACGGACTGAATGTTATGGGCGAAAATGTTCAGAATAAGTTTCTTGCCAAATTCAATTATGGCTGCTATGAAATGTTACAAGAAAACTGAAAGAAAAGATTCTGCTCTACTGTCACCCTTTTACATCGCTTATTGACATTAATTTGAAATTGAGACCAAGCAAGCGAGTTTTTTTTTTTTTCGAGGTAATATTTGAAGGAAATTCGTTTACTAAATTAGAACATGGCAGACAAAGCGAATCGTGTGCTAAACATATGAATGTGCAGCCACGCTGTAGTTCTAAGCTGAGACACCAGAGTATACATCCAATTTTGTATAGAGACTAGCTTATACGCCCGTGCTTCGCAACGGTTATTAAAGAAGGTTCTATGTATATCATGGTTCTTTGGGTTCCGGACGTAGGTCAGCAAAACCACAATCCTTGTGGGATCTCTCTGTCAATAAACCCAGTTCTCCTAGCCAAGATGTCAAATTTAAGTAGAAGTCATTGTCGAAAACGAAGAATGTTCATAAACTTTTTCATAGTAAGAGTGAAATTAATTTAAGTCCGTGCTTCGAAACAATGTAAATTCAATGTTAGGTTGTGTTCATAAAGTTACACATTGCAACAGCAGCGCCGAAAGCGACTGGCAAATTACATTTCTGAAAACGATATTGGGTATGTGCGAATATTGATTTGTAACAATTTTCACAAATATCTTCTTGAATAGGAATTTGGAATGAATTGTAAGACTGTGTGAATCATGAGACACTATACAAAAGAGTTTCACGTGAAAGTGCTGGTCATAATGAGATGTGACAACAACGGATTTATCTGATTCGGTAAAATTTTACTTCCTATCCAGGCGGTCTCGTGTTTCTATGTTGGCAACATCAATAACACGATAAAAAATCGTTGTAAAGATGACCGAACCTCACAGAGTGTAGATAAATACTGCTGTTCCTTGTTAATGCTTGATTTCACGACCAAATATTTGCGTGTCACGCGATTGCCTTATGGCGATGTCACATGATTCTCGTTATTCAACATCCGTTGCCAACATTATTACAGGAGGCCGCCGGGATATGAGTAGGACTACGTCGCATAGTTTTTCTTGACTCATCTGTCAAACGATAACACCTTTCACAGCAGAGAGTGTCGCGGCTATATCATTAATGTATGTCTGTGTTTCCACCACGCTTCCACGACAGTGATCATGTTCCACGAGTATTTTTATCTTTGAGTCTATCTCTTCGACCATAGATACTAACAGACCAGCCAAACACCAGAGCGGCTATACATATGGCGTGGTTCAAACATATGACCACGTGACTGTTGGCAAACATTAGCCGGATATAATAAACAACTAGACCGTTTTCAAGAAATGTCATTATTTTAAACTAATAATACTTTCTCTTGGAATTTAATGTTACTTGCCTTCTCAAAAAGCTCTGTTTAATCCTAGGCAAAGCCGTATCACATCTGTACATTGCCACGTGACTGTTGGCAAAATAATGGATTAGCTGCAGAGATGTTGGTGCCATGAATACGATGCCGTGCCCAGTCTACCATTATCTATGGTCGAAGGTCTATCTGGATTTTTATCTTTGTTTTGTGTCTCTGTTCATAGTCAGTAATGTGTGGTTGACGGAAACATGTGATCTATTTAAAAAAATTGCGTATTTGATATTCCTCGTCGTTATTAAAGCCTGAAAGGACCGCATTGTCTGACGATTGAAAGAATAAACAGATTTTGACTCGTACCGTAAAGTTCGTAAGTCACAGAGTATATAGCTTTTCCTAAGAGTATTTATTGCATATTTTGCGAATTTTCGCTTGTCACACTCACCCACTGCCAAACACCGCGACCAAACTCCTTTACTAACATCAATAGACCAAGGGCTATCTACCACCACAACCACGAGTGGGTGGCAGTATGTGGTCATGGAGAAAAGTCTGTCAGCACGTACACACATAAGCCTTTTATATATAGATTAGTGTATGGCTGTACTGCATAATAAACGCTGTAATATCAACCTTTCTGCCCGTTGGAAGTTGGATTACGTACGAAGAAATCTTGTGGCATCGTACCTCAAAATGAGTTTGAAAATTTTCACACATGACCTTCAATCCATGAGGACGGACGCCTTGAGTTAGTACTTCTTCTATCCCTTCAATCTCTGTCCTTCTCCTTCTATCTAATAACATGTTCTGTTTATCAGAGAATATATAATAAAAAAGGCTGCTTTACATAAATACGAAATTTTAAGTACACTAACATTCATTCGATTCACAACTTTACCACAATCTAACATATACAGTCACGACACTCCCACAGATTTTTGTTATACACTGCGATAGCAGCGCTCCAAGCAACCGGCAAGCTACGTTTCTAAATACAAGAGTTGATGATTGCGAATAGTATCGTTTAAATTGACTTCAGCATACTTTTTACATTAGGGAACGTATGTAGTGCCTTATAAATAGGTAATAATTTAAAAATAGCTCCCCATTCGTCTTTCTTAGGTTTCGTAAGATCCCTGATAAGGTACGAAACGGTACATTACAGAACAGTTAATTTACAATCATCCTGTATCATACAGTCTTTAAATGAGTAATTTTATTTTCTATTAAAAATAAAGATGCCTAGGAAACACCTGGAGACATGTCCTTTAGCAGACACGTCAATTTGCACACAGGAACGTTAACTATTCTTCATTACAATTCCAGTAAAATCGGTGAGGGTGGAACATAGGAAATGTATATAAAATGCAATACATTCGGTATTTAACATACCAAACCAACCATCACAGCTGTAGCTGAAGGAAAAACGTCACAACATGGCAATATAACTATAAAAGCAAGGAAATTGTTTTCCAACAATGAAGAACCCAGTTCCACAATTGTTGCTACATCTGCACCACAAACAGCAAGAATCATCGAAAGATTGGTTTTTTAGAGCTAAAGTAATTACACGTAAAAGAATATGCACGTATAAGAAAGACGAGAATCATTAGACTCCATACCGAATTGATACACATCAAAACTGGCTGTCATAGTAAGAACAGACAATATAGAAATTAATTATACCATTATGTTTATATGCAACTTACTTTTATTGGAATATGTTGCAAATATACATACATTCGTAAGTATTTGTTCATGACAGAGTTGCTCTTTATACCACTGACTCATTTAAATTAGGATGTTTTTATATTAATTTCCGCATTATGTTTGTCTCTCGATATTTTAATAATGTTTGTAACGCAAAAATTGTAGTAAGTATTTCGTTAATTACGTAAAAAAGCGATTATAAACAAACATCACTTCTTCGGCAGCTTGCCCACCGCTAGGAGCGCTAGTGTCGCAGCAGCTGTCAGTTGGTAACAATTTTTACAGCAGTGAGGGTCGTGAGTGTATATGTTAGACTGTGACTTTACTATAAACAATATACGAGGGTAAGTCAATTATTATCCGCAATCTAGTTATATTTTTGTTTATGTTGGTAGTACTGTCCTTTTACGTTGGTGACGCATGCTTTGTTTATTTGCTGATATATCTTTGCAATTTTCAAGCTGCTACGTTAGTTTCGTTGTCGCTGCCGTGCTGTTAATCATGGCTGCTCCGCTGTCTATTTGCACCAAAGACGAGCAACGTTCAGTGATACGTTCTTTGTGGGCGGAAGGTGTATCAGGGGCCGAAATTCATAGAAGACTTTCAGTACAGTAGGGAAGCAGTGTTTTGCCACAACGAAGTGTGTACGAGTGGATTGAAAAATTCCGAAATGGTCGCACGAGTGTTAAGCACGATGAAGGAGCCGGACGACCGTTTACCGCCACAAATGAAGAAACCATTTGTCGTCCACGGTGGCCGAGGGGACTGTGGCGCTCCAGTCGCGGTCTGCACGGCCACTACGGTCTGGGGTTCGAATCCCCTTTCGGGCATGGATATATGTGCCGTCCTTAGTGTTAGCTAGTTCATAAGTAGTTTGTAAGGTTAGGGACTGATGACCCCGTAGTTGCGTCCCATAAGCTTAACAAACATTTGAACATTTTGAACAAAGAAGCAATTTAACTCTTTCATCCGCCGAAGTTGAATAACTCGAACTCAAATCAATGACACTAGTAAACAGGTCAATACATTCAATCACACTCAATAACACACACTGAGAAAATGCGTCCCTTGTATCAGAAGTAAACATATCAAAATTCGCGCGACGTCATCATCGACCACGTTTCATATATCGATAGGTGCGCGGCTATTTCGATGTAAAGCTTTCTTGTAAATTACCCAACTGCTCTTCCAGGTCCTTTGCTGTCTGTGACAGAATTACAATGGTTTTTATTTCTTCACCCTGAACTTTAATCCCTGTTGTTGTTGTTAAGGTCTTCAGTCCGGAGACTGGTTTGATGCAGCTCTCCACCCTACTCTATCCCGAGCGAGCCTTTTCATCTCCTCATAAGAACGGCAACTCACATCCACTTGAATCTGCTTACTATACGCGTCTCTTGGTCTCCCTCTGCGATTTTCACCCACACAGTTCCTTCCAATTCTAAATTTACGATTCCCCGATATCTAATAATGTGTCCTACCAAGCGATCCCTTCTTTTAGTCAGGGTATGCCAAAAATTCCTTTTCCCGCCAATTCTGTTCAGTACCTCTTCATTAGTTATGCGATCTACCCACCTAATCTTCAGCATTCTTCTGTAGCACCACATTTCAAAAGCCTCTATTCTCTTCCTGTGCGCATTGCTTATCGTCCATGTTTCACTCCCGTACAAGGCAACACTCCATACAAATGCCTTCAGAAAAGACTTCCTTACCCTTAAATTAATATTCGATGTTAGCAAATTTCTCTTTTTCAAAAATGCTTTTCTTCCCATCGCCATTCTGCATTTTATATCCTCGGTACTGCGACCATCGCATGTTATTTTACTACCCAAGTAACAAAACTCATCTACCACCTCCATTGTTTCGTTACCTAATCTAATTCCTTCACCATCGCCTGATTTTCTAAGACCGCATTCCATTATTTTTGTTTTGCTCTTGTTAATGTTCATTTTATACGCTCTCTTCAACACACTGTCCATTCCATTCAACTGCCCTTCCAGGTCCTTTGCTGTCTCTGATAGAATTACAATGTCATCAGCAAAACGCAATGTTTTTATTTCTTCACCCTGAAGTTTAATCCCTATTCCAAATTTTTCCTTGCTTTCCTTCGCCGCCTGCTCGATGTACAAATTGAATAACATCGGAGAAAGGCTACAAACCTGTCTTACTTCCTTCCCAACTGATGCTTCCCTTTCGTGCCCTTCGAGTCTAATAACTGCGGTCTGGCTTTTGTACAAGTTGTAAATAACTCTCCTTTCCCTGTATTTTACCCCTGCTGACTTCAGAATTTGAAAGAGAGTATTCCAGTCAACATTGTCAAATGCTATAATCCCTATTCAAAATTTTTCCTAAAGCAGTGTATTTATAGATATATCTGCTGTAAATTCGTCACTTCATCTGCTCCATCCGCCCACCAGGTATCCCAAACATCAATAACGCCACCCGTAAATTGTTAGAGTGTGTCATTAGCTACTTTTTAAGTTCAAAACTCATTCCTGGCTGTTGTTGTTGATATTACTTGAAACTGTGGAATCGCAGCACGTCGTCCGTATACAGGCGAGAGGCAGCACGCACTGTGCGAAAAAAAAAAATTAAATGTTTGTTAAGCTTATGTGACTTAACTACGGGGTCATCAGTCCCTAAACTTACAAACTACTTATCAACTACCTTGTACTAAGGATGGCACAAATATCCATGCCCGGGGGGGGGGGATTCGAACCCCCGACCGTAGTGGCCGTGCAGACCGAAACTGGCGCGAGTAAGTAAATTCAATTTCGAAGTCTGTCATCAGGTAATAAACCGTACTTTCTACAAAATTGCCCACTTTTGTCCACCGTCGACAAAGGAGCAATTAAACTCTTTCATACCGCCGAAGTTGAATAACTGGAACTCAAATCAATGACACTAGTAAACAGGTCAATATATTCAGTTACACTCAATAACACATACTGAGAGAATGCGTCCCTTGTATCAGAAGTAAACATATCAAAATTCGCGCGACGTCATCATCGACCATCGACCACGTTTCATATATCGATAGGTGCGCGGCTATTTCGATGTAAAGCTTTCTTGTAAATTACCCAACTGCTCTTCCAGGTCCTTTGCTGTCTCTGACAGAATTACATTGTCATCAACAAAACGCAATGGTTTTTATTTCTTCACCCTGAACTTTAATCCCTATTCCAAATTTTTCCTAAAGCAGTGTATTTATAGATATATCTGCTGTAAATTCGTCACTTGACCTTCTACATCTACATAGATACTCTGAAAATCACATTCAAGTGCCTGGCAAAGGGTTCATTAACCACTTTCATAACTTTTCTCTACCGTTCCATTCTCTAATAGCGCGCGGGAAGAGGGAACACCTAAATCGTTCCGTTTTCGATCTGATTTCTCTTATTTTATTGGGATGGTCATGTCTCCCTAAGTAGGAGGGTGCTAGCAAAATATTTTCACATTCATAAGTAAAAGTCGGTGATTGAAACTTCGCGAACAGATCACGTCGCAATGAATAACGTCTTTCTTTTAATGATTTCCACCCCAATTCGTGCAACATTTCCGTGACGCTTTCCCACCCGTAACGTGAAAGAACAAAACGAGCTGCCCTTCTCTGAACCTTCTCAATGTCTTCCATCAGTCCCACATGGTGAGGGTCCCACAAGGGGCAACAGTACTCCAGGAGAGGACGCAAAAGTGTGATGTAGCCAGTCTTTTTGGTGGAGCTGGTGCATCTTCGAAGCGTTCTGCCGATGAAACGTAACCTTTGGTTCGCCTTCCCCACAAAATTTTCTGTGTGTTCTCTCCAGTCAAAGTTGTTCGTAATTGTAGCTCCTAGGTATTTGGTAGAATCTACGACCTTAAGGTTTGACTGATTTATCGCGTAATTAAAGTTCAGCGGATTTCTTTTAGTGACCATGTGTATTACTTCACACTTTTCTTTATTTAGTGTCAATTGCCAATTTTCGCACCAAGGAGAAATTTTGTCTAAATCGCTTTGCAGTTGCTTTTGATCCTCTGTTGACTTCACTAACCGATAAACGACAGCATCATCCGCCAATAGTCTAATGGAGCTATTCAGATTGTCTCGTAAATCGTTTATAAACACGAGGAAGAGTAATGGACCTATAACGCTTCCTTGTGGAACGCCAGATATCACTTCTATTTTACTCGATGACTTACCGTCAATTACAACGAACTGTGTCCTTTCTGATAGGAAATCGTGAATCCAATCGCACAATTGGGGAGATATTCCATAAGCACGCAATTTCATAAGAAGCCGCTTGTGGGGTACAGTGTCAAAAGCCTTCCTGAAATCCAGAAATATGGAATCTATTTGAGATCCCTTGTCGATGGCACTTAACACTTCATGTGAATAAAGGGCAAGCTGTGTTTCGCAAGAGCGATATTTTCTGAATCCGTGTTGACTATTGGTTAATAGGTCGTTCTCTTCCAGGTAGTTCATAATATTCGAACAAAGTATCTGTTCCAATATCCTACTACAAATCGACGTCAATGAGATAGGCCTGTAATTTTGGGAATCACTCCTATTGCCTTTCTTGAATATTGGAGTAACTTGGGCAACTTTCCAGTCTTTGGGTACGGACTTTCCGCTGAGTGATCGGTTGTAAATTATAGCTAAGTACGGAGCTAATGCATCAGCATACTCTGAGAGGAATCTAGTTGGTATACAATCTGGCCCGGAAGATTTATTTTTGTTTAGTGACTTAAGTTGTTTTACTACTCCAGGAACATCTACTTACAAATAAATAAACAAATACCCGGGCAGCGTCGGGTTTTCAGATAGTTACTTATATAGTTTCAGAAGTCATTCCTCGGCCTTGTAGTTGATATTACTTGAATCTGTGGCACCGCAGCGCGTCATGCGTATACAGGCGAGAGGCAGCACGCACTGTGCGTATATGCGCCCCATCCCCGCTACACACACGCCCGGCTCGCACCCTTGCAAGCAGCCATAAAATATTTAGACAGCGCGTGAATCACGGCTGCGTTTCTTGCCCGCCGTAATTGTATTCATTTTCAATTAGCAGCACAAACAGGCCGTGATGGAGCTAGCGGTAAGCGTGGGGGTTGCGAGCATATATGCGTACTGAAATATGGAGGGTGGCGAGGGGTGCACAGGGGGAATGCCACTCTAGCGGCCGAGGGGTGAGTTTTTTTATCTTGTTTTGTTTTTTTGCTACCCACACCCCGGGGGGTGGCAGAAATGAATAGCGTCAGAGGGACAGTATAAATCCAGCATGGGCACTCTGCGAGATTCTTTCATAGCCACGTGTGAAACAGGGGGGTTGGACAACTATATGGAAACACTGTGCTGAGTATGTGTTTGGCAATTAGTACAGGCGCCAATTAAACGTGCAGTGTGCTGTGGCAGTTGGTAATGAACGAACTTTCGCAGAACTCTCATCACGTTGAAGGTGTAAATCTTCAATTGTTCAAATGTTTGTAAAGCTTATGGGACTTAACTACGGGGTCATCAGTCCCTAAACTTACAAACTACTTATGAACTAGCTAATCCTAAGGACGGCACAAATATCCATGCCCGAGGGGGGATTCGAACCCCCGACCGTAGTGGCCGTGCGATGTAAATCTTCGGCCGCGATGGCCAAGTGGTCTGCGGCGCGGCAGTCACGGTCTGCACAGCCCCTACGGTCGAGGGTTCGAATCCCCCCTCGGGCTTGGATGTTTGTGTCGTCTTTAGTATAAGGTAGTTGATAAGTAGTTTCTAACTTTAGGCACTGATAACCCCGCAGTTAAGTCCCTTAACCCTAGCGCCGCGGTATTTGTTTTATTTGTTTAATATATCTAGTTGTTGGAGTAAAGAACCAACAATTTAGGTAGTTGTAGAAAAATATCTAGAGTATATGCTGTCACAGTTTTATAATTTTTGTGAATTATTTCAATTTGCCTATTACATTTAATTTAAGTGCGGGCAGTTTTTGCCCCCCCCCCCCCTTAGACATCGGTGAGACACCTTTTCTCATTAACATATTTCTCAGTACAACACAAAGAAATGCAGTTTCTGACTGTTGGTACCGCTGTATTACGTTCCCATTGTATTGAAATAAATCTCCATTGCTGTTAGAGCAGTTCTACATTACTTGAAGTTCTAATAAAATGTCTCGTCAGTATCAGAATTACTGCAACAGTTCAAGCTGTTGACTTGTATTCAAGAGGAAGATGTCACAACTGTTTGAAGACTAAAAACTTTGAAAGGGAAAAGAACTAGATGACAAAAGTGTCTATTGTTTGTTAAAGGTGTTCCAAGCATGTGTGTTCCACTCATTCCACAAAAACAATTATATGCACAAATTGTGAAATTGAAAGTGAAAGTGAGTAGGAAGGAAAACCTCAATTGTAATTTTTACTTTGATTTTCTGTTTTCGTATTTGTGGTTTGGTATTGTACGTTCTGTATGATTTCTTAATACTAGTCTCATGTATATCTGTTACTTTCATGATAAAAATTTAATATCATTTCTCGTATTCATTACTTTATTTGTTGTGTTTGCATCTGTTATAATGTTTCTGATAACTATGGAAAGGGTGTTGCAACCTAAAAAAGAAATTCCTAGTTCATTAAATAATAAAAATAAATAAATAAATTGTTAAAAAGTGCAAAGAACGTGAGGGCAATTCCCCCCCCCCCCCCCTTAGACATCCATGTGACAGATCCGAGCTTATTGGTGCTAGGGTTAAGCTTAACAAACATTTAAACATTTTTTCAATCTCTGCATCAATCAAAGGTCGAAAATAAGCACCAGTTTTCCGATTTACGCCCATCTGTGTGATAGAAGGTAGACACAACAGCTAGAAAGATGTAACGCATTGTAGCCAATTAATGTGTTCGCACAACCTGACGGTACTAATACGTCCACTTTATAATTTCCACTTTATCTCAGTTACTTGTTAATATAATGCTTCAAACTATTATCAAAAAACAAAGAGGGTAGGTACTAACATTGGAAAACCGAAATGAAATTTCAATAAATTGCGCACAAAGCCGAACAACAGCGTGGAAAGAAACACAATCTTCTGTTTTCACAGAAGCGCGCGAAAAACTGTGGGGTCTAGCTGCCACACATGTCTATACATAGACCAAAGATAACATATAGTGCACGTGACGTCATTCTACTGAGAGTTGTAGTTCTTATCCTTTGTAGTGGATATTAATCGTAGATTTAAAGAATAGAACGTCTTATCGTATTCTTTTTACAACTTTAGTAGTACGTTGCCATTAGTTCTACGCAATTGCAAATATTAATGCAATGGGTACAGTTTTTACACGTGTAAAACTTATTGAGTGTTCTTTTTACAAGCAGTAGAACTGCAGGTTTTAAGCAGAAGAGTGTTTTCGTTGTACTGTGAGTCTTTTAGTTTGTAGTTTACACAGGAGTAGAAGACCAAACATCAGTTTGACAAGCAACATCAATTATCTTACGATTCCTCAAGAATACACGTGTAACGATTTGTTGTGCTTTTGTAAGAACTAAAATGTTTACATCGATAATGATCAATTTTAACAACCTTTTATCCTTTCAGAATTTTTCCACAGACGGTGATGCCAAAACGTAAAACAAGGAAAATATTGCCTTTTAACATTATCAATAATTGGGTGAGGAAACATCATCGATGCACTCGACAACAAATGGTTTTGTCGGTATAATTAACAGTTTGTATGTATTTTTAGCTTTGTATAACGTTATTGAAAGAGATTTGCACCAGAAATGATTTAGCCTACATGCGGACATACAAACTCGATCAAGAGCAGCTTGAATAATATTCCCATCGATAATCACATTCGTAAGTTGCAAAAAGTAAAAGATTCATAGTACATCACAAACACTGAGTGTAAGTAAGTCTGTTGGTTGTTAAAATAACTGACAATAATATTAATCTGGGGACATGTAAAAAGGATAACCGCCGCATTAATATTAGTATGGAGAAATAACGTCCTCTTGACAGCTACATGTATACTATGAATAAGACAAGTCGTTTCATGTTAAACTGGCTCTTAATTTCACCTGTAAATTAGAAAAACTGTTGTTCATAGTGACGAAACGTCAGTCACCTGACTCGGAGCAATTTTAGATGTTGGTTTCAAACCATAACACGGCAGAGATAGGGATACGCCACAGAATATATGTTTGTGGGATACGCCCAGTGATCTCTACACTACATGGATGATGAACTTCAGAGGTTCGTTCAAAGAGCTGCAGGACTGCAGCTTCCTGCAACTTCTTCCTGCAGCAGCAAAGCAGATACTACCGCGCATGCGCGGTACCGATGACGTCAGTCAGGCTGCAGGAGGAAATTTTCCCTGCAGCTCATGCAGCCAGCAAGCTGCAGGACGCTGCAGCCGGGAGCTTCCTTGAACAGCTGGCAGGCTGCAGCAAGCTGCAGGATTGCTCTTTGAACACGAATTTCCGTACTGCGCATGCGCGGTTGCAGTCCTGCAGCTCTTTGAACGAACCCCAGATGTCTGGGCGTGCCAGTCATAGATGCTAATATTCCATTTCTTGCCAAATTCAAATATGGCTGCTATGAAGATTTAGAAGAAAACGAGAAGAAAATACGTTTTGATTACGCTTCCAAGTTAGCCTATTACATCGCATATTGACATAAATTTAAAACGAAGAGGTAAGCAAGTAATTCTTTGTCACGTAATAAATTTTGAAAATTCGCATGCCAAATTAAAACATGACGGTCAATGCGAAAACGTGTAGAAAACATCTGAATGTGCAGGCACCTTCGACCACAGATACTAACAGACCGGCCAAACACCAGAGCGGCTATACATATGGCGTGGTTCAAACATATGACCACGTGGCTGTTGGCAAACATTATCCGAATATAACAAACAACGCAACTGTTTTCAAGAAATGCCATCATTTTAAGCTAATAATACTTTCGCTTGAAATTTAATGTTTTCTGCCTTTATAAAAGCTCTGTATAGTTCTAGACAAAGCTGTATCACATCTGTACATTTCCACGTGACTGTTGGCAAAATAATGGTTTAGCTGCAGAGATGTTGGTGCCATGAATGCGATGCCGTGCCCAGTCTACCAGTATCTATTGTCGAAGGCAGGCACGCTATAATTATATGCTCAGAGAGCAAAGTTATACATCCAGTTTTTATAGAGATCACTCATTGATCTCTATACACTCTGGATGTTGAACTTCTGCTGTCTTAGCGTGCCAGGCAAAGATATTCATATTTAGTTTCTTGCCAAATTCAAACATGGCTGCTAAGCAGCATTTCAAGAAAAATAAAAGAAAATATGTCTCGATTCGGCTCCCATATCAGCCTATAACATCGAATATTAAATTCCAAATCGAAAGGTAAGCAAGCAACTCTTTGTCACGTAATAACTGATGGAAACTCGTTTGGCAAATTTAAACATGGCGGACAATGCGAAATCGTGTGCAAAACATATGAATGTGCAGGCACGCTGCAATTATATGCTCAAACACCAGAGTTATACATCCAGTTGGTATAGAGATCACTGAGATCACTGGATACACCCAGTCTATGTTATCTTTGGTCTATGTATCGCACAGTAACATCTCTGAAACCGTAGAGCAGAGGTGCTGCTATGTCCCGACAGGCTTTCAGATAACTATAAGAAAATAATGCGAGTCAAAACTTACTGATAATTTTAAGTACCGTCATGCAACAAATGGTTAAACTAAGGCAGATTTTGAAGTTTTTTGTAAGACTGGCTGTTTGTCTTGAAACGCTAATTCACGCTGCAGAGCAAATTTCTGCTTGGATGCGATACGAGAGTAATAGTTCGATTGCTGGCGCTCCTACTGGACTTTAAGATTCGATAATCCGTAGGACAATCAATTTGAAAATAGAATCATCCCGAACACGTCGTACCCTGGGAAGCACACAGAGGCTAGTTGCCAAAAGTACAAAGGCATTTAAACAATCGTTCATGTCACGGTACGATCGGGAACTAATATGTTTTGCAGTGATTTGTCAGTCTCTACCACGCACTTCATAATTGTTCTCGGAGTGTGGATCTGTATGCAGGAACCATCTACCCATTTTTGTTACTACTTTCACATACACACACACACACACACAAAAATGTGCTCGCCTTTTACACGATGTTTATAAGGGTTGATTTAAAATCTGTAATTCAAATGTATTACATTAAAAGATAATTTGGTAGAAGCGATGCACATTGAATTGACGGCCTATTGTCAACATGTATCGAACAGACGAGCATCGCAGTGTCGTGTATCGAACACACGAACGTGTTTGAGAAAAGTGCTTTATCGTTTCATTGCTTGTTTTCGTACAGAACTATAAGCTGTACTCTTAGTTTCCAGCCTAATCAGATTCTTTAAAACTACACTCGTGAAATATAATACAGAACTGCTATCCAGGAGTGCTAGTCTTGCGTGTTTGCAAGAGAGCTTCTGTGAAGTTTGGAAAGTAGGAGGCGAGGTACTGGCGGAAGTAAAGTTGTGAGGCGGCACCGTGAGTCGTGTCGGGGTAGCTCAGTCGGTAGAGCGCTTGCCCGCGAAAGGCAAAGGTCCCAGGTTCGAGTCCCGGTTCCGGCACGCAGATTTAATCTGCCAGGAAGTTTCATATCAGCGCACACTCCGCTGCAGAGTGAAAGTTTCATTCTGGAAACATCCGTTAGGCTGTGGCTAAGCCATGTCTCCACCATATCCTTTCTTCCAGGAGTGCTAGTCTTGCGTGTTTGCAAGAGAGCTTCTGTGAAGTTTGGAAAGTAGGAGGCGAGGTACTGGCGGAAGTAAAGTTGTGAGGCGGCACCGTGAGTCGTGTCGGGGTAGCTCAGTCGGTAGAGCGCTTGCCCGCGAAAGGCAAAGGTCCCAGGTTCGAGTCCCGGTTCCGGCACGCAATTTTAATCTGCCAGGAAGTTTCATATCAGCGCACACTCCGCTGCAGAGTGAAAGTTTCATTCAGGAACTTAAAGATTACAGCTTAAATTCTTGCGAGTAAACAAGCACTAGAGCTCCTAAATACCCAGGCTGAATCGTCCGCCATGTTTTCCCCATCACGGTTGGAATCGCGCTGCACTAACAGCGTAGAGGCGCATGCCCTGCCATCTTTCACAAACGATTTCGCAAAAACCAGTTGGTAGAAATATTTAAATTTTCCGCTACCTAAATCTTTATATTTCAGCATTGCGACGTAATGCTTGTCATTTCGTTAATAGTCATAGTTAATAAGATATTGGCTTCGAAATAAGAGACTGCGCTACATTAGGAAAAGTTAGCAGTAAGAAATAAAGGCTGCTATGATATTCCGTTTGGTACTTGTTGCACCATATGTTACTGCGGATGAAACTTTCCTAATGGATTGAATTTTATTTTCGACTTAGGAAGAGATCTTTATTTTTCAATAATACCGCTAAACTTTATTTTATTTAGCGCACTCATTTCCGATGAAGAGGTATCAAAATGATATTTTGACAAATGATAACACGTAATGAGGGGAGTATTTTGCCACATGGATACTGCGCAAAACTTCATTGATTGTTGCGTTATTCAAGGAATACATAGTTGTAGTGTTCATTTCCTCACATAATAAAGCACTCTGTATTGAGATATTTAGAATATCTTTTTCATATAACTGAAAAATTGAAATTGCATATTACATAGAGACACAGCACTTTTGTACTGTGCAACTATTAAATTTACGCCGGCCGCGGTGGCTGAGGTGACTGAGGCGCTCCAGTCACGGTCAGCACGGCCACTACGGTCGGGGGTTCGAATCCCCCCTCGGGCATGGATATTTGTGCCGTCCTAGTTTGTAAGTAGTTCATAAGTAGTTTGTAAGTTTAGGGACTGATGACCCCGTAGTTAAGTCCCATAAGCTTAACAAACATTTGAACATTTTTTTTGAAATTTAATGGATTAAAAGAAGTCAATACCAGTATCTTCAAGTATGGGTGTTATGCAGTAACAACATGTGCCTAATTATTAGGAGTTCTAATACGGAAGACGTGTTACTACTAGACGGGCGGGCGGATCCCAGTGCGTCATATTTAAATGGCGTTTCTCACAAGAGTTTATGTTTGGAGAGGATGAAAATTTGATGTATTTTGAACATTTCATTCACTTAATGTGTTCACCTAACTTCAACAGAGAAGAAGTTCCTCGCACGTGGAAAATTCCGTAACGTCGTCAGAAAGTGCATGGTCGAAAACTATCAGTATATGCTGTTTATAAATTATTGCCGTAAATAAAACTAAAATAAAAACGTAGTGCTTCACGAAGACATTGATGAAAGTTTCACGTTGATACAGTGAGTAATTTGCGAGTGTGAGTGAGTTGAATGAAACGCAAGGATACGCGTGAGCTCCGTCCGGAACGTGGCGACTGCTACAGCGTGGGGAAAAAATGGCGGACAGTTCAGCTCGGGTTTATAGGAGCCTTACAAGCTACGATACCGTTCGGAAACTCGCGTTTCGATATTAATAGCAAGCCATTATCGATAGTAAGTCACAATCGAAAGTAGGCCGTCAATGCGATGTGTAATGTTTCTTACAAATAGCCCCTGGAAATGTGACCCGCAGTTCAGATAAGTAAGCAGATAATCCGGTATTCTCGAAAGATATCGCGACAGTTTAGGAAACAATAGAAGTTCGGGGAAAGTTGTTTGTTGATGGAAGTCGCGGTTGTTTCCGTGGCAACTGCGGGGAGAAGACAAATGCAGCAGAAGTTTCTGACAAACTAGCAGGGCCGATCTTTTTTCTGTAGCTTTGTACTACGGTGAGCTTACCCCCTTCTTTGCGAATTGAGAGTGGCACTTAAAAGGAAGGGCACAGATAGTATATTCGAAATTCGTTTTGCAGGATGTGCTCCTTACAAGACGACGTTAGCTGGGAAGTACGTGCCTACATCGTGGAGTGTCGTTTCCTGTAAGGTAAGTGATCGACTCCAGAGATATGACAGTTCTGTGTAGCGTGACTTCACACTACACTAAGCCGAAGTTGGAAGAATCCGTGAACATCGAAGGAAACGGCATTGCGATCGACATATATCGAACGTTCGAGTCTCGCTTCGCTACCAATGACGGAAAACTGACTTGGCGGAACAGCTGATTTATATAGCTAATTGCGATTTTTTTTTTTTTTTTTTTTTTTTTTTTTTTTTTTTTTTTTTTTTTTTTTTTTTTTTTTGAATTGATGATTTTGTGAAGTTTTGGCTTATCTGAAGACTGGGATATCTGCCGTGACATTGGCTTGTTGTCGTATACGAGCGGATTTGTAGGTGGCGTGAGTGATTATGTTGTGGCTGAGTTGTAGACGATGGTATGCCATGGATTGTGCATTTTGTTCTAATATGCAATTTACGAGGATAACGACAGATTATTTATTATCTACAGTGTGTAAGTGTTTAGATACCATCCCGTATAGGTGTTTTCCGAGACTGTGATTACATCATGGATTAAAGCTGACGAGTGGTATTCCTGTCTTCAGCTATGCCGATATGTCGCTAACATCCAAGGATACTTGCAATCGAAGAACCTCGGAGGTTAGGTATAGGTCAAACAATAAGTTTTTTTTAGTATGTGAGGGCGGCTAGCACCCGAATCTCCGGTTCAGAAACACTAAATCGTTTACAGTTACAGTTCGATATAATATGTTCAAATGTTTGTTAAGCTTATGGGACTTAACTACGGGATCATCAGTCCCTAAACTTACAAACTACTTATGAACTACTTACGAACTAGGACGGCACAAATATCCATGCCCGAGGGGGGATTCGAACCCCCGACCGTAGTGGCCGTGCAGACCGTGACTGGAGCGCCTCAGTCCCCTCGGCCACCGCGGCCGCTCGATATATTATACCATTCTTGGAATATACCCTTATTTCTTTCGGTATTTCAAATGGCAACAACATACTGAGTGGGAAAACTGAAGAAATGTCACAAATTCAACGCACTCAAAAATAGAATTTAAATTAACTGCTTCCCGTCTGTCATATTGAACGTGGAGCAAGAATCGAACGTTGGATATATATCGATCGCAATGCCGTTTCCTTCGATGTACACGGATTCTTCCAAATTACCTAATGCGCGTGTTTCTGTATGGTTTTTGCGTGTGTGTGTGTGTGTGTGTGTGTGTGCGAACTAGAGAAACTAGAGAAAAAAATAGAACCATCACTAACTTAAAGACACCGACACGTAATTTTCTGTAATTTGGCAAAAAGATATAATCGAAAATACGACTGTGACGTATCAAAACTATATATATCAAAACTATATATATATAAGCGATATCGTAGCTTATAGTTACATAGAATATGTCATGATTTAAAGGATGTGGTTAGGCATGGACATAAGAGTACAGCTTAAATTATGAGTGAACATAATTACCGCCAGTCTTGCTTCTTCACTCGCGCCAATTTAATCTGTGCATCCTTTAAAATCATGACATGTTTGTAAAAATCATAACATTCGCTCACAACAATTTAAGCTGTACTCTTCGGTTCCTGTCTAAGTACATCCTTTAATATCATAAAAATTGTTTGTTCAATCGGAAAAATTTAAGCTCTACTGTGAAGTTCCTACCTAACAACAACCTTTAAACTCATGACATATTCGTAAAAATAATAACAAACGTCGATGTACCCTTGTATGGTCGGTAAATGAATCATCCTCGTGAAGCGAGCATTTCGTATATCGCCTCTTCTGAACCTCTTAAATCTTACTCGTGTACTTGATATCGATGCTACACTTCTTGATATATCGATCCGTCACAGTCGTACCTTAGATATATATCGTTTTTCAAGCATTCGACCAAACTACGACCATGGTTAAATTTTACTTCACGTCTCGGCGGTCCAGAGAGAATGTTGACAATGGATTCTGAATGCTTTCATTCGTATGAGTTTCGCAACAGCAGATTATGTGATGGTATGGAATATCGAATGAGATTCGTTCTATTATAACACGGAATATACGAACACATTTCGTTATTTGACATTTAATTTTTCTTTTTAATTTAAATTTAGACATTTTCCAGGCAATATCTTCTTACTAAAGCAAAAGTTTTTCATGAACAAGAGTACATACGATAACCAGTTAACCAAAGAGTAGCAACACTTATTTATTCACTTCGTGGACTGCAGGATTAGATACATGGTTTGGCTTTCTAATAATATTAAATATTTTCAAAGATTTTGTGGCATTTTGTTGATTTTAGTGCTGCTTAACGAGGACATTTGTGCCTTTGTGATTCTCATCACAGTTACAAGGAAACACTGTACTTGCATTTTGCAAAAGACAGATTATTCTCGTAAACCCGCGTAGTTAAGATTACGAAGAGTTTTCCCTCTCCTGCAGTCTTCTTGGCCATTATATTAGAAAAATTAATATTCCGCACCTAATTTAACGTTCCGGACAGGGCATTGTGATATGTGATTATATTAACATGACATTAACCTGATTTAAATAAAAGCGTTTACGAGAGTTTCCTGTTATAAAAATTTTAAAAGTTCTCTTATTGTGGCAAAGGCACATATATTTCAATTGATCCACAAAGCACTTCGTCGTGGAAATGGCATTCCCGGTTTAATTGGGTATGATCGATATTCTTCGATGGTCAATAAGTTGTGATGTTTACTGGGAAAATATCGATGATTTACGTCGTTATTATGTTCTCTGAAACATCGATGGTATGGAAACAATATCGGACCATCGATACTTGCATAATAAGTGGAAATGAAAATCTAATAATCTGATATTGGAAATCATTTTATGCCTTCAGTGTGAAATCCAAGGGAAGAAGAATTCTTGTGGGTCAAATCTCACTGCGGCATCGCTTACAATGAAGTGGTCGATATTCTTGCTAAAGAAGCCACAAAATCCGGTATTTTCATCGACCTTAAACTCTCTCCTCTTGAATTATATCGCCTGGCCATGCAGAATGCTTTTCAAGAATGGCAAGAAGAGTGGAATCTATCTCAGTCCTTCAGGGGACAACGTTATGCCTGTGTTCAGCCTATAATTGCACGAAGACCTCGGTTTCATGACGTTCGCTTTCCGCTATGGCTGATAACTACTGTATGCCGTATGCGATTCGACCATGGAAGTTTGGCGACACACCTCCATCGTATTGGAATCACTTCAACCCCATTCTGTGACTGTACAAACACTACAGAAGGTGACATCAATCATATACTCTTGAACTGCTCAAAATGGGAGACGCACAGACAGTCGTTTTTGCATCAACTACGCCGTTTGCAAGTAGAGCTTCCTACGAGTGCCACCATTCTACTCTCTGAGTAATCCGGCATTTACTACACAGGTTTTGAAATTCTTACAAGCTTCCAAGATATGTGTGTAGTGATAAAATTGTACAGTTATCCATCATTTTATGATACTACAATTTACCTTACTTGTATCAATATTTCGAACGGGCTCTGAGCAATTTTATGCCTAGTGTTTCTATTCGCTTCATTCCCTGCCATCTGGTGGCACAAGAACAATTGATTGTATAAAACTACCTTGTAACATTTGCACGTCGCATAATGGACACATTTGTTAAGTTAATTATATGAATTCCTTTTATGTTTGTGACTCCACAATTTTTCGGTCACTAATATACTATATTGTACATACATAGTTCTCCTATCAAAATGACAACCAGTTGTAAAATAATTTACTTGCAACTGTAATGATGATCAAAATGCATTTACGGTTAATTATGTTACTCCATTACAAGAATGTACTGAATGTATGAATATATGTATTATGCTGGCTAATTGGCCGTCAGCTGCCCAAGGCTAAAGAAAAGAAAATAAATTAAAAAAAAAAAATACCATCGATACTTCCATGTTGAAGATTCAACTCGAAGATACGATAAAAATTTGGGTAGGCCTGCAGTCTAGGAGATATATATTACTTACGGTGTCGTCGTAGTGTTGTGTTGGTCACAAAACATTCGCTTCATGGGTAGCAAGGAATACATATCCTGTATTGCACTTTATTTAATTCTCCAGTAAACGGTAAAATTTTACTAATGGCAACGGTGTCGTAGTTTGCTGAAGTTGACAGTGACTACCGTGCTACCGTGCTACCCGTGAAGCGAACATTTTGTGATCAACATAAACACACTACGGCGACGCCGTAAGTAAAATTTAACAGTCGAAGTGGTATCAGTTTATCGCAGTTTCTTACGGCTGTTTTGTCCCGACACAAATAGTTGTTTACAGAGTGACAGCGTCACAAGAGATACTGTATGCGGTATTGCCAGTCTAGCAATGCATGTCAGATGATCTGCTGATGGGTTAAAGTTGAGATCACAGGTAACGGGAGCTTTTATAGCCATTGTCAAGTACGTCTAGATGGGCCTGACGTCCAAATTGCATCAGTCGTGTTCTGTCATGAATGAGTTTATAGCACTGGAATCAGACCGACTGTCTGCCGGCCGCGGTGGCCGAGGGGACTGAGGCGCTCCAGTCACCCTCTGGACGGCCACTACGGTCGGGGGTTCGAATCCCCCCTCGGGCATATTTGTGCGTCCGTAGTTCATAAGTAGTTGATAAGTAGTTTGTAAGTTTAGGGACTGATGACCCCGAAGTTAAGTCCCATAAGCTTAACGAACATTTGATTTGACTGTCTGGTTTGTTGTTTTTGCGAGTGTCTGATAAAATTTCGCGACTTCAAGGCAGACCAGTCGATTGCATGGATCAGGGGCGCCGACTCCGTGGGTGCTCCGGGGCTCGTGCACCCCCCGCCCCCAAGAATTTTTTTGGGGTGCTTAGCGCCCACATACAATTGAGGTGGAAAATAAAAGTGTATAAATTTTTTTAAAAATCGGGAAAAGTCAAAACCTACCTTATGACTAAAGAGGCAATGCAAAACGTGACCATAGCGAGAGAGGATATTTCATACGTGAAAGAAATGATCAGTTTTGTACGCGGGTGCCCAAACGAGTAGTAATGAGTGTCCGTGTTTTACCCACTGTGCTAGCTTTATTCATCCTGAAGCACGTCGGTCCTTTTGATCTTCCAAGTGTACGTATTTATGAACATTCAATTGTGTTCTTTCAGGAGTTTAGCTTGAAGGATCTGATGCTGATGCTTAAGTTAATCGTTTTTCATATATCTTTGTCACTTCCCTTGTTATTAAAATTATAGATTCAGTTGAAATTTGTAATGCTTTTCTCTCAGGCTTAAAAAAACCTTGGACTGTATTAATACTGTCAGAGATGTCATGAAGTTATCTCGAAGTGATGAAAATTTCGATAAGTATGCACCTCTTGCTTGGGACTGACCAAAAAAATGTGACGTCGGACTTCAAAATCTCAAAATATTTCAAAGATTTCTTTAGACCTTGGTGCGGTGTTCTACCAAACTCTTTTGTCAGAAAGAATAGCTTCACACGAAATGCATTAAATTAGTGTACAGTGAAAAATTATTCATTGGTCGTGTAGAAGTTTTGGGGTGTTACTTATATCGAAATATCCACTTCGGCCAATTAGATCGCTTTATTGTAGTGTCCTAATTTATCCATGCTTTCCTTTTCTACCTCCTCCTTCTTCCTTCTATCTTTAAAAGGCCAGACAACTGCCTATTTACTTTCATGAAGTATTGCTCCTTAAAAAATGCATGAACCATGAACATGATTTTTAGGAGGGTTGGTTTCGAACATTTGTGAACCGTGATATACAGCACCCACACCGATTTTCAAAAGTCGGCGCCTCCGGCATGGATGGAGTTACGTGAACAATCAATGTTTGTTTTGTTACTATTTACAATATAATCTGACTAGCCGCGGTGGAGTAGCCGAGCGGTCTAAGGCGCCTTGCTGCGGAGCACGCGGTTGCTCGCCGTCGGAGGATCGAGTCCTCCCTGTTCAAAAATGTTCAAATGTTTGTAAGGCCTATGTGACTCAACTACGGGATCATCAGCCCCTAAACTTACAAACTACTTATGAACTACTTACGAACTAGGACGGCACAAATATCCATGCCCGAGGGGGGATTCGAACCCCCGACCGTAAGTCCTCCCTGGGGCACGGGTGTGTGTGTGTGTGTGTGTGTGTGTGTGTGTGTGTGTGTGTGTGTGTGTGTGTTTGTCCTTAGGTTAGTTTACCTAGGTTTAAGTAGTTTTTAAGCTACGGACTGATGACCACGCAGTTTGGTCCGATAGATTTACACATTTGAATTGATTTAATCTGACCCAGTTACGTTCACTAATCTACCTCTCGATCCCCGTGTTCTAATTTAAAATTAATTAATACTTATGGAAATTCAATACTTCATCTTATTTTTCGTTGTAACACGGCTGTCTCATCTGACAAACATCAACTTTTACATTGTTGTCAGAAGTTTCTTTTCTTGCGGGCCCTTAGCAGTAAATATCTCAGAGAAGCACATTTTAAGTTAATAATTCGTCCAGTTTGCTGCTATAAATATTCATTTATAAAGTACTACAGCTGTTTCGGTTTTTATAGCTATTGTCAAGTAGCTCAAAATCTTATACATATACAGCTTCTATGTAAACATAGAGCATCTCAGTAGTTAACTGTCAAAATACGTAACTGTCCAAAAACAAAACGCAATTTATCACACTAAAATAAAATTACAACCTTATATGAAACTTCCTGGCAGATTAAAATTGTGTGCCGGAACCGGGACTCGAACCTGGGACCTTTGCCTTTCGCGGGCAAGCGCTCTACCACTGAGCTACCCCGACACGACTCACGATGCCGCCTTACAACTTTACTTCCGCCAGTACCTCGCCTCCTACTTTCCAAACTTCACAGAAGCTCTCTTGCGAAACTTGAAAGACTAGCACTCCTGGAAGAAAGGATATGGTGGAGACATGGCTTAGCCACAGCCTAAGGGATGTTTCCAGAATGAATCTTTCACTCTGCAGCGGAGTGTGCGCTGATATGAAACTTCCTGGCAGATTAAAATTGTGTGCCGGAAGCGGGACTCGAACCTGGGACCTTTGCCTTTCGCGGGGCCGCGGTGGAGTAGCCGAGCGGTCTAAAGCACGTTGCTGCGGAGCGCGCGGTTGCTCGCCGTGGAGGTTCGAGTCCTCCCTGGGGCATGGGTGTGTGTGTTTGTCCGTAGGTTAGTTTACCTAGGTTTAAGTAGTTTGTAAGCTACGGACTGCTGACCAGGCAGTTTGGTCCGATAGAATTACAGACATCTGAACATCCTTTCGCGGGCAAGCGCTCTACCACTGAGCTACCCCGACACGAAGTTTCATATCAGCGCACACTCCGCTGCAGAGTGAAAGATTCATTCTGGAAACACCCCTTAGGCTGTGGCTAAGCCATGTCTCCACCATATCCTTTCTTCCAGGAGTGCTAGTCTTGCAAGTTTCGCAAGAGAGCTTCTGTGAAGTTTGGAAAGTAGGAGGCGAGGTACTGGCGGAAGTAAAGTTGTGAGGCGGCATCGTGAGTCGTGTCGGGGTAGCTCAGTGGTAGAGCGCTTGCCCGGGAAAGGCAAAGGTCCCAGGTTCGAGTCCCGGTTCTGGCACACAATTTTAATCTGCCAGGAAGTTTCATATCAGCGCACACTCCGCTGCAGAGTGAAAGATTCATTCTGAATACAACCTTATACGTTTGTCAGTTATATGACAGAATACTACCGATGTATTATGGGCGTCAGGCCCATGTGGACGTACTTGGCAATGGCTATAAAAGGCGAAACAGCTGTACTACATTATAAATAAATATTTAGAGCAGCAAACTGAACGAATTATCAACTTAAAATAAACTTTTACCTTGCGTCTGATTATTTTTACAACTACAACATCAATGTTTTTTTCGATATTTATCGTAAATCGATTTCTATCAACTATATTAACATCGATGTGAACATCGACGCTTTTTCTAAAATCGATCATCCCTAGACTAAAATAATCGAACGAATTTTGTTTATTCTCAAGACAAAACATTTATAAACTGACAGAATCTGATTGGCTACCTGCATCTATCTCGAGATTGGTCAACTGACTTCTCGGTATTCATCATTCATTGCCGACATAGCCAATATTATGTTCCGGAACCGGCGAGCACGGAAGTAAAACTTTACCAAGATAGTACAATGATAGAAGTGCGGCGTGGGCTACTTGCGAAACTCCAATCGCCAACATTCTCCTCCGAATGCGAAAATATATTGTTGACTCCCACTTACATACGTAGAAATGATCATCAGAATAAAATACGAGAAATCAGAGCTCGAACAGAGAGATTCAGGTGTTCTTTCTTGCCGCGCGCTATTCGAGAATGGAATGGGAGATAAATAGTATAATTGTGGTTCGATGAACCCTCTGCCAGGCACTTAAATGTGATTTGCAGAGTAGATGTAGATGTAGAAGTAATTTTGATATATATAGTAGATAATCTGGTAATTTCTAAGAATGCCTGCAATCGAAGTAACTCGGCCTAAAACGATATATATCGAAAGTACAATTCTAAATCGATTACGCTGGCATTGACGTGAGACATGTCAAAAAATTGAATGTTAAGGAACGTTTAATTACATAAAAATAATTTTGACGAGTGTTACTGCAACTCTAAGTTGGTAGGAATATTTTGAATAGCAGAATCTTGATATATTCGTAGGATCTTCATTGCTCCAACTGTCACTGACATAAATTGAAGCTGTGGTAGTACGTATCTACTCAACAACATATTCGGAAGTCGTGGTATTTTCGTAGAGAACTGTTGAATGGTTCAAAAAAAATGTTCAAATGTTTGTAAATCTATCGGACCAAACTGCGTGGTCATCAGTTCGTAGCTTACAAACTACTTAAACCTAGGTAAACTAACCTATGGGCAAACACACACACACACCCATGTCCCAGGGAGGACTCGAACCTCCACGGCGAGCAACCGCGCTCTCCGCAGCGAGACACTTTAGACCGCTCGGCTGCTCCACCGCGGCAATGTTTCTGATGATGTACATTGTAATGTAATTTCGGATAAGCGTTACCGAGTAGGATATCTTCAGAAAAGTACATCAAGAATCATCACTTCTTGTGCTTGACAGTTTTTTTAATTAACAGAAACTAAGTGCAATTCATTCGTCAATAATATTGATTTCTTAACATTTAAAATACTTTTCAATCAAAACTACATAAAGGAAAAGGAAAACTGGCATATCCAGATAGTGACTGGTTCTCGATGTACTTTGAAATCTTTCGTAGTGACTCTAGAGAAGTACATCGAGAATCTGTTACTACATGGATGTGACAATTTTCATTTTCCTTTATGTAGCTCTGACTGAAATAAAAAACTCCGTCATTCACGACAACAGAAACTAATTAAATACGTTGCGAAAACAATAATATACGTTCCTGTGACTTACACAATTTATTAACTGCGCGTTAATAGTAGCATAATCGATTAGATTTACATGTTCGATATATATCGTTTCAGGCCGAGCTACTTCGATTGCAAGCATTCTTGGAAACTACCGATAATCTAAACTCTTGTATCGACCGTGACTCTGAAGTAGCCATCGTTTATTAGATTTTGTAGTTTGCTTGGCTGCTTGTACCGTACAAACTTTACTATTCATTTCAAATTACTTCACGATCAGCTGCAGACTTCGAACATTCAAAGAAATAGCTCAGAAATGGATGACAGTAAAATATTAACTCGCCGTCTCTTGTGGTGTGTAGTGCAGGGTACTTTCTTCTTCTGCCTATTTACCTGTTTGGTAAAAATCGTGCAACTGGTTTAAAACTAATTTCGCCGAATGCTCTAAGGTGCTTTGCTTCGGAGTGCCGGACTGCTTCCTGTCGGAGGTTTGAGTCTTCCCACTGGCATAAATAAATATACGGACTGACTTGCAGTTTGATACCATAGCTTTACAATCATATGAAAATTTGAAAACTAATTTCCGTATGAGCTACAGACTATAAACATAGCTCACAATTAGATAGTAATCGTATATTAATACGGTTTGTTGTATATCTGTGGTGGAAGGTACTGTGTTTCCCCGTCTGTCTGGTTCTTTGGTACGTATTTTAGAAGTGATACTAAACTACCTTCCTGATGCGCTATAGACCATAACATTTCAACATAGTTTAGAACTGGATAACAAGACTAAATATTACTTAACAGCAATGGTGGCGTAGTGAAATGTTCTCTTTACGGGGCTGTATTTAATTTACTGACCGGACATGGCTACCTGGTAGTACCTGTGAGACACAGTAGGTACAGCATTAATTATGAGTTTCATGCTCAAAAATGAAAGATTATTCCCCTCATTATAGGTGATTCATCTACATCTACATTGGATACTCTGCAAATCACATTTAAGTGCATGGCAGAGGGTTCATCTGGCCACCATTATACTGTTTATCTCCCATTCCATTCTGGAATAGCGCGCGGGAAGAAAGAACACCTGAATCTCTCCGTTCGAGCTATGATTTCACGTATTTTATTTTATTGACCATTTCTGCCTATGTACGTGGGATCAACAATATATTTTAGCATTCGGAGGAGAATGTTGCCGTTTGGAGTTTCGTAAGTAGCCCACGCAGAAGCGATAAGTGCCGTTGTTGTAATGATTCCCATCCCAGATCCTGTATCATTTCCGTAACGCTGTCTCCCCTGTAACGTGACAATACGAAACGAGCTGCCCTTCTCTGGACTCTTTCGATGTCCTCCGTCAAACCCACCTGATAAGGATCCCACACTGGGCAGCAATACTCCAAAAATTGACGGACAGGCGTAGTGTATGCAGTCTCTTTAGGAGTTCTGTTGCATCTTTCAAGGGTTCTGCCAATAAAACGCAGTCTCTGGTTCGCCTTTCCCACGACATTATCTACGTGTTCTTTCCAGTTTAAGTCTGAAGTAATAGTAATTCCTAGATATTTTGTGGAGTTTACGGCCTTCACATTTGATTGATTTATCTCGTAAACAAAGTTTAACGGATTTCTTTTCGTACTCATGTAGACGACTTCACACTTCTCATTATTTAGAGTCAATTGTAAATTTTTACACCATAGTGATATTTTATTCAGATCGTTCTGCAGTTAGTTTTGATCTTCAGATGACGTTGCTAGACAATAAATGACGGCGTCATCTGCAAACAAACTAAGAGAACTACTCAGATTTTCCCATAAATCGTTTATGTAAATAAGGAACAGCAGAGCAGAAATAACTTTACCCTGTGGAAGTCCCGATATCACTTCTGTTTTAGTCGATGCCTTACCATCGATTACTACGAACTTTTTCCTCTCTGACAGGAAATGCCCTATCCAATCGCAAATTTGGGGCGATATACCATAACCACGCAATTTGATTAAAATCCGTTTGTGAGGTACGGTGTCAAAAGCCTTCTGGAAATCAATAAATACGGAATCGATTTGTGAACCTTGTCGATATCACCCATCACTTCGTGTGAGTAAAGAGCTACTTGTGTTTCTCATGAACGATATTTTCTAAATTCGTGTTGACTTTGGGTCAATAGATCATTCTGTTCGAAGTAATTCATAATTTTTCAATACAGGGTATGTTGGAAACCCTGGTGCAAATTGCCGTCAATGAAATATGCCTGTTTTTTAGTGGGTTACTCCTACTTCCTTTCTTGAATATAGGCGTGACCTGTGCAACTTTCCAATCTTTTGGTACAGATCCTTCTTTGAGAGAACGGTTGTATATGGATGTTAAGAAAGGGGCTATCGCTTCAGTATAATCAGATAGAAATCTAATGGACTTACAGTCCGGACCAGAAGACTTCAGTTTTCAGAGAACGTTCAACGATCGTTGCCAACATCAGCCCGCTAGGCCACCGCTGCCGTAAGTAAAACTTTACCGGCTAACCATATAAAATATTAAATGTCATGTATATAGCGGAGGATACGTTTTTCCCTAGCTCTTTATCTGCATGGTACAAGTTTCGCACCTGATTTCAGTGTAATTTATTCATGAACTAGAGACCCGAAACTTTCAACGGTGTTCACAAGAGCGTGGAAATACAATATTGACCAGATGACTGTACTTTGTTTTTCTCCGTGTTTCACTATTCCTTACTCACATATATGTTTATTTTAAACTCACTTGGGGTAGAGACCTAAAACTTACAATATTGCTTAGAACGAGGTTAATATTTGATTTAGGTGCTGAGGCATCTCATTGACGGGTAGGCGTACATGTTGGCAGCCTATGAGAATATTTTTGGTGGTTTTCCGTCATCTCACTTGGTATGAATGAATTAGGGAATTATCTACTATTCGTAAGTGTATAGCATGATGTTAGAAATACACATAGCTACCAGATCGTGAACTGACAAAGTACGTCGGAAACCAGATGACAATCAAATCCTTACTATACGAATCCAACACAAAAGTTCACGAAGTCATAATCGAGTTATATGTAACGGAAAGGTTAAAATATAATTGTCATTACTAAACCAATTTGGGCATTAAAGGACCATATAAAATAAAGGAAGGAAATAATAGTATTATATGGCATTGATTTTAACAAAGAAATGACTCACCCCGTTTACATGGGCTCCCAAAACCGGATTTCGTAAACCGATTTCCCAATTCCGCTTTTGGTTGGTCATGTAAACACTCCAAAATCGATTCTGGAAATACGCTTCTCTAAAGCGGTTTTCCAGTTCCATGTAAACGCAACCGTTTTTGAAGCGTTCTTGGCTTGTCAGATTGTATTTTCTTGTTAAGTATTTTCGGCACAAATGGAAAGAGTGATAGTTTCTAATGTGAAATAAAAGTATAAATATTAGAATAAACATAAATCTGTGTGTTTAAATAAAAAATAATAGCGATTGTGAAGACTAAATCAGGAACTGAATCAGCTGTTTTCCAGCCGCCATGTTAAGTGAGCTAGGAAATCCGATACAGGCTATGCCATGTAAACACGACAGCTAAAAACGGTTTACGAAAATCGGTTTTCGTCTTCCGGAAGACGTGTTGCATGTAAACGTAGTGAATGAATGGTTTGAAACCGATGTCAAATAAACAAACAAACAACAACAATCTAAATATTTACTCTGAAATTCACATGCGTGACTGGCAAAGGGTGATTCTATTTACACTTCGGTAAAATCAGACGTGACGTCATTATGACGTATCCACAATATCGAAGACGACTGGAGCCATGATCGACTTGTGTGGTCGTTCTAGACGCAAAACTGCGGTTGCAATTGTAGCAGACGAATTAAAGGAGCAGCTGATAATATCTTCAGTTGGTAATGGTATATTCATTACAGTTTCGGAAGCTATAAATTTGCTTTCTTTTTTTTAAAAAAAAGTAAGAAGCTATAAACTTTCCGAAAAAGGACCTACACTGTGAGCTCTGAAACGTTATTCAGCCAAATCTGTTGTTGTCATCGTGGCCCATTTGTGAAGGTTATGTTTAAAACTAATGGAAACTTTTTCTTTAAGCGAAAAATGCTACAGAGTTGCATTGTACTACGGAGTCTACGTTAAACTAAGAGGACAAAATACGGTTACCAGGCTATGAAGCGACAATGTGTACTTGGACATGTCAAAATATGCGACATGCAAAAACAACATATAGTCGCCGAAACTATGAATCAAATGAGCTGGATATTAATACAGAGGCTCTGCGAACATCAGGTAAAACATTTCGTAAAACTGGGTACTCATCTACCGCCAAGTGGCTGCAACATGCTAGTTCTTTTCTTTGAAAATGTGTGAAGTTGTCGTTCTCTGAGGCCTTGTCTGCGTAATTTCTGACATAGTTTTCAATATACATTTACTGAAGTTTCCGTCAGTGCTTTCCAAAACATGATACCGATATTAAGTGAGGCCTAGTTTTGTCACTAAACTACGAAGGAAGAATGTATGCAGTTCAGAAAGAATGTCGAATTAAGCGTGTTGTTCCACCCGAAACCAGCGTCTCGAACGATCGCAAAAGTCGATGCGCCGCTCTACTGGACGTCGATAGTGTGGATACGTCATAATGACGTCACGTCTGATTTTTACGGAAGTGTAAATAGAATGACCCGACTGGCAAAGGGTTTATCGATCAGATTTCACAAAATTTCTCCCCCGCTCCGTTCACTAACAACGAACAACGCCTTTGATTTAATGATTTCCAACCAAACTTGTGCATCATTTCCGTCACATGCTTTCTACTGTATCGTGATAATAGAAAACGAGCTGCTATTCTTTGAACATTTTCTCTGCTGCTGGAACAGTTTTTCTAGTTAATCCCGCAATAACCTAACGCTTATCATTAAATTACCATTTTTATCTGAGCAGCGAAATTAAAATAAAACTGTGACAGCAATTTAGTGACGGATACTATATGCACGTTTCCATTGTCGTCACCAATAGCGAAAAAGGCAATCTATAATTTTTATTTCCTCACGCATTTCCAACTATTGAAATAAAAACAGTGCTTAGTTTGTCACATGCCAGTCACAAAAACAATTTAATATTCACATACCATTCCATTTTAGACGTACTTTTGGTATCGACGGCTTCTGCCTTCCGTGTGACTCTTGATGCGATGAAGCAGAAATTGAAGCCGCGCGGGAATAGCCAAGTATACAATACAACACGTCCGCTTTGACCTAAGGCTCCTATAATCAGAGCTGACCTATCCGCCATTTTTCCCCAACGTGCAGGACAGTTATATGTGGGTATATACGAGTCGCGACCGGAAAGTGAGTTTATAATCGAATTTACTGAAGAATTTGTGGAAAATATGGGTGGCTGCTCAGCTGTGAACTGCACAAATCACTGCAGCAAAAGAGTGCGCATGTTCAAATGTCCCAGCAATTCAGAACGAAGAAAAAGATGGGCTATAAATTGTCGCAGAAGCAACTGGGAAACAGGACCTGGCGCCCAATTATGTGTTATGAGTATATGTAATAAATGTAGCTATAAACATGTCAGTTATGTACAATTGCATTACTTCTCCCTGTCAATGATGCTGGAGCAGTTTGTTGCAGAATGTTTGTGACTTAATGAATTTTTTCGCAGTGTTCAAAGTGCATAGGAATATTTATTGTGGTGCATTTATACGTAGTTTTCAACATACTGAATAATACTTTACGCAATTATTTATATATAAGGTCGAAGCATCTCTTATGATCGCATAACACACTCCAAAATATGGCACTGGGTAAAATTTTAAGACGCTTCTCGCCGGGTTCTAGTGCTTATGTTGGCAACAGATGAACAATGAAGTGTAGAATTGCGTTAATATTTTTCACGAGCTACAGAGAAAATGTTATTAAATTAATACAGTACCTGCTCTATGGTTGACAGGTTCTTGTATGTAACCTTGCCCGTTCACAAGAAAATAATTTTCGTTTTCATTGAAGTTATCATGAAAAAAATTATTGGTCATCTGAGTTGCCGTGATTACCATTGGTGCCAACATAACCACTGCAGCCCTGTGAGAAGCTATGTTATATTACCGGTACGTTACGATTTTTTGTTATATTAAAAGCGCATTCTAAATCTTTATAGGCCCATACACATTAGTTACTGTTCGGTACACTTATGTGTGCAATATTAAATACATTTCATTAGAAATATTGTTGAAAACTGCGAGAATAGTTCAACCATCGCCAATATAAACATTGTCAGATGCGCCCATGTTGGGGCAAAAATGGCGGACGATTCAGCCTGGGTTTTTAGAAGCTCTACTTTGACCAATGACGTCATATACGAAGCAAAGATATGGAAGTAATAACATTTGAACATTTGTCGTCTATCAAGAAATATATTGATTATTAATACACCAAAGATAATACTATAACCAACTTTACAGAAAAATAATTATTAGTTCGTTTAACAAATATGTATAGTAAATGAAACAGATCATATCTATTACATTATTGTATTTTTGTTTATTAAAAACAGTGAAGCATGTTTAAATTATTTAAAAATGAATAATAAGTGAAAAGTATTGGTGTTTATAGAGGTGATACAGTTCCAAGTCTACCGTCTGAAACAATAACAAAAAAAGAAGTTACAACATTACGTACTAGAAATATACTTTTTTATTATTATATTAACAAATACTACTACAAATGTGTTCGGTTTCGTTAAAGCTACATGTACGATAGTTTTCGAGTAAAATTGAAATATAAAATATATGTTTCTGTTCATATGTCGCTATTTGAAAAGATACGGGGAGGTCAAGTCTAGTTTACGATACAATTTTTAAATGTTACCAAATTACGCTATTTCGAGAGATACCTGTAAAGTATTCTATACTCGATCAGGAAAAGTTAAGTAAGAAATTTCAACGGTGAAATTTTACGACGCCGGGCTCCAGTGCTTATGTTGGCAACAGATGAACAATGAAGTGTAGAATTGTGTTAATATTTTTCACGAGCTACAGAGTAAATGTTATTGCTGCTCGTTTCACTCGTAGCATAATTAATACTGTACCTGTTCTATGGTTGACAAGTTCTTGCATGTACCCTTGTCCGTTCAGAAATAAATAATTTTCGTTTTAATTGAAGTTGTCACGAAAAAATATTTATTGGTCATCTGATTTGCCGTCATTACCATTGGTGCCAACATAACCACTGCTGCCCAGCGAGAAGCATCGTAAAATTTAACCAATTTCAGCAATTAATAAAAAAAAATGTAAAAATTTAGTTAGAGACAACATGTCTTCACCAATCATTAATGAAAGTTGATGTTTATTTATTTTTTCATTATCATCCATTCCTAAAAAGGTCGATAAAATAATTAAATACGGATAAAACTCAATAATGAACTATATAAATTCACATAAAATAAGAACAATAAACTATATTACTTACTGTCCATTGTAAGCAATCAATTTCTCAATGTATATATTTATCATAAAATATAACAATATTGTTGAATCACTTCGATCAATACAGAATACAAAAAAGTCAATATCATCTTCATATATATACATAAACATTTTTGACTGCTGACGTCATTAGTCAAAGCCGACGGGTTGTATGGTATACTAGACATCACAGACCAAAGATAACATAGACTGTGCGTGACGTTATTTTACTGAAATCAACATCTAAGTCACGTGACTTGGGGCGGGAAACCGTTTTCAACATTACGAGTAATGTGAAATGTAGCTGAGAGTCACAGTTCAAATCCTTTGTTGTGGAAATTAAGCGTGTATTTGAACAATAAACCTTTTTGTGTGTTCTTATTACATCTTTAGTAGTACAATTGGTGCAATTGCAAGAATTAATGCGATACCCACAGTTTTTACATGTGCCTAGATCAAACGTATTAACAGTCTTTTTACAAGCAACAGAACAACAGATTTTAAGTGAAAGATTGTTGTCGTTGTGCTGTGAGTCTTTTAGTTTGTATTTTACACAGGAATAGAAGATCGAATAATAGTTTGAAAGGTACATCAGCTTCTTTAAGATTCCTCAACAATACTTGTGAAATGTTTCGTTGTGCTTTTATAAGCAATGAAATATGTCTGCATCCATAATGTCCGACTTTAACAAAATACAACGGTTTATAATTTAACACTTTGGTGACAGACCGTGATTCGAAAAGGTAAAAAAATTAAAGTATTGGCTGCTACATTATATAATACGGTAGTGAGGAAACATCAACGATACAAAAATGTTCAAATGTTTGTATAGCTTATGGGACTTAACTACGGGGTCATCAGTCCCGAAACTTACAAACTACTTATGAACTACCTAATACTAAGGACAGCACAAATATCCATGCCCGTGGGGGGATTCGAACCCCCAACCGTAGTGGCCGTGCAGACCATGACTGGAGCGCCTCAGTCCCCTCGGCCACCGCGGCCGGCATCATCGATACACTCGGCAAGGAATGACTTTATAATTATAATGAATATTCTGTATGAATGTTTAGCTTTGTTTAACGTTATAGAAAGCAGATTTTCACCAGAATGAATTATTTGCTGACATATAAACTTCCTCAAGAGCAGTACAAGTATCTTTTCATCGATAAAAACATTTGTAAGTTGCAAAAAGTAAAAGATTCATAGCGTAACACAAACAACGAGTATATGTAATTCTGTTGCTTTTAAAAATAACTGACAATAAGGTACTTTTCATTTGGGCACATGTAAACACGACAATCACTGCATTAATATTAAGATGAAATTACGTTACCTTTCCTACTAGATGTGTAACAGGAATACGAGAAGTCGTTTTATTGTTAAAATGAACGCTTGATTTCACCTGTAAATGTGAAAAACTGTTGCTCATAATGACGAAAACTCAGTCACGTGACTCGGGACAATGTTAGATGTTGGTTTTAAACCACTACACAGCAGAGATACGTACACACGCAGTCTACGTTATCTTTGGTCTATGGTATCGTATACTAGACTTGAGCCGGCACAGCCACAGAGATACATTACTTAGAGACTGGCAAACCTGCCTCTATGACTGAAGGTCGATCTTCTGAGACGATATGACGTTGTAAGCTTTTCCATTTCGTTTGAACATGATTTGCGTTCAAGCTAATACTTAAGCAATAGTTGAGTTTGACATATATCCCTACATTGTCGAATCGTGTTATGAGAAGAACGTGTTACGTACGCTGAAATTTTACTTACTATCCTGGCGGCCTCGCGTGATTATGTTGTCAATCGTGTGACATTGGCAATAGCCAATCGCGTGACAACACAAATGTTTTGTCAAGATACCTTCGTTTTGGCCCACTATTCATCTGACACGAAAATTGAATAACCTAATTTATAGATGAGAAAATTCTCTACAACTTTGCTCTCTTATGTTTTTTTCATATCTCGTAGCGTTTCAAAGATATTTGGAAAAATAATGGCGATTTTGGGATGTCTGTCTATCTGTCCGTAACGTGTTCCCTGTTTTTAAGACGAACCGTTCAACCGATCAGCACCAAATTTTACAGACATAATTGTAGGTCGCCAGAGACCAGAACCTGCCTTTTTCAAATTTTTCGGACAAAAAATACGGTAGTAACACCTAAAACAGCCATTTGTAATATAATTGTAATTGCAAACGAACCGTTCATCTGATACGAAGAATTGAAGAACCTAATTGGTAGAGGAGAAAATTCTCTACAACTTAGCTCCCTTATGTTTTTATCATATCTCGTATCGTTTGAGACATATTTGCAAAAATAACGGAGATTTGATACCCTCCATTGAATGAACGAAAACCAGCCGTTCGGAGATGTCACGTGACATTCCTCGCGCAGAACTCTCTGTGGCATACGCCATCTTGCGCGTATTTGATAATTTTCTTATTGTAACTTACACGTTGTCATTTCATTTCACACATCGTTCTTCGTACGATAAATGATAATATAGTGTCTACAAATGCCATATTAGCATCAGTTAACAACGGCCATCAATAGTATGAGATTATAGAATTCATTTTCTGATTGATAGTTGTAGCGTAGTGGGCAAGGCGTTAGTCTACGATGCCGAAGGTCGGTGGGTTCGGAACCCGTCACTAATTAATTTTTTTTCCTAAAAGGGTTTCAGACACTCTTATTAATTAATTTTTTATTATTTAGATTATTATTTCGGTCCAAAATGATTGCAAAAACTTATAAAACTATAAAACTAAAGTGGGCCGTAAAACACGTCAGTGCGATTTCTAGGGCAATTACTTTTGCTACGTGAACGAGGTTACATACAAAAACCTGTCAACCATAGAGTAGGAACAGCATTGTTTATGTAGTTCATAATCTGCACGAGTGACTAATAAAGTCGAACTACGGTGATTTCTAAGAATATCAACATCTTTGTTGAGGGGTTTCTACCGTTTTGTTGCTGTTGCAACATAATCGTACAAGGTCGTCTACAGGTAAGTAAAATTACGTACCGGTACATTTAAAGGAGACTGTATTTATCGGAAAACACTAAGAAGAATAACGATTGTGTTATCCACGCCAAATAGCACATTTATAACGGTCATGTTATTAAGAGAAAAGCCGGCCGCGGTGGCCGAGGGGACTGAGGCGCTCCAGTCACGGTCTGCACGGCCACTACGGCCGGGGGTTCGAATCCCCCCTCGGGCATGGATGTTTGTGCCGTCCTTAGTATTAGTTGGTTCATAAGTAGTTTGTAAGTTTAGGGACTGATGACTCCGTAGTTAAGTCCCATAAGCTATACAAACATTTGAACATTTTTTGATTAAGAGAAAAACCGAAGTTGATCGAATCTGGTAACAGATCAAGCCTAATAAAAACAGAAAACGCGACGCGAGTCATTAGTGGATGTGTCAAAGATTTCGTAAGAACTTTCAATAGAATAAGGATACGTGGTATCCGTGATAAAAAACACTTTTAAAATGACCATAGTAGTGAAATAAAATCCGAAGTTGAATGAAATTGGTAACAATAGTAACAGCAAATCAATGAAACTCATTACTGTATGTGTCGAAACTTAGGGGCCTCCTCCAGCAACTGCAGCGCTGCCACGCGACCGCGTGGTAACAACATACCGAGAGGCGAGAAACCATTGTGGATTAGATATGCAGTCGAACGACACGTTTAAAATGCGACTGCATTTCGGAGCTTATTGCGGCGCGATAAATTGTAGATAGAGGAAAACTAAGGAAATGTACATTCTCTCAAATATGAAAAGCTCTTACAATGTAGGATAGAATAAAGTATGTTAAATTTCACGGGTGTATGGTATCAGTAACAGAGAGAGATAACTAACGCAGTATTTTTCTTCACTGCTATTTTTGGTAGTCTACTGACAGCTTTAAAGAAATCAAAACAAATTTTTGCACAGCAGTCTACTATTGGTCATGCAGCAAATGATAGTCGAAAGTTAACAGCGATTTGTTTGTACAAAATGTAAAATAAAACTTAACTGACTGTAGTTTAACACGTACAGACAAACTGAGATTTTAGCAGGAAAAGATACTTAAGGATTTACCGTACCTTTACATTCCTAGGGAGTTGTTGTTATGGTCTTCAGTCCAGAGATTGGTTTGATGCAGCTCTCCACCCTACTCTATCCTGAGCAAGCCTTTTCATCTCCTCATAAGAACGGCAACCCACATCCACTTGAATCTGCTTACTATACGCGTCTCTTGGTCTCCCTCTGCGATTTTTACCCCACACACTTCCCTCCAATGCTAAATTTACGATTCCCCGATGTCTAAGAATGTGTCCTACCAAGCGATCCCTTCTTTTTGTCAGGGTATGCCAAAAATTCCTTTTCTCACCAATTCTGTTCAGTACTTCTTCATTGGTTATGCGATCTACCCACCTAATCTTCAGCATTCTTCTGTAACACCACATTTCAAAAGCCTCTATTCTCTTCCTGTCCGCACTGCTTATCATCCATGTTTCACTCCCGTACAACGCAACACTCCAAACAAATGCCTTCAGAAAGGACTTCCTTACACTTAAATTAATATTCGATGTTATCAAATCTCTCTTTTTCAAAAATGCTTTTCTTCCCATTGCCATTCTGCATTTTATATCCTCTGTACTGCGACCATCACATGTTATTTTACTACCCAAGTAACAAAACTCATCTACCACCTTCATTGTTTCGTTGCCTAATCTAATTCCTTCAGCCTCGCCTGATTTTCTAAGACCGCATTCCATTATTTTTGTTTTGCTCTTGTTAATGTTCATTTTATACGTTCTCTTCAACACACTGTCCATTCCATTCAACTGCTCTTCCAGGTCCTTTCCTGTCTCTGCCAGAATTACAATGTCATCAGCAAAACGCAATGTTTTTATTTCTTCCCCCTGAACTTTAATCCCTATTCCAAATTTTTCCTTGCTTTCCTTCATCGCCTGCTCGATGTACAAATTGAATAACATTGGAGAAAGGCTACAACCCTGTCTTACTCCCTTCCCAACCACTGCTTCCCTTTCATGCCCTTCGAGTCTAATAACTGCGGTCTGGCTTTTGTACAAGTTATAAATAACTCTCCTTTCCCTATATTTTACCCCTGCTGACTTCAGAATTTGAAAGAGTGTATTCCAGTGAACATTGTCAAATGCTTTCTCCAAATCTACAAAAGCTACAAATGTAGGTACGATGAAAACATGACAGGAACGTCACATCCAAGCCATCTGAGCAAGAATAAAGCGAAAAGGGCTTTTAGAGGACGTAACACTTAGTCTCTAAGAATGTAAAAATCGTGCCTAGTACCAATATCATATGTGTTAAGATGTTCAAAATCTGCAGAAAAAATACATGTGGAACGTGTAACTACGAACCAGTACATTATCTATATATATAAATGTGACTGTCCGGTGTACGTTTATCACGTCTGAACCACAAGACATAAAGAGCTAAAAATTTGTATAGTTACTAATGTCTACCCGGGGAAGGCTTTAGGCACGGTTTTATGGCGATCGGATTACTATTTATCTATGTATATTAATGTGAATGTCTGTTCGGTGTACGCTTATCGCGTCCGAACGACAAGACGCAGACACGTAAATATTTCTACTGTTACTAATTTATACTCGAGGAAGGTTTTAGGCACAGTTTTATAGCAATTTGATAGATATTTAGTAATTTGAAGAATATAATGCGAAATGCAGAACAATAATTACTCTTTGAAAATTATATTTACTCTCTCAAAATGGTTTTATTGGTTGCATTATTGCTTGAGGGTTGATAACGATAAAAGGGTGGAGTATATTGGGATGGAAAGTTATCGGTGTATATAAAATTCTACGTGTGTGTGTGTCAATATTTCGCTCTGCAGCGAAAACTACATAACGCAAACGAATGTTTGTGTGTAATTGTTGTCCGAAGTTTCCCGTTGTACACCATAGCAGTTCCAGGCCGATAGCTATAACGGGGTGGATGATATGGTGGTTGAAAGTCGTCAAATTATAAAAAAATTCTGACTGAAGGCCAGCGATGACGTTTGCGACTCTACAGCAAGGAGGTTACATACAGCTAAACGTGATGCCACAGACCATATTTTGGTCTATGCGTGCTACAATGTCTTCAGCTCTTTCTCTGTACGGATAAGCATACAAAAAAGGAAATATAAGAATAAATAAAGAAAACAGTAAAAAAGAAATTTCTTTTAATACATCCCGAATAAAATCGATTTGACGTTTCGCGTATTACATCAAGTGACCGATCTGTGATATTATTACAATCATTATTGTTAAATTTCGTGATCGGATTCTTCGAAAAGAGTGCATTTTTACGTGTAGTTTGATCTACACTACTTACTTTCCGCCGGCCGCGGTGGCCGAGAGGACTGCGGCGCGCCAGTCACGGTCTGCACGGCCACTACGGTCGCGGGTTCCAATCCCCCCTCGGGCATGGATATTTGTGCCGTCCTTAGTGTTAGCTAGTTCATAAGTAGTTTGTAAGTTTAGGGACTGATAACCCCGTAGTTAAGTCCCATAAGCTATACAAACATTTGAACATTTGAACTTACTTTCCTGATAGATAAATAATCAACCAATGCGCGAGCGGAGCCGCGGGTTTAAGCTAGTATAACTATAAACCAGTTGCTTTTGATCTTAAACACACCAGATTCCAATTCGCTTCTGAAGCGTCTCGCTGCGGAGCTCGCGGTTGCCTCCCTGGGGCATGGGTGTGTGTGTTGTCCTTAGGTTAGTGTACCTAGGTTTAAGTAGTTTGTAAGCTACGGACTGATGACCACCGCAGTTTGGTCCGATAGATTTACAGACATTTGAACATTTTTCAACCAATTCGCTTCTTCTCTTAAATCGTTTTTGCATGTTATGACTACGATCGTGCTAGTGTGAGCTGTATGCATTACAATGCACTGGCATGTTATTATTACAAACTGACATTAACAGGAAATAGTATTTTCGTTTAATAATGTTATCGTATTTGTGTCACGAAATACAGTACCACTGTTTTTTTTTTTTTTTTTTTTTTTTTTTTTTTTTTTTTTTTTTTTTTTTTTTGGGGGGGGGGGGCGCGACTTAATCCTAAGGACGGCACAAATATCCATGCCCGAGGGGGGATTCGAACCCCCGACCGTAATGGCCGTGCAGACCGTGACTGGAACACCTCAGTCCCCTCGGCTACCGCAGCCGGCAGTACCACGTTTAATGCCTAGGAAATATATAAACAACAGTAATAATAAATTCTTCGATTCGGTAGTGCCATTTTCTGCTACTGAGATTGCTACCCAGCCGCTTGGAGCGCTAGTATCGCTTCAGCAGTCAAATGGTTGCATTTTTTTCCCCCTTCTGAGTTTCGCGACTGTCTGTTTTAGACTGTGCTCCAGCTTTAAAAAATTACAGCCATATACAACACACGAATTTCTCATACGTCAAAACTGTGAAGACAGCTGAGTTACGTCAGTCCATCCGTGTTTTTACGGCTGTTTTCTGTAATGACACACACGACTGCTGCCACGTTTATAGTATAGAAATATGGCCGCGAGGCGTCATACGGCTTTGCCAGTTTAGTAATATATGTCTGTGGGTACAGCTGTCGCTACATGGGCGTGCGCATGCGGTGGTGGATTGCCGAACTGGCAACGAGGACTGTGGACTGCAGTAGCGTCTCGCGGAACAACTCATTAAATTTAGCAAAGGAAAAATAAAGTTCCACAGAAATATCTTACTGGCTGCAGTGTCGGGATAGTGGTATACAAGAGCTAGTTGTTAGACTAATACTTGGTACATTTGACATAAAAAATTTTTAAACACAGAATTTAAAATCCAAATGTCCCATTACTTTTATCACAGTCATATTACTGGCATACTGAAAACGGACTTCTTTATTTTAACGCCGGCCGCGGTGGTCGAGGGGACTGAGGCGCTCCAGTCACGGTCTGCACGGCCACTACGGTCGGGGGTTCGAATCCCCCCCTCGGGCATGGATATTTGTGCCGTCCTTAGTATTAGCTAGTTCATTAGTAGTTCGTAAGTTTAGGGACTGATGACCCCGTAGTTAAGTCCCATAAGCTATACAAACATTTGAACATTTTTAACACAGAAATTTGTACACCACGGTGTGCCGTAGTGGAGTAGCCGAGCGGTCTAAAGCGTCTCGCTGCGGAGCGCGCGGTTGCTCGCCGTGGAGGTTCGAGTCCTCCCTGAGGTATGGGTGTGTGTGTGTGTGTGTTTGTCCTTAGGTTAGTTTACCTTAGTTTAAGTAGTTTGTAAGCTACGGACTGATGACCACGCAGTTTGGTCCGATAGATTTAGAAACATTTGAACACCACGGTGTATCAAAAAGCGCAGCGCAAATTTACACGGTTCAAAGTACACGATAATACGAGGGTAAGTCAATTATTATCCGCAATTTAGTTATATTTTTATGTTGGTAGTACTGTTGTTTTACGCACAGTCTAACAGATACATTCACGACACTCCCACAGATACTTGTTATACGCTGCGACAGCAGCGCTCCAAGCGGCCGGGAAGCTACATTTCTGAATACGATATGGGATCAGTACGAATAGAGTCGGGTATATTGATTTTAACATACTTTTTACATTAGTGAACGTATGTAGTACCATACATATAAGTAATAATTTAAAAATAGCTCCACATTTCTCGTCCTTAGGTTTCCTAAGATTTCTGACAAGGTACGAAAAGGTACCTTACAGGACAGTTTCTTTACAATTATCTTGTGACAAACAGGCTTAAACGGAATAATTTCATTTTCTATTAAAATAAAAAATGGCTCGGAAGCACCAGAAGACCTAACCTTTAACAGAGAGACGCCGCTTTTCTACCCAGGAACGTTAAGATATCTTTACAATAAAATCGGTGTAACGTAGGAAACGTACATAGAATGCAATAAATACAGCATTTAACGTACCAAATCAGCTACTACAGTTGTAGCTGAAGGAAAAACGCCAGAGACGTGGCAATAAAACGACAAAAGCAATCAAACTGCATTCCAACGAAGAGCACCTGAATTCCATTATTGTTGCTACATATGAACCACAAACGGCAAGAATCATGAAAACATTGGCTTTTTAAGCTAAAGTAATAACACTCAAGGGATTATGCACGTAAGAGAAAGACGTCAGGGTCATTAGAATCCACACCGAATTGATACACGTCAAAAAACTGCCTGTCGTATTATTAAAGACCATAATAGAAATTTATTATTCCCTTATGTTTATATTCTACTTACTTTCAGCAAAATAAGCTGCAAATACTCACATAATCGTAAGGATTTGTTCATGACAAAGGTGTTCATTATACTACTGAATCAATTAAATTCGGATGTTTTTACCTTAATTTCCGTATTATGTATGCCTCTTGATATTTTACTAATGAGTGTAACGCAAAAATTATACTACCTATTTCGTCAATTACTTACAAAAACAATTGTAAACAAACATCTCTACTTCCCCACCGCTTGGAGCGCTAGTGTCGCTGAAACTGTCTATCGGTAACAACTTTTACAGCAGTGAGTGTCGCGACTGTATATGTTAGACTGTGTTTTACGTTGGTGACGCATACTTTGTTTACATTGATCTCTATACACTCTGAATGTTGAACTTCAGCTGTCTTAGCGTACCAGCCATAGATACTCATATTTAGTTTCTTGCCAAATTCAAACATGGCTGCTAAGAAGCATTTCAAGAACAAGAGAAGAACATATGTTTCGATTCCCATTCCACATCAGGCTACAACATCGAATATTGAATGAAATTCCAAATCAAGAGGTAAGCAAGCAATTCTTTGTCACATAATAACCGGTGGAAACTCGTTTGGGCCGGTATTACACTATCAAATTTTCTTTGACAAAGAATCTTTGTCCAATATTCTTTGACAAAGAATCTTTGACGTAGTGAAATGGTGTCATTACACTATCAAATTTTCTTTGACAAAGAATCTGTCACAGTGCATTGAAAATGGCTGATGAATATTTGTTATTAACCTTAGTTGTTGATTACATAGATTACAAATATCTACTTATACACTTAGATTGCATGTACGCGTACAACAATTGCAACGACTAGACATCTGGAAGCGTGCCTTTGTTCACAGAACCCTTTTTTACTTGTACCGCGGCCATCGCCTCAGGTGTATCGTATAATAAGGCCTAACATCTGATGTTTGTAGAAAAGGGCGAAGTACTTTTGACTAGCTAGACTGTAGATATCATCGCTCCTTGTTCACTCACAACAATTTAAGCTGTACTCTTAAGACATATTTGAAAAAAAAAAAATAATAATAATAACAAAATGTGAAGTTCTTTTCTTAATCATAATAGACATCTACAGTGTAGCTTGTCAAAGTACTTAGTCGTTTTCTACAAATATGTAATATTAGGCTGCATTACCGATACACCTGAGGCGAGAGCCGCTGTACCACTCGAAAACGGTTGTTCTCGTCGTTTGGAAGACTGACAATGGTGACGCTTGACTTGCTTCTGCAGTGGTGTTCTGCTCTAAATATTGCAGTAAACAAAAACTTTTGAAACATTTATATTTTGCGTATTATGTATCGTGTAAATAGCATTTGTCTGGCTAAATATATGTAGGGAATTAAAGTGTCATTATGTACTTTTGCTTTCTCCGCTGCAAAACTGGTGCAGAGACAATTAATTTTCATTTTTACGTCGTCTGCCGTGCAAACAGTACTCACTTGATCGCTAATGAATACCGCAATTATCTAGCTTTCGGCTCGATGCAGCCGGTTTTTATAATCAACCTTATACAACTGCATAAATTTAGTTGTTGTGACGACTCGCAATACGAATTACGCGGTCATGTTTTCAAACAGTACGTCAAAAACTACTACAGCGATGATAGCGCTTAAAGCGGTCATATTTCTCACCACAGTTAACATAAGACGAACGCTTTCTTTGATCAAATCTACGGTGAGCTGCTAGATTTGATCAAAGAATTTTTGACGAAAGGCAACTTTGACCAAAGTTCCATATTACACTATCCAATTTTCTTTGACAAAAAATCTTTGTCAAAGAAAATTTGATAGTGTAATACCGGCCTTGCTAAATTTAAACATGGCGGACAATGCGAAATCGTGTGCAAAACACATGAATGTGCAGGCACGCTACAGTTCTATGCCCAGACACCAGAGTTATACATCCAGTTTGTATAAAGATCACTGTTTGTTTATTTGTTGTTATATCTTTGCAATTTTCAAGCTGCTACGTTAGTTACGTTGTCGTTGCCAGGTGGGTGAAACTCATATAGGAATTTCCGGTAACACGATGTTGGTTCGCTGCCAGGCCACATAGAGCGCTGTGAGCGTTGCGATTTTTCATCTCGCTTTCCTATTGGATGATTTACTCTTTACAGTCCTCCATACTTGTTTTGATTCGTACGTGGTGTTCTGAGGTTTATAGCAACGTCTTCCTAATTGCGATCTTCTATGTGCATTTTGTGAGTTTGATAAATTTCATTTATTTGAACTGTACAGAAGTTCCATTTCATATGACTGAAGATGCATAAATAGTAATCAACAGAAATAAAAATAAATTGGTATTTGTAGACATTACAGTAGGCCTACATTCTTGTTTGCAGGACAGTGTATATGGCTGTAAAATTATTTATTTGTACAACCTACTATTACTCTTTGGGTCACATGAGTGGATATAATTGTGCCTTAGCGTATGTGAAAACTGAAAATACATAGATGCATAGATGCATAGATGCATAGATGCATGCAATATCAGATTATTTTTAGTCTGACATGCGCAAAATCACATTTATATCCATGTGATAACGATACACGGCGAAAATCGCAGTATCGAGTTTTAGAAACAAAGAACTTTACGGTCAAAAAGATTACCACGACATCATTTACGAAGTTTGGCCGACTGTAAACAACAGCCACAAGCAATTAATGTTAGTTTTTTATTTAAAATTCTCGTATATATGACTCTGCGAGGTCACAAAAACCTTTCTATGAGGTCCACCCTCGACGAATAAATGAAAAATATTGTCGTCTAACACCAATATAACGTTTTCTCATTCGTGTATTTAGAAGTAAACATATGGATTTTGGTGCCACATTTTTCGGATTGAAAGTTCACTGCCAGGCCGCTAGTAGCGCTGCTGTCGTTCTGTATTTCCGTGTGATAACGTGGTCTTTGCTCTTCTGTTATTTTCGGTGTTCTGTGGTCGCTGCCGTGCTGTTAATCATGGCTGCTCCGCTGTCTATTTGCACCAAAGAATATCAACATTCAGTGATACGTTTTTTGTGGGCGGAAGGTGTATCAGGGGCCGAAATTCATAGAAGACTTTCAGTACAGTACGGGAGCAGTGTTTTGCCACAACGAAGTGTGTACGAGTGGATTGAAAAATTCCGAAATGGTCGCACGAGTGTTAAGCACGATGAAGGAGCCGGACGACCGTTTACCGCCACAAATGAAGAAACCATTGAGCGATCATGTGAAATGATTGTCTTAGACAGACGATTAACTATTGATGAAGTGGCTCATCGTCTTCAAATGCCATAGTTCGGCCTACGAAATTACTCACAACAGACTTGGGTTTCGTAAAGTTTGTGCAAGATGGGTCCCAAAACAACTCACACAGTTGCATAAGCAAACGCGCCTCGACATCTGCAAAAAACATTTGGATCGCTATGGTAAGCAAGGGGACAACTTCTTAGATAGAATCATTACTGGTGACGAAAAATGGATCCATCATTACGAGCTGGAGAGTAAACGGCAGAATATGGAATGGAAACATCCAAATTCGCCGTGCAAGAAAAAGTTCGAGACCCAACCGTCCGCAGGAAAACTGATTTTCGGATGCACGAGACCCTGTACTGGAACATTATGGTGAAAGGGGCACAACAATAAACAGTGTACGTTACAGTGAGATGCTTACTGACAGGCTAAAGCCTGCAATTCTAGGCAAACGCTGAGGATTGCTGTCAGGTGTTGTATTGTTGCACAACAATGCCCGTCTGCATACTGCTGTCCACACTGATGAAACGCTCCGGAAACTCAAATTCGAAGTACTGGATCATCCTCCATATAGTCCCTACCTTGCCCCTTCTGACTATCACTTGCTTGGTCCACTCAAACAGGCATTAAGGGGCCGTCGATTTGACTCGGACGAAGCAGTGAAGGAAGCGGTGCATTCGTGGCTCGCAGCTCAACCGAAAACCTTCTTTCCTGAGAGCATAAGGAAGCTTGTAGAGCGATGGACGAAGTGCATTGAAAAGCAAGGAGACTATGTCGGAAAATGATGTTCTTGTAAGTTTCGTATTTTATTACAATAAAATTTTATAACTACTTTGCGGATAATAATTGACTTACCCTCGTAGAAGCAAAGCCGCGGTGGACTGGTCGAACGTTCCAAGTCGCCTAGCTGCGGAGCGCGCGGCTGCTCGCCGTGGAGGTTCGAGTCCTCCCTAGGGCATGGGTGTGTGTGTCGTCCTTAGGATAGTTTACCTAGGTTTAAGTAGTTTGTAAGCTACGGACTGATGACCACTCAGTTTCGTCCGATAGAATTACAAACATTTCAACATTCGAGTTTCCACTGTTTTTGTCTCGCTGAGTAGGCTTGTTGGTTGAACCCCAGTAGCTTGGCACTGCCTAATGCCTCTGTCTTGCTTGTTTCGTGATGGTGACCTGAATTTTCAGCTACAGGTTGCTCGTGGTACGGGGGATTGTACCTTGGCACTGTTATTATTCAAGTCTGACGATTAATTCATTTCCTATCACCGCTTAGTGAGGCCATCTGTAGTATTTATCTGGCGTATGCCCGAGGAACAGACGTTATTGCAGGCTTTGTCTTTTTCCCTTTGCTCTTAGCGCTATGTTCCTGCCCAACCGTAGTTGTATTTTTCACGGTTGCCTTTCAGGTACCTTTTTCTCTGACTTACGTCTTGTCTGATCCGTCCGCTTACCTTCAGTAATGCTTTCCTATCCTGCCACTCCAGTCGTTACTGACGACCCGTTAATATTTCAATTCTAATTCTTTTTTAATGAACCACTCCTGCTTCAAACAACATGGGGCATGGTGTCTGAAGTTTTCATCTTTGATAAAAGACACGATTCCTCTTTTGATAACTTATTCCTTAACTTGGTGTTTTAAAACATATATCGTTAAAAAAAGGCTTAATGTGTTAAATATTGAAATCACTTAACTGTTTTTGCACTGAACTTTTTCCATTTTAACTATTCTCATGTACTGTCTGATATGAAAGTATGGAGGCCGAGACTGCAAAAGGTCATGAGAGCAAAACTTTAATTATAAGATGAACAATGTTATCAATTGGTAAAAAAAGGAGACGAAAACATTGTCAGATGTATGAAAGCCCAACATAATGAAGGAAGCGGCACCAGCAACTTTATACAACCTTTTTATTCTTCAGAATTTTCGACGAAGGGTCATTAACCAATCATGTGGTGGTAGTTATGGACCATCCTGTTCATTTACGAACTATATGCCTCATCATAAATGTTACTTACAATGGATCATTTATCTATGCAGAAAACGTAATAATAGTTGGAACAAGTTAAACTGACAAATTTCGGTGACCATATGTTGCTCTTCATGTAATATTACGGTGACTGAAATTTGACAGTTTAACTAGTGTCAATGATGTGTTACGTTTGCTGCATTAAAATGATCAGTTGGATGTAACATTTATGATGACGCATATGGTTTGAAAATGGACAGGATGGTACGAAACTAGTCACCAAATAAATGGTTAATGCAACTTGGACGAAAATGGTGAAGAATAAAACATTGTCAGATTTAAAGCACCTTATGGCTTTTACTCCTTTGTCTGTGTAATAAACTCGTTTTATGCTATAGTGATTTAATGGAAATTATTTGAACCTATTTATTCTTGACTGTGATTTTTGAATTCCACTTAATCTTTCTGCTTACTTGTCCTGATTCTTTGTGCCTTTATTTGATTTTAATGCTATTATTATTATTATTATTGAGTAATGTGGTAATACAATTAATTCTTCATCAAATGATGGCTACCTTTGGTAAACCCGTCTAGCCACACAAATCTCGTTATCCTTCTGGTATCTATACGCGCAGTGTTCCTAGTGAAAGAAAAAACAAAAGCGCAGCTGACTCCCGTTTATAACAACGGTAAAAGAACAGATCCACAAAATTAGAGGCCAATATCGTTGACAAAATAGCTTTTTGGAGCATGCTCTCAGCTCGAATATAGTAAATTTCCTTGAGACGGCAAAGCTTCTTTCTATGAATCAGCACGGGTTTAGGAAACATCGTTCATGTGAAACTCAGCTTGCCCTTCTCTCACACGATACCTTGCAAGCCATGGATGAAGGGCAGTAGGCAGATTGTGTTTTTCTCGATTTCAAAAAGCGCATTCGACGCGGTGCCACACTGCAGACTGCTAACGAAGATACGAGCTTATGGAATAGGTTCGCAGATTTGTGACTGGCTGGAAGACTTCCTAAGTAATAGAACGCAGTACGTTGTTCTCGACGGCGAGTGTTCATCAGAGACGAGTGTATCGTCAGGCGTGCCCCAGGGGAGTGTGATAGGACCGCTATTATTTTCTATCTATATAAATGATCTGATGGACAGAGTAAGTTGTAATTTGCGGCCGTTTGCTGATGATGCTGAGGTGTATGGGAGGGTGTCGTCGCCGGCCGCGATGGCCGAGGTGACTGAGGCGCTTCAGTCACGGTCAGCGCGGCCACTACGGTCGGGGGTTCGAATCCCCCCTCGGGCATGGATATTTGTGCCGTCCTAGTTCGTAAGTAGTTCATAAGTAGTTTGTAAGTTTAGGGACTGATGACCCCGTAGTTAAGTCCCATAAGCTTAACAAACATTTGAACATTTTTTGAGGGTGTCGTCTGTAATTGACTGGGAGCCGTACCGCGCGTTCCGCGGACGCCTGGCAGGCGTCTTTCGTGAGACACCCTGTAGTAGGTGAAAGTTGAAATGCGAAAACAAAACATGACGAGAGTTTTATTTTGAAACGAGAACGAAGTAATTGCGTGCATCACTACAATTGCAAAGACCCCCCCCCCCCAACTGGGGGTTCACGGTTCTTTCGTGAGTACCTGCGTGGCGAGCATGGGGCCCCGAGCTAATGCAGTCTTTCATGCAAGACAAGTACCAGAATTTTATGGTTTCATTTTTTTATTGTTTTTTTTTTTCTGTTCCATAGGACCCAATTGAGGAGTGAGACTCCATGGTCATGGAACAAGTCAATACATTAATTATTACACAAGAATGGTAATAGAAAAATTTTAAGTAGTCCTTTGCACACGACAATCTTAAGACAAAGTGAAAAGAATCAATAAAGAAAAAATGAATTAGCTTAATTGTTTAACTTTTCTAGGAGTTCCTCGACAGAATAAAAGGAGTGAGCCATGAGGTAACTCTTCAATTTAGATTTGAAAGCGTGTGGATTAGTGCTAAGATTTTTTAGTTCTTGTGGCAGCTTATTGAAAATGGATGCCGCAGAATACTGTACCCCTTTCTGCACAAGTGTCAAGGTGGTGTGATGCAAATGCAGATTCGACTTCTGTCTAGTATTCACCGAGTGAAACCTACTAACTCTTGGGAATAAGCTAATATTATTAACAACAAACGACATTAAAGAAAAAACGTATTGTGACGCCAGAGTCAAAATTCCCAGACTACTGAAAAGGCGTCGACATGACGTTCGCGAACTTACACCAGATATTGCTCGAACCGCCCGTTTTTGAGCCAGAAATATCCTTTTTGCATCAGGCGAGTTACCCGAAAAAACAATGCCGTACGTCATAAGTGAGTGAAAGTAAGCGTAATAGACTACTTTTCGTGTTGAAAAATCACTTATCTCATATATTGTTCTAATGGTAAATATAGCAGAATTTAGTTTTGGAACAAGAGATATTCTTAAATTATCAGCAGTTTATTCAGTCAGGACTTCATGCAGATGTAAAGTATCGTGATAATCAGAAGTTGATCCATATGCTAGTCTGCCCTACAATAACACAAGCGTCATAGGCAAATTAGAATAAGCAAAGTAGAATAATATTCGTGTTAAAATATCACTTACTAGCTTAAACCCGCGGCTCCGCTCGCGTGTTGGTTGATTATGATAGATAAGCTATCTTTCAGTAGTGTGCTATGAGACTGGTTCTGAAGGATGAAATGAAATACAATACCTTCTTTAGAAACAAACATTTTTAATCAACATTATCAGGAAAGTATGTAGTGTAGATCAAATCACACGTAAAAATACACACGTTTCGAAGAATCCAATCACGAAATTCAACAATACTGATTGTAATAATATCACAGATCGATCACTTGATGTAATGCGCGAAACGTTAAATCGATTTTTTTGAAGAGATGTATTAAAAGAAATTAGTTTTTACTGCTTTATTTATTTATTCTTATATGTCCTTATTCGTATGCTTATCCTTACAGAGAAAGAGCTGAAGACTTTGTAGCACGCACAGACCAAAGATATGGTCTGTGGCATCACGTTTCGCTGTATGTAGCCTCCTTGCTATAGAGTCGCAAACGCCATCGCTGGCCTTCAGTCCGACTTTTTTTTTAACTTTTTTAATAATGTGACGACTTTCAACCACCATATCTTCTACCACCTTTTAGCTATCGCCATGGAACTGCTATGGTGTACAACGGGAGACTTCAGACAACAATTACACACAGACCATTCATTTGTGTTATGTAGTTTTCGCTGCAGAGAGAAATATTAACACACACAGGTAGAATTTTATATACACCGATAACTTTACATCCCAATATAGTCCACCCTTTTATCATATTCAACCCTCAGGCAACAATGCAACCAATAAAACCATTTTCGAAGAGCAATTATTGTTTCGTATTTCGCGTTATATTCTTCAGATTACTAAGTATCTATCAGATCGCTATAAAACCGTGCCTAAAACCTTCCTCAGGTATAAATTAGTAACTGTACAGATATTTAAGTCTCTGCGTCTTGTCGTTCGGATGTGATAAGCGTACACCGAACAGACATTAACTTTAGTATATATACATAAATAGCTATCCGATCTCCATAAAACCGTGCCTAAAGCCTTCCCCAGGTAGATATTAGTAACTGTACAAATAACAGACTGAGTTGGTGGGGTCATGTTACATGCATGGGAGAAGCAAGGTTACCTTATAGACTCATGAGCTCGGCAGCGGAGGGTAAGAGGAGTCGAGGTAGACCTGGAAGAAAGTACTTAGATTCGGTGCAGAATGATTTAGAAGTAAAAGGCATAACATCAGACGAGGCATCAATGTTAGCATTGAGTGGGGGATCATAGAGGAGTTTTATTAGGGGTACAATGCTCCAGACTGAACGCTGAAAGGCATAATCAGTCTCTAATGATGATGATTATGATGATGATGACAAAATTTGTAGCTCTTTATGTCTTGTGGTTCAGACGTGATAAACGTACACCGAACAAAGATTCACATTTATAGATATAGATTTCGAATACTTTTCTGATGGTAAATAACGTAGAATTTAGTTTTTTTTTTTTTTTTTTTTTTTTTTGGCGAGATGTAAGTTTTTAGACACATTTTATCAACGCAGCCTCTTATAAACGTTATCTGAGGGGCTCATAGTATTAAATAATGTCTTACTGTTTTTAAAGAAAAATTGAAAAATAATTAGAAACTGGTTTGAAAAGAAAAGAAAAAAAAAAGAGGGAAAAAGGCAAGGTAAAGCGAGGTACCCCACTAGGAGGTCAAAGAGCAGCGGCTTTTATCGGTTTATTCCTCGCAGACAGAGCACGCAGCAGTTTAGGCAGGCGTTCGCAGCTGTTCCACTGGGGCGTGTGTTCACAGTCCCTGCAAGTTGGCGCTGCGCTGTTTAACGACCCACTAGCGAGCTCTAATGCTGCTGCTAACCCTATTATTGCCTGCCTAGAACGGCACGGCTGAATTCCATGCTGCCACCTGCTTCCGAATATTAGGGCCCACACTGCTGCAAACAGAGAAGGCACAACTCCTGCAGTACCTAATGTGAGATAATAAATACTTTTGTTTATATATGTTACATGCTATTTTATGCGCCACCCTATATTAATCCTATTGCGATCGAAATACAGTTTAACAGACTCATCGCGACACTTACTGGTGTGAAAGTTGTTACCAGCTGACAGTTGCAACGACACTTAAACTGGAAAGAACACGTAGATAATATCGTGGAAAAGGCGAACCAGAGACTGCGTCTTATTGGCAGAACCCTTAAAAGATGTAACAGAACTACAAAAGAAACTGCATACACTACGCTTGTCCGTCCATTTTTGGAGTATTGCTGCCCAGTGTAGGATCCTTATCAGGTGCGTTTGAGGGAGGGCATCGAAAGAGTCCAAAGAAGGGCAGCTCGTTTCGTATTGTCACGATACAGGGGAGACAGCGTTACGAAAATGATACAGGATCTGGGATGGGAATCATTACAACAACGGTGCTTATCGCTGCGGCGTGGGCTACTTACGAAACTCAAATCGCCAACATTCTCCTCCGAATGCGAATATATATTGTCGACTCCCACTTAGATAGGTAGAAATGATCATCAGAATAAAATACGAGAAATGAGAGCTCGAACGGCGAGATTCATGTGTTCTTTCTTTCCGCGTGCTATTCGAGAATGGAATGGGAGATAAATAGTATAATGGTGGTTCGATGAACCCTCTGTGAGGCACTTGAATGTGATTTGCAGAGAATCCCATGTAGATGTAGAACTGAGTATCCTCCATCACGAACCTTTGGGTGGATTGCGCAGTATGTACGTAGATGTAGATGAAAAATAACAGGTACCGTATATTCATGTATATTGAAATGACTATCAAATGCAGCAAAAAAAGAAAAAAAAATGAAAACAAATGTTATACTAAGGTACACAAAGTCTTTATGGAAAGGGACTGAAGTTGATGACGTGGTGCAGTGAAAGGGAAATTAATAGCCAATAAAAATAAGTAATGACATCACAGCTGATCGTGTTCTTTTTGTTATTCTCCGGTTTTCCGTGTTGGACAGATGTGTCAGAAAAATAGACGTTTCCAATAAAGTAGATTTTTCAACGAATTCAAATGTGAATGGGGACGAAAATTTATAAGGAAAACTTTGACAGCATACCAGACGGTGTTTGTTGTAAGAGGAAAGAGTTGTGTAGCGAATTATTGGTTGCCATGCTCCGAGAAAAGCACATTCAATTTTCTTATCTGTATTACATAAATAGCAATTAGCCATTGTGAAAATATCGATAAGAAGGTTAGTATGATGACAAATATGTATTTCACAATTTTGCAAGTTTTGTATTATGATTAGCCGGCCGCGGTGCCCCTCGGGCATGGATATTTTGTGCCGTCCTTAGTATAAGGTAGTTCGTAAGTAGTTTATAAGTTTAGGGACTGATGACCCCGTAGTTAAGTCCCATAAGCTTAACAAACATTTCAACATGTGAACATATTCTTATGTGATTTGCTTATTGCTATTGCTTTTGTTTATTTCTTTTGTGTAACCATTTTCAGTTTCACTGCGACTATGAGTTACTCCCCTATTCTTCCTCAAAACAATACAAACAAACAAAAATTAATCATCACTTTCTTTTTTGCAGAACGTTATCACATTTTTGCGAGTGCTATTTCAAAGCTCGTCGCGTTATTCAACCTCGAGTAGCATAATGCGACAAAAGCAAAAATGAAATTCGGTGATTGGTGCAAATATTCGAATGTATTCATTTCGAGGTCAATTTTCTTGTCGCCATCTTGTGTCATATATTTGAACGTCAAGCTGGTTTAAAAACAACTGAACTTTTCCCTCCATGGAATAAGGATGGAACATAAGTCAAGATGGCGGATAGTGTTTGTGCTGGTTCATCACCCGATGTAATAAATCTATTAAATAAAGGCCGTAGGCGAAAAATAAATATAGATGAATGGAATGATGTGAAAAGGAAGTGTCTAAGCTAGAGTGGAAAAGAATACGCAGCACGGAAAGGCACTGTAAAAGCTGCAAAGAAGCCAAAAACAGAGGTAAGTGGAATAAGGATGTAACATCTTCAAACTATGTTCACTTTCATCCCTGTACGACCCTAATGGGAATAACCATATCTGCGAAAAGCAATATAATTATGTCATCTTTAAGTATTAAAATAACCAGGCTAAGTAGCAAATAAGCTGAAAGTTAACTGTGTATAATATTGTTTGCAGGAAAACGCATGCAAGTGTAAAATGAAGGATGGACAATACTTGACGCCAATGGAAAGGAACGTCTGTTCGCCGAGTTTTATTCTAAGACACTCAATGACCAATCGTCATTCTTGGTTCAACAATGCATGGAGATTTGTAATGTTCAAAGACGTTACACGGAGGAAAGTATCTCTCGCAGGCAATTCAGCATCAAATACTTCTTAATGTGCAATAGGAAGAAAGTCTTTAGAGTTTGTTTTGCATAATGTTTATCCTTTAAGTACAAAATGCATTTAGGTACTTCAGTCGAAAATTAAGAATGGTGAATCACTTGAGGATCATAAAGGGAAATAAGTTAGATAATGAGACCTACAAACCATAATAACATTGTAAAATCATGCTTAAAATGAAGTTTCAAATCACATATATGTTGAGAAATGTTTTGTTGTCATAGTACTTTGTTGACATCTTCTTTCACGTTGTTATTTTCTTATTATTCTAATATTACTTTCTTTAATTTGAATAATAAGTGCATGTACAATATGTCTCTTACGTTACATGTAAGAAATACTCCAAAATGTATTGCTGATCATACATCCATTTTCCATTGTATCACTTCCAATTATTATGTTATTTGTAAAACTTTGAGTTACAATAATAAAATGTTGCTTTTAATAGCTTTACACATTTGTATATGCAACGATTTCCAATAGTGTATAACACGAAATAGACCCCACAAATAATTTGCCTCTCTCCTGTAAACTTACTGATTCGATGGTTATTCCTGGGAGGTATTCAATTAATACCTGACTGGTTGTCACGGTGTGTCCGCTAGGACCGATGACTACATCAGAACATTCGCCACTACGCCACGTCACAATGGTAAACTTTTACGCAGCATCCTTCAAAAACTTTTCCTTTATGCTCCCTACAACAGAACTGACGCATTTGTGTGGATTACGAGCGACTATGTGGTTCTGATTTCCGAAGAGGATAATTGTTTTAAGAGCTGAGGGTCCACAACGCACTACAAATGAATTCACCCCCCCCCCCCCTCGCCGCAGCCAGTCACGAGTGGGGCAAGGGCGTGCATCTCGTTGCTACGTTCTGTTGTTTTCATTATCTCTCAATTACGAGTAATTGGGAGTGATTAAGGTAGGGGGAATCTGGCGGGAGAAGGGCTCTCGAAGAGTTTGAAAGTTTCCGGCTTTGCGTCTCATATCTCGCGCACTAAAACGAATTAAAGTCCAATTCCACACTTCAGTGCTCGCCGTACTAAAATGATGAACTTCTGGAATAGTTTGGAAACTTCGTCCTGAGATTAAATACGAAAGATTGCAGTGACTGGGGAGGAGGAAATCACTCTTTCAGTGATCAGGTTACGGACTCTACGCTGTAGCCGAAATTTGAAGAGGAATGCACTCCCAAGACGAAACCCGAGCTAACTGTATTGAAAGACAGAAATTGAGGGAGGGAAAAAGATTTCTGCAGCAGTTTCCTTTACTGCAAATAAAAATGCAACTACAGGGTGTCCAGGAAAGGACTCTCATTTCAAAATTAAATATCACGAAAGCAAAGATCGATAGAGGAATGCAGTAAACGGTATGTTTATTGTGAAAGCTGTAAGACGTTTATACAGCAGTTTGAAATAATAGTTACAAAAGCTGCTAACAGATGGTGCTGTAATCGCCATACGTAATGCCTAGTATTTAAGTGATCCGAAGCCCAGAACGATCAGTTCCACTATTTAAATGTGAACGGAGGTTAGCGTACCGAAGGAAGAGATTAAAACCATGTACTCCATTGAACAACGCGTTTTTCTGGTGCTATAGTCCCACAGGTTAGAAGAGAGTCCTAAGGCAACAAGGCCAAGTTTTCAAGCACGATTTAATGTTCCAAAAGGACCCGATGCGAAAACCATTCGTACGCTCTTCGCAAAATTTCAACGAACAGACAACAATAATGTTGGCCGCAAGCAAACCGCTGAAACGCCTGAAAATATCGCCACAGTTTCTGGAATTATTCAATGAAATCCAACGTCATCCGTCCGTAGAATTGCATCTGAGACTGGTTTGAAGCGTTCCAGCTCGCAGAAAATACTGGAAAAGAGCTAAACATGTTTCCATTCAAAATTCAAACGCACCAGGCTATACCCGTACGAGCTGTGCAACAGAGGGTTGCCTTTGCTAATCAGATGCTCACAATGATTGATAGAGAAGAATTTGATGTTGGCTGCACCTGTTTTACAGATGAAGCACACTTCCATCTGAATGGATACGTGAAGAAGCAGAACTGGCGATTTTGGGGTTCCGAAAAGCCATATTGGTGTGAAGCGAAACCCCTGTATTCTCCTAAAATTACTGTGTGGGCTGCAGTATGCAGCAGAGGCATTATTGGCCCTTTTTTTCATTCGAGAAATGGTCACTGGTGCACGTTACGTTGCAATTTTGGAACAATTTGTCGCCACACAGCAAGCGTTAGAGGATCGACCAGTTATTGAATGGTTTGTGCAAGATGGAGCCCGACCACATCGGACCGAACAAGTGTTTCGATTTCTTGAGGAATACTTTTGGAATCGAGTCATTGCTTTGGAATATCCCAAATTTACTGGTTCAGGCATGGATTGTTCTCCATATTCGCCGGATTTGACTCCCTGTGACTTTTTTTGTGAGGCACAGTGAAAGACATGGTCTACCCGAAGCTTCCCGCCACGCTGGACGAGCTTGAATCGGCGATCTCTGTGGCAAGTGAATCCATTTCGTTTGAGACACTACGAAATGTGATTGCGAATTTCATTCTTCGTTTGTGCCACCTTGTGCAAACATTGTGATGTGATTGTTTGCAAAGAGTGTTTTCATACGATTCTTTCACTTATGTATGCTGATATGAGCTGTACAGCGTACAGCGTCATCTGTTAGCAGCTTTTGTAACGATTATTTCAAACTGCTGTATAAACTTCTTACAGCTTTCACAATAAACATGCCGTTTACAGCATTCCTCTATTGATCTTTGTTTTCGAGATATTTAATTTTGAAATCAGGGAGCCCTTTTCTGGACACCGTGTATATCTTTTTCTCTGTGAACTATGAGAAAATTAAAGGGAGTGATAGGGCTTGCGAAATGAGGGGAGAATGTGTTATTCTAGTTATTAATCAGTTTGCTTTCTTAAATCAAAGACTTTCCGAATGACACAAAGTTAGGGCACAGCACGTGTTTGACTTTGTGTTTCTTTCTTACACCACTTAACGAGTTATCAACAGAATAGGTGATATGGCTTGGGCACCTAAAGGTTGGTGGGCATTTCCCTTGCCTTCCTGTCTTCTTGCTTCTATCAGAACACGTTGACTGCCACGGCCAAAATGAGTAAACTGCTCCCAGAAGCCATCTTAAGCGGTTCATACAGTTTGATTCGTCATCTCATTTGAAGTCCATTTGTATCATCGAAACTTTAAAAATAACATTTTTTGGCGGGAAAATGGGGCGTGCGAGTTATCTCGAAGTTGCGTATGGAGTAGAAAATTCAGCTCAGACGCCAGCTACGAGATAACTCGTTGTCAACAATCAGAGACGAGCTTGAGTATTTCGAAGTACATTTGACAATACGAAGCGTCATTGTTGTAACGGCGTCAGCCTGTAACGTTTCTGCTATGTTGCAAACTCCTAAAAATCAGTTGCCAACATAGAAACACGAAATATCTGACACCTAAAGTAAAACTTCATTACCGGACATGTGATATTTTACATTTTCGCCTTCTGTTTGAAATTCTATTAACACTATTAGTAAAACGATTTTAAGAAATAGTACGTTGATTTAAATATAACTTTGACTGACCTTTTACGTAATTTTCACTTTTTAATACTCTCGTAAATTATAGCTGCAAACACTAAAAATGCATTACACTTAGTATCGGAAATTGCTGAACCTATATAGATACTAATTTGTATAAAAACAACAATACTACATGTTGTAACTATTGCACAACATGATTTCATATATACCTTTTGTTTAAATAAATTAGGGCAGACCATGTTTTATATATCACTAGATCCTAAATAAAATACTGATAATTTTTCATGCACTAAAATTAATAATCCATTTCGTACTAAGAAACTATCTTCGAAATTAACAAAACTACGACAACCATATACAAATCCGTATTAATAAATAATTTGACCGCAAACTGAAACACATTAAAATTCCATGTCAAAATAATAGTACGCCTACACAATATTGGCAAAACAAATATGTGTGCATTTCGAAAACACACATAATGTAAATAATTTGAGCACAGTAAACACTAGTCAAAGGGATGACTTTAAATTTGTGTACCACATTAAATACAAATTTCATGAAACACGTACATACATTGAGATAAATAGTCAAAGCTTAAATGTAATGTTTTAATTTCTGTATTTTGGCATATTTAATGTAAAAGAATATTGTTTAATTGTGAATTACAAAACTTTGTCATCAATCTTATTACGCGGTTATGTAGAAAGATGTTTGAGAGAAACCATGTTTTATTTAGTCTTCGAGGAGTCTTCTATGGAGTCTTCTAGCAGCCAGAAATCTGTAAGCAGCTCTGTTGGCTTGCCGCTGCATTTTTTTTTTTTTTTTTTTTTTTTGATTATGCAACAATGTGATTGATTTAAACGTTGGTTTAGTGGAAATAAAATCGTTTCCATATCAACTGACATGGTTTTAATTTACGAAAAGATCCTGTAAAATCAAATGGGATCTCAGCCAGCATATAAGATAAGTTCAACTTCACCTACAGTGGAATGACTTTGTTATAGACTGTGAACTAACAAAACTTTCCGTAATTCAGGAAAATGTTAGGGCTCAGTTTGAGTCATTCCGAAAAGGGGTGACGGCCGTTAGAAGCCGGCCGCGGTGGCCGAGGGGACTGAGGCGCGCCAGTCATGGTCTGCACGGTCACTACAGTCGGGGTTTCGAATCCCCCCTCGGGTATGGATATTTGTGGCGTCCTTAGTATTAGCTAGTTCGTAAGTAGTTTGTAAGTTTAGGGACTGATGACCCCCTAGTTAAGTCCCATAAGCTCTACAAACATAACCGCGTCAGTATTTATTCAGTCTTCATTGCAAATACTTCACTGCTTGCTCTCCACATAATAGAAATTTATCTTCAGAATGCTCATCGTTTCTATAATCAATCAGCAGGAACGAGTGTCAAGTCTCTAGCTTTTAGAGAAAAATTTATTCAGGCATTGATTGGGGATAGGATGCCGGGCACCCATGAGAAAAGCAAGAGGGAGGGCAGCTTTCATTATTTCGAGGCAATACCACCCACAGAGGAAAAACTGCGGCCAACAAAGCCGTGCAGAGTGTGCACACAACAAAAGAAACGTCGTGAATCGCGATACTTTTGTCCCGTTTGTGAAGAAAAACCTGCTATTTGCGTAGAAGAGTGCTTCAAGACATATCATAAATAAAGAAAAAAAACTTTGTTTTCATTGCCATTAGCGAGACAATGTATACATTTTACGTTTAAAACTTGTAGGAACTTTTCTGTTACTTTATTCAAACTGCGAAATTAAAATTCCTGTTCCACCACGCCTAGATGGTTTACTTCACCTGTCCCCGACGCCCAAGACCTGTAAATCGCACGTATTTGCTACGAATGTTCTCGTATCTGACGTTATGTAGGAACTCGTTTCCTAAGAGTTCACTCGTATTGAGCGCCTGTGGCCAATTCGGCACATACGAGATAACTCGTACTTGGCAGTCAACGTGTTATCAGTTATCAACAGAATAGGTGATATGGCTTGGCCACCTAAAAGATAGTGGGCATTTCCCTTGCCTTCCTGTCTTCTTGCTTCTATCGGTTGCTGGAAAAGTTATTGCCTATAACATAGATTTCTACAGGCAGATACCTCGCTTTACTTCTATCTTGTTGGGATCCCACTGCATTAAAAAGCCTTTCGTTCAGTATTGTCTTCCCGCTGTTCAACTCGTTCCTGCGAACCTTGCAAGATTAGCACTCCTGAAAAAAAGGAGAATTCTGCGAAGTTTGCAAAGTAGGAGGTGAGGGTGTTGTTGTTATGGTCTTCAGTCCGGAGACTGGTTTGTTGCAGCTCTCCACCCTACTCTATCCTGAGCAAGCCTTTTCATCTCCTCATAAAAACGGCAACCCACATCCACTTGAATCTGCTTACTATACGCGTCTCTTGGTCTCCCTCTGCGATTTTTACCCCCACACACTTCCCTCCAATGCTAAACTTACGATTCCACGATGTCTAAGAATGTGTCCTACCAAGCGATCCCTTCTTTTAGCTAGGGTATGCCAAAAATTCCTTTTCTCACCAATTCTGTTCAGTACTTCTTCATTGGTTATGCGATCTACCCACCTAATCTTCAGCATTCTTCTGTAACACCACATTTCAAAAGCCTCTATTCTCTTCCTGTCCGCACTGCTTATCGTCCATGTTTCACTCCCGTACAGGGCAACACTCCACACAAATGTCTTCAGAAAAGACTTCCTTACACTTAAATTAATATTCTATGTTAGCAAATTTAACTTTTTCAAACATGCTTTGCTTCCCATTTAGGTACTGGCAGAACTTAAGTAGTGTCGGGATAGCTCAGTGGTAGAGCGCTTTCCGGCGAAATGCAAAGATCCCAGGTTGGAGTCCCGGTTCCGGCATATCAGCGCACACTCCGCTGCAGAGTGAAAGTTTCGTTCAGGCCTTTAGTACTCTAGATTATTACTTTCACCCTTTTTATAAAGTGGTTTCACTACAGAGTACTTTAGGCAGTCAGAAACTAGCCACTCCAGATGAAAAAATTACAAATGAGCACTCATTTAACAGAGGAGAAAAAAGATTGAGTATTCTGGTCGATACTCTATCATATCCACAAGAGTTCTTGATTTGATTTGATCTGATTTTTCCAGGGAAGCCAAAACAGTCTTGGTCCAACCCGCCACTGCCCGCACCGAAACTAAGTTTATTGTGCGGTATCGCTCCCTGTATATCTATTAAAGCCAACCAATGCCCTTGAACAGTGCAAGGAGTCTCTTTACCAGTTCTTTATTAGACACAATTTCTTCGGGTCTGGTTGTCCCAAATGTTCTGTGCCTTTTACTCTCCAATGCAATGCATTCGAAGATTAGATGTGATGCAGTTTCATCACCGTCATCACAGATCCTACATTTAGGGTCCTCTTCTATTATTCCCATTGTATGTAGGTGTTTCTTGAAATTCCCATGGCCTGTCAGCAATCCAACCACGAGTCTAATCTCTCTCCTATTCAGGCCCAGGATTGCAGAGCTTCTTTTAAAACATGGCTTTGGCATCATTACCTTGCCATGTTTTTGTTGATGGACTTTGGCCCAATATTCTACGTGCTGTCTTCTGAGCCAGTTACGTAGCTCCAGTTTGATCATTGCCTTGGTGATTGTCAGGACAGGTTCCGGTTCAATAAATGGAGTCTCTGCCCCCATCCTGGCTAATCTGTCGGCATGTTCGTTGCCACTGATCTCCGAGTGGCAAGGGACCCACAATAGGTTTACTCTATTGCTTTCCCCTAGCTCCACCAGAACCCTGTGGCATTCTGCAACAATTTTAGACCTTGTTGCAAGAGCTGCCAGTGATCTCAGGGCTGCATGGCTGTCTGAATAGATATAGATGCTACGATCTTTGTAGCACCTACGCAAATTCTCCTCCACACACGCCCTGATGGCAGTGAACAATAGTCCTTAGTCTTCAGTGATTTAATTATTGACTGAACCTCCCCCTGTTACTATCACGAAGGACCACCTAAGCAACAGAGTCAGAATACTCCTTTCTAAGAGAGTTATGTGATTACCTGTAGGAGCTAAGGTTCTGTTTAACTCTCTGCTATGTTTAGAAAGTGGTTATTAAGTGCTGTACATACACTTGACGTATCAGTAACAGATAAATCGCCACTATGCACTGACCTTATATCCTGAATTCCATGGTGCTGACCAGATACTTCGTTCATGACAGACCCTATGGTTTTAATTTTATTCCGACCATTAGCTATTCTTTCTGCGTATCACATACTTTTTGCCTTCATAATGGCATTTTTCAGTACCTTTTTTAATTCATCATTGTTAAATTAATAAAACTGCTAACAGACAATTAAAATCCCAGTGCAGCGGGTTATTATCAGCTAGTAGTCGATAAAAACTTCCATGGACACTTTTTTTTAAAAGCGATATCGCCTCATTAGCTCACGCAGAATTCCACTGGAAACTATTAAATATTCACGAGCTGTAATGCCAAGGATCAATGTAGCAATATTTGAAAGTTTCTGCACTGATTCATCAGTAGCAATACCGCAAACATCTCAATCATCAGCACAACCCTTTCTCTCGATATTTCAGTACGATTTAAGACTACATGATTTTATCTTTCTATATTCAGTAGTAGTTGTATCAATGAGAATATGTCTGTATTTCAAATTAACTTCATAAATTGTGAGTACAAATACTTCTAATAATTGGACCAAACAACATCGGAATATATTTCACAAAGATAAATTTTCCCCAAAACGTTTCGTTACAATTTTCGGAATATGTATTAAGTAAATTTCAAAATTTCTCAAATTAACATATAAATAAAAAAATTAAAACGAAATTGGTTGTCCTTAGCATATTAAACAGTACCACATTGAATAAAAATTCACCCCACAGTTATTGTTTTCCTTTATTTTAAACTCTAATCATGACTAACTGCTATGAAAACAATGGTTACCGTGGTAACATTAAAACTGGACCTTTGCGATGGCCTTTTGATAGCTCGAAATATAAATCAATATGACGGCTTAACCGTTAACCTCAGGCGAAAAGTGAATAAACGAATTTGTAGAGGAGAACATTGTCTACAACTTTGCTCTGTCATTTATTTCCGTAACTCGCACCGCTTCAGAGATAAAGTTAATTATTTTTAATGTTGAAAGTGGCCTGTTAATTAATTTAAGGAAGATCTTGGGCAATTAAGATGTGCAAATGCAAGTTAAAACGCTCACTGCTGCTCTAAATTACTTTACGAGTGGCCACAGGACTTGCACAATGGAAATTTATCTAACTGCTCATTTCTTATGGGAGCAGCCAACGTTTCAACAAACACAATATTAATGTTAAAAATAAATGAATAGATAATTAAATATGGGATTGGCAGCACGAATTATAAAGCAGAGGTTTGATATTTTCAATCGTCATCTATTCAATAAAATGTGGGAAGATCGAATTAAGCACACACCTTGTACAATAATGGATTAAATCATAAAGCTGCTGCCCATAATAAAAAATTTTCTGCCCTTTACAAATATGGAGGTAATGTGGGAGGAAAATTGCAAACACCGAATGGGTAGATGAAAGCACACTCATTCATTCAAACCCAGACACGCGCATAATGCTTGCAGTACATTACTCATGCAGGAATAGTCCATAGCAGCGCCAAAAGAAACGTCGGCGGCGTTTTGTTGAGATGGCGGGTATCTTGAAGCACAAATTAAAAATCACCATGCACTAAACTAACTCATGTTTGGGGAGGCAGTGACATCCTATTCTTAAGTACCACGTGGTGTGCAACCACAAGGAATTACATAAAATTTCCAAAAGAAATTAATTTAGAATAAGTAAGTAAAGAACACGAGAATTCATATAGAAGAAAGGTAGTATTAATAAAAGGATGACTGAAGGCTGAAGTAACGACCGTTACGAAAGTACGTGGTGCAATCGGTCATACAAGACAGCAAAGACGTGTGAAACATCATTTTATATATATTTGTATTTTTTTTAAATGGGTAATGAGAAATAGCAAAGGAGAACTGCAGTCAATATTAATAAACTTCAGAGAAACCGTAGAATAAACTCATGTAAAAAAAAAAAAGAAAAAAAAAAACCGACGGTTTTCTGAATGTCTTCTTATTGTGACTGCTTCATCACATCTCAGGGTCATTATGTGGTTCACTTTAAGGCCTAAGTAATGAACTAAGACGAAACTTTTCACTCTTGAAAAGGATTTGTATTTTTCTAAAACACGTTTACATCACAACTGAAAGTTTACACAGAAAAACCGAGACACCTCATCAGTTCTAACTGCTCGAGAAGACAAGACAAGACTGACTGCTAATTAACAAGCAAAGATACTGCTCTTCCACTTTTTTCTTTTAGTTCCACAGATGAATTTTTTTCTTCACAATTATTATTATTATTGTTAATTTTTTCTCCTTTTTTTAAATAATAGAAAATGAAATTAAAATATAAATTCGCTTCTTACTGTTCTGATACCTCAACACTCCATCCCTGGTAACAGCACAGACGGAATCAAACTAGAAAATCTGAGAAATATTTAGCATACTCGTGGATACAGACACGACGTGAAAACGTTAGTTAAAAAAACAGTAAGGAAATTCAAACATACTAACTTTACAGAAAGGCTGAAGGCCACACACGTGTATTCTAACTTGAGAAAAACTGGACACAAAATCACCTGAATGAATATTCAAACACTAAATTTACACTGAATTACTCGAGTTCTATAATTTAAGAAACATTTCGCCTCGCATAGCGAAAGAATTAATCAAGAAGACTATCACTGATAAACCAAGACTGCCTGATCACAAAGAAAGCAAAGTTCTAACAGCATGCCTTCCCCTCAGCATGATTCGACGAAGTACTTTCTTCCACGTTCGCAACAAGAGTGAAGCCCTAATGTCAGGCCAAAATTTTTCCCATCTCACACCGGATGTAGAGCGCGTTCAGAGCATAGTGTCTACCAACCCTCTCTACCTGAGGGAGATAATACCCTGAGGTCTCTTGTCACCTCTTTCGACCAAGATTAGGTTGGCACCACACTAAGAACACGGCCACCTCGCCACCTTGCCAAGTAAGCTCGTCTCTGGCCACCCACTGGACGCCAGGGCAGACGACAAACGAAGCCATGCGTTCTGAACTGCAGCAGAAAGAGGCCTAGAGCGCGAGGAGGCGATTGTAAGCCATTGCGCGGCAGTCAGTCAATGTCAAGAGCACACATTCACATTCACATGAACACAAAAGGTCAATCACATGGGTGGAAAAATGTATAAACATGGGGCATTGATCATTAATCTCTATATATAAAAGGAAGTGTCCCGATTGACTGACTGACTGACTGATTGACTGACTGACTGACTCATCATCGCCAGCCCAAACCACTGAAGACAGAAACTTGAAATTTGTGGAGGGTGTTGATCTTACTCTGTAGGCGTCATTTAAGAAGCGATTTCTCGATATTCCGTACGTAAGGGGGTAAAATAGGGGATGAAACTTTTTTGAAACTACGTAGCTATTTAAGGAATTTTGAAGATAGAACTACAAAATTTAGGATATTTATTCAGGGTTCGAATTTAAAAGACACGTGTTTTGGCATTTTTTGAAATTCTACAAATAAGGTGGTAAATTAGGTGAAGCAAAAATTTGATTTTCAAAAATATGTTGCTGTTAACTCAAATTTTAAGCTACAACTACGAAACTTCGGATATGGAATCTTGGTCAGGATTAAAAATCGATGATTTTTAGAATTTTTGGAAATTCAACAAGTAAGAAGGTTAAAGAGGGGATCAAAATTATTTTTGAAAATACGTTGCTATTGATACAATTTTGAAGCTAGAGATGCAAAAATTGATGTTTGTCTAGTTGGTTAGACGTTAAAAAATACGTGTTTCGGTATTTTTGGAAATTCAACCATTAACGGGGGTAAATTGGAAAGAGGCTGTTTTTCGAAAATATGTTGCTATTTAGGCAATTTTGATGTTAGAACTACAAATTTTCGGATTTGGATTCGGGGTTCGAATTTAAAAGACACGTGTTTCGGTATTTTTCGAAATTAGATTAATAAGGGGGTGAAATACGGGATGCAAAAATTGATTTTCAAAAATATGGTGCTGTTAACTCAAATTTCGAGCTATAACTACGAAACTTAGGATATGGATTCTTCATCAGGATTGCAGACCAACCAGCCTACGCATGCGAAGCAGCGGGGTTTCAGATAGTCTAATATATAAAGCAGTGTGTCCGTATGTTTGTACGTGTTGCGTACAAATGTACAGTTTTGTACCAATCTTTATGAAATTTTGTACACGTAAGCTTCAATCACTGAGGACGGTCGCCGTAAGTGTAAGAATCACATACGATATGTAGATCACGAGATTTGGCGTCATAAACAATGATATGCGCGAAAAACTGTTGCATTTTGCGACAATGCTGCTCATTTTCTCCTAAACCATTGGACCGATTTCAACAAAATTTGGTACACACATTCCTTGCCGTGAGGTAACAATTGCTGCAGGATTAAGAATCACATACGGCACATGGTTCAAAAGATATTACGTCACAACCAACAGAAATCGCATAAAATGCCATATAATGCTGCGAGACTTTCGAAATACACTGTATGAGAATGGCAGTACTTAGCGACTTGCAACAAACTTTAAACATAATTTCAAACCCTTATTAAACTTTTTCTCGCTGGCAACCATGATGGTAGGAAAAAAGTTTTTCGCTTACTACTTTTCCGCTGTTAATGGAGTAAAACTACGGCAGCAGAAAATTTAACAGACAGTATACATATATATAGTAGAATGTAGCTTCTAAATTGTACCACAGTACGACACATAGTTTATGAGATATGAGCACATAAACAGTAACGGTACACTGTTCATGGACTAAGATTACAGCATTCAGTAGAAGGTTACAATTTTTAATTTCTACACTACAAATTGTAGCTGCAGGAAATTTTACAAACAGTATACACGTATATAGTTGAGCGTACCTTCTAAATTACATCACTGTATGACACGTAGTTCATGAGATATGAGCACAGAAACAGTAACGTTCATGGAAAACCGCCCCGTCACACACAAAGTTTACTTCTTTACTACTAATTATATTCCTAATACAGACATACAGCCCTTATACAATTGAACGACAGGAATAAATAAATAAAAACCGGGCAACCCCAGGTTTTCAGCTAGTAAAGAATAAAAATAATTAACATACTCATAGACAATATTAATGGTGTAGAAACATTTTAGGCTAATGAATAACTCAAAAATGCAACACGACCACACATTCAAGGGACATGTTTCAATGTTTTGGTAAGCTTAAGGGACTTACTGCGGGTTCATCAGTCGCTAAACGTACAAACTACTTATGAACTGTTTTATACTAAAGACGACAGAAATATCCATGCCCAAGGGGGAGATTCGAAACACCCGACGGGGAGCGGCCTCGGGCATCGGAGCAAGGCGCCTCAATGCGCTCGGCCACTCCGCGGTGGCGCTTAAGAGATATTTGCAAAAATAACGGAGAATTGACACGGTCACTTGGTTTTACGTAAAACAATACAGGCAAAGAAAAATAAACTAGAAAAATGACAAACTACAACAGCAAGGCAGGTGATGATATATTAACGAAAAATATGGATAATGAAAATACGGGGTGGCTCTTTGTCAAAGCTAAACACAAATATCAAATAATTTTGGCTGTTTAAATAGAATGAGCAAGATTACTACGTGCTGAGTGCATGGATATAATCACAATAGTAGCGTATTAATCGTATTGTCCATAATATTTTCTTCTTCTTTCTTTCTTCGTTTCGGCTATCTAAGGAGCACGTACCAATTTCAATGTTTCCTCCTTTGTTCTTCTTTCCAGTATTCTTTCATCTTTTCACTATGCATCCTTTTTATCTCCTCAGACACTTTAGTCCAGTCTTCTTCTCCCTCCTCCCTTGGAATCCTTCCATTTTTAACTCTTTCTTCTTAAAATTTTCTCCTTCTGTTGCATCTTTTTCACTTATATTGTTTCTTTCCAAATCTGTCCTAACTTCTTGAATCCATGCTATTGTTGACTTCTTGTCCCAGAGATATTTAAAAATCTCTTTGGTTAACCTGTTCATTCGGTATAAATGTCCAAAAAATAGCACTCGCCTCTTCCGTAGTGTTTCGGTTATGTTTTCTATGTTGCGATAAACTTCTGCATTACTTCTTAGTTTGCGTACCTCTGTATTTCTTAGTGGACCAAGTATTTTTCGAATGTTTTTTCTTTCTAGGACTTCAAGTTTATGTAATTTGGAATTCAGTACTAAACATTCACTTGCATAAAGACATTCTGACTTTACTATTGTGTTGTAGTGGTGTATTTTCAGATTTTTAAAAATGTTCAAATGTTTGTACAGCTTATGGTACTTAACTACGGGGTCATAAGTCCCTAAACTTACAAACTACTTATGAACTACTTACGAACTAGGACGGCGCAAATATCCATGCCCGAGGGGGGGATTCGAACCCCCGACTGTAGTGGCCGTGCAGACCGTGACTGAAGTGCCTCAGTCCCCTCGGCCACCGCGGCCGGCTCAGATTTTTAGACAGAGACCTTTTGTTGTAAATGTTCCTGGTTATACCGTATGCTGTCTCCATTTTAAGTACTCTTTCTTCTTCAGAAAATTTTTCTAAGCCATTTTCCTGAATCATTTCTCCCAAATATTTAAATTTATTTACCCTCTTTATCGGCCCAATATCTGTTAGTAGGATTTCTGGGGAATTTTTTATGTTTGTCATAAATTTTGTTTTCTCTACAAAAAATGGTTAAACCTGCTTTGTTGGCTATTTCTTCTAAGAGATTGATTTGAATTGCTGCATTTCTTAGGTTTTCAGAAATAATGACAAAATCATCCGCTAATGCTAGACAGTGAATTTCAATACTTTTGTGTTTTATTATTTATATTTTTTATTATTTTTCCAACAAATTTTTGCAAAAATCAGAAAACTAATGTGGGCCGTAGAAGACGCCATTATGCAGCAAGATGATCTCAGTGTAAGGCTGTGTTTATTATTACACGTAACAGCCTACATCACCTTTTACTATGTCAGTTTCAGAATACTGTTACCATTTATTTTCATTGGACTGTCCGATTACTGGCCCGAAGTCTACCTCTTCTGCTGTAATTTTTATCCAGTAAATAACAAAGAGAAGCTACCCCAACAAGAGTGGAGGTTTGCTTCTGGCAACTGTCATAGCAACGGAAGATTCTGAGGCAAGACTACTTGTTAGTGGAGAACAGATGTTGGGCAGTCTTTACAGTCTTTTCTGTATTAAATCTCTTTGACGATTATCGAAAGAGGCAGCAGCTGCATTTTATCCGTAATAGTATACAACGACGCATTATACTATTGCACTGTCCCTTCGGATTCGAGGAGACCGCATATCGATACTGGAAAAAAATCGGATGAGGTGTCGATCTCCTTGAATGATAGTGAGAGGGCGAAGGTTGTCTCGGTGGCGTGACATGCCCCATCTCGTGACCCATCATCAATGAACCATTCTGAAGAAACATGGTTCTTGGCGAAATCAGTTGATCGCACGCAAGAAGCAGTTTCTCTCGTCAACATTATTTCTATACGTGTGATATGCTCTACGTTTCGATAAACCATCTGTCAGGCGCTTCTTTGGATTGTACCGTAGTCATGATGATGTAAAGGTAAAAAAAAAAAAAAAAAAAAAAAAAAAAAAAAGACTGATAGAATCTATCTCCATTGAGCCGATAACATATCCATGCAGTTTGGCATTTGTATGAAGAGATTGAGGGGACTAACGACAATCAATGTATGGAGGTCTTAGGTACTTCTGACGATGCAGCCTTTCTCCACGAGTTCTAAAAAACACTCGCTACTAGTCTTCTGTTGTTCGCGAACAAACTAGTTCGGAAGAGCGCTTCCACAGGCGAACTACGCGAACTAGTTTGCAGATCCCTCGCCTCTTAGTTCGTCCACTCCTAATCCGAAGACTGACGGGGAACAGCGAGAGGACGCGAGAGTGCGCAGAATCGCTTGATTTGTAGATAATGTTCCTTCAATGACCTATTAAATAAATAAATAAATCCATTTTAAAAATAAAATACTACGAGTACTCTATATGCACTGTAGTTGAATATTATTGTATCACCCATTCGTGTAAGTAACTGGTTTATTTGTTTTGTTTATGTTCTAATTGCCCAAAAATACGGGCAATAGCACACGCTTGGGCAACACTGATCATTATATAAAAAAGCTGTCATAACAAAAGTAAGAGCTCTTTTAGTAGCGGTAGCAAAAGCCAAAAAGAGCGGACGAACTAAAAAGAGCGACCTACTTCGCGGCCGAGCTGCGAACTAAATGGAGAGCTACCGGTCGCGAACTAAAATATGCGCTTTCGGTCACGAACTAAAATATGCGCGATCGATCGCGAACTAAAATATGTGCAATTGGTCGCGAACTACAATATGCGAGATCGGTCACGACCTAAAATATGTGCAATCGATCGCGAACTATAATGACAAACGTATCTCTCTTCTTAGTTCGATGGATTCTTCTCCGAAGACCGACGGGCAGTAGCTAGAGGGCGCGCAGCAGAATTAAAAATCACGTGTTTGCCTTCTGCTGATGAGAGCCATTTCGAGGTTAGCGTCTGCCTGCTAGATTACATAGTTCAGTGCTACAAAATTTCTGCTTTGAAGTATTCTGCTCTCTGCAATATCTAATAAATTCCGTAATGCCAAGATGTAGAAATAACTGTAAACTTAAACGCGAGAAATTATCCACAAACTGTTTCTTTTGGTTTGCGTGATATCGTTAGCGGCTCAAGCAGCAAGCGCATGAAGCAGCTAGGTGGGGGAACTTCTCCCTCCACCTGCACGCGCAGACCACGCCGCTCAGCCGTCGTTGGGAGCGGACCAACTAAAAGAACGAACTAGTTCGCTGCAGAGCCGTGTACTAAAGTGAGCGCTTCCGATAGCGAACTGTTATGCGCACGTCTACTCGATACTTGGTCGCTGGAATCTGGGTTCGTTTCACACAAGTGACACTCCATGACACTAAATACTGTTTTATCCTCATGTGATTCCGATCACAATTTATTTGTTGCGTGGGAGTAAATCCTCTTTGAAACGACAACTCGTGTTAGCACTGTTTTCAAATCCATGTTCAAAGTTGGAAGTACGAGGTGGTTACAGATACGTCTTCCTGCCTTGACGCGTGCATTTAAGAGGAGAAGTCGTCCTGGCGATGGCTTTCACGATAGTGTCAAAGTTGTGCTCGCAGTTACGGGACTTGAATCGAGAGCTGTTACTTTGGCTAATGGCAGCTGCGAAAACTCGCTTGAAAGCCAAACTTGGCATCTCGCGTAACTTTTAGCAATGAACGGAGTAAGATTCGGGCAGATCGAAGCGCCTAGCGACCATTGGCATTTCAGTCTCCGCGGACGGAGCAAATCTGTCATTTGCAGTTGCAGTTTCTACTCTCCGAAAACAGAAGTAGTTTATTTACTGCATCAGGTTAAGCAACGGCTGCTTAATGACACATAAAGAACAGAGATTAGGTGGTTCACCTGTGTAAGGAGGGATCAAGAATTTTATGTTTGAGAGGATTCATATACAACGAAACGGGCTTCTACATCTACATCTACATGGGATACTCTGCAAATTACATTTAAGTGCCTGGTAGAGGGTTCATCGCACCACCGTTATACTATTTATCTCTCATTACATTCTCTAATAGCGCGCTCTGTTCGAGCTCTAATTTCTCGTATTTTATTCTGATGGTCATTTCTACCTATGTAGGTGGGAGTCAACAATATGTCTTTACATTCGGAGAAGAATCTTGGCGATTGGAGTTTCGTAAGTAGCCCACGCCGCAGCGATAAGCGCCGTTGTTTTAATGATTCCCATCCCAGACCCTGCATCATTTCCGTAACGCTGTCTCCCCTGTATCGTGACAATACGAAACGAGCTGCCCTTCTTTGAACTGTTTCGATGCCCTCCCTCAAACCCACCTGATAAGAATCCCACAATGGGAAGCAATAATCCAAAAAAGGACGGACAAGTGTAATGTAAGCAGTCTTTTTAGTAGTTCTGTTGCGTATTTTAAGGATTCTGCCAATAAAACGCAGTCTCTGGTTCGCGTTTCCCACGACATTATCTACGTGTTCTTTCCAGTTTAAGTCTGATGTAATAGTAATTCCTAGGTATTTTGTGGAGTTTACGGCTTTCATATTTGATTGATTTATCTTGTAAACAAGGTTTAACGGATTTCTTTTCGTACTCATGTGGACGACTTCTCATTTCTCATTATTTCGACTCAGTTGCCAATTTTTACACGATAGTGATATCTTATTCAGATCGTTCTGCAGTTGGTTTTACTAGACGGAAAATGACGGCGTCATCTGGAAACAACCTAAGAGAGCTACTTAGATTTTCTCCCAAATCGTATGTGTAAATAAGGAATAGGAGAGGACCAATAACACTACCCTGTGGAACGCCCGATATCACCTATGTTTTAGTCGATGCCTTACCATCGATTACTACGAACTGTGCCCTCTCTGGCAGGAAATGCTCTATTCAGTCGCAAAATTGGGGCGATATACCATAACCACGCAACCCGATGAGAGTCCACAAGGTGTGTAAGAAAAGTTCCCAACACTTTCAGAGCTGTCGTACTCATCCGTAAAATAAAGACGAGTCCAGTAAACATAGGGCCGGAAAGGCATTACTTCTGAGATAAACACGCGTTTACAGCAGGCGTTGCGCGATTTGTGGTTGTGGATATTAGCACAGTAGTCGCATTGGGGCACCGTCAAATGTGTCAGCAGGGTACTGTGATAGCTTACAAGGAGAGTGTCTTACGTATGCGACACCTATTTTGATCGAATTTTGCATGGACGTTCTGTATTGAATGTAAATAAACACATAATTCGGCTTTTAGCTAGACAGTAGATTTTGAAAAAAATTACGGGCAAAGTTGATGTTGAAAAATCGCGTTCTCAATGCCATACAACGAAAGATCGTATAAACATGAGCATTTTGTACTAAATTATATATTTAGAACTTGTATAAAAACCAGACAGCAGTTATCAGAGTTGAAGGACATGAAAGGTATACAGAGCAAAACAAGGGTAATGGGGTGCAGTCTAAGAAAATCAGGTGATGCTGAAGGAATTAGATTAGGTAACGAAGCAATAAAGGAGGTAGATGAGTTTTGTTACTTGGGCAGTAAAATAACAAATGATGGTTGCATTATAGAGGATATAAAATGCAGAATGGCAATGGGCAGAAAAGCGTTCTTGAAAAAGAGAAATTGGTTAACAGCGTATATTGATTTAAGCCTAAGGAAGTCCTTTCTGAAGGCATTTGTGTGGAGTGTTGCCTTGTATGGGAGTGAAACATGGACGATAAACAGTACGGACAGGAAGAGGATTGAGGATTTTGAAATGTGGTGCTACAGAAGAATGCTGAAGATTAAGTGGATGGATCGCGTAACTAATGAGGAGGTACTGAACAGAATTGGGGAGAAAAGAAATTTCTGGCATACCTTGACTAAAAGAAGGGATAGATTGGTAGGGCACATTCTTAGACATCAAGGAATTGTGAATTTAGCGTTGGAGGGAAGTGTTTGGGGTAAAAACCACAGAGGGAGACCAAGAGATGGATACAGTAAGCAGATTCAGACAGATGTAGGTTTCCGTTCTTATGTGGAGATGAAGAGGCTTGCTCAGGATAGGGTATTGTGGAGAGCTGCATCAAACTAGTGTCCGGACTGAAGACCACAAGAACACATACTTAGACATCGAGGAATCGTAAATTTAGCATTGGAGGGAAGTGTGTGGGGGAAAAATCGTAGAGGGAGACCAAGAGATGGATACAGTAAGCAGACTCAAATGGATGTAGGTTGCTGTTCTTATGAGATGAAGAGGCTTGCTCAGGGTAGAGTAGCGTGGAGAGCTGCATCAAAACAGTATCCGGACTGGAGACCACAACAACAACAACAACAACGTCAGGCATTTAGATTAATGGCTATAATTTGAAGCGGAGTCGCCGCTTTTCTTGTCCGTATACTAAATGATGACTTACCGTCTGCGAACTCAGTAAATGTTTACGTAATTACTTTCGCGTCATCTGCGAGGTAGATGTGACGAACCTTATGCTTGAGAGTCGACAAAATCCTCCGGTACCCTGCAGCCGTAAAGCCAGGATTCATCCAGAGCGCGCATTCGTTTGCGAAAGTACCGGACAGAGAGAAGTTTTACTTCCGGAAGCCCTCGACGCAACACTCGACGGTCCTCATAGCAGTGCAGCGTTAATGACGCACACGTTCCGGAAAAAGTCAACAGCCCTTCACTGCGCTGCTTGTCGAGTGTCACTTGAGTCTTGTTTTTCTTTTCAGCGCTGCATCTGCGAGTTCATTTACATTGTGATGATAATGATAATGACGATCTCCTTTCGGTGTTCCATAACGGCGGGTTTGACTGACGTTTCACGTATTCACTGAAGTTAATTAAGGAGCAGGAATTTGGAGGGACGAGGGGGGGGAGATCTACGCGCAGAAGAACGAGTACAATGATTGTTTTGTAAACAAAAAAGATGTTTGTGATGTTCTGGCTTCACTGTATTAGTTTTCGATGAAATACCAAACTGTGGCGAATGAAAATTTGTGACCGGCCGGGATTCGAACCCGGGCACAATTTTTCATTCGCCACAGTTTGGCATTTTCATCTAAACCTAATACAGTGAAGCCATAACATCACAAATAGCGATTTATTTCATTCATTTGAACGCTGTAATTCGTCAAAAATATATATGATTGTATACAAGCCGAGGCTGGGCTCCTGAAGACAATTAATTGTGTCTCGATACCTCATGGTCTGTTCTCCCTGATGCGGGAATACAGTATTGCGGCTGCGAGCATTACAGAACAAATAGGCTGTGGTAATAGGAAAGAGACAGCGTGGCGAATGGAGATTTGTGTGTGGCGGGAGATGTGCAGGGAAGAGTCCTCTGCAGTCGGGCTGGTCACTGTGTCCTCGGTGGCGGAGTGATCAACGCGTCTGCCTAGTCAGTAGGAGATCCCGGGTTCGAATCCCGGCCGGGCACAAATTTTCATTCGCCACAGTTTGGTATTTCATCTAAATCTAATACAGTGAAGCCATAACATCGCAAATTGCGATTTATTTCATTCATTTGAACGCTGTAATTCGTCAAAAATATATGAAAGAGATGTTAGGAATTAACGTCCTGTCGAAATGAGGTGTCTTGAGAGTGAAAGTAGTCTACGACTATCATGTCATTTTGTTGAATAAGCATCGAGGTTTTCGCGGCCGCAGTGGCCGAGCGGTCTGTGGCGCGCCAGTCACAGTCTGCATGGCCGCTACGGTCGGGGATTCGAATCCACCCTCGGGCATGAATGTTTGTGTCGTCTTTAGAATAAGGTAGTTCATAAGTAGTATGTAAATTTAGGGACTGATGACCCCGCACTTAAGTCTCATAAGCTTGACAAACATTTGAACATTTGATTTTTGAAATTAATTAAGGAGCACGAATTGGAGGGGGGGGGCGAGGAAATCTACGGGTACAAGGACGAGTGCAATGACTGTTTCATAAACAAAAATGATGTTAGGAATTCACGTCCTGTCGAAGAAGAAGAAGTCTCTTGAGACTGAAAGTAGTCTAGGACTACCACGTCATTTTGATGAATAAGCATCGAGGTTATCGCTTACGCTTTTCACAACTGACCGTTTCTACATCTACATCTACTAGAATACTCTGCAAGTAACATTTTAGTGCCTGGCAGAGGGTTCATCTAACCACCATTATACTATTTATCTCGCATTCGATTCTCGAATAGCGCTCGGGAAGAAAGAACACCTGAATCTCTCTGTTCGAGCTGTGATTTCTCGTATTTTATTCTGATGATCATTTTTACCTCTGTAAGTGGGAGTCAACAATATATTTTCGCATTCGGAGGAGAATGTTGGCGATTGGAGTTTCGTAAGTAGCCCACGCCGCAGCGATAAGCGCCGTTGTTGTAATGATTCCCATCCCAGATCCTGTATCATTTCCGTAAAGCTGTCTCCCCCGTGTCGTGACAATACGAAACGAGCTGCCCTTCTCTGGACTTTGTCGATGTCGTCCGTCAAACCCACCTGATAAAGATCCCACACTGGGCAGCAATACGTAGTGTATGCAGTTTCTTTTGTAATTCTGTTGCATCTATTAAGGGTTCTGCGAATAAAATGCTGTCTTTGGTTCGCCTTTCCCACGACATTATCTACGTCTTCTTTCCAGTTTAAGTCTGAAGTAATAGTAATACCTTGGTATTTTCTGGAATTTACGGCCTTCACTTTTTATTGATTTAACGGATTTCTTTTCGTACTCATGTCGACTTCACACTTATCATTATTTAGAGTCAATTGCCAATTTTTACACCATACTGATATCTTATTCAGATCGTTCTGCAACTGGTTTTAATCTTCAGATGATTTCACTAGACGGTAAATGACGGCGTCATCTGCATAGAACCTAAGGGACCTACTTAGATTTTCCCCTAAATCGTTTATGTAAATAAGGAACAGTAGAGGACCAATAACATTACCCTGTGGAACGCCCGATATCACCTCTGTTTTAGTCGATGCCTTACCATCGATTACTACGATCTGTGTCCCCTCTGACAGGAAATCGCCTATCCAATTGCAAACTTGGGGCAATGTACCATAACTACGCAATTTGATTAAAAGCCGTTTGTGAGGTACGGTGTCAAAAGCATTCTGGAAATCAAGTCATTCGACTTAGTGGTTCTCTTGAGTGGTTTCAAACGTTCGAGCAACTAATACTACTTCGTATATTTATAGCATTATGCCCTGTGATGTAGTTTTGATCCAAAAGAATTATTTTGTGTACAACGTCTTCCACTTTTGTTACCAAAGATTCAAATGTTTGTAAATCTATCGGACCAAACTGCGTGGTCATCAGTCCGTAGCTTAGAAACTACTTAAACGACGGTAAATTAAACTTGCCGCGGTGAAGTAACCGAGCGGTCTTAGGCGCCTCGCTGCGGAGCTCGCGGTTGCACGCCGTCGGAGATTAGAGTCCTCCCTATAGCATGGGTGTGTGTGTGTGTGTGTGTGTTGTCTTTAGGTTAGTTTACCTTAGTTTAAGTAGTTTGTAAGCTACGGACTGATGACCACACAGTTTGGTCCGATAGATTTACAAACATTTGAACATTTTTGAATTAACGTCCTGTCGAAGAAGAAGTCTCTTGAGAGTGAAACTAGTATAGGACTACCACGTCATTTTCATGAATAAGCATCGAGGTTTCCGCGGCCGCAGTGGCCGAGCGGTCTGCGGCGCGCCAGTCACAGTCTGCACGGGCGCTACGGTCGGGAGTTCGAATCCCCCCTCGGGCATGGATGTTTGTGTCGTCTTTACTATAAAGTAGTTCATAAGCAGTTTGTAAGTTTAGGGACTGATGATCCCGTAGTTAAGTCCCTTAATCCCTTTCCTGCCTGACGGGACTTAAAGGTCCCAGCCCATTTACAGTGTCATAAAACAAAGTGGAAAATGATATGTGACGTGTATTCGTGACGGGAAGTCAGAATCTCTCTGAAGTATCATATGACAGCCTCCTTGGCCTTTCTTTCTTTCTTTGTTTTCAGTATCACTGCTCACAGACAGCAGTAAACAACGAACTAATTTATGTCCGTGTGCACGATTTCGTCAGGCCAGTTTTGCTGTCACAAAAAGAACCTGTTGTGTGTTCTCACGTTGGTAATTTTATTTCCTATTGTTTTAGTGGCGAAGTACCCTCACACTTTAAGAAAAATGTTATAATCCCCATTCCAAAGAAAGCAGGTGCAGACAGGTGTGAAAACTACAGAACCATCAGTTTAATCAATCATGGCTGCAGAATCTTAACACGAATTATATACAGAAGGATGGAAAAGCTGGTAGAAGCCGACCTCGGGGAAGATCAATTTGGGTTCAGGAGAAATGTCGGAACACGGGAGGCAATACTCACTTTACGGCTTATTCTAGAAGATAGATTAAGAAAAGGCAAACCTACATTTCTAGCTTTTGTAGATTTGGAGAAGGCTTTTGACAATGTTGATTGGAATTAAATCTTTAAAGTTCTGAAACAAGCTGGAGTAAAATATAGGGAGCGTAAGGTTATTTACAACTTGTACAAAAACCAGACAGCGGTTGTCAAAGTTGAAGGGCATGAAAGGGATGCAGTGGTTGGAAATGGAGTAAGGCAGGGTTGTAGTCTTTCTCCATTGTTATTCAATTTGTACATTGAGCAAGCTATAAAGGAAAGCAAGGAAAAATTTGGAGAAGGAATTAAAGTTCAGGGTGAAGAATTAAAAACATTGCGTTTTGCCGACGACATAGTAATTCTGTCAGATACAGCAAAGGATCTTATGTGGAGATGAAGAGGCTTGCTCAGGATAGGGTATTGTGGAGATCTGCATCAAACCAGTCTCCGGACTGAAGACCACAACAACAACATTGTTTTAGCTAATGGAAACGGATATTATTCAATGAATAGAGCTCGTTTTATTTACACAGCGTTCAAAATTGTGCCAGGAAGGTTTTAGTACTAACAGTGTCTCAAAGGCATTTTGTGCATGTTATTTTTGTTGTTTTCTTTGTTTCTAGGTGTCAGTAATAAATGGTTGTAGTTTTTTCTTGTTTACGAATTACGAAATATGTATACGGTTCAGGCATATCTACTGTGTGCAATTCCCCCCTTCACATCAATTTCAAAAATGGCATTTCGATATAAAAATCTTGCTATCTGTTTTTTGCTGGTAAATCCTTATGTTAACAGACATAGGCATTTCATAATGTCTCCAAATTACTTTACATCCTCTTGGACTTCGAAGTCCCATTTTAACGGTTTTTTATTTTATATTTTTTGCGTCAAATAAGGAAAACAAGAACGTGTGAACACACTAATGTTCTTTTATTGACTCTGGTAATAAAGTAAACAAATATGAAGTTATATGCTCGAATATTTGATAGTTTGGGCAGGGAAGGGTTAACCCAAATAGAGCTGACGTCCTTCCAGAAGGTCAAGTACGGCAACTTACTTTTTTTATTCTTGTCTTTAAGAATTCGTGCACAGTGTCATATTTTATTTCTTTGAACCGCCTGCTCCTACTGCAGATCTATTTTTAGCTAGTATTGTCGATTGCAAAGTGGTTGGATACAGCTGCTAAGTTGAGGATCATACAGAAGATTCTGAAGACTTTCTCGTAGTTGGGTTTATATTTCTTGGACATTTATATGCATATATTTCATCTTGATTGTCGTGAGTGCATTCGTGTTCTCTCGATAATCCATTTTTGTCCGGGGCAAGTCCCGGAGATAAATTAAATTGGTCCCAATCCCCCGGCTCCGACCAAGGTTTTCGGGAGGTTTTCCTTGGTTGTAAGGCGTATGCCGGAGCTGGTAAGCCCCTCCCACTTATTCCCAATTGGGATCCCCCTTCGCCCCACTATCAGCTTGTCTGATAATTGGCTGAATAGAACCGCGACTCTATGGGCCGGATCTCAAACAGCCCGCTCCACTCCTCGGAGTGGAGAATGAAAAGAGACAAGTTTTTTTTTTTTTTTTTTTTTTTTTTTTTTTTTTTTTTTTTTTTTTTTAATGTCGTTTTAATAATAGCGATTCACCAGATTAAAATTATAAAAGATTCATTTTGACGTCATTCCAGAAAGAAGAGCAGTACTGCAAAAGTAATGTGCCGGCCGCGGTGGCCGCAAAAAAAAAAAAAAAAAAAAAGGGGGACTGAGGCGATTCAGTTACGGTCTGCACGGCCACTACGGTCGGGAGTTCGAATCCCCCTTCGGGCATGGATATTTGTGCCGTCCTAGTTCGTAAGTAGTTCATAAGTAGTTTGTAAGTTTAGGGACTGATGACCCCGTAGTTAAGTCCCATAAGCTTTACAAACATTTGAACATTTTTTTTCTTTTTTTTTTTTTTTTTTTTGCAAAAGTAATGGCGTGATTGTGAAAAAAAAAACACTTTTAACCATCTTCTGTTGTCACAGGAAGTTAATTAATAGCTTCTGAGAAAAAAATTAAACCAAAATTAATTAAGCGCTATCTGGGTTAAGCTTGACAAACATTTGAATATTTTTTTTTAGGTTTTCGCTGACGGATTTAACTATTAAACGTTACCATTGGACTGTCGTGGTGATTGTATTTTCATGTCCTCGTGATAGGTTTCAAACGCCCAAGCAACAAATACTCAGATAGTACTTCCTACTCAAGGAATGCTTATAGCATCATGCCCTGTGCTGTAATTTTGATCCAAAAGAAGTAACTTGTGTGTAACTTCTTCCACTTTTGTTACCTGCACATAACTACGCACAGCTTGGCAGAACAAACAGAATTTTCATATTCAAACAACTTGCAGGTATGCTGCCGGGTGACGTCGTCGACAACCGCCGATATTTCGGCAGGAGGACACCCTGCCATTCTCAAGGCACAAATGCACTCAAGGAAGCAATGTGCGAGCGAATTTAATACCTCGGGAACAGAAAGGAAGATGACACACACAGTACAAGTCACTGCAGAGTCAACACAACCAAAGATGACTAAACATCAGAAATATCGATAGTGACTTAATCAACAGGTGAGGCAGCATTAATTTTGCCCATCTGTTTTTTTGACGAGAGACAGTGCCGGATTCCACCTGAATGGATACGTGAATAATCAGAACTGGCGATTTTGGGGTTCCGAAAAGCCATATTTGGTATGAAGCGAAACCCCTGTATTGTCCTAAAGTTACTGTATGGGCTGCAGTATGCATTAGAGGCATTATTGGCCCTTTTTCATTCGAGAAACGGTCACTGGTGCACGTTACGTTGCAATTTTGGAACAATTTGTCGCCACACAGCATGCGTTAGAGGATCGACCAGGTACTGAATGGTTTATGCAAGATGGAGCCCGACCACATCGGACCGAACAAGTGTTTCGCTTTCTTGAGGAATACTTCGGGAATCGAGTCATTGCTTTGGAATATCCCAAATGTACTGGTGCAGGCATGGATTGGCCTCCATATTCGCCCGATTTGACTCCCTGTGACCTTTTTTTTGTGGGGCACAGTGAAAGACATGGTCTACCCGAAGCATCCCGCCACGCTGGACGAGCTTGAATCGGCGATCTCTGTGGCAAGTGAATCCATTTCGGTTGAGACACAACGAAATGCGATGGCGACTTTCATTCTTCGTTTGCGCCAACTCTGTAGTGCCAATGGTGAACATTTTCAAAACATTGTGATGTGATTGTTTGCAAAGAGTGTTTTCATACGATTATTTCACTTATGTATGCTTATATGAACTATACAGCGTACATCACCTTCTGTTACCAGCTTTTGTAACTATTGTTTCAAACTGCTGTATAAACGTCTTACAGCTTTCACGATAAACATACCGTTTACTGCAGTCCTCTATCCAGAAACTGTGGCGATATTTTCAGTCGTTACTGCGGTTTTTATTGCGGCCAACATGCCCCACTAGATCAGCAGTTACGCTGCCTGTTCGTCGAAATTTTTGCGAAGAGCGTAGGAATGGTTTTCGCATCGGGTCGTTTTGGAACATTAAATCGTGCTTGAAAAGTTGGCCTTGTTGCCGTAGGTCTCTCTTCTAACCTGTGGTACTCTAGTACCAGAAAAACGCGTTGTTCAATGGAGTACATGGTTTTAATTTCTTCCTTCGGTACGATAACCTCCTTTCACGTTTCAATAGTAGAACTGATCGCTCTGGGCTTCGGATCACTATTTATACTAGGCATTACGTATGGCGATTACAGCGCCATCTGTTAGCAGCTTTTGTGACTATTATTTCAAACTGATGTATAAACTTCTTACAGCTTTCACAATAGACATACCGTTTACTGCATTCGTCTACCGATATTTGTTTTTCGAGATACTTAATTTTGAAATTATCTATTATGGGCATTTTTAGCAAAAGATATGATAGTGCTTGTGAGCTAGTTGCAATGGGATGCGTTATTGTGTAACTAAATTGGTTCCCCCCACGTGCTTGTGAATAAAAGCATTTTGTTCAGTTATCCTATTTTTAATACAGTAGTTTGAGAATACCTACCCCTTTCTTTATAAATATTGTTTCACATGTGCTGGGAACAGATCCAGATGCTGATTACTGTTAATATTTCCAATGCGCCTCATGTTTCGTCCGCTACTTTCATAAAGTAATTTATTTGTGGTGGCTCGTTTCATAGTAAGTGTGATTCCTGTGAGCTACAATTCATATGACCGCTGCTTTTCTAACTTGCGGCTGTGAGAGTAATTTGAGGTCAAACTAGTTCTCAATTTGGGCCAGGGAACAAGTTTCAGCAGCACATCAAGTAGTTTACATGAATCTTTTAACTGGCTTGTACACCCAGAACTATAATTTTTAAAAGTAATCTTTCTATGTTTTCTGCTACTAGAATCATTTCATTGAATTATTGTTGATCTTGGTTTGGCTCCTCTCGTCAAGACTCTATTTACTAATTTTATAACTGTGAGTTTTTTTCATTAAATTAATTGATGCCAGATTTGATTACACTATTTAAGCAGTGCATTTTTGATTATTTACCAAGACTTATATCAGGTTATTCTAGTAAGCAGACAACTACAGTGAATATATTCAGCTAAAATAGCTAAATGTCACATTACATCTGCAGTGGTCAACTTTCAACCTTACGTTGGATTGCGGAATATCTACAGAGAATAACTTTAATATTCGGACACTAAGATATTTTTAGTTAGTTGCGTTATAACTGTATTCTGAACAAACAAAAATATAACATAACCAAATATTATATGCACGTACATGTCTTGTAAATAACAGTATGAACGGTGTTTACATAACGTAAAACAGTTGCTAAAGAATGCGATTAAAATAAAACACTCTTAGATGGTCACGTTACTTTAATATCCGGACAGATGGCAGTGTCGCACTTGTCACCGTTCACGCCGGGGTGAGTAGGCCTGCTTCTAGTATGAAGGCAGGTGTGTGTTCACAAGCGCGGTCGACTGTCCAGACGGTACGATGCCACCCAAAGCTAATACCAGGATTGAGATGAGACAACTTGTGATTTTTCACAATGCGAAAAGAAAATCATATCGACAAATTGCTGCCATGCTCAACATGAGTAAGAGTACTGTCGTATATATTGTCAGGCGTTTCAAAAACGGGGACCGTATAGACTCCATACCACAAATGGGCCAGCCACAGAAGTTGGATGCTCGTGACAAGAGGAAGCTAATACGAAAAATAAAGAAGGATCCTACTCTCAGTGCACCGAGATTAGCACGTGAGCCTCTAAACCCGACTGGCAAGAAGGTGCATTCTCAAACGATTCGCAGAGCATTGAAAGAAAGTGGATACAATGGAAGAGTGGCTAGGAAGAAACCGTCTGTGAATCAACAGAATCGTCAGAAAAGATTGGACTTTGCTAGGGAGTTTATTACGAAGGATGCAGTTTGGTGGAATGACGTCATTTTTTCCGACGAAAGTAACCTAACGTTTGTGGGTCGGATGGACGAATCATGGTTTGGCGGAAGAAGAAAGAGGAATTTACAGTCACAAATATTAAACCAACTGTAAAGCATGGAGGTGGCAGCGTCCTTGTCTGGGGCTGTATATCGACATTTGGACCGGGCGAATTGGTGTTTATCGACAATACTATGGACAAATATGTCTATTTGAACATATTTAAGAACAATTTACGAAAAAGAGCTTGAAACATGGGGATATCAAACACCTTGAATTTTACCAGGACAATGACCCGAAACATAAGACTCGCAATGTGCATGAATATTTGTTGTACAACTGCCGCAAAGTCCTACATCCACCACCTCAGTCACCAGATCTCAACCCGATTGAGAATGTGTGGGGAGAACTGAAGCGACGTATTAGAAGTACACCAATATCTTCGAAAGAAAGTCTGAAGCGTCGACTAAAAGAATAATGAGACGGTCTACGTGCGGACTATTTAAAAAATATCATTAGCAGTATGCCGCAGCATTTGAAAGAAGTGATAAAACAGAATGGCTACCCAACAAGATATTGAAACATTTATTTGCCATAAAATTTTGTCTTGAAATACTTAGTTCTGTAAAGTGTCCGAATATTAGAGTAACGTGACTATAGAACCGATTTGTGTTTAAATTGTATCATTAAGGAAATTATGTAAGTTATCATAAAAAATTATACTATTACTTACAAGACACATCACGTAGTGTAATAATTGGTTATATGTTTCGTTTGTTTTGTTATAAATAAAGTTATGATGTTCCAAGATTGAAATATCACAGTGTCCGAATATTAAAGTTATTCACTGTATGTAGATGTTGGTGTCGATATCTTGTAATTGTTTCGAGCAGTGTTGAAGACGCCTAGCATTATGCGCATCTCCCGCTAAAATGATCAGTGGGAGCTACTGAGAAGTAATACAACGCCTCGCGAAAACAATAACCGCTCTCTGCGTCGCTCCCCTGATGAAGCGTGCCGTATGAGCCACTTCACTTCTGTTGACAATAGCTTCGGCGCTGATGGCGTCTCTGTCAGCTGGCGACGGCTCGGTCTGCCTCCCTCCAGATCCCGCTGTGACGTCACTCACCCTTAGGCCGCATTACACCCCCACCCCCTACCCCTGTGGGACTCTCTTTATGCTCGGCCAGCCACCACCTACACTGTGAGGTACTCGCCGCTCCACGCTCTTAAGCCGCATTAGCCGTCTGCGGCGTAATGACAAAAGGCTGGCTGGAGGACTGTAGAAGCCGAGAACGTGTTCACCCATCCCCTAGCCCCAAAACCCACCCCTTTTCCACACCCTTCCTCTTCATCACCCACACAACGGTGTAGCTGTCGCGGTAGGACTCTTCTTGCATGTTACGCCGCGCTAGCAGAGAAATTGTGCGTAGTACAGTGGATCCACCTCTCAGAGATGGATCTCTCTCTCTCTCTCTCTCTCTCTCCCCTCTCTCTCTCTCTCTCTCTCTCCCACTCTATCTCTCACTCTCAATCTTTCTCTCTCTCTCCCTCAATCTTTCTCTCTCTCTTCCCCCCTCAATCTCTCTCTCTCTCAATCTTCCTCTCTCTCTCTCAATCTCTCTCTCTCTCTCTCCCCCCTCTCTCTGTCCCTCAATCTCTCTCTCTCTGTCTCTCTCCCCCTCAATCTCTCTCTCCCCCCCCTTAATCTCTCTCTCTCCCCCCCCCTCAATCTCTCTCTCTCTCTCCCCCTCAATCTCTCTCTCTCCCCCCCCCTAAATCTCTCTCTCTCTCCCTCAATCTCTCTCTCTCTCTCTCCCTCAATCTCTCTCCCTTTCTCTCTCTCCCTCAATCTCTCTCTCTCTCTCTCTCTCTCTCTCTTTCACCCTCAATCTCTCTCTCTCTCTCTCCCTCAATCTCTCTCCCTTTCTCTCTCTCCCTCAATCTCTCTCTCTCTCTCTCTCCCCCTCAATCTCTCTCCCTTTCTCTCTCTCCCTCAATCTCTCTCTCTCTCTCTCTCTCTCTCTCTTTCACCCTCAATCTCTCTCTCTCTCTCTCTCTCTCTCTCTCTCTCTCTCCCTCAATCTCTCTCCCTTTCTCTCTCTCCCTCAATCTCTCTCTCTCTCTCTCTCTTTCACCCTCAATCTCTCTCTCTCTCTCTCTACCTCAATCTCTCTCTCATTTAATTCGCTTTATCTGTCGCCGTAAATTTCCAGCCGCCCCGCAGCCGGAAAGCCCAGTTTCCCTGCGTAGCGTTTCTCTCCTCCCAGCTCTCCTCTCTCTCTCTCTCTCTCTCTCTCCCCCTTGCTCTCTCTCTTTCACTCCTTCAACTCTTCTCGCTTATGCCTCTACTCTCTCTCTCTCTCTCTCAATCTCTCTCTCTCTCTCTCTCCCTCTCTATCTCTCTCTCTCCACGTCACCTTGTTCGGCCGTGTAAGCCGTGTGAGAGATGGGATCTCTGCTACTTGCAACACATGCAGCCTTGACCGCTTTCACCAGCTCACGTGTTGGAATCTACGATCCTCGTCTCATGTAAACACAACGCCACTCACAAGTACAGGCTCTAGCATGTGGGTCACCGATTTGGGTAGAATTTGTGTATGGACGTTCTATATTGAATATAGTCACGTGTTTCGGCTTCTTTGCTAGACACGCAGTAGTTTTTGAGAAAAAAATCTTCCTTTGAATGGTATATAGGTAAAGTTCTTCTGACAATGGCCAGTTTCTATTAATATACACTTCTGGAAAAAATGAAAAACAACGTATTTCCAGTACAACGATGAGTTCTATGAACAAATTAACAGAGTGGCTATGGGCAGCCCTCTTAGTCCAGCTGTTGCCAAATTATTTATAGAGTTCTTCGAATAGCAGGCGCTGCAGACTGCCAGAAAGAAGCCAACTAATTGGTACCGATATGTTTACGACACCTTTGTAGTGTGGAGCCATGGTGAAGAGGAGTTGGATGTCTTCCTATTTCATCCCAACAGCATTAATCAGAATATACAGTTCACGATGGAGAAAGAGAGCAATGGCCAACTTAATTTCCTGGATGTATCGGTAATGAAACGAGAGGACGGAACTCTGGGCCATAAGGTATACAGAAAGAGCACACATACTGATCGATAACTCCACAAGGAGTCAAACCATCATCCTAGGCAAAAAAGAGGCTTCATTAAAACCTTGGTGGATAGAGCCAACAAAATTTGTGAGCCAGTTTACTTGAAGGATGAACTAAATCACTTACGGTCGGCCTTCAAGTGCCAAGGAAATTGATCGAGCTCTCCATCAAAGAAGAGAAGAATTTAGAAGTTCTGAGCAACAACGACAACAATCTGGAAAAGTTTTTCTGCCGTACATTAGCAGGATTACCGATCGAATCGGGAAAGTATTGGCCAAGTATAACGTGGAAACCATCTACTGACCCACAACAAAAGATCAAAGAATATTTGAGATCACCAAAAGATGCACGTCACCCCCTAGCAACACCTGGGGTTTATAAAATTCCTTGCAGCTGTGGTAAAGTATATATTGGTACAACCAAAAGAAGCGTCAACACTCGCATATCTGAACATAAAATGAACTGTCGTCTGGGCCACATGGAAAAATCGGCAGTGGCTGAACATATTTTTCAAAAAGGAAATCATGAAATAAAATTTGACGAGACGAGCGTTTTAGCTAGGACACCTCAGTACCATGCACGCATGTATAGAGAAGCAATAGAGATCCACAAACACCAGAATAATTTTAATAGGAAAGAAGAAGGTCTGAAGTTAAATAAAATATGGATGTCGACACTGCACCAGCAAAACGACAATCGATTATTTCTAATCGAGAATGACGACGTCATCCAGAGATAGTTACAAAGTCAGCATCACGTGACGTATGGTGGCGCCCTCTATGCCCTCTATAAATGCGAGAGCCCCTCGGCCCTCAGTGGCAGTAGCCGGAAGACCCTTGAAGATGTCTCCCGCAGTTGGAGACGAAACGTCGGGAGGTAGTTTTACATCTGGACCACGGCCCATCAGCCCGGAAATTTTACCGGAAAACACCATGAATTCTTCGAACGAGCAGTCGGAAATTTCATTGACACATTCTTGAAGATGTACGTAACACATAATTACACAGACTGAGCCATACAAACTTCAATACAGTTACCAGACAGTGCGCAGTGTCCATGCTAGTACTGTTTATAACCTCCGATTGCAGCAACGCACGCTCCAATTCCCTCATGGGGAAGATGGCAAGGGTTCCAAATGTAGTCTTGCGAAATGGCCTGCCGTGAAACTCCCAAGTGGTGCTCCATTCGGGCCGCATTTCATGCCGGTCGTGCAGCCCACACAAGGTGACGTTTCATCCGGTCCCAAACATCGTCAACGGTGGACAGATCTGAGGATGGTGTTGGTCAGGGTAGTTGACGCACACCTTGAAGAGCAGGAGCCGCGAACGTGTTCCCCCATCCCCCAAAGCCATCCCTTTTCCACACCCTTCCTCTTCATCCCCCACACAGTGGTGTAGCTGTCGCGGTAGGACTCTTCTTGCATGTTACGCCGCGCTAGCAGAGAAATTGAGGATAGCTCAGTGGATCCATCCCTCAGAGACGGATCTCTCTCTCTCTCTCTCTCTCTCTCTCTCACACACACACACACACACACTGCGTGCTCCAGGTACGGCCGTGTACGCCGTGTGAGAGATGGGATCTCCGCTCCTTGCAACACACGCACCCTTGATTGCTTTCAGCATCTCACGCGTTGGAATCTACGTTCCTCGTCTCGTGTAAACACAGTGCCAGTCACAACTAGAGGGCCTGGCATGTGGATCAGCGATTTCGATCGAATTTTTGTATGGACATTCTACATTGATTATACTCACGTGTTTCGACTTTTTACCTAGACACTCAGTACTTTCAAAATGAAGTTCAAAGATAATTACGATAAATAACAATACTCAACTTATACAAAAACCAAACAGCGGTAATTAGAGTCGAAGGCCAAGAAAGGGACGCAGAGGTTGGGAAGGGAGGAAGACAGGGTTGTAGCCTTTGTTCATTGTTGTTCAATCTGTACATTGAGCAAGCAGTGAAGGAATGAAAGGAGAAATTTGGAGAGGGAGTTAAAGTTCAGGGAGTAGAAATAAAAACTTTGTGGTTTGCCGATGACATCGTAATTCTGTCAGAGACCGCAAAAGATCTGGAACAGCAACTGAATGGAATGGACAGTGTCTTGAAAGGAAGAAATAAGAGGAACAGTTACAAGAGCAAAACGAAGGTAATGGAATGCAATGTCAGAAAATCAGGCGATGCTGAAGGAATTAGATTAGGTAATGAGACAATAAAAGTAGTAGATGAATTCTGTTATTTCGGTAGCAAGATTACTCCTGATGGCCGAAGTAAAGAAGATATAAAATGCAGAATGGCTATGGGGCCGCGATGGAGTAGCCGAGCGGTCTAAGGCGCCTAGCTGCGGAGCGCGCGGTTGCTCGCAGTGGAGGTTCGAGTCCTCCCTGGGGCATGGGTGTGTGTGTGTTTGTCCGTAGGTTAGTTTACCTAGGTTTAAGTAGTTTGTAAGCTACGGACTGATGACCACGCAGTTTTGTCCGATAGATTTACAAAACATTTTTTTCTTGACCGCTTCCAGCATCTGACCTGTTCGAATCTACGTTCCTCGTCTCGTGTAAACACAGTGCCAGTCACAACTAGAGGGTCTCACATGTGGGTCACCCATTTCCATTAATTCTTCGTTTGTGTGGCCATAATGTCCGTAGTTGCATTCATATTTACGAATAGCAGTTATTGTCCGTCTTTTGTTACTTACGGGAAATTTTGTCTTGTTTTCGCTTCACATCATGGAATGCCGGTCTGTTTCATGCAGTACCACCGGTTCTTCATGCTGTGTCGTTTTTTTTTTTTTTTTTTTTTTTTTTTCCACTGTCACTTTTGCACTGCCCGTAACTGTTTTCACAGAACAGAAGTGTTTGTTTTTGTTCAAATCAAAAATGTTCAAATGTTTGTATAGTGTATGGGACTTAACTACGGGGTCATCAGTCCCTAAACTTACAAACTACTTATGAACTAGCTAACACTGAGGACGGCACAAATATCCATGCCTCAGGGGGGGATTCGAACCCCCGACCGTAGTGGCCGTGCAGACCGTGACTGGAGCGCCTCAGTCCCCTCGGCCAGCTTTGTTTTTGTTTTCACTAATTCTGCACAGTGTGTTATTGGAGTGTTGCCAACATCACGAATGTACTTCTTTTTCTATGTTTTATAATAAATTATGTTTTAGTGTATTTAGTTTTGATGTAAGCCGAATGGAATTATTGGCAAAATAATACATACATATATGAAGTATTTTAACCATTTCAGCAACTGTTCGGATTATAAATTAATAAAATGCAGCAACCAATATACAGGGTGAGTCACCTAACATTACCGCTGGACATATTTCGTAATATTTGTCCACAAATACTTATAACGTTTATTTTATTGAGACTCAGTCAGCCAATTATGACATATATTCTTTTTGTATGTTGTAGATTGAGACTTAAATATTTCATGGCCGACTAAAATAGTAGATATGCGCATAAACTGTATATATTTGTATAAAAAGGCATGATAAATTAAATATTACTTGTGTAACTATATTTGGACGGCGGCAGTATATTTGAACAGTGAGACGTCACACTTAATGGCTATCTGAGCAAAGAGCTTCAGTCTCAACCGGTTTTTTTAGTATTGTTAAATATATATTTGTTTGTTAAATGTAAACAATATTTATAGGGAGGTGGTCAAACCATTTAATTCTGCGATATTCAAATGTATAAAATTTTGAAAGGGAAATTGTATTTTAAAGATGAGGCATTAGGATGCGCGGAAGGATACAATTTTGGGAGCAGGTAGAGCACGCTTTCGAACGCTTGGGAAGGGACTCTTTTTAACTTGGACGTGGTGGAGAAAGGTTGTGACGCTGGGCGGTCTGAAGCCGCGTTACGAACTTGTGATTTGAAGAGATAGGCATGTGGGGACTTGGAAAATTTACTGGACTGTGACTGAAGAACTTAGTCTCTGCTTGAAAAGTGATAAACTATGCACGGTAGTAGGGCTGTGGATATGGCATAATTCAGCAATCGTGTACTCGTGTGATGACAAACTGTGTTTTATAACAGATACAGTAATTAATCGCGTATTAATTTGGAACTGCAGTGTTCGATGGACTACACTAATTTTACTAGTGATAATTTGGAACTTTTACTCTCGAATGCGTGTGATACTTATTGTGCCTCTCATGAACAATAGCTGGGGAAATATTCAGTTATTTACCGATATGTAAAGTAGGACCACCTCTGCATTTTCATGTCCAAAATGAGTAACGAACTTCATTTATAAACAATTACTTCGTGCGTGAGCCACGTCTTTATCTTAGAATCCATTTTGTTGGTTATTTAGAGGTTTAATTTATGTTTGTTTAGATATATTTTCACGTCATCAAATACAGATTGATAGACTGGCTAAACTACACATTAATTATTGATCTTGTTTAAACAGATTTGAAGATTTAGGCATGTGTGGACTGTGACTGCAGAACTTAGTCTCTGGTCAAGAGTGATAAACTATGCACGGTAGTAGGGCTGTGGTAATTCAGCATTCGTGTACTCGTATGATGACAAACTGTGTTTTATAACAAATACCCATTGTTCTGCTATATATAAAGATGTTATCTTCCGTAGATCATTGGCAGAAAGGTGTCTAAAACGGACAGAAAAGTCTCACAATGCTGACCCAAACACCTGCTGTAGCGTGGAGTACCCTTCGCATCCCGCATCGTGATTTCCCGATGTGTTATTTACGGTCGAAAGAGCTGACGGCACGGAAACCGGGCCACTGGAGAAACAAGTTTCCAATTGGGAATCCCCGCGGCCCCATCATTCTCTCACCCCTACCCTACTTTCGCTTTTCTTTTTCCTCCACGGCCAGCTAATCTAAGCAAGGCACGTCCCAGACGTGCCATGTTATCCGAAAACCATATGCTACGTGCACCGAATCGCTAACTCTTCGAAGTGCGAACTGCTTCGCTTTTTTCCTTGTAAACGTGCTGAATAGTGAAGAGTTTACATTTCTCAGAGCTGTTTCGCAAAGCGCGTGGCGAAATTTCCTTCAATACTCTAATAACATCGCAATGCAGCATGTGACGATGTTGGGTCATAGTGCGTAGCCTCCAGTAGATCCTCGTAGATCAGGACTCTGGTAACAAATGGCTGAAAAATCATGGGTAACACTATTCTAACACTATTCTACTACAGTGAAAATACCCTCCGACTTTAATCGCATATCGTAATTCCAATTCCAAAGAAAACAAGTGCGGACAAGTTTGAAAATGGGAGCAAAATACTAACACGAATTATTTACAGAAGAATGGAAAAACTTGTGGAATCCGACCTCGGGGACGATCAGTTTCGATTTAGGGGAAATATAGGAAGCAACACTGGAGGCAATACTCATATTACGACCTATCTTGAAAGATATGCCAAGGAAAGGGAAACCTACGTTTCAACCGTTTGTCGATTTGGAAAATTTTTTTGTAAATGTTGACTGGAATACACTCTTTCAAATTCTGAAGGTAGCAGGGGTAAAATATAGGAAGCGAAGAGTTATATTCAACCTATACATAAACGAGACAGCTGTTATTAGAGTCGAAGGCAAGAAAGGGACACAATCTGTACCTTGAGCAAGTAGTGAAAGAATGGAAGGAGAAATTTGGAGAGGACATTAAAGTGCAGGGAAAAGAAATAAAAACATTGCGGTTTGTCGATGACATAGTAATTCTGTCAGAGAGCGCAAAAGATATGGAAGAGCAATTGAAGGAATGGACAATGTCTTGAAAGGAAGATATAAGATGAACATTAACAAGAGTAAGACGAAGATAATGGAATGGAATGACAGAAAACCAGTCGATGCTGTAGGAATTAGATTAGGTAATGAGACAATGCAAGTAGTAGATGAATTTTGTTACTTGGGTAGCAAGATAACTTCTGATGCCCGAAGTAAAGAAGATATAAAATGCAGAATGGCTATGGGGAGAAAAGCGTTTCTAAAGAAGCAAAACTTGTTAACATCCAATATTAATTTAAATGTTAGGATGTCTTTCTGAAAGCATTTGTCTGAAGTGTAGCATTGTTTGGGAATGAAACGTGGACGATAAGGAGTTCAGATAAAAAGATGATAGAACTTTTTGAAATGTGGAGTTACAGACGAATGATGAAAATTAGATGGGTAGATCATGTAACAAATGAGGACGTGCTTAACCGAATCGGGAAGAAAAGGAGTTTCTGGCATATCTTGAGTAAGAGAGGGGATAGATTTGTTGGACACATTCTGAGACATCAAGTAATTCTCAACTTAACTTTAGAAGGAATTGTTTGGGGTAAAAATCGTAGAGGGAGACCGAGGGACGAATACAGTAAACAGATTCAAGAGGATGTAGGTTGTCGAACTTATTCTCAGATGAAGAGACTTGCACAGGACAGGGTAGCGTGGAGAACTGCATCATACTATTCTGTGGACTGAAGACCACAACAACTACTATAAATGATGTAGGCGACACTCAAAATTGTAATTCATTGTCACTTTAATGAAACACTTGTACCCAGTTGTCATCTTTTATGGTCAGCGTACAAGTCATATAAATAACAGTCACTACAATCTAGTATGCACATTCCACACGTCAGTTATACAATTTTACACTGTTCGTGTGTGGAACATACATAACCTAATAGAAGTTCGAGGTGTACGTATAATGTACAGGAATAACAAGAATCAGTTCATTATCACCGTAGAAACACTTTCTACGCGACTAACATAGAATAAATTTAGCACAAATTAGAGTTCAGAGAGACGTGGATTGTGCCTCCGATCAAACATCGAAAACAAGTCGAATTACGTGGCACGAAACCACCCAATTTATATCATCGGATCAATGGCACTGAAAATTACTTATTATTAATTACGGAAGTTGAAGGTAAAGCAGACTACAATCCGAAGGCTAAGGAAAGGGAAACCTACGTTTTTAGCGTTTGTCGATTTGGAGAAAACTTTTGACAATGTCGACTGCAAAATACTCTTCCAAGTTCTGAAGGTAGCAGGGGTAAAATATAGGTAGCGAATGGTTATATTCAACCTATACAAAAACCAGACTGCGGTTATTAGAGTCGAAGGGCAAGAAAGGGACGCAGAGGTTGGGAAGGGAGTAAGACAGGGTTGTAGCCTTTCCCAAATGTTGTTCAATCTGTACATTGAGCAGACAGTGAAGGAATGGAAGGAGAAATTTGGAGAGGGCATTAAAGTGCAGGGAGAAGAAATAAAAACATTGCGGTTTGTCGATGACATAGTAATTCTGTCAGAGAGCGCAAAAGATATGGAAGAGCAATTGAAGGAATGGACAATGTCTTGAAAGGAAGATATAAGATGAACATTAACAAGAGTAAGACGAAGATAATGGAATGGAATGACAGAAAACCAGTCGATGCTGTAGGAATTAGATTAGGTAATGAGACAATGCAAGTAGTAGATGAATTTTGTTACTTGGGTAGCAAGATAACTTCTGATGCCCGAAGTAAAGAAGATATAAAATGCAGAATGGCTATGGGGAGAAAAGCGTTTCTAAAGAAGCGAAACTTGTTAACATCCAATATTAATTTAAATGTTAGGAAGTCTTTCTGAAAGCATTTTTCTGGAGTGTAGCATTGTTTGGGAATGAAACGTGGGCGATAAGGAGTTCAGATAAAAAGATGCTAGAAGCTTTTGAAATGTGCTGCTACAGGCGAATGATGAAAATTAGATGGGTAAATCATGTAACTAAAGAGGAGGAGCTTAACCGAACCGGGAAAAAGAGTTTCAAATCAAATGTTCAAATGTTTGTATAGCTTATGGGACTAAACTACGGGGTCATCAGTCCCTAAACTTACAAACTACTTATCAACTAGCTAATCCTAAGGACGAGGGGGGATTCGAACCCCCGACCGTAGTGGCCGTGCAGACCGTGACTGGAGCACCTCACCGCGGCCGGCGGTCCTGTTTGGAGGTGGTATGCCGTTGCCTTCCTCCGACTTTCGAACTGACTTACCCAGCCAGTTATAGGGGGACCTACAGTTTAACGTGGGTTCCTAACCACGGTGATACTCGGTATTTTTCACATGAGCAATACTGTCAGAGGTGAAAGAAGTGGAAAGTGACAGATAAAAATCCTAGCACCTCGCGGGTCGAACCCGCGACCTTTATATTTGCAGTCTGGCAGTACGCCGCACGCTAATTACGTGTACTAAACTAATCCCAGTGGAAAAGTAAACAATTACATGCAACTGGCTATGGTAAAAGGTAACGTGAACGAAACTGAACAAATTGATATAAAAGTCTCTGTTATATTAATAGTGTTTCATTTCCAAATATATTTAAATATGCTTCTGTACAATAAATTCGGAATAAAGAGTAATTGTACAGAAACTAATGAAGGTATAACATTCCTAACATTCCTAATTGTGAAACATAATAATACCTACTTTAATATTCCGCAGATAAAATTTAATTAGTCTCATTAGAAATACTAATGAGCGTAATATATGACATACAACAATACACCTCTTGCATGAAGTAATTAATATTTGTTAATTAAACAAACCTCTCTGTCGCCAAATAATAGAGAATAGCTTCAGATAGTCGCGATGGAAAAAGAAATGATAATAGACTAATTACATTCGTACCTATTATGATGCAACACTGGTACTGGGAGGTACAGTAATGCTAGCAGATGGGAATAAATCACAACATTTTTCGTTACAAGCAGTAAAATGAAAGACACAGCTGATCTGAACCAAAAGACTGGAAAGTTCCTCAGGTCACTCCAATCTCCGAGAAAGGGAAATTACAGACCTTTATCATTAATGCAGGATTTTATAACATATACTTTTCTCGAACATTATGAACAACCTCGAAGAGAATGTCCGATTGGCCCATAGTCAACACACTGGTCCAGAAAGACCAGTTCTTCTGAATAATAGCTATTTCTTTACTCATATAAAGTGATGAGTGACATTCAGAGGGCTGCACAAATCGATTCCACAACTTTAGATTTCATGAAGGCCTTTGTCATTGTACCTCGCAAGCTACTTCCCGACAAATTGCGGTCTTATGGAACATCGTCTGAGTTGTGCGGTTGGCTTCGTGATTTCCTGTCAGAAACGAAACAGTTCGTAGTAACTGACGTGAAATCATGCAGCAAAACAAGAAGATGTATGTGGAGTTTCCCTGATGGCGTACGTGTAAAAATTAGATGTCACTAAAATTAATTATAAAATATTTTATTCAATTTGTACATTGAGGAAGCTATAAAGGAAAGCAAGGAGAAATTTGGAGAAGGAATTAGAGTTCAGGGTGAAGAATTAAAAACTTTGCGTTTTGCCGACGACATAGTAATTCTGTCAGAGACAGCAAAGGACCTGGAAGAGCAATTGAATGGAATGGACCGTGTGCTGAAAGGTGCATATAAGATGAAGATTAACAAGAGCCAAACTAGGGTAATGGAGTGCAGTGTACGGAAATCAGGCGATGCTGAAGGAATTAGATTGGGAAACGAAGCAATAAAGGAGGTAGATTAGTTTTGTTATTTGGGCAGTAAAATAACAAATGATTGTCGCAGTACAGAGGATATAAAATGCAGAATGGCAATGGGTAGAAAAGTGTTCTTGAAAAAGAGAAATTTGTTAACATCGAATATTGATTTAAGCCTAAGGAAGTCTTTTATGAAGGCATTTGTATGGAGTGTTGCCTTGTATGGGAGTGAGACATGGACGATAAACAGTGCGGACAGGAAGAGGATTGAGGCTTTTGAAATATGGTGCTACAGAAGAATGCTGAAGATTAGGTGGGTGGATCGCGTAACTAATGAGGAGGTACTGAACAGAATTGGGGAGAAAAGAAATTTCTGGCATACCTTGACTAAAAGAAAGGATAGATAGGTAGGGCACATTCTTACACATCAAGGAATTGTGAATTTAGCGTTGGAGGGAAGTGTGTGGGGTAAAAATCGCAGAGGAAGACCAAGAGATGGATACAGTAAGCAGATTCAGACAGATGTAGGTTGCCGTTCTTATGTGGAGATGAAGAGGCTTGTTCAGGATAGGGTATTGTGGAGAGCTGCATCAAACCAGTCTCCGGACTGAAGACCACAACAACAACATTTATAACTGCTGACATAGGCATAAGTTTATTATCGGACGCAATATAAATATGCGAAAAATATTAGCTATCGTGATATACGCTGTAATAGTTCTCGCTTACAGACACCATATTTAGATTTGAGAATCGCTTCCGACTGCAGGTTACAACCAGTAGGCGGCAGACGGTACAGGTAGTGTAAGAGCATAACAGGTGCTACCACGAGCCGGCCGCGGTGGTCTAGCGGTCTGTGCCGCGTCAGTCACGGTGTGCACGGCCGCTGCGGTCGGGTGTCCGTATCCCCCCTCGGGCATGGATGTTTGTGCCGTCTTTAGTATAAGCTAGTTCATAAGTAACTTCCTGGCAGATTAAAATGGTGTGCCGGAACCGGGATTAAAACCTGGGACCTTTGCCTTTCGCAGGCAAGCGCACTACCGACTGAGCTATCCCGACACGACTCACGATGCCGCCTCACAACTTTACTTCCGCCAGTACCTCGCCTCCTAATTTCCAAACTTCACTACTTCATAAGTAGTTTGTAAGTTTAGGGTCCTGATGACCCCGCAGTTGAGTCCCAAAGCTGTACAAACTTTTGAACATTTGAGCTAGCAGGAGGTTCGGTTCCCGTTGGAAGGTATGTAGAAAAGATCCCCGAGTTGGCTCTCTGTACCTCCCACGCTCATTGGCTGATGGATAAGGCGGTCGCCGGCCAAAACGCGGTCATATTCCTATTATATTATTTATTGAGATTTTCCTCCAACATAATAATTCGCCCAGAAATGAGTACACCTAGTACATAAGGTTTTACACTAACTATTCAAAATACTACTGTGTCTCGATCTTGTGTGTCCTCTTCTTCTGTACATTTTGGATCCAAGTGGTCACAGGTCGTCGTCTTCTTCTTCTCCCCTCAGGTTGCCACTACAGTACCCGTTTCGGTGTTCTGGTGTCCATCATTCTTCGTACATGCCCGTAACACCACTTCATCCATTCTTTCTTTTATTTCCAGCCTCTTTATTACTTCAGCATTTCTTCTTTTTTCTTCCCTGGAAATTATGGCCGATCTTCTCCAGAAATCTATCTCTAAAGCTTGTAGTTTCTGAGTGTGCTTCAGGTTAATGGTCCAGGTTTCCGCTCCATGCAGAACTACACTCTCAAATATATATTTATATATGATGCTTTTTTCAGTTCATTACATTTCTGCTGCACAGGACTGAGTTGAGCATCTCAATGACCTTTCGTCCACTGCTAATTCTTTTATTAATTTCTGAGTCTGATTTTCCCTCAATTTCTAAAATGGACCCATAATAACAGAAAGTGTTAATTTTTTTCTCTCTATGTATATTATGAATGAAATACACAAGATAACTGAGAGATATTCTGCAAATGTATTGGTTTACGAACCGGTTTTCGGCTGTTACGCCATTATCAGGTAAACACTACAAGCTTAAGTTACAAAGATCTTAACTTGCTAGATATATAACTTTCAAAGGAGACTAGTGTTTTGGTTTATAACTAACCTGCGGAAAATATTACAATTCAAGTTGTGGTGTAAATTCGTGACATTGATAAAATACGTGACAATATAATAGATTATGACGTTATCGTAAGAAACATAAAGTGAAACAATAGGAATTGGCTGAAAAATAGTGATCAAAACGTATCTATCTTAACCAGGTCTAATCTCTAGAAACATGGAAGCATTCTGAATATATGTTAACATTTTAACTGGTTAAATTAAACTTGACCAAAAAATTATCTTAAACAGGACCAATGTCTAGAACATGGAAGCATGTAAGACAGTCGAATGAAACATATGTAAATATATATGCCCATAGCTAGACCATCTAACTGCTTGTATACCTTACCATTGAAGTGAAAACACTTTTAATTAGTCATAAACCAAAACATCAGTCTCCTTTGGAAGTTATATGTCTATCAAGTTAAGATCTTTATTACATTTATATACATAGAAAACAATAGCGGTCCGATCACAAACCCCTGGGGCACGCCTAAAGATACACTTGCTCTGATGAACTCTCACCGTCGAACACGCTATGATCCTAACATAAAATAAACATGTATATAGTCTACTTAAGATTACTCGCTAGCTGGCCGCGGTGGCCGAGGGGACTGAGGCGCTTCAGTCACGGTCTGCACGGACACTACTGTCGGGGGTTCGAATCCCCCTTCGGGCATGGATATTTGTGCCGTCCTAGTTCGTAAGTAGTTCATAAGTAGTTTGTAAGTTTAGGGACTGATGACCCCGTAGTTAAGTCCCATAGACTATACAAACATTTGATTTGATTACTCGCTAGCTGACAGTTCCCGTGATGGAACATTCCCAGAATTTTATTACAATTTCTCTCTGCTTCTCGGTATACCCGCACATCCCTCAAATTTAGTGAAATAGATTTTATAAAGGAAATACTAGTGACAAGACGGGACTTTTATACTGCTCGAAACAATTAACGGATCAGTTGAGATCAAAAAGAATACACATATGACAGCATATTTTACTCATATATTGTTTACAGTTGTAATCAGTGTGGGAGGCAGTAGGATATTTTGCTGTCTCATCTCTCTACCTGAAATTTACACGGCGTTTACTTACAACGAGGCACTATGTGGTTACCATAATCGCGAATAAGTTATTCACGTTGTCAGTATGGCGTTGAATCACATCTGATGTACAGTGCATTGGCATACATGCGTCGCATGGACGGTATGAGTTCATCCACCAGCTCTTGGGGGTATTTGGCCATTCTTCCATGAGCGCAACCGTTGTGGGAGGTGCTGGTCGGGCTGCAATGCCTCTGCCAAGTGCATCCCAGACATGCTCAATCGAAGATGTTGGCCATTCCATTCGTTCAATTCCCTCAGCTTCAAGGATGTTTCCTCCAATTAGACAGCCTAGCGCCACGCCCCAATCGTTCCCCGTTTACAAACTGATAACGACTTGTGCATCTTCATGTTTTCGCGGCGCAGTGACTGTTCAAAGAAGTTTCGGGCGTGCAGCCGCATAAAGTTTACTTCTTCTAATATTTCGGATGAGAAACGTTCAGCCATATTCAGAGACGAGTCGAAGACTGACGCTCCAGCACGCGCTTCGTGCTTATAAACGCGCGGGCCGCGCTACTGCGCATGCGGCCACAGATACAACAAGGCGCCAAAGACGTTACTCGGCGGCAAGGAAGTACACGTGTGTGTAAATTATCTCTGTGGCTGCATGGTCGATTACTGCGGAGAAATCGATGTATTATGATCTGTGCTGTGGCGGCGTGTTTGTACATTTATTAAAGAAAGTGCCGGATTCCATGATTTATCCAAAGTGAAGCCACTGTCCTTGTTAATTAAATTCGTCCCCAAGCGAATTTCTATTGCTTCTTTCACTACTGAGTCCCAGAAAGATGAAGTGGAAGCTAAAATTTTGACGTTTTCGTACATCATGGAGTGACCAGTATCAAGACAGTGCTCTGCCACTGCCGATTTATTTGGTTGTAAAAGACGGGTATATCTCTGGTGTTCCGTGCATCTTTCCTGCACTGTACGTGTCGTCTGTCCTATGTACGAAAGGCCACATTCACATGGGATCTTGTAAACCCCGGCCTTCCGGAGCTTCAAATCATCCTTGATAGAAACCGAAAGTGCTGCTGCCTTTTGTGGGGGTCGAAAAATTACTTCAACATCGTGTTTGTTCATAATCCGTCCGATTTTCGACGACAGGCTCCCAACATATGGCAGAAAAGCCATAGATTTAAAACTTTTTGCATCATCTTCCGTATTCTTTGCACGTACCGTTGGCTTCGTTCGTAGTGCCTTATGTATCTGTTGTGGAGAGTACCCGTTCGCTTCAAAGACTCTCTTCAGGTGTAGAAGCTCGTCCTGCAGACTGCTCTCATCAGCAATGACGTGTGCTCTATGGACCAGTGTTCTAACAACACTCATCTTCTGGGATGGATGATGACAGCTATTACCATGTAAATATAAATCAGTATGCGTCGGTTTCCTATATATTGAATGTCCTAAGGTACCATCGTCTTTACGTCGTACCATTACATCCAGAAATGGAAGGCATCCCTCTTTTTCTACTTCCAACTGGATTTGGTTATGGATGGAATTCAGGTGATTTAAAATTCATGTAACATATCTTCACCGTGAGGCCACACGTCAACATACCTCCAGAACACTGTGGGCTTCAATCTGGCAGATTCCAGCACCTTTTCCTCGAAGTCCTCCATGAACATATTGGCCACCAAAGGGGACAAGGGACTACCCATGACGACACCGTCAGTTTGTTCAAAGAACTCGTTATTGAATAAAAAATATGTCGAGGTCATGACATGTTTAAACAAAGCTGAAATCTCTTTGTCAAAGTTCTTGCCAATAAGAGATAATGAGGCTTAAAGAGGAACCTTGGTAGATAAGGACACTACATCAAAACTGACTAACAAGTCAGAGCTGTCCAATTTCAAAGATTTTAGTTTGGCAATGAAGTCAGCGGAGTTACGTATGTGATGAGCACATTTTCCCACCAATGGCCTCAATAACGACGCTAAATGTTTGGCACAATCATAGTTAGGAGAGCCAATGTTGCTCACTATAGGACGCAATGGGACATCCTTTTTGTGAATCTTTGGAAGTCCATAGAGTCTTGGAGGAACCGCACCACTCTGTTATTCCAAAGTTTGCCAGGTTAGTACATTTTATAAAATCGACTTCCATGAACAAGATTTTAAGAAGTGCTGGTGCTGCCATTGTTAAAGAGAGGATCCGTTTTACTCGACGACAGTTAGATCTTGTTTCTGAAGACCTTTATTGTCTGCACCTGAAGATAACTGTGGATTTACCCTGTCATTCATGGTACTGGATCGATGGTATAACGTGGGCTAAACCACTCGGTTTTTATCTTCTTACAACTTCTGGAGGCAAGGTGGAGGCGTTCAGAAGTGATATAGTCTTCCTCACTACCTGATTTGTGGGGTCTTTAGTAAGCTTTCAGTATGTGCTATCATTCAGTAAACTATACATTTTATCATGGTAGTCTTCACGAGTCATTAAAACGATGGCATTTCCTTTGTCAGCTGGAAGAACTACTGTCTCGGTATCCTGGCGAAGTTTACGTAGTGCATCCCTCTCTGCCACAGAAATATTACTTCTTTGAGGGCGAGCCTTCATTACAGCACGGCAGGTTTCACGTCTTATTTCATCTGCTCAATCCGTGGAGATTAGATTAGATTAGATTAGATTATTTATTTGTTCCGTAGATCCATATTAAGGGGATCCTCGTGGATGTGGAACATGTCAAGAAACAAAATTTACAAGTTGAATAACAAATAATACTAATAATATAAATACATACACTTATAATATAAATACAGATACATAATTTTTTAAGTTGTTTTTTTTTTTTTTTTTTTTTTTTTTTTTTTTTTTTTTTTTTTTTTTTTTTTTGCTTGTAATATGATAATACTAATACAGTATGAGTGCATGCATCATTTGGTACAATTTAGGAATTCACTAATGGAGTAGAAGGAGTTGGCCACTAGAAAGTCTTTTAGGTTCCTCTTAAACTGATCTTTATTTGTAGCTAAATTTTTTATACTTGATGGTAAATTATTGAAAATGTGTGTTCCTGAGTAGTGGACCCCTTTTTGAACTAAAGTAAGTGCTTTTAAATCCTTGTGTAGATCATTTTTATTTCTAGTATTGTATGTATGGACTGAGCTGTTTGTTGGGAAAAGGGATATATTATTTATGACAAATTTCATTAAGGAATAAATATACTGAGAGGCAGTAGTTAATATACCCAGTTCTTTGAAGAGGCTTCTACAAGACGTCCGTGAATTTACTCCACAAATAATACGTATTACACGTTTTTGAACTCTGAAGACTTTTGACTGACTTGAAGAGTTACCCCAAAATATTATAATTATGGAGAGTGGTCGAACAGCTTCCTCAACGGCGCTGATAACCGAAGGTATTGGTAAAACCAAGGTATTTGGTGCAAAGCTCAGTCCTTTACCTAAGACCAACATCGTAGCATCGTCCAAATCTCTACCCGTCATATTAACAACGGAGCGTCGAATAACAGTATCTTGTTGCGAAGGGGTCTCAAGCCGGTCAAACTTTGCAGTCTTTCTTGATGTAGACACCTCGGGAATCCATTCTGCTTTGGCTAGCTTTCTTTATTTTCATTGTTACCGATTCGTAGGTCTACCCCCTTTTTATTTTGCTTTTCATCACCATATAAAAACAAGATGCGGAAAACGGTGTTAACGAAAAACGTACTCAACACACAGCGCTAGGCATATGGCACTGAATCCTTTAGTACATGCCGTGATCTAATGTCAGATACCCAAGAATTATATCACAGAAATCAGCTTACATTCAGAGACACTTCGTGTGATTTACGCGTAAACGAGTTGTGCGAGACTATGATTCACGGTCAATACTGAGTCTGTACTGTGAATTACAGGTAAGCAAAGACGTGGCCGCATAACGCAGTGGTAAGCTCGGAGCTACTCATACAGAAATTCGTTGGTTCCAACACCGTCATATGCGGTTATTTTCATTTCTAAATAAAATTTACTTTCATTGTTGTTTTCATTAATTTCATCGAATTGATTAAGTTCTAATGCTTTATTACGTTTGTTTCATAATAACATTAACTTTTTATCCCTCTTACTTTTCTTCGTATGGTTTTTTCTTTTTTCATTCGAATCTGCTTCTCTCTTTGATAACCTGTAATTAAGCAGCACTACTCTTTAGTTCGTTATACGGCAGCTGATGTAAACACTAGCCAATGGTAGAATATTTTCAGGTAGGCTAACAACGCCTGTTGCTCGGACGAAAGGGATATCAAACCTTGAAAATATTATGAGGTCCAGATATGTAACTTTCAAAATGTTTGTTAAGCTTAAGGGACTTAACTACGGGGTCAGCAGTCCCTAAACTTACAAACTACTTATGAACTAGCTACAACTAAGGACGGCACAAATATCCATGCCCGAGGGGGGATTCAAACCCCCGACCGTAGTGGCCGTGCAGACCGTGACTGGAGCGCCACCGCGGCCGGCCATATGTAACTTTAACAACAAAGATAAGTACTGTGAAAACTATGGTCTTCCCAGTAGTATGGATGTGAGACTGCACCATTAGAAAGGCTGAACGGCGAAGAATTGACTCGTTTGAATTGTGCTGGAGGAAAATTCTTAGGATTCCATGGACGGCAAAAAGAAGCAACAGACCGATATTAGAGCAAATAAAACCAGATTGCTCTCTGGAAGGTCTAATATTAAAACACAAGCTGACCTACTTTGGACACATAATGCGAAGACATGCCTCACTAGAAAAAAAATAATGCAGGGGAAAATCGAAGGCACTAGAAGAAGAAGACGGCAGAGGATAAAGTGGATGGATGCAATCACAGAAGAAACGTGTTCCAGCCTGTAAGGTCTACGGGAGAAAGTGCAGGACAGGGGAAAGCGGCGTGCTAAACGAATAGAGAGAGAGAAAGAACGAGAAATGACAACTTTCTTTTACGCTGAATTTGAAATTTTCCTGTCTGATTTTGCTGATTGAGGTAAGCTTTATTTGCTGTGACGAAGAAATCGTAATTTTAGTTTTGCTGCAGATGGGTGAATGCCATTATCTCGGATACATAGTATTTCACGTGTGGTTAGGTTACAGCGTGGGATTAAATTGAGAACTACAAAACGGGTCTTCTGATGCATTTCAGTCACTGATCGCTTAAAATGAGCTGTCGACCAAGCTTTTCATATTGGCGGCATTAACTGCCGACTGTCTATTACGGCACTGCTCCATGTTATAAAACAATACTAATAGTGTTTGTAAAGTGACCCTATAGATACAATACAAAATGAAGGGAACGGGGTAGGAGCTAAGCTATCCTAGTATAAACATATACAATTTAAAAAAAAAAAAAATACATAATTTGTGCAGAGAGAGGTGGAGAGATAATCGTGAAGTGTTCATTGTATCTATGGACAATGACGACGGTGCCTCTAAACGTGCAATCTATACATTTATACATCTTATAAAATACAATTATATATTATTGACAACGTTACAGCGTTCAAAGAATGATATAAATCGCAATTTGCGAAATAATTGTATTCAAGCCGAGGCTCGATACCTCAACGTCTGTTCTCCCTGATGCGGGAATACAGTATTGTGGCTGCGAGCATTACAGAACAAATAGGCTGTGGTAATAGGAAAGAGACAGCGTGGCGAATGGAGATTTGTGTGTGGCGGTAGACGTGCAGGGAAGAGTCCTCTGCAGTCGGGCTGGTCACTGTGTCCTCGGTGGCGGAGTGGTCAACGCGTCTGCCTAGTAAGCAGGAGATCCCGGGTTCGAATCCCGGTCGGGCACAAATTTTCATTCGCCACACTTTGGTATTGCATCTAAACCTAAAATGGTGAAGCCATCACTGATCGTAAATCGCGATTTATTTCATTCATATAAAATATGCTGCACCTGTGTGTGTGGGTGCATGTGTATGTATGTTTCACATCTCCTCCTAAACTACTGGACCGATTTTAGCCAAACTTGGTACACTTACACATTTAGGGCTACAAGGAAATCCACAGTCGCAAAATATAGAAACACCGCAAAACAACTTACGGTGGCACACCATGGAGAGCGCAATATAATCTTAGGATGCCCTACTAAAGGGCGAAACGCGTCATTAATTAAAGAATAAAATAATCTGCAATCCAGACGGTTTTTTACTGAAGGAACTTGGTACACATGTTCCTTACTATCAGACAACAATCGTTGTTCGCGTACGACACAAACGTAAGGAGATATGACCTCATAAACAATGAGAGTCGTGAAAAACGGCCGCATTATGCGATAATACTCTAGACATGGTCCTAAACTAATAGACCAATTTCAACCAAATTTGCTACAAATATTCTTTGAGGTCAGGAATCATTTGCTACTATTCCAAAAAGCCACCTACGATACATAGTTCATACGATATAATGTCATAAGCCATGAAAACTGACCCATCTTGCTTTGAGTGATAGCGTGATTTTATTCGTCAACTATTTCATAATGAGAGCATTTAACAGCATGCAAAAAACTTTGAACATCATTTCAAATCCGTACGAAATTTTTTCTCGCTGACAACCCCAGCAAAATGATGAAATGAAACAAAATTTCTTGCTTACTACATTTCCGATGTTCACCGTATATCTACGCCATTTGGCGCGATATTGGAAGTTATTACTTGTGCACTGTAAATTACATTCGCGAGACAATTCACAGACAAAATGAAACCCTCACTCTGCAGCGGAGTGTGCGCTGATATGAAACTTCCTGGCAGATTAAAACTGTGTGCCGGAACCGGGACTCGAACCTGGGACCTTTCCCTTTCGAGGGCAAGCGCACTACCGACTGTGCTATCCCGACACGACTCACGATGCCGCCTCACAACTTTACTTCCGCCAGTACCTAGCCTCCTACTTTCCAAACTTCACAGAAGCTCTCCTGCGAACCATGCAAGACTAGCACTCCTCGAAGAAAGGATATGGTGGAGACATGGCTTAGCCACAGCCTAAGGAATGTTTCCAGAACAAAAATTTCACTCTGCAGCGGAGTGTGCGCTGATATGAAACTTCCTGGCAGATTAAAATTGTGTGACGGAACCGGGACTCGAACCTGGGACCTTTGCCTGCCCGCGAAAGGCAAAGGTCCCAGGTTCGAGTCCCGGTTCCGGCACACAATTTTAATCTGCCAGGAAGTTTCAATTCACAGACAGTTCACATACATACTATTGAATGTTATATGACAGTTCATGAGATATGAGAAGTAATAAACAATTTGCCTCATGAAAAATCCTATCAACACGCATGAGGTTTCGGTTGATTACGTCTTTACTGCTAACACTATTGAAGCAGCCGATTAGCCGTGCGCACTGGCGCGCCGTGCTGCGGTGCGCGCGGCCGTTCGCCGTCAGGGGTCGGGGTTCGGGTCCCCCCTCAGACATGGATACATGTATTGCCCTTAGTTTGTAATCTAGGACAAATAACCAAGCAGTTTAGTTCCATAGATTTACAAACATATGAACATTTTTGCTAACACGATTCACAACATACTTTCAAGATATTAGGCACATACACCACTGAATGTACCTTCCGATTTATATCATACATATTTCAAGAGATATGACATCATAAACAATGTTGTTGTTGCTGTTGTTGTGGTCTTCAGTCCGCAGACTGGTTTGATGCAGCTCTCCGCGCTACCCTGCCCTGTGCAAGTCTCTTCATCTGAGAATACGTTCGGCAACCTACATCCTTTTGAATCTGCTTACTGTATTTGCCCCTCAGTCTCCCTATACGATATTTACCCCACACGCTTCCTTCTAATGCTAAGTGAACGATTCCTTGATATCTCAGAATGTGTCCTACCAATCTATCCCTCCTCTTAGTCAGGATATGCCAGAAACTCCTTTTCTCTCCTTTTGTGTCCCAACCTCGTCGCCGCTTTTGTGTCTCGTTTTCGTCGTAGGTGTCGGTGGCCGAGTAGAAAGAGTCCGACACAGGAATAAAGGATGTACGCTTGTGCAGGTAGGAGGTGACCAGCCAGTGGGGCAGCAGAAACTAGAAACACTAGAGTAAATTAGAACGAGATATATATTTCATAGAGACTTAGTAATACTTAACTTTTACATAGCTCAGTACTGCAGAATGCTGATACATAGTTGAGCTAGAGGCCTGCCTAGTGCCTATCCGATAGCCAAGTCTTCACTGGTGCCTATCTGATTCCGAAGTGTTAGCTGGTTTCTATCTCAGTCCCAAGTGAACGATGTCGTTCAGTGGTGGCCACGAGCGGAGTTGCAGCAGAGGGCGCTCGTGGCTGACGTCGTAAGAACGCCGCGCCGTGCGTGCATGGCGGCGCGCGGCGAAAGTAGGTGGCGCGCACTTTGGACTTGTGCGATACCACATCTCCAGTTCGGTTAAGCACCTCCTCATTAGTCACGTGATCCACCCATCTAATCTTCATCATTCATCTGTAGCACCACATTTCAAAAGCTTCTATGATCTTTTTGTCTTAACTCCCTATCGTCCATGTTTTACTGTCATACAGTGCTACACTCCAGACAAATGCTTTCAGAAAGGACTACCTAACATTGAAATTAATATTGGATGTTAACAAGTTTCGCTTCTTCAGAAACGCTTTTCTCCCCATAGCCAATCTGCATTTTATATCTTCTTTACTTTTATTGTCTCATTACCTAATCAAATTCCTTCAGCATCACCTGATTTTCTGACATTATATTCCATTACCTTCGTTTTACTCTTGTTAATGTTCATCTTATATCTTCCTTTCAAGACAATGACCATTCCATTCAGTTGCTCTTCCAGATCTTTTGCGGTCTCTCATAGAATCACTATGTCATCGGCAAACAGCAAACTTTTTATTTCTTCTCCCTGAACTTTAACGCACTAGACTCACATTTGGGAGAACGGTGGTTCAAATCCTCCTCCGGCCATCCAGATTTAGGTTTTTCGTGATTTTCCTAAATTACTCCAGGCAATCCACGCCAGGATATTTGCTTTCAAATGGCACAGCCGCTTACCCTCCTCCTCCTCCTCCTCCTCCTCATCATCATCATCATTAGAGACTGATTATGCCTTTCAGCGTTCAGTCTGGAGCATAGTACCTCTAATAAAATTCCTCCATGATCCCCTATTCAATGCTAACATTGATGCCTCGTCTGATGTTATGCCTTTTACTTCAAAATCATTCTGCACCGAATCTAAGTACTTTCTTCTTGGTCTACCTCGACTCCTCTTACCCTCCGCTGCCGAGCTCATGAGTCTCTTAGGTAACCTTGCTTCTCCCATGCGTGTAACATGACCCCACCATCTCAGTCTGTTCGCTCTAACTGCTTCATCTATGGTGTTCATTCTCAGTTTTTCTTTGATTTCCTCATTATGGATACCCTCCTTCCATTGTTCCCATCTATTAGTACCTGCAATCATTCTTGCTACTTTCATATCTGTAACCTCTACTTTATGAATAAGGTAACCTGTATCCACCCAACTTTCACTCCCATACAACAATGTTGGTCGAAAGATAGAGCGGTGCACTGCTAACTTAGTCTTGGTACTGACTTCCTTCTTGCAGAAGAGAGTAGATCTTAGCTGAGCACTCACTGCATTAGCTTTGCTGCACCTCGATTCCAGTTCTTTCACTATGTTGCCATCCTGTGAGAAAATACATCCCAGGTACTTGAAACTGTCTACCTGTTCTAACTTTGTTCCTCCTATTTGGCACTCAATCTGTTTAAATCTCTTTCCCACAGACATTACTTTCGTTTTGCAGATGCTGACCTTCATATCATAATCCTTGCACCTCTGATCGAACTCTGAAATACTAGTTTGCAACCTTTCAATCGAATCGGCCATTACAACTAAGTCATCCGTATATGCGAGACTACTTATTTTGTTTTGACATTCTAATCCCGCCCTGCCAGTGTACTGTTTTCAACATATGATCCATGAATAGTATAAACAACAGTGGTGACAGTTTACAGCCTTGTCTTACCCCTGAAACTACCCCTAACCATGAGTTTAATTTACCATATAACTGCTGCCTGACAGTCTACGTAAAGACCTTTCATTGCCTGCAGACGTTTGCCTCCTGTACCATAATCTTGAAGAACTGACAGTAGCTTCCCCTTAGGAGCACGGTCACAAGCCTCATATCTATGAAACATAGACACAATTCCCTGTTTCACATATAGCACTTTTCCATTACCTGCCGTAAGCTAAAGATCTCTAGGCTCTAAGAGGCCTAAACCCACACTGATTTTCATCTACCTTGTCCTCAATTAATACTCGCACTCTCCTTTCAACAATACCTGAGAATTTTTTGCCTACAACGTTAATGAAAGAGATACCTCGATAGTTGTTACAATCTTTCCTGTTTTAATGTTTGAAAATTGGCGTGATTACCGCTTTCGTCCAGTCAGATGGAACCTGTCCCGATTCTCACGCCTTCTCAGTTATCTTGTGTAACCATCTGAGACCTGGAATTCCACTGTATTTGACGAGGTCCGGCTTAATTTCATCCACCCCAGCCGCTTTATTGCACTGTAATCTACTGACCATTTTCTCTACTTCCTCAAATGAGATCCTGTTTCCATCGTCGTTCCTATCCCATTCTACCTGAAAATCTGAAACATCATTGAACGTTTCTCCTTATTGAGCAATTCTTCAAAATATTCCCTCCATTTGCTTATGGCATCCACAGGATTGACTAGCAGCTTTCCCCACTATAGACCAAAACTTCGAGCGTCATCTCCGTCTATAATGACCACGCTGTCGACGGGACGTTAAACCCTTAGCTTCCTTCCTTCCGTGGTACACATATTGCTTACTATCAGACAATAATCACCGTGGGGTTAAAACACATAGTTCAGGAGATATTACGTAGTAAACAATGAATCACAAAAACTTTCCCATCGCAAGTAGCAATAAATATTGTTTACAGTCAAGTTTTGAATTAAATTAATGTTATACATCATTTTAAAAACTTAAATGCGTAGTTTTTCCACAATATTATTTATTTGCTTGTTATTAGCAGCTTTCGGTTTCTTAGGCCATTGGCAGATAACTTCATACTAAACAGATAGTCCACTCGTAACATTGAGGTTACGTATACAAAGATGGTTTTTCAAAGATATGTGAACTGCAAATTAATTATGTCTATACTACATAAGAAACGTACTCCTACAAAACAAATGAATTTTACATGCTGACAATACTTTCTTATACAATTACACAGTTTTAATATTTTAATACCATTGTAGCCGAAGATATGTTCATTTAAAAGCCATTTGTTTTGTAGGAGTACGTTTGTTATGTAGTATCGATTCATAGACTAATTAATTTGCAGTACACATATCTTTGAATAACCATCTTTGTGTATGTAACCATAATGTTACGTGTTGACTAGCTGTTTAGTATGAAGTTATCTGCCAATGGCCTAAGAAACCGAAAGCTGCTAATAACAAGCAAATAAATAATATTGGGGAACAAAAATGCGACGTATTTGAGTTTTTAATATGTGTAAACGAAGACTTCCGCGGCCGTTGTTATTGTTGATAAAACTCTTCTGGGTATTGGACCACATCGTCAATATATTAAATATTTCACCGACTTTTAGGCCATTATTGCTAGCGGTCGCTTGCAATAGTGGCCGAAACGTCGGAGAAATATTTGATATATTGACGATGCGGTCCAATACCCAGAAGAGTTTTATCATTTTTAATATGTCTTTGTTCCTCCAAGCACCGACGGAATATTCCATCAACATTAGACATCATTGGTATTTTATTACTATTTTTCTTTCTTTGGGTAGCGCACTTAATAATTTCTAAGCTGCTCTCATGGAACTCGAAGATTAAATTTTTCTCGAGTTTTTATTTTAGTTTCTAATATAAGACTGGAAAAAAATGCTTATATACCCGGGGGCAATACTGTATTCAGCAACTAGTAATAAAAATAAAAATATTTGCGACCAAGTCATTCCAAGAATTTTGTTATATGCTAACTTACGGTCGCTTGTGCTAAATATGGATCATTTTATCAAAAAAGTGGGAAAGAGAAAGAATTTGATTTCCGAGTAGACAGTCCGCAAAGGGAGCGAAACGAAACGAAACGCTCTACTTTTAATTAGAGTGCTCATGACAAATTATAACCGAGGCAGAAACTTCATTAAAAAGGAGAAATAATTAAACGCAATTAAGGAGGAAACGCGGAATTTTTCGTTGAAGTTGTCTCTATTAATTATTTCCGAATTCGCGTTCAGAGCTGTCTGGATAATGGACAGAAATAAATGACCTCCCCTACGTAGCAATTAATTAAATTGTTCCTCGGTCTATGCCAAGTGACAGCGAACTGGCAAGGTTTTATTCCCATTAGTCTTCTCATAATCCTCAGTTTCTCGGAAAAATTGATATTCCGAATAATGTCTGAGAAAGAAACAGCGGTGTTCATTAAAAATTTTCAAGCTTTTGTATACTGCAGTTAGTGGAAACACATTACGTATAATGCTGTATTACAGTGCTTCGCAACGCCTCCTTTCTATCCTACGGCAACTCAAGAGATAAAAAACTGAACCCCTATAGGATCGCTTATTCAAGAAATTCGTTATTCCTAAACAAGAAGTCAAATCGAAAGACAGTCGACCGAATGAAACAAAGGAACCGATTAATCTTCTATATCTATATATAAAAGGCTTGTGTGTGTACGTGCTGACAGACTTTTCTCCATGAACAAATTCTGCCACCCACTCGTGGTTGGTCCAATGATGTTAGTAAGGGAATTTGGTCGCGGTGCGTGGCAGTGGGTGAGTGTGACCAGCAAAAATTCGCAAAATATGCAATAAATAATCTTAGGAAAAGCTGTATACTCTGTGACTTACGAACTTTACGGCACGAGTCAAAATCTGTTAATTCTTTCAATCGTCAGACAATGCGGTCCTTTCAGACTTTAATAACGACCAGGAATATCAAATACTCATACTTTAAATAGATCACATGTTTCCGTCAACCACACATTACCGACTATGAACAGAGACACAAAACAAAGATAAAAATCCAGATAGACTCAAAGATAAAAATACTCGTGAAACATTGATCACTGTCGTGGAAGCGTGGTGGAAACACAAACATTAATGAATGTCTCTTAGGCCATAGATATTGATATGCCTGTGCCAGTAAGCTCACTGGTCTGTGCTAATCAGTGATCTATGATACATATAGCCGTGACACTGTCTGCTATGAAAGGTGTTTTCGTTTGACAGCTGGGTCAAGAAAAACTATGCGACGTAGTCCTACTCATATCCCGGCGGCCTTCTGTGATAATGTTGGCAACAGATGTCGAATAACGAGAATCATGTGACATCGTCATAAGCCAATCGCGTGACACGCAAATATTTTGTCGTGAAATCAAGCATACAGCAGGAACAGCAGTATTTATCTACACTCTATGTGGTTCGGGTATCTTTGCAACGATTTTATATCGTGTTATTGATGTTGCCAACATAAAAACACGAGGCCGCCAGGATAGAAAGTAAAATTTTACCGAATCAGATACATCCGTTGTTGTCACATCTCATTATGACCAGTACTTTCACGCGAAACTCTTTTGTATAGAGTCCCATGATTCACACAGTCTTACAATTCATTCCAAATTCCTATTTAAGAAGATATTTGTGGAAACTGTTACAAGTCAATATTCTCACTTATCCAATATCGTTTTCAGAAATGTAATTTGCCAGCCGCTTTCGGCGCTGCTGTTGCAATGTGTAACAAAATTGAGAATAACGACGCATAATATCAAATATATAAGTTTTTAACTTCTCGGAGCCTTTTCCTCACTCACACTTTACCGACGATCAGGAGAGACAAAGATGAAAATGCAGATAGCCTAACAAAAGAATAATAAAGCGCTACTCTACAAGCACTTCCTGCAAATTATACGTCGTTACAATTCTTGCTTCCAGATGACATCGTTCGGGGCTACATCAGTATATTCTAACCCAAGCAACGCAGGGTTTCTCAGCTAGTAATAAATAAAAATAAAAAGCGAAATCATTCCATCCACATACTGGTTGCCAAGTAAGTTGAACATATTATTTTCTTTTTTAAAATGATTCAATCCACGTACTGCTTTCCAAGTAAGTGGAATAAATATTTTTTCTTTTTTAAAGATAAGATTATGGTGCTTAATGTTGTCACTGGCATAAGCCTGCGCCAATAGTAGCCCCACTGTTACTAATCGTAAGCTACAAAAAGTAACACCGCAATCTGCAATCTGTTAAAATTTTTACTGAGATGTGAGATAACAACCGTAATATACTTTAACAAATGCGCATTGCCAACCATCAGCTGTTTATTATATTTACATCTTTACCTGTTTCGGTTATTAACCATCATTAGAAAAATTAATTAAAGAGACTTATTAGGTTGGTAAATTTATTGTCACTACAATAAAAGATACGTAAAATGTCATTTTACTTTAGGTCTTGATTATAAAGAAAACAGTACCAGTCTGCATTGTAGTGATCCAGGGTCTAAGAATTCAAAGAGTATGTAACAAAAGTATTAAGACCTACATAGCTGATGTGATGTAGTTACCAGGAATCGAAGTATACATGTTGTGAAAATAATAGACCTATATCTACATCTACGTGGAATACTCTGCAAATCACATTTAAGTGCCTGGCAGAGGGTTCATCGAACCACTGTTATACTATTTATCTCCCATTCTATTCTCGAATAGCACGCGCGAAGAAAGAACACCTGAATCTCTCCGTTCGATGTCTGATTACCCGTATTTTATTCTGATGATCATTTCTACCTATGTAAGTGGGAGTCAACAATATATTTACGCATTCGGAGGAGAATGTTGGCGATTGGAGTTTCGTAAGTAGCCCACGCCACAGCGATAAGCGCCGTTGTTGTAATGATTCCCATCCCAGATCCTGTATCATTTCCGTTACGCTGTCTCCCCTGTATCGTGACAATACGAAACGAGCTGCCCTTCTTTGGACTCTTTCGATGTACTCCGTCAAACCCACCTGATAAGGATCCCACACTGGTCTGAAATACTCCAAAAAAGACGGACGAGCGTGGTGTATGCAGTCTCTTTAGTAGTTCTGTTGCATCTTTTAAGGGTTCTGCCAATAAAATGCAGTCTCAGGTTCGCCTTTCCCACGACATTATCTACGTGTTCTTTCCAGTTTAAATGTTCAGATGTCTGTAACACTATCGGACCAAACTGCGTGGTTATCAGTCCGTAGCTTACAAACTAGTCAAACCTAGGTAAACTAACCTAAGGACAAATACACACACCCATGCCCCGGGGAGAACTCGAACTTTCCAAGTTTAAGTCGGAAGTAATGGTAATTCGGAGGTGTTTTGTGGAGTTTACCTAAAATATTCATTTTACGGCTTTTGTTGTTTGGACAACGATATGGTGACAGAACCGGTAAAGTTGTAAATACAATAAACAGCGGATGGTTGGCGATATGCATTTTCTTAAATGTCATCTGTTAGTTTTCTGGTGTAACACGAAGTTAACTCCACCGTCTGTTGATAATAGAACTTGCTTCTGAAAAGGTCGGTGTTTCAACGGGGTAAAAGTGCAGTTTATGCGGCAGCGGCTAGCCGTCGCGCTCGCTAGGTTGGCAACGGCGGAGCAGCCAATCAGAAGGCGCGATGTCGCGGCCAATAAGAAAGAGCGTTTCAATTGTACTATGAAAACAAATCGAAGCGGTGTGTGCAAAAGTTTTTGACGATCTACAAGTTACAGTTGCTATCATTATGGATGTCACTTCATCACTGTTTCGAATATATCATGAAATAAATAAAACATGCTATTGATTATAGAGGTAATCTGTATTATGCTGACTGCAATTAAAAGGTTTATTTTTACACCAGACGCGTTTCGCTTTTTTATTTTAAAGCATCTTCTGTGGTCTGTAAATGATACAAAGGTTTGTACAATTTGTTTTTGATAAATAGATTAAAAACAGTTTTTAAAAAGCATTTTTCACGTTAGGTCTATGTGTTTTTAATTTAATATTCGGTCTACTCACGGTGTTGATGTCTCTTCTCTACATGTAACTACTGCTTCTCCGTTTTGTTGACTGGAGTTCGTTTTGTCCTGGCGAGTGTTTCAGGGCTGTGTGCAGCACTTTTCGTGTGTTTTTGTTTCGGTTTTTCCTTTTCATCTCCGCACTTCACAGCACTTCACTTTTAAATGTATACTGATTACATATCGCCTGTTATATGTGGAATGCCTGTCTGTTCATTTGTCATTTCACTACAGTGTGGCTATGTTTTCGTGTGTTCATTTGTTTTTCGTTTGGCCTGTGAGTGTTGCACACGTTACATATTTATAATATAAATACGACCTCATTCTACATAAGTGTATGTGTATGTCTGTGTGAGGAAGAGAAAGAGAGAGAGAGAGAGAGAGAGAGAGAGAGAGAGAAAGAGAATTATTATTATTATTATTTTTGTACCTGCTCTATGGTTGACAGGTTCTTGTATGTACCTTTGTCCGGTCAGTAATAGTAATTCCGATAATTTCCAAGAATGCTAGCAATCGAGGTAGCTCGGACTGAAATTATTACAATTACAACTGTATATTGATTGAGTGTTTTTGAACCGGAGATTCGGGCGCTACGCGCCCTCACATACTTAAAAAAAAAAAAAAAAAAAAAAAAAAAAAAAAAAAAAAAAAAAAAAAACTTCTCGTTTAACCTATACCTAACTTAACTTTCACTTAAAATAATCAAGGTTTCGTACTGGTCATAAAACAAATAAAACATGTTTGACTGCTGTTGTGTATTAATAATAGGTCACTTATGTCCGTAATATGACAATTATCTAAAAATCTCTTATACATGGAAAATCAATCACAATCACACAAACGCCGCACCGATATCGTCGAATAAACTTCGAAATTGACGCCAAATTTACTCGTCATAAAACACGCAATCTCATTGGCCGCGACATCGCGACTCCTGATTGGCTGCTCTGCCGTTGCCAACCTAGCGAGCGCGACGGCTAGCCGCTGCCGCATAAACTGCACTTTAACCGTTTCAAAGTAATCGCCATTGGCTACAGTATACTTCTGACATTGGTTGTATAGCTGTTGGATACTGTGAGCAAACGCTTGTTTTTACTAACTGCTTCAAAACCACATATTTGCACTAACATCCCATGGGTCTCTGTCGCCATTTTGCCTGATTTGAAACAAAACTTGTTGTTAACGCGTTGCTGCATTTTGCGCTCCATGTTGCAGTGAAACGAGTTCTCACACTTCCCTGTTAGCTGGTCGCAGAGAGTACCACCGCTTCACTGCAGTGCTTTGCACGATAGGGGGACCTTGTTTACATTGACCTTCAATGCAGTTTGTGAAATATGGGACCATTCACCGAACTGGCATTTAAAAAAAAACAACTGATAATGCAATGTATCGATATACTTAACGTCGGCCATCAATATTCGAGGGTTGGCCAAAACGTAAGTTCCGCTTCTATTTCTAACCGAGCAAACTGCGCCAGTTACTCTGACTCAAGGAGAAGACACGTACGCCATTTTCAGATCGCTGTTGTTGACGTGTGCTCGGTAGCGCTTCTTTTATAATGTCAGTCGTAATTGAAAATGCCGCCGCGTATGAAATCTGATCTGTGATTTGTTTTCTAAATGCAAAGTAATGTCATTGGAAACTCTGCGAGGTTTACGGACAAAATGCTATGAGTGACTGGATGGTTAGAATATGGGTCAGACTACCCGACCTTAAACGGCGAGTGTGGCGAATCAACTCCTACGGGAATTTCACTGGGACGTGTTTGATCATCCTCCGTACAGCTCAGACCTCGCTCCTATCGACTTTCAGCTCTTCTTATACCTAAAATCTGTCCTAGGTGGTCAAGACTTCAAAAATGATGACGATGTAAAAGAACATGTTACCATATGCCTGAATACACAGGCGGCAGCCTTGTGAGAAAATGCTACGCTGTGTCAAGCGCCTACGAAATATTGTAAGCTATGTAGAAAAGTAGTTATTACTTGTAGATTGTTGAACAATAAATAGTTCCCTGTATCTGTACGCATTTGTTTTGTATTACCAAACGTAACAAAGTTCCTTTTTTTTTTTTTTTTTTTTTTTTTTTTTTTTTTTTTTTTTTCCTTGACGAAGCGGCCAACGTTTGCGAAAGTTTGAATTCTATTTTTATACACATTTATCCCACCATATATATATATATATATATATATATATATATATAGAGAGAGAGAGAGAGAGAGAGAGAGAGAGAGAAGGAGACTTTCCTGGTGGGATAAATGTGTATAAAAATAGAAATCAAATAACTCACCCAAGGCACAGGCTCGTTGATAGACACAAAAACACAAATAAAAACACACACAAACATTCAAACTTTCACAAACGTTGGTCGGTTCGTCAGGAAAAGAGAAAGGAAGGAGGGGAAAAAAGGAAGGATTCGGCTTTTAAGGGAGTGGATGAGGAATTATTCCAATCACGGGAGTGGAAGGACCTACCTAAAGGGAAAAAAGGAAAGGCAAACAAGCACACACACACATTATATATATATATATGGTGTTTCACTAAGTGTGTTTGCCTCTGTAACTTATAAAATAATACGTGACGGGAAATTTTAATGCGGCAGGTCAACACAAGAAATGTTACACTGTCTGCGGAGCTATGAACATAGTTTATTGTATCATTTTCCAAAAAGTTACACCACAAAGTTTAAATGGAACATTAGTTTTTTCTATCGTGTATTGGATCCCAAATCAATGTAAACTACATTCCTATCGCTGTTAGTTTGGGAGCTACAACACTTCGAAGTTCTGGGGGCGGAGGCTGCGATAGCGTATCTGACTGGCCGAGTGGCTATCCCCTGGGGCACGGCCCACTGTCTCATGACCACCAGCCAGTCAGCTACGCTGTCGTAGCCTCCGCCCCCTAAACTTTGAAGGGTTGTAGCTCCCAAACTAACAGTGATACGAATGTAGTTTAAATTGATATGGACGCAGCTGGTTTAAACGAATCCTATACTCGATAGAAAAAACTATTGTTCCATTTAAAAAATTATATCTTTGTGGTGTAACTCTTTGGAAAATGATACAATAAACTATGTTCATGCCTCCGCAGAAAGTGTAAAATTTCTTGTGTTGACCTACCGCATTAAAATTTCCTGTCACCTCTTTATTTTATAAGTTACAGAGGCAAACACACTTAGTGAAACACATACCAAGGCCAACGGTTGCGAAAGCTGGAATGTTTGTGTGTGTTTTTGTTTGTGTTTTTGTGTTTATCAACGATCCTGTGCTTTGGGTAAGTCATTCGATTTTTTTTTGTTATACACACACACACACACACACACACACACACACACATATATATATATATATATATATATATATATATATATATATATATATATATATATATATATATATATATATATATAATTATGGGACTTTTACATTAAAAAAATTTGGATCATCTTCATCGTTTATCTGAAAATGTACCTTGTTAAGAGTGTTAGCATATTAGTATTGGCTAAATGTATAATCAGAAGCTAAGTACAGAGAAACCTTCAATTCTTATCTCATTAGTTAAATTTTTATGTTCATCGGAAGATTTGGTGTTGCCGATGTTGTTGTTGTTGTGGTCTTCAGTCCGCAGACTGGTTTGATGCATCTCTCCATGTGCAAGCCTCTTCATCTGAGAATGCGTTCGGCACCCTACATCCTTTTGAATCTGCTTACTGTATTCGTCCCTCGGTCTCCCTCTACGATCTTTACCACGCACACTTCCTTCTAATGCTAAACTGACAATTCCTTGATGTCTCAGAGTGTGTTCCACCAATCTATTCCTTCTCTTAGTCAGGATATGCTAGGAACTCCTTTTCTCCTCAATTCTGTTGAGCACCACATTTCGAAAGTTTCTATCATCTTTTCTTTTGAACTCCTTATCGTCCACGTTTGACTCCCATACAATACCACATGCCATACAAATGCTTTCAGAAAGGACTTTCTAACATTTAAATTAATATTGCATGTTAACAAGTGTCGCTTCTTTAGAAACGTTTTCCTTCCCATCAACATTGTGCATTTTATATATACTTTACTTCGGCCATCGGAAGTTATCTTGCTACCCAAGTAACAATATTCGTCTACTACTTTTATCGTCTCATTACCTAATGAAATTCCTTCAGCATGACACTACATTCCAATACGCTCAATTTACTCTTGTTAATGTTCATCTTATTCCTTTCAAGACACTTTCCCTTCCATTTAACTGTTCTTCTAGGTCCTTTGCTGTCTGTGACATTATTACTATGGCATCAGCAAATCGAGAGATTTTTATTCCCTCTCCTGGACTTTTAATTTCATCTCAAAACTGCTCCTTGCATTCCTTCACTGCTTGCTCAGTGTACACATTGAACAACATCGGGGAAAGGCTACAACCCTGTCTTACTCCCTTCCTAACCACTACCCTGCTAATTTGAAAGACTGTGTTCCAGTCAAGAATGTCAAAAGCTTTCTCCAGATCCACAAATGCTACAAACGTAGGTTTCCCTCTTATTAACCTATCTTCTAAGATAAGCCGTAATGTGAGTATTGCCTCGCTTGCTGCTACATTGTTGCTGGTATTTGGACAGAATAAACTTGTTGGCCACTTCTGTAGGACAACTGTATCAGTGCCAGTACTGTCAGTTTTCCCATAAGTTGATCATTGTAGCTGCTTGTATGCATAATAGTGTTTGCTGTTGGATATGGTGTTAGATTTGTTGCGCATCCAGTAGTTTTACGTTGCTTACCATATAAATTTCAAGAAGTCCACTTTCGTGAACCTATCAAGACATCGATGAAATATGCTAGTGACGACATGATTTCCACCTTGCTAACAACAGCACAATAAAGACCGCCAATGAGTTCGTCGTTGCGTTTCCACACAGTATCAGATTTATGCAGAACACTTCACGTCTACTATAATTTTTTTCAGGTATTCTTTATTTTAATTTTGTTTTCATACGGCAGTGGCGCTGCGGTTTCTGTTAGTAGCGCCAATTATGTCAACATTTTGTTTCATACAATTCCCTCCATCGCGAAATAAATTGTTTCTTCAGGAGAAACCCTGACGTTACGTGACGGTCTAGTGATGGTCAATGCGATTTGGCGTTTAGGAACTTTCACACAATGAAAGTAATATTACGTTCTGCTACAGTCTGGTTTGCTTTGGTATGTGGTTTGAGGGAAACACTGTATTACGGGCATCCGTTAAACTTTGTTTACAACATAAATCAATCAAATGTGAAGGCCGTAAACTCCGCAAATTACCTAGGAATTACTATTACTTCCGACCTAAACTGGAAAGAACACGTAGATAATATCGTGGGAAAGGCGAACCAGAGACTAGGTTTTATTGGCAGAACCCTTAAAAGATGCAACAGAACTACTAAAGAAACTGCATACACTGCGCTTGTCCGTCCATTTTTGGAGTATTGAAGCCCAGTGTGGGATCCTTATCAGGTGGGTTTGACGGAGGACATCGAAAGAGTCCAGAGAAGGGCAGCTCGTTTCGTATTGTCACGATATAGGGGAGACAGCGTCACGGAAATGATACAGGATCTGGGATGGGAATCATTACAACAACGGCGGTTATCGTTGCGGCGTGGGCTACTTACGAAATTACAATCACCAACATTCTCCTCCGAATGCGAAAATATATTGTTGACTCCCACGTACATAGGTAGAAATGATCATCAGAATAAAATACGAGAAATCAGAGCTCGAACACAGACATTCAGGTGTTCTTTCTTCCCGCGCGCTATTCGAGACTGGAATGGGAGATAAATAGTATAACTGTGGTTCGATGACCCCTCTGCCAGGAACTTAAATGTGATTTGCAGAGTATCCCATGTAGATGTTGATGTAGAACTACAACTTCAAAAGAAAAATTTCAAATATTTACCTGAAAATTAAAAGAAATTAGTACATATTAAAAATTTCGGCACTTGATAACAGATACAAGATAAGAGAAATCAGGACTCGTACAGAGGCATATGGATATTCTTTATTCCCTCGTTCTGTTTGGGAGTGGAATAGGAAAGGGAAATGCCTAGTAGTGGTACAGTGTACCCTCCGCCACGCACCTTACGATCAGTTGCGGAGTATGTATGTAGATGTAGACGTAGATCTGCAGAAATACTCTGCAAATCACATTTAAGTGGGTGGCAGACGTTTCATCGAATCGCTTTTATGATATTTCTCTACCCTTTCCATTCGCTAATGATACGCGGGAAAAAGGAACACCTAAATCTTTCTGTTTTCGTCCTGATTGCTCCTATTTTATCATGAGGATTACGTCTCCCTATGTAGGTGGAAAATATGTTCGCATTCGGAGGAGAAAATTGGTGAAATAAGTTTCGCAAATAGACCTCGCCGCAACGAATACCGACTTAAAATAATGATTTCCATCCAAGTACGTGCATCGTTTGAGTGACACACTCTCTCCTGTATCGGAATGATACGAAACGAGCGGCTCTTTTCGGAACTTTGTCTATATCATCCGTCAATCCCTCTTGGTGAGGTCCCACAATGCGCAGAAATAATCAAAGTAGGATCAAAATGTTCAATGATATTTATTCATTTTACGAATGTAACTCGAAATATGGACAATAATTACTTTTTTGACACCCGCTGGGATAATCTGAAGTAGTGTAGTGTAGCACCAATACTTTCTTTATTTTTTTTCCCGCAATGGCTCCTAAAAGGATTTCGAGCAACCTTATTAGTTAAATAAAGTTATATTCTGTAATGTTTTGTGTAGTGTCGCACAAGTATGAAGTGCGCGCCACGTACTTTCGCCGCGCGCCGCCATGCACGCACGGCGCGGCGTTCTTACGACGTCAGCCACGAGCGCCCTCTGCTGCAACTCCGCTCGTGGCCACCACTGAACTGCATCGTGCACTTGGGATTAAGACAGGCACTAGGACTCATCAGTAGGCAGGCCTCTGCCTAGTAAAACTATCTATCTGCATTCCACTAGTCTGCTGCCCTCCAAGTTAAGTATTGTATTATTTCTACGAAATATATATCTTGTTCTAATCTAGATTAGTGTTTCTAGTTTCCGCTGTCCCACTGGCTGGTCACCTCAGACTTTGTACCCGCACACGCGTGCATCCTATTTCCCTGTGTCGGTCTCTCTCTACTCGGCCATCGACACCCAGGATAACCGGCGGAAACGTGACACAAAAGTGGCGACGAGGATGGGATACAAAATTTTGAGTTGTGCATATGTAAGTGTGCTCCCTGTAAAATGGGTTTCTTCTACTTCGTGAACGTCCCGGGAAATACGTAACAACGAACTGAACAATGGTCTTCTGAAGCATATGTATATAAACTGGGAGGATACTGTAATAAAGAATATTTTAAACATCGTGCTGATACTGGTAGTTTGATATATAAATGAACTCCTAGATTTCTGTGGCAACTGTTGTTCCTTAAAGGAACGGAAGGGAAGTGACAAAGGAGTCAATGTCTAAAATTCGCTGGTACGTACGAGGTGCGTCCAGAAAGTAAGTTCCGTTTGGTTATATAAAACGAACGAGTACAGATACGGAAAAAATATTGATTGTACAAAAATCTACAACTGTTAAACTAATTTTCTACATAGCTTCCGAAATTTTGTAGGCAATTGTCATAGCATGGCACAAGGTTTTGTGTGCCTTTTTCATAGAATGTTGCCGCCTGTGTATTCAACTATGTGGTAACATGTTCTTTCCGCTCGTCATTATCGTTGTCAGGCCGCGGTGGCCGTGGTGACTGAGGCGCTCCAGTCACGGTCAGCACGGCCACTACGGTCGGGGGTTCGAATCCCCTCTCGGGCATGGATATTTGTGCCGTCCTAGTTCGTAAGTAGTTCATAAGTAGTTTGTAAGTTTAGGGACTGATGACCCCGTAGTTAAGTCCCATAAGCTTAACAAACATTTGAACATTTCATTATCGTTGAAGTGTTGTCCACCAAGGACAGATTTTCGGCGTAAGAAGAGGATTACTGTCAAAAGATTTTTTTTCACGTTAATGCCTGACCTCACACACCGAATGTGACCAAACAATTCTTACGGGAATTTCAATGGGACCTGTTTGATCATCCTCCATACAGCTCGGACCTCTCTCCTAGCGACTTTCATCTCATTTTACACCTAAAATCTGTCCTTGGTGGTCAACACTTCAACGATGATAAAGACCTGCTACCACATGGTTGAATACACAGGCGGCAACCTTCTGTGAAGGATGCATGCAAAAACGTGTGGCACGCTATGACAAGGGCCTACAAAATTTCGGCAGTTATGTGGAAAAGTAGTTTAAGAGTTGTAGAATTTTGTGGAATAAAAATTTCTTCTATATCTGTGTACAATTTCATTTTATTACCAAACGGAACTTACTTTCTGGACGCGCCTCGTATTTCATGGTATGTTCACAAAATTGAACAAATGCACTTTTCAAAGAACGCGCTGTTACCTTTGAACAAATAAGAATCTTGCAGAATATAGCTATGTTCAATTAATCACCGCCTAACATGTTCGTGTATCACAAACTAATCAGCCACCCATTACGCTACGCCAAACAGCTGCGAGAGTAGTCCGTAATTCTCGTACCAACACTGACAGGCGTTATCTGCTAACATGGCATTTTTAGACATTTCATATAATTGTCCTAAGAACGACGTATTTTTTGATAATTTTCAGTGCCCAGTTGCTCTGAAATAACAACTCTCGAGTTATAATAAGAAAATCATCGAATACAGAAAGATGGCGTATGCAAAAGCAAGTTTCGGGCGAGGTTTGTCAAGCGACTGTTTTCCTAATGCCAAATGTACGCTACGTTCCTTCCAAGCTCCAGTCATTCGTAACCAGTGCAGGGTGTTGTGTGGTGGTTAAAATAAACACAAAACTTGAACATGTTTCTTAATTATTTTTTTGGAAATTCGTATCTCACAAATTATTACATATACAGACATAAAACAATTGATCCCTGAAACTCTTACATTCACTCTAGCATAGAACAAAGACACAAAGTATAATTAATAATTTACAGGACTGTACGTAACACAAATAATTATTGAAACTTCCTGGCAGATTAAAATTGTGTGCCGGAACCGGGATTCGAACCTGGAACCTTTGCCTTTCGCAGGAGAGCTTCTGTGAAGTTTGGAGAGTAGGAGGCGAAGTACTGGCGGAAGTACAGTTGTGAGACGGCATCATGAGTCGTGTCGGGATAGCACAGTCGGTAGTGCGGTTGCCCGCGAAGGGCAAAGGTCCCAGGTTCGAGTCCCGGTTCCGGCATCAATTCAATCTACCAGGACGTTTCATATCAGCGCGCACTCCGCTGCAGAGTGAAAGTTTCATTCTGCAAATAATTATTGTTTGTAATACTGTAGGTTGTGAACCTAAACTAACCCTACAACAGACAAAGAAAATAAACTTAGAACAAATTACCAAAGCAAGACAAGTCATAATATTTTACCGGAAAAAGATAATGAAAATGTGAGTGAGATAAAAGAGGTAAAGTGGTAAACATTCAAAAAAGAGTAAGTTTGTCAAAGCTAAACTCAAATATCGAGTAATTTTGGCTGTTAGTTAAAATACGATCAGAAAGAATATTACGTGTTGTGTGCTGTAACACTACATCCCGATCGTAACATTAGTATCGCCATTTGCGTCAATTATGATTTTTTACGAGGCAGAATTCACAGTTGTCTTTGTAATACGGAATAGTCAAGGCCACAGAATAAGTTAAACAAAACACCCTAAATTACAGTCATCTTGTGTTCGAAAACTAGTATAAATAGTACACTCAGACGTGTTTCTCTATGTATTCAGCTGCCTATGAGTTAGGTCTCCGCGATTAGCTCACTATCAGTTTGATTATGGGTTTAGTTATGAACTTGTTAATTTGAGACAGATTCATTTGTTGTAAAATATTGAGATTTTGATAGGATCAGGTGAATGATGCTAAAGTGTTACACGATTTGCGACAGTAATATCTATGGACTTTAGATCGGGTTAGGCTTCTGAAGATAGTTATAAAAATTCTGCCTCCCGAAGATATAACGATCTGAATAAGAGTACTAAAACTTACATTATGAACTTTATTTAAGAAGATCAAAGTTGATGTGAACTGTAAAAGAGATCAAAGATTCTGTTGCAAAACGTTAACTGTGAGAAATATAGTTACCGAACTGTGAATTATTGAAGTTCAATTTCAATTCAATTGTTTGTAGAGCTTATGGGATTCGACTACGGGGCCATCAGTCCCTAAACTTACAAACTACCTATGAACTACTTAAAACTAAGAACGTCACAAATATCCATGCCCGAGGGGGGATTCGAACCCCCGACCGCAGTGGCCGTGCAGACCGTGACTGGAGCGCCTCAGTCCCCTCGGCCACCGCGGCCGGCAATTATTGAAGTGTCTTTATGCAAGTGCATTTACTGTATACTGTTTGATTTTGAAGAATATAGAAACGAGTGATATTTAAATAGTGTATTAACAGAGTTCTTCCGTAGTTAGAACCTTTACCAAATCAGTGATATTTGAACAGTGCTTAAATGAATATCTTTGACTGTGATAGATCGCAATATGTAGTAAAATTTACTTAATCCGCTATTCAGTATTAAAAGCAAACTTCCAAAGACTATTTCATGAAAGGTCTTAATAAAATAATACTTGTGTAACTGGCTTCGTATTAGTGAATTGCCGCGACATATAAAAAAGATAAACTTTCATAACAATATATAGCCCCTGAGATAAAGAACCTGTATGTTCAAACATTTTAATATAGCTAAGGACATTTAAATAGACTCAGGAAAGTAATACTTCGCAGTACGTTCAGGTGAAATAAGAAACAATAATTCAATTCGATCGATCAAACAGGAGTACCAACCTAATTTTCTGAAGTACAAGATAAGTAAAATTTTAGGGCCTACTACCTAAATTCCCGCTGCTTCTCAGGCGTAGACTGGATGGTTTGCATTGGTTATTTCTACTTCTAAATATAAATTTTCACAGATTTAGCTTTAAAAATACTTTCCTAATCAAGTATTTTGAGACAACTTGCCACTCCCTATTGCACCATTGTTGGCAGAATTCAAAACATCCCGAAACGCATTTTTTAAAATTATAACTATGGTTCCAAACCCAAATTTTCGCATTTCTAGAATCAAAATAGTCTTAGTAGCACTCTTAAAAGATTTTCCCTTATTTCACCCGCTTAATGGTTGCATTTCCAAAAATATCGAAACACATGTTTTTAAAATTCCAATCAAAAATCTAAATCCGAAGTTTTGTATTTCTTCTTCAAAATTGCCTTAATAGCAACGTATTTGCAAAAAAAAAAAAAAAAAAAAAAAAAAAAAAAAAAAAAAAAAAAAAACATTCTTGCCCTATTTCACCCCCTTAGGGATGGGAATATCGATAAATCGCTGATTCCTACAGTGTAAGGTAAACAACATCTTCAAATTTCAAGTTTCTATCGTCTGAAGATTCACTTTTCACCGCCGTTTCCTGTCTTTTAGAAACGGATCGAGAACGCGAAATTTCTTTCTTACGCTTTGGTATCTTTCTTGGTAGTTTTACTGTTCAAACTGCAATATGCACTTATTTTTCTTTATCCGTACGCTTGCTGCAGAAAAACAACTGAAGAATGTGCATCACGTTTCACTGTATATAACCTCTTTGCTATTGTAGCATTGATCTCTATACACTCTGGATGTTGAACTTCAACTGTCCTAGCGTGCCAGGCAAAGATGTTCAAATGTAGTTTCTTGCCAAAGCAAAAAAGACAGGTCAAATCATCGAATTTGTATGGATAAAGTCTCATTCTGATGTCCTATACAATGATAAAGCAGATAAACTAGCAAAAGAAGCAACTAGTAGTGAAATACTTTTGGGCATTAAAACCCCATATACAGACAACTTCCAAAAAATCAGACAACAGGCGATTCTTTTGTGGCAGGAAGAATGGAACGAAAGCCAAAAAACAAGAGAAAGAAACAATGCTAGTATACAAACATTAATACCTAGACAACCATGGTTTGCAAAATCAAAATACTCTAGGAAAATAATAGTTTCCATTATAAGAATGCGTCTTAATCATGGCTCCTTCCCGACCCATTTACACAGAATTGGCTTATTGAAGACACCGTATTGTGAATGTGATGGAGCAACGGTTGGTGACGTAAATCACATCTTGTTTCAGTGCAGACGGTACGAGGAAGGAAGAGACAAATTTTTGAAGGATCTCTTGAGACTTGGTCACTGCCAGCCGCTTTGCACTACTTCACTTTTAGGGGACACAACCAGGAGAGTATATGATGTCATAGACAGATTTATTTCACGGGAAGACATCAAAATTTAACAGGAAAATGGACATTTAATTTATCAACTGCAGTTAATATATATTACAAACAAGTGTATAGTTCATAAGTCAATACAGATAAATGTATGCTCTAAAATGTATGTTTATCATTATTGTAATTTTTGATGGCTAAAAAGTATTTTCCTATGCTAGAAGCCAATAATAATAATAATAATAATAATAATAATAAAAACCTCAAACATGGCTGCGAGCCGGCCGCAGTGGCCGAGGTGACTGAGGCGCTCCAATCACGGTCAGCACGGCCATTACGGTCGGGGGTTCGAATCCCCCCTCAGGCATGGATATTTGTGCCGTCTTTAGTATAAGGTAGTTTATAAGTAGTTTGTAAGTTTAGGGACTAATGACCCCGTAGTTAAGTCCCATAAGCTTAACAAACATTAACATTTAACATTAACATGGCTGCGAAGCAGCATTTCAAGAAAAAGAGAAGAAAACATGTTTCGATTGAACTCCTATATCAACCTACAACATCGAATATTGAATTAAATTGCAAATCAAGAGGTAAGCAAGCAATTCTTTGTCACGTAATAACTGATGGAAACTCGTTTGCCAAATTTAAACATGGCGGACAATGCGAAATCGGGTGCAAAACAAATGAATGTGCAGGCACGCTGCAGTTATATGTTCAAACACCAGAGTTATACATCCAGTTTGTACAGAGATCACCGTATTATAGTGTCAAAAGTCATCGCTGGCCTTCAGTGCGCACTTTATATAAGCCAACGACTTTCAACCACTATATCATCTCCACACTCTTATAGCTATCGACACGGAACTGCTAACCAGTTGTCAGTATTTTGATCCTAAGCACTACAGTTGTCTTTCCAGTGTTTATGTTGAGATCATTGGTGTATTGCCAGTGTAGTTAATGCTCAGTTAATGTATGTCTGTGTTTCCCAGTGTTTTATCTTTGAGTCTTTTTATCTTTGAGCATCTGTTGGTCGTCGTATTGCTTTTTTACGGATTTTTGTTCGCCTCACTCACCCACCGCCACACGGGTGATTCTATTTACACTTCGGTAAAATCAGACGTGACGTCATTATGACGTATCCACACTATCGACGTCCAGAAGAGCGGCACATCGACTTTTGCGATCGTCCGAGACGCTGGTTTTTGGCGCGAACAATACAAAACAGTCGTTTATTGTCTGAACTAGCATGTTGCAGAAACTTGGCGGTAGATGAGTACCCAGTTTTACGAAATGTGTTACCTGATGTTCGCAGAGCCTCTGTAACAAATAACTGTATTAATATCCAGCTCATTTGATTTATAGTTTCGGCGAAAACATACATATACCTACGGCGACTATATGTTGTTTTTGTATGTCGCATATTTTGACATGTCCAAGAACACATTGTCGCTTCATAGCCTGGTAACCGTATTTTGTCCTCTTAGTTTAACGTAGACTCCGTACTACAATGCAACTCGGTAGCATTTTTCGCTTAGAGAAAAAGTTTCCATTAGTTTTAAACACAACCTTCACAAATGGGCCACGATGACATCAGATTTGGCTGAATAACTTTTCAGAGCTCACAGTGTAGGCCCTTTATCGGAAAGTTTATAGCTTCCTACTTTCAAAAAAAGAAAGCAAAGTAATAGCTTCCGAAACTGTAATGAATATATTATCAGCTACTCCTTTATTTCGTCTGCTACAATTCCGACCGCAGTTTTGCGTCTAGAACGACCACATAAGTCGATCATGGCTCCAGTCGACTTCGATAGTGTGGATACGTCATAATGAAGTCACGTCTGATTTTACCGATGTGTAAATAGAATCACCCCCGCCACACACCGCGACCAAAACACCATAGTGCACACCGCCAACCTAAAGGCTACTCTCATGCATAGCCGCCGTTGGTCTACAGTGAATAATTTTGGCTACCGAGTGAAACATACGGACACACATCCCACGTTCCATTTTTATATATGTATATTGATTTTAGACGCTGGTCGCTGGCGTTTTTGGTCGCTCGTAAATGTTGTTCGCCCCGTGTCTTATACAGGAGCGTATAAAGCAGCCACCAGTCGAGTCAAAATGTCGAAGGAAGTAATAAATACTGGCATTGTGTTTCTCGCAAAAGTCTTAAAAGAACAATTTACCAAAATCAAAACTGAAAAGTAGGAAAAATAAAAAGAAATGGATAAGAAAAAGGACTGGTAGGAGGGATAAATATAGTGCTTCTGCAAATCTTTTGAGAGAATTATTGTGTGGAGATCCTTCTGCTACAGAAATATAATGAAGATGTTTTCAGGTGTTTTGTATCCATATCCCCCAAGAGACCTTCAGTGTTCAATTCGTCATTCGCCAAACAGTTGGTTAAATTGAGTGTCTAAGTTTAGTATTTAAATAATCATTTAATGCCCTATAATACTGGAAAAATAAATTTTCAGAAATCTGATTACATTCCGCTTCATATTTTGTTTTGCTGAAAACAGAACTGTTTGGTATCACCTAGCCTTCAAAACAATGTGTCATATGCTACGCCACGTTTCAATTGTTTTTACGAAGACGCTAGCGTTTGAAGTCGCTGCGTATCATTGCGTCAGAGTATTCATTCCATTGATCTCTATAAACTCTGGATGTTGAACTTTAGTTGTCTTAGCGTGCCAGCCATAGATATTCATATTTAGTTTCTTGCCAAATTCAAACATGGCTCCTAAGTAGCAGTTTAAGAAAAAGAGAAGAAATATGTTTCGATTCCGCTTCGATATCAGCCTACAACATCGAATAATTAATTAAATTCCAAATCAAGAGGTAAGCAAGCAATTCTTTGTCACGCAATAACTAATGGAAACTCGTTTGCCAAATTTAAACATGGCGGACAATGCGAAATCGTGTACAAAACACAAGAATGTGCAGGCACGCTGCAATTCTATGCTCAGACACCAAAGCTATTCATCTAGTTGGTATAGAGATCATTCGCTATTCGCCCATACGCCGAGCGACAACAGACGCCAGCGACTAGCGACCAAATACGCTCCGTGTAATAGTCCCTTTAGACTGTCAAACCGAGGAAGACTAAAGTTACGCAATTGCCTACCACAAATAATCATCATCTATATTTTAAAGAACAGAAAGTTACCTTAAAATACGAAGAAGATTAAGAGTGCATAGATATTACCACAATAGTGGAATAGTAATCGTATCGACGATAAGTTTTTTTTTTTTCATTTATATTTTTATTATTTTTGTCCGGAATGTTTGCAAAAAATCATAAATCTAAAGTGGACCGTAAAACACGCCTGCGTCTGCGATTTTTTATGAGGAGGCGGAAATTTTGCAACTCGCACGGGTGGAAGTTCGATTGCGCCGGCCAAGCTTAGGTATCTGATGCCCTCGGCCACCGCCGATTCGAACCAGGGTTTCCAACGAGGTCATGATAAAAACCACCGAAGTGCCCGTAAAATCCCACCAAAAACCACCGAACTTTCCGAAGTTCCCATGCAAAAAAACCACTGTCTATTCGTTTGTTCTTGACCGATTGATTTCAAATTTGGACGCAACTATGCATTTCAAAGGAGGAGTTTTTATGTACCTGACTTATCTTTATACCCACTAGACGGAAATACAAAAAATATTGTTTATTCAAAAGCACTTCAGTAAACATGTTATATATAAAAACAAACAATAATTACTTTTAGCCACTGCAATGCTTGTCGGGTACAGACAGCAAATTGTGAAATATTAGAACTTGAAAACAAAAAGTAATCCAGTCTGGAAAGGAGGTCAGCGTCAGTCATACTATTGTCTTTATTTTATGTCAGAAGATCTAGATTTCAGCTATATTCGAATGTAATCACATCTGATAAAAGAGAAAGTTAACAATGAAAATACAGTCACAAATTAAGTGTCTGCAATGTTCAGTCATTTTCACAAGAAAAATCTGATAAAGTGCTGTAACAACAAATACATACCATTAACACAATATCAGCTCTTCGTCCTCGACAATGAGCAATGAGTCATAGCATTGTAATATCTTTGAACTCTTAAGAATTTTTCATTTTATCCAATAATGTGATACATTTCCTAGTAATTTATCTGTCCAAATTCGTTAATAATTTCAAATTAGGATTATATTACTTCTACCAACGTCTTTTTTTAATGATTTCATTAAAATTCACCAACTTTCCCACCTCCCACTGACTAAGATTTTTCCCACCGTCAGCTTTAAAAAAACCACCAGATTCGGTGGGAAACCACTGACGTTGGCAACCCTGATTCGAACTGCAGTCCCAACGGTCAACTCGCGCGCCAGAGAGTGTCGATTAATTTAGAACGCGACCGCCAAGTTCGTAATCGGCGTCCGCGCGGCCGCAGGGCGGATGCAACAGGCTGGGCAGCGGCCAATAGCGCGCCGCCACGTGGCTGACCCCGCCCCCTGAAACAGCTGCCTGCCGACATTTAATTCGCTTTATCTGTCGCCGTAAATTTCCAGCCGCCCCGCAGCCGGAAAGCCCAGTTTCCCTACGTAGCGTTTCTCTCCTCCTAGCTCTCATCTCTCTCTCTCTCTCTCCCTCGCTCTCTCTCTTTCACTCCTTCAACTCTTCTCGCTTATGCCTCTACTCTCTCTCTCTCTCTCTCTCTCTCTCTCTCTCTCTCTCTCTCTCTCTCTCTCTCTCTCTAACTCTCTCTCACTCACTCTTCCACCGCCGCTCTCTCTCTTCAACTCTCTTCGCTTTTCTACGTTTCCAACTGCCGTAGCTCACGCTGGAGATAATAAAGTGCTTCCCGGACACCCCAAACTTCTGCTTCACCTTACTGTCTCAATCAGTAGTTCCCTCCGCCGTTATATTTTCCGCGTAATTCCATTAACCAAATTCTCGTTCTCTGACAAACTACCTCGGCATTTCTCTTGACATCAACAGCAACACCGCCCCCTCCAACCACTAATTATTTGAATCGGTCGGTGGAGAAAGGAACTATGTCACTTTTTCATACTTTCCAGGAAAGACAAAAACTGTTTTATTGTTAAACTATTTAACGGATTGCATTGAAATTTTCGACATTAGCTGTACTCTAACCAAACATACTGTGAATGAAAATAATTTTTATATATTCTTAAAAGTATCTTCTGAAAAAAAAAAAAAATATTAAAATTTGTAACATAGTTCCTTTCTCTAATCAACGAAGGAATTAGTACTTTTCGTGAGTATAATATATTCAAAGATACACATTTCTCGATTAAAACTCAAATTTATTGATAAATTACCTTCAACTGAACATAAAAAACATCTATTTACTAGAATTCAAAGATCGGATTAGTTCATATCACAGTGAGTTATCACTTAATCGGCCATTTCAAAATCTCCTCATAAAAAATTTCAGCGTGTTCTCCATGGATGTACTTCATCATCTTCCAAAGATATCTTCAATTTTCTTTATATTGATTCATACTTTCTTCCCATCATGTAGGCCCTAGTCTTCTCAATCCAGTTTCAAATGAAACAACTTCAGTTTTTGCCAGATTAAAGGTGTGACCAACACAGCTGTTTATGAAATAAACATAAGGTTTCTTCACTGGGATGTTTGGCAGGGGCAAGTTTTGCATAAAGTCGAAAGCTAGTCCAATAATGTCCTCCCTACCCATACATTCTAGCTCAGTCATTGTCATGGATTTATTAAACTTCCTTCTGCGCCGCTTGTGAATATCCAAGTCAAGTTGTGCGCCTCGTTTACTACTGTCAGAGATATGTGGACTTTTCACTTAGCCGGAAGTTCTTCACATTTGACACATACATCAATTTGCGGACGTCCAAAATAAAAATTGTAATTTTCATGAAAATGTTTCCTATTGAAGTCGTATTTCACATTTACGTCTGGATATTTCTTAAGGAACATTTCGTGCATATTTTTCAGGTCCAAACATGAATCTAGGTATTTCATCACCATAGTGAGTTTCTTTGAGTGGGTATCTATCAAATTTATTACGTTTTCCGCAATTTTGGTAATGCATGGATTTATTCCACGCATTTCCTTTTGACATTTAGAAAGACGGCATTCAATCACTTACAACACTCAACAATAACCGTGACACCTGACGAAGTTGGCGCCAAATTACTGTTTTGTTGCGCTTTCTACACCTGCATGCCGCAGACCAACGCCATCTAGCATGTAGTTGGAGCAGTACAAGCTCGCTGACAGTAAAATCTGCTGGTGGGAACTAAGTCACTGACTAGATTTCTTTCTCTTCAGCTCGTATAAAATCAACCTCATGTTATTCCCACAGGAAGACGCCAAACATAGTTCCTTTCATCACATTAAGGTGTGTCTTGGTCTGTTTACTACATTTATGTAAAAAAGTGAAAATAGCCAAAAAGTGACTCAGTTCCTTTCTCCACCGATCGATTCATTTAAATAGTGAAATGTCAAACGTAAGCAAGTCGATGTGTATGGCATTCGACGTCGTACTGAAAAGTAATTCCTCTCAATTTTTTTATTCCTGCTCTGAGACAAGGCTCTTTGCATATCGTATTATGTAACAAAAAGAGACATTGAGACATTGCCTATCTAAAATAGCTGTGAGTGATTGCACCTGTGCAAACTTTTGGATATTTTCTACAGATACAGTTAGCTTAACTCGGTGTCTTTAGGCATCATGAACAGTTCTATATATATACAGGGTGAATCACCTAACACTTGCACTGCAAATATTGCGGACACAGAAAGTGCGATTGATGTGCGGTTTTAAGAGAATGGATTGGTAATCAAGGACTCATATTGTTAGCCAATAAACAGATTGTAAAAATACCTAGAAACTTTTTTTTTATGCAAACGTACAATTTTTCAAATGGAACAATGGTTGTTTCTATCATACAATGGAATTTTTTACACCAACTGTGTACAAAGAATTTTGAATGGCATTTTTATCAAGTTGAGTTTGGCAGCTACAACCATTCAAAGTTTTGGGGCGGAAGCTACGACAGCGTAGCTGACTGGCTGGTGGTCATGAGACAGTGGGCCGTGCCCCAGGGTATAGCCCCTCGGCCAGTCAGCTACGCTATCGCAGCCTCCGCCCCCGAAACTTTGAACGGTAGTAGCTGCCAAACTAAACGTCATAAAAAGTCATTCAAAATTCTTTGTACACAGCTGCTGTAAAAACTTCCAGTGCATGATAGAACCAACCAGTGTTCCATTTAAAAAAACTTTCTAAGTAATATTACAATCTGATTGTTGGCTAAAGGTACAAGCCCTTGACTACCAATCCATTCTGTGAAATCCGCACATCAATCGCACTTTCCGTTTTCGCAATATTTGCGGTGCAAGTGATAGCTGATTCACCCTATATATATATATATATATATATATATATATATATATATATATATATATATATATATATATATATATGTGTGTGTGTGTGTGTGTGTGTGTGTGTGTGTGTGTGTCCAGCTTATCGGTTGAAAAGCTACAGGTTGATTGGTTAACCATGGTTTCGGCTTCAACTAAGGAAGCCTTCATAAGATGTAAAAAAATTTATTTCCATGAAATGGACAATGGTTCTATAGCAACAGATTTCACGTTCTAGTTACAAATGTAAAATTACATGTGTCAGGATTTAAAATCAGAATATAGACATTTTTTACCTCTCTTCCACTACGATAACAACTGTTGCCATACTTTGCAACCATAATTACGAATCGTTCACGACGAAAGCAATTCATCACAAATTCATATCAACGAACGAAAGTCGTGTTGCCAAACTGAAAACAAGATAACATTAAATATCCGATCCCCCAGAAGACGCACAATCAATTATAAACGCAAATTTACGGAAAAGAGAATTCTATACGTGAAAACCGGGCGTATTTTCGTGTTGTAGTTTTTAGTCGCTCGTACTCATACAGATAACAAACAAACAATATTTGTAAGCATTCCTATACTGGCTTTTAGTGCTGTAATAAAGACCAGTCATATTAAGATATCAGTTTGATAAGTCATTGTTGCAAAATACTAACACGAATCATTTACAGACGAATGGAAAAACTTATGGAATGCAACCTCTGGGAAGATCAGTTTGGATTTAGGAGAAATGTAGGAACACGGGAGGCAAAACTCATATTACGACTTATCTTAGAAAATAGGCTAAGGAAAGGGAAACCTACGTTTTTAGCGTTTGTCGATTTGGAGAAAGCTCTTGACAATGTCGACTGGAATACACTATTCCAAATTCTGAAGGTAGCAGAGGTAAAATATAGGGAACGAAGAGTTATATTCAACCTATACAAAAACCAGCAGCGGTTATTAGACTCGAAGGGTAGGAAAGGGACTTAGAGGTTAGGAAGGGAGGAAGACAGGGTTGTAGCCTTTCCCCGATGTTGTTCAATCTGTACATTGAGCAGGCAGTGAAATAATGGAAGGAGAAATTTGGAGAGGGCGTTAAAGTGCAGGGAGAAAAAATAAAAATATTGCAGTTTGCCGATGACATAGCAATTCTGTCAGAGATCGCAAAGGATCTGAAAGAGCATGGATAGTGTCTCGAAAGGAAGATGTAAGATGAACATTAACATGAGTAAAACGAGGGTAATGGAATGGAATGTCAGAAAATCAGGCGATGCTGAAGGAATGAGATTAGGTAATGAGATAATAAAAGTGGTGGATGAATTTTGTTATTTGCGTAGCAAGATAACTTCTGATGGCCGAAGTAAAGAAGATATAGAAAGCAGAATGGCTATGGGAAGAAAAGCGTATCTAAAGAAGCGAAACATGTTAACATCCAATATTAACTGAAATGTTAGGAAGTCCTTTCTGAAAGCATTTGTCTGGAGTGTATCACTGGAGTGTAACACTGGAGTAAAACGTGGACGATTAGGAGTTCAGATAAAAAGATGATAGAAGGTTTGACATGTGGTTCTACAAACGAATGAAGAAAAGTAGATGGGTAGATCACGTAACTAATGAGGAGGTGCTTAACCGTATCGGGGAGAAAAGGAGTTTGTGGCATATCCTGACTGAGAGAAGGGATAGATTGGTGCTACACATTCTGAGACATCAAGGAATTGTCAACATAGCATTAGAAGGAAGTATGTGGTGTAAAAATCGTAGAGGGAGAACAGATTAAAAAGCATGTAGGTTTGACGATCGTTTTCTCAGATGAAGAGACTTGCACAGGACAGGATAGCGTGGAGAGCTGCATCAAACCAGTCTGCGGGCCGAAGACAACAACAACAACAACATATTAAGTTTTTCTTAATTGTCTTCGACGTACATACAACTGACCATTACAATACCATCATACTAGCTTATATGCCCGTGCTTCGCAACGGTTGTTAAAGAAGGTCCTGTGTGTATCATGGTTCTTTGGGTTCCGGACGTAGGTCAGCAAAAACACAATCCTTGTTGGATCTCTCTGTCAATAAACTCAGTTCTCCTAGCCAAGATGTCAAAGTTAAGTAGAAGTCATTGTAGTAAACGATAAATGTTCATAAAGTTTTTCATACTAATAGTGAAATTAATTTAAGTCCGTGCTTCGTAACAATGTAAATTCAATGTTAGGTTGTGTTCATAAAGTTACACATTGCAACAGCAGCGACGAAAGCGACTAGCAAATTACATTTCTGAAAACGATATTAGATAAGTGCGAATATTGATTTGTAACAGTTTTCACAAATATCTTCTTGAATAGGAATTTCGAATGAATTGTAAGACTGAGTGAATCATGAGACTCTATACAAAAGAGTTTTGCGTGAAAGTGCTGGTCATAATGAGATGTAACAACAACGGATGTATCTGATTCGGTAAAATTTTATTTTATTTTTATTTTTTTTAAAGCTTATGGGGTAAAATTTTACTTTCTATCCTTGCGGCCTCGTGTTTTTATGTTGGCAACATCAATAACATGATATAAAATCGTTGCAAAGATGACCGAACCACATAGAGAGTAGATAAATACTGCTGTTCCTGCTGTATGCTTGATTTCACGACAAAATATTTGCGTGTCACGCGATTGCCTTATGACGATGTCACGTGATTCTAGTTATTCAACATCTGTTGCCAACATTACCACAGGAGGCTGCCGGGATATGAGTAGGACTACGTCGCATAGTTTTTCTTGACCCAGCTGTCAAACGATAACACCTTTCACAGCAGAGAGTGTCGCGGCTATATGTATCAGAGATCACTGATTAGCACAGACCAGTGAGCTTACTGGCACAGGCATATCAATATGTATGGCCTAAGAGACATTCATTAATGTATGTCTGTGTTTCCACCACGCTTCCACGACAGTGATCAATGTTCCACGAGTATTTTTATCTTTCCACGAGTATTTTTATCTTTGAGTCAATCTGGATTTTAATCTTTGTTTTGTGTGTCTGTTCATAGTCGGTAATGTGTGGTTGACGGAAACATGTGCTCTATTTACAAAATTGCGTATTTGATATTCTTCGTCGTTATTAAAATCTGAAGGACCGCATTGTCTGACGATTGAAAGAATAAACAGATTTTGACTCGTACCGTAAAGTTCGTAAGTCACAGAGTATATAGCTTTTCCTAAGAGTATTTATTGCATATTTTGCGAAATTTTGCTCGTCACACTCTCCCACTGCCACGCACCGCGACCAAACTCCCTTACTAACATCATTAGACCAAGGGCTATCTACCACCACAACCACGAGTGGGTGGCAGTATGTGGTCATGGAGAAAAGTCTGTCAGCACGTACACACACAAGCCCTTTATATATAGATGTAGAATATGCAGTAGAACCTCATTTTTACGCTTCTCCAGGGTCTTCAGTAAAATGATGTAAAATGGAGGAAAACGTAAAATGCAGGAAGTAGTGTCTTAAATGGTAAAATGTGCTTACTGGATCAGCCTCGCATTTTCGTAGTTTATTTGTGATATATGTACATAATAGGCATCTAAATACTCGCCAGGAAGTTTATTATACAATAAAGGCTATCCAAATTTTTACTATTTTAAGCACAGGGCAGAACTGGTAATTTTATGGCAAGTAGAAATTTTTGACGTAATTTCATTCATTATAATTGAGGACGCCACTGCTGGGCTATGTAAAACATCTTCAAAATTACTTGAACCGCCCGCTTCAATAGATATCGTTTGGATGCCACTGTTGGGGTATGTAACATCTTCAAAATTATCTGAACCACTTTGATGGATATCGTTTGGACGCCGCTGTGAGGCCAGAATTACTACCTTGTACTGGCACTAATTATTTACGTTGTAAAACTCCCAAAGTTCCGTTCTTTTTGTATTTTTCGATGTTTCACTCAACAATATTAGAGAATTTATTCATGTTCTCGAGTGCAAACATATGCGTAAGTATTTTTGTGACGTTTGCACAGGATTGGCATCTCACACTATTACCGCTTTTTTTGAGGTTGTGGATATTATGATTCCAAACTTTGACAGATAACGTTCTTTATGAATCAGAAATATGTATCACAAAAACAATGCAACTCTTTATGCTCACATCAACAAAGCAACTGGTTCTAATTGTTTGATTGCATACCAGCCACTGTGGCAGAGAAGCTGATGGAAAGAGAAACTACATCGTTACAAATCGGCGCGTCGTAAGTAAACTAGATAAATACTGCCAACAATGATACGCGAAATATACGTTTGATGAAATGTAAAGTGTCAAGAAATTCGACTGCAAATAATTTTTATGTGCTATACTTTAAGGGAAAAGCCATGCTAGCATCAATTTATGTAGATTTCGTCATTTTTTCCTTCACGAACATGCTTTCAAAAAGCGTAAAATGCAGTAAAAGTGTAAATATGATAACGCAAAAATGAGGGTGCATTGACATTAATGGAACCGACAAAAAATGGTGTAAATGGCAAGAAAATGTAAAAACCGGGAACATAAAAACGAGGTTTTACTGTAGATGTATCGATTGGTCAAATATAGGAAAATACTGCATTTACAAATGAAAAGCGAAACAAATTATAAGAAGGATACATATAGTGGTACAGACACCAATAGAACAGTATGATGAGCTGTGGTGGTAAAAAAGAGTAAACTCTTATCACGTACTTGTGCGGTGTTCACAGGGAGCCACTGATACGGAATCAACAAGCCACAGCAATATCTGACCATGTTTACCGAGCCCAGTACGCGCAGGCTGTGCGTAATTTAGAGGAAATTTCGCCAAATAATTTCTAAATAATGGGTGGAGTAATTACAGAAAATACGTTCTAGCGGTATCATATTAACCGGGCGAAATTCAGCACGCACCATGTCCTGGGCTGATTTCGGTAATTATTGTTGCTGGCTGAGTGTGTAACGGGAGGAGAGGCGAGAGGTTGTTGTTGTTGTTTCAGCTCTCCACAGGGTAGACCTCTCTCCTAATACGTCGGCGTGTCGGATAGCGCAGCGCGAAGTGTAGGGTGGAGGGACAATTACTGGGGTAATATGAGGACACATTCTCAACCCATTCTTTAACTTCTGAGACCGCGTTCTTGTCAATACAGAGAAAATCTATACACAGGGTGTTTCTGAAAAACACCCGACAGACATCTAGAATTTGTAGAAGGAACTTACAAGGAAAGTACATGGGCTCGAACAAACATATCTGTATGAACTGTATGTGGTGACAGTATCTCTACGTACACCTCAATGTGCTGGTGGGTGTCGTTTTTATGCAAAGCTCTGCAACCATGCTCTAGATAGCACTGTAGATGTAATTGTAGACGCCATACGTAATGCAGATATCTTAACTATAACTTGTGTAATAATCGTCGTACATGTACTCTAGCGAATTGTCATCAAAAGCCGTGATGATAGTTGCAACTTTAACCTTCTTCTCGGAAGACTGTTGGTATTTACTGCCACTGCTTCCATCGCCTCTTCCCGCACTTACCGTAGCACTACCGCTTGCAATGAGTTGTTCGTCATTATCATCCCTATTATCATCATTGTGTGTTAGTGTTGCAACAGTATCTAACTTATGCTCATATTTCTGTACCATAACAGATACGAGAAATCATGCAAATGATTCATCTGCTACACTAATACCATCATCACCAAGAAGGGTTCTTCGTAACGTCACCTCAACTAATCGGAATACATTAGCAGGATTGGTTATCAATCGACGCCCCATCTGACGCTTCACCACACAAATAACGTCACAAAACGCAACTTCGGAGGCACACTACACCGTCCCTACTGGCGAACCGACAGGTCAAAGTGCAATGCGGCATGGCACACGCAGAGGCCTCTAACGGACGACTGCAGAGTTTTGCAGATGCGGGAGTATCACTAGTGCAATAAGGGGTCTTTACATTATTTCTCGTACGATTTTGATGTATATGTGTTTGGTAGAGCCCAACTACTTTCCTCGTAAGAGGATCAGTTTTTATATAGGAACCAACAAACGGGAGTTTCATCCGGAGACGAATGAGAACTTGTTAGATACAGTGAAGGTAATCCCTTTTACTGCTTTCCATACCATTGGAGGAAGAAGGGAAAGCTAAAAGGTGGAAAGAATATAATATGCGGAGGAACTCTAGAATAGTGCATCAACCAAAATCACTTAACAAGAACAAGTCTTCTGCTCCGGACTGAATACCCATTAGATTTCTAACTGATTATGCTGAAGCGATAGCTCCTTACTTAAGAGTCATACACAACCGCTCTCTCAAAGAACGATCTGTACCAAAAGATTGGGAAGTTGCACAGGTCACACCTATATTCAAGAAAGGCAGGAGGAGTAACCCATTAAACTACAGGCCTATTTCATTGACGTCAATTTGCAGCAGGGTTTTGGAACATATCCTGTATTCAAATATTGTGAATTACCTCGAACAGAATGATCTATTGACCCAAGGTCAACACGGATTTAGAAAATATCGTTCATGCGAAACAGAACTGGCTCTTTATTCACACGAAGCGATGGGTGCTATCGACAACGCTTCGCAAATCCATTTCGTATTTCTTGATTTCCAGAAGGCTTTTGACACCGTACCTCTCAAACGGCTTTTAATCAAATTGCGTGGTTATGGTATATCGCCCTTAAATTTGAGACTGGATAGGGGATTTCCTGTAAGAGAGGACACAGTTCGTAGTAAGCGATGGTAAGGAATCGACTAAAACAGATGTGATATCGGGCGTTCCACAGGGTAGTGTTATTGGTCCTCTGCTGTTCCTTATTTACATAAACGATTTGGGAGAAAATCTAAGTAGCTCTCTTAGATTGTTTGCAGATGACGCCGTCATTCTCAACACATTCTTTAACTTCTGAGAGCCCGTTCTCGTTAATACAAGGAAAATCTACAAACCATAAATTCAAGTAAATTTCGATGGTTTTGGCTACCAAGAGAAAAACCATGCATTGCCTAATAGTTTATCAATGGAAGAAGGCGTAACAATCGCTATCTATATAAAAGCGGAAGGAAATTCATTCATTTACTCACTCACTGATTAAGCACAAAATCTCGAAAACTACGAAGCTGAAATTTAGCTGGAATGAAGTTTATAGCTATATGACGTCATAAACAATGAAAACTTTCCTGTCTTGCGACACTTGACTTTATCAGTCTACTATTTGAGAAGGAGAGCTCTTAGCGGTTTGCAACAAACTTTAAACATAATTTCAAACCTTTAGGTGACTTTTACATGCTGACAACCCCAGCAAATTGATGAAAGGAAACAAGTTTGTCGGTTACTACTTTTTCGGTGTTCATGTAGAAAAATTACGGCATTTTGGATGACGTTACAATTTATTACTCGAACACTATTAATTGTAATCGCGAGAAATGTTACAGACGGTATACACACATACCACTGAACGTACTTTCGAAATTTTATCATAGTACGACACACAGTTCATGAGGTATGGAATCATAAACAATTAGGTTCACGAAAAACCGCTTCATCACTCATGACGTTTTGGTTTATTACGTCTTTCCTAACAACTGTATTCGCGACGTATTTTGAAAACGTTTTACATATGAACCACTGGATGTAACTTCGAAATAATATCGTATTACGACATCTAGTTCATGTGCTATCACGTGAAAAACATAGAAATACATGAAACTTTGCCCTAATATGCATGACGTAATTTACTACCAAATCAATTTACAACACAATTCGCAGGCAGTTTCCTAATATTACACTCTACGAACCTGGTAAGGAATGTTTTTGTAGGACACATAATTCAGGAGATATTAGTTCATAAACGCGACATCCGTAAAAGGTAAAAAGGTAACCAAAGGTTACGTTTCATTGGCAGAACGCTTAGACGATGCACCAGCTCCACCAAAGAGACTGCCTACATCACACTTGTGCGTCCTCTCTTGAAGTACTGTTGCCCCTTGTGGGGCCCTCACCAGGTGGGACTGACGGAAGATATTGAGAAGGTTCAGAGAAGGGCAGCTCGTTTTGTTTTATCACATTACGGGGGGGGGGGGGGGAAGCGTCACGGAAATGTTGCACGAATTGGGGTGGAAATCATTAAAAGAAAGACGTTATTCATTGCGGCGTGATCTGTTTGCGAAATTTCTATCACCGACTTTTAGTTCTGAATGTGAAAATATTTTGCTAGCACCCATCTACTTAGGGAGACATGACCATCCCAATAAAATAAGAGAAATCAGATCTAAAACGGAACGATTTAGGTGTTCTTTCTTGCCGCGCGCTATTAGAGAATGGAACGGTAGAGAAAAGTTATGAAGGTGGTTAATGAACCCTCTGCCAGGCACTTAAATGTGATTTGCAGAGTATCGATGTAGATGTAGATGTAGATTATGTTTGACGTTTTGTTAAGTTTTTATTACTCTGTTCGCAGCACAATATCCAAATATACCACTGAAAAGAGCTACAATATTGTATCACTGAATGACGAATTGATCAACAGATACGACGTCATAATATTATAAATGCGAAAAAAGCTCTCTCTGTCACGCTTTCACGACTAAACCGCTTAATTAATTAAAGTCGGTATGGAGATAGCTCGAACGCTGAAGAAGAACATAGGCTACTTTAGAAAGCATGTAACTCAATATATTTGTTGATCTTAAGTAAGTAACTCGAAATATGGAACAACCAAGCCTCAAGGTTTCTCTTATAGCTTCTGATACGCTTGAAAACGCTTTGGATACGTTATTTATTCATAGAAGTTTGAAATTTATCGCATTTAAAAATATTTTCAATGGTTGATGTGTTGTACATAATACGACTCAACATAATGAATACAATGCTTATACAAGACTTCAACATCTTCAAACCGTCGAACCGATTTCAATGACATTTGAATTCTGCGTGATTTATACTTTCTGCAACGTATAGCGTCTTCAGTCAGCGGTTTACATACGAAACATTAAACGAAGTTCTTTGCGTATTTAATGATGTCTTTACATTCATCTCAATAAAGAAGGGCAGTATTTACCGTCATCGAATGCGCGGTTTATATTTCAACCGGAAAATTTAAAAATTTTCTGTTAACCTGATGATCCTGTTCTTAATTTAAGAACAAATTTGCGTCCTTTTTTCCTTCGGTTTTGTCTTTGACACGTATGCAAGGACATCAACGCGACCTAAACCGTGGGTAAAAGATAGTATAATATATGGAGAAGCTCTAGAAAGGAAATTAACGTCGAGACTGTATTGTAAGAAGGGAAGACGAATTAGATGAACATGAAATAGAAGATTCTGTATATTTTCACTGTAGTGTTTTTAAAGAAAACGCCTTTTGCTACTGCAAATAAAAGGTTTCTTTGCTGAGTGGAACTGTCTTGAATCGGTGTAGCATGTATCTGATTACTGTTTTTGTGAATATGAGTAATTGGAGGTCTGGTGTATAATCGTATCGGTTCTTGTGGGTTTACGATAAATATCAAAGGTATGCTTGTTTTATTCCTATTTGATGGTTATATTCAAGCCGGCTGCGGTGGCCGAGGGGACTGCGGCGCGCCAGTCACGGTCTGCACGGCCACTGCGGTCGGGGGTACGAATCCACCCTCGGACATGGATATTTGTATCGTCTTTCGTATTAGCTAGTTCATAAGTAGTTTGTAAGTTTAGTGACTGATGACCCCGTAGTTAAGTCCCATAAGCTATACAAACATTTGAATTTGATTTTTTTTGTTATATTCAAGAAATTTATTTGGTTGTTATGTCATTCTCTATTGTGAATATTATTCCTTTGTGTATGCAGAAAAACAATCAGCATTCAGATACACGCTCCACAGACTCAACACAGTACCAGTCAGCAAAGGAAATTACCAAAAGGAATTAGACATCCTCACACAAATAACAACAAACAATATAGTAGAAAAATTTAACAAAAAATTAAGAAACAGATACGGGCAGAAAACACGAAACATGCAGACCCACAGACAACAACACAGCAAAGCAGCACACAAACACACACAACACAAACTTCAGTACAAAGAACACATGGAAAAAAAAATACATAAAATAAAATTCAAGATGATACATAATGCCATACAAACACAATCTAACACGTAAAATAACAAATATTTTCAAAAGACAAATCCTAAAAGTAGCTCTCAAAACAGACAACGCAATCCAAAAATATATCCTAAAAATAAAAAACGACACAGGTATCTACCAAAGAGCTGGAATATACCAACTACAATGCAACTCATGTGATGGAAGGTATGTAGGACAAACCAGCAGAACATTTGATACCCGATACAAAGAACACATCAGGGCATGGAAATATGGGACAAGCCACGCCACTTTTGCGGAACATATGAAGGAATACATTCACAAATCCACAACAATAGAAAAAACATGGAGATAATTAGAATAAATAATGAAAAACACCTCCCAGCAATTCAAGAAAATTATCATATATATAAAACAAAAGCTGAGAAGACGTTGCTGCTAAATGACCAAATAAACTAGACGAATCAATCAATCTTTTCACTGATTGACCATATAATGGACACAAATCCCAACACATAATCATACACCCACAATTCCCCCGCCCCCCCCCCCACACACACACAGATACAAAAAAGAAAAAAAAATTAACAAATGCACACACACACACACACACACACACACACATACACACACATAAAGATACCTTCAACATTCTACACACTTTCAATGCAATACTTTAATTACAAATAAGCTGAGAAATTTGGCAACACTACAAAACAAAATACAGTGTACATAGTAATGGAAGCAGATGACAGTGCAACTAGAACGTTTTTCAGAAAATAGTGAAACTTTTCGCCCTGGATGCCGGAAAGAGACTGATACGGAGTAGCAAGTGCTCTAAGTACACCATTTTATAGCAAAAACGAAATGTTTTGCACATATATAAAAAACCTAACCTTTATCAGTAAACACAAACATGTAAATATTTCGGGACACCCACTGATGATGCCTTGTGAGAAAGGCGAAACACTTATGGGTGAATTATAAAAATAAAAACCCTTCATTGGCAGTAGCAAAAGGCGTTTTCTTTAAAAACACTACAGTGAAAATACATAGTATTCTGCAGCTGCTCAAATGGCCACTACAAGCAACGTAGAAGATACGTTACGGCTAGAAGAATTTGATAGAGCACTGAAATACTTAAGTCGAATCAAGGCATCTATACTCCTAAAGCCACCTGACGGTGTGTGGCGGAGGGTACCTTGAGTACCACTATCGGTTCTCCCTCCTATTCCAGTCTCGTATTGTTCGCGGAAAGAAAGATTGTCGGTATGCCTCTGTGTGGGCTCTAATCTCTCTGATTTTATCCTCACGATCTCTTCGCGAGATATACGTAGGAGGGAGCAATATACTGCTAGGCTGCTCGGTAAAGGTATGTTCTCGAAACTTCGACAAAAGCCCGTACCGAGCGACAGAGCGTCTCTCCTGCAGAGTCTTCCACTGGAGTTTAGCGATCATCTCCGTAACGCTTTCTCGATTACCAAATGATCCTGTAACGAAGCGCGCTGCTCTCCATTGGATCTTCTCCACTTCCTCTATCAACCCCACATGGTACAGATCCCACACCGGTGAGCAGTATTCAAGCTGTGGGCGAACAAGTGTACTGTAACCTACTTCCTTTGTTTTCGCACTGCATTTCCTTAGGATTCTTCCAATGAATCTTAGTCTAGCATCTTCTTTACCGATTATTAATTTCACATGGTCGTTCCATATCAAATCACTCATAATACCTACTCCCAGATAATTTATGGAACTAATTACTTCCAGTTGCTGATCTGCTATAGTATAGCTAAATGATGAAGGATCTTTCTTTCTTTGTATTCGTAGCACATTACACTAGTCTACATTCAGATTCAATTGCTATTCGTTGCACCATGCGTCAATTCTTTGCAGATACACCTGCATTTCAGTACAATTTTCCATCGTTACAACCTATATACTACAGCATCATCCGCAAAAAGGCCTCGGTGAACCTCCTATGTGATCTACAAGGTCATATATACACTACTGCCCACTAAACTTGCTATACCAAGAAGAAATTCAGATGATATACGGGATTCATTGGACAAATATAATATACTAGAACTGACAGGTAAATACATTTTCACGCAATTCGGGTGCATAGATCCTGAGAAATGAGTAACCAGCCAGCCATGACAAAACTATTTCATCTGGTGTGTAGGATGTATGAGACAGGTGAAATACCCTCAGACTTTAAGAAAAATGTAATAATCCCCATTCCAAAGAAATCAGGTGCAGACAGGTGTGAAAATTACAGAACCATCAGTTTGATAACTCATGGTTGCAAAATATTAACACAAATTATCTACAGGAGAATGGAAAAGCTGGTAAAAGCTGACCTCGGGGAAGGTCAGTTTGGATTCAGGAGGAACGTAGGAACCCGGGAGGCAATACTCACTTTACCGTCTTATCTTAGAAGATAGATTAAGGAAAGGTAAACGTAAATTTTTAGCTTTTGTAGATTTGGAGAAAGTTTTTTACAATGTTGATTGGAATACACTCTTTCAAATTCTGAAGTCAGCAGGGGTAAAATACAGGGAGAGATATTTGCAACTTGTACAAAAACCAGACCCCAGTTATTAGACTCGAAGGGCATGAAAGGGAAACATTAGTTGAGAAGACAGGGTTGTATCCGTTATCCGATGTTATTTAATTTGTACATAGAGCAAGCGGTAACGGAAAGCAAGGAGAAATTTGGAACGGGGATTAAAGTTCAGGGTGAAGAAATAAAAACATTGCGTTTAGCTGATGACATTGTAATTCTGACAGAGACAGCAAAGGACCTGGAAGAGCAGTTAAATGGAATGGACAGTGTGTTGAAGAGAGCGTATAAAATGAACATTACCAGGAGCAAAACAAAAATAATGGAATGCGGTCTTACAAAATCAAGTGATGCTGAAGGAATTAGATTAGATAACGAAACAATGAAGGTGGTAGATGAGTTTTTTTTAACTTGGGTATTAAAATAACATATGACAGTCGCAGTACAGAGGATATTAAATGCAGAAAGGCAATGGGAAGAAAAGCATTTTTGAGGAAATGCATACTGTAAACCATCAGCTGTTTATTATTTTTCAATCTTCTACCGGTTTCGGTTATAAACCATCTTCACGGAAGAGGACTAGACAGACTGATCAAACAGGTGCATTATATGCATCCTTATGCATACTGGCTTGCATGTCACACAATAAAAATAAATAAGACGTCACTAGGCATCAAGTCTTGATTAAAAACATAAAAGCAATGCCAGGCTGTGTCATGGTGAACCAAGGACCTGTGGAACGCCCGATATCACCTCTGTTCTAGTCGATGCTTTACCATCGCCTTATGGTAAGCCTGATATTCAAAATCATTCCGACCGAGAACATCAATCGTCAGTGACAGAAGGTGAAGAGGAATTCCTGGTAGGAAAGGTCGTAGTCGCAAAGACAGGCTTACCCAGTTGAAAGAAGAGCGTTTTTTAAAAGAAAATATGGAAATAATGAACGCCGTTGAAATGAGAAACTTCAGAGGGGTCGAAAAACAATACAAAAGTGTTTCGAAATGTAAAAAGGCTTTGCAGTGAATGAGAATGTTATGAATGACCACATTTATGAAAACGACTGTACACGCCCTTGTAGCCACTGTAACGCCGCCACACTAAACAATAACAATAACAATAATCTTGCAGAAAATCCAAAGAAATTCTGGTCGTATGTGAAGTACACTTGCGGTTAAACACAAACAACACCTTCACTACGCGATAGCAATGGTAATACTACCGACGACAGTACTGCTATGACAGAATTACTAAACACAGCTTTCCGAAATTCTTTCACCAAAGAAGACGAAGTGAACACTCCAGTATTCAATCCAAGAACAGCTGCCAGCATGCGAAACTTAGAAGTAGATGTTCCTGGAGTAGTAAAACAACTTAAGTCACTAAACAAAAATAAATCTTCCGGGCCAGATTGTATACCAACTAGATTCCTCTCAGAGTATGCTGATGCAATAGCTCCGTACTTAGCTATAATTTACAACCGATCACTCAGCGAAAGATCCGTACCCAAAGACTGGAAAGTTGCCCAAATTACTCCAATATTCAAGAAAGGCAATAGGAGTGGTCCCCAAAATTACAGGCCTATCTCATTGATGTCAATTTGCAGTAGAATTTTGGAACATATACTTTGTTCAAATATTATGTACTACCTCGAAGAGAACGACCTATTAACCAATAGTCAGCACGGATTCAGAAAGTATCGCTCTTGCGAAACACAGCTTGCCCTTTATTCACATGAAGAGTTAAGTGCCATCGACAAGGGATCTCAAATCGATTCCATATCTGCTCCTCATCCAACCACTTCCTATTAATTAAAACACGCTACACGTAAAGGCAAAAACCAATATCACCGACTTCTGCCACCCATATCACCCGTGCCTCTGTCAACCGATGCCCCCGCAAACAGCCAAACATACACACAGTAACACACACACACACACACACACACAGTAACACACACATCGTACGAGGAATACTCCTTGACAAATAACAATCTACGAACGAACTGTGTTCACACACAAAATGAAATCTATATTACTATACTAGCTTACATACTCGTGCTTCACAACGGTTGTTAAAGAAAGGCATGTGCGTACCATGGCTTTTTAGGGTTACAGACCTCAGTTTTAAACATAAACTACCTGTAAACCCGGGTGCTTGCTTATCCTACACTCTCGTAGTCCACATCCCCTTCCCTCCTGTCTCTGCATCCATCTCTTTCTCTCCCATCTCTCTGTTCGTTTCCATCTTTCTCTCTCGGCAAAGTTTTTTACAAAGTTACCCTCTGTCATGTACCACACCAACATTTAATACCCAGAAACCTTCCTCTGAGTTTAAAGGTCATGTGTCCAAAAATTAATCACGATCGCAGCAAAACTATGCATTTTGTTAAATTTCGTAAGTTAAGCACCCTCCATCATGCAACAACGGAAATTTTATAGAGACAGTGACATTCCTCTTGTCTTTAAGCTCAGATACGCAAAATTTTGAACACCACAGTGCTTTAATAGGCATGGTCCTGTTTGGAGGTGGTATGCCGTTGCCTTCCTCCGACCTACGAACTGACTTACCCAGCCAGTTATAGGAGGACCTACAGTTTAACGTGGGTTCCGAACCACGGTGCTACTCGGTATTTTTCACATGAGCAACACTGCCAGAGGTGAAAGATGTGGAAAGTGACAGATAAAAAAAACTGGGACATGGCCGGGATCGAACCCGGGACCTTTGGGTTTGTAGTCTAGCACTATACCACTGTGCATCAGAGGCGCACCTTTTTTATGCAAAATTTTATCAGTATCGTAAAAAAGAACCACAGATTTGTATGCAATAACAACAGGGACACATTGAAAAACGCACTTCGTTGTTCTCAAATTTTCCAGTTTTGATATTCATACAATCCTTGTTCTGAGAATAACGAAAACAACCCAAAAAGATCTGTGAAATCGGTCGATCTGTTCTCAAGTTATGGCGCGACCAAGGTATTCAGGAGTACAAATTTGCAACATACCCTCCCCCTTGCACCGTATGAAACTTTAGGTAAATGCTGGCATTACTCTTGTATTGTCCGTCACGTGTGCAAAATTTCGTGAAGATCGGAAAGAAACTATAGCTTTCGTCAGTCTGTAGGAAAAGTATCCTCCCCCTTGTAACTTAATTCTCTCCTATCGCAAAATACTTTCTTAGCTGACGGTTTCTACCTATAAACTACATGCCAGCAAAATTTCAGCTTCATAGGAGCAGTAGTTTTAAAGATTTCTTGTTTAGTCAGTGAGTGAGTGAGTGCGTGACTGACCTTATATATAATTATGAGTCCTACAAAAAATTATTTACCAAATACGTACAGTGAAATATTAGAAAACTGAATGTGTTGTTCGTGGAGTTGGTGGTAGATACGTAGTAAATTACAATCTCAAGCATATCAGAGCGACTTTTCACGCATTTCATTGTCTTTGACGTCACAGCACCTGACCTATACTTCGTAATACTATATTATTTCGAAGGTACATCCAGTGGTGTACATATAAAATGTCTGCAACGTACTTCGCAAACAGAGATAGTAGGAAAGACGCAATAACCCAAAACGTCATGCGTTATTAGGTGGATTTTCATGATGCTAATTGTTTATTATTATATTATTGTGTACAGAAGGATGGAAAAACTGGTAGAAGCCGACCTCGGGGAAGATCAGTTTGGGTTCAGGAGAAATGTGGGAACTCGGGAGGCAATACTCACTTTGCGGCTTATCCTAGAAGCTAGATTAAGGAAAGGCAAACCTACATTTCTAGCTTTTGTAGATTTGGAGAAGGCTTTTGACAATGTTGATTGGAATAAACTCTTTCAAGTTCTGAAGCAAGCAGGAGTAAAATATAGGGAGCGTAAGGTTATTTACAACTTGTACAAAAACCAGACAGCGGTTATCAGAGTTGAAGGGCATGAAAGGGATGCAGTGGTTGGAAAGGGAGTAAGACAGGGTTGTAGTCTTTCTCCATTGTTATTCAATTTGTACATTGAGCAAGCTATAAAGGAAAGCAAGGAGAAATTTGGAGATGGAATTAAAGTTCAGGGCGAAGAATTAAAAACATTGCGGTTTTCCGACGACATAGTAATTATGTCAGATACAGCAAAGGACCTGGAAGAGCAATTGAACGGAATGGACAGTGTGCTGAAAGGTGCATATAAGATGAACATTAACAAGAGCAAAACTAGGGTAATGGAGTGCAGTCTAAGAAAATCAGGTGATGCTGAAGGAATTAGATTGGGAAACGAAGCAATAAAGGAGGTAGATGAGTTTTGTTACTTGGGCAGTAAAATAACAAATGATGGTCGCAGTACAGAGGATATAAAATGCAGAATGGCAATGGGTAGAAAAGTGTTCTTTAAAAAGAGAAATTTGTTAACATCGAATATTGATTTAATCCTAAGGAAGTCCTTTCTGAAGGCATTTATGTGATGTGTTGCCTTGTATGGGAGTGAGACATGGACGATAAACAGTGCGGACAGGAAGAGGATTGAGGCTTTTGAAATATGCTGCTACAGAAAAATGCTGAAGATTAGGTGGTGGATCGCGTAACTAATGAGGAGGTACTGAACAGAATTGGGGAGAAAAGAAATTTCTGGCATACCTTGACTAAAAGAAGGGATAGATTGGTAGGACACATTCTTAGACATCAAGGAATTGTGAATTTAGCGTTGGAGGGAAGTGTGTGGGGTAAAAATCGCAGAGGAAGACGAAGAGATGGATACAGTAAGCAGATTCAGACAGATGTAGGTTGCCGTTCTTATGTGGAAATGAAGAGGCTTGCTCAGGATAGGGTATTGTGGAGAGCTGCATCAAACCAGTCTCCGGACTGAAGACCACAACAACAACAATTGTTTATCACTCCATATCTCATGAACTGCATGTCGTACTACGACAAAATTTTGAACTTACATTCAGTGGTATGTGTGTATGCTGTTTGTAAGATTTCTCACGAATACAATTAACAGTATACGAGTAATAAATTGTAACGTCTTGCCAAATGCCGTAATTTTTCCGCATGAACCCCGTGCTGGATCCCAACGGCCTCGCATCACTAGCAGTCGAGATGACAGGCATCTTATCCACGTCTCGATGCTATTCTTCTTCTACTGTATTACTTTCCCCCCGTTTCAGCCATATCCTTGCCTAATGCTCCCTCTGAAACTCCCAGCCACTTTTTTACCAAAAAATTTTAACGTTCACCTTATCTGATGTTCAAACGAAATGTAACAGAGAGCTTTAAAATAAGTAAGTACAGCCGACGCTATGAAACACTGAATAACATCTTGTCACCGTAGACATAGCAGATGTCCGACATAATTGATCTTTCCAACTTCCCTCCTTTAAGAATACACAGGCGATGTAAACTCGTGAGACATTTAAATTGGCCCACTTTAGGTTACGGTAATAACAATGAAAGTGGGCCTTTGCGATCGTCTTTTGACAGCTCGAAATTTAAAGGAAAATAACGGCTTAACCATTCATCTGACACGAAAATTCTCTACAACTTTGCTCTCTTATGTTTTCTTTTTTCATATCTCGTATCGTTTCAGAGACATTTGCAAAAATAACGGCGATTTTGGGATGTCTGTCTGGCTGTAACGTGTTCCCACTTTTTAGGTCGAACCGTTCAACCGACCTGCGGGTCATAAGTCCCATGAACCACAGACATTGCCGAGGTGGGGTGGCTTGCGTGCCTCAACGATACAGATAGCCGTACCGTAGGTGCAACCACAGCGGAGGGGTATCTGTGGAGAGGCCAGACAAACGTGTGGTTCCTGAAGAGGGGCAGCAGCCTTTTCAGTAGTTACAGGGGCAACAGTCTGGATGATTGACTGAGCTGGCCTTGTAACATCAGCTAATGTGGCTTTGCCACACGGTTACTGCGAACGGCTGAAAGCAAGGGGAAACTACAGCCGTTACCTTTCCCGAGGACATGCAGCTCTACTGTATGAACATATGATGATGGCATCATCTCGGGTAAAATATTCCGGAGGTAAAATAATCCCCCATTCGGATCTCCGGGCGGGGACTACTCAGGAGGATGTGATCATCAGGAAAGACAATACTGGCATTCTACGGGTCGGAGAGTGGAATGTTAGATCCCTTAATCGAGTAGAAAAATTAGAAAATTTAAAAAGGGAAATGGATAGGTTGAAGTTAGATATAGTGGGGATTAGTGAAGTTCGGTGGCAGGATGAACAGGATTTCTGGTCAGGTGAGTACAGGATTATAAATACAAAATCAATTGGGGGTATTACAGGAGTAGGATTGATAATGAATAAGAAAATAGGAATGCGCGTAAACTACTATGACCAGCACAGTGATCGCATTATCATTGTCAAGATAGATACGAAGCCAACAACGACAACAGTAGTACAGGTTTATATGCCAACTAGCTCTGCCGATGATGAGGAAATCGAAGAAATATATGAGGAGCTAAAGGAAATTATTCAGACAATTAAGGGAAAGGAAAACTTAATTGTTATGGGAGACTGGAATTCGGTAGTAGGACAAGGAAGGGAAGGGAAGATAGTAGGTGAATACGGTCTGGGCAAAAGGAATGAAAGAGGAAGCCGCCTGGTAGAATTTTGCACAGAACATAATTTAGTTATAAAAAACACCTGGTTTAAGAATCACAAAAGAAGGTTGTATACGTGGAAGAGACCAGGAGACACCGGAAGGTATCAGATAGATTTTATAATGGTAAGACATAGATTCCGGAACCAGGTTTTAAACTGTAAAACATACCCAGGGGCAGATATAGACTCTGACCATAACTTGTTGGTTATGAACTGTAGGCTGAAACTAAAGAAACTACAAAAAGGTAGGAAAATAAGGAGATGGGACCTGGATAAATTGAAGGAACGTGAGGTTCTTAAGAATATCAGAGGGAGCTTTAGGCAACAATTGACAGAAACAGGGGAAAATAAAACAGTAGAAGAGGAATGGGTAAAATTGAGAGATGAAATAGTGAAGGTAGCAGAGGACAAAATAGGTAGGAAGGCAAGACCTACAAAAAATCCTTGGATATCACAGGAGATACTAAATGTAATCGATGAAAGGAGAAAATATAAAAATGCAGTAAGTGAAACAGGCAAAATGGAGTACAGACGACTAAGAAATGAGATTGACAGGAAGTGCAAATTGGCTAAGCAGGAGTGGCTAGAAGGCAAATGCAAGGATGTAGAAGAATGTATAAATAGGGGGGAAATAGATACAGCCTACAGGAAAATAAAAGAAACATTTGGAGATAAGAAAAACAGCTCTATGAATATCAAGGACACTGATGGAAAACCAGTTCTCAGCAAAGAAGGGAAAGCTGAAAGGTGGAAAGAGTATATAGAGGGGCTCTACAACGGAAATGAACTCCGAGACAATATTGTAGGAAGGGAGGAGGATGTAGATGAAGATGAAATAGGAGATACTGTATTGAGAGAAGAATTTGACAGAGCCCTGAAAGACCTAAGTCGAAACAAGGCCCCTGGAGTAGATAATATTCCCCCAGAGCTACTGAAGTCTCTGGGAGAGCCAGCCATGACAAACCTGTTTCACCTGGTGCGTAAGATGTATGAGACAGGCGAAGTACCCTCAGACTTTAAGAAAAATGTTATAATCCCCATTCCAAAGAAAGCAGGTGCAGACAGGTGTGAAAACTACAGAACCATCAGTCTAATAAGTCATGGTTGCAAAATATTAACACGAATTATATACAGAAGGATGAAAAAGGTGGTAGAAGCCGACCTCGGGGAAGATCAGTTTGGGTTCAGGAGAAATGTAGGAACACGGGAGGCAATACTCACGTTACGGCTTATCCTAGAAGATAGATTAAGAAAAGGCAAACCTACATTTCTAACTTTTGTACATTTGGAGAAGGCTTTTGACAATGTTGATTGGAATAAACTCTTTCAAGTTCTGAAGCAAGCAGGAGTAAAATATAGGGAACGTAAGGTTATTTATAACTTGTACAAAAACCAGACAGCGGTTATCAGAGTTGAAGGGCATGAAAGGGATGCAGTGGTTGGAAAGGGAGTAAGACAGGGTTGTAGTCTTTCTCCATTGTTATTCAATTTGTACATTGAGCAAGCTATAAAAGAAAGCAAGGAGAAATTTGGAGAAGGAATTAAAGTTCAGGGTGAAGAATTAAAAACATTGCGTTTTGCCGACGACATTGTAATAATCTCAGAGACAGCAAAAGACCTGGAAGAGCAGTTGAAGGGAATGGACAGTGTGCTGAAAGGTGCATATAAGATGAACATTAACAAGAGCAAAACTAGGGTAATGGAGTGCAGTGTACGGAAATCAGGCGATGCTGAAGGAATTAGATTGGGAAACGAAGCAATAAAGGAGGTAGATAAGTTTTGTTATTTGGGCAGTAAAATAACAAATGATTGTCGCAGTACAGAGGATATAAAATGCAGAATGGCAATGGGTAGAAAAGTGTTCTTGAAAAAGAGAAATTTGTTAACATCGAATATTGATTTAAGCCTAAGGAAGTCTTTTATGAAGGCATTTGTATGGAGTGTTGCCTTGTATGGGAGTGAGACATGGTCGATAAACAGTGCGGACAGGAAGAGGATTGAGGCTTTTGAAATATGGTGCTACAGAAGAATACTGAAGATTAGGTGGGTGGATCGCGTAACTAATGAGGAGGTATTGAACAGAATTGGGGAGAAAAGAAATTTCTGGCATACCTTGACTAAAAGAAGGGATTGATTGGTATGACACATTCTTAGACATCAACGAATTGTGAATTTAGCATTGGAGGGAAGTGTGTGGGGTAAAAATCGCAGAGGAAGACCAAGAGATGGATTCAGTAAGCAGATTCAGACAGATGTAGGTTGCCGTTCTTATGTGGAGATGAAGAGGCTTGCTCAGGATAGGGTATTGTGGAGAGCTGCATCAAACCAGTCTCCGGACTGAAGACCACAACAACAACAATTGTTGGGTACCAGAGACCGGAACCTCGCGTTTTGAAACATTTCGGACAAGAAATACGTTCGTAATACAAAAAAAAAGCCGTTTGTAATGTAATTTTAATTGCAAATAAAAACCGTTCATCTGACGCGAAAATTGAATAAACGAATTTGTAGAGGAGATTCTCTACACCTTTGTTCCCTTATGTTTTTTTTTTTTTCATATATCGTATCGTTTGAGAGATATTTGCAAAAATAACAAGAGTATTGACACCCTCCACTGAATTAACGAAAACCAGCCGTTCGCAGATGTCACGTGACATTTCTTGCCCAGAACTCTCTGTGGCATACGCCATCTTGCGTTGCGTATTTGATGATTTTCTTATTGTATCTTACACGTTGTCATTTCAAAGCAATGGCGCATTGAAGAATTAACAAAAAGACGTCGTCCTTCGTACGATAAATGATAATCTAGTGTCTACAAATGCCATATTAGCATCAGTTAACAACGGCCATCAATAGTATGAGATTAAGGAACGCAATTCCTAACTGTTAGCTGTAGCGTAATGGGCGATGTGTTGGACTGTGACGCTGAAGGTCAGTGCTTCTGAACCCTCCAGTACCTAAATGTTTGCAAAAACTTATAAAACTACAAATCTAAACTGGGCCGCAAAACACGTCAGTGCGATTTTTTTTCTACGACAGTGAATTTATTTTACCAAATATTTTAACGTTCAGCTTCTTTGATGTTCAAACGAAATGTAACACAGCTAAGCCGACGCTATAAAACTCTGAATAACATCTTGTCGCCGTAGACATAGCAGAAGTCCGACATGATTGGTCTTTCCAACTTCCCTGCTTTACGAATACATTGTTCCCGGAAACACAGACGATATAAACGAGTGGGACATTTGAATTTTTCAATACATTCGTCCTCGGTATATATCATCCGCGTGTTTTCTTCGACCGCAAAAGCCCAAAGTCTCCTGTGTCACTGCTCTTAACGTCAGAGAATGCAAGCAGACCAAATAGAACGGCAGTGTTCCCTCGGTAATGAAATGTACATCATGCAGAGCGGTCACAAAAACGCGTGCGGGCCGCTCTTCATTTGTTCCCTGTGCAAATATGTCCGCCGGTGGATAATAAATATTTAATGCGCTGCGGATTGGGACATGCATTTTTCAACACGCTCTCTTCCCCGACCGGTTTTACCCACACCAGCTAACGAATCTGACAGCTCGCGAACCAAATGTTTGTGAGGTTTCCACTGCCGTGTTTGCGTATGGCCGAAGCGACTGCTGAAGCTTCAGCACGAAGCACTCCTGTGCATGTACCAGAACATTACTGGTAAACATTATTTCTTAGCAAATTTATCATATTTGTTGTTTTATAAAAAGTAAAAAATCTAATATATAAAGCAGAGTGTCCGTATATTTGTACGTCTTGCATACAAATCTACAGTTTTGTTCCAATATTTATCAAATTTTGTACACGTAAGCTTCAATCCATGAGGACGGTCGCTGTAAGTGTAAGAATCACATAAGATATATAGTTCACGAGATATGACGTCATAAACAGTGAGATGATGAAAAACTGCTGCATTTTGCGACAATGCTGCTCATTTTCTCCTAAACCATTGGACCAATTTAAACCAAATTTGGTACTCACATTCCTTATAGTGAGGTACCAATTGCTATAGGGATAAGAATCACATACGACACATGGTTCTGAAGATATGACGTCATAAACAATAGAAAACTCAAGAAACTGCCAGATAATCCGGCGAGACTTTCGAAATACTCTGTATGAGAATGACAGTACTTAGCGACTTGGAACAAACTTTAAACATCACTTCAAACCTTTATTAAACTTTTTCTCGCTGACAACCATACCAAAATGATGGAAGGGAAAAAGTTTCTCGCTTACTACTTTTCCGCTGTTCTTGGAGTAAAACTACGGCATTCGGTGTGACGTTAAAATTTATTATTTGCACGCCACAAATTTTAGTCACAGGAAATTTTACATGCAGTATACACACATATACATGAACGGTTTACATTCTGACACGTAGTTCATGAGTTATGAGCACATAAACAGTAACGTTTACGGAAAACCGCCCCATAACGCAACAAGTTTTAATCTATTACTTCATTACTGCTAATTGTATTCCCAAGAGAATTTACAGACGAACACCTCTTACACAAATGAACATATACCTGAAAAATGGCAGGAATAAATAGATAAGTTCCCGGGCAACGCAGGGGTTTACAGCTAGTAGCTATATAAGAATGAAAATATGCTCCTCTCGCAGCATAACAGTTGGCGAATATATTCGGTGGAGAGTGAAAGCTATGAAGGAGTAGAATTACGCACCTGACATGTGAGGGCCTAAGAAACATTTAAATAAAAGCAGTAGTCTGGAGCATAGTCCCATCCCATAACAGTAAAAGTCTCGCTTGAGCCTCGGACACGCGCTAGCAGCGCGCTTCAAATGTTTCTAACGTCAACTTCGCTTCACAGTTTCTCCGCGTGTAATTGACGCATCGCGATGCAACCGACACCATTCTTTTTGTGATTTTTCGTCCTATCGATTGCTTAAGAAATAATATGGGGTATCCATTAAAAAAACATTATTTTGTGTTGAAAATAATATTTCTTCACGTTTTAGAGTGTCTCATATTACCTACTTTCATAAGCCCCTGCCGTATGTTCATGACCGTAAAAGTCGTTTTTTCAATATCTCTTGTAGTTTCAGAGATACCTGGGCTGAAACAGATGAGTGGGACACCCTATATATATATGTTGTTGTTGTTGTTGTGGTCTTCAATCCGCATACTGCTTTGATGCAGCTCTCCACGATACCCTGTCCTGTCCTGTGCAAGTCCCTTCTTTTGTGTTCCATCCTCGTCGCCACTTTTGTGTCTCGTTTCCGTCGTAGGTGTCGGTGGCCGAGTAGAAAGAGACCGACACAGGAATAAAGGATGCACGCTTGTGCAGGTAGGAGGTGACCAGCCAGTGGGACAGCAGAAACTAGAAACACTAGAGTAAATTAGAACGAGATATATATTTCTTAGAGACTTAGTAATACTTAACTTTTACATAGCTCAGTACTGCAGAATGCTGATACATAGTTGAGCTAGAGGCCTGCCTAGTGCCTGTACGATAGCAAAGTCTTCACTGGTGCCTATCTGATTCCGAAGTGCTAACTGGTTCCTATCTCAGTCCCAAGTGAACGATGTCGTTCAGTGGTGGCCACGAGCGGAGTTGCAGCAGAGGGCGCTCGTGGCTGACGTCGTAAGAACGCCGCGCCGTGCGTGCATGGCGGCGCGCGGCGAAAGTAGGTGGCGCGCACTTTGGACTTGTGCGACACCACAGTTTAAAACAGTCAAAAATAGCTATATACCAATGAAAACATGCTCCTCTCGCAGCATAAAATTTGGTGAATACATTCGGTGGAGAGTGAAAGCTATGAAAGAGTAGAATTACGCACTAGACATGTGAGGGCCTTAGAAACATTTAAATAAAAACAGAAGTCTGGAGCATAGTCCCATCCCATAACAGTAAAAGTCTCGCTTGAGCCTCGGACACGCGCTAGCAGCGCGCCTCGTGTGTTTCAAACGTTCAAACGTCAATTTCGCTTCGCAGTTTGTCCGGATGTAATTGTCGCATAGCGATGCAACCGACGCCAATCTGTTTGTGATTTTTCATCCTATCGATTGCTTAAGAAATGATATGGGGCATCCATTTAGAAAAAAAAAAAAACATAATTTTTTGTTGAAAATAATATTTCTTCACGTTTTAGAGTGTATGCCGTATGTTCAAGACCATAAAAGTCGTTTTTCAATATCTCTTGTAGTTTCAGAGATATATGGGGTGAAACAGTTGAGTGAGACACCATATATATATATATATATATATATATATATATATATATATATATATATATATATATATATATATTGTTGTAGTCTTCAGTCCGAAGACTGGTTTGATGCAGCTCTCCACGCTACCCTGTCCTGTACAAGTCTCTTCATCTGAGAATACGTTTGGCAACCTACATCCATTTGAATCTGCTTACTGTATTCGTCTCTCGGTCTCCCTCTACGATTTTTACCTCACACACTTCCTTCTAATGCTAAATTGACAAATCCTTGATGCCTCAGAATGTGTCCTACAAATCTATTCCTTCTCTTAGTCAGGATATGCCAGAAACTCCTTTTTTTCCCAATTCGGTTAAGCATCTCCTAATTAGTCACGTGATCTACCCATCTAATCTGCATCATTCGCTTGTAGCTCCACATTTCAAAAGCTTCTGTCGTCTTTTTATCTGAACTCCTTATCGTCCATGTTTCACTCCCATACAATGCTACACTCCAGACAAATGCTTTCAGTACGGACTTCCTAACAATTAAATTAATATTGGATGTTAACAAGTTTCGCTTCTTTAGAAACGCTTTTCTCCCCATAGCCATTCTGCATTTTATATCTTCTTTACTTCGGCCATCAGAAGTTATCTTGCTACCCAAATAACAAAATTCATGTACTACGTTTATTGTCTCATTACCTAATGTAATTCCTGCAAGATCGCCTGTTTTTCTGACAGTACATTCCATTACCTACGTTTTACTCTTGTTAATGTTCATCTTATATCTTCCTTTGAAGACACTGCCCATCCCTTCAATTGCTCTTCCAGATCTTTTGCGGGCTCTGACAGAATTACTATGTCATCGGCAAACCGCAAACTTTTTATTTCTTCTCCCTGCACTTTAATGCCATCTCCAAATTTCTCCTTACATCCTTCACTGCTTGCTCAACGTACAGATTGAACAACATAGGGGAAGGCTACAACCCTGTCTTACTCCCTTCCGAACCTCTGCGTCCCTTTCCTGGCGTTCGACTCTGATAACCGCTGTCTCGTTTATGTATAGGTTGAATATAACTCTTCGCTCCCTATATTTTACCCCTGCTACCTTCAGAATTTGGAAGAGTTTATTCCAGTCGACATTGTCAAAATCTTTCTCCAAATCTACAAACGCTAAAAACGTAGGTTTCCCTTTCCTTAGCATATCGTCTAAGATAAGTGGTAATGTGAGTATTGCCTCCCGTGTTCCTACATTTGTCCTAAATCCAATCTGATCTTAGGTCAAATTCCACAAGTTTCTCCATTCGTCTGTAAATAATTCGTGTCAGTATTTTGCATCCATGACTTATTAAACTGATGGTTCAGTAAGTTTCACACTTGTCCGCACTTGCTTTCTTTGGAATTGGAATTACCATATATATAGGGTGTTACAAAAAGGTACGGCCAAACTTTCAGGAAACATTCTTCATACACAAAGAAAGAAAATATGTTATTTGGACATGTGTTCGGAAATGCTTAATTTCAATGTTAGAGATGAATTTCGTATTTCTCCTTAAATATAAATTTAAGTAATTCGTGCAGACAATTGTCAAAATACCCAATTGTTTCGTTAGTATGTACTGTACTTCCTCGATTCACCGCCAGTTGGCCCAACTGAAGGAAGGTAATGTTGACTTCAGTGCGTGTGTTGACATGCGACTCATTGGTCTACAGTACTAGCATCAAGCACATCAGTACGTAGCATCAATTGGTTAATGTTCATCTTTGAAAATCTATCGGACCAAACTGCGTGGTCATCAGTCCGTAGCTTACAAACTACTTAAACCTAGGTAAACTAACCTAAGGACAAACACACACACCCATGCCCCAGGGAGGACTCGAACCTCCACGGCGAGCAACCGCGCGCTCCGCAGCGAGAAGCTTTAGACCGCTCGGCTACTCCACCGCGGCAGTTAATGTTAATCAAGAATGTGGTTTTGTAGTTAGTGCAATGTATACAATAGCGGTGAATCGAGGAAGTACAGTATATAATAACGAAACAGTTGGGTATTTTGACAATTGTCTGCGCGAATTATTTCAATTTACGTTTAAAGAGAAATACTAAAATGAGCTCTGACATGGAAAGTAAGCGTTTCCGGACACATGTCCACATAACATATTTTCTTTCTTTGTGTATGAGGAACGTTTCCTGCAAGTTTGGCCGAACCTTTTTTGTAACACTCTCTGTCTCTCTCTCTCTCTCTCTCTCTCTCTCTCTCTCTCTCTCTAAAATGTTCAAATGTTTGTACAACTTATGGGACTTAACTACAGGGTCATCAGTCCCTAAGCTTACAAACTACTTATGAACTAGCTAAGACTAAAGACGGCACAAATATCCATGCCCGAGGGGGGATTCGAACCCCCGACCGTAGTGGCCGTGCAGACCGTGACTGGAGCGCCTCAGTCCCTTCGGCCACCGTGGCCGGCTCGCTCTCTCTCTCTCTCTCTCTCTCTCTCTCTCTCTCTCTCTATATATATATATATATATATATATATATATATATATATATGGTGTTTCAGTGAGTGTGTTTGCCTCTGTAAATTATAAAATAATAGGTGACGGGAAATTTTAATGCGGTAGGTCAACACAAGAAATGTTACACTTTCTGCGGGGCTATGAACATAGTTTATTGTATCATTTTCCAAGAGTTACAGCACAAAGATATAATTTTTGGCTGGTGGTCATGAGACAGTGGGCCGTGCCCTAGGGGATAGCCACTCGGCCAGTCAGCTACGCTATCGCAGCCTCCGCTCCCGGAACTTTGAAGGGTTGTAGCTCCCAAACTAACAGTAATAGGAATGTAGTTTAAATTGATTTGGACGCAGCTGGTTTACACTAATCCAATACACGATAGAAAAAAACTATTGTTCCATTTAAAAAATTATATCTTTGTGGTGTAACTCTTTGGAAAATGATACAATAAACTATGTTCATAGCTCCGCAGAAAGTGTGACATTTCTTGTGTTGACCTACGGCATTACAATTTCCCGTCACCTACTATTTTATAAGTTACAGAGGCAAACTCACTTAGTGAAACATATAGTGTTACAAAAAGGTACGGGCAAACTCAGAAAACATTCCTCACACACAAAGAAAGAAAATATGTTATGTGGACATGTTAGAGCTCATCGTCCTAAGTTAGAATCAACCCAACGTGGGTAGTCGAGTCTGGGACGGTCACGTGGTTCCAGCGGGGGTAAGGCAGTTTAACTAGTTTGTAAATCTAAGCACTCATGACAAGAGCAGTTTGGTCTAATAGGTTTACAAACGTTTGAACGTTTGACTAGACAGAACAGCAGTAGGAGGGGTGCCGTGGCAGAGAGGCAGACGGCCTCTGTTTAATCTCCGGCGTGGCGTTAATGGCTGCGGATCCATTAGCATTAGCGAGGCCTCCACCTGGCATCAATCAGGCGATACGATAATCAGCCGATCAGGTAGGCCCACCAGGGCCAGCCAACGGGCATTCCAGTTCCTGCTGCCCGTGGCGTCCAGGCCATTCCTTTAGTGTCTGCTGTCTGCTGTCCGCCTCACGACTAATGGCTCTGCAAACATGCTCAATGAGCAGGAGCTGTATGAGGAGTGTGTCTCGGGATGACAGGCGTCTGCGAATTGCAGAGTGTCGATCCCATCATTGCATTTGTAATACTACACAATCCTTTTTTCAAAAATGTTCAAACGTTTGTAAATCTATCGGACCAAACTGCATGGTCATCAGTCCGTAGCCTACAAACTACTTAAACCTAAGTAAACTAACCTAAGGATAAACATACACACCCATGCCCCAGGGAGGACTCGAACCTCCACGGCGAGCAACCGCGCACTCCGCAGCGAGACGCTTTAGACCGCTCGGCTACTCCACCACGGCAATCCTTTTTTATCAGTATTTGTGAAAGTAAACAAAAACTTCTCATACGCAAGATACAAGATGTATCAGACAGTGGAAATACCCCCCAGACATCAAGAAGAATATAGTACAATTGTTCAATGTATAGATTATGGGACTTAACTACGGGGTCATCAGTCCCTAAGCTTACAAACTTCTTATCACCTAGCTAAGACTAAGGACGGCACAAATAGCCATGCCCGAGGGGGGATTCGAACCCCCGACCGTAGTGGCCGTGCAGACCGTGACTGAAGCGCCTCAGTCCCCTCGGCCACCGCGGCCGGCGAAGAATATACTGATTGCAATTCTGAAGATAGCAAGTGCAGACAAATGTGAAAATTACACATCGGTTTAATAAGTCATCTTTGCAAAATACTAAAACGAATATTTTGTAGAAGAATTGGAAAAGCTGGTAGAATCCGACCTTGGGGAAGATCAATTTGTATTTAGGAGAAATGTAGGAGCACGGGAGGCAATACTCATATTATGATTCGTCTTAGAAGATAGATTAAAGAAAGGAAAACATACCTTTTTTAGCATTTCCGGATCTGCAGAGAGCTTTTGACAATGTTGATTGGAATACACTCTTTCAAATTCTGGAAGTAGCAGTGGTAATAGGGGTAAATAGGGAGCGAAGATTTATATTCATACAAAAACCAGACAGCGGTTATTAGAGTCGAAGGGCATGAAAGGGTCGCAGTGTTTGGGAAGGTAGTAAGACAGGATTGTAGCCTATCCCCAATGTTGTTCAATCTGTACATTGAGCAACCTGTGAAAGAATGTAAGGAACAATTTGGAGAGGGAATAAAAATCCTGCGATTTGCTGACGACATAGTAATTCTGTCACAGACAGACAGCAGATTCAAAAGGATGTAGGTTGCCGAACATATTCTCAGATGAAGAGACTTGCACAGGACAGGGTAGCGTGGAGAACTGCGTCAAACCAGTCTGCGGACTGAAGCCCACAACAACAAAACAATGTGAATCAAAAAGAACCGCCAGATAAGAAAAACAGAATGGGTAACTAAGAAGGAGTCCACATGTGTATGGAATTTCATAATTTATTTTTATATTTCTGGTACGTGAAGTTCAGAACGCAAAGAACAACCAGGCAAAGCCATTCGACGCAACTCCCGAAGATTCTCGAGAAAATCGCCTCTGCTTTCTTGCAAAGTACACATAAGTAACAATAATTAAAACGAAACTTCCTGGCAGATTAAAATTGTGTGCCGGAACCGGGACTCGAACCTGGGACCTTTGCCTTTCACGGGCAAGCGCACTACCGACTGTGCTATCCCGACACGACTCACGATGCCGAAGTTTGGAAAGTAGGAGGCGAGGTACTGGCGGAAGTAAAGTTGTGAGGCGGCATCGTGAGTCGTGTCGGGATAGCACAGTCGGTAGTGCGCTTGCCCGCGAAAGGCAAAGGTCCCAGGTTAGAGTCCCGGTTCCGGCACACAATTTTAATCTGCCAGGAAGTTTCATATCAGCGCACACTCCGCTGCAGAGTGAAGTTTCATTCTGGAAACATCCCTTAGGCTGTGGCTAAGCCATGTCTCCACCATATCCTTTCTTCCAGGAGTGCTAGTCTTGCGTGTTTGCAGGAGAGCTTCTGTGAAGTTTGGAAAGTAGGAGGCGAGGTACTGGCGGAAGTAAAGTTGTGAGGCGGCATCGTGAGTCGTGTCGGGATAGCACAGTCGGTAGTGCGCTTGCCCGCGAAAGGCAAAGGTCCCAGGTTCGAGTCCCGGTTCCGGCACACAAGTTTAATCTGCCAGGAAGTTTCATATCAGCGCACACTCGGCTGCAGAGTGAAGTTTCATTCTGGAATAATTAAAACAGTTGCAACATCTGTTGGTCTAGCTCAGGTGGTAGCGTTCTATCCTTAGAACCATAGGGTCTGTAGTTCGTATCCCGTCATGACAGACTTTACAAAATTTCAATATCTAATGGTAATTATTACGAAAAACGCACATATTATTATTTATTAGTAATTTCCTATGTTGTATAAAAGGTTATACCTGTTACGCTGTCGTAACAGGTGGAGAGGTGATCCTCCGACGTGGCGGACTTGAGCGAAATAAAACAGCTCTCGCGGACCAAACACAAACCCTCTAGATAAACACTCCAGTTGTATCTCGAGCAATCCTCGGGAAGCTCCACACATTTTATGGATTATGAGTGGAAAAGAAAATAAAGTACCCCAGGGAGTAAAATATCTCGACCTCCGGTCGCAAGCAGACATTTCGGATTCTGGGGAGCCTGCACTTTCTGCTCTTGTTTTACCAGGACGACCTGAAAAACTTAAATTCAAGACGAAATACAGAATTGGAACGCTGAACATTAACTCGCTCATCAAAACAGGAAAACGTCAAGAACAGACTCAAGCACGTGAGCATCATGATATCCAAATTCTGTCACTACAAGAAACCCGCTACACTGATGAAAACTCTTTTTGAAACAGGCAACTACATAATATATAAAGGAAAACCAGCGGTGTATAACTTTGGAAAATGCCCCTTATTAGGTACAACTTTTATTTTTAGAAAAAAATACAACGGAGTCCGTAATAAACTTCAATTCTACGTCCAACAGGCTCTCAACAACGACGATAAAATGTAAAAGCAAAATGTATACGCTAGTGAAGGCTGATGCTCCAACAGATACTGACAATAAGAAAAATCTGCTCAAAGTACAGACGTTCTGGGAAGAGCTAGAAGAAACGACTCAAAAGATTCCAAAGGGAAACATCATCATCCTACTCGGGGATTTTAACGCACAGCTCGGCAAGGAGAGGAAATACAATAACATCATTGGTGAATATCCTGTAAGAGGACAAATAACAATGGAATAAAACTTGTCGAACGCTGCCAAGTATTCAACCTCAAAATTATGACTACACACTTCAAGAAATACCAGAAGAAGATGAGGACGTGAAAAGCACCAAATCAGCTCCTTGGAGAGTTCCAAATTGACCATATAGCCATTTCTAGAAGAGAATTTAAGACAATTCAAAATATTAAGGTTCAGAAAGGAGCCCAATAGATTCGGATCACTATCTTCTTAAATCCAAAATTCAATTTATCCCAAATTCATTAAAAAATTATAACGAAACGTCGTACAACTGTTCTTGTAAACTTCCCCATCTGTTGACTCAGGGATAGAGACGTGGCTGCACGATCTGTTACAGCCAAGCGGATAAGATGCCTGTCATCTCGACTGCTAGTGATACGAGGCCGTTGGGATCCATCACGGCGTTCCGTATTGCCCTCCTGAACCCACCGATTCCATATTCTGCTAACAGTCATTGGAACGCGACCAACGCGTGCAGCAATGTCACGATACGATAAACCGCAATCGCGATAGGCTGCAATTCAACCTTATATGAAAGTCGGAAACATGATGGTACGCATTTCTCCTCCTTACACAAGGCATCACACACAACGTTTCACCAGGCAACGCCGGTCAACTGCTGTTTGTGTATGAGAAATCGGTTGGAAACTTTCCTCATGTCAGCACGTTGTAGGTGTCGCCAACGGCGCCAACCTTGTGTGAATGTTCTGAAAAGCTAATCATTTGTATATCACAGCATCTTCTTTCTGTCGGTTAAATTTCGCGTCTGTAGCATGTCATCAGCGTGGTGTCGCAATTTTAATGGCCACGAGTGTATTATATGACGACGCGATAGCAGGAAAAACACTGGAAGCATTAATTCACAAAATATCTGGTCGTAGAAATTGCCCTACGAGGAGCAAGAGTTAATAAATGGAGACTGTGCAAAAAAAAAAAAAAAAAAAAAAAAAAAAAAAAAAAAAAAAATTTTCACTTGTTTGTAAATCTTACGGGACTTAACTTCGGGGTCATCAGTCCCTAAACTTACAAACTACTTACGAACTAGCTTATACTAAAGACGACACAAACATCCATGCCCGAGGTGGTATTGCAACCCCCGACGGGGAACGGCCTCGCGCATCAGAGCATAGCCCTCAATGCGCTCGGCCACTCCGCCGCGGCGATGGTCTATGTTTACATAGAAGCTATGTGGTGTCGCACAAGTACAAAGTGCGCGCCACCTACTTTCGCCGCGCGCCGCCATGCACGCACGGCGCGGCGTTCTCACGACGACAGCCACGAGCGCCCTCTGCGACAACTCCGCTCGTGGCCACCACTGAAGGACATCGGCACTTCGGACTGAGATAGCAACCAGTTAGGACCTTCGTAATCAGATAGGCACCAGTGAAGACTTTGCTATCGTACAGGCACTAGGCAGGCCTCTAACAACTATGTATCAACATTCTGCAGTACTATGTAAAAGTTAAGTATTGTTACATTCTGTGCAATATATATCTCTTTCTAATTTACTCTAGTGTTTATAGTTTCTGGCTGCTCCCCTCCGTACCTGCACAAGCGTGCTGTTTTCCTGTGTCGGTCTTATTCCACTCGGCCACCGACACCTACGACGAGGCTGGGACACAAAAGCGGCGACGAAGTCGGGACACAAAAGTGGCGACGAGGATGGGATACAAAAGTGGCGACGAGGAGTGATAGAAGAACCTTGGACCAGCAGCCAGACAGCAGCAGTCGGAGCACGCAGAAATTGCTCCCGCCCACCCACCCTTATTATAAGAATTTTGGGGGAAGATATTTTGTTACGTGTTTTGTGGAATTTTTTGTTGCAGCGCGTCCTCTTTCATATTGCATTTGTGTTTTCTTATAATTTACTTGTATGCGCGGCGCCTAATCGGTGAGCATGGCCACTACCCCAAACCCAAACTTAATGGAAATTATTCAGTTACAGACGGCGCAAATAACACAACTCCTGCAGGCTGTGGCCCAGCTCACAGCGCAAGCAGCTAACCAACAACAGCCGCCGCTTCAGCAGCCCACACCTGCCGCCGCAACGCTTCCTACGTTTCGCCAGTACAACGAACGTGAGGAAGAATGGAGCGACCACTTCGCACAGTTTCAAGAACTCGTCGCGGCTCATCAAATTACAGGTCAGAGAGTGAAGAACCTTTTCTTATCGATTGTGGGCCCCCAGACCTTCGTACTATTGCAAAAACTTTTCCCTCTCGCATCTCCTCGTGATGTAGACTTTGAACAAATTGTAGATGCACTGAATGCTCATTATGAGAGAAAAGTTCTTATTGCCGCTGCACGGTACCGATTTTTCAGACTTAAAAAATTGCCTGAACAGTCACACCAAGAGTGGATTACGGAATTGAAGGGCTTAACCCGCCAATGTAAATTTACTTGTTCTTGTGGACTTTCGTATAGTGACGTGATGTTGAGGGATGCGATTACGCAGAATATTCAGGACCCCAGAATTAGAGCAGCAATTCTGAAACAGTCTGACCCTTCATTAGACAGTGTACTGCAGCTTATTGAAGCGCATGATACTTTTGACTTAGCAGATGTAGAAATGCAAAGCCACAGTGTTAATTCAGTGCGCCGCAACGGACTCTTTCCTAGCCGTAGTTCTCAGTCTAGTCCTAGTGATTCTTATTTTTCTACCGGCCGTACTGAACATACAGTGAACAGTAGCCAGTGTAAAAGTGCGACACAAAGGTCTCCCCATCGTGTTAGAAACAGTGATTTGAATAACGGGCGCCAACGTTCATTTCAGAAAAATGTTCGTAAATCGTGCCCCCAGTGTGTGTCTCGCCACAAGCGTGCTCATTGCCCTAGTCGCAACGCGACCTGTTATCAATGTGGCAAATCAGGACATGTGCAGTCTGTGTGTATGCAAATTAAAAACTCAAAGAACAGTAACGTTAGAAACAGTGCTTCGCAAAGTGCGAGAACAGTTCATTCTGTAAATGTTATACGGGCTGTGGAATTGAACAGTGCTTTCCTTGGATCTCAATTGCAAGAAAGTAGTTCTGCGCCTATGGCAAAACTATATAGTGCACCACGTAGCAAGCGCCGACGAGCGCGTAAGACAGTGCAACGGAAAAGGGTTCGGGACAAGCAAAATGACTATGAACAGTGCATTCCTGTAGTGAAAATAGTGCCTTCTGCAACTGCTCCTTGTAATAGTGCCCAGTACTGTGTAGCTAGTGACAGTAGACATCAAGTAGCTACTCAAAAGTGTAGTGCAGTAGTTAGTACATCTGGAGTAGCTTCGCATGCTTGCGAGGACGCCGATCCGGCGGTAGGGCCATCTAGTGACAGTGTTGTTAATCCGCTGCGTGCCGAGTCTGCGCCGCTTACTTCACTACGCGGCCCGCGCATACGCAGCAAACAAACCGTAGCAGACGTTGCCCACATTCGCGCACCTGTCGAGCGCCGCAAGCAAAAACTTTTTGTGAATCTTTCCATTGACAATAAGACTGTGCAATTTCAGCTCGACACTGGTTCCGCTGTTACCTTAATTAATAAAGATACTTATGAACTTCTGGGTTCGCCAAAATTATCGCTGTGTCAACAAGTGTTAACAGCTTATACAGGTCAAAATATTCCCGTGCTAGGAACGTGTAGCCTGCCCGCCTCTTTTCAAGGTGTAACGAAAACAGTTGCTTTTGTAGTTCTTCAGGCCAAATCTACGCAGAACATTTTTGGATTAGATGCTTTTGACTTGTTTGGTTTATCAATTCAAAGAGATGTGCTTCAAATTTCGTCAATAGTGCCTCAGGATAAAATCAATGCATTGTGTGACAAATATAGTGACTTGTTTTCGCCGGAACTGGGTTGTGCAAAAGACTTCGTGGCACATGTAACTTTAAAAGAATCTGCAGTTCCAAAATTTCGTAAAGCTAGACCAGTGCCTATCGCCTTGCGTGATACAGTTGCCGAATAACTTAAACGTTGGCAAGATAGTGGGGTGATTTCTCCTGTTTCTGCGAGTCAGTGGGCCTCGCCTATAGTAATTATACCCAAGCCGTCAGGAAAACTTCGTCTCTGTGCGGACTTCAAATCAACAGTGAACAGTCAAACAATTGTAGACACTTATCCCCTACCCAGACCTGACGAACTGATGGACAAATTAGGACAGTCTCGCTTCTTTTCCAAGACTGATTTAGCAGAGGCATACTTACAAATTCCGCTTGATGACGAGTCAAAAAAATTTTTCGTCATTAATACTCACATGGGCCTTTTTCAATTTAAACGCCTACCCTTTGGCAGTTCTTCCGCTCCCGCTATTTTTCAGCGCTTTTTGGAACAGCTGACAGTTTCGGTACCTTGTTGCTCGAACTACTTAGATGATATTGTGGTATCCGGACGTACAGTTGAGGAACATTTAGCAAACCTGGAGTGCCTTTTCAAAGTTTTGACTGCAGCAGGTCTCCGTTGCAATAAAGCAAAGTGTTCGTTTTTTCAAACTGAAATAGAGTACCTAGGCCATGTGATTAATGCCCAAGGAATTCATCCCTTACAGTCACATCTTAGAGCAATCAAAGACTTGCCTCCTCCTAAGAATGTGCATGAATTGCAAGCAGTAATGGGAAACCTTAACTATTATTTCAGATTTATTCCCAATGCCTCTCAGATTGCAGCTCCACTGCATCACTTACGTAGGAAGAATGTTCCTTTTGTATGGTCCAAAGATTGTCAGGTTGCCTTTGACAAACTAAAGTCTGCACTACTCAGTGATGCATGTGTGATTCCCTTTGACCCACAGAAGCCTGTAGTGTTAGCAGTTGACGCCTCGTGGTACGGTCTGGGTGCCGTTCTGTCGCATCGTATTGGATGTCACGATCGTCCTATTGCCTTTGCATCCAAGCTACTGACGCCGACGCAACAGAATTACAGTCAGATAGAAAAGGAGGCCTTAGCAATCATTTACGGCGTCACAAAGTTTCATCATTATCTCTATGGCAGAAAATTCTATTTGTTGACAGACCACAAGCCTCTCACGTCGTTGTTCTCACCCACAAAGCCGATTCCGCCACGTACGGCACAAAAGCTTCAGAGATGGTCCTTGATATTGTCTAATTATCAGTATGAGATTTTGTACGGACCTACCACTAAACATGCTAACGCGGACACACTTTCCCGACTTCCGGTTGGCCAGGATGTATCATTTGATTCTTCAGAAATGGCATGTTGTCAGATAGACTCCAGAGATGCTTCCGCTGTCGCAGACTTTCCTTTGAACTCTCGTCGGGTTGCACAGGAAACAGCTGCGGATGCAGACGTAAGTGTGGTAGCACGTTTTGTTCGCTCAGGGTGGCCTGCCAGAGCCAAAGACATTGATCGGCCTCTGGTTCGACGTTATTTTGCACAACGTCATGCATTATCTTTAAGTCAGGGTGTACTGTTGTTGCATACCGACAACGACCAAGCAAGAGTGATTGTTCCTCGTTCCCTGCAACGAGAAGTGTTACGCCTCCTGCATCAAGGACATTGGGGCGTTGTTAGGACAAAGCAATTGGCCAGACGTCATTGTACCTGGGTTGGTATGGACGCTCAGATAGAGAACATGACGTCACAGTTTACTGTTTGTGCGGAGCATCAGGCGGCTCCTCCACAGCGTTTCTCAGACTGGCCACGCCCCAAGGGACCATGGCAACGTTTACACATTGACTTTGCCGGACCTTTCTGGAACACGCGCTGGTTAATTGTTGTAGACGCTTTCAGCAAGTTTCCTTTTGTGATTGCCATGAACTCAACGACGGCGTCTAGTACGATCAGTGCCTTAACATCAGTGTTTTGCATCGAAGGCTTGCCTGAAACTATCGTCAGTGACAATGGACCTCAGTTTGTTAATGCGGAATTTCAACAGTTTTGTCGTGTGAATGGTATTCAGCATATTACCACTGCACCTTTTCACCCTCAGTCCAATGGTGAAGCAGAACGTTTCGTTCGAACATTCAAGTCTCACATGGAGAAGATGAAAGGTCAGCACTCCAGGCAGCAAGCTCTTCAAATTTTCCTGTCTACGTATCGGTGCATGCCACGTGACGGCCCGTCTCCTGCCGAGCTGCTACACGGCCGCCGTCACCGCACTCTCCTTCACCTGCTGCAGCCTCCCACGCACAGAGTCGGTTCGTATGGCGCTACGCGTTTTCAGGTTTCCACGCCGGTGCTGTACAGGGTGTTTGCTGGCAACAAGAAGAAACTATGGATGCCGGGCCTCATTCAGCGCGTGCTCGGTCGCAATATGTATGTTGTACGTTCTTCCACAGGGTCGGAGCTGCGGCGCCACGCAAACCAATTGCGTCTGCATAGGCCGCGCGATCCTGTCTCCGGTTTCTTGATTCCAGGCCCAGTTCACCGCCAGAGAGCACAACCACATCGTTCGTCCCCGGACTACGAGATCGTCCCGATGGAGATCGACGCGACGCCGCCGCTGTCGCCGCCGCAGATGACAGCGTCACCGAGAGGGACTCCGGGACCGTGCGTGCCGCCGCCGCCTGGGCCACGCACCTCAGAAGAAGATGACCTGCTCCCTCTGGGCGGGGGCGGGCGCCCTTCCGCTGATTTTCGCGGGTTTTCCAGCGGATCGCAAGGTGTATACCGGGGCGCGAATGGCGTCTCGATCCCAGCCTCAGCTACGACGCCCGTCCCACCAGTAACGCCCCCGCCCAGGCCCTCCTCCCAGTGCCGTCGCCGTGGCCCTCAGCCCTACGCCACGACGGCGCGGCGGTTTGGGGGGGGGGGGGGAGGGGTGTGGTGTCGCACAAGTACAAAGTGCGCGCCACCTACTTTCGCCGCGCGCCGCCATGCACGCACGGCGCGGCGTTCTCACGACGACAGCCACGAGCGCCCTCTGCGACAACTCCGCTCGTGGCCACCACTGAAGGACATCGGCACTTCGGACTGAGATAGCAACATGTTAGGACCTTCGTAATCAGATAGGCATCAGTGAAGACTTTGCTATCGTACAGGCACTAGGCAGGCCTCTAAATGTATCACCATTCTGCAGTACTATGTAAAAGTTAAGTATTGTTACATTCTGTGCAATATATATCTCTTTCTAATTTACTCTAGTGTTTATAGTTTCTGGCTGCTCCCCTCCGTACCTGCACCAGCGTGCTGTTTTCCTGTGTCGGTCTTATTCCACTCGGCCACCGACACCTACGACGAGGCTGGGACACAAAAGCGGCGACGAAGTCGGGACACAAAAAGCTATATGTAAATAATAACATCAGATTTAAAGAACATATCAGAAATGGCGACAATAATCAATCTAGCTTTTTTCTTCATCTGAAAACTCATTGCCATACAGCCGAGAAAATTTAAAACACCTTAAAGATTCTACACAGAATACCAAAAGGTCTCACTAAGAACATTCTTGTAGAATTTGAAGTCTATATACACCTGGAGAACTATCCAGAACTTATATTAAATGAACAAACTGACTTAAAAAAATATTACCTAAAAATTTTATTGACGTGTTAAATGACAGCGGGTGATTGGAAACATAATCATTAACAACCACAAATTTATTTATTTGGCCTCCATAATAATCAAAGATAATCAGCAATAGAAATACGATCCATGATAATAACATCACCATTGCTCATTTGCATATATCTTCTATATAAACAAAGAGCATCTTAGTAGTTAACTGTCAAAATCCGTCACTGTAAAAAGTACGTAACTTGTTGTTGTTGTTGTGGTCTTCAGTCCGCAGACTGGTTCGATGCAGCTCTCCAGGCTACCCTGTCCTGTGCAAGTCTCTTCATCTGAGAATACGTTCGGCAACCTACATCCTTTTGAATCTGCTTACTGTATGCGTCCCTCGGTCTCCCTCTACGATTTTTACCCCACACACTTCCTTCTAATGCTAAGTTGACAATTGCTTGATGTCTCAGAATGTGTCCAACTAGTTTAGCCCTTCTCTTAGTCAGGGTATGCCAGAAACTCCTTTTCTCCCCGATTCGGTTAAGCACCTCCTCATTAGTCACGTGATCTACCCATCTAATTTTCATCATTCGTCTGTAGCTCTACATTTCAAAAGCTTCTATCATCTTTTTATCTGAATTCCAAATTTCACTCCCACAAAATGCTACACTCCAGACAAATGCTTTCAGAAAGGACTTCCTAACATTTAAATTAATATTGGATGTTAACAAGTTTCACTTCTTCAGAAACGCTTTTCTCCCCATAGCCATTCTGCATTTTATATCTTCTTTACTTCGGCCATCAGAAGTTATCTTGCTACCCAAATAACAAAATTCATCTACTACTATTATTTTCTCATTACCTAATCTAATTCCTTCAGCATCGCCTGATTTACTGACATTGCTTTCCATTACCTTCGTTTTACTCTTGTTAATGTTCATTTTATGTCATCAATTCAATTGCTCTTTCAGATCTTTCGCAGTGTCTGATAGAATTACTACGTCATCGGGAAACCGCAAACTTTTTTATTTTTCTCCCTGCACTTTAATGCCCTCTCTAAATTTCTCCTTCCATTACTTCCATACCTGCTCAATGTACAGATTGAACAACATTGGGGAAAGGCTACAACCCTGTCTTAATCCCTTCCCAAACTCAGCGTCCCTTTGTTGCCCTACGACTTTAACAACCGCTGTCTGGTTCTAGTGTAGGTTGAGTATAACTCTTCGCTCCTTATATTTTACCCCGGCTACCTTCAGAATTTGGAAGTGTGTCTTCCAGTGGACGTTGTCAAAAGCTTTTTCCAAATCGACAAACGCTAAAAACGTAGATTTTCCTTTCCTTACGTTTTCTTCTAAGATACGTCGTAATGTGAGTATTGCCTCCCGTGTTCCTAAATTTCTCCTAAATCCAAACTGATCTTCCCCGAGGTCGGATTCCACAAGTTTTTCCATTCGTCTGTAAATAATTCTTGTAATTTATTAAAATAGAAATAAAATTACCAAGTTATAAGTTTGACAGTTAGATGACTACTGATCCAATATGTGTCTCAACCCCATCTAGATGTAAGTAAAAATTTGGTTAATAATCTATAATCAAATTGTATACGAAATTTACAAAATGTATTCCATTATTTTCACCAATGTTATTTCCAGGTACTTGACAATGGCTATAAGACCCGAAACAGCTGTAGTACATTATAAATAAATATTTATAGCAGGAAACTGGACGAATTATTAACTTCTGTGGAATAAATAAATTTCGTAGTAATGGCGGGGTTTGAGGTAGCTAATTCACTGAGAAGCCTAAGAGGACGAAGAGTTAATAAACAGAGAGTGACAGTTATTTTTTTTTTTCTTTTTTTTGTGGGGTACTGTGGTAACCTCAGACACACGCCATGGTTGGAATTAGCTCTGCTTTCAATAAATAACCTGGCGACAGAAGGCTGAGTTTTCCACTCCGGTGTCGATGACCGCTGTCGCGGCGGATGATGGACGACGCCAATCGCTGGCGCAGCACTCTCTGCAGCAGCTGTGAGCCGCGGGCACCGCGTGACGTCACGGCTGCTCGATACCGCGCACAGTGGCCAGCTGTCATCGGCAGATGATTGAGGGCGTGCCGCGTGTGTGGCTGCCGTAGGCGGACAGACGCCGAAAAGGCGACACGGCAAGTGCATCAGCCACTCCACAGCGGCCAGTAGCGAGCCGGCAGTGCCCCTAGTACCGATGTCCTCTCCAGTCACGAGCACATATTGGGAATGGAAAATCAACTACTTTTGTACTATTCGGTTTATTTTAATGCTGATCTAAGATATAAATCTCTTCATCTGAGAATACGTTCAGCAACCTAATTAAGAAAATTGCCTGTTGGAGGTCGTCAAATAATCTCAAAATTTAGAATGCGTAATGATATGCTCTAGTAATAATAATTTTGTTATTGAATGTTGTAGCAAATCACAACTAGTGGGTCGCTACAACTCCTTCGCAGTGTAAGTTAGAATTTTGAATAAATAAAAAAATTGATATTAATTAACTTAAAACAGTCACTGTAGTATTTAATTAAGCTTGGCCCTATCTGACTTAGCATTGACTACAGCCTCCAACTAGCACCTCTTACGATTCACGAACAGCACAACTTCACTAATAAATATGTCAGAATTCATGTAGTGGTGATGGCGTGTTCGTGTTATATTCAAAATCGTAATAGCTGATAGACTCTGATTGCAATGATAATAGCTGGCTACTGTGAAACTGCGTAGTGCAATGAGCTTCACAAATACTACAGTTAAAGTTCCCAATTATTTTAATAATATTGTTTAAATCATTCAACTTCCTTATAAAACTTTGCATGAACTATTTTTTTGGTAAATTGGTTCTAGGCCCTGGGTAGCGTACGCGTGTAACTGGATGAGGCATTTAACGTATTTCATAAAAAAAATTACTTCAGTCAAGTCTGGTTAATCAACTATAATACTTTGACTACTGTTAGCCTGGTTACTTTCTACATAAATGAAACCAACTTTACTTTACTCGCAAACTCTCTTGCACTCTCTTGCACTTTAATTACTAGTCACTGTGGTTGAAACTCGTTTAGCAATTCTTTAACTCGTCTAGCAATTTCTTTAAAACTGATCGTAATTACTTTGAAAATGATTGAACTTGTTAGTCAATGTACAGGCTCGCATAATCAACATAATCTAATAATGGTTATAATGGGGTGACTACAACTACTTACAAAATTAAGACTGGTTTGAAAATAAGTCATATATAACTGAACCAAAATTCTGATTCGGTTGACACCACACACATATATATATATATATATATATATATATATATATATATATATATATATATATGCATACAAAATAAAATGTTCCAAAAGTACTCATCTGCTTTCGTCGTCTTCGTCGTGAAGTCCAAACAAGACAGATATGATTACAATAGGTACTCTTACTACAACAACGATCACACTCGGTGACAATAGACTTGATACCAAACAATTACTTTTCTTGCACACATGGAAAAAAGATTACACTGATCGAGTATAAATAAATTTATTTCGCACTTCCTTCAATACATTAAACAGTACGCCTCTCAGGCTTTTTGCAATTGCATAAAACTCGCGCCACACTGCGCCTACCGTGCCTCTGCACCATCAACAAAACATTTATGTGTTTACTTTGGCGAGTCCGCTCCGCGACTGCTTCAGCAGCGCGACACTCACAGCTACTACTTCTGTACCAAAAGCAGTCTTTACAACAGGTTCAACATTTTCTCTGGCGCATTGCTAACTTACAGCATAAGAATGTCCGTGCATTCATGCGGGTTTACACATATAGTACATGTTTACACTAAATGATCCAATATAGAAAATGACGTTACATAAGAATATATCTGGCATACAAGAAATGAAAAATACATGAAATAAACAAATTTAAGACGATATATACATTACGTTAAATCAAACTAAGATACAGCGACAGGTGTACTCTTACACCTACATCCTTTTGAATCTGATTACTGTATTTGCCCCTCGGTCTCCCTCTACGATTTTTACCCCACCCAATTCCCTTTAATGCTACGTTGACAATTCCTTGATGTCTCGGAATGTGTCCAACCAGTATGTCCCTTCTCTTAGTCAGGATATTTGTTTAAGCACCTCTTCATTCGTTACGTGATCGACCCGTCTAATCTTCATCATTCGTATGTACCACCACATTTAAAAAGCTTCTATCATCTTTTTGTCTGAACTCCTTATCATCCACGTTTCACTCCCATGCAATGCTAGACTCAAGACAGATGCTTTCAGAAAGGACTTCCTAACATTTAAACTAATATTGGATATCAACAAATTTCGCTTCTTCAGTAACGCTTTTCTACCCCTATATCATTCTGCATTTTATATCTTCTTTACATCGGCCATCAGAAGTTTTCTTGCAACTGTGACGATACTGCCGGCCCCCTCATCTCAGTGTTATTGTACGATACCGTCTGCGTCGGATCCGGAATCGTGTGGTTCAATAGTGATACATTTTGCGTGTGAAGTTACAAACGAAGTAGCCAAGCCTAGGAATCAGTGTAGGACATTGTCTCAGTGATACTGTGATCAAAACAAGTGATAGATTTCATTAATTAAGAGATTTGTATATGACGTTTCCAGGCAGTTCTATAAACAATAGTTTTGTCATTGTATGTTATTTCAATAGATAGACGAATGGTAAAAATTTTTGTATCCACATAAAGACATTAAAATAAATAGCATTGTATATATGTCAGGATCATAAACAAGTTGTGTAGACCAGCTAATTGTGTAATTAATGTAATAGTTGAAACCATGCTGGATATGCCCCCATTACACATTTGGGTCAAGATGGAGGCGGCAGCTGGTGTCTACAGACTCAAAACCGGCAACAACTGGAAGTCTTTGGGATATCCAGAATCACACACTAAAATAGTGAGTGAGGTAAATATAGGAAAGGTTGGGAAAATGCCAACTGACTATATTATAACCCCATACTGCTTCAACAAGCCTTTCAGTATAACAATTGGAAGTAGGGAGCAGTGGGATAAAATAGTTCGACACCGTACGGGGGATATTGTCTGGTTCACTGACGGGTCAAAATCAGACCAAGGCGTTGGGGCCGGGGTATATGGGGTGCAGCCAAGACTGGAGGGCGTCATCTCTCTAGGGAAACTGGCCTCAGTATTCCAGGCCGAAATCACTGCCATCAGGGCATGTTTGGAGGAGAATTTGCGTAGCTGCTACAAAGATCGTAGCATCTATATCTATTCAGACAGCCAGGCAGCCCTGAGATCACTGGCAGCTCCTGCAACAAGGTCTGAAATTGTTGCAGAATGTCACAGGGTTCTGGTGGAGCTAGGGGAAAGCAATAGAGTAAACCTATTGTGGGTCCCTGGCCACTCGGGGATCAGTGGCAACGAACATGACGACAAATTAGCCAGGATGGGGGCAGAGACTCCATTTATTGGACCGGAACCTGTCCTGACAATCACCAAGGCAATGATCAAATTGGAGCTACGTAACTGGCTCAGAAGACAGCACGTAGAATATTGGACCAAAGTCTATCAACAAAAACATGGCAAGGTAATGATGCCAAAGCCTTGTTTTAAAAGATGCTCTGCAATCCTGGGTCTGAACAGGAGAGAGATTAGACTCATGGTTGGATTGCTGACAGGCCATGGGAATTTCAAAAAACACCTACGTACAATGGGAATAAAAGAAGAGGACACTACATGTAGTATCTGTGATGGCGGTGATGAAACTGCATCACATCTAATCTTCGAATGCATTGCATTGGAGAGTAAAAGGCACAGAACATTTGGGACAACCAGACCCAAAGAAATTGTGTCTAGTAAAGAACTGGTAAAGGGACCCCTTGCACTGTTCAAGGGCATTTCTTGGCTTTACTAGATATACAGGGAGTGATACCGCACAATAAACTTAGTTTCGGTGCGGGCAGTGGCGGGTTGGACCAACACTGTTTTGGTTTCCCTGGAAAAAATCAAATCAAATCAATGTAATACTTGAGATTTACAATATTGAATTCGTTGTATATATGGACTGACGTGAGATTTTGATCCTATTTTCAGAATTGCAAATATATTTGATAGTTCAATTTATGTTAGGAGCATGTATGATGTACTCATTAACAAATTAATTGACATTTAACATCGCACTTTGTTGTCAAACAGCAAGATCGGAGATTTCAATTCAAAAAGAAACATGTCATCTAAAATTATTGTATGTATAGTTTTCATTTTTTATTCTGATTATTTTTGTGTACATGAAATGTTTTTCTGTTATGTTTGTTAAGTGTAAATCAGTATATTCAATTGTTATGAACAATGCATAATGTAAGGTCATTATTGCCGATGTTATATATTTGCCTCACCGCCTTGCGTGGGGGAGTTCGAGTTTTGGCTTTTCTAAAGTGCACTGGAAGCTATGTCAGTCTGATGTTTCAAAATGGAAGTACTACCAGCTAAGTTCTGATGAAGTGATAACATATGTTTTCAAATTGTAATGTTTTGGTGGAGAAGCACTTTGAGTGCAAATTAAAGAAGAAGTGATAAATTGTACCTACGAGTATTTATTTCTACCAAGACGCCCCAGGAGAATAATGTTGCAGCGAGCAGAACCCCCATACATCGTAATGTTGTAAAGCTGAGTATTATGTTTGAAAGTGGTAGAATGAAATGTAATTACTCAAAAATATAGTAAAACATTATAATACAAATCTACATTTTTGTTCCAATCTTTATGAAATTTTGTACACGTAAGGTACAATCCATGAGGACGGTCGCCGTAAGTGTAGGAATCACATACGATATATAGTTCACGAGATATGACATCATAAACAATGAGATGCGCGAAAAACTGCTGCATTTTGTTACAATGCAGCTCATTTTCTCCTAAATCATTGGACCGATTTCAACCAAATTTGGTACACACATTCCTTACCGTGAGGTTACAATTGCTGCTTAGTTAACAATCGTACACGCCACATGGTTCAAAAGATATTACGTCATAACCAATAGATATTGCAAAAAATGCCATATAATGCAGCGAGACTTTCGAAATACACTGTATGAGAATGACAATACTTAGCGACTTTAAACATAATTTCAAACCTTTATTAAACTTTTTCTCGCTGGCAACCATAGTAAAATGTTGAAAGGAAAAAAGTTTCTCGCTTACTACTTTTCCGCTGTTTACGGAGTAAAACTACGGCTCTCGGTTTGACGTTACAGTTTATAATTCGTACACTAAAAATTGTAGCCGCAGGAAATTTTACAGACAGTATACACATATATATCTGAATGTACCTTCTAAATTGTATCACAATACGACACATAGTTCATGGAATATGACCACATAAACAGTAACGTTCATGGAAAACCGCCCCATCATGCACCAAGTTTAAATTTATCACTTCTTAACTATGGATCGTACTCCCAAGAGATTTTACAAATATACAGCCCTTACACAAATGAATATATACCTGATATGTGGCAGGAGTAAATAAATAAATACCCGGGCAACGCCGGGTTTTCAGCTAGTTAACAATAAATTACAGTAAAAAAAAAATTTTTGCAAGCATATTGTTTTTTTTTTTTTTTTTTTTTTTTTTTTTTTTTTTTTTTTTTTTGTTGTCGGTACCATTTACGATTTCTCGGGACTTGAGGAGCACAGTTCCCCAACATCCTGTCTAACAGGTCTACACCTGCCGTGTTAGTGTTGTATGCTTTACCACTCATGCATGAGGAACTTGGATATACTTTTTTTTTCTTTTTTCGACCACCGAGGGCAGTTTTCAGTTGGATGGACACCAAATTCAGTAGAAGCCAAATAAATTCCTCTGTTGTCAAACCATTTAATAATTGCTATACTTTGGCATTACTCCTTACCACCGGATCATGGCTTCCTCCTGATTTTTTCATTGTTGCCTCTCCCTGAAACACTATAGCTCAGCGTATGAGACTCATAATTATTGTGCCAGTGACACTAATGTTTCCGTAACTCAGTAACGTTCAAGGAGGGGATCAGAAGTAAAGTACCTGTCAACGTAAATTGAGGACTTCTCTGGCAGTGAATCACTATGTATCAACTCTGCTCTGCCTCCTACATCTGACTTCTCAGGAGGGACACTTTTCAAGACCGCATTTCTTTACGTTTTCCTTCATACATACATAAATAAAAAGGAATGCCATTAGGTTTGGCCATTACAAAGTTCTTCAAAGCTTCAGGATTAGGTTTTCCCTTTACATAGTGTTTAATTTTCACTTGCCCATGAAAAGGAATCATCTGTTCATCAATAGATGTTTCCTTTGAGCGATGGTTTTCTAAACATCCCTTTCTGACAGTCTCCAAAATTGGTCTGACTCTCCAAATATTTTGCTTTTCTTTAATTTTCTTCTTTTTTTCTTTGAATCTGTTCACCAACTCAAAGATCTCATCATCAGTCAACCCTATCAAGCGAGAGAAAAAAATCCTCACTTCCACTGACGTATACAAAGTCGGCATTGAAACCAGAGGTATCGTATATGGTACCCGAAAGTGTACAGCTTTATAATGTGTTATTACGTCGATTTACATTTACATATTAACTGAGGGATGTCTGTAAACTTTCAAAATGATATTTAGGCATGTAAAAAACATTTAATTAGCAAAAAACATCCCTTTTTCTTTATTTAGTCGACACATGTTGTGGTGCTACGGAATTCGAAGTTTTCAGACGTTGTTCCCAGCTGTTAGAATTCAGGAGAACGACGAAAAAAATGAGCTGCAGTAAGCGCGAAGTCTATAGTACATGATACCATAGACCAGAAAACGTTCAGCTGGGAGGACGCCCAAGAAAAAAAAACCTAGAGTTATCATATATAGTACCTGGGGACTGAAGAGAATATACTTCACGAGACACTCGGAACAATCCGAAACCCTGCAACACAGACCGTGGGCTGTGAAGCGCAACCTACTCATCCGAGCAACGCAGTACAATACCGTGGTACAACCTTAGGCACATTTCATGGGAAAATTATCCTGGAAACACAAAATATTTACAGTTATACGAGGGTTGGAACTTAAACAGTGGCATCTATTTATTCACAACCGATTCAAGAGCGTTACATGTTTGCACCTGTTACTGCCCTTCAACGTAGTCACCAGCGTTCAGGACTAGACATCTACTTCTACCTACGTAAGTTTAAGAACAAGAATCATATATACAGAACATAGTATCCAAGTTAATAAAAAATATTATAAAAATAATCGATATACAGGACACTGTAGGCACAAGCATAATAAAATAATGATAAGGTTCTGAATTATATTGTTACAATCTGTCTTCATATTGTACTGTCAGCACATTGGAAAGATATTTATTGCCAACGATGTTATTAGTAATTCACATCGTGAATAAAATGGGACAGCACCCTACCACCGTACTATTCGGTTTTATCCTCGTGACTGATGAAAAATTGATGTAACATCGTTCAAATGTCTGTAAATCTATCGGGCCAGACTGCGTGGTCATCAGTCCGTAGCTTACAAACTACTTAAACCTAGGTAAACTAACCTAAGGACAACACACACACCCATGCCCCAGGGAGAACTCTAACCTCCACGGCGAGCAACGGCGCGCTCCGCAGCGAGACGCTTTACACCGCTCGGCTACTCCACCGCGGATGGTTTAAATATCGTACCACTATTTGGCATTTCCTTTCCTATTCCACTCCCAAATAGAACGAGCCCTAATTTCTCTTATCTTTATAATCACTACGCGAAATATAAGTAGGCGGCAGCAAGATTGTACTACACTCAGCTTCAAATTCCGGCCCTCTAAATTCCCTCAACAGAAATTCACGAAAAGAACGTCGTCTTTCTTCCAGCGATCCCCAATTGAGTTGCCGGAGCATTTCCGTGACACTCGCGCATTGGTCGAACCTACCAGTAACAAACCTAGCTGCTCGTCTCTGAACCGCCTCTATGTCTTCTTTTAAACTGATCTGCTGCGGGTCCCAAACACTTGACCAATACTCAAGGCGTGGTCGTACAAGCGTTTTATACGCGGTCTCCTTTACAGGTGATGTACATCTTCCCAAAATTCTCCCAATAAACCGAAGTCGGCTGTCCGCCTTACTCACAACTGTCCTTGCATGCTCGTTCCATTTCATATCGCTCTGCAATGTTACGCCTAGATATTTGAACGACGCGACAGCATCAAGAAGCTCACTACTAATGCTGTATTCGAACATTATAGAATTGTTTTTCCTACTCATGCGCATCACCTTACATTTTTCTACATTGAGAGCTAGCTGCCAATCTTCGCACGAACTAGAAATTTTGTCTAAGTCATCGTGTATGCTGTTACAGTCAATATCGACACCCTCCCATACACCACAGCACCACCAGCAAACCGCCGCAAATTACAACTTACTCTGACCGTCAGATCATTTATGTAGAGAAAAAATAATAGCGGTCCTATTACACTTCCTTTGTACACGCCAGATGCTACAATCGTCTCTGATGAGCACTAAAATGGTGAAATGATTGTCAAGCTTATGGGACTTAACCGTAGGATGATCAGTCCCAGAACTTACAAACTACTTATAAACTAACCTACACTAAAGATAACACAAACATCCACCCCGAGGGACAATGAAAAGTCTCGCGCATCGGAGTATAGAGCCTCAATGTATACGGCCACTTCGCCGTGGCGATGAGGACTTTTCGTCGAAAACAACGTACTGCGTCCTATTACTTAAGAAGTTTTCCATTCCAACGTATTGCGTACGCTCGTATTGTGCAGTAGTCTTAGAATATATAAAGCAGAGTATCCGTATATTTGTACGTCTTGCATACAAATCTACAGTTTTGTTCCAAACTTTTTCGAATTTTGAACACGTAAGCTTCAATCCATGAGGATGGTCGCCGTAAGTGTAAGAATCACGTACGATACACAGTTCACGAGTTATGACGTCATAAACAATGAGATGCGCGAAAAACTGCTGCATTTTGCGACAATGCTGTTCATTTTCTCCTAAACCATTGGATCGATTTCAACCAAATTTAGTACACACATTCCTTACCGTGAGGTAATAATTGTTGCATCGTTAAGAATCACATACGGCACATGGTTCAAAATAAATTACGTCATAACCAATACAAGTCGCAAAAAATGCCATATAATGCGGGGAGACTTTCAATATACACTGTATGCGAATGACAGTACTTAGCGACTTGCAAAAACCTTTAAACATAACTTCAAACCTTTATTAATCTTTTTCTCGCTGGCAACCATAGTAAAATGATGAAAGGAGAAAAGTTTCTCGCTTCCTACTTTTACGCTGTTTATGAAGTAAAACTACGGCATTGGGTATGACGTTACAATTTATAATTTCTACACTACAAAATGTAGCCGTAGGAAATTTTACAGACAGTATACACATATAGTTGAATGTAAGTTCTAAATTGTATCACAGTACGACACGTAGTTCATGAAATATGAGCAGATAAACAGTAACGTTCATGGAAAACCGCCCCATCACGCACCAAGTTTTAATCTGTTACTTCTTTAGCACTGATTGTATTCCCAAGAGATTTTACAGACATACAGCCCTTATACAAATGAATATATACCTGAAAAATGACAGGAATAAATAAAGAAATAAATACCCGGGCAACGCCGGGTTTTCATCTAGTACGTAATAAAAGTACCCACAATAAAGTGAATTCGAAAAGGATCTGAACTGAATTTCCGCTCGCCTTCCTACACAGCAGTACGCATACCGAGTGCGGAAATTTCCCTTCGCTCTATTCACACGCATCTAAAAACATGACGTATCAGTGTACACAGCAAAGTCACCCTCAAGCCCGTGACAGATCCCCTGGCATATGCATAACGAAAATAAACTCGGAGATTTCTCTGCAGAGGATCCCAGATGATGCACGACTGGCTGAGGTTTTTTGCCACACGATCGTAAACGGAGGCCACGATGAATATGAACAGCGCAAAACAGCGACGTGCGAGGAGAACGGACACCCGCCAGGAATCCATTCCGCTCGCAAGACAAAAAGTGCGGCAGCAGTTCTCTGGTGTGTATTCGCAGCCAGTTGGGTGTGGTTTTTTTTTCCTGTGTTTTTTTTTCCCCGTTTTTTTTTTTTTTTTTTTTTTTTTTTTTTTTTTTTTTTTTTTTTTTTTTGTGGCGAGAAATTTGCGAGACAACTGGTGGTGGGTGTATTCTAGCAGAACACGCCCTTGCTGTGCTCGGCAAGGTAGCCGTTGGGCTAAAACGCTGCCTCCCTGATATACAGGGTGTTACAAAAAGGTACGGCCAAACTTTCAGGAAACATTCCTCACACACAAAGAAAGAAAATATGCTATGCGGACATGTGTCCGGAAACGCTTAATTTCCATTTTAGAGCTCATTTTATTACTTCTCTTCAAATCACATTAATCATGGAAACACACAGCAAGAGAACGTACCAGCGTGACTCCAAACAGTTTGTTACACGAAATGTTCGAAGTGTCCTCCGTTAGCGAGGATACATGCATCCACCCTGCGTCGCACGGAATCCCTGATGCGCTGATGCAGCCCTGGAGAATGGCGTATTGTATCACAGTCGTCCACAATACGAGCACGAAGAGTCTCTACATTCGGTTCCGGGGTTGCGTAAACAAGAGCTTTCAAATGCCCCCATAAATGAAAGTCGAGAGGGTTGAGGTCAGGAGAGCGTGGAGGCCACGGAATTGGTCCGCCTCTACCAATCCATCGGTCACCGAATCTGTTGCTGAGAAGCGTACGAACACGTCGACTGAAATGTGCAGGAGCTCCATTGTGCATGAACCACGTGTTGTGTCGTACTTGTAAAGGCACATGTTCTAGCAGCACAGGTAGAGTATCCCGTATGAAATCATGATAACGTGCTCCAGTGAGCGTAGGTGGAAGAACATGAGGCCCAATCAAGACATCACCAACAATTCCTGCCCAAACGTTCACAGAAAATCTGTGTTGATGACGTGATTACACAATTGCGTGCGGATTCTCGTCAGCCCACACATGTTGACTGTGAAAATTTACAATTTGATCACGTTGGAATGAAGCCTCTTCCGTAAATACTAAAATGAGCTCTAAGATGGAAATTAAGCGTTTCCGGACACATGTCCACATAACATATTTTCTTTCATTGTGTGTGTGGAATGTTTCCTGAATGTTTGGCCGTATCTTTTTGTAACACCGTGCATACGTCACGCGCTCGTAATATTCGGACGAGAGCTACAGCAGCAGGCAGAGAGAACGACGCAGGCGGAAGAGGCTACAACGTTCTACTGCACTGGTACCCCGCGAGTAACGCCTGAGCTGGAGTGTGTTGTTTTATTGATGCCGGCGGTGGATGTGCTTTCTGGCTCTCAAGAAACAGTCAGGTACGTCCCTAGTCTTCTCATACGTGCGTCTGTAGCTATAACTAGTTACATACACCGCAAGTAACCATAAAGACTATGACCGCATGTACCACTACTACTCTCATACTTATTTATCACTCTCGTATATGGAGCAGTGGGTGAGGCGAAAAACGTTCTGCTTTCCTCTGTATAATCCTTATTTCACTCCTTGTTTCCTTTCTTTCTTTTCATCAAATGAAACTGTTGTGACCTCGTCGACTTTCGTTGTTTCATTCTTTCTGCCACTATATCCATATACTATACTTCGCAATTCGCGAAACCTTACCGACGTCTGCTTCTCCTGTAACATGGACAAACGATATGCAACACATGCAAATTTGTGCCGGACCGGGACTCGAACCCGGTATATGGATACATTTATCTCTGGTGCGGATCACCGCCAACGTCTGTTCCCTTGGAACAGACATAATAGTAAACTTTCTGTCGTTAGTTGAGTACTAGTGCCGGTCTAGTTATCAGGAAAGGTACTGGTGCAGGAATCGATGGCCAGCTACAACATTTCTATAGAGGTTAGTATTACAAGTTGTATTGGCTGAAGATACAATGCATTGCAACAATAACTAAAGATAATAATATAGACGACAAAGATATTCCTATCCGCTTTTCCCGCCCTTCCCGCCCCCTACCACCTACCATATGTCATATATTATACCTATTATCCTACTTTATTCACCCTATAATATAGGAGGTGTCCTTACCCACGACACCATTTTCTAGGATGGCCCACGTCTGTGTCTCTGAGGCAGGACTTCTTTTTCCCCCTCTTATTGAGGTTCTGAAAACAATACACGAATAAAAAAATCCAAAGATATTACTCTACAATCGATACGCAAGTTCCTACATGAAAAGTAGACGTCCTTGACAAGGTATGACGTCACCTAAAGTGAAATCCCGGAATGCATCCACTTTTAATACTAGAGTGTATGCATTCCAACAATAACCAAAGATAATAATATACACAACAAAGATACACAACTTCAGAACATATGTCTGTTTTTCTCTCTACTTGCTGCTTGCGTCGTCGTCCGTATGATGCTATCTGCGCTAAGACCTAGTGACTGATTGGTTCGTAGACTTGTTCTGACCTAGTAACTGCCTGAGTTCTGACTAATAACTGACTTAGTAAACTGACTAGTATCTGACAGGTTGTCCAGATGTATGTCGGGCTAGAAATAGCCGCTTGTAGAGATTAATAGCACAGCGTAAAGTCGCAGTAATTTTAGTACCTCGTCGCAATGTGGGTGGTTGTAGTCCTCGTCCCGGCCTACTTGTCAGGAAAGGTACTGGTGCAGGAATCGATGGTCAGCTGAAACATTTCTATAGAGGTTAGTATTACTAGTTTTATTGACTGAAGATACAGTGATACTCAACTTTAGAACATATTAGCTGAAAGCCCGGCGTTGCCCGGGTATTTATTTATTTATTCCTGCCATTTTACAGGTATATATTCATTTGTATAATGGTTGTATGTCTGTAAAATCTCTCGGGAATACAATTAGTAATAAGAAAATAGTAGAATAAAACTTGGTGTCTGATGAGGCGGTTTTCAATGAACGTTACTGTTTAACTGCTTATATCTCATGAACTACGTGTCGTACTGTAATACAGTGTGGAAGGTACACTCAATTATATGCATATATACTGTCTGTAAAATTTTCTGCGGCTACAATTTGTAGTGTACAAATTATAAATTGTAATGTCATACCGAGAGCCGTAGTTTTACTCCATAAACAGCGCAAAAGTAGTAAGCGAGAAACGATTTTTCTTTCATCATTTTACTATGGTTGCCAGCGAGAAAAAGTTTAATAAAGATTTGAAATTATGTTTAAAGTTTGTTGCAAGTCGTTAAGTACCGTTATTCTCATACAGTCTATTTCGAAAGTCTCGCCGCATTATATGGCATTTTTTGCGATTTCTAGTGCTTATGACCTAATATCGTTTGAACCACGTGCTGTATGTGATTCTTAACCATGCAGCAATTGGTACCTCACGGTAAGGAATGTGTGTACCAAATTTGGTTGAAATCGGTCCAATGGTTTACGAGAAAATCAGCAGCATGGTCGCAAAATGCAGCAGTTTTTCGCGGATCTCATTGTTCATGACGTCATATCTCGTGAACTATATATCGTATGTGATTCTTACACTTGCGGCGACCGTCTTTAAGGATTGAAGCTTACATGTGCAAAATTTCATAAAGATTGGAACAAAACTGTAGATTCGTATGCAACACGTACAACCATACGGACACTCTGCTTTATATATTAGATGTCCGTTTCTTCTCTCTTCTCGCGGCGTCGTCCGTATGATGCTATCTGCGCTGGAACTAGTGACTGCTTCGTTCGTAGCCGAGTTCTGACCTAGTAACTGCCTGAGTACTGACTACTTCCTGACTAGTAACTGACGGGTTGTTCAGACGTATGTCGGCCTAGATACAGCCTACACAGCGCATCTTGGGTTACTCCCTCCAGGATATACGGCACCTGCTTGCAATTGGCTTTCTGTCGATCGTTGCCTTCTACACGATCGTTCTCTTACGTCTGGCGTGTGGGGATGACTTTACGCCACAATATAAACTGCTTGCATTGAATGTTTACTGTACAGCAACTGCTCCTCATGTAACGATACATTAGTATTTTTTTTTTTTTTTGTTTGTTTCTTTTTTTGATCATCGATGCTTACCGCCTTCGGTTCCCTCTGGCTCACAATATAACTGACTTAATTTCGTTCGTCATTTCTTACTTCCGGACAAGTGAGAAGACGGTAACGCGATCGTAGTTCTTATCACTCTCTCGTCTGTTTTCGTTCTGTAAGGACGTCTTTCATTCATGTATCCTTTTAAAAATGTTCAAATGTTTGTAAAGCTTATGGGACTCAACTACGGGGTCATCAGTCCCTAAACTTACAAACTACTTATCAACTACCTTATACTAAGGACGGCACAAATATCCATTCCCGAGCGGGGATTCGAACCTCCGACCGTAGTGGCCGTGCAGACCGTGACTGAAGCGCCTCAGTCCCCTCGGCCACCGCGGCCGGCCATGTATCCTTTCAATGTTAGTAATTGTGAAGCAAGCTGTTGTTAAGATATATTACTTAAACTTAAAATCATCCCCTCTCTCTGTCTTTTATTTAAATGATTCCCTCCACGTCAAATATTTATTTTCTAATGTTTCCAGCTCCTCGACGTCCGTAATAGTTTAATGTTCAGACGCCGTTACGATCGTTTCGCATGTCTTTAAAATTTCACTCCCTATTAGTCATTCTTATACAATACCTTGTTTGATTTCAGAACCTGCAATCATTTCTTTTGTAATTTTACGAAGCCCGATCTTTTTTTCTCTATTTCTATCATTACCATTAACTTTATGTTTCGTCTATGGTCATACAACAGTGAAAAGCGAAGTGAACTGCCTGAGCATTAGTCTAGTACGGAGAATATATATCTAATAATCTCACATTAAATAAGAAAAGATTCACATTTTCTGCTTCTGCAGTAGGAAGCATAGGATCCAGCTAGAAGCTTTCCGTAAGTCTTATAACGTGCCGTAGCTTTGTGTGGTGCCAGACTTTAACATTCAACCCGCGGTGTATTTGGCTTATTGTTTATAAATGCAAATTTGTGCTGTGTTTTAACTAAATTATTCCAAATTAAAAATTCCGATACAAACAATTCTTTGTCCAAATTATAATCGCGGAATCAATTTCAGCAACTTATATCAATGCAGTGACACAGCCCCCTTTCCTTAATTCAAATGTTATTATCAGTAAGAATGTCGCTTTCAGAGTGTTCACTCGTTAGAGTTCAAAGTCCTCGTTAGTTTCATCTGTCTGTTTCGGGGAGGTAAAACCTCGAACTAAGTAAAGTGAATTACATTTGTTGTCTTGTTTCGCTAAACTTTATTTAATTTCGTACAGCCGAGTTTCGGGTTGTGAGCCCATTCTAGTACCTTACTGATTCCAACGTACACAGGTGAAGTCGTAACTAATTTTTACTTGCGTACTTTCGAATCAATTTTAGTCAGACTGAAATCCAGGAATTAACTGTGGAGAATAACACCTGCAAAAGAATAAATGATTTCAAAAATCTTGGAAAGCATAATTTCAGAAAATTCTTCGTCTGAAATGGAAATAAAGGTAAGAATTCAAGCGGGTAGTAGATGCTTGCACTCAATACACAACATTTTGACTTCCCGGAGCATATCACGAGCCCTCAAACTGGGGTTGTATAAAACATTAATTCTTCCTGTCATTATATATGGGTATTCTTCTGTAGCACTACATTTCAAAAGCCTCTATCCTCTTCCTGTCCGCACTGCTTATCGTCCATGTTTCACTCCCGTACATGCAACACTCCACACAAATGCCTTTAGAAAAGACTTCCTTACACTTAAATTAGTATTCGATGTTAGCAAATTTCTCTTTTTCAAAAATGCTTTTCTTCCCATTGCCATTCTGCATTTTATATCCTCTGTACTGCGACCATCGCATGTTATTTTACTGCCCAAGAAACAAAACTCATCTACCACCTTCATTGTTTCGTTACCAAATCTAATTCCTTCAACATCACCTGATTTTCTAAGACTGCATTCCATTACTTTTGTTTTGCTCTTGTTAATGTTCATTTTATACGCTCTCTTCATCACACTGTCCATTCCATTCAACTGCTCTTCCAGGTCCTTTGCTGTCTCTGATAGAATTACAATGTCATCAGCAAAACGGAATGTTTTTATTTCTTCCCCCCGAACATTAATCCCTATTCCAAATTTTTTCCTTGCTTTCCTTCACCGCCCGCTCAATGTACAAATTGAATAACATCGGAGAAAGGCTACAACCCTGTCGTACTCCCTTCTCAACTGATGCTTCCCTTTCATGCCCTTCGAGTCTAATAACTGCGGTCTGGCATTTGTACAAGTTGTAAATAACTCTCCTTTCCCTATATTTTACCCCTGCTGACTTCAGAATTTGAAAGAGTGTATTCCAGTCAACATTGTCAAACGCTTTCTCCAAATCTACAAAAGCTAAAAATGTAGGTTTGCCTTTCCTTAATCTATCTTCTAAGATAAGACGTAAAGTGAGTATTGCCTCCCGGGTTCCTATGTTCCTCCTGAATCTAAACTGATCTTCCCCGAGGTCAGCTTCTACCAGCTTTTCCATTCTCCTGTAGATAATTCGTGTTAAAATTTTGCAACCATGACTTATCAAACTGATGGTCCTGTAATTTTATGTTGTATAAAACATTAATTCTTCCTGTCATTCTATATGGGTGTCAATGCTGGAGTACTAGAAAACAGGAATTAAACAGGCTCGCAGTTTTCGAAAGAAGTTGCTTGAGGAAAATATTCGGACCGGTTCAAGACAACATAACAGGATAATGGAGGAGAAGGCACAATATAGAATTAGAACAACTATATTGTGAATCGAACAGGGAAAAACTGAAAGCCCAAGACCGCGAGGTAGAGCATCAAGTGAAGAAGATCACCAGACTAGCTCTTCACATCATATTAAGAAAGACTGATGATCGCTGTGGATGGAGGCATCTGACTAAAGTTTCAACTATCTAAGAATGAATGAGGAAATGAGGTCACGACAGTCAGCAATGACTAAATCGACTAATGGCGATGAAAAAAGCAATAGTGGCTCTTGCGAACGCAAGTCAGTTGTTTTCCGAAAACTGGATAATAAGCCGAAAATAATAATAATCACAATCATAAAATCAGTAGAACGAAGTGGATTTGCCTGTTCGTCAACCTTTAAAGGGGAGACGGAAGGCAACTGGGCTCTAAAATTGGATTTTTAGATTTTAGCGTATTTGAAATGCCTGATATTTCCTGCGTGAAACAATTTTTGTTTGCAGAATGAAACTTTCACTCTGCAGCGGAGTGTGCGCTGATATGAAACTTCCTGGCAGATTAAAATTGTGTGCCGGAACCGGGACTCGAACCTGGGACCTTTGCCTTTCGCGGGGAAGCGCACTACCGACTGAGCTATCCCGACACGACTCACGATGCCGCCTCACAACTTTACTTCCGCCAGTACCTCGCCTCCTACTTCACAGAAGCTCTCCTGCGAACCATGCAAGACTAACACTCCTGGAAAGAAGGATATGGTGGAGACATGGCTTAGCCACAGCCTAAGAGATGTTTCCAGAAGTTGTGAGGCGGCATCGTGAGTCGTGTCGGGATAGCTCAGTCGGTAGTGCGCTTGCGCGCTAAAGGCAAATGTCCCAGGTTCGAGTCCCGGTTCCGGCACACAATTTTAATCTGCCAGGGAGTTTCATATCAGTGCACACTCCACTGCAGAGTGAAAGATTCATTCTGGAAACATCCCTTAGAATGTGGCTAAGCCAGGTCTCCATCATATTCTTTCTTCCAGGAGTGCTAGTCTTGCAAGCTTCGTAGGAGAGCTTCTGTGAGGTTTGGAAAGTAGGAGGCGAGGTACTGGCGGAAGTAAAGTTGTGAGGCGGCATCGTGAGTCGTGTCGGGATAGCTTAGTCGGTAGTGCGCTTGTCCGCGAAAGGCAAAGGTCCCAGGTTCGAGTCCCGGTTCCGGAAGACAATTTTAATCTACCAGAAAGTTTCAGTTTTTGTTGTATATAAATCCGACAATTGTTTCGTGAGTCATGATGGTTTTCCTGACGCCCTGTGCAATCTGGCCACGCCTTCCGTTTTGCGCCATGCGGAGAAAATGCACACAGCATTCTTTTACTTCTTGCCATATTATTTCATGTTTCTGTTGTTTTTCCTATTGTTTTCTCCTACCCTGTATCTACTATCGATACTTTTTGTTCGGATCGTGTTTGTTGTTGTGTTACTGGTTTAACTTGGTGAAGTTTGTTGTGAGTGAAGTACGTATTGCTTTATATTTTTGTTGGTCGCGCGTGTTTTCTTAAAAATGCCGCGAATAAATAAATTCTCGCCTAAATTAAAATTCAGAGGAAATAAATACATAAAGATAAATGAGGTTAGTGGGTCAAAGGAGCAGAGAATGTTAGACATAAAGAAAATCAGCACATCAAGAAATAAACTGCCGTGTCTTCAACCGTCAAATTTGGTGTTTATGATGCTATTTTATGAATCAATGATGGTGTAACTAGAAAATTGGATTTTTTTTTTTTGTTTTGAATGATTGGGCATACAATCTAGCGGAAATGCTGCAAAATCCTTGGTGCAAATAGATAAAGAGAGAATCCGCAAAGCCGATATTGCTAATTTAAAATGCACAAAAGAAGCTAGACGGAAAAGAAGAGGGACCAAGAGAAGAAAAGAAGATCAGTATAATTCAGATGATGCTAAATATGTTGCAGGAAAATATTAGTGGTAAGTAATTCTCATCCATAACTGTACTAGAATTGCAATTTTAAACTTTAAATTGATTTTTCTCAAAACGACATTTAAAAAAAAAATTTTTTTTTTTACTTTCAGATACCATTATTTGATAAACTAATGGGGTTAGAAAGATGAAATTTGGTCTTTTTGTACTGAAGATGGTAATAAATCATTACAAGTAAATTGAGAACCACAAAACAATCATCAACTGTTTTATAATAATTAATGTACTAAAAAAGTTAAATTTTACAGGTAAAAGAAAAATGTTCAAATGTTTGTAGAGTCTATGGGACTTAACTACGGGGTCATCAGTCCCTAAACTTACAAACTACTTATCAACTAGTTACTCCTAAAGACGGCACAAATATCCATGCCCGAAGGGGGATTCGAACCCCCGACCGTAGTGGCCGTGCAGACCATGACTGGAGCGCCTCAGTCCCCTCGGCCAACAGGTAAAAGAATAAAAAAAATCTTCAAAACAATTAGAGTAATTATGTTCATTTTACTTGTAAATTGAGACACATATGTTATATATATGCAGTAAAAATTTCGTTGTTTATCACTTCTAGTTCCCTTGAGAAGTGTACCAATTCAAAGGGTAAAATAGCATTGAGAGAATAGGGTTAAATTGCCTTCCGTCTCCCCTTCAATACAAAATTGTTCTGAAAAGAAGTGACGTAAGAAACCACAAATGAAACTGACATTTGTCACTCACAAATACGGTGTAAACCGTAAGCTTACTTCAGAAATGCGGCAAACGCATACTGGGTCCTTTCTTCTTACATATGCTTTACGTATCTGCAAACAAACACTGTTAGCCTAGAGAAAATCAGTCAGGTGCAGTTGTTCCTTTGAGCTAAGAGCTTTGGCTCATATTTTCACTGCGAGTTACAACGTAACAAAATATTTTGCTGCGCCATTGGCTCTTATGACTTACTGGTAATTTTAGATGTACGTAATTATTCAAAAGAAAAGCCTTGTACAGCTTTGAAAGGCGAGCACATTTTTACGCCTGTTTCCGCTTACATTGTGAAGAAGTATTAAAAAAAATGTGCTTTCTCTCTGCGGGTAACCCTAATCCTCGCCTCGGCGCGGCGTTTAAAATTCAGCGAAATTTGTGGCAATACTGCGTGATAAACGAGCGAGAATTTCAGGCCTCCCACCGCGCCGCTCTGCTAAGCTAAGGACCGAGGCGAGCGTCGAGAAATTAAACGCCCGCGCAAACATTGGCCATAAATTACCCCAAGGCCTTAAAACACAGCAACACACAGGGCAAGTGGCGTCTGGCGTGCTCTACTCGGGCACAAACGGGTTCAGGAAACATCGTCCATGTGAAACTCAGCTTGCCCTTTTCTCACACGACATCTTGCGAGCCATGGACGAGGGGCAACAGGCGGATTGTGTTTCTTTCTCGACTTCAAAAAGGCGTTCGACGCGGTGCCACGCTGCAGACTGCTAACGAAGATACGAGATTACGGAGTAGGTTCACAGATTTGTGACTGGCTGGAAGACTTCCTAAGTAATAGAACGCAGTACGTTGGTCTCGACGGCGAGTGTTCATCCGAGACGAGTGTATCGTCAGGCGTGCCCCAGGGGTGTGTGATAGGACCGCTATTATTTTCTACCTATATAAATGATCTGATGGACAGAGTAAGTTGCAATTTGCGGCTGTTTGCTGATGATGCTGTGGTGTATGGGAGGGTGTCGTCTTTAACTGTAATAGCATACAGGATGACTTAGACAAAATTTCTGGTTGGTGCGAAGAATGGCAGCTAGCTCTCAATGTAGAAAAATGTAAGGTGATGCGCATGAGTAGGAAAAAGAATCCCATAGTGTTCGAATACAGCATTAGTAGTGAGCTTCTTGATGCTGTCGCGTCGTTCAAATATCTAGGCGTAACATTGCGTAGCGATATGAAATGGAACGAACATGTAAGGACTGTTGTGAGTAAGGCGGACAGCCGACTTCGGTTTATTGGGAGAATTTTGGGAAGATGTACTTCACCTGTAAAGGAGACCGCGTATAAAACGCTTGTACGACCACGTCTCGAGTATTGCTCAAGTGATTGGGACCCGCAGCAGATCAGTTTAAAGGAAGACATAGAGGCGGTTCAGAGACGAGCAGCTAGGTTTCACAAATGAGCGAGTGTTACAGAAATGCTCCAGGAACTCATATGGGAATGCTGGAAGAAAGACGACGTTACTTGAAGGTGACTGTAGAACGATCTTCCAGCTGCCTACTTACATTTCGCGTAAAGATCACAAAGACAAGATAAGAGAAATTAGTGCTCTTACGGAGGCATATAGACATTCTTTTTTTCCTCGTTCCATTTGGGAGTGGAACAGGAAAGGAAGTGCCTAGTAGTGGTACAGTATACCCTCCGCCACGCACCTTACGGTGTATATATGTAGTTGGAGAACAGAAGATGAAAGAAACAGAAGAAGCGAGAGAATGAAGTGGTAGTGGAAAGAATGAATACGTGAAAAACAAGCCACACGTGTTGCTGTTCAAAATCAAATGTTCAAATGTTTGTGAAGTTTATGGGACTTAACTGCGGGTGTGATCAGTCCCTAAACTTACAAACTACTTATAAACTATTACTTAAATAACCGACGTTTCGGCGAACGTTACAGTGGACTTCTTCAGGGTATACCAATGTGAGCTGGTTGTTACTAGGCTGGTACTAGGATGCTGAGGTGGAGGGAGTGGGGGTTAGTCTTGGCCTATTGGTTCTTGCATAGCGAGACATGATTGGTGTTCATCGGCGAATTGGGTGAGGGCTTCCGTTTCTCTCCTGCTTGCTGGTGACGCTCGCGTGTTGAGTTGTCAGTGCGGACTATGTCGCTGTGATGGCTGGTAGCCGAGAGGGGGCAAGCCCGAGTCCATCTTCTCTGTTCATGTTATTAGGGTGTTTTACAATTTCGATGGCTTCCCTTATCTTGCGTTTAACCATCCCTGGTTGCTTGGCGAGTATTCTGGTATCGTTAAATTTTATCTTTTTGCTGGTGTTGGGCTACTGCAGATTTATTGTGTTGGCGTAATCGAATGTAGCGTTCACGTTCACGTATGCGTATTGCCACTGCCCTCCCTGTCTCACCTATGTATACACTTCCCCACACTCGCATTCCACCTTGTATACTCCTGTTGCGTGTAGTGCCTCTATCTTGTCCTTTGTGGAGCCCAGTACGTCCTTGATCTTATGACTACTATAGAAGGAAGGCTGGACTCCTACCCGGCGAAGATGTTTAGCAATCCGATGTGTGACGTTTTTTTACATACGGTAAGCGTGCTGCTGGCTGCTTTTTATTCACTTCCTGCCTGCTGCTGTTTCTTTTATTTGTGTCCATGGCGGTGTGAATCACTCTATGGTAGTAGCCATTTGCCAGATATGTTGTTTCTAGTTTGTTGAGCTCAGCTGTTTTGTTGTCTTCATCACTTAGTCGCTGCGCGCGAATCGTCAGTGAGCGGATAACAGAGTTTTTCTGTGCTGTGTGGTGGTTTGATTGAGCGTGCAAGTACCTTTCGGTATGTGTAGGCTTTCGATATCCCCTGTGCCCACGATAAAGTTTAGCGATGTCAGAATACTAGCCAAGCAACCAGGGATGGTTAAACGCAAGATAAGCAAAGCCATCGAAATTGTAAAACACCCTAATAACTTTGTCTATCATAATAAGACTTATAGTTGTATCAATTATTGTAAACCATCAACCAAAACCTTTTTAAAAGACAAAATGCAAAAACGATGAAAATGTAACATTATTGTATAAAAGTGTATCATGTTTCCCATTGCAATGGGGAAATCTGTTTATGTAATGTGTATGTTGTGATTATGTAATTGAATAAAAGAAGACGGTGTGTGTATTGTACATTGATGTTTTATTGCGATTTTAGGAAATGAGGCGCCATTAAAATATTTTGCCCAGGGGGCCAAATTTGTTCGGACCGACCCTGTTGGTATGAAGTCCGGTATTTTATTACCCGCTCTACACACTCCTGCAAACAGATTGTGTCAAAACGCATTTTAAAACCTTCAGATAGAGCGCTGAAAAGTAGCCGATGCAACAAATAGCATTTCGTCCTCTAGTGTCATTGAATCAAACTGCATTAAGTCCACCTGTTGCCTTTGTTTTGTTTGATTAAGCTATGTTGGCTGCAATGTAATACTCGTGAACTAACTCGAAACCATTATACTGGCCAACAATGACCAGTTAATATTCGTTCTCAGTATTACAGAATTGTTGTGTATCAACGTTTATCATTCTGCCTGTTAGACTTCAGACATAAGGCGTGAAAACGTTGTGCTAAGATCAGCACACCTGATGATGGCAACATGGTCGATTGCCGAAATATTGCGTCCTATGCGTACACACAACAGGCTGTTCACCTGAGACTTGTTTCAACAGTTTTGCAATTTCGTAGCTATTTTTGGTAGTGAAGGGATTACTCACAAAGTGTGTATTTTTGTGATAATAAAATATATGTTGGATCGACAATGTAAAGAGGTTTAGCAAGGATTATCATATATGTAGAAGTTTGCATAATAATGGTTTGATTTTTGAATTCTTAATCATCATCATCATCATCATCATCATCATCATCATTAGAGACTGATTATGCCTTTCAGCGTTCAGTCTGGAGCATAGTACTTCTAATAAAACTCCTCCATGATCCCCTATTCGATGCTAACATTGATGCCTCGTCTGATGTTATGCCTTTTACTTCAAAATCATTCTGCACCGAATCTAAGTACTTTCTTCTTGGTCTACCTCGACTCCTCTTACCCTCCGCTGCCGAGCTCATGAGTCTCTTAGGTAACCTTGCTTCTCCCATGCGTGTAACATGACCCCACCATCTCAGTCTGTTCGCTCAAACTGCTTCATCTATGGTGTTCATTCCCAGTTTTTCTTTGTTTTCCTCATTATGGACACCCTGCTGCCATTGTTCCCATCTATTAGTACCTGCAATCATTCTTTCTACTTTCATATCTGTAACCTCTACCTTATGAATAAGGTAACCTGTATCCACCCAACTTTCACTCCCATACAACAAAGTTGGTCGAAAGATAGAGCGGTGCACTGCTAACTTAGTCTTGGTACTGACTTCCTTCTTGCAGAAGAGAGTAGATCTTAGCTGAGCACTCACTGCATTAGCTTTGCTGGACCTCGATTCCAGTTCTTTCACTATGTTGCCATCCTGTGAGAAAATACATCCCAGGTACTTGAAACTGCCTACCTGTTCTGACTTTGTTCCTCCTATTTGGCACTCAATCCGTTTAAATCTCTTTCCCACAGACATTATATTTGTTTTGGAGATGCTGATCTTCATATCATAATACTTGCACCTCTGATAGAGCTCTGAAATATCAGTTTGCAACCGTTAGTAGCACTACTAGCTTAAACCCGAGGCTCCGCTCGCGTGTTGGTTGATTATGATACATAAGCTATCTTCTATAGTAGTCACAAGATCCAGGACGTACTGGGCTCCACAAAGGACAATATACAGGCACTACACGCAGCAGGAGTATACAAGGTGGAATGCGAGTGTGGGGAAGTATACATGGGTGAGACAGGGAGGTCAGTGGCAATGCGCATGCGCGAACATGAACGATTCATTCGATTAGGCCAACGCAATAAATGTGCAGAAGAAGAAAATTTTAATTATAATTTCCCTGTATATAGTGAAGGACAAAACCCTCGAGATCTCTTTAACCTCTGAGGACTTCACTACGTTGATAACGACATGCTGCTTTCTGCCAGCTAGGAACGCCAGAATCCCCTCAGACAGCTGGTGCTATATTCGACACGCCGTCACTTTGTCCCCCAGGCGTCTGTTAGGCCGGTATTACACTATCAAATTATTGGTCAAAGAATTGGACGAAAACTTTGGATGAAATATTGGTCATATTTTTTGACAAAGAAATTGGATGAAACGCAAAAGGGGGTATTACACTATCATCCAATATTTTGTCAAATTTGCTTCAGAATGGCGGTGTTATGCTCAGCTGTTGTTTATACTACAGTTGCGTTGTGTCTGCATTTAGAAGAGAAGGAGGGAAAAAAGAAAAGGAAAGACACTTTGATGAAACCGTGGGTGTCAGAGCGAGATAAATAAAATTTGTTACGGGACCGGGAGGATTTTTCTTTTTTATTCCGTCGGCAGAACAGCCAGGCCGTTCACTGCTAATTATTTTGTCGCTCTTCATCCTTCACAGTTTGCAATAGAGTAACAAAAAGGCTGACTCAAACAGTGTATACGAATAAGATTGTTAAGTTGATAAAGCAAGTTTCATTAAATAACGTTTTAAATGGAAAATGTGAGCACTGACAAAGAGGATAATAAATTATTTATGACGTTATTAACAATGTAAGGGTGGGAAACATTGCTGATAAAGTAAATAGGCTCTACTTATTTCCTTACAAAAATTGGCTGACGTATTTATATGTACATAGATTCGCTTGCAAACAGATGTCGATGTTTTGAAAGTTGTTCAGAACTTAGCACACCACATTACCAAAATCATACATTCTAAAATCTGCTTCGGCTGTATTAAGATTTAGGGGTATTACTTAAATTCCGATAGTATATAATGACTTTTTTACATCGCGGATTGTAACTCAACCTCACTTTTGCCGCAGGGTATTGGGCTACTCGAATTGACGTGACGGACAGTGTGAACTGGCCTTGTCACCTGTTATACAACGCCCCATCTGATTTTTAAATTTTTTTGTTGCTAGAAAACAGTACACAAACATTCCACTACTAGCCATATTTACGAATACGAACGTTATGTCCAAGTAATGTCAGATATTTAACCTCCAAATAAAACAGCTGTAGTGGCAAGGAAGCTGTATACTACTAGCGCTCCAAGCGGAGGAAACAGAAGACGAGCGATTTCTTTGATCAAATCTAGGCCGAGGCCGAGATTGTACGAAATATTGGACGATATTCGCATTACACTACGTCCAATTTTTCTTTGTCCAATTCTTTGACAAATAATTTGATAGTGTAATACCGGCCTTAGACACGGCCTGCTACTCATCCATCAGGCAGTGGGCAGCCAGCGGGCACCTGTGCAGACGGCTGGCTCCCTCCGCTCCCTCCAGTGTCTGCAGTGCAGCCTTAATGCGCCTCGAGAGCGTTCCCGTGTCCGCGACCGCCATGGGGACCACCGCCCCCTCCCTTCCCTGTGCCCCAGGCGACCGCTAGCTGCCTGCCACTGTACAGTACAGTACAGTACAGTACAGCTGCCCCTGCCCTTGTTCACTGACCGATCGCCCATCGGCAAGTTACAGCCGATGACGGATCCATTACCGTGCTCTCACTACGGCACTTAGCCTGCTGCCGCGCGGTACGGCCTAGCTCCTCTGCGACGTTCCATTCAAAATGGAACACCAGAGAAAAGTTCCGATACTCTGCAGATCACATTTAAGTGCCTGGCAGAGGGTTCATCGAACCACCTCTATACTATTTACCTCCCATTCCATTCTCCAATAGCTCGCGGGAAGAAAGAACACCTGAATCTCTCGTTCGAGCTCTGATTTCTCACATGTTATCCAAAAATGTTCAAATGTTTGTAAAGCTGATGGAACGTAACTACGGGGTCATCAGTCCCTAGCCGGCCGCGGTGGCCGAGGTGACTGAGGCGCTCCAGTCACGGTCAGCACGGCCACTACGGTCGGGGGTTCGAATCCCCCCTCGGGCATGGATATTTCTGCCGTCCTAGTTCGTAAGTAGTTCATAAGTAGTTTGTAAGTTTAGGGACTGATGACCCCGTAGTTAAGTCCCATAAGCTTTACAAACATTTGAACATTTTTTTTCATCAGTCCCTAAACTTACAAACTACTTATCAACTACTTACGAACTAGGACCGCACAAATATCCATGCCCGAGGCGGGATTCGAACCCCCGACCGTAGTGGCAGTTGAGACCGTGACTGAAGCGCCTCAGTCCCCTCGGCCACCGCGGCCAGCCATATTCCGATGATCATTTCTACCTATGTAAGTGGGAGTAAACAATATGTTTTCGCACTCGGAGGAGAATGTTGGCGATTGTAGTTTCGTAAGTAGTCCACGCCACAGCGATAAACGCGAAGATTCCCATCCCAGATCCTGTATCATTTCCGTGACGCTGTCTCCCCTGTATCGTGTCAATACGAAACGAGCTGCCCTTCTTTGGACTTTTTTGATGTCCTCCGTCAAATCTACCTGATAAGTATCCCACTCTGGGCAGCAATACTCCAAAAATGGACGGACAACCGTAGTGTATGCAGTCTCGTTAGTAGTACTGTTCCATCTTTTAAGGGTTCTGACAATAAAACGCTGCTTCGCCTTTCCCACGATATTACTTCCTTTCCTTTCCAGTTTGAGCCTGAAGTAATAGTAATTCCTAGGTATCTTGTGGACTTTACGACGTTCACATCTGATTGCTGTATCTTGTAAACAAAGTTTAATGGATTTCTTTACATACTCATAATATCTACATGTACATCTACATCTACATGGGATACTCTGCAAATCACATTTAAGTGCCTGCCAGAGGGGTCATCGAACCACCTTTACAACATTACATTCCATTTTCGAAAAGCCCGCGGCAAGAAAGAACATCTGAATCTCTCCATTCTAGCTCTGATTTCTCGTATTTTATTCTAACGAGAAGATTAACGAGAGATGGACGAACCGGCCCTAAATGGTCGCTTCTGAGACGTTAAGCAGTGCAGAAGTCTTGGTCCCAGATGCTTCCACGACCTGTACTTACCTAGTTGGCTTCTTTGAAAGCCTGAGACGTCATTCATTTGTAGGGAGTGAAAGTTGGGTGGATACAGGTTACCTTATCCATAAGGTACAGGTGACTGATATTAAAGTAGCAAGAATGATTGCAGGTACTAATAGATGGGAACAATGGCAGGAGGGTGTCGGTAATGAGGAAGTCACGTAATGGAGAAGTGCTATGAGTGGAATAGGGAGTTGTATCTATGGCCGGCCGCGGTGGCCGAGGGGACTGAGGCGCTCCAGACACGGTCTGCACGGCCATTACGGTCGGGGGTTCGAATCCCCCCTCGGGCATGGATATTTGTGCTGTCCTTAGTCTTAGCTAGTTCATAAGTAGTATGTAAGCTTATGGACTGATGGCCCCGTAGTTAAGTCCCATAGGTTCTACAAACATTTGAACATTTTTGTATCTATGTTTTACAGGTCTAGGGCTTATTTATGATCATGCTCCTAGAAAGAAGCAGTTGTCAATTCTGCAAGATTATGGAATAGGAGGCAAACTTTTGCAGGCAATTTTGAAATTATCTTTAAAGTATGTTCCAAGCTGCTAAGTACCCTCATACTCAAACAGTGTATCAATAAAGTCTCGTCGGCAGCTTTTTGCGATTCCTATTGTTTATTACGTCATATCTCGTGAACCATGCGTCGTACGTGATTCTTAACCGGGCAGCAACTGTTACCTCACGGTAAGGAATATGTGTATCAAATTTGGTTGAAATCGATCCAGTGATCAGGCGGAAATGTGTAACATTGTCACGTGACGTAGCACTTTTGCTCGCATCTCCTTTATGACGTCATATCTCGTAAACTATGTTTTATACTTGATCCTTACGACGACCGTCCTCTTGTATTGATGGTTAGGTGTGCAGAGTTACATAAAGATTGACTCAAAACTGTAGATGTGTATGCATTACGTACTTACATCTACAACTACATTGGATACCCTGCAAATCACATTTAAGTATCTTGCAGAGGTTTCATCGAACCACCTTTATACTATTTATCTCCCATTCCATTCTCCAATAGCGCGCGAGAAAAAAACAACACCTGAATCTCTCCGTTCGAGCTCTGATTACTCGTATTTTATTCTGATGATCATTTCTACCTATGTAAGTGGCAGTCAACAATATTTTTTCGCATTCGGAGGACAATGTTGGCGATTGTAGTTTCGAACATGGCAACGGCCGCATAACCAAAGCGTCGTCGTTCTAAAAATTTTCAGCAGCTGCAGGGAGATTAGATCCCGTAGTGAAAGTAGTTTACGTGCGTTCAGCTAGTGAGTAACAAAAACCGTCGTGATATAACGGTTATGATACACTACGGAAAATTTTAATAATTTATCTCTGTTTAAAATAAAAAATGATATGAAGATCAGCATCGCCAAAACGAAAGTAATGTCTGTGGGAAAGAGATTTAAACAGAATTGGGTGCCAAATAGGGGGAACAACGTTAGAATATGTAGACCTGGAATGTATTTTCTCACAGCATGGCAACATAGTGAAAGAACTGGAATCGAGGTGCAGCAAATCTAATACAGTGTGTGCTCAGCTAAGATCTACTCTCTTCTGCAAGAAGGAAGTCAGTACCAAGACTAAGCTAGTAGTGCACCGCTCTATCTTTCGACCAACTTTGTTGTATGGGAGTGAAAGTTGGGTGGATACAGGTTACCTTATTCATAAGGTAGAGGTTACAGATACGAAAGTAAAAAGAATGATTGCAGGTACTACAAGATGGGAACAATGGCAAGAGGTTGTCCATAATGAGGAAATCAAGGAAAAACTGGTAATGAACACCATAGATGAAGCAGTAAGAGCGAACAGACTGAGATGGTGGGGTCATGTTACACGCATGGGAGAAGGGAGGTTACCTAAGAGACTCATGAGCTCGGCAGCGGAGGGTAAGAGGAGTCGAGGTAGACCAAGAAGAAAGTACTTAGATTCGTTGCACAATGCTTTTGATCTAAAAGGCATAACATCAGACGAGACTTCAACGTTGGCATTGAATAGGGGATTATTGAGGAATTTTATTGGAAGTACTATGCTCCAGACTGAACGCTGAAACGCATAATCAGTCTCTAATGATGATGATGATGATTCCATTCTCGAATAGCGCACGGGAAGAAAGAACACCTGAATCTCTCCGTTCGAGCTCTCATTTCTCGTATTTTATTCTGATGGTCATTTCTACCTATGTAAGTGGCAGTCAACAATATATTTTCGCATTCGGAGGAGAATGTTGGCGATTGGAGTTTCGTAAGTAGCTCACGCCGCAGCGATAAGCGCCGTTGTAGTAATGATCCCCAGCCCAGATCCTGTATCATTTCCGTACGCTGTCTCACTTGTATCGTGACAGTACAAAACGAGCTGCCCTTCTCTGGACTCTTTCGATGTCCTCCGTCAAACCCACCTGATAAGGTATGTATAGTCTATGGGACTTAACTACGGGGTCATCAGTCACTAAACTTACAAACTACTTATGAACTAACTATGAACTAGGACCTCACAAATATCCATGCACGAGGGGGGATTCGAACCCCCGACCGTAGTGGCCGTGCAGACCGTGACTGGAGCGCCTTTGTTTCCTCGGCCACCGCGGCCGGCCAAGTGTAGTGTTTGCAGTCTCTTTAGTAGTCCTGTTGCATCTTCTAAGGGTTCTACCGATAAAACGCAAATTCTGGTTCGCCTTTTCCACGACATTATCTACGTGTTCTTTGTAGTTTAAGTCTGAAGCAATAGTAATTACTAGATATTTTGTGAAGTTTACGGTCTTCACATTTAATTGATTTACACCATATGATTTCTTATTTATAATGTTCTGCAGTTCGTTTTCATCTTCACATGAATTTACTAGACGATAAAAGACGGCGTCATTTGCAAACAACCTAAGAGACCTGCTCACATTTTCTCCAAAATCATTTCAGATAAGCAACAGCAGAGAACCAATAACATTACCCTGTACAACGACGGATGTCACCTCCTTTTTAGTCGATGCTTCACCATCGATTACTACGATCTGTGTCCTCTCTGACAGGAAATCCCCTGTGTTTTGTTGTCTTTGATGTGGTGTTCACTCAACAGACTGGTTTGATACAGCTCTCCACGCTACCCTGTCCTGTGCAAGCCTCTTCATCTGACAATACGTTCGGCAACCTACATCCTTTTGAATCATCCCTCAGTCTCCCTCTACGATTTTTACCGCACCATTAGTTATGTGATCTACCCATCTAATTTTCATTATTTGTCTGTAGCACCACATTTCGAAAGCTTCTATCATCTTTTTATCTGAACTCCTTATCGTCCACGTTTCACTACAATACAATGCTACAGTCCAGACAAATGCTTTCAGAATGGACTTCCTAACATTTAAATTAATATTGGATGTTAACAAGTTTCGCTTCTTTAGAAACTCTTTTCTTCCCATAGCCATTCTGCATTTTATATCCTCTTTACTTCAGCCATAAGAAGTTATCTTGCTACCCAAATAACAAAATTCATCTACTACTTTTATTGTCTCATTACCTAATCTAATTCCATCAGCATCGCCTGATTTTCTGACATTGCATTCCATTACCTTCGTTTTACTCTTCTTAATGTTCATCTTATACCTTCCTTTCAAGACACTGTCCATGCCATTCAATTGCTCTTCCAGATCTTTTGCGGTCTCTGACAGAATTACTATATCATCGGCAAACCGCAAACTTTTTATTTCTTCTCCCTGCACTTTAATGCCCTCTCCACATTTCTCCTTCCATTCCTTCACTGCCTGCTCAATGTACAGATTGAACAACATTGGGGAAAGGCTATCACCCTGTCTTACTTCCTTCCCAACCTCTGCGTCCCTTTCTTGCCCTTCGACTCTAATAACTGCAGTCCGGCTTTTGTATAGGTTGAATATAACTCTTCACTCCTTATATTTTACCCCTGATACCTTAAGAATTTGGAAAAGTGTATTCCAGTAGACATTGTCAAAAGCTTTCTCCAAATCGACAAATGCGAAAAACGTAGGTTTTCCTTTCCTTAGCCTATCTTCTAAGATAAGTCATAATGTGAGTATTGCCTCCTGTGTTCCTACATTTCTCCTAAATCCAAACTGATCTTTCCCGAGGTCGGATTCCACAAGTTTTTATATTCGTCTGTAAATAATTCTTGTTAGTATTTTGCAACCATGACTTATTAAACGGATAGTTCTGTAATTTTCACACTTGTCTGCACTTGCATACTTTGGAATCTGAATTACAATATTCTTCTTGAAGTCGTAGAGTATTTCCCCTGTCTCATACATCTTGCATACCAGGTGATACAATTTTTTCACGACTGGCTCTCCTAACGACATCAGCAATTCAGACGGAATATCATCTACTCCTTGGGCCTTGTTTCGACTCAAGTCGTTCAGCGCTCTGTCAAATTCTTCTCGCAGTATCATATCTCCTATCTCATCTTCCTCCACTTCGTCTTCCACTTCTAGAATACTGCCTTCAAGTTTATTTCCTTTGTATAGGCCCTCTATGTATATGGAGTCCTTCCACAGTTCACCTTTCCCCTCGTTGCTTAGTATTGGATTTCCGTCTGAGTTCTTGATATTCATACAGCTGCTTTTCTTGTCTCCAAGTATCTCTTTTATTTACCTGTAGGCGGTATCTATCTTTCCCCTAGTTATGCATTCTTCTATGGTTCTGCCAGTTTGCACTTCCTGTCAATCTCATTTTTCAGACGTTTGTACTCCCTTTTTCCTGTTTCACTTGCTGAATTTTTATATTTTCTCCTCTCATCAATTAAGTTCAGTATATCCTGTGTTATCCGGGCATTTCTGTTGGGCCTTGTTCTTCTGCCTATATGGTCCTCTGCTGCCTTCACTACCCTATCTCTCAGAGCTACCCATTCTTCTTCTACTGTATTACTTTCCCCAGTTGCAACCAATCCTTGCCTAATGCTTCCTCTGAAACTCTCAACCACCTCTGATTCCTTCAATTTGTCCAGGTTCCATCTCCTAACTTTTATACCTTTCTGGAGTCTCTTAAGTTTTAATTTGCAGTTCGTAACCAATAAGTTATGATCAGAGTCAATTTCTGCCCCTGGATATGTCTTACAGTTTCAAATCTGGTTTCTAAATCTATTGTTTACCATTACAAAGTCAATCTGGTACCTTCCAGTGCCTCCCGGTCTCTTCCACGTATACAATCTTCCTTCATGATGATTAAACCAAGGGTTGGTGACCATTAAATTGTGCTCTGGGCAAATTCAACTGAGCGATCTCCTCTTTCATTCCTTTTTCCCAGTCCATATTCACCTACTAAATTTGTTTCTCTTCCCTTTTCTACTACCGATTTCCAGTCCACCATCACAATCAAGTTTTCGTCTCCCTTTACTTTTTGAATGATTTCTTTTATCTCCTCATACATTTTTTCGGTATCCTCATCATCGGCCGTGCTAGATGGCATACAAACTTGCACTACTGTGGTCGGTGTTGGCTTCGTGTCTATCTTTACTACGATAATGCGTTCACTATGCTGTTCATAGTAACTTACCCGCATTCCTATTTTCTTATTCATTATCAGACCTACTCCTGCGTTACCACCAATTGATTTTGTATTTATAATCCTGTACTCACCTGACCAGAAATCCTGTTCATCCCGCCACCGAACTTCACTAATACCTACCATATCTAACTTTAACCTATCCATCTCCCTTTTTAAATTTTCTAGCTTACCTACGCGATTCCACGCTCCGACCCGTAGAATGCCTGTTTTGTTTTTCTTGATGACGACATCCTCCTGAGTAGTCCCCGCCCGGAGATCCGAATGGGGGAATATTTTACCTCCGGAATATTTTACCTGAGAGGATGCCATCATCATATGTTCATACAGTAGAACTGCATGTCCGCGGGAAAAGTAACGGCTGTAGTTTCCCCTTGCTTTCAGCCGTTCGCAGTAGCTGTGTGGCAAAGCCACATTAGCTGATGTTACAAGGCCAGCTCAGTCAATCATCCAGACTGTTGCCCCTGTAACTACTGAAAAGGCTGCTGCCCCTCTTCAGGAACCACACGTTTGTCTGACCTCTCCACAGATACCCCTCCGCTGTGGTTGCACCTACGGTACGGCTATCTGTATCGTTGAGGCACGCAAGCCACCCCACCTCGGCAATGTCTGTGGTTCATGGGGGTGGCAGAGATATTAAAATAACAGTTTCAAGATGTAAAAGTTAGAAATAGATTATGTTTGTCAAAGCTAAACTCAAATTAATTTTTGCTGTTTGTTGAAATATGGTCAGAGGTAATTTACGACGTTGAGCACAAAGATATTATCACAATAGCAGAGTGTAATCATATCGTCCATAATTTTTTTATTTATATTGTTATATTTTTTTCCGAAATGTTTACAAATCTCACGAAACTCTAGGAAAACCTAAAATGAGCCGTATAACCGGCCAGTGTGATTTTTTTAGGACCGAAAACAACGTAGTTTCGTTAACTCAGGCATAGATCGGAAAGTATTGAAACTAAAATATTAAAAAAAATGAAGGCACTATTTGTTTATGAAATCAATTTTAAATGGAATAGAATTCCATATTGTTCGGCATTTTATCTAAAAACAGTATCTGTAAACAGTTTTATGGTCTATTAGATAGCTGTAAGAAAAGTAAAATGTGAAGAAAAAGTAACTGGAATTCAGTTAAGAAGGAAACGTGCAAACTAAACAATCATAAAATGCATGGCCTTTGCAGTTAACCTGGCAATAATCTACATCTACATCGAGATAGATACTCTGCAAATCACATTAAAGTGCCTGCCAGAGGGTTCATTAACCACTTTTATAACCTTTCTCTACCGTTCCATTCTGTAATAGCGCGCGGGAAGAAAGAACACCTAAATCGTTCCGTTTTCGATCTGATTTCTCTTATTTTATTGGGATGGTCATGTCTCCCTAAGTAGGTGGGTGCTAGCAAAATATTTTCACATTCATAACTAAAAGTCGGTGATTGAAACTTCGCAAACAGATCACGCTGCAAGGAATAACGTATTTCTTTTAATGATTTCCACCCCAATTCGTGCAACATTTCCGTGACGCTTCCCCCCCCCCCCCCGTAACGTGATAAAACAAAACGAGATGCCTTTCTCTGAACCTTCTCAGTATCTTCCGTAAGTCCCACCTGGTGAGGGTCCCACAAGGGGCAACAGTACTCCAGGAGAGGACGCACAAGTGTGATGTAGGCAGTCTCTTTGGTGGAGCTGGTGCATCTTCGAAGCGTTCTGCCAATGATACGTAACCTTTGGTTCGCCTTCCCCACAATATTTTCTACGTGTTCTCTCCAGTGTAAGTTGTTCGTAATTGTAAGTCCTAGGTATTTGGTAGAATTTACGACCTTAAGGATTGACTGATATATCGTGTAATTGAAGTTCAGCGGATTTGTTTTAGTGGTCATGTGTATTATTTCGCACTTTCCTTTATTTAGTGTCAATTTCCAATTTTCGCACCATATAGAAATTTTGTCTAAATCGCTTTGCAGTTGCTTTTGATCCTCTGTTGACTTCACTAACCGATAAACGACAGCATCATCCGCGAACAGTCTAAGGGAGCTATTCAGATTGACTCCTAAATCGTTTATAAACACGAGGAAGAGTAGGAGACCTATAACGCTTCCCTGAGGAACGCCAGATATCACTTTTGTTTTACTCGACGACTTACCGTCAATTACAACGAACTGTGTCCTTTCTGATAGGAAATCGTGAATCCAACCGCACAATTGGGAAGATATTCCATAAGCACGCGATTTCATTAGAGGCCGCTTGTGAGGTAAATCAGCAATAATTTCGAAAAAGATGTCCGAACAGCACACACAAATACACACACACTCGTACATATGTATAACATTGGCATATCCAGAACAGCTGTGTGTTTCTGGAGATATATCACGACCCGCAAAGCGAAAGATGAGATGACAAACATTATCAAATCTACTTAATTGCTTTTGAACAGACTGTATAGGGTTCGGTTTCATTAGAAACATGTTTCAAAAACTTGTTTTGATGGAGTGTAGAGCAATTCACACCGAAGAAGTGTAGTAGGCTACGATTTGAAGAAATGGTTCTGCATTGAAGAATTTATTAATTTACAGATTGATATTACAGTAATAAAAGGAAATAGCTATTCGCGATGCGATGCCACTTTACTATGCAATACTGTACAGTGCGTCTTGTAAAAACTATCTCATGTCCTAGTGCACTTCCCACCTCTCGATTTTATCTCGAAAATCCAGTACTGCATTTCATTCGTACCACGTTCAGAAAATGAACCTGCTTCAAATAACAGCGGAGCAGTGAAGTAATAATTTCTCTTTTGTCTAGGGCTTTAGTAGCACTGCATTCCATTTCGCGTTTACATATTCCCTTTTTTGTGGTTCCGCAGAGTGTTTCATTTTCCTAACTCACCTTTTTCGCTCGCCTCCCTCACTACTTCTATAGAGCGAACATGCGGCAAATTAAATATGCAGCAGGCGTGCGGGGTTTATTACACATTGTTTCTGCTGGAAACACGTCTGCGGTTCTCTTTCAATTGACAGAAAAAAGCGAGGGAGTACTTTAAAACAAAAAAAAGCTGAAGAGCTGCTACAGGAATACTTCGTTTAGAATCGGACAAAATACCACTGAAACAAAAGCGGAGAGAGAGAATTGGCACTTTTTCATTAAGCAAATAAAAACTTGCATCATAACGGTCGAAATGCCCAAGTAAAATGGAGCCACGTGAATTCCATTATATTACCGTACCTTGTGCTTAATACCTACGACCGACATTTCTGTTACATGAAGTTATTGATAACACTGAAGGAATTTCGATGCATCCAAACGAATTTCCAACTGGCTGAAGTTCAGTTTCCCAATAATTTTCGGATAACCTACATAAAAAGTAAATGGAATGAAGGAAAGCATTCTACTGTATACGTTGTAATTTCTTAGTAATTGCCTAATTATCTACCAAGATATCATAAAAGACTGGAAGAAGGAGGTAAGCCCAGGGATAGAAGCAAATTAGGAGACAGTAGTAAAAATATTTTGTCGCCTTACGTCGTTAGTGTTCTACAAGAAACGGAAATTAGCGGTTTATTTAAAACTAGCTTAAACCCGCGCCTTCGCTTGCGCGTTGGTTGATTATGATAGATAATGCGCGAAATGTCAAGTCAATTTTATTTAAAGAGATATATTAAAAGAAATTTCTTTTTTACTGTTGTATTTATTTATTCTTTTATTTCCTTATTTGCATGCTTATCCCTACAGAAAAAGAGCTGAAGACATTGTAGCACGCAATGACCAATGGCATAACGTTTCGCTGTATGTAACCTCCTTGCTATAGAGTCGCAAACGTCATCGCTGGCCTTCAGTGCGAATTTTTTTAATAATATGAAGACTTTTAACCAACATATCTTCCACCCCCTTACAGCTATCGGCATGGAACTGCTATGGTGTACAACGGGAGACTTCGGACAACAATTACACATAGACCATTCGTCTGCGTTCTGTGGTTTTCGCCGCAGAGCGAAGTATTCACACACACACACACACACACACACACACACACACACACACACACACACGTAGAATTTTATATATACTGATAACCTTCCATCTCAATATACTCCACCCTTTTATCATTATCAACCCTCTATCAAAGAGTAATTATTGTTCCGCATTTCGCGTTAAATTCTTCAAATTACTAAATATCTATCAGATCGCTATAAAACCGTGCCTAAAACCTTCCTCAGGTATAAATTAGTAACTGTACAAATATTTAAGTCTCGGCGACTTGTCGATCGGACGTGATAAGTGTACACCGAACAGACATTCACAGTAATATATATATCGCCATAAAACCATGCCTAAAGCCTTCCCCGGGTAGACATTAGTAACTGTACAAATTTTTAGCTCTTTATGTCTTGTGGTTCAGACGTGATAAACGTACACCGGACAGACATTCACATTTATAGGTATAGATTAGAATCATTTCCAAATAAATACATCTTAGATATACCAATCTTGTATCCAATGTGTAGTGTCTCTGACGTAAATATATCTTAAATATGTCATTTTGTTCGCATTTTATGCACGGGCATACCGTACATCTGATTACGCTAAAACTTTTGTCAACTCTTTGCTTGCACTAACGCAAAGGTTATAGTAATATTAACTTCGTATGGTGCTCGGTGGAGGGTGCTCTACAATTAGTTAATTCCTTTCCTACGCCTTCACACTGAATTTGCTGGACGGATGTGGATGAAATTTAACCCTTCAGACATTGCGTCCAATATGTTGGTCACCGAGTTTTTATTAATTTTACAACATTATACGATTTCGCTTTACTTTGACACTAAGTGCCTTGTTTACTGGACATCTGTCACTTTTACTTTCGTGCTTCTTGCTGCCATCTGTGACCAGAATGGCGAGTTACAATGAAAAACTTGTGAACGTGGCGGACCAGTGTTGCCAACCGTAGGGACATGACCTTCGCGTAGAGACTTTTGACTCTTTTTTTCCAAACAGTAGGGATAGATTTGCAAAACGTATGGACATTCCTCGGTGACAAAATAGGATGAAAGTACCTTTTTCTATATTCACAACAATAACAATTAATTGTACAATAATGTTAATGAAGGGAAGGTCAATCTATACGTAGGCATGTGTTTTATTTTCTTTTTGATTTATTTCTTACTTAGATATATATATATATATATATATATATATATATATATATATATATATATATATTTTAGAAATCAATTAGGTGTATAGGGACTTTTATGGTGAAGGTAGGGATTTTTGACACGTCATGTAGGGACATGGCTGGAAAAGAGTTGGCAACACTGTGGCGGACCCCTTGCGGAGTGTGTCGGACTGGATACCAGTAGTTGAAATTATATATATTGCTGTTCGATTGTCTCGCTAAAACTCTAGAACGGCTGAACCTGTTTGGCTTATTTTAGTCCTGAAATATTCGTGTAAGTCTAGGGAAGGTTTAAACGGTGATGAAATATGGATAAGTTGCCCGGAAAAGAGGAAAACTGGGAAAAAACTGAAACAGCTTTTTCCAGTGAGCTGTCAATACCGATCGTCCAATCCGATAAAATTTTGTACATTTTATGTTGAAAGGAAGCGGAAGGTCCTCATCAAATAAAAATTTTGGAAAAGTCGCCCGGAAAGTAGGAAAATTTAGGAAAAACAGACAGCGATTTTTTTGTGTGAATAAAAATCAATTTCCGCATTGTTGTAAGAGCATCACTTGAGTGCGGCTTGACAGGATGAGGTTTGTATGAAATAAATGTTTTTGAAAATATACCGGAATATTGGAAAATTTGAGAAAAACTGAAAGTGCGTGTTTGACTCAATTCAGCACTATAACTGCCTATTCGCACGACTTAGAGGGGTAGTTCATTTTTTGTTTTGTTCATTATGGTCTTGGAACAGTTTTCAGTAAAAACAAATAGGGACATATATACATGTGGCGTCTGTTCCGAAAGAACAGACGTCACTTCTGATCCTGCAGTTGTTATTATTCAACATTCATAGAATATATGACATCAACTGCGATTGGGCAAAGCTGAAAATGTGCACCCAGCCGGGATTCGAACCCGGGTCTCCTGCTGTAGGGGTCAGCGCAACTGCCTAGAAAGCAGGAGACCCGGGTTCGAATCCCGGCTGGGTGCACATTTTCAGCTTTGCCCAATCGCAGTTGATGTCATATATTCTATGAATGTTGAAATAGGGACAGTTGAAAAGGAAAGTCGCAAAATTCGAACCAAGTTCCTTTTTCAGTGTGTTTCTAAATGCACTCAACACTATAAGTTGAGAACCGTTCATCCGAGTGCGATGCAATTTTGATCATTTGACGTTCAACGAAAGATGAACACTGTTTTGAACTAAAAATTTGGTAAAGTTACCCGGAAAATTTGCGAGAAATTGAAAGAGCTTTTTTCACTGGGATATCAATATCATTCGTCTGATTGCGACAAAATTTTCCGTATTTGACGTTGAAAGCAAGAGTAACGTTCTTATGGAATATAAATTTGGAAAAGTTTCCCGGAAAATTGAAATATTCAGAAAAAATACAAAGATATTTTTCTATTAGATATCAGTACCATTCATCTGATTGCGATAAAATGTTGCACATTCGACGTTCAAAGTGAGACGAAGTTTTGAGTGAAGTAAACGTTTGGAATCGTTGGCCAGAAAATAGGAAAATTTGTGGAAAACTGAAAGAGCTCTTTTCTTTGGGATATCAGTATCATTCGTACGATTGCGATAAAATTTTGCACATTTGACGTTCAAAGGAAGAGTACATACATATTAGCAATTGCGAAGCATTGCCGGGTTGACTAGTTTTATATATTAATTTATCAATTTTGTACAAATTCCACTTTGCGACATAAGTTCCACAATCAATATGGAGTGACGTATATAACTACTTAATTCTTATTTCACGTCCTTAACTGCAATCTAGGCTCTATGTCTAATTTATTTGACAATTCTTACTTTTGAAAGCAAGAATGAAAAATTTTAATTCCGCTCAAATATATACAATAGATAGGATCTTTGTAGACAGGAAATAGTGCAATAATATGTTTTATTCGACTTTTAAAATAATTCAGGATTGAAGAGGTTAAAACAGAGGTAGCTTAGACCCAGTTTTAATGCATGAGATACCTATTGTAAGTCACTGTACGGTGTGTAGCGGAGGATACATTACAATGTGTTAATACGTTTGTTTCTCTTCGCGCTGAAACAGCTGGACGGATTTGAATTAAATTTGGAATGCAGATAGCGTATACTCTGAATTAATGCATGAGCTGCATTTAGGAAGCCACCGTGAGGTGCATGGCAGAGGGTACGTTACGGAGGGTTAACACGTTTGTTATTCTTCATGCTGAAACGGCTGGACGGCATTTAAAGAAATCTGGAATGAAGATAATTTATACCACGAATTAATACGTGGACTACATTACGTAAGCCTCTGCAGGTGCATGGCGGAGGCTACGTTGCACCTCACATCCAAATTATATATATATATATATATATATATATATATATATATATATATATATATATATATATATATATGGCGTCTGTTACGAAAGGTCACTTCTCATCCTGCAGTTGTGATTCTTTCATATTCACAGAGTATACGACATCAGTTGGAATGGGCAAAGCTGAAAATGTGTACCCATCCGGGATTCGAACCCGGGTCTCCTGCTTTCTAGGCAGTTGCACTGACCCCTACACCACTGGGGACACAGTGATCACCGCACCTGCAAGGACTACCTAAGCACGCCTCCCGTCAGATACAAATTCCCAGCTTCGCCCTGCCCACAGTACTCAAACTCGTAGTTATGAAACTAATTCCTGCAAGAGTAAGGGCTTCAAAGTTGCCCACCCCTCCTCACTAACGATAGGATCATTGTCCGTCACCGCCATATTATATATATACAAGTGGCGTCTGTTCCGAAAGAACAGTTATATTTAATATTCACAGAGTATACGACATCAGTTCGAATGGGCAGAGCTGAAAATGTGTACCCAGCCGGGATTCGAACCCGGGTCTCCTGCTTTCTAGGCAGTTGCGCTGACCCCTACACCACTGGGGACACAGTGATCAGCGCACCTGCAGGGACTACCTAAGCACGCCTCCCGTCAGATACAAATTCCCAGCTTCGCCCTGCCCATAGTACTCAAACTCGTAGTTATGAAACTAATTCCCGTAAGAGTATGTTTAGGAATGAGCAAGTTTGAGGCCCTAACTCTTATGGGAATTATTTTTTGAAGCTACGAGTTTGAGTACTGTGGGCAGGGCGAAGCTGGGAATTTGTATCTGATGGGAGGCGTGCTTAGGTAGTCCTTGCAGGTGCGGTGATCACTGTGTCTCAAGTGGCATAATCTTACTGGCTAGTTGCTTCTTTACCCTCTGCAGACTTTTTCAGGAGTCTTTTCCTTACTCTGGAGTCTTTAGTGGTGTCTTCCGCAGCCCTTTCAGCTTCAACTAGTCGCTGACGATCTATGGAAGTCAGAGCAGCTGCCATATTATTTCCTGGTTGGATGCCTAATTTGTGCATTACTTTTGTCCTGCTAATTAAACCATCATTGAAACAGATAACAGCATCCATCACACCTATTTTGAGTACTGACCATCCAACAAACCCTGTTTTCGGTACTCGTTGCTACGTGCAGCTGTTGAAACTCTCATTATGATTTTCTGTTCGGTCATGTAGACATTAGCTAAGTAATATATCGCAAGGTCACTGTATATTGACTTCATTGTTTCCACGACTGTGGCAAGCATGGAATGTTTATGCTCATGTTATTCGTCTGAAGCATCAGCGTGGCCAGTGTGCAGACATTTTTTTTTTTTTTTTTTTTTTTTTTTTTTTGGAAATGGGAGAGATTTGTCTTTCAGATAAAGGCAAAAATATTTTCTCTATTTTTCAGTGATTTTCTCGTCCAGGTCCTATTAATGCACTCGAAACACATTTTGCACATATTATCCTTTCATGACAACGCACTTAACAACAAAATTATTTATTTGTACTAATTATACTTCATGTGACGTCATTAACACTTAGACGCGTGCGAAACTGCCGCATCGTGTTTATTTGTAATTTTACGCGCTGTCGTGCCGTTAATCCAACTGCGAATGAACTTTACACAATTAATCTTCAAAACAGGAGCAAAGACACGGTTTTATTCAGATCTTCACGTACTCTTAACCTTCAAAATAAAGGAACATAATCATCTACGTTAGATTTCATACGGTGCATGGCGGAGGGTACCGAGCAATCATGTTACATAATGGACTTTGAGACAAGAGACACTAAGTCTGAGGTATCAAGTTACATAATGGACTTGATATCTTACGCTTAGTGCCTCTTGTATGGCCGTTGAGGATATGTGTGAAGGAAATCTAATGGTGTATATCAAACTCTGCCATCATGTTTACATTCCATATCCGTATGGATACATCAATTGTACCGCGATATTTGTGATAAGAGGGACTAACTAGGGCCTTCATGAGATATCGAGATGTACCAGATCACAAGATGACGTGTAAGACACGTCAAAACCGGTCATCCGAATGAAAATAGACATACTAAGCTAATTTACTGAGAAGTATATCACCAAATTTTGCAGTTATTCTGATAGAATAAGCAGCTGAATTTAAATGTTTCAGCATATCTTCTATGTGTTTCTTCCAATTCAATCCCTCATCAATGCAAATGCCTAAAAATTTTGAGTATTCTACCTTAGCTTCAGATTTATATTCAAGGTCTATATTTATTAATGGTGTCATGCCGTTTACTCTGTGAAACTGTACATACTGGGTAGTATCAAAGTTTAATGAGACTCCGGTTGTAGAGACTCGATTAATAATTTTCTGGAAGACATCTTTTACAATTTCAACAGCTAATTCCTATTTGTCATGCGTGATAGGTATACGTGTATCGTCGCCAAAAAGAAGTATCTTCGCATCTTCGTGCATATAGAATAGCAAGTCATTAAAATATATTAAGAACAGCAAAAGACCCAAGACCGAATCTTGTGGGACGCACTTTTTGATAGCACCCCAGTTAAGAGAATTAGCTCTTTCTTGTATATTATGTGAACTGCTAGTTTCAACTTTCTGCACTCTTCCAGTTAAGTATGACTTATACAATTTGTGCAGTGTACCACTCTTACCACATTACTTAATCTTAACTATATGTGGTATACGGTCATACGGCGGATGCAGTGCTGTTACGTGTTACCAGCCACAAGAAATGATGTTTGTAACCATGTGAATGCAGAATAGACGGCGCCTTGTACTAGTCTTGTGCAGTTCGCGAACGAACTACTTCGGAAGAGCGCTCCCACAGCGAACTACGCGAACTAGTTCGCAGATCCCTCCCCTCTTAGTTCGTCCGCTCCTTTTCCGAAGACTGACGGGGAACAGCGAGAGGACGCGAGAGCGCGCAGAATCGCGTGATTCCCTTCTGCCAGTTGCCGTCATTTCGAGCGTGAGATGCAGCTCAGCTACAGTTTCAAGGTTCACTGCTACAAGAAATCTATTTCAAAAATAAAATACTACAAGTACTCTGTTTCCAAAGTAGTTGCCTACCATTGTATCACCGATTCGTGTAAATAACTGGTTTATTTGCCTAAGTATTTGATGTAAAATTGCCCAAAAATACGGGTAATAGCACACGCTTTGGCAACACTGATTCATTCTATAAAAAACCTGTCATAAAAAAGAGCTCTTTTAGTAGCGGTAGCAAAAGCCAAAAAGAGCGGACGAACTAGGAGCAGCGGACGAACTAGGAGCAGCGGACGATTATGCCAAACGTATCTCGCTTCTTAGTGCGTTGGATTCTTTTCCGAAGACCGACGGGCAATAGCGAGAGGACGCGCAGCAGAATTAAAAATCACGTGTTTGCCTTCTGCTGATGAGAGCCATTTCGAGGTGAGCGTCTGCCTGCGAGATTACATGGTTCATTGCTACAAAATTTCTGTTTAGAAGTGTTCTGCACTCTGCAATATCTGACTAATAAATACCATAATGCCAAGATGTAGAGATAACTCCAAACTTAAACGCGAGAAATTATCCACAAACTACTTCTTTTGGTTTACGTGATACCGTTAGCGGCTCAAGCAGCAAGCGCATGAAGCTGCTAGGTGGGGAAACTTCTCCCTCCACCTGCACGCGCAGACCACGCCGCTCAGCCGTCACTGGGAGCGGACGAACTAAAAGAGCGAACTAGTTCGCGGCAGAGTCGCGAACTAAAGTTAGCGCTCCCGATCGCGAACTATTATGCGCAAGTTTACCTTGTACGCGTCAATGCCAACATTCCCGGAACAAGTTATGTGCCCCCACGAAGGACCCAGTAGCCACTAGACAGCTGGCCACAAACTGAGTCGAAGTGAGCAAAATTCTAAATTTGTCTTAAGAACATAATAATGAACAAGTCTTCCGAATATGAACTTTTGTCTCTGAAGTTGCTCTGCTTATGCGAAGACGAGTGTAATTTTTCGGTGCGTCAATTTTTTCTAGAAGTCTTTCCTTTACTGTCCCATCCGCATCAGACATGAGCAAACTGGAGTTTCAGCAGGTTACGCTAGTATGATTAAAAATGCCACACAAAGATGACCAGTTTTTTTGCGGGGGTTAAGGGGAGGGGGTTATTGGTTATCGATTGTCATTTGAGCTATGGCGTAAAGTGTTGCTTTAGTCGGCGCTAGTGCCTCACTATGGTAAACAGTGTGCAATTTAGAGCAACGGTGGACGAAGAGGAACTAACGCCTACAGTATCCGGAAAAAAAAATCGCCGCTGCAGGACACGCTTTAGATAATCGACAGCGGATTGCATTTGGCGAATCAGCTGTCATTTTGAGGACGAACGGATTTGCAGATAGCGTTGAAAATAAAGCTGTGAAAACGAATACGATTGAAAACTCCATTATGGTCGGTTATTTCCAGCTCTGATCAGCATGGGACGCGACAGTCGCTATACAGCTCCCATGTTGACAGGCGTGGAGCAAAATAAAAATAATTATATATATACTAGCTGAACCCCCGCTGCTTCGCATGCGTAGGCTGGTTGGTCTGCATCAGTTGTTTCTTTTTAATCCTGATGAAGAATCCATACCTTAAGTTTCGTAGTTATACCTTGAAATTTGAGTTAACAGCACCATATTATAGAAAATCAATTTTTGCATCTCGTATTTCACCCCCTTATTGGTCGAATTTCCAAAAATACCGAAACATTTGTCATTTAAATTTAAACCCCTAATCCAAATCCGAAAATTTGTAATTTTAACTTCAAAATTGCCTAAATAGCAACAGGTTTTCGAAAACCACCCCTCTCCAATTTAACCCCCTTGATGGTTGAATTTCGAAAAAAACCGAAATACGTATTTTTTAAATCATAACGAACAGTACAAATACCAATTTTTGCAGATATATCTTAAAAATTGTCTTGACAACAAAGTGTTTTCGAAAAGAATTTTTGATCCCCTCTTTTACCCCCTTAGTTTTTGAAGTTCCAAAAATTCGAAACTCGTGTCTTTTTAATCCTGATCAAGAGTCCATATCCTAAGTTTCGTAGTGATACCTTGAAATTTGAATTAACAGCAACATATTTTTGAAAAGCAATTTTTTGTGTCCTCTATTTTACCCCCTCATTGGTTGAATTTCTAAAAATGCCGAAACACGTGTCTTTTAAATTCGAACCCCGAATCCAAATCCGAAAATTTGTAGTTATAACTTCAAAATTGCCTAAATAGCAATATATTTTCGAAAAACACCCCCTCCCCAATTTAACCCCGTTGATGGTTGAATTTCCAAAAATACCGAAACATGTATTTTTTTAACGTCCTACCAACTATACAAATATCAATTTTTGCAGCTCTAGCTTCAAAATTGTACCAATAGCAACATATTTTCAAAAAGAATTTTTGATCCTCTATTTAACCCTCTTACTTGTTGAATTTCCAAAAATTCTAAAAATCATGGATTTTTAATCCTGACCAAGATTCCATATCCGAAGTTTTGTAGTCGTAGCTTATAATTTGTGTTAACAGCAACATATTTTTGAAAATCAATTTTTTGCGTCACCTATTTTACCTCCTTATTTGTCGAATTTCAAAATACGTCGAAACACGTGTCTTTTTAATTCAAACCCTGAATTAAAATCCGAAATTTTGTAGTTCTAGCTTCAAAATTGCCTAAATAGCTACGTATTTTCAAAAAACGCTTCATCCCCTATTTCACCCCCTTACGGAGGGAATATCGAAAAATCGCTTCTTAAATGACGCCTACAGAGTAAGATCAACACCCTTCACAAATTTCTAGTTTCTGTCTTCAGTGGTTTGGGCTGGGCGATGATGAGTCAGTCAGTCAGTCAATCGGGACACTTCCTTTTATATATAGAGATACTTCGCACCTGAAACATTTTGATGTTTCCGTCTGTGCTTGCTTGACAAATGTTTCGTGTTTAATTGCATCGGTATGCCTTGAAAAAATAATTGTACTTTTATCTCGTTACCTGTACATCTTTCAGCATATGATTTTTTTCTCTATTAAACGATAGTGCATAGTGCATACAGTCACTTTTATGGGTTCCGGACCTCACTCAGTAAAAATGGAATCCTTGTTGGATCGCTTGGTTAATAAACTCGGTTGTTATATCCAAGCACCGCAAAATCCTAAGCCTTAGGGTAAGGTGGTACAATTTCGATCATTTCGGACAAATGTTATTATAACTGGAAATAAATTGAGAAAAGGAATAATTTTAACTGTGGCACTTGTTCTTGGATGTTTAATGAATATGTAACACAAATATTATACAGTTACAAATGTTGGTATAAACACAAAAAAAAGGTTACGGAATTGAGAAAAATCGATCGAAAATGTACCACACTAGGTACAATTGTGATCACTTCCTCGTAAAATTTCGATTACGGGCATCTTCCACATAAAAAGCACTTTTTCTGTCACGCACCAACGCATACTTCGTGGTACCAAACATTGTATTTTTGGCAGCGAATCCAGTCACCCTTAACTAGATGATTTATAAGAGCGCGTTAGACTATGTAGCTTCACTTACCTCTTTAAAGGGAAAAAATTTGTATCTCCTTACCGCAAAGCGGTGTATTCTTGGAAAAGACAGGACGAGCTGTAGAAACCTGCTACTCTACAACGAGACACTACGAGACAGAAAAATGGCGCGAAAACTTATGTTGATCGGAATTGTACCTATATCGAAATTGTACCACCTTACCCTATAGCCACCGTAATGTACTGCGGTAAAGACAACCATTACGTACGCATTAGAATTCTTACATAAATGAAACCTAACGATAAAAACGAAGGAAAGCCGTTATGTATTAAATACAGACGAAACCTTTTATTGATATAGTGTCTGTTCTCTTATGACATGTCTGAAAGAATAGACATCAATGGTTGACAACAGCGGCCGTAATTTTTCGAATTCGAATTATTGAAAAATTTTCACCGTTTCAGGGCACTGAAATAAATTCATCTGCAAAGTTGAAAGTTTGTACTGGACCGGCATTCGAATCCTGATTTTACGATTCGGTTCAGCTCCTTAACCAATTAGTCTATCCAGCCACGCATCTCTTGCACCTCAAGTTCTCAACTTACAGAATTTTCGATGGTAGTTTACCTTCCTCGCACCCTATACCGCTGAGAACAAATATAGAATTTTTAGTATGGTCGACAGTGAACACATTTAACAAAAAAATTTAAATTATTTTAGTAAGCTGGAAAAAAATCTAGAATGGATAGAAGCAGTGAAGATGCAAATAAAATAGGTATTACAGAAGAAACTGTACGTGAAAAGAATCACTTCAGGCTACTGATAGAAAACTCAATCTACCATGAATATGAGGCAAAATTCAGAACAAAGAGTGTGTGAACACAGTTCAAGAGAAAATGAAGAAGTACTGTGAAGAAAGAAAGAGAATGAAACACCATTATCTCAAGTTGTACGCGGTCCGTACCTAGTCAAACTCATAAATTAAAAAAAAAAAAAAAAAAAAAAAAAAAAAAAAAAAAAAAAAAAAAAAAAAAAAAGTTCATGGAAACCCCCAAACCCCCCCTCCCATCACGCACCAAGTTTTTATCTGTTACTTCTTTACTACTACTTGTATTCGCAACAGATTTTAAGGACATATATCACGTCTACAAATGAATATATACCTGAAAAATTGTACAACATATAATTTGAGATGGTACGAATTTTTTATGTCATTTGTATTTTAATTACTATCTTCCTTTGTTTGGATAATACACCTATAATTTTGTACGTTATGCAAGGCAGTCTTATTTCTTAAAATATTTTGCCATAAATATAACACGCTTTTAGAAGAAAAAAAGAGATTCACGGAGAGTTAGAGAAGGGATAAGAGAAGTACTAACTCAAGGCTGGAATTACTAAATAAATACCCGGGCAACGCCGGGTTTTCAGCTAGTTGCACATTATCGTTAGACAGTTATATTTTCACCGACATTGGATAGTTAAATATCTGACATGTCTTGTTTTGAACTATTTCATGTATATCAGCCAACGAGTTGCGTATTTTTTAGGTACTGGTTATCGAAAGTTAAAGAAATTATCGGACTTCGCTTTTAACAGAATGAAGATTTCCTGTAGGCATTTAATTCAATTTTTAATATACAATGAGAGTAAATAAATTTTGCATCGAGAATGTTCTTTTGTCATCATGAGACAATAGGCAACAATGACCGAGCATCAATTTACTAATATTGCTGAAAATCAAGTCATAAATTAAATGAATGATGGGGAGAAATAGACATTATTTAAATAAAATAGAAGTTTCAAATGAAATTTAAAATTTGTTACGTTAAAGGATGCTAACCAAGGCTCACACTTATCACTGCTATCAGGGCATGTGTGGAGGAGAATTTGCGTAGGTGCTACAAAGACCGTAGCGTCTATATCTATTCAGACAGCCAGGCGGCCCTGAGATCACTGGCAGCTCCTGCAACAAGGTCTAAAATTGTTGCAGAAAGTCACAGGGTTCTGATGGAGCTAGGGGAAAGCAATGGAGTAAACCTATTGTGGGTCCCTGGCCACTCGGGGATCAGTGGCAACGAACATGCCGACAGATTAGCCAGGATGGGGGCAGAGACTCCATTTATTGGACCGGAACCTGTCCTGACAATCACCAAGGCAATGATCAAATTGGAGCTACGCAACTGTCTCATAAGACAGCACGTAGAATATTGGACCAAAGTCTGTCAACAAAAACATGGCAAGGTAATGATGCCAAAGCCTTGTTTTAAAAGAAGCTCTACAATCCTGGGTCTGAACAGGAAAGAGATTAGACTCATGGTTGGATTGCTGACAGGCCATAGAAATTTCAAAAAACACCTACATACAATGGGAATAACAGAAGAGGATGAAACTGCATCACATCTAATCTTCGAATGCATTGCATTGGAGAATAAAAGGCACAGAATATTTGGGACAACCAGACCCGAAGAAATTGTGTCTAATAAAGAATTGATAAAGGGACTCCTTGCACTGTTCAAGGGCATTGGTTGGCTTTACTAGATATACAGGGAGCGATACCGCACAATAAACTTAGTTTCGGTGCGGGCAGTGGCGGGTTGGAGCAAGACTGTTTTGGCTTCCCTGAAAAAATCAAATCAAATCAATCAATCAAGGTACTTGACCTAGGTTTCGTTTTCCTTAGGGACAACTTCATCAGAAGAATAAAAAAAACAGTTACATGAAACACATTACGTCAAAAATATTACAAGCAGAATGGTTCAAGTCGATTACAATAAAAAACTAACGTACTTGCCATGCACATAAACTCTGAATAGTATGAAGGGCATGAAGAAACAAGGGTTATCTCTGCGTATCACACCTAACATTGCAGCTCAAATTCCCGACCTGTCAGTCGGGAAGACTCAACGCAATAGCAGGTCCTTTGATAATGTATTTTTAGGCGAAACGTTGGGACTTGAATCGTTTCCTGGATCACGACCTCACACCCACAAAGCCTCACCACCAGCAATGTGATTTGCTCCTGATAGTCTTCACGTAATAAATTTCTCCCGTAGAATCGAGCTCATTGCGACAGCTCTTCAATCAAATGAACTGACAGCTTTGTCTTTCGCGACTCTTTAAGCTGCCACAATTTCAAGAATTTCCAGTCAGTTCTGACATTAGGGATGCCTGCTGCTAATCCAGCATCGACTTCCATAACGAATTAATTCGGTTAATTATAAACGTCAAAACGTCCAGATGAAACATAAAAGGCAAATACTGCTTGAGATTAGTGGCTAATTTCTATATAAATGAATTGCTTTTCGTTAGTCTCGCAAAAACTCGAGAACGGCTGAACCGATTTGGCTAATTTTAGTCTTGAATTATTCGTGAAAGTTCAGTGAAGGTTGAAACGGTAATAAATTATGGAAAAGTTGTCCGGAAAAGTGGAAAATCGGAAAAACCTGAAACAGCATTTTCCAGTTCGATATCAATACCATTCTCCAATTGCGACAAAATTGTATGCATTTAATGTTGAAAGCAAGAGGAAGAGTCTCATCAAATAAAAATTTGGAAAAGTCACCCGGAAAGTAGAAAAATTTAGGAAAAACCGAAAGCGTTTTTTTTTTCTATGAATAAAAATCAATTGCCACATGGTTGTAAGAGCATCACTTGAGTTCAGCTTAGCAGGACAAGGTCTGTATGAAATAAATTTTTTGGAAAATCAACCGGAAAATTGAAAAATTTGAGAAAAACTGAAGTTACATTTTTCAATGTGTTTTTCATTAAACTCATCATTATAACTGACTATTTGATGGAGAGGGGTAATTGTTTTTTTGTTTTTTTCATTATGGTATTGGAAAAGTTTTCAGTAAAAAAATAGGAACAGTTAAAAAGGAAAGTCGCAAAATTCGAACCAATTTCCTTTTTCATTGTATTTCTAAATGTACTCAACACTATAAGTTGAGAACCGTTCATCCGATTGCTATAAAATTTTGATCATTTAACATTCAACGAAAGATGAACGTTCTTATGAACTAAAATTTTGGGAAATTTTCACAGAAAAATTGAAAATTCAGAAAAAATAAAAAGAGATTTTTCTATGAAATAGGTATACCATACACCCGATTGCGATAAAATTTGTCACATTCGACGTTCAAAGTGAGAGGAAGATCTCAGTGAAATAAAAGTTTGGAATAGTTGGCTAAAAAATAGGAAAATGTGTGGAAAACTGACAGGTACTTCTGTTGTTCTGCCGTTATATGCAGTTTTTACAAAATGGACAATGCATTTTTAAAAGTTAATGATAAATTCTGAAAAATACTAAGAAGTCAAAGAGTAAATAGCTTTTCCAGGGAGTAATTATTGTTCGATATTTCGCTTTATATACTACAAATTAAAAGAAAAAATATTTAATTACACACTTTGTAAAGTATCTTGTCCGGTACTTCAGCGCTAAAGCTACCTCCACACCAGATTTCATCACAATACATTCAGTGGTTTACGTAATGATATATTAGCCAAATCTGTTCAGCCGTTCTCGAGTTTTAGCGAGACTAAGGAACAGCACTTCATTTTTATCTTTGTCAGTTCATATACAGGTTCAGATCGTGTAAAGCGAACTTTACTCTTTGAAAGTATATTTCTAAATGCACCCAACAGAACAAGAAAGTCATTATTGTACACATTTTAAAGCTAAATTTTCCTCGCAATTTTTCTGTATTTTATCACCATTTAAACTTTGCCTGAACTTCCACGAATGTGACATGAACATTATCCTGGACATGTGTACATGGTTTGCCCAATCTTTCCGCCCACTATTGAGCCCATACTTAGACTATCTGTTGATTCCTTCATAAAGCTACTTGGTCTAAAATACATGTAATTTAAATTAATATGGATTACATTAAGAGGTAAGTGATACGAAGTTCACCGGGTCATCTAGTTCTCGAATAAATATAAATCAGTCACCCTGAGTAAAACTATTGTGGGTCCCTGGCCACTCGGGGATCAGTGGCAATGAACATGCCGACAGATTAGCCAGGATGGGGGCAGAGACTCCATTTATTGCACCGGAACCTGTCCTGACAATCACCAAGGCAATGATCAAATTGGAGCTACCTAACTGGCTCAGAAGACAGCACGTAGAATATTGGACCAAAGTCCATCAACAATAACATGGCAAGGTAATGATGCCAAAGCCATATTTTAAAAGAAGCTCTGCAAACCTGGATCAGAACAGGAGAGAGATTAGACTCATGGTTGGATTGCTGACAGGCCATGGGAACTTCAAAAAACACCCACATACAATGGTAATAACAGAAGAGGACCCTAAATGTAGGATGTGTGATGACGGTGATGAAACTGCATCACATCTAATCTTCGAATGCATTGCATTGGAGAGTAAAAGGCACAGAATATTTGGGACCACCAGACCCGAGGAAATTGTGTCTAATAAAGAACTGGTAAAGGGACTCCTTGCACTGTTCAAAGGCAGTGGTTGGCTTTACTAGATATACAGGGAGCGATACCGCACAATAAACTTAGTTTCGGTGCGGGCAGTGGCGGGTTGGACCAACACTGTTTTGGCTTCCCTGAAAAAATCAAATAAAAAAATAACTCTGAAATCCCACAGAATATTTTGCTCACCACTGTATCGCACGTAAAACGTAAATGCAGCGTTTTGGGTGTTGAAGTGTGTCGCGCAATTCCGTCAGAGCCTCAAATGTCCGTGTCAACCTATTTTGCCGAACTTAGACCACGGTCGCCCACAGGTAGCACCAGCAAGAGATGCCCGCTATCTCCGGTTAACGGCCCGTCGGCAGAGGAGGCTGAATGCAACTCCGCAGGCATCTCGGAACAGTCTTGTCCGTAGTGATGGGAACAATCGAATGAAAACAATCGATTCATTCGGTTGTTGGAAAAAAATCCATCATTCGGTTGTAGTTTCTCGTATCGGTTGAATTATTCATTCGTTCTTCTGAGTGAAACCAGTCGGTGGGACCAACCGAATGAAACAACCGATTCAGTCGGTTGGACTATTCATTCGTTCTTTTGAGTTAAACCAGTCGGTGGTATCAACCGAATGAAAAAATCTACGCAGTCGGTTGGACCACTCATTCCTTTTCTTTTGAGTTAAATCAGTCGATGGGGCCAACCGAATGAAAGAGTCAGTCGGTCGTAGTTTTACTTTATTTTTTTTTCGAATGAAAGTCTGTGGGAACAACCGAATGAAAACATGCGACACTTTTGCAGTTTTGTACATTGACTGAATTATCATTCTTTCTTTTAAAGTGAAAAGGGGCAGTACGTTTTTCGCGGGGAGCGGGGACTCGAGAGGGGGTGCTCCTCGCTTGCGTTTCCACTGCTGACAGCGCTAGTCCAGCAGGCGCGCGCCAAACTCCACACAACAGTGTCTGGCGGCGTCGCGGGGCGTGCCATCGCCCATTGTTGTCGGTTACTTACTGTCTCAATAAAGAAGCGTGGAAACTACAGGGTGTTCCAAAATGATCGCTACAAGTTTAATCTCGCATACTGTATCTCCGAAGTGGGAACAGGAAGAAACGTGCGGTTTGCGGCTTCTTGTTCATACATATCTAAGGTACTAGTAGGACAGAGTTAAGTATTTTAACTTTGAGCATATTTGCTAGATCCAATTTTGTTAATTCCATCTAATTTGAAGGAGTACGAGAAGACATACAACATTTATCAGTGCTGTAAATTTCCTTCAGCGCGCCTGTATTCATCAACGGTGTATGAAAACATTCATCTCAAGTTTCATAATTATTCACTCTTGTCACAGATATTTCTGTGGTTATCGGTGAAACGATGTGGAGGTTTATTCCATCCCTGCGCCATGTACCATACAAAATCTTAGATGCCACTTGTTTTGAAAGTCAAGTGTGCTAAATTTCATCAGGATCGGAATAAACGCTGTATTGGCGTCGAATTCTGGAATACCTTCTCTCATGCATCGAACTAAAGTAGATGTAGACGGTGACCATTCTCTTTCTTTGAAGGTGAAAAGTGAAATATATCATTAAAATTCGAATACAAACGGAATTGGTAAAGTACCCTCCGCCATGCACCTACGAAATTTATTGTACACAGTTACCTTCGCCTTGTTTTAGAGGTCTAGTGTGCAAAATTTCATCAAGATCGCAGCCAAATTGTGGTTTTTGTCGAAGTTAGTATGTAAAGTACCCTCCGCCATGCACCGAAATAAATTTGATGCAGGGAGTGACGTTTCTCTTGCTTTGAAGGTCAAGTGTGCAAAATTTCATCAAGATTGGAACAAAACTGCAGATTTGCATGCAATAGAAACAGACACACGGACACACTGCTATATTCTTAAAATTCTTTAAGAATGTTTCATGCTGAATCACGGTTCATTTTATACCCAAAAAGGCTGAAGGACTATGCAAATAAAGTCACACAAAGTCGATGAATTAATAAAAACATCCATATAACTGCAGAAACCGACAAAGACAGAGACTTGTTTCATTCGGTGCTCCCGCATCGACTGAAACCACTCAAACCCACTGAATGAGTGAAAACATTCATATAGCGGCTGCAACCGACAGAGACTGGTTTCATTCGATTGTTTCGCATCGACTGAAACCACTCAAACCCCACCAGTGAGTGAAAACATTTATACAGCCACAGAGACTATTTTCATTCGGTTGTTTCATTCGACTGAAAAAACCGACTGAACGAAAAAATAACCGATTGATCAATCGGTTGTTAGAAATAGTCGGTTGTCCCATCATTACTTGTCCGAGGGAACTGAACGAATGAAGTGGCCAGCTTGTCCACCGCACTTGAACCCAATTGAGCATTGTACATTCCACAACTGTCGCCGACCTGGATATTGCACAATTCCCTCACTTGTATCTCAAGAGCTATTGATAACGTCATACTGTCCGTCATACGTAGGTGTGCAACTGTACTGGCCTTCACACATGATCACGCACCATATTAGAGGGCAATGCGAATGCGTTTTTCACTGTTATGATAGTCCTATGATCGCTGTCAGTAAGCTCCATGTAAACCTTTTAAAACCTTCTTGAGAGTGAGAACTATACAAAATAAGAATACAGCAGTTACTTTCGCGGACTTTAAGGAGACTTACGACTCTCAAGGAAAGTACTTGGGCTCGAACAAACACATATACACCAAAATCGTATGAGAGATAATGTAAAGGTCCCTTATTGCACCAGTGACACTCCCGCATCTGCAAAACTCTGCAGTCGTCCGTTAGAGGCCTCTTCGTGTGCCTTGCCGCATTGCACTTTGACCTGTCGGTTCGCCAGTAGGGACGGTGCAGTGTGCCTCCCAAGTTGCGTTTTGTTCAAATGTGCAAATGTTTGTATAGTCTATGGGACTTAACTACGGGGTCATCAGTCCCTAAACTTACAAACTACTTATGAACTACTTACGAACTAGGACGGCACAAATATACATGCCCGAGGGGGGATTCGAACCCCCGACCGTAGTGGCCGTGCAGACCGTGACTGGAGCGCCTCAGTCCTCTCGGCCACCGCGTCCGGCTGCGTTTTGTGACGTCACTTGTGTGGTGAAGCGTCACATGGGGCGGCGATTGCTAATGTATTGCGATTAGTTGAGATGAAGTTACGAAGAACCCTTCTTCGCGAAGATGGTATTAGTGTAGAAGATGAATCATTTGCATGCTTTCTCGTATCTGTTATGGTACAGAAATATGAGCACAAGTTAGATACTGTTGTAACACTAACACATAATGATGATAATAGGGATGATAATGACGAACAACTCATTGCAAGCGGTAGTGCTACGGTAAGTGCGGGAAGAGGCGATGGAAGCAGTGGCAGTGAATACCAACAGTCTTTCGGGAATAAGGTTGAAGTTGCAACTGTCATCACGGCTTTTGATGACAATTCGCTAGAGAACATGAACGATGATTATTACATAAGTTATAGTTAAGATATCTGCATTAGGTATCGCGTCTACAATTATATTTACAGTGCTATCTAGAGCATGGTTGCAGAGCTTTGCAGAAAAACGACACCCACCAGCACATTGAGGTGTACTTAGAGATCCTGTAAGCAAATGTTCATACAGATGTGTTTGTGCGAGCCCATGTACTTTCCTTGTCAGACAATCACTATTTGAGTATCAGGAATAGGTGAAAGTACTAGAAGACTTGTTGAACGAACGCTCATGGATACTACATCAGCGATTAAGTTACAAGGCAACATATTTGAACCATTCTACATCAAGACGTGTGCGACAAGGATAGGGACTGTCCCTAATTCTCTTTAACTTGGTTCTAGGTAAAACAGTTAAAACGTGGGAAAGCGCACTAGAAAAGAGGGGATAAGAGGTGCAAATATGGGAAAAGGAAATGATATATTTGAAGTAAAATGTTTTGTATTTTATGGAACATTGTTCTCGGGAAAGTAACACTGATAAAAGATTTTCTGAATAATATAATAAATACTGCAATCTAGATCGTAATATATATTGTTTTTTTCATTGTGATGACCGGTTTCGATCAATATAGATAATCCTCAGATGATTTCCTAGCTAAGGAACAGGCCAGTCTCCTGAGGCGCATCATTGAAGGATCTGAGGATGATTTTATTAATCGAAACCAATCCTCACAATGAAATAAATAACATATTGGCATCTAGACTGCTATAATTATTATATTGTTCATAAAATGTTTATCCTTTGCGGATGATAACTGAATAGCGGACAGATGCAACTCTTATGCTTGATCTGTTACACAAGACTATTGAAAAGTCTGGGCTAAAAATATGTTATGTAAAAACCGAGTACAGAGCACAAAATCATAATGGAGGAAAGGTTGTGGAAAGTATAGAAAAGTTAGATTAGTTGATAGATTTAGATACCTCGGGGAATGGATCAAAGCAAACGGGATAGATAACTCAACAAACGAAGAAAGGGTAAAGAAATTAGAACTTGCATACAAATTAACACAAAACAACTACTATTAGAAATCAGTATCCAACCAAGCGAAGCTTAGACATTTTAATTTAGGTGTTAGCAGACAAGCAATATATAGAGTGACTCGCATTGAATAAAAAGTAGAATTAAGAGTCATGGACAGTATCCTACTGTCACTCACAGTGATACGTACACTTTTATTACACTGACATAGTGCACATATGCACTTTAAATTATTTTACACAACACCTGTTGACATTACAAGATGACGGCTATGTAACAAAAGTTTTTGGATCAGATGACGTTAGCAGAGGCCAGTGAAATCGGTCGTACAAATAAAATTATATACCAGCGATCTTAGCTGTACCATTTTTTAACGTATTATTACTATCAACATTTTACATAATCGTGTAGGGAAACCGATCTGTAAATGTTATATAGACTTCATATAGAAGAACGCCTAGATCGCATATTTCACTTCAATACTTTATTATGTCACTAGTTTCGGCAACAAGTTGTCATTTCAAAAGTAAAATTAAAATTATAAATCTGTATATAACCTCTCAAAGGCACATGCATCTGATGTACACAGTACATAAAATACTCCACCTGTGCGCTGGTTACTGGGTTACCAATGACATGCTTGCAACATTAACATATTTACTTAAAATTATAAATCTGTATATACCCCAGTAACCAGCACACAGGTGGAGTATTTTATGTACTGTGTACACCAGATGCACGTGCCTTTGAGAGGTTATATACAGATTTATAATTTTAATTTTACGTTTGAAAATGACAACTTGTTGCCGAAACTAGTGACATAATAAAGTATTGAAGTAAAATATGCGATCTAGGCGTATTCTATATGACGTCTACCTAATATATAAAGCAGGGTGTCCGTATGTTTGTACGTGTTGCATACAAATCTACAGTTTTATTCCAATCTCTATGAAATTTTGTACACGTAAGCTTCAATCCATGAGGACGCTCGCCGTAATTGTACGAATCACGTAAGGTAAATATTTCACGAGATATGACGTCATAAACAATGAGATGCGCGAAAAAACTGCCGCACTTAGCGACAATACTGCTCATTTTCTCTGAAACCACTGGACCGATTTCAACGAAATTTGGTACACATATTGCTTACGTGAGACAACTATTTCGGTAGCAATAAGAACCACATACGTCACATGTTTTAGGAGATATAACGTCATAAACAATGTAGTTCCATGAAACTGCCATATAATGCGGCGAGACTTTCGAAATACACTGTATGAGAATGACAGTACTTAGTGACTTGCAACAATCTTTAACCATAATTTCAAACCTTTATTAAACTCTTTCTCGCTGACAAACATAGCAAAATGATGAAAGGAAAAAAGTTTTTCGCTTACTACTTTTCCGCTGTTTATGGAGTAAAACTACGGCTCTCGGTATGACGTTACAATTTATAATTTCTACACTACAAATTGTAGCCGCAGGAAATTTTACAAACAGTATACGTGCATATAGTCGACTGTACCTTCTAAATAGTAACACAGTACGACACGTAGTTTATGAGATATGAGAACATAAATAGTAACGTTAATGGAAAACCGCTCCTTCACGCACCAAATTTTAATCTATTACTTCTTTACTACTAATTGTATTCTGTAACGATACTGCTGACCCCCTCATCTCAATGTTATCGTACGGTACCGTCTGCCTGGTCCTCTCATCTCAATGTCATCCTACGATACCGTCTGCGTTGGATCCGGAATCCTGTGGTTCAGTTGTGATATATGTCGCGTGTGAAGTTAGTTAAAAACGATATAGCCAGCCTAGAAATCAGTGTAGGACAGTGTCTAGGTGATACTGTGATTAAAACAAGTGATAGATTTCATTAATTAAGAGATTTGCATAAGATGTTTCCAGACTGTTCTATAAACAATACTTTTGTCATTGTACATTACTTCAATAAATAGACAGACGAAGGGTACAAACTTTTGTAAAACATAAAGAAATGAAAATTAATAGCATTGTATATATGTTAGGCTCATAAACAAGTTGTGTTGACCAGCTAATTGTGTTATTTCGACTATTACATTAATTGTCAATATTGTTATTCTTTGTATATATTGACTGAAAAGAGATTTTGAGTATATTTTGTGAATGGCCAGAATATTTGATAGTTCAGTATATGTTAGAAACATGTATGATGTACTCATTAACAAATTAATTAACATTTAACATCGCACTTTCTTGTTAACAGAAAGATCGGAAATTTCGTCTTAAAAATACATGTTCCATTTAAAATTATTGTATGTATAGTTTTCATTTTATATTGTGATTATTTTTGTATATTTTAAATGTTTTACTGTTGTGTTTGTTAATTGTAAATCACTATATTCAATTGTTACGAACAATGGATAATGTAAGGTCATTATTGCCGATGTTATATATTTGCCTCACCGCCTTGCGTGGGGGAGTTCGAGTTTTAGTCGTTTGTCAAGTGCTCTGGAATGCATGTCTCTCTGTGTTTTGAAATGGAAGTACTACCGCTCAGATGCTTTGTTTATGTTATTAAATTGTAATGTTTTGGTGGAGGAGAAGTTTGTTTCAAATTAAAGTAGAAGTGAAAAATTCTACATATCGAGTATTTGCTTCTACCACGAGGCCCCAGGAGAATAATGTTGCAGCGAGCAGAACCCCCATACATCTAAATGTGGAAAAGATGAGTATCGGTAGAATAAACTGTAATTACTTTAAAATCTATTTATATGTTATAATTCCCAAGAGATTTTATCGACATACAGCTCTTATACAAATGAATATACACCTGAAAAATGGAAGGAATAAATAAATAAATACCCGGGCAACGCCGGGTTTTCTGCTAGTATATGTATACTTATTATTAGATATTAACAGTTTTCTTTCCTCACTGAAACAGAGTGCTCTAGTAACGGCAATGAATATGCAGTGTGTGATCTTCATTACCCTGACCTGCTGCACGCGTTGCACAGTACTCGGTCCGCAGGAAACCAGCGGCGATGGCGGAAATGAGTGGCCTACGCGCGTGTGTTAGCTGCGGACCGAGTACTGGGGCACGGCCCACTGTCTCATGACCACCAGCCAGTCAGCTACGCTGTCGTAGCCTCCGCCCCCTAAACTTTGAAGGGCTGTAGCTCCCAAACTGACAGTGATAGGAATGTAGTTTAAATTGATTTGGACACAGCTGGTTTCAACGAATCCAATGCACGATAGAAAAAACTATTGTTCCATTTAAAAAATTATATCTTTGTGCTGTAACTCTTTGGAAATTGATACAATAAACTATGTTCATAGCTCCAAAGAAAGTGTAACGTTTCTTGTGTTGAGCTACCGCATTAAAATTTCCCGTCAGCTATTAATTTATAAGTTACAGAGGCAAACAAAATTAGTGTAACACCCTGTATATAGATAAATAGCCATCCGTTCGTCAAAAAACTGTGCCTAAAGCCTTCCTCGGGTAGACATTAGTAACTGTGCAGATTTTTAGCTCTTTATGTCTTATGGTTCAGATGTACACCAACGTGCTTCTTAACTTCTTTGCTTTCTACAGTGTATATATCGTGCTTCTTAACTTCTTTGCTTTCTACAGTATGTCTGCCTAGGTGTACTTGCGTCTGTGTAAATGTGTGGGTGTGTGTGTATTTATTTACCCTCCTTTTTTTCCCCCAAGGTAAGTCTTTCCTGTCCCGGAATTTCAATGACTCCTTATCGACTCCTTTAAACCCTCATCATTTCCTTTTCCCTCTCCTTCCTTTCTGCCTGACGAAGCATCTAAGCTGCGAAAGCTAGCGTTTGTGTGTGTGAGTGTGTGCGTTCTATTTATTTGTGCTGCTGTCACACGTGTGCTCCTTCGCCTGGTATATATATTGCCGAGTCTGCGCCGCTTACTTCACTACGCGGCCCGCGCATGCGCAAGCGCAGTAAACAAACTGTAGCAGACGTTGTCCACATTCGCGCACCTGTCGAGCGCCACAAGCAAAAACTTTTTGTGACTCTTTGCATAGAAAATAAGACTCTGAAATTTCAGCTTGATACTGGTTCCGCTGTCACATTAATAAATAAAGATACTTATGAACTTCTGGGTTCACCAAAATTGTCGCCGTGTCAACAAGTGCTAACAGCGTACACAGGACAAAATATTCCCGTGCTAGGAACGTGTAGCCTGCCCGCCTCTTTTCAAGGTGTAACAAAAAAGTTGCTTTTGTAGTTCTTCAGGCCAAATCTACACAGAACATTTCTGGACTAGATGCGTTTGACTTGTTTGGCTTATCAATTCAAAGAGATGTGCTTCAAATTTTGTCAGTAGTGCCTCGGGACAAACTCATTGCTTTGTGTGAAAAATACAGTGACTTGTTTTCACCGGAACTAGGTAATGCAAAAGTGGCGACGAGGGTGTGATATCTCACCTAATATACTAATTGTTTTGAGCACTGTAATTTTTTTTTAGTTCGTTTCGGCCTACTAGGGACCACGAGGCTCGTCTTAACTCTCAGCCAGGGTCTTCTGATTTTTCTTGGCCCAGCACGCCTTCATCTTCTGGCTGTCAGCCTGCTTCCTCTCATCCGTCCATTTAGGTCTGGTGTTGCCTGTACACTTCTTGCTTGTGAGAGATAGTGGGAAGACTCCGTGTAGAATGGCCTGACGGTATTGAGTTAGGTTCTCGATTATCTGTAATGGGATCTGCAATTCCTCTAAATATGATCTAACAGAGATGAACCACTTGGCTTTGGACGCCTTTCCCCTGCTTGTCACTGTGAGGATCTTCTTGGTGAGCCTCGAGTGATTCAGGCAGGTCATGTGCCCATAGAAGGTCAGTCGCCTTTTCCTCATACAGGTGACTATGTCTTCCTGGTGTTCATACAGTTCGTTATTGTGCCTTATTCTGTAAGTACCGTCTTCCTCTCTTATGGGTCCTAATATTCTCCTCAGGATCTTCCTCTCTTTAAGTTCTAGTTTCCTGAGCGGACCCTTTCGATTCATCAAGAGGCACTCGGAGGCATAGAGTGCAGAAGGTCTTACTACTGAGTTGTAGTGCTTCACTGTAATTATTATTAGATATTAACAGTATTCTTTTCTCACTGAAACAGAGTGCTCTGGGCAGTGACGTGTAGCTCTGGTACCGGCAGTGAATACGCCGCGTGTGGACTTGATTACCCTGACCTGCCCCACGTGTAGCACAGTACTCGGTCCGCAGCTAACCCACGCGTGTAGGCCGCCGGTTTTGCAGGGTGGAGGAAGGGGGGGGGGGACATTTCAATCAGGCAGGAAACCAGCGTCGGAAATGAGCGGCCACTGGCGCTTAATCTCGCGGTGTGGCAGCCGCTCTCTTCTGTTCTGTTCTGTTCTGTTCTAGTCTGGTCTGCTCTGGTCCAGCAGCCACACAGCTGATTGCCTAATCCACCGCCACCACCGCCACCACCGCCACCGCTGCCGGTTGTATTCGTTGCGCTACACGCGAGCGCCGTGTGTCAATTTACATGTTGGCTCGGTGCTGACTAGCTAGGGGGTGCGCACAATCTGCGAGATCTCTGACTCACTCCACCAGCCGTGCATCGCGCTGTTCGAGGTATTTCTACAGTGCTGGCTACGCCTCATTCACACAGGTACCCAGCCACACAAATAAACTTCACAATGGAATCTCCTGATTAAACAGTTATAAACAAATTCCGTGAAATACTGTAGGTACAAAAAACCTTTTTACAGAAGTGAACTATCAACAGGACGAAACTTCCTGGCAGAAGAGATTCTGTGAAGTTTGGAAAGTAGGAGGCGAGGTACTGGCGGAAGTAAAGTTGTGAGGCGGCATCGTGAGTCGTGTCGGGATACCACAGTCGGTAGAGCGCTTGCCCGCGAAAGGCAAAGGTCCCAGGTTCAAGTTCCGGTTCCGGCACACAATTTTAATCTGCCAGGAAGTTTCATATCAGCGCACACTCCGCTGCAGAGTGAAAGTTTCATTCTGGAAACATCCCTTAGGCTGTGGCTAAGGCATGTCTCCACCATATCCTTTCTTCCAGGAGTGCTAGTATTGCAAAGTTCGCAGGAGAGTTTCTGTGAAGTTTGGAAAGTAGGAGGCGAGGTACTGGCGGAAGTAAAGTTGTGAGGCGGCATCGTGAGTCGTGTCGGGGTAGCTCAGACGGTAGAGCTCTTGCCCGCGAAAGGCAAAGGTCCCAGGTTCGAGTCCCGGTTCCGGCACACAAGTTTAATCTGCCAGGAAGTTTCATATCAGCGCACACTCCGCTGCAGACTGAAAGTTTCATTCTGGAAACATCCCTTAGGCTGTGGCTAAGCCATGTCTCCACCATATCCTTTCTTCCAGGAGTGCTAGTCTTGCCAACACAATAAATCTGCAGTATCCGAACACCAGCAAGATTACAGCAAATAGATAAAACTTAAAGATGCCAGAATACCCGCCAAGCAACCAGGGATGGTTAAACGCAAGATAAGGGAAGCCATCGAAATTTTAAAACACCCTAATAACATAACAGAGAAGATGGACTCCGGCTTGCCCCCTCTTGGCTACCAGCCATTCACAGCGGAATAGGCCGCACTGACAACACAACACGCGAGCGTCACCAGCAAGCAGGAGAGAAACGGAAGCCCTCATCCCATTCGCCGATGAACACCAATCATGTCTCGCTATGCAAGAAGCAACAGGCAACGGCTAACCCCTACTATCTCCACCTCAGCATCCTATCATCAATAACATCGCTTATTTTTTTTAAAAAAAATGACATAATGTCTAAATCAAAGTAATATAAAGTGTAGTGATAACCAGCTCACATCAGTATACCCAGATGAAGGCCACTGTAACGTTGGCCGAAACGTCGGTTATTTAAGTAATAGCCCTTTTACATCATGACGCGGTACAACACCCAGAAAACTTTTATGTCATCTGACTCTGGCCGCGGAAGCCTACGTAATTATATAAGACAAATAAACTTTACAACTGGATGTGCTGATTACACAAATTCCATGTAATGCTGTAGGTAACAGAAAATCTTTTCACAGAAGTGAACCATCAACAGGACAGTTGTAGAACTATGTTTTGAACCTGACTACCTCGAGAACACTTATTTTCCAAAATGCTATACACAGAGGTCTGCGCTAGATGCGGGTAACACTTTTCTTCTCTATCTCCCTCTACCAGCCGTGCTGCGCGCTGTTTGAGGCAGTTCTACAGTGCTGGCTCCGCCTCATTTACGCAGGTTGCGATCCACACAAATAAACTTTACAACGAGATCTGCCGATTAAACAACTATAAACAATGTTTATAAAACTCTTCTGGGTGTTGGACCGCATCGTCAATATATCAAATACTTCACCGACGTTTCGGCCATTATTGCAAGCGGCCATCTTCTGGGTGTTACGTTTATTGCTGGGTGACGGAAAGCTGGTGTCTTAAATATTAAACGTTGCTAGTTGTTATTGTTGCCAGTTGTTATTAGGTGGGTGGATCGTGTATCTAATGAGGAGGTACTGAACAGAATTGGGGAGAATAGAAATTTCTGGCATACCTTGACTAAAAGAAGGGATAGATTGGTAGGGCACATTCTTAGATATCAAGGAATTGTGAATTTAGCGTTGGAGGGAAGAGTGTGGGGAAAAAATCGCAGAGGAAGACCAAGAGATGGATACAGTAAGCAGATTCAGACAGATGTAGGTTGCCGTTCTTATGTGGAGATGAAAAGGCTTGCTCAGGTTAGGGTATTGTGGAGAGCTGCATCAAACCAGTCTCCGGACTGAAGACCACAACAACAACAACAACAACAGTTGTTATTGGTGGTTTCAGCTCTCTTTGATTGGTGTTTACTTTATTTCTTCCTATTGGTGGAAAAGGAAGTTCAAAATGTTCAAGTGTTTGTTAAGCTTATGGGACTTAACTACGGGGTCATCAGTCCCTAAACTTACAGACTACTTATCAACTACCTTATACTAAGGACGGCACAAATACCCATGCCCGAGGGGGGATTCGAACCCGCGACCGTAGTGGCCGTGCAGACCGTGACTGGAGCGCCTCAGTCCCCTCGGCCACCGCGGCCCCCAAGGAAGTCCAGGATTGGTGTTTATATTAATAATGTTTACATTAATATAATAATGTTTATATTAATAATGTTTACATTAATATAAACACCAATCCTGGACTTCCTTTTCCACCAATAGGAAGAAATAAAGTAAACACCAATCAAAGAGAGCTGAAACCACCAATAACAACTAGCAAGGTAAAAAAAAGGTAAAGCAGTTAACAATCCGAAGATTGGTTTGAACACCACAGTGCTCTACTAGGCATGGTCCTGTTTGGAGGTGGTATGCCGTTGCCTTCCTCCGACCTTCGAACTGACTTACCCAGCCAGTTATAGGGGGACCTACAGTTTAACGTGGGTTCCGAACCACGGGGCTACTCGGTATTTTTCACATGAGCAATACTGCTAGAGGTGAAAGAAGTGGAAAGTGACAGATAAAAATCCCACGACCTGGCGGGGATCGAACCCGGGACGTTTTGATTTGTAGTCTAGCACTCTACCATTGTGCAACTGAGGCGCACCAGCAACTAGCAACATTTAATATTTAAGACGCTAGCTTTCCGTCACCCAGCAGTAAACGTAACACCCAGAAGATGGCCGCTTGCAATAGTGGCCGAAACGTCGGTAAAGTATTTGATATATTGACGATGCGGTCCAACACCCGGAAGAGTTTTATAAACAATGACAGCTGCCGCGGAAGCCTTCGTTTACATTTACAACTATAAACAAATTCCACAAAAAACCTTTTTTACGGAAGTGACCTATCAACAGAACAGTTGGAGAACTATGTTTTGAACCTTACTACCTCGACATCACCTGTTTTCGAAAATGTTATGTATCCTCACGATACTGCTGGTGGAACAGCAAGCGTTATCACCAGAGAAATATATATTTTAGCCTGTAGTCACGGTTTATGCTTATTTAGAGTACTGACCACCGGTTACAGTAAACAATTATTTTAATAAAAAAGCAGACCCTTTCGCAAAACCTTTCTATTTATTACGTCGTTACTGTAAATTCTCTTCCTGGCATATTTTGCATACAGTGTAATCGTGTCACCAATGTACCTCTGAAATTGTGACACATTTCAGCAGATATGTCATAAATATCAGATGCATGATCAGTCGCCTCATCATGCAAGAGAATGTAATATATTACGTCTTTACAACGAACTGTACACGGAGTACACTTCAGTGACTCACTATATGCACACAGCAGATTAATAGTTGTAAGGCATATAACTCAGATCTGAAGTTATAAGAACGAAATTGAAATGGTTAGAGAGAAGGGCACAATACGACACATTTTAATCAGAAGAATAGGACTAAACAAAAGAAGAAAATGAGTGATTATAGATTTGATCTGTCGGATATGTACAAACAGATACCATGTATATAACAGCATGTCAACTGTAGTTTTGGATAGGGTAATGAGTACATTCTAGGAAGATAACGATTATGCTGTTATAATTGGATCAATAAAGAAAAAAGCTTCAATCGCAAATGCCTGGCTTTTGTAAATGATTTGGCTTTCTTAGGTGAGACTGAATAAGAAGCTGTATAACAAATTAATGAACTCAAGGAAATAGAAGAGAAAGCTAAACTCCAGACGTTCTCCCAGAAAACGAAAATAACGGCGACCAAGAGTATGGGCAAATTAAAGTATGAAAACATTTGAAATACTTTGCAGAGATTATCGGCAACAATGAAACCGATAAACCTGGAGTAGAAAATAAAAGAATGAAACTGGAGAAACTAAACTTCATCACTAAAACATCCACAACAAAAAGAACCTGTCAGTTGGTGCAAAAGTAAAGTAGTACAATACCGTGATACTGCCAGTGATATCTTACGGAATAGAGCTGTATCACAAATCAAGGAAACAGCATAGAATGCTGGACTCCTTCTAGAGAACAGAAATATTGAAATGAGGGTATTACGAAGAATGTACGCCAATGTGTCCCTTTTTCACCTGCTTTCCCTCATCCTTCTTCAGGTGAGACGATCTGAAGAGTTTGGGAAAAATAAGACGTATCTCTGGATAGAAAATTGGTTAAATGGACCACCGACCTAAAGGGAAAATTTTGGGTTCAGCACAAATATTCAACTCTGCTACAGTATTTCAGTGCTCTGACAAGAGCCCTTATCCTTTTCAGCCCCAGTGCCAAGGTTAATTTAAAATTTTGAAAATGTCAATATTTTTTTGTTCATTAGGTTGCTCAGGCACCATATTTCTCTCTTTTGTAATTTGGAAAGTTTTCATTTTTTGAACGTGAATGGCACACAATTGTGTACCTTGCGTTTTAATCGTAAAGATTTTTCTTAAATTTTCTTAAAGGAACATAATGTATTTAAGGGTAAAATTAATTACAGTGTGTTGTATTTGTACAACCTACATATTTTATTTACAATAAGAAATTTTATAACACATATTTACAAGTATTTGTTGCTGCCAGACGGTTTTGTATGAGTCCCCATGACAACTTTATCCCCAACATGATGCAAAATTTCTGATGCGGTTGGTTTGAAACTAAGTGAACTAGTCTGAACAGATTTGAGGTTTGTCTAATATGTCACAACCTCTCGGAATTCAAATGGAAAGAATTCAGTGAAAGATTCCAAGTCTCCTTTGGTTCCACTGGAATCACTTTCCAGATATGCGCCTATGTCAGGCATGCTAAAAAAAAGTAACGAACAAACCATGGATAGGCACCAAACCTACATTTTTCTTAAAATCTGATGTGAAAATTTACACATTTTCTTACAAATAAAGAAAGAAACAAAAATACATTTTTTTCAAAGTATAGCAATACCAACCAAAAAGCTCTTCACGTCAAACCTCTTGTGGATTTTTTAAATATCACCATTCATTAAATCTTCAATGTTTTGAGACTGAAATTCTTTAGGAGCATCACGTGTGGAGTCTGAATTCGTACGCTGTCGATTCATTGCAGCAAATAAATCATCCTCAGATACAGAATTTGAATATTCTGCAACACTTCCCTTTAGTATGCGTGATCTATCTTCATCACTTAGCATATGAGCTGCCGAAATATGGTACGTTATGAGGTACAGAGCTATTGTAAAAGTGCACATTAAGAACCAAGGTACACAGATGTGTACTATGAAAACATCGGCATTTATTCCCCAGGAAAATTGAAATAATTCACATTTGCTGTATTTGAGATGGTTCTTCAAACTTCACTTATCACTCACTACAACAAAGACAAACACATGAAGCTTTATGTATTATTTACTTGTTACTTACTGTCATAACGACCCTTCCCGGCTGCCAACTTCACTAACATCTTACTTGTGATTCGTGTAGCTCAGAAGTACTGCTGCTGCTGAAAGCAAAAAACGTACACGATTCTGCTCTCTCGGTCAGAGCACACAAAATACGCCACAGACAGAGAAAACAGTTTACGAACCAAGGTGCTCATATGCGCACTTATAGACTGAAGAGGTTATGTCTACTGGGGCACTGAAGAGACATACTGGTGCCTAGGGAAAATTCTGTGATTAACCCTCCGTCGGGCGCAGTCGGCCTCACAGGCCAGCAAAACACTTTTTTGATTCCTGTGCTTACCAGTGGTGGCCCAGCGGCCCGCCTCTCCGTTTACTCGCGTAACTTTGGGAACCTCACACAGTGCCGATCCGCAGGCTGCCGTCGATTTCCAGGCGGATCACGGGGAACTCCTTGGGCCTCACAGGCCGTCTGCGCCCGATTACGTTATAGTTTTTAAGGTGAGATTTTTCAAGATATTTTTATTTCATTACTTAGTTTCATTCAAACAAAGTCTATCCTCTGTGATTCTCGCCGTTACCTTCGGAAAAAAGACTTTGACGACCCTGGCCCTTCAGACTGAATGCGCCTGATCGAGTTCTAATTTCAGTTTTCCTATCTTTCCCTAAGTTATTACTTCCATATTTTCTGCTGAAATGTCCAGAGAAGTATATTATGCCTCTAAGCCAATGATCTTGTGGAAATAATGCGCCTCCTCGAGAACGAAACTGCTGAAGATCCAGCCGCACTTGAAGATTTAGTCGATGAGAGAGACACCCACTCTCAGAATGAGGTAGGAGAAGGCAAGGAGGACTCAGAAGCTGAACAGGAAGTTTAGGGAACAGCTCGGGAATATGAAGAAGAGAAGAAAATATGTGTGGAGTTTTTATTTTGGAAACGATAAGACGACGAAGTAGTCTAAGAAGATACCTTCTACTATTCATAGTGTGAAGAGTCACATCATTATTACACAACATCCAGTGTAAAAGATATTACTACAAATGACGCCAATTGCAAAACCTTGTGTCAACGACTTCTAACTGGACAATTTAGCCTGTGTATGCTATGAATATATGTGGAATGTCGATTCGGTTGCAAACTCGACTGAAAAGATTTTTACCCCACAAGGAACGGGAAAGTTCTCCCACATTACCTCCGAAATGGCTAAAACGTCGACCATGCGTGGCTGAAACAAGAGTTATGAGGATGAAGAATCACAAATGTTCAGCTTATCAACCAATCTGCTTGAGCGACGTATACGTTCTGTGCCATACCTGTGTTTCAGCTGTTGATTTGGGAGCTATAGCATCGGTTTTTGGCTGCAAATGTGGCGAGAAAAGATGATTCCATGTCAGAATAGACTGCCTAATGTCCTTCAAAAATAACTTCATTACTTTAATGGCTGTCTGTTCGACCAATTTTTAATGCTCTTTGTGGGAAATTGGTAATTTTGGTCAATTTAGTTTAAGGTGTATTGTGTTCAATAAATCCATGCTTATGCTTTACGTTTGCTGTAATTCCTTCCTTTAGATCCTCTTCAAGACTAGTCAACACTCATTTTGAAATTGATTTAATATGGCGGAGCTAGTCCACAAAATATGTGGGGGGGCCTCTCAGGCCGGGTGCGCCTGATTTTGTTTCATCTGGAGGGGCGCCCGAGCCGGTCGCGGTGGCCGAGGGGACAGAGACGCTCCAGTCACGGTCTGCACGGCCACTATGGTCGGGGGTTCGAATCCCCCCTCGGGCTTGGATATTAGTGCCGTCCTTAGTATAAGGTAGTTGATAAGGAGTTTGTAAGTTTAGGGACTGATACCCCAGTAGTTAAGTCCCATAAGCTTAACAAACATTTGAACATTTAGGTGCGCCCGACGAAGGGTTAACGTACGTATTCACAACACTTTCAATAATCGGTGTGGTGTCGCCTTCGGAAATGTCCGAAATCGGTAGGGGTGCAACTTCCGTAGCGTGTGACTGGCGGGAATTTAAAACGGACGGGGAGCGACCGTGGCTAGTTTAGAGGTTGAGGCAGGCCCTGTCACGTCAATAACACGTGCGCTCCGCGTTGTTCTGTGGATCACCCCTCCCTAGCATCGCTTCGCATGCGCCTCAAGACGCTTCTTTTTGTCCGGGATGCAAATCCGGACGAAAAAATTGCAGAGTCGCCACGTAGACGGCGGAAGAGTCGTGCACACAGCACTAGACCACCCGTCTAACCCGCCTTGCATACGATTTGGTTTTATATGACGCCATGTTAGGGAATTGGCAAAACGGAAGTTACAGATCGTATTAATATTACACCATCACTGATTGTTGGTACAAGAGGGAAAAAGAAACAATAACCTTCCATATTCAGAGAGTATATGACGTCAACTGCGATTGGGCACAGCTGAAAATGTGTACCCAGCCGGGATTCGAACCCGGGTCTCCTGCTTTCTAGGCAGTTGCGCTGACCACTACACGATTTTTTTTTTTTTTTTTTTTTTTTTTTTTTTTTTTTTTTTTTTTTTTTTTTTGGTTTAAGTGAAGTTTCTGGAACGAAAATGAAACTTGTATTCAGATTAACTCATGCGTTCTCCTAACGATCGTTGTAACAAAATTAAATTTCTTCTCCAAAACTTAAGAACTTGTTGTTAAAATTATTCTATGATGAACCGATTCCTATGTAAGTAAATTCGACAAAAATAATATTCTCCTTGTGTAAATTCATCAGTAATGAACTGACTGGCCGCATAGTTCTTTAATGTGAATTTATTTCCAAATTTAAACTAAAATGTCTTCATGTATACATTATATGTATATTCTTTCAAAGTCAGAAACTAAAGCGTAAGTGCAAGTGATTGAAGATATAGACATAAAATTGACGTTGATATGTGTCTCATTGCACCCAAATGATGATCTGTGAGCAGCCGACGAGCAACGGTCGCAGAATTGCGTCTTCTTTCAGAGCAGAAGTTCTAGCCTATCCCTGTCTTTTTAAAGATTATCTTAAGTGCGTTCTCAAACTTCTTCTTATGGTCCCCGTAATTCCATGTTCTCGCGTACTCCGTTTCCATACACCACTGGGTACACAGTGATCACCGCACCTGCAAGGACTACCTAAGCACGCCTCCCGTCAGATACAAATTCCCAGCTTCGCCCTGCCCACAGTACTTAAACTCGTAGTTATGAACTAATTTCCGTAAGAGTAAGGGCTTCAAACTTGCCCACCCCTCCTCACTAACGATAGGATCATTGCCCGTCACCGGCATATTATATATATACATGTGGCGTCTCTTCCGAAAGAACAGACGTCACTTCTGATCCTGCAGTTGTTATTATTGAATATTCACTGAATATATGACATCAACTGCGATTGGACATATAAAAGAATACGAGTATTTACGTCATCTTCAAGACGAATTACTGAAACTTCAGCCAACAGTATTTCCCAACACTACACTGTCACAGAGAGACTCCTGGTTTTGCTTCGTCTTCCGTCCAACACAGAAATAACAGAAGATCTTGAAACTCGTGAACGTGCACTTAACATGCTAGCGTAATTGTCACCGAAGAACATAAAAGTTGATCAAAGCACAGAAGCAGAGAACGTATCGTGGATGAAATGAAGATAATTGAGAAATAATTATTAGCTTACTACTAAAAAAATCTGCATTTAATAGGTGCAACCATTACCGTGAAGTGAAGAAAACTAATTACTGTATCTTGCAGTAAACAGACACAGGAGGAAATGGTCTCGTCAAACACAAGACAAGTGCCTTTTGGAGTCAGGAATATATAAGAAAAGGCTATGTACGTAATATGTGCATATATGAATAAAATGTAAGTCTGTACAATATTATCGATTCTGACTCACAAAGTACTTCACGAAGAAGAAAGCTCTTCTTATTGTTAGATTGTTACATTTCCAGTACTACTGAGGGGTGTACAAAGCTAAAAACGGACTGAAGAATGGGTTATTTAGATATAAAAATATATATGTCAAGCTAATCGATGTTTTATTATCAACATTCGAGATAGTCACGTATGGGGAACGATCTGTAAATGTTGTATAGACTTCAGATAGAAGAACGCCTGGATCGCATTTTTTACTTCATACTTTACTATGTCACTAGTTTTCAAACGTAAAATTAAAATTATAAATCTGTATAAAAACTTTAAAAGACACATGCACCTGGTGTACACAGAACATAAAGCACTCCACCAGTGTGCTGGTTGCTGGGGTACCACTGACATGCTTGCAACATTAACATATGATGTTGATGTGTAAATTTTATTTTGATGACACATCAGTGTGGATGTACACCATTTGGCTATGTTAAAAATTGTTACAATAGCAGTGAAGTCATGTAGAAAATTACTACAGGTCTGAAGATGGCGTCTAGCACGCCGAAACGGGACACATAATTAAAAGAAGAAAGCGATATTGGCTGAAAACCTCATATAAAAACTTGTAATGAAGCCTCCCTTAGTTGTACCCGAAACCTTGGTAAATTAATTAAAAAAAAAAAAAAGTTCAAATGTTTGTAAATGTATTGGACCAATCTGCGTGGTCATCAGTCCGTAGCTTACAAACTACTTAAAACTAGGTAAACTAACCTACGGACGAACACACACACCCATGCCCCAGGGAGGACTCGAACCTTCGCAGCGAGACGTTTTAGACCGCTTGGCTACTCCACCGCGGCAAAGTTTTTAGTTACATGAATTGAACAGACAGTGGTTTTGAGCAACAGAACTTACGTTGATAGTACAAATGTAAATTACAGACGGCCGCGGTGGCCGAGGGGACTGAGGCGCTCCAGTCACGGTCTGCACGGCCACTACGGTCTGGGGTTCGAATCCCGCCTTGGGCATGGATATTTGTGCCGTCCTTAGTTGTAGGTAGTTCATAAGTAGTTTGTAAGTTTAGGGACTGATGACCCTGTAGTTAAGTCCCATAAGCTCTACAAACATTTGAACATTTTTGTAAATTACATGTGACAAGATTTAAAGAGCAGAATTTATATTTCATGTTACAAAACGTGCGGCATGTAATTCACATTTGTAACTTGAACGTCAGTTCTTGTGCTAAAAAACCACTGTCTTTTCAGTTTCATGTAACTAAAAACTTTTATATAAGGAACACATTATTGGGGCGATGAAGAATTGTTTAATAACAGGTTTTTGAGCCAAGATAGCTTTATTCTTTTAATTACATGACCGGTTTTGGCGTGCTAGACGCCATCTTCAGACCTGTAGTAATTTTTTACGTGACTTCACTGTTATTACAACAATTTTTAACTTAGCAAAATGGTGTACATCCACACTGATGTGGCATCTAAATAAAGTGGAGACGTCAATAATAAAACGTCTGAACGCATGTTTCACAATATTGTGCTTCACTTCAGTCAATATTGAACTTTGATTCTGAAGTGCCTCTGACATAGACGTTGTCAAAGATGGGTTCAGTCGTTTTATTATTGATGTGAAAATTTTATTTGAATGACACATCAATGCTATGTTAAAAATTGTTGTAATAGCAGTGAAGTCACGTAAAAAATTACTACAGGTCTGAAGATGGCGTCTAGCACGCCGAAACCGGTCATGTAATTAACACATTATGGTCTAGGTCTTAGTATGACTTTACAGCAAACCACCTTCTTTGTTTCTTTTTCTTTTTTCTTTGTTCTCTTTTTTTATCGTTTTTTAAAGTATCATAATTTATGAACGGTAACAGGCAAATCGTTGCAGTTTCTTCCTGCTTTACCATTGCACTTTGAAATTTAAACTGAAGTAACGCTCGTCGGCAACGAGCATAGCTCGCAGCCAGACCGCAAAGTGTTAAAAGGAGAAAGCGATCTTGGCTGCAAACCTCTTATTAAATATTTTTACTTCTGATGAAGCCTCCCGTAGTTGAAGCCGAAACCTTGGTAAAGTAACCGCAACCGATGAGATGAAGTTTTCGAGTGTTAATCTGTTGTCTTAACATCCATGTCTAGTATTATACATTTTTATGGTACGTAGTGATACCTTGCTTGGACTAAAATAGCGTCAGTCGCTATAGAGTGCGTCGATGGAGCTGGTAGGAACCCCTCGGTGAATAGGGACGAGAAGCGGTGGGGGTAACAGTTGCCTGATGAACGTAGCGGGTGCTCCACGCGTGGTGGCTGCTGAAGAGGGGTGGGGGAGGCAACCCTCCCTCCCTCCCTCCCTCGCAATCCAGAGTCGATTATCGCCTGCGTCGTGTGTCGCACGCTCGCGCGCAGCGAGATGAAATTACGCAGCCGTGCCTGACGACGGAATCCGAGTAACCGCTTTAGAAACGCCGCTCGCTTCGTTACGCGCTACTGCGAGAGGTGGATAGAAGATCCGATGGGTGGGGCTTCGTGAGATCCACGTGGCTGGAGACCAGTGCAGGACTTCCCACTGCGGTGCTATCCGTCTTCTGGCTGCACCTACTGTGTTCGGTTGTGACGTTACAACGAGGTACAACACGCGTTGTACCTGACTACCCTGACGCATAAACATCATGAAATGTTTCCACAATCAAACTTTCACACTGCAGCGGACTGTGAGCTGATATGAAACTTCCTGGCAGATTAAAATTCTGCGCCGGAACCGGGACTCGAACCTGGGACCTTTGCCTTCCGCGGGCAACTGCTCTACCGACTGAACTACCCCGACACGACTCACGATGCCGCCTCACAAATTTTGTTGATCTTCTTATATTTGTTCTAAATGATACAGGTCTTTTTTTCAATTATTCTTTCTCATATAATTAAAATAATTATAACAATTCATGTAATTGAAATAGTTGATCCAATTATGGAAATATCATTTCATGATGAAACTTCGTGGCAGATTAAAATTGTGTGCCGGCCGCGGTGGCCGAGGAGACTGAGGCGCTCCAGTCACGGTCTGCACGGCCACTACGGTCGGGGGTTCGAATCCCCCCTCGGGCATGAATATTTGTGCCATCCCTAGTATAAGTTAGTTGATAAGTAGTTTGTAAGTATAGGGAATGATGACCCCGTAGTTAACTCCCATAAGCTTAACAAACATTTGAACATTTGATTAAAATTGTGTGCCGGAACCGGGACTCGAACCTGGGTCCTTTCCCTTTCAAGGGCAAGCGCTCTACCGACTGAGCTACCCAGACACGACTCACGATGCCGCCTCACAACTTTACTTTCGCCAGTACCTCGCCTCCTGCTTTCCAAACTTCACAGAAACTCTCTGCGAAACATGCAAGACTAGCACTCCTGTTTCTGTGAAGTTTGAAAAGTAGGAGGCGAGGTACTGGCGGAAGTAAAGTTGTGAGGCGGCATCGTTAGTCGTGTCGGGATAGCACAGTCGGTGGAGCGCTTGCCCGCGAAAGGCAAAGGTCCCAGGTTCGAGTCCCTGTTCCGGCACACAATTTTAATCTGTCACGAAGTTTCATCATGAAATGTTATTTCCAGAATTGGACCAACCATTTCAATTACAGGAATTGTTATGTTTATTTTAATTATATGAGAAAGAATAATTTAAAAAACGAACTGTATTATTCAGAACAAATATAAGAAGATCAACCAAATTGATTTCAAAATAATCCACCCGCAGACCTTAGATATTCAGAACTACCAATAATTTATACAGTCTAATATGGCAGATTAATGCACTAGATTTAAGCTCGAAAAATAGAAAATATGGCAACATGATCAAACTTACCAGTGCAAGATGGAGCCTCCGCAAAGCGTGCTGGCTTGACAGCGTCGAAAATTGCGACGACTGAACAGGAAATCAGCAACTAATATCACTTAACAAGAACAAGTCTTCTGGTCATGATAGTGTACCCATTAGATTTCTATCTGATTATGCTGAAGAGATAGCCACTTACTTAACAGTCATATACAACCGCTCTCTCATAGAAGGATCTGTACCAAAACATTGGAAAGTTGCCCAGGTCACACCTATATTCAAGAAAGGCAGTAGGAGTAACCCACTAAACTACAGGTCTATTTCATTGACGTCAGTTTGCAGCAGGGTTTTGGAACATATCCTGTATTCAAATATTATGAATTATCTCGAATGATCTATTGGCCCAAGGTCAACATGGATTTAGAAAATATCGTTCATGCTCTAACGTCCATCACCTCTTTTCGGAATGACTCAAACTGAGCCCTAATATATTCCTGAATCACGGAAATGTGTATTAGTTCACAGTCTATAACGAAGTCATTCCACTGTAGGTGAAGTTGAACTTATCTTATATGCTGGCTGAAGTCCATTGCGTTGTGAGTTGTCTTCGGCATTCACTAAAGAATTTGATTTTACAGGATCTTTTCATAAATTAAAACCATCTCAGTTGATATGGAAACGATTTTATTTCCACTTAAACATTGCACAACCAAGAAATGCAGCAGCAAGCCAACAGAGCTGCTTACAGGTTTCTGGCCACTCACAAACTTCATCCGAGACTAAACAAACAATGGTTTCTCTCAAACATCTTTCTACGTAACTGCGTAATAAGATTGATGACAAAGTTTTGTAATTCACAATTAAACAGTATTCTTTTACATTAAATATGACAAAATACAGAAATTAAAACATTACATTTAAGCTTTGACTATTTATCTAAATGTATGTACGTGTTTCATGACATTTGTATTTAATATGGTACACAAATTCAACGTCATCCTTTTGACTAGTGTTTACAGTGCTCAAATTATTTACATTATGTGTGTTTTCGAAATGCACACATATTTGTTTTGCCAATAGTGTGTAGGCGTATTATTATTGTGACATGGAATTTTAATGAGTTTCAGTTTGCGGTCAAATTATTTATTAATACGGATTTGTATATGGTTGTCGTAGTTTTGTTAATTTCGAAGATAGTTTCTTAGTACCAAACGGATTATTAGTTTTAGTGCATGAAAAATTATCAGTATTTAATTTAGGATCTAGTGATATATAAAACATGGTCTGCCCTAATTTATTTAAACAAAAGGTATATATGAAATCATGTTGTGCAATAGTTATAACATGTAGTATTGTTGTTTTTTATACAAATTAGTATCTATATAGGTTAAGCAATTTCCGAAACTAAGTGTAAAGCATTTCTAGTGTTTGCAGCTATTATTTACGAAAGTATTAAAAACTGAAAATTACGTAAAAGGTCGGCCAAAGTTATATTTAAATCAGTGTACTATTTCTTAAAAGCGTTTTACTAATAGTGTTAATAGAATTTCAAACAGAAGGCGAAGATGTGATATCTCGCATGTCCGGTAATGAAGTTTTACTTTAGGTATCAGATATTTCGTGTTTCTATGTTGGCAACTGATTTTTAGGAGTGTTCAACATAGCAGAAACGATACAATGCGAAGAGATGGGTGATATCGACAAGGGTTCGCAAATCGTATTTCTTGATTTCCACAAGGTTTTCATATCGTACCTCACAAACGGCTTTTAATCAAATTGTGTGGTTATGGTATATCGTCACAAATTTGCGACTTGATAGGGGATTTCTTGTCAGAGAGGACACAGTTCGTAGTAATCGATGGTAAGGCATCGACCAAAACAGAGGTGATATAGGGGTAGCGTTATTGGTCCTCTGCTGTTCCTTATTTACATAAACGATTTAGGGGAAAATCTAAGTAGCTCTCTTAGTTTGTTTGGAGATCACGCCGTCATTTACCGTCTAGTGAAATCATCTGAAGATCAAAACCAACTGCAGAACGATCTGGATAAGATATCACTATGGTGTAAAAACTGGCAATCGAGTCTAAATAATGAGAAGTGTTAATCGTCAACAAGAGTACGAAAAGAAATCCGTTAAACTTTATAGTTACCTGACATTATAATTGAGGTTTAGGAAGCGATGTAAAAATTGGTGATGATTCTCCTGTGAGATTTCTTTATTTGCCCAGATTTCTTATTTACATAATTGCTTGATTACTAGTTTCAACTCATTAAAGAGCCATTTTCGAATCTTCATTGTCCAGACATAATAAAATGTTTAAAAGATGCAACATTGTGGCATGAAATATATGCATACCATTTATATCATGCCACGGTGTTGCATCTTGTAAACATTTTATTTTGCCTGGACAGTTAAGATTCGAAAATGGCTCTTTAATGAGTTGAAACTAGTCATCAAGCAATTATGTAAATAAGCGATCTGGGCAAATAAAGAAATCTTACAGGAGAATCATCAACGGTAAACTTTGTTTACAAGATAAATCAATAAAAAATGAAGGCCGTGAACTCCACTAAATACCTGGGAATTACTGTTACTTAAGACTTAAACTGGAAAGAACACATAGATAATGTCGTGGGAAAGGCGAACCAGAGACTGCGTTTTATTGGTAGAAGCATTACAAGATGCAACAGAACAACAAAAGAAACTGCATACACTAGGCTTGTCCGACCTTTTTTGGAGTGTTGCAGCCCAGTGTGGGATCCTTATCAGGTGGGTTTGACGGACGACATCGAAAGAGTCCAGAGAAGGGCAGCTCGTTTCGTATTGTCACGATACAGGGGAGACAGCGTTACGGAAATGATACAGGATCTGGGATGGGAATCATTACAACAACGGCGCTTATCGCTGCGGCGTGGACTAATTACGAAACTACAATCGTCAACATTCTTCTCCGAATGCGAAAATATATTGTTGACTCCCACTTACATAAAATACGCGAAATCAGAGCTCGAACGGAGAGATTCAAGTGTCCATTCTTCCCGCGCGCTATTCGAGAATGGAATGGGAGATAAATAGTATAAAGGTGGTTCGATGAACCCTCTGCCAGGCAGTTAAATGTGATTTGCCGAGTATCCCATGTAGATGTAGGTTTATTATTTTCACAACATGTATACTTCGATTCCTGGTAACAACATCACCTCAGCTATGTAGGTCTTAATACGTTTGTTACGTATTCTTCGTCAGTGAAAAAATTATTAACGAGCGATCTTGGAATTTCATTTTGAAAACTACATGTACTTTTTATTTATTTTTTTATTTCAAAGCGGTAGTTACTTAAAATCATGCCTCGTATATTATTGAGTGCCACTTACATAGGTAGAAATGATCACCAGAATAAAATATGGGAAATCCGAACTCGGACGGAGAGATTCAGGTGTTCTTTGTTCCCGCGCGCTATTCGAGAATGGAATGGGAGGTAAAATAGTATAAAGTTTGTTCGATGGACCCTCTGCCAGGCACTTAAATGTGATTTGCAAAGTATCCCATGTAGATGTAGATGGTTGCATTTTTGGGCGTATGGCAGCTTTGTAGATGTAATTTTTCAGGTTTTCCCAGCGATGCGTTGTCATCTTGTACAATGGGGTATTCTGCCGGTTATTCGCGTCTTTTCTTGTACGATATTTGAACTGCGCACAGTAGAAGGTTTCCGGTATCATGCCTGTATGGTGCTAGGCGCTCCGTATGCCGTCCACGCCATGTTATGCGCCGAACAATGGCAACGGCGGTAGCGTCTTCTTCTGGCCTTGGTTGTTCATTATCAATTACCGGTCCTTCAGTGTTATGAATCTCCTCCAAGTTGTTCAGATGGAGGAAGCATAGCACCTCAATGCGCTTGGCCACTCCGCCACGACAGAGAGACGTATGAAACAGCTGTAATTAGGTGTGGAGAGTATGTACAGGAAGCAAGAATAGAAAAGTGAGTATGACAATGATGCTCATTTTTACCTATTCTATTGAGTGCATTTATTCAAATAGGACTGAATGAAGTTAGAGGGAAGATGCAGAATAGGGAAGGAGGTATGGTGACACAAGGAGAAAGAATTTACATGCTTCGATTTGCCGACGATGTTGCAGTGGTAGCAGACAGTGAAGATGAGTTGAAGTATATGCTCAGTGAGAGGAAATCAGCTCTTAGCAAGTATGGAATGAGGATGAACTGAAGCAAACTTAAACTATTGACTGTAAACAAGTACAGAACCCATGCAAATATTATGTCGGATCGTGCACCCCTTGAGAATGTCAATGAATCTACATAACTGGTTAGCAAGACCATTTCAGACTTTTCTATGGTAAGATTACCTGACATAGTCGGGTTTTGAGGCGATCTGATCGTTTTCATAGTTTTCAAAATAAAATGCCAAGATCGCACATTAATAATTTATTTAACAACGGCCGGATCTAGTGAACTGTGTCACCATCACCTGGTCATCTTTTTAAAAAATGGATATGAAATAATAAGTGCGACACTATATAAAAATACACCAGTTAAAAGCTTACAAAAGCTTATACAGTGACTAAGTACAATGTTGCACTTATTATTTTATACCAATTTTTAACAAGATGACCAGCTTGTAAAATAGGAGGTATGCCCACAAAGTAAGTTCCGTTTGGTTATATAAACTAAACGTGATCCGATATAGAAAAAATATTTATTGTATAAAAATCTTCAACTGTTCAACTACTTTTCTACATAACTTAAGAAATTTTGTAGGTACTTGTCATACCGTGGGACAAGTTGGGCAAACATGTTCTTTCAGCTCATCATCGTTGAAGTGTTGACCACCAAGGACAGATTTTAGGTGTAAGAAGAGATGAAAGGAGTCACCTTCTTCCCTTCACGTTGCCGTCCGACCTCACAAGGCGAATGTGAACAAACAACTCTTACGGGAATTTCACTGGGACGTGTTTGACCATCCTCCGTACAGTCTCTCTCCTAGCGACTTTCTTCTTACACCTAAAACCTGTCCATGGTGGTCAACACTTCAGCGATGGTGACGAGCTGAAAGAACATGTTACCACATGGTTGAATACACAGGCGGCAACCTTCTACGAAGAAGGCATCCAAAACTTCTGCCACACTATGTCAAATGCTTACAAAATTTCGGAAGCTGTGTAGAAAAGTAGTTTAATAGTTGTATATTTTTATACAATAAATATTTTTTCTGTATCTTGCTTCATATAACCAAACGGAACTTACTTTTTGGACATACCTCGTATATATGTGACTAGATTATGGTGACACAGTTCAACGAAAACGCTTGTCGTTGAATATATTATGAATGTGAGATCTTGCAATTTATTTTGAAAACTTTTGTAGGGAGTTTAATGTTGTATGGAAGTGAATCATGGACCATGGGAAAACCGGGACATAGAAAGACAGACAACTTGCAGATAAGCTTGATAGATAAAGTAAGAAACGAACAGCTTAGAAAGAACTGGTGAAGGGTTGTCTCTAAGAAGACCTCTGCGATAAAGGCACAATATCTGGCTTGGTTATGTCTTTGGAGGAATTGGTGGAGGGACTGAATTGTAGAGGAAGAGCCAGGCTGGAGTATATGACACAAGTGATGGATTTCCAATTACGAACAACTTATACTGAAGAAAACACATAGAAAAATAATGTGGGGAAGGTGAACCAAAGGTTACGTTTCATCGGCAGAACGCTTCGAAGATGCACCAGCTCCGCCAAAGAGACTGGCTACATCACACTTGCGCGTCCTCTCCTGGAGTACTGTTGCCCCTTGTGGGACCCTCAGCAGGTGGGACTGACGGAAGACATTGAGAAGGTTCAGAGAAGGGCAGCTCGTTTTGTTTTATCACGTCACGGGGGGAAAGCGTCACGGAAATGTTGCACGAATTGGGGTGGAAATCATTAAAAGAAAGACGTTATTCATTGCGGCGTGATCTGTTTGCGAAGTTTCAGTCACCGACTTTGACTTGTGAAGGAAAAAATATATTGCTAGCACCCACCGACTTAGGGAGACATGGCCATCCCAATTAAATAAGAGAAATCAGATTGAAAACGGAACTATTTAGGTGTTCTTTCATCCCGTGAGCTATTAGAGAATGGAATGGTACAGAAAGATTATGAAAGTGGTTAATGAACCCTCTGCAAGGCATTTGAATGTGATTTGCAGAATATCAATGTAGATGTAGATATGAACAGCTACAGGGACATTAACGCTTAAGCGGCCGCGCGGTATGTTCAGAACACCTCAGTCATCTTGGTCAATGGATTATTAGATAATGGGTAGGAGTATAACGTCATGTTCTTTGGTACCTTTCTAGGACGTAATATGAAAGTGTTGAGTAGCAATAGAATCTACATTGGAAGCGCAAGGTCCAACAGAACGTGCAACAATGTGCCTTGGGGTGTTGTCGGCACCCAGTGCGACTCTTTATGTTGCAGTGCTGCGACAAAGCGCATTGTTCTGTTCCGTAGCAGCTGTTCGTATTTTGTCGCTCTGTGCAGCTAAAACAGCTATGGATCGTTATTAAATAGAACAAGAAAGAGTCCGGATACTTCTGAAAGAGATCTTAGACGAAACTTTTGAAGGAGGAGAAAAAGAAATAACAGACAACTGTGAAGATCTCTCTCATGACAGCGACACGGAAACGGAGCATGAAGACAACATGGAATTCGAGCCGGATGTAAGAGGAGCGGATAATGAAAGCAAAAATGATTTTTTATTGGAAAGGATAAGATTACAAAATGCATAAAAAATTGTCCTAGTCGGAACGTAATAACTAGAAGTGTAGACCTTGTTATTCATCTTCCTGGTGTGAAAGCTATCGGAAAATCTGCGAAAACTGCTGTGGATTGTTTTTTAATAATAGTAAATGTCATAATAATTTGAATGATTACATTGTTCACAAATATTGACATACAACACATAGCATCAAATTTCACATGAGACCGTGATGACAAAGCAACAAATGAGGATGACATCAAATGCCTTCTGGGTCTGTTCATACTGGCTGGGCAGTACAGGGAAGGACACAAAAAGCTGGAAGACGTATGGGACACAAATGGTTCTGGAATTGCAATATTTAATGCAACAATGAGTTTAGGTGCTTTCGTGTCTTGTTGCATTGTTTGAGATTCGATGATACCCGAGACAGACCACAGCGTAGAGAACTTGATCGCCTAGTTGCGTTCAGAGAAGTGTTTGAATTATTCATGTCAAACTGTACCACTAATTGTATGAGTTAACTCAAAAACTATTCCATTGTATGTATAATGTCTTATATCTGTAATACAGTATCACGAATAAGAGAAATAAATAATTAAACAAAATATAGTAAGAAAATGGGGATTATCGCATAAGGTTCATATAACACAATTTAATACTACAGTAATCTATATCTATATAAATGTGAATGTCTGTTCGGTGTACGTTTATCAGGTCTGATCCACAAGACATAAAGAGCTAAAAATTTGTACTGTTACTAATGTCTACCCGGGGGAGGATTTAGGCACGGTTTTATGGCGATAGGATAGCTATTTATCTATGTATACATTAATGTGAATGACTGTTCGGTGTACGCTTATCACGTCCGAACGACAAGACGCAGAGACTTAAATATTTGCCGGCCGCGGTGGCCGAGGGGACTGAGGCGCTTCAGTCACGGTCTGCACGGCCACTACGGTCGGGGTTCGAATCCCCCCTCGGGCGTGGATATTTGTGCCGTCTTAGTTCGTAAGTAGTTCATAAGTAGTTTGTAAGTTATGGGACTGATGACCCCGTAGTTAAGTCCCATAAGCTTAACGAACATCTGAACTTAAATACTTGTGCAGTTACTAATTTATACCTGAGGAGGGTTTTAGGCACGTTTTTATAACGATCTGATAGATATTTAGTAATTTGAAGAATATAACACAAAACGCGGAACAATAATTACTCTTTGAAAATTATATTTAGACCTTAAAAATGGTTTTATTGGTTTCATTGTTACTTGAGGGTTTATATAAAAGGGTGGAGTATGTTGGGATGGAAAGTTATCGGTGTATATAAAATTCTACGTGTGTGTGTGTGTGAGTGTGTGTGATAATCTGCAACGAAAACTACAGAACGCAAACGAATGCTCTGTGTGTAATTGTTGTCCGAAGTCTCCCGTTGTACAACATAGCAGTTCCATGCTGATAGCTGTAAGGGGGTGCAAGATATGGTGGTTGAAAGTTGTCAAATTATTTTAAAAAATTCGGACTGAAGGCCAACGAGGACGTTTGCGACTCTATAGCAAGGAGGTCACATACAACGAAACGTGAAGCCACAGACCATATCCTTGATCTATGAGTGCTACAATGTCTTCAGCTCTTTCTCTGTAAGAATAAGCATACGTATAGGGATATATAAGGATGAATAAATAATTAAAGCAACAAAAAAGAAAAATTTTTTAATTCATCTCTTTAAAAAATCGATTTAACGTTTCGCGCATTACATCGATGGATCTTTTATATTATTACAATCATTACAGTTGAATTTCGTTATCGGATTCTTCGAAACGAATGCATTTTTACCTGTGATTTGATCTACGAACACGCGAGCGAATTTAAGCTAGTAGAAAATATTGTGGGGAAGGCGAACCAAAGATTACGTTTCATTGGCAGAACGCATCGAAGATGCACCAGCTCCACCAAAGAGACTGGCTACATCACACTTGCGCGTCCTCTCCTGGAGTACTGTTGCCCCTTGTGGGACCCTCACCAGGTGGGACTGACGAAAGACATTGAGAAGGTTCAGAGAAGGGCAGCTCGTTTTGTTTTATCACGTTACGGGGTGGGAAGCGTCACGGGAATGTTGCACGATTTGAGGTGGAAATCATTAAAAGAAAGACGTTATTCATTGCGGCGTGATCTGTTTGCGAAGTTTCAGTCACCGACTTTGACTTGTGAAGGAAAAAAATATATTGCTAGCACCCACCGACTTAGGGAGACATGGCCATCTCAATAAAATAAGAGAAATCAGATCGAAAACGGAACGATTTAGGTGTTCTTTTTTCTCGCGCGCTATTAGAGAATGGAACGGTAGAGAAAGGTTATGAAAGTGGTTAATGAACCCTCTGCCAGGCACTTAAATCTGATTTTCAGAGTATCTATGTAGATGAAATTTTTCACGGGTTTCCACTGTCACGATTAATTGTGTTATCTGTTATTCTGATTTCAACTGATTCTTTCAAAACACAATCCCATTAATGTGAGGTGTTTGCAACAACTTGTGTCTCGTCGTATAGCATCCTGTGTCCCTCTGAAAGACAATGTTCAGCCACCGCGCATTTGTCAGGCTGCATCAATCGCGTGTGGCGGTGACGTTCAACACATCTGTCACTGACGGTGCCAACAGTCTGGCCAATGTATGTTTTGCCGCACTCACAAGGTATTTCGTATACGCCAGACTTTCTTAGTCCTAAATCATCTTTAACAGAGCCAATAAGTGCTCTAGTCTTAGCTGTAGGACGAGAAATACATTTTATTTTATGTTTCTTCAAAATCCTTCCTATCTTGACAGACGCGTTACCAGCGTAAGAAAGGAAAGCAACGGAATTGGAAGTGTGTTCAGCTGGTTCACGTGGTCGTCCGAACTCAAAAGCCCGTCCAATCAGCCTGTCTGTATAGCCATTTTGGTGGAGCACATTCTTGAGATGTTGCAGCTCTTGAGGTAAATTTTCAGCATCCGAGATGGCATATGCTCTTTTTACCAAGGTCCTGAGGACTCCTGCACGTTGAAAACGAGGGTGACAGCTGGTCGCATGTAAACACCTATCAGTATGCGTCGGTTTCTTGTAAACTCTATGTCCAAGAGTTCCGTCATCTTTTTTATAAACCGGCACATCCAAAAATGGTAACTTGCCATCCTTTTCAATTTCCATCGTGAATTTCATGTTAGGATGGAGACAGTTAAAAATGATCTAATAACCGGTGCAGAGAATCTATTCCATGTGGTCAAACAAGAAACATATCGTCAACATATCTAAAAAAGCAAGTCGGCTTCAAAAAAGATGTTTTCATTGCCATTTCCTCAAAGTCCTCCATAAAAGAGTTGGCGACTATGGGGGACATAGCCACACCGTCAGTCTCTTCAAAATACTTGTCATTGAATAACAAATAGGTGGACGTCAGTACATGGCGGCAAAGCTTCGTCATTTCCATATCTAGTTTCTCTTTAATTAAGATCAATGACTCTTCAAGAGGGACACGAGTAAAAAGAGACACAACATCGAAACTCACAAGTAAATCAGAGGGACCAAGACGAAGAGACTTCAAGCGCCGAATAAAATCCATGGAATTAGATATAAGGTGTTCACATTTCCTGACATGAGGGATGAGGACCGACGCCAAAAATTTTGCCAAATTGTAAGTTGGTGCACTCAAATTACTGACAATTTGTCTTAATGGAATCCCATCTTTGTGGACCCTCGGCAATCCATATAATCTAGGTGGAACAGCTGCAACAGGTCGAAGTTTTTTGACAGTGTCTTCGGGTATAGAGCTCTTCATCAGAAGTGAATTTGTCGTCCGTTTTATGCGATCCCTAGGATCTTTCTGCAATACCAAATCAAATGTTTGTAGCACTTATGGGACTTAACTACGGGGTCATCAGTCCCTAAGCTTACAAACTACTTATGAACTAGCTAAGACTAAGGACGGCACAAACATCGATGCCCGAGGGGTGATTCCAACCCCCGACCGTAGTGGCCGTGCAGACCGTGACTGGAGTGCCTCAGTCCCCTCGGCCACCGCGGCCGGCTTTTCTGCAATACCCGATACGATGGATACTCAAGTAAATCTTCCATGTTACTCACGTAATCGTCCTTCGAGATTAAAACAGTGGCGTTTCCTTCGTACTTTAGTTGCGTATATAGAGCCAGCCGTTCCACAGTTTCAGTCAGTCACGGCGAGAGCGGCTTAGCTTCCTCACCTGATGATGGCGGCCAGCTGGACCGCGGAAATATTGTGTTCAGATGACAGAATGATCCGGCTGGAAACCCGTGAAGAATTTGATCAGTTAATACGTCGGGAAAGTCTACATAGCCATATCTATGTAGATGTAGATACGAACAGCCACAGAGACATTAAACAAATGGCAAGCAAAAGGACGCTATGGAGAAATGCTGCAAACCAACCTACGGATTATAACCAAAGCCGCAGAAGGCAATGTCAGACATAACGCTGTTAGTCCTGGCAGTTCTTGCTGCGCTGTGAAACCCTCTAGCAATTATCTCGTCGCTGTGGCACTAGACGCTTCCGCAGTAGGACTTGGGGGTGTTAGTCTGCGGCCCACAGCAGCTCCGCTGTGCTTCTTCTGAGCGGCAGTAACTCGCTGTTGGCAGTAAGTCTCGGTTAACTGCGGCCAGTAACGCCGCCTTACCGTCTGATTACGTGGAAGGGGTGGGGGGGGGGCGAAGGTGTTTCTGTCGCTCCAACCCTGGGGGATGGAGGGGGTGGCAAGACTGGTACTGTAAACAGCGCGGTCAGCCACCCAGGGCACTGGTAGTTAAATGGGGCAACCACACACAACACACACATACACGCTAGACTTACGCATAATATCAAGTTAATACAAATAAACAACCCCTGAGACGGATTTTCGTCTCAAATATGTCAAAGACATTATTCTCGAATGAAGCTTTCACTCTGCAGCGAAGTGTACGCTGATATGAAACTTCCTGGCAGACTGAAATTGTGTGCCGGAACCGGGACTCGAACCTGGGACCTTTCCCTTTCGCGGGCAAGCGCACTACCGACTGTGCTATCCCGACACGACCCACGATGCCGCCACACAACTTTACTCCCGCCAGTACCTCGCCTCCTACTTTTCAAACTTCACAGAAGATCTCCTGCGAACCATGCAAGACTAGCACTCCTGGAAGAAACGATATGATGGAGACATGGCTTAGCCACAGCCTAAGGGATGTTTCCAGAATGAAACTTCACACTGCAGCGGAGTGTGCGCTGATATGAAACTTCCTGGCAGATTAAAATTGTGTGCCGGAACCGGGACTCGAACCTGGGACCTTTGCCTTTCGCGGGCAAGCGCTCTATCGACTGAGCTATCCCGACACGACACACGATGCCGCCCCACAACTTTACTTCCGCCAGTACCTCGCCTCCTACTTTCCCAACATCACAGAAGCTCTCCTGCGAAACTTGCAAGACTAGCACTCCTGGAAGAAAGGATATGATGGAGACATGGCTTAGCCACAGCCTAAGGGATGTTTCCAGAATGAAACTTTCACTCTGCAGCGGAGTGTGCGCTGATATGAAACTGCCTGGCAGATTAAAATTGTGTGCCGGAACCGGGACTCGAACCTGGAACCTTTCCCTTTCGCGGGCAAGCGCACTACCGACTGTGCTATCCCGACACGACCCACGATGCCGCCTCACAACTTTACTCCCGCCAGTACCTCGCCTCCTACTTTCCAAACTTCACAGAAGATCTCCTGCGAACCATGCAAGACTAGTCCTCCTGGAAGAAAGGATATGGTGGAGACATGGCTTAGCCACAGTCTAAGGGATAGTGTTTGGATTGATCCCAATGGATTTAGGAAAAGAATGTGTGATTGTTGGGAAAAATGGTATAGATCGTGGGACAAGAAAAAGAATAAAGAAGGAATCAAAACGAGAAATGGAAACTGGCGCACACTGGAGAGTAGAAAAACAACTTCAGTTTTTCGTGTCTGCTTTAGAAGTTCCTTGCAGCAGCTCCACACCTGAACATATTGATTGTGATTGCTTGCCTGAAGAACCTGGAGTGGACACAATGTAGTAAATATACTGTACCCTATAGACCTAATATTCTGCCTGTAACAGATTGTTGTGTTGATGCAGTTTTTCACAGCAATGTAAAGCTTTGTAACATCCCTTGAAGTAAACATTAATCTTATGTTATTATAAATGATACAACTCATGTGAAGTGCGAATTTCTAATATAACATTTTCAAATATAAAAGTTAATGAGAAGTAATGAAGGTATGTTACTAAAAACGCATCAAAACGTGTAATGTCCTATATGACAGATCAAAACGTATATTATCCGAAATATAAGTTGTTTTTTCTAACCCAACTAAAAATAAAAATAAAAAGATCTCTTTTAAGGTATATTCTAGTTCAGTAGATCAAAATGCATCTAACTGTGAAAACAGCTTAAAATTTATTGAGTTGTTTAGTAGATATCAGTTTTTTGCTTCTGGAAAATTTTAATCAAGGGACATTATAAGTTTTGATTAGTTGCTCCTCATATACACTTGGTGCTACCGACAGAAACTGTAACGCTTAGATGAGCATTGCAATAATAATAATAATACGACTCCTAATCATTGACTGCGAAATGTTGCTGAAACATTGAAACGGACTCTGTCTTGGTGCTTCATAATCTAGACTTTCTGCAGTTGACTATTTTGGAATGACTGATGGATTACAAACGTACTTTTTACCTTCCTACTATGTGACAGATTTCTCACCACAACAGCCAGGAATTGCGGAGAATGTATGTAGATGTGTTTACATAGATACGTATATTGCCCTACAGCGGGTGACCGCTTACGAAAAAGTTAACCCTAAACACGGAATATAAAATCGCGTAGTAGAAAACTGAACCCAAATGAAAATAATAAAGAAAGAAAGAAAAATGCTCTGGCACGATTGTATCCACGCCGAAACACTGCATCTGACACCGTAACAGATAACCGCATATCCACCCGAAATAATTCAGTCTTACGGCTGTGGGATCCTGAACGCTGTTTGGAAAACCACGACTGAAGTTATAATTAAAAAATTTTCTGATACCACTCCCGTCAGACCAATGACCTACAGGCCAATATGGATTTTAAATATCGTGACTAAATTACAGGGACGAAATACTCCTGAACAAGCATATCAAATCACCTTGGCTCTCCGAACGGAGAGACAAAAACAATATCGATTATCGGAGCGGTCTTGAGCGCCACGTTACGGATAGCGCGGTCTCCCGCGTCGGAGGTTCGAATCCTCCCTGCGGCATGGATATTGTGTTGTTTTTAGTATAAGTTAATTCATAAGTTTAGGGATTGATGTCTCCGCAGTTATGTCCCATAAGCTTAACAAACATTTTTATAGTTCATCAACGACAGTTACAATGAACGCAACACAAAGATTTTCGAAACGTTCTATTTGACTTCCACTTATAGTATTTGAATTAATTGTTTTGTGTCATATGGATTTTGTATCATTACAGTACGATCATGCTTGAGTTGTTTATTTATTTTTTTCAATTCAAACAGTCTCAGAAAACACGTTATGGTAATTCCGTCAGAGACCGCAAAAGATCTGGAAGAACAATTGAATGGGATGGACAGTGTCTTTAAAGGAAGATGAACATTAACAAGAGTAAAACGAAGGTAATTGAATGCAGTGTCAGAAAATCAGGCGATGCTGAAGGAATTAGATTAGGTAATGAGACAATAAAAGTAGTAGATGGATTTTGTTATTTGGGTAGCAAGATAACTTCTGATGGTCGAAGTAAAGAAGATATAACATGCAGAAATGCTATGGGGAGACAAGCGTTTCTTAAGAATCAAAACTTGTTAACATCCGATATTAACTTAAGCGTTAGGAAGTCCTTTCTGAAAGCATTTGTCTGGAGTGTAGCATTGTATGGGTGTGAAACATTGACGATAAGGAGTTCAGAAAAAAAAAAAGATGATAGAAGCTTTTGAAATGTGATGCTACAGACGAATGATGAATATTAGATGGGCAGATCACGTACCTAATGAGGAGGTGCTTAACCGAAACGGAGAGAAAAGGAGTTTCTGGCATATCCTGACTAAGAGAAGTGATAGATTCGTTGGACACATCAAGGAATTGTCGATTTAGCATTAGAAGGCAGTGTGTGGGGGTAAAAATCTTACCAATCGATCCCTTCTTTTAGTCAAGGCATGCCAGAAGTTCCTCTTCTCCCCAATTCTGTTTAGTACCTCCTCATTAGTTACTCGATCCACCCAACTAATCTTCAGCATTTTTCTGTAGCAGCATATTTCAAAAGCCTCAATCCTCTTCCTGTCCGCACTGTTTATCGTCCATGTCTCACTCCCATACGAGCCAACACTCCACACAAATGCCTTCAGAAAGGACTTCCTTAGGCTTAAATCAGTATTCGATGTTAACAAATTTCTCTTTTTCAAGAACGCTTTTCTACCCATTGCCATTCTGCATTTTATGTCCTCTGTACTGCGACCATCATTTGTTATTTTACTGCCCAGGTAACAAAACTCATCTACCTCCTATATCGCTTCGTTTCCCAATCTAATTCCTTCAGCATAACCTGATTTTCTTAGACTGCACTCCATTACCCTTGTTTTGCTCTTATTGATGTTCATCTTGTATGCACGTTTCAGCACACTGTCCATTCCGGTCAACTGCTCTTCCAGTTACTTTGTTGTCTCTGACAAAATTACAATGTCATCGAAAATGCGCAATGATTTTATTTCTTCACCCTAAACATTACATTGGAGAAAGGCTACAACCCTGTCTTACTCCTTACCCAACCTCTGCATCCCTTTCATGACCTTCAACTCTGATTACCGTTGTTTGGTTTATGTACAATTTGTAAATAACCTTCAGTTCGCTATAATACCAGTACCGACATTAAATAAGGGGTTACATAAAAATCGTCCTTTGTTAGAATGCAACGTTGTATCAAAATTTGCAAGAAATCGCCGAAGAACTCTCGGATGATAACGGTTTTGTTTAAACGTACTTTCGCGTTCTTATTACTATGAGGTTTAATCTGTTTGCTTGGCTTTTATCTGGTCGTAGCTCTGAGTCAATAACACCGAGGAAATTTTGGCCCACTTTAGCTTACGGTAGTAACACTAAAAGTGGGCCTTTGCGATCGTCTTTTGACAGCTCGAAATTTAAATGAAAATAACGGCTTAACCATGCATCTGACACGGGAACTGAATAACCGAATTTGTAAAGGAGAAAATTCTCTACAACCTTGCTCTTTTATGTTCTTTCCATATCTCGCATCGTTTCAGAGATATTTGCAAAAAAAAAACAAAAAAAAAAAAAAAAAAAAAACGGCTATTTTGTGACGTCTGTAATTGCTAACGAACCGTTCATCTGGCATGACAATTGAATAATCTAATTTGTAGAGGGGAAAATTTCATACAACTTAGCTCTCTTATGTTTTTTTTTTTTTCATATCTCGTATCGTTTGAGAGATATTTGCAAAAATAAGGGAGATTTGACACCGTCCATTGAATTAACGAAAACCAGCCGTTCGCAGATGTCACGTGACATTCCTCGCCCAGAACTCTCTCTGGCATACGCCATATTGCGTTGCGTATTTGATGATTTTCTTATTGTAGCTTACACGTTGTTATTTCAAAGCAATGACGCACTGAAGAATTAACAAAAAGACGTCGTTCTTCGTACGATAAATGATAATCTAGTGTCTAAAAATGCCTTATTAACATCAGTTAACAACTGCCATGAATAGTACAAAAATAAAGGACCAGTATCGTATCTGTCCGCGGTAGTGTTCAAATGTTCAAATGTTTGTATAGTCTATGGGACTTAACTACGGGGTCATCAGTCCCTAAACTTACAAACTACATATGAACTACTTACGAAGTAGGACGGGACAAATATCCATGCCCGAGGAGGGATTCGAACCCCCGACTGTAGTGGCCGTGCAGACCGTGACTGGAGCGCCTCAGTCCCCTCGGCCACCGCGGCCGGCCGCGGTAGTGTATTAAAGCATATGGTCCGTGGTTCGGAACCCGCCACTACCAAAATTTTGTTTTTCTCCTCTTTTCCTAAAAGTGTTACGTGTTGGATGCATAGACATCTCGTAATCAGATAATTATAATTTTTTATTATGTACATTATTATTGTTGTCAGAAATGTTTGCAAAATATTATAAAACTACAAATCTAAAGTTGGTCGTAAAACACGTCAGTGCGATTTTTTTACAGTAAGAACAAACACCTAATCCTCAAATTGTCTCTGTCTCACTGTCTCCCTTAAAAAGCGGGAACGTAATATCTCAGCGGGTCGTGAATGGCCACTTCAATAACCATTGTCCGTGGGGCACGGGAGTCTTCGTGGATATTCAGGTGTCTGCGACACTGAGAAATGGCCTCCGTGAATAATGCAAACAAAGAGGGCCCAATTTATGACCCGGAGAATCGATAAGTCGTCAGGAGAATAAGAGAATACCGCCCGCAGGCACAGAGCGTTTAGATTTCAGGCTACCTGTCTTACTAATTCGGGTCGCATAGTACAAAACTTTTAAATTTTATGGTATATATGGGACAGTGTCCAAATGTTTTAAATCATACCTAACAGGAAGAGTGCAGAAAACGGACATACGTAATTCACATAATATGCAAAAAAAACAGCTGATTCCTCAAACTGGGGAACAATCAAAATTGTGGTACCACAAGGTTCAGTCTTGGGCCCTTTGCTGTTCTTAATATATATTAATGTCTTGCCACTGTATATCCACGATGATTCAGACCTGGTTCCTTTTGCTGATGATACAAGTATAGTTATCACACCTGCCAGACAAAAACTAACTGAAGAAATTGTAAATAACGTATTTCAGGAATTCATTAAGTGGTTCTCAGCAAATGGACTACCATTAACTTTTGATAAAACACAGTACATACAGTTCCGTACAGTAAATGGAATGACACCATTAATAAATATATACTTTGATCAGAAATCTATACCAAAGGTAGAATATTCTAAATTTTTAGGTGTATGGGTTGATGAGGGGTTAAACTGAAAAAAAGAAAAAACATTAAAGATCTGCTGAAACGTTTGAGTTCAGCTACTTATGCTATTAGGATAATTGCAAATTGTGGTGATATACATCTCAGTAAATTAGCTTACTGTGCCTGTTTTCATTCTCTGCTTTCGTATGGCAGCATTTTCTGGGGTAATTCATCAATGAGTAAAAAAGTATTCATTGCACGAAAGCGTGTGATCAGAATAATTTCTGGAGTCCATCTAAGATCGTCCTGCAGACACTTATTTAAAGAGATAGGGATCTTCACAGTAGCGTCTCAGTATATATAAATTCACTTATGAAATTTGTTATTACCAATCCCACCGAATTCAAAAGCAATAGCAGTGTACATAACTACAACACTAGGAGAAGGAATTATCGTCACTATTCAAGGTTAAATCTAGCTTTGCCACAAAAGTCTTTGGTCACCTACCAAACAGCATCAAAAGTCTGACAGATAGCCAACTAGCATTTAAAAATAAATTAAAAGAACTTCTGAAAGGCAACTCGTTGTACACTATAGCTGAATTTTTACACATAAATTAGGAAATATGATATTGCGTCGTGTTATATTTAGTACAAAGTAATAATTTGTTAAGACACCTTTCATTAACCTGACACGTTATACATCATTACGAAGTGTCGTATTCATGATCTATGGAACAAGTATTAATCTAATCTAATCTTAAATAAGAAAATACGTATTCGATATCAACAAACACCTCAACTGTTACGGGTCCTCTAAATAAATGCATTGGCGAAATAAAAAAAAAATGTGCTGTATCGGGATTCTAACCCGTATTTCCCGCTTCAAGCCAGGAGTCGCTTAAACATTTTTATCGATATAATATCAAATACATTTATCCAAACACTGCTATAATATTTGTATACTAACTCATATGCTCGTGCGTCGCAACGGTTCTTAAAGCACGGCCTGTGCATATCTTGACATTTTAGGGTTTCGGACCTTAGAAAAAATAGAATCCTCGTTGGATCTGTCTGTCAAAAGACTCAGTTGTCTTAACCAAGATGTCAAATGTAAGTAAAAGTCATTGTCCGAAACGATGGATCTTCATAAGCTTTTATAACAAAGAGTGAAATCATTATATAAATACGCTAACACGAAAATTGTGGTACAGATTACTAATTTATTCGTACAAGAAGGCCAATGAAAGTTACATATTTCGAAAGATTTTTTGTCGTAGATTTCAAGAATATAAATATTATGCGTGCATTTAGCCATTAAAAGTGGTAAATGGAAGTAGAAATTTTCCCATCTACAGCTTGGATCAAGTTCCACATTCTCCAACAATCAGCTCACTGATTAGATATTCGCCTCGACCAAAGACGCTGTAATGCAGCGCATCTGCAGTATTAAAATAACGTATTAACATAAGTGAATATCGAAACATGGAGTGCTTCCAACTCACTTTCTTGTGCCGTTCAAATGCTTCATTTTCGCAGTGATTAAGAGTGGTTAAAGGAAATGGATGTTTTCATATAAAGTTACATGATTCGAAAGATTGTTTGTCGTAGATTTCACAAATATAAATAGATTTAGCCATTAAAAGTGATAAAAGAAAGTAGACATATTCTACTAGAACCGTATTTGTTCACACTTAACACTAGAACGCCCATAGAGGCCAAATGGACCATTTTCGGCTTTTAAGTGATACCTGTGTTTCGGAGATATATCATGGCAACATTTCGTTTCTTGAAATTTATTCATTTGTCATGTAATTTGATTTTACTGGAAACCAGCGCATCTCACCCAACTGATTATCACTTTTTTAGAAGTTTTTCCTTTGACTCCCAGAGGGTACGTACTGACCCTTTCAGATAAAATTATAATTTTGTTTATTGTTGCGACTAGTAATCATGTCGTTCATACTAAGTGTCAGGGACTTTATTTTCTGGTGCAATAATTTACTTTCGTCCATATTATTGCGGCAGAAAATGAAAAAAAAAAAAAAATAGAATCAGTTCGACATTGGTCGTCATTCGCTTGTAAGAATTACTCTTTCAAATTTTATTACGATGTGAAGACTGAAATGAATTGCTAACAGTAGTTATGTGATGAAGAGATTCTTCCAGAATTACAAAGAATTATGGTGATGATTCTCATGGTGGCGAAGTTTTCTCTGTTGATTCAAATGAAGAGTTGGTACCGCAGGCGTCCAGAGATGACATACGATATGAGAATGACAAGTATGCATTGTTTTCTGCTTTTTGCAACAAATTCGTAGAAAACTGTACAACGTATTACATACCTGTAACAGACATCATTATATAAATACGAAAATTGTGGTACAGATGACTGATTTATTCGTACAAGAAGGCCAATGAAAGTTACATGATTCGAAAGATTGTTTGTCGTAGTTTTCACGAATATAAATGTGTGTGCATTTAGCCAATAAAAGTGGTAAAAGGAAGTAGAAATTTTCCTATATACAGCTTGGATCAAGTTCTACATTCTCCAATAATCAGCTCACTGATTGGCTATTCGCCTCGACCAAAGACGCTGTAATACAGCACATCTGCAGTATTAAAATAACGTATTAAAATAAGTGAATATCGAAACATGGAGTGCTCCCAACTCACTTTCTTGTGCCGTTCAAATGCTTCACTTTCGCAGTTATTAAGAGTGGTTAAAGGAAATGGATGTTTTCATATGAATGCCGATATAAAGAATGATGCGCCGGGAGAGGCATCTAGCGGTGCACGGGTGGAACTTCCAAGTCTATATGTTGTCAGCACTGGGATTCTGAATATCACAGTATCGAAATAACATTATTTCTTCGCGTTGTATAAATATACGAACACCAAAATTGTAGTTCCATTTCAAAAATTAGGCTAATGAAAGTTATATAATTCGAAAATGGCATGAGAAGTATATACTTCCGTTTTTATTTGTTGTTATTGTGTCAGGCTTTTTCCTTAACACGCAAAGGATACCGTTTCATATCTCCCAGTGCCGGTTAAATTTTACCTCCAGTGACCATCGTAAACACAAATGGTCGATTTTCGACCACAGGCTATACTAGTTAATTTAAATCCGTACACTGTGACGATGTAAATTAAATTTTGGATTGTATTCGTAACGGTAAGACTGAGGTGTGTAATTGTCTGTCTGACTTAAACTTTTCAAAACACTACTGTCACCAAATTCACTAAACAAACTACTTTTACTGGACTGTTTTTCCGAAGAACTCTGATATAAATGAAGACAATCTGTAATCACGAAGGAATGTCGTGATGTTTTATAGATAAACGAACCTACCGAAATCTATACCTATAAATGTGAATGTCTGTTCGGTGTACGTTGATCACGTCTGAAACACAAGACATAAAGAGCTAAAAAATTTTACAGTTACTAATGTCTATCCGGGGAAGGCTTTAGGCACGGTTTTATGGCGATAGGATGGCTATTTATCTATATATATTAATGTGAATGTCTGTTCGGTGTACGCTTATCACGTTCGAACGACATGACGCAGAGTCTTAAATATTTGTACAGTTACTAATTTATACCTGAGGGAGTTTTTACGCGCGGTTTTATAGCGATCTGATATATATCTAGTAATTTGAGGAATATAACGCGAAATGCGGAACAATAATTACTCTTTGAAAATTATATTTACTCTTTGAAAATTGTTTTATTGGTTGCTTTGTTGCTTGAGGGTTGAAAATGATAAAAGGGTCAAGCATATTGGGATGGCAAATTGTCGGTGTATATAAAATTCTACGTGTGTGTGTGTTAATATTTCACTCTGCAGCGACAACTACAGATCGCAAACGAATAGTCTGTGTGTAATTGCTGTCCGAAGTCTCCCGTTGTACACCATAGCAGTTGCACGCCGATAGCTATAAGGGGGTGGAAGATATGGTAGTTGAAAGTCGGCAAATTATAAAAAAAATTCGGACTGAAGGCCAGCGTTGACGTTTGCAAAAATCCCACTGAAGGCCTGCGATGACGTTTTCTAGTCTATAGCAAAGAGGTTACATACAGCGAAACATGGTACCACCACAGACCATATCATTGGTCTATGCGTGCTACAATGTCCTCAGCTCATTCTATGTTAGGATAAGCATACGGATAAGGAAATATAAGAATAAATAAATAAAGCAGTAAGAAAGAAATTTCTTTTAATACATCTCTTTAATAAATTCGTTTTTACGTTTCGCGCATTACACAAAGTGATCGATAAGTGATATTATTACAATCATTATTGTTGAATTTCGAAACGAGTGCATTTACGTGTGATTTTTATCTCATAGCACACTACTGAAAGTTAGCTTATCTGTTATAATAAACCACCACGCGAGCGGAGCCGCGGGTTTAAGCTTGTAATCAAATAAATGTTAAGTTTTTAATACGCAAAGTGACATCAGTAACACTATGTGCAATGTTTGTTGGTATTCGTAGAGATAAGATTGCGGCGCGTAATTCTGCCAAATACGTACGCTTCCTTACTGTACTACGCCATAGTTAATACTCAGCAGCAGTGTCTATTAGATCTTTGGTGCACTAAAGCGCGTCTCTAGTCTCAATTTACCCTCGAAATCCCATGAAAGCTCGTGTAGTACTTTTGGAGATTAGCCTTTGCTGATAGACACTTCTTGATTAGGACAAATGCTTAAACTGTAGCCGGCCGCGGTGGCCGAGCGATCTGAAAAAATGTTCAAATGTTTGTAAAGCTTATGGGACTTAACTACGGGGTCATCAGTCCCTAAACTTACAAACTACTTATGAACTAGCTTAAACTAAGGACGGCACAAATATCCATGCCCGAGGGGGGATTCGAACCCCCGACCGCAGTGACCTTGCAGACCGTGACTGGAGCGCCTCAGTCCCCTTGGCGAGCGATCTGAGGCGCGCCAGTCATGATCTGCACGGCCACTACGATCGGGGGTTCGAATCCCCCCTCGGGCATGGATATTTGTTAGTATTAGCTAGTTCATAAGTAGTTTGTAAGTTTAGGAACTGATGACCCCGTAGTTAAGTCCCATAAGCTTAACAAACATTTGAACAGTTGATTTTATATTATATGTTTATTTTCTCTGATCGAATTTTGATGAATTGAAGCGTGAATCCAACCTCACGATATACTCACGTTAAGACTGAAAATCCTACAGAAATTCGTCAAGTTGTTTTAGAGATAAACGTGTTCAAAGAGACAGACAGACATAACGGGCGTAGATAAAAAATTTCAAATTACGATATTCTTTTTTTTCAAAAAAAATGTTCAAATGTTTGTTAAGCTTATGGGACTTAACTACGGGGTCATCAGTCCCTAAACTTACAAACTGCTTGTGAACTAACTAATACTAAGGACGGCACAAATATCCATGCCCGAGGGGGGATTCGAACCCCCGACCGTAGTGGGCGTGCAGTCCGTGACTGGAGCGCCTCAGTCCCCTCGGCAACCGCGGCCGGCTTCTTTTTTTTTCCGTGATCTGATTTTTATGCAAAGAAGTATGTATGTTCTATAGAGGTACGCACGAGTTACCTGTGAAAACCCCATGTAAATTCGTGATGTAATTTTCAAGATAATAGCTTTTTAATAATTGAACAAACAGATATTACGGTTACTGAAAACACCTAAAATTACGATATCTCTTGTTCCGAGATCCGATTTTGATAAAATTATGCCTATATGTTGACCCAAACTTTTCTGGTGCTTTGCGTGAAAACCAGAAGTTTCGAAGATTGAAGTGAACTGCGACGGTTCTACATTTACAGATTTATTAGTAGTACAGTTTTTTATACAATGTGCATTTAAGCTACAAAACCATCTTCAGGTTATCTGCAATTGTTTGATGCAAATTTTGTGCGACATTATAATAATAAAAAAAGGATACTATTTTTTTTTTTTTTTTTTTTTTTTTTTTTTTGTAAAATTGGATTTTACATACTTCCTGAAACATGCATTTCCATAGAATATCTTTATTGTTACGCCATGAGCTCTTTTACTGTTCGTATATGCTGTAATGTACTGCTTTTATGCAAGAACGTTAGAATAGCATAGAACACAATAGAAGAATAGATCAGTTTGGGTTCAGGAGAAATGTAGGAACACGGGAAGCAATACTACATTTACGGCTTACCCTAGAAGATAGATTAACAAAAGGCAAACCTACATATCTAGGTGCCGATGTAGATTTGGAGAAGGCTGTTGACAATTGGTTGATTGGAATAAACTCTTTCAAGTTCTGAAGCAAGCAGGAGTAAAATATAGGGAGCGTAAGGTTATTTACAACTTGTACAAAAACCAGACAGCAGTTGTTGGAGTTGAAGGCCATGAAAGGGATGCAGTGGTTGGAGAGGGAGTAAGACAGGTTTGTAGTCTTTCTCCATTGTTATTCAATTTGTACATTGAGCAAGCTATAAAGGAAAGCAAGGATAAATTTGTAGAATTAATTAAAGTTCAGGGTGAAGAATTAAAAACATTGCGTATTGCCGACAACATAGTAATTCTGTCAGAGACACCAAAGGACGTGGAAGAGCAGTTGAACGGAATGGACAGTGTGCTGAAAGGTGCATATAAGATGAACATTAACAAGAGCAAAACTAGGGTAATGGAGTGCAGTATATGAAGATCAGGTGATGCTGAAGGAATTAGATTGGGAAACGAAGCAATAAAGGAGGTGTATGAATTTGGTACTTGGGCAGTAAAATAACAAATGATGGTCGCAGTACAGAGGATATAAAATTTAGAATGGCAATGGGGAGAAAAGCATTTTTGAAAAAGAGAAATTTCATAACAACCAATATTGATTTAAGCCTAAGGAAGTCCTGTCTGAAGGCATTTGTGTGGAGCGTTGCCTTGTGTGGGAGTGAAACATGGACGATAAACAGTGCGGACAGGAAGAGGATTGAGGCTTTTGAAACGTGGTGCTACAGAAGAATGCTGAAGATTAGGTGGGTGGATCGCGTAACTAATGAGGAGGTACTGAACAGAATTGGGGAGGAAAGGAATTTCTGGCATACCTTGACAGAAGGGATAGATTGGTAGGACACATTCTTAGACATCAAGGAATCGTGAATTTAGCGTTGGAGGGAAGTGTGTGGGGTAAAAACCGCAGAGGAAGACCAAGAGATGGATACAGTAAGCAGATTCAGACAGATGTAGGTTGCCGTTCTTATGTGGAGATGAAGAGGCTTGCTCAGGATAGGGTATTGTGGAGAGCTGCATTAAACCAGTCTCCGGACTTAAGACCACAACAACAACTGCAGCAGGCAACATTAATTCTTGTAGAGCATTTGGGTATCATTCCGATACTAATTCATACTTATCAAATGAGATTTTGTGCTAATAAATCATATTACAGCTATCTGGAAGGTCTTCATTTGTCTACTAACGTATGCTACATCGAGTGTGTACTCAGAAATAACAGTCATTTAAATGTTCGAAACTTAACAGAGCAATAACCACACTGTGCTTTATTCTAAAGCGTATTCCTTTGGCTCCGCAAGATGGCGTACTGGTTTCAATCGACAGCTAAGCTTTATATAGTAGTCACCTCTTATTTTAACTTCCTTGATTTTATGACGTTTAACGATGTTGGTCAACGATATTTTATGGTTACAGCAGCTCGATTATATCTATACCGACAATATATTAAGCAATCCAAAACGGTATATCGTGGATGTAACATCACAGACTTCTGTGTGTAACGTGTACTACAAATGTTGTTTCTGATTTTACTAGTCAACGATGTTGTATGCTTCCACATACATAAATTACTAGACTGGCTATGTTGTATAGCCGAGCGGGAGTAGCCGAGCGGTCTTGAGCGCCACGTTGCGCATCGTTGTGATGTAATCCACTTTGTTGAATAAGTTTATCATTACAGGTGTATGCATTCTACATTGTAACATAATCATTAAATATTGCCATGCTTCCAGGGTTTGTGATTAATATTCATCTTCCCCACTACAATTTTAGCTGGTTTTGCCTTGTAAGGAGCAGACAATATGGCTACCACAAATGTTCCAAGGCCTGCTATATGAACCACACAGTTGCAAAACCTATTATATGCAAATAAAATGTCTATATAACTTCTTTCCTACTTATCAGATATTTCAGAGCTTTGGTGCACAGTCATATTAAAATCATGTACAGCTATTGCTTCTGGACTAATCAGTCCTCTACCACATTTATAGTTCGTTTTATTAGTGTTTCCTGTATTCTAACACACTGCTTAACATGCACGTCGCAGGTTTTGAAAATGTGCTACTGATTTGTCACGAAATTTTAGTAAAGCAAAACAGGAAAACTAAAATGGGTCCTAAAACATGTCATTACCTTTTTTTATTGCATCGATGTTTAACTAACCCACTAAACTACAGGCCTATTTCATTGACGTCAATCTGCAGCAGTGTTATAGAACATATCCTGTATTCAAATATTATGAATTATCTCGAAGAGAATGATCTATTGACCCAAGGTCAACACGGATTTAGAAAATATCATTCATGCGAAACACAAGTAGCTTTTTACTCACTCGAAATGATAGTACTATCGACAAGGATTCGCAAATCGATTCCGTATTTCTTGATATCCAGAACGTTTGGACACTGTACCTCACAAATGGCTTATAATCAAACTGCGTGGTTATGGTATATCGCCCCAATATTTTCGACTGGATATTGAATTTCCTGTCAGAGAGGACACAGTTTGTAGTAATCGATGGTAAGACATCGTCTGAAACACAAGTGATATCGGGCGTTCCACAGGGTAGTGTTATTGGGACCTTGCTGTTCCTTGTTTACATAAAAGATTTAGGGGAAAACCTAAGTAGCTCTCTTAGGTTGTTTGCAGATGCCGCCGTCATTTACCGTCTAGTAAAATCATCTGAAGATCAAAACCAACTGCAGAACTGAAATTCACTCTACATAACGAGAAGTGTGAAGTCGCCCACATGAGTACGAAAAGAAATCTCTTAATCTTCGTTTACAAGATAATTCAATCAAAAGTGAAGGCCGTAAACTCCACAAAATACCTAGGAATTACTATTACTTCAGACTTAAACTGGAAAGAACACGTAGATAATGTCGTGGGAAACGCGAATCAGAGACTGCGTTTTATTGGCAGAAAGCTTGAAATATGTAACAGAACTACTAAATCGACTGCATATACAACGCTTGTCCGTCCTTCTTTGGAGTATTGCTGCCCAGTATGGGATCCTTATCAGGGGGATTTGACGGAGAGCATCGAAAGTGTTCAAAGAAGAGCAGCTCGTTTCGTAATGTCACGATACAGGGGAGTCAGCGTTACGGAAATGATACAGGATCTGGGATGGTAATCATTACAACAACGGTGCTTATCGCTGCGGCGTGGGCTACTTACGACACTCGAATCGCCAACATTCTCCTCCGAATGGGAAAATATATTGTTGACTCGCACTTACATAGGTAGAAATGATAATCAGAATAAAATACGAGAAATCAGAGCTCGAACGGAGAGATTCAGGTGTTCTTTCTTCTCGCGCGCTATTCGAGAATGGAATGGGAGACAAATAGTATAATTGTGGTCCCATGAACTCTCTGCCAGGCACTTAAATGTGATTTTCAGAGTATCCCATGTAGATGTAGTAGATGTAGATGTACAGCTGATGTTGACCTTTAATGTATTATGAGTCTTTACATGCATCTTTTTCCATTCTCCATCCAGGACAGGTATGTACCTCATAATAGTAAAAGTCAGAGATTGTTTTTTTCTTTAAACAAATTTGGTCTTTGTAACTTTTTTACCTATATATGCTGTATCCTGTACTTCGTCACCAGGCGCCCCGATGATGGACTGGGCTCGAAACGCGTCAGCATAGAGAGAAAAATAAAGGATTTTACAACGTCTACAACTCCTTCATTATTGCAGCCAATCAGTTTTTTTAGAATCCTATATTTTGTCCTACTCATTTGTCAAGACAGTAAAGCTAAACAAAACTACAGGATAACTAAAATGGGTCGCAAAACATGACATTGCTTTTTGGCCCACTTTAGGTTACGGTAGTAACACTAAAAGTGGGCCTTTGCGATCGTCATTGGGCAGCTCGAAATTTAAATGAAAATAACGGCTTAACTATGCATATGACGCGAAAATTGAACAAACAGATTTGTAGAGGGGACAATGCTGTACATCGTTGCTCTCTTATGTTTTTTTCGTATCTGGTATCGTTTCAGAGATATTTTCAAATATAACGGCGATTTTGGGATGTCTGTCTGTCTGTCTGTCTGTCCGTAACGTGTTCCCTTGATTTTAAGACGAATCGTTCAACCGATCGGCACCAAATTTTACAGACATAATTGTTGGCTACCAGAGGCCAGAACCCCACTTTTGAAATAAGTTAGTAATACCAATAAAAGCAGTTTGTAATATAATTTTAATTGCAAATAAACTGTCATCTGATGCGAAAATTGAATAAACGAATTTGTAGAGGAGAAAATTCTCTAAAACTTTGCTCCCTTATGATTTTTTCTTATCTCGTACTGTTTGAGAGATATTTGCAAAAATAACGGAGATTTGACACCCTCCATTCAATTAACGAAAACCAGCCGTTCGGAGATGTCACGTGACATTCCTCGCCCAGAACTGTCTCTGGCATAAGCCATCTTGCGTTGCGTATTTTATGATTTTCTTATTGTAACTTACACGTTGCCATTTCAAAGCAATGGCGCACTGAAGAATTAACAAAAACACGTCGTTCTTTATACGAAAAATGATAATCTATTGTCTAAGAATGCCACATTAGCATCAGTTAACAACTTCCATCAATACTACGAAAATTAAGGACGCATTTCGTAATTGTTCGCCGAAGTGTAGTAGGCAGCGTGTTGGATTGTGATGCACATTGTCCGTGGTTCGGCACCCGCCACTACCAAAATATTTTCTCTTTTTTTTTCCTAAAAGGGTTACGTGTTGGGTGCATAGATATTAACACAATAGTAGATTCGCAATCATAACACTATAATTTTTTATTATTTACATTTTTTTTTGTCCGAAATGTTTGCAAAAAATTATTAACCTACAAATTTAAAGTGGGCCGTAAAAAACGTCAGTGCGATTTTTTTTTATTGGATCGATGCAGTAGTAGTAAGTCGATTACAGCAATGAGTGCAGGCAGTTTGTTTCCGTGCGGCCGGCAGCGCGTCAGAAACGTGCGGCGTTGCGCGGTTGGCAGCAGTGGGCGGGCCTTCCCCTGGCGCGTTATTACCTACCTGTGCATTAATTAGGCGGCCATCGACCGCCAGGCTGGCCAATCTGCGTTTGGGGCCCCGCGACCGCTTATATTATACGGCGTCCGCCGACAACTCTGCCGACCCCGAAAGCTTATAAAACGGCGCGGCGGGCGTGCCAACCTCGCGACATGAAACTAACTAGCCAGCGAGCGCCCGGCGGTCTGCAGAGCGCATTTCGCGATACGACCGCGCTGTCCGTGGCAGTTCCAGTTGTGGGGAAAGTTTGTCAACTTTACGTTACCTTCTGAGCTACATTTACCACCTCTGTCGCGTCTGGGTTGAGGATTTAATATCGTAGCCGAAAGTTGTCTATGACATGTAATAAACAGCTATTAGGGACGGAAAATGGGCGTCTACCCTGGCCGAAATTCACGTTGGATGACACTGGAACATATTATGTCGTGCTAATACGCTTCATTACAATTATGATTGAAAAATTTATTTATTACTAGCCAATGTGGCCATGCTTCGAAAATGTGCACTGGAATAGGTTACTGCAACGCTCCTACAATCTAGGACACTTAGAGGTAATCTATAGAAAATGGCAAGTTACGTGCAATAGGTTTACTCCGTTAACGTTTTACCTACCGTACCGTTCTCAGCATCTTGCCACAATTACATAAAGTTCCTGAACAGTGACGTGCCCCTTACAAAGGATTACCGTCTGCCTACTAATGGATACTGGCATCAATCCTTATGTTTCGTCTGTTCAAAATGTTCAAATGTTTGTAAATCTATCGGACCAAACTCCGTGGTCATCAGTCCGTAGCTTACAAACTACTTAAACCTAGGTAAACTAACCTAAGGACATCACACACACACCCATGCCCCAGGGAGGACTCGAACGTCCACGGCGAGCAACCGCGCGCTCCGCAGCGAGACGCTTTAGACCGCTCGGCTACTCCACCGGAGCTATGTTTCGTCTCTCGAAGATTTTATCGCAGGGAAAACTTTGTAAACTAGTACACTACTGATATGAAAATTAATGTTTCTTTGTACTGACGTACTAAGAAATTTAATAATAAATACCGTCGCCAGACTATACAGTGAAATTAATGTTCCAAATGATTATAGAAGCAGTATCATCAACTAGGTGAACATTTTTTTTTATTTGGAAGAGACATAAAAAGCGCAAAGGGTGTCAGTATTCAAGAATGCACTCTGTTATGAAAGTAAGATTGAAAATAATTAATTTGTATGGTAATTTTTTTTGTAATCAGAAAGTGAAAAATATGTCCCACAGTAATATACACTGCTCTTAAAATGGTGTACCAAATATTTGTGAATAATTCTAATCAGTAGTAGGAAATATCACACATTGTATATTCCTGGCCTAAATTTTCTGCTTACATATACACTAGCAAACTTGTTTGCATCAATGCGCGGATAAAAAAGGTTCAAATGTTTGTAGAGCTTATGGGACTTAACTACGGGGTCGTCAGTCCCTAAACTTACAAACTACTTATGAGCTAACTAACACTAAGGACGGCACAAATATCCATGCCCGAGGGGGGATTCGAACCCCCGACCGTAGTGGCCGTGCAGACTGTGTCTGGCACGCCGCAGACCGCTCGGCCACCACGACCGACTGCGCGGATAAGAATGAGCACGAACAACATTGTATATTTACTTCATTGTCTGTATGAAACACTAATCAAATTATTCTATGTGGATTTCCAAGATCTCGATGACGCCAAGATGATAGGCAAAATTTTATCCCTGTATTACCAAATAAACTGCTTTCGCAATAAGTGACCATCCTGCATTTTATAAATGGCATTATTTTAAATTGAACTGATTGTTATTACAAGGACTTGCGCATATCCATACGACACCGGGTGGGTTTATGTGGTATGTCGCAATATGTTGCATTCATTATTGTAGAATTAAATAGGATTTTCTCATGTTATTTAATGTGAACACCTTCAGATGTCGATAATTGTTACCCTACGCTGTCGATGGACTGTTATCTTCGATTGCTATTGAGTGTTTGAAAACTGAGAAAGGAGGTTCTGATACCTGGTGATAGATTCATGATCTACTTCAACAGTGGAAATATCCACATAGATTTGTTTAATTCTGCAAGGAAGATAGTGAACAATTTTTGTAGCATGTTATGTCGAAAAATCTGTCCACATTGAGTACAGCAGTTATTTCCAAAATTCCTGAAACTGCGCTTACGAATAAATTGTTCCATTCAGTCTCTGGTGGAATACTACTACGTAAAGTGTATTCAACAGTCGTTCCGAACCCTCGATGGTGTGTCACATTTAAAATTATTAAAATACTCAAAAAGTTATTTATAAAGCTGCCTATAGCTTGCCTCAAAATTCACGCTGCCTCTACACAAATTTTAATCGCAATGGATTCAGCGGTTTAGTCGTGAAAAATTAATAGCTCTACATTCGCATTTACAATTTTGTTATGTATTTTCCTGAATAAGAATTTTCCGACTTTTTGCGTGAAATATGAATTTTTGATTTATGGTAAAACATTAATGACTGACACTACATTATTCACTTTCGTTCAAATTAATAAACGATTAGTTTTTTATTTAAATTCACGAAACACCTGCCTCAGTCTCCCCGCTGTTCTGCAAGCGTCATAGGTAATTCCTTTCCATTAATTGTCGGCTTGACGTAAAGAAGAAAATTACATTCTTAAACACTTTTAGATTGGTTAATGGCTTCCTTTCTTCAGCATGTTCTCGCTCTTGAAACACATTCTAACTATATTTCTTTTCGGTAAGCGATTAATATTTCTTAGTAATTAATTTTCTTGGAAATTTTTTATTAATGTCTTTTCAGGATAAGAGAACGTTCGGAAAGCTTGCGGGTAAGAGAATTGACATCTGCCGATATTTCTACGGGATCACTCCCAGACTGTTGCAGGAAGAGAAGTTCGGTGCATGGATATGTCATACCTCGGGATTAGATGGAAATAGGAAATATATGACAATGCGAACAAGAAACCAACAGCCCCATCACACCAACAAAGCTGATAAAATGATACCGAATGCCACAGTCACTGTAACATTATTGCACTAATTATTTATTCACTTCATCACATGCCATGACTAGTATCTACGATCTCTGTCAGCATTTTCAAGTGATATTACGTGAACAATGCACAGTACTACCTTACATATGTAACCTATGATACATAACAACAGTTTCGTCCTCTTGAAAAAAAATTAAGAACTGACTGAATTTTGTCTAGTCTAAGTACGATTTCCTTCCACGTCACAAACTTTAATTCAGCTTCTGTGTTCCATAGATAATTGTCACTACTGCCAAGGCTCTCCATGCAGCGGAATAGCACCTCGGCAATGGACATGGTGGAACATTCCTGCTACACTTACGGTGACCGTCCTCATGGATTGAAGCTTACGTGTATAAAATTTCATAAAGATTAGAACAAAACTGTAGATTTGTATGCAACACGTACAAACATACGGACACTCTGCTTTACATATTAGACTAGTTGAAAACTCGGCGTTGCCTAGGTATTTATCTATTTATTCCTGCCATTTCCCAGGTACATATTGATTTGTATAATAGCTGTATAACTGTAAAATCTCTTCAGAATACAATTAGTAGTAAAGAAGTAATAGATTAAAACTTGGTACGTGATGAGCCAGTTTTCCATTAATGATACTGTTTATGTGCACATATCTCATTAATTACGTGTCGTACTTTGATACAATTTAGAAGGTACACTCAACTATATTCGTGTATACTCTCTGTAAAATTTTCTGTCGCTACAATTTGTAGTGTTCAAATTATAAATTGTAACGTCATACCGAGAGCCGAGGTTTTACTGCATAAACATCGGAAAAGTAGTAAGCGAGAAACTTTTTTCCTTTCATCATTTTACTATGGTTGCCAGCGAGAAAAGTTTAATAAGGGTTTGAAATTATGTTTAAAGTTTCTTGTAAGTCGCTAAGTACTGTCATTCTCATACAGTCTATGTCGAAAGTCTCGCCGCATTATATGGCTTTTTTGCGATTTCTATTGGTTATGACGTAATATCTTTTGAACCATGTGCCGTATGTGATTCTTAACCCTGCAGTAATTGTTACCTCACGGTAAGGAATGTGTGTACCAAATTTGGTTGAAATCGATCCAATGGTTTAGGAGAAAATGAGCAGCATTGTCGCAAAATGCAGCAGTTTTTTCGCGCATCTCATTGTTTATGACGTCATAACTCGTGAACTATATATCGTATGTGATTCTTACACTTACGGGCACTGTACTCCTGGATTGAAGCTTACGTGTACAAAATTTCATAAAGATTGGAACAAAACTGTAGATTTGTATGCAACACATACAACACTCTTCTTTATATATTAGAAAATGCATAAAAATTTCTAATTAATAGTTCAGAACATTTTTTGTGAAATTGTAGGGGTCAAAATGACCCCTCTGTGCGTTTTAGGAGGGCAGGGAAAGTCTGGGCATCGGGGTGTTAAACAGGGCAATGGTACGAACGGTGAAGATTTTCGAAGTATTGGACGTTACCCTCCCTTGTAAGAGACCAAACGACGATCTATATAAATAATCTGATGGGCAGAGTAAGTTGTAATTTGCGGCTGTTTGCTGATGATGCTGTGGTGTATGGGAGGGTGTCGTCTTAAACTGACTGTAATAGCGTACTTAGACAAGATTTCTACTTGGTGCGTAGAATAGCAGCTAGCTCTCAATGTAGAAAAATGTAAGGTGATGCGCATGAGTAGGAAAGACAATCCCATAATGTTCGAATACAGCATTAGTAGTGAGCTTCTTGATGCTGTCGCGTCGTTCAAATATCTAGGCGTAACATTGCAGAGCGATATGAAATGGAACGAGCATGTAAGGACAGTTGTGAGTAAGGCGGACAGCCGACTTCGGTTTATTGGGAGAATTTTGGGAAGATGTACTTCACCTGTAAAGGAGACCGCGTATAAAACGCTTGTACGACCACGTCTTGAGTATTGCTCAAGTATTTGGGACCCGCAGCAGATCGGTTTGAAGGAAGGCATAGAAGCAGTTCAGAGACGAGCAGCTAGGTTTGTTACTGGTAGGTTCGACCAATGCGCGAATGTCACGGAAATGCTCCGGCAACTCAATTGGGGATCGCTGGAAGAAAGACGACGTTCTTTTCGTGAATTTCTGTTGAGTATATTTAGAGGGCCGGAATCTGAAGCTGAGTGTAGTACGATCTTGCTGCCGCCTACTAACATTTCGCGTAAAGATCACAAAGACAAGATCTTACGGATCCGTTCATTTCGGAATAATTATTCTTACTGAACTGGGGTAAATCATCTTTGAGTAAAAACAGTATTAATTGTACAAAAGCCTGTAATCAGAATAACTGCTTGAGACCACCCACGATCATTCTGCAATCTATTGAAGGATTTAGGTATTATCAATGTAACTTCACTGTCTGTATACAGGGTGTTACCAAAAGGTACGGCCAAACATTCAGGAAAGATTCCTCAAACACAAAGAAAGAAAATATGTTATGTGGACAGGTGTCCGGAAACGCTTAATTTCCATGTTAAAGCTCATTTTATTACTTCTGTTCAAATCACATTAATCATGGAATGGAAACACCCAACAACAGAACGTACCAGCGTGACTTCAAACACTTTGTTTCAGGAAATGTTCAAAATGTCCTCCGTTAGCGAGGATACATGCATCCACCCTCAGTCGCACGGAATCCCTGATACGCTGATGCAGCCCTGGAGAATGGCGTATTGTATCACAGCGTACGAACACGTCGACTGAAATGTGCAGGAGCTCCATCGTGCATGAACCACATGTTGTGTCGTACTTGTAAAGGCACATGTTCTAGCTGCACTGGTAGAGTATCCCGTATGAAATCATGATAACGTGCTGCAGTGAGCGTAGGTGCAAGAACATGAGGCCGAATCAAGACATCACTAACAATTCCTGTCCAAACATTCACAGAAATTGAGGTGAATCGAGGAAGTACAGTAGATACTAACGAAAGAATTTGGCATTTTGACAATTGTCTGCACGAATTATTTCAATTTACATTTAAAGAGAATTACTAAAATGAGATATAACATGGAAATTAAGCGTTTCCAGACACATGTCCACATAACACATTTTCTTTCTTTGTGTGTGAGGAATGTTTCCTGAAGGTTTGACCATACCTTTTTGTAACACCCTGTATAAGGTAAAGCAGTCAACAATCCGAGGATTGGTTTGAAGTGCTTTACTAGGCATGGTCCTGTTTGGACTTTTGAGGAATTTTTAAGTCTTGCAGAGAAGAGTCACTCAACTAGTTTCTCTTAAGGATCCATTCATTTTGGAATAATTATTCTTACTGAACTGGGGTAATTCATCTTTGAATAAAAGTATTAATTGCACTAAAACGTGTAATAAGTAGGGACAGGAAAATATCGGTTTTCTTTTATGGCGAAAATCAGTGTTATTTATCGATGTTATTATCCGGAAATCTTTTTTCCATTTCCGACGCTATATTTTGTCATATTTAACAATTTTTCAATGGGATGTTGAAAATTACACTATTCATAAGATACGTTGTAGGTGTCGCCACCGGTGCCAACCTCGTGTGAATGCTCTGAAAAGCTAATCATTTGGATATCATAGCATCTTCTTCCTGTCGGTTAAATTTGTAGCACGTCATCTTCGTGGTGTAGCAATTTTAATGGCCTGAAGTGTATAAAGTAGACATTACGTATTATTCATATGGCCCAGTGGGTGTTTACGTCTCTTGTAAGAGACAGAAAGACGATCTGAGGAGTTCTCTGGCGCGCACAGCACTTGTTTTGGTTTTTATCTTGTTTTTATATTCTTTGGTCGTGTAGGGCCTTTTCTACATAATTACGTACTGATAGCGTTGTCATCTGCAATGAAATGATTTGTTTGAAAGCTACTTCTAGTGAAAACATAAATTTGGTAAGTGGAGGTGTTTTATCCACGAAAGTTATAATATCAAGGAAATTAATTAGCTGATAACTACAATGATCTCTGAGTAACTATATAAACATATAATGTCGCTGAAGCACTTTGACTATAGCTTTTACTGTGGCCGAAAATAATAGCCTGTCAGAAGCATATAAGGCAATCATAATTGCATAGAATCAGTAACAACTTAAGGAGAAATGACAGGAATTAGAATGGCATTAAATGCCAGGTCTGTCAAATGAGCAACAATTTAGCTCTCGCAAATCGAACGTTAGTCCACTCCGATGAGGCCACAAACATTCGGGACACCACAAATCAGTTTCCTGTAGCGCGCCGTTTAAACGCTGCTCTCGAGAAAGCAGTCAGGCTGTATTTATGGCTCTTTCGTGGCTGCTGGACAGCTGACTGCGTTAATCATGCGTGGCAGCGAGCATGCAGTGCGTATTTCACGCACCAGAACACCGCCGAACGCAGCCAGACGCAAGTCAGGGCCTTTGTGTTCTGTGCTGTGCTGTTCTGCTCTGCGCTTCAAAACAACCCCTCACATTAGGAATATTTGCTCCAAGGCAAAAGGTACTCCTGTAAGTACCAGAAGAGCTTGTGGCAAAAATTGAGGCCTTAGCCGCAAGGGTATGCACTGGATATACACCACGGTGATTAGACCCAGGATCAGCTATGGGGCGGTCGTGTGGTGGAAGAAAGTAGAACAGCAGGTTGCTGCTAAGGAGCTTGGTAAGGTGCAGAGATTAGCCTGCCTAGCCATAAAAGGTGGAATTAGCAGCACACCAACTGCTGGGATGGAAACTATGCTGGATATGCCCCCCATTACACCTTTGGGTCAAGATGGAGGCAGCGGCTGGTGCATACAGACTCAAAACTGGCAACAACTTGAAGTCTTTGTCATATCCAGAATCACAGACTAAAATAGTGAGTTAAATATAGGAAAGGTTGGGGAAAAACCAGCTGACTATATTATAACCCCATACTGCTTCAACAAGCCTTTCAATGTAACAATTGGAAGTAGGGAGCAGTGGGAGAAAATAGTTCGACACCGTACAGGGGATATTGTCTGGTTCACTGACGGGTCAAAATCGGACCAAGGCGTTGGGGCCGGGGTATACGGGGTGCAGCCAAGACTGGAGGGCGTCATCTCTCTAGGGAAACTGGCCTCAGTATTCCAGGCCGAAATCACTGCCATCAGGGCGTGTGTGGAGGAGAATTTGCGTAGGTGCTACAAAGATCGTAGCATCTACATCTATTCAGACAACCAGGCAGCCCTGAGATCACTGGAAGCTCCTGCAACAAGGTCTAAAATTGTTGCAGAATGTCACAAGGTTCTGGTGGAGCTAGGGGAAAGCAATATAGTAAACCTATTGTGGGTCCCTGGCCACTTGGGCATCAGTGACAACGAACATGCCGACACATTAGCCAGGATGGGGGCAGAGACTCCATTTATTGGACTGGAACCTGTCCTGACAATCACCGAAGCAATGATCAAATTGGAGCTACACAACTGGCTCAGAAGACAGCACGTAGAATATTGGAACAAAGTCCATCAACAAAAACATGGCAAGGTAATGAAGCCAAACCCATGTTTTAAAAGAAGCTCTGCAATCCTGGGCCTGAACAGGAGAGAGATTGGAATCATGACTGGGTTGCTGACAGGCCATGGGAATTTCAAAAAACACCTACATACAATGGGAATAACAGAAGAGGACCCTAAATGTAGTATCTGTGATGACGGTGATGAAACTGCATCACATCTAATCTTCGAATGCATTGCATTGGAGAGTAAAAGGCACAGGACATTTGGGACAACCAGAGCCGAAGAAATTGTGTCTAATAAAGAACTGGTAAACGGACTCCTTGCACTGTTAAAGGGCATTGGTTGGCTTTCCTAGACATACAGGGAGTGATACCGCACAATAAACTTAGTTTCGGTGTGGGCAGTGGCGGGTTGGACCAAGACTGTTTTGGTTTCCCTGAGAAAATCAAATCAAATCTCTCACTTATAAGAGACAGAAATACGATATGAGGAGTTCATAGGCACACATAGCACTGCCAGGTCTGTCAATTGAGTAACAATTTGGCTCTCTCAAATATCGCATTAGTCCTCTCCGATGAGGCCAGAAACATTGAGGATGCCACAAATCAGTTCCGCGTACCGCGCCGTTTAAACGCTGCTCTCCAGAAAGCAGTCAGGCTGTATTTATGGCTCTTTGGTGGCTGCTGGACAGCTGACTGCGTTAATCATGCGTGGCAGCGAGCATGCAGTGCGTATTTCACGCACCGGAACACCGCCGAACGCAGCCAGACGCCAGCCAGGGCCTCTGTGTTCTGTGCTCTTCTGTTGTGTTCTGCGCTTTAAAACAACTGCCCGCGACGGAAGGCAGTGATGAATAAAAAGGGCAGCGCTTTCTCTGGTGATAAACGGCGGGGTGTCTGCTGGGGGGTGGGAAACACGTGTTCCACCCCAGGGCTGCAGAATATTCTGCCCACTACAGCGGAGCGAACGCAGAACAAGTAGTCTGGCCGCAGACACTGGTGGAGCACAGCAAAAAAGAAAATGCGGCAAAGCGTCTGCGCTTAATTATGTCTTGAATTATATTCCTTCAACTGTCGTCTTGTGGAATTCATACGTCTTGCAGAGGGCCGGCCGTGGTGGCCGAAGGGACTGAGGCGCTCCAGTCACGGTCTGCACGGCCACTACGGTCGGGGATTCGAATCCCCCCCCCCTCGGGCATGGATATTTGTGCTGTCCTTAGTCTTAGTTAGTTCATAAGTAGTTTGTATGTTTAGGCACTGATAACCCCCGTAGTTAAGTCCCATAGACTATACAAACGTTTGAACGTTTTTTCTTGCAGAGGAGAGTTACTCAACTGGAAATGGGGTAAGTAGTTTTTCTTGGGAGAGCCAGCCACGACAAGACTATTTGAACTGGTGTGTAGGATTTATGAGACAGGCGAAATACCCTCAGACTTTAAGAAAAATGTAATAATCCCCATTCCAAAGAAATCAGACGCAGACAGGTGTGAAAATTACAGAACCATTAGTATGATAAGTCATGGTTGCAAAATTTTAACACGAATTATCTACAGGAGAATGGAAAAGCTGGTAGAAGCTGACCTTGGGGAAGATCAGTTTGGATTCAGGAGGAACGTAGGAACCAGGGAGGCAATACTCACTTTACGTCTTATCTTAGAAGATAGAATACGGAAAGGCAAACCTACATTTTTAGCTTTTGTAGATTTGGAGAAAGCATTTGACAATGTTGACTGGAATACACTGTTTCAAATTCTGAAGTCAGCAGGGGTAAAATATAGGGAAAGGAGAATTATTTATAACTTGTACAAAAGCCAGACGGCAGTTATTACACTCGAAGGGCATGAAAGGGAAGCATCAGTTGGGAAGGGAGTAAGACAGGGTTGTAGCCTTTCTCCGATGTTATTCAATTTGTACATCGAGCAGGCGGTGAAGGAAAGCAAGGAAAAATTTGGAATAGGGATTAAAGTTCAGGGGGAAGAAATAAAAACATTGCGTTTTGCTGATGACATTGTAATTCTGTCAGAGACAGCAAAGGACCTGGAAGAGCAGTTGAATGGAATGGACAGTGTGTTGAAGAGAGCGTATAAAATGGACATTAACAGGAGCAAAACAAAAATAATGGAATGCGGTCTTAGAAAATCGGGCGATGCTGAAGGAATTAGATTAGGTAACGAAACAATGAAGGTGGTAGATGAGTTTTGTTACTTGGGTAGTAAAATAACATGTGATGGTCGCAGTACAGAGGATATAAAATGCAGAATGGCAATGGGAAGAAAAGCATTTTTGAAAAAGAGAAATTTGCTAACATCGAACATTAATTTAAGTGTAAGGAAGTCTTTTCTGAAGGCATTTGTGTGGAGTGTTGCCTTGTACGGGAGTGAAACATGGACGATAAGCAGTGCGGACAGGAAGAGAATAGAGGCTTTTGAAATGTGGTGCTACAGAAGAATGCTGAAGATTAGGTGGGTAGATCGCATAACCAATGAAGAAGTACTGAACAGAATTGGTGAGAAAAGGAATTTGTGGCACACCCTGACTAAAAGAAGGGATCGCTTGGTAGGACACATTCTTAGACATCGAGGAATCGTAAATTTAGCATTGGAGGGAAGTGTGTGGGGTAAAAATCGCAGAGGGAGACCAAGAGACGCGTATAGTAAGCAGATTCAAGTGGATGTGGGTTGCCGTTCTTATGAGGAGATGAAAAGGCTTGCTCAGGATAGAGTAGGGTGGAGAGCTGCATCAAACCAGTCTCCGGACTGAAGACCATAACAACAACAGTTTCTCTTATGGATGCGTTCATTTCGGAATAATTATTCTTACTGAACTGGGGTAATTCGTCATTGAGTGAAAAAGTATTCATCTACATCTACATGGGATACTCTCCAAATCACATTTAAGTGCCTGGCAGAGGATTCATTGAACCACCGTTGTACTATTTATCTCCCATTCCATTCTCGAATAGCGCGTGGGAAGAAAGAACATCTGAATCTCTCCGTTCGATCTTTGATTTCTAGTATTTTATTGTAATGATCATTTTTACCTATGTAAGTAGGAGTCAATAATATATTTTCGCATTCGTAGGAGAATGTTGGCGATTGGAGTTTCGTAAAGTAGCCCACGCCGCAGCGATAAGCGCCATTGTTGTAATGATTCCCATCCCAGACCCTATATCATTTCGGTGACACTATCTCCCCTGTATCGTGGGAAAAACAAAGCGAGCTGCCATTCTCTGGACTATTTCGATGTCCTCAGTCAAACTCACCTGATAAGGATCCCACACTGGGTAGCAATACTCCAAAACACCGACAAGCGCAGTGTATGGAGTTTCTTCTATAGATCTGTTGCATCTTTTAAGGGTTCTGCCAATAAAACGCACTCTCTTGTTCTCCTTTCCCAAGTGATCTTTCCCGTTTAAGACTGAAGTAATAGTAATTCGTAGGTATTCTGTGGAGTTTACGGCCTTCACTTTTGATTGATTTATCTTGTAAACAATGTTTAACGGATTTCTTTTCGTTCTCATTATTTAGAGTCAAGTGCCAATTTCTACACCATACTGATATCTTATTCAGATCCTCCTGCAGTTGCCGATGATCTTCAGATGATTTTACTAGAGGGTAAATGACGGTGTCATCTACAATCAACCTAAGAGAGCTACGTAGATTTTCCCCTAAATCGTTTATGTAAATAAGGAACAGCAGAGGACCAATAACACTACCCCGTTGTGCTCTACATTGCACAAAAACGTGTAATCATAATAACTGATGGAGCCCACCCACGATTACCCTGCAGACATTTATCTAACGATTTAGGTATCCCCATAGTGACTTCACAGTATATATATTCACTTATGACATTGTTAATAATCCAACCCAGCTCAAAAGTAATTGCAGTGTGCATAGCTATAACACCAAGAGAGAGGACGATCTTCACTATATAGGGCTAAATCTGAGTTTGGCACAGAAAGGGGTAAATTATGCTGCCACCAAAAGTCTTTGGTCAACTACAAAGCTGAGTTTTCACTGTGATAACATAGGCACAGTGTTGCACAAGGTCTTGAACACAATCACCCAAATGCATGTCCAGCTGATGGTATGCATACCATTTTTAATGTTCCACAGTGATGTTGGTTCACCTGAAGTATATTTCTTTACAGGCCTGGACAAGTAAAATTTGATAAAGACTTTTTAACGAGTCGAAACTAGTCATATAAAAGCAATACGCGGTCTATGGCAATAAAAATCTTGACTATTACATTAAATCCTGAATATGATGTCAGGTAATTATAATTATTATTTTCTGCCTCAGTAAAAGTGAAAGCTATAATCAAAGTGTTTCAGCGACGTGTTATGTTTATATAGTTTCACAGAGATCATTGTACTTATCAGCTAATTAATGTCCTTGATATTATAAGTTTCGTGGGTGATGTTTATGTTGTTACTATGGAGTGAATATCTCTGGGATGTATGTGGCTATCCATTTTCGTGGCTGTACGCAGTAATACACAGCAGGCTAAAGAACGAAATACGTCCACTTACCAAATTTATGTTTTCACAGTAGGAGTAGCTTTCAAACAGATCATTTCGTTGCAGATGTCAACTCTATCAGTATGTAATTATGTAGAAAGGATGTAAAGACAAGATAAAAATAAGACGCTTTTTTATGATTAAATTTACACATAGTATGCAGTACTAAAATCAATGTATTATCTTTTCACAGCGATAAATAAATGAAAAATCCACTGATGGTGGTACAGAGATGCTGAAACTAGTTTGGGTGTAAAATAAAATAGTGTTTTGCATATCAGGAGGACGTCATACTCAAAAATGTTCTATGTTTCTAGCACATTCATAGCGAAGTCTGGGCTGTTTGCAAAAGCACATTCTCTGTTGTCTCGGACACAGCTATTTTGTAGATTTATGTTGACTAGAAAAAGTTTCCGCTTTACCCACCCACACATATACACACACATGCAGACGCTGATTAAAATTGCCCTCGAAGTACTGCCGTTCGCTTTGCCAGGTAAATACATGCCATTGAGTTTAGAATCGGTCCATATAGTGGTAAACCGCAATGACATTAAAAAACATTGTTGCTATGTAATGTATAACGAAGCAGCCGTCTGTTTCCTACACGAATAAATGTTAAATGTATTATTTCATCAAATATTGACGTTGGTTCATTATTAAATTATTAAATGATATATTGTCTGACATAATATGAAATTTCAAAGTACCAATCGGCTCTCAAAGGTATTTAACTGGATATTTTTACTGGCTTAATTATCTCCACACCACAGGTTGTTCTTGTTTTTACGCAATGAACGTCCATTGTACTTGATCGACGGGATTCGAGTAAGCGACGTGAAGTCAAATTTTGCACAGTCCGAGGGTGAAAAACTATACACGAGCTGTGAAGAGGTTGTAACACGCACAGCTGAAGAGCACTTACAGCAAATAGCTACTGCTTAGAAATACTTGCCCCAAAAGTACGGCACAAATATAGTGTTAGCCCTAATAGGAATTTTTGTTGTCCATTAAACTAGAGTTTGGCAACACGATTCTTTTTAGGAATCGATTCTTGCGATTCAATCCCACATTTTGAATCGATTCCTACGATTCGTTACCGATTCTTTCGCGATTCTTTAGTATGCATTGGCGCATACATGTCTGTGTCATGGATGTTAGAATCTAAACCTTTTGCATCCGTTCACGATTCTTTCTGGTCTGCGACGCCACGATTCTTACAACATGCCGAAAAGGTGACAGTATGAGTATCGGATTTTTTTAATATTTATGGTGCGTAAAGTTCAGACTTAAAAAAAATAATGAGGCAAAGCCATTCGATTCAGCTCTCAAAAATTCTCGAGAAAATAGTCTTTGTAGTTTTGCGAGCGGGTATAAACACATATTATACTACCAACTATTTCTGCTGTCATCATAGCTCATTTAGTAGCGCTGTAGGTTTAGTGAACGTAGGTCACTTATTTCGAATCCTGCTGTAACGTTATATATATTTTTTTCGTGCTGTTTGAATGCTTCGGCCATTTAAATATAAATTCAATTAATTCTATGGTAATTAACACATATCTAATCATTATAAAATACTTATTATGTAAAATCAATTAGTTTAAGGAAACACGAAATAAACATTAAAAATAAGAATCCGTCTCTAAATATTAAAATTCTTTCGAGATGCAAGAAATTCACGTTTCTTAAAATAATTCTTTTTTGTGAAATATGTTTCTTTCAGGAAATCTGATGGCGTAAAAACCAAAATGGTAAAAAAGATTTTTGAGATGGTTTTAAAAACATTTAAAATCGCGTTGTTATATAAAGATAATATTTTTGTAAAATTGAGTTTTTACAAAAACTACAACTACGTAGATGAATTCGAAAAGCTTAATCCTCTTTAAACACAAAATATAATCCAAATCGTTACAGCCATTTCCGGGATACGCGAAATATAAATGTGTAAGGATTGCTTGTTTAAATACATGACATGTGAACTGTATAAAAGACGTATAGTCGTATGTATTGGCAGCTGTGTATTTCGCTGCGTTTTGTTTCTGTCATTTGTAATTCGTGAATAGGCTAATAATTAACAGCTCACGATGTACTTTCTGTCCTTCCCTTGTTCGCACGCTTTCTGGCTTTCGTAATTATTCGGCACGATTCGCCACTTGCTTTCGAATCCTGAATCGTTGGATCTTGGAATCGTCACGAGACAGGCGATTCTTTTTAACGATTCGTCCGAATCACGATTCGATTCTTACGATTCTTTATTTGTATTCGTTCAAATGATCGACTCATTCACGAATCGACACAACTCTAATGTAAACTACCTACAGGTGTGGTTACAGAGTTTTACTTTGACCGAGATCAGGAAATAAACCTGCATAACTTCCCACTTTTGTACAAGAATAATAACTAGTTCAGAATACTGCACTAATTAACAATCGGTCGCTAGTTTGAATGGAGTAATATGACCTTAATGTGTTGCACTTGCTTCTGTTTAGCACAGTTATTACAGCATGCATAAGTAAAACCAAAATATACTTCAGTGTGTAAAATTTTCAATGAGATTATAATCAGTAAAGTATTAGTAATAAAATATTAAAACTATGAACTGCCTCTCACTATTGTGTACTATGGTATTCAAGCACTACTGTTTCATATTCATAGACATCAACTGAGATTGGGCAAAGCTGAAAATGTGTACCCAGCCGGGATTCTAACCCGTGTCTCCTGCCTTCTAGGCAGTTGCGCTGACCCCTACACCACTGGGGACACAGTGATCACCGCACCTGCAAGGACTACCTAAGCACGCCTCCCGTCAGATTCAAATTCCCAGCTTCGCCCTGCCCACAGTACTCAAACTCGTAGACACTTTGTACTAGTTCCAATTAGAGTAAGGGCTCCAACTTGCCCACCTAGTCAGTTTTCTTTTCATGGTCACTTTTTTCATCCCGTGTGCAATTTAATGGTACAGTATTGTGTAGTTATGAAACTAATTCCCGTAAGAGTAAGGGCTTCAAACTTTGCCCACCCCTCCCCAGTAACGATAGGATCATTGCCCGTCACCGGCATATTATACTCTGACGGGAATTAGTTTCATAACTCCGAGTTTGAGTGCTGTGGGCAGGGCGAAGCTGGGAATTTGTATCTGACGGGAGGCGTGCTTAGGTAGTCCTTGCAGGTGCGGTGATCACTGTGTCCCCAGTGGTGTAGGGGTCAGCGCAACTGCCTAGAAAGCAGGAGACCCGGGTTCGAATCCCGGCTGGGTACACATTTTCAGCTTTGCCCAATGGCAGTTGATGTCATATATTCTGTGAATATTAAATAATAACAACTGCAGGATCAGAAGTGACGTCTGTTCTTTCGGAACAGACGCCACATGTATGTATATATACACTACTGTTTCGTTAACCATGAGAACCATCAGAGTGGAAGTAAGCGAGCGGTCTTGAGCGTCACATTGCGGATCGCGCGGTGTCCCGCGTCGGAGGTTCGAATCCTCCCTCGGGCATGGATGTTTGTGTTGTCTTTAGTATAAGTTAGTTAAGAAGTAGTTTGTAAGTTTAGGGACTGATGACCCCGCAGTTAAGTCCCATAAGCTTCACAAACATTTGAATATTCGAACCATCAGGAAATGGAACATTAAATACTATCAGCATTGAACAAACTTAAAAAATATGCCATTCAAATTTGCACTTCTAGTAATAAGATACTCGACAGACGTTAAAATGTGGGTGCCGTCTCTTAATCAACAACACTAAACTATGTCCAAATCTGTTATTACAACAGTTAAACGAACTTATCTTTCGTATCTTATTTTGTGCGGTGTTATACTGATTAACAAAACTCTATTAAAATTAATAAAATGCTGCAACCAGTTGCATGTAATTATTTATTTTAGACGACCAGTTTCGGGCGCTTGAGTGCCCTTCTTCTGCTCTCTATAGAGAGTGCATTGGTATACAGTGAAGGCTATAAAACGTACAAAAGTCGGTTACAGAAAGTTGAAGTAGTTTTGAACGAAATAGATTGTAATAAAAGATATGTTCATATAATGGGATACAATTAACACTTACATTTTAGGATTGTAGCTTAATGAATGTACATGCTAGTATGAGAATGAATGCTAAGTGCAGAGATTATGCAATGAATAACAATCAGCTGCTAACAAAGTATCTATGGATGAGCCTCATAGTGAAAGAGTAAAAATAAATAAGGAAAAAAGGCTATGGGGAAAAACAGTGATACTCCAAGTGTTAAGAGAGGAGCAGGTGACTGATAAATTAGTCGCTTAACAGATTAATATTCAGTAGTATAATAAGTACAGTGATAAGTGGCGCCATAGGCGGAATACTTCGGAACTAGCAGCTGACACAGAAGTAGGATGCTTAGAATGTCACTGTCAGGGCATCCAACTGTGTTTTATAACACTTTTATCGCCGATTAACTTGGCACTTTTACTCTAGAATGCGTGTGATGCTTACTGTGCCTCTCATGAACAATAGTTGGGGAAATATTCAGTAGCCGGCCGCGGTGGCCAAGGGGACTGAGGCGCTTCAGTCACGGTCTGCACGGCCACTACGGTCGGGGGTTCGAATCCCCCCTCGGGCATGGATATTTGTGCCGTCCTTAGTTGTAGCTAGTTCATAAGTAGTTTGTAAGTTCAGGGACTGATGACCCCGTAGTTAAGTTCCATAAGCTCTACAAACATTTGAACATATGAAATATTCAGTTATTTACCGATGTATAAAGTAGGATAACCTCCGCATTTTCATGTTCAGAAAGAGAAATAAACTCTATTTATAAAGAATTACTTCTTGAGTGAACCACTCCTTTATCTAGAATCCATTTTGTTGGTTATTCAGAAGTTTGTTTGTTTAAATATATTTTCACGTCATCATATGCACATTGATTGACTGGCTAAACTACAGATTAATTATTAATCTTGTTAGATTGGGTAGCCATTTAGAGCATAGAAACTGACATAGATAACTCACACCTATGAACAGAGACAACGACCCATAAACTTTTTACTTCCCTGAGTTACGTATTGCCCAATTCTTATTGGTGAGTACCGATTGGAAGGTCGCAACTACATGCAATAAAAACAAAACGTACAATTAGCGTAGAAACAAGATGAATAAGCGTGTGATAGGTAAATACTACATGTAGCATCGAAACATTTTATTATTTTTATCTGACGATTTTATGTAAGACAGTTGCCTAAATCCAAAATTTTATATATATTTTCGTTCACAGATTGCTTAAAAATGGCCTAACGCCATTAACAGGTGTTGCATTAATAATAAAATAAATAGCTGCATTAAAAGTAAAACCTTATTTATAACGTCATTTTATGATGTCTATTTTGCCGCGGGCTCAATATTCACGAAAATTGTTCACAAGGTAAATGTTGCATGTAGCATCGAAACTTTTTACTGTATTTGTCTGTCGATTTTATGTAAGAAAGTTACCTAAATCCAAAATTACATGTAAATTTTTGTTCGCAGATTGCTTGAAAATGGCCTAACGCCGAAACAGGTTGCATTAATAGAAAAAAAATAGCAGCTTTAAAAGTCAAACGTTATTTACAATGTCTTTTTACGATATCTATTTTGGCTGGGACTCAATAATGAAGATAATTGTTCACAAGGTAAATACTGCATGTAGCATCATAAATTTTTATTATATTTATCGGTCGATTTTATGTAAGAAAGTTACCTACATCCAAAATTATATATCAATTTTCGTACGCAGATTGCTTGAAAGTGGCCTATCGCCGAAACAGCTTGCATTAATAAAAAATAATTAGCAGCTTTAAAAATCAAACCTTATTTACAGTGTCGTTTTACGATGTTTGTTTTGTCGCGGGCCCAATATTTAAAAACATTGTTCACAAAGTTGTTAAAGTAGCGAAGTTGTCAGGTTGTATACAAGTGTATAGCTCCATAGATACAGAGCGAAATGTAAGACAGAATAAATCTCTCTCTTAATCTGTGTCTCTCTTCTCGCCCACTCCATTTCGATTTGCGCTTGCTTATTGCGACGTAAGTCCTCTGCAAACCTTCCGAAAAGTTGCTTCAGCAGCACGAGGAAAAGAGCTGAAAGAGCTAGTCCAATAAAAAAAAAAAGAAAGAAAGGAGAGAAAAAGAAGCAAAAAAATTGCAGCGAGACTCCTTTTCAATGAGTGTTAGGTACGGCGCGGAATTAGATCCGATAGAAAAGAGAAGAAAGTAAGAGAGAGAGAGAGAGAGTAAGAAGGAGAAGTAGAAGGGGTAAAAAAAAAAGAAGGAAAAAGTAGATTAAAGAGCGGTGTGAGGCACGAGTGTGTCTGCGAGCTGTTGCTCCTCTGCGAGGCGAGAGATTTACGCTCGCTCCAGCGCTGGAAAACCTTCCAGATAATCGCATCCAGCGCTGGAAAACCTTCCAGATAATCGCATCTAGTGGACTGCCTTTTCTCGCTCGCTCCAGGCGAGAAAACTTCCCCGGGACGGGACGGGACGGAAACTTGCGAGTCAAAGAATCGGACCCGGGTAGGCACGGCGCTGAAAGCAAGTGGACCGTAGTCAGATGCGATTCCGCGGGCCACGCAAGGCGACCGAAATACGCAGCCAGGCTGACGAAGGAACGGATCCAAAGGCAGTCACTTTACCATCCTACTCTGCAGACACTGGCTGAGTCATTTGACGATATGGACGTTTATCTGACAGCTGAAATAAACAGGTGTTCTATTACGCCATAAATTTGCGGGAAACTTTAGGTAACGCTGGTGTTAGATTTCTTATATTTTATTTGTATTTTTATTTTATTTTTTATTTATTTACTAGCTTATATGCCCGTGCTTCGCAACGGTTGTTAAAGAAGGTCCTGTGTATATCATTTGTTCTTTGGGTTCCGGACATAGGTCAGCAAAAACACAATTGTTGTTGGATCTCTCTGTCAATAAACTCAGTTCTCCTAGCCCAGATGTCAAATTTAAGTAGAATTCATGGTCCAAAACGATGAATGTTCATAAAGTTTTTCATAGTAAGAGTGAAATTAATTTAAGTCCGTGCTTCGGAACAATGTAAATTCAATGTTAGGTTGTGTTCATAAAGTTACACATTGCAACAGCAGCGCCGAAAGCGGCTGGCAAATTACATTTCTGAAAACGATATTGCGTATGTGCGAATATTGATTTGTAACAGTTTTCACTAATATCTTCTTGAATTTGAATTTGGAATGAATTGTAAGACTGTGTGAATCATGAGACTCTATACAAAAGAGTTTCGCGTGAAAGTGCTGGTCATAATGAGATGTGACAACAACGGATGTATCTGATTCGGTAAAATTTTACTTTCTGTCCTGGCGGCCTCGTGTTTTTATGGTGGCAACATCAATAACACGATATAAAATCGTTGCAAAGATGACCGAACCACATAGAGTGTAGATAAATATTGCTGTTCCTGCTGTATGCTTGATTTCACGACAAAATATTTGCCTGTCACGCGATTGGCTTATGACGATGTCACATGATTCTCGTTATTCAACATCTGTTGCCAACATTATCACAGGAGGCCGCCGGGATATGAGTAGGACTACGTCGCATAGTTTTTCTTGCCCCAGCTGTCAAACGATAACACCTTTCACAGCAGAGAGTGTCGCAGCTACATGTATCAGAGATCACTGATTAGCAGAGACAGTGAGCTTAATGGCACAGTCATATCAATATCTATCGCCTAAGAGACATTCATTAATGTATGTCTGTGTTTCCACAACACTTCCACGACAGTGATCAATGTTCCACGACTATCTTTATCTTTGAGTCTATCTGGATTTTTATCTTTGTTTTGTGTCTCTGTTCATAGTCAGTAATGTGTGGTTGACTAAACGTGATCTATTTAAAAAATTGCGTATTTGATATTCCTCGTCGTTATTAAAGTCTGAAAGGACCGCATTGTCTGACGATTGAAAGAATAAACAGATTTTGATTCGTACTGTAAAGTTCGTAAGTCACGGACTATATAGCTTTTCCTAAGAGTATTTATTGCACATTTTGCGAATTTTTGCTAGTCACACTCACCCACTGCCACGCACCGCGATCAAACTAACATCATTAGACTTAGGGCTATCTACCACCACAACCACGAGAGGGTGGCAGTATGTGGTCATGGAGAAAAGTCTGTCAGCACGTACACACACAAGCCTTTTATATATAGATATAGATTTATTTTTTACTTTCATGAAGGATCTACAGCCGAAGCATTAGCAACGGAAAAGGATCATGTGGCGTCTATTCGCAAAGAACAGACGTCACTTGTGATCCCACAGTTGTTAATTCTTTCATATTGACAGAATATATGACGTCAACTGCGAATGGGCAAAGCTGAAAATGAGTACTCATCCGGTATCCGAACCCGGGTCTCCCGCTTCCAGGCAGTTGCGTTGACCACTACACCACTGGGGACACAGTGATCACCGCACCTGCAAGGACTACCTAAGCACGCCTCCCGTCAGATACAAATTCCCAGCTTCGCCTTGCCCACAGTACTCAAACTCGTAGTTATGAAACTAATTCCCGTAAGAGTAAGGGCTTCAAACTTGCCCACCCCTCCCCACTAACGATAGGATCATTGCCCGTCACCGGCATATTATATATACATACATGTGGCGTCTGTTCCGAGTACTGTGGGCAGGGCGAAGCTGGGAATTTGTATCTGACGGGAGGCGTGCTTAGGTAGTCCTTTCAGGTGCGGTGATCACTGTGTCCCCAGTGGTGTAGTGGTCAACGCAACTGCCTGGAAGCGGGAGACCCGGGTTCGGATCCCGGCTGGGTACGCATTTTCAGATTTTCCCATTCGCAGTTGACGTTATATATTCTGTCAATATGGAAAAGGATCTGGATCAAAGATATTATTGAAGAAAAGGCACTGAATTAAAATTTGTGCCGTCTCCGAGATTCGAACCCGCGACCTCTTAGTCAGGATATGCCAGACACTCCTTTTCTCCCCAATTCGGTTAAGCACCTCCTCATTAGTCACATGATCTACCCATATAATCTTCATCATTCGTCTGTAGCACGACATTTCAAAAGCTTCTATAATCTTTTTGTCTGAACTCCTTATCGTTCATTGCCATACAATGCTACACTCCAGACAATTGCTTTCAGAAAGGACTTCCTAACATTTAAATTAATATTGGATGTTAACAAGTTTCGCTTCTTTAGAAACGCTTTTCTCCCCATAGCCTTTCTGCATTGTATACCTTCTTTACTTCGGCCATCAGAAGTCATCTTGCTACCCAAATAACAAAATTCATCCACTACTTTTATTGTCTCATTACGTAATCTAATTCCTTCAGCATCGCCTGATTTTCTGACATTCCATTTCCTTCGTTTTACTCTTGTTAATGTTCATCTTATATCTTCCTTTCAAGACACTGTCCATTCCCATTCAATTGCTCTTCCAGATCTTTTGCGGTGTCTTACAGAATTACTATGTCATCGGCAAACTGTAGTGTCTTTATTTGTTCTCCCTGTTCTTGTTAATGTTCATCCTATATCTGTAGTTACTCAACAGAAATACTACAGAAAGAACACAAACTAGCACCTCGAGAATAATTGATAGTTTACCAGTCACGCTCAAAGTTCACTCTACAGACATGAATATTTATTATGTTTATGAAGAGGGATCTGAAAGCAAGATGTGTTGTCTATTACCAACGAGTTTCCTGCTGCTGTTTAGCAATGATTTTCCACGCGGACAGTACGATTAATGTATTCAAAATAGTGAGACTGACTCTAATCACAGATGGGGGACACGGAAGTAGCGGTGAAATTTTCATTGCGGCGCGATTCCAAATCTGCAATTCCCCGGCGTACACAGATTATTTAGGGCTCATGAATGCCAAACAGTTCTCTCTCTCTGCACTGGCTGGACTTGGCACGCATAATTAACAACAGGGGGGGGGGGGGTGAAAACAGCTGGCTTATTATTTATATCATATCTAGGGCGCTGCAAAGACAGCGCATATTGCAGAAACGGCTTCGTCACTTCGCTACTCTCTAATCTAATGACATATCGTCAGCGGTAGCTACGGACATCCATGTAACTTCAACAGCTGGTAACAGCTAAGCGCACTGAAATATTTCTCTGGATACGGGAAACTCATGTGCTAACTTTTCAGACCACGTGGTTAATTCGAGATACTGAATACATTCGTTTCGTGCTCAGTTAAAGCTCAGATTTCGACATTCGCAGGAAAAATCGTAACACATTTTCGTCCTACTTCAAATCGGTAAATGGGTGGAAAGCCGGCCGCGGTGTCCGAGGGGACTGAGGCGCTTCAGTCACGGTCTGCACGGCCACTACGTTCGGGGGCTCGAATCCCCCTCGGGCGTGGATATTTGTGCCGTCCTTAGTTGTAAGTAATTCATAAGTAGTTTGTAAGTTTAGGGACTGATGACCCCGTAGTTAAGTTCCATAGACTCTACAAACGTTTGAACATTTTTTTGAACGGGTGGAAAGCAGATATCCCGCCGCTCTGTGAGCATAATGGTGTTGAAACAGAGGACGACACACGAAAGGACGAAATATTATAATTATGTCTCTTCATCTACATCATTATATCATTCTATAAATACGCTAACACGAAAATTGTGGTACGGATTACTAACTTATTCGTACAAGAAGGCCAATGAAAGTTACACAATTCGAAAGATTGTTTGTCGTAGATTTCAACTGTTCAACTGTTTGTATAGCTTATGGGACTTAACTATGGGGTCATCAGTCCCTAAACTCACAAACTACTTATGAACTAGCTAATACTAAGGACGGTACAAATATCCATGCCCGAGGGGGTATTCGAACCCCCGACCGTAGTGGCCGTGCAGACCTTGACTGGAACGCCTCAGTCCCCTCGGCCACCGCGGCTGGCTTGTAGATTTCACGAATATAAATATTATGTGTGCATTTAGCCATTAAGTAGAAATTTTTCTATCCAGAGCTTGGATCAAGTTCTACATTCTCCAACTATCAGCTGACTGATTGGCTATTCGCCTCGCCCAAAGATGTTGTAATGCAGCGCATCTGCAGTATGAAAATAAGTGAATATAGAAACATTCTTGTTCCGTTCAAATGCTTCATTTTCGCAGTGATTAAAGTGGTTAAAGGAAATGGATGTTTTCATGTGAATACCAATATAAATGATGATGCACCAGGAGAGGCATCTAGCGGTGCTCGGGTGGAACTACGAAGTCGACAGGTTGTCAGCTCTGGAATTCTGAATATCTCAGTATCGAAATAACATTATTTCTTCGCGTTTTATAAATATGCGAACAGGGAAATTGTAGTTCCAATTCAAATATTAGGCTAATGAAAGTTATATAATTCGAAAATTGCATGAAGTATATATACTTCCGTTTTTATTTGTTGTTATTGTGTCAGACATTTTCCTGAAGACGTAAAAGATACCGTTTCATACCTCCCATTGCCGGTTAAATTTTACCAAATATCCCAGCGGCCTCCTATGATAATGTTGGCAATAGGTGCTGAATAGTGAGAATCCTGTGAGTCTTCAATTTGTGACCATGTAAACACAATTCGTCGATTTTCGACCACAGGCAATACTAGTCCATGTAACTTCAATAGCTGGTAACAGCTGGTAACAGCTAAGCAAACTGAAATATTTCTCTGCATACGGGCTACTCATCTGATAACTTTTCAGACCACGTGGTTAATTGGAGATACTGAATACATTCGTTTCGTGCTCAGTTAAAACTCAGATTTCGACATTCGCATAAAATCGTAAGAAATTTTGGTCCTATTTCAAATCGTAAACGGGTGGAAAGCACATATCCCGTCGCTCTGTGAGCATAATGGTGTTGAAACAGAGGATGGCACACGAAAGGTCGAAATATGATAAGTATGTCTCTTCATCTACATCATTGTATAAATACGCTAACACGAAAATTGTGGTACAGATTACTAATTTATTCGTACAAGAAGGCCAATGAAAGTTACATATTTCGAAAGATTGTTTTCGTAGATTTCACGAATATCAATATTACGTGTGCATTTAGCCATTAAAAGTGGTAAAAGGAAGTAGAAATTTTCCTATCTACAGCTTGGATCAAGTTCTTACATTCTCCAACAATCAGCTCACTGATTGGCTATTCGCATCGACCAAAGACGCTGTAATGCAGCGCATCTGCAGTATTAAAATAAGTGAATATCGAAACATGGAGTGCTCCCAACTCACTTTCTTGTGCCTTTCAAATGTTTCATTTTCGCAGTGATTAAAAGTGGTTAAACGAAATGGATGTTTTCATATGAATGCCGATATAAAGGATGGTGCGCCGGGAGAGGCATCTAGCGGTGCTCGGGTGGAACTACGAAGTCGAGAATGCCGATATAAAGGATGATGCGCCGGGAGAGGCATCTAGCGGTGCTCGGATGGAACTACGAAGTCGACATGTTGTCAGCTCTGGAATTCTGAATATCGCAGTATCGAAATAACATTATTTCTTGGCGTTGTATAAATGTACGATCACCGAAATTGTAGTTCTATTTCAAATATTAGGCTAATGAAAGTTATATAATTCGAAAATGGCATGAGAAGTATATACTTCCGTTTTTATTTGTTGTTATTGTGTCAGGCATTTTCCTTAACACGTGAAAGATACCGTTTCATACCTCCCACTGCCGGTTAAATTATCCCTGCGGCCTCCTATGATAATGTTGGCAACAGATGGTAAATAGTGAGAATCCTGTGAGTCTTCGTTTAGCCAATCGCTTGACAACGCTGATGTTTTCTCATGGAATCTTTGCTTTACGAGGGCAATTGTTTTTACTGAGCGGACGAGGCTACATACAAGAACCTGTCAACCATAAAGCAGGAACAGCATTATTTGTTTACTTCATGGTCTGTACGATACACTAATCGAGTCATTCTATGTGGTACGAACAAATGGGCAAAGATTTTCTATCGTGTTGTTGATATTGCCAACATAATCACGCGAGGCCGCCGACATGATACGTAAAATTTTACCCCCAGTGACCATTGTAAGCACAATTGGTCGATTTTCGACCACATGCAATACTAGTCCATGTAACTTCAACAACTGGTGACAGCTAAGCAAACGGAAATATTTCTCTGCATACGGGCAACACATCTGCTAACTTTTCAGACCACGTGGTTAATTGGAGATACTGAATACATTCATTTCGTGCTCAGCTAAAACTCAGATTTCGACATTCGCAGAAAATCCTAGGAAATTTTGATTCTACCTCAAATCGGTAAACTGGTCGAAACCAGATCTCCAGTCGCTGTGTGACCTTTATTATGAAATTATTACTAGCGTTAATTCCCCATTTAGGAGAGAGTTTAAACACAATCAATTTTCATGGCACTTTTTTTGTTTCTTTCTCTCCTCTTCCCAAAAACCTCCCATATATTCGCTGTGTTTCTTCTTCCTCTCGTCTGTCCACTTCTTTCCTGGTTTCTTCTCTTTTGGTGTTTCTTTCAGTTTCTGCTTCCTGATTTTTTTCTGTGTATTTTTGTCTGTATCATTTAGTTTCTTGAGGTCTTCCATGGTTTCCTTTGCCCAGTTAGTTTTTGTCGTATTACTCATCACAATGTTAAAAATCTTCTTGATCAGACTAATCAGACTATTTTCATTCGTCCTATGTGGCCATAGAACTTTGTCCTTCTTTTTCTGATATCTGTAATTGTCTCTGTCTGTTTGTACAGTTCTTTTGTCGGTCTCTTTATCCAGATCCCCTGTCTCTGAACTGGCTCATAGATGTTCATTAGGATTTTCCTCTCTTGGTTTTCCATTTCTTTGATTTTCGTTCTTTCCCTGATTACTGTCATTTCTGCGGCATACAAGGCTTCTAGGAGGACTACTGTTTGTAATGTCTTAATTTGGCATTAACAGAGAAACTTCTTTTATTGTACTGGTTTCATATAAGTATGTAAGCTTTTTGTATCTTTGCAACTCTTTCTTCATTGGCTGTCGAATTTAGTCTTGTTTTCTGTAAAATCTCTCTCACGTATTTGAAACATTCTACTTGTACTATATCTCCATACTTTGTTACCAATGGGTTTCTGTGTGTGCATTTCGTGTAATGTGATTCTTTTTTTTTTTTTTTTTTTTTTTTTTTTTTTTTTTTTTTTTTTTTTTTTTTCATACGAAATTTGTAGTTCTGTTCTGGCTGCGATTTCATGTAGTGTCTCTAGGGCTTCTTTGGCTTCTTTTCTGTTATTCATTATGATGGCATTATCATCGGAAAAAGCCAGACATTTATGTTAAATAAAATGGGTGACAGGCCATCTCCCTGTCTCACAACTGTCTTGATGTCGAATGGTTCTGAGTCTCCCCAATAAACTTCACTTTGAATTTTGTCTTTGTTAATGTTTCCTGGATTAGTTTTCTTGGTCTTGTTGTCTACTTTCATTTCTTCTAGTGTTCTGAAAAGTATTTCTCTGTCTATGGAATCGTAGGCCTTCTTGAAATCAACAAATGTTGCTGTGGTGTTTCTGGACTTTCTCGTTGTTAACATTGTTCTCAGGCACGATCTTCCCTTCCTGAACCCGGCTTGGTACTCTCCGATATGTGGATCTATCTGAGGTTCTAGGCGATTTAACAGAGCTTTGGATAGAATTTTGTATGTCACAGGCAGCAAAGACATTCGTCACTATTATGAAATATTACAATTATTTTTATTCATCTACATAAATACTCTGCTAGTCACACTGAAGTGCATGGCATCCTATGTAGGTGGGTGATAACAAAATATGCTCGCATTCAGAAGAGAAAGTTGGCGAAACAAATTTCGCAAACAGATCTCGTCGCAATGAATAACGCCTTCGTTTTAATGATTTCCACCCTACTCGTGCATCATTTCCTTGACACTCTCTCCCCTATATAGCGATAATACTAAATGAGCTGCCCTTCTCTGTCCTTTGTCTAAATCGTCCCACTTGGTGTGGACCCCACAATGCGCAACAATACTCCAAAATATGACGCGCAAGTGAGGTGTAGGCAGTTTCTTTCGTAGAACTGTTGCATCTTCTAAGTGTTCTGCCAACGAAATGTAGTTCCAATGTTCAAATGCTTGTAAATCTATCGGACAAAACTGCATGGTCATCAGTCCGTAGCTTACAAACTACTTAAAGTAAGGTAAACTAACCTACGGAGAAACACACACACACCCATGCCCCATGGAGGACTCGAACCTCCACGGCGAACAACCGCGCGCTCCGCAGCGAGGAGCCTTAGACCGCTCGGCTACTCCACGGCGGCAAAATGTAGCCTTTGGTTCGCTTTTACTAAAATGTTTTCTATGTGTTCTTTTCAGTTTAAGTTGTTTGTAAATGTTACTCCTTGGCATTTACGGGAAAGGTCGGGTAAGTTGTCGAGGAGTCTAAGATGAGGAATTTTGAATTTCTCAAAACCAGGTCTACCTAAAAAATCTTCAAGACGCTTGTGAGGTACAGTGCCGAAAGCCTTCCGGAAATCTAGAAACACTGACTCTCTTTGTCATCCCTTGGCGATAACAAAGGTCACATTATGTGAGTAAAGAGCTAGCTGTGTTACTTAGAGGAAGATAGCACAGTAGTTCTTCCTCTGTCCCATCGCACGAACGCGATAATGGCAGACATTGAAATGTTACACGAATAGAAAAGCAATTGAGCCGGCCGCGGTGGCCGAGGGGACTGAGGCGCCCCAGTCACGGTCTGCACGGCCACTATGGTCGGGGGTTCGAATCCCCCCCTCGGGCATGGATATTTGTGCCGTCCTAGTTCGTAAGTAGTTCTTAAGTAGTTTGTAAGTTTAGGGACTGATGACCCCGTAGTTAAGTCCCATAAGCTGTACAAACATTTGAACATTTGGATATGGATTCTACTCGGAGTATACGAAGGAACTTCTCCCCTTTCTAACAGCAGTCTACGAAGGTCTGTCGAGGAGCCATGCAATGTGAGCATTGGAAACCACCGCAGGTTATTGCAAATTACAAGAAGGGTCGTTAATAAGATGACGCAAAAATAATGGCCTTTATACAGGGTGTCCAGAAAAGGACTCCGTGATTTCAAAATTAAATATCTCGAAAACAAAGATCGATAGAGGAATGCAGTAAACGGTATGTTTATTGTGAAAGCTGTAAGACGTTTATACAGCAGTTTGAAATAATAGTTACAAAAGCTGCTAACAGATGGTGCTGTAATCGCCATACGTAATGCCTAGTATAAATAGTGATTCGAAGCCCAGAGCGATCAGTTCCACTATTGAAACGTGAAAGGAGGTTAGCGTACCTAAGGAAGATATTAAAACCACGTACTCCATTGAACAACGAGCTTTTCTGGTGCTAGAGTACCACAGGTTAGAAGAGAGTTCTACGGCAGAAAAGGCAAAGTTTTCAAGCACGAATTAATGTTCCAAAAGGAGCCGATGTGAAATCCATTCGTACGCTCTTCGAAAAATTTCTACGAACAGGCAGCGTAACTGATGATCTAGTGAGGCATGTTGGCCGCAAGCAAACCGCAGTTACGCCTGAAAATATCGCCACAGTTTCTGGAATTATTCAGCGAAATACAATGTCATCCGTCCGTAGAATTGCATCTGATATTGGTTTGAAGCGTTCCAGCACGCAGAAAATACTGAGAAAGAGCCTACACATGTTTCCATTCAAAATTCAAACGCACCAGGCCATACCCATATGAGCTGTGTAACAAAGGGTTGCCTTTGCTAATCAGATGCTCACAATGATTGATAGTGAAGGATTTGATGTTGGCTGCATCTGGTCTTCAGATGAAGCACACTTCCACGTGAATGGATACGTGAATAAGCAGAACTGGCGATTTTGGGGTTCAGGAAAGCCATATTGGTGTGAAGGGAAACCCCTGTATTCTCCTAAAGTTACTATGAGGGCTGCAGTATGCAGCAGAGGCATTATTGGCCCTTTTTTCGTTCGAGAAACGGTCACTGGTGCACGTTACGTTGCAATTTTGGAACAATTTGTCGCTACATAGACAATATACTGAATCGTTCCTGCAAGATGGAGCCCGACCACATCGGACCGAACAAGTGTTTCGCTTTCTTGAGGAATACTTCGGGAATCGAGTCATTGCTTTGGAATATCCCAGATTTCCTGGTGCAGGCATGGATTGGCCTCCATATTCGCCGGATTTGACTCCCTGTGACTTTTTTTTTGTGGAGCACAGCGAAAGATATGGTCTACCAGAAGCATCCCGCCACGCTGGACGAGCTCGAATCGGCGAACTCTGTGGCATGTGAATCCATTTCGGTTGAGACACTACGAAATGTGATGGCGAATTTCATTCTTCGTTTGCGCCACCTCTGTAGTGCCAATGGTGAACATTTTAAAAACATTGTGATGTGATTGTTTGCAAAGAGTGTTTTCATACGATTATTTCACTTATGTATGCTGATATGAGCTGTGCAGCGTACAGCGCCATCTGTTATCAGCTTTTGTAACTATTATGTCAAACTGCTGTATAAACTTCTTACAGCTTTCACAATAAACATACCGTTTACTGCATTCCTCTATCGATCTTTGTTTTCGAGATATTTGATTTTGAAATCAGGGAGCCCTTTTCTGGTCACCCTGTACTTGACATCGGTCAGTTGCAGAATTTTTGAACCCAGTTTATTATCAAATACTATGTTCTTTCTGGAGACCGGAATCGCCTTCGTAGATGTCACAATGTTTTCCGAAAGCAGCGATCTTGTAAAACACTACTTGCGCTATTCATCCACTACATCCATAGGGCACTATCTACAGGGTCCCAGGTAGAAGCTGTGTTTCTTGACTTCCGCAAGGCGATCGATTCCTTTCTGCACCGTTCCCTGATGATCAAAGGGCAAGGATGTCAAATACCAAACTTGCTGTGTGACAGGATTCCGGCGTTCTTAGCTAACAGAAAGCAGCACGTCATTCTCAACAGATGTCTTCAGACGTTAAAGTGATATCAGGCGTATCCCGGGGAGTGTTATAGGACCGTTGCCTTTTATACACTGCTGGCCATTAAAATTAATACACCACGAAGATGACGTGCTACATATGTGAAATTTAAACAACAGGAGGAAGACGCTGTGATATGCAAATGATCACGTTTTTACAGCATTCACACAAGGTTGGCGCCGGTGGCGACACCTACAACGTACTGACATGAGGAAAGTTTCCAACCGATTTCTCATACACAAACAGCAGTTGACCGGCTTTGCCTGGTGAAAAACGTTGTTGTGATGCCTCGTGTAAGGAGGAGAAATGCATACCATCACGTTTCCGACTTTGATAAAGGTCGGATTGTAGCCTATCGCGATTGCGGTTTATCGTATCGTGGCATTGCTACTCGCGTTGGTCGCGATCCAATGACTGTTAGCAGAATATGGAAACGGTGGGTTCAGGAGGGCAATACGGAACGCCGTGCTGGATCCCAACGGCCTCGTATCACTAGCAGTCGAGATGACAGGCATCTTATCCGCATGGCTGTAACCGATCGTGCTCCCACATCTCGATCCCTGAGTCAACAGATGGGGACGTTTGCAAGACAACAACCATCTGCACGAACAGTTCGACGACGTTTGCAGCAGCATGGACTATCAGCTCGGAGACCATGGCTGCGGCTACCCTTGACGCTGCATCACAGACAGGAGCGCCTGCTATGGTGTGCGCAACGACGAACCTGGGTGCACGAATGGTAAAACGTCATGTTTTCTGATGAATCCAGGTTATGTTAATATGCAATGGACTTCGTAACACATATACGGACAATTTAATATGTAATAAAGACTTATGTTTCTGACACTAACTGTTTTTAGGGGGAATAATTCTTTTAACCCTCATATGCGACCCGCCAGTCAGAAGAGTGCGCATGTCACTTCCCCCCCCCCCCTCCTCCAGGGCTACGTGGCCCCAGGTACCCTCCCAGGCAGTGTACATCTACATCTACATAGATACTCTATAAATCACATTTAAGAGCCTGGCAGAGGGTTCATTAACCACTTTCATAACTTTTCTCCCGTTCCATTCTCTAATAGCGCGCGGCAAGAAAGAACACCTAAATCGTTCCGTTTTAGATCTGATTTCTCTTATTTTATTGGGATGGTCATGTCTCCCTAAGTAGGTGGGTGCTAGCAAAATATTTTCACATTCAGAACTAAAAGTTGGTGATTGAAATTCGCAAACGGATCACGCCGCAATGAATATCGTCTTTCTTTTAATGATTTCCACCCCAATTCGTGCAACATTTCCGTGACGCTTCCCCCCCCCTCCCCCCCGTAACGTGATAAAACAAAACGAGCTGCCCTTCTCTGAACCTTCTCAATATCTTCCGTCAGTCCCACCTGGTGAGGGTCCCACAAGGGGCAACAGTACTCCAGGAGAGGACGCACAAGTGTGATGTAGGCAGTCTCTTTGGTGGAGCTGGTGCATCTTCTAAGCGTTCTGCCAATGAGACGTAACCTTTGGTTCGCCTTCCCCACAATATATTATATGTGTTCACTTCAGTCTAAGTTGTTCGTAATTGTAACTCCTAGGTATTTGGTAGAATTTACGACCTTAAGGTGTGACTGATTTATCGCGTAATTGAAGTTCAGCGGATTTCTTTTAGTGTTCATGTGTATTACTTCACACTTTTCTTTATTTTAGTGTCAATTGCCAATTTTCGCATCATGCAGAAATTTTGTCTAAATCGCTTTGAAGTGGCTTTTGATCCTCTGTTGACTTCACTAACCGATAAACGACAGCATCATCCGCGAACAGTCTAAGAGAGCTATTCAGATTGTCTCCTAAATCGTTTATAAACACGAGGAAGAGTAGGGGACCTATAACGCTTCCCTGTGGAACGCCAGATATCACTTCTGTTTTACTCGATGGCTTACCGTCAATTACAACGAACTGTGTCCTTTCTGATAGGAAATCGTGAATCCAATCGCACAATTGGGGAGATATTCCATAAGCACGCAATTTCATTAAAGCCGCATGTGGGGTACAGTGTCAAAAGCCTTCCGGAAATCCAGAAATATGGAATCAGTTTGAGATCCCTTGTCGATGGCACTTAACACCTCATGTGAATAAAGGGCAAGCTGTGTTTCGCAAGAGCGATACTTTCTGAATCCGTGCTGTCTATTGGTTAATAGGTCGTTCTCTTCGAAGCACGCTCCGTCCAGACAACATCAGACAAACATTTGTTTGTTTGCTGTACAGCGATAGATTTCCCGATCCAGGGTCGGATCCGACCCATTGTTTATAATATTGTCCCTCCTCACTGGGTCGGATGTGACCCAGTGTTTATTATTGTGTTCCAGTCTTATATTGATTATTATGTATAATATTGTTATATTATATTATATTGTTATATATTATTCTTTCAGAGTTCCTGACATGTGTTATATAATTTCCCGATATGTGATATTAGGTCCTGATATGAGATATCTAATTGCCTGTTATGTTATATTAAGGTACGAATATTTGATATGTAAGTTCCAGGTCTGTGAAGAATAAGTTTCTCAGTTCATGAGTGTTATGTGATATACGTTCGTAAGTCAGAAAGTCTTTAATCTAAGTATATGTTTAGAAATGGCTAGAGTATAATACTAAAATAATTGTTTTTAAGTATTACAGTTGTGTTTCTTCTTTTTTTTCTTTTTTTATAATGTCTTACTTTTTTTTATAATGTCTTACTATGTTCGAAAAGACTGAACCATTTCTTTCAGGTGCCTTAGTCATTCATTACTTCGATTATATGTAATTGAATGTTAAATAAACTGTATTATATATAAAACTAGGCCCCTTTATTGATTCCCGTACTCAGAAATTACAATTATGAGGCAAGGGGTCGGATACGACCCAATGTTTATATATGTGTGGTCACCAGCTACGTTTATAGTGGAGTGTTAACGAAGCTTTGACACCGAAACTGAAGAAAGTCGAAACGCGCAATATATAAATAAATTGCTAAGTGTGGTCAAGAATTTTGTGTAATTAACAAGTTACTTCAAAGTAGTACATTCACTTATTCAGGATTTTTCCTCTGGTTGTATAATACTACACCTGATTCATCTTTAGAAACGCGTAATTATCATCAATATCAATCTACTTCAAATTTGCAAAAAAAAAAAAAAAAAAAAAAAAAAAAAAAAGTTCAAATGTTTGTTAAGCTTATGGGACATAACTACGGGGTCATCAGACCCTAAACTTACAAAGTACTTATCAAGTACCTTATACTAAGGACGGCACAAATATCCATGCCCGAGGGGGGGATTCGAACCACCGACCGTAGTGGCCGTGCAGACCGTGACTGGAGCGCCTCAGTCTCCTCGGCCACCGCGGCCGGCCATTATTATGAGTTTGTAACAACAGTATCTAACTTATTCTCATATTTCTGTACCATAAGAGATACGAGAAAGCATGCAAATGATTCATCTTCTACTCTAATACCATCTTCACGAAGAAGGGTTCTTCGTAACTTCATCTCAACCAATCGCAATACATTAGCAGCATTGATTAGCAATCGCCGCCCCATCTGACGCTTCACCACACAAATAACGTCACAAAACGCAACTTGGGAGGCACACTGCAGCGTCCCTACTGGCGAACCGACAGGTCAAAGTGCAATGCCGCATGGCACACGCAGAGGCCTCTAACGGACGACTGCAGAGTTTTGCAAATGCGGGAGTATCACTAGTGCAATAAGGGATCCTTACATTATCTCTCATACGATTTTTGTGTATATGTGTTTGTTCGAGCCTTGTAAGTGTTACTTTCGTTGTAAGTGTGATCAAGACATATGCGTAATTAATAAGGTATTTCGATGTAGCCAATTCACTTACTTAGGATTTTCACCTTTTAGTATAACACAGGTCGACATGGATTCTGGGGTTTGGAAAGTAAGTGGTGTTCTTTACTAAATTTGCACCCCTGAATATGAAAATCATATTTTTTTTCCATCACCCTCTCATTTTTTCTGCACAGCTACCCCACCCTCCGCTCCAAACCTACCATTGGCTGCGAAATCTATGTTATGCAGTGTCCACAACTACAGAAATGTGGCAACGCTGCATTTTTTGTGTGAAGGTGAGGCAGAAGGGGCTAATGCGCTTGGAGCTGACGTTGCATCATCGCCACAGAAATCAGTGAGTGAGTGCTACAGCTACAAGGAGGTGCTTTCGCGCTTTGTTGTGAGTGGTGGTATTTCACTGGAGGTGTGTTAAAAATGTCAGGAAGGCAGTGTGTGAATAGCCGAGATACATTTTGTTATATCTGTGGAAATTGTGATACGTGCAAGACGTCGACAAATAACAAAATTTGTGCAGAAGTCATATTTTGCATATTTCGGCATGAAGCTCGGCGATCAGGTCAAGTCATTTGCTCCACACATTGTGTGCCATACGTGTGTGGAGCAGTTAAGGAAATGGAGTGAAGGTAAAATCAAGTGCTTGAACTTCGCAATTCCTATAGTATGGCGTGAACAGAAGAATCATGATGACTGTTACTTCCGTATGACGAATGTAACGGGATACAACAGAAGAAACATGAAAAACATATCGTATTCAAACTTAGATTCGGCAATTAGATCTGTTCCTCATGGCCCAGGGCTACCAATCCCCTCTCCACCAACATCAGTGGATTCTCTTGAATTATCTGATCCAGATGTAAGTCAAGAAAGCAGTGAATCCGCCTATTCTGAGTGTGGTTCCGATAGTACCCCAAAACCTCTTACTCAAACAGAACTTGACAATTTGGTGAAAGACTTAGGACCCTCAAAGGATGCAGCACAACTACTGGGACCACATCTCAGCGAAAATAACTTACTTGCACACGGTACATCATATTCATTGTACAGAAACTGTGATAAAGATTTCAGGGATTTTTTTGTTGAAGATGGTTTAATGGTGCTCTGCCAAGACATCGCCGGATTAGTGATAAAATGGGAGCTCAGAAGTATGAGAGTAAGGAATGGAGATTGTTTATAGATTCTTCAAAGCGAAGTTTGAAAGCAGTGTTGCTACATACTGGAAATGACCTAGGATCAATTCCAATTGCGTATTCAGTACATTTAAAAGAGACATATAATACCATGAAAATACTTCTACAAAATGCCTTTCTTCCAATTCTTTTTTAACCACTTTACTGTTCCATTTCGTTTCCATTGTCGCGTAATTGCTTTCCAATTTCATTGGGCGCAGAGTTAGACAATGGTGAATATGATGATGATAGTGGTGGTGCAAAAACCTGACGTGCTACCGAGAAACAGGCTGCAGATTTGTGATCATCAGGGTCAGTTTAGTCAGAAGTTCATATTTTCATGCAAACCCCAGAAAAAAAGTCAAAATTTGTCGACCTGTGTAATATTACCCCTGATTCATCCTTAGATACGCGTAATTATCGTGAATCCACTCGAAATTTGCAACAGAAGCAACTTAGATTACATAAACTCCTCTTGCCTGTCCTGTAGAACAGAAAATCGCTACCACCGCCACACACTGTACAATGTACGGTGCCTTGCTAGGCGCCTGTTCAGTGCTGTATAGATACTGTTCGCCTTCTGCTGCGAAAGGCGGAGAGAAGGTCGACTTACAGAGAGCGCTGAACATCACGCCAAGTTTCGCCCTAAGTGCCGGCGATCCTTGGCCTAATTGACGCACTTTGTGTAATTGCTCTCGTCTTACCTGCCGGCACGGAACCGACTGAACGCTGTTTCACGTCTCGCCTAACTGGGGCGTTCAAAGCGGATGGAAGGCGACAAGTTTGCTCTCCAGCAGTTAGAGCGAGGCGTCGCGAGGTTGCAAAGTATAGGCGGAGGGGGCAATGTTCCAACTTCTGTGAGGAGGGGAAGGGGATAGAACTTTAGGAATGGAGTTTTAGGGTATTTAACTGGTGCACTGATGCATTGTGGAATGAGGATCTGTACCAAAAGATTGGAAAGTTGCACAGGCCACACCTATATTTAAGAAGGCAGTAGAAGTAACCCACTAAACTACAGGCCTATTTCATTGACGTCAATTTGCAACAGGGCTTTGGAACATATCCTGTATTCAAATATTATGAATTACTAGCCGGCGTTGCCCGCGTATTTATTTATTTATTTATTCCTGCTATTTTTCGGATATATATTCATTTATATACATGTGGCGTCTGTTCCGAAAGAACAGACGCCACTTTTGATCCTGCAGTTGTTATTATTTAATATTCATAGAACATATGACATCAGCTGCGATTGGGCAAAGCTGAAAATGTGTACCCAGCCGGGATTCGAACCCGGGTCTCCTGCTTTCTAGGCAGTTGCGCTGACGTTGTTTCTGATGGGAGGCGTGCTTAGGTAGTCCTTGCAGGTGCGGTGATCACTGTGTCCCCAGTGGTGTAGTGGTCAGCGCAACTGCTTAGAAAGCAGAAGACCCGGGTTCGAATCCCGGCTGGGTACACATTTTCAGCTTTGCCCAATCGCAGTTGATGTCATATATTCTATGAATATATTCATTTGTATAAGGACTGTATGTCTGTAAAATCCCTTGGGAATACAGTTAGTAGTAAAGAAGTAATAGATTATAACTTGGTGCGGGAAGGGGCGATTTTCAATGAACGTCACTGTTTACGTGCTCATATCTCATGAAGTACGTGTCGTACTGTGATACAATTTAAAAACGACATTCAGCTATATATGTGTATACTGTCTGTAAAATTTCCTGTCGCTACAATTTGTAGTGTTCAAATTATAAATTGTAATGTCATACCGAGAGCCGTAGTTTTATTCCATAAACAGCGGAAAAGTAGTAAGCGAGAAACTTTTTTGCTTTCATCATTTTGCTATGGTTGTAAGCGAGAAAAAGTTTAATAAAGGTTTTAAATTATGTTTAAAATTTGTTGCAAGTCTCTAAGTACTGTCATTTTCATACAGTGTATTTCGAAAGTCTCGCCGCATTATACGGCATTTTTTGCGATTTCTATTAGTTATGACGTAATATCTTTCGAACCATGTGCCGTATGTGATTCCTATCCATGCAGCAATTGTTACCTCACGGTAAGGAATGTATGTACCAAATTTGGTTGAAATCGGTCCAATGATTTAGGAGAAAACGAGCAGAATTGTCGCAAAATGCAGCAGTTTTCTGCGCATCTCATTGTTTATGACGTCATATCTCGTGTACTATATATCGTATGTGATTCTTACACTTACGGTGACCGTCCTCATGGATTGAAGATTACGTGTACAAAATTTCATAAAGATTGGAACAAAACTGTAGATTTGTGTGCAACACGTACAAACATACGGACACACTGCTTTATATATTAGATCTAGAACAGAATGATCTACGGCCCAAGGCCAATATAGATTTCGAAAATATCGTTCAGGCGAAACACAACTAGCTCTTTACTCACACAAAGTCATGAGTGCTATCGACAAGAGTTCGCAAATTCATTCCGTATTCCTTGTTTTCCAGAAGGCATTTGACACCGTACCTCACAAACGGCTTTTAATCAAATTTCGTGTTTACCGTATATCGCCCCAAATTTGCGACTGGATAGGGGATTTCCTGTCAGAGAGGACACAGTTCGTAGTAATCGATGGTAAAGCATCGACTAAAACAGAGGTGATATCGGGCGTTCCACAGGTTAGTGTTATTGGTCCTCTGCTGTTCCTTATTTACATGAACGATTTAGGAGAAAATCTAAGTAGCTGTTTTAGGTTGTTTGCAGATGATGCCGTCTTTTACCGTCTAGTAATCAACTCATTTCAAAACCTACTGCAGAACGATTTGAATAAGATATCAGTATGGTGTAAATATTTGCAATTGACTCTAAATAATGAGAAGTGTGAAGTCGTCCACATGAGTACGAAAATAAATCCGTTAAACTTTGTTTACACGATAAATCAGTCAAATGTGAAGTCCGTAAACTCCACAAAATACCTAGCAATTACAATTACTTCAGACATAAATTGGAAAGATAACGTAGATAATGTCGTGGGAAAGGCGAACCAGAGACTGCGTTTTATTGGCAGAATAGTTAAAAGATGCAACAGAACTACAAAAGAAACTGCATACACTACGCTTGTCCGTCCATTTATGGAGTACTGCTGCCCAGTGTGGGATCCTTATCATGTGGGTTTGACGAAGGACATCGAAAGAGTCCAAAGAAGGGCAGCTCGTTTCGTATTGTCACGATACAGGGGAGACAGCGTTACGGAAATGATGCAGGATCTGGGATGGTAATCATTACAACAATGGCGCTTATCGCTGCGGCGTGGGCTACTTATGAAACTACAATCGCCAACATTCTCCTCCGAATGCGAAAATATATTGTTGACTCTCACTTACATAGGTAGAAATCATCATCAGAATAAAATACGAGAAAGCAGAGCTCGAACGGAGAGATTCAGGTGTTCTTTCTTCCCGCGCGCAATTCGAGAATGTAATGGGAGATAAAATAGTAAAACGGTGGTTCGATGAACCCTCTGTCAGGCACTCAAATGTGATTTGCAGAGTATCCCATATAGATGTAGATGTAGACAATGGTACGTTACGATGTGTGGCACTACTGTTTTAAACATTTAGGGGTGACATATACACGATATCCATATGGTAAGGTATTTATTCAAGTATTGGTTACAGTTGGACGGTGTTATGCATCAACTGATCAAGCACCAAAACTGGATTGCGAGATATTAACGAAAGCTCGAAAGTGTTTAATGTTCAAATGTTTGTAGAGCTTATGGTACTTTACTTCGGGGTCATCAGTCCCTAAACTGACAAACTATTTATGAACTAGCTTATACTAAAGACGTCACAAAAAATCGATGCCCGAGGGGTATTCGAACCCCAGACGGCGAACGACATCGCGCATCGTAGCATAGCGCCTCAATGCGCTCAGCCGCGGCTCGAAAGTGTTATTCTAAATTCATAGCTACATCAAATCTTGGTTTTGACGCAGTAACATAATGAACTTGAATTAAATTTACACGCTCAAATCTGAAAATCATGTGAAATTTACCGAAACTCAATTATACAGAAACGGCGCTTGGTCATTTGATGTTCTTATATGTAACTTTCATTTCTGCATTTTGGAATAACTGACTAAAGGCCGAAACGTGTCTCTGAGTCACGTGATGAAAATTAGAAGAGTATATAGTGACATTTTTGTTTCACAAAATGCGATATGTCTGTATTAGTTTAGACTGTATTTCATAATATTTAAGCACTGCACGAATAAATTAGCGTTACTATTCGATGTTTATGCCTTTTTAGGCTATTTATTGAAGTAATAAGTCGTACATAAATTGATGTACAACGCTCTGTATATTTTCAGAAAATAATTCATTATTTTTAATTCTATTAACAAAAATATCTGGAAATAAAAACTGAAGGCAATAAATAATAAATAGTTAGCGACATAGGTACTGACGTTGGTTCTGAAAGTTACATACATTATTTGAATACATCAGTACTTGACACCCATCACAATATTACATAATTATTGCATACATTTAATGTAAGTAAACTTCTCGAAGTCATGTTGGCTGATAAGTTTGCGGTGAAAATCTTGTGCTTCCTTTGGAATGTGGTCTATTAGAGTTTGAAAGTATTTTAGCTTGGTTTTAGAAATTGGCCATAGGCGTGTTAAGAAAGCATGGAAGTTACTTTTGTTCTGCATTCTAGGTAGTCAACCTGTTGATACCGTGAACTTAAAACGGCTCACCATTAAAATAACCTTCGAATACTGTTTGTCTCTAGCCTTCAACCAGTTTATTTTCTCGTTCCGCTTCTTCGTTCAGCGATTTACTATCGTTTTATATTTGAAGTTTACTTGAAATATTCAACTATCAAGCCGAGCGGTCTGGAGCGCCACGTTACGGTTCACGCGGCCCCCTGCGTCGGAGGTTCGAAACCTCCCTCGGGCATGTATGTTTGTGTTGTCTTTAGTGTAAGTTATTTCATAAGTAGTTTGTAAGTTTAGGGACCGATGACCCCGCAATTAAGTCCCATTAGATTTACAAACATTTGAACATATTTCAACGGTAATTCTGTGATCTCTAAGAAGAAATCGTCATTTTTCGATTTGTAGCTCTTATTATTGCTGTGTTTGTAGAAAAAAATATGCTGGATATTAGGTCCGCCTGACATGAAAACACTATTTTATTTTACACCCAAACATGTGCAATCATCAAAACGGTTTTTCATTTACTTATGCTGTGAAAAGCAAAATACATTGACTTTAGTACTGTACTATATGTAAATTTAGACCTAACAAGACTCTAACGGAGTATTTGGTTGCAGATGACAACGTTATCAGTACGTAATAATGTAATAAGGGATCTACATGAACACAGAATGCAAAAAGAAGGTGAAAACCAAACTAAGACATACGACTTTTTAGGCCTAAAATTCCACATAGTATTGTAATGAAGCCAATGTAATTTTTCACACCAATAAATAAATGAAAAACTCACTAACGATGACACAAACATGCTGAAACATGTTTGGGTGAGAACTAAAATGGTGTTTTGCGTATTAGGCGGACCTCTCAGACTGAAGGATGGTTTCGTTTCTAACACATTTCCATCACATTCATGTACTCGTCTGGTGTATAAAGTCTTTGGTGCTGGAGAGCATATTCTATGTCTCCAAAATCACTGTCGCTAGGGAGGAAGCAATGTCCAAATAAAAGAAACCTCTGTCTTATTGTGTGCATTGTAGGATACTGTTGTAAAACTGCTTCTAGCATTAGAAACCTCTTCATGTTTCTCTTCTGTTCTGTTCTGTCAACTACAAAATTATTTCTTCAGCTGTCGATTCCTGTTCCATGAAATCAAATTAAATTTTTTGGTACCCAGGATGGTATTTCTGTGCTCCACGTCCTGCCTCAGCCTTGTCGGTACTAGCATTACGAATACCTCTGATAAACCGAATGATCAAAAAGTCAGTATAAATTTAAAAACTTAATAAATCACGGAATAATGTAGATACAGGGGTAAAAACTGCCACACTTGCTTGGAATGACATGGGTTTTGATTAGGGAGGAAAAAAAACAACATAAAAAACACAAAAAAGGAAAAAAATGTCTGACAGATGACACTGGACAGCAAAACTTCAGTAACTGCTACCGCCGATATGTCACAGAATCGCATCATCCCCAGCCTGGCTGATAAACACCTGCTGGAACGTACGATTTTATGCAGGATGGCGCTCCACCCCATATTGATAGACGCGTGAAAGATGTCTTGCGCGCGTCGTTTGGTGATGATCGTGTGCTCAGCCGCCACTTTCGTCATGCTTGGCCTCCCAGGTCCCCAGACCTCAGTCCGTGCGATTATTGGCTTTGGGGTTACCTGAAGTCGCAAGTGTATCGTGATCGATCGACATCTCTAGGGATGCTGAAAGACAACATCCGACGCCAATGCCTCACCATATCTCCGGACGTGCTTTACAGTGCTGTTCACAACATTATTCCTCGACTACAGCTATTGTTGAGGATTGATGGTGAACATATTGAGCATTTCCTGTAAAGAACAACATCTTTGCTTTGTTTTAATTTGTTATACTAATTACTGCTTTTCTGATAAGATGAAGCGCCATCTGTCGGAGATTTTTCGAACTTATGTTTTCGTTCTAGTAAACCCCATGTCATTCCAAGCATGTGTGTCAATTTTTACCTCTCTATCTACATTATTCCGTGATTTATTAAGTTGTTCTCAAATTTATACTGACTTTTTGATGATCCGTTATATTCAGAGCTGTCGCTTGTAGAGATCAATGTTCATAGATATTCTTGGTATAGGCAATGTTTTTTCGTGGTGACAATACAGAACGTCTACATTTTCATTGTCCTTTACTCGTAATATATCTGAAGATTTCGGATCTTGCGCGGCTTTTGCTTCATAAGTATGTGTCTTTGTTGATCTGATGGTTTTGTGCCACTTAGGGCCGGTTCGTCCATCTCTCGTTAATCCTCTCGTTAGTAAACGAGAAGACGCCTTTAACGTCCAGTTAAATGTGCTCGTTAAGTGCACTGCGTTTGTCATTGCCACATACACCTCTCGTTTGCTAACCTGGAGAAAACGAGAAGGTACGATATATTTCGACTATGTTGGCAATAGAAACAAATGAAAGTGCCGTCTGAATAAACAGCTGTTCCCCATATTTGACTGTCAGGGAGGAGGTTAGCAGACAGTTGTTATTTGGCGCTATGGCAAACAAACATGAAATAAGCTCGAATTTTACAACAAGATAGTGCGAGAGTCTTGTGTCCTTAATAGAGAAATATAAGGACACATTGGAATGTTGTTGTTGTGGTCTTCAGTCCGGAGACTGGTTTGATGCAGCTCTCCAAAATACCCTATCATGAGCAAGCCTCTTCATCTGCACATAAGAACGGCAACCTACATCTGTCTGAATCTGCTTACTGTATCCATCTCTTGGTCTTCCTCTGCTGTTTTTACCCACACACTTCCCTCCAACGCTAAATTCACAATTCCTTGATGTCTAAGAATGTGCCCTACCAATCTATCTCTTCTTTTAGTCAAGGTATGCCAAAAATTTCTTTTCTCCCCAATTCTGTTCAGTACATCCTCATTAGTTACGCGATCCACCCACCTAATCTTCAGCATTCTTCTGTAGCACCATATTTCAAAAGCCTCAATCCTCTTCCTGTCCACATTGTTTATCGTCCATGTTTCACTCCCATACAAGGCAACACTCCGTACAAATGCCTTCAGAAAGGACTTCCTTAGCCTTAAATCAATATTCGATGTTAACGAATTTCTCTTTTTCAAGAACGTTTTTCTACGCATTGCCATTCTGCGTTTTAAATCCTCTGTACTTCGACCATCATTTGTTATTTTACAGCCCAAGTAACAAAACTCATCTACCTCCTTTATTGCTTCGTTACCTAATCTAATTCCTTCAGCATCGCCTGATTTTCTTAGACTGCACTCCATTACCCTAGTTTTGCTCTTGTTAATGTTCATCTTATATGCACGTTTCAGCACACTGTCCATTCCGTTCAATTGCTCTTCCAAGTCCTTTGCTGTATCTGATAGAATTACTATGTCGTCGGCAAAACGCAATGTTTTTAATTATTCCTCCTGAACCTTAATTCCTTCACCAAATTTCTCCTTGATTTCCTTTATAGCTTGCTCAATGTACAAATTGAATAACATTGGAGAAAGGCTACAACCCTGTCTTACTCCCTTTCCAACCACTGCATCCCTTTCATGCCCTTCAACTCTGACAACCGCTGTCTGGTTTTTCTACAAGTTGTAAATAACCTTACGCTCCCTATATTTTACTCCCGCTTGCTTCAGAACTTGAAAGAGTTTATTCCAATCAACATTGTCATAAGCCTTCTCCAAATCTACAAAAGCTAGAAATGTAGGTTTGCCTTTTCTTAACCTATCTTCTAGGATAAGCCGTAAAGTGAGTATTGCCTCCCGTGTTCCTACATTTCTCCTGAACCCAAACTGATCTTCTCCGAGGTCGGCTTCTACCACCTTTTTCATCCTTCTGTATATAATTCGTGTTAATATTTTGCAACCATGACTTATTAGACTGATGGTTCTGTAGTTTTCACACCTGTCTGCACCTGCTTTCTTTGGAATGGGGATTATAATATTTTTCTTAAAGTCTGAGGGTACTTCGCCTGTCTCATACATCTTATGCACCAGGTGAAACAGGTTTGTCATGGCTGGCTCTCCCAGAGACTTCAGTAGCTCTGAGGGAATATCATCTACTCCAGGGGCCTTGTTTCGACTTAGGTCTTTCAGGGCTCTGTCAAATTCATCTCTGAGTATAGTATCTCCTATTTCATTCCCATCTACTTCTTCTCCCCATTGGAATATAAAAAAATATATATTTAAATAAATAAATAAATAAAAGACGCTACGGCAAGGAAGGAAAAGGAAGCGACATTAATTGCATGGTGTCCATTCAACATGTACGACAGCAAAATTGCTTAGAGTCTAGTACAATAATATACTGCCAAGTGCCTACTACCTTAGTGCAAGCACTAACTTGGCGCAAGTGCACTGTTCCTGCGGATCGTAGATCTTACAAGAGTCACAACAAGCATAAGTAAATACTGAATTAATAAGTTTGCACACATAAATAATGTATTCTTTTTTTTTTATTACGATAGATAACTTACAAAATACATAACTATCTGTTGGACTCATTAGATGGTCGTGGAGTTTTTCATGCAGCGTTTCCAAAGTGGTTTTTCGAAGACGAAATCGCGTAACAAATTCTACATCATTCCAGCATTCAAAACGATTTTGACGAATATAAATACGTCTAGGACGCCATATAGGGGCAATGACCCCTAGATCATCCAAAATATTGAAATCGTCGTAATTGTTAGCCAAATCGCTTTCCAGCCATTTTCATCATACCTATTCTCACTTAACTAGTCGTTACCCGTAAGTTTGTATTTTGATATCGCAACAATAATTTTAAGGTTATGTTGCGTATCTGCAATATATCAAACCTATCTGCTAGCTACTTACATGGATGGGGCGAGAAATATGACGACAGAATTTTCCCATAAAGCTGCTTTCCACACGAGTGCTTCTGTTATTTTGTTCGACAAATCGGTCTTTTTCACGTGAATATTTTGCGGTATTTTAGCCCTTTGGAATCCTACCATTTTTCTACAGATTCTCACTTAACTGATAGTTTGCCTGATAACGAGCAGAATTTTACTCTTTAACTTAACGGCCAGTTTGAGGTCCTTTAACCTCAGGTTAACTCATAACGAAACATTGACAAACGCAATTATCCACTAACGATAAGTTAAAATCGTTACTGGAATTTAACGATACATTGAAAAACCGGGCCTTAGCCGTTAGAATTTTTTATCGGTATCTCAAGTGTGTCGGAAATAATTACGTGTATTTTTTTTAGTCTTTTACGTTGTAAATTGAAAGTGGACAAAAATATTTTTCGTACCATGCCAATGATACAGGTCTGAATATTCCTCTTTTCACAAATTGTACATGACACTGAGGATAATTTCTGAGGCGAGGAATTCAGTTTGTATCGCCTCTGCTATAGCGTGATTTATATTTCGTAATTTTGTAATTTGATCTATTAATTACTGGCATTTTTCTTCAGGAAGCCTATTCTTTTGTGCACCCACTTCTCGGTGTTCTTTAGAGCCAAATGTACCCACCGCCTGATATTTTAAAAATATGGAGAAACAATGCTTCACACACAGGTATCCCGTATATTTCGTACACTCTTGTATACTCATTGTACAATATCTGTTCCGATGTAAGGAATTGCTGATAATAAATTTGTGATTACTGTTGCTCCTCAAAATGATATTTGTCGTCATGGCAAAACATATCCTGTAAATGATATTGCTATTACTATGAATAAAATAATTGTTCCTGTTATTCAGGTATTTATGTCCTACTCTGCGAGCCCTTAACTCTCTTCCTTTTCACTTCATTTTCTGATGCCATAGCACAAATAAGTTCTGTTTGAGCATCATGTGAGCCGGTATTGTATCAAACCCATCTTTTAAAGTATTCCTTCCTAATTCGGAAAAGCATTTAGAGGGGCAAAAGTTCTCTCTGAACTCTTTCTTTTCTCTTATTTTGTCTCTCTTTGAGTTATGTCTTATTTGTAATGCATTTTGTCTTCCTTATTTGTCGGTTTTTTGATGGGTACTTTCTTGGGCGTTCCTTCTTTGGTCTCCCATTTGCAGATTGCCCCTTGTGTTCAGCATGAGAGATTTCATTATCTGCTGTTACTTGAAATGCATTTAGGTTCACAGCACCCATATTGGAATCATTTTTTTCCGTAACAGGGCTGCACTACCGGTATGGGGCTTACATTAGACTTTACTGTACTCAGGGGTGTGATGTCAGTAGCTGATGTAAGACTGCTATAATCCGAGCTGAACTATCCGCCATTTTTGCCCCAATGCGCAGGACAGTTGTATGTGGGTATATACGGTCGCGACCGGAAAGGGAGTTTATAATCGAATTTACTGAAGAATTTGTGGAAAATATGGGTTGCTGCTCAGCTGTGAACAGCACAAATCACTGCAGCAAAGGAGTGCGCATCTTCAAATTTCCCAGCAATCCAGAACGAAGAAAAAGACGGGCTATAAATTGTCGCAGAAGCAACTGGGAAAACAGGAGCTGGCGCTCAATTATGTATCGTAAGTATATCTAATAAATGTAGCTATAAACATGTCAGGTATGTACAATTGCATTACAGTACTTCTCCCTGTCAATGATGCTGGAGCAGTTTGTTGCAGAATGTTTGTGACTTAATGAAATTTTTCGCAGTTTTCAAAGTGCATAGGAATATTTATTGTGGTGCATTTATACGTAGTTTTCAACATTGTGAATAATACTTTACACAATATATATATATATATATATATATATATATATATATATATATATATATATATATATATATATATATAAGGTCGAAGCATCTCTTACGGTCGCGTAACACACTCCAAAATACGGCACTGGGTAAAATTTTACGACGCTTCTCGCCGGGCTCCAGTGCTTACGTTGGCAACAGATGAACAATTAACTGTAGAATTGCGTTAATATTTTTCACGAGCTACAGAGTAAATGTTATTGCTGCTCGTTTCACTCGCAGCAAAATTAATACTATACCTGCTCTGTGGTTGACAGGTTCTTGTATGTACCCTTGTCCGTTCAGAAAAAAATAATTTTCGGTTTAATTGAAGTTATCACGAAAAAACATTTATTGGTCATCTGAGTTGCCGTGATTACCATTGGTGCCAACATAACCACTGCAGGCCGGCGAGAAGCTATGTTATATTGCCGGTACGTTACGATTTTCTGTTATATTAAAAGCGCATTCTAAATTTTTATAGGCCCATACACATTAGTTACTGTTCGGTACACTTATGTGTGCAATATTAAATACATTTCATTAGAAATATTGTTGAAAATTGCGTGAATAGGTCAATATAAACATTGTCAGATGCGGCCATGTTGGGGCAAAAATGGCGGACGATTCAGCCTGCGTTCTTAGGAGCTCTAGGATATGTATGTGACTGATGACGTGCTGCGACTTTAATATAGTGTAGATAACATTTACTTAGCCTTGTTAGAAATGCTGAATAGCATACTATCTGACTTTCAACAATACGCTTCTGGCATGAACTAATTAATATTTTGTAATTAATATCCGCTAATTAAACAATTCTCTCCCCTGACGTTTCGTCTTCAGCTGCGGAAGACATCTTCGGAGGCTAAGTGGCAATTGCGACGGGGCCTCGAAGGAGCGTCGCATATGTAGGTAGTGTAGTGGGCGCCACAGTATATCACGTGACGTCGGCTGAGCAACTGTGTCTGATAATGCCAGCCTTGTTACTAGAGGAAGATGGATTGTTAACGTACTTGTGCAACGTTGAATTCTAAATCTTGTCTAATGTAACACCTCCCTCCTTTCTATTGAAATTATTACGATGTTTCTAAATTTCAATGGCTTCTCTGTATGTACGAGCATAACAGTGAGAAGTTTTTGATAAAACGCTGGTCTCGTTAAATTTAATAAAGAAGTGTCAACACTCGTCTGAGTGAACACAAGAGATACTGCTGCCTGGGACATACACAGAAATCGGCCGTAGCGGAGCATGTTTACCAAGAGGGCGACCATCGAATTAAATTTAACGAGACCAGTGTTTTATCAAAAACATTTTTCATTTATTATGTTACCGTTTTCGGCGTACTCGACGCCATCTTCAGACGTGTCGTAATTTACATAATTTCACGACATTTTTATATACTAAAAGAGTACATGCAAGTTGAGGCATCGTTAAACATAAAATTAGTAGTCACAAATAAAAAGTATATATCCATCTTCTAATGGTTTTGCAGTGAGGTACTTCAAAGTCTAAGTACAATACTAAGTGAAGTCCAGTATGACTTCAATTAGTATTGTACTTAGACTTTGAAGTACCTCACTGCAAAACCATTTGAAGATATATTTAGGAGACAATCTGAATAGCTCCCTCAGACAGTTCGCGGATGATTCTGTCGTTTATCGGTTAGTGAAGTCAACAGAGGATCAAAAGCAACTGCAAAGCGATTTAGACAAAATTTCTGCGTGGTACGAAAATGGGCAATTGACACTAAATAAAGAAAAGTGTGAAGTAATACACATGACCACTAAAACAAATCCGCTGACCTTCAATTACACGATATATCAGTCAATCCTTAAGGTCGTAAATTCTACCAAATACCTAGGACTTACAATTACGAACAACTTACACTGGAGAGAACACATAGAAAATATTGTGGGGAAGGCGAACCAAAGGTTACGTTTCATTGGCAGCAGGCTTCGAAGATGCACCAGCTCCACCAAAGAGACTGCCTACATCACACTTGTGCGTCCTCTCCTGGAGTACTGTTGCCCAGTGTGGGACCCTCACCAGGTGGGACTGACGGAAGACATTTGGAAGGTTCAGAGAAAGGCAGCTCGTTTTGTTCTATCACGATACGGGGGGAAAGCGTCACGGAAATGTTGCACGAATTGGGGTGGAAATCATTAAAAGAAAGACGTTATTCATTGCGGCGTGATCTGTTTGCGAAGTTTCAATCACCAACTTTTAGTTCTGAATGTGAAAATACTTTGCTAGCACCCACCTACTTAGGGAGACATGACCATCCCAATAAAATAAGAGAAATCAGATCGAAAACGGAACGATTTAGGTGTTCTTTCTTCCCGCGCGCTATTAGAGAATGGAACGGTAGAGAAAAGTTATGAAAGTGGTTAATAAACCCTCTGCCAGGCACTTGAATGTGATTTGCAGAGTATCTATGTAGACGTAGATGTAGATATACTTTTTGTTTGTGACTACTGATTTTATGTTTAACGATGCCTCAACTTGGATGTACTCTTTTAGTATATAAAAATGTCGTGAAATTATGTAAATTACGACAGGTCTGAAGATGGCGTCGAGTACGCCGAAACCGGTCACATAATAAATGAAAAATGCGATCTTGGCTGCATAATCATTATTTAAAAAATCCCAACATGTTTCTTTACAACCTGGAGGGTCGAATAAAAGTGCCGTAACAGGAAACGGTCGGACGAGCTTTTGAATGAAATTACACATCGAATAACAGCGCTGGCGGCTGAGGTAGCAGAAGACAGCCCTCGCCTCTGTGGACGCTGCAAATCCACTCTCTCCCGACCACAGCCGTGACTGCGGTCGCGTCGCCCTACGCCCTATAGGCCCTATAGGCCCTAGGCCCTTGCGGTCGGCCCTCAGAAGGGCGGCGGTGTATCCTGTTAGGCGCATTACGACATCAAAGGCACCGCGCCTCCGATTGCCGCCATAGCGTTTCTTGCCGTCCGCGTCTAACCGAATGACGTCTGCAGGACAGGGAGAAGCATTAAAGACAGCTCCCAGTCCCCCTGTGGGAGCGCCTGCTGACGTGGCCGGGTTCTGCTTCATCCGCCGACTACTTAACCGTGCCGAGTTTCTGCGGCTTTACGCTGTGGTGCGGTGCTTCACAAGCTGTGGGGCACCGTCCCATGGGGATATATTAAGGGGGGTGCAGAATGGTGAGTGGTAGCAACGCAACGCAACGAATTATTAAAAAAAATTGTAGCTACGTAATCTAGTCAAATACGATAGTACTTACGACAAACTGTGTTCTAGTTGCTGCCTTCTCCGTCAGTGGATGTGGTGGCGACCTACAGTTAAAAAGCATTGAACAATAACACCGTCAGCTGTATTCTACATCTACATCTACATGGGATAGTCCGAAAATCACATTTAAGTGCCTGGCAGAGGGTTCATCGAACCCCAATTATACTATTTATCTCCCATTCCATTCTCGAATAGCGCGCGGGAAGAATGAACACCTGAATCTCTCTGTTAGAGCTCTGATTTCTCGTATTTTATTCTCATGATCATTTCTTCCTATGTAAGTGGGAGTCAACAATATATTTTCGCATTCGGAGGAGAATGTTGGCGATTGGAGTTTCGTAAGTAGCCCACGCCGCAGCAATAAGCGCCGTTGTTGTAATGATTCCCATCCCAGATCCTGTATCATTTCCGTAACCGCTGTCTCACCTGTATCGTGACGATACGAAACGAACTGCCCTTCTTTGGACTCTTTCGATGTCCTCCGTCAAACCCACCTGATAAGGATCCCACACTGGGCTGCAATACTCCAAAAATGGACGCACAAGCGCAGTGTATGCAGTTTCTTTAGTAGTTCTGTTGCATCTTTTAAGGGTTCTGCCAATAAAACGCAGTCTCTGGTTCGCCTTTCCCACGACATTATCTGCGTGTTCTTTCCATTTTAGGTCTGAAGTAATAGTAATTCCTAGGTATTTTGTGGAGTTTACGGCCTTCACATTTGATTGATTAATGTTGTAAACAAAGTTTAACGGATTTCTTTTCGTACTCATGTGGATGAATTTTATTATTTACTAGCTGAAAACCCAGCGTTACCCGGATATTTATTTATTTATTTATTAGAACCTTGAATTAGTACTTTTCCTATCCACTCTCTCTCTGTCCATCTCCTTTTTTTCTAAAAACACGTCACATTTATCAGACAATATATAAAAATGACACGTAAAAATGCACTCGTTTCGAAGTCTCCAATCACGAAATTCAACAATAATGATTGTAATAATATCACAGATGGATCACTTGATGTAATGTGCGCAACGTCAAATCGATTTTTTAAATAGATGAATTAAAAGAAATTTCTTTTTAAGGCTTTATTTATTTATTTTTATATCTCCTTATTCGTATGCTTATCATTACAGATAAAGAGCTGAAGACATTGTAGCACGCATAGACCAAAGGTATGGTCTGTGGCATCACGTTTCGCTGTATGTAAACTCCTTGCTATAGAATCGCAAACGTCATCGCTGGCCTTCAGTCCGAATTTTTTTTATAATTTGACGAATTTCAAGCACCATATCTTCCATCCCCTTATAGCTATCGGCATGGAACTGCTATGGTGTACAACGGGAGACTTCGGACAAGAATTACACACAGACCATTCGTTTGCGATCTGTAGTTTTTGCTGCAGAGCGAAATATTAACACACACAAACACACTTAGTATTTTATATAAACCGATAACTTCCCATGCCACTATACTCCACCCTTTTATCATTATCAATCCTCAAGCAACAATGCAACCAATAAAACCATCTTCAAAGAGTAAATACAATTTTCAAAGAGTAGTTATTGTTCCGCATTTCGCGTTATATTCTTCAAATTACTAAATATCTATCAGATCGCTATAAAACCGTGCTTGAAACCTTCCTCAGGTATAAATTAGTAAGTGTACAAATTTTTAAGTCTCTGCGTCTTGTCGTTCGGATAAGCGTACACCGAACAGACATTCACATTAATATATAGAGATAAATAGCTATCATATCGCCATAAACCGTGCCTAAAGCCTTCCCCGGGTAGAAATTAGCAACTGTAGAAATTTTTAGCTCTTTATGTCTTGTGTTTCAGACGTGATAAACGTACTCCGAACATACATTCACATTTATAGATATAGATGTAGCTACGTTATCTAGTCAAATACGATAGTACTCACGACGAACTGTGTACTAGTTGCTGCCTTCTTCGTCAGGGAATGTGGTGGCGACCTACAATTAAAGAGTAATGAATAACCTCTTCAGTCCTGGTGTAGCCTATATGCTACATTCATTCCTGATTTTTTTCCTCGTGAAATAACAGCTGCAGGTAGCGATTGGTGACTGTATACTATTCTCTGACGTCGGCGCACTCCACAGAATAGGGAGATACAGAAGGGAAAGCTGGGGGCGGCGCCTTTGATCTGTATGTTACCAAACGTTGCGCTCGACGCCTTATTGAAAAGCAGTAAACGCGGAACTATAGCCACTTAGTACTACGGCTGGAAATGGCCTTTTAACGAACTGCAGCTAATCTGAAACTTCCTGGCAGATTAAAATTGTGTGCCGGAACCGGGACTCGAACCTAGGACCTTTGCCTTTCGCGGGCAAGCGCTCTACCGACTGAGCTACCCCGACACGACTCACGATGCCGCCTCACAACTTTACTTCCGCCAGTACCTCGCCTCCTACTTTCCAAACTTCACAGAAGCTCTCTTGCAAACACGCAAGACTAGCACTCCTGGAAGAAAGGATATGGTGGAGACATGGCTTAGCCACAGCCTAAGGGATGTTTCCAGAATGAAACTTTCACTCTGCAGCGGAGTGTGCGCTGATATGAAACTTCCTGGCAGATTAAAATTGTGTGCCGGAACCGGGACTCGAACCTGGGACCTTTGCCTTTCGCGGGGCAAAGGTCCCAGGTTCGAGTCCCGGTTCCGGCACACAATTTTAATCTGCCAGGAAGTTTCATATCAGCGCACACTCCGCTGCAGAGTGAAAGTTTCATTCTGCAGCTAATCTCTCCGACTTTTACGAAAGGAAACTGCTTTTCATTATGCTCTCATCTATTTTGCGTCCTCTTCTTGCACCTAATTGTAATCCAACGAAAAAAATATACCTAAATTTCCACACAACTACGAAAATGTACGGTGGAATCGATTGTCATTTTATTTGGTGCTTATCTGTAGAAAAATCCCAAATAACGCGGAGTTATGTTTGGGAAATTAGTTATGAACAAGAAAGTGACTTTACAACTGCCAGGTTTTATTTGACACGAATAAATTCGCACAAAATATTGAGTCAGACTTAGCAGTACAGCGTGGTTACACAGAACTAATGACGTCTGGGCATATATAAAAGTTGTATTTGCTTTAGGAGTATCATTAATTTACTGATCGGAGACGAGATATAGAGGAATCTGTCAACCATATAGCAGGAACAGCATAAAATAATTATTCCCCTTATTCTATTTGTTTGAGTATCCGAAGAGCATTCGTTGCCAACATTAGCACACTACGACTCCAATGCCATAAGTAAAATTTTACCTGCCTACTTACGCATTATTGGTTGTCATTCATTTTATATTATTCCCTGCAACGTTAAACTTATAAAATATAAATGAACTTCAACATTTCGATGCTTTTGAACTGCTGCAGCAACAGCGAGAGCTATCGTCAAGAGAAGAAGCGAGGCTACTTTTAATAATTATGCACACATTGCTCTCATTCGAAACTGATAACATTTAACTTTCACTACACATATAGCGACGTTCTCTTATTGCTCAGCATCTTTTGGGAAGGTGAAGAAACTTATATCCTTATTTGTATTAGAATTATTGCGACAATTAGGTGCTGAACACCATCGGCCGCCTTTTCTTTTATTGCTGCTCATAATAAAAACGGAACAGCTGCAACTACTGACACACAGTTCTTTCTTTTCACTGCACCAAATACTTGTTTACTTTTATGCGATTCAGGCAGTTGAAATACACAATTAACAAACAAAGACGGCGCATTACCACGCTACAGAGTAGGGAGTAGAGTTGTGGCGATTCGTCAATGAGTCGTTCATTTGAACGAATACAAATAAAGAATCGTAAGAATCGAATCGTGATCCGGACGAATCGTCGTTCAAAAGAATCGTCTGTCTCGTGACGATTCCAAGATCCAACGATTCATGATTCGAAAGCAAGTGGCGAATCGTGCCGAATAATTACGAAAGCCATAAAGCGTGTGAACAAAGGGAGCACAGAACGAAGATCGTGAGCCGTTAATTATTAGCCTATTTACGAATTACAGATGACAGAAACAAAACAGCTGCCAGTAGATATGAATATATGTCTTTTATACAGTTTACATATGATGTATTTAAACGAGCAATCCTTACACATTTAAATCTGCGTTTTCCGGAATTGGCTGTAACGATTTGGATTATATTTTGTGTTCAGAGAGGTTTAAGCTTTTCGAGTTCATCTTCGTAGTTGTAACTTTTTGTAAAAACTCAATTTTACAAAAATATACTTTTTATATAAAAACACGATTTTAATTGTTTTTAAAGCCATCAGATTTCCTGAAAGAAACCGATTTTACAAAAAAGAAACATTTTAATAAACATAAATTTCTTGCATCTCGAAAGAAATTTAATGTTTAGAGATGGATTTCTATTTTTAATGTTTATTTCGTGGTTCCTTAAACTAATTGATTTTAGATAATAATTATTTTATAATGATTAGATATCTGTTAATTACCGTAGATTTAATTAAATTTACATTTAAATGGCCGAAGTATTCGAACAGAAAGAAAAGAAATTTATAAGGTTACAGCAGGATTCGAAATAAGTGACCTACTTTCACTAAACCTACAACGCTACTAAATGAGCTATGTTGACAGCGGAAATATTTGGTAGTGTAATATGTATTTATAACTACTCGCAAAACTTCAGACTATTTTCTCGATAATTTTTGAGAGCTGAATCGAATGGCTTTGCCTCATTATTTTTTTAAGTCTGAACTTTACGCACCATAAATATTAAAAATACGATGCCCATATTTTGTCACCTTTTCGGCATTTTGTAAGAATCGTGCCGTCGCAGACCATGAAGAATCGTGAACGAATCGTAGGAACAGATGCAAAAGGTTAAGATTCCAACATCCATACACAGAGCAAGATGTAGAAATAAGAATCGCGAAAGAATCGTGAACAAATCGTAGGAATCGATTCACAATGTGGGATTGAATCGCAATAATCGACTCCTAAAAAAGAATCGTGTTGCCCAACTCTAGTAGGGAGTGATCACGCGTTTACTGCTTTTCAAGATGGCCGATCCGCGCATGCGCACTATATTTTGGACGACAGACTGCAGCGGGAGTTTCCTTTCTGTGTAGTCCTTATCCTGTGGCAACACGATGCTTGTTTGTCAAGTTTTTCTGCCGCGTCAACAGGTGGCAGGAGCAGTAAAAACTTGTAAGTTTTCAACAATTGCGCTATGAGTCACAAAAGACGCGGTATAAATTGTGTTAATTGTGTGTTTTGGATGTAGTTTGTTCATTTACAAAACACTGAATAGTTATAGATTACGCAAACACACAAACTGTAGCTTTATTATTAATTTTTTCTATGATTTTCTTCAGTTGTTTTACATGTAGGGTAGGTGATACATTCGGCAGTTAGCATTACAAAGAGCCCTAGAGTAAAATTACTGAAAATGTGGAAATGTTTTTTTCGTTCAATGTACTGCAGTTAAACATAGATTACACATAAAGTACGTTGCTAATTACAATGAAACTGTTGACTGTTTAATAATGAAATGTAAATATGCAGAAAACTGTGAATATTTCACATTTCTTGATTTGCATGTTTGTCAGCAGAAGAAACTTTGGAACATCTGGAGGCATTCGGCCCATGTTACTCTGTTTTGGGAATTGAAGAGGGTGAAGAAGATGATGAAACTCTTCGAGCACGTTTAGGGGACGAAGTTTGACAGAGGAAGGGGATGAAGAGATAGAAGAAATTGAATGTAATGAAACTGAAAATTTATGAAGGGAATCATTGTGCCCACACAGGATGAAACACAAAAGTGGAGGCACAAATCAGAAACATTACTGACTGATAGGAAAATAGTGGCTACTGGTACAATCAAGGGGGGACCGAAAACTTAAACAATTCCAGTTGAAGGAGGATATGATATGAAAGGAGAGGGTAGGGGAAGCAATGACCAAATAGAGGAGATGAAAATGTGACATTAATAAAATGATTTGATAACAGAGCAATATATGTATCATTCGCAAACCAAGGAATTTTACCTATTGGGAACTGTGGAGTTGGTTGAAGAAGGACAATGCCTACATTCACGTTCCACGACCAAGTTATATACCAACAGGAATATGGGAGGAGTACACCTATTGGGTAGAGTAATAGGTAAATATGCAGTGATAAATAGAACAAAAAATGGACAGTTAGGACCATTCACCACTTTTTATTTTTATTTTTGCATAGCCCTTGCATGGATTCAGTACAGAGAAACTGCCAAAATTCAGTTTCATATTTAAGAATCAGTTCAATAAATCTTCATTTGCTGTTTATTTTCTCTTGTAACAACCATCCACCAACTTTTCAATGTATGCAGTATGTATGAGTAGTGACCCATTGTAGCACATATGCTACATACTATAAAAAATTACTATAATTCGCAAAAAAAGTCTGTTTCCGTTATTTGGTACCTATTGGAACTATTAGAACTGAATAAGTGATATTTTTTCATTAAATGTGATCTCGGTTCTGAAGAGGGTAATGACACCGTGAGCTGTATTCTCATTTTATTATGTATTGGCAACCGGTTTCAATGGACCAAGCCATCACATTAAGGCCCTGTAAATGGAACAAATACATAAATGTTATATCTACATCTACCTCTACAACCATACTCCGCAAGTCACCCAACGGTGTGTGGCGGAGGGTACCTTGAGTACCACTGTCGTTTCTCCCTACTATTCCAGTCACGTATTGTTCGCGGAAAGAAAGATTGTTGGTATGCCTCTGTGTGGGTTCTAATCTCTCTGATTTTATCCTCATGATCTTTTCGCGAGATATACGTAGGAGGGAGCAATATACTGATAGACTCCTCGGTAAAGGTAAGTTCTCGAAACTTCGACAAAAGCCCGTACCGAGCGACAGAGCGTCTCTCCTGCAGAGTCTTCCACTGGAGTTTATCGATCATCTCCGTAACGCTTTCTCGATTACCAAATGATCCTGTAACGAAGCGCGCTGCTCTCCGTTGGACCTTCTCCACTTCCCCTATCAATCCCACCTGGTACGGATCCCACACCGGTGAGCATAAATTTTTAAACATAGCTGCTAATGTCAGCGACCGTTACAACGTCATTGGATTAAAAAAAATCAGCCCTCTGTCGCAAAAAACTATTTGACCTGGTTTCGGCAGTGACTAAGGTTGCCTTCATCAGAAATTATAAAACAAAACAAGTCACATAATAAAATATACTACACAGCTGTAAAGCTTACGTCACAAAATTTAAAAATAATATTTTTAGAATATGCTAGCCACTATGGACTGCAGGCCTGTACGGAGGCATCAGAATAGCGTATGGTGGTGGAGATGTGAACAGCAAGACGTTACCTCAGTGTAGGAGTAATAACTTGTAACGTCGTGACAAATGCCGCAGCTATACATAACGAACATCTGAAAAAGTAGTAAACGATAAACTTTTTTCCCTTCATCATTTTGGTGGAGTTGCCATCGAGAAAAAATTTCTTAATGATTGTAAATTATGTTCAAAGTGTATTGCAAGTCAAATAGTTGACGAATTAAATCACGCGCCACAAGGTGGAGCAGTTTTCATTGTTTATGACGTAATATCGTATTAACTATGAATCGTAGGTAGCTTTTTGCAAACATACCAAATGATTACTAACCTTAAGGAAATGCCAGCCGCGGTGGCCAAGGGGACTATGGCGCTTTAGTCACGGTCTGCACGGCCACTACGGTCGGGGGTTCGAATCCCCCCTCGGGCATGGATATTTGTGCCGTCCTTAGTAGTAGCTAGTTCAAAAGTAGTTTGTAAGTTTAGGGACTGATGACCCCGTAGTTGTCCAATAAGCTCTACTAAAAACCTAAGGAATAACTGTATAAATTATGGTCCATTACTTTAGGTGTAAAATATTATCGCAAAATGCGGTCGTTTTTCGCGACTGTCGTTGTTTATGACGTCATATCTCCTTACGTATGTGTCGTAGGTGGTTCTTACACCGACAACGATTGTTGCCTCAACATAAGGAACATGTGTAACAAGTTTGGTTGAAATCGGTCCAGTAGTTTATATTTATCGGAGTATATATATAAGAAAGGTAGTATTCAAAATACAAATGACATATAAAATGCATACAGTGTCAATTTTCTTGCATTATGTGTTGTACAATTGTTTAATGTTTCTGGTATATATACATTGGCATAAGTGCTACATGTCGGTAAAATCTGTTACGAATACAATTAGAAGTAAAGAAGTAATAGTTTAAAACCTGGTGCAAAATGGGGCGGTTTTACACAACTGTTACTGTTTATGTCCTCGTATCTCATGAAGAACCTGTCGTATTGTGGTTCACTTTTCAAGGCACATTCAGTTCTGTGTGTGTGTATACTATCTGTAAAATTTCCTGCGGCTAAAATTTGTAGTGTAGAAATTATAAATTGTAACGTCATATCGAATGCCGCAGTCTTACTGCCTGGAAAGCGGAAAAGTAGTAAGCGAGAATTTTTTTTTTCCTTTCATCATTTTGCTATGATTGTCAGCCAGAAAACGTTCGTTAAAGATTTGAAAAATGTTTAAAGTTGATTGCAAGTCGCCAAGTTCCGTCACTCTTATACAGTATGTGAATAAAGTATCGTAGCATTATATGGCAGTATCTTGCAACTATATTGCTTATGACGTTGTATCTCCTGAACCATGTGTCGTATGTGGTTTTTACCCCGAGAGTATTGTAACGTTACGGTAAGCAATACATGCACAAACTTTGGTTAAAATCGATCCACTGATTTAAGGAGCAAATGTGCAACAGCGTCGTTTGATGCAGCAATCTTTCGCACATCTCATTGGTTATGACGTCATATTTCGTGCACAATTTGTTGTACGTGATCGAAACACTTACGGCGACCGTCCTCATAGATTGAAGCTTATGTGTGCAAAATTTCATAAACATCATGATATAAATACTAAAATTGTGGTACAGATTACTAATTTATTCGTACAAGAAGGCCAATGAAAGTTACATAATTCGAAAGATTGTTTGTCGTAAATTTCACGAATATAAATATTGTGTGTGCATTTAGCCATTAAAAGTGGTAAAAGGAAGTAGAAATTTTCCTATCTACAGCTTGGATCAAGTTCTACATTCTCCAACAATCAGCTCACTGATTGGCTATTCGCCTCGACCAAAGACGCTGTAATGCAGCGCATCTGCAGTATTAACATAACGTATTAAAATAAGTGAATATCGAAACATGGAGTGCTGCCAACCTACGTTCTTGTGCCGTTCAAATGCTTCATTTTCGCAGTCATTAAGAGTGGTTAAAGGAAATGGATGTTTTCAAGCTACTTTTTTGAATACGATATTGGTTGAGTGCGAACAGTATCGTTTATAGTAATTATTGCATACTTTTTACGTTGGGTAACGTATGCAGTGCAACAAAAAAGTAATGATTTAAAAATACCTCGACATTTGTCTTTCTTAGGTTTCCTAAAATTCCTCATATTAAACGGATTATTCCAAACGTCGGCCTACCAATCAGGTGCCTAAATCCCGCCTCAGTACTTGACGTCATCATGCTATGCTAGTGGCTTGACTTCACGAAGGCAGTGGTGACAGCTATACGTACACCAATATGGCGAAGAGCATCACGACTTCATAAAACAGCGTACTAACTCCAGATTATCTTTGGGCTAACAGGTAAGAATGTGGGTTCAGACCACTTCATAGCAGAGAAAGGGACGTGCATAGTGTCGTTTATCTTTACTCTCTGATCACGAGATTTTCAGAAATGGGTAATTTCCAAGAATGCTTGGAGTCGAAGTACTTTTTTTTTAATATGTTATGATTTAAGATTTGTTAAACGTACGGAAAAAATTCGTGACTCCCATTTAGAGAGTAATTCTCGAAGTACTTTTCTGAAGATATTCTGCAGAAATTATTATGGTATGAGTGTCTCATATATAATTATCATTTATTTATACAAATAAAGTTGCTGAGCTTTTGCCGTGACTCATCTCATAAATATATACTGCATAGGTACAGTAAGTGTTACTACAGCTTCAAATTTCGTCGGTGACAGTGGGAACAATGACATTTACGCTGAAATTCGTCAGAAACATTGAGCTATTTCCTGGGAATGTGTCACGATTCTTCTGTAAAAATATTCACGTCAGAATAATCTTCTTCTATATCTATAAATGTGAACGTCTGTTCGGTATACGTTTATCACGTCTGAACCACAAGACATAAAGAGCTAAAAATTTGTACAGTTACTAATGTCTACCCGGGGAAGGCTTTAGGCGCGGTTTTATGGCGATCGGATAGCTATTTATCTATATATATATTAATTGTCTGTTCGGCTTATCACGTCCGAACGACAAGACGCAGAGACTTAGATAATTGTACAGTTATTGATTTATATCTGAGGAAGATTTTAGGCACGGTTTTAAAGCGATCTGATAGATATTTCGTAATTTGAAGAATATAACGCGAAATGCGGAACAATAATTACTCTTTGAAAATTATATTTACTCTTTGAAAATGGTTTTATTAGTTGCATTGTTGCTTGAGAGTTGATAATGGTAAACGGGTGGAGTATATTGGGATGGAAAGTTATCGGTGTGTATAAAATTCTACGTGTGTCTGCAGCGAAAACTACAGAACGCAAACGAATGGCCTGTGTGTAATTGTTGTCCGAAGTCTCCCGTTGTACAACATAACAGTTCCACGCCGATAGCTATAAGGGGTGGAAGATATGGTGTTTGAAAGTCGTCAAATTATAAAAAATCGGACTGAAGGCCAGCGATGACGTTTGCGACTCTATAGCAAGGACGTTACATACAGCGAAACGTGATGCCACATACCATAACTTTGGTCTATGCGTGCTACGAATATAGGGAGATGCCCTTATACTGAAAAAGTGAAGCCTGCCTCCGCCATATTCCTGAATATTGTAGAGCTGATGTTTTATGTCACTTAAAAAAAGGAAATAATACGTCCGACGGGTTTACAGTGATGAACAACGTGTTGAAAGTGTGAAAATTAGCGCTAAAATTAATTTTTAATATGATAAGTATTTGTTATTTATTCAAGAAAGTATACTGTTTGAAAGTACAAACTTTGTACTGACTTACAATTCAATGCATTAGCAGTAAGACGGTCGACGTGGCGCCTAGTTTTAACGGAGAAATAGGATTGCACAACTCGCCAAGATGGCGGACATGCATCAACTGACGCATGTTCTTGACATAGACGACGCCATCTCCCTTTATTTTAACCTCCTTGCGTGCTACAATGTATTCAGCTGTTTCTCTGTAAGGATAAGCATATGAATAAGGAAAAATAAAATAAATAAATAAAGCAGTAAAAAAGTAATATCTTTTAATACATATCTTTAAAAAAAAATCGATTTGACGTTTCGCGCATTATCTATCATAATCAACCAACATGCGAGCGGAGCCGTGGGTTTAAGCTAGTTAGTACATAAACATTCATATTTTGTCATCTCGCGCATCGATGACCGTGTAATCGATTTAGAGTCGCACGTTCGATATACGAGGCGCGTCCAGAAAGTAAGTCCCGTTTGGCAATAAAATGAAATTGTACACAGATACAGAAGAAATTTTTATTGCACAAAATTCTACAACTCTTAAACTTCTTTTCCACATAAGTGCCGAAATTTTGTAGGCACTTGTCATAGCGTGCCGCAAGTTTTTGCGTGCATCCTTCACGGAAGGTTGCCGCCTGTGTATTCATCCATGTGGTAACAGCTCTTTATCATCACTGAAGTGTTGACCACCAAGGACAGATTTTAGGTGTAAGAAGAGATGAAAGTCGATAGGAGAGAGATCCAAGCTGTATGGAGGATGATCTAACAGGTCCCATTGAAATTTCCGTAAGAATTGTTTGGTCACATTCGGTGTGTGAGATCAGGCATTATCGTGAAAAAATAAAAAAATCTTTTGACAGTAATCCTCTTCTTACACCTAAAATCTGTCCTTGGTGGACAACACTTCAACGATGATGACGAGATGAAAGAACATGTCACCACATGGTTGAATACACAGGCGGCAACATTCTATGGAAAAGGCACACAAAACCTTGTGCCACGCTATGACAAATGCCTACAAAATTTCGGAAACTATGTAGAAAAGTAGTTTAATAGTTGTATGTTTTTGTACAACAAATATTTTTTCCGTATCTGTACACGTTTGTTTTATATAACCAAACCGAACTTACTTTGGGGACATACCTCGTATGACGATAAAATTTTCTAATAAAGCTGCTGTCCACACTAGTTTTTCATACATGTAGTGCTTCTGTTATTTTGTTCGATAAATCGGTGTTTATCACGAGAATAGGCTATATTGCGGTATTTTAGCGCTTTGGAATCCTGCCATTTTCATACAGATTCTGACTTAACTGGTCGTTAGCCGTGTAACGAGCAGAATTCTACTCATTAACTTGACGACCAGGTGGCCGAGGGGACTGATGCGCGGCCACTACGGTCGAGGGTTCGAATCCCCCCCTCGGGTATGGATATTTGTGCCGTCCTTAGTATTAGCTAGTTCATAAGTAGTTTGTAAGTTTAGGGACTGATGACCCCGTAGTTAAGTCCCATAAGCTCTACAAATATTTGAACGTTTGAAGTTTGTGTTTTGATATCGCAACAATAATTTTATGGTTATGTTACATATCGCTTATATATCAAATTCATGTAATCACTACTGACATGGATGATACGAAAAATATGAAGATAAAATTTTCCAATAAAGCTGCTTTTCACACATATAGTGCTTCTGTTATTTTCTTCGATAAAGTGGTCTATATCACGTGAATATATTAGCGCCCTGGATTCCTGCCATTTTCATACATATTCTCACCTGACTGGTCGTTAGCCGTGTAACGAGCAGAATTCTACTTGTTAAGTTAACGGCCAGTTTGAGGTATTTTAACGTCAGGTTAACTCATAACGAAACATTGACGAACGCAACTCTCCGCTAACAACAAGTTAAAATCTTAACTAGAACTTAACGAGACATTGACAAACCGGCCTTAGCTGAATAAATCCACATTGAGTGACTGTTTCGACGGCCGCGGTAGTTTGTAATTTTTGGGACCGATGACCCCGTAGTTAAGTTCAAATGTAAATCTATCGCACCAAACTGCGTCGTCATCAGTCCGTAGCTTACAAACTACTTAAACCAAGGTATACTAACCTGCGGACAAACACACACGCATGCCACAGGGAGGACTCTAACCTCCACGGCGAGCAACCGCGCGCTCCGCAGCGAGACGCAAAAAAATGTTTGTTAAGCTTATGGGACTTAACTACGGGGTCATCAGTCCCTAAACTTACAAACTACTTATGAACTACTTACGAACTAGGACGGCACAAATATCCATGCCCGAGGGGGGATTCGAACCCCCGACCGTAGTGGCCGTGCTGACCGTGACTGGAGCGCCTCAGTCCCCTCGGCCACCGCGGCCGGCCAGCGAGACGCTTTAGACCGTAGTTAAGTCTCATAAGCAGTACGAACATGTGAAGTTTTTGTTTTGATATCGCAACAATAATTTTATGGTTATGTTACATATCGCTTATATAACAAACTCATCTAATCGCTACTGACATGGATAGGGCGAAAAATATGACGATAAAATTTTCCAATAAAACTGCTTTCCACACTAGTTTTTCATACATGTAGTGCTTCTGTTATTTTCTTCGATAAAGCGGTCTTTATCACGTGAATATATTGCGGTATTTTAGCGCTTTGGAATCCTGCCATTTTCATACAGATTCTAACTTAACTGGTCGTTAGCCGTGTAACGAGCAGAATTCTACTCGTTAACTTTTAACGGCCAGTTTGAGGTCCTTTAACGTCAGGTTAACTCATAACGAAACATTGGCACATGCCATTCTTCGTTAACGACAAGTTAAAATTTTAACTGGAACTTAACGAGACACCGACAAACCAGCCCTTAAACATTTATATGTCAGGACTGTATGGCGGATGGTGTAGGCGCTCTAGACCCAGAGTTACAGTATGGTTTTTATGGTTTTACAGTATGCTTCTGCGTTGCCGTTACCGAATGTGGTCTCACATTTTCAGCCAACAACAGAACGCAGACTCCGAGAAAACCAGTCCACTTTTTCCGAATCAACTCTTAGAATTTCGGCAGAGTGGCACAGTACCACACAACATTAATTGTTGCAGCCTCCAAAAATGTCCAGCAGTAAAACTCCTTGGGCGTCCCAGAAAACGGTGAGTAGCACTTTACCTTCAGACGGAGTGCTTGTGAACTTCTTTCCGACAGGTGATGACGGATGTTTCCACTCCATAGCCGTTCAAAGTTTCTTCCGTATGCAACGCCCAAATTTTTTTTTACTGGACGGTTTTTTGAAGCTTATAAAGCGATTTGACAAATGCGTCAATGTACTTGGAAATTATGAAGAAAAATAAGAACAAATGGGACATTGAGTGGCACAGAACAAAAAACGGGGGAAGCACTAAACCGTATTTTCCTACGATCCGACAACGTTTAATGATTCCAATATCTCAGAAGTTTACAGCTATGTTAACAGATCACAGGAAACTGAAAGCCTACTATCAGCGGTTCAAAATAATTGAAGACGGAACGTGCACATGTAAAAGTGCTGTCCAAGCTATTGACTGACTGCTGCAGTTTATTGAAAGAGAGGGGCCATCTCAGGAAAAAAAATAAAAAAATAGCTGCCAAAGGAGCATGATGGCCCGTCAGTGAACATGACTTAGTACATAAATACACTACAGACTTTTACAATTTTTTGAATTCAATAAGATTTCCTGATGTATAAAATTGTTTGTTCCTTTGTAAACCCTGTCAACTTATATACTGTACTTGTGTTTGCAAAAATATTTGATGTAACCGCCTGAATCAAACCATCAAACATGTAATATTACTATGTAATGGGGCATGTTAAATAATAAATAAACAAAAAAATAAATAAAAAAGATATATCTTACTGTTATAATTACCTGACATTATTATTCAGGTTTAGGAGGCGATCTAAAACTAGGTGATGATTCTCCTGTGAGATTTCTTTATTTGTCCAGATCGCTTATTTACGTAATTGCTTGATGACTAGTTTCAACTCATCAAAGAGCCATTTTCGAATCTTAATTGTCCAGGCATAGTGAAATGTTTAAAAGATGCAACACTGTGGCATGATATAAATGGTAAGCACATACTTACCCATCCAATATGCCTTGGTGTCACATTGCTGACAGGCTGATAGACTTAGTTTTAAACACTCGCTGCCTAGTGATGTGGGGAAGTGAACTGTATGCAAGAAGAGAAGGCACGTTGGATGGATAACTATGTGCATACCATTTACATCATGCCACAGTGTTGTATCTTTTAAAAATTGTGTTATGCCTGGACGATTAAGATTCGAAAATGGCTCTTTAATAAGTTGAAACTAGTCATCGAGCAATTATGTAAATAAGCGATTTGACAAATAAAGAAATATATATACATGTGGCATCTGTTCTGAAATATATTATTTAATAATATATTATTATAATATATATTATAATATATATTATATATATATTATATATTATTATATATTATATATATTATTAATATATTTATTATAATATATATTAATATATTATTTAATAATCACTGAATGTATGACATCAACTGCGATGTTAGATCCCTTAATCGAGTAGGAAAATTAGAAAATTTAAAAAGGGAAATGGATAGGTTGAAGTTAGATATAGTGGGGATTAGTGAAGTTCGGTGGCAGAATGAACAGGATTTCTGGTTAGGTGAGTACAGGATTATAAATACAAAATCAGTTGGGGGCATCACAGGAGTAGGACTGATAGTGAATAAGAAAATAGGAATGCGAGTAAACTACTATGAGCAGCACAGTGATCGCATTATCATTGTCAAGATAGATACGCAGCCAACACCGACAACAGTAGTACAGGTTTATATGCCAACTAGCTCTGCCGATGATGAGGAGATCGAAGAAATATATGAGGAGCTAAAGGAAATTATTCAGACAGTTAAGGGAGAGGAAAACTTAATTGTCATGGGAGACTGGAATTCGGTAGTAGGAAAAGGAAGAGAAGGAAAAATAGTAGGTGAATATGGACTGGGCAGGAGGAATGAAAGAGGAAATCGTCTGGAAGAATTTTGCACGGAACATGATTTAATCGTAACTAACACGTGGTTTAAGAATCACAAAAGAAGGTTGTATACGTGGAAGAGACCAGGAGATACCGGAAGGTATCAGATAGATTTTATAATGGTAAGACATAGGTACCGGAACCAGGTTATAAACTGCAGGACATACCCAGTGGCAGATATAGACTCTGACCATAACTTGTTAGTCATGAACTGTAGGCTGAAGCTGAAAAAACTACAGAAAAGTAGGAAAATAAGGAGATGGGACTTAGATAGATTGAAGGAAAGTGAAGTTCTGGAGAATTTCAGAGGGAGATTTAGGCAACAATTGACAGAAACAGGGGGAAATAAAACAGTAGAAGAGGAATGGGTAGCATTGAGAGACGAAATTGTGAAGGCAGCGGAGGACAAAATAGGTAGAAAGGCAAGACCTACAAAAAATCCATGGATATCACAGGAAATACTACAGTTAATTGATGAAAGGAGAAAATATAAAAATGCAGTAAATGAAACAGGCAAAATGGAGTACAGACGACTAAAAAATGAGATTGACAGGAAGTGCAAAATGGCTAAGCAGGAGTGGCTAGAAGCCAAATGTAAATCTGTAGAAGAATACATAAGAAGGGGAAAAGTAGATACTGCCTACAGGAAAATAAAAGAGACATTTGGGGACAAGAAAGGCACCTCTACGAATATCAAGAACTCAGATGGGAAACCAGTTCTCAGCAAAGAAGGGAAAGCTGAAAGGTGTAAGGAGTACATAGAGCAGCTCTACAAAGGAAATGAACTTCGAGACGATGTTGTAGGAAGGGAAGAAGAAGTCGATCAAGATGAAATAGGAGATACTATATTGTGAGATGAATTTGACAGAGCCTTGAAAGACCTAGGTCGGAACAAGGCCCCAGGAGTAGATGATATACCCTCAGAGCTACTAAAGTCTCTGGGAGAGCCAGCCATGACAAGACTATTTGAACTGGTGTGTAGGATGTTCGAGACAGGCGAAATGCCCTCAGACTTTAAGAAAAATGTAATAATCCCCATTCCAAAGAAATCAGGCGCAGACAGGTGTGAAAATTACAGAACCATCAGTTTGATAAGTCATGGTTGCAAAATTTTAACACGAATTATCTACAGGAGAATGGAAAAGCTGGTAGAAGCTGACCTCGGGGAAGATCAGTATGGATTCAGGAGGAACATAGGAACTCGGGAGGCAATACTCACTTTACGTCTTATCTTAGAAGATAGATTAAGAAAAGGCAAACCTACATTTTTAGCTTTTGTAGATTTGGAGAAAGCATTTGACTATGTTGACTGGAAGACACTCTTTCAAATTCTGAAGTCAGCAGGGGTAAAATACAGGGAAAGGAGAGTTATTTACAACTTGTACAAAAGCCAGACCGCAGTTATTAGACTCGAAGGGCATGAAAGGGAAGCATCAGTTGGGAAGGGAGTAAGACAGGGTTGTAGCCTTTCTCCAATGTTATTCAATTTGTACATCGAGCAGGCGGTGAAGTAAAGTAAGGAAAAATTTGGAATAGGGATTAAAGTTCAGGGGGAAGAAATAAAAATATTGCGTTTTGCTGATGACATTGTAATTCTGTCAGAGACAGCGAAGGACCTGGAAGAGCAGTTGAATGGAATGGACAGGGTGTTGAAGAGAGCGTATAAAATGAACATTAACAAGAGCAAAACAAAAATAATGGAATGCGGTCTTAGAAAGTCGGGCGATGCTGAAGGAATTAGATTAGGTAACGAAACAATGAAGGTGGTAGATGAGTTGTGTTACTTGGGTAGTAAAATAACATGCGATGGTCGCAGTACAGAGGATATAAAATGCAGAATGGAAATGGGAAGAAAAGCATTTTTGAAAAAGAGAAATTTGCTAACATCGAATATTAATTTAAGGGTAAGGAAGTCTTTTCTGAAGGCATTTGTGTGGAGTGTTGCCTTGTACGGGAGTGAAACATGGACGATAAGCAGTGCGGACAGGAAGAGAATAGAGGCTTTTGAAATGTGGTGCTACAGAAGAATGCTGAAGATTAGGTGGGTGGATCGCGTAACTAATGAGGAGGTACTGAACAGAATTGGGGAGAAAATGAATTTTTGGCATACCCTGACTAAAAGAAGGGATCGCTTGGTAGGACACATTCTTAGACATCGGGGAATCGTAAATTTAGCATTGGAGGGAAGTGTGTGGGGTAAAAATCGCAGAGGGAGACCGAGAGACGCGTATAGTAAGCAGATTCAAGTGGATGTGGGTTGCCGTTCTTATGCGGAGATGAATAGGCTTGCTGAGGATAGAGTAGGGTGGAGAGCTGCATCAAACCAGTCTCCGGACTGAAGACCATAACAACAACAACAACTGCGATTGGGCAAAGCTGAAAATGTGTACCCAGAAGGAATTCGAACCCGCGTCTCCTGCTTTCTAGGCAGTTGCGCTGACCCCTACACCACTGGGGACACAGTGATCACCGCACCTGCAAGGACTACCTAAGCACGCCTCCCGTCTGATACAAATTCCCAGCTTCGCCCTGCCCACAGTACTCAAACTCGTAGTTATGAAACTAATTCCCGTAAGAGTAAGGGCTGGGTACACATTTTCAGCTTTGCCCAATCGCAGTTGATGTCATATATTCGGTGAATATTGAATAAAGAAATCTCACAGGAGAATCATGACCTAGTTATAGATCGCCTCCTAAACCTGAATAATAATGGCAGGTAACTATAACAGTAAGATACATCTTTATTTTTCTTCATAAATTCCATTGAAAAACCGGCGCTTAGAGTAGCACGTTCGATATATATATCGTCCCTGGCGCGAGATACTTCGATTGCAAGCATTCTTGGAAATTACCCCGAACTGTGCCGTAAATTGTTCATGTTCAAACCCGGCTCTAGTTTACGGTAATAGTACTCATTTCTGGCAGTATATTTCCATGCCAGAAACATGAACCACCCGTGTCCGAGAAACGGCTTTTCAGCGAGTGTGTAGCCGCTCGCGTGTTCGCCAGACGGAACTAATCAGTCTCTGTCGGACGTTGTTGGCAGTTGCGTAATTTCGGCGGCTGTTGCTGGCGTTACTGGGCCAGTAACACATGCGCTGCAAACAACGCAACAACGCAACAACACGCGGCGCGCTGTCATAAGCCCGCCTGGCGTTTCCAATTATGCTAAATGTTGACGCCAGCCACACATTAGCGGCGCCGAATTCGATTTCTTGACGCGATTAGCATAATGGCCGGCCGGCTGATGAAATTTGCCCGAGCCGGCGCAAGCTACGAGACGGCATTTTACTCTGCAAGCCGTGATACTCACCAATAGCAAGCAGTACACAAAAACAGGGTGTTTCACTAAGTGTGTCTGCCTCTGTAACTTATAAAATAATAGGTGGCGGGAAATTTTAATGCGGTAGGTCAACACAAGATATGTTACACTTTCTGCGCAGCTATGAACATAGTTTATTGTATCATTTTCCAAAGAGTTACAGCACAAATATATAATTTTTTAAATGGAACAATAGTTTTTTCTATCGTGTATTGGATTCGTTGAAACCAGCTGCGTTCAAATCAATTTAAACTACATTCCTATCACTGTTAGTTTGGGAGCTGCAACCCGTCAAAGTTTATGGGGCGGAGGCTGCGATAGCGTAGCTGACTGGCCGAGTGGCTATCCCCTGGGGCACGGCCCACTGTCTCATGACCACCAGCCATTGGATGTGAAAACTGAAAGAAAGTGATGTTTTCTCTTATGTGAATGAAAGGAACTTAGGTAGCTGTATGTTAACTAGTGACAATTCGTGATAGTCGTAAAACAGGGAAATAACATTATGTGTAACTTCTGAGACAAATTATAGATGTCGCTAGAATAACTTACGTTTCTTTCATATTAATGGTACTTCTTAATATCCGTTGTCCGTCATAAAAAGCAGTTCATTGGTATAATTACTCAAACTGTTGAAATCCTTTAATATATATATATATATATATATATATATATATATATATATATATATATATATATATATATATATATATATATATATAAACACCAGCAAGGATTCATTTCACCCTAAAATTCTCTAATTCAAAATAAATAATTCACAGTGATGGAATATGACTGTCCTTTCATCCAACAGCTATGGTTGTAGATAAGTGACTCTTGACTCTCCTTTTAAAATAAGTAAAAAATATAAAAAATGGATACAATACAGCGTTATCGATTACAAATCAATATTCTACATCTATAGCGGTTATTCTTCTGTATATATTCATATGCAACACGAATAAAACGAGAAACAAATTTAAGCTTCCCATCACACTTCTTATTTACTTATTTAATTAATTAGTAAAACATTGAGTTTCACAAAGTGTAAATATATACTGAATAAGGGTTTACACCACGTTACAGGTAATAATTTTTTTCTCTTTATTGGAGGAGAAAACTGCATGAAAGTAATGTTTTGTCTTACATGAATAAAAGAAACTTAGGAAGGTATAAGTTAACTAGTGGCACTCACAGAGACGCAATTCGTGATAGTCGAAAACCAGGGAAATTGCATTACCTGAAACTAATCATCATCATCATTATCATTAGAGACTGATTATGCCTTTCAGCGTTCAGTCTGGAGCATAGTACCTCTAATAAAATTCCTCCATCATCCCCTATTCAATGCTAACATTGATGCCTCGTCTGATGTTTTGCCTTTTACTTCAAAATCATTCTGCACAGAATCTAAGTACTTTATTCTTGGTCTACCTCGACTCCTCTTACCCTCCGCTGCCGAGCTCATGAGTCTCTTAGGTAACCTTGCTTCTCCCATGCGTGTAACATGACCCCACCATCTCAGTCTGTTCGCTCTAACTGCTTCATCTATGGTGTTCATTCCCAGCTTTTCTTTGATTTCCTCATTATGGACACCCTCCTGCCATTGCTCCCATCTATTAGTACCTGCAATCATTCTTGCTACTTTCATATCTGTAACCTCTACCTTATGAATGGGGTAACCTGTATTCACCCAACTTTCACTCCCATACAACAAAGTGGGTCGAAAGATAGAGCGGTGCACCGCTAACTTAGTCTTGGTACTGACTTCTTCTTGCAAAAGAGAGTAGATCTTAGCTGAGCACTCACTGTATTAGCTTTGCTGCACCTCGATTCCAGTTCTTTCACTATGTTGCCATCCTGTGAGAAAATACACCCCAGGTATTTGAAACTGTCTACCTGTCCTAACTTTGTTCCTCCTATTTGGTACTCAATCTGTTTAAATCTCTTTTCCCACAGACATTATCTGAAACTTGTGAGAAAAATTATTAATCTGTCAACTATACTTGGTACACATATTTCTTACTATCAGCCGGCCGCGGTGGCTGAGGGGACTGAGGCGTTTCAGTCACGGTCTGCACGGCCACTACGGTCGGGGGTTCGAATCCCCCCTCGGGCATGGATATTTGTGCCGTCCTTAGTTGTAGCTAGTTCATAAGTAGTTTGTAAGTTTAGGTACTGATGACCCCGTAGTTAAGTCCCTTAAGCTTAACAAACATTTGAACAATCTTACTATCAAACAACAATTATTACTATTTTTCGTTCTTTTGATTTTTGCATTTATAATTTTGTACATTGTGCATATTTCTTTGTTTTACTATTTCGTAATTGATAAACTGTTTTCATGATTACGTGAAGATTAAATGTTTTCAGTTTTTTATTTTTTTATTTTTTTATTTTATTTTCGTTTGTAACATAAGATTAGAAAATTGCATATATACCCGGGCATTACCAGGTTTAGCAGCTATTTTTAGTATAATTCAACAAGGCGTCCGTACTGATATTTCACGAGGAGACGATACACCACCTGAGATTTGGGAAGATTCGGATGGACAAGCTTTCGCACCCTCCATAAACGCCTCAGTTAAGAAATTGACGCGCCCTTTGCGCTGTACGTACACCAGCTGATGTTCGGCGTCGATTGTGTAACGTCACACTACGCGTGACGCTTTGTGATGGCGACGTTTTAGATCCACAGAATATATGACATCAACTGCGATTGGGAAAGCTGAAAATGTGTACCCAGCCGGGATTCGAACCCGGGTCTCCTGTTTTCTAGGCAGTTGCGCTGACCCCTACACCACTGGGGACACAGTGATCACCGCACCTGCAAGGACTACCTAAGCACGCCTCCCGTCAGATACAAATTCCCAGCTTCTCCCTGCCCACAGTACTCAAACTCGTAGTTATGAAACTAATTCCCGTAAGAGTAAGGGCTTCAAACTTGCCCACCCCTCCCCACTAACGATAGGATCATTGCCCGTCACCGGCATATGTGGCGTCAGTTCCGAAAGAATAAACGTCACTTCTGATCCTGCAGTTGATGTAATATATTCTGTGAATATTAAAGTATAACAACTGCAGGATCAGAAGTGACGTCTGTTTCTTTCGGAACAGACGCCACATGTATACATAATACGCCGGTGACGGGCAATGATCCTATCGTTAGTGGGGAGGGGTGGGCAAATTTGAAGCTCTTACTCTTACGGGAATTAGTTTCATAACTACGAGTTTGAGTACTGTGGGCAGGGCGAAGCTGGGAATGTGTTTCTGACGGGAGGCGTGCTTAGGTAGTCCTTGCAGGTGCGGTGATCACTGTGTCCCCAGTGGTGTAGGGGTCAGCGCAACTGCCTAGAAAGCAGGAGACCCGGATTTGAATCCCGGCTGGGTACACATTTTCAGCTTTGCCCAATCGCAGTTGATGTCATATATTCCGTGAATATTAATAATAACAACTGCAGGAACAGAAGTGACGTCTGTTTCTTTGGGAACAGACGCCACATATATAACGTTTTAGATGTTTCAGTCGCTATAAAACCTAAGAACTGTCTTCGCGCCCTGCCACCCCTCGGCCCTACGTCACTACCCCTTCCTCTCCCTTCCGCTAGCCACCCTCTGTCTTCATGCGGCCGCCTCGCCTGTGTATCACCACCCCTCTACATCTTCCTTACGCCAGAGCCGTTGCTGTCTCACGCAAGACGTAAACACCCCTCTTCCCATCATTCATTATGCTGTATTTCCAGAAATCTGGGAAATCCTGTTTAGGTCCACACTTACGAAGACAGCTAACACTGAAAAAAAAAAATCGCACTGGCGTGTTTTACGGCCCCTGTTTAAATTTGTTGTTTTATAACTTTTTGCAAACATTTTGGACCAAAATAATAAGAAATTAATTAATAAGAGTGTCTGAAACCCTTGTAGGAAAAAAATAGTTACTGGCGGGATACGATATGTGGTGTCGCACAAGTCCAAAGTGCGCGCCACGTACTTTCGCCGCGCGCCGCCATGCACGCACGGCGCGGCGTTCTTACGACGTCACCTACGAGCGCCCTCTGCTGCAACTCCGCTCGTGGCCACCACTGAACGACATCGTTCACTTGGGACTGAGATAGGAACCAGTTAACACTTGGGAATCAGATAGGCACTAGTGAAGACTTGGCTATCGGACAGGCACTAGGCAGGCCTCTAGCTCAACTATGTATCAGCATTCTGCAGTACTGAGCTATGTAAAAGTTAAGTATTACTGAGTCTCTATGAAATATATATCTTGTTCTAATTTCCTCTAGTGTTTCTAGTTTCTGCTGTCCCACTGGCTGGTCACCTCCTACCTGCACAAGCGTGCATCCTTTATTCCTGTGTCGGTCTTCCTACTCAGCCACCGACACCTACGACGGAAACGAGACACAAAAGTGGCGACGAGGCTGGGACACAAAAGTGGCGACGAGGCTGGGACACAAAACGATAGTTTAAAGAATTTCATTTGATGCAACACAATTCTCTGTTGCACATGTTTCATATTGTATTATCAATATATTTTCATGGTTACGGAATTAATAATTTCCCACAATGTTTGCGATACAGATTGTTACTCAATTATCATGTGTGTTTGTTATTGTTACGTGAGAAACATAATGAGGCACATTTCAAAATAGAAGAAAGAATTTAAAAGACAAGTGTTTCGGTATTTTTTGGAAATTCGACCAATAAGGGGTCAAATACGAGATGCAAAACTTATTTTCAAAAAATATGGTGCTGTTAACTCAGATTTCGAGCTTCATCAGTATTAAAAAGAAACAACTGGTGCAGACCAACCAGCCTACGCATGCGAAGCAGGGGGGCTTCTTTTACATGTTCAGGAATTTGGTTCGCAGTTGATGGTTGTGAGTTTTACAAATTAATCTTTCCCTATTTAAACTATCACCCCCGATCTTTCACCTCGCACTCCCTGCTATGTTTCGGTATTCGCAGATGGTCATGTACTCGCACGCAGCGGGTACCCTACAAACAGCCGCTGTATACTCATTAGACCACATTACGTGCCACCCCGTGGGACACCTCACCCTATTTCCGCCTCTTCGCCAGGCCGTTCGCAGTCAGTATCACAGACAAAAATATATACAGACGGAAAACCTCCATAAGGGCCCGGTCCTACACTCAGGGGTGCGGGGAGGGAGAGTTTCCAGCAGTTCCGTAAGATGTCCCGTGATGGCGCTGCAGTCAGAAGTAGCCCTTTAAACTGGCCAGAGCAGGCGGCAGGTAGCGGCTGCCCCCACCACCACCTCCCCTCAAACGCCGGCACGCCGGACACAGCCGTGGCCTCATGGCAGGCGGCACGAGCTCTCCCCTCAGCCTCCCCTCCACGCAACCCTCTGACGTAAGAGAGGCACCCTAAGTGAGCGGTCCGCCTGACACCTGCTAGCACCTTACGGAACTACCAGAGGAGCGTAGGACAGTGGTTTGGGGTGGGCTGCTCCTCTGTATATGTTACTCTATGGCGCTACCCCACGGGACACCTCACCCTATTTCCGCCTCTTCGCCAGGCCGTTCGCAGCCAGTATACGCGCATCCAACCCCCCACTCCAACCCCCCTTCCGCCCTCACCCCCAAACAACCGCGCCGTTAATTTTCACCGGCCGTAGCTCCGCTGCTACGCCATTGGCTGCGCAGTTTGTTGCTTTTGTTCAGAGAAACTGAGCGCGCCAAATAAATTCTCGCTCGTTTTATACAATATAATTTACGATAGCCGGCCGATTGTGTGTATACCGAGCGCTACCCCCCACCCCACCGTGTACACAGTGGGTGATTAATGCCGCTAGCGAGCCGACCATTAGAATAATTCGATATATCACCCTGTGCAGCCACAGTGTTTGTGTCTGTGTATACTTTTATACGGGCCTCATAATGCTGCGATACCTTTCAAAACGTGTTAACTACACCTGCGGTTCACCTCTATCTGTTTACCGACACGGAACCCGCACTCAAATTTCCTCTGTCGCCTCTAATGACTGGTCGCCAGGTGTACCAATTTACGCGGTAGTCTGCCGATGTTTTTCCTTTGGAGTCCACAATCCAAATGTACTGGGACAATGTTAGGTGCAGAAACGTTGTAACCCACTAACAGACTAATAGCATATATGATATGTAGATGTGTCATTAGTGAGTTACACTGTTTCTGCATCTAACTGCTTAATTATTGTTTCTGGAACTGAGCTGACAGGTGTTGTGAGTGGCAGCCAATACTGCCCCAGTATATACTATTATTATTATTATCATTATTAGTCGTAAAGCTCCCATGTGGAAGACGCTAAGTAAAGCTGGTTCATTTTCCGTTCTTCTTGGTCTTCTGGTTCTTTTTATTCGCCCACCAGTTTTTCATTGTTTGAGAAAATTTAGTTCTTCTTTCTTCACTCCATTTTGTTCCAGTTCTAGGTGCTTTTGTCTCTGGTTTAACCTCCCACTTTTCAACTTTTATTCTAAAATTGTTCCTGCAGCTATTTCTTTTTTAGTAATTTTGGCTAATTCCAAATCTTTTTTAAACTTTTTGGATCCATTCTCCTCCATTAACAAGAAAATCTACGTATTTTACAATTCTTTTTGTTAATCTGTGTTCAGGGAGTCTCATTATGTGGCCATAGAATTTGAGGCGACTTTTCCTCATGTCTATCTCTATGTTAGAATATTCTTCAATTTTTGATGTTTTCTGTAATCTATATCCATTCTCGGTCCATCTTGGTCCCAAAATTTTTCTAGTTATTTTTCTTTCTTCTTTCTTTAGATTTTCTAGATCAGTTTTCCTGTTTAGTGCCAAGGTTTCGCTGGCATATAACATTGATGTATTGTAATACCTAATTTTGGCATTTAAAGATAAGCATCTTTTATTATAGAGGTTTTGCAATAATCCTAAACCTTTACGAGCTTTTTGTATTCTTTCTTGTTGTGCAAATTTTTCCGAGATAATTTCTCCAAGATATTTGAAGTGTGGTACTCTGTATTTGGTTTGTAATTTGGAAATTTCTAAATTTGTTGTTGTGAACACTGTCTTTTCAAATAATATCTGTAGCCCGACTTTTTCTGCACATTCTTTTAGAATTTCTACCTGTTTTATAGCCCTTTCACTAGAATCTGCCATTATTGCGAGATCGTCTGCAAAGGCTAAGTAGGGGATTCTTAGGTTATGTTCTTTGGTTCCTAATGAAATTGGCTTCCAGCACTTTTCTTCTTCAAGTTTCTTCTCCCATTCTTCCTTGAGTCTATCCAGAACTATATTGAACAACAAAGGCGACAACCCATCACCCTGTCTCACCCCAGTTTTAATTTCAAATGGTTTTGAAAGTTTTCCCATAAATTTCACTTTGGATTTTGTATTTGTTAACGTCTGTTGAATGATTTTTTGTATTTTACGATCCAATCATTTTTCCTCAAGAATCCTAAATAGTGTGGGTCTGTGGATTGAGTCATATGCCTTCTTGAAGTCGACAAAGACATACACTGTAGGCTTGCCTCGCATCTTCCTTATCCTCGTGATTAATTTTAGGTTTACAATTTGCTCTGTGCACGATCTGTTTGGCCTGAAACCAGCTTGGAAATCTGAGATTTTGAGTTCTAGTATTTCTTGTGCTCTTTCAAGAATACAAGCCGATAAAATCTTATATGTCACAGGAAGTAGAGAAATTCCTCTGTAATTATTCACATCATGTTTGTCCCCTTTTTTGTGTAATGGATGTATTAAGGCACACTTCCAATCTTCTGGGATTTCTTCGGTTACCCACATATTTTGAATAATTCCTACTAGCTCCTTTCTTGAATTAGGCCCTAGATTTTTTAGAAATTCAGCTACAATTCCATCCTCCCCAGAGGCTTTGTTATTTTTGAGTTTCTTTATGTGTTTGATAATTTCTTCTTCTGTTGGCAGTGAGGAATCTTTTTATTGTGGAGCTTTGGTGTTGGATATTGGGAGGGTTTCTGTTGGTTCTGGACAGTTTAGAAGTTTTTCAAAATATTCGGCTAGTATATTATTTTCGATTATTCACTTTAAAGAGAGCGATTGAACTTGAGTAATTGTGTCTTCTTCTTCTTCCTTCGTTCTTCCCAAATTCTCTTCATGCGTTCACTGTGTTCTCTCTTGCGTTCTTCTGACCACTTTTTTCCTGTTCTGTTCTCCGTATGTTTTTGTTTATGTTTCTTTATAATGTTCCTGAACTGTTCTCTATTGTTTATATTGTCTTGTGTGATTCCCAGTTCTTTAATATCCTCTTCTCTTTCAGTGATCCACTTCGTCTTGTTTTTGCTCTTGTTTGCTATCTCAAATATTTGCCTTGTGAGCCTGGTTTCATTCATCCTGATGATATGTCCATAAAATTTCATCCTTCTCTTTCTGATGGTGTCCGTTATTGTTTCCATGTCTTTGTAAATCTCTCTAGTTGGCCGCTTTATCCAAATTCCTTCCCGAAACACTGAACCATTAACTTTCCTCTCCCCCTCCCTCTCCCTCCCTCCCTCTCTCTCTCTCTCTCTCTCTCTCTCTCTCTCTCTCTCTCTCTCTCTCTCTCTCTCTCTCTCTCTCTCTCTCTATATATATATATATATATATATATATATATATATACTAGCTGAAGCCCCGCTGCTTCAAAGGCGTAGGCTGGTTGGTCTGCACCAGTCGTTTCTTTTTAATCCTGATGAAGAATCCATACATTAAGTTTCGTAGTTACAGCTTGATTTTTGAGTTACAGCACCACATTTTTGAAAATCAATTTTTGTATCACGTATTTCACCCCTTATTACTCTAATTTTCAAAAAATACCGAAACACGTTTCTTTTAAATTTGAACGCCGAATCCAGATCCGAAAATTTGTAGTTCTAACTTCAAAATTGCATAAATAGCAACAGATTTTCGAAAAACATCCCCTCTCCAATTTAACCCCCTTGATGGTTGAATTTCCAAAAATACCGAAAATCGTATTTTAAAATCATAACGAACAATACAAATACCAATTTCTGCAACTATAGCTTCAAAATTGTCTTGACAACAAAGTGTTTTCGAAAAGAATTTTTGATCATCTCTTTTACCCCATTAGTTTTTGATTTTCCAAAAATACCGAAACTCGTGTCTTTTTAACCCTGATCAAAAGTCCATACCCTAAGTTTCGTAGTTATGGCTTAAAATTTGAGTTAACAGCAACATATTTTTGAAAATCAATTTTTTCCGTCCTCTATTTTATTCCCTTATTGGTTCAATTAAAAAAAATTTCGAAATACGTGTCTTTTAAATTCGAAGCCTGAATTAAAAAGCGAATTTTTGTATTTCTATCTGCAAAATTGCATCAATAGCAACGTATTTTCAAAAAACGTTTCATCCCCTGTTTCACCCCCTTACGGACGCAATATCGAAAAATCGTTTCTTAAATGACGCCTACAGAGTAACATCAACACCCTCCACAAATTTCAAGTTTCTATCTTCAGTGGTTTGGGCTGGGCGATGATGAGTCAGTCAGTCAGGCAATCGGGACACTTCCCATATATATATATATATATATATATATATATATATATATATATATATATATATATATATATATACATATATACATACTATCTGTAAACCCGGCGTTGCCCGGGTGTTTATTTAATCTACACTCCCGAAGTCCAAATCCCCTTCCATTCTCTACCTGCATTCATATCTTTCTTTCCCGTGTCACTGTTCGTTTCCACCTTTCCCTTTCTCGATAATGTTTTTAGCAAGGCACCCTCTGTCATTTATTGTACGAACATGTATGTATCTTGTGACCTTCCTCTTGGGATAAGTGTCGCGTGTGCAAGAATTCATCAAGATCTGAGGAACCTATTCATTTTGTCAAAGTTCGTATGTTAAGTGCCCTCCACCGTGCACCGAACGAAATTTTATATAGACAGTGACATTCCTCTTGCCTTTTTTTTATTATTTATTTAATTTGCGATATTTACGATTTTTTGCACTCTTCACCATAAACACTAGAGGAATGTCACTGTCTGTATAAAATTTCGTTCGGTGCTCGGTGGAGGGTACTTAACATACGAACTTTGACAAAAAGAATAGGTTTTCTCAGATCTTGATGAATGTTTGCACACACGACAATTATACCAAGAGGAAGGTCACAAGATAATTACATGTTCGTATGGTACATGACAGAGAGGGAGATTACAAAAGACATTAACGAGAAGGGGAAAGGTTGAAACGAACAGAGATAAGGGAAATAAAGAGATGAATGCAGATAGAGGGTGGAAGGGGAGGTGTACTACGAGAGTGTAGGATAAACAAACACCCGGGCAACGCCGGGTTTACAGCTAGTCTAACATATAACAATTCATGTTTGTTTGTTCCGATTTAATTTACGGTCATGCCGTATATCCGATCGAGATAAAACTTGGTCAAGTCATTGGTGGCACTCGCGCGAAGGTTATAGACGTCCTAAAATTAACTTCGTATGGTGCTTGGCGGAGAGTGCTTTGCAATTAATTAATTAGTTTCTTACGCCTTCACGCTGCAATGTCAAGACGAATATGAATGTAATTTAAAACAGATGTAACTTATACCCAGTTTAATTCATGCGCTACCTTTCGTAAGCCAAAGTTCGGTGCGTAGCGGAGAGTACCTTACAATGGATTAATATGTTTGCTACTCCTTGGACAGATTTTAATGAAATTTGGAATGAAGATGGCTTGTTGTTGTTGTTGTTGTTGTGGTCTTCAGTCCGGAGACTGCCCCTCAACTCTGATGGCTTATGCCGTGCATTAATACGTGGACTACCTTTAGTAAGCTACAGTACGGTACGTGGCGGAAAGTACCTTACAGTCTAATAAATAAAAACTAATGTTTTTATTTCTGTTCTTATTTTATGCACTACCTTACCGTTCGTCCGTTTACGATGAAACTTCGTAAACATATTGCTTACATTTTTACCGACGTTATAAGGATAATTATAACGCTGTTCGACGCGCAGTTCAGGTGATGTGGCACCATTAAGAGCGAGACGTGTGAAAAACTGCCGCAGTATGAATGACGTTTAAGTTTATTACTTCTTTGCTACTAAATATTTTCGCAAAAATATTTTGCCGACAGTATCTACATCTAAATCTACATAGATTACTCTGCAAATCACGTTCAAGTGCCTGGCAGAGGGTTCATTAACCACTTTCATAACTTTTCTCTACCGTTCCATTCTCTAATAGTGCGCGGGAAGAAACAACACCTAAATCGTTCTGTTTTCGATCTGATTTCTCTTATTTTATTGCGATGGTCATGTATCCCTAAGTAGCTGGGTGCTAACAAAGTATTTTCACATTCAGAACTAAAAGTCGCTGATTGAAACTTCGCAAACAGATCACGACGCAATGAATAACGTCATTCTTTTAATGATTTCCACCCCAATTCGTGCAACATTTCCGTGACGCCCCCCCCCCCCCCGTAACGTGATAAAACAAAACGAGCTGCCCTTCTCTGAACCTTCTCAATGTCTTCCGTCAGTCCCACCTGGTGAGGGTCCCACAAGGGGCAACAGTACTCCAGGAGAGGACGCACAAGTGTGATGTAGGCAGTCTCTTTGGTGGAGCTGGTGCATCTTCGAAGCGTTCTGCCAATGAAACGTAACCTTTGATTCGCCTCCCCCACAATATTTTCTGTGTGTTCTCTCCACTCAAAGTTGTTCGTAATTGTAACTATTAGGTATTTGGTAGAATTTACGACCTTAAGGTTTGACTGATTTATCGCGTAATTGAAGTTCAGCCGATTTCTTTTAGTGGTCATGTGTATTACTTCACACTTTTCTTTATTTAGTGTCAATTGCCAATTTTCGCACCATGTAGAATTTTTGTCTAAATCGCCTTTAAAGTTGCTTTTGATCCTCTGTTGACTTCACTAACCGATAAACGAAAGCATCATCCGCGAACAGTCTAAGGGAGCTATTCAGATTGTCTCCTAAATCGTTTATAAACACGAGGAAGAGTAGGGGACCTAGAACGCTTCCCTGTGGAACGCCATTTATGCCAATGACTGTACCTACAAAATAACTTCATTGTGTGACCTATAGTTGAGGATATATGAAAAAAATGTTCAAATGTTTGTATAGCTTATGGGACTTAACTACGGGGTCATCAGTTCGTAAACTTACAAACTACTTATGAACTACTTACGAACTAGGACGGCACAAATATCCATGCCCGGGGATAGTGGCTTTGCAGAACGTGACTGGCACGTCGCAGTCCACTTTCTCTTTTTTTTTCTTCTTTTCTTCTTTTTTTTATTTTATTTAATTTTTTTCATTCTGTTTGCTATATATATTCTTTTTGATTTGCTAGGGCCTTCAACCTCCCCTCACAGCCCATCCTTTCGCTCTCCAAAAATCGCCTTCTTCGGCGTCTTTTCATATATTTATTTATTTTGCTGTCTCTTTTTCGTTTTTGGAATTGCCAAATTTTGTGCAATTAAACATTTTTCTTAGGAATTAAAAAAATTATAATTTCTCTTTCTTTGCTTGAACGTTGTAGACAAGAGTTCCTGTTTCTACATGTTCTGCATACAGTTTAACATTAACTCTGCGACAAAATGGAGAAAAAATAGTAATATATTAAAAAAAGTAATAATAAAAACTTTTCTCACGTAGTGAAACATAAACTTTTTCTCGTCTCTAAAAATGAAAAAATAATATCTGAATGACGCCTGATATATTTTTTTTCTTATTTTTTTTGTCTGTGTGTTTCCAAGCGACTAACAGCTTCAAAAGTTCGTCGTCTCAATTTTTTTTCACTGCTTCCGCAGTGTTACCACAGTCTTATTCGATTTATTCATCCTTTTCACCTTCGACCACTGCGGCCGGCAGGATATATGACGTCATGAGCATTGAAATGTGAATCTAGCACATCGGTTATGTTCCTTTTATATGCGCTGCCCTACCGTTCATCCGATTGCGATGAAACATTCTTCACAGATGGAAGAGACAATGAACTAATGACGTGGAATAGGACTTCGACAGGGAGATGAGGAGGTGATTAGAAGTGAAAGGCGAAAGTCGACGGAGAGGGAATTAGGAGGAGATAAACAGAGAGAGGAGAAATGAGGATAAGAACAGAGAGAAAGGAACAGGTGAGGGGGGCGAGGAGGACATGGATAGTGAAGGAAAGAAAAGGTGGTCACAAGAGCGAACAGGGATGTCGATATGGACTGACTTAAGACTGCGGTTTTACAAATAGTAGAAGTATAAAGACAGGCTGGTGACATATCTACATATCTACATACATACTCCGCAATTCACCGTAAGGTGCATGGCGGAGGGTACACTGCACCACTACTAGGCATCTCCTTTCCTATTCTACTCCCAAATTGAACGAGGAAAAAAAGAATGCCTATATGCCTCCGTACCAGCCCTAATTTCTCTTATCTTGTCTTTGTGATCACCACGCGAAATGTAAGTAGGCGACAGCAAGATCGTACTACACTCAGCTTCAAATTGCGGCCCTCTAAATTTCTTCAGCAGAAATTCACGAAAAGAACGTCGTCTTTCCTCCAGCGATCCCCAACTGAGTTGCCGGAGCATTTCCATGACACTCGCGCATTGGTCGAACCTACCGGTTACAAATCTAGCTGGTCGTCTCTGAACCGCCTCTATGTCTTCCTTCAAACCGATCCCAAATACTTGAGCAATAGTCAAGACGTGGTCGTACAAGCGTTTTATACGCGGTCTCCTTTACAGGTGAAGTACATCTTCCCAAAATTCTCCCAATAAACCGAAGTCGGCTGCCTGCCTTACTCACAACTGTCCTTACATGCTCGTTCCATTTCATATCGCTCTGCAATGTTACGCCTAGATATTTGAACGACGCGACAGCATCAAGAAGCTCACTAGTAATGCTGTATTCGAACATTATGGGATTGTGATTTCTACTCATGCGCATCACCTTACATTTTTCCACATTGAGAGCTAGCTGCCATTCTTCGCACCAACTAGAAATTTTGTCTAAGTCATTGTGTATGCTATTACAGTCAGTTACAGACGATACCCTCCCATAAACCACAGCATCGTCAGCAAACAGCCAAAAATTACAACTTACTCTGTCCATCAGATCATTTATATAGATAGAAAATAATAGCGGTCCTATCACACTCCCCTGGGGCACGCCTGACGATACACTAGTCTTTGATGAACACTCGCCGTGGAGAACAACGTACTGCGTTCTATTACTTAGGAAGTCTTCCAGCCAGTCACAAATCTGTGAACCTATTCCATAAGCTCGTATCTTCGTTAGCAGTCTGCAGTGTGGCACCGTGTCGAACGCCTTTTTGAAGTCGAGAAACTGTTGCCCTTCGTCCATGGCTCGCAAGATGTCATGTGGGAAAAGGACAAGCTGAGTTTCACATGAACGATGTTTCCTAAACCCGTGCTGATTCATGGAAAGAAGCTTTTCCGTTTCAAGGAAATTTGCTATATTCGAACCGAGAATATGCTCCAAAATTCTAAATGAAACCGATGTCAACGATATTGGCCTGTAATTGTATGGGTCAGTTCTCTTTCCTTTCCTATACACGGGAGTCACCTGCGCTTTTTTCCAATCACTAGGAACTTTTCGCTGAATTAAAGATTGGCGATAAAGTGATGGATAGTTTGTGGAGGGATTTCAGCAGGTGAGTGCTTTGCGTGGGTAGGTTCCCACTGCAGGCGTCCTGCTGAGACAGCAGTAAAAGGAAGTCAGAGCCACACGACTGGAGTACAGCTCTACGTCACAAGCTGCGCTGTTCTCCGCTGTTCTCCGCTGTTCGCTGCAGCTGTGAGTCTGAGGGGAAGCAATTAATCTACAGCGGTCTGGAGCTCCCCAAGTCTGTACCGGGGCTAGCTCTCTCTCTCTCACTCTCTCAGTGACAGGTGCTAAGCAAGTACCGTTCCGTGCCTGGCGAACTTACAACACTGTTTCCTGGCCAACATCCACTGTGAATCTTCTTTCTGTATATAGAACTACATCTACATAGATACTCTGCAAATCACATTCAAGTGCCTGGCAGAGGGTTCATTAACCACTTTCATAACTTTTCTCTACCGTTCCATTCTCTAATAGCGCGCAGGAAGAAAGAACACCTAAATCGTTCCGTTTACTATGTGATTTCTCTTATTTTATTGGGATGGTCATGTATCCCTAAGTAGCTGGGTGCTAACAAAGTATTTTCACATTCAGAACTAAAAGTTGGTGATTGAAACTTCGCAAACAGATCACGCCGCAATGAATAACGTCTTTCTTTTAATGATTTCCACCCCAATTCGTGCAACATTTCCGTGACGCCCCCGCCCCCTCCGTAACGTGATAAAACAAAACGAGCTGCCCTTCTATGAACCTTCTCAATGTCTTCCGTCAGTCCCACCTGGTGAGGGTCCCACAAGGGGCAACAGTACTCCAGGAGAGGACGCACAAGTGTGATGTAGGCAGCCTCTTTGGTGGAGCTGGTGCATCTTCGAAGCGTTCTGCCAATGAAACGTAACCTTTGATTCGCCTCCCCCACAATATTTTCTGTGTGTTCTCTCCACTCAAAGTTGTTCGTAATTGTAACTATTAGGTATTTGGTAGAATTTACGACCTTAAGGTTTGACTGATTTATCGCGTAATTGAAGTTCAGCCGATTTCTTTTAGTGTTCATGTGTATTACTTCACACTTTTCTTTATTTAGTGTCAATTGCCAATTTTCGCACCATGTAGAATTTTTGTCTAAATCGCTTTGCAGTTGCTTTTGATCCTCTGTTGACTTCACTGACCGATAAACGACAGCATCATCTGCGAACAGTCTAAGGGAGCTATTCAGATTATCTCCTAAATCGTTTATAAACACGAGGAAGAGTAGGGGACCAATAACGCTTCCCTGTGGAACGCCAGATATCACTTCTGTTTTACTCGATGACTTACTGTCAGTTACAACGAACTGTGTCCTTTCTGATAGGAAATCGTGAATCCAATCGCACAATAGGGGAGATATTCCATAAGCACGCAATTTCATTAGAAGCCGCTTGTGGGGTACAGTATCAAAAGCCTTCCGGAAATCCAGAAATATGGAATCGATTTGAGATCCCTTGTCGATGGCACTTATCACTTCATGTGAATAAAGGGCAAGCTGTGTTTCGCAAGAGCGATACTTTCTGAATCCGTGTTGACTATTGGTTAATAGGTCGTTCTATTCGAGGTAGTTCATAATATTCGAACAAAGTATATGTTCCAAAATCCTACTGCAAATCGACGTCAATGAGATAGGCCTGTAATTTTGGGGATCATTCCTATTGCCTTTCTTGAATATTGGAGTAACTTGGGCAACTTTCCAGTCTTTGGGTACAGATCTTTCGCTGAGTGATCGGTTGTAAATTATAGCTGAAAACCCGGCCATTTTTCAGGTATGTACGAGGGTAAGTCAATTATTATCCGCAATTCAGCTATATTTTTGTTTATGTTGGTAATACTGCCGTTTTACGTTGGTGACACATACTTTGTTTATTTGTTGTTATATCTTTGCAATTTCCAAGCTGCTACGTTAGTTTCGTTGTCGCTGCCGTGCTGTTAATCATGGCTGCTCCGCTGTCTATTTGCAGCAAAGAAGAGCAACGTTCAGTGATACGTCTTTTGTGGACGGAAGGTGTATCAGGGGCCGAAATTCATGAAAGACTTTCAGTGCAGTACGGGAGCAGTGTTTTCACACAACGAAGTGTGTACGAGTGGATTGAAAAATTCCGAAATGGTCGCACGAGTGTTGAGCACGATGAAGGAGCTGGACGACCGTTTACCGCCACAAATGAAGAAACCGTTGAGCGATCACGTGAAATGATTCTCTTAGACAGACGATTAACTATGGATGAAGTGGCCGCTGACACCTTGAATGCAGATAAATCGATCTTCGCTTTCTATGCAGTCGATTCTCCAATTTCTGTGCACTCTTATGGTTGTTCTTTTGCCTTTGGAGTGAAGTGGTGGACCCCTGTATAATCTTTCAAGGGTGGTTCAGTGAACGTAATCATAAACTTTTTAATGAAAGTCCAGCTCCAGTTGCGTTTATTGGTGTTTTATTTAAGCCCACACTACCGGTTTCGGCCTCTATGTTAGGCCATTTTCAAGTGTACAAACCTTGTTCTTGACAAAGATGTATCTTCGTAAAAAAATTGCCAATGTCTTTAATTGAATCAGCTGACGCGAATAAATATAGGGTGTTTCACTAAGTGTGTTTGCCTCTGTAACTTATCTGCGGAACTTTCTGCGGAACTATGAACAAAGTTTATTGTATCATTTTCCAAAGAGTTACACCACAAAGATATAAATTTTTAAATGGACCAAAAGTTTTTTCGATCATGTAGTGGATTCGTTGAAACCAGCTGCGTCCAAATCAATTTAAACTACGTTCCTATCACTGTTAGTTTGGGTGCTACAACCCTTCAAAGTTTAGGGGCGGAGGCTGCGATAGCGTAGCTGACTGGCCGAGTGGCTATCCCCTGGGGCACGGCCCACTGTCTCATGACCACCAGCCAGTCGGCTACGCTGTCGTAGCCTCCAACCCCGTAAACTTTGAAGGGTTGTTGCTCCCAAACTAACAGTGATAGGAATGTAGTTTAAATTGATTTGGACGCAGCTGGTTTCAACGAATCCAATGCACGATAGAAAAGACTATTGTTCCATTAAAAATATATCTTTGTGGTGTAACTCTTTGGAAAATGATACAATAAAGTATGTTCATAGCTCCGCAGAAAGTGTAACATTTCTTGTGTTGACCTACAGCATTAAAATTTCCCGTCACCTATTATTTTATGTTACAGAGGCAAACACACTTAGTAAAACACCCTGCATATATATATATACCCAAATAAAGTTTATTATTTGTTTTTCACCTTGGGTACCATCTAGTGTCAAAGTTGTCGAATCTGACTTGTGTGTTTCGTGTTGAGAGAAAGAGAGAGATAAAATAAGAAGGATAACCACCAGAGAGTTTCTTGAACTGGAGTAAAGACGTTAATTTACGTAGTGAAACTTTCAGAGAGAAAATCGATTTATTCCGTCATCGCATTACCGTGTGGTGTTGACACAGACAACGTATATCATTCAGTGTGAAATTCTGAAGTGATTTCAACTGTTTTGTGACAAAATGTCAACGATATTTTGACGTCAGCTGATTCAATTAAAGATATCGGCAATTTTTTTTTACGAAGATACATCATTCCAAAGAAAGCAGGTATAGTCAGGTGTGAAAACTACAGAACCATCAGTTTAATAAGTCATGGTTGCAAAATATTAACACGAATTATTTACAGAAGGATGGAAAAGCTGGTAGAAGCCGACCTCGGGGAAGATCAGTTTCGGTTCAGGAGAAATGTAGGAACACGGGAGGCAATACTCACTTTACGGCTTATCCTAGAAGTTGGATTAAGAAAAGGCAAACCTACATTTCTAGCTTTGTAGATTTGGAGAAGGCTTTTGACAATGTTGATTGGAATAAACTATTTCAAGTTCTGAAGCAATCAGGAGTAAAATATAGGGAGGGTAAGGTTATTTACAACTTGTACAAAAACCAGACAGCGGTTGTCAGAGTTTAAGGGCATCAAAGGCATGCAGTGGTTGGAAAGAAAGTAAGACAGGGTAGTAGCCTTTCTCCAATGTTGTTCAATTTGTACACTGAGCAAGCTATGAAGGAAAGCAAGGAGAAATTTGGTGAATGAATTTCAGTTCAGGGTGAAGAATTAAAAACATTGCGTTTTACCGACGACATTGTAATAATCTCAGAGACAGCAAAAGACGTGGAAGAGCAGTTGAAGGGAATGGACAGTGTGCTGAAAGGTGCATATAAGATGAACATTAACAAGAGCAAAACTAGGGTAATGGAGTGCAGTCTAAGAAATTCAGGTGTTGGTGAAGGAATTAGATTAGGTAACGAAACAATAAAGGAGGTAGATGAGTTTTGTTACATGGGCAGTAAAATAACAAATGATAGTCGCAGTACAGAGGATATAAAATGCAGAATGGCGTTCTTGAAACAGAGAAATTTGTTAACATCGAATATTGATATAAGCCTAAGGAAGTCCTTTCTGAAGGCATTTGTATGGAGTGTTGCCTTGTATGGGAGTGAAACACGGACGAAAAACAGTGTGGACAGGAAGAGGATTGAGGCTTTTGAAATATGGTGCTACAGAAGAATGCTGAAGATTACGTGGGTGGATCGCGTAACTAATGAGGAGGTGCTGAACAGAATTGGGGAGAAAAGAAATTTCTGGCATACCTTGACTAAAAGAAGGGATACATTGGTAGGACACATTCTTAGACATCAAGGAATTGTGAATTTAGCGTTGGAGGGAAGTGTGTGGGGTAAAAACCGCAGAGGAAGACCAAGAGATGGATACAGTAAGCAGATTCAGACAGATGTAGGTTGCCGTTCTTATGTGGAGATGAAGAGGCTTGCTCAGGATAGGATATTGTGGAGAGCTGCATCAAACCAGTCTCCGGACTGAAGACCACAACTACAAACACATGTTCGTCAAGAGCAAGGTCTGTCACACTTGAAAATGGCCTAACGTGGAGGCCGAAACCGGTAGTGTGGGCGTAAATAAACCACCAATAAATGCAACTGGAGCTGGACTCTCATTAAATTGTACCACAGTTGCGGCAACAGCAAGCATCCAGTCATGGAGAAACTAGTAATCATAAACACACATTGGGAGCGTTACTGATGTTGTAAACAAAGTTACAGATATGAACAAAACAGACCTTTTTTATCCAATTTTATTTTTTATTTTTGTGTAGGGTAGTTATGGGAACCCCGTCGTATCTACATCTACGTCTACATCTACATAGATACTCTGCAAATCAGATTTAAGTGCCTGGCAGAGGGTTCATTAACCACTTTCATAACTTTTCTCTGCCGTTCCATTCTATAATAGCGCGCGGGAAGAAATAACACCTAAATCGTTCCGTTTTTGATCTGATTCCTCTTATTTTATTGGGATGGTCATGTCTCCCTACGTAGGTGGGTGCTAGCAAAATATTTTCAGATTCAGAAGTAAAAATCGGTGATTAAAACTTCGCAAACAGATCACGCCGCAATGAATAACGTCTTTCTTTTAATGATTTCCACCCCAATTCGTGCAACATTTCCGTGACGCTTTCCCCCCCGTAACGTGGTAAAACAAAACGAACTGCCCTTCTCTGAACCTTCTCAATATCTTCCGTCAGTCCCACCTGGTGTGGGTCCCACAAGGGGCAACAGTACTCCAGGAGAGGACGCACAAGTGTGATGTAGCCAGTCCCCTTGGTGAAGCTGGTGCATCTTCGAAGCGTTCTGCCGATGAAACGTAACATTTGGTTCGCCTTCCCGACAATATTTTCTTTGTGTTCTCTCCAGTCTAAGTTGTTCGTAATTGTAACTCCTAGGTATTTGATAGAATTTACGACCTTAAGGTTTGACTGATTTATCGCGTAATTGAAGTTCAGCGGATTTCTTTTGGTGGTCATGTGTATTACTTCACACCTTTCTTTATTTAGTGTCAATTGTCAATTTTCGCACCAAGTAGAACTTTTGTCTAAATCGCTTTACAGTTGCTTTTGATCCTCTGTTGACCTCACTAACCGATAAACGACAGCATCATCCGCAAACAGTCTAAGGGAGCTATTCAGATTATCTCCTAAATCGTTTATAAACACGAGGAAGAGTAGGGGACCTATAACGCTTCCCTGTGGAACGCCAGATATCACTTCTGTTTTACTCGATGACTTACCGTCAATTACAACGAACTGTGTCCTTCCTGATAGGAAATCGTGAATACAATCGCACAATTGGGGGAGATATTCCATAAGCATGCAATTTCATTAGAAGCCGCTTGTGGGGTACAGTGTTAAAAAAAGCCTTCCGGAAATCCAGGAATATGGAATCGATTTGAGATCCCTTGTCGATGGCACTTAACACTTCATGTGAATAAAGGGCAAGCTGTGTTTCGCAAGAGCGATAGTTTCTGTATCTGTGTTGTCTGCTGGTTAATAGGTCGTTCTCTTGGAGGTAGTTCATAATATTCGAACGAAGTAGCTCCCGCAGTGAGACGCTGTCTCGGTGAACAGCGGGCCGAGCAGAGACAAATTAGACCGCGGCCTTCTTGCTCGCGAAATCCTCCAGACGGCGGCAGAATTCTTGCAATTGGCGCTGGAGAAAATTCCGCTCCAGGTCCGCCGGAGAAGATTCTCCGCCTCTGGAGCCACAATTATGGAGCGCGTTTGCATACAAACGCCGCCATCGCTGGAGCCTCCAGTAATGGACTCCAGGCGGGCTGTGGTGGCGCGGGGTCACGGAGAGGCACCTAGCGGGCCAATGGCGACGATCCAGCGCTGGAGAACTGCTGAAACAGGAGGCACTGTACGCCGAGGAGCAGTGGTTCCAGACGTCAGCTCCACGTCCGCTGGTGTTAAGAATTTATGTGGACTTGGAGAGGCATACGGTAGACTTGCAAGTAATAATTCCCGATCAGGAGCGCTCAGAATAGTTCGCGGCTCTGCCGCGAACTAGTTCTCTCTTTTAGTTCGTCCGCTCCCAGTGACGGCTGAGCGGCGTGGTCTGAGCATTAGACATGCGCATAATAGTTCGCGTCCGGGAGCACTCACTTTAGTTCGTGGCTTTGCTGCGAACTAGTTCTCTCTTTTAGTTCGTCCGCTATCAGTGACGGCTGAGCGGCGTGGTCTGAGCATTAGACATGCGCATAATAGTTCGCGTCCGGGAGCGCTCACTTTAGTTCGTGGCTTTGCCGCCAACTAGTTCTCTCTTTTAGTTCGGCCGCTCCCAGTGACGGCTGAGCGGCGTGGTCTGAGCATTAGACATGCGCATAATAGTTCGCGTCCGGGAGCACTCACTTTAGTTCGTGGCTTTGCTGCGAACTAGATCTCTCTTTTAGTTCGTCCGCTATCAGTGACGGCTGAGCGGCGTGGTCTGAGCATTAGACATGCGCATAATAGTTCGCGTCCGGGAGCGCTCACTTTAGTTCGTGGCTTTGCCGCCAACTAGTTCTCTCTTTTAGTTCGTCCGCTCCCAGTGACGGCTGAGCGGCGTGGTCTGCGCATGCAGGTGGAGGGAGAAGTTCCCCCACTTAGCTGCTTCATGCGCTTGCTGCTTGAGCCGCTAACGATAACAAGCAAACCGAAAGAAACAGTTTGTGGATAATTTCTCGCGTTTAAGTTTACATTATGGAATTTATTACTCAGATATTGCAGAGTGCAGAACACATCAAAACAGAAATTTTATGTTGCACTGAACTATGTAATCTAGCAAGCAGACGCTCACCTCGAAATGGCTCTCATCAGCAGAAGGCAAACACGTGATTTTTAATTCTGCTGCGCGCCCTCTCGCTATTGCCCGTCGGTCTTTGGAAAAAAATCCAACGAACTAAGAAGCGACATACGTTTGGCATAATAGTTCGCGACCGGTAACGCATGGTTTAGTTCACGACCGATTGTAAATATTTTATTTCACGACCTATTGAAAATGTTTTAGTTCTCGACCGATAGCGCTTTTAGTTTGCGACCGATCGCGCGTATTTTAGTTCGCAGCTCGGCCGTGAAGTAGGTCACTGTTTTTAGTTCGTCCGCTCTTTTTGTTTTTTGCTTCCGCTACTAAAAGAGCTCTTTTTTATAACAGCTTTTTTATATAATGAATCAGTGTTGCCTAAGCGTGTGCTATTACCCGTATTTTTGGGCAATTTGACATCAAATACTTAAGCAAATAAACCCGTTATTTACGCGAATGGGTGATACAATGGTATTGAACTACTTTGCCTAAAGAATACTGCCGAATACCTTAGAGAAGAAAATTTGTGGCAGTGAACTATGAAACTACAGCTGAGCTGCATCTCAGCTCGAAATGACGGCAACTGGCAGAAGGGAATCATGCGATTCTGCGCGCTCTCGCGTCCTCTCGCTGTTCCCCGTCAGTCTTCGGAAAAGGAGTGGACGAACTAAGAGGCGACGAATCTGCGAACTAGTTCGCATAGTTCGCCTGTGGGAGCGCTCTTCCTAACTTGTTCGTTCGCGAACTACATAACACTAGTATGTGATAAAGAAGACATACAACGAAGAAGCTTCTCTGCCATAAAAGTCTGTCACAGCTTGTAATCTAGTTAAACGTCTGTTGCCATATCTACATCTACATAGATACTCTACACATTTAAGTGCCTGGCAGAGGGTTCATTAACCACTTTCATAACTTTTCTCTACCGTTCCATTCTCTAATAGCGCGCGGGAAGAAAGAACACCTAAATCGTTCAGTTTTCGATCTGATTTCTCTTATTTTACTGGGATGGTCATGTCTCCCTAAGTAGATGGGTGCTAGCATATTTTCACATTCAGAAGTAAAAGTCGGTGACTGAAACTTAGCGCCGGCCGCGGTGGCCGAGGGGACTGAGGCGCTCCAGTAACGGTCTGCACGGCCACTACGGTCGGGGGTTCGAATCCCCCCTCGGGCATGGATATTTGTGCCGTTCTTAATCTTAACTAGTTCGTAAGTAGTTTGTAAGTTTAGGGGCTGATAACCCCGTAGTTAAGTCCCATTAGCTATACAAACATTTGAAACATTTTTTTGAAACTTCGCAAATAGATCACGCCGCAATGAATAACGTCTTTCTTTTAATGATTTCCACCCCAATTCGTGCAATATTTCCGTGACGCTGTCCCCCCCCAAAGTGATAGAACAAAACGAGCTGCCCTTCTCTGAACCTTCTCAATGTCTTCCGTCAGTCCCACCTGGTGAGGGTCCCACACTGGGCAACAGTACTCCAGGAGAGGACGCACAAGTGTGATGTAGGCAGTCTCTTTGGAAGAGCTGGTGCATCTTCGAAGCGTTCTGCCAATGAAACGTAACCTTTGATTCGCCTTCTCCACAATATTTTCTATGTGTTCTCTGCTGTCCGTATATCTCGAAAACCATTGGGAATTATATATATATATATATATATATATATATATATATATATATATATATATATATATAAAATATATATATATATAGCAAATTCAATTACCTTTCATTTTTGTGTTCTCCACAGTCAAAGTAGCTCCTAGGTATTCAGTACAATTTACGACCTTAAGGTTTGACTGATTTATCGCGTAATTGAAGTTCAGCGGATTTCTTTTAGTGGTCATGTGTATTACTTCACACTTTTCTTTGTTTAGTATCAATTGCCAATTTTCGCACCATGTAGAAATTTTGTCTCAATCGCTTTGCAGTTGCTTTTGATCTTCTGATGACTTCACTAACCGGCCATGGATGTTTTTATCGTCTTCAGTATAAGGTGGTTCATAAGTAGTTTGTAAGCTTACTGATGACCCCACAGTTAAGTCCTTCGAGTTTAACAAACATTTGATCAGTTTACTTTGCTCATCAGAAGTTATTTTTCTACACAAATAGCAAAACTAAAATCTTTCTCTTTCTCTCTCTCTCTCTCTCTCTCTCTCTCTCTCTCTCTCTCTCTCTCTCTCTCTCACACACACATAAATCAGTGCATCCAAACAAGATGTCCGAACCTGCATTACCGTAACTAAAGTCCGTGATTTGCGTTAGCTACACGTTTCCGATAATATCTATATCAGCACTGGTAATTATTACTGAATAATTATCAGCTGCAGTCTGCCTAATCAATGTTTCTGTGTAATCGTCTCTGAATGGAGCTAATAATTTACTGAAACTGATATAGCAACTGTTATTATAATATCAGCATACTCATGAAGTTAAATATATGTTTTTCCTGAATAACTGTAGCTGTTTATAATCGCCATGCTCTAACAGGCTTTGCACCAGCCGTTCACAATACACCAATATAAGTCTATTATTTACATGAGTTCATCGCATAGAAGGCAGTTCAAAAATGTTCAGATGTTTGTAATTCTGTGGGACCTAACTACGTAGGTCATCAGTCCCTAGACTGACGAACTACTTAACGTAACCAGAATGAAACTTTCACTCTGCAGCGGAGTGTGCGCTGATATGAAACTTCCTAGCAGATTAAAATTGTGTGCCGGAACCGAGACTCGAACCTGGGTCCTTTGTCTTTCGTGGGCAAGCGCACTACCGACTGTGCTATCCCGACACGACTCACGATGCCGCCTCATAACTTTACTTCCGCCAGTACCTCGCATCCTACTTTCCAAACTTCACAGAAGTTCTCCTGCAAACACGCAAGACTAGCACTCCTGGAAGAAAGGATATGGTGGAGACATGGCTTAGCCACAGCCTAAGGGATGTTTCCAGAATGAAACTTTCACTCTGCAGCAGGAGGTACTGGCGGAAGTAAAGTTGTGAGGCGGCATCGTGAGTCGTGTCGGGATAGCACAGTCGGTAGTGCGCTTGCCCGCGAAAGACAAAGGACCCAGGTCCGAGTCTCGGTTCCGGCACACAATTTTAATCTGCCAGGAAGTTACTTAACGTAAGTTAAACTAAGGACAACACAAAAATCCATTCCCGAGGGAGGATTCGAACCTCCGACGCGGTAGGTAGGCCTCGCGATCCCTAACGTGGCGTTCCAGACCGCTCGGCTACTCCCGCGAGACACAGAAGGGAGAAGTAGGCCTATGTCGCCAAATAGAAGAAATGTGTGCCATGCAGTGGACCCGAGGTACAGTGGTCATCAGTGCCGAGACTTACAAACTACTTAAACTAACCTAATCTAAGGACCTTTATTTATTTATTTACCCTTGTTGCGGACCAGCTGCCTTTGGGTATATAGCTGGTCGTGATTACAAAATCTATGTGATACATTTGTGCGACTATGATACATTATTTTCTTTATAAATTTACAGTAATTAGATAAAAATACAAAGAAAAGCATAAAAACTTATCATAAGGAAAATGTAAAGGCAAATTAAAAACATCAACTATTTTAGGAAGAGAATAACAGAAGATGGAGAAGATTGCTTTGAGTGACAGTCTGAAGAATAAGAGAGGAAAGTCCAGGGTGGGAGGCCTCGGAATTTACTTCTAGCCCTGCCATCCTGGAGTTTTCTCTTTAGGAGACTCCTATGATGAGCTATATCTGCGAGTTACATTTCGCAAGTGTTTATATCGTCCTCTGTGTCGAGGCTGTCATCTGTGGTGAAATTTGCACTGTTTGCGCTTTCAGTGTCAGATTCATCATAAGTGTTTTGTCTTCTGTTGCATTACGTCTTACGTTCTGTGTGTACTCGTCTTTTTTTCGTAGTGAGACTTCGTCCGTCAGCCTGTTCATTATGTCCCATCCGTTCTTATCTCGTATTAGTTCGTTTAGGTCTTTATTCGTGTCAAACATAGTGTGAGTGTGTGTTTTGTAGAGCTGACAGTGTATGACAGTGTGTTCTGGGGTCTCAATTTCTTCACACGTACAGCACGGATTGTCACTGAGACCCACAAGTGTGAGGAAGTGGATCATATCCCGGCTAGGACCGATATGACCCATTCTAAGACGTTCCCTTATATTCGGGAAAAAGTCATAGACACGTCTTCCTTTCTCGCAGTTTTCCCATCCCCTTTGCCATGTGTCCATTCTCCATTTAATTAGTTGCCTCCGTTCTGTAATCTAAGGACAACATGCACACCTCTGCCCGAGGGAGGACTCGAAACTCCGACGGGGATCAGATGCGCATTCCGCAGCAAGGCGCCTTAGCGCGCACGCCATCCCCGCGCGACACAAAATGAGCCACCAGAAGCGTACATTAAACGTACGGAAATTTCGAGTTTGAAACTGATTGCTCACACACTTTTCAGGATCGGTGTGTGGAACACCACCGTCATACTCGTTTGCTTCAACCTGAGCTGTCGGCTGTTGCTGAACATTGTCTGACTGAGGGACACAAGATGTTATACGATGAAACTAAACTGATTGCTCCTGCTTCCCGCTACTGGGAATGTGTTCTTAAACAATTCACAGAGATTCGTATGGCCGATAATCTCTATATATAAAAGGATTGGTCCCGATTGACTGACTGACTGATTGACTGACTGACTCATCATCGCCCAGCCCAAACCACCGAAGACAGAAACTTGAAATTTGTGGATGGTGTTGATCTTACTCTGTAGGCGTCATTTAAGAAGCGATTTCTCGATATTCCGTACGTAAGGGGGTCAAATAGGGGATGAAACGTTTTTTGAAAATACGTAGCTATTTAGGCAATTTTGAAGCTGGAACTACAAAATTTCGGATTTTAATTTAGGGTTCGAATTTAAAAGACACGTGTTTCGGATTTTTTTTTTGAAATTCGACAAATAAGGGGGTAAAATAGGTGACGCAAAAAAGTAATTTTCAAAAATATGTTGCTGTTAACTCAAATTTTAAGCTACAACTACGAAACTTCGGATATGGAATCTTCATCAGGATTAAAAATCCATGACTTTTACTATTTTTGGAAATTCAACAAGTAAGAGGGTTAAATAGAGGATCAAAAATTCTTTTTGGAAACACGATGCTATTGATACAATTTTGAAGCTAGTGCTGCAAAAAAAATATTTGTATAGTTGGTTAGACTTTAAAAAAATACGTGTTTCGTTATGTTTGTAAATTCAACCATCAACGGGGTTAAACTGGAGAGGGGATGTTTTTCGAAAATATGTTCCTATTATGGCAATTTTAAAGTTAGAACTACAAGTTTCCGATTTGGATTCGGGGATCAAATTTAAAAGACACGTGTTTCGGTATTTTTGGAAATTCGACCAAGAAGGGGGTGAAATACAAGATGCAAAAATTGATTTTCAAAAATATGGTGCTGTTAAGTCAAATTTCAAGCTACAACTACGAAACTTAAGATATGCATTCTTCATCAGGATTAAAAAGAAACAACTGGTGCAGACGAACCAGCCTACGCATGAGAAGCAGCGGGGGTTCAGCTAGTTCTGTAATATAATAACTGTGAAAGTTTCTTCGTTTGTTATGCTTTAACGCAAAAATAACTGGGTGGATTTGGATGAAATTTTGAAGAGCGATAGAGTTGGACCTGGGTAGGACAAACAGATAAAATGACCCCCGTCGGATAGTTCCCAAAGTTGTCCCATACAAGGTGAAGGAAGTCGCAGGAAAAAGTAAGTAAAAAAAAAAAAAAAAAAAGTATTACTCAAACACGAAAACATGGCCCCCTCCTGCGAAGCGAACCGGGAACAGTTAAGTCAGGACTAAGGCGTCCGTGGTGACAGCAGGCGGAATGTTATCAGTACCGACAAAATTCAAATGTTTGTTAAGCTTATGGGACTTAACTACGGGGTTATCAGTCACTAAACTTACAAGCTACTTATGAAGTACCTACAACTAAGGACGGCACAAATATCCATGCCCGAGGGGGGATTCGAACCCCCGACCGTAGTGGCTGTGCAGACCGTGACTGAAGCGCCTCAGTCCCCTCGGCCACCGCGGCCGGCCAGTGCTGACAACTCACTCTCGCTAAACTACTGCGCTGTTAGCTCATTGCTCCGTACCGGAGAAATTTCGTTGATAGCCCAGTCAAAGAAGAAAAACAGGGGAAATATTGGTGTAAGATGACTTCAGCTAAACGAAGTTGCCGGATTGTTGATGAAACACTTTGCATTGAGCCGTGCCCAATAACTTAAGTCGACATCTTCGCTTATTATCGTCACAGTGGGCTAGAAGGCAGCGTACAGAATGCACACTTCACTATTGCGACAAAAACAATATTTTCTCTTCTTCTCGCAGTAATTTCAAGTGCATAGAGATCTATTCAAATGGTCAAATATTTGTAAAGCTTATGGGACTTAACTCCGTGGTCATCAGTCCCTAAACTTACGAACTACTTATGAACTTATACTAAAGACAGCACAAACCTCCATCCCCGAGGGGGGATTCGAACCCCTGACGGGCAACGGCCTCGCGCATCGCAGCGTAGCGCCTCAATGCGCTCGGCTACTACGCTGCGGTTTCGGATCTATGATTAACTGCACTCCCTTGTGGGAATTCACTACACAGAAAGTTGAGTTACCATAATAATACCGTTTTGTAATAATACATGTAGAGACTTCATATTCAAATGCGGTCGCACCGTGTATTGTCAGACACACTGCTAGTAATTCAGCGCTATTCTCTGTTATTTCGCAAAGGTTGTGAGCCATGGCAACTCCGACTTCGACCGACAGTACACTAACGGTGCAGGGTCCACGTCTTAGCGAACAAGCAATACACCTGGTTATGTTTATTTCTGAGGTGGGAATAATTTTTGGATTTCACTTCTTGCATTTGAGGCAGAACGTAGGGGAGACCGGGGCACATTTTCCATAGGGGCAAGTTTTCCAACTCGTTTTAGTTTCGAAACAAACCGCTAGATGGTACCACCGGCGATACTGTAGGTAGCAGCAACAAAGCACGCTTCATTTACGAAAGTTTCAGTGTCGTACCAGTAGTCACATTGCCGGCAGGACTGTTTATGTCATTTTTGCAAAGGTGACTAAACTTTCACGTTTTTATTGACACTTAAAATAAACATACTAGCGTTAACCTTATTAGTTTGACACTGCACGTACTTAAAGTCGGTTTCTTTCTTCACGTAACTGTGCATTTGTTTCGTAAATAGCTTCCACGGATAACCATGGACGTAGTGTTATAGTTCCGAATATGGCGACGATGCACGTTTTCCCAGAGCATACGGGGCACATATTCCTGCACGTGTCTCGTTGTAAAACGTGCCTCGGCCTAGAACATCTGGTATTATTCCTTTAAATATGTATTTATTGTGTAATAAATAGTGCCAAATAGCATTCTTTCAAATGGTTCATTGTAAAATGTGTTTTACAGACTTAAAATGGTCCGAAATTATACAGAGAAGACCGAGAGGGACTCGTACACTCCTGAAGTAATATATGCTGGTCTATTTCTTTTAGAGGCTGGTGCAGTGTCAGAAAAGCATCCATGGACTTCAATGTTCCACATAGGACTCAGAACAATTACTAGTTGAAATTCCCTACTTTACAGACAGACCAGCTCCTACAAATTCTGAATGTCCTATCAGTCCTAGACTAGATTCAAACTTGCCAGAAAAAACGACTGATCATAGCCTCCATTCGAGCCCATCGAATTCATCAACTCCTACTACACCAACAAATACCTTTCCTCTTGCTTGTCAAGAAGGCGTTCCGGCTACATCCACAATATCTTGGCCAAAACCAGAAGAAATTAGGCCTTTTGAGAAGGCGGCACCTAGGAAGCAAACACAACATGGAAGGAAAAAAGGAAGTCAGCTGTATTGACTGATAGTCCAGTTAAAAACCAGATGAAAAAATAAATTATCCATTTAAAGTATAACTGGAATATTTGCCCCTGTACATTTTGAGTAAGCTGGAAAACTTGCCCCGCATACGGGGCAAATTTTCCAACGCAACATGGCCAGACAAAATCATTTTCTGCCAAGAAGGATATTTGCTATTTTCAAAAATATTTCTACAAGACTGTAGATAAAAGTATAGGAAATACAATGATCCGCTGTTTACATCAAAACTGATAAAAATGAAACGAACAAAAATTAAAAATATAAAAAGGTGGAAAACATGCCCCGGTCTCCCTTACATTATACGATGTAATTGGGGGACATGGGTGTTCGGGAAACCGATTATTCGGATAATCGAACTGTGCAGTTATATTTGCCAATAAGAAGTACTGTACACTAAATGTATTTATACAGTATTTGGAGGCGTGTGATCCTTCACAATGTGCTAAGCGGCACGACGGAACACTTGGAAGCAGCAGCTGTTGCCGCGAGCAACTTTGACGCTGCCGCTGCTTGTGCTGCAACGCCGACTGGAGTGTGCAGATTGTTGTCCACTGCGACTAGTGGCTGGGCCGGTCAGCAGCGCCACCGAGTGGCGTCGTGTGAAGGGCCCATTATAAACAACCTTATTGCTGCTGTTGAGGGAATCATGGTTTGTCGGGAGAGGGAGATGATGGACGGTAGGGAGGGAGAGTAAAAAACTAGAATTAAATTAAAAATTCCAAGCTCTACTGTGACTTTTTCGAACGTCGTTCACGGAGGCCGAGAGGCCCCTGGAGCTCGGGGGCCCCGGGGCACGGCCCTGCCTAGCCCTATCTAGCCATCTACATTTACATCTACATCTACATCTACATCTACATCAACATACGTACTCCGCCATTCACCGTAAGGTGCGTGGCGAAGGGTACACTGTACCACTACTAGGCATTTCCTTTCCTATTCCACTCCCAAATACGAGTAGAACGAGGAAATAAAGAATGCCCATATGTCTCCGTACGAGCCCTAATTTCTCTTATCTTGTCTTCGTGATCTTTACGCGAAATGTAAGTAGGCGGCAGCAACATCGTACTACATTCAGCTTCAAATTCCGGCCCTCTAAATTTTCGCAACAGAAATTCACGAAAAGAACGTTTTCTTTCCTCCAGCGATCCCCAATTGAGTTGCCGGAGCATTTCCGTGACACTCGCGCATTGGTCGAACCTACCGGTAGCAAATCTAGCTGCTCGCCTCTGAACCGCCTCTATGTCTTCCTTTAAACTCATCTGCTGCGGATCCCAAACACTTGAGCAATACTCAAGACGTGGTCGTACAAGCGTTTTATACGCGGTCTCCTTTACAGGTGAAGTACATCTTCCCAAAATTCTCCCAAGAAACTGAAGTCGGCTGTCCGCCTTACTCACAACTGTCCTTACATGCTCTTTCCATTTCATATCGCTCTGCAATGTTACGCCTAGATATTTGAACGACGCAACAGCAACAAGAAGCTCACTACTAACATTATGGGATTGTTTTTCGTACTCATGCACATCACCCTACATTTTTCTACACTGAGAGCTAGCTGCCATTCTTCACACCAGCTAGAAATTTTGTCTAAGTCATCCTGTATGCTATTGCAGTCAAATAAAGACGACACCCTCCCATACACGACAGCATCATCAGCAAACAGCCACATATTACAACTTACTCTGTTCATCAGATCATTTATATAGATAGAAAATAATAGCGGTCCTATCACACTCCCCTGGGGTACGCCTGACGATACACTCGTCTCTGATGAACACTCGCCGTCGAGTACAAAGTACTGCGTTCTATTACTTAGGAAGCTTTCCAGCCAGTCACAAATCTGTGAACCTATTCCATAAGCTCGTATCTTCGTTAGCAGTCTGCAGTGTGGCACCGCGTCGAACGCCTTTTTGAAGTGGAGGAAAACACAATCCGCCTGTTGCCCTTCATCCATGGCTCGCAAGATGTTATGTGAGGAAAGGGCAAGCTGAGTTTCACATGAACGATGTTTCCTAAACCCGTGCTGATTCACGGAAAGAAGCTTTTCCGTTTCAAGGAAATTTACTATATTCGAACTGAGAAATTGCTCCAAAATTCTACATGAAACTGAAGTCAACGATATTGGCCTGTAAATGTGTGGGTCAGTTCTCTTTCCTTTCTTATAAACGGGAGTCACCTGCGCTTTTTTCCAATCAGTAGGAACTTTGCGCTGAATTAAAGCTTCTCGATAAATGCAAGCTAAGTAGGGGACCAATGCCGCAGAATAGTCTTTGCAAAACCGAACTGGTATTCCATCCGGACCAGCAGACTGAGTAAGTGTAAACAGCTCTCTCACCTGAAGATGACAGCCAGTTGGTCTGCCGAAATATCGTGTTCAGTTGACGACGGTATCCGGCTGCACACCCGAGATGAGTATTATTATATTATTATTTTCAACGAGGTAAATACACCACATTTGCTTACGTTCTTTCCGGTTGTGCCCATGTCCGTTTGCCCCAATCTTACCCCTATGTGGTCTTTTTTGAACAGAGAGTAATGTTATGATTGAAATTACGCCAAAATGGTCAATAAAATACCTTCAGCATAGACCTTGAGGAGTCTATTATGAGTGTCGTCGTTCTTCTTAGAGTACAGTATCTGATGATTCGTCTGGGAAGGCGGAAGAACGTGGGCAGAAGAGGAAAGAAAAATGTTCAAATGTTTGTATAGCTTATGGGACTCAACTACGGGGTCATCAGTCCCTAAACTTACAAACTACTTACGAACTAGGACGGCCCAAATATCCATGCCCGAGGGGGGATTCGAACTTTTGTGTCCCAACTTCGTCGCCGCTTTTGTGTCCCAGCCTCGCCGTAGGTGTCGGTGGCCGCCACGCTGGTGCAGGTACGGAGGGGAGCAGCCAGAAACTATAAACACTCGAGTAAATTAGAAAGATATATATATATTGCACAGAATGTAACAATACTTAACTTTTACATAGTACTGCAGAATGTTGATACATAGTTGTTAGAGGCCTGCCTAGTGCCTGTACAATAGCAAAGTCTTCACTCGTGCCTATCTGATTACGAAGGTCGTAACTGTTTGCTAGCTCAGTCCGAAGTGGAAGTGCGAAGTGGCCGATCCTTCAGTGGTGGCCACGAGCGGCGTTCCAGCAGAGGGCGCTCGTGGCTGTCGTCGGAAGAACGCCGCGCCGTGCATGCATGGCGGCGCGCGGCGAAAGTAAGTGGCGCGCACTTTGTACTTGTGCGACACCACACCCCTCCCCCCCAAACCGCCGCGCCGTCGTGGCGTAGGGCTGAGGGCCACGGCGACGGCACTGGGAGGAGGGCCTGGGCGGGGGCGTTACTGGTGGGACGGGCGTCGTAGCGGAGGCCGGGATCGAGACGCCGTCCGCGCCCCGGCATCCGCCTTGCGATCCTCCAGGGAACCCGCCGAAACCTGGGGAAGGGCGCCCGCCCCCGCCCAGAGGGAGCAGGTCATCTTCTGAGGTGCGTGGCCCAAGCTGGGGGGGCCCGCACGGTCCCGGAGCCCCTCTCGGTGACGCTGTCATCTGCGGCGGCGACAGCGGCGGCGACGACTGCGTCGGATGTACGTCGACGTCCATAGGGATCTCGTAGTCCGGGGACGAACGATGTGGCTGTGCTCCCTGGCGGTGAACTGGGTCTGGAATCAAGAAACCGGAGACAGGATCGCGCGGCCTGTGCAAGCGCAATTGGTTTGCGTGGCGCCGCAGCTCCGACCCTGTGGAAGAACGTACAATATACATATTGCGCCCGAGCACGCGCTGAATGGTGCCCGGCATCCATAGTTTCTTCTTGTTTCCAGCAAACACCCTGTACAGCACCGGCGTAGAAACCTGAAAACGCGTAGCGCCATACGAACCGACTCGGTGCGTGGGAGGCTGCAGCAGATGAAGGAGAGTGCGGTGACGGCGGCCGTGTAGCAGCTCGGCAGGAGACGGGCCGTCACGTGGCATGCACCGATACGTAGACAGGAAAATTTGAAGAGCTTGCTGCCTGGAGTGCTGACCTTTCATCTTCTCCATGTGAGACTTGAATGTTCGAACAAAACGTTCTGCTTCACCATTGTACTGAGGGTGAAAAGGTGCAGTGGTAATATGCTGAATGCCATTCACACGACAAAACTGTTGAAATTCCGCACTAACAAACTGAGGTCCATTGTCACTGACGATAGTTTCAGGCAAGCCTTCGATGCAAAACACTGATGTTAAGGCACTGATTGTACTAGAAGCTGTCGTTGAGTTCATGGCAATCACAAAAGGAAACTTGCTGAAAGCGTCTACAACGATTAACCAGCGCGTATTCCAGAAAGGTCCGGCAAAGTCAATGTGTAAACGTTGCCATGGTCCGTTGGGGCGTGGCCAGTCTGAGAAACGTTGCGGAGGAGCCACCTGATGCTCCGCACAAACCGTACACTGTGATGTCATGCTCTCTATCTGAGCGTCCATACCAACCCAGGAACAATGACGTCTGGCCAATTGCTTTGTCCTAACAATACCCCAATGTCCTTGATGCAGGAGGCGTAACACTTCTCGTTGCAGGGAACGAGGAACAATCACCCTTGCTTGGTCGTTGTCGGTATGCAACAACAGTACACCCTGACTTAAAGATAATGCATGACGTTGTGCAAAATAACGTCAAACCAGAGGCCGATCAATGTCTTTGGCTCTGGCAGGCCACCCTGAGCGAACAAAACGTGCTACCACACTTAGGTCTGCATCCGCAGCTGTTTCCTGTGCAACCCGACGAGAGTTCAAAGGAAAGTCTGCGACAGCGGAAGCATCTCTGGAGTCTATCTGACAACATGCCATTTCTGAAGAATCAAACGACACATCCTGGCCAACCGGAAGTCGGGAAAGTGTGTCCGCGTTAGCATGTTTAGTGGTAGGTCGGTACAAAATCTCATACTGATAATTAGACAGTATTAAGGACCATCTATGAAGCTTTTGTGCCGTACGTGGTGGAATCGGCTTTGTGGGTGAGAACAACGACGTGAGAGGCTTGTGGTCTGTCAACAAATAGAATTTTCTGCCATACAGATAATGATGAAACTTTGTGACGCCGTAAATGATTGATAAGGCCTCCTTTTCTATCTGACTGTAATTCTGTTGCGTCGGCGTCAGTAGCTTGGATGCAAAGGCAATAGGACGATCATGACATCCAATACGATGTGACAGAACTGCGCCGACACCGTACGATGAGGCGTCAACTGCTAACACTACAGGCTTCTGTGGGTCAAAGGGAATCAAACATGCATCACTGAGTAGTGCAGACTTTAATTTGTCAAAGGCAACCTGACAATCTTTGGACCATACAAAAGGAACATTCTTCCTACGTAAATGATGCAGTGGAGCTGCAATCTGAGAGGCATTGGGAATAAACCTGAAATAATAGTTCAGCTTTCCCATTACTGCTTGCAATTCGTGCACATTCTTAGGAGGAGGCAAGTCTTTGATTGCTCGAAGATGTGACTGTAAGGGATGAATTCCTTGGGCATTAATCACATGGCCTAGGTACTCTATTTCAGTTTGAAAAAACGAACACTTCGCTTTATTGCAACGTAGACCTGCTGCAGTCAACACTTTGAAAAGGCACTCCAGGTTTGCTAAATGTTCTTCAACTGTACGTCCGGATACCACAATATCATCTAAATAGTTCGAACAACACGGTACAGAAACTGTCAGCTGTTCCAAAAAACGCTGAAAAATAGCGGGGGCGGAAGAACTGCCAAAGGGTAGGCGTTGAAATTGAAAAAGGCCCATGTGAGTATTAATGACGAAAAACTTTTTTGACTCGTCATCAAGTGGAATCTGTAAGTATGCCTCTGCTAAATCAATCTTAGAAAAGAAACGAGACTGTCCTAATTTGTCCATTAGTTCGTCAGGTCTGGGCAGGGGATAAGTGTCTACAATTGTTTGACTGTTGACAGTTGATTTGAAGTCCGCACAGAGACGAAGTTTTCCTGACGGCTTGGGTATAATTACTATAGGCGAGGCCCACTGACTCGCAGAAACAGGAGAAATCACCCCACTATCTTGCCAACGTTTAAGTTCTTCGGCAACTGTATCACGCAATGCGATAGGCACTGGTCTAGCTTTACGAAATTTTGGAACTGCAGATTCTTTTAAAGTTACATGTGCCACGAAGTCTTTTGCACAACCTAGTTCCGGCGAAAACAAGTCACTGTATTTGACACACAATGCATTGATTTTATCCTGAGGCACTATTGACGAAATTTGAAGCACATCTCTTTGAATAGATAAACCAAACAAGTCAAAAGCATCTAGTCCAAAAATGTTCTGCGTAGATTTGGCCTGAAGAACAACAAAAGCAACTGTTTTTGTAACACCTTGAAAAGAGGCAGGCAGGCTACACGTTCCTAGCACGGGAATATTTTCACCTGTGTACGCTGTTAACACTTGCTGTGACGGCGACAATTTTGGCGAACCCAGAAGTTCATACGTCTCTTTATTCATTAATGTAACAGCGGAACCAGTATCAAGCTGAAATTGCACAGTCTCATTTTCTATAGAGAGAGTAACAAACAGCTTGTGCTTCTGGCGCACGACCGGTGCGCGAATGTGGGCAACGTCTAATACATATTGTTTTCTGCGCTTGCGCGGGTTGCGTGCGGTAGGAAGCGGCGCATACTCGGCACACAGCGGATTAACCACACTGTCACTAGATGACACTACCGCCGGATCGGCGTCCGCGCAATGCGAGGCTACTGCACTAAAATTACTTTGAGTAGCTACACCAATTCTACTGTCACTAGATACACAGTACTGGGCACTATTACAAGGAGCAGTTGCAGAAGGCACTATTTTCACTACAGGAATGCACTGTTCATAGTCATTTTGCTTGTCCCGAACCCTTTTCCGTTGCACTGTTTTACGCGCTCGTCGGCGCTTGCTACGTGGTGCACTATATAGTTTTGCCATAGGGGCAGAACTACTTTCTTGCAATTGAGATCCAAGGAAAGCACTGTTCAATTCCTCAGCGTGTATAACATTGACTGTATGCACTGCTCTCGCACTGCGCGAAGCACCGTTTCTAACGTTACTGTTCGAGTTTTTAATTTGCATACACACAGACTGCACATGTCCCAATTTGCCACATTGATAACAGGTTGCGTTGCGACTAGGGCAATGAGCACGCTTGTGGCGAGACACACACTGGGGGCAAGATTTACGTACATTTTTCTGAAATGAGCGTTGGCGCCCGTTATTCAAATTACTGTTTCTAACACGACGGGGCGACCTTTGCGTCGCACTTTTACACTGGCTACTGTTCACTGTCTGTTCAGCACGGCCGGTAGAAAAATAAGAATCACTAGTGCTATACTGAGAACTACGGCTAGGAAAGCGTCCGTTGCGGCGCACAGAATTTACACTGTGGCTTTGCATTTCTACATCTGCTAAGTCAAAAGTATCATGCGCTTCTATAAGCTGCAGTACACTGTCTAATGAGGGGTCAGACTGTTTCAGAATTGCTGCTCTAATTCTGGGGTCCTGAATATTCTGCGTAATCGCATCCCTCAACATCACGTCACTATACGAAAGTCCACAAGAGCAAGTAAATTTACATTGGCGGGTTAAGCCCTTCAATTCCGTAATCCACTCTTGGTGTGACTGCTGCGGTAATTTTTTAAGTCTGAAAAATCGGTACCGCGCAGCGGCTACAAGAACTTTTCTCTCATAATGAGCATTCAGTGCATCTACAATTTGTTCAAAGTCTACATCACGAGGAGATGCGAGAGGGAAAAGTTTTTGCAATAGTACGAAAGTCTGGGGGCCCACAATCGATAAGAAAAGGTTCTTCACTCTCTGACCTGTAATTTGATGAGCCGCGACGAGTTCTTGAAACTGTGCGAAATAGTCGCTCCATTCTTCCTCACGTTCGTTGTACTGGCGGAACGTCGGAAGCGGTGCGGCGGCAGGTGTGGGCTGCTGATGTGACGACTGTTGTTGTTGGTGAGCAGCCTGTGTCGTCAACTGCGACACGGCCTGGAGAAGCTGGGTAATTTGCGCCGTCTGTAACTGAATAATTTCCATTAAGTTTGGGTTCGGGGTAGTGGCCATGATGACCGATTAGGCGCCGCGCATACAAGTAAATTATAACAAAACACAAATGCAATATGAAAGAGGACGCTCTGCAACAAAAAAGTCCACAAACATGTAACTGAAAATGTTCCCCCAAAAAACTTATAATAAGGGTGGGTGGGCGGGAGCAATTTCTGCGTGCTCCGACTGCTGCTGTCTGGCTGCTGCAAGCGGGCTGGTCCAAGGTTCTATCACTCCTCGTCGCCACTTTTGTGTCCCAACTTCGTCGCCGCTTTTGTGTCCCAGCCTCGCCGTAGGTGTCGGTGGCCGCCACGCTGGTGCAGGTACGGAGGGGAGCAGCCAGAAACTATAAACACTCGAGTAAATTAGAAAGATATATATATATTGCACAGAATGTAACAATACTTAACTTTTACATAGTACTGCAGAATGTTGATACATAGTTGTTAGAGGCCTGCCTAGTGCCTGTACAATAGCAAAGTCTTCACTCGTGCCTATCTGATTACGAAGGTCGTAACTGTTTGCTAGCTCAGTCCGAAGTGGAAGTGCGAAGTGGCCGATCCTTCAGTGGTGGCCACGAGCGGCGTTCCAGCAGAGGGCGCTCGTGGCTGTCGTCGGAAGAACGCCGCGCCGTGCATGCATGGCGGCGCGCGGCGAAAGTAAGTGGCGCGCACTTTGTACTTGTGCGACACCACACGAACTTCTGACCATAGTGGCCGTGCAGACCGTGACTGGAGCGGATAATATTATTAATAGGGACAAGGGCTTTCCTCTAAGTAAAACTTGGTAACCAATCTTATCTGACATTAAGCATTAACGGTCTTTATTTCCACCTGCTGTTTCTTTTAACCATTCTTGTTTCTACCCATCGTTTTCTACACCGGTGCGCTACTGGTTATGTTGCGCCTAGAGGGCCTCTACTTTGGTTTGGGTCGTCAGCGGTGTATAAAGGGGCCGCTGTTTCTGTTGTGCCTCAGTTTGCAGCGAGTAAGTGTATCAGCTCTCTCACCTGAAGATGGCAACCAGTTGGTCTGCCGAAATGTCGTGTTTAGTTGACGACGGTATCCGTCTGCACACCCGAGATGAGTGTTATTATTTTCAACGAGGTAAATACAGCACATTTGCTTACGTTCTGTCCGTTTCAAAATGTATCGTATTTTTGCCTTAGGCGAACTAAAGCAACTTGGTAAAACACTCAATATTCATTCTTGAAACAATTCGGAAGTGACTGGGATTCTATGGCACAAGTTACTTCATTATTAGCATGCCGTAAACTTATCATTGTTCGTATCTTCTTCTCAATCAAGGAAGAATCCAATTTCTGTTTCATTTTTGCTGTCTTCAAATAAACACCACAGCTCCTGATAGCGCTGAATATGATCAGTCACGACAAACACACAAACGTAAATAATTCTCATACAGAAACAGTAGTACGCCAGTATTTTCGCATAGGTGCAAACTGTCATGGTTAGACGGAAGTTTATCATATAAACAGAACAAAGCCTCTATGATCACACGTCATTAGTACGAAGTTATTACGCTTATGCTCCAGACCATAATCTTTCTTGTGAACTATCGATCGTCGTGAGAAATGCTTCTGTCGCTGTATCCGTTGTCACTGTATCGATCCCAACTTGGAGAGCTCTTCTTCCAAAATTAATGTCATCACCAATCCTGCTGGCTTTATAAGACAAACGCAGGAGGAAACAAGTCAGTATTCACTGAGGAAGGCTCCTGTAACGGAGCAGAAACGTTGGAGAAATGTATCATCATCACGTTGCAAATTGCTCAGAAGAACTGCAAATTTAACAATAATAACCGCAGAAGCCTACGTTCTTACAGTGGATTACATACTTTTAACATAAATTTGACTTAGGCCTGTGTTTCTGTATTACGGAACATATAGTATTCAAATGTTCAAATGTTTGTATAGCTTATGAGACTTAACTACGGGGTCATCAGTCCCTAAACTTACAAACTACTTGTTGTTGTTGTTATGGTCTTCAGTCCGGAGACTGGTTTGATGCAGCTCTCCACCCTACTCTATCCTGAGCAAGCCTTTTCATCTCCTCATAAGAACAGCAACCCACATCCACTTGAATCTGCTTACTATACGTGTCTCTTGGTCTCCCTCTGCGATTTTTACCCCACACACTTCCCTCCAATGCTAAATTTACGATTCCCCGATGTCTAAGAATGTGTCCTACCAAGCGATCCCTTCTTTTAGTCAAGGTATGCCAAAAATTCATTTTCTCCCCAATTCTGTTCAGTACCTCCTCATTAGTTACGCGATCCACCCACCTAATCTTCAGCATTCTTCTGTAGCACCACATTTCAAAAGCCTCTATCCTCTTCCTGTCCGCACTGCTTATCGTCCATGTCTCACTCCCGTACAAGGCAACACTCCACACAAATGCCTTCAGAAAAGACTTCCTTACACTTAAATTAATATTCGATGTTAGCAAATTTTTCTTTTTCAAAAATGCTTTTCTTCCCTTTGCCATTCTGCATTTTATATCCTCTGTACTGCGACCATCACATATGAACTACCAAATTCTAAGGACCGCACAAATATCTATGCCCGAGGCAGGGGATTCGAACCCCCGACCGTAGTGGCCGTGCAGACCGTGACTGGAGCGCCTCAGTCCCCTCGGCCACCGCGGCCGGCTCTGTCCGTTTGTCCCTATGTCCGTCTGCCCCAAACTTACCCAACATGGTCGCTTTTGAACCGAGAGTAATATGATGATTAAAATTACGACAAAATGCTCAATAAACTACGTTCATCGTAGACCTTGAGGAGTCTATTATGAGTGTCGTCGTGCTTCTTAGAGTACAGTATGCGATGATTGGTCTGGGAAGGCCACAGAACGTGGGCAGTAGCGGAAAGAAGTTCACCAGACAGGAACTGTGCTGTTTCGTTCTCGCTACACCCTACGCTAGGGCCATTATGAGGCCTCAAAGGACGCACGCGCCACGGACAAAACGAGGTCCTCGACGTAATTTTACGGCGCGAGATCAAAGCGCCTCGGTTCGGAAATCCTTCGCAATCCTCCGTAAAAAACCCGATCTCGCTCCTTGGGTTCCGCGAATATTGCTCGCAAATTGCTACTCTTCTTTGAGGCCCCGTCGGCTAGGGCTTTGTAAATTTACAGAGCTCTGATGAGAGTGTAGAAAGAAGCAGCCGCATTATGCTCGTTCTTTTCGCCACGTGAGTCATTGGAAAGGAGGGTAATTGATTAAATCGTTTTGCTTTGTGGGTAGCTCGTAGTGGGTCCATTAAAAGTAAGTGTAGGTTTAATTAAATAATTCTGGCCCACTTTAGGTTACGGTAGTAACACTAAAAGTGGGCCTTCCCACTTAAGGTTACGGTAACTGTGGGTCGCCCTATAACTGGCTGGGTATCTCAGTTCGAAGGTCGGACGGAGGAAGGCAACAGCATACCACCTCCAAACAGCACCAGTAAAGCACTGTGGTGTTCAAACCGATCTTCGGACTGTCGACTGCTTTACCTTTTTAGTAACACTAAAAGTGGGCCTTTGCGATCGTCTTTTGACAGCTCGAAATTTAAGTAAAAATAACGGCTCAACCATCCATCTGAGACGCAAGTTGAATAACCGAATTTATAGAGGAGAAAATTCTCTACAACTCTGCTCTCTTATGGTTTTTTTTTTCATATCTCGTATCGTTTCAGAGATATTTGCAAAAATAACGGCGATTTTGCGATGTCTGTCTGTCCGTCTGTCCGTAACGTGTTTCCTGTTTTTAAGACGAACCGTTCAACCGATCAGCACAAAATTTTACAGACATAATTGTAGGCCGTCTTAGACCAGAACCTCCTTTTTTCAATTTTATCGGAAAAAAATACGGTAGTGACACCAAAAAGAGCCGTTTGTAAAATAATTGTAATTGCAAACGAACTGTTCATCTGACACGAGAATTGAATAACCGAATTGGTAGAGGGGAAAAGTCTCTACAACTTAGCTCTATTATGTTTTTTTCATATCTTGCATCGTTTCAGAGATATTTGCAAAAATGACGGCGATTTGACAATGTCTGTCTGACTGTAACGTGTTCCCACTTTTTAGGTCGAACCGTTCAACCCATCGGCACCAAATTTTACAGACATAATTGTTGGCTACCATAGACCAGAAGCTCGCTTTTTGAAATATTTTGGACAAGAAATACGTTAGTAATACTAAAGAAAGCCGTTTGTACTGTAATGTTAATTGCAAATAAACAGTTCATTTTAGTTGCAAATAAATATTTCATCTGACGCAAAAATTGAATAAACGAATCTGTAGAGGAGAAAATTCTGTACAGCTTTGTTCCCTTATGTTTATTTCATATTTCGTATCGTTTGAGAGATATTTACAAAAATAACGGAGATTTGACACCCTCAATTGAATTAACGAAAACCAGCCGTTCGCAGATGTCACGTGACATTCCTCGCACAGAACTCTCTGTGGCATACGCCATCTAGCGTTGCGTATTTGAAGATTTTCTTATTGTAACTTTTGCGCTGTCATTTCAAAGCAATGGCGCACTGAAGAATTAACAAAAACACGTCGTTTTTCGTACGATAAATGATAATCTAGTGTCTACAAATGCCATATTCCCATCAGTTAACAACGGCCATTAATAGTATGGGATTACAGAACACAAATCCTAGCCGTTAGCTGTAGCACTGTGGGCAATAAGTTGGACTGTGAGGTTGAAGGTCAGTAATTCGCGACCCGCCACTACCTAAATTTTTTTTCTTTCCTAAATGGGTTTCAAACACTCTTAGTAATTACTTTTTTTATGATTTTGGTCGAAAATGTTTGCAAAAACTTATAAAACTACAAACCTAAAGTGGGCCGTAAAACACGGCAGTGCGATTTTTTCTTTACTTGTGGGTAGCTCGTACTAGGTCCATTAAAAGTATGTGTAGGTTTAATAACTATTTTTTTTTGCTACAAACTTCTCGTTTCCTGAACGTACATTCATGTATGAAAAGTTTGCTAACGAACATACGAGCTTAAGGAATAGGTTGACAGATTTGTGACTGGCTGGAAGACTTCCTGAGTAATAGAACGCAGTACGTTGTTCTCCACGGCGAGTGTTCATCAGAGGCGCGTGTATCGTCAGGCGTGCCCCAGGGGAGTGTGATAGGACCACTATTATTTTCTATCTATATAAATGATCTGATGGACAGAGTACGTTGTAATTTGCGGCTGTTTGCTGATGATGCTGTGGTGTATGGGAGGGTGTCGTCTGTAACTGACTGTAATAGCATACACAATGACTTAGACAAAATTTCTGGTTGGTGTGAAGAATGGCAACTCGATCTCAATGTAGAAAAATGTAAGGTGATGCGCATGAGTAGGAAAAAGAATCCCATAATGTTCGAATACAGCGTTAGTAGTGAGCTTCTTGATGCTGTCGCGTCGTTCAAATATCTACGCGTAGCACTGCAGAGCGATATGAAATGGAACGAGCATGTAAGGACAGTTGTGAGTAAGGCGGAGAGCCGACTTCGGTTTATTGGGAGAATTTTGGGAAGATGTACTTCACCTGTACAGGAGACCGCGTATAAAACGCTTGTACGACCACGTCTTGAGTATTGCTCAAGTGTTTGGGACCCGCAGCAGATCAGTTTAAAGGAAGACATAGAGGCGGTTCAGAGGCGAGCAGCTAGATTTGTTACCGGTAGGTTCGACCAATGCGCGAGTGTCACGGAAATGCTCCGGCAACTCAATTGGGGATCCCTGGAGGAAAGACGACGTTCTTTTCGTGAATTTCTGTTGAGGACATTTAGAGGGCCGGAATGTGAAGCTGAGTGTAGTACGATCTTGCTGCCGCCTACTTACATTTCGCGTAAAGATCACAAAGGCAAGATAAGAGAAATTAGGGCTCCTACGGAGACATATGGGCATTCTTTATTTCCTCGTTCTACTCGTATTTGGGAGTGGAATAGGAAAGGAAATGCCTAGTAGTGGTACAGTGTACCCTCCGCCACACACCTTACGGTGGATCGCGTAGTATACATGTAGATGTAGAACGTCATTGTACATTGTTTTCACGGCTCTTTAGTCCGTTAAAAATTCTCTTTCTGTCCTCAATTTCCAAAATTTCGTCTGACTCTGTACTTCCCAGCTTGAAAACATTCGACTGAATATATCTAAACCATGGTTATCAGTACCCCTTATGTGGACTACATTAAAACATTGGTCTGTTTATATTCAGTACTTGATGATCCGCCGAACTTCGTATCACCTTTAATTATAAATCATATGCATTTTAGACCCATTTTTGATTTGAACGTCAGATATGGAAAATTTTATCGCAATCAGATGAATGGTATTGATATTTCATAGAAAAATCTCTATTTTTTTCTGTATTTTCCATTTTTCCGGGAAACGTTTCCAAATTTTTATTTACTCTTGCTTTGAACGTCAAATTATTTCACAATAACGTTACTCTTGCTTTGAACATCAAATATGCAAAATTTTATCACAACCAGACGAATAATATTGATACCCCGTTCAAAAAAATCTCTTTCAGATTCTCATGAAGTTCCAAATTTTCCGGGTAATTTCCCCGAATTTTTAGTTCATAAGAACGTTCATATTTTGCTGAACGTCAAATGATCAAAATTTTGTCTCAACCGGATGAACGGTTCTCAACTTATAGTATTGAGTATATTTAGAAACACCTTGAAAATTGGATCGAATTTTGCGACTTTCCTTTTCTATTTTTTTAGTGAAAATTTTTCCAATTCCATAATGAACAAAATAACAAAAGAATTTCCCCTCTCCGTCGTGCGAATAGCCAGTTATAGTGCTGAAATCAATCAAAAACACGTTGAAAAACGCACTTTCAGTTTTTCTCAAATTTTCCAATTTTCTGGTAGATTTTCCAAAAAAAAAAAAAAAAATAAATAAATAAAAAATAAAAAAAATAAAAAAAAAATATTTCATACAAACCTGGTCCTGTCAAGCCGTACTCAAGTGATGCTCTTACAACCATGTGGCGATTTATTTTTATTCGTAGAAAAAAATCGCTTTCGGTTTTTGCTACATTTTCCTACTTTCCGGGCGACTTTTCCAAATTTTTATTTGATGCAAACCTTCATTTTGCTTTCAACATGAAATGTACAAACTTTTATCGCAATTGGACGAACTGTTTTGATAGCTCACTGGAAAAAGCTGTTTCAGTTTTTTCCCGATTTTCCTCTTTTCCGGACAACTTTTCCATATTTTTATCACCGTTTAAACCCCCCTATATTTCAAGACTAATATTTGTCAAATCGGTTCACCTGTTCTCGATTTTTGCCGAGACTAAGGAACAGCAATTCATTTTTATTTATATAGATAGAACATCCATAAAAATCATAATCGAAATCGGTGATCCTCATGTCAAACGTCTGTTTGTGAGACAAGAAAGTCGATCGTGTAAAACCAGATTAATGGTAATGTCACATGGGTGCTACTGATTTGCATAGGAAGATTGAAGCTATTTGTGTGCCGAAACTTATTTGGAAATGGATATGAACGGTGAAAGACAAGACGCCCTTTTAGATATCTCTAAATCTGGAATACCCCGGTTATTGAAAGAATTACATAATTGTCGTTCTGGTCTTTACACTTGTTGGGCAAAAAGTAATCCCAGATGTATTACATGCACCTTAATTCAAAAAACACATACTTAATTCTATAATTCCCTGACATATACAGGATTTATGTAGGATGCGATCTTAATATGATAGTGATGAATCTCTTACGAGATCCTTATTTGCCAAAGATCGCTTATATAAATTGATTTTACATTGATGACTAGTTACAACTCGAGAACAATCAAAACACTAAACTACAGTGAATACACGGTACCTAACTGTACAATAAATGTAGTACACTATTTAATCTAGATGTTATCCGTGTCAGCAGCACAATATATAGAAAACAGTCAGTTCATTAATTTCTGATAAATATAAGTCGAATGCATTTCAATCATTCGACTTATATTTATCAGAAATTAATGAACTGACTGTTTTCTATATATTATGCATTCGTTCAGTGGTTGAATGATAAATCTGAAGGAACAAGATCTAAATACAAGGAAAAAAAGAATGAAGTGGAAAAGAAAATAAGGTTAGCAAAGAATGAAGCATGGGAAAGAACATGTGCCAACGTTAATAGTAAACTGGGTTTTGGGAGAGCGAAAGAAGCATGGTCAGTATTAAAAGCGCTTCGACAAGATACAAAAGGCAAATCCAATCTTCAACTGGTAACACAAAAGGAGTGGGAAGAATATTTCAAAAAATTATTGAATGAGGACAGAGACGAATATCTAGAGGAAGGAACACTGGAAGAAAATGAACATCATGATGATGAGATCCAAATTTCAGAAAGTGAAGTACTTCAGGTCTTAAGGACAGGAAAGAATGGTAAATCACCTGGACCAGGGAATATCAATATGGAGTTTCTGAAGTACGGTGGTGACAAAATTGTAAAACTGATTTTGCAGTTATTCAATAAAATGATACATGGAGATTCTGTACCTAAGGAGATGAAACTGGGTTATATTAGTACCATATTTAAGAAAGGGGATCGCAAAATTTGCTCGAACTATCGAGGAATTTGTGTTACAAACACACTAATGAGGATTTTTGGGAAAATAATTAAAAATAAACTGGAAAAAAATTTTAGAACCCAACAAGAACAATGCGGTTTCACAGCTGGTAGATCATGTGTAGACCATATTTTCACATTACGACAGATTTTGGAGAAACATAGAGAAAAATCGAAAAATGTTGGACTTATTTTTATAGATCTAGAAAAAGCGTATGATACTGTTCCAAGGAAACTACTCTGGAGAGCACTACATATGGCAAACATAAATACTTCTTTAATTAAAATAATAGAACAGATGTATAAAGATAATATTTGCCAAGTGGAAATTGGTAATACACTTTCACAGAAATTTAGAACAAGCAAAGGTCTGTTGCAAGGCTGTCCCATGTCACCAACATTATTCAAAATCTATATAGATATTTGTCTGAGAAAATGGTCACAAAAATGTAATAGTATGGGACTAGAAATCAGAGATGGAGTTTATCTACATCATTTATTATTTTCTGACGATCAAGTCGTCATAGCACAAGACGGGGAAGATGCAAACTACATGTGTAATCAACTAGCAATAGCATACAAAAATTGGGGTCTGAAGATTAATTATCAAAAAACAGAATACTTGACGAAAGATCCACATGAACTACGCATAGAGGGAAAGAAAATAAAAAAAGTTAACACTTTCTGTTATTTGGGGTCCATTTTAGAAACTGAGGGAAAATCCGACTCAGAGATTAATAAAAGAATTAGCAGCGGAAGAAAGGTAATTGGAATGCTCAACTCAGTCCTATGGAGCAGAAACGTGATGAACAGAACAAAAAAAATCATATATAAATCTATATTTGAGAGTGCAGTTCTGTACGGAGCGGAAACCTGGACCATAAACCAGAAGCACAGTAAGAAACTACAAGCCGTAGAGATGGATTTCTGGAGAAGATCGGCCAGAATTTCCAGGAAAGAAAAAAGAAGTAACACCGAAATAATAAAGAGGATGGGAATAATAGAAAGAATAGATGAGGTGATGGACAGGAAGAAATAACGGTGGTACGGACATGTACGAAGAATGGAGGACAGCAGAATACCGAAGCTGGTACTGGAGTGGCAACCTGAGGGGAGAAGAAGAAGAGGACGACCTGTGACCACCTGGATCAAAAATGTACAGCTCACAATGAATAGACTGGGCGCAGAAGAAGAGGACACACAAAATAGACACACGTGGAGAAATATAGTGAATAATTAGTGTAAAACCTTACGTACTATGTGTATTCATTTCTGGGCGTATTAGTATGTTGGAGGGAAACCTCTGTAATGAGGACAATCTCAATAATAAATAATAATATAAGTCGAATAAAACAAATGAAACAGAAAATGTTTTACAAGTTTGAAACACGTGTGGTCGTGTTCCATTTTGAGTTATTCATGACTCTAAAGAGTTTCTCCACCATTAACATTACCTATTTGTACGTCAATTATTTTATTCCTTTACTAGCTGAACCCCCGCTGCTGGTTGGTCTGCACCAGTTGTTTCTTTTTAATTCTGACGAAGAATCCATATCTTAAGTTTCGTAGTTAAAGCTTGAAATTTGAGTTAACAGCAACATATTTTTGAAAATCAATTTTTGCATCCCGTATTTCACCCCCTTATTAGTGTAATTTCCAAAAATACCGAAACATGTGTCTTTTAAATTCGAACCCCTAATCCATATCTGAAAATTTGTAATTTTAACTTCAAAATTGCCTAAATAGCAACAGATTTTCGAAAAACACCCCCTCTCCAGATTAAACCCCTTGATGGTTGAATTTCCAGAAATATCGAAACACGTAATTTTTAAATCATAACGAACAATACAGATACCAATTGTTGTAGCTATAGCTTCAAAATTGTCTTGACAACAATGTGTTTCTGAAAATGTTTTTTGATCCCCTCGTTTACCTCCTTAGTTGTTGAATTTCCAAAAATTCCGAAACACGTGTCTTTTTAATCGTGATCAAGAGTGCATATTCTAAGTTTCGTAGTTATAGCTTGAAATTTGAGTCAACAGCGACATTTTTTTGAAAATCAATTTTGTTGCGTCACATATTTTACCCCCTTATTTGTCGAATTTCAAAAAATGCCGAAACACGTGTTTTTTAAATTCGAACTCTGAATTAAAATCCGAAATTTTGTAGTTCTAGCTTCAAAATTGCCTGAATAGCTACGTATTTTCAAATAAACGTTTCATCTCCTGTTTCACCCCCTTACGGACGAAATATCGAAAAATCGCTTCTTAAATGACGGCTACAGAGTAAGATCAACACCCTCCACAAATTTCAAGTTTCTATCTTCAGTGTTTTGGGCTGGGCGATGATGAGTCAGTCAGTCAGTCGGGACACTTCCTTTTATATATAGAGATTAAAGATTAATGATCAATGCCTCATGTTTATCTACATTTCCACCCTTGTGATTGAACTTGTGTGTTAATGTGAACCTGTGCTCTTAATACTGACTGACTGCCGCACAATGGCTTACAGTCGTCGCCTCGCGCTCTAGGGCTCGTTTTGGTGAAGTTGAGAACGCACGGCTTCGTTTGTCGTCTGCGCTGGCGTCTGCTGGCTGGCCAGAGACAAGCTTACTTGGCGAGGTGGCGAGGTGGCCTGTTCTTAGTGTCGTACCAACATAATCTTGGACAGAAGAGGTGACAAGAGACCTCTATGGAGCTCTAGAAAACGGTATTATCTTCTTCAGTTAGCGAGGACTGGTAGACAGTAGGCTGTGAACACACTCTGCATCGCGCTATATCAGGTCCGAAGAGGGAAAGGCTCTATGCTTGGCCTGAGGCACCACAGATTTGATAATGTCTGTTCAATGCGTCGAAACTAGACATCAATGTAAAAGCAATGTACAGGGTCATTGAAAAACAATATCACAACTTTAAAAATGTGTATTTAATGAAAGAAACATAATATAACCTTCTGTTATACATCATTACAAAGAGTATTTATAAAGGTTTTTTCAACCAAAAACAAGTTCAGACATGTTCAATATGGTCCCCTCCAGACACTCGAGCAATATCAACCCGATACTCCAACTCGTTCCACACTCTCTGTAGCATATCAGGCGTAACAGATTGGATAGCTGCTGTTATTTTCCGTTTCAAATCATCAATGGTGGCTGGGAGAGGTGACCGAAACACCATATCCTTAACATACCCCCATAAGAAAAAATCGCGGGGGGTAAGATCAGGGCTTCTTGGAGGCCAGTGATGAAGTGCTCTGTCACGGGCTGCCTGGCGGCCGATCCATCGCCTCGGGTAGTCGACGTTCAGGTACAACTAAATGAAACTTTATAGCTCCCTTAATAGTGCTTAGCTCTGCCTTTTGTCGTTGCAGAGTTTTAAATTCCTAAAGTTGTGGTATTTTTTTAATCACCCTGTATAAAGTGATGTATGGCGAATGAAGATCTCATAACAGATTCATAATTCAGGTAATTCCATTCTGTGGCAGACGGTGTGATCTTAACGCGCAGAAAATATTTACTGCGACAGTTGAAACATACGCCGCATGGAGTTCACCCCCTCGGTGTCAGCAGAGGAGTAGTGCCTCACGCACTTTACGATCGCGCGGTGCTCGGGTGGTGTCTGTTAATTTGCGCCAGCTAGCAGCGCCCTGGAAAGCACTCGATGCGTGGGGAATTTCTGGCTCTGGCAGAAGTCTCCGTCAGTGTCACAGGAAAGGCGGCGTTCACTGTGCGCCGTCAGAGCCCAGGCAGGGCGGGCTTCAGCCAGCAGTGGAAATCCCCGCCATGAGGCAGGCTGCAGCAGGACCGGTCCGGACTCTGTAAAGGACTTAGCGCTGATTGGATCGGCCTGAGCCCCACTGTATGGGAGGGCGGGTCCGCAAGGCATTGCGCTTCCTCTGAGCTGTCGGGGAGGCGAGAGACAATGGTGACGTCACGGCACCAGGCGCGCGTTGAACACTGCTCCATGACGACGCCAGCTGGCGGGAATATGGATGAAGATGCACATCTTTGGGGTTCTCGTTCACCTCACAAAATTTCCGACTTATTCCGGATCCCACGGTCTTCTTGTATGACACGAAAATTGTGAACACTATTTTCATACCAATGAAGAAATTAAATGAGACTGGTCACATTGTGATCTTAATGCACAGGAAATATTTACTACGGCAATTCAGACATTGGCCACCCTCTGATACGCCGCACGAAGTTCACATCCTCAGTGTCAGCAGAAGGGGAGTGGGTCATGTATTTTGGGATTGCGCGGTTCTCTGGTTGTGCCTGTTGATCAGTGCCAGCTCTCAGCGCCCTGGAATACACTCGATACGTGGGGAATTTCTGGCGCCGGCCGCGGTGGCCGAGGGGACTGAGGCGCTCCAGTCACGGTCTGCACGGCCACTACGGTCGGGGGTTCGAATCCCCCCTCGGGCATGGATATTTGTGCCATCCTTAGTCTTAGCTTGTTCCTAAGTAGTTTGTAAGTTTAGGGATTGATGACCCTGTAGTTATGGGGGACATAGCAATAGGTATTTCCGGTGTAGAGAAGCAGCTGAGAGAGACAAATACGAAAAAGTCTGCTGGTCCGGATGGAATACCAGTTCGGTTTTACAAAGACTATTCTGCGGCATTGGCCCCCTACTTAGCTTGCATTTATAGCGAATCTTTAATTCAGCGCAAAGTTCCTAGTGATTGGAAAAAAGCGCAGGTGACTCCCGTGTATAAGAAAGGAAAGAGATCTGACCCACACAATTACAGGCCAATATCGTTGACATCGGTTTCATGTAGAATTTTGGAGCATATTCTCAGTTCGAACATAGTAAATTTCCTTGAAACGGAAAAGCTTCTTTCCATGAATCAGCACAGGTTTAGGAAACATCGTTCATGTGAAACTCAGCTTGCCCTTTTCTCACATGACATCTTGCGAGCCATGGACGAAGGGCAACAGGCGGATTGTGTTTTTCTCTACTTCAAAAAGGCGTTCGACGCGGTGCCACACTGCAGAATGCTAACGAAGATACGAGCTTATGGAATAGGTTCACAGATTTGTGACTGGCTGGAAGACTTCCTAAGTAATAGAACGCAGAACGTTGTTCTCGACGGCGAGTGTTCATCAGAGACGAGTGTATCGTCATGCGTGCCCCAGGGGAGTGTGATAGGACCGCTATTATTTTCTATCTATATAAATGATATGATGGGAAGAGTAAGTTGTAATTTGCGGCTGTTTGCTGATGATGCTGTGGTGTATGGGAGGGTGTCGTCTGTAACTGACTGTAATGGCATACAGGATGACTTAGACAAAATTTCTAGTTGGTGCGAAGATTGGCAGCTAGCTCTCAATGTGGAAAAATATAAGGTGATGCGCATGAGTAGAAAAAACAATCCCATAATGTTCGAATACAGGATTAGTAGTGAGCTTCTTGATGCTGTCGCGTCGTTCAAATATCTAGGCGTAACATTGCAGAGCGATATGAAATGGAACGAGCATGTAAGGACAGTTGTGAGTAAGGAGGACAGCCGACTTCGGTTTCTTGGGAGAATTTTGGGAAGGTGTACTTCACCTGTAAAGGAGACCGCGTATAAAACGCTTATACGACCACGTCTTGAGTATTGCTCAAGTGTTTGGGACCCGCAGCAGATCAGTTTAAAGGAAGACATAGAGGCGGTTCAGAGACGAGCAGCTAGGTTTGTTACCGGTAGGTTTGACCAATGCGCGAGTGTCACGGAAATGCTCCGGCAACTCAATTGGGGATCGCTGGAAGAAAGACGACGTTCTTTTCGTGAATTTCTGTTGAGGAAATTTAGAGGGCCGGAATTTGAAGCTGAGTGTAGTACGATCTTGCTGCCGCCTACTTACATTTCGCGTGGTGATGACAAAGACAAGATAAGAGAAATTTAGGGCTCGTACTGAGGCATATAGGCATTCTTTTTTTGCTCGTTCTATTTGGGAGTGGAATAGGAAAGGTAATGCCTAGTAGTGGTACAGTGTACGCACCTTACGGTGAATTGCGGAGTATGTATGTAGATGTAGATGTAGATGAAGTCCCATAAGCTATACAAACATTTCAACATTTGATTTGAATTTCTTGCTCTGGCAGAAGTCTCCGTCAGCGTCACAGGATAGGCGTGGCGCTCCGTGTGCGCCGTCGGAGACCAGGCAGGGCGGGCATCACGCAGTAGGTGGCAGGGGAATCCCCGCCGCGTGGCGGACTCTGTAACGGACTTAGCGCTGATTGGATGGCCCGCGCCCCACTGTATGGGCGGGTCTGCACTGCACGGCTCGTAGCTTCCTTTGAGCTGGCGGGGAGCCGAGACCGAACGGTGACGTCGGGGCTGTTGAAAAGAAGATCGATCAATCGATATACCGACGTTTTATCAAAACCATATCGATAAATATCGACACATATTTTTCTGTCACAATAAGGATATACGGGGTGTTATAAAAAGGTACGACCAAACGTTCAGGAAATATTCCTCACACACAAATAAGAAAAAGTATGTTACGTGGACATGTGTCCGGAAACGCTTAATTTCCATTTTAGAGCTCAATTTAATATTTCTCTTTAAATGTAAATCGAAATAAATCGTGCAGACAATTGTCATAATACGCAAATGTTTCGTTAGTATGTACTGTACTTCCTCGATTCACCGCCAGTTGGCCCAATTGGTGGAAGGTAATGTTGACTTCCGTGCTTGTGTTGACATGCGACTCATTGCTCTACAGTACTAGCATCAAGCACATCAGTACGTAGCATCAACTGGTTAGTGTTAATCACGAACGTGGTTTTGCAGTCAGTGCAATGTTTACAACTGCGGAGTTTGCAGATGCCCATTTGATGTATGGATTAGCACGGGGCAATAGCCGTGACGCGGTACGTTTGTATCGAGGCAGATTTCCAGAACGAAGGTGTCCCGACAGGAAGACGTTCGAAGCAATTGATCGGCGTCTTAGGGAGCAGGGAAAATTCCAGCCTATGACTCGCGACTGGGGAAGACCTAGAACGACGAGGACACCTGCAATGGACGAGGCAATTCTTCGTGCAGTTGACGATAACCCTAATGCCAGCGTCAGAGAAGTTGCTGCTGTACAAGGTAATGTTGACCACGTCACTGTATGGAGAGTGCTACGGGAGAACCAGTTGTTTCCGTACCATGTACAGCGTGTGCAGGCACTATCAGCAGCTGATTGGCCTCCACGGGTACACTTCTGCGAATGCTTCATCCAACAATGTGTCACTCATCATTTCAGTGCAAATGTTCTCTTTACGGATGAGGCTTCATTCCAACGTCGTCAAATTGTTAATTTTCACAATCAACATAATCAACATGTGTGGGCTGACGAGAATCCGCACGCAACTGTCAATGTTTGGGCAGGAATTGTTGGTGGTGTCTTGATTGGGCCTCATGTTCTTCCACCTACGCTCACTGGAGCACGTTATCATGATTTCATACGGTATACTCTACCTGTGCTGCTAGAACATGTGCCTTTACAAGTGCGACACAACATGTGGTTCATGCACGATGGAGCTCCTGCACATTTCAGTCGACGTGTTCGTACGCTTCCCAAGAACAGATTCGGTGACCGATGGATTGGTATAGGCGGACCAATTCCATGGCCTCCACGCTCTCCTGACCTCGACCACCTTGACTTTCATTTATGGGAACATTTGAAAGCTCTTGTCTACACAACCCCGGTACCAAATGTAGAGACTCTTCGTGCTCGTATTGTGGACGGCTGTGATACAATACGCCATTCTCCAGGGCTGCATCAGCTCATCAGGGATCCCGTGCGACGGAGGGTGGATGCATGTATCCTCGCTAACGGAGGACATTTTGAACATTTCCTGTAACAAAGTGTTTGAAGTCACGCTGGTACGTTCTGTTGCTGTGTGTTTCCATTCCATGATTAATGTGATTTGAAGAGAAGTAATAAAATGAGCTCTAACATGGAAATTAATCGTTTCCGGACACATGTCCACATAACATATTTTCTTTCTATGTGTGTGAGGAATGTTTCCTGAAAGTTATACCGTACCTTTTTGTAACACCCTGTATAACTGACCAGCTATGATCGGTTTGTTGCTAGTAGTGCATAATAATTTTAAGAAATTTAATTTCCAGAAATTTTCTCAGTATATACACAATATACATTAATCGTGGTAGTTTTTATTAAAAAAATGGTAAAGCAGTCAACAATCTGAAGATTGGTTTGACCATCACAGTGCTTTACTAGGCATGGTCCTGTTTGGAGGTGGTATGCCGTTGCCTTCCTCCGACCTCCGAACTGACTTACCCAGTCAGTTATAGGGGGACCTACTGTTTAACGTGGGTTCCGAACCATGGTGCTACTCGATAATTTTCAAATGAGCAACATTGCCAGAGATGAAAGAAGTGGAAAGTGACAGATAAAAATACTAGGACCTGGCGGGATTTTTTTTTCTATGGGTTGTTCTCTTTGTTGCGGACGCTGATCGTGTTTGTTCGTTCTTAGTCTATGAGTTTTTGACTCAGCTTTTTTATTACAGAAGGCGTAACACTCTCTGACTGGGCGCGCTAAGCCACGGCGCCCTGGGATCGAACCCGCGTCCTTTGGATTTGTAGTGTGGCACTCTACCACTGTGCAACCGAGGCGTAAATTGCATAGTGCTACTGGAAACAGTTCGACAGTTAGCTGCATTGACTTACCCCTAAAATGTGTGTTTGTTTAGTATTCCTCTTTTGCCATTCAAACTTAGTCAATCACGTAGTACTGTTGCATTAAGAGTTACTTTAAGAAAAGATCAGCGGCACAATAGGGCCAAATACTACATCATGGAAGCACTACACAACTGACCAGCTATGAGCGATTTGTTGCTAGTAGTGCATAATTATTTTAAGGAATTTTTTTTCCACTATTTTTCTCAGTATATACAAACTGCCTCGGTTTTACAGTCCTAAGAGTGCCAGACTACAATTCCAAAGGTCGCGGGTTCGATCCCCGCCAGGTGCTAGGATTTTTATCTGTCACTTTCCACTTCTTTCACCTCTGGCAGTATTGCTCATGTGAAAAATACCGAGTAGCATCGTGGTTCGGAACCCCCGTTAAACTGTAGGTCCCCCTATAACTGGCTGGGTAAGTCAGTTCGAAGGTCGGAGGAAGGCAACGGCATACCACCTCCAAACAGGACCGTGCCTAGTATAGCAATGTGGTTTTCAATGAAGCGCCGTCACTGTATGGAGAGTGCTACGGGACTGAGGTGCTCCAGTCACAGTCTGCACGGCCACTAAGGTCGGGGTTCGAATCCCCCCTCGGGCATGGATATTTGTGCCGTCCTAGTTCGTAAGTAGTTTGTAAGATTAGGGACTGATGACCCCGTAGTTAAGTCCCATAAGACTTACAAACATTCGAACATTTGATTTTTTTGCTTATATTGTTTACCTACCGTTAGCTAAAGTACTTATACAATAACTATTCGTTTCGATAAACAATAAAAACCGAGTGTTACCCTCTCAGAGGATTTTGACCGTGTGTGAATCCTAACGAATAAGGTATCGTTTTATAAACTACGAACCCTCAGATTTAGTTAAAAGACGGAGTAAATGAAAGCACAATAGTGTTAAAACTACAATAATGCAGTCGAAAACTAACCTGTAATCAATATGTGAAATCGGTCGCCAGCCTACAAATGCAAAACTCTGTAATAATGCAGTATCTGTTTTAGGCCTACACCTGGTCTGGAAGTTACTGAAACTAAACATGCACTATGTTTTGAACTGTGGTATGGAATTAGCTTAATATTTATGGAATTACTACATTGAATAACAAGTACAGGGACAAATGCAGGAAAATATATGACTTCCTCTAGCTTTTGTCTAATTATGTAAAATTAAATAACATACACTGTTCTGATCTAATGTGATTTAATAAAATAATACTTTTTTTATTATATGGTTAGGCCTACTTACTGGAATGGCAATATAGATCTTCTTTTGCATAAAGACAAAGTACATTAAAAAAATAGAATACCCAAACTGTAAATTGCACTGCAAATGACTGTTCTATTCCACTGTAATTTTACATTACCTTTCATTAGTTTCAGTATATCCTGTATGAAAATAGTTACACGAGAATTTCACTACTGCATATAATGTATTTGATTTAGGAGCACAGTTAGTCTTTGTTATAAAAATTTTTTGAGTCGCAGCTTAGTGGTTTCTGAATTGAAAAATACTTTAACTTCACCTATGTTAAATTCTACACATAGGCAGCCATCAGTAGCACTTATACAAAATGTAATAAAATTGTTGAAGAATAAACAGTACTGATTTTAATATAAAAGGTATTCTTTGACGTTGAAGTTCATCAGATTTAACTATGATCAGTGCCGTCTTAAGCCAAGCAGGGCCCTGGGCACTCTGTGTATCGGTGCCCTTAATAAAACTAAACGAATGCATCAGAATGATGTACATCTATTTAGTGACTAAATTGGTTAAAATATTACAAACCAAATACTAATGATTAGTTCCACAAATTATACTTTCATTCAAATTAATGATTTCTTTAAAGATTTCGAGAATCTACATCTACATAGATTACTCTGCAAATCACATTCAAGTGCCTGGCAGAGGGTTCATTAACCACTTTCGTAACTTCTCTCTACCGTTCCATTCTCTAATAGCGCGCAGGAAGAAAGTACACGTAAATCGTTCCGTTTTCGACCTGATTTCTCTTATTTTATTGGGATGGTCATGTCTCCCTAAGTAGGTGGGTGCTAGCAAAATATTTTCACATTCAGAACTAAAAGTCGGTGATTGAAACTTATCAATGAATAACGTCTTTCTTTTAATAATTTCCACCCCAATTCGTGCAACATTTTCGTGACGCTTTCCACCCCCCCCCCCCCCCCGTAACGTGATAAAACAAAACGAGCTGCCCTTCTCTGAACCTTCTCAATGTCTTCCGTCAGTCCCACCTGGTGAGGGTCCCACAAGGGGCAACAGTACTCCAGGAGAGGACACACAAGTGTGATGTAGGCAGCCTCTTTGGTGGAGCTGGTGCATCTTCGAAGCGTTCTGCCGATGAAACGTAACCTTTGGTTCGCCTTCCCCACAATATTTCTATGCGTTGTCTCCAGACAAAGTTGTTCGCAATTGTAACTCCTAGATATTTGGTACAATTTACGACCTTAAGATTTGACTGATTTATCGCGTAATTGAAGTTCAGCGGATTTCTTTTAGTGGTCATGCGTATTACTTCACACTTTTCTTTATTTAGTGTTAATCCCCAATTTTCGCACCATGCAGAAATTTTGTCTAAATCGCTTTTCAGTTGCTTTTGATCCTCTCTTGACTTCACTAACCGATAAACTACAGCATCATCCGCGAACAGTCTAAGGGAGCTATTCAGATTGTCTCCTAAATCGTTTATAAACACGAGGAAGAGTAGGGGACCTATAACGCTTCCCTGTGGAACGCCAGATATCACTTCTGTTTTACTCGATGACTTACCGTCAATTACAACGAACTGTGTTCTTTCTGATAGGAAATCGTGAATCCAATCGCACAATCGGGGAGATATTCCATAAGCACGCAATTTCATAAGAAGCCGCATGTGGGGTACAGTGTCAAAAGCCTTCCTGAAATCCAGAAATATGGAATCGATTTGAGATCCCTTGTCGATGGCAGTTAACACTTCATGTGAATAAAGGGCAAGCTGTGTTTCGCAAGAGTGATACTTTCTGAATCCGTGTTGTCTACTGGTTAATATGTCGTTCTCTTCGAGGTAGTTCATAATATTCGAACACAGAATATGTTCCAAAATCCTACTGCAAATCGACGTCAATGAGATAGGCGTGTAATTTTGGGGATCACTCCTATTGCCTTTCTTGAATATTGGAGTAACTTGGGCAACTTTACAGTCTTTGGGTACAAAATATACATTTTTGGAGTATACCTCTTTCTAATCTGGCACACAGGTTAGGGGACCCTACAACAAAACAGAGCCGCGGTGGAGTAGCCGAGCGGTCTAAAGCACCTCGCTGCGGAGCGCGCGGTTGCTCGCCGTGGAGGTTCCAGTCCTCCCTGGGGCATGGATGTGTGTGTTTGTCCGTAGGTTAGTTTACCTAGGTTTAAGTAGTTTGTAAGCTACGGACTGATGACCACGCAGTTTGGTACGATAGATTTACAAACATTTGAACAAAACAGAATTTTCCTTTGAATGAACTTATGATAATTATGTACATTTGTTTAGTGAATTTATTGGTCATTATGGTTAGAAATACACAAATAAAAGACTAGTGATTCCTGTTTTGCAAACTGGACTTACTTTGCTGTAAGAGTTTTTTTCGGGATTTCTGAAATACAAAATCTTCTATTACGTCTTCAAAGTCCAATTGTTGAAGGATGTCACTTTCTATGCACATGATTGACAAATTAGTATGTCGTTCATGTAGCATAGTTGTTCGTAATTCATTTTTTATTCTCTTTGACTGGGAAAATGAACGCTCTCCACTGTAATTGGTTACCATTAAACAAAGAAATATCCGGGTAGCAACTTTTACATTCGGAAAGGTTTCCCCTATTTTATCTGCTTTTATTAAAGAATGTAAGGATGATATACTTCGCTCTGAATATTCATTTGGAATTTTTTTCAAATATTGTTTTAAATGAATACATTCTGATATGAGTTCGTCAGCATCAACGTCTGCATGATGAAATTCTGCAAATTTTTTGCACTCCTTTCTCAACTGTTCAGAATCTAAAATGTTTGCTAACTTTCTCGTATGCTTCTGAATGTCGCTTGAAACAAGAACCCAATGTGTCGATTATAGGCAGAAAAATCTTCTACACGAAATGCTTCTTTGGCACTCAGCTGAACAGTCGTGGACGAATCTTTGGAAAAAGTGATGTGCCTGCTGCAAATTCTCGTCCTTTGGGAATTACCCTTATATTCAGCACCCGGATTTTTGTTTTTAGCTGAAGATTCATACTGATTGCATCTACTGCGTGCAGAACTGATGAAATCCGAAATAGATGCAAAAAGTTTTGTTGCAAGTCTATTGCGACGGTACTACTTTGTAAAGTTACATGTGTGTTGTTGATAGTTTTCAAAAGGTCATCCCATATCTCTATTAGGAGAATGGTCTCGAGTTTTTCCATTTTCTTGCAAAGGCTTTGAGCTTCATTTCTTGTTTCCACTGGCTGATCAGTGTTGATACTAATTCACTTTAAGCTTCAAAAATATCATCGTAGCGTCAGAGCCAGCAGACCATCTCGTTTCAGAGGGGTTTCAGAACTTTATTTGCACCTAAACATTCTTTCGAAACTTTCAACGACTGTTCGAAACAGAAGAAAAGGTGGACAATTTTTGGACAAACTGGAAGTAAGCTACTGCTTCAGAAACACATGCAGCCGCCTAAACACCTACTAAATTTAGTGAATGTGTGGCATATGGTACAAAAATAGTAAATTCACATTTTTCTTTCATTCTTGCCTGAAGACCGGAATACTTTGCAGCCACATTTGCTGCATTATCATAGCTCTGTCTGCGGTAATCTCTCATTGAAATGTCAAAGCTATCCTAAAACTTCGTAACAGTATATTCTACACTTTGAGTCCTATGCTCCTCCACAGGCAAAAATTGCAAAACATGTCTCAACAGGTTGGCTATCTTTTACGTACCGAAGGATGAAAGTTAGCTAATCAACATGGCAGAGATCTGGCAAGGAATCCATGCTTATTGAATAGTATCTGACTGCTTTTAATTAGTTCACAATCGTCGTTAACACTTTCTGTCCAATTACATTAATAAATTCATTGCAAATATGATGTATGTCCTTTGCCACGATTGCCATACTAACGTATATGATCAGCAAGAAAAGGAAATTCTAACCATCGCAAATAATTTCCATTGTTTTCAGACCCCAAAATAATATTTTCATCACGAAACCCTAGTCCCCTTGACGCCAAAAATTTCACTACTGCAACAATTCTTTTCAATATGCTCCTCCTATAGTTGACCTCAACATTAAACTAGGAAAGCAATCCTGTATCAACTCTACTAACAATTTTGCTTCTTGCAACATAAGTCATCATTGATTCCCTGTGGCGTAAACTGTTCTCATGCTCCTTTAATAAGTCGATTATATGCTTCCGATCTTTTTATCCCATGGAATACGTCAAATTATTGCTGACAGTGTTATTGAATAGACGGCAACAATAACAGTACACAGATTTCATGGATGGTGAATACAGAAGCCACTTTCTTTCTACACACTCACCATTCGTCAGCTGGCGAGTGAAAACAGTCATAGTTCATTTTCTGGTTTTTGTTTTATCACTTACATCAGCAAAATGTGTAGTTTTTGTTTTGGAAAAACTCTGCGCCATTGTAAATCCAAGTATCGCAGACTTCTTCCGTTAAAATTTCATCACAGTACTTACTAGGGCGGTGAGATATGTTTTCTAACATACTTCTGTCCGGTGAATCCAAGTGGCTTGAGGTGGAAGAAGCATGTTGTGATGTGTATGCAGCTTGTAACGTTTCTGCTATGTTGCTAACTCCTAAAAATCAGTTGCCAACATAGAAACACGAAATATCTGATACCTAAAGTAAAACTTCATTACCGGACATGTGATATTTCACATTTTTGCCTTCTGTTTGAAATTCTATTAACATTATTAGTAAAACACTTTTAAGAAATAGTACGTTGATTTAAATATAACTTTAGCTGACCTTTACGTAATTTTCAGTTTTAAATACTTTCGTAAATAATAGCTGCAAACACTAAAAATGCATTTCACTTAGTTTCGGAAATTGCTGAACCTATATAGATACTAGTTTGTATAAAAACAATAATGCTAAATGTTATAAACTATTGCACAACATGATTTCATATATACCTTTTGTTTAAATAAATTAGGGCAGACCATGTCTTATATATCACTAGATCCTAAATTAAATACTGATAATTTTTCATGCTCTAAAATTAATAATCCGTTTGGTACTAAGAAACTATCTTCGAAATTAACAAAACTACGACAACCATATACAAATCCGTATTAATAAATAATTTGACCGCAAACCGAAACACATTAAAATTCCTTGTCACAATAATAGTACGCCTACACAATATTGGCAAAACAAATATGTGTGCACTTCGAAAACACACATAATGTAAATAATTTGAGCACTGTAAACACTAGTCAAAAGGATGACTTTAAATTTGTGCACTACATTTAAATACAAATTTCATGAAACAAGTACATACATTGACATAAATAGTCAAAGCTTAAATGTAATGTTTTAATTTCTGTATTTTATCATATTTAATGTAAAAGAATATTGTTTAATTATGAATTACAAAACTTTGTCATCAATTTTATTACGTAGTTATACAGAAAGATGTTGGAGAGAAACCATGTTTTATTCAGTTTGTGAGTGGCCAGAAACCTGTAAGCAGCTCTGTTGGCTTGCTGCTGCATTTCTTGGTTGTGCAATGTTTAAGTGGAAATAAAATCGTTTCCATATCAACTGAAATGGTTTTAATTTAAAAGAAGATCCGGTAGAATCAATTTCTTTAGTGAATGCCGAAGATAACTCACAACGCAATGGACTTCAGCCGGCATATAAGATAAGTTCAACTTCACCTACAGTGGAATGACTTTGTTTTAGACTGTGAACTAACAAAACTTCCCGTAATTCAGGAAAACGTTAGGGCTCAGTTTGAGTCATTCCGAAAAGAGGTGATGGACGCTAGAAGCTGTCATCATAACTGGACCTGATGACCTCAGAACACAAATGTTACCCTCTATATTAAACATGGGCACCGTTCCTAAGCTTTGAGATTTAGAGATATCTTGGAGATGATGAGGTAGGTGAATCACTCTGCCTGTTAGTTTCTTCAACAGGGAAAAATGAAGTAAGTTTAGGTAATCTGCTGACGGTTTCTTTTTGAATTGAAAGTCTTTTTTCTTTTTTCTGAGCCACTTAAGTATATTCTTTTCCACATTTTTGAAAATGTTCAAATGTTTGTTTTGTAGAGCTTATGGGACTTAACTACGGGGTCATCAGTCCCTAAGCTTACAAACTACTTATGAACTAGCTAATACTAAGGACAGCACAAATATCCATGCCCGAGGGGGGCATTCGAAACACCCCCCCCCTCCCCCCGGACATTGTTGAAAGACACTACAAAAGATATCAAGAGGTCACTGTCGAGTAAACAGACTGAATAGCGTAAATCGCGTGCAATCAAATGGCGCTTCGAAGCACCCCGATAACGAACTATCGCTTCGTAAGGTAAAATCTCCAACAATGCCGAATTCAGCGGGACTGGATGCAGTGGCCAATGCGAAGTGCCGCCCTAAGCACCGGGCGAGTCCATTACTTTGTTCTGAGGGGAGGCCTCACCAGTCTGCTCCGGACCCTTCTAGTTATCCAAATTCATGTGTTGCGGCTTCCTTATATTAAAGATTTGAATCTGATTAAATGGGCTCTGTCTAAAACCAAATCCTATACGTATTATAAATGCGAAAGTTTGTATGTTTGTTACCGCATCACGCTAAAACTACAGCACTGATTTAGATGAAATTGCATATAGAGATTTTTATGTCTTGGATTAGGACATAGGCTAATTTTCAAAGTGTTTATTACAAGTTATTTAATTGAAATATATCCATAGAAATACGTAACGGTTGTAAGAAGCTTCTAATACAACAGCAGAGGTGCTCTGTAGGGTATGTCGTGTTTAGTCGCGAGGGTTAACGCGTCCTGTTATAAATATCAGTTTTTTTTTTTTTTTTTTTTTTTTTGGCAATGAATTGTGTCCTCCTATAGTGATTTTTTTTCTTTGTTATTGTTATCTTTTTTTACTTTCGAATATAAAAAAAAAAATCTGTGATAGTGCCAAAACGGCTTAACTGACATATAATTACATACACAAGAAATGCGTTTATGCCGCATTCATTTTCATTTGTTGTAACAAATGAAGGAAGTATGTATATAAATGGAAGACTTTAAATAAAATATGCTCCAAGTACCATGGCAAGTAAAAACATTGACGTTTTGTGTAGAATGGGATCTAGATACGAAGCCCTATTTTGTGCACAAAGCGCGAACTGCCACGTATAAATAGCGTACGTAAACTGCAACGAAAGTAGTAGCAAATGCACTCAACAGATGGCAGGCGGTACGCTGCAGTTACATATAAAACGTTGTGTGTTCCGGCCAACTGCAACGATACATATTTATGTGAATGTCTGTTCGGTGTACGCTTATCACGTCCGAACGACAAGACGCAGAGATTTAAATATTTGTACCGTTACTTATTTATACCTGAGGAAGGTTTTAGGCACGGTTTTATAGCCATCTGATAAATATTTAGCAATTTGAAGAATATAACGTGAAATGCGGAACAAGAATTACCCTTTGAAAATTATATTTACTCTTTGAAATTTGTTTTATTGGTTGCATTGTTGCTTGAATGTTGATACTGATAAATGGGTGGAGTATATTGCAATGGAATGTTATCGGTGTATATAAAATTCTACGTGTGTGTGTGTGTGTTAATATTTCACTCTGCAGCGAAAACTACAGAACGCAAACGAATGGTCTGTGTGTAATTGTTGTCCGACGTCTCCCGTCGTACATCATACCAGTTCCATGCCGATAGCTATAAGGGGGTGGAAAATATGGTAGTTTAAAGTCGTCAAATTATAAAAAAAATTCGGACTGAAGGCCAGCGATGACGTTTGCGACTCTATAGCAACGACTTTACATACAGCGAAACCTGATGCCACAGACCATATCTTTGGTCTATGGGTGCTGCAATGTCTTCAGCTCTTTCTCTGTAAGGATAAGCGTACGAATAAGGAAATATAAGAACAAATAAATAAAGCAGTAAAAAAGAAATTTCTTTTAACAAATCTCTTTAAAAAAATCGATTTAATGTTTAGCGCATTACATCAAGTGATCAAAAAAATGTTCAAATGTTTGTAGAGTCTATGGGGCTTAACTACGGGGTCATCAGTCCCTAAACTTACAAACTACTTATGAACTACTTACAGCTAAGGACGGCACAAATATCCATGCCCGAGGGGGGGGGGATTCGAACCCCCGACAGTAGTGGCCGTGCGGACCGTGACTGGAACGCCTCAGTCCCCTCGGCCACCGCGGCCGGCATCAAGTGATCGATCTGTGACATTATTACAATCATTATTGTTGAATTTCGTGATCGGATTCTTCGAAACGAGTGCATTTGTATCTATGATTGGATCTACACTACTTACGTTCCTGATAAATAGATAATCAACCAACACGCGAGCGGAGGCGCGGGTTCAAGCTAGTAAAAATATAAATAAACTGTCATACATAGCGCGTCATTGCTGTCTCCACCAGTTGGTACAGGAGGGGTTCTGCATAACCAGGGACGAGATATTGTGTATAAATAATTAAATTTATGACGGAAGATATAAAAGACAGGATAAAATCACATAAAACGGTTCCCTTGATAATGCTCAAGCTGCTACTGGTGTTTCACTTGGAACTATAAGAAGAGTAAAGAAAGTGGGAGTAAAAGTTGGAATAAAAAGAAGAGTTCTAATGTATTTGGAGAGACTGTTACACAACTTCCACATGACAAGCAGCGTCCCACAATGAAATCACTTCTCTCGGAATAAGAGAAAATACGTCATTTAAGTGAAGTACCTTCTCCACTAGTTAGATTTCAATGAAATAACAGGTTTCAGCTTGGTAGGCGATGTGAGATGTTTATTTTTATTAAAATTCACAACATATCGATTTCGTCCGTATGACGGGACATCGTCAGTGCGTGTAGAATTCCAAGTCATGATGATCTATGCGCTCTGCTTAAAACATTTTTTCGTCATATGATAAAATACATTTAAAAGGTCTTTCTGGTACAAGCTGAAAAACTTTTATTTCATTATAATTCTGTGATGGGCTGGCACAATATGGAATTTAATTACAAGTTAGATTTCAGGTATGTCAGATCATTTTAATGCCTATCTATACACGTTGAAATCTTAGTACAAGTAACAATTCAGTTATTTATCAGATGCGTTCAAAGTAAAACAAAGTCACTTGCAAAACCTATATGCGACACGTTTCGAGACAATTTCTGGGTCTTTATAATGGATAAGTGCGACAAAAAAAAATCACTTAAAAAAAGTCATTGCCTAGGCGAAAGGAACGAGTTTTTCAGGGCTGCGCCCCTTGTGCCCCTATGCTAGAGACGGCAGTGACTACGATTGCCTTTATTCTAGACTTTTACTGGCAGCAAGCCTAACTGTAAGCTAAACTGCTCCTATTTTGCAAAAATAAAAATAAAAACTTCATTAAGAAACCTGTTCACTGTTTTGAATATATATTTCTTTATATTACAAAACAGATAAACAACAGGATACTCGGAATGATCTTTCACTGAGGAAGGAACCCTGTCTAGGTATAATGACTTAAGATAAAGCAGTGTGTCAAACACAGATTTTTTCCGTACATGATAATATTTCACAGTTTAAATTACACACTGCTGGTTCAAGCAGTTATACTAAAGTAAAAACGGTTACTAGCATACCCGGTGGCGATGGCAGCGGAGATTTCCAGTGGCATTAGCAGTTGACGATATTATTGGCTTGGTCCTTTAGCACCATGAGCTCTTAGAAAGTTCTTCTTGACGTCGGAATTTAAACAGTTAGAGCTCCATAACCAGTTGCTATTACAACAAACTAAATTGAAACTCCATCCAAGGCAACTTTACTGTTGCACCAATTATTAGGACAACCAAGCACATTGTTCCAATCTTGTGGCCAGTCTTCCACATTACGAATAACGCCGTGGCTAACAAAATACCACTCTCGTGCAATTAAGTTGCCAGCATGACGTCTCGTAACGAACTCTCTTCTCTCTCGTACTTGCCACCGTTTCTGGATTGTTCTCTCGCCAAAACACCACCTTTTACCTGCCACCCACGGACTTCCATTTTCCTTACACCTTTTACATTAATACATTTAGCAAACCCTATGCTGAACCAGCCTTTTACAGAAAGGTATTTACAAAAACAAGTTTCAAAAATTGCTACAAAAATAACAATAAATGTCCTCATAAATACATTTTATAAATTTTACAAAATTATTCCATATGAAAAAATCAATACATTGAATACACATCAAAGATCATAGTACAGACATTCCACTTTCTATAATTCGTAATCGTAGAATCGATATATCAAAGCTGAAAATTGCAAGTGCAACGAAATAAATAGAGAAGATCGCCTATAGTGTTATTCACTGTATGCAGAGCTACGGGAGAACCAGTTGTTCCCGTACCATGTACAGCGTGTGCAGGCACTATCAGCAGCTGATTGGCCTCCACGGGTACACTTCTGCGAATGCTTCATCCGACAATGTGTCACTCCTCATCTCATTGCAAATCGTCTATGTATTTACGGATGAGGCTTCATTCCAACGTGTTCAAATTGTAAATTTTCACAATCAATATGCATTGCCTGACAAAAATCCGCACGCAATTGTGCAGTCACGTCATCAACACAGATTTTCTGTGAACGTTTGGCCAGGAATTGTTGGTGATGTCTTGATTGGGCCTCATGTTCTTCCACCTACGCTCACTGGAGCACGTTATCATGATTTCATACGGTATATTCTACCTGTGCTGCTAGAACATGTGCCTTTACAAGTACGACACAACATGTGGTTCATGCACGATGGAACTCCTGCACATTTCAGTCGACATGTTCGTACGCTTCTCAACAACAGATTCGGTGACCGATGGATTGGTAGAGGCGGACCAATTCCATGGCCCCCACGCTCTCCTGACCTCAACCCTCTTGACTTTCATTTATGGGGGCATTTGAAAGCTCTTGTCTACACAACCCCGGTACCAAATGTAGAGACTCTTCGTGCTCGTATTGTGGACGGCTGTGATACAATACGCCATTCTCCAGGCCTGCATCAGCGCATCAGGGATTCCGTGCGACGGAGGGTGGATGCATGTATCCTCGCTAACGGAGGACATTTTGAACATTTCCTGTAACAAAGTGTTTGAAGTCACGCTGGTACGTTCTGTTGCTGTGTTTCCATTCCACGATTAATGTGATTTGAAGAGAAGTAATAAAATGAGCTCTAACATGGAAATTAAGCGTTTCCGCACACATGTCCACATAACATGTTTTCTTTCTTTGTGTGTGAGGAATGTTTCCTCAGAGTTTGTCCGTAGCCTTTAAATTTGCCGCTCCGCTCGCGTGTTGGTTGATAATGATCGATAAGCTATGTTTGAGTAGTGTGCTATTTATTTATTCTTATTCTTATTCCTTATTCGTATGCTTATCCTTACAGAGAAAGAGCTGAAGACATTGTAGCACGCATAGACCAAAGATATGGTCTGTGGCATCACGTTTCACTGTACGTAACCTCCTTGCTATTGAGTCGCAAACGTCATCGCTGGCCTTCAGTCCGAATTTTTTAATAATTTGACGGCTTTCAACCACCATATCATCCACCCCCTTATAGCTATCGTCATGAAACTGCTGTAGTGTACAACGGGAGACTTCGGGCAACAATTATACGCAGACCATTCGTTTGCGTTCTGTAGTTTTCGCTGCAGAGCGAAATATTAACACACATAGACACACACACACACACACACACACACACACACACACACACACACACGAAGAATTTTATATACACCGATAACTTTCCATCCCAATATAATGCACACTTTTATAATTATCAACCTTCAAGCAACAATGCAACCAATAAAACCATTTCCAAAGAGTAAATATAATTTTCAAAGAGTAATTACTGTTCCACATTTCGCGTTATATTCTTCAAATTAGTAAGTATGTATCAGATCGCTATGAAGCCGTGCCTAAAACCTTCCTCACGTATAAATTAGCCACTGTACAAATATTTAGGTCTATGCGTCTTGTCGTTCGGACGTGATAAGCGTACACCAAACAGACATTCACATTAATATATATAGATAAATAGCTATCCAATCGCCATAAAACAGTGCCTAAAGCCTTCCCCGGGTAGACATTAGTAACTGTACCAATGTTTAGCTCTGTATGTCTTGTGGTTCAGACGTGATAAACACACACACACACACAGACACACACACACACACACACACACATATATATATATATATATATATATATATATATATATATATATATATATATATATATATATATATATTGAGTTAATGTAAAGTGCCAACACCCTGATGAAACGTTTCTCCTGAAGTGCTGGGTGTTTGCTGTTGCTCCTGAAACACGCTGTGTACCGTTTCCCTTTCGCAGTGCTGGACCCCACACCCGCCAGCTACTGGAGAGGAAGTTGGTCCCACTGTGTGCGTGGGCTGGCGACCGCCGCATTTGTGAATCAGATTTCTGGCCGCGTGTGTCGCCGACATCCCGTGCCTCACTGTGCTGGTCTGGTCTGGTCTGGTGTCTGCTGACGGATCGCTGGCCGCATTATGCAGGCAGCGACTGCGGATAATCCACACCCACACCCACCCACACACACACACACACACACACACCGGGACACGACCCACGACCCCCAGCCACCGGGCACCACAGGAGTCCACCCAACCAACACGACAGCACAGCACACGACAGAGAACGCCAGCCGCGGCTACGGCATCCAGACCACATCGACACTCACCTGCAAACTCTTTCACCTTCCAAATAACTGTCTGAATGTTCTCGGGCGTATATTACTCTTCGGTCTGTTTTGGTCTGAACCTAGAGGTTTTAGCACTGTGCCGCTACCTACGGTATCGGATAATTTGTGGTGTGATGTAATCGAGCTGCTTTCTGCGTCTACCAATTAACTTTGCAGCATAAAAATGGATCCCTAAATACCGTGGTCGGGCTATAAATTCAGAACAGCTCCACCGATTTCACAGATTATTTTTTCATTGTTTTCATTATTCTCAGAACAACTGTTGTATGAAATAAAACGGAATTATTTGAGTACAACAAACTGCGTTTTTCAATGTGACCCTGTATTTCCATTGCATAGAAATGTATAGTTTTCTTCCGATATTGATGAAATGTTGCGTACCCTATCTTAAAAAAAAAAAAAAAAAAAAAAAAAAAAAAAGAAGAAGTATGGCACTGTCTGTATAAAATTTCGTTCTGTGCATGGTGCAGGGTACTTAACTTACGGAATTTTGCAAAATTCACAATTTTGCTCCAATCTTTTTGAATTTTTGCACCATGACCCTTAAACCAAGAGCAAGATCACTGGGTACAAAATGTTTGTATGGTACATGACAGAGGGTACCTTGCAGAAAACTTTGCCGAGAGAGAGAAAGGTGGAAACGAACAGACAGATGGGAAAGAAAGAGGTGGATGCAGAGAGAGGGGGGGAAGGGGATGTGGACTACCAGAGTGTAGGATAGATAAACACCCGGGCACCTATATAAAGATCTTGTACATAATTCTAATTCACAAGATCAATTTGTCATAACTGTGAAAAAATAAAAATATTTCTGTTGTTTTATTTTAAAGCAATAAAAAGGAACCACCGAAGATACTACAACTGTATCGAAACATGTATGGGCATACAAAAACAAAAAACCAACAAAAAACAAAACAAAAAGGGTTTTGCTCAAGGCAGATCCATACCCAGAAGCAGGTAAGGTAAAGCAGTCAACAATCTGAAGATGGGTTTGAACACCACAGTGCTTTACTAGGCATGGTCCTGTTTGGAGGTGGTATGCCGTTGCCTTCCTCCGACCTTCGTACTGACTTACCCAGCCAGTTATAGGGGGATCTACAGTTTAACGTGCGTTCCTAACCACGACCCAGAAGCAACTAACTTGAATATTTATAAAGCAAAAATAGACCCAAAAAGCATGTCAACATCAATGAGAAACCATTATGCCTATGCAAAATTTCACACGGTAAAATACGGCCTGGCTTAATGTCTAGATGGCAGGTAATTGTTAATGACTAAATAAATAAATAATAGTGAGCCGATTTTAATTTCGCGTCGAGTATTTCCAGTTCGCAGATGCACATTCGGGAAGATATTGCCACGGCAACACGGCTGAATATTAGTGCAGCGGAATTGCAAAAACTTATCATCATCATCATCATTTGCTTGTCTGCCGAACGGCAGGTTTAGACTGCATAGCCCTCGATGCTACTCTGTCTTTTGCGATCATCTTCGTTGGTACCTTCCTAGTGACTTGTGACGTCATACATCATCTGGTACCTTCCTCTGCCCCTCCCTCTCTTTCCCGGAACGCCACCCTCAATCGCCTCTACCAGAAGGCAATCTCGTCTTAAACAGTGGCTTAGCCAGTTCAGTTTCCTGTTCTTTATCGTCATACAACATCCTCCGTTCCTCTCCAACTCTGTTCAGCACTTCTTCATTTCTGACTTTATCGAGCCAGCTGATCTTCCCCATCCTACGCCATATCCACATTTCACAAGCTTCAATTTTCTTCTCATCTTTCTTTCTCAATGTCCACGTTTATGCTCCATATAAGGCCACACTCCATATTAGACACTTCACCAGTCTCTTCCTTAATTCATTGTTTAACCCACCGCTTAGGAGTCTTCTTTGCTTCTGGAACGCTTCTTTCGCCAGGGCTCACTTTGATGTCTTGTTAGCAATTCATATCTTCCTTTATCCAACTTCCCAAATACTTGAATGCTGTCACCTATTCTATGACTTCTGACAACTTTATTTTCACTTTTCTTTTCTTTAAACCTATGACCATGCTTTTCGTTTTCTTTTTATTAATTTTCATGCCATATGCTGTACAGGCTTCACTCAGATTATTTAGCATTTGAGTCAGTGTATCTTTATTTTCTCCAAGGATGACCATGTCGTCAGCAAATCTTATATAATCAATTTTTCCTCCACCCTATCCTTACGCTTCTTGTCCCATCCAAACAGCTTTCCAGTACTTCTTCCAGATAAATCTAATATACAAAACAGAGTGTCCGTATGTGTGTATGTGTTGCATACAAATCTACAGTTTTGTTCCAGTCTTTATGAAATTTTGTACACGTAAGCTTCAATCCATGAGGACGGTCGCCGTAAGTGTAAGAATCACATACGATACATAGTTCACGAGATATGACGTCATAAACAATTAGATGCGTGAAAAACTGCTGCATTTAGCGACAATGCTGCTCATTTTCTCTTAAAGCATTGGACCGATTTCAACCAAATTTGGTACACACATTCCTTACCGTGAGGTAACAATTGCTGCATGGTTAAGAATCACATACGGCACATGGTTCAAAAGATATTACGTCATAACCAATGGAAATCTCAAAAAATGCCATATAACGCGGCGAGACTTTCGAAATACACTGTATGAGAATGACAGTACTTAGCGACTTGTAACAACCTTTAAACATAATTTCAATCCTTTATTAAACTTTTTTTCGCTGGCAACCACAGTAAAATGATGAAAGGAAAAAAGTTTCTCGCTTACTACTTTTCCGCTGTTTATGGAGTAAAACTACGGCTCTCGGTATGACGTTACAATTTATAATTTAAACACTACAAATTGTAGCGACAGGAAATTTTGCAGACAGTATACACACATATAGTTGAATGTGCCTTCTAAACTGTATCATATTACGATACATAGTTTATGAGATATGAGCACATAACGTTAATGGAAAACCGCCTCATCATGCACCAAGTTTTAATCTATTACTTCTTTACTACTAATTATATTCCCAAAACATTTTACAGACATACAGCCCTTATACAAATGAATACATACCTCAAAAATGGCAGGTACAAGTTAATAAATACCCAGGCAACGCCGGGTTTTCAGCTAGTCTATATCTATAAATGTGAATGTCTGTCCGGTGTACGTTTATCACGTCTGAACAACAAGACATATAGAGCTAAAAATTTGTACAGTTACTAATGTCTAACCGGGGAAGGCTTTAGGCACTGTTTTATGGCGATCGGATAGCTTTATATATATATATATATATATATATATATATATATATATATATATATATATATATATATATTAATGTGAATGTCAATTAGGTGTACGTTTATCACGTCCGAAAGACAAGACGCAGACACTTAAATATTTGAACAGTTACTAATTTATACCTGAGGAAGGTTTTAGGCACGGTTTTATAGCGATCTGATAGATATTTATTAATTTGAAGAATATAACGCGAAATGCGGAACAATCATTACGCTTTGAAAATTACATTTAATCTTTGAAAATGGTTTTATTGGTTGCATTGTTGCCTGAGGGTTGATAATGATAAAAGGGTGGAGTATATTGGGATGGAAAGTTATCGGTGTATATAAAATTCTACGTCTGTGTGTGTGTGTGTTAATATTTCGCTCTGCAGCGAAAACTACAGAACGCAAATGAATGGTCTGTGTGTAATTCTTGTCCGAAGTCTCCCGTTGTACACCATCCCCAGTTGCATACCGATAGCTATAACGGGGTGGAAGATATGGTGGTTGAAAGTCGTCAAATTATTAAAAAAAATCGGACTGAAGGCCAGCGATGACGTTTGCGACTCTATAGCAAGGAGGTAAAATACAGCGATACGTGATGCCACAGACCATATCTTTGGTCTATGCGTGCTGCAATGTATTCAGCTCTTTCTCTGTAAGGATAAGCATACGAATAAGGAAATACGAGAATAAATAAATAAAGCAGTAAAAAAGAAATTTCTTCTAATACATGTCTTTAAAAAATATATGTATTTGACGTTTCGCGCATTACAACAAGTCATCGATCTGTGGTATTATTACAATCATTATTGTTGAATTTCGTGATTGGATTTTTGGAAACGAGTGCATTTTTACGTGTGATTTGGTCTACACGACTTCTCTGTCTCAAAGCATACTACTGAAAGCTTATCTATCATATTCAACCAACACGCTAGCGAAGTTGCGGTTTTCAGCTAGTGTTAAATAAAATTGGAGAGAGACAACAGACTTGTGTGCCACCTCTCCCAACCACTTGTCAACAGTACGTAAAGTTGTTGGACTTGGTCGGACAAAATCTAGTCTTTTGTAACCTCGGCGAATCGTAAGTAACTGATAGAATTTAAAAGCGTCCTACCACAGTCCAACATATGCAGTCACGACACTCCCACAGATTTTGGTTATACGCTGTGATAGCAGCGCTCCAAGCGGCCGGCAAGCTACGTTTCTGAATAAGACAGTTGATGAGTGCGAATACTATCGTTTAGATTGACTTAAGCATACATTTTACATTAGGGAACGTATGTAGTGCCTTATAAGTAGGTAATATATTAAAAATAGCCCCCCCCCCTTTGACTTTCTTAGGTTTCATAAGACCCCTGATAAGGTACGAAACGGTACTTTACAGAACAGTTAATTTACAATCATCCTGTAACATACAGGCTTTAAATGAGTAATTTCATTTTCTATTAAAGATAGAAATGCCTAGGAAACACCAGGATACATACCCTTTAGCAGAGAGGCGTCAATTTCTACGCAGGAACGTTAAGTATTCTTCATTACAATTCCAGTAAAATCGGTGAGTACGGAACATAGGAAACGTATATAGAATGCAATAAATATGGTATTTAACATACCAAATCAACCATCATAGCTGTAGCAGAAGGAAAAACGTCACAGACATGGCAACCAAACTGTTTTCCAACAAAGAAGAACCCAATTCCACAATTGTTTGTACATCTTAACCACAAACGGCAAGAATCATCAAAACATTGTTTTTTTAAAGCTAAAGTAATTACACTTAAAGGAATATGCACGTATAAGAAAAGACGAGTGACATGTAAAAATGTGAGAAACATTAGACTCCGTACGGAATTGATACACGTCAAAAACTGGCTGCCATAGCAAGAACAGAACATCGGGGTATACGGGGCGCAGCCAAGACTGGAGGGCGTCATCTCTCTAGGGAAACTGGCCTCAGTATTCCAGGCAGAAATCACTGCCATCAGGGCGTGTGTGGAGGAGAATTTGCGTAGGTGCTACAAAGACCGTAGCGTCTACATCTATTCCGACAGCCAGGCAGCCCTGAGATCACTGGCAGCTCCTGCAACAAGGTCTAAAATTGTTGCAGCATGTCACAGGGTTCTGGTGGAGCTAGGGGAAAGCAATAGAGTAAACTTATTGTGGGTCCCTGGCCACTCGGGGATCAGTGGCAACGAACATGCCGACAGATTAGCCAGGATGGGGGCAGAGACTCCATTTATTGGACCGGAACCTGTCCTGACAATCACCGAGGCAATGATCAAATTGGAGCTACGTAACTGGCTCAGAAGACAGCACGCAGAATATTGGACCAAAGTTCATCAACAAAAACATGGCAAGGTAATGAAGCCAAAGCCATGTTTTAAAAGAAGCTCTGCAATCCTGGGTCTGAACAGGAGAGAGATTAGACTCATGGTTGGATTGCTGACAGGCCATGGGAATTTCAAAAGACACCTACATACAATGGGGATAACAGAAGAGGACCCTAAATGTAGGATCTGTGATGACGGTGATGAAACTGCATCACGTCTAATCTTCGAATGCATTGCATTGGAGAGTAAAAGGCACAGGACATTTGGGACAACCAGACCCGAAGAAATTGTGTCTAATAAAGAACTGGTAAAGGGACTCCTTGCACTGTTCAAGGGCATCGGTTGGCTTTACTAGACGTACAGGGAGCGATACCGCACAATAAACTTAGTTTCGGTGCGGGCAGTGGCGGGTTAGACCAAGACTGTTTTGGCTTCCCTGGAAAAATATCAAATCAAATCAAATCAAGAACAGACCATAATAGAAATTTATTATGCCATTATGTTTATATGCAACTTACTTTAAGCGGAATAAGCTGCAAATATACATATATTCGTAAGTATTTGTTCATGACAGAGTTGTTCTTTATACCATTGAATCATTTAAATTAGGCTGTTTTTATATTAATTTCCGTATTTTAATAATGATTGTACCGCGAAAATTATAGTGAGTATTTCGTTAATTACGTACAAAAGCGATTATAAACAAACGTCACTACTTCGTCGGCTTGCCCACCGCTAGGAGCGCTAGTGTCGCAGCAGCGGTCAGTTGGTAACAACTTTTACAGCAGAGAGTGTCGCGACTGTATATGTTAGAGTGTGATTGTACTGTCGCACGGTCACAGCTAATTCCAACCACGTGATGACAACTCAACCACTGCCCTCCATAAGTTTGGAAACACCACGATGCGTATTACAACGGACCGATATGGACGTGATCTATGCGAGTTACTGGTTAGAATACGGAATAGCAAGCTCGACATTTTCTAAGAGCTGTAAAAGCAAAAATAAAAAATAAAAATGACTCTATATGACTTAGGCGTAGATGTACCTATAAAGCCGCGGTGGAGTGGCCGAGCGGCCTAAGGCGCCTCGCTGCGGAGTGCGCGGTTGCTCGTCGTGGAGGTTCGAGTCCTCCCTGGGGCATGGGTGTGTGTGTTTGCCCTTAGGTTACTTTACCTAGGTTCCAGTAGTTTGTAAGCTACGGACTGATGACCACGCAGTTTGGTCCGATAGATTTACAAACTTTTGAACATTTTTGTACCTATAAATTTCACTTTGTGTGTGTTATTTTCGTACAAATTTCATATTTCTGTTTTCGTGAGCAGTAAAGAGAATAGAAATGTTGTTTTTGTGTATGTCTACACCATTGTTGTAGAAAGGATCATGAACGCGTAGCTATGGTGAAACAACAATTTTTATTTTCGGCGTGGCGGAAAGAGCACTATATATGTAATCAAAAAAGTGTCAAACTGTTGTACACATGGTGTCTGCGACAGACGGTGAAGCCTTTCGAATCGCCTGTATATGTTAGACTGTAAGCGAAACCAGGTAATGGGCCCTCCTCGGCTACTTCGGAATTTTAATGGCCGGTTTTTCGGTCAGTTCTCGACAGGAATGTGGGGCACGATGCTCTCCTGGCGTTCACCAGAGGCTGTGGCCAGCGGGCAGCATTAAAATTCTGCGCCCTGCGCCGGCATCGATCCCCGGTCTAGTCTGGTTCACTGGTCACTGGGGCAGCAGAACATCCCAGACCCAATCACCTTGTGGGCTGAGCCACACGACTGACGGAAACTCACGCAGAGATCTCCCATAGGGTACGACCACACTCTAACATATACAGTCGCGACACTCACTGCTGTGCAAGTTGTTACCAACTGACAGTTGCTGCGACACTAGCGCTCCTAGCGGTGGGCAAGCTGCCGAAGTAGTGATGTTTGTTTATAATCGCTTTTGTACGTACTTAACGAAATACTTACTATAATTTTTGCGTTACAAGCATTATTAAAATATCGAGAGACAAACATAATACGGAAATTAATATAAAAACAGCCTCATTTAAATCATTCAATGGAATAAAGAACAACTCTGTCATGAACAAATACTTACGAATATGTGTATATTTGCAGCTTATTTCGCTGAAAGTAAGTTGCATATAAACATAACGGTATAATAAATTTCTATTATGGTCTGTTCTTACTATGACAGCCAGTTTTTGACGTGTATCAATTCGGTACGGAGTCTAATGATTCTCACATTTTTACACGTCATTCGTGTGACGTGCATATTCTTTTAAGTGTATTTACTTTAGCTTTAAAAAACCAATGTTTTGATGATTCTTGCCGTTTGTGGTTCAGATGTAGCAACAATTGTGGAGTTGGGTTCTTGTTTGTTGGAAAACAGTTTGGTTGCTTTTATCGTTATATTGCTATGTCTGTGACGTTTTTCCTTCAGCTACAGCTGTGATGGTTGATTTGGTATGTTATATACCGTGTTTATTACATTCTATATGTTCTAACCTCAGCGATTTTACTGGAATTGTAATGAAGAATACATAACGTTCCTGCGTATAAACTGACGTCTCTCTGCTAAAGGGTATATCTCCTGGTGTTTCTTACGCATTTTTATTTTTAATAGAAAATGAAATTACTCATTTAAAGCCTGTACGTTACAGGATGATTGTAAATTAACTGTCCTGTGATATACCGTTTTTTTACCTTATCAGGGATCTTATGAAACCTAAGAAAGATAAATGGAGAGCTATTTTAAAATTATTACCTATTTATAAGGCACTATACACATTCCCTAATGTAAAAAGTATGCTGAAGTCAATCTAAACGATACTATTCGCACTCATCAACTATCGTATTCAGAAACGTAGCTTGCCGGCCGCTTGGAGCGCTGCTATCGTAGTGTATAACAAAAATCTGTGGGAGTGTCGAGACTGTTTATGTTAGACTGCGGTACGACTGAAGCCAACACTTGTTTCGCCGGTAGCGGCGCTGCCAGGCGCTCGACTGCTACCGAGGCGGACAGCTCAGCCTCAGAAATAAGGAGTACACAGAAAGGAAACTCCCGCTGCAGTCTGTCGTCCAAAATTTAGTGCGCATGCGCGGAATCGGCCATCTTGAAAAGCAGTAAACGCGTGATCACTCCCTACTCTGTGGTGTAGAGATGGGATAATTGAAACATCTGACGGTTTCGAAACCAATGAAACCGTACTATCTGTGGTTTCGAAACACTGTTTCGAAACCATGAAACCGTGAAGCAATGTATGTTTCGTCATGAAATCTTCGTTCTAGGAGGGCAATATTTTTCACTATGTGGACAAGGTTACATAGAGTAAATATTATTATATATTATTACCTCTTGGTCTGTACGGAACATGTTGATAAAGATTTTCTCCCGTGTTGTTGATGTTGCCAACATAGTCACACGAGGCCGCTGGTATGGTAGGTAAAAGTTTACCCCGTTAGGAACTCACAAACTGCAATACGGTACGCATATTACAGTGATGGATCATAAATGCTACTTTCTATACATACTTAATAAATTATAGGGAATAAAGGGCACACTAAATAATCACAAATAATGCTATGGAATTACAAAAATAATAAAGTAAGAGGCAAGTTCACCACTTGTACGTCTTGACCGTTACACCACCGCCGCAATTCTTTTAACATGAGTGTCGAAAAATTATAACGGCAGTAGGTAACTTCCTTTTTTCGCTCGTAAGAAACTTACTCTTTAGCACGAGATTAATTATGCGATGTGCCCTTGTTCGTATAAAAAATGTCATTTCAGGCTTCATGTTGTATCTTATTTTAAAGAATGTAGTTTCACTCGTATGTCTTTAATTTGGTAGATAAATCTAAAATTTAACTGCTTTTTCAGTGCAAAACTTTTACATTTATAAAGCAGACATTATATCATTTCGGAATACAGCAGTATCTTGCAAACGAATCTTGATATCAGTAATCATAAGCTGCAGACTCAACAGTTTCAACTACTGTTTGACACTCTCTAGGTTTATGTACTAGTAGGTTATATGTGTATCTGTGTGGAGCTTCAGTAAAATGAAACACCATATTTCGATACCATTAGTCTGTTCCGCGTTACTGCATAAATGGTGTGAAACACCGGTGTTGTGAAACCGACATGAAATCGTGAAACCGACACGAAACCGTGAAACCGACAGGAAGAAACGGTTTCAGTGTATCGACAATCGACCGCGAATGTGATCAGAAACAGAACGGAATGAAACCGCATGGTTTCTAAACCGTGAAAGATCCCGGTTTCGAAACCATGAAACTATTATGTGTATCGAAACCTGGTTTCGAAACCATGAAAGCGTAGTCAACTCTACTGTGGCGTGGAAATGCGCTGTCTTTGTTTGTTAATTCTGTATTTTAACTGCCTGAATCGCATAAAAGTACACAAGTATTTGGTACAGCCAAAAGAAAGAACTGTGTGTCAGTATGTGGAGCTGTTCCGTTTTTATTATGAGCAGCAATAAAAGAAAAGGCGGCCGATGGTGTTCAGCACCTAATTGCCGCAATAATTCTCATACAAATAAGGATATAAGTTTCTTCACCTTCCCGAAAGATGCTGAGCAGTAAGAGAACGACGCTATATGCGTAGTGAAAGTTAAATGTTATCAGTTTCGAATGAGAGCAATTTGTGCATAATTATTAAAAGTAGCCTCGCTTCTTCTCTTGACGATAACTCTCGCTGTTGCTGCAGCAGTTCAACAGCATCGAAATGTTGAAGTACATTTATATTTTATAAGTTTAACGTTGCAGGGAATAATATTAAAATGAATGACAAACAATAGTGCGTAAGTAGGCAGGTAAAATTTTACTTACGGCATTGGAGGCGTAGTGTGTTAATGTTGGCAACGAATGCTCTTCGCCGACCGCAGTGGCCGAGGGGACTGAGGCGCTCCAGTCACGGTCTTCACGGCCACTACGGTCGGGGGTTCGAATCCCCCCTCGGGCATGGATATTTGTGCCGTCCTAGTTCGTAAGTAGTTCATAAGTAGTTTGTAAGTTTAGGGACTGATGACCCCGTAGTTAAGTCCCATAGACTACACAAACATTTGAACATTTTGAATGCTCTTCGGATACTCAAACAAATAGATTAAGGAGAATAATTATTTTATGCTGTTCCTGCTCTGTGGTTGACAGATTACTCTATATGCCCTTCTCCGATTAGTAAATTAATGATACTCCTAAAGCAAATACAACTTTTATATATGCCCAGACGTCATTAGTTCTGTGTAATCACGTTGTGCTGCTAAGTCTGACTCAATATTTTGTGCGAATTTATTCGTGTCAAATAAAACCTGGCAGTTGTAAAGTCACTTTCTTGTTTATAACTAATTTCCCAAACATAACTCCGCGTTATTTGGGGTTTTTCTAGAGATAAGCACCAAATAAAACGATCATCGATTCCACCGTACGTACATTTTCGTAGTTGTATTAAAATTTAGGCCTATATATATATATTTTTTTTTTTCGTTGGATTACAATTAGGTGCAAGAAGATGGCGCAAAGTACATGAAAGCCGTTTCCTTTCGTAAAAGTCGGTGAGATTAGCTGCAGTTCGTAAAAAGTCCAAAGTACTAAGTGGCTATAGTTCGGCGTTTACTACTTTTCAATATGGCGTCGAGCGCAGCGCTTGGCAACACACAGATCAAAGGAGCCGCCCCCAGCTTTCCCTTCTGTATGCTCCCTATTCTGTGTTTTTGTTATACACTGCGATGGCAGCGCTCCAAGCGGCCGGCAAGCTAAGTTTCTGAATACGATACTTGACGAGTGCGAATACTATCGTTTAGATTATAAATAGGTAATAATTTTAAAATACCTCCCCATTTGTCTTTCTCAGGTTTCATAAGATCCTTTATAAGGTACGCAACGATGCATTACAGGACAGTTAATTTACAATCATGCTGTAATATAAGGCTTTAAATGAGTAATTTAATTTTCTATTGAAAATAAGAATGCCTAGGAAACACCAGGAGACATGCCCTGTAGCAGAGAGACGTCAATTTCTACGCAGGAACGTTAAGTATTCTTCACTACAATTCCAAATCGGTGAGAGCTCGCCATGGAGGTTCGAGTCCTCCCTGGGGCATGGGTGTGTCTGTTGTCCTTAGGTTAGTATACCTAGGTTTAAGTAGTTTGTAAGCTACGGACTGATGACCAAGCAGTTTGGTCCGATAGATTTACAAACATTTGCTTAGTACGATAAGATGCCAAGTGCGTAGTATCTTAGTGCAAGCTTGCACATAGGCAAAAGTATAAGTTACTGTTCCTGTAGATCGGAGGAACACTAGAGGCAACAAGCATAAGTAAATACTGGATAAAATTTTACGACGCTTCTCGCCGGGCTCCAGTGCTTATGTTGGCAACAGATAAACAATGAAGTGTAGAATTGTGTTAATATTTTTCACGAGATACAGAGTAAGGGCCGGTTCGTCCATCTCTCGTTAATCTTCTCGTTAGTAAACTAGAAGATGCCTTTGACGTCCAGTTAAATGTGTTCGTTAAGTGCATTGCGTTTGTCATTGCCAGATACGCATCTCGTTTGCTAACCCGGAGAAAACGAGAAGGTACGATATATTTTGACTAGGTTGGCAATGGAAACAAATGAAAGTGCCGTCTGAATAAACAGCTGTTTCCCTTATTTAACCAACGTCTAATATATACAGTCACGACACTCCCACAGATTTTTGTTATACGCTGCGATAGCAGCGCTCCAAGCGACCGGCAAGCTACGTTTCTGAATACGCTAGTTGATGAGTGCGAATACTATCGTTTATACCGACTTCAGCATACTTTTTACATTGGGGAACGTCTGTAGTGCCTTATAAAGAGGTAATAATTTAAAAATAACTCCCCATTTAACGTCCAGTTAAAGTGCTCGTTAAGTGCATTGCGTATGTCATTGCCAGATACGCCTCTCGTTTGCTAACCCGGAGCGCAATCAGAACAACACTACATAGAGCGCGTCCAGAAAAGGACTTCCTGATTTCAAAATTAAATACCTCAAAAAACAAAGATCGATAGGGGAATGCAGTAAACGGTATGTTTATTGTGAAAGCTGTAAGGAGTTTATACAGCAGTTCGAAATAATAGTTACAAAAGCCGCTAACGGATGGCGCTGTAATCGCCATACGTAATGCCTAGTATAAACAGTGATCCGAAGCCCAGAGCGATCAGTTCCACGTGAAAGGAGTAGGGATGGCGGTTATTGCTGAAACAACCGGTTTTCGGTTATACCGGTTCTTTTCGTCTCAAGTATAACCGCACTGTAAAAATGGCTAAAGATAAACCGTTTTCTAAATAACCGGTTTTCGGGTTTTTATTGCTTTTATTTCCAGCAAAGTTCGACCGAATCTTAATTGGCAGTCGAAACAGAAACCGTAATCGAATTTTCGGGTCTTCTAGTTTCGGCTGAAAACGAAACTTAGGAAGTTTGGTTAAAATTCAGGTAAATTTACGTTATACGACAAATCACTAGTCTTTCCATATTTTTTGCAAGATCCCCTCCCAATACCACGTCTTCTCGAGTGTGTGTAAGCCTAGCCAGGAGTCCGTAGAAGACGATATACGAAGCATACAGATTTACTGGCCTAGTATTTCCATCCGGCAGTTGCAAATATTGAGCCAACCACTCTGTAAGTTGAACTTGTGAGCCAGCGCATATGAATAGCTAGTTAAATAAGTTACAGCCGGCCGCGGTGGCCGAGGGGACTGAGGCGCTCCAGCCACGGTTTGCACGGCCACTACGTTCGGGGGTTCGAATCCCCCCCTCGAGCATGGATATTTGTGTCGTCCTACTTCGTAAGTAGTTGATAAGTAGTTTGTAAGTTTAGGGACTGATGACCCCGTAGTTAAGTCCCATAAGCTTAAAAAAACATTTGAATATAAGTTACAGTCAGTAATTGAACTTCAATCAGTGCTGCAGAAGTATTTAGAAAAATAAAGTCACAGTTCCGACTAACAGTATGACTATTATCAGTGTAAATTTACGCAAATTGAACTAGGAAAGCTACGTTCCACATGATCAAAGAATGTTCAAATGGTTGTGAGTTCTTATGAGACCTAACTGCTTATGTCATCGGTCCCTAGACTTACAATCTACTTAATCTAACTGAAAACTTACGCTAAGGACTACATACACACCCATGACCGAGGGAGAACGGAGGACTCGAACCTCCGACTGGAGCAGCCGCGCAATCCGTGACATGGAGCCTCAGACCGCACAGCTACCTCGTGAGGCACCACATGATCAATGTTACCTAAACCCATATTGGTTATTAAAAAAGCCCCTCGCTTTCAACGAATCACATTAATAAAACTTGTTAGCTCAGCAATATGATACATTTAAAGTTTTAACCAACGTGTTGAGAAGCTAACAACACTCTGTTCTTTAATATCCAATAGTAAAAGCAGTCAAGAAAACTCATTTATTAAAATGGCCCCTTTCGGCACATTTAGTCAGTCTTCACCAGATTATTATTATAAAACAATAATAATAATCACTGCCACATGAACTAGTTGTACCGGTTTTCTACCCGGTTTTTGGCAATAACTAGAAAAAAACGATTACAACCGACACCAAATAAATACCGAAAAAAACGGTCATACAAAACTAAAATACAGGTATCGGTTTTAACCGGTCGGTTTTTCCCATCCCTTCTACCGAGGCGTACAGCTCAGCTATCAGAGCACCAACACCTAGAGCAGGGGTGTCCAATTAAATTTGGACGCGGGCCACATTCAAAAATGTTCAAATGTTTGTAAATCTATCGGACCAAACTGCGTGGTCATCACTCCGTAGCTTACAAACTACTGAAACCTAGGTAAACTAACCTACGGACAACACACACACACCCATGCCCCAGGGAGGACTCGAACCTCCACGGCGAGCAACCGCGCGCTCCGCAGCGAGACGCTTTAGACCGCTCGGCTACTCCACCGCGGGGGGCCACATTACCAACATTTATCAGACAAAAGAAAATTTCAAAGGAATCAATTACTTACTGAACCAGTGGTAATTAAACACTGTTATTCTAACAAGGAAAGTACTTGGGCTCGAACCAACACATATACACCAAAATCGTATGAGAGATAATGTAAAGATCTCTTATTGCACTAGTGATACTCCCGCATCTGCAAAACTCTGCAGTCGTCCGTTAGAGGCCTCTGCGTGTGCCATGCCGCATTGCACTTTGACCTGTCGGTTCGCCAGTAGGGACGGTGCAGTGTGCCTCCGAAGTTGCGTTTTGTGACGTCATTTGTGTGGTGAAGCGTCAGATGGGGCGGCGATTGCTAATCAATCCTGCTAATGTATTGCGATTAGATGAGATGAATTTACGAAGAACCATTCTTCGTGAAGATGGTATTAGTGTAGAAGATGAATCATTTGCATGCTTTCTCGTATCTGTTATGGTACAGAAATATGAGCATAAGTTAGATACTGTTGTAACACTAACACATAATGATGATAATAGGGATGATAATGACGAACAACTCATTGCAAGCGGTAGTGCCACGGTAAGTACGGGAAGAGGCGATGGAAGCAGTGGCAGTGAACACCAACAGTATCTCGAGAAGAAGGTTAAAGTTGCAACTATCATCACGGCTTTTGATGACAATTCGCTAGAGAACATGTATGATGATTATTACATTAATTATAGTTCAGATATCTGCATTATGTATGGCGTCTACAATTACATCTACAGTGCTATCTAGAGCATCATTGCAGAGCTTTGCAGAAAAACGACACCCACCAGCACATTGAGGTGTACGTAGAGATCCTGTAACCAAACGTTCATACAGATATGTTTGTTCGAGCCTATGTACTTGTTAGTTTAGCACCCACTGCATTAGCTTTGCTATACCTCGATTCTAGTTCTTTCACTATGTTACCATCCTGATCACCAAAAGTATAGCTATGAAACATAATTCGCAGATCACCAAAAGTAGAGGTACGAATTATTTTTCACTAGCTGAACCCCCGCTGCTTCGCATGCGTAGGCTGGTTGGTCTGCACCAGTTGTTTCTTTTTAATCCTGATGAAGAATCCGTATCCTAAGTTTCGTAGTTATAGCTTGAAATTTGAGTTAACAGCACCAAAATTGGTTTAGTAGCAACGTATTTTCAAAAAATGTTTCATCCCCTATTTCACTCCCTAGTTGATTGATTTCTGAAAATACCGAAACACGTGTCTTTTTAATTCTGACCAAGAAAACATATACAAATTTTTGTGGTTGTAGCTTCAAAATTGCCTTATTAGCAAAAGATTTTTGAAAAACATCCCCTCTCCAATTTAACCCCCTTGATGGTTGAATGCCCAAAAACACCGAAACACGAATTTTTTAAATTCTAACGAACGATACAAATACCAATTTTTGTACCTATAGCTTCAGAATTGTCTTAAAAATAATGTGTTTTCGAAAAGTATTTTTGATCCCCTCTTTTAGCCCCTTAGTTGTTGAATTTTCAAAAATACTAACACACGTGTCTTTTTAATCCTGATCAAGAGTCCATAATCTAAGTTTCGTAGTTATAGCTTGAAATTTCAGTTAACATCAACATTTTTTTGAAAATCAAATTTTTGCGTCCTCTATTTTACCCCCTTATTCATTGAATTTCAAAAAATGCCGAAACACGTGTCTTTTAAATTCGAATGCCGAATCCAAATCCGAAAATTTGTAGCTCTAACTTCAAAATTGCCTAAGTAGCAACATATTTTCGGAAAACACCTTCTCTCCAATTTTATCCCGTTGATGGTTGAATTTCCAAAAATACCGAAACACGTATTTTTTTAACGTCTAACCAACTATACAAATATCAATTTTTGCAGTTCTAGCTTCAAAATTGTATCAATAGCAACGTGTTTTCAAAAAGAATTTTTGATCATCTATTTAACCCTCTTACTTGTTGAATTTCCGAAAATAGTAAAAATCATGGATTTTTAATCCTGACCAAGATTCCATATCCGATGTTTCGTAGTTGTAGCTTAAAATTTGAGTTAACAGCAACATATTTTTGAAAATCAATTTTTTGCGTCATCATTTTTACCACCTTATTTGTCTAATTTCAAAAAATGCCGAAACACGTGTCTTTTAAATTCGAACCCTGGATTAAAATCCGAAATTTTGTAGTTCTAGCTTCGAAATTGCCTAAATAGCTACGTATTTTCAAAAAACTTTTCATCCCCTATTTCACCCCATTACGGACGGAATATCGAAAAATTGCTTCTTAAGTGACGCCTACAGAGTAAGATCAACACCCTCCACAAATTTCAAGTTTCTATCTTCAGTGGTTTGGGCTGGGCGATGATGAGTCAGTCAGTCAATCAGTCAGTCAGTCAGTCAATCAGGACACTTTCTTTTATGTATAGAGATTGACTAGTTGTTTTTTAACGATCCCAGATGGGAACAAAAGGGAGCGGCTGACAAGTTCTGGCAGGTACCTTACTACGAACGGAAACGTCCTGTAAAATTTGACGCCAAACTGAGGAAAAGGACCAGTGCAAATTATTTCTGGGAAGTTGTCTTTCATTGTGGAGCTTACGTCCCATTACGAGTAACTTGTACAGATCAGCTCGGCCACATTTCAAAGTAACAGGATTTTCCTCGAACTACTTTGCTTTGAAGAGCGCGAGTAATTTTGTAGAGATCAGGAGGTCCATACTTCAAGGAAAAGGCATTTTCCTCGAACTACCTTGAAGAGCGCATTATTCTCTTCCGGAAGAACCACCAACGCACGTCGTTTTATATGCTGTGTATGCGATTTTATCGCCATCTGTGTCCGTATGTATTGCTATCACGTGATGTGAGTCAACTATTTGCCGCGGCGGAGCGGCCGAGCGCATTGAGGCGCTATGCTGCGATGTGCGAAGCCGCTCTCCTTCGGGGATTCGTGAACTAGTTCGCATATTCCTTGCCTCTTAGTTCGTCCGCTCCTTTTCCGAAGACTGACGGGGAACAGCGAGAGGACGCGAGAGCGCGCAGAATCGCGTGATTCCCTTCTGCCAGCTGCCGTCATTTCGTGCTGAGATGCAGCTCAGCTGTAGTTTTAGTAGCGGTAGCAAAAGCCAAAACGAGCGGACGAACTAAAAAGAGGGACCTACTTCGCGGCCGAGCTGCGAACTAAAAGGAGAGCTACCGGTCGAGAACTAAACTATGCGCGATAGGTCGCGAACTAAAATATGCGTGATAAGTCGCGAACTAAAATATGCGTGATAGGACGCGAACTAAAATATGTGCGATAGGTCGCGAACTACAATATGCGTGTTAGGTCGCGAACTAAAATATGCGTTATATATCGCGAACTAAAATATGCACGATAGGTCGCGAACCAAAAGATGCGTGATAGGTCGCGAACTAAAATATGCGTTATACATCGCGAACTAAAATATGCGCGATAGGTCGCGAACTAAAATTGCGTGATAGGACGCGAACTAAAATATGTGCGATAGGTCGCGAACTACAATATGCGTGTAAGGTCGCGAACTAAAATATGCGTTATATATCGCGAACTAAAATATGTGCGATAGGTCGCGAACCAAAAGATGCGTGATAGGTCGCGAACTAAAATATGCGTTATACATCGCGAACTAAAATATGCGCGATAGGTCGCGAACTAAAATATGCGTGATAGGACGCGAACTAAAATATGTGCGATAGGTCGCGAACTACAATATGCGTGTTAGGTCGCGAACTAAAATATGCGTTATATATCGCGAACTAAAATATGCGCGATAGGTCGCGAACCAAAAGATGCGTGATAGGTCGCGAACTAAAATATGCGTGTTAGGTCGCGAACTAAAATATGCGTTATACATCGCGAACTAAAATATGCGCGATAGGTCGCGAACTAAAATATGCGTGATAGGACGCGAACTAAAATATGTGCGATAGGTCGCGAACTACAATATGCGTGTTAGGTCGCGAACTAAAGTATGCGTTATATATCGCGAACTAAAATATGCGCGATAGGTCGCGAACCAAAAGATGCGTGATAGGTCGCGAACTAAAATATGCGTGTTAGGTCGCGAACTAAAATATGCGTTATACATCGCGAACTAAAATATGCGCGATCGGTCGCGAACTAAAATATGTGCAACAGGTCGCGAACTAAACATGCGTTACCGGTCGCGAACTATTATGCCAAACGTTTCTCCTTCTTAGTTCGTTGGATTATTTTCCGAAGACCGACGGGCAATAGCGAGAGGGCGCGCAGCAGAATTAAAAATCACGTGTTTGCCTTCTGTTGATGAGAGCCATTTCGAGGTGAGCGTCTGCCTGCTAGATTACATAGTTCAGTGCTACAAAATTTCTGCTTTGAAGTATTCTGCCCTCTGCAATATCTGACTAATAAATTCCATAATGCCAAGATATAGAGATAACTCTAAAGATAAAGGCGAGAAATTATTCACAAACTGTTTATTTTGGTTTGCGTGATATCGTTAGCGGCTCAAGCAGCAAGCGCATGAAGCAGCTAGGTGGGGGAACTTCTCCCTCCACCTGCACGCGCAGACCACGCCGCTCAGCCGTCACTGGGAGCGGACGAACTAACAGAACGAACTAGTTCGTGGCAGTGCCGCGAACTAAAGTGCGCGCTCCCGATCGCGAACTATTATGCGCAAGTCTAATTCGGATCCCTCCCCCTCCCCCCGCCCATTCGGGCATGGATGTTTGTGCTGTCTTTAGTATAAGGTACTTCATAAGTAGTTTGTACGTTTAGAGACTGATGACCTCACAGTTAAAACCCATAAGCTTCACAAAACTATGAACGTTTGATTAGTCAACTTATTTCGAACACGTGGGAACGAAGTTGTCATAGCGAAGAAAGTTAACCGCTCAAAAAATGCCAGATATCGAGGCGACGTGCATTAACAAATGCTTCCCACATGCTTGAAAATGGATAAGATAAATGCACGCCAAGTACCCTCTGGCTTCCGTACCTCTGGTGTATAATTTGTTTACGCGAAGAGCACATGGCGCTATCGTACGGCGCTATCAAAATTATATGATACCTCTAACCTATTATTTGTTTACGCATAGTATCACAGAGTATACAATCGGTGCATTCTATTCGGCATTTATTAAATACTTTTCGCGCCATCCACATATGGCAGCAGCACCCAGAAAATGAATGTTAGAAAGGCGTGCGTAATTCCGGGACGTAAAAACATAATACTCATGTCTGTTGTAATTTTACATATTTATTTTCGCAAATTCTTAATTTATCACGTAAATAAATAATTATACCATCAAACTGTCCGTAGTGGTTAAAATGTTCTGCATACATGAAGGTATCATATGTGATACCTTGGGAGTGAAACATGGAGGATAAACACTGCAGACAGGAAGAGGATTGCGGCTTTTGAAATGTGGTGCTACAGAATAATGCTGAAGATTAGGTGGGTGGATCGCATAACTAATGAGGAGGTACTGAACAGAATTGGGGAGAAAAGAAATTTCTGGCATACCTTGACTAAAGAAAGGATCGATTGGTAGGACACATACTTAGACATCAAGGAATTGTGAATTTAGCGTTGGAGGGAAGTGTGTGGGGTAAAAACCGCAGAGGAAGACCAAGAGATGGATACAGTAAGCAGATTCAGACATATGTAGGTTGCCGTTCTTATGTGGAGTAGAAGAGGCTTGCTCATGATAGGGTATTGTGGAGAGCTGCATCAAACCAGTCTCCGGACTGAAAACCACAACAACAGCCTTGGGATTCTGTGAATACAAATGTCGTGTTATTGTTTACATTGTACAGTGGCCATCTTATTTATTTTTCGCTTCGTGCTAAATATTTTCTGTGATAAACTACGTTGCTTCCTTGCTTGTAAATATATTACGCGTTCATTTTTATTACAACAAGAGAAAAAAATTAATTAGGAAGACAGTTGAAACTTCCTGGCAGATTAAAATTGTGTGCCGGAACCGGGACTCGAACCTGGAACCTTTGCCTTTTGCGGGCAAGCGCACTACCGACTGAGCTATCCCGACACGACTCACGATGCCGCCTCACAACTTTACTTCCGCCAGTACCTCGCCTCCTACTTTCCAAACTTCACAGAAGCTCTCCTGCAAACACGCAAGACTAGCACTCCTGGAAGAAAGGATATGGTGGAGACATGGCTTAGCCACAGCCTCTCAGAGTGAAAGTTTCATTCAAGAAGACAGTTATTTGTTGTAAGTGTATAGTGGAACTGTTGGCAGTGGTAGATGCAAATATTTCTTAATTTGAATTATCTGACAAAGAAGATGAGGTTGATATAGCTGTCAGACCAGAAACACTTGCAGTTGATAAGTCGTCATCAGTTTCAGAAAAGGGAAAGAGATCGTGAAATAATAAGTTTTCAAGCTTGATGTCGCCCAAGATCTTATTTTCTATTGAATGGGAAACTACGAGCAATGGTTAGTCTTGAGCACTGATGATGATGACGATGACGTTGTTGCTGTGGTCTTCAGTCCGCAGACTGGTTTGATGCAGCTCTCCACGCTACCCTGTCCTGTGCAAATCTCTTCATCTGAGAATACGTTCGGCAACCTACATCCTTTTGAATCTGCTTACTGTATTCGTCCCTCGGTCTCCCTCTACGATTTTTACCCCACACACTTCCTTCTAATGCTAAGTTTACAATTCCTTGATGTCTCAGAATGTGTCCAATCAGTCTATCCCTTCTCTTAGTCAGGATATGCCAGAAACTCCTTTTCTCCCCAATTCGGTTAAGCACCTTCTCATTAGTTACGTGATCTACCCATTTAACATTCATCATTCGTCTGCAGTACCACATTTCAAAAGCTTGTATCATATCGTCCACGTTTCATCCTTAGCCAGTCTGCACTTCCTGTCACTCTCATGTTTCAGACGTTTGTACTCCTTCTTGCCTGCTTCACTTGATGAAGTTTTATATTTTCTCCTCTCATCAATTAAGTTCAGTATATCCTGTGTTATCCAGGGATTTCTATTAGGCCTTGTCCTTCTGCCTATATGATCCTCTGCGGCCTTCACTACCCAATCTCTCAGAGCTACCTATTTTTCTTCTACTGTATTACTTTCCCCCGTTTCAGCCAATCTTTGCCTAATGCTCCCTCTGAAACTGTCAACCACCTCTGGTTCCTTCAATTTCTCCAGTCTCTTAAGTTGTAATCTGCAGTTCATAACCAATAGGTTATGGTCAGGGTCTATATCGGGCCCTGGATACGTCTTACAGTTTAAAACCTGATTTCTAAATCTATTCCTTACCATTATAAAATCAATCTGGTACCTTCCAGTGTCTCATGGTCTCTTCCACGTATACAGCCTTCATTCACGATGACTAAACCAAGCGTTCGTGATCAGTAAATTGTGCTCTCCACATAATTCTACCAAGTGATCTCCTCTTTCATTCCTTTTTCCAAGTCCATATTCACCTGCCACATTTTTTTCTCTTCCCTTTCCTACTACCGAGTTATAGTAACACAGCAGCATCAAGTATTCGTCTTCCTTAACTTTCTGAATGATTTCTACATCTACATGGGATATTCTGAAAATAACACTTAAGTGCCTGGCAGAGGGTTCATCAAACCATCGTTATACTATTTTATCTCCCATTCCATTCTCGAATAGCACGTGGGAAGAAAGAACACCTGAATCTCTCCGTTCGAGCTCTGATTTCTCGTATTTTATTCTGATGATCATTTCTACCTATGTAAGTGGCAGTCAACAATATATATTCGCATTCGGAGGAGAATGTTGGCGAGTGTAGTTTCGTAAGTAGACCACGCCGCAGCGATAAGCGCCGTTGTTGTAATGATTCCCATCCCAGATCCTGCATCATTTCCGTAACGCTGTCTCCCCTGTATCGTGACAATACGAAACGAGCTGGCCTTGTTTGGACTCTTTCGATGTCCTCCGTCAAACCCACCTTTAAGGATCCCACACTGGGCTGCAATACTCCAAAAAAGGACGGACAAGCGTAGTGTATGCAGTCTGTTTAGAAGTTCTGTTGCATATTTTAAGGGTTCTGCCAATAAAACGCAGTCTCTGGTTCGCCTTTCCCACGATATTATCTACGTGTTCTTTCCAATTTAAGTCTGAAGTAATTGTAATTCCTAAGTATTTTGTGGAGTTTACGGCCTTCACATTCGATTGGTTTGTCTTGTAATCAAAGTTTAGCAGATTTCTTTTCTTACTCATGTGGACAACTTCACAATTCTCATTAATTGGCAATTTTTGTAGTGTTATTCAGATCGTTCAGCAGTTGGCTGTAATCTTCAGATGATTGTACTAGACGTTAGATGACGGCGTCATCTGCAAACAACCTAAGAGAGCTACTTAGATTTTCCCCTAAATTGTTTATATAAATAAGGAACAGGAGAGGACCAATAACACTACCCTGTTTGAACGCCCGATACCACCTCTGATTTAGTCGATGCCTTACCATCGATTACTACGAACTGTGTCCTCTCTGACAGGAAATCCCCTATCCAGTCGCAAATTTGGAGCGATATACCAATATCCACGCAATTTGACTAAAAACCGTTTGTGAGGTACGGTGTCAAAAGCCTTCTGGAAATCAAGAAATACGGAATCAATTTGCGAAGCCTTGTCGATAGCACCCATCACTTCGTGTGAGTAAAGACCTAGTTGTGTTTCGCATGAACGGTACTTTCTAAATCTGTGGTGACCTTGGGCCATTCTGTTCGAGACAATTCAAAATATTTGAATGCAGGATATGTTCCAATATTTTCACAATATTTGATAAGAATCTCTTTCAATCCGTCTGCATAACTTTACATTTTTCAATGCTAGACTTATGAGTCTCGATGGGGTTTCCGCGATCGTCATATGAATCAAATTCTTGAACATCCGTCTCCAGATCGCTTTTATGTTCTAGAAAATGACCGGTTTCGGGACAGCTGTCCATCCTCAGATAAATTCTATGAAGTTACAGACTAACTGACTGTAGATCTGGAGACGGATGATCAAGAATTTCTTTTTTTTCCATTTTTCTACATAAAGCTCTAGCTGACTTTCCTCATGCTAAACAGATTTTTTTTTGTATGTCATCCTGCACACTGCCACAGTCATTGGACGACGACACCTTTCCGTTCACCAAAGCATCATCAACAGACATCTTCACATGGCTATTTCCTCTGTCCATCAGGCAATTTACTTATAATAGAAAATAACAACCATCCTATTGTGACATTACAGAAACATGGGGAAGTTGATTGTTCCCATGTGAAAGGAGGGTTTTGCCAGGCTATTGGGTTCCCTAGTCAGCCGGCTACCACTTTGTAGCTAGTGAATGGGATACAGCAGGTAGTCAGGGTTTCCCTAATGTGCTCGGAACCGGAAACCACGCTCTTGGCTGAGCGAGGGAGGCTCTTACAGATTCCAACCGAAATACAGTATAGCCACTCACATTATTCTAAAAATCCATATAAAATCAGGGAATGGTCATACGGCAAATACAATTATATGAATGGATTCAGGAGACTTGGGAGAATCAAACTCAGTAATTACAATTTCAATATCCCTTACAGATAAAAAGCCGACAATTTATTACTATAATAATTCCATTCAAAGACTTTGTATTTACAATTATTGATACATAGTATTTATCAGTAATAGTTTCAGAAGCAAATGGGTAGCATTGCACCACGCTACCTATCTTAAAAGATGCATTACGTTATTTCCGTATTCTTTCAATAAACTTTATTTTACTATCTTTTTCTGCTTTGCGTTGGGGTAGTAATATTTTTGTGTCAGAGCATAGATTCCATCACAGAAACACAAAACATGAACCCAGCAACGCGCATTACATTTACATATGTATTTTATTATATTTAATATTATTCTTAGTAAGGTTCGTTTTATGTTCTAGACTGCCACTTAAATATTTGATAGCCGACTAAAAGTAGTAGGTATGCAACAGATAATTTATATATAAACAATTATACGTATTTATGGACAATAAATAAATATGGCAATGGGTAGAAAGGCGTTTTTGAAAAAGAGAAATTTGTTAACATCGAATATTGATTTAAGGGTAAGGAAGTCTTTTCTGAAGGCATTTGTGTGGAGTGTTGCCTTGTACGGGAGTGAAACATGGACGATAAGCAGTGTGGATAGAAAGAGGATAGAGGCTTTTGAAATGTGGTGCTACAGAAGAATGCTGAAGATTAGGTGGGTGGATCGCGTAACTAATGAGGAGGTACTGAACCGAATTGGGGAGAAAAGAAATTTCTGGCATACCTTGACTAAAAGAAGGGATAGATTGGTAGGACACATTCTTAGACATCAAGGAATTGTGAATTTAGCGTTGGAGGGAAGTGTGTGGGGTAAAAATCGCAGAGGGAGACAAAGAGACGCGTATAGTAAGCAGATTCAAGTGGATGTGGGTTGCCGTTCTTATGAGGAGATGAAAAGGCTTGCTCAGGATAGAGTAGGGTGGAGAGCTGCATCAAAACAGTCTCTGGACTGAAGACCACAACAACAACAACAAATAAATATATTTGCGTAAAAAGCTATGATAAATTAAATATTAATTGTGTAACTATATTTCGACGGCGGCAGTATATCTGAACAGTGAGCCTCCACGCTTAATGGCTATTTGAGCAAAGAGCTTCAGTCTTAACCGTTTTTTAGTGTTGTTAAATATATATATATTTGTTTGTTAAAAGTAAATAACATTTGTAGGGAGGTGGTCAAAGCATTTCATTCTGTGATATTCAAATGTATAATATTTTGGAAGGGAAATTGTATTTTAAAGATGAGGCGTTAGGATGCGCGGAAGGATACACCTTTGGGAGCAGGGAGAGCACGCTTTTCGAACGCTTGGGAGGGGACTCGTAGCTTGGACGTGGTGGTGAAAGGTTGTGATTCTGGTCGGTATGAAGCTGCGTTACGACTGCAGAACATAGTCTCTATTTGAAAAGTGGTTAACTATGGACGGTAGTAGGGCTGTGGAACTATGATAATTCAGCAATCGTGTACTTGTTTGATGACAAACTGTGTTTTATAACAAATACTGTAATCGCGGATTAATTTGGAACTGCAGTGTTCCATCGACTACACTAAATTACGAGTGATAATCTGGGAAATTTTACTCTCGCTTGCGTGTGATACTTATAGTGCCTCTCATGAAGAATAGTTAGGGAAATATTCAGTTATTTACCGATATATAAAGTAGGAACACCTCCGCATTTTCATGTCCAAAATGGGGTCTTTATTTATAAACAATTACTTCGTGAGTGAATCACTCCTTTATCTTAGAATCCATTTTGTTGCTCATTTGTTTGTTTAAATATATTTTCACAACATCATATGATGATTGATAAACTGGCTAAACTACAGATTAATTATTGATCTCGTTCAAACAGATTGCGTAGCTGTTTAGGGCATAGGAGCTGAAATACGTAAGTCACCCCTACGAACAAATGAGCCATAAAGTAGTTTGGAAAGTAGGAGGCGAGGTACTGGCAGAAGTAAAGTTGTGAGGCGGCATCGTGAGTCGTGTCGGGGTAGCACAGTCGGTAGTGCGCTTGCCCGCGAAAGGCAAAGGTCCCAGGTTCGAGTCCCGGTTCCGGCACGCAATTTTAATCTGCCAGGAAGTTTCGAGCCATAAACTGTTTACTACCCTGAGTTACGTATTGCCCAAGTCTTATCGGTGAGTACTGATAGGAAGGTCGCACTATCACACTTTCGTGGGGCGCTCCTGACGATACCCTTGTCTCTGATGTTCAATGCGTCAGTCAGTTGCCTTTCACCTACCGGCAGTCGTAAGGAAATTCCTGCGGGAATTCAGTGCGAAGGCACCACTGTGATAACAGCTGAGACCGGCTAACGCAGAGAGGTAGAGAACTGCAGAATTATGCAAGCCAACCGTGCGTCTAATTCTGTGCGCTGTTGGTACCGTTCTCTCTGATGAAATCCAAGCCGCGAAAATTAGACCATCGAGCAACATCGCAGTGCTCTCGCGTCAGCAGTTTGGAAAGGAGTTTTTTTTCTTTTTTAATACTCAACTAATGCATTTATATGATTATGAATCTTCAGCTAATTTTAATTATGCCGCTGAGTAGTATTTGTGTACTATACGGAGATAATTCATCTACATCTACAACATCTACAATCATACTCCGCAAGCCACCGGACGAGATGTACGTAGGAGGGAGCAATATACTGCTAGACTCTTCGGTAAAGGTATGATCTCGAAACTTCGACAAAAGCCCGTACCGAGCGACAGAGCGTCTCTCCTGCAGAGTCTTCCACTGGAGTTTATCGATCATCTCCGTAACGCTTCCTCGATTACCAAATGATCCTGTAACGAAGCGCGCTGCTCTCCGTTGGATCTTCTCCACTACCTCTATGAATCCCACCTGGTACGGATACCACACCGGTGAGCAGTATTCAAGCTGTGGGCGAACAAGTGTACTGTAACCTACTTCCTTTGTTTTCGGACTGCATTTCCTTAGAACTCTCCCAATGAATCCAAGTCTGGCATCTGCTTTACCGACGATTCATTTTATATGGTCGTTCCATTTTAAATCACTTCTGATGACTACTCCCAGATAATTTATGCAATTAACTGCTTCCAGTTGCTGCCCTGCTATAGTGTAGCTAAATGATAAAGGATCTTTCTTTCTATGTATTCGCAGCACATTACATTTGTCTACATTGAGATTTAATTGCCATTCCCTGCACCATGCGTCAATTCGATGCAGATCCTCCTGTTGGAAATCACCGAAGGAATAGACGTCACTTTTATTATGCGTTCGTCCTCAGGAACGAGTGGTCCACGAGATGCCTTAAAACAATTTACGACTTCAAAGCAGCTAAATTTACATAAAATCACCACGGCACATAATTCTTCTTTGGTTTTGGCATCCTTTCTCCGCAGTTGCAGTTATACAATTTGTGTAAATTAGGTAACCGTCTTACGCAACTGTAAATTAGTCGAATTTAAACCACACGGGTTTCGCTTTATTCTAAAGCATCTTCAGTGGTCAACTGTACAGGAGATGTTTTGTTTTACATTATTTGTTTGATTAAATTCGATCGATAACAGTTCTCATTCAATAGGATAAACGGACTACTAACATTACTCACGTATTTTTATGTTGTCCTCTTCATGTGTCTTTTGTAGCACATTTCCACTTGCTATCACCGTTAATAATTACAATATTTATATTTTTACTTTCTCATAAAAGTTTCTGAAAAATCGTCATTTCTATGGCTTGGTTGGCTTTGTATGTCGTTTGTTTTGGTTTCCTCTCTCTCTCTCTCTCTCTCTCTCTGTGTGTGTGTGTGTGTGTGTGTGTGTGGGTGTGTGTGTGTGGGTGTGTGTGTGTTATTTGCTGACCAGTTCTTTGGTTCTCACTGTGAGATGTGTTTCTGTTTCGTTTCTGTCAAAACAGTTGTCTGCTAGCAATTTTGTGTGTGATGTTCTGTGTTGTGGGTGTATTTATAAATACGATTTTACTTTTACTAGCGAAGTTCTGTGTATTTGTGTGTGTGTGTGAGAGAGAGAGAGAGAGAGATTCTGATTTTCTGTAGGTGTGTGTGTGTGTGTGTGGGTAGGGTTTTGTTGTTGTTGTTGTTTTATGTGGTGGGTCTGAGGGAGGGGGAGGTTTGTCTACTATGTGTTCTATTAGTTTAAATAATGTTTGGATGCTGAGGTTTACTTGATCATGTAATATGTGTTTCTTTTGTATTAATGCTTTTAGAATTTGTAAATTCTCGTGGAGGGTCAGGAGATGTTTCTTATTGCTAAATCTGACTATTTTCATGTCGGTTTCTATGGTGGTGGGATAGTGTTTTTTCTTGCTTAAGGGGCTCTGCAGATGTTGAGTGGCTGTTGCCTTATTTCCACGATCGTTTGTGTTCTTTATATCGTGTTTCAAATGTCCTGCTGGTCTATTCTAAGTATAGAGCATCACAACTGTTACATTGGAGCTGGTAAATACCAGATTTTTAGTAGACCATCACGGTTCGCATGGTGGGGAATACATTTTACCCAATTACTTGTCATTCCAGTCTCCGTTACACTCCCGATCAGAAAAATGAAACACTAACGTCTTATCTGCGGCCGTAGAAAGCCACATTAATTCTACCTTAGGGCATTTCAGTCGGAATCTACGTCGGTAACACCAGAATAGCAATACGACCTGTGTAAAAGACCTGTTCTTTACACACGCTCTTTCTGTCCACGGCTGCAGCAGCAGTGTGTTTTGACAAATCGTGCAATAAGGAACGTCGCAATTTTCTAAAATTATTTAGCTGATAATCTGACGCTATCCACGTGGTTAATTCTTCTATCCTCTCCTATCCTGTCCTTCTCTTCCTCCCAACCTCTCTCTCTCCTCCCTACCTCCCGACCTCAATTCATTTCCCTCCCCCTCCACCATCTAGCAAAACTCACATATCTATACTCACTGCCCTCTAAAACTTTGCAAACACCATACTGCGTATTACAACGGAGGAAGACGGAAGCGATCTACGTGAGTTATTGGTTAGAATACGGAATAGCACCCTCAAATAACGGTTAATAATAACATTTACAGTATTGTACACTTAATTATCTCTATATAAATGAATGTTTGTCTGTATGTCCTCTACGTGTTGCAATGAAACTTTGGTGAACTGTTCACCGTACGTCTACGAAGGTTCCTGACCCAAAATTATAAGACCACGACACACAGCTCAGAAGATATGACGTCATAAATAATGCCAGGCCACCGCGTGAGAATACCCAGGTTCATGTGTGAACTATTGGAAAATGGGAGTAGTTAGGGATCTGCAACAAAGTTTGCATGTAATTTCGGACGTTTATGAAGCGTTTTGTAACTGAATGATGAAACGAAAACAAATCTCCCGCTCACGAGTTTCGCTGTAGATGCCGTAAAACTGTCGCATCAGGAATGACATTGTATCAAATAAAGTTAGCATTACAGAATTGCAGGCTAATGTTTATTTATGTCTGCAAGTCTCCCTTAATTCTCTTGCCTGAAAAATTAAGCAATGTGTTTTCTTAATCTCTATGTATATAATAGCGAAAGGAAACTCACTCACTCACTGACTAAACAGGAAATGTGGAAAACTACTGCACGTATGAAGCTGAAATTTGGCAGAAATGTAGTTTATAGGTAGAAAACGTCAGCTAAGAAAGTATTTTGTGATAGGTGCATGGCGGAGCATACTTCTCCTACAGATTCAAGATATCTAGTTTCATTCCGATTTTCACGAAATTTCGTACGCTTGACCTTCAAAACTAGAGGAAGGTCACCGTCTACCTTAAGTTTCATATGGTGCATGGGGGAGGGTACGTTGCAACATAAAATACCTTGGTCGCGCCATAGCTAGAGAACGGCTCGACCGATTCCACAGATCTTTTTTCTGTTGTTTTCGTTATTCTTAAAACAAGGGTTGTATAAAATAAAAGTGGAATATTTGAGAACACAAAGTTCGTTTTTCAATGTGATTGTGTATTTCTATTGCATAGAAATCTATAGTATTGTTTCGATATTGATCAAATTTGGGACACTCTACCCTAAAAACAAGAGGAATGTCACTGTCTGTATAAAATTTCGTTCGGCGGATGGTGGAGGGTACTTAACTTACGGAATTTTACGAAATGCATAGTTTTGCTCCAATCTTTATGAAATTTTGTACACATGACCTTTGAATCAAATGGAAGATCACTGGGTACGTTAATATTTGTATGGTACATGCCAGAGGATACCTTGCAGAAAACTTTGCCGAGAGAGGGAAAGGTGGTAACGAAAAGAGAGTTGGAAGAAAAAGAGGTGGATGTAGATAGAGGGGGGGAGGAAGGGGGGCGTGGACTACGAGACTGTAGGATAAATAAACAGCCGAGCAACGCCGGGCTTACAGCTATTTGTCTATAACTAGTAGGAGGGTAGTATATGTATTAATGTTCCTTTGCCATTCACCGCGTTATAGAAGCACTCTCTAGGAAAAAATAGTACCATGAGCTAACTTTCCTGGTAATTGGTAAAATCGGGCGAGAATAGGCTTTACTCCTCGTCTGGGCCCGTCCACACAGATATTGGATTGATGACTGGCGACTGGAAACATGTTCCCAGGTCTGAAGAGTCTCACTTGAAATTGTGTCGAGCAGATGGATATTCATGGGTATGGAGACAACGTCATGAATCCATGGACCCTGCAAGTCAGAAGGCGACTGTCGAAGCTGCTCGAGGCTCTGTAACGGCGTGGGACACATGTGGTTGGAGCGGTATGGGACCCCTCATGCGTCTACGTACCACACTCACGGGCGACAGGTACGTACGCATCCTGTCTGCTCATCTGCATCCATTGTGCATGCCGGGGGACTTCGGTAATTCTAGCCTGACTAAAACTCTGAAATTAATGGCATCGTTGATCGGAACCACTCCCGTACTAATGTGAACGAACGAAAGAAATATTCCTATCAACGATGCCATTAATTTCAGAGTTTTAGTCAGGCTGTTGTTGTTGTGGTCTTCAGTCCGGAGACTGGTTTGATGCAGCTCTCCACGATAACCTATCCTGAGCAAGCCTCTTCATCTCCACATAAGAACGGCAACCTACATCTGTCTGAATCTGCTTAATGTATCCATCTCTTGGTCTTCCTCTGCTGTTTTTACCCCACACACTTCCCTCCAACGCTAAATTCACAATTCCTTGATGTCTAAGAATGTGTCCGACCAATCTATCCCTTCTTTCAGTCAAGGTATGCCAGAAATTTCTTTTCTCCCCAATTCGGTTCAGTACCTCCGCATTAGTTACGCGATCCACCCACCTAATCTTCAGCATTATTCTGTAGCACCATATTTCAAAAGCCTCAATCCTCTTCCTGTCCGCACTGTTTATCGTCCATGTCTCACTCCCATACAAGGCAACACTTCATACAAATGCCTTCAGAAAGGACTTCCTTAGGCTTAAATCAATATTCGATGTTAACAAATTTCTCTTTTTCAAGAATGCTTTTCTACCCATTGCCATTCTGCATTTTACATCCTCTGTACTGCGTCCATCATTTGTTATTTTACTGCCCAAGTAACAAAATTCATCTACCTCCTTTATTGCTTCGTTACCCAGTCTAATTCCTTCAGCATCACCTGATTTTCTTACACTGCACTCCATTACCCTAGTTTTACTCTTGTTAATCTTCATATTATATGCACCTTTCAACACACTGTCCATTCCGTTTAACTGCTCTTCCAGGTCCTTTGCTGTCTCTGACAGAATTACTATGTCGTCGGCAAAACGGAAAGTTTTTAATTCTTCACCCTGAACTTTAATCCCTTCTCCAAATTTCTCCTTGCTTTCCTTTATAGCTTGCTCAATGTACAAATTGAATAACATTGGAGAAAGGCTACAACCCTGTCTTACTCCATTCCCAACCACTGCATCCCTTTCATGCCCTTCAACTCTGACAACCGCTGTCTGGTTTTTGTTTAGTCAGACTAAAGCGCAGATATTCATTCCTAAAACCCCATCTTGTGACGGCACTTAGGAACGTATCTCCGGTATGAGAACTTTTTCCTATGTCCTTTTCCCCACGTTAGTGCGCGTCACCTGTGGCCCCGCTACTCGACCGCGCGCATGCGTAAAGTGGTCCACAGGGCAGAGACGCCGTGGCGCCCGCTAGTTACCTGGTTCCCCACAGCGAGAAGTGCCGGCCAGACCACGACAACAACAAACAACATTACCCGCGCTGCTCTCAGCCAATGGCGGGGCTGCGTTCTCTGTGACGTGGCCCCGGTCTCCGTCCTAACTTCATCCGGCCGTTCCCAACTACAGGTACCGTGGCTGTCAATGTGCCCAGTTAGTTTCTCTTGATGCGCCTTTAAGAGGGACAATAAGAAAGACCTTGCACCTAGTACTCACTGGCGAAACTAACATACAAACAATTCTTTAAGAAAATATATGGCTTTTGTTCTTCATGGTGTACAAACTGTAAGACTTGGTCACACCGTTCTAATATGTATAGTTTCAAGATGATCCCCTTTCAGTAATTCCTTTAAAATAGACTGTATCGTAGTAAATGATGTTTCAAAGAACTACTATATATATATATATATATGTGTGTGTGTGTGTGTGTGTATGTCTCTTCGGTGTACATTATTGATAGATCTGAAGCATTGAATTAAAATTTGTAGTGCGGCCGGGAATCGAACACGGACCTCCGTGCTCACTAGGCAGACGTCTTAACCGTTTTTTTTATTAGCGTATAAAGTAAAATAAAACAAAGTAAAACGGAATACCACCGCCAAAAGCACTGGCTGCAACCAGGATTTTTTTTTTTTTTTTTTTTTTTTTTTTTTTTTTTTTTTTTTTTTTTTTTTTACATAGAAAGAAAGTAGAAAGAAATAAATTTTTTCGGTTTTTTTTTTTTTTTTTTTTTTTTTTCACTGGTCGCCTCGACCCGTTTTCAAATTTATCTTTATTGAAACAAACTAGGGGAAAAGGAAAAAGGAGAAAGAATACAATATAATCAAAACGAAGGAGCCCTTCAAGCATAAACAAAAGATTATCTGTGACTTCTTTGTAATGAAAGTAATGACTCCGTCGGACCTGCACATCCTCACAATACTGGCGATCGCTGTGATTGACCGTTAGACCACCACACCACTAACGATTAAGGCGCCTTGGAATAGTCTATGTACGATTTCCCTCCACAACACAAACTTAAATTCAGCTTCTATGTTCCAAAGATAATTGCCACTACTGCCAAGGCTCTCCATGCAGCGGAATAGCACCTCAGCAATGGACATGGTGGAACGAGCCTGTTACGGTGATATAAATATCAATTAATACAATGAAAGAGACAATTATCTTTGGAACAAAGAAGCTGAATTAAAGTTTGTGTTGTGGAGGGAAATCGTACATAGACTATTCCGAGGCGCGTTAATCGTTAGTGGTGTGGTAGTCTAACGGTTAAGACGTCTGCCTAGTAAGTATGGAGGTCCTGGTTTCGATTCCCGGCCGCACTACAAATTTTAATTCAATGCTTCAGATCTATCAATAATCTCTTTGACATATTTGAGACGTAAATCCGTCTCAGAGATTGTTTCATTGTATTAATTGATCTTCGGTGTACGTTTATCACGTCTGAACCACAAGACATAAAGAGCTAAAAATTTGTACAGTTACCAATGTCTACCCGGGGAAGGCTTTAGGCACGGTTTTATAGCGAACGGATAGCTATTTATCTATATATATATATATATATATATATATATATATATATATATATATATATATTAATGTGAATATCTGTTCGGTGTACGCTTAACACGTTCGAACGACAAGACGCAGAGCCTTAAATATTTGTACAGTTGTGCTAATTTATACCTCAGGAAGGTTTTAGGCACGCTTTTATAGCGGTCTGATAGATATTTAGTAATTTGAAGAATATAACGCGAAATGGGGAACAATAATTACTCTTTGAAAATTATATTTACTCTTTGAAAATGGTTTTATTGGTTGCATTGTTGCTTGAGGGTTGATAATGATATATTGGGATGGAAAGTTATCGGTATATATAAAATTCTACGTGTGTATGTGTGTGTTAATGTTTCGCTCTGCAGCTAAAACTACAGAACGCAAACGAATGGTCTGTGTGTAATTGTTGTCAGAAGTCTCCCGTTGTACACCATAGCAGTTCCATGCCGACAGCTATAAGGGGGTGGAAGATATGGTGGTTGAAATTCATCAAATTATAAAAAAATTTGGACTGAAGGCCAGCGATGACGTCTGCGTACAGCGAAACGTGATGCCACAGACCATATCTTTGGTCTAAGCGTGCTACAATGTCTTCAGCATTTTCTCTGCAAGGATAAGCATACGAATAAGGAAATATAAGAATAAATAAATAAAGCACTAAAAAACATATTTCTTTTAATACATCTCTTTAAAAAAATCGATTTGACGTTTCGCGCATTACATCAAGTGATCCATCACTGATATTATTACAATAATTATTGTTTAATTTCGTGACTGGATTATTCAACACGAGTGCATTTTTACCTGTGATTTCTTATATGTTCTCTGATAAATGTGACACGTTTTTAGAAAAAAAGGAGATGGACAGATAGAGAGTGGATAGGAAAAGTACTAACTCAAGGCTCGAATAAATAAATAAATACCCGGGCAACGCCGAGTTTACAGCTAGTATATATATATATATATATATATATATATATATATATATATATATATAAGAAAGTCGCGTTAGTTACACTATTTATAAGTAAAGAACGTCTGAACCAATTTGTCTCAAAATTGGTGGGTAGGTAGCTTAGAAGCAGGAGACGGACATAGGATACTTTTTGTCTCGGTTGACTGCGTATTATATCAGAATTGGAGAAAAACTGACAGTACGCTTGCAGCTGGGATCATTTTCTCGATTCTCCAACAATCAGATTATTCATTCGCAACTATCCTAGCGACCAAATACGCTGCAACAAAACGAAAAAATACGCCAAGGAGGTTAGAAGAAAGGGAGATGTCGTTATGCACACAAGGTTAAAACTGTCAGACAGGTTTAACATGAAACGTTGTTCCTTTGCAAGCCCCTCCGTATTATTCTTACCTCCATGATGTTATCGGTGGTGATCATGTCTTTGGAGCATTGCAACGATAGAATTGATGTTGTTTCGTGGTATTTTCGAGTGGCACAAACAAATTAAGTACAGATCGTGGTTTATTTTTTAGAACAATGCCTCCATTGCGTCGGCGTACGTGCAACGCAATCTTACTACGTGATCGTAGTCAATGAGACCGACGAAGATCGTACACAGCGCATGCAGGTAAATCGAAAAGAAATTCTCAAGCGCGATCCATCATGACTCTGAGACAAAGGGTACAGTCGAGTTCGACTCCCTCAGTTGCAGTTTACGCACGGAATAATTTGGGTCGTCGACAAAGCAGACGGCCACGCGTGGCGATTATAACTGAACGTTTGGGGTACAGATACTATCCAGCATTCGATTACGCAGGGGATGCATCAGTTGACTTCGAAACAAACTGTCGCCATCTAAAATTTCATTGGCTATCTCAAGCTTTGCCACGATTGGTCGGCTTCATTCCCACGATGCAACAGCTGTTGCCAACATAGCTATACCACACAAGTGTCGCTGATTGTAAAATTTTGCCGGTATGTAGCAATGTTGTTAATCGTGTTTCAGTTAGATTACTAATAAGACAAGAAATGAACGCAACAGAAACACTTTCTAAACGTTGTATTGCCATCCCACTTATTTCATTTCAATTAATTGTTTCGTTTCATATGGAAATTCTATCATTAAAGTATGATCATGCTACAATTACTTTGTATCTAATTCAAAAACTCGTAAGACGATATACATGTGTTACAAGAAACACTTCTATACTGCTCGCTGCCAGAGCGGTCTAAGGCGTCTCGCTGCGGAGCGCGCGGTTGCTCGCCGTCGGGGATTCGAGTCCTCCCTGGGGCATGGGTGTGTGTGTGTGTTTGTCCTTAGGTTAGTTTACCTACGTTTAAGTAGTTTGTAAGCTACGGACTGATGACCACGCAGTTCCGTCCGATAGATTTACAAACCTTTGAACTGCTAGCTGCGAGAAAAATATGTTAAGCTGTGCTGCAAACACATGCGGTTTGAAGAATGAAACTTTCACTCTGCAGCGGAGTGTGCGCTGATATGAAACTTCCTGGCAGATTAAAATTGTGTGCCGGAACCGGGACTCGAACCTGGGACCTTTGCCTTTCGCGGGCAAGCGCAATACCGACTGTGCTATCCCGACACGACTCACGATGCCGCCTCCCACAACTTTACTTCCGCCAGTACCTCGCCTCCTACTTTCCAAACTTCACAGAAGCTCTCCTGCAAACACGCAAGACTAGCACTCCCGGAAGAAAGGATAGGGTGATGACATGGCTTAGCCACAGCCTAAGGGATGTTTCCAGAATGAAACTTTCACTCTGCAACGGAGTGTGCGCTTGCCCGCGAAAGGCAAAGGTCCGAGGTTCGAGTCCCGGTTCCGGCACACAATTTTAATCTGCCAGGAAGTTTCACGTGCGGTTTTGTTTCTTTCTTTCCAGTCAAGGGGTAAGAGGGAGTGGTGTGATGGTAGGGGAAGGAGGAGATGGACAAAGGAAGGGGAAGGAAGGGATAGACGTAGGGAGAAGATACTGCCAAGCGTTGCCGGGTTTGCTAGTATTATACATTTTATTTCCAAGTAACTTTCAATTTCACATGAAACACTTTTACACATATTAATTACTCTCCACAAGGAAATTCATGAGTCCTTATTACGTTAAGTGGTTAAGTGTGATTTCCACTTGTCAGACTTGCACTATTAACTGCTTTGTTTTAGTGACGATGAATTATCACGCGCTTCAGCAACTTGAAGTATCGTACACGTTTTTGTAAGTTTCCTCTGTACTGCGACCGTCATCTGTTATTTTACTACCCAAGTTCAAATGTTGGTATAGTCTATGGGACTTAACTACGGGGTCATCAGTCCCTAAACTTACAAACTACTTATGAACTAACTAAGACTAAGGACGGCACAAATATCCATGCCCGAGTGGGGGATTCGAACCCCCGACCGTAGTGGCCGTGCAGACCGTGACTGGAGCGTCTTAGTCCCCTCGGCCACCGCGGCCGGCACTACCCAAGTAATAAAACTCATGTACCACATTCATTGTTTCGTTACCTAATCTAATTTTTTCAGCATGACCTGATTTTCGAAGACTGCATTCGATTATATTTGTTTTGCTCTTCTTAATGGTCATTTTATACGGTCTCTTCAACACACTGTCCATTCCATTCAACTGATATTTATCTATATATATTAATGTGAAAGGATATAAAATTAATATCATAATAATAATAGTAAACAGAAAGTAAATAAGAAGTTATAATATGATATTATGTATTTTTTATATATCTGATTATATATTACTATCTGCAAGTACCCGGCTTTGCCCGGGTTTAAAATAAGGTTTTCTGTAGAAGCGTACAAAAATGTTTATTTGCATGTAATAAAAAGGGACATTTATGTTAAAGCAATGTGATAAACAACATTTTGGCATTTCCATTTTGAGTATGTTGTACAAAAAGATTTTCGTCTTTGCTCATTCTGGAGCAGGCCACATACAACTGTCCACGAGAGAAGCATGGTGTCTCAAAGTCTATACCAGAAATCCCAAAATTTCATCAAGATCTGAGCAAAACTGTCGATTTTGGCGCAATTCATAAGTACTGTCCACCTTCCCTTCACCCTGCAAAATTTCATCAAGATCAGTGCGATGATATAGATTTACACAAACACACTGAAAACGCACTTTAACTTTTTCTCAATTTTTCCGGTTGTTTTTCCAAAAAATGGAACGAAACCTGTTTAAGAACTTTGCCCATCTAATTTTGTGTTCCAAATTTCATGTTATTTGGTTGTCTGGAGCTTGAGTTATAAGAGAGCAGACAGACAGGCAATAAATGCGTCTTGTCAGTATGGAGATACTCGGTAGCACAGTGGTAGAGTGGCAGACTACAATTCCGATGATAGTCCGTTCGATCCCCGCCAGGTCCTAGGATTTGTATCTGTCACTTTCCACTTCTTTCACCTGTGGCAGTATTGCTCATGTGAAATATACCGAGTAGCACTGTGGTTCGGAACCCACGTTAAACTGTAGGTCCCCCTATAACTGACTGGGTAAGTCAGTTCGAAGGTCGGAGGAAGGCAACGGCATACCACCTCCAAACAGGACCGTGCCTAGTAAAGCACTGTGGTGTTCAAACCAATCTTCGGATTGTTGACTACTTTACCTTTTACTGCTTTACATCTACAAATACCGATCGAACCTCTTTCTGCTGAATTAAATTGTTACGAAACAATGGTAGTATTTTGTTCCTGGAAATATGTTGTCACGGACGAAATAAACAAACTGTAGAAGCAATGTGCAAATTTCTACTATAGTCTCTGGAAGAGCTTGTTAACAGATTGTGGTGTACAAAGCACCAATGTACAAGCGGCGTTGCAAGTGCTTCCACAAATTAGTGTAAATCAACATACCGATCTCTCACGCAATAGATGACAGTAAGGACACACTGAACGAAGAGAACGATTGTTTACATTGATTTCTGTTTAATTCTGAATGTGCAAGTCTCACTGCACCCTTGATGCAACTATCGGACACGCCATGGTGGACGAAAATAATAATGTAAATAATAAAAAATTAATTAATAAGAGTGTCTAAAACCCTTTTAGAAAAAAAAATTAAGTAGTGGTGGGTTACGAACCACTGAACGCTACTAAAACTACAGATGAGCTGCATCTCAGCTCGAAATGACGGCAACTGGCAGAAGGGAATCACGCGATTCTGCGCGCTCTCGCGTCCTCTCGCTGTTACCCGTCGGTCTTCGGAAAGGGAGCGGACGAACTAAGAGGCGAGGGATCTGCGAACTAGAGCCGTGTATTGGGAGAGTACCGCCAACCGGGCGAGCGCCGCCATTGTAGGCCTGTTATATCTGGCAGTAGCAGCGCTATGCACGGCGCTGTGGAATTAACATTGTTGATGAAGGGAACCGGTCTGTTCATCGACGTGGTATGGCAATACGTTAAGTAAACAATGAACTTAAGTTTTTAATCGTTTCATCACATCTACAGCGAATATTAAGGAAAAATTGGTACTCTGAGATCAAGACCTTTATTTTTGAGCAATTGAGTTGTAAAATTGTTTCGTGCAAAAATTTAAACCCTGTACCAAATGCACTGCTTTCGCGATAAGTGACGTTCCTGCTTTCAAATTAGCTAAGGACTGACGTTTTTATTTCTAATATATTGATTTTTTATGAAAGTAGATGTAATTAATACATGTTGCTTTCTATTAATCTAGTGCCTAATGTTGATTGGTGTTGTGTGCTAACTTACATGTGATATTATCACGTAAAATTAACTGAGCTAACATTTTGGGAAGGTTTAAGTTTTTACACATTGTTATCGCACTGCTGGGTACTTCAGTAAAATAAACTTTTATCTTAAAATTCGAGTTTTTAAGATCTATTTAATGGGCGGTTTCATTTACCGCCCAAAATTTTGTAATATGCAGGCTAAGTATAAATACGAAATTCGTCAAATATGGCACATTATGTTAGATTTTCATATATTTATACCTTTTAAAATATCTTTTCTCTTACATATTTGTCCGTCCAACGTTGCTCGCAAGAAACTTGTATGAACAGATAAACCTAGAAGTTTACTCGATATTTCAAGACAAATGTACTTACTTCGCAAAATTTTGCATTCTCGTATGGAAATGCATCTTTTCTCCCAATGCGGTGTACCCACAATTCGCGTCTTTTCGCATCTCTTTCGCCCTGTGTGATGTGTAAAACTTGCTACCTCGAACTGTCTTAGTATAACAATTCACTGCCAACAATGCGACATTTTTCACCATATAAAAGTGGAATATGCTATGTTAAGCTCTTAATTTAATATACAATGAGTCTACACATTTGCAACACCTCTAAATGCTAAAATAACAGCTAGTTAAGTGAAATACGCCATTTACGTTGATGGAGTGCTTAGGCCTAAAATGGCGGACGTGCCCCACCCGCGCTCAACTGACCAATAGCAGCCGGCGGTTGTCGGCAAGACACATCAAAGGCTGGCGCTACTCTCCCAATACAGGGCTCTACTGCGAACTAGTTCGCGTAGTTCGCCTGTGGGAGCGCACTTCCGAACTACTTCGTTCGCGAACTGTACAAAGACTAATCCCCAGGGCACAGCGCGATACAGGGAGAACCACCAGCCACTGACGAAGCGGTAGCCACGGGCGTTTCGGCTAGCCATGTAGGTTAATTGAGTTTTAATTCTCCCGGGGTTTCGTTTTTTCTCGCGCTGCCCGCGACTGGGGCAAGAATCCGGCGGTGCTCTAACGGCGTTATCGCCTATCTAGGGCGCAAACCCTTTCGCACTTTAATTAAAAACCCTTAGAAGGCAAAAGAAGTTAAGACTCATTATTTGGGAAGCCCGCTTAAACAAGATTGCGCAGGCAATTTGCGCGTCGGTAATTAATCGTCAGTCGCTGTGTCGGGTCCGGCTCACTTTTTTTTTTTTCTTTTTTATACCCGCGAGCAAAACTTTGTTCTCTTGCGGAAGAAGGGCGATTACAATAGCGCCAACTTGAATGAAACTTTCACTCTGCAGCGGAGTGTGCGCTGATATGAAACTTCCTGGCAGATTAAAATTGTGTGCCGGAACCGGGACTCGAACCTGGGACCTTTGCCTTTCGCGGGCAAGCGCTCTACCGACTGAGCTACCCCGACACGACTCACGATGCCGCCTCACAACTTTACTTCCGCCAGTACCTCGCCTCCTACTTTCCAAACTTCACAGAAGCTCTCTTGCAAACACGCAAGACTAGCACTCCTGGAAGAAAGGATATGGTGGAGACATGGCTTAGCCACAGCCTAAGGGATGTTTCCAGAATGAAACTTTCACTCTGCAGCGGAGTGTGCGCTGATATGAAACTTCCTGGCAGATTAAAATTGTGTGCCGGAACCGGGACTCGAACCTGGGACCTTTGCCTTTCGCAGGCAAGCGCTCTACCGACTGAGCTACCCCGACACGACTCACGATGCCGCCTCACAACTTTACTTCCGTCGCGTGTTTGCAAGAGAGCTTCTGTGAAGTTTGGAAAGTAGGAGGCGAGGTACTGGCGGAAGTAAAGTTGTGAGGCGGCATCGTGAGTCGTGTCGGGGTAGCTCAGTCGGTAGAGCGCTTGCCCGCGAAAGGCAAAGGTCCCAGGTAGCGCCAACTTGTTTGCTGCTCAGAACCCGGGGGTTGAGTGAGTTTTACGTATCGCGGAAGGAGTACGGAACACACGCGCAGGCTACAAATGTTGTAATAATGTACCGTGAGGTAATTACCAATAGTCTGTGTACGAACGTCCCAGGTGCAGTCTCACAGACCGCAAGCGCCTATTCTTGGTCAGTTGTTGACGAAGAGGGGTGGGGAGCGATAATGCAGCGTTGTGTAATCGTTGCTTTCTATACCTGCTCTGCCTTCCAATGGCAGCAGCCACGTTAACGCCAGTCGAAGCAATACTATTACATCTTCTTTTGTGTTAACGGTCTCAGAGACCGTACCTGGACGTCTGCGTTATGGATTCAACACCGAGTTCTACCTCTATTCTGCGTGTTAAAGACCCTCATTTTGAGGATACTATATTGAGATGGTTTGAAGACCCTTTAGGAACTGTTGTGGAATCAGACAGTCACTGTGAGATTCAAAGTGAACGTAATTTAGACTCAGAACAGTGTGAAAGTGAAGAAGAAATTGTATTGGCACCTGTGAAAGGGAGAAAATACTCCACCTGTATCCCAGAGAAGAAGAGAAAGACGTGTCCCTGTTGCAAGAAGTCCACCTGCCTTGAAAGTCCTACCAAAGTTTGCATACAGTGCAGAGGAAACATTTGAAACAACAAAAAGTTACCAGCAAAGCAGTAGTGAAATTTTTATTCTTGTGAATTTTTTTTGATAGAGTCTTGTGTTTTTACCATTACAAGCATAGCAAACAATAAAAATATGGCACAATGTAAAATTTAAAGGCAGAGTTTTGTCTTTTCACAGTGTTAGTAAAATAATAAGTGTTAAATCCATATTCTGCATTTATATATATTTCATTAAATTAATTTTATAATATATTCCTTTTACAGAATTTATGTAGACAAAAGTAGCCTTTTGCGTATGAATCACAATCAGAAAAATTTATGATTATTTAAAAATTGCAGTCTGTCAGGTCACACATAGGGCAGAGTTTGATAGAAAAAAGACCTGGGAAGCTAAGGGTTAAGCATGTTCAGCAGAACTAAAATGAACGAAAATACTCTTTCAGGGAAAGGTTAAGAGCAAGAATAAAATCATACTGTACTGCCAATCACAGGTAACCCCTGAAAAGCTGGCAGCACCGCAAAGCACGATGCTCTACGGGTCCCCGTCCACACAGTGCTACCAGTGCTTCTCGTAACGATAAGATCTTACTCAGTTTTTGTGGTTGTATCTGAAATAGTAGGTGGAAAAAAAAAGTGATTGAATTTATTTGAAAAACTTAATTAAATCGAACTTATACGCGAGTGCGTAAATAATATCTGTGGACTTTAATTCAGGATAGGCTACGGACATAAAAAAATTCTGCCTCCCGATAGGAACGTAATAGTCAAGAAAATATTAATCATTGCTAAAAAGGTTTTCTTCATTAAGAAACATTAAATCAAATAACTTTAACTTGTTCAAAAATAGGAATGATTTTACATATTGACTTTGCCAGAAATATCAAACTGCGATTTGTGAAATGAACTATAGAAAACTGCTTATTTAAAATATATCTTGTGACTTTGACAGTGTTTTGTAAATCTTTGCTTAAGGTGAAATATAGGACGAATATTAATTTAAAATTTTGTATCGACCACATCAATCGTAGTTAGCACCTGACCTTTTCATTGATACTTGAAGAACTTTTAAAAATAACATCTTTGAATTATATGTGAATCAAAGTGACTAAAAATAATTAAAATGTTATGACTTTTTATAGGTAAAAACTACTGAATGTTTATGTGACGTGCTTCGTTAAATAGAACTACCGGGAAAGAAAAGATTATATCACAAAAAGAATTAATAATTTTTAGAACAAGCCCCTGATATTATAGAGTCCATGTTTATCAGTTAAAATATAATCCATAAACTGTGTTAGGCTACGGAAAGTTAAACCAGAGGCATCCGTAACTGAATATATGAAATATTATCAGGTGTACCAACTTAAATAACCAACGTATGCCTCAAATAAAAATTTTACGTGCCTACTGAATCTTTACGTGAAGACGACGAAAGCTTGCACTATCGCAGACGTCGCTTCTATCATACCGAATCACTACAACAAACCAAATAAATTTCCACCAACCAAAATATCAATTAAAAAGGACGTCACAGAGTCAATATTCAGCTGAACTCCTCTTGCGCCAACGTAAACATATCTGACACGCAAATCGCTGGAAATTCCTTAAAGTTTTTGTGTGTGAATAATTACATTTTTCATTGTAAACCAAAATGGGAAACATACGTAAAACATCATGCGGTGTTGTATCACTTCCTACCGAACATTAATTATGGTACGAAAACAGTAATTTTTAAAATATGTTACAAGTAATCAAAATTAAAATGTTTGTATAGCTTATGGGATTTAACTACGGGGTCATTAGTCCCTAAACTTACAATCTAGCTAATACTAAGGACGGCACAAATATCCATGCCCCAGGGGGATTCGAACCCCCGATCGTAGTGGCCGTGCAGACCGTGACTGGCGCGCCTCAGTCCCCTCGGTCACCGCGGCTGGCTACAAGTAATCGATACATATTATTAAAACTTACACCTGCTACTCTAGATTTCTCAAATTAAAATAAAAAAGAAAGAGATGCTCTGGAGGGATGCTATCTAATATAGAAAGCAGAGTGTCCGTATATTCGTACTTGTTGCATACAAATCTACAGTTTTGTTCCAATCTTTATGAAATTTTGTACACGTAAGCTTCAATCCATGAGGACGTTCGCCGTAAGTGTAAGAATCACATACGATATATAGTTCACGAGATATGACCTCATAAACAATGAGATGCGCGAAAAACTGCTGCATTTTGCGACAATTCTGCTCATTTTTTCCTAAACCATTGGATCGATTTCAACCAAATTTGGTACACACATTCCTTACCGTGAGGTAACAATTGCTGCATGGTTAAGAATCACATACAGCACGTAGTTCAAAAGATATTACATCATAACCAATAGAAATTGCAAAAAATGCCATATAATGCGGCGAGACTTTCGAAACACACTGTATGAGAATGACAGTACTTAGCGACTTGCAACAAACTATAAACAGAATTTCAAACCTTTATTAAAGTTTTTCTCGTTGGCAACCATAGTAAAACGATGAAAGGAAAAAAGTTTCTCGCTTACTACTTTTCCGCTGTTTATGGAGTAAAACTACGGCTCTCGGTATGACGTGACAATTTATAATTTGAACACTACAAATTGTAGCGACAGGAAATTTTACACACAGTATACACATATGTAGTTGAATGTACCCTCTGAATTTTATCTCTGTACGACACGTAGTTCATGAGATACGAGCACATGAACAGTAACGTTCATGGAAAACTGCCCCATCACGCATTAAGTTTTAATCTATTACTTCTGTAGTACTTATTGTATTCCCGAGAGATTTTACAGACATACAGACCTTATACAGATGAATGTATACCTGAAAGATGACAGGAATAAGTAAATAAATAAATCTCCGGGCAACGCCGGGTTTTCAGCTAGTATGTTCTAAAGTTCTTTTGGTATCACGCTTCGATTTCTTGCTACAGGACACAGTTTTAAAAGCCTACACTTCTGTTTTAATATAACCATGTAACTGATATCAGTGATAGTGCTCGATGTTTGCATAGCTATAAGTGAAACTAGACAGGAAATGTTAATTTCTAAAATTTCATTCAGTAACGGAGTGTGCCGAAAGTCTAAAAAGTTTTAATTTCACAGTTTGCGCCCAAGTTTTGCTGCGGCATTTAGATTTTTGTAGTTGCTTTTACAAATGAATCACTTTCTGATACAGTTCTAATATTTACAAAGAGATTTTGTAATTTTAAAACGGCGACGAAGAACGAACGAAGAAAGAAATAGTTTCGAGACGAGCAGACGACAAATACAGAATGAAACGTTGGCGCCAATGTGTGTACGACGTACCCACATTGGCCCAACGTCCTTTGATGTTTGGGCAAAATACCGACAAGCAACGGAACCGTAGCAACGTTGGCGCGAACGTTGGTTCCAACTGCGATTTCACCGATCCCCACTTACGATAAATCCCCCATATGGATCCTGTTCGATCTCATTCCTTATCCTCACCTTCTAAAGTCAGCTGCATACAGCACTTTCGAGAATGAAAAGTTGGGCGGATTCTATCTAACCAATATTATTCATTACTATCAAAGTTCTGTAGTCTGTAAACACCGAACATAATCTAGTTTGGCGGAAAGTAGGTGGCGAGGTACTGGCGGAAGTAAAGGCAAAGGTCCCAGGTTCGAGTCCCGATTCCGGCATACAATTTTAATCTGCCAGGACGTTTCATATCAGCGCACACTCCGCTGCAGAGTGAAAGTTTCATTCTGGAAACATCCCTTAGGCTGTGGCTAAGCCTTGTCTCCACCATATCCTTCCTTCCAGGAGTGCTAGTCTTGAATGTTTTTCGCAAGAGAGCTTCTGTGGAGTTTGGAAAGTAGGAGGCGAGGTACTGGCGGAAGTAAAATTGTGAGGCGGCATCGTGAGTCGTGTCGGGATAGCACAGTCGGTAGTGCGCTTGTCCGCGAAAGGCAAAGGTCCCAGGTTCGAGTCCCGGTTCCGGCACACAATTTTAATATGCCAGGAAGTTTCATATCAGCGCACACTCCGCTGCAGAGCGGAAAGTTTCATTCTGGATAATCTATCTAGACTCACTTGCCGTCCAGATTTGTCAAAAATTATTACGTAAAATCCTATGAGAAGTAATTTGTTCACGTAAATGCTACTAAAATGTAAGGCACATTTCATTTAATAATGCATATGTAAAGGCTATTGTCTAACTATAATAATCCAAGAATAAATTACCAACGATAGAAATAAAATCGCATCAAAAACTAAAAATTTACAAAACTGTACTTCTCGCGACGAATTCCATCCACAGTAAAAAGTTGTGACATCTCATAGAAAACCAGGTCGGTTATTTTACTTAATGTTCATGGAAACATATGCCATATGTTCAGCACATTGTCATGAATTCGTTATCTAATTACTTATCTACCAACGTTTATAGCGACTATATCAATGTCATACATCTTTATTTCTATAATGAAGTAATGGCTTGGCAACCGCGCAGAAACATAAATTAAAATTAAAATTGACGTACAAGTTTTCTGGATGTTGTACCGCGTCATGGTGTAGAAGGCTAATACTTAAGTAATAACCTACTTACACCATGACGCGGTACAACAGCCAGAAAACTTTTATGCCATCTGACTCTGGCCGCGGAAGCTTACGTAATTATAAAATTAAAATTATTTGTGCATATGTGAGTGTACTTGATTCGCTTACTTAATGGAATATAAATTTTTGTGTCATTATATCCATGTGCAATTGATGGATCGGGTTCGGGTTCGCCTTCCACACAAAATTTTCTGTGTGTTCTCTCCAGTGTAAGTTGTTCGTAATTGTATTTCCTAGGTATTTGGTAGAATTTTAGACCTTAAGGTTTCACTGATTTATCGCGTAATTGAAGTTCAGCGGATTTATTTTAGTGGTCATGTGTATTACATCACACTTTTCATTATGTAGTGTTAATTGCCAATTTTCGCACCATGTAGAAATTTTGTCTAAATTCAGATTGTCCCCTAAATCGTTTACAAACACAGGGAAGAGTAGGGGACCTATCACGTATCCCTGGGTAACGTCAGATATCTCTTCTGTTTTAGTGACTTACCGTCAATTATTATGAATGTTTCCTTTCTGATAGGAAATCGTGATTCCATTCGCACAATTGGGACGATATTCCATAAGCAAGCAATTTCACTGGAAGCCGCTACACCTACATCTACTCTGCATTTCACATTTAAGTGCCTGGCAGAGGATTCATCGAACTACCGTTATACTATTTATCTCCCATTCCATTCTCGAATAGCGCGCGGGAAGAAAGAACACCTGAATCTCTCTGTTCGAGCTCTGATTTCACGTGTTTTATTCTGATGATCAATTCTACGTATGTAAGTGGGAGTGAACAATATATTTTCGCATTCGGAGGAGAATGTTGGCGATTGGAGTTTCGTAAGTAGCCCACGCCGCAGCGATAAGCGCCGTTGTTGTAATGATTCCCATCCCAGATCCTGTATCATTTCCGTAAAGCTGTCTCCCCTGTATCGTGGCATTACGAAACGAGCTGCCCTTCTCTGGACTCTTTCGATGTCCTACTTCAAACCCACCTGATAAGGATCCCACACTGGGCTGCAATACTCCAAAATGGACGGACAAGCGTAGTGTATGCAGTTTCTTCTGTAGTTCTGTTGCATCTTTTAAGCGTTCTGCCAATAAAACGCAGTCTTTGGTTCGCCTTTCCCAGGACATTATCTACGTGTTCTTTCCAATTTAAGTCTGAAGTAATAGTAATTGCTAGGTATTTAGTGGAGTTTACGGCCTTCACTTTTGATTGATGTATCTTGTAAACGAAGTTTAACAGATATCTTTTCGTACTCATGTGGACGACTTCACACTTCTGATTATTTAGAGTCAATTGGCAATTTTTACTCCATAATGATATCTTATTTATATAGTTGTGCAGTTGGTTTTGATCTTCAGATGATTTTACTAGACGGTAAATGACGGCGACTTCTGCAAACAACCTAAGAGAGCTACTTAGATTTTCCCCTAAATCGCTTACGTAGATAAGGAACAGCAGAGGACCAATAACACTACCCTGTGGAACGCCCGATATCACCTCTGTTTTAGTTGATGCCTTACCATCGATTACTACGAACTGTTTCCTCTCTGACAGTAACCCCCAATCCAATCACAAATTTGGGGCGGTATAACATTGCGAGGTACTGGCAGAATTGAGGTTGTGGCGCGGCACTGTGAGTCGTGTCAGGATAGCTCAGTGGTAGAGCGCTTGGTGACGAACGGCAAAGGTTCCAGGTTCCGGGACACAATTTTAATCTGCCAGGTAGTTTCAAGGGCAAGTAATTAAAATAAAATAAAATTTTAAAAAATGTTAATGAAAAAAAATTATAGAAAGAAAAAGAAAATTCGAAACTCTGGCTGATAGATGATAAATTCTTTCAAATATTAGTGCAGTTGACATAAAAGTTTTCTGGGTGTTGTACCGCGTCACGATGTAAGGCTATTACTTAAATAACCGACGTTTCGGCCAACGTTACAGTGGCCTTCATCTGGGTAACGTTGGCCGAAACGTCGGTTATTTAAGTAATAGCCTTCTTACATCATGACGCGGTACAACACCCAGAAATCTGTTTATGTCAACTGACTCTGGCCGCGGAAGCCTACGTAATTATATTAGTGCAGTTGTTGACTGCAGCAAAATGGATTTATGTCGACGATGGTAAGTTGAAGTGTCCTGCACACGACGGAATAGCCCTACCGCGAGCCGCGACATCGGATAGGTGATATCTGTTGTTTTGCTCGCTATATCAGAATCAGTCAGGCCGAGTGGTTTCGTGCCAAATTCTTGGCCCACACGGGCTGTCCGTCGCAGCGCCCCTTCCGGCAGTGTCTTGCTCCCAGCCGCCGTGTCCGTGACGTCACCAGCGCCGCAGACTCTGGGCAGGTCTTCCATCACCCCGTCTGACGGCCGACCGCCGGGAAGAAAAATATGAGCCCCACCCAGCCACAGCCAGGACCCACTGTGCATCGCGCGCTGCCCGAATCCACAATGGCCGCCACAAGTCTTTTCTCTGCGACTCCGCAGAGATTTTTTTCTTCCCCGCCATAGCGAGGGACTCACATCGCGCCGTGCAGATAATGCGCGACAGAAAAAGTTTTGCCAGAGGATCAGGATACGTCTTGCGAGACACCGTACCTCACAAACGGCTGTTAGTCAAATTGCGTGGTTATGGTATATCGCCCCAAATTTGTGACTGGATAGGAGATTTCCTGTCAGAGTGGACGCGGCTCGTAGTAATGGTAAGGCATCGACTAAAACAGAGGTGATATCGGGCGTTACACAGGGTATTGTTATTGGTCCTCTGCTGTTCCTTATTTACATAAGCGATTTAGGGGGAAATCTAAGTAGCTCTCTTAGGTTGTTTGCAGATGACGCCGTCATTTACCGTCTAGTAAAAATCATCTGAAGATCAAAACCAACTTTTTGACTGGGGTGGTGATTTCCTGTCAGAGACGATACAGTTTGTAGTAATCGATGGTAAGGCATCGACTAAAACAGAGGTGATATCGGGCGTTCCACAGGGTAGTGCTATTGGTCCTCTGCTGTTCCTTATTTGTATAAACGATTTGGGAGAAAATCTAAGTAGCTCTCTTAGATTGTTTACAGATGAAGCCGTCATTTACCATCTAGTAAAATCATCTGAAGATCAAAACCAACTGCTGAACCATCTGAATAAGGTATCACTATGGTGTAAAATGGGCAATTCAGTCTAAATAATGAGAAGTTTGAAGTCGTCCATATGAGTACGAAAAGAAATCCTTCAGACTTTGTTTACAAGATAAATCAATCAAAAGTGAAGGCTCCACAAAATACCTAGGAATTACCATTACTTCATACTTAAACTGGAAAGAACATGTAGATAGTGTCGTGGGAAAAGGCGAAACAAAGACTGCGTTTTATTGCCAGAACCCTTAAAAGTTGCAACAGAACTACAAAGGAAACTGCATACACTACGCTTGTCCGTCAATTTTTGGAGTATTGCTGCCCAGTGTGAGATCCTTATCATGTGGGTTTGACGGAGGACATCGAAAGAGTTCAAAGAAGGGCAGGTTGTTTCGTATTGTCATGATACACAGGAGACAGCGTCACGGAAATGATTCAGGATCTGGGATGGGAATCATTATAACAACGGCGCTTATCGCTGCGGCGTGGGCTACTTACGAAACTCCAATCGCCAACATTCTCCGAATGCGAAAATGTACTGTTGACTCCCTCTTACATAGGTAGAAAAGATCATCAGCATAAAATACGAGAAATCAGAGCTCGAACGGAGAGATTCACGTGTTCTTTCTTCCCGCGCGCTATTCGGGAATGGAATGGGAGATAAACAGTATAAAGGTGGTTCGATGAACCCTCTGCCAGATATATATATATATATATATATATATATATATATATATATATATATTACCAATTCCCCCAAATTCAAAATCAGTATCATTGTACGTAACTACAGCACTAGGAGAAAGAATGATCTTCACTAGTCAAGGTTAAATCTAGCTTTGTCACAGAAAGGGGTGAATTATGCAGCCACAAAAGTCTTTGGTCACCTACCAAACAGCATCAAAAGCCTGACAGATATCCTGCTACCGTTTAAAAATAAATTAAAAGAATTTCTGAATGGTAGCTCCTTCTACACTATAGATGAATATTTATATATAAATTAGTAAATCTGAAAAAAAATTTAAAAAATGTGTCATGGAATATTTAGTACGAAATAAAAATTTGTAAAGACACCTTTCATTAACCTGACACGTTCCACGTAATTACGAAGTGTCGAATTCATGATCTATGGAACAAGTACTGATCTAATCTAATCTCTATTATATCAAAAGTATGTTCTGGATGCAACAGCTTCGCGTTTCTTTCTTTCTTTTGTTGAGTGAATTTATCTGTATGTAATAAACTAGAAAAAGGAATAGTAAATGATTGATTTAAGTTAGTAAACCGGCGCCTTTCGTTTTACTTCATTCCTTTCTTCCATAGAAATTTGCCCCTAAAGTCGTAACCCTTCTAGGAGAAATGGACGAATAAAATCTCACTATATTAATTTTTTAAATAATTTGAAAGGTCGCGAAAACGCTCCATTCGACCCATATGATGCCTGTGACGGCAGCTAACAATGCTGCGCCTGCTGTCGCAACAATCACGAACAATGATACATTGTTGAAGCATTCACGTTTCTTGAATATTGGCCTAAAATATTTCGTAGCACCGTACTGTACAAATATATCAATTAAAAAAGCCAGAAAAATGCTATTATCGTGTTTCAAAAAATGAGAAGATTCGTAAAGAATGGTTGTCGCCCGTCGTAGATATGCAGATGAACTAAGGGCCACTACATGTGTTTATTTCTGTGATGGTCATTTTACGTCCCTACTTTTTTTTTAAAAAAAAGGAAGCTTAAGGGACTTAACTGCGGGGTCATCAGTCCCTAAACTTAAAAAAACTACTTATGAACTACCTTATACTAAAGACGACACAAACAGCCATTCCCGAGGGGGAATTCGAACCCCCGACAAATATCGTGTTCTTCAACTGTAAGTGGACGAGTGAACGTAAATGGATTAATGGGTATTGCAAAATGTATTGATAAATAAACGGATCTGAATTGTTAAGGAAAATGTGATATACCGGTATCTGTGACAAAGAATGACACACAATCGCAAAGATCAACTCGCAAAAATACCAAACCAGTAAATCCGTTTAACTTCAAACCTATAAATGCATTCTCCCTTTAGTAACATCTCATCAGTTACATGAAATCGAGGTTAAAGTTTACTACCTACCCAGGCAACATGGCGTGATGATGTGTACAAAGGATGCTCAATAACAGCAAACACGCAACGTTGGAGCTAATCTATCGCGTCACAACGAAAATGTTTTCTCATGAAATTTTCGTTTTACGTGGACAATTATATTTACTGAGTGGACAGAGATAGTACAAGAACTTGTCAAACTTTGAGCAGGAACAGCCTTATTTATTTACTGCCTGGTAGTACGAAACATCAATCAAGGCATTGTATGTGGTTCGCATTTGTAATATTCACATAGCGGCTTATATTTTCTGCTGTACTGCTGATGCTGCCAACGTAATCGAGCGACGTAGCAGGGACAGTAAGTAAAATTTTTATCTATAACATAACTGTCTATATAGCAGGCTGTAACTTTAATTGAACCGTTTCAATATATTTTATGTTATATTCTTAAATCCATATAGTCCATTGGCACATGGGCTACATGGATATTCTGAAGACGACGTAAAATAGACTGAAACCGGTCAAATAAAGTTACATCCTGCGTTCTAGACTGTTCTTTCTTACATATCATCTCCAGCAAAGATCGCTTTACCTTCTGTGACAATGTGAAAATGTTTTTCTTCAAATTCACATGCTTTGCCTACGCGAAGAATGCATTGCCAGCGTACGAGCGATACGGAAACGACGCCCATGATACCCGGTCTATAATATAGACTTAGCGACATTGTCGATATTAGAGTCTGTTGTTGTTTTGGTCTTCAGTCCGCAGACTGGTTTGATGCAGCTCTCCACGCTACCCTGTCCTGTGCAAGTCTCTTCATCTGAGAATACGTTCGGCAACCTACATCCTTTTGAATCTGCTTACTATATTCGTCCCTCGGTCTCCCTCTACGATTTTTACCCCACACGCTTCCTTCTAATGCTAAGTTGACAATTCCTTGATGTCTCAGAATGTGTCCCACCAACCTATCCCTTCTCTTAGACAGTATATGCCAGAAACTCGTTTTCTCCCCAATTCTGTTGAGCACATCCTCACTAGTCACGTGATATACCCATCTAATCTTCATCATTCGTCTGTAGCACCACATTTCTAAAGCTTCTATAATCTTTTTATCTGAACTCCTTATCTTCCATGTTTCACTCCCATACAATGCTACACTCCAAACAAATGCTTTCAGAAAGGACTTCCTAACAGTTTAAATAATATTGGATGTCAACAAATTTTGCTTCTCCACAAACGTTTTTCTTCCCATAGCCATTCTGCGTTGTATACCTTCGGTACTTCGGGCATGAGAAGTTACTTTGGTACCGAAATAATAAAACTGACCTACTACTTTTATCGTCTCGTTACCTAATGTAATTCCTTCAGCATAGCCTGATTTTGTGACACTACATTCCATTACCCTCGTTTTATTCTTGTTAATGTTCATCTTATATCTTCCTTTCAAGACACTGTCCATTCCTTTTAATTGCTCTTCCACAGAGTTACTATGTCATCAGCAAACCGCAAGGTTTTTATTCCATCTATCTATATTTTAATTTTCTCTCCAATTCACTCCTTGCATTCCTTCACAGCTTGCTCAATGTACAGATTGAACAACAGGCTACAACCCTGTCTTACTCCCTTCCCAACCACTACTACCCTTTCATGCCCTTTAACTCTAATAATTACCGCCTCGTTTTTATACAAGTTGAATTCGCTCCGAGTATTTTACCACTGTTACCTTCAGTATTTGAAAGAGTGTATTCCAGTCAACATCGTCAGAAGCTTTCTCCAGATCTACAAATAGTAAAAAAGTAGGTTTTCCATTCCTTAACCTAGCTTCTAAGATAGGTCGTAATGGAATAAAGTTTCGTGACTCAGATTTTTAATGTATTTTTCGTAAGTAGGTCTGCGAACCAAACGGAGTACAAGTGAAAAAATGTGAGACTTTAGTACTCAAATAGGACTATATATCGAGTAGGGAATCGTTGGAGTGTTTTTATATTGTGGTGGCGGACATTTCTTGGGTCAGGAACAGTTAAATAACAGACAATTCTCATGCTTAAGATAATTTACAGAGACCAGGAAATCATTAATGTCCTCTTTAATTTTAATTATCAATGTAAAAATGTCCGCGAGATCCAAATAAAATTTCCATTTGCTCCTCAAGTTGAGATCAAAGAAAATTAGTGCACCCTCCATGTGTTTCAGTGATCCTGGATCAGAAATAAAAGTATATTGTTCCGATACATTCACATAAAAATCTGTGGCTTTATTCTATAAGGTCCAATGTCAGTATTTATCAAAACTGGTTTTATTGGTGTAAACCATAGTTTCTCGGTGTCTTCATGAAGTTAAAACGGCCAATGTCTAAGCCACATAAGATGAGAGATACTGGGATTTTAAAATGTGAGCCCCAGATATACTCTTAATATTTTTCAGGAAATTAAAGAAAATATTCAAAAGCTCATACCTTAAAATTAAGATTTTTGACATTGGCCCTTTTAGAACCAAGCCACAGAAATTAGATTTGATTTATTAAAATAATATTTTAAAAGTCTTCTAGTGTGCCCGTTTACTACAAATTTACCCTTCGTTTTTACACTAGGTAATCCATCGATCGAAAGATGTGCTCGCATGGAGTAAACGAAATTTGGAGCAACATATAACGAGGCGAATTTCTGTCCGTGATACGTATGTATTATTCAGCTGCTTTAATGAATTTCTCCATCTGTGGAAGGTCATTAGCAACTGTTTCATCATTCATACGTGTAAATGACCAACGCAGTGAAGTAATTAAGTGCCACTTACAAATCTTTGAAAAGGAAAACCACAGCCATTACCTCACATCCACTGAAATTATTACAGGCCTCCATGTGAAATGGCGTGCAAGTACACTATAATGACAAAGTCGTACTACTTTCGTGTTACTTAGAAGAAAACTGAAACATTTCTAGCTTTTGAGACACAAGTCAGGTTCTAAATTTAATTTCACAAGTTGCTTCAGATATGATAATAGAGGAGGTACGGTCTATTAGGTGGAATAAGAGATAATCGTAAGTTGGTGCAACGAATTTGGGTCCCATGGCGAAATTCCGTAAGGTAGTGAGTGTATAATTTGATAAGCTGCGACTAAGGAACCTAATGTCCTTTATTAATCTCTCAATAACAACCTATCTTATAGATATTTTCAATTTGCAGAATTAAAATAACATAAACAGACTAAGCTCTCTGGAAAGACCGCCGCGGCAAAGTGGCCGAGCGCACTGAGGCGCTATGCTCCGATGCACGCATCAATTCCGAGTCGGGGGCTCGAATCCCCCTCGGACATGGATGTTTGTGCTTAGTATAAGGTAGTTCATAAGTAGTTTGTAAGTTTAGGGACTGATGATCCCGCAGTTAAGTCCCTTAAACTTTACAAACATTTGAACATTTTAAAAGACCGGTGATCAGCGAAATGGTTTGCCAACGTAGAACTATTCATCTGGAACAGTCACGTGCAAGCATCCGTAGGATGTCTTGAAAGGAAAAAAAATATCTTGCTATTAAGACGATGTTGGTCTACATCTACATCTTCATCTACATGGGATACTCTGCAAATCACATTTAGGTCCCTGGCAGAGGGTTCATCGAACCACCGTTCATTCCATTCTCGAATATCGTGCGGGAAGAAAGAACACCTGAATCTCTTTGTTGGAGCTCTGATTTCTCGTATTTTATTCTGGTGATCATATCTTCCTATGTACGTGGGAGTCAATAACATATTTGCGCATTCGGAGGAGAATGTTGGCGATTGTAGTTTCGTAAGTATCCCACGCCTCAGCGATAAGCGCCGTTGTTGTAATGATTCCCATCCCAGATCCTGTATCATTTCCGTAACGCTGTCTCCCCTGTATCGTGACAATACGAAACGAGCTGGCCTTCTTTGGACTCTTTAGATGTCCTCCGTCAAACCCACCTGATAAGGATCCCACACTGGGCTGCAATACTCCAAAAAAGGACGAACAAGCGGGGTGTATGCAGTCTCTTTAGTAGTTCTGTTGCATGTTTTAAGGGTTCTGTTAATAAAACGCAATCTCTGGTTCGCCTTTCTCACGATATTATCTACGTGTTCTTTCCAATTTAAGTCTGAAGTAATAGTAATTCCTAGGTATTTTGTGGAGTTTACGGGCTTCACTTTTGAATGATTTATCTTGTAAACAAAATTTAACGGATTTCTTTTCGTACTCATGTGGACGACTTCACACTTCTCATTATTTAGAGTCAATTGCCAATTTTTGCACCATAGTGATATCTTATTCAGTTCGTTCTGCAGTTGCTTTTGATCTTCAGATGATTTTACTAGACGGTAAATGACAGAGTCATCTGCAAACAACCTAAGACAGTTACTTAGATTTTCCCCTAAATCGTTTATGTAAATAAGAAACAGCACAGGACCAATAACACTACCCTGTGGAACGCCCGATATCACCTCTGTTTTAGTCGATGCCTTACCATCGATTAGTACGAACTGTGTCCTCTCTGGCAGGTAATCCCCTATCCAATCGCAAATTTGGGCCGAAATACCATAACCACGCAGTTTGATCAAAAGCCGTTTGTGAGTTACGGTGTTAAAAGCGTTCTGGAAAATCAAGAAATACAGAATCGATTTGCGAACCCTTGTCGATAGCGCCCATCACTTTGTGCGAATAAAGAGCTAGTTGTGTTTCGCATGAACGATATTTTCTAAATCCGTGTTGACCTTGGGTCAATAGATCACTCTGTTCGAGATAATTCATAATATTTGAATACAGGATACGTTCCGAAACCCTGCTGCAAATTGACGTCAATGAAATAGGCCTGTAGTTTAGTGGATTACTTTTTTGGAATGATTAGTGCTGCAGCAGTCACTGTTTATAAATATTTTTATTGACACGACGCGTTTCGGCAGCAAGCTGCCATCATCGGGTGTACAACACTCACTGAGACACAATGTAAACATGCTAACAGATAAACACACACACTCAGGCATCTACAAAATAATATGCAACACCTGTAATGCCCTGTATGTAGGCCAAACTGGAAGAGAATTCAAAACAAGATACAATGAACACATAAATGCCTACCACACCAATAACTTTAATAAATCGGCAGTAGCTACCCATATAAAGAACACAGGACATCCATTCCAGAATATCAAGAGTGATCTTCATATACTACATAAAAAGGACGAGGGTCACATAATGGACCTCTATGAAGAACTAGAAATCTTCATCCATGAGAAAATACATGGTGACCTTCTGCTAAATGATAAACTGGAAAGCAACAATACTAATTTCTTCAAAAATTTCTCCAGTACTGAATGCATTTTTCATTAAAATATAAAATTAATAAAAGTAAAATTAATAATGTAACACTGATTGATTAATTATTCAAAATGTAGGAACTTCTGTTTCAACTCATGCAGCTACAAATGCACTTGTTATAGCATATTCACTATAAATACTGATGTAAGTAGTTTATCTTAGCTTTTAAGGATCTTTGTACAGTAACCTTCAAATACAAAATGTCCACATGTGTTGTAAGTGTATATGTAACTATGTGCTTGTGTTGTGTGTGCCAGACAACAAGATTATCAAGACTATCAAAACTGTAAGTAAATACAACACTACAATAATCCAAATACTATAATGATGAAACGTAATACTAAAAATAGCTATATCTTCCTGAACAGGTTAAAACTGTACAAACATAACCTCACTGGCATCCACAACACAAAACATAATACGTCGAGAATGTAACCAGTAACTGTAAAAATGCACCCGATGATGGCAGCGTGCTGCCGAAACGCGTCGTGACAATAAAAATATTTATAAATAGTGACTGATGCAGCATTAATCATTCCAAAAAAGGTTATGATACAGTCGCAGACCTCAAAAAATCCAAATGACATGGATAAATTTGTGTTTAGTGGGTTACTCCTACTGCGTTTCTTGAATCTTCTGGTACAGACACAGAATAACGAGTATACAGAAAGGAAACTCCCGCTGCAATCTGTCGTCCAAATTTTACTGCGCATGCGCGGAACGGCCATCTTGAAAAGCAGTAAACGCGTGATCACTCCCTACTCTGTAGCGTGGTAATGCGCCGTCTTTATTTGTTAATTGTGTATTTTAACTGCCTGAATCACATAGAAGTAATCAAGTATTTGGTGCAGTGAAAAGAAAGAACTGTGTGTCAGTAGTTGGAGCTGTCCGTTTTTATTACGAGCAGCAATAAAAGAAAAGGCGGCCGATGGTGTTCAGCACCTAATTGTCGCAATAATTCGAATACAAATAAGGATATAAGTTTCTTCACCTTCCCAAAACATGCTGAGCAGTAAGTGAACGTCGCTATATGTGCAGTGAAAGTTAAATGTTATCAGTTTCGAATGAGAGCAATGTGTGCATAATTATTAAAAGTAGCCTCGCTTCTTCTCTTGACGATAACTCTCGCTGTTGCTGTTGCTGCAGCAGTTCAACAGCATCGAAATGTTGAAGTACATTTATATTTTATAAGTTTAACGTTGTAGGGAATAATATAAAATGAATTACAAAGAGTAGTGCGTAAGTAGGCAGGTAAAATTTTACTTACGGCATTGGAGGCGAAGCGTGCTAATGTTGGCAGCGAATGCTGTTCGGATACTCAAACAAATTGATTAAGGGGAATAATTATTTTATGCTGTTCCTGCTCTGTGGTTGACAGATTCCTCTATATGCCCTTATCTGATCAGTAAATTAATGATACTCCTAAAGCAAACACAACTTTTATATATTCCCAGAAGTCATTAGTTCTGTGTAATAACGTTGAACTGCTAAGTCTCATTAAATATTTTGTGCGAATTTATTCGTGTCAAATAAAACCTGGCAGTTGTAAAGTCACTTTCTTATTTATAACTAATTTCCCACACATAACTTCGCGTTATTTGAAATTTTTCTAGAGATAAGCACCAAATAAAACGATCATCGACTCCACTGTAGCATTTTCGTAGTTGTATTAAAATTTAGGGCTATTTTTTTTTTTCGTTGGATTACAATTAGGTGCAAGAAGATGGCGCAGAATAGATGAAAGCCGTTTCCTTTCGTAAAAGTCGGTGGGATTAGCTGCAGTTCGTAAAAAGTCTATTTCCAGCCAAAGTACTAAGTGGCTATAGTTCCGCGTTTACTGCTTTTCAATATGGCGTCGAGCGCAACGCTTGGTAACATACAGATCAAAGGCGCCGCCTCCGGCTTTCCCTTCTGTATACTCCCTATTCTGTGGTACAGATCCATCTTTGAGAGAGCGGTTGTATATGGATGTTAAGTAAGGAGCAATACCCCACCGGGAAAACCTTAATATGTACATTTTCACATTTTGCTTGGAGGCAGTCTCGTCAACAGCGTCTAGATACGAGGCCTCACAACATGTCCGTGTCACGTGAGATCGATACGATGCCATCGCTAGCTGACTGGCTGGCCGATGCCACGTAGTGTCACCTAGGTATGGCGGTTATTGCTGAAACAACCGGTTTTCGGTTATACCGGTTCTTTTCATCTCCATTTTAACCGCACCGTAAAACTGCTCAAGACAACCGGTTTTTTAAATAACCTGTTTTCGGTTTTTTATTGCTATTATTTCCAGTAGAGTTCGACCGAAACATATTTTGCGGCCGAAACAGAAACCGTAATCGACTTTTCGGTTCTTCTAGTTTCGGCCGAAACCGAAACTTACGAAATTTTGTTAAAATTTAGGTAAATTTACGTTATACGACAAATTACTAGTCTTTCCATATTTTGCAAGATCCCCTCCCAATACTACGCCTTCTTGAGTGTGTGTAAGCCTAACCAGGAGTCCTTAGAAGACGATATACGAAGCATACAGATTTATTGGCCTAGTATTTCCATCCGGCAGTTGCGAATATTGAGCCAACCACTCCGTAAGTTGAACTTGTGAGTCAGCGCATACGAATATCTCGTTATATACACTATAAATATATATACATATAAGTTATAGTCAGTAAATGAACTTCAATCGCTGCTGCAGAAGTATGTCGAAAAATAAATTCATAGTTCGACTAACAGTATAATTGCTGTCATTGTAATTTTACGCAAATTGAGCTAAGAAAGCTGTGTACCACATGATCAAAGAATGTTGAAATGGGTGTGAGTTCTTATGAGACCTAACTGCTTAGGTCATCGGTCCCTAGACTTAAAAACTACTTACTCTAACATACACTTACTTACGCTAAGGACAACATACACACCCATGATCCCGAGGGAAGAGGGAGGACTCGAACCTCCGACTGGAGCAGCCACGCAGTCCGTAACATGGAGCCTCAGACCGCACGGCTACCTCGCGAGGCACCACATGATCAATGTTACCTAAACCCATATTGGTTATTAAAAACGCCCCTCGCTTTCAAGGAATCTCATTTATAAAACTTGTTATCATACCAATATAATACATTAAAAGTTATTATTCCAAGCTTACATAATAGGTATATGAATCGAATTTACCTTCTCTTCCGAGAAACATTATGGATGTTTTCTCCTTAAATGACACAGCATGTTTGTAGTACCTCCACCCGTTTTCACCTTTTTAAAGCAAATGGAGCATTGTACCTCACTGCTACCGTACTTCGTGAAGTACTTCCACACTCGGGATGGTGCCATTTAAGACACAACCGATGTCTGGCGACGACAGCAAGGAACTGCCGCATGACCAGACGGAGGCAAAGTCTCGTACACTGCCGGTGCACGCGCGTCGTCTAATAGGCCACGCCACACGGCAACAGCTGCATCGATGCCTCAGTAGCTGCACCAGTCCTTCAGTTCTTATGTCACGCGTTTCTGACTGCCGGGATTGTTCTTAAATTATCATTGATCGCTTTTCTTAGTTACTGCAATGACCTAATATTTCACAGCAGTGGAAATTTTAGGAATAGCCCTAAATATTAGGGTCTACTAGTTTTAATTTTTTTAAATTATTTACAAAAAACTCATTTTGAACCACTACTACAGGAAGTAGTCGTACCGGTTTTTTTACCCGGTTCTTGGCAATAACTAAAAAATACCGGTTACAACCGACACCAAATAAATCCGGTTATTCAAAACTAAAATACCGGTATCGGTTTTAACCGGTCGGTTTTTCCAATCCCTAGTGTCACCCAGTGAGCTTCCACGCATTATTTGTCTGCAGCTTCAAATCAGATAATATGTCTCACTGTCATTGCCGTCAGTGTATTTCTTAATACTTCCATTTTCCTTTTTATTTCGCCCCAACTTTGCTTTCTAGTGTGATCGCCGTGTACCAGGTGTATCGTCACTTTTATGAGCCTCCTGGTTTCTACATCTACACCTACATCCATACTCCGCAAGCCACCCGATAGGTGTGTGGTGGAGGGTAGCTTGAGTACCACTATCGGTTCTCCCTTCTATTCCAGTCCCGTATTGTTCGCGGAAAGAAAGATAGTCGGTATGCCTCTGTGTGGGCTCTAATCTCTCTGTTTTTATCCTCACGGTCTCTTCGCGAGATATACGTAGGAGGGAGCAATATACTGCTAGACTCCTCGCTAAAGGTATGTTCTCGAAACTGCGACAAAAGCCCGTACCGAGTGACAGAGCGTCTCTCCTGCAGAGTCTTCCACTGGAGTTTATCGATCATCTCCGTAACGCTTTCACGATTACCAAATGATGCTGTAACGAAGCGCGCTGCTCTCCGTTGGATCTCCTCCACTTCCTCTATGAATCCCACCTGGTACGGATCCCACACCGGTGAGCAGTATTCAAGCTGTGGGCGAACAAGTGTACTGTAACCTACTTCCTTAGTTTTCGGACTGCATTTCCTTAGAATTCTTCCAATGAATCTAAGTCTGGCATCTGCTTTACTGACGATTGATTTTATATGGTCGTTCCATTTTAAATCCCTCCTAATGACTACTCCCAGATAATTTATGGAATTAACTGCTTCCAGTTGCTGCCCTGCTATAGTGTAGCTAAATGATAAAGGATCTTTCTTTCTATGTATTCGCAGCACATTACACTTGTCTACATTGAGATTTAATTGCCATTCCCTGCACCATGCGTCAATTCGATGCAGATCCTCCTGCATTTCAATACAATTTTCCATTGTTACAACCTTTCTATATACTACAGCGTCATCCGCAAAAAGCCTCAGTGAACTTAGGATGTTATGCGCAAGGTCATTTATATATATCGTGAACAGCAACGGACCAACGTCACTCCCCTGTGGCACACCTGACATAACGCTTACATCGGAAGACTTCTCTCCATTGAGAATAACATGCTATTTCTTTTATCTAGGAACTCCTCAATCCAATCACACAATTGGTCTGATAGACCATATGCTCTTAACATGTTCATTAAACGTTTGTGGGGAACTGTATCAAACGCCTTGCGGAAGTAGAGAAACACAGCATCTACCTGAGAACCCGTGTCTATGGCCCTCTGAGTCTCGTGGACGAATAGCGTGAGCTGGGTTTCACACGATCGCCGTTTTCGAAACCCATGCTGACTCGGAAGCAGTTTTATACAAATTTCTGTTTATAGAGGCGCAAATTCTCAATTGACTATTTTTCCTATTTGTTTTCCCTTGGATGTCTGTGCACTGACAAAAAAATTTGAATTCCTGTTTTGTTCAGACATGAGGGTCTTTCAGTTGTAGGATGTTCTGTTTTGTTAACACTAAAATGGTGAGGGTTAGGACGGGTTCTTAGGAGAGGTTCTAGAAGGTTTCCTGGTTTCGTGGTTTTAATGGGAGACCATAGCATACGCCTCCATGTATGTTGAGTCAAATTCTCGCAGGCGATTTCAGACTGTTCGTATTGATATTGCGCGTCCTGTTCTAATTGATAGGTTGTGTTGTCCGTTCGTTTTATATAGTGGTTCTTGCTCAGACCGGTAAAATAGTGACCACGGTGTTGCTACACGTTGACGATGATGTGAGTTTAGTATTATTAATGTGACAACTGTAATATATGCCTGTCCGGAACAATTAAACTTCTAAAATGTAGGAATGATCCATCATGGAAAATATATCGATGTTAAAAACGGTTCAACGAAATAATAAACTTTTTCCGTAAGAACAGTCGTTTATTTCGATGCCCAATATCGATGTTTTAGGTTCAAATTCAGATTATCTGTTCGTTATTCATCATAATAATAAATAAAACAGACCCACACTACATTTCCTCATTATTACCTAACAGTTTTATATATTTAGGTTCATACTGGGCATTTGTAAAAGTTCTTCCATTGAACAGAACTGGTATGTTAACAAGACGCTGTATAGCTTTTCTTGAGTGTGGAAACAAATGATCCTCCGAAAGGTAAAAGTTCAGACCACTGACAACGACGTTATTAACAAAAATTGTGAAGGAAGTTTTTCTTTAAATTTGAAATTAGAGCACGGTCAGTGGATTTTTGCACGTAAATGCGCCACGTTGTATTGTAAGTGGTAATGACAACTCTGTATCAAAACAGAAATCGATTGTTGACTTAATTCAACTCCACCCATCTCATAAACGAAAGAAATTTAAATGAACATTAGAAATGTTTCATAACAGCACAAAACATTCATTTCATCTTTATCCAAAGCCACCAAAACCGCAAAAAGGAAGCCTTTACTTTAAGTCCAAAAAGTCTAAGCCTTACTTTTTAGAAATTTTAGCGCTTTCTTCGCAAACAACTTAGAAAAGGAAAGAAGAAACAACATAGTAAAACAAATCCTTGGTGAAATATTTGATTAGTGCAAAAAAATGAATTTACTTCGTTAAATTTTACTTACGTTGCCAACACCACTTTTCCACCTTGATAATGCGTGGTGAACTAAAGTCAAGTCCAACAGTTCGTATTGAGATGCATGACAGTAGCGAAAGATCCGTAGCCGGCAGCGGTGGCCGAGGGGACTGAGGCGCTCCAGTCACGGTCTGCACGGCCACTACGGTCGGGGTTTCGAATCCCCCTTCGGGCATGGATATTTGTGCCGTCTTGATTATAAGGTAGTTGATAAGTAGTTTGTAAGTTTAGGGACTGATGACCCCGTAGTTAAGTCCCATAAGCTTAACAAACATTTTTAAAATGTGTGTGTGTGTGTGTGTGTGTGTGTGTGTGTGAAAGATCCGTATCCGTATATATCCGGTACGGTAATAAAAAACAGTACTCGTTACAGATGTAACGTTTCTCGTTACCAATGCCATCTAAAATTACGGCCGCTAAACTGTCTTTGAAACCGTGAAAAAATTGTAACTGTAACTGATAATATTACATCAACATTTATATTTGTCACGTATATTGCCTACAATATGACTGCTTTTTGCGGCAATTACACTACTGAGCATCAATACAGTCCATTTCCCTCGTGATTAAATTGCAATTGTGATACAATTTTATCAAAATTTTTTAATAATGATTATTCAGGCAAGATCGCATTTTTCATTTATTATGTGACCGGTTTCGGCGTACTCGACGCCATCTTCAGACCTGTCGTCATTTACATAATTTCAAGATATTTTTATATACTAAAAGAGTACATTCAGGTTCAGGCATCGTTAAACATAAAATTAGTATTGTAGAAAAGACATTTTTTAAAATATGTACCAAAGCTGCTTTTATTTGAAATGCTGACTAGTTTCGGGCTTTGCCCATTTTCTAAGCCACGTATTACAGAGAACAAAGTGTGTTTTACATGAAAAGACATTAATACGGTAATGTTATATTGACTGTACAATTTGTAATTACTTACATTCATATATATATATATATATATATATATATATATATATATTTGGTTACTGTTTAGGACACGCTGTTTGTTGTAATTTCTTTTTGTGTAATTAAACAGTAACCAAATATAAATATATATAAATAAATAAATAAATAAATAAATATATATATATATATATATATATATATATATATATATATATATATATATATATAATATGAATGCAAGTAATTACAAATTGTACAGTCAATATAACATTACCATATTAATGTACCAGCTGCTCCCCGCGGTGTTACCCGCGGTTCAATAGTCAGACATTGAAGTGCCAAGAAAGTGCATAAATAACTACATGACTGTTTGCGACATTGTTAGCACGGAATATATAATTGTCTTGGAACGGATGGAGAGCCAAAAATCTATTGCAATACGTCCCTGTAAACGACGTTTCGAGACTTCTTGTTCTCAGAGTATACGTAGAGATTTCTAGCTCTCGATACACGGGAGCAGCCTACGTAGAGCTGTCCGTGCGCGAAACATGGGGTGGCCACATGAATACCTGCCACTTTTAATGTTTGTCCTTGACTCTTGTTTATAGTAATCGAGAAGGCCACTGTAACCGGTTAACCTGGAATGGAAAGTTTGTTGGGATGATGGGAATTCGTGGTATTGATACAGTCGCACTCTCTTGGCTCCACCGGTGATGATTGTGGCCTGCACGATATGCCTTCTCAGGTCCGTGATGCGTAACCTGGTGCCATTGCATAATCGTGGTGCATCCAAGTTACGCATTAATAAAACAGGCACACCCACCTTCAGCTCCAACTTGTGGGATGGCACCCCTGACAGTAAGTAACTACAATAACAACAATACTGTGATCGAAAACAAATGCCAAGTAAAGGAACAAAATAAACAGCAAACCTAACGGAGAAAAGTAACGAAATAAACAAACCTAACGGAGAAAAGTAAAGAGATAAAGAAGACATCTAACGGAGAAACGAACTGTTGAGATCCTACAAATGCAAAGCGAACCAACAAAAGAACTAAATGCAAACGTTCGAATGCCATAAATAATCGAAATCACCAAAGAAACTATTATTCATTGAAATGCAAAGAGAATACAATTTTAAAGAATTACGATAACATCACAATGTTCGAACATCTATAACTTCAGCGTACCGCCTGCCATCTGTTGAGTGCATTTGCTACTATTTTCGTTGCAGTTTACGTACGCTATTTGTATGTGGCAGTTCGCGCTTTGTACACAAAATAGGGCTTGATATCTAGATCCCATTATACACAAAACGTCAATGTTTTTTCTTGCCATGGTACTTAGAGCATATTTTATTTAAAGTCTTCAATTTATATACGTACTTCCTTCATTTGTTACAACAAATGAAAATGAATGCGGCATAAACGCCAACATTCAGATTTCTTGTGTATGTAATTATATATCAGTTAAGCCGTTTTGGCAGTATCCTAGAATCTTTTTGTATATTCGAAAGTAAAAAGGATAACAATAACAACGAAAAAAATTTCACTATCATGATGCGTTAACCCCCGCGGCTAAACATGACATACCCTACATTGCTCTTCTGCTATTGTATTAGAAGCTTCTTACATCCACACGTATTTCTATGGATATATTTCAAATAAATAACTTGTAATAAACATTTTGAAAAGTAGCCTATGTCCTAATCCAAGACATAAGAAATCTCTATAAGAAATTTCATCTAAATCAGTGCTGTAGTTTTAGCGTGATGCTGTAACAAACATAGAAACTTTCGCATATATAATATGTAAAGGATTTTCATGTAAAACACACTTTGTTCTCTGTAATAGGTGACTTAGAAAATGGGCAAAGCACGAAACTAGTCGTCAGCATTTCAAATAAAAGCAGCTTTGGTACGTATTTTTAAAAAAATGTCTTTTCTACAATATTTAAGAGCTGCAAAACATTTGATAAAATTAGTAGTCATAAGTAAAATATATATATATATATATATATATATATATATATATATATATATATATCTTATAATGGTTTTGGAGTGAGGTACTTCAACCTGGATGTACTCTTTTAGTATATAAAAATGTCGTGAAATTATGTAAATTACGACAGGTCTGAAGATTGCGTCGAGTACGCCGAAACCGGCCACATAATAAATGAAAAATGCGATCTTGCCTGCATAATCATTATTAAACAATTATAGATCGCCCCACTTAACTATGAGTTCCTTATAATTTTATCAAAATTAGCAATACCCACCTGATATCTCCATTTTTAGTACTGTTCTCGCACTTTACTTAGAGGCATGGAACGTCAGAACCAATCGCAATATTTCGTGACGAATACCAGCGAGATCGACCATATTGGTAGCACTATATTTGCGAACAGTGGGGCTGTTGTATTGTGTTATGTGACATAAACAATTAAAATAATACCGTCATTAATGAAAATGTATAGATGATAACTTTCGAGTAGTTATTATAAAAACTTTTTATAGTTTAAACTAAAACCTTTACAAGTAAGAAAATACAATGAAACGGAAGTTGCGTTAGAAGCAGACGTCAGATCATCGAGAATTAACCAGTAAACATGGGCCAAGAAGTAGAATACAAAATGTTTAAAAACAAGAATAACCATATAAAATCGTAAAGCTACGCAATAAGCACTTAAAGTTCGTCACTGATGTCTATATAAATTACTCATCTCATAAAAAATAGTATAATATACAGGGTGTTTCACTAAGTGTGTTTGCCTCTGTAACTTATAAAATAATAGGTGCGGGAAATTTTAATGCGGTAGGTCAACCCAAGAAATGTTACACTTTCTGCGGAGCTATGAACATAGTTTATTGTATCATCTTCCAAAGAGTTACAGCACAAAGATATAATTTTTTAAATGGAACAATAGTTTTTTTTCTATCGTGCATTGGATTCGTTGAAACCAGCTGCGTCCAAATCAATTTAAACTACATTCGTATCACTGTTAGTTTATTAGCTACAACTCTTCAAAGTTTAGGGGGCGAAGGCTACGACAGCGTAGCTGACTGGCTGGTGGTCATGAGACAGTGGGCCGTGCCCCAGGGGATAGCCACTCGGCCAGTGAGCTACGCTATCGCAGCCTCCGCCCCCGAAACTTTGAAAGGTTGTAGCTCCCAAACTAACAGTGATAGGAATGTAGTTTAAATTTATCTGGACGCAGCTGGTTTAAACGAATCCAATGCACGATAGAAAAAACTATTGTTCCATTTAAAAAAATTATATCTTTTTGGTGTAACTCTTTGGAAAACAATACAATAAACTACGTTCATAGCTCGGCAGAAAGTGTAAAATTTCTTGTGTTGACCTACCGCATTAAAATTTCCCGTCACCTATTGTTTTATAAGTTACAGAGGCAAACACACTTAGTGCAACACCCTGTATATGCATTATCCGTATTGATACGGTAGATGGCAGTAAGGAAAGGTATTCATGAGTTACGATTCAGTATTTCGTAGCAGTCAAAGTATTCGTTACTCAGTACAGAATACATACGGTTTACTACGGCTCTAACAACATCTGACTGTTTGGGAGCATTTGAAACCCTACAATGTGAGGTTTAGAAATCATGAAACTGTGTGTGTTTTGTGATATTACGGGACTGTTTACTGTACTATCGGCAACGTGTACTTTGTAAATGTTGCTACAGAACCACGAACTTAGTGCGAGAACAGCAGCTATAGGAGAAAAAAATAAACTTTTATTTAGATGTCGCGGAGATATTGCATGTCCTGCACGGGCAAAATTTTACTTACCATCCTGGCGGTATCGCGTGGTAATGTTGGCAATTATATGATGTTGGCATTAGCCAATCGCGTGAAAACGCATATGTTTTGTCACGGAAACTTCGTTTTACCAGGAAAATTACTTTTACTGATTGCGTAAGGGTGAATACAAGAACATGTTAACCAGAGGGCATGAACAGCATTATTTATTTACTTCATGGTCAGTGCGAAACGACAATCAACACCATCTATGTGGAGTTCTAAAGATATTAACATCTTGTCAAAGAGTTTCGTCCGTTTTGTTGATGTTGCCAACATAATCACGCGAGGTCGCCGGGATGGTAGGCAAAACTTTATCCTTCACCAAATGCACTGTTGCGCAATAATAGCTGAGGACTGACGTTTTTATGTCTAATAAACTGGATTTTATTAAGGTAGCTGTAATTAATACGTTTTGCTCTCTTGTATTCTAGCGCCTAATTTCGATAGGTACTGTATGTGCTAACCTACATGAAATATGGAAAACCCATATTATAACATTAAATTTATTGACCTAACATTTTGGAAAGGTTTATGTTTTTATGCATCGTTATCGCACTGCTGGATACTTTATTAAAATAATCCTTACTGTAAAATTCGAGTTTTGGAAATATCTTTAATTTGCGTTTTCATTTACCGTCCAAACTATCGTAATATGCCAATATGAAAACGAAATACGTAAAATCCGGCACATTATGTTAGATGTATCGCATGTCATTTCGGGCTTTAAGTTGTTCCTTATTTAAAGAAAGGAAATTGTAGATTTAGTCGTATGTTTTTAATATGATTACCGTAAATGCACAGATAAACCTAGAATTTTCTTGGATATTTCAATAAAAATAGTCAGTGTTGTTTTAGGGTAATTTACGTATATAAAACAGGTTGCATACGTGGAAGAGACCAGGAGACACTGGGAGATACCAGTTAGATTTTATAATGGTAAAACATAGATTTCGGAACCAGGTTTTAAACTGTAAGACATCCGGGGGCAGATATAATCTCTGACCATAACTTATTGGTCATGAATTGTAGGCTGAAAATGAAAAAACTGCAGAAAGGTAGGAAAATAAGGAGATGGGATCTGGATAAACTGAAGGAACCTGAAGTTCTTGAGAATTTTCGAGGGTACTTTAGGCAAAAATTGACAGAAACGGGGGGAAAGAAAACAATAGAGGAGGAATGGGTAGCATTGAGAGATGAAATAGTGAAGGCAGCAGAGGACAAAATAGATAGGAAGGCAAGACCTACAAAAAATCCTTGGATATCACAGGACATACTGGATTTGATCGATGAAAGGAGAAAATATAAAAATGCAGTAAATGAAATGGGCAGAATGGAGTACAGGCGACTAAGAAATGAGATTGACAGGAAATGCAAAATGGCTAAGCATATGCAAGCATGTAGAAGAATGTATAAATAGGGAAAATAGATACAGCCTACAGGAAAATAAACGAGATATTTGGAGATAAGAAAAGCAGCTCTATCAGTATCAAGAACACAATTGGAAAACCAGTTCTCAGCAAGGAAGGGAGAGCTGAAAGGTGGAAAGCGTATATAGAGAAGCTCTACGAAGGAAATGCACTTAGAGACAATGTTGTAGGAAGGGAGGAAGAAGTAGATGAGGACGAAATAGGAGATACTATACTGAGAGATGAATTTGACAGAGCACTGAAAGACATAAGTCGAAACAGAGCTACCGAAGTCTCTGGGAGAACCAACCATGGCAAAACTTTTTCACCTGGTGTGTAAGATGTATGAGACAGGCTAAGTACCCTCAGACTTTAAGAAAAAATGCAACAATCCCCATTCCAAAGAAAGCAGGCGCAGACAGGTGTGAAAATTACATAACCATCAGTTTAATAAGTCATTATTGCAAAATATTAACACAAATTATTTATAGAAGGATGGAAAAGCTGGTAGAAGCCGACCTTGGAGAAGATCAGTTTGGGTTAAGGAGAAATGTAGGAAAACGGGAGGTAATACTCACTTTACGGCTTATCCTAGAAGATATATTAAGGAAAGGCAAACCTACATTTCTAGCTTTTGTAGATTTGGAGAAGGCTTTGGCAATGTTGACTGGAATAAACTATTTCAAGTTATGAAGCAAGCAGGAGTAAAATATAGGGAGCATAAGGTTATTTACAACTTGTACAAAAACCAGACAGCAGTTGTAGAAGTTGAAGGGCATGAAAGGGATGCAGTGGTTGGAAAGGGAGTAAGACAGGGTTGTAGCCTTTCTCCATTGTTATTCAATTTGTACATTGAGCAAGCTATAAAGGAAAGCAAGGAGAAATTTGGAGAAGGAACTAAAGTTCAGGGTGAAATATGAAAAACATTGCGTTTTGCCCACGACATAGTAATTCTGTCAGATACAGCAAAGGACCTGGAAGAGCAATTGAACGGATGGACTGTGTGCTGAAAGGTGCATATAAGATGAACATTAACAAGAACAAAACTAGGGTAATGGAGTGCAGTGTAAGAAAATCAGGTGACGCTGAAGGAATTAGATTAGGTAACGAAACAATAAAGGAGGTAGATGAGTTTTGTTACTTGGGCAGTAAAATAACAAATGATGGTCGCAGTACAGAGGATATAAAATGCAGAATGGCAATGGGTAGAAAAGCGTTCTTGAAAAAGAGAAATTTGTTAACATCGAGTATTAATTTAAGCCTAAGGAAGTCCTTTCTGAAGGCATTTGTGTGGGGTGTTGCCTTGTATGGGAGTGAAACATGGAAGGTAAACAGTGCAGACAAGAAGAGGATTGAGGCTTTTGAAATGTGGTGCTACAGAAGAATGCTGAAGATTAGGTGGGTGGATCGCGTAACTAATGAGGAGGTACTGAAGAGAACTGGGGAGGAAAGGAATTTCTGGCACACCTTGACTAAAAGAACGGATAGATTGGTAGGACACATTCTTTGTCATCAAGGAATTGTGAATTTAGCGTTGGAGGGAAGTGTGTGGGGTAAAAACCACAGAGGAAGACCGAGAGATGGATACAGTAAGCAGATTCAGACAGATGTAGGTTGCCGTTCTTATGTGGAGATGAAGAGGCTTGCCCAGGATAGGGTATTGTGGAGAGCTGCATCAAACCAGTCTCCGCACTGAAGTCCACAACAACAACAAAGCAGACAATATGTCATTTCGGAATACAGCAGTCTCTTCAGAAATGAGTCTTCATTTCAGTAATCCTAAGCTGCAGACTCACGCCTATGTGTTAGTTTCTGACACTCTTAAAACTGTTCACCTAGGCTACTAGTAAGTTAAATGGTTTCTGATCCGAGCTTGAGCAAAATGAAACACCACAGTTTCGATACACAACTTCGGTTCCAGCGTCCTGCATTATTGGTCTGAAACATCGCTGTTTTGAAACAGTGAAACCGACCCCGAATGTGATCCGAAACCTAACAGAATGAGACACGACGGTTTCGAAACAGTGAAACATGGCGGTTTTGGAAGACTGAATCGTTTGGGTGATTCTATTTACACTTCGGTAAAATCAGACGTGACGTCATTATGACGTATCCACACTATCGAAGACGACTGGAGCCATGATCGACTTGTGTGGTCGTTCTAGATGGAAAACTGCGGTTGCAATTGTAGCAGACGAATTAAAGGAGTAGCTGATAATATCTTCAGTAGGTAATGGTAATTCATTACAGTTTCGGAAGCTATAACTTTGCTTTCTTTTTTTTTTGAAAGTAAGAAGCTATGAACTTTCTGAAAAAGGACCTACACTGTGAGCTCTGAAACGTTATTCAGCCAAATCTGATGATGTCATCGTGGCCCATTTGTGAAGGTTGTGTTTAAAACTAATGGAAACTTTTTCTCTAAGCGAAAAATGCTACCGAGTTTCATTGTAGTACTGAGTCTACGTTAAACTACGAGGAGAAACTACGGTTACCAGGCTATGAAGCGACAGTGTGTACTTGGACGTGGCAAAATATGCGACATACAAAAACAGCATATATTCGCCGTAGGTATATGTATGTTTTCGCCGAAACTATAAATCAAATGAGCTGGATATTAATACAGTCATTTGTTACAGAGGCTCTGCGAACATCAGGTAAAACATTTCGTAAAACTGGGTACTCATCTACGGCCAAGTTGCTGCAACATGCTAGTTCTTTTCTTTGAAAATGTGTGAAGTTGTCGTTCTCTAAGGCTCGGTCTGCGTTATTTCTGACATAATTTTCAATTTACATTTACTGAAATTTCCGTCAGTGCTTTCCAAAACATGATACCAATATTAAGTAAGGCCTAGTTTTGTCACTAAACTACGAAGGAAAAAGTATGCAGTTCAGAAAGAATGTCGAATTAAGCATGTTGTCCCACCTCGAACGATTGTAAAAGTCGATGCGCCGCTCTTCTGGACGTCGATAGTGAGGATACGTCATAATGACGTCACGTCTGATTTTACCGAAGTGTGAATAGAATCACCCTCTGTACTAAAGCTCCTATAATCCGAGCTCAACTATCCGCCCTACGGTCGGGGGTTCGAATCCCCCCTCGGGCATGGATATTTGTGTCGTCCTAGTTCGTAAGTAGTTCATAAGTAGTTTGTAAGTTTAGGGACTGATGACCCCGTAGTTAAGTCCCATAAGCTTAACAAACATTTGAACATTTTTTTTTTTTGAGCAACTGGGGAAATAGGACCTGGCGCTCAATTATGTACTGTAAGTATATGTAATAAATGTAGCTATTAACATGTGAGTTATGTACAATTGCATTACGTCTCCCAGTCAATGATGCTGGAGCAGTTTGTTGCAGAATGTTTGAGACTTAATGCAATTTTTCGCAGTTTTCAAAGTGGATAGGAATATTTATTGTGGTGCATTTATACGTAGTTTTCAACATGCTGAATAATACTTTACACAATCTATCTATATCTATATATAAAAGGCTTGTGGCGACTAATCATCGTTTACTGTACGTGGTCATCGTGTTTATAAAGAGGATTCGCCCGCCGCCACAGATGTTGCTGCCGCAGCAAGACTGTTTATTCTTTGTTTTTGCGAGTCTCCTGTTTTTTGTTTAGTACCTAGTTACGACTGTGATCTTCTGTTTGAAACATTGTGCTTTTGTATTTCACTGTAAGGTTTTAAAATAAACGCCTTTTGCTACTGCAACTGAAGGGTTTTATTTTTATATTTTTAATCACCCATACGCGTTTCGCCTTTCTCTCAAGGCATCATCAGTGGGTGTCCTGAAATATTTACATCTTTTTGTTTGCACATATAGGTTAAGTCTCTTACATATCTACAAAACATTTCATTTCAGATTTAAAACAGTTCGTTTTTTGGTATAAAATGGTGTACTTACAGCACTTGTTACTCCACTTCAGTCTTATTCTGGCAACCAGGTCGAAAGGTTACACTGTTTTTCGGACCACATTGCAGTTCTCTGATTCTGCTGTCACCTGCTGCCATACTGTGTCTACTGCTGTTTGTTTTGTAGTGTTGCCAACCTCAGCTTATTTGAAATTCAACTGTTTCATTGAAAATGTGTTGAAGGTATCTTTGTGTGTGTGTGTGTGTGCGCATGAGTGTGTGTGGGTGTGTGTATGTGGGTGGGTGGGTGGTTTTTTTTTTTTTTCTCTCTGTTTGAGTGTGTGTGTGTGTGTGTGTGTGTGTGTGTGTGTGGTGGGGGGGTTGTGACTATGTGTTGGGGTTTGTGTCTACCATATGGTCAATCAGTGAGAACAGTGATTGATTGGTCAGGTTTATTTGGTCATTTAGTAGAATCTTTTTCTCAGCTTTTGTTTTATATATGTGATAATTTTCTTGTAACGTTAGGAGATGTTTTTCATTATTTATTCTAATTACCTTCATGTCTTTTTCCATTGTGGTGGGTTTGTGGTTATATGCTATAAGATGTTCTGCAAAAGTGGAGTGGTTTGTTCCGTATTTCCATGCCCTGATGTGTTCCTTGTATCGGGTATCGAATGTTCTGCTGGTTTGTCCTATATACCTTCCATCACATGAGTTGCATTGTAGTTGGTATATTCCAGCTCTTTGGTAGATATCTGTGTCTGTTTTGATTTTTGGGATATATTTTTGGACTGGGTTATCTGTTTTGAGAGCTATTTTTATGCCTTGTCTTTTGAAAATATTTATTATTTTGTGTGTTAGTTTGTGTTTGTATGTCATTGTGTACCATCTTGAATTTTCTTTTTTGCTTTCATGTGTTTCTAGTACTGCAGTTTGTGTTGTGTGTGTTTGTGTGCTGCTTTGCTGTGTTGTTGTCTGGGTGTCTGTACGTTTGGTGTTTTTTGCCCGTATCTGTTTTTTAATTTTTTTGTTTAATTTTTCTACTATATTACCATCGTATCCATTGTTTGTTGCTATTTGTGTGATGATGTCTAGTTCCTTTTGGTAATTTTCTTTGTTGAGTGGTACTGTGTTGAGTCTGTGGAGCATGTATCTGATTGCTGATTGTTTTTGTGCATGTGGGTGATTGGAGGTCTGGTGTATAATTGTATCAGTTGTTGTCGGTTTACGGTAAACGTCAAAGGTATGCTTGTTGTTTTCCTTTTTGATGGTTATATCCAAGAAGTTTATTTGGTTGTTATGTTCTTTTTCTATTGTGAATTTTATTTTTTTGTGTATAGTGTTTAAATCTGTATGGAGCTGGTCTATTCTTTCCGGAGGTTCATCAATTAGGCAGAGGATGTCATCCATGTACCTTATCCAGTAGAGTATTTTATAGTTTTTTGTGGTTACTTTTTTAAAAATCATACTTTCTACATGGTTCATGAAAATATTGGCTAGGGTACCTGACACTGGTGATCCCATGGGTAAGCCTTCTTCTTGCAGGTAATATTCATTATTAAATTGAAAATAGTTTTGTTCGGTTATCAATTTTAGCAATGAGTATATCTCTTTTATGTGTTCATCTGGTAGTTGACTGTTTTCTTTTAGATTTTGTTCTGTGATAGTTATTGTTTCATCTACTGGTATGTTAGTGTACATATTTTCTATGTCAAAGGAAAGAAGGGTAGCTGAGTCTGGGATTCTTGTATCTTTTATGAGTCGTATTAAGTGTGAGGTGTTGTTTATGGTTTTGTCATCTTTCATTTGATAGGTTTCTGATAGTACTTTCATCATGTGTCTTGCAAGTTTATAAGTGGGAGCATTTTTGAAATTCACAATGGGCCGTAACGGGATATTTGGTTTATGTCCCTTTGATTGGCATCGGAGGGTTGGTGCTGTGGGGTTATTCTGAATTACTTTTCTTTTTTCTGTGTCATCCAATGTGTAGTCTATATCTTTTAAGGTGTTTTTTACTTTTGTCTGAAATCTGTTTGTTGGGTCTGATTTTAATTTTTTTTTACTTTGAGAGATGAGATCATTTGTTTTCTCAATGTACTGTTGTTTGTCCATCAAAACGACTGTGCCTCCCTTGTCTGCTTTGGACACATAGTCACAACCCCCCCATCACACACACACACACACACACACACACACACACATCAAACAGAGAGAAAAAAAAAAAAAAAACACCCACCCACCCACATACACACACCCACACACACTCATGCGCACACACACAAAGATACCTTCAACACATTTTCAATGAAACAGTTGAATTTCAAATAAGCTGAGGTTGGCAACACTACAAAACAAACAGCAGTAGACACAGTATGGCAGCAGGTGACAGCAGAATCAGAGAACTCCAATGTGGTCCGAAAAACAGTGTAACCTTTCGACCTGGTTGCCAGAATAAGACTGAAGTGGAGTAACAAGTGCTGTAAGTACACCATTTTATACCAAAAAACGAACTGTTTTAAATCTGAAATGAAATGTTTTGTAGATATGTAAGAGACTTAACCTATATGTGCAAACAAAAAGATGTAAATATTTCAGGACACCCACTGATGATGCCTTGAGAGAAAGGCGAAACGCGTATGGGTGATTAAAAATATAAAAATAAAACCCTTCAGTTGCAGTAGCAAAAGGCGTTTATTTTAAAACCTTACAGTGAAATACAATTCAGCTGCTGCTCAAAATGGCCACTGCAAGCAACGTATTGTGCTTTTGATGTGACGATTATACTTTAACGTAAAACGTCTCTCATTTGTGTTTAATGTGTTATATCTACAGTCACAGGTCTACTAAATAAATTATTGTAAAAAATGGTTTCTGCAGAGAATAATTCCGCGTTCTAGTGACTTGAAAGATACACGCTAATAAAACGTCGGACAGTTCTGCTTCAACTGCCACGACAATTGGTGACCCCGACGTGATACAAGCCTGCAGAAAACGCGAGAAGATACTAGCAAGATGTCGGAGGAAGAACCTAGAGTTTCAAGAATAGCCGTACGTTTGCCGCCATTCTGGCCAAATAATCCTGTGTTATGGTTCGCCCAAGTAGAGGCAAGTTTCCATTGTGCAGGAATTACCGCCGACTCGACGATGTTTTCTTTGGTCGTGAGCCAATTAGATCAGCAATATGCCGCGGAAATTCAAGACATTATAACCGCGCCGCCGACAGCAGATGCATACAAGAAGCTGAAAACAGAGCTGATTCGAAGAGTAGCCGCTTCACAGGAGGAACGCATACGACAAGTGCTCACACAAGAAGATGTTGGTGATCGCAAACCTTCTCAGTATCTAAGGCATTTGCGAAGCAAGGTAGACGTCGGTATGGTGTTTATAAAGAGGATTCGCCCGCCGCCACAGATGTTGTTGCCGCAGCAAGACTGTTTATTCTTTGTTTTTGCGAGTCTCCTGTTTTTTGTTTAGTACCTAGTTACGACTGTGATCTTCTGTTTGAAACATTGTGCTTTTGATGTGACGATTATACTTTAACGCAAAACGTCTCTCATTTGTGTTTAATGTGTTATATCTACAGTCACAGGTCTACTAAATAAATTATTGTAAAAATGGTTTCTGCAGAGAATAATTCCGCGTTTAGTGACTTGAAAGATACACGCTAATAAAACGTCGGGGTCACCAAATTGTCGTGGCAGTTGAAGCAGAACTGTCCGACGTTTTATTAGCGTGTATCTTTCAAGTCACTAGAACGCGGAATTATTCTCTGCAGAAACCATTTTTTACAATAATTTATTTAGTAGACCTGTGACTGTAGATATAACACATTAAACACAAATGAGAGACGTTTTACGTTAAAGTATAATCGTCACATCAAAAGCACAATGTTTCAAACAGAAGATCACAGTCGTAACTAGGTACTAAACAAAAAACAGGAGACTCGCAAAAACAAAGAATAAACAGTCTTGCTGCGGCAACAACATCTGTGGCGGCGGGCGAATCCTCTTTATAAACACGATGACCACGTACAGTAAACGATGATTAGTCGCCACATCAGCCCCCGCGGTGGAAGCGGAGCGTTATCTTCTAAAACGTGCAGGAAAATGTACGTGTCGTCCGGAACGGGTTGTGCGTGTCGGTTGTGGAACAGAGATGGGCTGTTGTTGAGCTGGCGATTGTGACTGAGTTTGAGGCGCTGACTTTGTCGACTTGAGCTGTTCTCTTGAAACCTCGGCCGGTGATGCGTCCTGATAGATGTACGCCGGCTTGATGCGGTCAGTGGAGACAGACGTGGCCTTGCCATTTATGGCAATATCAAATGTCCGTTCACCTCGTTGTAACACGCGATGTGGACCTGTGTATGGAGCTTGCAGAGCAGGTTTCACACCGTCTGTGCGAAGCATCACGTGCGTACATTTGTCCAAGTCTTGATGAATATAACAGTAGGGAGTGCCATGTCTGGAACCCTGTTGTGGGCGAAAACATGCGATACGTTCGCGCAAGCGACGTAGTATATCAGGCTGGTCTTGCACAATGGACTGAAAGGAACTGACGTCAACCAATTCACCTGGAAGACGTAACGCTTCTCCGAAAACCAGTTCTGCCGAGGAAGCGTCTATGTCAGGTTTGTAGGCATTTCGTACACCCATTAACACGATTGGTAGCGCGGTTGTCCAGGCTGTGTCATGGCACATTAGAGCAGACTTGAGCGATCGGTGCCATCGTTCAATTAAACCATTGCTTGCTGGATGGTAACTTGTAGTCTTGTGATGAACATACCCACAGAATTGTGCAAGCTTGGCGAATAAGTCTGACTCAAACTGCCTGCCTCGGTCTGTTGTTATATGCAGTGGGCACCCAAATCTTGACAGCCATGTGGACACAAAGGCTGAGGCTAGTGTTTCTGCTGTAATGTTGTCCAGCGGTACCGCCTCCGGCCATCTAGTGAAACGGTCCATAATAGTAAGTAAGTAACGTTGCCCATTTGATGGACTTAACGGACCTACTACGTCAAGATGCACATGTGCAAAACGTGAGGAGACGTCGGGAAAATTGCCCACTGGAGCATGTACGTGACGAGACACTTTACTGCGTTGGCATGGAACACATGTCCACTCACGGCAGTTCTTTTCCATTCCTGGCCAGACAAAACGCTTTGATATGAGGCGGAACGTAGGGCGAATTCCGGGATGAGATAAACCATGACAATTGTCGAAAGCTTGTCTGCGAAATTGAGTAGGAAGGAATGGTCTTGGTCTTCCAGTCGAGACATCACAGTACAGTTTAGCATCTGTGCCGGGAACGCTAACGAGCTGCATCTGTAATGCTGTGTTGTCATCCTTCAGCAATACCTGGAGCTCTTGGTCAGATTCTTGTGCTTGAGCAAGTGCAGTGAAGTCGATTGGGCTTGAGATACTGTTTACTCGAGAGAGACAGTCGGCCACCACATTATCTAATCCAGAGACGTGCTCTATTTTAGTGGTAAACTGTGCAATAAACTCTAAATGATTGTATTGCCTAGGTGAACAGTTGTTACTATTGCGTCGGAATGCATACGTCAGTGGCTTATGATCCGTGTAGATAACAAAATCCCTCGTTTCTATCTGAGGCCGGAAATATTTAATAGCATTGTATATAGCGAGAAGTTCCCGGTCATAAGTACTCCACTTTTGTTGTGAAGGCGACAGCTTATGCGAATAAAACGCTAGTGGTTGCCATGAGCCATTTGTCCATTGTTGTAATACGGCACCTGTAGCCTTTAAACTTGCATCAACTACAACCGCTAACGGTGCGTCAAGTTTAGGATGGGCCAACAATGCAGCGTCCGCCAAGCAACGTTTCGCGGCCTCAAAAGCAGAATTCATTGCTTCAGTCCACAGTACTAATGAATTTCTCTTAATCATGGGTCTGGAAAGCGCTGCTGTCAAGGGTTCTTGTAATTCTGCTGCTCGTGGCAGATGTTGACGATAAAAATTCAGTATCCCGAGAAACCTACGTAACTCTTTGATGGTATTTGGTTTCTGTATTTCTAGGATAGCTTGAACCTTATGCGGTAAGGGAAGGGAGCCCGCAGCTGAAATACGATGGCCGAGAAAATCGATTTCAGGTTGCCCAAATATGCATTTGGCTATGTTCAAAACTACGCCATACTGTTCCAATCGTTCAAACACTGATTTCAGATGTTGATGATGTTGTTCTTCAGTGGCCGAAAATATCAGGATATCATCAAGGTAAGAGAAACAAAAAGGTAGTCCTTGTAATACTGAATCAATAAACCTTTGCCAAGTCTGAGCTGCATTGCGTAATCCGTATGTCATAAACATGCTTTCAAATAAGCCAAATGGCGTGATAATTGCCGTTTTAGGTATATCTTTCTCCGCCACCGGTATTTGAGTGTAAGCTTTGGCACAATCTAGCACAGTAAAGATCGTTGCACCATGAAGGGCATGATTATAATCTCGCAACAGCGGAACTGGATAACGGTCTGGTATTGTTCTTGCATTAAGTGCTCTATAATCGCCGCAGGGGCGCCATGCTCCACTCTTTTTAGGGACGAGATGAAGCGCTGAAGACCATGAGCTACTCGAGGGGCGAATAATGCCTTCCTTTAGCATTGTGGCAAACTCTGCCTTTGCTATTGCTAGTCGATCTGGTGCCAGCCTTCTGGGCCTACATGACACTGGAGGGCCATCTGTGGTATTAATGTAATGCACAGTCTTATGTTGCACTTGTTTTGGGGCTCCAGGGGGCCTAGTCAAGCTCGGAAATTGACATAATAGAGATGAGTACTTACAGTCTTCCGCTTGCACGAGCTTGGCGCTGGGTGTGTTGGTGCTACGGCGAAAACCAAGTGAAGTTAGGCCAGTCACGTTGTCCACGAGCCGGGAATTCGCTACGTCAGGCAACAGTCGGTAATATGCCAAGAAATCCGCACCGATGATTGGCTCAGCGACGTCTGCTATGGTGAAATTCCAATTCAGGGCGCGACGTAGTCCTAAGTCCAATTCAATACTCTGCATTCCATAAGTCCGTATTGTTGAATTATTAGCGGCTGATAAACAGAATGCAGTCGGTGGACGGCAGCGATATATTGCAGTTCGTGGTAATATACTCAGATCAGAACCTGTGTCTATCAGAAATTTCATTCCAGATTTCCTGTCGCTGATAAACAGGCGCTGTGATCCTGTTCGGCAGTCTGCTGCGCCTAAGGTCGACCGCCGCTGGCATTTGGGAACGAGCAAGGACTAGTACATTTATGTGCCTGTTCCCCAAATTTACGGTGGTACCAGCATGTCAAATGTTCTGCATCAGAAGACGAAGTGCCTTTCGAAGATCTACTTCTGGACCTGCGTCGATAACGGTTTCTGCCTTTGTTGACGCTTTGTCGAGACATCAGTTCACTGAGCTGGTTACAAAGAACGTCTACCTTCGCTGCTAATGAATCATAGTCGTTACGCGCAACTCCCGACGTTGCCGCCGTACTGCTGCCGGCTTCTGATACGGCGCAGACACGCACTGGTGTGATTGCTTCTTGAATACGATCTGCGAGTTCCGCTACAGCGTCAAGAGACATCTCTGTTTGAGACGCTATAATCGCCTTAACTTGTGGTGCCAACAACATCTGTGGCGGCGGGCGAATCCTCTTTATAAACACGATGACCACGTACAGTAAACGATGATTAGTCGCCACAGGCTTGTGTGTGTACGTGCTGACAGACTTTTCTCCATGACCACATACTGCCACCCACTCGTGGTTGTGGTGGTAGATATCCCTTGGTCTAATGATCTAAGTAAGGCAGTTTGGTCGCGGTGCGTGGCAGTGGGTGAGGGTGACGAGCAAAAATTCGCAAAATATGCAATAAATACTCTTAGGAAAAGCTATATACTCTGTGACTTACGAACTTTACGGTACGAGTCAAAATCTGTTTATTCTTTCAATTGTCAGACAACGCGATCCTTTCAGACTTTAATAACGAAGAAGAATATGAAATATGCATTTTTTTTAATAGATTACATGTTTCCGTCAACCACTCATTACCGACTATGAACAGAGACACAAAACAAAGATAAAAATCCATATAGACTCAAAGATAAAAATACTCGTGGAACATTGATCACTGTCGTGGAAGCGTGGTGGAAACACAGACATACATTAATGAATGTATCTTAGGCCATAGATATTGATATGCCTGTGCCAGTAAGCTCACTGGTCTGTGCTAATCAGTGATCTCTGATACATATAGCCGCGACACTCTCTGCTGTGAAACGTGTAATCGTTTGTCACCAGGGTGAAGAAAAACTATGCGACGTAGTTCTACTCATATCCCGGCGGCCTCCTGTGGTAATGTTGGCAACATATGTTGAATAACGAGAATCACGTGACATCGTCATAAGCCAATCGCGTGACACACAACTAATTTGTCGTAAAATCAAGTATACAGCAGGAACAGCAGTATTTATCTACACTCTATGTGGTTCGGCCACCTTTGCAACGATTTTATATCGTGTTATTGATGTTGCCAACATAAAAACACGAGGCCGCCAGGATAGAAAGTAAAATTTGACCGAATCAGATACATCCGTTGTTGTCACATCTCATTATGACCAGCAGTTCCACGCGAAACTCTTTTGTATAGAATTCAGAAATGTAATTTGCCAGTCGCTTTCGGCGCTGCTGTTGTGATGTGTAACTTTATGAACACAACCTAACATTGAATTTACATTGTTCCGAAGCACGGAATTAAATTAATTTCTCTCTTAGTATGAAAAACTTTATGAACATTCATCGTTTTCTACAATGACTTCTACTTAAATTTGACATCTTGGCCAGGAGAACTGAGTTTATTGAGAGAGATCCAACAAGGATTGTGTTTTTGCTGACCTACGTCCGGAACCCAAAGAACCGTGATATACAAAGGACATTCTTTAAGAACCGTAGCGAAACACGGGCATGTAAGCTAGTTACTTATATATAAGGTCGAAGCATCTCTTTACGGTCACATAACACAATCCAAAATATGGCACTGGGTAAAATTTTACGCCGCTTCTAGCCGGGCTCCAGTGCTTACGTTGGCAACAGGTGAACAACGAAGTGTAGAATTGCGTTAATATTTTTCACGAGCTACAGAGTAAATGTCATTGCTACTCGTTTCACTCGCAGCAAAATTAATACTGTACCTGCTCTATGGTTGACAGGTTCTTGTATGTACCCTTGTCCGTTCAGAGAAAAATAATTTTCGTTTTCATTGAAGTTGTCACGAAAAAATATTTATTGGTCATCTGAGTTGCCGTGGTTACCATTGGTGCCAACATAACCACTGCAGCCCGGCGAGAAGCTATGTTATATTACCGGTACGTTACGATTTTCTGTTATATTAAAAGCGCATTCTAAATCTTTATAGGCACATACACATTAGTTACTGTTCGGTACACATATGTGTGCAATATTAAATATATTGCATCAGAAATATTGTTGAAAACTGCGCGAATACGTCAACCATCGCCAATATAAACATTGTCAGATGCGCCCATGTTGCGCCCATGTTGGGGCAAAAATGGCCTGGGTTTTTAGGAGCTCTAACCTGTACCTTGCATTCCTTTAACGTTTCTTTTTGTCTGATATCATGTCAGGTCCTACAAATGACACTTCACGAAACCGTGAAACATGGCGGTTTTGATTTTGGAACATAGACTTTGTTCGAATATTATGAACTACCTCGAAGAGAACGACCTGTTAACCAATAGTCAACACGGATTCAGAAAGTATCGCTCTTGCGAAACACAGATTGCCCTTTATTCACATGAAGTGTTAAGTGCCATCGACAAGGGATATCAAATCGATTCCATATTTCTGGATTTCAGGAAGGCTTTTGATACTGTACCCCACAAGTGGCTTCTAATGAAATTGCGTGCTTGTGGAATATCTTCCCAATTGTGCGATTGGATTCACGATTTCCTATCAGAAAGGACAATTATTTCGTTGTAATTGACGGTAAAGTCATCGAGTAAAACAGAAGTGATATCTGGCGTTCCACAGGGAAGCGTTATAGGTCCATTACTCTTCCTCGTGTTTATAAACGATTTAGGAGACAATCTGAATAGCTCCCTTAGACTGTTCGCGGATGATGCTGTCGTTTATCGGTTAGTGAAGTCAAGAGAGGATCAAAAGCAACTGAAAAGCGATTTAGACAAAATTTCTACTTGGTGCGAAAATTGGCAATTACACTAATTAAAGAAAAGTGTGAAGTAATACACATGACCACTAAAAGAAATCCGCTGAACTTCAATTACGCGATAAATCAGTCAAACCTTAAGGTCGTAAATTCCACCAAATACCTAGGAGTTACATTTAAGAACAAAATTGACTGGAGAGAACACATAGAAAATATTGTGGGGAAGGCGAACCAAAGGTTACGTTTCATCGGCAGAACGCTTCGAAGATGCACCAGCTCCACCAAAGAGACTGGCTACATCACACTTGTGCGTCCTCTCCTGGAGTACTGTTGCCCCTTGTGGGACCCTCACCAGGTTGGACTGACGGAAGATATTGAGAAGGTTCAGAGAAGGGCAGCTCGTTTTGTTTTATCACGTTACGGGGGGAAAAGCGTCACGGAAATGTTGCACGAATTGGGGTGGAAATCATTAAAAGAAAGACGTTATTCATTGCGGCGTGATCTGTTTGCGAAGTTTCAATCACCGACTTTTAGTCCTGAATGTGAAAATTTTTTGCTAGCACCCACGTACTTAGGGAGACATGACCATCCCAATTAAATAAGAGAAATCAGATCGAAAACGGAACGATTTAGGTGTTGTTTCTTCCCGCGCGCTATTAGTGGATGGAACGGTAGAGAAAAGTTATGAAAGTGGTTAATGAACTCTCTGCCAGGCACTTAAATGTGATTTGCAGAGTATATATGTAGATGTAGATGTAGAATCGTTTTCGCGTATCGAAACATTTGTCGAAACAATGGAACAGTGGCCACCTGTACCTTGCATTGCTTTAACGGTTCTTTTTGTCTGATATCGCGTTCAGGTCCCAGAAATGACACTTCGGGACACAGAAATAGTTGCCGGCCGCGGTGGCCGAGGGGACTAAGGCGCTCCAGTCACGGTCTGCACCGCCACTACGGTCGGGGGTTCGAATCCCCCCTCGACCATGGATATTTGTGCCGTCTTAGTTCGTAAGTAGTTCATAAGTAGTTTGTAAGTTTAGGGACTGATGATCCCGTAGTTAAGTCCCATAGACTATACAAACATTTCATTTCAACAGCAATAGTTACTGGTATCACCTAGATATATCTATGTTGTCATAACTGACTGAGGAGTGTATGTGTTAAAGTAACTTGTGACAAAGCCTGTATTTTGCATAAATGCAACTTGCTGCCGGCCGCGGTGGCCGAGGAGACTAAGGCGCTCCAGTCACGGTCTGCACGGCCACTACGGTCGGGGGTTCGAATCCCCCCTCGGGCATGGATATTTGTGCCGTCCTAGTTTGTAAGTAGTTCATAAGTAGTTTGTAAGTTTAGGGACTGATAACCCCGTAGTTAAGTCCCATAGACTATACAAACATTTTTTTTGAATGCAACTTGCTTTCCGCAAAGGTGTGTTGATAGCTACGATATGGAGAAAGATTATATGCGGAAAGAGTGATCATGTCACTCTTTTTTTTCTAATGTTATACTTGTTTATCCTGTTGTAACGTGTTCGTCGAATACCATCGCTGATTTCCAACAAATGACTCGTGCATTAATCTACGATGCAATTTATTTTCTTCCACGTCGTGCTCGGCGTAAGCCCCCGTGGTTGTGTCGACATGTTAACACGTGTTTAAGCTCGTTAACGCAGGATAATACTCGATTTATCATCCCATTTGTCAGTCACGTCTGAAGTATCACACACTGTATTGAACACACTTTAAACTCGAAACAGGGTGTATACGCACTGGAAGATCCGGGAAAAAAACGCGGGAATATTTTCATACGGGACAAATACCCGGAAATTTATTGCAACTCGGGGAATTTTTCATTGTTTGAGTAATACGTTAATTTAATTGCAATTATGTCTCATAATAACTTTAGCCCGCTACTGCTGAATAATACTGCAGTAGTTTCCGTCTATATAGAAGCAGGACACTGACTCACTGAGTAAACACGAAATCTGGAAAACTACTTCATCTACGAAGCTGAAAGTTGGCAGGAGTGTAGTTTATATGTAGAAGAAGGTCAAGCTACGAAAGGATTTTGCGATAGGGCCGATAGTTCAGGAGATATGACGTCAGAAACAATGTAAATTTCCCCGTTTTGCAACACGTGATAGTGTGACTTTATCAGTGCACTATTTGAGAAGGGCATTTAGCCTTTTGCAAAAAAACTTTAAACATAATTTCAAACCTTTAAAAAACATTTTCCCGCTGACAACCCCAGCAAAATTATGAAAGGAAAAAAGTTTGTCGCTTCCGATTTTTTTTTCGCGTTCATGCAGTAAAATTACGGCATTAGGCATGACGTTACACTTTATTACTCGTACTCTATTAACTGAATTCGCGTGAAATGTTACAGAAAGTATACACACATACCACTGATCGTGCTTTCGAAATTTCATCATAGTACGACACGCAGTTCATGAGATATGGAGTTTAATAAAGGTTTTCTCGCAAGTCGCTAAGTACCGTCATTCTCATACAGTGTATTTCGAAAGCCTCGCCGCATTATATGGCATTTTTTGCGATTTCTATTGGTTATGACGTAATATATTTTCAACGATGTGCCGTATGTGATTTTTAAACAATGCAGCAATTGTTACCTCACGGTAAGGAATGTGTGTACCAAATTTGGTTGGAATCGGTCCAATGGTTTGGGAAGAAATGAGCAGCATTGTCGCAAAATGCAGCATTTTTTCGCGCATCTTATTGTTTATGACGTCATATCTCGTGAACTATATATCGTATGTGATTCTTACACTTACGGCGACCGTCCTCGTGGATTGAAGCTTACATGTACAAAATTTCATAAAGATTGGAACAAAACTGTAGATTTGTATGCAACACGTACACACATACGGACACTCTGCTTTATATATTAGAAAGTTCACAACAACGTTCAGTGACTAGGAAATATGAAATGTTTGTATAGTCCATGGGACGTTACTACTGAGTCATCAGTCCCTAAACTTACAAACTACTTATGAACTACTTACGAACTAAGGCGGCACAAATATCCATGCCCGAGGGGGGATTCGAACCCCCGACCGTAGTAGCCGTGCAGACCGTGACTGGAGCGCCTCAGCCCCCTCGGCCACCGCGGCCGGCAGGAAATATGAAAAGGCCGGACGCGGTGAGCGAGGGGACTGAGGCGCTCCAGTCACGGTCTGCACGGCCACTACGGTCGGGTGTTCGAATCCCCCCTCGGGTATGGATATTTGTGCCGTCCTTAGTCTTAGTTAGTTCATAAGTAGTTTGTAAGTTTAGGGACTGATGACCCCGTAGTTAAGTCCCATAGACTACACAAACATTTGAACATTTTTTTTTAATATAAAAGCAACAGCATTAAAAACGGCAACTTCTCAGTTTGTATCACGCCATTCCTCTGTTACTCCCTACTGGCCGCTTGGAGCGCTAGTATCGCTTCAGTTGCATTTTTTCCCCCTAGAGAGTTTCGCGACGGTCTGTGATACACTGTGACTTTTACCTTCACGTTTTTTCACCAGTGGACCTAAGGATGTTTAGGCGTGTGGAAATCTCGCGTACAGACGTCTGACACAATTGACAATGACGTGGCCACGTTCCAAGTCCGTGATCAAGAGCGGAAATCCCGGGTTCGATTCCCAGTCCTACCCAAATTTTCACTCGCCGTCAGTGTAATGCTTCCATTCACTACAGCAGCCCAGGGTAATCACTTCCCACCTTCCCCTACGCTTTCTTATCTTAGAAAGTATTTTCGGAAGTGAACGAAGCAGCATACATACGAAAATGTATTTCCCAAACCGTCAGTACGGGGGCAAAAGTAATATATTCGGCAATCCCCGCCGTAAAAACAGGCCAAATGGAAAAAATACCCGCTGTTTAATTTGCATCGGAATTTCGCCATCGGACGAAAGAACGGTAGTTTTGCGACGGGCGAATTTACGCGGCGAGCAAGTAGAATTAAGCCCTGCGGAAATCGGCCAAAAAATGAAACATATTTTTGGTACTTTTTTTCTTTATAGAACAGAGGATGAGAAAAAAAGCGCTTAAGAGAACAGGATATCCGAGAGAGAGAGAGAGAGAGAGAGAGAGAAACACAGCAGTTACATAATAATTTTTTATAGAATTTCGTACTTCGCACACGAGACATCTGGTAACAGCGAACAGGGTGGAAGCTATTTTAATTCTCGGCTCAGAATTCATCCACATGCACGATCCTGTCAAAATATTTCGTGTCTGCTTATCTTTGCCATAAACCTGAATTATCAGAACTTCCTTGAAAAGGAAAAACTGAGTCAATATAAGACTCGTTGCCGAGGAGAGGTTATGGAAGTTTCGTGGCTGGTAATATCTGGAAACTAGATGATCCGGTGAACTTCGTATCACTTACCTCTTAATATAAACCATACTAATTTAAATTATATGTATTTTAGACCTAGTAGCTTTATAAATGCATTTGCTTTGATCGTCAAATGTGCAAAATTTTATCCCAATAGTACGAATGATATTGAAAGCCCAAAGAAAAGAGCTCTTTCAGTTTTCCACAAATTTTCCTATTTTCTGGACAGCCATTCCAAACTTTTACTTCACTCAAAACTTCCTCTTGCTTTGAACGTCAAATATGCAAAATTGTATCGCAACCAGACGAATGATATTGATATCCCATTGCAAAAAGCTCTTTCATTTTCTTGCGAATTTCCTAATTTTCCGGGTAACATTTATTTTATCGCAAGCGGATGAAAGATTCTCAACTTATACTATTGAGTACATTTAGAAACACATTGAAAATGAAACTAGGTTCGAATTTTGCGACTTTCCCTTTTAAACTGTCTCTATTTTTTTTTAGTGAAAACTTTTCCAAGACCATAATGAACAAAACAACAAAAGAATTACCCCTCTCCGTCGTGCGAATAGTCAGTTATAGTGCTGAATCCATTCAGAAACATAGAAAAACGCATTCAGTTTTTCTCAAATTTTCCACTTCTCCGGTAGATTTTCCAAAAATAAATAAATAAATAAATAAAAATAAATAAATTCATAGAAACCTCACCCTGTCAAGCCGTACTCAAGTGATGCTCTTACAACCATGTGGCAATTTATTTTTATTCGCAGAAAAAAATCGCTTTCGTTTTTTCCTAAATTTTCCTACTTTCCGAAAGACTTTCCCAAATTTTTATTTGATGATAACCTTCATCTTGCTTTCAACATGAAATGTACAAAATTTTATCAGAATTGGACGAACGGTATTGATAGATCACTGGAAAAAGCTGTTTCAGTTTCTCCCGATTTTCCTCTTTTCCGGACAACTTTTCGATATTTTTATCACCGTTTAAACCTTACCTGAACTGACACGATTATTTCAAGACTAAAATTAGTCAAATCGGTTCAGTCGTTCCCGAGTTCTAGCGAGACTAACGAACAGCAATTCATATATATATATATATATATATATATATATATATACATATATATATGTTCTAATGTATCGCCGATCTGCAGATGCGTGATGCGCCTACCACTTAGAGCACAAGTTCTCCGAATTTGAAATTAAATAATTGAGGTTAGGTGGAAGAGCGTTAGAGTGGTAGACTAAGAATGTCAAGATAGTGGGTTCTATTCCCCGTTAAGCTTAGAATTTCTGTCTGTCACTTTTCACTCCTGTCACCAGTGACAGTTTTGTTGAGTTACCTTGTGGCTCAGAATCCACATCAAACTCTACGTCCCCGTGTAACTGGCTGGATAAGTCACTCATAACTCCGGGAACTAAGATAGTGTCTAGTAAAGCACTGTGTTGTTCAAATCAATCTTTCGGGTCATGACTGCTTTTCCTTGTATGTCCATCTAGGCACTGACATGGAGGGATATTGACACAACGACCGCACTTAGACGTCAGAACAACAGTTGTTCTTTCTATAGACATTCTATTAGCAAATAATTACCATATACAGCAGGTTTAGAATGTTTCTCATAATTAACGCGATTTGTAATTCCTGTACAGTGCTGGAGAATTAGATTAGATTAGTACTTGTTCCATAGATCATGAATACGACACTTCGTAATGATGTGGAACGTGTCCGGTTAATGAAAGGTGTCTGTACATGATATTATATTGAACAATGTATTATATGACACAAATATATTATTATTATTTGTTTTTATTCTTTTGTAGTTTTGTTTTTAGATTTCCTAATTTATATCTAAAAATTCATCTAATGAGAAGAAGGAGTTGTCATTCATCAATTTTTTTAAATTTATTTGTAAATAAAAGTTCTGAATCCTTTGATAAGATCTTTATTGTCATAGATCGGTTATTGCTTTTATATGACTAGTTTCAACTGGTTAAAAAGTCATTATCAAACGTTACTTGATCTAAGGTCTCCACAGTGATAAGACACTACCTAGAAATGTGGCACAGTATAACACAGGGTCTTCAACAACACGATCCAAAGGCATATCAAGTGATGATGTGCATACCATTTATAAGTTGCCACTATGATGTTGGTTCATCTGAAGTACGAGGCGCGTCCAGAAAGTAAGTTCCATTTGGTTATATAAAACGAACTGATACAGATATACAAAAAATATTGATTGTACAAAAATCTACAACCGTTAAACTACTTTTCTACATAGTTTCCGCAATTTTGTAGGCAAATGTCATAGCATGGCACAAGGTTTTGTGTGCCTTTTTCATAGAATGTTGCCGCCTGTGTATTCAACCATGTGGTAACATGTTCTTTCAGCTCGTCATCATCGTTGAAGTGTTGTCCACCAAGGACAGATTTTAGGTGTAAGAAGAGGATTACTGTCAAAAGATTTTTTTTTTTTTTCACGATAATGCCTGACCTCACACACCGAATGTGACCAAACAATTCTTACGGAAATTTCAATGGGACCTGTTTGATCATCCTCCATACAGCTCGGACCTCTCTCCTAGCGTCTTTCATCTCTTCTTACACCTAAAATCTGTCCTTGGTGGTCAACACTTCAACGATGATAAAGAGCTGTTACCACATGGTTGAATACACAGGCGGCAACCTTCTGTGAAGGATGCATGCAAAAACTTGTGGCATGCTATGACAAGTGCCTACAAAATTTCGGCAGTTATGCGGAAAAGTAGTTTAAGAGTTGTAGAATTTTGTGCAATAAAAATTTCTTCTGTATCTGTGTACAATTTCATTTTATTACCAAACGGAACTTACTTTCTGGACGCACCTCGTAATATGCCTGGACAAGTAAGATTTGATAAAGACTCTTTAAAGAGTCGAAACTAGTCATATAAAAGCAATAAGCGATCTATGGCAATAAAGAACTTATACAAGGATTCATAACTATTACTTTAAAAGATCGCGTCCTAGGAAAAATCCTGAATACGATGTCAGGTAATTATAGTATTTTTAAATGCTAGTTGGCTATCGTCAGGCTTTTGATGCTGTTTGGTAGGTGACCGATGACTTTTGTGGCAGCAGAATTTACCCCTTTCTGTGCCAAACTCAGATTTAGTCGTACATAGTAAAGATCATCCTTTCTCCTGCTGTTATAGCTGTGCAGACTGCTGTTACTTTTGAACTGGGTTTGATTATTAATAACAAATTTTATAAGTTTGGCGTTAAGCCCCGTTTACACTGAAGTTCGGAACATTATTTTGTTTCGCAACATTGTATGCAACTTGTTCCAGACAAATGTTGACAACATTGTTCGATGTTCGTGTCCGCATATACACTAGCGACCAACATTTGTACTATCGTCTGCTTCAGTGAATGTCTGCAAACATCTTATTTTGTGTATTTGCGTTACGAAACCCCGGCCCCGCTATGTCAAGCGAAGAGGAAGAAATATTAACATGCTGTGCTGAATTGTTAGTCCTTCACAGTTTAAGAAGACGAAGACGACGTCGGTGGTGGATCAAAACATATTATAGAAATCATGGCGGGAGTAACATGCTTTGAGTCCTGAACATGGAAAACGGTTCTGGGTTTCGGAATTTCACTCGAATGTCACCATCCGATTTTGAAATTTTGATAAATATTATAAGGCCAGTCGTACCAAAAAGGACACTAGTTTCAGGAAAGCAATCCCTGTGAAAGAAAGACTTGCAGTTACCCTCAGATTTCTCGCAACGGGATATTCCTATCAGAGTCTTGCATACTTATTTCATGCACATCGTCCAAGAACTTTAAAATTTTAAATCCAACCCGCTGTCCGCCCCACTTCCAGATTTTTTTTGCTTCCTTCAATTTTCCTCTTCTCGCGCCGGTATTGCGACACGAGACATTAAATTTTTTTTTGTCGACATCACTGGGTTCTACCCAGCTCCACGGCAATTTTGTGGAGATAATCATGTTTTTCGTTTATATTTTTGTAGCTTGCGGAACGTACGTTCCTCATAGAAAGAAATAAGTGCGCAGATTTTCTCCCTGGTCCACTCCATTTCGCAGAACACAAAGAAAACAGTAGATCAGTACCGTAAAGCGAAAACAAAACAAACGCTAGCGCTTCGTAGCGGCAGTTGACGGTAGCAGGCCACGGAACAAATGTTCCTTTGATCTCTACCGACACAGCGGAGGAACACTGTTTCCGTGTTGGCAACATGTTGCCAACATCCAATATTCACAGAGTATATGACATCAACCGCGATTGGGCAAAGCTGAAAATGTGTACCCAGCCGGGAGGCGTGCTTAGGTAGTCCTTGCAGGTGCGGTGATCACTGTGTCCCCAGTGGTGTAGGGGTCAGCGCAACTGCCTAGAAAGCGGGAGACCCGGGTTCGAGTACCGGCTGGGTACACATTTTCAGCTTTGTCCAATCGCAGTTCATGTCATATATTCTGTGAATATTGAATAATAACAAGTGCAGGATCAGAAGTGACGTCCATTCTTTCGGAACAGACGCCACATGTATATATGTTGCCAACATGTTGTGAACATTTTTTTTTAATTCTTTATTATGGCTTTTGGTTACAGTGACCATACAGCCAGCGGTTATTACACTGACAACAGTACAATAGAATTGAGATCCTTACAATGTATAGCACAATATTAATAAGTATCTTACATCATACAGCCTGAGAATAAAAGTAGAAAAATCATATGTACAAGACGTAAAACAATACATATTTAACAGTACGAGTGACATTTGTAATACAACAAAAGTGCAAACAGCATAGGACCATATGCGATGTGCAAAGACAAATAAAACTCAAAATCTCTATATATAAAAGGAAGTGTCCCGATTGACTGACTGACTGACTGACTCATCATCGCCCAGCCCAAAACAGTGAAGATAGAAACTTGAAATTTGTGGAGGGTTTTGATATTATGCTGCAGGCGTCATTTAAGAAGCTATTTTTCGATATTCCCTCCGTAAGGGGGTGAAATAGGGGATGAAGCGTTTTTTGATAATACGTAGCTATTTAGGCAATTTTGAAGCTAGAACTACAAAATTTCGGATTTTAATTCAGGGTTCGAAATTAAAAGACACGTGTTTCGGCAATTTTTGAAATTCGACAAATAAGGGGGTAAAATAGGTGACGCAAAAAATTGATTTTCAAAAATATGTTGCTGTTAACACAAATTGTAAGCTACAGCTACGAAACTTCGGATATGTAATCTTGGTCAGGATTAAAAATCCATTGTTTTTTGTATTTTTGGAAATTACAAAAAGTAAGAGGGGTAAATAGAGGATCAAAAATTCTTTTTGAAAACACGTTTCTATTGATACAATTTGGAAGCTAGAGCTGCAAAATTTGATATTTGTATAGTTGGTTAGACGTTAAAAAATACGTGTTTCGGTATTTTTGGAAATTCAACCATCAACGGTTAAATTGGAGAGGGGGAGTTTTCGAAAAATGTTGCTATTTAGGCAATTTTGAAGTTAGAACCACAAATTTTCGGATTTGGATTTGGGGTTCGAATTTAAAAGACACGTGTTTCGGTATTTTTGGAAATTCAATCATCAACGGGGTTGAAGTGGGAAGGAGATGTTTTTCGAAAATATGTTGCTATTTAGGCAATTTTGAAGTTAGAACTATAAATTTTCGGATTTGGATTCGAGGTTCGAATTTAAAAGACACGTGTTTCTGCAGTTTTTTAAATTCGACGGATAAGGAAGTAAAAATAGGTGACGCAAGAAATTGATTTTCAAAAATATGTTGCTGTTAACACAAATTTTAAGCTACAAACAACGAAACTTCGGATATTGAATCTTGGTCAGGATTAAAAAAACACGAGTTTCGGTATGTTTGGAAATTTAAAAACTAAGGGGGTAAAAGAGGGGATCAAAAATACTTTTCGAAAACACTTTGTTCTCAAGACAATTTTTAAGCTATAGCTGCAAAAATTGGTATTTGTATTGTTCGTTATGATTTAAAAAATACATGTTTCGCTATTTTTGGAAACAACTGGTGCAGACCAACCAGCCTACGCATGCGAAGCAGGGGGACTTTTTTTACATGTTCAGGAATTTGGTTCGCAGTTGGTGGTTGTGAGTTTTATAAATTAATCTTTCCCTATTTTAAACTCTCACCCCGATCTTTCACCTCGCACTCCCTGCTATGTTTCGGTATTTTTTTTCTTTATTATGGCTTTTGGTTACAGTGACCATACAGCCAGCGGTTATTACAGTGACAACATTACAATAGAATTGAGATTCTTACAATGTATAGCACAATTTTAATAAGTATCGTACATCACACAGCCTTAGAATAAAAGTAGAAAAATCATATGTACAAGACGTAAAACAATACATATTTAACAGTACGAGTGACATTTGTAATACAACAAAAGTGCAAACAGCGTAGGACCATATGAGAGTTGCAAGGACATATAAAGTTCAAAATATAATATAAAATCACTTATGCAGTTTCACGCTGTGCATGTTCAAGGTAAACACACTAGCTCTAAAATTAGAGCTGTATACCGGTGACTTTGAGGTAGTCCTGCAGTAAACTGTACTTCAACTTGTCGAATCCATGAAGGAGGACAGTGACACTTGTGGGGAGGGGTAACCCCTCGCAACCAACGTGCGGTAGAGTACACTTTGAGCGGCCGTGTACTTGGTGCATGCCAGTATGATGTGGTTGAGATCCACCACTTCCGTTACATCTTGGTCGCAATGCCGAAAAGCGATGAGTTTCAAATGGTGTAGGTGGGCAGGCGACAGACTAGTAGCAGCCACGAACAATGTTGCGAACGCAGTGTAAACGGGGCTTTACCCTCGATGAGTGTGCTCTCGCATTGTCACGCAACGTAGGCTGCCGAACGCATTTTCAGATGAAGAGACTTGCACGGGACAGGGTAGCGTGGAGAGCTGCATCAAACCAGTCTGCGGACTGAAGACCACAGCAACAACAACCAACCTTTACTCTGCAGCGGAGTGTGCGCTGATATGAAACTTCCTGGCAGATTAAAATTGTGTGCCGGAACCGGAACTCGAACCTAGGACCTTTGCCTTTGGCAGGCAAGCGCACTACCGACTGTGCTATCCCGACACGACTCACAATGCCGCCTCACAACTTTACTTCCGCCAGTACCTCGCCTCCTACTTTCGAAACTTCACAGAAGCTCTCCTGCGAACCATGCAAGACTAGCACTCCTGGAAGGAACGATATGGTGGAGACATGGCTTAGCCACAGCCTAAGGGATGCTTCCAGAATGAAACTTTCAATCTGCAGCGGATATGAAACTTCCTGGCAGATTAAAATTGTGTGCCGGAACCGGGACTCGAACCTGGGACGTTTGCCTTTCGCGGGCAAGCGCACTACCGACTGTGCTATCCCGACACGACCCACGATGCCGCCTCACAATTTTACTCCCGCCAGTACCTCGCCTCCTACTTTTCAAACTTCACAGAAGATCTCCTGCGAACCATGCAAGACTAGTCCTCCTGGAAGGAAGGATATGGTGGAGACATGGCTTAGCCACAGCCTAAGGGATGTTTCCAGAATGAAACTTTCACTCTGCAGCGGAGTGTGCGCTGATATGAATCTTCCTGGCAGATTAAAATTGTGAAGCAAAGTTGTGAGGCGGCATCGTGAGTCGTGTCGCGATAGCACAGTCGGTAGTGCGGTTGCCCGCGAAAGGCAAACGTCGCAGGTTCGAGTCCCGGTTCCGGCACACAATTTTAATCTGCCAGGAAGTTTCATATCAGCGCAGAGTGAAAGTTTCATTCTGGAAACATCCGTTAGACTGCGGTTGAGCCATATCTCCACCATATCCTTTCTTCCAGGAGTGCTAGTGTTACGTGTTTGCAGGAGAGCTTCTGTGAAGTTTGGAAAGTAGGAGGCGATGTACTGGCGGATGTAAAGTTGTGAGGCGGCGTAGTGAGTCGTGTCGGGATAGCACAGTCGCATGCCCGCGATAAGGCCAAGGTCCCAGGTTAGAGTCCCTGATGCGGCACACAATTTTAATCTTACAGGAAGTTTCAACCAACCTTTAGATATCAAACACCGTTGTGTTACGTTCGTGACGAAGGGGGAGGAGGTTCGCCTCAACGTTTTCATTTGGAGGTGGGTCACGCACTGGGAAAGGTTGAAAAATACGAACTGCTGCAGTGGGTGCTGTGTCGTGTCGTGTGAAAAAGCATCCAGCACAGACAGGAGGGATGCGGCAGTAGACACCCAGCAGCCGCTGTGTCCGCGACTTATTGGGCAGCGTGGCGGACAGCACGTGCCGACAGATGCTTCCTCTGCAGGGCTGGGCGCCAGCACTTTTCACGTCCTCTCTTAATGAAACTGCCGCGCCCTGCCTGGCTCACACCGATTCTGTCCGTGCCGGCGCCATCATATTGCCGACGGCTGTAGCGAAGAGAATGGGAGGCCAGAAAACGCGGTTGGCGAACTCGTTCTGGTCAAGCTGTGATACTGCACTGCAGAGCAGTAATTGTCCTGCCGCAAGGTTCAGTCTTGGACCCTTTGCTGTTCTTAACCCTTTCGTGGTTGTTGGGACATATACGTCCCACTAACTTCGGACCTCATTCGTACCACAAGGTGGCGAGTTACGTAATTCTGCATAGTGCTGCCATCTGTTGGTGGCCCTTCAGAATGCGGTAAAAAATCGAGGCACTGAAATTCCTACAGTGTAGAAGGCTGTGACAGTTTATAACGGCTGCCGCGTGAATTTTAGCGCCGTAACCATTGTTTATTGTGCTTTGAATCGGTTTTCATCGTTTTCTCGCTACCGAAAATGTCCGAAGTAAGTACATTTGCTATTTTATGTTTCTTAGAAATTTACTAACAACAATTACGCTTTCTAAAACTCATTTTACTTCAAAAGATTTTTCAGTGAATTTACAATTAGTGGGACGCATGTGTCCCAGTGACAATTGTGTAGCCCTATAGTGCCTTTATGTTGCAATATTATAGTACTAATATTTCAAAGATAAACAATTTTTCTGTAAATTTTTGTGCTAATAAAACACGGTATGTGGTTTACTATTATCTGCATTATCTATTATAGAAGCTCTTTTTTATTTATTTATTTATTTTAAATATGGTGTGCACTACAAATTTCTGAATCATATACTTGTTTAGACCCTAAGATAGTTAGGATAACTTAAGAAATTATTTTAAAAAGTCTTAGGTAAATCGGTGCCAGAAATGATCAGTGGGACGTATGTGACCCACCAATTTTTGTTTTTTTTTTGTTTTTTTTTGTTTTTTTTTTGTTTTTTAAGGAAAAATGGAATGTGCTGAAATTTTTTGAGTGTCATATTTGTAATCCTGACCCAAATCAGACTCTGTAACAGCTGAGATAACTTAAGATATTCTAAAAAAAAAATGAGTAAAAACCACGAAAGGGTTAATATATATAAATGACTTGCCATTCTGTATCCACAAAGATGAAAAGCTTGTTCATTTTGCTGATGATTCAAGTTTAGTTATCACACCTGACAGACAAGAACTAACTGATGAAATTGTAAACGATTTTTTTTTTCGGAAAATCATTAAGTGGTTCTCAGCAAATGGACTTTCATTAAATTTTGATAAAACACAGTACATACAGTTCCATACAGTAAGTCGAATGACACCATCAGTAAATGTAGACTTTGATCAGAAATCTGTAGCAAAGGTAGAATATTCAAAATTTTTAGGTGAGGGGTTGAGCTGAAAAAAAAATGAATATTTGTTGAAACGTTTGAGTTCAGCAACTTATGCTATTAGGGTAATTGCAAATTTTGGTGATATACATCTCAGTAAATTAGCTTACTATGCCTATTTTCATTCTCTGCTTCCGTATGACATCATTTTCTGGGGCAATTCATCCTCGAGTAAAAACGTATTCATTGCACGAAAGCGTGTGATCAACATAATTGCCAGAGCACATCCAAGATCATCCTGCAGACACTCATTTAAAGAGCAAGGGATCTTCACTTATGAAATTTGTTATTACCATTTTCACCGAATTCAAAAGCAATAGCCGTGTACATGAATACAGCCCTAGGACAAAGAATGGTCTTCACTATTCCAGGTTAAATCTAGCTTTCGCACAGAAAGGGGTGAATTATGCTGCCACAAAAGTCTTTGGCCACCTACCAAACAGCATCAAAAGCCTGACAGATAGCCAAAAAACATTTAGAAATAAAACAGTTTCCTCATGGCAACTCCTTCTACACTATAGATGAATTTTTAGATATAAATTAGTATATAAAAGAATAAACAAATAAAAAAATTGTGACTTAGTAGAAAGTAATAATTTGTAAAGGCACCTTTCATTAACCTGATACGTTCCACGTCATTACGAAGTGTCGTATTCATTATCTGTGGAACAAGTATTAATCTAATCTAATCTAATCTTCCACAGCTGAAAAGTTACCGTCTACACTTTACACTCATACGGCGATGTGGCACAGATGTACACTGCCAATGATTCCCTTAATTCCTTGCAAAACTTTACACATCAGATAACATTTGCACTTAAAAACTCAGTCTAGATCGCAATTGAAGAGTCCAGTCACAATTCTCATTTTTTTCCCCCAGGAAACGAAATTTAAAGTTTCAAGACTCATTACATTTCAAGTTATATTCTTTATTTTTGTTTTAGGCCTTAATATATCATTCAGAGAAAGAGTACGGATGAAATTATACACTTCTGAATAGGATTTACAACAATATGATGTATTTTTTTATGACAAAGGCAACTCCTACAGAGGAAAAATATGACTATTCCACAACATATTGCATGTAACTACAAAATTTCATATTCACGTTACAACAAATTATCTAATACTGATTTTTCAGCCAAGATCGCATTTTTCATTTATTATGTTACCGGTTTCGGCGTGTTCGACGCCATCTTAAGACCTGTCGTAATTTACATAACTTCACATTTTATATACTAAAAGAGTACATCCAGGTTGAGGAATCATTAAACATAAACGTGTTTAATGATGCCTCAACCTGGATGTACTCTTTTAGTATATAAAATGTCGTGCTTTTAGTATATAAAATGTCGTGAAGTTATGTAAATTACGACAGGTCTGAAGATGGCGTCATAAACATGTTTAATGATGCCTCAACCTGGATGTACTCTTTCAGTATATAAAATGTCGTGCTTTTAGTATATAAAATGTCGTGAAGTTATGTAAATTACGACAGGTCTGAAGATGGCGTCGAGCACGCCGAAACCGGTATCATAATAAATGAAAAATGCGATCTTGGCTGCAAAATCATTATTAAACAATTATAGATCGCCCCATTGAACTATGAGTTCTTATATAACAAATTATCTTACATAATCTTTTAATAATCTTCTATGAAATATCCTGTGTTTTTTCCGATGGTGGATAAATGGAAAAGATTATCAAAGTACACTTGCAATTCATTACGGCAAAATCTTTTCAAGTCTTGTAAACCTCTGTATTTCTCAGCAGATGTTTTAAGATCACCTACAAGAAAACAGAATCCCTTGATTTAAATCGCTATATGTCTAATACTAAAAAAATACTTATTTCAATAAATAAAAAACTTTCAAAACGTACTGCTGTAAAAGAATTACTGTACCTTCATATTTAGGAGAGGGGAGGCTGAACTCGCCTACTTTCAGGCTGGAAACTTGCCTTTTCTTTCCTGGAAGGAGTAATGGAGCTTGCTGATACGCTCCATTGTAGCTGCCTCGATACCGAACCGATGCTGCACTGTGTCGTGTGGCTTCAAATTCTCTTATTGGCCTGGACTGGAAAGCCAGTTTGTTCTTGTGTATTGTATTATCCAGGTGCTCTGTCCAGTCTTTGATTATCTCTGACTGCTCTTCAACATCAACTATGACAAAAGGCGAAGGGTGTGTGCGTGAATTGTGAAAAACCTAACAAAAAAAAAAAAAAAAAAAAAAAAAAAAAAAAAAAAAAAAAAAAAAAAAAAAAAAAACACGAAATTTTGGACTTTTGTATTTATCAGGTTTTTCCTCTGGACTCTTCAATTTATTTAAAGGTGCCGCTTCCGTTGATCATCCTCAGACCAATATAACCATAATGTTGACTACCGGTAGCGTTGAGCAAAAGGTACCTGAATGCTACATGTTAACATTTAGCATCGTGGCAGCTCTTGAGTTCCTGATGAATACTATCAGTACACAACACTATCGTTGTATTGGTCTGAGGATGGCCATTTAATTGATCAAAACTGGTAATCTTTCAATATATTCTAATCTTCATTGACTTTTTAAGTGAATTTATTCCTTCTGATCGCTGATATCGTTCCATTCTCTAATAGCACGCGAGAAGAAATAACACCTAAATCGTTCCTTTTTCGATCTGAATTCTCTTATTTTATTGGGATGGTCATGTCTCCCTAAGTAGGTGGGTGCTAGCAAAATATTTTCACATTCAGAACTAAACGTCTGTGATTGAAACTTCGCAAACAGATCACGCCGCAATGAATAACGTCTTTCTTTTAATGATTTCCACCCCAATTCGTGCAACATTTCCGTGACGCTTCCCCCCCCCCCCCACCGTAACGTGATAAAACAAAACGAGCTGCCTTTCTCTGAACCTTCTCAATATCTTCCGTCAGTCCCACCTGGTGAGGGTCCCACAAGGGGCAACAGTACTCCAGGAGAGGACGCACAAGTGTGATGTAGGCAGTCTCTTTGGTGGAGCTGGTGCATCTTCGAAACGTTCTGCCGATGAAACGTAACCTTTGGTTCGCCTTCCCCACAATATTTTCTATGTGTTCTCTCCAGTCAAAGTTGTTCGTAATTGTAACTCCTAGGTATTTGGTAGAATTTACGACCTTAAGGTTTGACTGATTTAGCGCGTAATTGAAGTTCAACGGATTTCTTTTAGTGGTCATGTGTATTACCTTTTCTTTCTTTCTTTTTTTTTTTTTTTTTTTTTTTTTTTTTTTTTTTTTTTTTTTTTTTTTTGGCACATAACTACGGGGTTATCAGTCCCTAAACTTACAAACTACTAATGAACTAGCTTATACCAAAGACGGCACATACATCCATGCCCGAGGGGGGGGGGTTAGAACCCCCGACCGTAGTGGCCTTGCAGACTGTGACTGGAGCGCCTCAGTCCCCTCGGGCCACCGCGGCCGGCTCCTGATATTGTAGCCGATCGCAGTGGCCGAGCGGTCTGCGCCGCGGGTGCGTGACTTGTTCCATAATTCGTCGTCTGCATCACCGCCACCAGTGACCGCGCTACGTCCCGTGTTCGCCCTGCTACACAGCTCGCCGACGTTCCGCCTCGCTGAGTCACCGGAAGTGTCCTCAGCTGACAGACAGCTAGCGTCGTTACGCCTGCTGAGTCCACACGATTCGGCGACGGCGACACAGAAGCGAGCTGCTATCCAGCAACTTCCTGCTAGTGCAGGAATGTCTTCTGTCTCTCCTGACCGACACAAGCCCCTTATGTCGCCGCCGTCGAGGCGAAAGTTGCTCCGAGCTCGGGAAACACCGGACCCAAACAGTGACAACTTGTCGTCTCGTTATCTACACTGGGATTTCAAACTGCGTCTCGACACTACGAAAGGTGTCACAGGCCCACAGCAAAGGCAGCGAGGGCATTCGTTCAAAGTAATAACTCCGTTTCTTTTCTTTAAAGCTGAAAGAACAATTCATCTACATCTACGAGGGTAAGTCAATCATTATCCGCAAAGCAGTTATAAAATTTTATTATAATAAAATACGAAACTTACAAGAAGATCACATTTCGACATAGTCTCCTTGCCTTTCAATGCAGAAGGTTTTCGGTTGAGCTGCGAACCAGGAATGCACCGCTTCCTTCACTGCTTCGTCCGAGTCAAATCGACGGCCCCTTAATGCCCGTTTGAGTGGACCAGACAAGTGATAGTCACAAGGGGCAAGATAGGGACTATATGGAGGATGATCCAGTAGTTGGAATTTGAGTTTCTGGAGCGTTTCAGCAGTGTGGACAGCAGTATGCGGACGGGCATTGTCGTGCAACAACACAACACCTTCTGACAGCAATCCTCGGCGTTTGCTTCGAATTGCAGGCTTTAGCCTGTCAGTAAGCATCTCACTGTAACGTACACTGTTTATTGTTGTGCCCCTTTCACCATAATGTTCCAGTACAGGACCTCGTGCATCCCAAAAAAAACCGTAAACATCAGTTTTCCTGCGGACGGTTGGGTCTTGAACTTTTTCTTGCACGGCGAATTTGGATGTTTCCATAATGATGGATCCATGTTTCGTCACCAGTAATGAGTCCGTCTAAGAAGTTGTCCCCTTCGTTACCATAGCGATCCAAATGTTTTTTGCAGATGTCGAGGCGCGTTTGCTTATCCAACTGTGTGATTTATTTTGGGGCCCATCTTGCACAAACTATACGAAACCCAAGTCTGTTGTGAGTAATTTCGTAGGCAGAACCATGACTAGTTTGAAGACGATGAGCCACTTCATCAATAGTTAATCGTCTGTCTAAGAGAATCATTTGACGTGATCGCTCAATGGTTTCTTCATTTGTGGCGGTAAACGGTCGTCCGGCTCCTTCATCGTGCTTAACACTCGTGCGACCATTTCGGAATTTTTCAATCCACACGTACACACTTCGTTGTGGCAAAACACTGCTCCCGTACTGTACTGAAAGTCTTCCATTAATTTCGGCCCCTGATACACCTTCCGCCCACTAAAAACGTATCACTGAACGTTGCTCTTCTTTGGTGCAAATAGACAGCGGAGCAGCCATGATTAACAACACGGCAGCGACAACGAAACTAACGTAGCAGCTTGAAAATTGCAAAGATATAACAAGAAATAAACAAAGCATGCGTCAGCAACGTAAAACGACAGTACTACCAACTTAAACAAAAATATAACTAAATTGTGAATAATAATTGACTTACTCTCGTACATAGATACTCTGCAAATCACATTTAAGTGCCTGGTAGAGGGTTCATTAACCACTTTCATAACCTTTCTCTACTGTTCCATTCTCTAATAGCGCGCGGGAAGAAAGAACACCTAAATCGTTCCGTTTTCGATCTGATTACTCTTATTTTATTGGGATGGTCATGTCACCCTAACTGGGTGGGTGCTAGCAAAATATTTACACGTTCAGAACTAAAAGTCGGTGATTGAAACTTCGCAAACAGATCACGCCGCAATGAATAACGTCTTTCTTTTAATGATTTTCACCTCGAATCGTGCAACGTATTTCCCCCTGCAACGTGATATAACAAAACTAGCTGCCCTTCTCTGAACCTTCTCAATGTCTTCCGTCAGTCCCACCTGGTGAGGGTCCCACAAGGGGCAACAGTACTCCAGGAGAGGACGCACAAGTCTGATGCAGGCAGTCTCTTTGGTGGAGCTGGTGCATCTTCGAAGCGTTCTGCCAATGAAACGTAACCTTTGGTTCGCCTTCCCCACAATATTTCCTGTGTTCTCTCCAGTCTAAGTTGTTCGTAATTGTAACTCCTAGCTATTTGGTAGAATTTACGACCTTAAGGTTTGACTGAATTATCATATAATTGAAGTTCAGCGGATTTCTTTTAGTCGCTATGTGTATCACTTCACACTTTTCATTATTTAGTGTCAATTGATAATTTCCGCACCATGTAGAAATTTTGTCGGAATAGCTTTGCTGTTGGTTTTGATCCTCTGTTGACTTCACTAACCGATAAACGACAGCATCATCCGCGAACAGTCTAAGAGAGCTATTCAGATTGTCTCCTAAATCGTTTAGAAACAAAAGGAACAGTAGGAAACCTTTAACTCTTTATCGTCCACGTTTCACTGCCATACAATGCTGCACTCCAGACAAATGCTTTCAGAAAGGACTTCCTAACATTTAAATTAATACTGGATGTTAACAAGTTTCGCTTCTTGAGAAACGCTTTTCTTCCCATAGCCATTCTGCGTTTTATATCTTCTTCACTTCGGCCATCAGAACTTATCTTACTACCCAAATAAAATTCATCTACTACTTTTATTGCCTCATTATCTAAACTAATTCCTTCAGCATCGCCTGATTTTCTGACATTGCATTCCATTACCTTCGTTTTACTCTTGTTAATGTTCATGTTACGTCTTCCTTTCAACACACTGTCCATCCCATTCAATTGATCTTACAGATCTATTCGGGTCTCTGTCAGAATTACTATGTCATCGGCAAACCGCAATGTTTTTATTTCTTCTCCCTGCACTTTAAAGCCCTCTCCAAATTTGTCCTTCCATTCCTTCACTGCCTGCTCAATGTACAGATTGAACAACATTGGAGAAAGGCTACAACCCTGTCTTACTCCCTTCCCAACCTCTGCGTCCCTTTCTTGCCCTTCGACTCTAATAACCGGTCTGGTTTTTGTATAGGTTGAATATAACTCTTCGCTCCTTATATTTTACCCCTGATACCTTCAGAATTTGGAAGAGTGTATTCCAGTCGACATTGTCAAAAGCTTTCTCCAAATCGACAAACGCTAAAAACGTATGTTTCCCTTTCCTTAGCCTACGTTAGAATTATTTCTGTGGAAATACTGCACAGCTTCGTTAAAAGTTGTTACGAAATTTAGACTGTTCGCTCAGAAATACTTTTAACGACAATAGTTCGCTATATTGTATAACATATTTACCACATAAACGTGAACATTCTGCATTCTGTATCTGTAACACGTCTGAAGATTACCACCAACGCTCTTCGATTGTATTAACCTGAAAATAAAGGATTTTTAACTAAATTTACGATCTTGAGTATCAGATTCTTACTGGAAGCTGTGAAAACGCGTATACATTACTCTCCTCAACTTGCCATGTCGCATACTCCTAATGGCATCAATTTTCTATTTCTCGGTTCTATCAGTGACGCTACTCGACAAAGTCACCATAGAGACACTGGGGTTAACCCCACTGTAGACGTTTACTCTAATTAAATAAAGATTTCTGAGATATGGATGTTCTTGAATAGAACAACAAGTTATAATACATTTTTCAGTGTTGGTTCTAATTCTATAAAGTCCAAATGACTTCACTATATGACTGTTTTCTGTTATCTAGGCGGAGTTACACACTCATAAAATAAACTATGCAATAGTTACGTTGTTGTGGTCTTAGTGAATCACTGGTAAGGTCTTACCAGCACTTTTGCTAGTAATTTTGATTGTATAATTAGACTAGCTTAACCCCCGCTGCTTCGCATGCGTAGGCTGGTTGGTCTGCACCAGTTGTTCTTTCTAATCCTGATGAAGAATCCATATCCTAAGTTTCGTAGTTATAGCTTGAAATTTGAGTTAACAGCACCAAACTTTTGAAAATCAATTTTTGCATCCCGTATTTCACCCCCTTATTAGTCTAATTTAAAAAAACTCCGAAACACGTGTCTTTTAAATTCTAACCCCGAACCCAAATCCGAAATTTTGTAGTACTAGCTTCTAAATTGTCTAAATAGCTACGTATTTTCAAAAAACGTTTCATCCCCTATTTCATCCCCTTACGGACGGAATATAAAAAAATCGCTTCTTAAATGACGCCTACAGAGTAAGATCAACACCCTCCACAAATTTCAAGTTTCTATCTTCAGTGGTTTGGGCTGGGCGATGATGAGTCAGTCAGTCAGTCAGTAAGTCAGTCAATAGGGACACTTCCTTTTATATATAGGGAAGAAGATTACTCCTGTGTAAATAAGACACAAATTACAACATATTTCGTGTGGAATAAATGCGTCTAGCAGACAACTATTATTATTCTACAGTATTCACGTTTCCTACAAAGTTTAACAACAATTTTACAAGTTGTGAACACACCCATAGACAACCATCATGGCGTGACAATAGGTAATGTACCTTTGTTAATATTAGTGACTTTGTAATAAGGTCAACCACGGCTTTAATAATGTTATTTTTTTAAGTAAATTAAAAATGTTATTCTAAAAATGGTTTAAAAATACTATTACTTTCAGTTTTGAAAATAAATGAAAATTCATCCGTGTCGCAACAATTGTATTCTTATCCTTTATTAGGTCCACAATCTGTTTGGCATCTTTATAAGGGCATCTTTCGGTGGGTAGTTGTTATTTTAATAGGGCCATAAAATTTACGCAGCGCCAACGTTGTAGCTGTAATAATGAACGTAAAACGTGATTTGATCTAGGGCTTCATAAATTTCTTATGACGCTATCAAAATAATAACTTCCCACTCAAAGGTGCTTTTATATCGGCTTGAAGTCGGTTGTGATAAAGGATTAGAATGCGGCATGGGTGAATTTTCATTTATTTTACAAAACAAAAATTAAGAATTAAATTCATTAATTAACATAAAATAAATAAAAAGCAGTACTTTTAAACCAGAGTTGGATGACTTTCGAAATTTTGCGGAAAAAATGAGGAACGTTTATATTCTAGATTTATATGGGCACTCCAAATTCAGACTGCATCTATTGAATGAAAGTATTTTCTTATTTTCTTTTGGTAATGTTACAGTTTATTTTATTTTATTTTTTATTTGTTTATTTGTTTATTTATTTATTTATTTATTTATTTATTTATTTATTTTGCTGCAGTTACTTTATTTCTGCCATACGCGTGTCGTTCTTTATTTTACAGATGGGTCAGCTCATTTTTACATGTTCCATAGTCTCGCGATTTTCATTGTGTTCTCCTTCTTCCTACCTGGTTACTGGCTGCTTTCACACACTTCGTCACAATTTGCGTATTTTGTTCTTGATTTCTTCACTCACTTTTTCTATGTTTACAATATCAGAGGCAACTTCACCGAATGTGTGTACGAAAAGAAAGGCTTGTGTGTGTTTGTGTGTGATCTCACATAGTAATACGAATTTTCGTAATGATGTGAGCATTGATTTCGATATTTTATGTAGGGGGTTAATTGGAAGTTGAAGGGTTATTGTATGCGTGAGTTTGTCTGCATGTCATTGTGTACCATCTAGTGCCCTGTCTTATATTTGTTTATTCTGAGTAGTTGTTATGGTATTTGGTGTTCGTGATTGTGTGTGTTTATGTCTGATTTAGTGTTTTGTGATATTATTCTGATATTTGTTTTGTTGTTCAGCTTTGTGACTATCTCATTCCTGTAACTACTGTTTTCAGCTACTTGCATCATTAAGAAAGTTATTTTTGATAGTTTTCTGTATCGTATCGAGTCCATGGATGTGTCGGAATGTAGCCAGATTCTGAAAAGTGGGTGGTTGGAGAATAGGGACAATCTTCCCTGTTTTTTTTTTTTATTTTTTTATTTTTATCTTTTTTTTATTTTTTTTTTTATTTTTTTTTTTTTTTTTTTGGCTTACAGATTTCAAATATGTGTCTGTTGTTTTCGTTTTTTGGTGATTATATGCAGAAAGTTAATTTGGTCATCTTGTTTCTTTCTACTGTGAATTTTATATTTTATTGTATTTTATTGATGTCTGTATGTAATTTTTATAATTATGGTTAGTGATTCAGCAGAGGAGGTCTAATATACAGGGTGTTTCACTAAGTGTGTTTGCCTCTGTAACTTATAAAATAATAGGTGACGGCAAATTTTAATGCGGTAGGTCAACACAAGAAATGTTCCACTTTCTGCGGAGCTATGAACATAGTTTACTGTATCATTTTCCATTTTTCCGAGTGGCTATCCCCTGGGGCACGGCCCACTGTCTCATGACCACCAGCCAGTCAGCTACGCTATCGCAGCCTCCGCCCCCTAAACTTTGAAGGGTTGTAGCTCCCAAACTAACAGTGATAGGAATGTAGTTTGAATTCATTTGGACGCAGCTGGTTTCAACGAATCCAATGCACGATAGAACAAAGTATTGTTCCATTTAAAAGATTATATCTTTGTGCTGTAACTCTTTGGAAAATGATACAATAAAGTATGTTCATAGCTCTGCATATAGTGAAACGTTTCTTGTGTTAACCTACCGCATTAAAATTTCCCGTCACCTATTATTTTATAAGTTACAGAGGTAAATACACTTAGTGAAACACCCTGTATAAAACAGAGTGACCTTATGTTTGTACGTGTTGCATACAAATCTACAGTTTTGTTCCAATCGTTATGAAATTTTGTACACGTAAGCTTCAATCCACGAGGACGGTCGCCGTAAGTATAAGAATCACATACGATATATAGTTCACGAGATATGACGTCATAAACAATGAGATGCGCGAAAAACTACTGCATTATGCGACAATGCTGCTCATTTTCTCCTGAACCATTCACCGATTTCAACAAAATTTCGTACACACATTCCTTACCGTGAGGTAACAATTGCTGCATGGTTAAGAATCACATACGGCACATGGTTCAAAAGATATTACGTAATAACCAATAGAAATTGCAAAAAATGCCATATAATGCGGCGAGACTTTCGAAATACACTGTATGAGAATGACAGTACTTAGCGACTTGCAACAAACTTTAAACATTATTTCCTACCTTTATTAAACTTTTCCTCGCTGGCAAGCATAGTAAAATGATGAAAGGAAAAAAGTTTCTCGCTTACTACTTTTCCGCTGTTTATGGAGTAAAACTACGGCTCACGGTATGACGTCAAAAATTATAGTTTGAACACTACAAATTGTAGCGACAGGTAATTTTACAGACAGTTTACACATATATAGTTGATTGTAGCTTCTAAATTGTATCACATTCCTACACGTAGTTCATGAGATATGAGCACATAAACAGTAACGTTCATGGAAAACCGTCCCATCACGAACCAAGTTTTTATCCATTACTTCTTTGCTAGAAATTGTATTCCGAAGAGATTTTACAGACATATAGAACTTATAGAAATGAATATATACCTGATAAATGGCAGGAATAAATAAATAAATATCCATGCAACGCCGGGTTTTCAGATAGTCACTCATAAATCTGAACCTCGATATATCGACGACCTATTCATATGGAATGTTTCCTCATTCCCTAAACGTTGATATATCGAATAAAACCCTCCAGTATATTTAAGTTTTTGGAGAGCTTCAGAATGCACATTTTACCTCTATATATCGAAGAGCAGTGGGGAAAATCTGTTTATTTGGAAGTCAGCTCTATATATCGAAGTGTTTTTTTCTGCTACCTCTGCATTTCGAAGTGCGTGTAACATTACTTTTGTGTTGTTGCCTGTACACATTAATGTAAACTCCGCGATTGAAAGATTAAGGATTTTTGTTAAAATTTCGACCATAGAAAAAAATCGGATAACAATCTGATTTAATACTTTTTACAAGGGTGGATGAAATTAATACACGAAATGATGGAATATATGAAATGGCGGAATACAGATTGGGGTTGAGGCAACACACAAAAATAACGTCACAGAGAAAACTTACGTAATGTTCCCATTGTAGCTTCTTTCTGGAAATGTTTATCACAGCAGCTGAAACTGTTAAGCTGTTGAATGCTTTACATAAACTTTATGATTGAAACTTTCACTCTGCAGCGGAGTGTGTGCTGATATGAAACTTCCTGGCAGATTAAATTGTGTGCCGGAACCGGGACTCGATCCTGGGACCTTTGCCTTTCGCCGGAGTGCTAGTCTTGCAAGATTCGCAGGAGAGCTTCTGTGAAGTTTGGAAAGTCGGAGGCGAGGTACTGGCGGAAGTAAAGTTATGAGGCGGCATCGTGTCGGGATAGCACAGTCGGTAGTGCGCTTGCCCGCGAAAGGCAAAGGTCCCATGTTCGAGTCCCGGTTCCGGCAGATAATTTTAATGTGCCAGGAAGTTTCAAAGTTGATGATACTTTCCGCAAAAAAAATAATGTTCAAACTATTTGCCCCGTAAGTCATGAATGACGGACCGTGTACTAAAGTTTGATTACGCAAATAACAAACAGAAAAAATACATCTACAGGACTTCGCGAAACTGTTTATACGAATGCAGATTCTAAAAGTAAGAAAGGTAACATAGGGATTTAGTCAAGCCAATACACGAAGCGAAAGTGGTGGCATCATGTTTCGACGGAATATGGAGGAGCTGAAAATCTCAAATAAAATCAATAATTAAGGAAGGTTAGGGGGACATTATCAAATGAAAACAGGGTGGAGACACGGATCTTAACAATAGAGGATATATTCTAAAGTAAAATGTAACAGCACTCATACTTACATCACAAAGCAGTCTGCGTACATGTCCACACTTTTTCTCTCCTTTATTTGGCCTTCTGCGTGTTAACTCAATGTGGCCATCTACAACACACAGTGAAAATGTACATATATTTAAATAAACAGAAAGAAAACAGAAGTACATTTTGTCAAAATGAAAAGTGGAAACAAAGCGAAAACTGCATTACATTACAACTTAAATATTGTTGGCATATTTTCACGTATTCACAAGAAAAACCTTGTAATATATTACCAACACACTTGATACTCATAGTTTCTGTCCAGTGGTGTTAATAAACTTAATTATGGTTTTATACACACGAATGTCTTTTGTAAACAAAATGGAAGAAGCTGACTGGGGAAGGGGACATCCCATCTTCACCAATGTCTGCAGGGAGTTCAAACGTTCTCGGTCAAATTTGGGGCACCTGAACAGGATGTGGTTGACATCGGCTTCCGTTTCAGGATCACACTCACATGTCGCCGAATCGTAGACGTTGATCCGATGCAGATGTTTTGGATAAGAGGCGTGATTGAAGCGAAGACGAATGATGGTAGAAATCGCGGATCGGTCCAGATCAGTCTTCATAAACCACGGCTGCGTAGAAATCCGAGGTTGCAGCACAGCGTAAGACGCGCCTTTTATTTGCTGGGAAACGTTCCACATCTGTTGCCACTGTTGTTTTGCGTATTCGTCGACCGCAGATAAGAATTCTGTGCATGGTAGTTGTAGGTCCAGGACAGTGCCTAAGGATGCCGCTTGTTTAGCCAATGCATCAACTTCCTCATTACAGCAGATACCAGCGTGAGAAGGCACCCACAGTAAATTAACTGTCCGTCCCGTATTTGTACAGCGAATATATGCCGAAATCACATCCAGAATATAGCTGTTGGTTTTTTTTTTGTTTTTTTTTTTTTTTGTTTTTATTTTATTTTATTTTATTTTTTTTTTTTTTTTTTTGGTCCATATCTGCTGTTTTAGGGTTTGAAGGACACTTTGAGAGTCAGACACAATTAATATTTTCGGGAAGGAAACGGTAGGAAAACACCTAAGTGCTTCCAGAATTACCACTGTCTCCGCCGTAAATATAGAACTATTCGTTGGCAGTTTGAAGGTTCTCCGAATCTGAATCTGATGTCCACACTTGTTGTTGTTATGGTCTTCAGTCCTGAGACTGGTTTGAGGCAGCTCTCCACCCTACTGTATCCTGAGCCAGCCTTTTCTTCTCCTCATAAGAACGGCAACCCACATCTATTTGAATCTGCTTACTATACGTGTCTCTTGGTCTCCCTCTGCGATTTTTACCCCACACACTTCCCTCCAATGCTAAATTTACGATTCTCCGATGTCTAAGAATGTGTCCTACCAAGCGATCCCTTCTTTTAGTCAGGGTATGCCAGAAATTCCTTTTCTCACCAATTCTGTTCAGTACCTCTTCATTAGTTATGCGATCTACCCACCTTATCTTCAGCATTATTCTGTAGCACCACATTTCAAAAGCCTCTATTCTCTTCCTGTCCGCACTGCTTATCGTCCATGTTTCACTCCCGTACAAGGCAACACTCCACACAAATGCCTTCAGAAAAGACTTCCTTACACTTAAATTAATATTCGATGTTAGCAAATTTCTCTTTTTCAAAAATGATTTTCTTCCCATTGCCATTCCGCATTTTGTATCCTCTGTACTACGACCATCGCATGTTGTTTTACTACCCAAGTAACAAAACTCATCTACCACCTTCATTGTTTCGTTACCTAATCTAATTCCTTCAGCATCGCCTGATTTTCTAAGACCGCATTCCATTATTTTTGTTTTGCTCTTGTTAATGTTCATTTTATACGCTCTCTTCAACACACTGTCCATTCCATTCAACTGCTCTTCCAGGTCCTTTGCTGTCTCTGATAGAATTACAATGTGATCAGCAAAACGCAATGTTTTTATTTCTTCCCCCTGAACTTTAATCCGTATTCCAAATTTTTCCTTGCTTTCCTTCACCGCCTGCTCGATGTACAAATTGAATAGCATCGGAGAAAGGCTACAACCCTGTCTTACTCCCTTCCCAACTGATGCTTCCCTTTCATGCCCTTCGAGTCTAATAACTGCGGTCTGGCTTTTGTACAAGTTGTAAATAACTCTCCTTTCCCTGTATTTTACCCCTGCTGACTTCAGAATTTGAAAGAGTGTATTCCAGTCAACATTGTCTAAAGCTTTCTCCAAATCTACAAAAGCTCAAACAAGAGAGTGAATGATCGCAGTTCCGTCCTCTCGACACGTCGGAAGAAACGAAAGACGAGCGAAAAAAACTTTCCACAGATAAAATATTTCGAGAAGGAGGGAACCACGGCAACAAGCGACGCTGATCGATAAAAATATTAATTCAATTATATCGTTACATGCGCGCATAATGGCGAAGTGCCCATACTTTCCTTGCCTTCCTCGAGGAAGCGCTGAGATCTGGGTCGCTCTGTAGTTCTGTGCAGGTGCTATATTTAGGCAGTGTTTGTTTTGATTCCGTGTGAGCTGTGAGTGGCAGTCGTGGTGTCTAAGCGGAAATGTTTTACCGATAAACGAAAGTTAATGGACGAAGTGAGACCAGGAGTAATGAAAAAGAAAAACAGAGGTGCTGATTATGGGATTCCGGCAAGAACACCGTCAACAATAATGAAGAATGAAGACTGGGCGATAACGACAGATGAAGGGACAGATTGAAAAAGCCGGCCGCGGTGGCCGAGGAGACTAAAGCGCTCCAGTCACGGTCTGCACGGCCACTACGGTCGGGGGTTCGAATCCCTCCTCGGGCATGGATATTTGTGTCGTCCTAGTTCGTAAGAAGTTAATAAGTAGTTTGTAAGTTTAGGGACTGATGACCCCGTAGTTAAGTCCCATAGACTATACAAACATTTGAACATTTTTAGATTGAAAAAGACAAAGTCTCGGTTTCCAGATGTAGCAGAGTGTTCATTGCTGTGGTTTCGGCAACAGGGGAATAATAATGTGAACTTTGGTGGACTTATATTGAAAAAATACATAACCATCTATCTTGACCGGTATATTACTAAAACTAAACATAGGTCTAGGTTTGACTGTATTGTATTCTTTTGCTATTATTTTTGTTAAAATGGTCTGTTAAATGTGGTCTATAAAAATATAGCTAATTGTCCTGAAATTGGGAACCACATTGGTAATCCATCTTCTTCTACATAAAATCCATTATGGAAGTAGTTTTGTTATGAGGGTTAATAATGAATTTCCTTAATCTCCACATCTGGGAGCCGATTGTGCGTTTCTATATTTATTTTTTCTACGATATCTAGTGTTTCTGGTACTGGTATGTTGGACTACACGTTTTTTTAAGTGTCAAACGTGAGAAATGTTTCCAGAATGATACCTTCACTCTGCAGCGGAGTGTGCGCTGATATGAAACTTCCTGGCAGTTTAAAATCGTGAGTCGTGTCGGGATAGCACAGTCGGTAGTGCGCTTGCCCGGAAAGGCAAAGTTTCCGGGTTCGAGTCCCGGTTCCGGCACACAATTTTTATCTGCCAGGAAGTTTCGAGAGAAACAATGCTGTGCCTGGGATATCTTTTATTTGTTGTAGTAGTTGTGTAACCGTTTTAATGGTTTTGTCTTCTTGCATCTTGAAGTGACCAGGTGGGAAGAACCCCATGAAAATCGCGAGACTATAAAACATATAAAATTCCACTGACGATGCTCTGAAATAAAGGGCGAAACGCCAATGGAAGAAATAAAAGGATTAAGGCAAGAAAAGGGCTGTTTCATTTCCGAAAGCAAATATTTCTTTACTTGCTGCGGAAGATTGCCGCACAAGCAACGTAGTTGTTTTGGTATTGTTTGTGATTTCGGAAGGTGCGAAGGCTTATAATCTGGCACTCCTGGAGAGTTGGACAGCCCCCAGGTCGACGGACCCTTTTTCTTCAGTGCCCGACTGATCCACAAGCAAGTCCACGTTCATCTTCAGAGCCCGTTTGAGCAGCTCTGTCGGTGCCATTTGACCAGCTTGGGTAACGCTTGCCCCCCCTCCCACTCCCCACCACGCTCGGTCCTCCCACCACCAGAAACCATGGTTCAACCACGGTACACCAGCGCTGCGGTGCGGCGGCATTCGGTACTACCTCCAGTCTCGCCTGTCGGTCTGTTCAGTTGTCGACGTCGCTTCACCAACAGGACTACCGTAGCCGACATGGACGTGAAGGTCTGCTTCATCTTACTGCTCTTGGTCGCTGGTAAGTTCCCTTACGGTTTGCTTAATTTTGATATAACTTGTGATAGGAATTCTGTAATGACACTTTTTTTTTTTTTTTTTTTTTTTTTTTTTTTTTTTTTTTTTGCGTCTTACAAGGAAGGTACTTGGGCTCGAACAAACACATATACATCAAAATCGTATGAGAGATAATGTAAATATCCCTTATTGCACCAGCGATACTCCCTCATCTGCAAAACTGTGCAGTCGTCCGTTAGAGGCCTCTGCGTGTGCCATGCCGCATTGCACTTTGACCTGTCGGTTCGCCAGTAGGGACGGTGCAGTGTGCCTCCGAAGTTGCGTTTTGTGATGTCATTTGTGTGGTGAAGCGTCAGATGGGGCGGCGATTGATAATCAATCCTGTTTAATGTATTGCGATTCGTTGAGATAAAATTACGAAAAACCCTTCTTCGTGAAGATGGTATTAGTGTAGAAGATGAATCATTCGCATGCTTTCTCGTATCTGTTATGGTACAGAAATATGATCATAAGTTACATACTGTTGTTACAAACTCATAATAATGATAATAGGGATGATCATGACGAAGAACTCATTGCAAGCGGTAGTGCTACGGTAAGTGCGGGAAGAGGCGATGGAAGCAGTGGCAGTGAATACCAACATTCTTCCGAGAAAAAGGTTAAAGTTGCAACTATCATCACGGCTTTTGGTGACAATTCGCTAGAGAACATGTACGATGATTATTGCATAAGTTATAGTTGAGATATCTGCACTACGTATGGCGTCTACAATTACATCTACAGTGCTATCTACAGCATGGTTGCAGAGCTTTGCAGAAAAACGACACCCACCAGCACATTGAGGTGTACTTACAGATCCTGTAACCAAACGTTCATACAGATATGTTTGTTCGAGCCCATGTACTTTCCTTGTTAGTCTTACAAGGAGAACTTGACGTCTCGCATATTCAATCGGAGACTTCCCAAGTTAGAAGTATACATCTAGGATATTTACCTATAGTAATTTTAAAGCTTACTGTCCAGAAAATTCTAATAAAAAGAGCGCTATAGTTTTAACGGCATCATATATGAATCGGAGTTTGTTAAAAGGGTGTAGCTCCAAAAATCATATTTTTACAGGAGAGACCAAAAATTGCTTTGCACACGTACCTTGGATACTGAACCTGTCTTTTTGGTCTTAAGATTTTGTTTTGGCTTATAGTTTGTCATCGAAATAGTTTTTAAACACCTTTTATTAATGTACGTATGACATACAACGTTAATTAGCTATTGGATTTAGGCCATTTTAACAAATAATGGAGTTTAAGAGAATATGTTTCCTTTGAAATTAACGAAAACCACGTGTTATTGCTAAAAATTAAATTAGTAATTAGTAACATATTACAGAGTGAGAACACTGACAGTTATTGTTGATACAATTTGTAAATTACAATTTTATTACTCATATCAAAATAATAGAACACACACTGTGCGGTCAATTATAATATAGCTTCTGTCAAGATGTAATTTTACTTTCTCCGAGCTGAGAATGTTAATTGATTAATTCTTCATAAAAGTTTTTGTATGTATCTTCAATGTATGGAAGTATTTTCTTCATGTCCTTCACTTTTTCTTTCTTCAGTGGCAGTTTTCCTTCAGGATAGGCCACTAAGTCGGTCAGCTGAATCGCGATATGGGAATTGTGAGGAAGAACGAACGTGTTGGTAATTAATGCATTAATGAAATGTCTCGTAAGAACAGTCCCTGGATGTTGATTATCGTGCACAAAATGGTGGACGTTACTAATTCCAAAGTGTACTCTCTTATCAGGGTCCTTCTCGTGAACACTTTCAACAGGCGCAGGGTTTTTCCGGTAATATTTCGGCCATCAATCCTTGAAATTGTATATTATAGGGTTGGTGGTACCATCTTCGACCACTGTAAATTTTAAGAGACGCACTACTTTGAATTATCAGTTCACCAGTTCCGCCCTTTTAACATAGACGCTCAAATTTCATTTAAGAATTTAACCATTTTCAATGGGATTTTCAAAGCCATGTTAACACAAGACGATGTGCCTATGGCAGGGAAACGCAAATCTTCTAACAAGGGGATTTTGGGGGAAAAAATGTGAATTACACCCTTTTAACAACACACAGGTTTTGTAACGAGTATTGCGTAGGTAGGAGACCTAGGAGACACCATTATCACCTGTTACGTGGGTCGATTCTTACCTCAAGATGCGGTTTTGTTTCTTTTAAACTTAACGTTTATTGCCTAAAGTATTATCGATTTAATCATACAAACATTTTGTAGGGTTTTGAAATTTCTGTTGCAGTTACTGAAAATAAGGATTCTTTTTAGTAAGTTGAATAATTTCAAAAGCATTTTTAGTGTAGGTAAATTAATTACAAGCTTGGCATGGAGTTTCAATTACATAATTTTTTTTTTCGCAGTTATACCTTCAATTTTCTATTTTCTTTATTTTAGACTGAAAGTCTTCATACAGGTATGCAACAGTTATGATCAATTTTTTTAATGATTCTAAAGCGACTATGCCGCATTTGATGTTTACTCTCATATGGCATTACATAACAACAGTATTTTAAATGACAAATTTAAATGCCTCAGTGCTCAGTATAAATTAGATCGGACACCAGATGATGGGCTAAGCCGGAAACACGTTGTTTATTTAAAATAAATAATCTGCTTTCATCAAGTAAGAGAGCATTTCCGCAAGCTACAAGTAACTTTAGAATCCAGACTTAAACTTACTCTCTGCAGCGGAGTGTGCGCTGATATGAAACTTCCTGGCAGATTAAAATTGTGTGCCGGAACCGGGACTCGAACCTGAGACATCAGACTTCAACGGGGAACCACTTTTTTTCCGAGTGATCTACCCCGACACGACTCACGATGTCGCCTCACAACTTTACTTCCGCCAGTACCTCGCCTCCTACTTTCCAAACTTCACAGAAGCTCTCCTGCGAACCATGCAGACTAGCACTCCTGAAAGAAAGGATATAGTGGAGACATGGCTTAGCCACAGCCTAAGGGATGTTTCCAGAATGAAACTTTCACTCTGCAGCGGAGTGTGCGCTGATATGAAACTTACTGGAAGATTAAAAATGTGTGCTGGAACCTGGACTCGAACCTGGGACTTTGCCTTTAGAGCGCTCGCCCGCGAAAGGCAAAGGTCCCAGGTTCGAGTCCCGGTTCCGGTACACAATTTTAATCTGCCAGTAAGTTTCAAGTTTAGAATCATTTTAAATATATATATATATATATTGTATTTTAAGTTAAGCACCATAATGGTAATTGCCGTAAAAGGTTTAAAAGAAAAAATGTTTTTACATCTTTGTAGAATTAGTGGAGGACGATTGTTTACAACAACAAAGATCTTGTATTTGTCATTATTTTTTTTCGTCAAAAATTGGGGGAGAAACGTAGTTCGATGGTATTGCTGAAAACTTCTACTTCGTTAAAAAGCCTCGAAGCAAACCAGGCATATGGATTCATTTTTTTATAGAATTCGATGTGGTAGTTTATGATGGGCTATAGATTTTATTTTTACGTAGTACTGACTCTTCTTGTCTACCTGTTTGTATACGAGCAATAGGGCAACAGCTATTCTCTGCTTTTTCGACGGAGAAACCGGTTCCTCGAAATTACAACAAATATTTATATACTTTACACAGTTTACAATATCACCTAACTTCACAATATATTAGTTACAATAGTATTTAACTTTTTTATCCAACTACATTAATTGTAAAATACTTTTGGTATTGTTCGACTTCATATTATGATTAAAATTTTAGTTAGCTGCAACCGTTATTTCATATATTATGCAGTTTATGATGTAATTGATAATATTCGATTGACACTATTTGCGATCCGGGCTGATCTTTACATGAATCAGTAATTAACATCACTGTTAATCCATGATGTTCTCAATAATATTTTACATCATTAATTTTATTTAAAACCTGCTACGACTTTTAAACCAATAAATGAAATGTTCCTCCAGATGGTACTGAAACCCCACAATATGGATGACAGGCAGACATGTTACTGCCTCGGTTATTTCGTTACAATGCATCAAGCGTCTAATTGGCTCCTAATTAATGTGTGTTCGATTTTCGCCTAAACTTTGGCGTCCATTTTCTCGGAATTTTCTGGATGGTGTGCTTTAAAATTTTTTTCATTAAACACTCTTGACAGTACTATTAACACGCGAAGTCTAATTCCAAACGGAGTTTCCGCCTCCTGAAGGAATTCGTTAGTCGTAGTCGAGCAAACATCTCGATTTTGCAATTTTTGTCAGTTGCGTAAATTCTGGCTACGCTAAGCACAGAATTAACGAAAGACATACCAATACTGTCATTTAATTATTATGACGTAATCGAATGGTGCGTGATTCATTGTGATCTGAGGATAGTGAGACAGAAACAAATTGTGTGTAGTTGACAGTTTTAAAATCTAATATATAAAAGGGAATGTTCGTTTGTTTTTGGAAACGAAACAGCCGTTTTTTTTTGCTGCAGTCATTTTATTTCGTCAATACTCGTTTCGTCGTCAATTTTAGGGCACCATCCGAGGATTCTATATCTGGAAACTACAGTTTTTCTTGAAGTAGCCTCGACGGATTATAAACTTTTTTTTTTATCGAAATAAATATAGGCTACCCATGTTTTGTAGTCTCGTGACTTTCGCGGTGTTTTTCGAACCTGACCACTGTTTGAATTCTACATCTACATCTACATCTACATACATACTCCGCAATTCACCGTAAGGTGCGTGGCGGATGGTACACTGTACCACTACTAGGCATTTCCTTTCCTATTCCACTCCCAAATTGAACGAGGAAAGAAAGAATGCCTATATGCCTCCGTACGAGCCCTAATTTCTCTTATCTTGTCTTTGTGATCTTTACGCGAAATGTAAGTAGGCGGCAGCAAGATCGTACTACACTCACCTTCAAATTCCGGCCCTCTAAATTTACTTAACAGATATTCACGAAAAGAACGTCGTCTTTCTTCCAGCGATCCCCAATTGAGTTGCCGGAGCATTTCCGTGACACTCGCGCATTGGTCGAACCTACCGGTAACAAATCTAGCTGCTCGCCTCTGAACCGCCTCTATGTCTTCCTTCAAACCGATCTGCTGCGGGTCCCAAATACTTGAGCAATACGCAAGACGTGGTCGTACAAGCGTTTTATACGCGGTCTCCTTTACAGGTGAAGTACATCTTCCCAAAATTCTCCCAATAAACCGAAGTCGGCTGTCTGCCTTACTCACAACTGTCCTTACATGCTCGTTCCATTTCATATTGCTCTGCAATGTTACGCCTAGATATTTTAACGACGCGACAGCATCAAGAAGCTCACTACTGATGCTGTATTCACACAGCTTCGCCACAATTTGTGTAGTTCCTACAACATTTTATAACTTTTTCAATGTTTTTTGTTTCGCATACTTGAAGGTGTATATCGTTTCGTTATTCGTTTGTTTACACCTGTTGCCAACTAATTGAGAATGTGTATGGATGTTTTTTCCTTGTGTATGTGTGTTTGTGTATGTAATATCAGATAGAAGTAGAAATTGCTGTGGTTTGAAGACCTCTGCATTGATTTAGATGTTTTGCGGATTTGGGGGGGGGGGGGGGGGGGGGAGATAATTCGAAAGTGAAGAGAATGGGAATTTTCCTATTTCGTTTGTTAATGTGAACAGGTTTTTTTTATATATGTATACATGGTCATTCAACAGGATTTTATTTTCTGCTTTGGATTTTTTGGGTGAGGTAGTTTTCTTGTAGTGTCGGTTATTGTAATTGTTTTCATGTCTTCTTCTCTGGATGTTGATTTGTGGTTGTGTGTTCAGGAAATATGGAGTGGTTTGTTCTATACTTCCAGGCTCTAATGAGTTCTTTATAATCCGATATCAAACTTTCTGTTTGTCCTACATATCTCCCGTCACAAGTGATATGTAGTAATTGGCGTATTCCAGATTCTTGCTGTGTATGTGACTCTTTTGTTAGGATCGGATTGTATTGGCCCACTTTAGGTTACGGTAGTAACACTAAAAGTGGGCCTTTGCGATCGTTTTTAGACAGCTCGAAATTTAAATGAAAATAACGGCTTAATCATCTGACAAGAAAATTGAATAACCGAATTTATAGAGGAGAAAATTCTCTACAACTTTGCTCTATTTTTTTTTTTTTTTTTTTTTTTTTTTTTTTTTTTTTTTTTTTTTTTCCATACCTCGTATCGTTTCAGAGATATTTGTAAAAATAACAGCAATTTTGGGATGTATGTCTGTCTGTCTGTCCGTAACGTGTTCTCTGTTTTTAAGACGAACCGTTCAACCGATCAGCACCAAATTTTGCACACATAATTGTAGGCTACCAGAGACCAGAACCTCCCTTTTTCAAATTTTTTGACATAAAATACCGCAGTAATATCAAAAAAAGCCGTTTGTAATATAATTGTAATATCAAACGAACCGTTCATCCGACACGAAAATTGAATAACCTAATTTGTAGCGGAGTAAATTCTCTACAACTTTGGTCTATTATGTTTTCTTCATATCTCGTATAGTTTGAGAGAGATTTGCAAAAATAATGGCGATTTGACACCGTCCATTGATTTTACGGAAACCAGCCGTTCGGAGATGTCACGTGACATTCCACGCCCAGAACTCTCTCTGACATAAGCCATCTTGCGTTCCGTATTTGATGATTTTCTTATTGCAACTTACACGTTGTTATTTCAAAGCAACGGCGCTCTGAAGAATTGACAAAACAATTTGTTCTTCATACGAAAAATGATAATCTAGTGTCTAAATATGCCACATTAGCATCAATAGTACGAAAATTAAGGGCAAATTTCGAAATTTTCGCCATAGTGTGGTAGGCAGCGTCTTGGATTGTGATGCACATGTTCCGTGGTTCGGGACCCGCCACTACCAAAAAAATGTTTTTCTCATTTTTTCCTAAAAGGGTTACGTGTTGGGTGCATAGATATTATCACAATAGTGTCGTATTCATCTCACTATAGTTTTTTATTATTTACATGATTATTTTTGTCAGAAATGTTTGCTAAAGTTATAAAACTACTAATTTAAAGTGGGCCGTAAAACACGTCAGTGCGATTTTTATTTCAAAAGAATGGTCTGTTGCGTAAACTATATTTTTGCCATGTCTTTTGAAAATATTGATGTGCAAATTTGTGTCTGTATGTCATTATGTGCCATATGGTGACTTGTCTTTTTAAGTTAATCTGGGTGGTTATTGTACTACTTGATGTTTTTATCAAAATGTTTGTATAGTCTATGGGACTTAACTAGGGGTCATCAGTCCCAAAACTTACAAACTACTTATGAATTACTTACGAACTAGGGACGGCACAAATATCCATGCCCGAGGGGGGGATTCGAACCCCAGACCGTAGTGGCCGTGCAGACCGTGACTGGAGCGCCTTAGTCCCCTCGGCCACCGCGGCCGTCTGATGTTTTTAATTATGGATGGTTTAGTTCTGTTGCGCCTGATTTACAGGGCGAAAACCATATGGCACGAAACACAGGGACTACAGAAACAAAACGACTGTATCTTTTCCAAGAACAAATATTTCTTTACTTGCTGCGGAAGAGGACCATACATACAAACTTGTTTAATGTTTGTTCGTATTTGATGCTCCGCTGTCCGTTCATCCTATTACTTTGTCAACTTATTGCTTGCACTTTCGAGGAGGTTATAAGCATAATTATACGACACACATTTCAGGAGATGTCATAAACATGAAAATTTGCGATGAAACTGCTGAATGTCACGACAATATTTCCTCCTTAACCAGTGGAATGTTTCAACCAATGTGGTGCACACATTGCTCACCGTGAGGTAACAGTTGCCACAGGTGGAAGAAAACCTACGACATATACACAGGGAGAGAATGACGCAATAATTAATGACGTACAAGCATCCTGAACCCCGATACTAAAGCCATTATGTAAAGACAAAAATTTCGCAAAGTTCTTCATCGTTTTACTACAAATATTTACATGATACTGTAACAAATATTCCTACAGAAATTGGCTATATTTTTGAAATTAATTATATATATATATATCTGTAAATGTTTGGAGTAAATCGGTCAAAAACTTTGCGGCGAAATTTTTCCCATTGCATAATGGACTTGGTATCCGGGTTAGATACAGGGTAGTACATTGATAGTGACCAGTCCAAACATCTGACGAAAAAACTACAAGGAACAAAACTTTTCTAGCTTGAAGGGGTAAAACAGAAGGCGTCATGGTTGGCCCGCTAGATGGCGTTGCCATAGGTCAAACGGATATCAACTGGATTTTTTAAAATAGGTACCCCCAATTTTTATTACATGTTCGTCTAGTACGTAAATAAATAAGAATGTTTTATGTGGAACACTTTTGTCGCTTTGTGATAGACGGCGCTGTAATATTCACAAACACATTGCACACAATTTTAGACGAACTGTGGGTAACAGGTAGGTTATTGAAATTAAAACACAGAACGTAGGCCTGTCTGAACAAGTTCTGTGATGAACCTTTCAAAACTATACAAACCATAACTTAGTGTATTTATTTCCTAGCATCTGCACTTCTTTCGTTCCATGTTAATTTCATTGGTTTACCCTGAAATAGTTTTAAAAAAGGGGGCAGATACTAATTCACTATAAAATTTTTGTTTAGTATCACCAGTAGTATTAATGCGTATCTAGAGGAAAGTATTAATAATTTGATGTGTTTGTTTAAAATAATTTACATATCATTATTACAGTAGTTCTCACAACATAAACGAGATAGTTTGAGGAAGCAGTTACAACATTCTGAAGATAAATCAAAATGATAGAAACACGTAGCTTTTTTTTTAAAAAAAAGAAAAAAAAAAAACAATCGCAAATATTGGCAGAAATTAGGATAAGACGTTGTTCTAAATATTGGCAGTTGCTTACTCTCGTAAATGCATTACATATCATCATCATCATCATCATCATTAGAGACTGATTATGCCTTTCAGCGTTCAGTCTGGAGCATAGTACCTCTAATAAACTTCCTGAATGATCCCCTATTCAACGCTAACATTGATGCCTTGTCTGATGTTATGCCTTTTACAACAAAATCATTCTGCACCGAATCTAAGTACTTTCTTCTTGGTCTACCTCGACTCCTCTTACCCTGCGCTGCCGAGCTCATGAGTCTCTTAGGTAACCTTGCTTCTCCCATGCGTGTAACATGACCCCACCATCTCAGTCTGTTCGCTCTAACTGCTTCATCTATGTTGTTCATTCCCAGTTTTTGTTTGATTTCCTCATTATGGACACCCTCCTGCCATTGTTACCATCTATTAGTACCTGCAATCACTCTTGCTACTTTCATATCTGTAACCTCTACCTTATGAATGCCGTCCTAGTTCGTAAGTAGTTCATAAGTAGTTTGTAAGTTTAGGGACTGATGACCCCGTAGTTAAGTCCCATAGAGTATACAAACATTTGAACATTTTTTTGGTACTTACTTCTTCCAGAAGACAGTAGATCTCAGCTGAGCACTCACTGCATTAGCTTTGCTGCACCTCGATTCCAGTTCTTTCGCTATGTTGCCATCCTGTGAGAAAATACATCCCAGATACTTAAAACTGTCCACCTGTTCTAACTTTGTTCCTCCTACTTGGCACTCAATCTGTTTAAGTCTCTTTCCCACAGACATTACTTTCGTTTTGGAGATGCTGATCTTCATATCATAAACCTTGCACCTCTGATCGAGCTCTTAAATATTAGTTTGCAACCTTTCAATCGAATCGGCCATTACAACCAAGTCATCCGCATATGCGAGACTGCTTGTTTTGTTTTCACCTATATTAATCCCGCCCTGCCAGTCTACTGTTTTCAACATATGATCCATGAATAGTATGAACAACAGTGGAGACAGGTTACAGCCTTGTCTTACCCCTGAAACTACCCTGAACCAAGAGCTTAATTTGCCATCTACTCTAACTGCTGCCTGATAGTCTACGTAAAGCCCTTTAATTGCCTGCAGAAGTTTGCCTCCTATACGATAATCTTGTAGGATTGACAGTAGCTTCCACCTAGGAACACTGTCATAAGCCTTTTCCAGATCTACGAAATATAAATATAATTCCCTGTTGCACTAATAGCACTTTTCCTTTATATATACTACAGTTTATTTTTTTTTGAATGGGTGCGTTTTAAAAGGTACCTAAGTCAATTTTTTCACATTTTGAGATAATTGCATTTTCGATATCTATCGGTGTTTACATACGTTTGAGTGTCAAAACGTGCCTCAAACAAGCATTCATTATACGATCTACGAGCAGTCGCTTTTACTGAGTTACTGTTAAAAGGCACCTAAGTCACTGACTATCGCCCCTTTTAACACGCAACTGTTGGTAACACTACAAATTATTTCCTGCACATGAATATCTTTGCCTCTTTTATTTGTTTGTTGTTCTGCTTATATTCTGTTCATTGTTGAATAGTTGAGATAAAGTTATTGTAGTACTAGTAACGTGAGGTATTTATTACAAAATTACGCCGGTCGAAACACACATGATCATTGGACGTTCTACTTGGTGGCCTTCTTATTATAAGAAGTCTACACAGTCTCTTGAAAGCAGACACCTTCCAAGAAATGAAAAGGCGCAGTTTAATATTTCCACATATCACTATTTTTACAGCTCACATGAGCACAAAGGTGTCATAAAAACTAGTGAGTACATAAGATCAGCTGGTTTTCAAAGCCTGAATACCTTTATCCTCAAGAAAACTAACGAAGTATGTTTACCTTCTCAAGAAGCTTATCAAGAAGAAAAAATACCAATAAAAAAAGCAAAATTGAGGACCTGAAAACAATTATGCCGTATATTGTAGAAGAACACAGAAGCTTTTACGATCGACTATCACAGTGGCCGGTAGCTGGTAATGAATAAATTTCAGAAAAACATGTCTCTGTAATGTAATAATATTCTTTTGACTATTAAAGAATTGTGTTTGTATTATGAGCTATCAGATAATACTCTTTTTTAATTAAAATCTGCATTATTTCTAGTAAAAGAATGCTTTAAATTTTATAAATTGTTAAAAGGGACCTAAGTCAGAAAAGTAAATTTTTTTTTCTGTTGTCCAATTACGTATATTGGGTCAACAATGAACCTAATTGTAGATCTATATCTATAGTATGATATATAATTTTATTAGTGCACTATTTTATAGCACAAAAGAGAAAAAAGGTTTTTTTCTCGAAACTATGAAAAAGTGACTTAGGTACCTATTAACAATCAGCCATTCATTTAATGGTCAGTTTTTAAAATGAATTGTAAACGCTTTCAAATTACCCTTAATTATGCCGTTTGGCTTTTTTAAAAAAATATATGTGTTATCTAAATATATGATCCGATTTTTCCTTTCTTCCTAGCCACTCAACGGGGAAATTCCTTTGAGTCCGAGAGAATTGAAGAATTCATAAACAAGAATGGACCGAAGTACTCTGTTTTCATAGCACATTTCAAAAATGTCAGTCATGTCGGATGGATGGTGTGCAGTAAATTTGCACATTCGAAAGAAGCTGATCACTATATCTGCAACAAGCTCGCAGATATCTCAAATTTCTATGCATCGCAGTTCCTCGTGTACGCAAGACATTTCGCAAATAGCATAGAAGATCGCTGGCATATACGCTTAATATTTGACGACTTGAAAACCACCAATGGACACGGCTGGTTCAGTTGCCAGAGATTTGAAGATGCGCCACAGAACACTGCAGATGATTACTTTGTCTTCGTAAAGTACTTGTCGGAAACGAACGGCATGGGTTGGTACGTGTGCCACAAAATGAAACCTCGCTACCATCAGTGCGATGCAAATGACGTCTGCACTGCACCCTACTGAGTAAGTGTATCGAAATAATTTTACAATGTATGTGGTCATCTTTATTGTTATTTCTATTGTGTTTATAAATATTTTCGGAGCACCCCTATTTTGCTTTCAATATCCCTGATGTATTCTAAATACGAGGGTAGATGTTTAAATTGCTCGCCTGCCTTTAAATAAATATGCCAACATTAGGTCGACGGATTCTTAAGGCGTCTTATGGAATGAACCATAAATGTGACACATTTCAAGTATATTTATGTATATTATTCTTGAAGCACACTAAACAGAAGTAATACATTTAAAACCGATCCAAGACTGACTTCCATACTGTCTGACAAAGTGATACTAACTCCAAACTGACAGCGTTCGCGCCAATTCGCGCGTATTAATACTTTCATTGTATTCTAGAACATTCTAGAACACGGAAGTTACAATGTTAAATCTACATCTACATCTACATCTACATATATACTCTGCAAATCACATTTAAGTGCCTGGCAGAGGGTTCATTAACCACCTTCATAACTTTTCTCTACCGTTCCATTCTCTAATAGCGCGCGGGAAGAAAGAACACCTAAATCGTTCCGTTTTCGATCTGATTTCTCTTATTTTATTGGGATGGTCATGTCTCCCTAAGTAGTTGGGTGCTAGCAAAATATTTTCACATTCAGAACTAAAAGTCGGTGATTGAAACTTCGCAAACAGATCACGCCGCAATGAATAACGTCTTTCTTTTAATGATTTCCACCCCAATTCGTGCAACATTTCCGTGACGCTTCCCCCCCCCCCCCTTGTAACGTGATAAAACAAAACGAGCTGCCCTTCGATGAACCTTCTCAGTATCTTCCGTCAGTCCCACCTGGTGAGGGTCCCACAAGGGGCAACAGTACTCCAAGAGAGGACGCACAAGTGTGATGTAGGCAGTCTTTTTGGTGGAGCTAGTGCATCTTCTAAGTGTTCTGCCAATGAAACGTAACCTTTGGTTCGCCTTCCCCACAATATTTTCTGTGTGTTCTCTCCAGTCAAAGTTGTTCGTAATTATAACTCCTAGGTATTTGGTATAATTTACGACCTTAAGGTTTGACTGATTTATCGCGTAATTGAAGTTCAGCGGATTTCTTTTAGTGGTCATGTGAATTACTTCACACTTTTCTTTATTTAGTGTCGATTGCCAATTTTCGCACCAAGTAGAAATTTTGTCTAAATCGCTTTGCAGTTGCTTTTGATCCTCTGTTGACTTCACTAACCGATAAACGACAGCATCATCCGCGAACAGTCTAAGGGATCTATTCAGATTATCTCCTAAATCGTTTATAAACACGAGGAAGAGTAGGGGACCTATAACGCTTCCCTGTGGAACGCCAGATATCACTTCTGTTTTACTCGATGACTTACCGTCAATTACAACGAACTGTGTCCTTTCTGATAGGAAATCGTGAATCCAATCGCACAATTGGGGAGATATTCCATAAGCACGCAATTTCATTAGAAGCCTCTTGTGGGGTACAGTATCAAAAGCCTTCCGGAAATCCAGAAATATGGAATCGATTTGAGATCCCTTGTCGATGGCACTTAAAACTTCATGTGAATAAAGGGCAAGCTGTGTTTCGCAAGAGCGATACTTTCTGAATCCGTGTCGACTATTGGTTAATAGGTCGTTCTCTTCCAGGTAGTTCATAATATTCGAACAAAGTATATGTTCCAAAATCCTACTGCAAATCGACGTCAATGAGATAGGCCTGTAATTTTGGGGATCACTCCTATTGCCTTTCTTGAATATTGGAGTAACTTGGGCAACTTTCCAGTCTTTGGGTACGGATCTTTCGCTGAGTGATCGGTTGTAAATTATAGCTAAGTACGGAGCTATTGCATCAGCATACTCTGAGAGGAATCTAGTTGGTATACAATCTGGCCCGGAAGATTTATTTTTGTTTAGTGACTTAAGTTGTTTTACTACTCCAGGAACATCTACTTCTAAGTTTCGCATGCTGGCAGCTGTTCTTGGATTGAATACGGGAGTGTTCACTTCGTCTTCTTTGGTGAAAGAATTTCGGAAAGCTGTGTTTAGTAATTCTGCCTTAGCAGTACTGTCGTCGGTAGTATTACCATTGCTATCGCGTAGTGAAGGTATTGTTTGTGTTTTTCCGCTAGTGTACTTCACATATGACCAGAATTTCTTTGGATTTTCTGCAAGATTACGAGACAGGATTTCGTTGTGGAAACAACTTTAAGATTCTCACATTGAAGTCCGCGCTAGGTTGCGAGTTTCAGTACAAGATTGCCAGTCTTGCGGATTCTGTGTCTTTTTAAATTTTGCATGCGTTTTTCTTTGTTTCTGCAGCAGTGATCTGACCTGTTTTGTGTACCACGGGGGGTCAGCCCCCTCTTTTATTAATTTATTTGGTATAAATCTCTCGATTGCTACTGATATTATGTCTTTGAAAGTAAGCCACAACTGATCTACATTCGCATTTTTAGTTTTGAAGGACTGGAGACTATCACTCAGGAAAGCGTGAAGCGAATTTTTATCTGCTTTATTGAATAGATATATTTTTCGTTTATTTTTGGTGCATTTGGGAATTTCTATATTCAGTCTCGCTACTACAACTCGATGTTCGCATATATTACATTATTTGTTCATGTAGCATAAATAAATCTTGCTTTACGTAAAGATACACATAATCATGACAAATGTAATAATAAGTTTTTCATATCAAAAGAAAACAAAAGATCGTAAGTAAACAACAATTAGCGCAGTATTAATATATGTTTATATTATTTAATATTGTTAAATATTAAATCAATTCTACAGTCAGCAAAGTATTACATTACAGTCAATACATTATAGATGACATCAGATATTGTTAGTTAACAATTTCATTAACAAACACATTAATATCCAACATTAAGCTTACGACTTTCAATAATTATTTAATTTATTTAGTTCATTAAAAGACCGAAGTAATGAAAGTGATAATGCGACCAACCAGAAGCGCCATAAAATGCTTATATGATACAAAGATGGAATATCAGGGCTCAATACTACCATCAAATGTGGTATCGTATGTTTCATTAATCTAAACAAAAGAGATTTTCTAGGGTATATACGAGGCGCGTCCAGAATGTAAGTCCCGTTTCAATTTATCTCCGCTGCAGCGCTGCGATTGCAGTTCCGCACATGCGCTGTAGACGATGTGTATCAAGGAGAAGTACGTGCGCCATTTGGAGATCGCTGTCAGTTACGTACGCTTTGTTGTGCTTGTTTGAAATGTCGGCGTTGATTGAAAATCCCGCCGCCTGTGAAATCAGGTCGGTGATTCGGCTTCTGAATGCGAGGAAAGTGAAACCGAGTGAAATGTATCGGCAAATTTGCGATGTTTACTGACCAAATGCGATGAGTGATTAGATGGTGAGAAGATGTGTCCGACAGTTCAATGGCGATAGTGATGTGCAAGATGAAGAACGAAGTGGGCGTCCATCTTTGGTTACAGAAGAACTGATCCACGCGATTGATGACAAGATCCAGGAAAACCGTAGGTTTACAATTAGTGCTCTCGCTATGGATTTCCCCCAAATTTCACGATCACTGATGCATGACATTGTTACCAAACAACTGAAATTCCGTAAACTTTGCTCTCGTTGGGTACCAAAGATTCTCACTGAGCAACACAAAACACAACGGATGGGTAGTGCAATTGAGGTTTTGACCCGTTAAGCTGAAAGCGGCGAAGAATTTCTGAGACGGATAGTCACTGGAGATGAAACGTGGGTTTCTTACGAAACCCCTAAGAGTAAGCGGCAATCAATGGAATGGAGGCACACTCCATCCCCACCACAGGTAAAGCCGAAGCAAATCATGACACCTCGGAAAATGATGTGCACAGTGTTCTGGGACTGGAAAGGCATCCTACTCACTGACTTCTTACCGCGTGGTCAAACAATCAAAGCAGATGATTATTGCGAGACACTTCGGAAATTGCGCCGTGCAATTCAGAATAAGCGCCGGGGACTCCTGTCAAAAGGTGTTGTTTCGCTTCACGACAACGCACGACCACACACTGCGAATGTGACGAAAAAACTACAGGGGTTTGGCTGGGTCGTGTTTGACCATCCTCCGTACAGCCCTGACCTCGCTCCTAGCAACTTTCATCTGTTCTTACATCTCAAGTCTTTCCTTGGCGGTTATCACTTCACCAATGACGACGAGCTGAAAGAAACTGTTTCCAACTGGTGGAAGACACCGGCGTCAGATTTCTGTGAAGAAGATTTGCAAAACCTGGTGTTACACTATGACAAATGCCTGCAAAATTTCGGCAGTTATGTGGAAAAGTAATTTAAGAGTTGTAGAATTTTGTGCAATAAAAATTTGTTCTGTACCTGTGTACAGTTTCATTTTATTACTAAACGGAACTTACTTTCTGGACGCGCCTCGTATAATGTACAGCTGTTTAAACAACATTTTAATTATTTCAGTTTGATGTCTCAGTGTCCAATGCATACTGTCATATGCTTCATTTTCTCATAGCTTGAATGTCTAATCAGTTTGGTTAGTGAGTAATTGAGTTAAAACCTTAACAAGCAAAAATTCTGTAGTACAGGTACAAGAATAGACATAGCATTATGTTTGTTACGATCGAAAGAATATCTACATCTACATCTACATGCATACTCCGCAAGCCACCCGATGGTGTGTGGCGGAGGGTACCTTGAGTACCACTATCGGTTCTTCCTCCTATTCCAGTCACGTATTGTTCACGGAAAGAAAGATTGTCGGTATGCCTCTGTGTGGGCTCTAATCTCTCTGATTTTATCTTTATGATCTCTTCGCTAGATATACTTAGGAGGGATCAATATAGTGCTAGACTCGTCGGTAAAGGTATGTTCTCGTACCGAGCGACAGAGCGTCTCTCCTGCAGAGTCTTCCACTGGAGTTTACCGATCATCTCCGTAACGCTTTCACGATTACCAAATGATCCTGTAACGAAGCGCGCTGCTCTCCGTTGGATCTTCTCTACCTCCTCTATCAACCCCACCTGGTACAGATCCCACACCGATGAGCAGTATTCAAGCTGTGGGCGAACAAGTGTACTGCAACCTACTTCCTTTGTTTTCGGACTGCATTTCTTTAGGATTCTTGCAATGAATCTAAGTCTGGCATCTGATTTACCGACGATTGATTTTATATGGTCGTTCCATTTTAAATCACCCCTAATGTCTACTCCCAGATAATTTATGGAATTAACTTTTTTTCTGGTTGCTGACCTGCTATAGTGTAGCTAAATGATACAGGATCTTTGTTTCTATGTATTCACAGCACATTACACTTGTCTACATTGAGATTAAATTGCCATTCCCTGCACCATACGTCAATTCGATGCATTTCAATACAATTTTCCATTGTTACAACCTCTCTATACACTACAGCATCATCCGCAAAAGCCTCAGTGAACTTCCGATGTTAACCACAAGGTCATTTATATATATGTCGTGAACAGCAACGGACCCACGACACTCCCCTGTGGCACACCTGACATCACTCTTACTTCTGAAGACTTCTCTCCATTGCGAATGACATGCTGCATTTTATCTAGGAACTCCTCAATCCAATCACAAAATTGGTCTGATAGACCGTATGTTCTTACTTTGTTCATTCAACGTCTGTGGGGAACTGTATCAAACGCCTTGCGGAAGTCAAGAATAGACTGTGATGGTTTCCTATATGTCTTGATGAAACATAATAATTTATGTCCGTTTCAAACATTTGTTGTTTTAGCTACAAAGGAGACATTAAACATGTCTGCCTTGAATGTAACTGCTTCAGTTGCACTACGTAATTGTTAAACATTGTTGTTGTTGGTGGTGTCGGGATCTTAACTGTGGACATTGCTTTGATGTAGCTCTCCTGCCTACTCTATTCTGAGCAAACCTTATCGTCTCCTCAAGAGAACGGTAACCCACATCCGTTTGAACCTGGTTTTTCTATTCATCTCTTGATCTCTATGTGAGATTTTTACGGCATTCACTTCCCTCCAATACTAAATTGAGAATTCCTTGATGCCTCAGAAAGCGTCTCACCAATCTAGTCATTCTCTTAGACATGCCAGAAGTCTTTCATACCTCTAATTCTCTATAGTACCTCCAGGTTAGTTATGCCACCTAACAACGTAACTTCATCATTCGTCATTAGCACCACTGAACAAAAGCTTCAGTCCACAGCTTTTCTGAAGTTTTTGTAATCCACGTTTCACTCCCACCAAGAGGTACACTTAAGACAAATGCCCTCAGAAAATAAATTTTCGAAGTTATCAGATTTCTTTCCAACATAAATCATTTTCTTTCCATTGACATTCTGAAGAATACATCCTACATCATAACGTATGATATTACTAAAGTAATAGCATTCATGTACCACCTTAATTGTTCTGTTTCTAGTCCGATTCCCTTTAATTCGACTACTTTTCATCACCCACGTTTTCATCTTGATAGTGTTCATTACCTACAGTGCTATGGAGACGAAGTCTATTTCGTTTATAAAACAGTGATTGTTCACTTTTTTGTTCTAAAATTCTGTTTATAAACCTGTTTCACTGTGGTGTTAACATAAACATGAGATCATAAACGGATATTACGAAACTTTCTTTGAAGTGCTAACTGCAATGATGTCCTCTTCTTTACAGTAGAGTTACATAATATATAGAACTACTTCTAAACGATATGTAAGAGCTGTCTGCTTTGGTGTACAGCCTATAGTCGTACAGCTTTACATCTCATGGCTATTGAATGAATGACCACTGTCAACTTTCTTCCGTCTTAAAGTTTGTGTATGATCATTTCGAGTGAGCAGACGAGTTTCATTTCTCGACTATCTGCAGTGATCGCTTCTTCAGCAAAGTGAATTTTTGTGAGGCATTTTTAATAATGATCTGTTTACGTGAATAGAACAGGGCAGTGTGTTTTCCAACAAGCCTTGACGGGGCGACATGTATTCCAGAATAAAAAAAAATCCACTGCTATTTAAAACAGAAGGAACGACAAAAGTTACAGGACAGTCCCGTTATGATGGTTGATTCCTCTTGCTACCTAAACAACGTTTGTTACAAACATGACTTTGATTCTTCTTTAGGAAAAAAAGTTTAAATGAGACGGTGAAGTTAAAATGAGAAATCCTTTATAGAATCTTTATCAGAAATGGCCTCAATGAGATACGTATAAAGAACTGTGTTTTTATGCAACCAAACAGTTCTAAACAAAGCAGTCGTAGACAGGTGTGAAAATACAGAACCATCAGTTTAATAAGTCATGGTTGCAAAATATTAACACTAATTATTTACAGAAGGATGGAAAATCTGGTAGAAGCTGACCTGGGGGAAGATCAGTTCTGATTCAGGAGAAATGTAGGAACATGGGAGGCAGTACTCATGACTTATCTTAGAACATAGATTAAGGAAAGGCAGACCTACATTTCTAGCTTTTGTAGATTTGGAGAAGGCTTTTGACAATGTTGATCGGAATAAACTCTTTAAAATTCTGAAGTTAGCAGGAATAAAATATAGGGAACGGAAGGTTATTTACAGCCAAAAAGCTGTTATTAGAGTCGAAGGGCATGAAAGGGATGCAGTGGTTGGGAAAGGAGTAAGACAGGCTACAACCCTATCTCCAATGTTATTGAGCTGCTACACCGAACAAGCTGTGAAGGAAAGGAAAGAGAAATTTGGAGAAGAATTAGATTTGAGGGTGAGGAAATAAATTTTTTTTCTGTCGTCTTTGTAATTCTGTCAGAGACAGCAAAGGACCTGGAAGAGCAATTCAACGGAATGGATTGTGTATTCGGAGGAGCGTATAAGATGAACATTAACAAGAGCAAAACAAGGGTAATGTAATGCAGTCTTAGAAAAGGAATTAGATTACGTAATGAAACAATATAGGTGGTAGAGGAATTTGGTTAATTGGGTAGTACAGAGGATATAAAATGCAGAATGGAAATGCGAAAAAAGCGGTTTTGAAAAAGAGAAAATTGTTAAAATCGATTATTAATCTTCTCAGAAAGCATTTGTGTGGAATGTTGTTTTGTACAGGGGTGAAATTTGGACGATAAATAATTTAGACAGGAAGAGGATAGAGGCTTCTGAAGTGTGGTGCTACAGAAGAATGCTGAAGATTAGGTTTGTAGATCGCTTAACTAATGAGGAGGTACTGAACAGAATTGGTGAGAAAAGGAATTTCTGGCATACCTTGACTAAAAGAAGGGATCGAATGGTAGGGCACATTCTTAGACATCAAGGAATCGTAAATTTAGCACTAGAGGAAGTGTGTGGGGATAAAATCGCAGAGGCAGACCAAGAGATGGATACAGTAAGCAGATTCAGACAGATGTAGGTTGCCGTTCTTATGAGGAGATGAAGAGGCTTGCTCAGGATAGGGTAGTGTGGAGAGCTGCATCAAACAACAACAAAAATAATTATTGCTATGCTATCAGGTGCACGACTGGTTAATACGTGGGACGAGACACTGCGTTACACTGTATCATAAATTACATTTTCACTAACAGTGAATCCTGGGACCGTCGTTCTGTGATCATTCACTGGAAAGAAAGGCGAACGTTCTGCTAAACAGTGAGGCCAAGGAAGCAATGAAATCCGACGACCCACTACGAAGTCTTCAACAACAACAACAAAAAATGTTCAAACGTTTGTAAAGCTTATGGAACTTAACTATGGGGTCATCAGTCCCTAAAACTACTTATGAATTAGCTTACATTAAAGACGGCACAAACATTCATGCCTGAGAGGGGATTCGAACCCCCGACTACAGCGGCCGTTCAGACCGTGACTGGCACTCTGCAGACCGCTCGGTCGTTGCGGCCGCCTATTCTTCAACATGGTCTCGCATTATCCTGTTGGAATGTGGCCATACCCAAGCTCCGAAGCTTATAGCGGACAACAGGATCCAACTCCTTGGACTTATATCGTTGGATGGTTAGTGTACTGACAATGCTTACTACAAGGGGATGGATTGGGGCAGTGGAATCCAATAGTGCTGCAAAGCATCATACTGCGTACAGGACGAGTATGGGAATGTAGAAAGCAGAAGTTCAGCTGTCGCCTTGGTGAATCGAGACTCTTATCATAGCGGTGTAGGTGGCTCACGATACCTGGGCCTGCTTGCATCACCAACATGGCAGGGTTAGAATCCAGGCACATCGGATCTTACTGTGTCCGCATTGAAACAGGACACTGACAGATGGCACAAAATGCTCAAAACTTTTTCGTGGCTGGCAAAGTAGTTTAGTGCCCCTCTGTTCTCCTGAGGAGTCCAGTCTACGATGGCAGAACGACTGGTCTGGGATTCCCCACCCATTGCTACACCAGATCAGATTCGGTAATTCGGGGAACCACTATCGACTGACAGACTCTTACAGAGCTATCAGGGCCTCTTTCATTAGATGGCGACGTATGTGGCTGCGGTTGTAGATGTAAACTTTCACGGCCGGAATGGTCAAAATTACTAAAATTTCCCGGCCTATTATGCCGTGGTCTTGTGGATTTATTCTGGAAACCCAACGTTTCGTCCCCGACTGCGGAGGACATTCTCAAGGGTGATCGTGGCACTTTTGAATGTCCGATGCACACCCTGGCTCGCTACTGACTGAAGCCAAACTCCGTTTACGAGGGCAGAGATGTGACGTCACATGTTTTTGACATGCGCGCGCAATTTGTCGTTGCCGATTGCTGTCGTCCGTTAATATCGTCCCATGGTGAAATCCAAAGTCTTCCTGCCTTTTATTAAGGACGTTGCCTTTATTTACAAACCTACTCGGAAGATACAGCATCACCTGAAATCGGCAAAGGATGCTCGCAAACCTCTGGAAAAAAGCAGGAATTTATAGGATTCCGTGTAGCTGTGGAGACGTATACGTGGGTACCACATAAAGAACAAACGTGTAGATGAGCACAAGGCGAACTGTAGAAGGGGAGAGATTGACAGATCAGCTGTTGCTGAACATGTTTTTCAACCAGGGGACCACCTTATTCAATTTGATAAGACTCAGGTTTTAACAGCCACAAATGGATACCACGAAAGACTGTACAGACAGGCTATAGAAATTGTGTAAAATCCCAATAATTTCAATGGATGGAGCAGGGCGTGAAACTAAATGATATCTGGATTCCGGTTTTGAAGAAGAAATGTAGCAGTCTTCCACCATGGGACGATATTAACGGACGGAGGCAATCGGCAACGACGAATTGCGCGCGCATGTCAAAAACATGTGACGTCACACGTCTGCCCTCGTAAACGGAGTTTGGCTTCAGTCAGTAGCGAGCCAGGGTGTGCATCGGACATTCAAAAGTGCCACGATCACCCTTGAAAATGTCCTCCGCAGTCGGGGACGAAACGTTGGCTTTCCAGGAACTGCCCGGAAATTTTAGTAATTTTTACGGTTATAGATGTTACTGTACAAGTAAGATAATTGGTAGATCATAGAATTAACCGGTCAAACCTAAGATTTGCCATCCCGGTGTGGTTCAAATGTCTGTAAATCTATCGGACCAAACTGCGTGGTCATCAGTCCGTAGCTCACAAACTACTTAAACCTAGGTAAACTAACCTACGGACAAACACACACACCCATGCCCCAGGGAGGACTCGAACCTCCACGGCGAGCAACCGCACGCTCCACAGCGAGACGCTTTAGACCGCTCGGCTACTCCACCGCGGCCTCGGTGTGGTAAAACTCCGAAATTTCTCATTATATGCTTAGATTTCGATCTTTTAACAAGAGACGTTGATAAACCTTAGGATTTACCCATACCAACTGGTAAAACCGTAGTCATTAAAAAGATCAACTTAGCATTTTACTGAAATAGTTTGTTTTAAATTTATGTGTTTTAATAATTATTGTGTTGCAATGTGATTATAAGGAACAATATCCCATAATAGTACAAATGTTATAGTTGCAAAAAATTTTACCTAGTGAACGTTAATTTTAGTTACAACAAGGCTAACTATTGTGGCATTTCGAATTAGATAGTATGGAAGACGATTTACACGATTATTATTTTTAGATAAACATGTTTTTAAGCAATTGCACGTTTTAAACCCTTGTCCTCCAACAAAAGATTGTTTGGCAACCAGTTCCCATACAGTAATTTCTTCCCTTTCTATTTCTTCGACGTTGATAAAATTTTCTTGCACAATGTCAATTGGTTCTTAGCGTAAAAAGTTTACCAACCTTGGTACCAATATGATAAAATTCGTCATTAGGAATATTGTTCACTAGTGCTGTTATAGATTTTGCATCAATTTTTCCCCGTCTAAATTCAGTATTTTAATTCTCACATTCTTTCCAACTAAAGGTTTGGAATTGTGTTACATGAGAACTCACAATTGCCAGCAAAGAAACTTATCGGAACACAAAACTGACAACAATGAAACTTTTTTGAACCTGCACCACTGAGGTGAGAGATTTCGCTCCACATTTTACCAGTTTGTATTAGTAAATCCTAAGATTTGGAAATCTATACGTAAAATGAGAAATTTTGGACTTTTGCCACACCATGATGGTAACTCTTAGATTTGGCCGGTTAATTCTAGGAGTTGCCAGTTATCTTATTCTTTCAGTAACGTAGGTAGTAGTAAGGGCAAAATTCCATACAGATTTCATCTTGTTCCCGTGATCTTTGTACAACTTGTCTCCCAACTAAAAATGTCTTTCATTTTTCTGCTCCAGTTTATTGCACATTTTGGTAAGTCACCAGGGCAATTAGCTTACCTATTCACATTTTCTTCTGTCTGTGAAGAAATAGACGTTTGCCTTTCCGCCACAGATATTGAGATACCTCATTCGAAACGTCTTCACCACAGTAAAAAGTCATTGTATGGGTCATATATTGAAATCCACGCTCAGGTAGACGGATAAAATCGAAACACATCACATCCTTACCCACCCTCTCTCTCTCTCTCTCTCTCTCTCTCACACACACACACACACACAGTCCTTCGCGAGTTTAACTAAAATCAAATTAAAAAAAAAATACATAATACAGAACACAGTCAGAATATTACACACGTTTAGCCAACAGACGCAAATTTTGACAGAAAGAAATCAAGAACAGATCGCACAGTGCGGATCAAAGAACTTATATGCAAATAACACACATACGGAAGATAAACAAAAACAAAACAAATGACAAACGCGTCCCTCCTGTTCACAGAAAAAGCGAGTAAGGCAAATTTCATTTAAAAAAATGTAACTGAAAATACTGATAGCAAGTGGCAATGTGTTACAAGAAACACATGAAGGGGTCAACATAAACACTTGAGTAATATTAATAGTACATTTTATTCAGAATCAAATAAACTCATGGTGTGATAACTGTTCAAGGTCGAATTTACTAAAGAAACCACAAAATGTAAAACAAACAAAAAATTTTCTGTACAGTCAACCACTGAATTGCATCTGGTCTGAATTAGGTTACTTTCCAGTTGCAAAATATGGTAACCTAACCTATAAAAATGGAAAAATGTGATTAGACAATGTGGTCTCATGTAGTTGCCTTTCTCCAATCACAATTTATTATTAAAGATCCTAATATTCTATTACCACCATATCCCAGATCGTCTTCGAAATCCCTATTTGAGAACACTTTACCACTGCTCAGTCAGCAGTCATAGACTTATAATTTTTAAGATAATAGAATAAATAGTTTCGAAAAAACATATAAGTCAAGTTAATAATAAATGTTCTTCTTATTTTTTTTTTTTTTTATTATTTTTTTTTTTTTTTTTTACAGTCTGCATTTGCTTCAAATGTAGCATTATCCTTAGCTTCGAATGGAGACCAGCGTCTGGACCAATGCTACTGTGTGGAATTGATGCTGAAATCAATCAAAACTGCATCACTTCTTCAAGAAACAAATGCACCGTAGGCCTAAACGTGTTTGGTGATATGAAGCTGGAACATGGAAAATTTATCCAGAGGATCTAAAGGACAATATTTGATTTTTTTAAGTGTCATATTATGGACATGGAAATGACTTTATTTTTATATCATACGAAATTACACTACTCTAATCAAGCATTACTCACCAGCTTTAAAATGGTGAAACGGAAGGGTAGAGTTTATAACTGAAATGAATTACAATTTCTGCATTTGTACATGGATCATTCTGTTCCTTTGTTCTTGGCTGGAATAGAAAGAGATTAAATCTGAAATCCATAACTATCTCTACACTTGGAAATGGATGTTTTTGTTCCTTTGGTCTTGGCATAAATCTAGTGTATCGACAGAAGTAAATTGGACTTCAGATTTGTAATGTAAAATCGTTTCCCAAGTATAAATTGAAAATTGTTAGCTGTATGTTTTGTTTTACTATATTTTAGTATTTTATTCTCTACAATACGATCTGTTTATTTAATTAATACAAAGTAATGGTGTAATGTAGCGAAATAAACAAATTGTGGCTTCAAGTGTAATTCACTGTAATCCAACTTGAGCTATGAGGATCCACATGTTTAGAAAGAAATTATTATCAAAAGTAATGAAATGCGTTCCTTTCCTTAAATATCTTCGATTCATTTTTACATTTTGGTGGTCTCATCTTACACCAAAAATATGTTAGCTAGTTTAAACAATTCAGAAAAGAAATTTGTGCTACAAAGCAATGAATAACATGTTTATCACCATATATTTAGTTTTTATGCGTGTAAGTTTAGAAATTATTGCACAATGGTTTTCTTTACTTGATGTATGGAGGCTTAAAATAAATCTATAAATGGTAACTATTAAGTTTCAGTCTTAATTGTATTGTGGATAATGTGTTAGTCTCATCCACACCTAAACATATTTTACACAACAATGTAATATATACATATTTTGCATTTGCATAGGGAGTACTGGTCATAGATTTACAATAATAGAAAAGTATGATGTCTCTGCATCTCTAGCACTTCCTATTAATTCTTGCAGGTGATACTAAAGTAATCACACCTATTAAACGTTGATGAACTTGAGAAATATCACCTACTCAGATACAAATGATACTGTGAAAAGTGTTTTCAGTATTATGCACATTCTCTCAAATCAATCGAAGTTCGAAATTGGCAGTAAATAATACATTCACAAAACCTTTCTATAGTGTCTCAATAATTGGCTTAGTTGCTACATATTGAAAATATCCTTGTGGGGAATGCAAACTTGTATGATCATGAGGTGATCACAACACTGCGATCCCTATCCACCTATCTTCACGTAATTAGTTTACTTCCAGTATCATGTCAGGCAAGACTTGCTACTTCAATATCATAAAACTTTGTTACAGTTCTGCCAAAGTGGCATTTTATAAGTTGGTTATGAATTTGGAATTATCAAGTTCCCCATCAGTCCAGCCTATTGAAGCCAACACTGCTTGTTTGAAGACAGTCAGTTCACATTATCATACCACAATCACATAAATGACAGACCAACTTCAATGATCGTCCAGTTAAAACACATTGTGATTATTTTTATCTTGTAAATTGTGTGCAGCTTCAATTTGACCTCTTTGAAATCATATTTCTCAGACATTAATTAATAATTCATTCATTTTAAAGGTTTTCTTCCAGTTTGAGTAATAGTGGCCACATCTACTGAACAATATGTGGAGTACACATTCCATGCTGACATTCTTCATGCCTTATTATACAAATGAGTATGTTTCGATGTATTTTTAAACTATATTCATGCCGAAAACACTTTATTTCAACTACGTTACAGATGCAGTGGAGTTGTTTAAAGTATGTTATCTTTGGCAATATTCACATAATGTGCACATATCAGCAGGTTCCACGTACTGCGGACTTATCAAGAATGGGGTCACAAAAATGTTCTGTATTCGGCCCGTTGCTATTGTTATTACATTTCTTTAACTGACTTGACATTCTTTATTTACAAAGGTACACATCTAGTTCTGTTTGCTGATTATACAAGTATAGTAACCAAACACAACAAACAAAAATTAAAGATGAAAACTATAAATAAGGTATTTCAGAAAACATTAAGTGGTCTTCTACAAATGGACTCTGTTCCTGTTGTTAATGCATTGTTGTTGTTGTTGTTGTGTTCCGATTGCTGATTATACAAGTATAGTAACCAAACACAACAAACAAGAATTAAAGATGAAAACTATAAATAAGGTATTTCAGAAAAGATCAAATGGTCTTCTACAAATGGACTCTGCTCCTGTTGTTAATGTGTTGTTGTTGTTGTTGTTTGTGTGTGTGGTTTTTATTGCATACAAATATACAGTTATGTTTCAATCTTCATGAAATTTTCGAAAAGTGACATAAAAAAAGAGTAAACTCAAAGAGTACATAACATTTCGTATGATGAATGGTGCAAGGGAATTTCCTTACGACCTCGACAAAATTTACCGGTTCCCTCTGATCTTGATGATATTTTGCACACGGTACCATCAAAAGAAGATGACAGTCATTGTGTTACAAGTAATACCGTATGGTGCACGACTCAGGGCACTTAACACACGAAGACAAATTCTCTGTTTCACCCTGATCTTGATGGTAAGTTGTACACAGGACCTTCAAAACACAATGATAGTGTCTACATATATTCTTTATGGTTCATGGCGCAGGGTTCTTTACTTACAGACTTGGAGACAACAATCTAAGATTTTGCACACCTGTCCATGAATACAAAAGAATGATCAGTGCGTAAGTAAATTTCATATGGTGCACAGTACAGAGTACTACAGAACAAACTTTGACACTGTTTTACTAATTACGATAAAAGTTGGCTCAATTATGTAGGTTTTCATGGAAAAGATTTTTGTAATCCGCAATCTATGGTGCACAACAGAGGGTACCTTGCTACAAATTGAAGGGCAGGAGAGTTGAAAAGGTGGAGTTGAAAAGATACAGGAGATGGACGGAGGCAGGGTGAAGAGATTGGTCAAATGAGGGAAAGGGATGAAAAGAGATAGGCTAATGGAAAAGATAAAGAGAGAGAAAGGAGGGGAGAGAGATGGTCTAATAAAAATATAGAATTAGTAAACACCCAGGCTGAAGCCAGTGTTCACAGTCGTATAGGAATTAACCAGTCATATGGTAGTTTAATTAAAAACATTCTATATGACTATGGTTCCCCACCAAGAAACCTAATAAGAGTATATACTGTTCTGTACAGCAGATCACATGAGAACTTTAATTTAGTAAATGGCTAGTGTAGAGTATGAGTATGAGCAATTATGAGAGGCAGAACTGAAAGAAAGACATTGCTCAACCGCTGAATCTTTTGATTTAACTAATTGACGCTCTCAGCAGCATTGAAAATTTAGGTGATCAACTACCCAGTTAATTAGCTTATTAAGTACATTTTCATTGACTGGTTTCATATGGAATCATATTTCAATAAATAATGCTTCCATAAAAGTCTTTGTAGAAATCTTCCCATTCCATTTTTACGTGGTATGGTACAGCAACCGTGTTCAGTTGAATTCTTGAATAACAGAAAGTCCTTACTGGGCGAAACGCGTCATCGTAATAAAAAATATTTACAATCAAGACGTTACTGGGCGAAACGCGTCATCGTAATAAAAAATATTTACAATCAAGACGTTCTGTTATTCAAGAATACAAAAGTCTTTAGTTAGTTCCCACATAGCATCAAAAGACTGACAGAAACCGATTCAGAATTTCAAAATAAGTTAAAAGAATATCTGAATGACAACTCCGTTTACGAAAGGTTGATTATTTGACAAGAATTAGTAATTTTACGAAAAGTAAGTAAAAGTTGAAATAATAAAATCAAAAGGAAAAACATTAAAAAAACTGAAGGTCGTGTAATCTGCTGCAGAGAAACCTTTTCTAGAAAATTAGATAATCCATATAATTATGGAAAATCATTTTTACAACTTACGGGATTAGTATTAATATAATATAATCTCACATTCTTCAATGGAAAGTACACCACTGGTACATGTGCATATGGCAATTTTTCTAAGGCTGTACTTCTGTAAGAAAAATGTAATGTGAGAGAGTGTGTGGGAAGTTATCAAGACACATTTGATGTGAACAAATACAAATTAAAATGTTACAATGTTAGCAGAGTGGAAATGACAAATAAGAAGATTAATAACAATGGTAACTGTAAAAACACTCGTTATGTATAGCCGAAGATAGTCAATTTTTATTTTTTTATTTTCTTTTTATTTTTTTATGACAACCCCTTAATGGATTGTCTGCCCAACCATCACAATATTATATGAATAACGACAAATTTTCCGCTTGGTAATATGATGTAAAATATTTGTTTAAAAATACCGCATATCGATTTTACTCAATGATCGAACATCATCAATTCAGTTTCGAGTCCTGAGGACTCATGTAAATAAAAACTTTTCTATAGTCAAAATACATAAAAGTTATAAATAATAGGTCCTGTCAAGTGTGTGTTAGAACTTTCAACTGGTTGGTTTGATAAGCCCACTAACAGCTCGCTCAGAACACCGCATTAAGAACTCAACAGATTTCCCTTGAATAGCAACTGTATCTCAGACAAATTACAATTGTAATTCATGTATGAACATCTTACGTTATCATATCTATATTTTGTCCGATATCTCAGGAAGGAAGGAATCTTAGGGTTTAACGTCCCGTCGACAGCTTGGTCATTAGAGACGGAGCTAACGCTCGGAGTTTTGGATGATAATGGGAGAAGGAAATCGGCCGTCCCTTTGAAAGGAACCATCCCGGCATTTTCCTGGAGCGATTTAGGGAAATCACGGAAAACCTAAATCTGGGTGGCCGGAGGTGGATTTGAACCACCGTCCTTCCGAACACGAGTCCAGGGTGAGGATACCTCACCTGAGTACCTTTTAAGCAGTGTATGTCTAAAATCTGGTTATTGCCTAACATTACAATCTTCGGAATACAATACTACCGCAAATCCGTCTTGTGAACACCGCACATCAATAGCTCTTTCCATTTCCGCGATATCTGCAGTTGTAGACGATAAACGCTGTATATCGGCAACGGTGAAATAACTCTACAAGACAACCCCGTAAATCTCCAAATTACCAGTTGAACAGTAACGCCGATCGCATCACGACCGTGTGAGGTGTAACGCCAAACATGAAGAAACACGGCGAGCCGCCGGGCCAGTTCTGCCTGCCTCATTCCAGTCGGAATGCGCGGCCGTTTGTCTGGGCAGAGCGATGGCACGCGAAGTAATTCACTGTGCGGTGTCTCATATGCTTCTGGCTGCAGAGATGCACGGCTGCAGTTTTTCGCCGCGCGTGCTCGCTGCGCTGCGCCAGGCCTGATTTACGGGCCAGCTTCATACCACTGCGCCGTGCGTGACGCGTATCCGCGAGCGAATAAAGTGCAGAAGCGAGTGAGAGATATAGAGAGTGAGGGGTACACAGGGAGGAGTTGGAGGGGGGAGTGGGAAGTTGGAGAGAGAAATAGGTAGTGGGTGAGAAAGAGGAGCGAATAAAGTGCAGAAGCGAGTGAGAGGTAGAGAGAGTGAGAGGTACAGACGGAGGGGTTGAAGGGGGGATGGAAAAGTTGGAGAGAGAAATAGGTAGAGTGGGTGAGAAAGAGGAGCGAATAAAGTGCAGAAGCGAGTGAGAGGTAGAGAGAGTGAGAGGTACAGACGGAGGGGTTGAAGGGGGGATGGAAAAGTTGGAGAGAGAAATAGGTAGAGTGGGTGAGAAAGAGGAGCGAATAAAGTGCAGAAGCGAGTGAGAGATAGAGAGAGTGAGAGGTACAGACGGAGGGGTTGAAGGGGGGATGGGAAAGTTGGAGAGAGAAATAGGTAGAGTGGGTGAGAAAGAGGAGCGAATAAAGTGCAGAAGCGAGTGAGAGATAGAGAGAGTGAGAGGTACAGACGGAGGGGTTGAAGGGGGGATGGGAAAGTTGGAGAGAGAAATAGGTAGAGTGGGTGAGAAAGAGGAGCGAATAAAGTGCAGAAGCGAGTGAGAGATAGAGAGAGTGAGAGGTATAGAGGGAGGGGTTGGAGGGGAGAGTGGGGAAGTTGGAGAGAGAAATAGATAGAGTCAGAGAGAAAGTAGGAGTGTGAGAGACAGAGTGCAACTAAGAGAGAAATTAGAATGCGGGTGTGACAGACAGATTGCAACTAGAGAGAGAGAGTGTGTGTGTGAGACAATGAGAGATAGATAGATAGAGAGAGAGAGAGAGAGAGAGAGAGAGAGTGCAAGGAGAGATAGAGAGACTTAGGGAGAGAGAGCGAGATAGAGAGACAGAGAGATAGAGAGAGAGAGAGAGACAGAGAGAGAGAGAGAGATAGAAACTGTCAGGCGGAGAGACAGACAGTTAATGTCTGTCAGGGAGAATGTTACTGCGACGAGGAAAGAAAAGTGTTGGCGAACGAAATGAAGCGGGCCTGGGAGTGTAATACGGTGATAGTGCGATGGAACAGACGGCTTTAAATTTACGCCAGCGCAACGTGAATCAGGTCGCGTACGCTCTCTGTAAATCATGTAGAAGTCTGCATTCCGTAATCATCCATACAGTATAAGTAATGCAGTTACTAAAGGCATCGTCATAAAGGGCAGTCACACATAGAAGACAGTGCTGCATCACCACGATTGAAAACAGCTTATGAGCCTTGAGACAAAAATGTATCAGAGGTGTCGAAAAACATTTCGGTTCCCTTTATTATTCATGAAAATAAAAATTTTACGTTAGACATTCTGAATTTGTTGTCCAGATTGCAATACACAGTTCCTAATACGCGGTAACACCTCTTGAATTTCTGGATCGGACGTAGTAAACTGTCCACAAGAACACCAATGGACGGTTCGTCCTGACAGTCGCGCTACTCAAAGATGATCAGGCGCGCATCTGGAAAAGGGTCGGTAACACTCGATCGTCAGATATAGTTAGAATACAGAAGAGAAATAAATAAATAATAAAAAAAAATTAAAAAAATGAGAATTGTTTCCAGTAGCAGTGCAAAATCCGTGCTTCATCGGCACAAGTTTCATTCATCAGCAATCGCATATTTGATAGAAACATCTACCCTGAACCTCTAAAACTGTTTTCTTGACCTTAGTTGAATCAGTTGCTACTTAGGCGCCACTTCTTGCTGTAGCGTAAGGTGGTACAATTTCGATCATTTCGGACAAATGTTATTATAACCGGAAATAAATTGAGAAAAGGAATAATTTTAACTATGGCACTTGTTCTTGGATGTTTAATGAATATGTAACACAAATATTATACAGTTACAAATGTTGGTATAAACAGAAAAAAAGGATACCGAATTGAGAAACATCGATCGAAAATGTACCACACTAGGTACAATTGTGATCACTTCCTCGTACAATGTTGATTACGGGCATCTTTCACATAAAAAGCACTTTTTCTGTCGAGAACCAACGCATACTTCGTGGTACCAAACATCGCATTTTTGTCAGCGAATCCAGTCACCCTTAACTAGATGATTTATAAGAGCGCGTTAGACTATGTAGCTTCACTTACCTCTTTAAAGGGAAAAAATTTATATCTCCTTACCGCAAAGCGGTGTGTTCTTGGAAAAGACAGGAGGATCTGTAGAAACCTGCTACTCTACAATGCCACGCAACGAGACACTACGAGACAGAAAAATGGCGCGAAAACTTATGTTGATCGGAATTGTACCTATATCGAATTGGTACCACCTTACCCTACTATTTCATTCAAGTTTGTGCAGTTGGTAGTGGTGGTTAATTTCGTTCAACTGTTTGTAGAGTCTATGGGACTTAACTACAGGGTCATCAGTCCCTAAACTTACAAACTACTTATGAACTACTTACAACTAAGGACGGCACAAGTATCCATGCCCGAGGGAGGATTCGAACCCCCGACCGTAGTGGCCGTGCAGACCGTGACTGGAGCGCCTCAGTCCCCTCGGCCACCGCGGCCGGCGTTAATTTCGTGCCTCGCACCTCGCACTTTTCAAGGGCAGAATATCAACCCCTTTGGTGCCGTTATGGTGACCTAAGACATCGTACGTTTTTATGTGTGTGGATGGGATGTTTTGCGACTAAGATCGCCGCTCTGAGGTGATTTCAATGACCGGTTTTTAGATTTTCAAAAGATTTCTGTGGTACGGACTAACGTTAAACTATGAATTTTTCTCCTTACACTAAAAATGTTTTTCGGGTAGATAGGGTAGCTAATGCTTTGTAGGTATGGTCCGCCTTGAGCAAACACATTTTTTTTTTAGTTTCTCCCATACATGATTCGCTGGCGTTGCAGCATCATCAGTGGGATGTTTACTTCATACTGTCTGTCAAATTAACAAAGAAATGATTGTTATCATCATTTTTTTCGATTTCCGTCGTCCTTAATTGCATATGAAATTGGTGGAGGTGTATTAGCGTCTTTAGCAACTAAATGAAAGGCGTTTTTTATATGCCATACGCGTTTCTCTTCTTTATTTATGAAGCATCATCAGTGGCCTGTAATACATGTTATTTTTGTATAATATTGTAGTACAGTCATAATATTATAGGTATTTTTCACAGTATGACATTTAACAGTCTTGTTACAATTTCTAAGGTTCGGATCTACTAGGTTAGAAACAACATCTGTAGCACTAGCTTTTGCAAAGTTAATTTAATTGTCCAGTTTTTGGCCCTACTTACGGTTTTCTGTGTTATTCCATGTGTGTCTTCATGGAAATGTTTGTGAGGTCTTCAGTTAGATAGGGTATTTTCGGTCTTGATGAAAACCCTTGCATCACCACTTCACTGTGTACTCGTGTTTGAACGTTTGTTTACGATGTTTAGTACTGCTAACTGTCGCACACATAAAAACGCCTTTCATTTAGTTGCTAAAGACGGTAATACACCTCCACCAAATGATTGTTACTTTTTATACATTAAGTGTAAAAACTACAGATAACTGTGAAACTAATATAAATCGTTTCTTATTTTTATAGGTATACTAGGCCTACCTTGAATTTGTGGCAGTTTGTAATCTGCAAACCAAAACGTGTGTAGTTAATGGGGTGAAATGTTAGCTTATAAATATCGGGACTTTTACGAAAATACACGACGTCATTTTTATGTTTTGGTTGATTTTACTGTTGCGACTGTTTCTATAACAAAATGTCTATGTCTTTATAGCACGTTCTTGTCACTTACTTTGGCGAATTTGAGCTGTTTTAAGTTACAAAAACTTCCTATAAACACATAGACATTTTGTTATAGAAACAGTCGCAACAGTAAAATAAACCAAAACACAAAACTGACGTCCTATATTTTCGTAAAAATCCCGATATTTACAAGCTAATCATTCACCCGATTAACTACACACGTTTTGGTTTGCAGATTACAAACTGTCAAAAATTCACAGTGACGTTTTGTGAGTTGAAACGAGTGGCATTAAGGTAGGCCTAATATACCTATGAAAATAAGAAACAATTTATATTAGATTCACAATTATCTGTAGTTTTTACACTTAATGTACAAAAAGTAACAATCATTTTTTGTTAATTCGACAGACAATATGAATTAAACATCCCACTAATGATGCTGCAACGCCAGCGAAACATCTATGGGAGAAACTAAAAACATTTGTATTTGCTCAAAGCGGATCTTATCTAAAAAGCAAATTTATTTGTAAGCAAACACAGAGATGAAGAGTTTTTCAAACCCTAAGTTGAAATAATATCATTACAATGACTTGTGTATAGCAATTGTTGCAGAAGCCAGAAACTATTAGCCTGTAATTAAAGAAAAATACATTGTAAGAGTTTTAATGTTGCAATTAGAATACAGGCCTTGCTTGCTTCTACTTATCTGGGCGAATAATTGTTTCCAGATATGAGGGTGTTTTTCTTCTTCTTAAAAAAAAAAAAAAAAAAAAAAAAAAAAAAAAAAAAAAAAAAAAAAAACATTTACCGAAAACCCGGCATCTCCCAGGTGTATTCCAGTGTTAATCCATATCTACTTTCCATTTCTCTCTGTGTTCACCTTCTTTTCCCTTGTATCTTCGTTAATTTCCTCATGTTTCGCCTCCCTGTTCATCTTCTACTACCCATCTTTACCTTCCCCTTTCTCAGCCAATCACTTCATCGCTTCTCTGTCGAACTCCTTCTACGTCTACTCAGCTCATTACCTCCTCCATCCATGAAAAATTATATACCTCTGTTAACTTTCATAGGTCTCAGTCAATAGATTCATTTCGAGGTACCCTTCGCCGTGCGTCGTATGCAATCTTAGGTAGCTGGTAATGTTTGTCTTGTTTTGAAGGTTAAGTGTGCAAAATTTCATCAAAATCGGATTAAAATCATGTCGACGATCGCAGGCAAAGTACCCTCCGCTATACAGCATACAACTTTTTACGTAGACAATAACGTACCTTTTGTTTTGAAGAACAAGTATGCAAGGTTCCATTAAAGTTATACAACAAATATCAAGGACATTGCTAACAGCACATTTCACATAATGAAAATTGTAAAATATTATGGAATAATTTTTTTATGTTTTCAACAAACAGTGGAGATATAAAATTTAAATTGTTAAATGTGGTTGTTTGACAGTACTGAAAAATTAAAAATGTAGCAGTTCCTGTATTGTTAAAAGATGTAGATCAATTTGATACGTTGGTATGAAATGGTAGATCGCGAAACTCTTTGTCGTTGCCTAGCCCTGATCTACACCTGACATATGTCTTTTCAGCGTATGGCAGGCATTTTCGAAATGGTTCATGTCTAGAGAACATGCTGACCAAAGTAATCGTTCCACGTCGTTACCATAAGGGAACTAATGCACAGTATGTGCACAATGACAGCCATGTGTGTTTACGTGTCATGCCCAATTTCCTGTCACCCAATTTTCTGCGTATATTTAAGATCTTTATATCCCCAAAATTGCACGTTAGGAATTTTTTTAAATTCCAGAGTGTGTTGGCTATCTTTCGAATGCAACGGTCGGTATTCTTTTGTTTCTGCTGTTTGTAAACAACGCGCTTTCAAACACGCGATTGTTTTTTTCAAGTGTGATTGCGAGTGCTTGTTGACGTGTGTTTTGTTGTGTTTATTGAAGATGACGAAACGTAAAGGCGTTTTCAAGAAACTACAATTTAGTGGAAACATGTTTAGAAAGCTTTCTGTGTCCATCAGGAGAAAATTGGTGGTGCAAATACAATAGGGCTCAGGCAACGGGAGAATCTTATTCTCACCAGCATTCTCTTCCTGCTGCTGTTATTACAACAATTAAGCCTATTTTCAGAGACTTGACTCATCCTAACCTTCAAAACAAATATCTGTATGGGCAGACAGAGAACGCAAATGAATGTTTCAACAGCGTAATATGGAACCGCCGTCCTAAAACTGTATTTGTAGGCATGCATATAATGAAACTAGGAGTTCATGATGCTGTTATTACATTCAATTGTGGTAATATTCACAATTGTTGGGTACTGAAAATGCCGGGAATTAATCCTGGTGAAAATGTGATCACTGGGCTGCAACATTGCGGTAAAGTGAAGATAACGATGCAGACAGGTGTGCATCTAATATGGTCGAGAAAGCTAGACAAACATCCAGGAATGTGAAGAAGAAGCTGGAAGACCTGCTAGAGGACAAAGAAGGGCCATCATATGCAGCAGGGCAGTTTTAATTAACTGTAAGTAACAAATTTCAAAAGTTTTTCTTTAAAGTCAATTTCGCACAAACAAAATCTTCAGTACATATGCCACATTATATCATAGGTAAATGAATGAAATTTGCAGAGGCTCTGCATGATATAAAACGTCACCTCTGGTACTTCTCTCATTAATATTCCTAGATTAGGAAGTTCACAAAAAATATTTTCCGCAGAAAAAAAATTAAATTTTTTAATGTAAATACAAATAAACAATTCCTGACACGAATTTTTGGCTCGAATATTCCAAGGACATTAATGATAAATCTGAAGCATTAAATTGTGGTGTGCCCGGGAATCGAACCCGAACCTCCATGACTACTAGGCAGACGTCTTACCGCTAGACCACGCGATTTCCGATCGCACCACAAATTTTAATTCAATGTTCAGATTTATCATGAATATCTTTGAGCTATTCGAGACGAAATTTAGTCTCAGTGATTGTTTATTTGTATTTACATTGATATTTATTTCAGCTTAAACAGGATCGTTCCAATATGTCCATTGCCGAGGTGCTATTCGGCTGCATGGAGAGCCTTGGCAGTAGTGGCAATGTTCTATGGAACACAGAAGCTGAATTAAAGTTTGTGACGTGAAGGAAATCCTACTTGCACTATTCCGAGGCGGCTTAATCGCTGGTGATGCGGTGGTCTAGTGGTAAGACGTCTGGAGGTTCGGGTTCGATTCCCGGTCGCATCACAAATTTTAATTCAATGCTTCAGATTTATCATTAATGTCTTTAATATTTTTTGTTGATAAATTTAAAAAGTATTTATTCAAAACTATAAAATGGATAAAGTGTATTTTAGTACAGTTGACGCTTTTAACATGATGTTACATACAGTAAAAATATTAAGGTCCAGCATCAGATACTTGTTTCTCATAATTGCGTCAAATACTTGCCTAAATTAACATTGGTTAGACAGGCAGGGTGTGAACCTCTTAACGGCAAGTACTGTACAAATGTAATGGGTATACAGTCCAAATAGTTGTTAAGCTTATGGGACTTAACTACTGGGTTATGAGTCCCTAAACTTACAAACTACTAGTAAGCTACCTTGTACTAAAGACGACACAAACATCCATGCCCGAGGGGGGATTCGAATCCCCGACGGAGAACGACCTCGCGCATCGGAGCGTAGTGCCTCAATGCGCTCGGTCACTCCGCCCTGGCATAATAGTTCGCGATCGGGAGCACTCACTTAGTTCGCGGCAGAGTCGCGAACTAGTTCGTTCTTTTAGTTTGTCCGCTCCCAGTGACGGCTGAGCGGCGTGGTCTGCGCGTGCAGGTGGAGGGAGAAGTTCCCCCACCTAGCTGCTTCATGCGCTTGCTGCTTGAGCCGCTAACGATATCACGCAAATCAAGAGAAACAGTTTATCGATAATTTCTCGCGTTTACGTTTAGAGTTATCTCTATATCTTGGCATTATGGAATTTATTAGTCAGATATTGCAGAGTGCAGAAAACATCAAAACAGAAATTTTGTAGCACTGAACTATGTAATCTAGCAGGCAGACGCTCACCTCGAAATGACTCTCATCAGCAGAAGGCAAACACGTGATTTTTAATTCTGCTGCGCGCCCTCTCGCTATTGCCCGTCGGTCTTCAGAAAAGTATTCAACGAACTAACAAGCGAGATGCGTTTGGCATAATAGTTCACGACCGGTAACGCATGAAGTAATTCGCGAACGATTGCACATATTTTAGTTCGCGACCGATTGCACGTATTTTAGTTCGCGACCGATCTCGCATATTTTAGTTCACGACTGGTAGCTCTCCTTTTAGTTCTCAGCTCGGCCGCGAAGTAGGTCGCTCTTTTTAGTTCGTCCGCCCTTTTTGGCTTTTGCTACCGCTACTAAAAGAGCTCTTTCTTTTTTTATGAAAGCTTTTTTATACAATGATCAGTGTTGCCCAAGCGTGTGCTATTACCCGTATTTTTGGGCAATTAGACATCAAATACTTAAGCAAATAAACCAGTTACTAGCTTAAACCCGCGGCTCCGCTCGCGTGTTGGTTTATTAAGATAGATAAGCTATCTTTCATTAGTGTGTTATGAGACTGGTTTTGAAGATGAAATGGCATTCAACAATAATGATTGTAATAATATCACAGATCGATCACTTGATGTCAAGCGCGAAACGTCAAATCGATTTTTTAAAGAGATGTATTAAAAGAAATTTCTTTTTACTGCTTTATTTACTTATTCTTATATTTCCTTATTCGTATGCTTATCCTTACAGAGAAAGAGCTGAAGACAGTGTAGCACGCATAGACCAAAGATATGGTCTGTGGCATCACGTTTCGCTGTATGTAACCTCCTTGCTACAGAGTTCCAAACGTCATCGCTGGACTTCAGTCCGAATTTTTTTAATAATTTGACGACTTACAACCACCATATCTTCCACCCCCTTATAGCTATCGGCCTGGAACTGCTATGGTGTACAACGGGAGACTTTGGACAACAATTGCACACAGACCTTTCGTTTGCGTTCTGTAGCTTTCGCTGCAGAGCGAAATATTAACACACACACACACACACACACGTACAATTTTATATACACCGATAACTTTCTAACCCATTTTACTCGACTCCACCCTTTTATCATTATCAACCCTCAAGCAACAATGCAACCAATGAAACCATTGTCAGAGTAAATATAATTTTGAAAGAGTAATTATTGTTCCGCATTTCGAATTACATTTTTCAGATTACTAAATATCTATCAGCTCGCTATAAAACAGTGTCTAAAACCTTCCTCAGGTATAAATTAGTAACTGTACAAATATTTAAGTCTCTGAGTCTTGTCGTTCGGACGTGATAAGCGTACACCGAACAGACATTCACATTGATATATATAGATAAATAGCAATCGGATCGCCATAGAACCGTGCCTAAAGCTTTCCCCGGGTAGACATTAGTAACTGTACAAATTTTTAGCTCTTTATGTCTTCAGACGTGATAAACGTACACCGAACAGAGATTCACATTTATAGATATAGATTATTTAGACAGTGCTGAATACCTTAGAAAATTTGTGGCAGTGAACTATGGAACTACAGCTGAGCTGCATCTCAGCTCTAAATGACGGCAACTGGCAGAAGGGAATCATGCGATTCTGCGCGCTCTCGCGTCCTCTCGCTGTTCCCCGTCTGTCTTCGGAAAAGGAGCGGACGAACTAAGAGGCGAGGGATCTGCGAACTAGTTCGCGTATTTCGCCTGTGGGAGCGCTCTTCCGAACTAGTTCGTTCGCGATCTAGACAAGACTATGAAACTTTCTGGCAGATTGAAATTGTGGGCCGGTACCGGGACTCGAACCTGGGACCTTTGCCTTTCGCGGACAAGCGCACTACCGACTGTGCTATCCCGACACGACTCACTATGCCGCCTCACAACTTTACTTCGCCTGTACCTCGCCTCCTACTTTCCAAAATTCACAGAAGCTCTCCTGCAAGCATGCAAGACTAGCACTCCTGGAAGAAAGGATATGGTGGAGGCATGACTTAGTCACAGCCTAAGGGATGTTTCGAGAATGAAACTGTCACTCTGCAGCGGAGTGTGCGCTGATATGAAACTTCCTGGCACATTAAAATTGTGTGACGGAACCGGGACTCGAACCTGGAACCTTTGCCTTTCGCGGACAAGCGCACTACCGACTGTGCTATCCCGACACGACTCACTATGCCGCCTCACAACTTTACTTCGCCTGTACCTCGCCTCCTACTTTCCAAAATTCACAGAAGCTCTCCTGCAAGCATGCAAGACTAGCACTCCTGGAAGAAAGGATATGGTGGAGGCATGACTTAGTCACAGCCTAAGGGATGTTTCGAGAATGAAACTGTCACTCTGCAGCGGAGTGTGCGCTGATATGAAACTTCCTGGCAGATTAAAATTGTGTGACGGAACCGGGACTCGAACCTGGAACCTTTGCCTTTCGCGGGCAAGCGCACTACCGACTGAGCTATCCCGACACGACTCACGATGCCGCCTCACAACTTTACTTCCGCCAGTACCACGCCTCCTACTTTCCAAAATTCACAGAAGGTCTCCTGCGAACGTTACAAGACTAGCACTCCTGGAAGAGAGAATATGGTGGAGACATGGCTTAGCCACAGCCTAAGGGATGTTTCCAGAATGAAACTTCACTCTGCAGCGGAGTGTGCGCTGATATGAAACTTCCTGGCAGATTAAAATTGTGTGCTGGAACCAAGACTCGATCCTGGGACCTTTGATTTTAGCGGGCATGTGCTCTACCGACTGAGCTACCCCGACACGACTCACGATGCCACCTCTTTAGTGCTAGTCTTGCAAGTTTCGAAGGAGAGCTTCTGTGAAGTTTTGCGAAATAGGAGGCGAGGTACTGGCGGAAGTAAAGTTGTGAGGCGACGTCTTGTATCGTGTCGGGATAGCTCAGTCGGTAGAGCACTTGCCCGCGAAAGGCAAAGGTCCCAGGTTCGAGTCCCGGTTCCGGCAGACAATTTTAATCTGCCAGGAAGTTCCATATCATCGCACACTCCGCTGCAGAGTGAAAGTTTCATTCTGGAAACATCTCTTAGGCTGTGGCTAAGCCATGTCTCCACCATATCCTTTCTTCCGGGAGTGCTAGTCTTGCATGGTTCGCAGGAGAGCTTCTGTGAAGTTTGGAAAGTAGGAGGCGAGGTACTGGCGGAAGTAAAGTTGTGAGGCGGCATCGTGGGTCGTGTCGGGATAGCTCAGTCGGTAGAGCACTTGCCCGCGAAAGGCAAAGGTCCCAGGTTCGAGTCCCGGTTCCGGCACACAATTTTAATCTGCCAGGAAGTTTCATATCAGCGCACACTCCGCTGCAGAGTGAAAGTTTGATTCCACACAAGACTAATTCTTTGATTCGTCGGGTAGTGGAGAGCTCTGCTACCCGTACCGGACGAGTTGTTAATACCCGGGTAGACGGGTATCGCTCGCCGACGGCAGCCGCTGGCGTTTCGGCATCAGCGCCTTTGGCTTCCTCGGGAGCCGAAATAAATGGCCGGGAATCCGCCAGCTAGCCGGCCAATCCTCGGCCCTGACTCAATTTGCGGCAGCGCTTAATTCGTTTTATCTGCGGCCGTAAATCCACCAGACCACTCCCTGACCCAGAGAGGGCTGCAACCCCCTCTCCCACCCTCTTGCCCTCCTACCCTCCCGTGACCTCCAGCCCCTCCTCCCCCCCCCCCACCAACCCACCAGCCCTATCATTCTATCCTCCTTTCTTCCTACTGTGCGGACCATCTCTGAAGTTATGTGCTGTTCGGCTGTTACTGATGACTAACACGCAACGTAGCGACACTCATTGGTAGCCCAGTCAAATGGGGGTTTTATAACCCCTCGTTTATGTATTAGACTAGCTGAAAACCTGGCGTTGCCGGGGTATTTATTTATTTATGCCTGCCATTTGTTAGGTATATACTCATTTGTATAAGAGCTGTATGTCTGTAAAATCTCTTGCAAATACAACTAGTAGTAAAGAAGTAATAGATTGAAACTTGGTGCGTGATGCGGCGGTTTTCCATGAACGTTGCTGTTTACGTGCTCATATCTCATAAACTACGTATCGTACTGTGAAACAATTTAGAAGGTACACTCAACTATATGCGTGTATACTGTCAGCAAAATTTCCTTTCGCTGCAATTTGTAGTGTTCAAATTATAAATTGTAACGTCATAGCGACAGCCGTAATTTTAGTCCATGAACAGCGGAACTTTATTGTTTATGTGCTCATATCTCATGAACTACGTGTCGGACTGTGATACAATTTAGAAGCTACATTCAACTATATGTGAGTATACTGTCTGTAAAATTTCCTTTCGCTGCAATTTGTAGTGTTCAAATTATAAATTGTAACGTCATAGCGAGAGCCGTAGTTTTACTCCATTAAGGACGGAAAAGTAGTAAGCGAGAAACTTTGTTCCTTTCATCATTTTACTATGGTTTGGTACACACATTCCTTACCGTGAGGTGACAATTGCTGAATGGTTAAGAATCACATATGGCACATGCTTCAAAAGATGTTACGTCATAACCAATAGAAATCGCAAAAATTGCCATATAATGCGGCGAGACTTTCGAAATACACTGTATGAGAATGACAGTACTTAGCGACTTGCAACAAACTTTAAACATAATTTCAAACCTTTATTAAACTTTTTATCGCTGGAAACGATAGTAAATTAAGGATTGGAAAAAGTTTCTCGCTTACTACTTTTCCGCTGTTTATGGTGTAAAACTACGGCTCTTGGTATGACGTTACAATTTATAATTTGAACACTACAAATTGTAGCCACAGGAAATTTTACAGACAGTAACACGTATAGGTGAATGGCCTTCTCAATCGAATCACAGTACGACACGTAGTTGATGAGATATAAGGACACAAACAAAACTTGGTGCGTTATGGGGCGGTTTTCCATGAACGTTACTGTTTATGTGCTCACATCTCATGAACTACCTGTCGTACTGTGATACAATTTAGAAGCTACATTCAACTATATATGTGTATATTGTCTGTAAAATTTCCTTTCGCTGCAATTTGTAGTGTTCAAATTATAAATTGTAACGTCATACCGATAGCCGTAGTTTTACTCCATAAACAGCGGAAAAGTAGTAAGCGAGAAACTTTTTTCCTTTCATCATTTTACTATGGTTGCCAGCGAGAAAATGTTTAATAAACGTGTGAAATAATGTTTAAAGTTTGTTGCAAGTCTCTAAGTACTGTCATTCTCTTACACTGTATTTCGAAAGTCTCGCCGCATTATATGGCATTTTTTGCGATTTGTATTGTTTATGACGTAATATCTTTTGAAACATGTGCCGTATGTGATTCTTAACCATGCAACAATTGTTACCTCACGGTAAGGAATATGTGTACCAAATTTGGTTGAAATCGGTCCAGTGGCCTTGTCGGTACACCTGCCCCATAATTCTATCCTCCTTTCTTCCTACTGTGCAGACCATCTCTAAAGTTACGTGTCATGCTGCTGTTACTGATGACTAACACATAACGTAGCGACTCTCATTGATAGCCCAGTCAAATGGTGGATTTTATAACCCCTCGTTTATGTTTTAATTAATATTTAAGAAATAGTTTGGTATAAAGAAGTAATTTCCATAACAAGTATTATGAAATTTAAAATTATCTATATCTATAAATGTGAATGTCTGTTCGGTGTACGTTTATCACGTCTGAACCACAAGACATAAAGACCTAAAAATTTGTACAGTTACTAGTGTCTACCCGTGAAAGACTTTAGGCACGGTTTTATGGCGATCGGATAGCTATTTATCTATCTATATTAATGTGAATGTCTGTTCGGTGTACGGTTATCACGTCCGAACGACAAGACGCAGAGACTTAAATATGTGTACAGTTACTAATTTATCCCTGAAGAAGGTTTTACGCACGGTTTTATAGCGATCTTATAGATATTTAGTAATTTGAAGAATTTTTCTCGCTGACAACCATAGCAAAATGATCAAAGGAAAAAAGTTTTTTGCTTACTACTTTTTCTCTGTTTATGGAGTAAAACTACGGCATTCGGTATGACGTTACTATTTATAATTTCTACACCACAAATTGTAGCCGCAGGAAATTTTACAGACAGTGTACACACATATAGTTGAATGTTCCTTCTAAATTGTATCATAATACGACCCATAGTTCATGAGATATGAGCACATAAACAGTAACTTCCATGGAAAACTGCCTCATCACGCAGAAAATTTTAATTTATTACTTCTTACAAATGAATATATACCTGAAACATGACAGGAATAAATAAATAAATACCCAGGCAACGCCGGGTTTTCAGCTAGTCTAATATATAAAGCAGAGTATCCGTATGTCTGTACGTGTTTCATACAAATCTACAGTCTTGTTCCAATCTTCATGAAATTTTGCACACGTAAGCTTGAATCCATGAGAACGGTCGCCGTAAGTGTAAGAATCACATACGACAAATATTTCACGAGATATGACGTCATAAATAATCAGATGTGCGAAAAACTGCTGCATTTTGCGACAATGCTGCTCATTTTCTCCTAAACCATTGGACCGATTTCAACCAAATTGGTACACACATTCCTTACCTTGAGGTAGCAATTGCTGCAGGATTAAGAATCATATACGACTTATGGTTTAGAAGATATGACGCCATAAACAATAGGAATCACAAAAAACTGCCACCTAATGCGGCGAGACTTTATAAAAACGCTATAAGAGAATGAGAGTTCTTAGCGAATTACAACAAACTTTAAACTTAATTTCAAACCTTTATTAAACTTTTTCTCGCTGACAACCATAGCAAAATGATGAAAGAAAAAAAATTTTCTCGCTTACTACTTTTTCGCTGTTTTGTGCACTACAAATTGTAGCCGCAGGAAATATTGCAAACAGTATACACGCCTATAGCGTAATGTACCTTTTAAATTGTGTCACAGGCAGCCAGAACGAGACGTGCTTTCCTAGCGATGAGAAAGCGATGTAAAATTTATGTTTGTTTATAGGCTAACTACTTGTCCACGTACTTCATGGAACATTTTCCCTCGGGAAAACAGCGAAAGTTATATATGATCAATATGATAATACAAACTGTCGCATGAAATATTTTATTTTTATGTACGAGGTACGTCTGAGAAGTTTGGTGAAGGTCTCAGGAAACACAGAAAAAAAAGAGTTACCAACAAAACCCCGTAATCTCCATCGTTTGTGCAGCTGTTGGAAACTGTCAGCAAACGCTTCTTGCGGAATCTCTCAAAGCACTGAAGCCCTGAGAGTGGTGTAATTAGTCAATAATTTGTTCCTTTCCTTCTCCTTTTATTGGAATTTAATTGTAACACATTTCAGTGTTGTAAAAAGAATTTCAAAAGGCGGTTCCTCCAGGACTAGCCTCCTTCATTAAGTCGTAATGTACGCATTGGGAACAGCCCTGGCAACGAGTATTTGTATTATACCAGCCTATGTTTCGGTTAATTAGAAACAAAAATAACTGATCTCCTACAGTCCGGAAACTAATGCAGGAATACGTCCCATACTTTGTTTCGAATTGTTGTCAGCTACACTCACTCAGTATTGACTCATAGCAGTGTTACCAATCCCTGAAAGGGAAATTGCGAAGAAATACCACTTAACTAATCAGAAAAGCAGTTTTCGCACCTGCTGATGGCCCTAGGGTGTCCATTCTTCCCGTTTTTCCCGGGGCAGTCGCTTTTTTTTCGTAATGTCGCACTGTCCCGAAAGTTTTTATGGAGACGCTCGAACGTCCCTTTTTTATGGTTGCGCTTGGCAAAAGTATTTTATAATATGAGATGTTTAATGCTCAATTAATTGCGCAAATAAATACTCTAGGAAGCACCACTTGTTATCGAACTTCTTTTACTTTCTGTTCTGGATATTACCAATTGACTGTTAACAATTTACCAGCATTTCCACACACATACACACAAAAACATATATAGGGTGGAATCTCTCAAATCATTCTGTGAGTTAACTAAACTGAATACAAAACTGTAGGCTACTCACTAACAGCAAAACAAAATGTCCTTACTGTCAAAAGACACTTTGTGCGTCATGTGCTGAATACCATGAGACAATGTCAAAAGAAAATGCACTTCTCGGTAAACTACATAAAAGTGGAAAGTATGGTGGCAGTGCAGCAGAAGAAATGTTCAAAAAAATGTTCAAATGTTTGTAAATGTATCGGACCAAACTGCGTGGTCATCAGTCCGTAGCTTACAAACTACTTAAACGTAGGTAAACTAACCTAAGGACAACACACACACCCATGCCCCAGGGAGGACTCGAACCTCCACGGCGAGCAACCGCGCGCTCCGCAGCGAGGCGCTTTAGACCGCTCGGCTACTCCACCGCGGCATTTGGAAACATTTGAGTGTACGATGTAACGGTAAACTTCAGTATATATTACATTTTCTCATCTACATCTACATACATACTCCGCAATTCACCGTAAGGTGCATGGCGGAGGGTACGCTGTACCACTACTAGGCATTTCCTTTCCTACTCCACCACCAAATAGAACTAGGAAAAAAAGAATGCCTATATACCTCTGTACGAGTCCTAATTTCTCTTATCTTCTATTTGTGAGCACCACGCGAAATGTAAGTAGCGGCAGCAATACTCAAGACGTGGCCGTAAAGCGTTTTATACGCGGTCTCCTTTACAGGTGAAGTACATCTTCCCAAAATTCTCCCAATAAACCGAAGTCGGCTGTCCGCCTTACTCACAACTGTCCTTACATGCTCGTTCCATTTCATATCGCTCTGCAATGTTACGCCTAGATATTTGAACGACGCAACAGCATCAAGAAGCTCACTACTAATGCTGTATTCGAACATTATAGGATTGTTTTTCCTACTCATGCGCATCACCTTACATTTTTCTACATTGAGAGCTAGCTGCCATTCTTCGCACCAACTAGAAATTTGTCTAAGTCATCCTGTATGCTATTACAGTCAGTTACAGACGACACCCTCCCATACACCACAGCATCATAAGCAAACAGCCGCAAATTACAACTTACTCTGTCCATCAGATCATTTATATAGATAGAAAATAATAGCGGTCCTATCACACTCCCCTGGGGCACGCCTGACGATACACTCGTCTCTGATGAACACTCGTCGTCGAGAACAACGTACTGCGTTCTATTACTTAGGAAGTCTTCCAGCCAGTCACAAATCTGTGAACCTATTCCATAAGCTCGTATCTTCGTTAGCAGTCTGAAGTGTGGCACCGCGTCGAACGCCTTTTTGAAGTCGAGAAAAACACAATCCGCCTGTTGCCCTTCGTCCATGGCTCGCAAGATGTCATGTGAGAAAAGGGCAAGCTGAGTTTCACATGAACGATGTTTCCTAAACTCGTGCTGATTCATGGAAAGAAGCTTTTCCGTTTCAAGGAAATTTACTATATACGAACTGAGAATATGCCCGAAAATCCTACATGAAACTGATGTCAACGATATTGGCCTGTAATTGTATGGGTCAGTTCTCTTTCCTTTCTTATACACGGGAGTCACCTGCGCTTTTTTCCAATCACTAGGTACTTTGCGCTGAATTAAAGATTCGCTATAAATGCAAGCTAAGTAGGGGGCCAATGCCTCAGAATAGTCTTTGTAAAACCGAACTGGTATTCCATCCGGACCAGCAGACTTTTTCGTATTTAGCTCTCTCAGCTGCTTCTCTACACCGGAAATACCTGTTGCTATGTCCCCCATTTCGGAATTAGTACGTTGATCAAATGATGGTACATTTGTGCGGTCCTCCTGCTTGAAAGATATAAATATTACTTTCTGAATACCTTCCCCTTTTATTTAATGTTGTCTTTCACCAGTGCTGAGAACAAATTCAGATGCCTATTATGATATTTTAATTCCGTTGCGCCATAAATGTTCTCACATTTCTCAAATGGTTTAGTTCGAAATGGCTTGTATGTAAATGACTGTGTGTAATTCTCGTGATCTACGGTGTATGTTGGCCACCGTCTCTTTGTCTTGCTACTGCTAAATTTTGAATCAGTTCTAAATTGTGGGGGACCAGGGAACAAGATTCTGTTGCAGGAAGTACCTAGTAGTTCACGCGAATCCTTTAGATGTGTTTTTTTTTTTTTTTTTTTTTTTTTTTTTTTAGGGTTATAATTATAGGTTGAAAGTAAGCTTTCAGCTGTGTCCTTTCAGTCAGAGTTAATTTTACAATTAACAATTAACAGTGGTCTTTCAAGATGTAATGTAGTGTCATACTATTCGTTAGAAATAAATCCAATTGCATTATCTTATTTGTATGACTTTTTTAAATTCTCAAAAACATCTAAGCAATTTCTATAACTGTACATTAAAGCAATGCATTCTAAGTAGTTTCTTTCGCACGGAAATAAAGTAGAAAAGTGCAGCTTCAAAATACTAATAAATTTCCCACAACCCTAATAGTATATTTCATTCAATATTTTGGATAATTGCTCGATTTCTATAGACAGGTACATGAAAAATGTCTGTTACAGACAGTGTTAAAATATTTTGTCATAAACAGTCAATTACAAAATTTAAAATTTTTATGAATATAATATTAAGCATAGAAGGCGAATATGGCCAAGACTAATTCCTTTGTGTAGCCATATAAAAAAAAATGTTGGCATGTTAAAGTTACTTTACCTTCATGTTAACTTAGATCTCTTGTGTTTATTATAATGAAGCTGAAACTGAACCTTCACTGACGTCATTGTTAAGGCTCAACTGAGGAATAGCTAAAGCGGGAATACGGCATCTCCATTATTGCGACAACAGTGAGCATTTAAAGATAACTGGTAGCGTATTTCCATCATCGCTGCCGCTGGAGGGATAATTGTGTATCGTGTGCTGAATATCATGAGACAATGTCAAAAAAGAAAATTCACTTCTCCATAAAATACATAAAAGTATGATGACAATGCAGCAGAAGAAATGCAAACATTGGTTTGGGAACATTTAAGTGTACGATGTAAAGCTAAACTTCAGTGTCTAATAAACTTACTGACAAGGAAACTCCTTGGGCTCGAACAAACACATATACATCAAAATCATACGAGAGATAATGTAAAGATCCCTTATTGCACTAGTGATACTCCCGCATCTGCAAAACTCTGCAGTCGTCCGTTAGAGGCCTCTGCGTGTACCATGCCGCATTGCACTTTGACCTGTCGGTTCGCCAGTAGGGACGGTGCAGTGTGCCTCAGAAGTTGCGTTTTGTGACGTTATTTGTGTGGTGAAGCGTCAGATGGGGCGGCGATTGCTAATCAATCCTGCTAATGTATTGCGATTGCTTGAGATGAAGATACGAAGAACCCTTCTTGGTGATGATGGTATTAGTGTAGAAGATGAATCATTTGCATGGTTTCTCGTATCTGTTATGGTACAGAAATATGAGCATAAGTTAGATACTGTTGTTGCAAACTCATAATAATGTTAATAGTGATGATAATGACGAACATCTCATTGCAAGCGGTAGTGCTACGGTAAGTGCGGGAAGAGGCGATGGAAGCAGTGGCAGTGAATACCAACAGTCTTTCGGGAAGAAGGTTAAAGTTGCAACTATCATCACGACTTTTGATGACAAAACGATAGAGAACATGTATGATGATTATTACATAAGTTATAGTTAAGATATCGGCATTACGTATGGCGTATACAATTACATCTACAGTGCTATCTAGAGCATGGTTGCAGAGCTTTGCAGAAAAACGACACCCACCAGCACATTGAGGTGTACGTAGAGATCCTGTAACCAAACGTTCATACAGATATGTTTGTTCGAGCCCATGTACTTTGCTTGTGAGCATAAATTGTGGCTGGCCGCGGTGGTCGAAGGGATTGAGGCACTTCAGTCACTGTCTGCACGGCCACTACGGTCGGGGGTTCGAATTCCCCCTCGGGCATGGATATTTGTGCCGTCCTTAGTTGTAGGTAGTTCATAAGTAGTTTGTAAGTTTATGGACTGATGACCCCGTAGTTAAGTCCCTTAAGCTTAACAAACATTCGAACACTTTTTTTTTTTATAAATTGTGTCCCGTTTGTATCCTAAATTGACCCAGCTTTTTTCCCGATGTTTTTAAAATGTCCCCCTTTTTAAGAAAAATGAAATGGAAACCCTAGCCTGCAGCCGAGTACACAGGCGTCTCCGAGTCGCATGTCCCTTGGTCCTGCCTGGGACCCCTCAGTGCGTTTCGGCCCTGAAGCAACGCCTCCTCCTCAGTCACGGTGTCAGCAGGACTATAGTGTGCAGCGTGGAGATTGATGGCGGCGTGTTTTGTCCGCGCCTGCCGGAATCCACCCCCCCTCCCCTTTAGACCCTCAGACACCTCCCCTCCTATTTCTCCTCCAGCCCCTCCCCACCCTTTCTCTTCCTGGCACCCAGAGAGATGAAAGCTTCGTTCGAGTGGCGCTGCAAAACATCAGAAACAGTATGAGGCATTCGAGTGGCTCTTCTGTCTCTTTATGGCCAGATCTGACTTTTATTTATTTATTTTATTTATTGGTTTTTTTCTGTTCCATAGGACCCACTTGAGGAGTAAGACTCCATGGTCATGGAACAAGTCAATACATTGTTACACAAGAATGGTAATAGAAAAATTTTAAGTAGTCCTTTGCACACGACAATCTTAAGACAAAGTGAAAAGAATCAATAAAGAAAAAATGAATTAGCTTAATTGTTTAACTTTTCTAGGAGTTCCTCGACAGAATAAAAGGAGTGAGCCATGAGGTAACTCTTCAATTTAGATTTGAAAGCGTGTGGATTAGTGCTAAGATTCTTTAGTTCTTGTGGCAGCTTATTGAAAATGGATGCCGCAGAATACTGCACCCCTTTCTGCACAAGTGTTAAGATGGTGTGGTGCAAATGTAGATTAGACATATGTCTAGTATTCACCGAGTGAAAGCTACTAACTCGTAGGAATAAGCTGCTGTTATTAACAACAAACGATATTAAAGAAAAAAAAAAAAAACGTATTGCGACGCCAGAATCAAAATTCCCGGACTACTGAAAAGGGGTCGACATGAAGTACGCGAACTTACACCAGATATTGCTCGAACCGCCCGTTTTTGAGCCAGAAATATCCTTTTTGCATCAGGCGAGTTACCCCAAAAAACAATGCCGTACGTCATAAGTGAGTGAAAGTAAGCGTAATAGACTACTTTTCGTGTTGAAAAATCACTTATCTCAGATATTGGTGTTCGAGTGGCGGAATTGATAGTTTGAAATCGTTTATTTAAGTAATCAGATTTTCGTCAGAGCGTTCTCTGACTGACTTCAAAGCGATTATCAAACTTGCTCCAAAACACAAACCTCCACATTTCCGAAGAGTTTATAATCAGTTTTTTTTTTCTGAAACTTCCTGGCAGATTAAAATTGTGCGCCGGAACCTGGACTCGAACCTGGGAAAGCCATGTCTCCACCATATCCTTTCTTCCAGGAGTGCTAGTCTTGCATGTTTGCAGGAGAGCTTCTGTGAAGATTGGAAAGTAGGAGGCGAGGTACTGGCGGAAGTAAAGTTGTGAGGCGGCATCGTGAGTCGTGTCGGGATAGCACAGTCGGTAGTGCGCTTGCCCGCGAATAGGCAAAGGTCCCAGGTTCGAGTCCCGGTTCCGGCACACAATTTTAATCTGCCAGGAAGTTTCATATCAGCGCACACTCCGCTGCAGAGTGAAAGATTCATTCTGGAGTTTTTTTTCTGTCCACACAGTGTTAAATATCTGTAATAAACTGAGTTTTGTATATTAGACACGCATTGTTTCAACTTATGTGGCCGTCTAATACAGTACATCCCCTTTCTATTACATCCATAAATATTATAAATGAAAGGTGTGGAAATTTTCATAACATACGAATTTAAAGATGAATGTATATGTTTTTGCAGTTTGGATTGTGATATATTCGCCTGAAAATGAAGTCAAAGTAATCCTACTGAGATTTTCTGTGCTATCTGTAAATCAAGTTATTGACACATGAGGATAATGTGTTGGGCAGTACTTCCTTCACAACAGGCATTATCACTGATAGATTTTTTATAACCGACATGTAGCTTTGTATGTGGTACTATAGCGTCTCACAATAACTGTTGTGTCTTTTTTTCTTTGTGGTTACTTATTATAGAAATCTATTACCGCCAGTGTGGCCGTTCCTACACTAAATGTGTAACTTCTGGAAAAAATCATGTACGATGATCATTCTTACACAACTCCTGCAAATTTGTGTAATTTTTGTATATTAATTTGAATGTTTCATTCCTTAAATTTTATTGTAACTCATAATATTGCATATGAAGTTGTATGATACGGAAAATTCCTTTCACACACCAATATCCTAATTTACCTCATTTTTGTATACGGTTTTGTCAGGTTGAATTTGCTACATTATTTATAAATGGGAGAAATAATAGTGAGAAATACTGTGTCTTATTGTTTCACATTCAAATGGTTTATAATGTAAAGTGCAGTATGCTGTTCCTTATTTACATAAACGATTTAGGGAAAAATATAAGTAGCTATCTTAGGTTGTTTGCACATGACGCCGTAACTTACCGTCTAGTAAAGGCTGTAAACTCCACAAAATACCTAGGAATTACTATTACTTCAGACTTAAATTGGAAAGAACACGTAGATAATATCGTGGGAAAGAGCGAACCAGAGACTGCGTTTTATTCGCAGAACCCTTAAAAGATGCAACAGAACTACCAAAGAAACTGCATACACTACGCTTGTCCGTCCTTTTATGGAATATTGCTGCGGAGTGTGGGATCCTTATGAGGTGGGTTTGAGGGAGGACATCGAAAGAGTCCAAAGAAGGGCAGCTCGTTTCGTATTGTCACGATGCACGGGAGACAGCGTTACGGAAATGATACAGGATCTGGGATGGGAATCATTACAACAACGGCGCTTATCGCTGCGGCGTGGGCTACTTGCGAAACTACACTCACCAACATTCTCCTCCGAATGCGAAAATATATTGTTGACTCCCACTTACATAGGTAGAAATGGTCATCAGAATAAAATACGAGAAATCAGAGCCCGAACGGGGAGATTTAGGTGTTCTTTCTTCCCGCGCGCTATTCGAGAATGGAATGGGAGATAAAATAGTATAACGGTGGTTCGATGAACCCTCTGCCAGGCACTTAAATGTGATTTGCAGAGTATCCCATGTAGACGTAAATGTAGAAGAATTTAACAAATTTTCTGCATGGTTCAAAGTTGGTTAACGGGTACGGTGAATAAAAAGGCAAACACGTTGGGCGAATACCAAAAAAGAGCAAAGATGCCAACTAGAGCTATGGCTGACCAAACTGCGAAACAGGTGAAATAAACTTCCTGGCAGATTAAAATTGTGTGTCGGAACCGGGACTCGAACCTGGGACCTTTGCCTTTCGCGGGCAAGCGCACTACCGACTGTGCTATCCCGACACGACTCACGATGCCGCTTCACAACTTTACTTCTGCCAGTACCTTGCGCTTGCCCGCTTTCGAGTTTTTATGGTTCAGTCTCGTGACACTTTTTTGCCATCCTTTTTGTGGTACGCTCTCGTTCCAGTGCTTCTTCAAATGCAGAATCTCACCATGCAAGTTTAGTATTTCTCTGCCGTAGAATTTTCTGTTAGGGTTTCGTACGAGCGTGGAATGGAACCGATCCCACTTGTCTTTCGGACCACTTTAGTTACTAACTAGAAGAGAGCCTTTCGACATCTCGAACTTTAATTTCAAAAAACGCCTTAATCGTTGGTTTGAAACGAAAACTGAATAGACGGATGTGTATGGCTGAAAATTCTCTACAACTTTGCTCTCTTCTGTTGGTTTTTCACGCCTCGCACCGTTTTGTTGCATCTGCAAAAACAACAGATATTTGCTATTGTCTGTCTGTCTGTAATGTGTTCCCACACCCTATATAGGCTATTAAGCTTCGGATTAAAACAGAAAGTAAATGTTGTTCATAAAAAAAATGACAAGTAGCTTTTGTTCAATTTATTTCCATATTTCTATTCTGAATGTTTGTATACACGTGTAAATAAATAATTCTATATATTTCTCTTGCATCTTAATCTTTTGTGTTTTATTGTTTTGTTCAAAGAATGGTTTGACATTGATATTTCATCTAGGCATGAATACATCGTACGAAAATACCTTTTTTGAAACGATTTTAATGAATATGATTCATGATTACGAGGACTGGTTTCATTATTTCTGAACCCGCCATCCAAATAGCGTATATTAATTGTTGTCGTAATTAGATTTCTTTGAAAAGATTTTCCAAAAGGGCCCGCTTTTGCAAATATTTCGTACAAATTAAAATAATAAACGTGTAAATAATATATAATCAAATATATATAAATATATATTTTATTACAATTTTTATTTACTTTCTATTAAATATTATTATTATTATTATTATTATTATTATTATTATTATTTGCGTACATTCCCCTTAAGGAGAGCGCTAAAAACACAAAAATCTAGCTTTTATTCCAGTCTTTCTTCTTCTTTTTTTCTTCCCAAAAACCTTTCATTCTTTCACTTTGTGCCTTCTTTTGTTCGTCTGTCCATTTTCGTCTGTTTGTTTTTGTGTTGTGACTTAAAGTCAACTTTTCGGTTTCTGATTTTTTCCCTACAGATTTTGCGGTCTTGTATGTCTTCTATAGAGATGTTTGTTTTCAGGTCTTCTGTGGTTTCTTTGTACCAAGATGTGCCCAGTTTCCATGTTTGAAGATTCTTTTAGTTAGTCTGGTGTCATTCATTCTGGCGATATGCATGAAAAACTCTTCTTGCTTTTTCTGATATTTGTCGTGATTGTTTCAGATTGTCTGCATAGTTCTTCCGTGGGTCTTTTTTTACCAGATATTTTCCCTAAAAACTGAACTGTGGATTTTTCTCAGAATTTTCCTTTCTTGTCTTTCAATCTCCTCGATCATTGCCATTCCTTTGGTGCTCGTAGTTTCTGATGCGTTGAGAGCTTATGGTAAGACTACTGTGTTGTAGTGATATTGTTAATGTTATTAATTACATATTTCATCTCTTTTTTCTATCGAGATATTTGCAGATATCTTACAACTAAGGGAAAACTAACAGCGGGCCGTAGAATATGCCAGTAGATTTTATCCCCATTCATCTTCTTGTCGTGTTTCTAGATACTCGATATGTCGAATTTTAGAAGGTCTCCTTCGACGGTGTCTTTCCTCACTAAATTTAATTTTGTTTTAACTAAACGCATTTAAACGCAATTGAGTGCCTGCTGTTTACTCTAATAATTTGTACATTCTACCTTTGCTTAACTGCAGCCATATTCAATGTCTAACATCCGCTATAATCTGTGACATATCCTATTAGGCTTGTATTGATATTTATTTTCCATACCAGATAGTGGAGATGTGTACTTGTAACATCCGAATTGATTTTCCACCTGCGAGCAGATTTTAACAACTACAGAGGTAATCTCTAATTAGCGTTGTGGGCAAAATATTCTCAGGTTGTTTTAGCTAAGTGCGAATATTATTTGAAGACAAGCTGCATGAAATTCAGTGTAGGTGTAGGCCTCTTAGAGACTTAGACACTGTCAGGACCAGATACTTAGCTTCCGCGGATAGCGGAAAAGTGCTACGAATGGATCAGGAAATTACAGTTACTTCAAAGACTGTAGAAAGGGCTTATGACTCCTTCGTAGGAGTAAGCCATTGCCCGTTCAGAGGGCAAACTTCTGAGAGATCTTTATCTCTACATAGATACTTAGGGAGCAGTTAGAGTTTGCGATAAATTACCATGGTTCAAGCTGTAACCTGTCAGCAGTGATGTTCATATTAATTGTGGATCACACGTTGAAAAATTTTGAATTCGAAATATTCTAACATTCGACCGCTCCAATGCACTGATATAAATTCAATGCTGAAGTTGAAAATTTGTGACGGGCCCGGATTCGAACCCGGAATTCGCACAAAAGGCAACGGTCGTGTTAACCGGTAAGGCTACCCGGGCATGCTGCCCCTCAAGCTCAAATTTCTCAACTTGTATCACTCTACGAGCGAAGCATTCTTACATCTCGTCCGTTTCAGAGTATTGATATAGCGGGTGTCCATAATTGAGTTCCCACTTCCAAAATGCTGTGCAAAAGAGAACCAGGGTACAGAACGACTTGCATATATATATATATATATATATATATATATATATATATATATATATATGGAAAGTCCAGGTTGGAATTAATAATATAGTGAGGACAGTTTACAACTCACCGCAAAGACGTGGCTACGAGCTGCGACAGGCACATACAAAAGACACACACATACAACACATTCAGCTATCGGCCATGGCCTTCCTCAGAAATAGAGCACTCACGCAATCACACAGGCACTCAACACAGTCATACAACCATCACCTCCGACTGCCGCACTTCGAATCACGCTCTGCAGCGAATCGGGGACGGGAGGGGAGGGGAGGGGGAGGGGATAGAAAGGTTACGGCGGGTGAGGGGAGAAAATAAAATTATATATATAGAAAATGCATGCACACTTCAAGTACACAAGACCGCACACACACACACACACACACACACACACATATTTGAGGTGACGACAATCTCGCATTTTCTTTACTTATTGCTGCATTTCTCTGCTATTCGGTGGTCTGACAGTAAGACGTCTGCCTAGTAAGCATGGAGGTCCGGGTTCGATTCCCGGCCGCATCACAAATTTTAATTCATTGCCTCACCTTCACCTACAAATATAGTTGCTATAACAGCAACTGTATTTGTGTGTATATATATATATATATATATATATATATATATATATATATATATATATATATATATATATTTGACGAATTACAGCGTTCAAATGAATGAAATAAATCGCAATTTGCGATGTTATGGCTTCACTGTATTCGGTTTAATTGGAATAGTAAACTGTGGTCAATGAAATTTTATGCCCGGCCGGGATTCGAACCCGGGATCTCCTGCTTACTAGGCAGACGCGTTGACCACTCCGCCACCAGGACACAGTGACCAGCCCCACTGCAGAGGACTCTTCCCTGCACGTCTCCCGCCACACACAAATCTCCATCCGCCACGCTGTCTCTTTCCTATTACCACTGCCTATTTGTTCTGTAATGCTCACAGCCACAATACTGTACTCCCGCATCAGGGAGAACAGACCAGGAGGTATCGACAGACAATTAACTATCGTTAGGAGCCCAGCCTCGGCTTTGGATACAATTATATATTGACAACATTGCAGCATTAAATGAATGAAATAAATAGCAATATGCGATCAGTAACGTCGCCAAAAATATATAATTGTATTCAAGCCGAGGCTGGGCTCCTGACGACAATTAATTGTGTCTCGATACCTCACGGTCTGTTCTCCCTGATGCGGGAATACAGTATTGTGGCTGCGAGCATTACAGAACAAATAGGCTGTGGGGTAGGAAAGAGACAGCGTGGCGAATGGAGATCTGTGTGAGGCGGGAGACGTGCAGGGAAGAGTCCTCTGCAGTCGGGCTGGTCACTGTGTCCTCGGTGGCGGAGTGGTCAACGCCTCTGCCTAGTAAGCAGGAGATCCGGGTTCGAATCCCGGCCGGGTACAAACTTTCATTCGCCACAGTTTGGTGTGTCCTCGATGGCGGAGTGGTCAACGTGTCTGCCTAGTAAGCAGGAGATCCCGGGTTCGAATCCCGGTCGGGCACAAATTTTCATTCGTCACAGTTTGGTGTGTCCTCGGTGGCGGAGTGGTCATCGCGTCTGCCTAGTAAGCAGGAGATGCCGGGTTCGAATCCCGGCCGAGCACAAATTTTCATTCGCCACAGTTTGGTGTGTCCTCGATGGCGGAGTGGTCAACGTGTCTGCCTAGTAAGCAGGAGATCCCGGGTTCGAATCCCGGCCGGGCACAAATTTTCATTCGCCACAATTTTGTGTGTCCTCGGTGGCGGAGTGGTCAACGTATCTGCCTAGTAAGCAGGAGATCCGGGTTCGAATCCCGGCGGGGCACAAATTTTCATTCGCCACAGTTTTGTGTGTCCTCGGTGACGGAGTGGTCAACGTGTCTGCCTAGTAAGCAGGAGATTCCGGGTTCGAATCCCGGCCGGGCCCAAATTTTCATTCGCCACTGTTGGTGTGTCCTCGATGGCGGAGTGGTCAACGTGTCTGCCTAGTAAGCAGGAGATCCCGGGTTCGAATCCCGGCTGGGCACAAACTTTCATTCGCCACAGTTTTGTGTGTCCTCGGTGGCGGAGTGGTCAACGTGTGTGCCTAGTAAGTAGGAGATCCCGGGTTCGAATCCCGGCCGGGCCCAAATTTTCATTCGCCACAGTTTGGTGTGTCCTCGATGGCGGAGTGGTCAACGTGTCTGCCTAGTAAGCAGGAGATCCCGGGTTCGAATCCCGGCCGGGCACAAATTTTCATTCGCCACAGTTTGGTGTGTCCTCGATGGCGGAGTGGTCAACGTGTCTGCCTAGTAAGCAGGAGATCCCGGGTTCGAATCCCGGCCGGGCACAAATTTTCATTCGCCACAGTTTGGTGTGTCCTCGATGGCGGAGTGGTCAACGTGTCTGCCTAGTAAGCAGGAGATCCCGGGTTCGAATCCCGGCCGGGCACAAATTTTCATTCGCCACAGTTTGGTGTGTCCTCGATGGCGGAGTGGTCAACGAGTCTGCCTAGTAAGCAGGAGATCCCGGGTTCGAATCCCGGCCGGGCACAAATTTTCATTCGCCACAGTTTGGTGTGTCCTCGATGGCGGAGTGGTCAACGTGTCTGCCTAGTAAGCAGGAGATCCCGGGTTCGAATCCCGGCCGGGCACAAATTTTCATTCGCCACAGTTTGGTGTGTCCTCGGTGGCGGAGTGATCAACGTGTCTGCCTAGTAAGCAGGAGATCCCGGGTTCGAATCCCGGCCGGGCACAAATTTTCATTCGCCACAGTTTTGTGTGTCCTCGGTGGCGGAGTGATCAACGTGTCTGCCTAGTAAGCAGGAGATCCCGGGTTCGAATCCCGGCTGGGCACAAATTTTCATTCGCCACAGTTTTGTGTGTCCTCGGTGGCGGAGTGATCAACGTGTCTGCCTAGTAAGCAGGAGATCCCGGGTTCGAATCCCGGCCGGGCACAAATTTTCATTCGCCACAGTTTTGTGTGTCCTCGGTGGCGGAGTGATCAACGTGTCTGCCTAGTAAGCAGGAGATCCCGGGTTCGAATCCCGGCCGGGCACAAATTTTCATTCGCCACAGTTTGGTGCGTCCTCGATGGCGGAGTGGTCAACGTGTCTGCCTAGTAAGCAGGAGATCCCGGGTTCGAATCCCGGCCGGGCACAAATTTTCATTCGCCACAGTTTTGTGTGTCCTCGGTGGCGGAGTGGTCAACGCGTCTGCCTAGTAAGCAGGAGATCCCGGGTTCGAATCCCGGCCGGGCACAAATTTTCATTCGCCACAGTTTTGTGTGTCCTCGGTGGCGGAGTGATCAACGTGTCTGCCTAGTAAGCAGGAGATCCCGGGTTCGAATCCCGGCCGGGCACAAATTTTCATTCGCCACAGTTTTGTGTGTCCTCGGTGGCGGAGTGATCAACGTGTCTGCCTAGTAAGCAGGAGATCCCGGGTTCGAATCCCGGCCGGGCACAAATTTTCATTCGCCACAGTTTTGTGTGTCCTCGGTGGCGGAGTGATCAACGTGTCTGCCTAGTAAGCAGGAGATCCCGGGTTCGAATCCCGGCCGGGCACAAATTTTCATTCGCCACAGTTTGGTGTGTCCTCGATGGCGGAGTGGTCAACATGTCTGCCTAGTAAGCAGGAGATCCCGGGTTCGAATCCCGGCCGGGCACAAATTTTCATTCGCCACAGTTTTGTGTGTCCTCGGTGGCGGAGTGGTCAACGCGTCTGCCTAGTAAGCAGGAGATCCCGGGTTCGAATCCCGGCCGGGCACAAATTTTCATTCGCCACAGTTTTGTGTGTCCTCGGTGGCGGAGTGATCAACGTGTCTGCCTAGTAAGCAGGAGATCCCGGGTTCGAATCCCGGCCGGGCACAAATTTTCATTCGCCACAGTTTTGTGTGTCCTCGGTGGCGGAGTGATCAACGTGTCTGCCTAGTAAGCAGGAGATCCCGGGTTCGAATCCCGGCCGGGCACAAATTTTCATTCGCCACAGTTTTGTGTGTCCTCGGTGGCGGAGTGATCAACGTGTCTGCCTAGTAAGCAGGAGATCCCGGGTTCGAATCCCGGCCGGGCACAAATTTTCATTCGCCACAGTTTGGTGTGTCCTCGATGGCGGAGTGGTCAACGTGTCTGCCTAGTAAGCAGGAGATCCCAGGTTCGAATCCCGGCCGGGCACAAATTTTCATTCGCCACAGTTTTGTGTGTCCTCGGTGGCGGAGTGGTCAACGCGTCTGCCTAGTAAGCAGGAGATCCCGAGTTCGAATCCCGGCCGGGCACAAATTTTCATTCGCCACAGTTTTGTGTGTCCTCGGTGGCGGAGTGATCAACGTGTCTGCCTAGTAAGCAGGAGATCCCAGGTTCGAATCCCGGCCGGGCACAAATTTTCATTCGCCACAGTTTTGTGTGTCCTCGGTGGCGGAGTGATCAACGTGTCTGCCTAGTAAGCAGGAGATCCCGGGTTCGAATCCCGGCCGGGCACAAATTTTCATTCGCCACGGTTTTGTGTGTCCTCGGTGGCGGAGTGATCAACGTGTCTGCCTAGTAAGCAGGATATCCCGGGTTCGAATCCCGGCCGGGCACAAATTTTCATTCGCCACAGTTTGGTGTGTCCTCGATGGCGGAGTGGTCATCGTGTCTGCCTAGTAAGCAGGAGATCCCGGGTTCGAATCCCGGCCGGGCACAAATTTTCATTCGCCACAGTTTTGTGTGTCCTCGGTGGCGGAGTGGTCAACGCGTCTGCCTAGTAAGCAGGAGATCCCGGGTTCGAATCCCGGCTGGGCACAAATTTTCATTCGCCACAGTTTTGTGTGTCCTCGGTGGCGGAGTGGTCAACGTGTCTGCCTAGTAAGCAGGAGATCCCGGGTTCGAATCCCGGCCGGGCCCAAATTTTCATTCGCCACAGTTTGGTGTGTCCTCGATGGCGGAGTGGTCAACGTGTCTGCCTAGTATGCAGGAGATCCCGGGTTCGAATCCCGGCCGGGCCCAAATTTTCGTTCGTCACAGTTTGGTGTGTCCTCGGTGGCGGAGTGGTCACCGCGTCTGCCTAGTAAGCAGGAGATGCCGGGTTCGAATCCCGGCCGGGCACAAATTTTCATTCGCCACAGTTTGGTGTGTCCTCGATGGCGGAGTGGTCAACGTGTCTGCCTAGTAAGCAGGAGATCCGGGTTCGAATCCCGGCCGGGCACAAATTTTCATCCGCCACAGTTTTGTGTGTCCTCGGTGGCGGAGTGGTCAACGTATCTGCCAAGTAAGCATGAGATCCGGGTTCGAATCCCGGCGAGGCACAAATTATCATTCGCCAAATTTTTGTGAGTCCTCGGTGACGGAGTGGTCAACGTGTCTGCCTAGTAAGCAGGATATTCCGGGTTCGAATCCCGGCCGGGCCCAAATTTTCATTAGCCACAGTTTTGTGTGTCCTCGGTGGCGGAGTGGTCAACGCGTCTGCCTAGTAAGCAGGAGATCCCGGGTTCGAATCCCGGCTGGGCACAAATTTTCATTCGCCACAGTTTTGTGTGTCCTCGGTGGCGGAGTGGTCAACGTGTGTGCCTAGTAAGTAGGAGATCCCGGGTTCGAAACCCGGCCGGGCCCAAATTTTCATTCGCCACAGTTTGGTGTGTCCTCGATGGCGGAGTGGTCAACGTGTCTGCCTAGTATGCAGGAGATCCCGGGTTCGAATCCCGGCCGGGCCCAAATTTTCGTTCGTCACAGTTTGGTGTGTCCTCGGTGGCGGAGTGGTCATCGCGTCTGCCTAGTAATCAGGAGATGCCGGGTTCGAATCCCGGCCGGGCACAAATTTTCATTCGCCACAGTTTGGTGTGTCCTCGATGGCGGAGTGGTCAACGTGTCTGCCTAGTAAGCAGGAGATCCGGGTTCGAATCCCGGCCGGGCACAAATTTTCATTCGCCACAGTTTTGTGTGTCCTCGGTGGCGGAGTGGTCAACGTATCTGCCAAGTAAGCAGGAGATCCGGGTTCGAATCCCGGCGGGGCACAAATTATCATTCGCCACAGTTTTGTGAGTCCTCGGTGACGGAGTGGTCAACGTGTCTGCCTAGTAAGCAGGAGATTCCGGGTTCGAATCCCGGCCGGGCCCAAATTTTCATTCGCCACAGTTGGTGTGTCCTCGATGGCGGAGTGGTCAACGTGTCTGCCTAGTAAGCAGGAGATCCCGGGTTCGAATCCCGGCTGGGCACAAACTTTCATTCGCCACAGTTTTGTGTGTCCTCGGTGGCGGAGTGGTCAACGTGTGTGCCTAGTAAGTAGGAGATCCCGGGTTCGAATCCCGGCCGGGCCCAAATTTTCATTCGCCACAGTTTGGTGTGTCCTCGATGGCGGAGTGGTCAACGTGTCTGCCTAGTAAGCAGGAGATCCCGGGTTCGAATCCCGGCCGGGCACAAATTTTCATTCGCCACAGTTTGGTGTGTCCTCGGTGGCGGAGTGGTCAACGTGTGTTCCTAGTAAGTAGGAGATCCTGGGTTCGAATCCCGGCCGGGCACAAATTTTCATTCGCCACAGTTTTGTGTGTCCTCGGTGGCGGAGTGGTCAACGCGTCTGCCTAGTAAGCAGGAGATCCCGGGTTCGAATCCCGGCTGGGCACAAATTTTCATTCGCCACAGTTTTGTGTGTCCTCGGTGGCGGAGTGGTCAACGTGTCTGCCTAGTAAGCAGGAGATCCCGGGTTCGAATCCCGGCCGGGCCCAAATTTTCATTCGCCACAGTTCGGTGTGTCCTCGATGGCGGAGTTGTCAACGTGTCTGCCTAGTATGCAGGAGATCCCGGGTTCGAATCCCGGCCGGGCCCAAATTTTCGTTCGTCACAGTTTGGTGTGTCCTCGGTGGCGGAGTGGTCACCGCGTCTGCCTAGTAAGCAGGAGATGCCGGGTTCGAATCCCGGCCGGGCACAAATTTTCATTCGCCACAGTTTGGTGTGTCCTCGATGGCGGAGTGGTCAACGTGTCTGCCTAGTAAGCAGGAGATCCGGGTTCGAATCCCGGCCGGGCACAAATTTTCATCCGCCACAGTTTTGTGTGTCCTCGGTGGCGGAGTGGTCAACGTATCTGCCAAGTAAGCATGAGATCCGGGTTCGAATCCCGGCGGGGCACAAATTATCATTCGCCAAATTTTTGTGAGTCCTCGGTGACGGAGTGGTCAACGTGTCTGCCTAGTAAGCAGGATATTCCGGGTTCGAATCCCGGCCGGGCCCAAATTTTCATTAGCCACAGTTTTGTGTGTCCTCGGTGGCGGAGTGGTCAACGCGTCTGCCTAGTAAGCAGGAGATCCCGGGTTCGAATCCCGGCTGGGCACAAATTTTCATTCGCCACAGTTTTGTGTGTCCTCGGTGGCGGAGTGGTCAACGTGTGTGCCTAGTAAGTAGGAGATCCCGGGTTCGAAACCCGGCCGGGCCCAAATTTTCATTCGCCACAGTTTGGTGTGTCCTCGATGGCGGAGTGGTCAACGTGTCTGCCTAGTATGCAGGAGATCCCGGGTTCGAATCCCGGCCGGGCCCAAATTTTCGTTCGTCACAGTTTGGTGTGTCCTCGGTGGCGGAGTGGTCATCGCGTCTGCCTAGTAATCAGGAGATGCCGGGTTCGAATCCCGGCCGGGCACAAATTTTCATTCGCCACAGTTTGGTGTGTCCTCGATGGCGGAGTGGTCAACGTGTCTGCCTAGTAAGCAGGAGATCCGGGTTCGAATCCCGGCCGGGCACAAATTTTCATTCGCCACAGTTTTGTGTGTCCTCGGTGGCGGAGTGGTCAACGTATCTGCCAAGTAAGCAGGAGATCCGGGTTCGAATCCCGGCGGGGCACAAATTATCATTCGCCACAGTTTTGTGAGTCCTCGGTGACGGAGTGGTCAACGTGTCTGCCTAGTAAGCAGGAGATTCCGGGTTCGAATCCCGGCCGGGCCCAAATTTTCATTCGCCACAGTTGGTGTGTCCTCGATGGCGGAGTGGTCAACGTGTCTGCCTAGTAAGCAGGAGATCCCGGGTTCGAATCCCGGCTGGGCACAAACTTTCATTCGCCACAGTTTTGTGTGTCCTCGGTGGCGGAGTGGTCAACGTGTGTGCCTAGTAAGTAGGAGATCCCGGGTTCGAATCCCGGCCGGGCCCAAATTTTCATTCGCCACAGTTTGGTGTGTCCTCGATGGCGGAGTGGTCAACGTGTCTGCCTAGTAAGCAGGAGATCCCGGGTTCGAATCCCGGCCGGGCACAAATTTTCATTCGCCACAGTTTGGTGTGTCCTCGGTGGCGGAGTGGTCAACGTGTGTGCCTAGTAAGTAGGAGATCCTGGGTTCGAATCCCGGCCGGGCACAAATTTTCATTCGCCACAGTTTGGTGTGTCCTCGATGGCGGAGTGGTCAACGTGTCTGTCTAGTAAGCAGGAGATCCCGGGTTCGAATCCCGGCCGGGCACAAATTTTCATTCGTCACAGTTTGGTGTATCCTCCGTGGCGGAGTGGTCATCGCGTCTGCCTAGTAAGCAGAAGATGCCGGGTTCGAATCCCGGCCGGGCACAAATTTTCATTCGCCACAGTTTGGTGCGTCCTTGATGGCGGAGTGGTCAACGTGTCTGCCTAGTAAGCAGGAGATCCCGGGTTCGAATCCCGGCTGGGCACAAACTTTCATTCGCCACAGTTTTGTGTGTCCTCGGTGGCGGAGTGGTCAACGTGTGTGCCTATTAAGTAGGAGATCCCGGGTTCGAATCCCGGCCGGGCCCAAATTTTCATTCGCCACAGTTTGGTGTGTCCTCGATGGCGGAGTGGTCAACGTGTCTGCCTAGTAAGCAGGAGATCCTGGGTTCGAATCCCGGCCGGGCACAAATTTTCATTCGCCACAGTTTGGTGTGTCCTCGATGGCGGAGTGGTCAACGTGTGTGCCTAGTAAGCAGGAGATCCCGGGTTCGAATCCCGGCCGGGCCCAAATTTTCATTCGCCACAGTTTGGTGTGTCCTCGATGGCGGAGTGGTCAATGTGTCTGCCTAGTAAGCAGGAGATCCTGGGTTCGAATCCCGGTCGGGCCCAAATTTTCATTCGCCACAGTTTGGTGTGTCCTCGGTGGCGGAGTAGTCAACGTGTCTTACTAGTAAGCAGGAGATCCCGGGTTCGAATCCCGGCCGGGCACAAATTTTCATCCGCCACAGTTTTGTGTGTCCTCGGTGGCGGAGTAGTCAACGTGTCTGCCTAGTAAGCAGGAGATCCCGGGTTCGAATCCCGGCCGGGCACAAATTTTCATTCGCCACAGTTTGGTGTGTCCTCGATGGCGGAGTGGTCAACGTGTCTGCCTAGTAAGCAGGAGATCCCGGGTTCGAATCGCGGCCGGGCCCAAATTTTCATTCGCCACAGTTTTGTGTGTCCTCGGTGGCGGAGTAGTCAACGTGTCTGCCTAGTAAGCAGGAGATCCAGGGTTCGAATCCCGGCCGGGCACAAATTTTCATTCGCCACAGTTTGGTGTGTCCTCGATGGCGGAGTGGTCAACGTGTGTGCCTAGTAAGCAGGAGATCCCGGGTTCGAATCCCGGCCGGGCCCAAATTTTCATTCGCGACAGTTTTGTGTGTCCTCGGTGGCGGAGTAGTCAACGTGTCTGCCTAGTAAGCAGGAGATCCCGGGTTCGAATCCCGGCCGGGCACAAATTTTCATTCGCCACAGTTTGGTGTGTCCTCGATGGCGGAGTGGTCAACGTGTGTGCCTAGTAAGCAGGAGATCCCAGGTTCGAATCCCGGCCGGGCACAAATTTTCATTCGCCACAGTTTGGTATGTCCTCGATGGCGGAGTGGTCAACGTGTGTGCCTAGTAAGCAGGAGATCCCGGGTTCGAATCCCGGCCGGGCACAAATTTTCATTCGCCACAGTTTTGTGTGTCCTCGGTGGCGGAGTAGTCAACGTGTCTGCCTAGTAAGCAGGTGATCCCGGGTTCGAATCCCGGCCGGGCACAAATTTTCATTCGCCACAGTTTGGTGTGTCCTCGATGGCGGAGTGGTCAACGTGTGTGCCTAGTAAGCAGGAGATCCCGGGTTCGAATCCCGGCCGGGCACAAATTTTCATTCGCCACAGTTTGGTGTGTCCTCGGTGGCGGAGTAGTCAACGTGTCTGCCTAGTAAGCAGGAGATCCGGGTTCGAATCCCGGCCGGGCACAAATTTTCATCCGCCACAGTTTTGTGTGTCCTCGGTGGCGGAGTGGTTAACGCGTCTGCCTAGTAATCAGGAGATCCCGGGTTCGAATCCCGGCTGGGCACAAATTTTCATTCGCCACAGTTTTGTGTGTCCTCGGTGGCGGAGTAGTCAACGTGTCTGCCTAGTAAGCAGGAGATCCCGGGTTCGAATCCCGGCCGGGCACGATTTTCATCCGCCACAGTTTTGTGTGTCCTCGGTGGCGGAGTGGTTAACGCGTCTGCCTAGTAAGCAGGAGATCCCGGGTTCGAATCCCGGCCGGGCCCAAATTTTCATTCGCCACAGTTTGGTGTGTCCTCGATGGCGGAGTGGTCAACGTGTCTGCCTAGAATGCAGGAGATCCTGGGTTCGAATCCCGGTCGGGCACAAATTTTCATTCGCCACAGTTTGGTGTGTCCTCGATGGCGGAGTGGTCAACGTGTCTGCCTAGTAAGCAGGAGATCCTGGGTTCGAATCCCGGTCGGGCCCAAATTTTCATTCGCCACAGTTTGGTGTGTCCTCGGTGGCGGAGTAGTCAACGTGTCTGCCTAGTAAGCAGGAGATCCCGGGTTCGAATCCCGGCCGGGCACAAATTTTCATCCGACACAGTTTTGTGTGTCCTCGGTGGCGGAGTGGTTAACGCGTCTGCCTAGTAAGCAGGAGATCCCGGGTTCGAATCCCGGCTGGGCACAAATTTTCATTCGCCACAGTTTTGTGTGTCCTCGGTGGCGGAGTAGTCAACGTGTCTGCCTAGTAAGCAGGAGATCCCGGGTTCGAATCCCGGCCGGGCCCAAATTTTCATTCGCCACAGTTTGGTGTGTCCTCGATGGCGGAGTGGTCAACGTGTCTGCCTAGTAAGCAGGAGATCCTGGGTTCGAATCCCAGTCGGGCACAAATTTTCATTCGCCACAGTTTGGTGTGTCCTCGATGGCGGAGTGGTCAACGTGTGTGCCTAGTAAGCAGGAGATCCCGGGTTCGAATCCCGGCCGGGCCCAAATTTTCATTCGCCACAGTTTGGTGTGTCCTCGTTGGCGGAGTGGTCAACGTGTCTGCCTAGTAAGCAGGAGATCCCGGGTTCGAATCCCGGCCGGGCCCAAATTTTCATTCGCCACAGTTTGGTGTGTCCTCGGTGGCGGAGTGGTCAACGTGTCTGCCTAGTAAGCAGGAGATCCCGGGTTTGAATCCCGGCCGGGCACAAATTTTCATCCACCACAGTTTTGTGTGTCCTCGGTGGCGGAGTGGTTAACGCGTCTGCCTAGTAAGCAGGAGATCCCGGGTTCGAATCCCGGGTGGGCACAAATTTTCATTCGCCACAGTTATGTGTGTCCTCGGTGGCGGAGTAGTCAACGTGTCTGCCTAGTAAGCAGGAGATCCCGGGTTCGAATCCCGGCCGGGCACAAATTTTCATCCGCCACAGTTTTGTGTGTCCTCGGTGGCGGAGTGGTTAACGCGTCTGCCTAGTAAGCAGGAGATCCCGGGTTCGAATCCCGGCCGGGCCCAAATTTTCATTCGCCACAGTTTGGTGTGTCCTCGATGGCGGAGTGGTCAACGTGTCTGCCTAGTAAGCAGGAGATCCCGGGTTCGAATCCCGGCCGGGCCCAAATTTTCATTCGCCACAGTTTGGTGTGTCCTCGATGGCGAAGTGGTCAACGTGTCTGCCTAGTAAGCAGGAGATCCCGGGTTCGAATCCCGGCCGGGCACAAATTTTCATCCGCCACAGTTTTGTGTGTCCTCGGTGGCAGAGTGGTTAACGCGTCTGCCTAGTAAGCAGGAGATCCCGGGTTCGAATCCCGGCTGGGCACAAATTTTCATTCGCCACAGTTTTGTGTGTCCTCGGTGGCGGAGTGGTCAACGTGTCTGCCTAGTATGCAGGAGATCCGGGTTCGAATCCCGGCCGGGCACAAATTTTCATTCGTCACAGTTTGGTGTATCCTCCGTGGCGGAGTGGTCATCGCGTCTGCCTAGTAAGCAGGAGATGCCGGGTTCGAATCCCGGCCGGGCACAAATTTTCATTCGCCACAGTTTGGTGCGTCCTCGATGGCGGAGTGGTCAACGTGTCTGCCTAGTAAGCAGGAGATCCCGGGTTCGAATCCCGGCTGGGCACAAACTTTCATTCGCCACAGTTTTGTGTGTCCTCGGTGGCGGAGTGGTCAACGTGTGTCTAGTAAGTAGGAGATCCCGGGTTCGAATCCCGGCCGGGCCCAAATTTTCATTCGCCACAGTTTGGTGTGTCCTCGATGGCGGAGTGGTCAACGTGTCTGCCTAGTAAGCAGGAGATCCCGGGTTCGAATCCCGGCCGGGCACAAATTTTCATTCGCCACAGTTTGGTGTGTCCTCGATGGCGGAGTGGTCAACGTGTCTGCCTAGTAAGCAGGAGATCCCGGGTTCGAATCCCGGCCGGGCCCAAATTTTCATTCGCCACAGTTTTGTGTGTCCTCGGTGGCGGAGTAGTCAACGTGTCTGCCTAGTAAGCAGGAGATCCCGGGTTCGAATCCCGGCCGGGCACAAATTTTCATTCGCCACAGTTTGGTGTGTCCTCGATGGCGGAGTGGTCAACGTGTGTGCCTAGTAAGCAGGAGATCCCAGGTTCGAATCCCGGCCGGGCACAAAATTTCATTCGCCACAGTTTGGTGTGTCCTCGATGGCGGAGTGGTCAACGTGTGTGCCTAGTAAGCAGGAGATCCCGGGTTCGAATCCCGGCCGGGCACAAATTTTCATTCGCCACAGTTTTGTGTGTCCTCGGTGGCGGAGTAGTCAACGTGTCTGCCTAGTAAGCAGGAGATCCCGGGTTCGAATCCCGGCCGGGCACAAATTTTCAATCGCCACAGTTTGGTGTGTCCTCGATGGCGGAGTGGTCAACGTGTGTGCCTAGTAAGCAGGAGATCCCGGGTTCGAATCCCGGCCGGGCCCAAATTTTCATTCGCCACAGTTTGGTGTGTCCTCGGTGGCGGAGTAGTCAACGTGTCTGCCTAGTAAGCAGGAGATCCGGGTTCGAATCCCGGCCGGGCACAAATTTTCATCCGCCACAGTTTTGTGTGTCCTCGGTGGCGGAGTGGTTAACGCGTCTGCCTAGTAAGCAGGAGATCCCGGGTTCGAATCCCGGCTGGGCACAAATTTTCATTCGCCACAGTTTTGTGTGTCCTCGGTGGCGGAGTAGTCAACGTGTCTGCCTAGTAAGCAGGAGATCCCGGGTTCGAATCCCGGCCGGACACAAATTTTCATCCGCCACAGTTTTGTGTGTCCTCGGTGGCGGAGTGGTTAACGCGTCTGCCTAGTAAGCAGGAGATCCCGGGTTCGAATCCCGGCCGGGCCCAAATTTTCATTCGCCACAGTTTGGTGTGTCCTCGATGGCGGAGTGGTCAACGTGTCTGCCTAGAATGCAGGAGATCCTGGGTTCGAAACCCGGTCGGGCACAAATTTTCATTCGCCACAGTTTGGTGTGTCCTCGATGGCGGAGTGGTCAACGTGTCTGCCTAGTAAGCAGGAGATCCTGGGTTCGAATCCCGGTCGGGCCCAAATTTTCATTCGCCACAGTTTGGTGTGTCCTCGGTGGCGGAGTAGTCAACGTGTCTGCCTAGTAAGCAGGAGATCCCGGGTTCGAATCCCGGCCGGGCACAAATTTTCATCCGACACAGTTTTGTGTGTCCTCGGTGGCGGAGTGGTTAACGCGTCTGCCTAGTAAGCAGGAGATCCCGGGTTCGAATCCCGGCTGGGCACAAATTTTCATTCGCCACAGTTTTGTGTGTCCTCGGTGGCGGAGTAGTCAACGTGTCTGCCTAGTAAGCAGGAGATTCCGGGTTCGAATCCCGGCCGGGCCCAAATTTTCATTCGCCACAGTTTGGTGTGTCCTCGATGGCGGAGTGGTCAACGTGTCTGCCTAGTAAGCAGGAGATCCTGGGTTCGAATCCCGGTCGGGCACAAATTTTCATTCGCCACAGTTTGGTGTGTCCTCGATGGCGGAGTGGTCAACGTGTGTGCCTAGTAAGCAGGAGATCCCGGGTTCGAATCCCGGCCGGGCCGAAATTTTCATTCGCCACAGTTTGGTGTGTCCTCGATGGCGGAGTGGTCAACGTGTCTGCCTAGTAAGCAGGAGATCCCGGGTTCGAATCCCGGCCGGGCCCAAATTTTCATTCGACACAGTTTGGTGTGTCCTCGGTGGCGGAGTGGTCAACGTGTCTGCCTAGTAAGCAGGAGATCCCGGGTTCGAATCCCGGCCGGGCACAAATTTTCATCCGCCACAGTTTTGTGTGTCCTCGGTGGCGGAGTGGTTAACGCGTCTGCCTAGTAAGCAGGAGATCCCGGGTTCGAATCCCGGCTGGGCACAAATTTTCATTCGCCACGGTTTTGTGTGTCCTCGGTGGCGGAGTAGTCAACGTGTCTGCCTAGTAAGCAGGAGATCCCGGGTTCGAATCCCGGCCGGGCACAAATTTTCATCCGCCACAGTTTTGTGTGTCCTCGGTGGCGGAGTGGTTAACGCGTCTGCCTAGTAAGCAGGAGATCCCGGGTTCGAATCACGGCCGGGCCCAAATTTTCATTCGCCACAGTTTGGTGTGTCCTCGATGGCGGAGTGGTCAACGTGTCTGCCTAGTAAGCAGGAGATCCCGGGTTCGAATCCCGGCCGGGCCCAAATTTTCATTCGCCACAGTTTGGTGTGTCCTCGATGGCGAAGTGGTCAACATGTCTGCCTAGTAAGCAGGAGATCCCGGGTTCGAATCCCGGCCGGGCACAAATTTTCATCCGCCACAGTTTTGTGTGTCCTCGGTGGCAGAGTGGTTAACGCGTCTGCCTAGTAAGCAGGAGATCCCGGGTTCGAATCCCGGCTGGGCACAAATTTTCATTCGCCACAGTTTTGTGTGTCCTCGGTGGCGGAGTTGTCAACGTGTCTGCCTAGTAAGCAGGAGATCCCGGGTTCGAATCCAGGCCGGGCACAAATTTTCATCCGCCAAGTTTTGTGTGTCCTCGGTGGCGGAGTGGTTAACGCGTCTGCCTAGTAAGCAGTAGATCCCGGGTTCGAATCCCGGCTGGGCACAAATTTTCATTCGCCACAGTTTGGTGTGTCCTCGATGGCGGAGTGGTCAACGTGTCTGCCTAGTAAGCAGGAGATCCCGGGTTCGAATCCCGGCCGGGCCCAAATTTTCATTCGCCACAGTTTGGTGTGTCCTCGATGGCGGAGTGGTCAACGTGTCTGCCTAGTAAGCAGGAGATCCTGGGTTCGAATCCCGGTCGGGCACAAATTTTCATTCGCCACAGTTTGGTGTGTCCTCGATGGCGGAGTGGTCAACGTGTGTGCCTAGTAAGCAGGAGATCCCGGGTTCGAATCCCGGCCGGGCACAAATTTTCATTCGCCACAGTTTGGTGTGTCCTCGATGGCGGAGTGGTCAACGTGTGTGCCTAGTAAGCAGGAGATCCCGGGTTCGAATCCCGGCCGGGCACAAATTTTCATTCGCCACAGTTTGGAGTGTCCTCGATGGCGGAGTGGTCAACGTGTGTGCCTAGTAAGCAGGAAATCCCGGGTTCGAATCCCGGCCGGGCACAAATTTTCATCCGCCACAGTTTTGTGTGTCCTCGGTGGCGGAGTGGTTAACGCGTCTGTCTAGTAAGCAGGAGATCCCGGGTTCGAATCCCGGCTGGGCACAAATTTTCATTCGCCACAGTTTTGTGTGTCCTCGGTGGCGGAGTGGTTAATGCGTCTGCCTAGTAAGCAGGAGATCCCGGGTTCGAATCCCGGCTGGGCACAAATTTTCATTCGCCACAGTTTGGTGTGTCCTCGATGGCGGAGTGGTCAACGTGTCTGCCTAGTAAGCAGGAGATCCCGGGTTCGAATCCCGGCTGGGCACAAATTTTCATTCGCCACAGTTTGGTGTGTCCTCGGTGGCGGAGTGGTTAACGCGTCTGCCTAGTAAGCAGGAGATCCCGGGTTCGAATCCCGGCTGGGCACAAATTTTCATTCGCCACAGTTTTGTGTGTCCTCGATGGCGGAGTGGTCAACGTGTCTGCCTAGTAAGCAGGAGATCCCGGGTTCGAATCCCGGCTGGGCACAAATTTTCATTCGCCACAGTTTGGTGTGTCCTCGATGGCGGAGTGGTCAACGTGTCTGCCTAGTAAGCAGGAGATCCTGGGTTCGAATCCCGGTCGGGCACAAATTTTCATTCGCCACAGTTTGGTGTGTCCTCGATGGCGGAGTGGTCAACGTGTCTGCCTAGTAAGCAGGAGATCCCGGGTTCGAATCGCGGCCGGGCACAAATTTTCATTCGCCACAGTTTGGTGTGTCCTCGATGGCGGAGTGGTCAACGTGTCTGCCTAGTAAGCAGGAGATCCCGGGTTCGAATCCCGGCCGGGCACAAATTTTCATCTGCCACAGTTTTGTGTGTCCTCGGTGGCGGAGTGGTGAACGCGTCTGCCTAGTAAGCAGGAGATCCCGGGTTCGAATCCCGGCTGGGCACAAATTTTCATTCGCCACAGTTTTGTGTGTCCTCGGTGGCGGAGTGGTTAACGCGTCTGCCTAGTAAGCAGGAGATCCCGGGTTCGAATCCCGGCTGGGCACAAATTTTCATTCGCCACAGTTTGGTGTGTCCTCGATGGCGGAGTGGTCAACGTGTCTGCCTAGTAAGCAGGAGATCCCGGGTTCGAATCCCGGCTGGGCACAAATTTTCATTCGCCACAGTTTGGTGTGTCCTCGGTGGCGGAGTGGTTAACGCGTCTGCCTAGTAAGCAGGAGATCCCGGGTTCGAATCCCGGCTGGGCACAAATTTTCATTCGCCACAGTTTTCTGTGTCCTCGATGGCGGAGTGGTCAACGTGTCTGCCTAGTAAGCAGGAGATCCCGGGTTCGAATCCCGGCTGGGTACAAATTTTCATTCGCCACAGTTTGGTGTGTCCTCGGTGGCGGAGTGGTTAACGCGTCTGCCTAGTAAGGAGGAGATCCCGGGTTCGAATCCCGGCTGGGCACAAATTTTCATCCGCCACAGTTTTGTGTGTCCTCGGTGGCGGAGTGGTTAACGCGTCTGCCTAGTAAGCAGGAGATCCCGGGTTCGAATCCCGGCTGGGCACAAATTTTCATTCGCCACAGTTTGGTGTGTCCTCGGTGGCGGAGTGGTTAACGCGTCTGCCTAGTAAGCAGGAGATCCCGGGTTCGAATCCCGGCTGGGCACAAATTTTCATTCGCCACAGTTTGGTGTGTCCTCGATGGCGGAGTGGTCAACGTGTCTGCCTAGTAAGCAGGAGATCCCGGGTTCGAATCCCGGCTGGGCACAAATTTTCATTCGCCACAGTTTGGTGTGTCCTCGGTGGCGGAGTGGTTAACGCGTCTGCCTAGTAAGCAGGAGCTCCCGGGTTCGAATCCCGGCTGGGCACAAATTTTCATTCGCCACAGTTTGGTGTGTCCTCGGTGGCGGAGTGGTTAACGCGTCTGCCTAGTAAGCAGGAGATCCCGGGTTCGAATCCCGGCTGGGCACTAATTTTCATTCGCCACAGTTTGGTGTGTCCTCGATGGCGGAGTGGTCAACGTGTCTGCCTAGTAAGCAGGAGATCCCGGGTTCGAATCCCGGCTGGGCACAAATTTTCATTCGCCACAGTTTGGTGTGTCCTCGGTGGCGGAGTGGTTAACGCGTCTGCCTAGTAAGCAGGAGATACCGGGTTCGAATCCCGGCTGGGCACAAATTTTCATTCGCCACAGTTTGGTGTGTCCTCGATGGCGGAGTGGTCAACGTGTCTGCCTAGTAAGCAGGAGATCCCGGGTTCGAATCCCGGCCGGGCACAAATTTTCATCCGCCACAGTTTTGTGTGTCCTCGGTGGCGGAGTGGTTAACCCGTCTGCCTAGTAAGCAGGAGATCCCGGGTTCGAATCCCGGCTGGGCACAAATTTTCATTCGCCACAGTTTGGTGTGTCCTCGATGGGGGAGTGGTCAACGTGTCTGCCTAGTAAGCAGGAGATCACGGGTTCGAATCCCGGCCGGGCCCAAATTTTCATTCGCCACAGTTTGGTGTGTCCTCGATGGCGGAGTGGTCAACGTGTCTGCCTAGTAAGCAGGAGATCCTGGTTCGAATCCCGGCCGGGCACAAATTTTCATCCGCCACAGTTTTGTGTGTCCTCGGTGGCGGAGTGGTTAACGCGTCTGCCTAGTAAGCAGGAGATCCCGGGTTCGAATCCCGGCCGGGCACAAATTTTCATCCGCCACAGTTTTGTGTGTCCTCGGTGGCGGAGTGGTTAACGCGTCTGCCTAGTAAGCAGGAGATCCCGGGTTCGAATCCCGGCTGGGCACAAATTTTCATTCGCCACAGTTTTGTGTGTCCTCGGTGGCGGAGTAGTCAACGTGTCTGCCTAGTAAGCAGGAGATCCCGGGTTCGAATCCTGGCCGGGCACAAATTTTCATCCGCCACAGTTTTGTGTGTCCTCGGTGGCGGTGTGGTTAACGCGTCTGCCTAGTAAGCAGGAGATCCCGGGTTCGAATCCCGGCCGGGCACAAATTTTCATCCGCCACAGTTTTGTGTGTCCTCGGTGGCGGAGTGGTTAACGCGTCTGCCTAGTAAGCAGGAGATCCCGGGTTCGAATCCCGGCTGGGCACAAATTTTCATTCGCCACAGTTTTGTGTGTCCTCGGTGGCGGAGTAGTCAACGTGTCTGCCTAGTAAGCAGGAGATCCCGGGTTCGAATCCCGGCCGGGCACAAATTTTCATCCGCCACAGTTTTGTGTGTCCTCGGTGGCGGAGTGGTTAACGCGTCTGCCTAGTAAGCAGGAGATCCTGGGTTCGAATCCCGGCCGGGCCCAAATTTTCATTCGCCACAGTTTGGTGTGTCCTCGATGGCGGAGTGGTCAACGCGTCTGCCTAGTAAGCAGGAGATCCCGGGTTCGAATCCCGGCTGGGCACAAATTTTCATTCGCCACAGTTTTGTGTGTCCTCGGTGGCGGAGTAGTCAACGTGTGTGCCTAGTAAGCAGGAGATCCCGGGTTCGAATCCCGGCCGGGCACAAATTTTCATCCGCCACAGTTTTGTGTGTCCTCGGTGGCGGAGTGGTTAACGCGTCTGCCTAGTAAGCAGGAGATCCCGGGTTCGATCCCGGCTGGGCACAAATTTTCATTCGCCACACTTTGGTGTGTCCTCGATGGCGGAGTGGTCAACGTGTCTGCCTAGTAAGCAGGAGATCCCGGGTTCGAATCCCGGCCGGGCACAAATTTTCATTCGCCACAGTTTGGTGTGTCCTCGATGGCGGAGTGGTCAACGTGTCTGCCTAGTAAGCAGGAGATCCTGGGTTCGAATCCCGGCCGGGCCCAAATTTTCATTCGCCACAGTTTGGTTGTCCCCGGTGGCGGAGTAGTCAACGTGTCTGCCTAGTAAGCAGGAGATCCCGGGTTCGAATCCCGGTCGGGCACAAATTTTCATTCGCCACAGTTTGGTGTGTCCTCGATGGCGGAGTGGTCAACGTGTGTGCCTAGTAAGCAGGAGATCCCGGGTTCGAATCCCGGACGGGCCCAAATCTTCATTCGCCACAGTTTGGTGTGTCCTCGATGGCGGAGTGGTCAACGTGTCTGCCTAGTAAGCAGGAGATCCTGGGTTCGAATCCCGGTCGGGCCCAAATTTTCATTCGCCACAGTTTTGTGTGTCCTCGGTGGCGGAGTGGTCAACGTGTCTGCCTAATAAGCAGGAGATCCCGGGTTCGAATCCCGGCCGGGCCCAAATCTTCATTCGCCACAGTTTGGTGTGTCCTCGATGGCGGAGTGGTCAACGTGTCTGCCTAGTAAGCAGGAGATCCTGGGTTCGAATCCCGGTCGGGCACAAATTTTCATTCGCCACAGTTTTGTGTGTCCTCGGTGGCGGAGTAGTCAACGTGTGTGCCTAGTAAGCAGGAGATCCCGGGTTCGAATCCCGGCCGGGCCCAAATCTTCATTCGCCACAGTTTGGTGTGTCCTCGATGGCGGAGTGGTCAACGTGTCTGCCTAGTAAGCAGGAGATCCTGGGTTCGAATCCCGGTCGGGCACAAATTTTCATTCGCCACAGTTTTGTGTGTCCTCGGTGGCGGAGTGGTCAACGTGTCTGCCTAGTAAGCAGGAGATCCCGGGTTCGAATCCCGGCTGGGCACTAATTTTCATTCGCCACAGTTTGGTGTGTCCTCGATGGCGGAGTGGTCAATGTGTCTGCCTAGTAAGCAGGAGATCCCGGGTTCGAATCCCGGCCGGGCACAAATTTTCATCCGCCACAGTTTTGTGTGTCCTCGGTGGCGGAGTGGTTAACGCGTCTGCCTAGTAAGCAGGAGATCCCGGGTTCGAATCCCGGCTGGGCACAAATTTTCATTCGCCACAGTTTTGTGTGTCCTCGGTGGCGGAGTAGTCAACGTGTCTGCCTAGTAAGCAGGAGATCCCGGGTTCGAATCCCGGCCGGGCACAAATTTTCATTCGCCACAGTTTGGTGTGTCCTCGATGGCGGAGTGGTCAACGTGTCTGCCTAGTAAGCAGGAGATCCTGGGTTCGAATCCCGGCCGGGCCCAAATTTTCATTCGCCACAGTTTGGTGTGTCCTCGATGGCGGAGTGGTCAACGTGTGTGCCTAGTAAGCAGGAGATCCCGGGTTCGAATCCCGGCCGGGCACAAATTTTCATTCGCCACAGTTTGGTGTGTCCTCGATGGCGGAGTGGTCAACGTGTCTGCCTAGTAAGCAGGAGATCCCGGGTTCGAATCCCGGTCGGGCACAAATTTTCATTCGCCACAGTTTGGTGTGTCCTCGGTGGCGGAGTGGTCAACGTGTCTGCCTAGTAAGCAGGAGATCCCGGGTTCGAATCCCGGCCGGGCCCAAATTTTCATTCGCCACAGTTTGGTGTGTCCTCGATGGCGGAGTGGTCAACGTGTCTGCCTAGTAAGAAGGAGATCCCGGGTTCGAATCCCGGCTGGGCACAAATTTTCATTCGCCAAAGTTTTGTGTGTCCTCGGTGGCGGAGTGGTCAACGTGTCTGCCTAGTAAGCAGGAGATCCCGGGTTCGAATCCCGGCCGGGCACAAATTTTCATCCGCCACAGTTTTGTGTGTCCTCGGGGGCGGAGTGGTTAACACGTCTGCCTAGTAAGCAGGAGATCCCGGGTTCGAATCCCGGCCGGGCACAAATTTTCATTCGCCACAGTTTGGTGTGTCCTCGATGGCGGAGTGGTCAACGTGTGTGCCTAGTAAGCAGGAGATCCCGGGTTCGAATCCCGGCCGGGCACAAATTTTCATTCGCCACAGTTTGGTGTGTCCTCGATGGCGGAGTGGTCAACGTGTCTGCCTAGTAAGCAGGAGATCCTGGGTTCGAATCCCGGTCGGTCACAAATTTTCATTCGCCACAGTTTGGTGTGTCCTCGGTGGCGGAGTGGTCAACGTGTCTGCCTAGTAAGCAGGAGATCCTGGGTTCGAATCCCGGCCGGGCACAAATTTTCATTCGCCACAGTTTTGTGTGTCCTCGGTGGCGGAGTGGTTAACGCGTCTGCCTAGTAAGCAGGAGATCCCGGGTTCGAATCCGGGCCGGGCACAAATTTTCATTCGCCACAGTTTGGTGTGTCCTCGATGGCGGAGTGGTCAACGTGTGTGCCTAGTAAGCAGGAGATCCCGGGTTCGAATCCCGGCCGGGTCCAAATTTTCATTCGCCACAGTTTGGTGTGTCCTCGATGGCGGAGTTGTCAACGTGTGTGCCTAGTAAGCAGGAGATCCCGGGTTCGAATCCCGGCCGGGCCCAAATTTTCATTCGTCACAGTTTGGTGTGTCCTCGATGGCGGAGTGGTCAACGTGTCTGCCTAGTAAGCAGGAGATCCTGGGTTCGAATCCCGGCCGGGCCCAAATTTTCATTCGCCACAGTGTGGTGTGTCCTCGATGGCGGAGTGGTCAACGTGTGTGCCTAGTAAGCAGGAGATCCCGGGTTCGAATCCCGGCCGGGCCTAAATTTTCATTCGCCACAGTTTGGTGTGTCCTCGATGGCGGAGTGGTCAACGTGTCTGCCTAGTAAGCAGGAGATCCTGGGTTCGAATCCCGGCCGGGCCCAAATTTTCATTCGCCACAGTTTGGTGTGTCCTCGATGGCGGAGTGGTCAACGTGTGTGCCTAGTAAGCAGGAGATCCCGGGTTCGAATCCCGGCCGGGCCCAAATTTTCATTCGCCACAGTTTGGTGTGTCCTCGATGGCGGAGTGGTCAACGTGTCTGCCTAGTAAGCAGGAGATCCCGGGTTCGAATCCCGGTCGGGCACAAATTTTCATTCGCCACAGTTTTGTGTGTCCTCGGTGGCGGAGTGGTCAACGTGTCTGCCTAGTAAGCAGGAGATCCCGGGTTCGAATCCCGGCCGGGCCCAAATTTTCATTCGCCACAGTTTGGTGTGTCCTCGATGGCGGAGTGGTCAACGTGTCTGCCTAGTAAGCAGGAGATCCCGGGTTCGAATCCCGGCTGGGCACAAATTTTCATTCGCCACAGTTTTGTGTGACCTCGGTGGCGGAGTGGTCAACGTGTCTGCCTAGTAAGCAGGAGATGACGGGTTCGAATCCCGGCCGGGCACAAATTTTCATCCGCCACAGTTTTGTGTGTCCTCGGTGGCGGAGTAGTCAACGTGTCTGCCTAGTAAGCAGGAGATCCCGGGTTCGAATCCCGGCCGGGCACAAATTTTCATTCGCCACAGTTTGGTGTGTCCTCGGTGGCGGAGTGGTCAACGTGTCTGCCTAGTAAGCAGGAGATCCCGGGTTCGAATCCCGGCTGGGCACAAATTTTCATTCGCCACAGTTTTGTGTGTCCTCGGTGGCGGAGTGTTTAACGCGTCTGCCTAGTAAGCAGGAGATCCCGGGTTCGAATCCCGGCCGGGCACAAATTTTCATCCGCCACAGTTTTGTGTGTCCTCGGTGGCGGAGTGGTTAACGCGTCTGCCTAGTAAGCAGGAGATCCCGGGTTCGAATCCCGGCCGGGCACAAATTTTCATTCGCCACAGTTTGGTGTGTCCTCGGTGGCGGAGTTGTCAACGTGTCTGCCTAGTAAGCAGGAGATCCCGGGTTCGAATCCCGGCCGGGCACAAATTTTCATTCGCCACAGTTTGGTGTGTCCTCGATGGCGGAGTGGTCAACGTGTGTGCCTAGTAAGCAGGAGATCCCATGTTCGCATCCCGGCCGGGCACAAATTTTCATTCGCCACAGTTTTGTGTGTCCTCGGTGGCTGAGTGGTCAACGTGTGTGCCTAATAAGTAGGAGATCCCGGGTTCGAATCCCGGCCGGGCACAAATTTTCATTCGCCACAGTTTCGCGTGTCCTCGATGGCGGAGTGGTCAACGTGTCTGCCTAGTAAGCAGGAGATCCCGGGTTCGAATCCCGGCCGGGCCCAAATTTTCATTCGCCACAGTTTGGTGTGTCCTCGATGGCGGAGTGGTCAACGTGTCTGCCTAGTAAGCAGGAGATCCTGGGTTCGAATCCCGGTTGCGCACAAATTTTCATTCGCCACAGTTTGGTGTGTCCTCGGTGGCGGAGTAGTCAACGTGTCTGCCTAGTAAGCAGGAGATCCCGGGTTCGAATCCCGGCCGGGCACAAATTTTCATCCGCCACAGTTTTGTGTGTCCTCGGTGGCGGAGTGGTTAACGCGTCTGCCTAGTAAGCAGGAGATCCCGGGTTCGAATCCCGGCTGGGCACAAATTTTCATTCGCCACAGTTTTGTGTGTCCTCTGTGGCGTAGTGGTCAATGTGTCTGCCTAGTAAGCAGGAGATCCCGGGTTCGAATCCCGGCTGGGCACAAATTTTCATTCGCCACAGTTTTGTGTGTCCTCGGTGGCGGAGTGGTTAACGCGTCTGCCTAGTAAGCAGGAGATCCCGGGTTCGAATCCCGGCCGGGCACAAATTTTCATCCGCCACAGTTTTGTGTGTCCTCGGTGGCGGAGTGGTTAACGCGTCTGCCTAGTAAGCAGGAGATCCCGGGTTCGAATCCCGGCCGGGCACAAATTTTCATTCGCCACAGTTTTGTGTGTCCTCGGTGGCTGAGTGGTCAACGTGTGTGCCTAGTAAGTAGGAGATCCCGGGTTCGAATCCCGGCCGGGCACAAATTTTCATTCGCCACAGTTTGGTGTGTCCTCGATGGCGGAGTGGTCAACGTGTCTGCCTAGTAAGCAGGAGATCCCGGGTTCGAATCCCGGCCGGGCCCAAATTTTCATTCGCCATAGTTTGGTGTGTCCTCGATGGCGGAGTGGTCAACGTGTCTGCCTAGTAAGCAGGAGATCCTGGGTTCGAATCCCGGCCGGGCACAAATTTTCATTCGCCACAGTTTTGTGTGTCCTCGGTGGCTGAATGGTCAACGTGTGTGCCTAGTAAGTAGGAGATCCCGGGTTCGAATCCCGGCCGGGCCCAAATTTTCATTCGCCACAGTTTGGTGTGTCCTCGATGGCGGAGTGGTCAACGTGTCTGCCTAGTAAGCAGGAGATCCCGGGTTCGAATCCCGGCCGGGCCCAAATTTTCATTCGCCACAGTTTGGTGTGTCCTTGATGGCGGAGTGGTCAACGTGTCTGCCTAGTAAGCAGGAGATCCTGGGTTCGAATTCCGGTCGGGCACAAATTTTCATTCGCCACAGTTTGGTGTGTCCTCGGTGGCGGAGTAGTCAACGTGTCTGCCTAGTAAGCAGGAGATCCCGGGTTCGAATCCCGGCCGGGCACAAATTTTCATCCGCCACAGTTTTGTGTGTCCTCGGTGGCGGAGTGGTTAACGCGTCTGCCTAGTAAGCAGGAGATCCCGGGTTCGAATCCCGACTGGGCACAAATTTTCATTCCTCACAGTTTTGTGTGTCCTCGGTGGCGGAGTGGTCAACGTGTCTGCCTAGTAAGCAGGAGATCCCGGGTTCGAATCCCGGCCGGGCACAAATTTTCATTCGCCACAGTTTGGTGTGTCCTCGATGGCGGAGTGGTCAACGTGTCTGCCTAGTAAGCAGGAGATCCCGGGTTCGAATCCCGGCCGGGCACAAATTTTCATTCGCCACAGTTTTGTGTGTCCTCGGTGGCGGAGTAGTCATCGTGTCTGCCTAGTAAGCAGGAGATCCCGGGTTCGAATCCCGGCCGGGCACAAATTTTCATCCGCCACAGTTTTGTGTGTCCTCGGTGGCGGAGTGGTTAACGCGTCTGCCTAGTAAGCAGGAGATCCCGGGTTCGAATCCCGGCTGGGCACAAATTTTCATTCGCCACAGTTTTGTGTGTCTTCGGTGGCGGAGTGGTCAACGTGTCTGCCTAGTAAGCAGGAGATCACGGGTTCGAATCCCGGCCGGGCACAAATTTTCATTCGTCACAGTTTGGTGTGTCCTCGGTGGCGGAGTGGTCAACGTGTCTGCCTAGTAAGCAGGAGATCCCGGGTTCGAATCCCGGCTGGGCACAAATTTTCATTCGCCACAGTTTTGTGTGTCCTCGGTGGCGGAGTGGTTAACGCGTCTGCCTAGTAAGCAGGAGATCCCGGGTTCGAATCCCGGCTGGGCACAAAATTTCATTCCCCACAGTTTTGTGTGTCCTCGGTGGCGGAGTGGTCAACGTGTCTTCCTAGTAAGCAGGAGATCCCGGGTTCGAATCCCGGCCGGGCACAAATTTTCATTCGCCACAGTTTGGTGTGTCCTCGATGGCGGAGTGGTCAACGTGTGTGCCTAGTAAGCAGGAGATCCCGGGTTCGAATCCCGGCCGGGCACAAATTTTCATTCGCCACAGTTTTGTGTGTCCTCAGTGGCTGAGTGGTCAACGTGTGTGCCTCGTAAGTAGGAGATCCCGGGTTCGAATCCCGGCCGGGCACAAATTTTCATTCGCCACAGTTTGGTGTGTCCTCGATGGCGGAGTGGTCAACGTGTCTGCCTAGTAAGCAGGAGGTCCGGGTTCGAATCCCGGCCGGGCACAAATTTTCATTCGCCACAGTTTTGTGTGTCCTCGGTGGCGGAGTGGTCAACGTGTCAGCCTAGTAATCAGGAGATCCCGGGTTCGAATCCCGGCCGAGCACAAATTTTCATTCGTCACAGTTTTGTGTGTCCTCGGTGGCGGAGTGGTTAACGCGTCTGCCTAGTAAGCAGGAGATCCCGGGTTCGAATCCCGGCTGGTCACAAATTTTCATTCGCCACAGTTTTGTGTGTCTTCGGTGGCGGAGTGGTCAACGTGTCTGCCTAGTAAGCAGGAGATCCCGGGTTCGAATCCCGGCCGGGCACAAATTTTCATTCGCCACAGTTTGGTGTGTCCTCGGTGGCGGAGTGGTCAACGTGTCTGCCTAGTAAGCAGGAGATCCCGGGTTCGAATCCCGGCTGGGCACAAATTTTCATTCGCCACAGTTTTGTGTGTCCTCGGTGGCGGAGTAGTCAACGTGTCTGCCTAGTAAGCAGGAGATCCCGGGTTCGAATCCCGGCCGGGCACAAATTTTCATCCGCCACAGTTTTGTGTGTCCTCGGTGGCGGAGTGGTTAACGCGTCTGCCTAGTAAGCAGGAGATCCCGGGTTCGAATCCCGGCTGGGCACAAATTTTCATTCCCCACAGTTTTGTGTGTCCTCGGTGGCGGAGTGGTCAACGTGTCTGCCTAGTAAGCAGGAGATCCCGGGTTCGAATCCCGGCCGGGCCCAAATTTTCATTCGCCACAGTTTGGTGTGTCCTCGATGGCGGAGTGGTCAACGTGTGTGCCTAGTAAGTAGGAGATCCCGGGTTCGAATCCCGGCCGGGCACAAATTTTCATTCGTCACAGTTTTGTGTGTCCTCGGTGGCTGAGTGGTCAACGTGTGTGCCTAGTAAGCAGGAGATCCCGGGTTCGAATCCCGGCCGGGCACAAATTTTCATTCGCCACAGTTTGGTGTGTCCTCGATGGCGGAGTGGTCAACGTGTCTGCCTAGTAAGCAGGAGATCCCGGGTTCGAATCCCGGCCGGGCACAAATTTTCATTCGCCACAGTTTTGTGTGTCCTCGGTGGCGGAGTGGTCAACGTGTCAGCCTAGTAAGCAGGAGATCCCGGGTTCGAATCCCGGCCGGGCAGAAATTTTCATTCGTCACAGTTTGGTGTATCCTCGGTGGCGGAGTGGTCATCGCGTCTGCCTAGTAAGCAGGAGATGCCGGGTTCGAATCCCGGCCGGGCACAAATTTTCATTCGCCACAGTTTGGTGCGTCCTCGATGGCGGAGTGGTCAACGTGTCTGCCTAGTAAGCAGAAGATCCCGGGTTCGAATCCCGGCTGGGCACAAACTTTCATTCGCCACAGTTTTGTGTGTCCTCGGTGGCGGAGTGGTCAACGTGTGTGCCTAGTAAGTAGGAGATCCCGGGTTCGAATCCCGGCCGGGCCCAAATTTTCATTCGCCACAGTTTGGTGTGTCCTCGATGGCAGAGTGGTCAACGTGTCTGCCTAGTAAGCAGGAGATCCTGGGTTCGAATCCCGGCCGGGCACAAATTTTCATTCGCCACAGTTTGGTGTGTCCTCGATGGCGGAGTGGTCAACGTGTGTGCCTAGTAAGCAGGAGATCCCGGGTTCGAATCCCGGCCGGGCCCAAATTTTCATTCGCCACAGTTTGGTGTGTCCTCGATGGCGGAGTGGTCAACGTGTCTGCCTAGTAAGCAGGAGATCCCGGGTTCGAATCCCGGCCGGGCCCAAATTTTCATTCGCCACAGTTTGGTGTGTCCTCGATGGCGGAGTGGTCAACGTGTCTGCCTAGTAAGCAGGAGATCCCGGGTTCGAATCCCGGCTGGGCACAAACTTTCATTCGCCACAGTTTTGTGTGTCCTCGGTGGCGGAGTGGACAACGTGTGTGCCTAGTAAGTAGGAGATCCCGTGTTCGAATCACGGCCGGGCCCAAATTTTCATTCGCTACAGTTTGGTGCGTCCTCGATGGCGGAGTGGTCAACGTGTCTGCCTAGTAAGCAGGAGATCCCGGGTTCGAATCCCGGCTGGGCACAAACTTTCATTCGCCACAGTTTTGTGTGTCCTCGGTGACGGAGTGGTCAACGTGTGTGCCTAGTAAGTAGGAGAACCCGGGTTCGAATCCCGGCCGGGCCCAAATTTTCATTCGACACAGTTTGGTGTGTCCTCGATGGCGGAGTGGTCAACGTGTCTGCCTAGTAAGCAGGAGATCCTGGGTTCGAATCCCGGCCGGGCACAAATTTTCATTCGCCACAGTTTGGTGTGTCCTCGATGGCGGAGTGGTCAACGTGTGTGCCTGGTAAGCAGGAGATCCCGGGTTCGAATCCCGGCCGGGCCCAAATTTTCATTCGCCACAGTTTGGTGTGTCCTCGATGGCGGAGTGGTCAATGTGTCTGCCTAGTAAGCAGGAGATCCTGGGTTCGAATCCCGGTCGGGCACAAATTTTCATTCGCCACAGTTTGGTGTGTCCTCGGTGGCGGAGTAGTCAACGTGTCTGCCTAGTAAGCAGGAGATCCCGGGTTCGAATCCCGGCCGGGCACAAATTTTCATCCGCCACAGTTTTGTGTGTCCTCGGTGGCGGAGTGGTTAACGCGTCAGCCTAGTAAGCAGGAGATCCCGGGTTCGAATCCCGGCTGGGCACAAATTTTCATTCGCCACAGTTTTGTGTGTCCTCGGTGGCGGAGTGGTCAACGTGTCTGCCTAGTAAGCAGGAGATCCCGGGTTCGAATCCCGGCCGGGCACAAATTTTCATTCGCCACAGTTTGGTGTGTCCTCGATGGCGGAGTGGTCAACGTGTGTGCCTAGTAAGCAGGAGATCCCGGGTTCGAATCCCGGCCGGGCATAATTTTCATTCGCCACAGTTTTGTGTGTCCTCGGTGGCTGAGTGGTCAACGTGTGTGCCTAGTAAGTAGGAGATCCCGGGTTCGAATCCCGGCCGGGCACAAATTTTCATTCGCCACAGTTTGGTGTGTCCTCGATGGCGGAGTGGTCAACGTGTCTGCCTAGTAAGCAGGAGATCCCGGGTTCGAATCCCGGCCGGGCACAAATTTTCATTCGCCACAGTTTTGTGTGTCCTCGGTGGCGGAGTGGTCAACGTGTCAGCCTAGTAAGCAGGAGATCCCGGGTTCGATCCCGGCCGGGCACAAATTTTCATTCGCCACAGTTTGGTGTGTCCTCGATGGCGGAGTGGTCAACGTGTGTGCCTAGTAAGCAGGAGATCCCGGGTTCGAATCCCGGCCGGGCACAAATTTTCATTCGCCACAGTTTTGTGTGTCCTCGGTGGCGGAGTGGTCAACGTGTCTGCCTAGTAAGCAGGAGATCCCGGGTTCGAATCCCGGCCGGGCACAAATTTTCATTCGCCACAGTTTGGTGTGTCCTCGATGGCGGAATGGTCAACGTGTGTGCCTAGTAAGCAGGAGATCCCGGGTTCGAATCCCGGCCGGGCACAAATTTTCATTCGCCACAGTTTGGTGTGTCCTCGATGGCGGAGTGGTCAACGTGTGTGCCTAGTTAGCAGGAGATCCCGGGTTCGAATCCCGGCTGGGCACAAATTTTCATTCGCCACAGTTTGGTGTGTCCTCGGTGGCGGAGTGATCAAAATGTGTGCCTAGTAAGCAGGAGATCCCGGGTTCGAATCCCGGCCGGGCACAAATTTTCATTCGCCACAGTTTTGTGTGTCCTCGGTGGCGGAGTGGTCAACGTGTCAGCCTAGTAAGCAGGAGATCCCGGGTTCGAATCCCGGCCGGGCAGAAATTTTCATTCGTCACAGTTTGGTGTATCCTCGGTGGCGGAGTGGTCATCGCGTCTGCCTAGTAAGCAGGAGATGCCGGGTTCGAATCCCGGCCGGGCACAAATTTTCATTCGCCACAGTTTGGTGCGTCCTCGATGGCGGAGTGGTCAACGTGTCTGCCTAGTAAGCAGAAGATCCCGGGTTCGAATCCCGGCTGGGCACAAACTTTCATTCGCCACAGTTTTGTGTGTCCTCGGTGGCGGAGTGGTCAACGTGTGTGCCTAGTAAGTAGGAGATCCCGGGTTCGAATCCCGGCCGGGCCCAAATTTTCATTCGCCACAGTTTGGTGTGTCCTCGATGGCAGAGTGGTCAACGTGTCTGCCTAGTAAGCAGGAGATCCTGGGTTCGAATCCCGGCCGGGCACAAATTTTCATTCGCCACAGTTTGGTGTGTCCTCGATGGCGGAGTGGTCAACGTGTGTGCCTAGTAAGCAGGAGATCCCGGGTTCGAATCCCGGCCGGGCCCAAATTTTCATTCGCCACAGTTTGGTGTGTCCTCGATGGCGGAGTGGTCAACGTGTCTGCCTAGTAAGCAGGAGATCCCGGGTTCGAATCCCGGCCGGGCCCAAATTTTCATTCGCCACAGTTTGGTGTGTCCTCGATGGCGGAGTGGTCAACGTGTCTGCCTAGTAAGCAGGAGATCCCGGGTTCGAATCCCGGCTGGGCACAAACTTTCATTCGCCACAGTTTTGTGTGTCCTCGGTGGCGGAGTGGACAACGTGTGTGCCTAGTAAGTAGGAGATCCCGTGTTCGAATCACGGCCGGGCCCAAATTTTCATTCGCCACAGTTTGGTGCGTCCTCGATGGCGGAGTGGTCAACGTGTCTGCCTAGTAAGCAGGAGATCCCGGGTTCGAATCCCGGCTGGGCACAAACTTTCATTCGCCACAGTTTTGTGTGTCCTCGGTGGCGGAGTGGTCAACGTGTGTGCCTAGTAAGTAGGAGATCCCGGGTTCGAATCCCGGCCGGGCCCAAATTTTCATTCGACACAGTTTGGTGTGTCCTCGATGGCGGAGTGGTCAACGTGTCTGCCTAGTAAGCAGGAGATCCTGGGTTCGAATCCCGGCCGGGCACAAATTTTCATTCGCCACAGTTTGGTGTGTCCTCGATGGCGGAGTGGTCAACGTGTGTGCCTGGTAAGCAGGAGATCCCGGGTTCGAATCCCGGCCGGGCCCAAATTTTCATTCGCCACAGTTTGGTGTGTCCTCGATGGCGGAGTGGTCAATGTGTCTGCCTAGTAAGCAGGAGATCCTGGGTTCGAATCCCGGTCGGGCACAAATTTTCATTCGCCACAGTTTGGTGTGTCCTCGGTGGCGGAGTAGTCAACGTGTCTGCCTAGTAAGCAGGAGATCCCGGGTTCGAATCCCGGCCGGGCACAAATTTTCATCCGCCACAGTTTTGTGTGTCCTCGGTGGCGGAGTGGTTAACGCGTCAGCCTAGTAAGCAGGAGATCCCGGGTTCGAATCCCGGCTGGGCACAAATTTTCATTCGCCACAGTTTTGTGTGTCCTCGGTGGCGGAGTGGTCAACGTGTCTGCCTAGTAAGCAGGAGATCCCGGGTTCGAATCCCGGCCGGGCACAAATTTTCATTCGCCACAGTTTGGTGTGTCCTCGATGGCGGAGTGGTCAACGTGTGTGCCTAGTAAGCAGGAGATCCCGGGTTCGAATCCCGGCCGGGCATAATTTTCATTCGCCACAGTTTTGTGTGTCCTCGGTGGCTGAGTGGTCAACGTGTGTGCCTAGTAAGTAGGAGATCCCGGGTTCGAATCCCGGCCGGGCACAAATTTTCATTCGCCACAGTTTGGTGTGTCCTCGATGGCGGAGTGGTCAACGTGTCTGCCTAGTAAGCAGGAGATCCCGGGTTCGAATCCCGGCCGGGCACAAATTTTCATTCGCCACAGTTTTGTGTGTCCTCGGTGGCGGAGTGGTCAACGTGTCAGCCTAGTAAGCAGGAGATCCCGGGTTCGATCCCGGCCGGGCACAAATTTTCATTCGCCACAGTTTGGTGTGTCCTCGATGGCGGAGTGGTCAACGTGTGTGCCTAGTAAGCAGGAGATCCCGGGTTCGAATCCCGGCCGGGCACAAATTTTCATTCGCCACAGTTTTGTGTGTCCTCGGTGGCGGAGTGGTCAACGTGTCTGCCTAGTAAGCAGGAGATCCCGGGTTCGAATCCCGGCCGGGCACAAATTTTCATTCGCCACAGTTTGGTGTGTCCTTGATGGCGGAGTGGTCAACGTGTGTGCCTAGTAAGCAGGAGATCCCGGGTTCGAATCCCGGCCGGGCACAAATTTTCATTCGCCACAGTTTGGTGTGTCCTCGATGGCGGAGTGGTCAACGTGTGTGCCTAGTTAGCAGGAGATCCCGGGTTCGAATCCCGGCCGGGCACAAATTTTCATTCGCCACAGTTTGGTGTGTCCTCGGTGGCGGAGTGATCAAAATGTGTGCCTAGTAAGTAGGAGATCCCGGGTTCGAATCCCGGCCGGGCCCAAATTTTCATTCGCCACAGTTTGGTGTGTCCTCGATGGCGGAGTGGTCAACGTGTGTGCCTAGTAAGCAGGAGATCCCGGGTTCGAATCCCGGCCGGGCACAAATTTTCATTCGCCACAGTTTTGTGTGTCCTCGGTGGCGGAGTGGCAACGTGTCTGCCTAGTAAGCAGGAGATCCCGGGTTCGAATCCCGGCCGGGCACAAATTTTCATTCGCCACAGTTTTGTGTGTCCTCGGTGGCGGAGTGGTCAACGTGTCTGCCTAGTAAGCAGGAGATCCCGGGTTCGAATCCCGGCTGGGCACAAACTTTCATTCGCCACAGTTTTGTGTGTCCTCGGTGGCGGAGTGGTCAACGTGTGTGCCTAGTAAGTAGGAGATCCCGGGTTCGAATCCCGGCCGGGCCCAAATTTTCATTCGACACAGTTTGGTGCGTCCTCGATGGCGGAGTGGTCAACGTGTCTGCCTAGTAAGCAGGAGATCCCGGGTTCGAATCCCGGCTGGGCACAAACTTTCATTCGCCACAGTTTTGTGTGTCCTCGGTGGCGGAGTGGTCAACGTGTGTGCCTAGTAAGTAGGAGATCCCGGGTTCGAATCCCGGCCGGGCCCAAATTTTCATTCGCCACAGTTTGGTGTGTCCTCGATGGCGGAGTGGTCAACGTGTCTGCCTAGTAAGCAGGAGATCCTGGGTTCGAATCCCGGCCGGGCACAAATTTTCATTCGCCACAGTTTGGTGTGTCCTCGATGGCGGAGTGGTCAACGTGTGTGCCTAGTAAGCAGGAGATCCAGGGTTCGAATCCCGGCCGGGCCCAAATTTTCATTCGCCACAGTTTTGTGTGTCCTCGGTGGCGGAGTGGTCAACGTGTCTGCCTAGTAAGCAGGAGATCCCGGGTTCGAATCCCGGCTGGGCACTAATTTTCATTCGCCACAGTTTGGTGTGTCCTCGATGGCGGAGTGGTCAATGTGTCTGCCTAGTAAGCAGGAGATCCCGGGTTCGAATCCCGGCCGGGCACAAATTTTCATCCGCCACAGTTTTGTGTGTCCTCGGTGGCGGAGTGGTTAACGCGTCTGCCTAGTAAGCAGGAGATCCCGGGTTCGAATCCCGGCTGGGCACAAATTTTCATCCGCCACAGTTTTGTGTGTCCTCGGTGGCGGAGTAGTCAACGTGTCTGCCTAGTAAGCAGGAGATCCCGGGTTCGAATCCCGGCCGGGCACAAATTTTCATTCGCCACAGTTTGGTGTGTCCTCGATGGCGGAGTGGTCAACGTGTCTGCCTAGTAAGCAGGAGATCCTGGGTTCGAATCCCGGCCGGGCCCAAATTTTCATTCGCCACAGTTTGGTGTGTCCTCGATGGCGGAGTGGTCAACGTGTGTGCCTAGTAAGCAGGAGATCCCGGGTTCGAATCCCGGCCGGGCACAAATTTTCATTCGCCACAGTTTGGTGTGTCCTCGATGGCGGAGTGGTCAACGTGTCTGCCTAGTAAGCAGGAGATCCCGGGTTCGAATCCCGGTCGGGCACAAATTTTCATTCGCCACAGTTTGGTGTGTCCTCGGTGGCGGAGTGGTCAACGTGTCTGCCTAGTAAGCAGGAGATCCCGGGTTCGAATCCCGGCCGGGCCCAAATTTTCATTCGCCACAGTTTGGTGTGTCCTCGATGGCGGAGTGGTCAACGTGTCTGCCTAGTAAGAAGGAGATCCCGGGTTCGAATCCCGGCTGGGCACAAATTTTCATTCGCCAAAGTTTTGTGTGTCCTCGGTGGCGGAGTGGTCAACGTGTCTGCCTAGTAAGCAGGAGATCCCGGGTTCGAATCCCGGCCGGGCACAAATTTTCATCCGCCACAGTTTTGTGTGTCCTCGGGGGCGGAGTGGTTAACACGTCTGCCTAGTAAGCAGGAGATCCCGGGTTCGAATCCCGGCCGGGCACAAATTTTCATTCGCCACAGTTTGGTGTGTCCTCGATGGCGGAGTGGTCAACGTGTGTGCCTAGTAAGCAGGAGATCCCGGGTTCGAATCCCGGCCGGGCACAAATTTTCATTCGCCACAGTTTGGTGTGTCCTCGATGGCGGAGTGGTCAACGTGTCTGCCTAGTAAGCAGGAGATCCTGGGTTCGAATCCCGGTCGGGCACAAATTTTCATTCGCCACAGTTTGGTGTGTCCTCGGTGGCGGAGTGGTCAACGTGTCTGCCTAGTAAGCAGGAGATCCTGGGTTCGAATCCCGGCCGGGCACAAATTTTCATTCGCCACAGTTTTGTGTGTCCTCGGTGGCGGAGTGGTTAACGCGTCTGCCTAGTAAGCAGGAGATCCCGGGTTCGAATCCGGGCCGGGCACAAATTTTCATTCGCCACAGTTTGGTGTGTCCTCGATGGCGGAGTGGTCAACGTGTGTGCCTAGTAAGCAGGAGATCCCGGGTTCGAATCCCGGCCGGGTCCAAATTTTCATTCGCCACAGTTTGGTGTGTCCTCGATGGCGGAGTTGTCAACGTGTGTGCCTAGTAAGCAGGAGATCCCGGGTTCGAATCCCGGCCGGGCCCAAATTTTCATTCGTCACAGTTTGGTGTGTCCTCGATGGCGGAGTGGTCAACGTGTCTGCCTAGTAAGCAGGAGATCCTGGGTTCGAATCCCGGCCGGGCCCAAATTTTCATTCGCCACAGTGTGGTGTGTCCTCGATGGCGGAGTGGTCAACGTGTGTGCCTAGTAAGCAGGAGATCCCGGGTTCGAATCCCGGCCGGGCCTAAATTTTCATTCGCCACAGTTTGGTGTGTCCTCGATGGCGGAGTGGTCAACGTGTCTGCCTAGTAAGCAGGAGATCCTGGGTTCGAATCCCGGCCGGGCCCAAATTTTCATTCGCCACAGTTTGGTGTGTCCTCGATGGCGGAGTGGTCAACGTGTGTGCCTAGTAAGCAGGAGATCCCGGGTTCGAATCCCGGCCGGGCCCAAATTTTCATTCGCCACAGTTTGGTGTGTCCTCGATGGCGGAGTGGTCAACGTGTCTGCCTAGTAAGCAGGAGATCCCGGGTTCGAATCCCGGTCGGGCACAAATTTTCATTCGCCACAGTTTTGTGTGTCCTCGGTGGCGGAGTGGTCAACGTGTCTGCCTAGTAAGCAGGAGATCCCGGGTTCGAATCCCGGCCGGGCCCAAATTTTCATTCGCCACAGTTTGGTGTGTCCTCGATGGCGGAGTGGTCAACGTGTCTGCCTAGTAAGCAGGAGATCCCGGGTTCGAATCCCGGCTGGGCACAAATTTTCATTCGCCACAGTTTTGTGTGACCTCGGTGGCGGAGTGGTCAACGTGTCTGCCTAGTAAGCAGGAGATGACGGGTTCGAATCCCGGCCGGGCACAAATTTTCATCCGCCACAGTTTTGTGTGTCCTCGGTGGCGGAGTAGTCAACGTGTCTGCCTAGTAAGCAGGAGATCCCGGGTTCGAATCCCGGCCGGGCACAAATTTTCATTCGCCACAGTTTGGTGTGTCCTCGGTGGCGGAGTGGTCAACGTGTCTGCCTAGTAAGCAGGAGATCCCGGGTTCGAATCCCGGCTGGGCACAAATTTTCATTCGCCACAGTTTTGTGTGTCCTCGGTGGCGGAGTGTTTAACGCGTCTGCCTAGTAAGCAGGAGATCCCGGGTTCGAATCCCGGCCGGGCACAAATTTTCATCCGCCACAGTTTTGTGTGTCCTCGGTGGCGGAGTGGTTAACGCGTCTGCCTAGTAAGCAGGAGATCCCGGGTTCGAATCCCGGCCGGGCACAAATTTTCATTCGCCACAGTTTGGTGTGTCCTCGGTGGCGGAGTTGTCAACGTGTCTGCCTAGTAAGCAGGAGATCCCGGGTTCGAATCCCGGCCGGGCACAAATTTTCATTCGCCACAGTTTGGTGTGTCCTCGATGGCGGAGTGGTCAACGTGTGTGCCTAGTAAGCAGGAGATCCCATGTTCGCATCCCGGCCGGGCACAAATTTTCATTCGCCACAGTTTTGTGTGTCCTCGGTGGCTGAGTGGTCAACGTGTGTGCCTAATAAGTAGGAGATCCCGGGTTCGAATCCCGGCCGGGCACAAATTTTCATTCGCCACAGTTTCGCGTGTCCTCGATGGCGGAGTGGTCAACGTGTCTGCCTAGTAAGCAGGAGATCCCGGGTTCGAATCCCGGCCGGGCCCAAATTTTCATTCGCCACAGTTTGGTGTGTCCTCGATGGCGGAGTGGTCAACGTGTCTGCCTAGTAAGCAGGAGATCCTGGGTTCGAATCCCGGTTGCGCACAAATTTTCATTCGCCACAGTTTGGTGTGTCCTCGGTGGCGGAGTAGTCAACGTGTCTGCCTAGTAAGCAGGAGATCCCGGGTTCGAATCCCGGCCGGGCACAAATTTTCATCCGCCACAGTTTTGTGTGTCCTCGGTGGCGGAGTGGTTAACGCGTCTGCCTAGTAAGCAGAAGATCCCGGGTTCGAATCCCGGCTGGGCACAAATTTTCATTCGCCACAGTTTTGTGTGTCCTCTGTGGCGTAGTGGTCAATGTGTCTGCCTAGTAAGCAGGAGATCCCGGGTTCGAATCCCGGCTGGGCACAAATTTTCATTCGCCACAGTTTTGTGTGTCCTCGGTGGCGGAGTGGTTAACGCGTCTGCCTAGTAAGCAGGAGATCCCGGGTTCGAATCCCGGCCGGGCACAAATTTTCATCCGCCACAGTTTTGTGTGTCCTCGGTGGCGGAGTGGTTAACGCGTCTGCCTAGTAAGCAGGAGATCCCGGGTTCGAATCCCGGCCGGGCACAAATTTTCATTCGCCACAGTTTTGTGTGTCCTCGGTGGCTGAGTGGTCAACGTGTGTGCCTAGTAAGTAGGAGATCCCGGGTTCGAATCCCGGCCGGGCACAAATTTTCATTCGCCACAGTTTGGTGTGTCCTCGATGGCGGAGTGGTCAACGTGTCTGCCTAGTAAGCAGGAGATCCCGGGTTCGAATCCCGGCCGGGCCCAAATTTTCATTCGCCATAGTTTGGTGTGTCCTCGATGGCGGAGTGGTCAACGTGTCTGCCTAGTAAGCAGGAGATCCTGGGTTCGAATCCCGGCCGGGCACAAATTTTCATTCGCCACAGTTTTGTGTGTCCTCGGTGGCTGAATGGTCAACGTGTGTGCCTAGTAAGTAGGAGATCCCGGGTTCGAATCCCGGCCGGGCCCAAATTTTCATTCGCCACAGTTTGGTGTGTCCTCGATGGCGGAGTGGTCAACGTGTCTGCCTAGTAAGCAGGAGATCCCGGGTTCGAATCCCGGCCGGGCCCAAATTTTCATTCGCCACAGTTTGGTGTGTCCTTGATGGCGGAGTGGTCAACGTGTCTGCCTAGTAAGCAGGAGATCCTGGGTTCGAATTCCGGTCGGGCACAAATTTTCATTCGCCACAGTTTGGTGTGTCCTCGGTGGCGGAGTAGTCAACGTGTCTGCCTAGTAAGCAGGAGATCCCGGGTTCGAATCCCGGCCGGGCACAAATTTTCATCCGCCACAGTTTTGTGTGTCCTCGGTGGCGGAGTGGTTAACGCGTCTGCCTAGTAAGCAGGAGATCCCGGGTTCGAATCCCGACTGGGCACAAATTTTCATTCCTCACAGTTTTGTGTGTCCTCGGTGGCGGAGTGGTCAACGTGTCTGCCTAGTAAGCAGGAGATCCCGGGTTCGAATCCCGGCCGGGCACAAATTTTCATTCGCCACAGTTTGGTGTGTCCTCGATGGCGGAGTGGTCAACGTGTCTGCCTAGTAAGCAGGAGATCCCGGGTTCGAATCCCGGCCGGGCACAAATTTTCATTCGCCACAGTTTTGTGTGTCCTCGGTGGCGGAGTAGTCATCGTGTCTGCCTAGTAAGCAGGAGATCCCGGGTTCGAATCCCGGCCGGGCACAAATTTTCATCCGCCACAGTTTTGTGTGTCCTCGGTGGCGGAGTGGTTAACGCGTCTGCCTAGTAAGCAGGAGATCCCGGGTTCGAATCCCGGCTGGGCACAAATTTTCATTCGCCACAGTTTTGTGTGTCTTCGGTGGCGGAGTGGTCAACGTGTCTGCCTAGTAAGCAGGAGATCACGGGTTCGAATCCCGGCCGGGCACAAATTTTCATTCGTCACAGTTTGGTGTGTCCTCGGTGGCGGAGTGGTCAACGTGTCTGCCTAGTAAGCAGGAGATCCCGGGTTCGAATCCCGGCTGGGCACAAATTTTCATTCGCCACAGTTTTGTGTGTCCTCGGTGGCGGAGTGGTTAACGCGTCTGCCTAGTAAGCAGGAGATCCCGGGTTCGAATCCCGGCTGGGCACAAAATTTCATTCCCCACAGTTTTGTGTGTCCTCGGTGGCGGAGTGGTCAACGTGTCTTCCTAGTAAGCAGGAGATCCCGGGTTCGAATCCCGGCCGGGCACAAATTTTCATTCGCCACAGTTTGGTGTGTCCTCGATGGCGGAGTGGTCAACGTGTGTGCCTAGTAAGCAGGAGATCCCGGGTTCGAATCCCGGCCGGGCACAAATTTTCATTCGCCACAGTTTTGTGTGTCCTCAGTGGCTGAGTGGTCAACGTGTGTGCCTCGTAAGTAGGAGATCCCGGGTTCGAATCCCGGCCGGGCACAAATTTTCATTCGCCACAGTTTGGTGTGTCCTCGATGGCGGAGTGGTCAACGTGTCTGCCTAGTAAGCAGGAGGTCCGGGTTCGAATCCCGGCCGGGCACAAATTTTCATTCGCCACAGTTTTGTGTGTCCTCGGTGGCGGAGTGGTCAACGTGTCAGCCTAGTAATCAGGAGATCCCGGGTTCGAATCCCGGCCGAGCACAAATTTTCATTCGTCACAGTTTTGTGTGTCCTCGGTGGCGGAGTGGTTAACGCGTCTGCCTAGTAAGCAGGAGATCCCGGGTTCGAATCCCGGCTGGTCACAAATTTTCATTCGCCACAGTTTTGTGTGTCTTCGGTGGCGGAGTGGTCAACGTGTCTGCCTAGTAAGCAGGAGATCCCGGGTTCGAATCCCGGCCGGGCACAAATTTTCATTCGCCACAGTTTGGTGTGTCCTCGGTGGCGGAGTGGTCAACGTGTCTGCCTAGTAAGCAGGAGATCCCGGGTTCGAATCCCGGCTGGGCACAAATTTTCATTCGCCACAGTTTTGTGTGTCCTCGGTGGCGGAGTAGTCAACGTGTCTGCCTAGTAAGCAGGAGATCCCGGGTTCGAATCCCGGCCGGGCACAAATTTTCATCCGCCACAGTTTTGTGTGTCCTCGGTGGCGGAGTGGTTAACGCGTCTGCCTAGTAAGCAGGAGATCCCGGGTTCGAATCCCGGCTGGGCACAAATTTTCATTCCCCACAGTTTTGTGTGTCCTCGGTGGCGGAGTGGTCAACGTGTCTGCCTAGTAAGCAGGAGATCCCGGGTTCGAATCCCGGCCGGGCCCAAATTTTCATTCGCCACAGTTTGGTGTGTCCTCGATGGCGGAGTGGTCAACGTGTGTGCCTAGTAAGTAGGAGATCCCGGGTTCGAATCCCGGCCGGGCACAAATTTTCATTCGCCACAGTTTTGTGTGTCCTCGGTGGCTGAGTGGTCAACGTGTGTGCCTAGTAAGCAGGAGATCCCGGGTTCGAATCCCGGCCGGGCACAAATTTTCATTCGCCACAGTTTGGTGTGTCCTCGATGGCGGAGTGGTCAACGTGTCTGCCTAGTAAGCAGGAGATCCCGGGTTCGAATCCCGGCCGGGCACAAATTTTCATTCGCCACAGTTTTGTGTGTCCTCGGTGGCGGAGTGGTCAACGTGTCAGCCTAGTAAGCAGGAGATCCCGGGTTCGAATCCCGGCCGGGCAGAAATTTTCATTCGTCACAGTTTGGTGTATCCTCGGTGGCGGAGTGGTCATCGCGTCTGCCTAGTAAGCAGGAGATGCCGGGTTCGAATCCCGGCCGGGCACAAATTTTCATTCGCCACAGTTTGGTGCGTCCTCGATGGCGGAGTGGTCAACGTGTCTGCCTAGTAAGCAGAAGATCCCGGGTTCGAATCCCGGCTGGGCACAAACTTTCATTCGCCACAGTTTTGTGTGTCCTCGGTGGCGGAGTGGTCAACGTGTGTGCCTAGTAAGTAGGAGATCCCGGGTTCGAATCCCGGCCGGGCCCAAATTTTCATTCGCCACAGTTTGGTGTGTCCTCGATGGCAGAGTGGTCAACGTGTCTGCCTAGTAAGCAGGAGATCCTGGGTTCGAATCCCGGCCGGGCACAAATTTTCATTCGCCACAGTTTGGTGTGTCCTCGATGGCGGAGTGGTCAACGTGTGTGCCTAGTAAGCAGGAGATCCCGGGTTCGAATCCCGGCCGGGCCCAAATTTTCATTCGCCACAGTTTGGTGTGTCCTCGATGGCGGAGTGGTCAACGTGTCTGCCTAGTAAGCAGGAGATCCCGGGTTCGAATCCCGGCCGGGCCCAAATTTTCATTCGCCACAGTTTGGTGTGTCCTCGATGGCGGAGTGGTCAACGTGTCTGCCTAGTAAGCAGGAGATCCCGGGTTCGAATCCCGGCTGGGCACAAACTTTCATTCGCCACAGTTTTGTGTGTCCTCGGTGGCGGAGTGGACAACGTGTGTGCCTAGTAAGTAGGAGATCCCGTGTTCGAATCACGGCCGGGCCCAAATTTTCATTCGCCACAGTTTGGTGCGTCCTCGATGGCGGAGTGGTCAACGTGTCTGCCTAGTAAGCAGGAGATCCCGGGTTCGAATCCCGGCTGGGCACAAACTTTCATTCGCCACAGTTTTGTGTGTCCTCGGTGGCGGAGTGGTCAACGTGTGTGCCTAGTAAGTAGGAGATCCCGGGTTCGAATCCCGGCCGGGCCCAAATTTTCATTCGACACAGTTTGGTGTGTCCTCGATGGCGGAGTGGTCAACGTGTCTGCCTAGTAAGCAGGAGATCCTGGGTTCGAATCCCGGCCGGGCACAAATTTTCATTCGCCACAGTTTGGTGTGTCCTCGATGGCGGAGTGGTCAACGTGTGTGCCTGGTAAGCAGGAGATCCCGGGTTCGAATCCCGGCCGGGCCCAAATTTTCATTCGCCACAGTTTGGTGTGTCCTCGATGGCGGAGTGGTCAATGTGTCTGCCTAGTAAGCAGGAGATCCTGGGTTCGAATCCCGGTCGGGCACAAATTTTCATTCGCCACAGTTTGGTGTGTCCTCGGTGGCGGAGTAGTCAACGTGTCTGCCTAGTAAGCAGGAGATCCCGGGTTCGAATCCCGGCCGGGCACAAATTTTCATCCGCCACAGTTTTGTGTGTCCTCGGTGGCGGAGTGGTTAACGCGTCAGCCTAGTAAGCAGGAGATCCCGGGTTCGAATCCCGGCTGGGCACAAATTTTCATTCGCCACAGTTTTGTGTGTCCTCGGTGGCGGAGTGGTCAACGTGTCTGCCTAGTAAGCAGGAGATCCCGGGTTCGAATCCCGGCCGGGCACAAATTTTCATTCGCCACAGTTTGGTGTGTCCTCGATGGCGGAGTGGTCAACGTGTGTGCCTAGTAAGCAGGAGATCCCGGGTTCGAATCCCGGCCGGGCATAATTTTCATTCGCCACAGTTTTGTGTGTCCTCGGTGGCTGAGTGGTCAACGTGTGTGCCTAGTAAGTAGGAGATCCCGGGTTCGAATCCCGGCCGGGCACAAATTTTCATTCGCCACAGTTTGGTGTGTCCTCGATGGCGGAGTGGTCAACGTGTCTGCCTAGTAAGCAGGAGATCCCGGGTTCGAATCCCGGCCGGGCACAAATTTTCATTCGCCACAGTTTTGTGTGTCCTCGGTGGCGGAGTGGTCAACGTGTCAGCCTAGTAAGCAGGAGATCCCGGGTTCGATCCCGGCCGGGCACAAATTTTCATTCGCCACAGTTTGGTGTGTCCTCGATGGCGGAGTGGTCAACGTGTGTGCCTAGTAAGCAGGAGATCCCGGGTTCGAATCCCGGCCGGGCACAAATTTTCATTCGCCACAGTTTTGTGTGTCCTCGGTGGCGGAGTGGTCAACGTGTCTGCCTAGTAAGCAGGAGATCCCGGGTTCGAATCCCGGCCGGGCACAAATTTTCATTCGCCACAGTTTGGTGTGTCCTCGATGGCGGAATGGTCAACGTGTGTGCCTAGTAAGCAGGAGATCCCGGGTTCGAATCCCGGCCGGGCACAAATTTTCATTCGCCACAGTTTGGTGTGTCCTCGATGGCGGAGTGGTCAACGTGTGTGCCTAGTTAGCAGGAGATCCCGGGTTCGAATCCCGGCTGGGCACAAATTTTCATTCGCCACAGTTTGGTGTGTCCTCGGTGGCGGAGTGATCAAAATGTGTGCCTAGTAAGCAGGAGATCCCGGGTTCGAATCCCGGCCGGGCACAAATTTTCATTCGCCACAGTTTTGTGTGTCCTCGGTGGCAGAGTGGTCAACGTGTCAGCCTAGTAAGCAGGAGATCCCGGGTTCGAATCCCGGCCGGGCAGAAATTTTCATTCGTCACAGTTTGGTGTATCCTCGGTGGCGGAGTGGTCATCGCGTCTGCCTAGTAAGCAGGAGATGCCGGGTTCGAATCCCGGCCGGGCACAAATTTTCATTCGCCACAGTTTGGTGCGTCCTCGATGGCGGAGTGGTCAACGTGTCTGCCTAGTAAGCAGAAGATCCCGGGTTCGAATCCCGGCTGGGCACAAACTTTCATTCGCCACAGTTTTGTGTGTCCTCGGTGGCGGAGTGGTCAACGTGTGTGCCTAGTAAGTAGGAGATCCCGGGTTCGAATCCCGGCCGGGCCCAAATTTTCATTCGCCACAGTTTGGTGTGTCCTCGATGGCAGAGTGGTCAACGTGTCTGCCTAGTAAGCAGGAGATCCTGGGTTCGAATCCCGGCCGGGCACAAATTTTCATTCGCCACAGTTTGGTGTGTCCTCGATGGCGGAGTGGTCAACGTGTGTGCCTAGTAAGCAGGAGATCCCGGGTTCGAATCCCGGCCGGGCCCAAATTTTCATTCGCCACAGTTTGGTGTGTCCTCGATGGCGGAGTGGTCAACGTGTCTGCCTAGTAAGCAGGAGATCCCGGGTTCGAATCCCGGCCGGGCCCAAATTTTCATTCGCCACAGTTTGGTGTGTCCTCGATGGCGGAGTGGTCAACGTGTCTGCCTAGTAAGCAGGAGATCCCGGGTTCGAATCCCGGCTGGGCACAAACTTTCATTCGCCACAGTTTTGTGTGTCCTCGGTGGCGGAGTGGACAACGTGTGTGCCTAGTAAGTAGGAGATCCCGTGTTCGAATCACGGCCGGGCCCAAATTTTCATTCGCCACAGTTTGGTGCGTCCTCGATGGCGGAGTGGTCAACGTGTCTGCCTAGTAAGCAGGAGATCCCGGGTTCGAATCCCGGCTGGGCACAAACTTTCATTCGCCACAGTTTTGTGTGTCCTCGGTGGCGGAGTGGTCAACGTGTGTGCCTAGTAAGTAGGAGATCCCGGGTTCGAATCCCGGCCGGGCCCAAATTTTCATTCGACACAGTTTGGTGTGTCCTCGATGGCGGAGTGGTCAACGTGTCTGCCTAGTAAGCAGGAGATCCTGGGTTCGAATCCCGGCCGGGCACAAATTTTCATTCGCCACAGTTTGGTGTGTCCTCGATGGCGGAGTGGTCAACGTGTGTGCCTGGTAAGCAGGAGATCCCGGGTTCGAATCCCGGCCGGGCCCAAATTTTCATTCGCCACAGTTTGGTGTGTCCTCGATGGCGGAGTGGTCAATGTGTCTGCCTAGTAAGCAGGAGATCCTGGGTTCGAATCCCGGTCGGGCACAAATTTTCATTCGCCACAGTTTGGTGTGTCCTCGGTGGCGGAGTAGTCAACGTGTCTGCCTAGTAAGCAGGAGATCCCGGGTTCGAATCCCGGCCGGGCACAAATTTTCATCCGCCACAGTTTTGTGTGTCCTCGGTGGCGGAGTGGTTAACGCGTCAGCCTAGTAAGCAGGAGATCCCGGGTTCGAATCCCGGCTGGGCACAAATTTTCATTCGCCACAGTTTTGTGTGTCCTCGGTGGCGGAGTGGTCAACGTGTCTGCCTAGTAAGCAGGAGATCCCGGGTTCGAATCCCGGCCGGGCACAAATTTTCATTCGCCACAGTTTGGTGTGTCCTCGATGGCGGAGTGGTCAACGTGTGTGCCTAGTAAGCAGGAGATCCCGGGTTCGAATCCCGGCCGGGCATAATTTTCATTCGCCACAGTTTTGTGTGTCCTCGGTGGCTGAGTGGTCAACGTGTGTGCCTAGTAAGTAGGAGATCCCGGGTTCGAATCCCGGCCGGGCACAAATTTTCATTCGCCACAGTTTGGTGTGTCCTCGATGGCGGAGTGGTCAACGTGTCTGCCTAGTAAGCAGGAGATCCCGGGTTCGAATCCCGGCCGGGCACAAATTTTCATTCGCCACAGTTTTGTGTGTCCTCGGTGGCGGAGTGGTCAACGTGTCAGCCTAGTAAGCAGGAGATCCCGCGTTCGATCCCGGCCGGGCACAAATTTTCATTCGCCACAGTTTGGTGTGTCCTCGATGGCGGAGTGGTCAACGTGTGTGCCTAGTAAGCAGGAGATCCCGGGTTCGAATCCCGGCCGGGCACAAATTTTCATTCGCCACAGTTTTGTGTGTCCTCGGTGGCGGAGTGGTCAACGTGTCTGCCTAGTAAGCAGGAGATCCCGGGTTCGAATCCCGGCCGGGCACAAATTTTCATTCGCCACAGTTTGGTGTGTCCTTGATGGCGGAGTGGTCAACGTGTGTGCCTAGTAAGCAGGAGATCCCGGGTTCGAATCCCGGCCGGGCACAAATTTTCATTCGCCACAGTTTGGTGTGTCCTCGATGGCGGAGTGGTCAACGTGTGTGCCTAGTTAGCAGGAGATCCCGGGTTCGAATCCCGGCCGGGCACAAATTTTCATTCGCCACAGTTTGGTGTGTCCTCGGTGGCGGAGTGATCAAAATGTGTGCCTAGTAAGTAGGAGATCCCGGGTTCGAATCCCGGCCGGGCCCAAATTTTCATTCGCCACAGTTTGGTGTGTCCTCGATGGCGGAGTGGTCAACGTGTGTGCCTAGTAAGCAGGAGATCCCGGGTTCGAATCCCGGCCGGGCACAAATTTTCATTCGCCACAGTTTTGTGTGTCCTCGGTGGCGGAGTGGCAACGTGTCTGCCTAGTAAGCAGGAGATCCCGGGTTCGAATCCCGGCCGGGCACAAATTTTCATTCGCCACAGTTTTGTGTGTCCTCGGTGGCGGAGTGGTCAACGTGTCTGCCTAGTAAGCAGGAGATCCCGGGTTCGAATCCCGGCTGGGCACAAACTTTCATTCGCCACAGTTTTGTGTGTCCTCGGTGGCGGAGTGGTCAACGTGTGTGCCTAGTAAGTAGGAGATCCCGGGTTCGAATCCCGGCCGGGCCCAAATTTTCATTCGACACAGTTTGGTGCGTCCTCGATGGCGGAGTGGTCAACGTGTCTGCCTAGTAAGCAGGAGATCCCGGGTTCGAATCCCGGCTGGGCACAAACTTTCATTCGCCACAGTTTTGTGTGTCCTCGGTGGCGGAGTGGTCAACGTGTGTGCCTAGTAAGTAGGAGATCCCGGGTTCGAATCCCGGCCGGGCCCAAATTTTCATTCGCCACAGTTTGGTGTGTCCTCGATGGCGGAGTGGTCAACGTGTCTGCCTAGTAAGCAGGAGATCCTGGGTTCGAATCCCGGCCGGGCACAAATTTTCATTCGCCACAGTTTGGTGTGTCCTCGATGGCGGAGTGGTCAACGTGTGTGCCTAGTAAGCAGGAGATCCAGGGTTCGAATCCCGGCCGGGCCCAAATTTTCATTCGCCACAGTTTGGTGTGTCCTCGATGGCGGAGTGGTCAATGTGTCTGCCTAGTAAGCAGGAGATCCTGGGTTCGAATCCCGGTCGGGCACAAATTTTCATTCGCCACAGTTTGGTGTGTCCTCGGTGGCGGAGTAGTCAACGTGTCTGCCTAGTAAGCAGGAGATCCCGGGTTCGAATCCCGGCCGGGCACAAATTTTCATTCGCCACAGTTTTGTGTGTCCTCGGTGGCGGAGTGGTCAACGTGTCTGCCTAGTAAGCAGGAGATCCCGGGTTCGAATCCCGGCCGGGCACAAATTTTCATTCGCCACAGTTTGGTGTGTCCTCGATGGCGGAGTGGTCAACGTGTGTGCCTAGTAAGCAGGAGATCCCGGGTTCGAATCCCGGCCGGGCATAATTTTCATTCGCCACAGTTTTGTGTGTCCTCGGTGGCTGAGTGGTCAACGTGTGTGCCTAGTAAGTAGGAGATCCCGGGTTCGAATCCCGGCCGGGCACAAATTTTCATTCGCCACAGTTTGGTGTGTCCTCGATGGCGGAGTGGTCAACGTGTCTGCCTAGTAAGCAGGAGATCCCGGGTTCGAATCCCGGCCGGGCACAAATTTTCATTCGCCACAGTTTTGTGTGTCCTCGGTGGCGGAGTGGTCAACGTGTCAGCCTAGTAAGCAGGAGATCCCGGGTTCGAATCCCGGCCGGGCACAAATTTTCATTCGCCACAGTTTGGTGTGTCCTCGATGGCGGAGTGGTCAATGTGTGTGCCTAGTAAGCAGGAGATCCCGGGTTCGAATCCCGGCCGGGCACAAATTTTCATTCGCCACAGTTTGGTGTGTCCTCGATGGCGGAGTGGTCAACGTGTGTGCCTAGTTAGCAGGAGATCCCGGGTTCGAATCCCGGCTGGGCACAAATTTTCATTCGCCACAGTTTGGTGTGTCCTCGGTGGCGGAGTGGTCAAAATGTGTGCCTAGTAAGTAGGAGATCCCGGGTTCGAATCCCGGCCGGGCCCAAATTTTCATTCGCCACAGTTTGGTGTGTCCTCGATGGCGGAGTGGTCAACGTGTGTGCCTAGTAAGCAGGAGATCCCGGGTTCGAATCCCGGCCGGGCACAAATTTTCATTCGCCACAGTTTTGTGTGTCCTCGGTGGCGGAGTGGCAACGTGTCTGCCTAGTAAGCAGGAGATCCCGGGTTCGAATCCCGGCCGGGCACAAATTTTCATTCGCCACAGTTTGGTGTGTCCTCGATGGCGGAGTGGTCAACGTGTGTGCCTAGTAAGCAGGAGATCCCGGGTTCGAATCCCGGCCGGGCACAAATTTTCATTCGCCACAGTTTTGTGTGTCCTCGTTGGCGGAGTGGTCAACGTGTGTGCCTAGTAAGTAGGAGATCCCGGGTTCGAATCCCGGCCGGGCCCAAATTTTCATTCGCCACAGTTTTGTGTGTCCTCGGTGGCGGAGTGGTCAACGTGTGTGCCTAGTAAGTAGGAGATCCTGGGTTCGAATCCCGGCCGGGCCCAAATTTTCATTCGCCACAGTTTGGTGTGTCCTCGATGGCGGAGTGGTCAACGTGTCTGCCTAGTAAGCAGGAGATCCCGGGTTCGAATCCCGGCCGGGCACAAATTTTCATTCGCCACAGTTTTGTGTGTCCTGGATGGCGGAGTGGTCAACGTGTCTGCCTAGTAAGCAGGAGATCCCGGGTTCGAATCCCGGCCGGGCACAAATTTTCATCCGCCACAGTTTTGTGTGTCCTCGGTGGCGGTGTGGTTAACGCGTCTGCCTAGTAAGCAGGAGATCCCGGGTTCGAATCCCGGCTGGGCACAAATTTTCATTCGCCACAGTTTTGTGTGTCCTCGGTGGCGGAGTGGTCAACGTGTCTGCCTAGTAAGCAGGAGATCCCGGGTTCGTATCCCGGTCGGGCACAAATTTTCATTCGCCACAGTTTGGTGTGTCCTCGATGGCGGAGTGGTCAACGTGTGTGCCTAGTAAGCAGGAGATCCCGGGTTCGAATCCCGGCCGGGCACAAATTTTCATCCGCCACAGTTTTGTGTGTCCTCGGTGGCGGAGTGGTCAACGCGTCTGCCTAGTAAGCAGGAGATCCCGGGTTCGAATCCCGGCTGGGCACAAATTTTCATTCGCCACAGTTTTGTGTGTCCTCGGTGGCGAAGTGGTCAACGTGTGTGCCTAGTAAGTAGGAGATCCCGGGTTCGAATCCCGGCCGGGCCCAAATTTTCATTCGCCACAGTTTGGTGTGTCCTCGATGGCGGAGTGGTCAACGTGTCTGCCTAGTAAGCAGGAGATCCCGGGTTCGAATCCCGGCCGGGCACAAATTTTCATTCGCCACAGTTTGGTGTGTCCTCGATGGCGGAGTGGTCAACGTGTCTGCCTAGTATGCAGGAGATCCCGGGTTCGAATCCCGGCCGGGCACAAATTTTCATTCGCCACAGTTTGGTGTGTCCTCGATGGCGGAGTGGTCAACGTGTCTGCCTAGTAAGCAGGAGTTGCTGGGTTCGAATTCCGGCCGGGCACAAATTTTCATTCGCCACAGTCTGGTATTCCATCTAAACCGAATACAGTGAAGCCATAACTGATCGCAAATTGCGATTTATTTCAATACAGTTGCTTGTTGGGGCTGATTCCGCACAGTGGACATTCTGCACTGGGGACCGCAGCCATCGGGGTGCTTCCGCGGGCGAAAGTAGTGCCACCCGAGCACAAAAGACGCGAGAGGTGCAGAGCCAGGCATAATGGGGCAGGCAGCTGCGGTTTCGGCCGCTCGGCCGTCCTCAGGAATGCCTGTGAGCTGCACCCTCAAAGCGCCATGCCGCTGTACGCAGCCACTCGGCTGAATGCAGCAAAACCCGCGACCGGAGCGCCGCTATGCGGCCGCCGCGCGAGCCTGCTCTGCTCCGCGTGACGTCACAAGCCACGATCACCATCGGCGTGGCGTGCCTCCGCTACAAGCCGTGGAATGGACGCTGGTGGTGTCTGAACTGTAGTGCCGACAGGGAGCCGTGTCTGGGGTCCCATAGCGACTCTCAACTGAAGAGGGGCGAAGCCATGAAAATTGCGAATGGACTAACGGGCTTAGCCACGGAGTCATAAAGAGAAGGTCTGACGTTTGGGTCACCAGTAAAACAGCGGGATATAGACGGGCATGCGCATCCGCCATTTTTGTTCCTTCGCTTCGACGCGCGATTGTGGAATAGGACCGTCAATACGCTTCCATACGCTGTGCAGCTCCGAATTGTTCTAATCGTTCAGAAAATTAATCCTAAATGGCGTAAAATATGGTTAATAAATTATCGCGTGGCAAATGGATACCAACGAGGTGTTCAAAACTATGCCGGGTGGGTTGACTTATTTGTAGTTATGCACAATTTCAACACGTTGTAAACGACAGGTTTCGACACTTATTTATTTATTTTATTTTATTTTTATTTTTTATTTATTTTTTCAGCGAAGGATTCGACGCTACGCAGTAATACAGTAGCGACATTTAGACAATAACAATACTTTTGTGTCCCAGCCTCGTCGCCGCTTTTGTGTCTCGTTTCCGTCGTAGGTGTCGGTGGCCGAGTAGGAAGACCGACACAGGAATAAAGGTAGCACGCTGGTGCAGGTACGGAGGGGAGCAGCAAGTGGGACAGCAGAAACTAGAAACGCTAGAGTAAATTAGAACGAGATATATAGACTTAGTAATACTTAACTTTTACACAGCTCAGTACTGCAGAATGCTGGTACTTAGTTGAGCAAGAGGCCTGCCTAGTGCCTATCCGATAGCCAAGTCTTCACTGGTGCCTATCTGATTCCGAAGTGTTAGCTGGTTCCTATATCAGTCCCAAGTGAACGATGTTGTTCAGTGGTGGCCACGAGCGGAGTCGAGCAGAGGGCGCTCGTGGCTGACGTCGTAAGAACGCCGCGCCGTGCGTGCATGGCGGCGCGCGGCGAAAGTAGGTGGCGCGCACTTCGGACTTGTGCGACACCACAAATACTAATTACTTTTAAATGATGCACACTGTTTTTTACTAGATATAATGGCTCATACGCCTCGTAGCGATGTTTGAAGCTACTGCGATGTTAATTTTAGTTACAGCTATTGCGATGTTAATTTTAGTTACAGCATCGGCGGCGTAATTTGCTAATGTTGGCAAGAGTATGTTCGCCTTAGGAGGATAACTAATTTACTGACCGGACAAGTGTACATACAAGAAGATGGTAAACATGAAAAATTATTTTCTCCCATTCTACCTTTTCCAGTTTTCAAAGAGCATTCAAAGGTCGTTGCCAACATCAGTACACTACGCTGCCGAGGCCGTAAGTAAAATTGACCAATGAGGAAGTAAATTGTTAAATGAGAAATTAAAATATCTACTATATATAAATCTTTTACTGCGTCCTAGTTTATCATGGTGATATATTTTGTGCATTGAAAAAGTATTTTATATGAATTCTGGAAAATACGTCTTAGAAAAGTACCAACCTGTGAGTGTAGGCCTATTCTGGATCAAATTTATGGCATTCGAAAACGGAGATTTCTTGCATGTTAGCGCAGCTTTGGTAGTGCATGTGGTATCCCATAAAAGTGAACTGTCGAATGCGAAAGAGTTGCTCACAATACACCCCCAGATGGACAAATACCAGAAAACGTATTTAACGATTTGTCAAACCATATTACAATAACTCATTACGACGAGATTAATTTTTGATACAAATATATATTTTCTTCTCGGTTCAAATGAAACAAGCGACGTTTGAAAGCAATAACAGCAGAAAAACTCCGCCTTCCACAAGCTCACGCTATCACCGCATGGAACCAAAATGGCGGCGGGAGCTGCCGCTACGGCAGAAACTGATGTGCATGCCCGTCTATATACAGCTGCCCTAGTCACCTGCTGAGATAAAATTTTGCATAGACTTTCTACCTACATCTATAAATGTGAATGTCTGAACCACAAGACGTAAAGAGCTACAAATTTGTACAGTTACTAATGTCTAGCCGGCCGCGGTGGCCGAAGGGACTGAGGCGCTCCAGTCACGGTCTGCACGGCCACTACGGTCGGGGGTTCGAATCCCCCTCGGGCATGGATATTTGTGCCGTCCTAGTTCGCAAGTAGTTCATAAGTAGTTTGTAAGTTTAGGGAGTGATGACCCCGTAGTTAAGTCCCATAAGCTTAACAAACATTTGAACTAATGTCTACCCGGGGAAGGCTTTAGGCACGGTTTTACGGCGATCGGATAGTTATTTATCTATATACATAGTGAGTCACCTAACATTACCGCTGGATATATTTCGTAAACCACATCAAATACTGACGAACCGATTCCACAGACCGAACGTGAGGAGAGGGGTTAGTGTAATTGGTTAATACAAACCATAAAAAATGAACGGAAGTATGTTTTTTAACACAAATCTTCTTTTTTTTTAATGGAACGCCGTTAGTTTTGTTAGCACATCTGAACATATAAACAAATACGTAATCAGTGCCGTTTATTGCATTGTAAATTTTTAATTACATCCGGAGATATTGTAACCTAAAGTTGACGCTTGAGTACCACTCCTCCGCTGTTCGATCGCGTGTATCGGAGAGCACCGAATTAAGTAGGGATCGAAAGGGAACGGTGGTGTACCTTAGGTACGATATTGGCCTGTAATTGTGTGGGTCAGTTCTCTTTCCTTTCTTATAAACGGGAGTCACCTGCGCTTTTTTCCAATCACTGGGAACTTTGCGCTGAATTAAAGATTCGCGATAAATGCAAGCTAAGTAGGGGGCCAATGCCGCAGAATAGTCTTTGTAAAACCGAACTGGTATTCCATCCGGACCAGCAGACTGTTTCGTATTTAGCTCTCTCAGCTGCTTCTCTACACCGGAAAAACCTATTACTATGTCCTCCATTTCGGAGTTAGTACGTTGATCAAATGAAAGATTTCTTAAAGGTTAAATTTAGAACTTCAGCTTTCCGTTTGCTTTCTTCTATTACTGCCCCGGAATGATCAACGAGTGACTGGACAGTGGGCTTTGACCCGCTTATCGATTTTACATAGGACCAGAATTTTTTCGGGTTCTCGGAAACATCTTTTGCTAAGGTATGGCTGTGATAATTATTGTATGCTTCACGCATCGATCTTTTTATATACGCACGAATCTCTACTAAGTTATACCTATCATCATTTGCATATTCTTTTTTGAATCGACAGTGCAACAGCCTTTGCTTTCTCAGCAGCTTTCTAACATTATGATTATACCACGGTGGTTCTTTTCCATCCATAATCGTCTTTACTGGCACATATTTCTCTAACCCTGTATTTACAATGCATTTAAATTTAGTCGACAATTCCTCTACATCCATAGTCCCAGAATTAAACGATGCCCATTCATTTTCTACGTGCGATCGTAACATTTGCTTATCGGCTCTTCCCAATAAAAACACGCTCCTAGCCTTCTTGATTGGTTTATGAACTTTTGTCACCATCGACGCTATGACGATATCATGATCACTAATTCCTGTCTCTACACAGACATCGTTAATAAGGTCAGGCCTGTTCGTGGCTATAAGGTCTAAAATATACCCATTGCGCATGGGTTGCCGGTTTCACTGCTCAAGACAGTTTTCGGAGAATGTGTCCAAAAGTAGCACGCAAGACTGCTTGTCTGTACCGCCTGAAATGTAACTAGAGAGGTCCCAATCTATACTCTTAACGTTGAAGTCTCCCCGACTTATATTACATGGCCCGGATACCTATGCACTACTTGGTGTAGAATTTTTTTGAATGATTCTAAAACTGCTACAGCAGCACTGCGGGGCCGATAAAAACACCCAAGCCGAGCGGTCTAAAGCGTCTCGCTGCGGAGCGCGCGGTTGCTCGCCGTGGAGGTTCGAATCCTCCCTGGAGCATGGGTGTGTGTGTGTGTGTTGTCCTTAGGTTAGTTTACCTAGGTTTAAGGAGTTTGTAAGCTACGGACTGATGACCACGCAGTTTGGTCCGATAGAGTTACAAACATTTGAACATTTTTTTTTTTTTTTTTTTTTTTTTTTTTTTTTTTTTTTTTTTTTTTTTGAGAGACACCCAACTATTAACTTCTTTTAGACCTGTTATACGTGCCCAGATAACTTCACAGTTATTTTCCACCTCTATCTCAGTAGAAACAATATCTTTGTCCACAGCGATGAGCACTCCTCCTCCAGTTGTATCCGATCTATCTCTCCGATATACATTCCACGCTTCGCTAAATATTTCTGAACTTGCCACATCATGATTTAGCCAGCTTTCGGTGCCTAAAACTATCTGAGCACAATAATTTCCATACAGTGCGGCAAATTGGGGAACTTTGTTTCTAATACTTTGTAATTTCGCGAGTAATATTTTGATATTCGAACTTTTGAGCCGAACGTGGCCTGAATGCTCTGTTTGAATGTTGACAGGCGTGTGCTCATCAGAGTTAGCGCCTAGCCTAAAAAAAAAACCATGTGCACTCCACAAGTACTCTGCTACCCGAGTAGCCGCTTCCTTAGTGTAGTGCAAAACCGTGTAAAAGGTTCCAAATCGCGTCTAATTCTATTTCTTTAGCTTCCTTATGATATCCTACGCATTTCTAAGGGTTGCATGTCGTAGCTATTTTTCTTTATTTTTCGGAAATTGAATTTTGTATTTTTTACTGGTTTTTCGGAACCACGTGATTCCGAACTCCGACTTCAAGGTTTGTACTCACTTAAGTACTCGCCGCTGCTCACGTACCAGTGCCTTACTATTGTGTATTCTTGCCTCGTAGTCTATGATTCCGTTGATTTTTGCTGAAATGAATATAATCTTTACGCACTTCGCCTCCAGTGGGGTGTTAATATATAGTGAATCAGTCACGTGCCGTGTGTCTCAATAGGTCTGCATGCTCACGGTTCGATTTATATGGAAATTAATCTCGCTATTGTCGCGTACCATCTCAAGTAAACAATGACAGACCAGAGCCACCTATGAAGTTTAGGTTTTCTTGCTTTGTTTGGTACATCTTGGTTCGCTGAATTTCGCCTACGATAGAGGTGCCTGCTTCTGCTCCGCATCAGCACGCTGAGTTGGGTGAGTTTCGCTTTGCTTCGCGCGTGTGAGCGACTGAATGCTTGTTGGTTGTAAATCCTTCCCCCGACGATATTCAGTTCAGATTACTTTAATTTAACATTCAATTGGATTCATTTTTATTGTGTAACAAAATTTGTTCCCCCATTTGCTCATGTTTGGACGTAATACATAAGTTATTATCCTGCTTATCAAGATTTGTTAAAGAATATGTTCCCGTTTTGTTTAATGTTGTTTCTCACCAGTGCCGAGAACAAAATATTCAGATGCATATTATAATAATTTTTAATTCCGTTGCGCCATGAATGTTCTATCAGCCATCTTCATGAAATGGTTTACTTCACGGCGGCTTGTATATTAATGACTGTGTGTAATTCTCGTGATCTACGACGTTTCTGGCCACCGTCTCTTTGTCTTCCTGCTGCTAAAGTTTGAGTCAGTTCTAAATTCTGGGCCAGGGAACAAGATTCTGTTGCAGGAAGTAGCCAGTAGTTCACGCGAATCCTTACGCCCAGAGTTATATGTTTAAAGTAAGCTTTTAACTGGCTCCTTTCAACTAGAGTTAATTTTACTATTAACGGTGGTCTTTCAGCAGACGTCACTATTTTATTTGATTGAAATTTGCAAATGCGCCTGATGATGAGACACAGGTCTCGAATCTCGTGTAGTGCAGAAAATAAAATAAGAAAGTTTAAAATCAACAACTGTTGCGGATCAAATTATTAAAGATGAAGATGGACAGTTGTGTATTTCGCAAAGGAAGAAAGTGGCGAGACTAGTAGTAGCTCAAGAAGTATTTAGCGCTTCCCCTTGAGGTTTTCCTGTATCCGACGCTTGCACCGAGAGGGTATCGTTTCAGCTTGACGTTGTGAAACACAGGCGGTAAACTTCCGACATGTTCCGCCAACCGCTAGCGACGTAACTACGACCGAGTACAACCCCCGTGCCCTGTAGATCGCAGTTTGACGCGCACCCTTACCGCTCTGCTATACGCCTGCGCGGTCCACATTATAAATTTAATAATTCGCTCCAATTTCCTGCCTAATATCATATCGGCCGCCGGATATTACATCGTAATTAAGTAATTCCTCAAATAGGAATAGCGCCAGAGTGGATGTCGGAAAGTACGCACCGGTGCATGATGGGATTGTGGGGGAGCTGTCTGGCTGACTGCCCGGTGAATCCCCTCAAGTACATCTCCCCTCCCCCCTCCCCCCCTCTATGTGCGTGTTTGACATTAATTTAACCTCCTCCTCCAACATTTACTACAGCGTCCAATTAACAAACGGTAATGGCCAATTACTGGACACTTTGCCGACTGCACGTGGACCAAACACCTCAAGCAGCGTGTACTGTGACGTACCTACTAATATCGTGTGCCAGCTCTTTCCATGCTTTCACGACCGGATGTCATAGCTGCTGGTAGAACTTCGGGGTTATAAGGCCTCGGTCCATAAAACTTTGCAGTTTCTCCTAACATTTCGTCCAGAGCTTCCTACTTCCGCTGAGTAGGGCAGGGCAAATGATAGTCGCGTTCGAACATGTTCGGTATTTCCCAATACAGCAGAGAACTCGATACAGTAGCGAACTGTTCCAACACTCAGATAATAAATGTCTGGCGCTACTAATATGCCAAAGATAGGCGGGAAATTTTGAAGCTAGCGGGCTATCGCTTTGCTCAGGACTAATTTCATGGGATGTACAAGTACATGTTAAGTAAAAGGTCAACACTATCAAAAACTGCATATTTTGTTTAAAACAGTGCATACTGTACGTCACGTGTCTGCTGTCACTGAAAGATATGATCCATTGATAAACAAAATATCTGCTACTAGAACAGAACTACTGCACTTCATTACTGACGGCTAACATTCAAAGGAAAAAAATGTGAATCCTTCATAAGTAGAAATTATATTTAATGTGATTATAAGAGATAGGTTGCAAATGACCATTCCATTCCCTTTTAATGTGGTACAGTAGGGATAAAAATGTTACCACCTTTTAATCGCCTTGAAAGTAAGATTGAAAGAGATGAAACAGGGAAAACGTCAGAAATTTAATACCCAATACCTGAAATAAGTCATACAGAAGTAAACTTTAATTGCAACCTCGGAATAAACGGTGCACGAACTGCTCTGTACGTAGTATCAACAGGATCTCTAGATTGCAGCACTATAACTTTTAATCGCGATTGCTGTCGTTTACTTATAGCCTATATTCGCTACTGTTTTTACTTATGACCTGCGCCCTAGAAGCACTCTAGAATTAGTACATTAATGACACCCTATCTTCGTTATAAATCGTATACTGCACAGCACAGAAAATATTTATGAATATCATCGTTGTGAATCGCAGAGATAGTACCTCCTGACATTGCTAGATAGCGTCGTGATCGAAAGTTCGAATTTTTCCCGAGATGTCTTGAACTATGACGTAAATTGTTCAAAGTATTCGAATCATGTTCAAACCCAGCTGTACCGCCTGATGAGTTGTGCGTCTGAGAACGACACACACACACACACACACACACACACACACACACACACACACACATATATATATATATATATATATATATATATATATATATATATATATATATATATATATATAAAGTGGGCGTGGCCAAGCTGTCGTGTTATCAGCAGAGATAGTCCTTGTCAGAGATAAAACATCACTATCGATTGCAATCGGTCAGAGATAAAACCTGCCGATCTTTCAAAACTACTGCCCACATGTCGCTAAGTTTTATAGCTTCTTCTTTTCTGTTAAAATTACCCTCATGTTTATATACTTCGGTAGCTTCCCTGTATTGCCGTGGATAATAATTCGACATTGTAGATAAAAATGGAAGTCATATAGTGAGGTTTTCCGAAACATCAGTTTTATCTACAACTAGCTGAAAACCTGGCGCTGCCCGGGTATTTATTTATTTACTCCTGCATTTTACAGGTATATATTCATTGGTATAAGGGCTGCATGTACGTAAACTCTCTTGGGAATAGAATCAGTAGTAAAGAATAATGGATTACATGGTGCGTGATGGGGCGGTTTTCCATGAAAGTTATTGTTTACGTGCTCATATCTCGTGAACTACGTGTCTTACTGTGATACAATTTGGAAAGTACACTCAACTATATGCGTGTATACTGTCTGAAAAATTTCCTTTGGCTGCAATTTATAGTGTAGGAATAAAAAATTTTAACGTCATACCCCGTAGTTTTAGTGCATGAACAGCGGAAGGTTACTGTTCATGTGCTCATATCTCATATCTGTCGTACTGTGATACAATTTAGAAACTACATTCAAATATATATGTGTATACTGTCTGTAAAATTTCCTGTCGCTACAATTGGTAGTGTTCAAATTATAAATTGTAACGTCATACCGAGAGCCGTAGTTTTACTCCATAAACAGCGGAAAAGTAGTAAGCGAGAAACTGTTTTCTTTTCATCATTTTACTATGGTTGCCAGCGAAAAAAAGTTTAATAAAGGTTTGAAATTATGTTTAAAGATTGTTGCAAGTCTCTAAGTACTGTCATTCTCATACAGTGTATTTATAAAATCTTGCCCCATTATGTGGCATTTTTAGCGATTGGTTATGCCTTAATATCTAATGGAATCATGTGCCATATGTGATTCTTAACCAAGCAGCAATTGTTACCTCACAATAAGGAATGTGTGTAACAAATTTGTTTGAAGTCGGTCCAGTGGTTTAGGAGAAAATGAGCAGCATTGTCGTTAAATGCAGCAGTTTTTCGCGCATCTCATTGTTTATGACGTCATATCTCATCAACTGTGTATCGTACGTGTTTCTTACACTTACGGGAACCGCTCTCATGGATTGAAGCTTACTTGCATAAAATTTGAGGAAGATCGGATCAAAACTGTAGATTTGTATGGAACACGTACACACATGTGGACACTCTGCTTTATATATTATGTGACGAATTATTATCCCCGACAATACAGGGAAGTTATTGAAATATATAAACATGAGGTCAATTTTAACAGGAAAGAAGAAGCTAAGAAACTTAGCGACATATGGACAGTACCTTTGCAAGATCGAGTGGTTTTATCTCTGACCGATTGCAATCGATAGTGACGTTTTATCTCTGACAAGGACTATCTCTGCTGATAACGTGACAGCTTGGTCACGCCCACTTTCCACAGTATATATATATATATATATATATATATATATATATATATATATATATATATATATGTGTGTGTGTGTGTGTGTGTGTGTGTGTGTGTGTGTGTGTCGCTCTCAGACACCCGACTCATCAGTAGGCAAGACTCAGCGGTAGAGCTGGATTTGAACATGACTCGAACTCTTAGAACAATTTAAGTCACAGTTCGGGAAATCTCGGGAAATGTTCGAACTTTCGATCACGACGCTATCTAGCAGTGGCAGGAGGTACTATCTCTACGATTCACAACGATGACATTCATAAATTTTTTTCCTTGCTGTTACGATTTATACCGAATGTACGGTGTCATTAATGTACTAATTCTAGAGTGCTTCTAGCGTGCAGGGCATAAGTAAAGACAGTAGCGAATATAGGATATAAGTAAACGATAGCAATAGTGACCGAAAATTATAGTGCTGCCATCTAACGTCTCCTGTTGATACTACGTACACAGCAATTCGTGCACCTTTTATTCCGATTGATTGATTGATTTATCATGTAAAGGCACGTCTCAAGAAATTTTAATCAGTAAGCCTCATCTAAGGGATTGTGAGGCATTCATCGCAAGTAATTATTCATTCTAAGTTTGGTTTACTCTGAAAAGGTCACGCACCAATTGGGATAACTGTAGGGGTGCTTTATCGTGATGGAACATGGTGCGAAATCGTACTCGACGCATTCTCTGAGCATTAGTCAAACAATTACTTCATGTCCCAACTAGAATTGTAAATGGATGTGAAAACACACTTGATCGCTTAGGAACAAATAATCCTGAGCTCATAACGAGCATCAAAGCGGATACAGGTATTAGGGAACACAGAGCTGTGCTCTGTGCTGTCGTAGCCAGATTGAATATCTAAAGTCCCAAAGTTACCAAAAGCAGACAGAAATAAAGTACATTGCTTCTTGAAAAACAGCTTCCACTCGTTTCTAACACTAAACGTAGGTGTAGACCAGATGTGGCTCAAATTCAAAGAAGTGGTATCGACAGCAATTGACGGTTTTATACCAAATAAATTAATAAAAGAAGGAGGCGATCCCCCTTGGTATACAAAACAGGTCAGGACACTGCTGCAAAACTAAAGGAAAAGGCATGTTAAAAACGAGCACAAAATTCCCAGGATTGGCGATCCTGCACAGTAGCTCGAAATTTAGCGAGGATTTCATTGCGAGATGCCTACTGTGGTGTCGCACAAGTCCAAAGTGCGCGCCACTTACTTTCCCCGCGCGCCGCCATGCACACACGGTGAGGCGTTCTTACGACGTCAGCCACGAGCGCCCTCTGCTGCAACTCCGCTCGTGGCCACCACTGAACGACATCGTTCACTTGGGACTGAGATAGGAACCAGTTAACACTTCGCATTCAGATAGGCACCAGTGAAGACTTGGCTATCGTACAGGCAGTAGGCAGGCCTCTAGCTCAACTATGTATCAGCATTCTGCAGTACTGAGCTATGTAAAAGTTAAGTGTTACTAAGTCTCTAAGAAATATATATCTCGTTCTAATTTACTCTAGTGTTTCTAGTTTCTGCTGTCCCAGTGGCTGCTCCCCTCCGTACCTGCACAAGCGTGCTACCTTAATTCCTGTGTCGGTCTGTCTACTCGGCCACCGACACCTACGACTGAAACGAGACACAAAAGCGGCGACGAGGCTGGGACACAAATCCTACAATACTTATCACAACGAAACTCTTTCTCGAAATTTGACTGCAAACCCAAAGAGATTTTGATCTTATGTTAAATATACTATGGGCAAAACACAAACAATACTCTCACTGCGTGATAGTAATGGCAAACCTATGATAGCTCTACTAAAGCAAAATGACTATACATAGCTTCTAAAAGTCATTCACCAAAGAAGACGAAACCAATATTTTAGATTTCGAATTACGAACAGAGGTCCTAATGAGTAACGTAAAAGTAGATATCATCGGAGTAGTGTAGCAACTAAAATCACTTAAAAACAACAAGTGTTATGTTCAGGATTGTATACCCATTAGAATTCTATCTGATTATGCTGAAGCGATAGCTCCTTACTTAACAGCCAATATACAACCGCTCTCTCAAAGAAGGATCTGTACCAAAAGATTGGAAAGTTGCACAGGTCACACCTATATTCAAGAAAGGCAGTAGTAGTAACCCACTAAACTACAGGTCTATTTCCTTGACGTCAATTTGCAGCAGGTTTTTGGAACATAGCCTGTATTCAAATATTATGATTTATCTCGAACAGAATGATCAATTGAGCCCAAGGTCAACACGGATTTAGAAAACATCGTTCATGCGAATCACAACTAGCTCTTTATTCACACGATGTGATGGGTGCTATCGACAAGTACACACGGATGCAGGCATTAGCAATAGAGTTCTACAGAGTTATAAGGAGAGGGAGAGAATTAAACAGGGTGCTTCCAACGAATAACCATTATTTACGAATGATGTGGCTTTTAACTTCAATAGACTACAATACTGTGGAGTGCATTTCACACGCCCATGTTTCTCACACGAACAACATTATCTCTCTTGCTCAGGAATGGCCTCACCAAAGAAATTATTCATTTTAAATCGTGGAGAAGTCACAAGAAATATAGGTTATAGTAAAGTTGTGAATTAGAGGAATGTATGAATATCACAAATCATTTGTATTTTTAATACTTTCTTTTGTTTGGACACAGTACGTAAACTTTTGTACATTAAGCGAGACAGCGTTATTTTTATATATTCTATGATAAATATAACATGTTATTAGAAAAAAGGCTGTAGACAGGGATAGGAGCAGTTCTAACTCAAGGCTTGAATAAATAAATAAATACCCGGCCGAAGCCAGGTTTTCAGCTGGTATACGTATATTGTGTGTGATATCTCGCCTATAGACTCTGACCATAACTTGTTAGTCATGAACTGTAGGCTGAAACTGAAAAAACTGCAGAAAGGTAGGAAAATAAGGAGATGGGACTTAGATAAATTGAAGGAAAGTGAAAATCTGCAGAATTTCAGAGGGAGATTTAGGAAACAATTGACAGGAACAGGGGGAAATAAAATAGTAGAAGAGGAATGGGTAGCATTGAGAGATGAAATAGTGAAGGCAGCAGAGGAAAAAATAGGCAGAAAGGCAAGACCTACAAAAATCCTTGGATATAACAGGAAATACAAAAATTTAATTGATGAAAGGAGAAAATTTAAAAATGCAGTAAATGAAAGAGGCAAAATGGAGTACAGGCGACTAAGAAATGAGATTGACAGGAAGTGCAAAATGGGTAAACAGGAGTGGCTAGAAGGCAAATGCAAGGATGTAGAAGAATGTATAAATAGGGGAAAAATAGATACCGCCTACAGGAAAATAAAAGAGACATTTGGGGACAAGAAAAGCAACTCTGCGAATATCAAGAACTCAGATGGGAAACCAGTTCTCAACAAAGAAGGTAAAGCTGAAAGGTGGAAAGAGTACATAGAGCAGCTCTACAAGGGAAATGAACTTAGATACGATGTTGTAGGAAGGGAAGAGGAAGCAGATCAAGTTGAAATAGGAGATACTATACCGAGAGATGAATTTGACAGAGCCCTGAAAGACCTAGGTCAGAACAAGGCCCCAGGAGTAGATGACATACCCTCAGAGCTACTAAAGTCTCTGGGAGAGCCAGCGATGACAAAACTATTTGAACTGGTGTGTAGGATGTATGAGACAGGCGAAATGCCCTCAGACTTCGAGAAAAATGTAATAATCCCCATTTCAAAGAAATCAGGCGCAGACAGGTGTGAAAATTACAGAACCATCAGTTTGATAAGTCATGGTTGTAAAATTTTAACACAAATTATCTACAAGAGAATGGAAAAGCTGGTAGAAGCTGACCTCGGGGAAGATCAGTTTGGGTTCAGGAGAAATGTAGGAACACGGGAGGCAATACTCACTTTACGTCTTATTTTAGAAGATAGTTAAGGAAAGGCAAACCTACATTTTTAGCTTTTGTAGATTTAGAGAAGGCTTTTGACAATGTTGATTGGAATAAACTCTTTCAAGTTCTGAAGCAAGCAGGAGTAAAATACAGGGAAAGGAGAGTTATTTACAACTTGTACAAAAACCAGACCGCAGTTATTAGACTCGAAGGGCATGAAAGGGAAGCATCAGTTGGAAAGGGAGTAAGACAGGGTTGTAGCCTTTCTCCGATGTTATTCAATTTGTACATCGAGCAGGCGGTGAAGGAAAGCAAGGAAAAATTTGGAGTAGGGATTAAAGTTGAGGGGGAAGAAATAAAAACATTGCGTTTTGCTGATGACATTGTAATTCTGTCAGAGACAGCAAAGGACCTGGAAGAGCAGTTGAGTGGAATGGACAGGGTGTTGAAGAGAGCGTATAAAATGAACATTAGCAAGAGCAAAACAAAAATAATGGAATGCGGTCTTAGAAAATCAGGCGATGCTGAAGGAATTAGATTAGGTAACGAAACAATGAAGGTGGTAGATGAGTTTTATTACTTGGGTAGTAAAATAACATGCAATGGTCGCAGTACAGAGGATATGAAATGCAGAATGGCAATGGGAAGAAAAGCATTTTTGAAAAAGAGAAATTTGCTAACATCGAATATTAATTTATGGGTAAGGAAGTCTTTTCTGAAGGCATCTGTGTGGAGTGTTGCCTTGTATGGATGTGAAACATGGACGATAAACATTGCGGACAGGAAGAGAATAGAGGCTTTTGAAATATGGTGCTACAGAAGAATGCTGAAGATTAGGTGGGTAGATCGCATAACTAATGAAGAGTTACTGAACAGAATTGGTGAGAGAAGGAATTTTTGGCATACCTTGACTAAAAGAAGGGATCGCTTGGTAGGACACATTCTTAGACATCGGGGAATCGTAAATTTAGCATTGGAGGGAAGTGTGTGGGGTAAAAATCGCAGAGGGAGACCAAGAGACGCGTATAGTAAGCAGATTCAAGTAGATGTGGGTTGTCGTTCTTATGAGGAGATGAAGAGGCTTGCTCAGGATAGAGTAGGGTGGAGAGCCGCATCAAACCAGTCTCCGGACTGAAGACCATAACAACATCTCTCCTAATCCACTAACTGTTTTCAGCAATGTACCCATTTCTTTTGTTTACAGCACTACGACAGTGTCCAGCTATATTTTAACGGTATGTGACGTAGCGTCGCGATATACACGGTAACCCCAAACCCGCGGGTCGGCATGGTTCAGATCCTAATCATTTCTGCAGAATATAGTAATGAACGTGTCCTGTGTTTTGTATCCCATCCTCGTCGCCACTTTTGTGTCCCAGCCTCGTCGCCGCTTTTGTGTCTCGTTTCCGTCGTAGGTGTCGGTGGCCGAGTAGAAAGAGACCGACACAGGAATAAAGGATGCACGCTAGCGCAGGTAGGAGGTGACCAGCCAGTGGGACAGCAGAAACTAGAAACACTAGAGTAAATTAGAACGAGATATATATTGCACAGAATTTATACAATACTTAACTTTTACATAGCTCAGTACTGCAGAATGCTGATACATAGCTGAGCTAGAGGCCTGCCCTAGTGCCTATCCAAGTCTTCACTGGTGCCTATCTGATTCCCAAGTGTTAACTGGTTCCTATCTCAGTCCCAAGTGAACGATGTCGTTCACTGGTGGCCACGAGCGGAGTTGCAGCAGAGGGCGCTCGTGGCTGACGTCGTAAGAACGCCGCGCCGTGCGTGCATGGCGGCGCGCGGCGAAAGTACGTGGCGCGCACTTTAGACTTGTGCGACACCACACTGTGAACATGAACTTCCTCCTTTTATTGTAGTGTTTCCAGGTGCCCTATTTTTCTGCCTCGACTACTTGTCACCCTCCCGCCTAGCCTCTTGCGGCCCTGGAACGCAGTGCTCTAGCTATAGCTCTCGAGTCGCTGCACAGAGTGCAGTGCTGGTTGGGCCCGTGCGTTGCTCGAGTGGCTTCGCCCGGCTGGCTTATTTGCAGCGCTATTGTGCCGAGTGGTTTTCGCAGTTTTGGTATGCGGACGGCGGATCTCGCTGGCTTTGTAGCCCTCCGCCACCTTGAGATATTCTGGGGCGTGGAGGGCACTGCATTATGCAAGCCGCGCCTCTTCGCCGCGCGCCTTCCATATTTTATTTCACACACAAACACAAGCACAAACACACACACACAAAATAAGCCCGCAAGTCAGTGGCACGAAGCAATAAACACTTAGACATCTCGCGGACTTCCCTCAGAGAGAGAGAGAGAGAACACATTTTGCAAATACAACATAGTAGCACCTCTCGTAGCTTCTTATCATCTTCTAATCCAGAGGTCGGCAAGTAATCTTGTATGTGGTTCGGATGCTTTTAACAATTTTTATCGTGGTCCAGAAGTAAAACCCATGTTCATTATCAAATTTTTATTTCATTTTCTGTTTGAAACTAATATGAAATACATAAGGTGTGAAGTAAAAATGTATAAGAACCCCATAGAACCTATTTTCTATTTTTATTTTCTTTCACAAAAAGTATTAAATAAAATGTGTAGTCAAACTTCTACTGAAAAATCCAGCAACAGGTCATATATTAAACATACTATTTTTGGAAACTTAAAAAAAAAAATCTTCAAATGTTTGTACAACAAGCTTACAAACTACTTATGATTTAGCTAACACTAAGGACGGCACAAACATCCATGCCTGAGGGGGTATTCGAACCCCCGACCGTAGTGGCCGTGCAGACCGTGACTGGAGCGCCTCAGTCCCCTCGGTCACCGCGGCCGGCTTTTGAAACTTCCTGGCAGATTAAAATTGTGTGCCGGAACCGGGACTCGAACCTCAGTCCTTTGCCTTTCGCGGGCAAGTGCACTACCGACTGAGCTATCCCGACACGACTCACGATGCCGCCTAACAACTTTACTTCCGCCAGTACCTCGCCTCCTACTTTCCAAACTTCACAGAAGCTTTCCTGCGAACCATGCAAGACTAGCACTCCTGGAACAATCGATATGGTGGAGACATGGCTTAGCCACAGCCTAAGGGATGTTTCCAGAATGAAACTTTCACACAATTTTAATCTGCCAGGAAGTTTCATATCAGCGCACACCCCGCTGCAGAGTGAAAGTTTCATACTATTTTTTGCTTAATTTCCACTAAAAAATTACGAAATACCATCAACTGTAGATATTTGTGTTAAAAAAATCGATGCAAGAAATTGCATTTGCGGTCTTCAGCCAGTTTCTTATGGTTAGGTTCACAGGCGCAACAGCCTATTTGAATAGTGTCTCCAAATTGGGTTGCCGTTAATCTTGAGCGGTACTTATTTTTCAACAAAATAGTTTTTTTTTAATTAAAGATGACATAGTGAAAGAACTGGAATCGAGGTGCAGCAAAGCTAATGGAGTGAGTGCACAGCTAAGACCTACTCTCCTTTGCAAGAAGGACGTAAGTACGCAGACTAAGTTAGCGGTGCACCGCTCGATCTTTCGACCAACTTTGTTGTATGGGAGTGAAAGTTGGGTGGATACAGGTTACCTTATTCATAAGGTAGAGGTTACAGGTATGAAAGTAGCAAGAATGATTGGAGATACTAATAGATGGGAACAATGGCAGGAGGGTGTCGATAATGAGGAAATTAAGGAAAAACTGGGAATGAACACCATAGATGAAGCAGTTAGAGCGAACAGACTGAGATGGTGGGGTCATGTGACACGCATGGGAGAAGGGAGGTTACCTAAGAGACTCATGAGCTCGGCAGCGGAGGGTAAGAGGAGTCGAGGTAGACCAAGAAGAAAGTACTTAGATTCGGTGCAGAATGATTTTGAAGTAAAAGGCATAACATCAGACGAGGCATCAATGTTAGCATTGAATAGGGGATCATGGAGGAATTTTATTAGAGGTAGTATGATCCAGACTGAACGCTGAAAGGCATAATCAGTCTCTAATGATGATGATGACAAATATATGTGGAGCTAAACATTGTAGCCAGGTAGATATCTAATATTTTCGATTTTCATATTTTTCCGGGACATGTTCACTACAAAACTTATCAGTGGATTCATTTTTATACGTTTGCAAGGAAATGTCGTCCTGTCAGTCTATGTCCATTTGGAGCGAAGGCTTTGATAGGTGGAACAACTTCGAAGCCACATCCGTCCGTTCTGCTACAGGAGAAACCTCAAAAGGTGATTTTTACGAGCACAAAAATGGTGTTTAAATGGGTGTGCCCTTCGACCATAGATACTGGTAGACTGGGCATGGCATCGTTTTCATGGCAGCAACATCTCTGCAGCTAAACCATTGCTTTGCCAACAGTCACGTGGTAGTGTACAGCTGTGGTACAGCTTTGTCAAGGATTATACAGAGATTTATGTGACGGCAAGAAACATTAAAATTCAAATGAAAGTATTATTAGTTAAAAATGATGGCATTCTTGAAAACAGTAGCGTTGTTTATGATATTCGGCTAATGTTTGCCAACAGCCACGTGGTCCAATGTTTGAACCACGCCATGTGTATAGCTGCTCTGCTGTTTGTCCGGTCTGTTAGTATCTATGGTCAAAGGATGTGTCCTGACCGATTAAATAGAGGTTTCAGAGAGGGTCAGAGTAAGGAACTCTATTTATAGAATTTCCTTGTTCGTTAGATAAAGTTGTCGTGCTGCTTTCGTGTGTACGGGGCTTTTATGCGAAGCCGCGGTGGAGTAGCCGAGCGGTCTAAAGCGTCTCGCTGCGGAGCGAGCGGTTGCTCGCCGTGGAGGTTCGAGTCCTCCCTGGGGCATGGGTGTGTGTGTTTGTCCTTAGGTTAGTTTACCTAGTTTTAAGTAGTTTGTATATATATATATATATATATATATATATATATATATATATATGGTGTTTCACTAAGTGTGTTTGCCTCTGTAACTTAAAATAATAGGTGACGGGAAATTTTAATGCGGTAGGTCAACACAAGAAATGTTACACTTTCTGCGGAGATATAAACATAGTTTATTGTATCATTTTCCAAAGAGTTGCAGCACAAAGATATAATTTTTTAAATGGAACAATAGTTTTTTCTATCGTGTATTGGATTCGTTTAAACCAAATCAATTTAAACTACATTGCTATCACTGTTAGTTTGGGAACTACAACCCTTCAAAGTTCCGGGGGCGAAGGCTGCGATAGCGTAGCTGACTGGCCGAGTGGCTATCCTCTGGGGCACTGTCCACTGTCTCATGACCACCAGCCAGTCAGCTACGCTGTCGTAGCCTCCGCCCCGTAAACTTTGAAGGGTTGTAATTCCCAAACTAACAGTGATACGAATGTAGTTTTAATTGATTTGGACGCAGCTGGTTTCAACGAATCCAATGCACGATAGAAAAAACTATTGTTCCATTTAAAAAATTATATCTTTGTGCTGTAACTCTTTGGAAAATGATACAATAAACTATGTTCATAGCTACGCAGAAAGTGTAATATTTCTTGTGTTGACCTACCGCATTAAAATTTCCCGTCACCTATTATTTTATAAGTTACAGAGCCAAACACACTTAGTGAAACACTATATATATATATATATATATATATATATATATATATATATATATATGTGTGTGTGTGTGTGTGTGTGTGTGTGTGTGTGTGTGTGTGTGTGTGTATGTGTGTGTGTATTAAATTTGGCTAGTATGGACCGCATACAACTTAAGACTAATGGTGTTTCCTTCTCTTCCTTTCATCCCAGTAGTTCTTCATTTTCCCTCCAACTGCTCGTTGCTGGTCATCTGTCCACACTCTCTTTGGTCGAGGTTTGTGCTTATCTTCTTCATAGGTTGCGTTTTCTGTTAGTTGCCTGAAGCGATTCCTGTCACATATTATTTGTTCTGTACCACCTATTTTGTTTGCATCTTTCTTCACTGCTTCTATCCATCCTACAGTTTTCTTCAGTTTATTAACACAATTAAAAATTTTCTTTGTAATCCGTGTGTCTTCCATTTTTTTAAATGTCCATAAAATTTTAGCCGTCTTTTCCTCATTCTATCTGTGATTTTTTTCTGTGTTTTTGTAGAAATCTATATCTATAAATGTGAATGTCTGTTTGGTGTACGTTTATCACGTCTGAACCACAAGACGTAAAGACCAAAAAATTTGTACAGTTACTAATGTCTACCCGGGGAAGGCTTTAGGCATGGTTTTTATGGCGATCGGATAGCTATTTATCTATATATATTAATGCGAATATCTGTTCGGTGTACGCTTATTATGTCCGAACTACAAGACGCAGAGACCTAAATATTTTTACAGTTACTAATTTATACCTGCAAAAGGTTTTAGGCACGGTTTTATAGCGATCTGATAGATCTTTAGCAATTTGAAGAATATAACACGAAATTACTCTTTGAAAATTATATTTACTCTCTGAAAATGGTTTTATTGGTTGCATGTTGCTTGAGGGTTGATAATGATAAAAGGGTGGAGTATATTGGGATGTAATGGTATCGGTGTATGTAATATTCTACGTGTGTGTGTGTGTGTGTGTGTGTGTGTGTATTAATATTTCGCTCTGCAGCGAAAACTACAGAATACAAACGAATTGTCTGTGTATAATTGTTGTCCAAAGTCTCCCGTTGTACACCGTAGCAGTTCCATGTCGACAGCTATAAGGGGGTGGGAGATATGGTGGTTGAAAGTCGTCAAATTATAAAAAAATTCGGAGTGAAGGCCAGCGATGACATTTGCGCCTCTATAGGAAGGAGGTTACATACAGCGAAACGTGATGCCACAGACCATATTTTTGGTCTACGCATGCTAGAATGTCTTCAGCTCTCTCTTTGCAAGGAAATATAAGAATGAATAAATAAATAAAGCAGTAAAAAAGAAATTTCTTTTAATATATTTCTTTAAAAAAAAATTGATTTGACGATTCGCGCATTACATCAAGTGATCGACCTTTGATATTATTACAATCATTATTGTTGAATTTCCTTTAATCGCTTCAGATATGCTATTTCAGTTCAAAATACTCTAGTTTGCAGTTCGTCTAGCTCAAGGATAATCTTTAAACGTCGCAGGAATCCTTTTACAGCCCTCATGTTTATCACGTGGTCAATTATACGTCGCTTACTCAAGGGTGGGCAACACAAAAAGACTCTACATTTACGCTCCAAACAATAGTACAAATAACGTAGTTTACCAGAATGCTCTAAAATGAATTTGGACATTACTCTCACGATACGTCTTGAGATATTGCAACATAGTCTATAAGGAATAATGTACGTATTATTTATTGTAACTCATTAAGCACTTCACATAATTTCGTTCTTTTTATTCGAATGTTGATTAAAAATGTTTGTTTCTAAAGAAGGTATTGTGTTTCATTTCATCCTTGAAAACCAGTCTCATAGCACACTACTGAAACATAGCTTATCTATCATAATCAACCAACATGCGAGCGGAGCCGCTGGTTTAAGCTAGTATAAAAGGAAGTGTCCCGATTGACTGACTGACTGACTGACTCATCATCGCCCAGCCCAAACCACTGAAGATAGAAACCTGAAATTTGTGGAGGGTGTTGATCTTACTATGTAGGCGTCATATAAGAAGCGATTTTTCGATATTGCGTCCGTAAGGGGGTGAAACGTTTTTTGAAATTATGTCGTTATTTAGGCAAATTTGAAGCTAGAACAACAAAATTTTGGATTTTAATTCAGGGTTCGAATTTAAAAGACACGTGTTTCGGCATTTTTTGAAATTCGACAAATAAGGGGGTAAAATAGGTGACGCAAAAATTGATTTTCAAAAATATGTTGCTGTTAACTCTAATTTTAAGCTACAACTACCAAACTTCGGATATGAAATCTTGGTCAGGATTAAAAATCCATGATTTTTAGTATTTTTGGTAATTCAACAAGTATGAGGGTTAAATAGAGGATCAAAAATTCTTCTTGAAAACACGTTGCTATTGATACAATTTTGAAGCTAGAGCTGCAAAAATTGATATTTGCATAGTTGGTTAGACGTTAAAAAATAAGAGTTTCGGTATTTTTGGAAATTCAACCATCAACGGGGGTTAAATTGGAGGGGGGGTGTTTTTCGAAAATATGTTCCTATTTGGGCAATTTTGATTTTAGAAGTACAAATATTCGGATTTGGATTAGGGCTTCAAATTTTGAAAGACACGTGTATCGGTATTTTTGGAAATTCGACCAATAAGGGGGAGAATACGAGATGCAAAAATTCATTTTCAAAAATATGGTGCTATTACTACGAAACTTAAGATATGGATTCTTCATCAGGATTAAAGAGAAACAACTGGTGCAGACCAACCAGCCTACGCATGCGAAGCAGCGGGGGTATATATATATATATATATATATAGAGAGAGAGAGAGAGAGAGAGAGAGAGAGGGAGAGAGAGAGAGAGAGAGAGAGAGAGAGAGCGGTGAATGTGGTATCAAACCCAGCAGCGTGGGACGTCTAGGGACTAGGCTCAGAAGCTGTGTTCGTGCGGCGACAGTTGGTTAACCACGAAGGAGAGACGCCCTCAGGTGGGTCTGGGAAATGCCGTCAGCTAATTGGCTGGCCTCGTGAATTAGGGATAAATGCCAGCAGCCCTCAATTATTGGCCGACGCTCTTCCGGGCTTTCCCACCCCCTCCCCCCACCACTACCCCTAGCGTGCCTCTGATTACACCCCACGCTCCGTCATGGCGCCAATTTTCGTGTTCCTTACACAGCGTAGCCTCCTGCTGACTGAACTTGCCGTAAGACTGAACAGACGATAGATTAACAACTCTAAAGCTCGGTCTACACCAGAGTTCAAGCAAGAAAATAAATTAATATATACATGTGGCGTCTGTTACGAAAGAACAGACGTCACTTCTGAACCTGTAATTGTCTTTCTTCAATATTTACAGAATATATGACGTCAACTGCGAATGGGCAATGCGCATATATATATATATATATATATATATATATATATATATATATATATATAATATGGCGGTGACGGGCAACCATCCTATCGTTAGTGGGGTGGGGTGGGCAAGTTTGAAGCCCTTTCTCTAACGGGAATTAGTTTCGTAACTACGAGTTTGAGTACTGTGGGCAGGGCGAAGTTGGGAATTTGTATCTGACGGGAGGCGTGCTTAGGTAGTCCTTGCAGGTGCGGTGATCACTGTGTCCCCAGTGGTGTAGGGGTCAGCGCAACTGCCTAGAAAGCAGGAGACCCGGGTTCCAATCCCGGCTGGGTACACATTTTCGGCTTTACTGTTTCGCAGTTGATTTCATATATTCTGTGAAGAGAAATAAATTAATATCGCAAAAATGAACAAATCAGAATTTAAATATGTGCACAGAAAGAAATACACGTGTAAAATTATGTAAATAGATAAATTTAAAGTTACGCTATTAATAAACATCTACATGGGATACTCTGCAAATCACATTTAAGTGCTTGGCAGAGGGTTCATCGAACCACCTTTATACTATTTATCTTCCATTCCACTCTCGAATAGCGTGCGGGAAGAAAGAACACTTGAATCTTTCCCTTCGAGCTCTGACTTCTCATATTTTATTCTGATGGTCGTTTCTACCTATGTAAGTGGGAGTCAACGATATATTTTCGCATTCGGAGAACAATGTTGGCAATTGCAGTTTTCTAAGTAGCCCACGCCGTAGCGATAAGCGCCGTTGTTGTAATGATTCCCGTCCCAGATCCTGTATCATTTCCGTAACGCTGTCTCCCCTATATTGTGACAATACGAAACGAACTGTCGTTATTTGGACTCTTTCGATGTCCTCCGTCAAACCCACCTGACAAGGATCCCACACTGGGCTACAATACTTCAAAAAGGGACGGACAAGCTTAGTGAATGCAGTTTCTTTTGTAGTTCTGTTGCATGTTTTAAGGGTTCTGCCAATAAAACGCAGTCTCTGGTTCGCCTTTCCCACGATATTATCTACGTGTTCTTTCCAGATTAAGTCTGAAGTAATAGTAATTCCTAGGTATTTTGTGGAGTTTACGGCCTTCATTTTAGACTGATTTATCTCGTAAACAAAGTGTAACGGACTTCTTTTCGTACTCATTTGGACGAATTCACTCTTCTCATTATTTAGACTCAATTGCCAATTTATACACCATAGTGATAGCTTATTTAGATCGTTCTGTAATTGACGGTAAATGTCGGCGTCATCTGCAAACAACCTAAGAGAGCTGCTTAGATTTCCCCCTAAATCGTTTATGTAAATAAGGAACAGCAGAGGACCAATAACACTACCCTGTGGAACGCCGGATATCACCTGAGTTTTAGTCGATGCCTTACCATCAGTTACCACAAACTGTGTCCTATCTGACAGGAAATCCTCTATCCAGTCGCAAATTTTGCGTGATATACAATAACCACTCAGTTTGATTAAAAGCAGTTTGTGAGGTACGGTGTCAAAAGCAATGTTTGTAAATCTATCGGCCACACTGCGTGGTCATCAATCCGTAGCTTACAAACTACTAAAATTATGGTAAACTAACCTAAGCCACGCTCCAGGGAGGAGTCGAACCTCCGACGGTGAGCAACCGCGCGCTCCGCAGCGAGGCGCTTAGACCGCCCGGCTACTTAGCAATCTCAACCAAGCTTTTTGAGCTTAAGCAGAATGCATACATCTACTTCTTTAAAACCAGTATAGAAAGGGAGGCCCAACGAAGTATATGTATGTGAGACGTCAGAGAAATGTCTACGACACCATAGGCTGCGAGCGAGTGGAATGAAATTGTCTGGGGGCACTACAACAAGGTGAGGATTTGGGTTGAAAGGAAACGTGCTTGGATAGCTTCATTACTTAAGGTGACCGCTGCCCCAACGCCGGAAATCCGGGTTCGATTCCCGGTCCAGAACAAACTTTTATCTTTGCCATTGGATTCATCTTATTGCCCTGAAACGGTCGAAACGTTTAAATACTTCGAATTCCTAAATTTACTACCGTTAATGACAACAAATTGTGTCTGTTCTATCACGCATGTCAAAAATGAACAGTACCATATGAATAAATGTTAAAAATTTACCTTTTCCAGTGAAAACCTTTTTTAATGTATTTTTTTAAAGGGTGTTAGAAGGAGAAAAAAATGTTTGTATAGTCTATGGGACTTAACTACGGGGTCATCAGTCCCTAAACTTACAAACTACTTACGAACTAGGACGGCACAAATATCCATGCCGGAGGGGGGATTCGAACCCCCGACCGTAGTGGCCGTGCAGACCGTGACTGGAGCGCCTTAGTCCCTTTTTTTTTTTTTTTTTTTTTTTTTTTTTTTTTTTTTTTTGAGGGGGGGCGGGGGTCTCCTTCCTCACCTTCAACCCGTCCTTCCGCTCACCAAAGTCGCCTTCTTCGGTGTCGGCTTCTATCGGCCTTTTTGTTCCATTTCTTGGAATTAAAATTTTTACGTCTCTCTTGGACTTGAAAATAAAAGACCGTCTTGCGTGAGTTCGTTGAAAAATAATAATAATAAAAATGAACCTGATTTGACGAATTTCCGTCTCGCTGTACCACAGTTTTATATCGAAAATATTGCAAACCAAAAGAAAGTCACTTCTTCAGTGGTAAACAAACTATTTCCTCCTATTTACTATTCGATAAAATAACTGTTTTCTTCTTTTTCCATGGCACTGCCCACCGTCGATTTCAAAGTTTGTCTTCACGTATTGTGTTCGCAGTTTTGCGTGTCCGTTTGAAGTTCATTTTCTTTGTACTTCTTGTATGCACTTAGTATAAAATGGTTTCTTCTCTAACCCTGAAACGCGTCAGTCGGCTAGTGCATAGGATTTATTTGAATAAAATATACAAATGAAAGAGTGGGTTAATGATGTATCTTGTTTCAAAAACAAAAATTTATTCTGAGGTACTGCTCGTTTCATTATTACTTTGTTCTTCATTTGTTCATGTTCTCTTCATTTAGTTTATTGTATTTATTGATTTATTTGTTTATGAAATTAACGATAGTTTTATTTTACATACTCCATCGCTAATCATGTTGTTTCAGATGCAATTTACATGATAGTTCTCTTTAGGAAATTGGCGTATTGACGATGATAATCATGTACTTGTAGTAGGTTTTGGTGCTGGGTCGTAATATACATCCAAAAGTCCTCTTCACTCTTTTCATTGTTTGTCAGAATATAAAATACCGTATGTCCCCTTAACCAGTTGACGGCATTGTTCTTTGTGTTGGGATAAAGTTTTTCATCGGGTAACAAAAAACTCGTGGGTGTGATTGTATGCGGAGATGTTCTCTGGGTGATTGCCAGTTTTCGTCTAACCGACTGCCAAATGTTGTTGACTTTACTACAAAGAAACTGGTGTTTTTCCGTGTCGTTGAGATTGCAGGTAATACACAAAGAGGAGTCTGCCATGTGAATGGAATGAAGACGGACCCCTCGGCCACCGCGGCCGGCTAGAAGGAAGACCTCGGAGAGCTCTATCATTTTCACATTTTAATAAAACACTAACAAACGAAAACTTTCTCCTCTAGCTTAACCAGGAAGAAGTAGTGCACGTCAGATATGTTGTTGATATTGCCATCCTTGGCCTACCCGCAAATGTGTATCGTCTCCTAGGCATTGTGCTTGGCTGTGTGGAACTGTGTACAGCACGTAGTTCGCCTTATATGCCGGCTGCCAGGAACACTTCTGTGTCGAAGAGTTAGCCGGGCCACAGGCGCAACAGACCGTGTTCAGCATATTCATAGTAGCCAATAACACAGTTCTCAAAACAAGTAGGATATCAGGTGAGGTATCGTACACAATCTACATATGGTAACGTACTGTATTCAGATATTGGTTACAATTGTAACTTCTGTGTGACACAGTACGATATTTTTCTGTCTCTGTACTTCAGATTCACATGACTTTTGCTTAGGTCGGTGTACCATGGCGCTACCATAATAGTGAAATTGTGTTTGATTACCTCGAACGGGCAATACAGTTGCACATCTGCCTGAATGGGACAGTATGAGGTTATCAGTAACGTGTTTCGTACTTTTGGAATATCGCCCCAATTTTGCGACTGGATTAGCGATTTCCTGTCAGAAAAGACACAGTTCGTAGTAATTGACGGGATTTTGGAATATATACTCTGTTCGAATATTATGAACTACCTCGAAGAGAACGACCTATTAACCAGTAGACAACACGGATTCAGAAAGTATCACTCTTGCGAAACACAGCTTGCCCTTTATTCACATGAAGTGTTAGGTGCCATCGACAATGGATCTCAAATCGATTCCATATTTCTGGATTTCAGGAATGCTTTTGACACTGTACCCCACAAGCGGCTTCTTATGAAATTGCGTGCTTATGGAATATCTCCCCAATTGTGCGATTGGATTGACGATTTCCTATCAGAAAGGACACAGTTCGTTGTAATTGACGGTAAGTCATCGAGTAAAACATAAGTGATATCTGGCGTTCCACAGGGAAGCGTTATAGGTCCCCTTCTCTTCCTCGTGTTTATAAACGATTTAGGAGACAATCTGAATAGCTCCCTTAGACTGTTCGCGGATGATGCTGTCGTTTATCGGTTATTGAAGTCAACAGAGGATCAAAAGCAACTGCAAAGCGATTTAGACAAAATTTCTACACGGTGCGAAAATTGGCAATTGACACTAAATAAAGAAAAGTGTGAAGTAATACACATGACCAGCAAAAGAAATCCGCTGAACTTGAATTACGCGATAAATCAGTCAAACCTTAAGGTCGTAAATTCTACCAAATACCTAGGAGTTACAATTACGAACAACGTAGACTGGAGAGAACACATAGAAAATATTGTGGGGAAGGCGAACCAAAGGTTACGTTTCATTGGCAGAACTGTTCGAAATGCACCAGCTCCACCAAAGAGACTGGCTACATCACACTTGTGCGTCCTCTCCTGGAGTACTGTTGCCCCTTGTGGGACCCTCACCAGGTGGGACTGACGGAAGACATTGAGAAGGTTCAGAAAAGGGCAGCTCGTTTTGTTTTATCACGTTACTGGGGGGAAAGCGTCACGAAAATTTTGCACGATTTGAGGTGGAAATCATTAAAAGAAAGACGTTATTCGTTGCGGCGAGATCTATTTGTGAAATTTTAATCAGCGACTTTTGCTTGTGATTGTGAATATATTTTGCTCGCACCCACCTACATAGGGAGACATGACCATCCCAATACAATGAGAGAGATGAGATCGAAAACGGAACCATTTAGGTGTTCTTTCTTCCCGCGTTCTATTAGAGAATGGAACGGTAGAGAAAAGTTATGAAAGTGGTAAATGGAGCTACAGTGAAAGCATTGGCAGGACTTGAGAGTGCAAATACACGAGATGTAACTGCTTATCGTACGTGGAGTGTTTATTGTGATGTTAACAAAGACTATGGCAACAATTATTTGTCGTCTAACATGCCATCTGTTATAAGGACCAGGAATCCACGGAGAATCAATGAGATGGAGTCTGTTGCTGTATGGTATAAAGGATTTGGATGTGGTTCAAGTGTAAAAATAATTTGTGATGTAACACACTATTATACAAATTGAATAAATGTGTTTGAAGACATATGTGATTATTAATTGTGACCCCCCTTTCTATCATGAAAATGGAATGATTATAGATAATAGTGATCAGTAGCATCACCGTAGCCACTGGCTACACAGAGCGGTCAGAATGCATAACTAAGGGAAAGAAAGATACCGCCAACGGGAAAGTGAAATAGACATTTGGAGGCAAGAAAAGCGGACGGAAAACCAATACTGAGCAAAGAGGGGAAAGCTGAAAGGTGGAAGGAGTATATAGAGGGCCTGTACAAAGGAAATAAACTTCGAGGTAGTATTCTAGAAATGGAAGACAATGTGGGAGAAGAGGAGATAGGAGATACGGTACTGCGGGAAGAATTTGACTCAGGGCTGAAAGATTTGAGTCGAAACAAGGCCCCTGGAATGGATGATATTCCGTCTGAACTGCTGGTATCGTTAGGAGAGCCAATCATGAGGAAATTCGGCTGCAGTCAGTAGCGAGCCAGGGTGTGTATCGGACGTACAAAAGTGCCACGATTTCCTTTGAAAATGTCCTCCGCCTATGGGGACGAAACGTTGGTTTGAGTAATAAATCGCCGGCCGCCGCGGCCGAGGGGACCGAGGCGCTCCAGTCACAGTCTGCACGGCCACTACGGTCGGGCGTTCGAATCCCCCTTCGGGCATGCATATTTGTGCCGTCCTTACTGTTAGCTAGTTCGTAAGTAGTTTATGAGCTTAGGGACTGATGACCACGTAATTAAGTCCCATAAGTTCTACAGGAGAATGGAAAAGCTGGTAGCAACTGACCCTGGGGGAAGATCAGTTTGGATTCAGGAGGAACGTAGGAACCCGGGAGGCAATACTCACTTTACGTCTTATCTTAGAAGATAGATTAAGGAAAGGCAAACCTACATTTTTAGCTTTTGTAGATTTGAGGAAAGCATTTGATAATGTTGACTGGAGTCACTCTTTCAAATTCTGAAGTCAGCAGGGGTAAAATATAGGGAACAGAGAGTTATTTACAACTTGTACAAAAGCTAGACCGCAGTTATTAGACTCGAAGGGCATGAAAGGGAAGCATCAGTTGGGAAGGGAGTAAGACAGGGTTGTAGCCTTTCTCCAATGTTATTCAATTTGTACATCGAGCAGGCGGTGAAGGAAAGCAAGGAAAAATTTGGAATAGGGATTAAAGTTCAGGGTGAAAAAATAAAAACATTGCGTTTTGCGGATGGCACTGTAATTTTGTCAGAGACAGCAATGGACCTGGAAGAGCAGTTGAATGGAACGGACAGTGGGTTTGAAGAGAGTGTATAAAATGAACATTAACAAGAGCAAAACAAAAATAATGGAATGCGGTCTTAGAAAGTCGGGCGATGCAGATGGAATTAGATTAGGTAACGAAACAATGAAGGTGGTAGATGAGTTTTGTTACTTGGGTAGTAAAATAACATGGGATGGTCGCAGTACAGAGGATATAAAATGCAGAATGGCAATGGGAAGAAAAGCATTTTTGAAAAAGAGAAATTTGCTAACATCGAATATTAATTTAAGTGTAAGGAAGTCTCTTCTGAAGGCATTTGTGTGGAGTGTTGCCTTGTACGGGAGTGAAACATGGACGATAAGCAGTGCGGACAGAAAGAGAATAGAGGCTTTTGAAATGTGGTGCTACGGAAGAATGCTGAAGATTAGGTGGGTAGATCACATAACTAATGAAGAGGTACTGAACAGCATTGGTGAGAAAAGGAATTTTTAGCATACCCTGACTAAAAGAAGGGATCGCTTGGTAGGACACATTCTTAGACATAGGGGAATCGTAAATTTAGCATTGGAGGGAAGTGTGTGGGGTAAAAATCGCAGAGGGAGACCAAGAGACGCGTGGTCAGGATAGAGTAGGGTGGAGAGCTGCATCAAACCAGTCTCTGGACTGAAGACCACAACACACACACAAGTTCTGCAAACATTTGAACATTTTTAGCAAATGCTGCGTGACGAGGAAGACGACAGCCACCGCATGAGATGTCGGCAGAAAGCTCGTGGATATCAAACCTCTTGACGTGTGTGAGAGTTGCGATAATCGTCGCAGCCACTGGCGTTTGGGAAGCAGTCTGCAGACCACAGAGCGGTCAGCAGGGAACAGAACTCTCTCTCTCTCTCTCTCTCTCTCTCTCTCTCGTCCTTCGCGCTGAGGCATGAATCAGCCAGTGGCCTAATCTGCTAGAGGGAGCACTCCCTGGCAATTTGCGGTTTCAGACCCGCCTCTGTGTTTTTATCTGGCAGCGTAAATCACGACCACCGGGGAATGGGAGTTCCTCGACAGAATAAAAGGAGTGAGCCATGAGGTACCTCTTCAATTTAGATTTGAAAGCGTGTGGCTTAGTGCTAAGATTCTTTATTTCTTGTGGCAGCTTATTGAAAATGGATGCTGCAGAATACTGCACACCTTTCTGTACAAGTGTCAAGGTGGTGTGATGCAAATGTAGATTCGACTTCTGTCTAGTATTCACCGAGTGAAAGCTATTAACTGATTGGAAGAAGCCTTACGGTATCTGATATTACATTTAAAAAAAAAAAATACGCTTTGCGGTGTAGGGCAATATTATTAATTTTAAATAATATTAAATAATATTATTATTATTAAATAATATTAAATTATTAAATATAATAATATTATAATAACATTAAATATTAATATATTAATATAATATTAAATATTAATAAATATATTAAATATTAATAAATATATTAATAATATAATAATATAATATATAATATAATATAATAATATAATATATAATATATAATAATATAATATTAATAAAATATATTAAATATTAATAATATTAAATTATTAAATTATTAAATAATATTAAATAATATTAAATTAATATTAAATAATATTAAATTAATTGTTTAAAATTCTTGAGCATTTTATTGCAGTAGAAACGCCGTAGCGTAAAATCAGCACGGCCAAAGTCCACACAGCCTAGCAGGCAACACTTTCCGTTAAATCCTGCATACCGTTCCAAGGGTAACACCCTTGCGCAGATGCTGAGTTAAGACGACTCGACAGCTCCCTGTGACAATAGTCGAAAAGGAAATAGTAGAAAAGGCATGAAAGAGGGGAGGTGTTTTAGGAACTTTGTCAACTAGGCACTGACCTTTCCTCCCTGTTTTTTTTTTTTTTTTTTTTTTTTTTTTTTTTTTCTGTGTGTGTGTGGAACTGTGTACAGCACGTAGTTCGCCTTACATGCCGGCTGCCAGGAACACTTCTGTGTCGAAGAGTTGTCCGGGCCTCAGGCGCAACAGACCGTGTTCAGCATATTCATAGCAGCCAATAACTCAGTTCTCAAAACAAGTAGGCCATCAGGTGAGGTATCGTACACAATCTACATATGGTGACGTACTGTATTCATATAATTGGTTACAATTGTAACTCGTGTGTGACACAGTACGATATTTTTCTGTCTCTGTACTTGAGATTCACATGACTTTTGCTTAGGTCGGTGTACCATGGCGCTACCATAATAGTGAAATAGTGCGTGATTATCTCGAACGGGCAATACAGTTGCACATCTGCCTGATTAGGACAGTATGAGGTTATTAGGAACATCTTGCGTACTTATGGAACATCTCCCCAATTGTGCCATTCGATTCACGTTTTCCTATCGGAAAGGACACATTTCGTTGTAATTGACGGTAAGTCATCGAGTAAAACAGAAGTGATATCTGGCGTTCCCCAGGGAAGCGTTATAGGTCCCCTACTCTTCGTTGTGTTTATAAACGATTTAGGAGACAATCTAAATAGCTCCCTTAGACTGTTCGCGGATGATGCTGTCGTTAGTGGTACTCAAGGTAACCTCCGCCATACACCATCGGGTGGCTTGCGGAATATGCATGCTTATGTAGATATTCTTCTTGAAGTGTGAGGGTATTGACAGTCACCACGTGAAAATAGCCGAGAAGATCTCGGCAGCAAGCTGGTGCATATCAAACCACTTGACGAGTGTGGTAGATACTTTAGTGATCGTAACCAGTGGCTGCACAGAGCGGTCAGCAGGGAACAGAACTCCCTCTCTCTCTCTCTCTCTCTCTCTCTCTGCCCCTCGCCCTTCGTGCTGAGGCATGAATCACGCTCGCTACTGGCCAGCGGCCTAATCGGCTAGACGGAGCACTCCCTGGCAATTTGCGGCTTCAGACCCGCCTCTGTGTTTTTATCTGGCAGCGTAAATCACGACCCCTACTGGAGGAGTGGAGGGGGTGCGGATAGGGGTGCAGTTAGTCTCTTGGCGGCTGTCCGCCCTCTTTATCCGACCACCCCACTGCGCTGTCAGCGTCCCGTAACGTCAGCGACGCTTCTGGAACTGGGGGGTTGGGGGAGAAAGACGGACACTTCAAAGCGGTCTAGCTGGCGTCTCCAGCTATCTCCATCCAGCCGCCAAAGAGATACGTAAATCACCCACACCCCATCCGTCTACTATTTATATAGGGTGAGTGCGCTCTCTCAAAAGAAATGGCCATATATAAACTCGACATATGTAGTTTCATGAATCTGTATTGATAAATATGTAAAGTTTGAATAACACAATTTTGTGTATTGCGCCACGTCATTGTAAAAAAAAAAAATCGCCCTGAAGAATATCGAAACGTCGGCAATTTCTTTGCTAAGTCGTTATGAAATGACACGACCTTATATAAATGTAAATTTTCATTTGTGCACAATCATTGATCTCCAATCGTCCTTACAAGGAGACGGCACGAACGTGGTGTCGGGGATTTGTCCGAAATTTTATGTTGTGAAAGAGGATCCCTAACACCTGAAACTTTTCTAACTTATCTACGCGATTAAGGGATAGAACATTCCACGTTCCGACCCGTAGAATGCCTGTTTTGTTTTTCCTGATGACGACATCCTTCTGACATTCGGGAGATCCGAATGGGGGACTATTTTACCTCCGGAATAATTTACCCGAGAAGACGCCATCATCGTATAGTCATAAAGTACATCTACATCTACATCTACACGGGATACTCTGCAAATCGCATTTAAGTACATGCCAGAGGGTCCACAGAACCACCGTTATACCCTTTATCTCCCATTCCATTCTCGAATAGCGCGCGGGAAGAAAGAACACCTGAATCTCTCCTTTCGGGCTCTGATTTCTCGTATTTTATTCTGATCATCATTTCTACCAATGTAAGTGGGAGTCAACAATATATTTTCGCATTCGGAGGAGATTGTTGGCGATTGTAGTTTCGTAATTAGTCCACGCCGCAGCGATAAGCGCCGTTGTTGTAATGATTCCCATCCCAGATCCTGTATCATTTCCGTGACGCTGTCTCCCCTGTATCGTGACAATACGAAACGAGTCGCCCTTCTTTGGACTTTTTCGATGTCCTCCGTTGAAAACCACCTCATAAGGATCCCACACTGGGCAGCAATACTCCAAAAAAGGACGGACAAGCGTAGTGTATGCAGTCTCTTTAGTAGTTCTGTTGCATCTTTTAACGGTTCTGGTGGTGATCTGTAATATCATGAAACTGTATTCACAAAAATTTAAATTTTGTCACGGCGGAGCGGCCGAGCGCATTGAGGCTCTATGCTGCGATGCGCGAGGCCGCTCCCCATCGGGGGTTCGAATCCTCCCTAGGGCATGGCTGTTTGTGTCGTCTTTAGTGTAAGGTAGTTCATAAGTAGTTTTTAAGTTTACAAACTGATAATACCACAATTAAGTCTCTTGAGCTTAATAAACATTTGAACGTTTGAATTTAAATCTAATATATAAAGCAGAGTGTCTGTATGTTGGTACGTGTTGTATACAAATCTACAGTTTTATTCCAATCTTTATGAAATTTTGTACACGTAAGCTTCAGTCCATGAGGACGGTCGCGGTAAGTGTAGGAATAACATACGGTATATAGTTCACGAGATATGACGTCATAAGCAATGAGATGCGTGAATAACTGCTGCATTTTGAGACAATGCTGCTCATTTTCTCCTAAGCCATTGGACCGATTTCAACCAAATTTGGTACACACATTCCTTACCCTGAGGTAACAATTGCTGCATGATTAAGAATCACATACGGCACTTGGTTCAATAGATATTACGTCATATCCAATAGAAATCGCAAAAAATGCCATATAATGCGGCGATACTTTCGAAATACACTGTATGATAATGACAGTACTTAGCGACTTGTAACAAACTTTAAACATAATTTCACATCTTTATTAAACTTTTTCTCGCTGGCAACCATAGTAAAATGATGAAAGGAAAAAAGTTTATGGTTTACTACTTTTCCGCTGTTTATGGAGTAAAAGTACAGCATTCGGTATGACGTTACAATTTACAATTTGAACACTACAAATTGTAGTTACAGGAAATTTTACAGTCAGTAGACTCACGTATAGTTGAGTATACCTTCTAAATTGCATAACAGTACGACAGGTAGTTCATGAGATACGAGCACATAAACAGTAACGTTCATGGAAAACTGCCCCATCATGCACCAAGTTTTAATCTATTACTTCTTTACTATTCATTGTATTCCCAAGAGATTTTACAGACATACAACCCTTATACAAAGAAATGTATACTTGCAAATGGCAGGAATAAATAAGTAAATAAATAAATACCCGAGCAACGCCGGGTTTTGAGCTAGTTTTGAATAAACAGTTCTGGGTATTAGATCGCCCTGAGGATGACCACTGCACAGTGGACAAAACGTCGGAATTTCCTTTTGAAAGGTGGTAATTATGGAAGTGGAAGGACTGGTATCGAAGTTAAATGTTACTTGTGATTATAAAAAGTTTATTAAAAAAAACAAATCAACAGAAAAAAGTCGGGCCCGATGGTCCTGGGGGTAAAGTACCCGACTGGAAACCTAAGGGTACCGGGTTCGAAACCCGGTCCGACCACGGATTTTTTTCAGTCTGCACTTTAACCCGTCATTCACCTCTCAACGATGTGAGGAGTCGCCAGAAACGACACGTGGTTCGGATTCCACGTTAAGCTGTAGGTCCCCTGTCCTTTCCTTTACCCGGTTGGATAACTGGGGTAGGCTAGGGACACGCAAGTCGCCGAAGTGACGTCCAATGAAAGACTTGCAACAGGCCAATGAGCCACACGACATTATCAACACAAAAACAGGAAACTTTCAGGTGACAAATAGTTGACCATCCTGATAGTTTCGTAGAACATCCAAAAGAAAATAAAGAGCCACAGATTATTTTACCTACAAAAGGTTATTAATAATCACTAAGAAATTCTTGTATCTGATAAGTATACTTGTGTTTTTGGATAGTAATCAAATATTATTTTAGGCGGTACCTCACTGGCCCACAGATAAACAATTTGAAAACAGCAGTTAGAATAAATAACAATAAATTTCACAAGATTACTATTAATTAGGTAGTATTTCAGACAACGACAAGTCGGTGATTGAATTTACACAGAAACTAGCATTTGCAGGTAAAAAAATAAATAAATAAATATATTTTATTGAGCGAATGGTTATCAACAACTATATAACAGTGCAAGAAACTTAGCAACTCCAATCACAATAAAATTTCACCAAGGCCAAGCTCATAAAAAAAACTGTTTAGCATAACACTGAAATTATCAGGCGCAATTTCCCAAACTAATTACGTGACCTTTGAACAGATCGCAAATAGGACAACAGGAGCAAGTCTTCAAAAGACATGACGGGGCGTAATACCCAGAATTGTTTTATTCAAAATGACACCAACCGTGGAAGCTTTAGAACTAATAAATACGTAAATATTAATTTGGGCACAGCTATAGTTCTCCAACCGCTCTTGGCCGATTGCTTTGAAAGTTTCACGCACCTTTGCATTCCAATGCAGGAAACATTTTTAGAAACCTATTTTTTCCGTGTTACTTCACACAGCTTTTCCTTGTTACCAATGGAAAAGCTGTGTGAAGTTCTAAAATTTCGGGTACAGCGCTTGATCCAGTGCCAACCATCCCAGAAAAAGTATGGAATCAGGTGAAGGTAGCATTGATGGTTGACGCCATATGCACTATATACGCCCGTGGAGAAGTCTGTGGCTGTTATGCAACAGCACACCTGCTGGAGTGAGGTGACTAAAATTTAATCATTTATTCTTAATATGTCCTGTGAAGATGGACTTCCACCTCTGATCTTGCTAGGTGTCCCCGTCCTTTTTTTATTTTTATTTATTTATTTTTTTAAGAACACGAGTGTACATACTCTACTTTCAGAAGACAGTGAAGCAAACGAAGGGGAATTTTCGAGAGAAGCAATTTCGCGGGAAAAGAAGTAATTTTATATAATCCATAAGAATAACAGAACCGTCTAGATCGCTAAAATTATATTTATTGATTACGACATATCGGCATCTGCCATCATCAGATCTAAAAACTTCTGAACTTGCACAGAAAAATTTCAGCGTCAATAAAAAATTCTGTACCTAGTAAGTACGACAACTCTACCTACTAAGTAGATATTTAATTATAAATTTATACACTCAGAGACTGTTTTGCGTGAATGCTTCACCTTTAATGTCTTAGATATTTCATTACTGCCACTGAACTGTACTCTGCAAGTTCAGAAGTTTTTAGATCTGATAATGGCAGTTGCCGAAACCTCGGAATCAATAAATATAATTTTAACGATCTAGACGGCTTTTTAATATTATGGAAAAATGAAGATCGCAGACTCGTTAAGGAAATTCGTTTCCTTTTTCCATAATTTATCTGGGCCTCCAGTAGCAGAAGTCTATATTGGCGTACAGTATGCGTTCAACAAGCTTGGACGGAACACACAAGAACACGAACAGTATATACCTTTTTGGTAGTAATGAAGTATTTGAACTGTCGGTGCTACTATTTTTAACAACAAATTGAACATTTACTGAGGAGGAACAAAACGCTTAAACGATTTTTGTCGTTGTTTTAAGTTGATATTCCTAATAATTGAAAATTTTCATGCAATGACTTCATAAAGAATACCATCTATGTAAGAATTTCTTTCAGAAATATAAAAAATACATACTACTTATACTACTTTTCTAGTAAGGCAAATTATGGTATAGTACAAAGCGATATTTGACACTTTAGAAAGGAATACTCCATAATCGATGGATTGGGAAACAGCTGATAAATATGAAGGTGGAAGAAAGCACCAACAGCTGTATCGAAACTATTTATTTAATTTCACGCAATCGGTTTCAGTGATACAATCACACCATCTTCATGCACCACATGTACAACTATCATTTGAAAACGGTAGCCGTGAACATCGGTAGCTGTAAATTTCTTAGTCTATTGATGTTAAAAAAACTCGACAACACAAATGTGTCTCTTGAGTTCTCTTTTTTACATCACCAGTAATTAGCCGTCCTGCCATGAGTTCGCAAAGCTATTTATATCACATAAAAATGCATCTTAACTATTCTAGTTGTGCATGACCCTTTATATGAAAATGGAATAGATACACCCAAAAGCAAATTATCAGTTCTTTAAAGGGCTCATGAGAATAGAATTGAGAAGTTGTACGACAATAACAGAGACATTCCGAATTCGTGTTCCAGATTACAGTGTACATTAGTACCTCTAATACTCGATAATTTGTCTTCTTGGAATGTTGTACGCCTTTATTCGTCGAGGAATGCTGCCCAGTATCTCATCAAGGGACTGTTGTTCCAGATAGTTCCAATCATTAACGGCGGCTCAGCTAGAACACTAAGATTGTTTACCGGTGTTGGGACTGAAGAGCACCCAAGTTTGCAGAACGGAAACCGGTGTATTATTGTCGATGTTGTCATCGTCAGCGTACCCGCAAATGGCTTCAGTCTCCAAGGCTGCGTCGAATGTGAGCAGCTTGAAGTAAGCCTTCGTTGTAGGCTACCCGGAATACTTCTCTGTTAACTGGGTTGCCGGCACGCAGGGGGATATCCTGAAGACAGTATGACGGGCGTCTCGTCCGAAACCTGCCAATGTACCCAGCCATGTAGTAGGAGGTGGTTCATGGCTGGAGAACGTTCTGGACATTGCGACGGAACGCATTCAGAAGATGTGCAGCATGAACGGAAAGAACTGTTGTCCATTAAGAAATGTTCCGACGGTATTCTAATCAAAAACGTTTTTAAATCTCGGGGACGTAACTCCATTGTATAATTTCTGGAAGTATTTAGGGTGTTTTTTTATACGTATGTATTTCTAAGTTTGGTTTACGTTTCCAGAGAATGCATATGCATATTTGTTCTATTAACAGTTACCTTGCTTTATCTTTGGATTTTTAAGATACTGAACCTAACCTTTTACGTCATCGAAAAATTCAATAAATCTATGTTTGAGGTCCGTTTGCTCATTCTTAGCACATAAAATACTTCCAAAGATAATACAAAATAACACCGCAAATATGTCGTTACTTGGGCAGTAAAATAACAAATGATGGTCGCAGTACAGAGGATATAAAATGCAGAATGGCAATGTGTAGGAAAGCGTTCTTGAAAAAGAGAAATTTGTTAACATCGAATATTGATTTAAGGTTAAGGAAGTCCTTTCTGAAGGCTTTTGTGTGGAGTGTTGCCTTGTATATGAGTGAAACATGGACGATAAAAAGTGAGGACAGGAAAAGGATAGAGGCTTTTGAAATGTGGTGCTACAGAAGAATGCTGAAGATTAGGTGGGTGGATCGCGTAATTAATGAGGAGGTACTGAACATAATTGGGGAGAAAAGAAATTTCTGGCATACCTTGACTAAAAGAAGGGATAGATTGGTAGGGCACATTCTTAGACATCAAGGAATTGGAAATTTAGCGTTGGAGGGAAGTGTGTGGGGTAAAACCCACAGAGAAAGACCAAGAGATGGATACAGTAAGCAGATTCAGACAGATGTAGGTTGCCGTTCTTATGTGGAGATGAAGAGGCTTGCTCAGGATAGGGTACTGTGGAGAGCTACATTAAACCAGTCTCGGACTGAAAACCACAACAACAACAAATATGCCGTTTACATGTTTTGATAGCATACGACATCGTGGCTGTAACCGTCACAATACAAAATCAGAATTAAAAGTACCAACCAATTTTGACAGTCAATATACAGACGTCTAGATGTCTTATATATCTGTCAGGCCATCTAGACATAACCGCAAGTGAATTTTAAGTTCTGTACCACCCAATTTGTACCACATGTCACTTGAAACTGGCAGTTTAAACCGAAACGGCACCGTCGTATTCGAATAAATATTATTAAATAGCAGCTGTTTGTGACATAAAAGTTTTCTGTGTGTCGTACCGCGTCATGATGTAAGTAGGTTATTACTTTAATAACCGACGTTTCGGCCAACGTTACAGTGGCCTTCATCATACCCAGATGGAGACCACTGTAACGTTGGCCGAAACGTCGGTTATTAAAGTAATAACCTACTTACATCATGACGCGGTACGACACACAGAAAACTTTTATGTCATCTGTCTCTGGCCGTAGAAACTTACGCAATTATAGCAGCTTTTCGGTTTATTATTATTACTATGTTACATGCTGCCCTTTACCACAGTACGGGCCCTATAGAATACAAAATGTTTTGTTGTCGTCTTCGGATATGCAAATACAGAACCTCTCCATACATCGTTAACAATCTCACGGCCGGATTGCACTGTACATCAAACGAACATTGTCTCGGAGAGGAGTTCGCCCGTGGTTCACCGTTCTACTGCAGGTTCGCTCCATCTGGTCCGTGGAATCGCCTTATTGAGAGTTTGCAGTGAACGGGGGAGTATTTCGCGAAGCATTCTTTTGCACCCTGAAGCTTACCCTGTATACTACCTTAATAAATTAGTATGTTACAATATTTTCAATGTTATTCATTGTCCACGCATATAGTTAATACCTTGTCCTTTCATCTGTACATGTGGAATTTTCAACGGAATCGGTATCTGTAACAACAACAAAACGGTTGCCATGACTTTTGTCCCAATCCTCGTATATCGCGTATCAACGCATGTGGGGAGTATTTTATTTTATTTCTTGAAATATAATCTACATCGACTGAAAATGTTAAAATTTTTACCTGCAGTACTTCAAGATCAATAAAATCGAAGCATATTTCTACCAAATTTTGGTTGACATCGGTCCATTATTGTAGGAGCTGTTGTAGAACCTTGTCGCATGATGGGACCGTTTTTCACAACTATCGTTGTTTATGATGCCATATGTCCTTACGTATGTGTCGTAGGTGGTTCTTGCCCCGACAGCGATTGTTGCCTGATAGTGAGGAACATGTGTACCGAGAAACTTCCTGGTAGATTAAAATTGTGTGCCGGAACCGGGACTCGAACCTGGGACCTTTGCCTTTCGCAGGCAAGCGCTCTACCGACTGTGCTATCCCGACACGACTCACGATGCCGCCTCACAACTCTACTTCCGACAGTACCTCGCCTCCTACTTTCCAAACTTCACAGAAGCTCTCCTGCGAACCATGCAAGACTAGCACTCCTGGAAGAAAGGATATGGTGAAGACATGGCTTAGCCACAGCCTAAGGGATGTTTCCAGAATGAAACTTCACTCTGCAGCGGAGTGTGCGCTGATATGAAACTTCCTGGCAGATTATAATTGTGTGCCGGAACCGGGACTCGAACCTGAGATCTTTGCCTTTCGCGGGCAAGCGCATTACCGACTGTGCTATCCCGACACGACTCACGATGCCGCCTCACAACTTTACTTCCGCCAGTACCTCGCCTCCTACTTTCCAAACTTCACAGAAGCTCTCCTGCGAACCATGCAAGACTAGCACTCCTGGAAGAAAGGATATGGTGAAGACATGGCTTAGCCACAGCCTAAGGGATGTTTCCAGAATGAAACATCACTCTGCAGCGGAGTGTGCGCTGATATGAAACTTCCTGGCAGATTAAAATTGTGTGCCGGAACCGGGACTCGAACCTGAGACCTTTGCCTTTCGCGGGCAAGCGCATTACCGACTGTGCTATCCCGACACGACTCACGATGCCGCCTCACAACTTTACTTCCGCCAGTACCTCGCCTCCTACTTTCCAAACTTCACAGAAGCTCTCCTGCGAACCATGCAAGACTAGCACTCCTGGAAGAAAGGATATGGTGAAGACATGGCTTAGCCACAGCCTAAGGGATGTTTCCAGAATGAAACTTCACTCTGCAGCGGAGTGTGCGCTGAAATGAAACTTCCTGGCAGATTAAAATTGTGTGCCGGAACCGGGACTCGAACCTGGGACCTTTACCTTTCGCGGACAAGCGCTCTACCGACTGAGCTATCCCGACACGACTCACGATGCCGCCTCACAACTTTACTTCCGCCAGTACCTCGCCTCCTACTTTCCAAACTTCACAGAAGCTCTCCTGCGAAACATGCAAGACTAGCACTCCTGGAAGAAAGGATATGGTGAAGACATGGCTTAGCCACAGCCTAAGGGATGTTTCCAGAATGAAACTTCACTCTGCAGCGGAGTGGGCGCTGATATGAAACTTCCTGGCAGATTAAAATTGTGTGCCGGAACTGGGACTCGAACCTGGGACCTTTGCCTTTCGCGTGCAAGCGAGGTACTGGCGGAAGTAAAGTTGTGAGGCGGCATCATGAGTCGTGTCGGGATAGCACAGTCGGTAGTGCGCTTGCCCGCGAAAGGCAAAGGTCCCAGGTTCGAGTCCCGGTTTCCGGCAGACAATTTTAATCTGCCAGGAAGTTTCATATCAGCGCACACTCCGCTGCAGAGTGAAAGTTTCATTCTGGAAGTGTACCGAGTTTTGTTGAAATCGGTCCAGTAGTTTAGGAGTAGATGTGGAACTTTATAAATACACACATCAAGCCTATTTTATAAGATGTATACATTACCGGTTCCGAAAAAAGCTTTTGTCGTTATCTTCGGAACTGCAAATACAGAACCTCTCCATACATCGTTAACAATCTCACGGCCGGATTGCACTGTACATCAAACGAACATTATCTCGGTAGGGAGTTCGCCCATGGTTCGCCGTTCTACTGCAGGTTCGCTCCATCTGGTCCGCGGAATCGCCTTATTGAGAGTTTTCAGTGAACGGGGGAGTATTTCGCGAAGCAGACGCGGCGCCTACACTGGGGAAACTGTCCGGAAGTTTTAATAACATGGCCGCGCGGAGCTCCCGGAAACTCGGAAACAACGCAGTGGTAGAGGGGGGGGTTAGAGTCTGTTCACCGACCAGCGTCTGCGGTGCGACAGCCAAGACAACGCACGTGCGTGCCCGCCTAGGAGAAATTGTGCGTAGGCGGAGGCCGGGGAGATTCCATAGGCGGTTTATCTGCCACCGTCAGACGAGGTCTCCGATAACGTGTATCTGCCGTTGGTAGAAGCTTGACGGTTTGACATTTTGAATATAATAACAGGCCAATTTCGTTGACATCAATTTCATGTAGAATTTTGGAGAATATTCTCAGTTCGAATCACAGTCTATCACAGACAGTTGCGAAACTCTCTAGGACAAAAATTGCAGCTGAAGCGATACTAGCGCTCCAAGCGGCCAGTAGGGAGTAACAGAGGAATGGCGTGATACAAACTGAGAAGTTGCCGTTTTCAGTGCTGTTACTTTCATATTTCCTGGTCACTGAACGTTGCTGTGAATTTTCTAATACAAATACGAAAACACCATTAAAGTAATATCACTGATTCTGTTAATGGCAGTCTATAATTTATCAAACTGCCAGTGCTATGTAATTCATACAGTTCACAATACCCGAGTCATATTAATATCGTCTGAAACCTTTCGAAAGCGGAAAAAAATTGCAACCTGATATGCTGAAGTGTATAAAAGGAACTGATTATGATTATGTTCGCATTCTCGATGCGTACTGACATATTCCACGAGTTTTGTTTCAGTGAATTTCGGACATTGTAATGTTTTGAAAAGTTCACATGATTTTTCCATTGTAGGGGGACTAGATTCTATATTGTCGTTTAAACCATGGTTTCACCTCGTCCTTGCTTCTGTGGCAGCTATTTGGCAGGTACCAAACTGAATATCTTCAAGAATGTGACGTGCTAACATTAACAGCTTATATAAGAACATATTTATTTGTAGCCAGTAAAGACGATTAATGATGGAAAAGATCCACCGTGGTATAATAATAATGTTAGAAAGCTGCTGAGAAAGCAAAGACTGTTGCACTCTCTATTCAAAAAAGAACACGTAAATGATGACAAGCCAAAGTTAGTAGAGATTCGTGCGTCTATAAAAAGATCTATGCGCGAAGCATACAATAATTATCACAGCCATACCTTAGCAAAAGATCTTTCCGAGAACTCGAAAAAATTCTGGTCCTATGTAAAATCGATAAGCGGGTCAAAGCCCACTGTCCAGTCACTCGTTGATCATTCCGGGGCAGTAATAGAAGAAAGCAAACGGAAAGCTGAAGTTCTAAATTTAACCTTTAAGAAATCTTTCACGCAGGAGGACTGCACAAATGTACCATCATTTGATCAACGTACTAATTCCGAAATGGGGGACATAGCAATAGGTATTTCCGGTGTAGAGAAGCAGCTGAGAGAGCTAAATACGAAAAAGTCTGCTGGTCCGGATGGAATACCAGTTCGGTTTTACAAAGACTATTCTGCGGCATTGGCCCCCTACTTAGCTTGCATTTATCGCGAATCTTTAATTCAGCGCAAAGTTCCTAGTGATTGGAAAAAAGCGCAGGTGACTCCCGTTTATAAGAAAGGAAAGAGAACTGACCCACACAATTACAGGCCAATATCGTTGACATCAGTTACATGTTGAATTTTAGAGCATATTCTCAGTTCGAATATAGTAAATTTCCTTGAAACGGAAAAGCATCTTTCCATGAATCAGCACGGATTTAGGAAACATCGTTCATGTGAAACTCAGCTTGCCCTTTTCTCACATGACATCTTGCTAGCCATGGACGAAGGGCAACAGGCGGATTGTGTTTTTCTCGACTTCAAAAAGGCGTTCGACGCGGTGCCACACTGCAGACTGCTAACGAAGATACGAGCTTATGGAATAGGTTCACAGATTTGTGACTGGCTGGAAGACTTCCTAAGTAATAGAACGCAGTACGTCGTTCTCGACGGCGAGTGTTCATCAGAGACGAGTGTATCGTCAGGCGTGCCCCAGGGGAGTGTGATAGGACCGCTATTATTTTCTATCTATATAAATGATCTGATGGACAGAGGAAGTTGTAATTTGCGGCTGTTTGCTGATGATGCTATTGTATATGGTAGACTGTCGTCTTTAACTGACTGTAATAGCATACAGGATCACTTAGACTAAATTTCTAGTTGGTACGAAGAATGGCAGCTAGCCCTCAATGTATAAAAATATAACATGATGCTCATGAGTAGGAAAAACAATCGTATAATGTTCGAATACAGCATTAGTAGTGAGCTTCTTGATGCTGTCACGTCGTTCAAATATCTAGGCGTAACATTGCAGAGCGGTATGAAATGGAACGAACATGTAAGGACAGTTGTGAGTAAGGCGGACAGCCGACTTCGGTTTATTGGGAGAATTTTGGGAAGATGTACTTCACCTGTAAAGGAGACCGCGTATAAAACGGTTGTACGACCACGTCTTGAGTATTGCTCAAATGTTTGGGACTCGCAGCAGATCAGTTTAAAGGAAGACATAGAGGCGGTTCAGAGACGAGCAGCTAGGTTTGTTACCGGTAGGTTCGACCAATGCGCGAGTGTCACGGAAATGCTCCGGCAACTCAATTGGGTATCGCTGGAGGAAAGACGACGTTCTTTTCGTGCAGATCAGTTTAAAGGAAGACATAGAGGCGGTTCAGAGACGAGCAGCTAGGTTTGTTACCGGTAGGTTCGACCAATGCGCGAGTGTCACGGAAATGCTCCGGCAACTCAATTGGGTATCGCTGGAGGAAAGACGACGTTCTTTTCGTGAATTTCTGTTGAGTAAATTTAGAGGCCCGGAATTTGAAGCTGAGTGTAGTACGATCTTGCTGCCGCCTACTTACATTTCGCGTAGAGATCACAAAGACAAGATAAGAGAAATTACGGCTCGTACGGAGGCATATAGGCATTCTTTCTTTCCTCGTTTTCCACAGCGCTCCACCACACTCAGCTAATCCGCCGCGGCGGGCAACAAATCCAAACGTATAAAAAAGCACGCTGTTTGATTGCCACTAGAGTCGGACGGAAAGAAGAATTGAGGCCGAAACCGACACCATAACCGAATATCCGGCTCTGTAACCGAAACTTGCGTAATTCAGTTAAAATCTCTATCTATATAAAAGCGAAATGACACTCCCTCACTCACTCACTAAACACAAAATCTGGAAAACTAGTTCACCTATGAAGTTGAAATTTGGCAGGAATGTAGTTCATCGGTAGAAGGCGTCAGCTAAGAAAGGGTTTTGTGATAGGGCCTATAGTTTATAAACAATGAAAACTTCACCGTATTGCAGCACGTGATAGTGTGACTTTATCAGTCCACTAATTGAGAAGGAGAGCACTTAGCGACTTGAAACAGACTTCAAACATAATTCCAAACCTTTGGGAAACTTTTTCTCGCTGACAACCCCAGTAAAATGATGAAAGGAAAAAGTTTGTCGCTTACTACTTCTTCGGCGTTCATGCAGTAAAATTACAGTGTTTAGCATGAAGTTACAATTTATTACTCGCTCGATATTAATCGTATTCGCGAGAAATGTTACAGAAAGTATACACACATACCACTGAATGTACGTTCGGAAGTTTATCATAGTACGACACACAGTTCATGAGATATGGAGTAAAAAATAATTACGTTAATAAAAAACCGCCACATCTCGCATGGCGTTTTGATTTGTTACGTCTTTCCTACTAACTCTATTTGCGACGTATTTTGCAAACGTTTTACATATGCACCACTGGATGTACCTTCGAAATAATATCGTATTACTACACATAGTTCAGGTGCTATGATGTCAAAGACATTGAAATACATGAAACTTCGTCCTAAAAAGCATGAGGTTGTAATTTACAACACATTTCGCAGGCTGTTCCCTAATATTCCTCTCTAGGAACCTGGTAAATAACGTCTTTGTAGATCCCATAATTCAGGAGATATCTCTACATATATAAAAGCTAAAGGTCACTCACTCACTCACTGACGATACATGAAATCTCTAAATCTACTACACCCATGAAGCTGAAATTTTTCCGGTATGTAGCTTAAAGGTAGAAGATGTTAGCGAAGAAAGTATTTCCATAGGACGGAATGAAGGTGCATGGCGGAGGATACTTTTCCTACAGACTGACCAAATCTACAGTTTCATCCCGACCTTCACGAAACTTCGCACGCTTGACCTTTAAAAGGAAGGTCATCGTCTACCTAAATTTTCATACGGTGCATGGGGGAGAGTATCTTGCAAGATAAAAACGGATCCCTAAGTATGTTGGTCGCGCCATAACTTGAGAACGGCTCGACCGATTTCACAGATAATTTTTTTTTTTTTTTTTTTTTTTTTTTTTTTGTTATTCGCAGTACACAGGTTGTATGAAATAAAACTGGAGAATTTGAAAACAAAAAGGGCATTTTTCAATGCGTCTCTGCGTTTCTACTGCATACAAATCTATAATTTTGTTCCGATATTGATGAAATTTTGCACACTTCACCATAAAAAATCTGAGGAATGTCACTGTCTGTATAAGATTTCGTTCGGTGCACAGTGGAGGGTACTTAACACACACGAACTTTGACAAAATCAATAGGTTTTTCTCAGATCTTGATTAATTTTTGCACACATGACACTTGTACCTAGAGGAAGGTCACAAGATACATACATGTTCGTACGGTACATGACAGAGGGTGCCTTGCAAAAAACACTTCCTAGAAACGGAAAAGTGGAAACGAACAGAGATATGGGAAGGAAAGAGAACAATACAGATAGAGGAGGGAAGGGGAGGTGGACGACGAGAGTGTAGAATAAATAAATACCCGGGCACTGCCGGGTTTATATATATATATATATATATATATATATATATATATATGTGTGTGTGTGTGTGTGTGTGTGTGTGTGTGTGGGTGGGTGGGTGGGTGGGTGGCGTCCGTTCTTTCGAACATGTCCGAAATCACGAACGCCACATATATGTAACTTACAGAAATAACGATGACGGACAACGATTCTTTCTTCAGTGTGAAGACACCCCTAAGCTCTTACTCTTACGGGAATCAGTACTGAGTGACTACGAGTTTGAGTACTGTGGGCAGGGCGAAGCTGGGAATTTGTATCTGACGGGAGGTGAGCTTAGGTAGTCCTTGCAGGTGCGGTGATCACTGTGTCCCCAGTGGTGTAGGGGTCAGCGCAACTGCCTAGAAAGCAGGAGACCCGGGTTCGAATCCAGGCTGGGTACAGATTTTCAGCTTTACCCATTCGCAGCTAATGTCATACGTTCCGAGAATATGAGGAAAATGAAAGTCTCGCGACGAATTTCTTCACCGTAAAAAGTTGTAAGATCTCATGGGAAAGCAAGTAGATTAATATTTTAGAGCTCATGGAGGCTCCTATTCAACTCGTTGTCATAATGTACCATTTAAATTAATTATCTCCCAACATTTATATTGACTACATGATTGCTGCATATCTTTATTTCAATATTAAATATAATGACTGGGTAATCGCACCATAATGTACTGACACAAGAACAAAATTAATGAGCTGGTAATTGCGCATATTAATAATGAATCACACATCCATAAAGTATTTTAACCCTGGAGTGGGCGCGTGGGGTACAACTGTCACCCAGCGGATTTACATTGCAATTACTTCCGTTACGGTTACAGTTGCATCGTTCCCGCGCTCAGCACCTTTCAGACAGGTTCATTGTTGAAGATTCGTTTTGATTTAACCTCAGTTGCGCAGCTAAACTTGTAGCAGCGGGACGTCGAATTGAGCTGGGGTACAACTGTCCACCAGGCGCCTAACCACGTAACATTTCTTAAGGTAGGCATTCTCCTTTTTTTAATACTGATTTCATACTAAATGCATTGAAAGTACAATATTTGAATTATTTTTATTAATCTGGCATATAACTACGTTAACTGATGTCAGTGGGACTCACCGAAACATTACAGGTGACAATTGGTTCAGCAGTATACCATTAGCTAAGATGCTACTTCAAGACAAGGGACTGACATACGTTGGAACACTCAGAAAAAACAAGAAGGAGATCCCCAAGGAATTCTTACCTAATAAACAAAGACATCAATATTATTCTATTTTTGACTTCCAGGAGAATTGCACCCTAGTTTCATACTGCCCTAAAGTGTACCAAGCTGTCCTCTTGATATCTACATTACCTCATGATAATTCCATTGATAAGGATTCAAGAGAGTCACTGAAACCAGAAATTGTAACTTTTTACAATATGACAAAGATTGGAATTGATTTACTTGATCAACTAATTCAAAAAAAATGTTTCCCGAAACACTCGTCGGTGGCCTATGGTTGTTTTCTATGATTTACTGAATGTCTCTGCCATGAACGCACTGTGCATATACCGATAAAACTGTAGAACACCAAAACCAGTGAAAAGAATGGAATTTCTGCAGAGGTTGGCCTGGGAAATGACGAATCCGCAAATTCAGTACCGATCTGCTATACCTCAAATTCCCATCGAATTATGGCGGCGTTCACGTGCTCTACTGTGCATAAATTCAGAAATTACACCTCAAGACAATCCCAGAGAAGGTTCCAAGGGACGGTGTTATGAGTGTGGAAGGCAAAAAATAAGTCAACCAGAAAACGGTGTCATAAGTGTAAAAGGTGGATGTGTTTGGCTCATTTGTATACTGTAAGTGTAAACTGTGTCTGAAATAAATAATTGAAATTTTGTTTAGAAAATGAGTGTTTTATTTCCATCCTCATCCTTGTACAAAGGCAGAAAAACATTAAAAACTTAATTTGATAATTTCTTCGATGCATGTTTAAAAAAATGAAATGGGGTACAGGAGTACCCCGCGCGCCTAACCGTGTTACAATAATCCACGCGCCTACTGCAGGGTTAATTATTACTTTATGTTGCAATGAGTGTACCAAGTTATTATATCTATTACAGAAATGAAGATGTATAATAGTGATATAGTCGGTACAAATATTTATAGATAACTAATTGCATAGTTTCCTCGAATACTGAAATAACTGACTTGGTTTCTCAAAGATGGAAGTAATTCGTTGCTATGCTTGCATATTAGTACATTTTATATTATTAATCGGATAACATTTATTTTTGTAGACAGCCCTTTTTTTCATCATTTTGCTCGTCAGTTGCAGATGTTTTTGAAACCCCTTCCCTGTCTCTTTTAGCTTATCTCAGAAGCTTTGACTTATGAATATTTCGAAAGTCTTGAGAGTCAATTATATTTACAGCTAGTAAGGAATGTAGCTGATCAGATACACTATGCATTAAAGGACTAAAATTTACACCCTATATAAAGATTACAAGAAACCGATACTTAGGTGGTCTCGATTTTGGCATTCTGTAAAAAATCGTACCATCGCAGACCAGAAAGAATCGTAAATGTATCGTAGAAATCTATTCGCAATGTGGAATCGAATCTCAGAAATCGATTCCTGTAAAAGAATCGTGTCGCGAACCTCGAACAGGTACGGTCTATTCGTAGGTGTGGAACTGCAGAACGTTAGCGTGCAATATGAAGCGACGTGCAGTTCTCTCGGAAGAGCCCCATTGCCGTATATACAGGCGCTGGGATGCGGCATGCGCGCCCCCGACGTGACAGCTTCCATTTGTGGCTCAGCTGACACCAGCGTCTGCTACAGAGGGGACTCCGCATGCGATGCGTTTCAAACCGCGGCGCGTCATCAGGGACAGAGACAGCCTGTGACAGCCGTCCCACTGCTGACGTCACAGCGCCTGGGGACAGGGTGGGGGGAAGGAAATCCCTGCCCGATGGAGTGGAATTTTCTGTCCGATTCGATAACAATATTCTGCGCTCGCTCCGTCACGTCGCGGCGAGCAGAGAAATGAAGTGACGTTTCGAAATGTGGTTTCGGAGCAGTAATATTTCAGCCACAGTACTGTCTTATGCAGAGCCTGAATTGGGAGGTTGTGCCAGATTCATCGCGAGGTCAATTAGTCTGAGAGCATTTATAATTTTCTGGTCCTGTTGCGTCATATATGTCATTTAGAGACATTGTAAATTATTGATACCAACGACGCTCCTTTTTATTAAATTATTTAATAAGACAGGCTTCTTTCGGCGTGAATGCCATCGTCAGGTGTTCTGTAAATAACAAAGGTGGGTATACTATTTAATTTAAGAAGATAATTGTACTTTACACATACATTCGTAGCTCTTCTTACCCTTGTAAGATCGCTGCTTCTTTTATATGTATACGTTCTTATATATATATATATATATATATATATATATATATATATATACCAGCGGCTCCGCTCGCGTGTTGGTTGATTATGATCGATAAGCTATCTCTCAGTAGTGTGCTATTTATTTATTTTTATAATTCCGTATTCGTGTGCTTCTTACAGAGAAAGTGCTGAAGACATTGTAGCACGCATAGACCAAAGATATGGTCTGTGGAATCACGTTTCGCTGTATGTAACCTCCTTGCTATAGAGTCGCAAATGTCATCGCTGGCCTTCAGTCAGAATTTTTTTATAATTTGACGACTTTCAACCACCATATATTCCACCCCCTTATAACTATCGGCATGGAACTATTATGGTGTACAAAGGGAGACTTCAGACAACAATTACACACATACTTTAGTTTGCGTTGTGTAGTTTTCGTTGCAGAGCGAAATATTAACACACACACACACACACACACACACACACACACACACATGGAGAATTTTATATACACCAATAACTTTCCATCCTAATATACTCCACCCTTTTATCATTATCAACCCTCAAGCAACAATGCAACGAATGAAACCATTTTCAAAGAGTAATTATTGTTCCGAAATTCGCGTTATATTCTTCAGATTAATAAATATTTATCAGATAGCTATAAAACTGTGTCTAAAACCTTCCTCAGGGCGCCACGCTCTGCTGACGTCACAGCGCCTGGGGACAGGGTGGGGGGAAGGAAATCCCTGCCCGATGGAGTGGAATTTTCTGTCCGATTCGATAACAATATTCTGCGCTCTCTCCATCGCGTCGCGGCGAGGGCAGAAATGAAGCGACGTTTTGAAATGTGGTTTTGGTGCAGTAATATTTCATCTACAGTACTGTCTTATGCCGAGCCTGAATCGGGAGGTTGTGCCAGATTCATCGCGAAGTCAATTAGTTTGAGAGCATTTATAATCTTCTGGGCCTGTTGCGTCATATATGTCATTTAGCGACATTGTAAATTATTGACACCAAAAACGATGCTTTTTATTAAATTATTTAATACGACACACCTGTTTCGGCGTGAATGCCATCGTCAGATGTACTGTATAATACAAAGGTGGGTATACTGTTTAATTTAAGAAGATAATTGTACTTAATGCTTATAATGGTAGCTCTTCTTACCCTTGTAAGATCGCTGTTTCTCTTATATGTATACGTTGTTATTTACATATGTAAAAGAATTGTTGTTGTTATAGTTCTTTATATAAAGTTATAGTTCTAGCTGAAACACACGGCCGCTGCGGTGGAGTAGCCGAGCGGTCTAAAGCACCTCGCTGCGGAGCACGTGGTTGCTCGCCGTGGAGGTTCGTGTCCTCCCTGGGGCATGGGTGTGTGTGTTCTCCTTAGGTTAGTTTACCTAGGTTTAAGTAGTTTGTAAGCTACGGACTGATGACCACGCAGTTTGGTCCAATAGATTTACAGACATTTGAACATTTTTGAAACCCATGGCTCCGCTCGCGTGTTGGTTGATTATGATCGATAAGCTATCTCTCAGTAGTGTGCTATTTATTTATTTTTATAATTCCGTATTCGTGTGCTTCTTACAGAGAAAGTGCTGAAGACATTGTAGCACGCATAGACCAAAGATATGGTCTGTGGAATCACGTTTCGCTGTTTGTAACCTCCTTGCTATAGAGTCGCAAACGCGATCGCTGATCTTCAGTCCGAATTTTTTTATAATTTGACGACTTTTAAACCACCATATCTTCCACCCCCTTATAGCTATCGGTATGGAACTATTGTGGTGTACAACGGGAGACTTCGAACAACAAACACACAAACCTTCGTTTGCATTCTGTAGTTCTCACTGCAGAACACGGCGAATTTTATATACACAGATAACTTTCCATCCGAATATACTCCACCCTTTCATCACTATCAACGCTCAAGCAACAATGCAAACAATAAAACCATTTTCAAAGAGTAAATATAATTTTCAAAGAGTAATTATTGTTCCGAATTTCGCGTTATATTCTTCAGATTACTAAATATTTATCAGATCGCTATAAAATCGTGCCTAAAACCTTCCTCACATATAAATTAGTAACTATACAAATATTTAAGTCTATGCGTCTTGTCGTTCGGACGTGATACACCGTACAGACATTCACATTAATACATATAGACAAATAGCAATCAGATCGCCATAAAACCACGCCTAAAGCCTTCCCCGGGTAGACATTAGTAACTGTACAAATTTTTAGCTATTTATGTCTTGTGGTTCAGACGTGATATACGTACAACGAACAGACATTCACATTAATATATATAGATAAATAGCAATCAGATCGCCATAAAACCGTGCCTAAAGCCTTCCCCGGGTACACATTAGTAACTGTACAAATTTTTAGCTCTTTATGTCTTGTGGTTCAGACGTGATATACGTACAACGAACAGACATTCACATTAATATATATAGATAAATAGCAATCAGATCGCCATAAAACCGTGCCTAAAGCCTTCCCCGGGTACACATTAGTAACTGTACAAATTTTTAGCTCTTTATGTCTTGTGGTTCAGACGTGATATACGTACAACGAACAGACATTCACATTAATATATATAGATAAATAGCAATCAGATCGCTATGAAACCGTGCCTAAAACCTTCCCCGGGTAGATATTAGTAACTGTACAAATTTTTAGCTCTTTATGTTATGTGGTTCAAACTTGATAAACGTACACCGAACAGACATTCACATTTATAGATACAGATTTAAAATAATTCTTATGTTGTCGATGTTTGACAGCTATTTTGACATATGCCAGCGATATTACAAGTTTACAATGCAATTATTTCTTTGCTATTATATAGAGCATATCTGGTCTTATTGGTACGGCAAAAGGATGTTTCATTACTAGTATGTAAATGATAAACCATATATATTTTTGTGGAATTAATTTCGGTGTAATTTTTGGGTCTTTATGGATCATAATAATTATATGTTTTCTAGCGATTACTTTTTAATTTCGTGACAATAAAGTCTCTGACGTATTTGTAAATTCCGTCAATCTCTTTGGAAGAATGGTACTAATGAAATTTTCCAAGTAACGCTTGTTCTTCATCTCGATTTGTGCATTTAAAATTTGATCACGGTTAATTTGCGTGTGTAAATAAATTTCAACCTCTTCAAGAACGCAAAAGGGAGCAATAACTAGTAAATTCCCTCTCTCTCTCTCTCTCTCTCTCTCTCTCTCTCTCTCTCTCTCTCTCTCTCTCTCTCTCTCTCTCTCTCTCACACACACACACACACACACACACACAAACTCTGACACACCCTCCGTAAGCATATAACGTTGCCCTTGCTTCGTATGATGCCATAATTGTTAAAAGTAGAGTCCGCGATTATAATTTTTGGACAAGGAATTGATGGTACCGAATGTTTGAATTTTGAAATAAGTTAGTTAAAGTACAGCACAAAATGAACATTAAAGCAAATAAACCGCAAGTTGCATATTAAAGTCGGGCACCATACAAGCAACAGCACGTTATAAAACTTACGGAAAGCATCTAGCTGGATCCTGCACTTCGTATTGTAGAAGCTGAAAATGATAACTTTTATGTCTTATTTAATAAGAGAATGTTCGAGATACTTTCCGTAGCAGATCAATGTTCAGACTGTTCACTTCGCTTTTCATTGTTATGTGACCGTGGATGGAACATGAAGTTACTGGTAATGATAGAATAATAATAATAAAAAAATGATGGGACTTCGTGAAATTACAAAAGAAATGACTGCAGGTTCTAAAATGAAGCAAAGTATTGTATAAGGATGACTGATTGATTGAAATTTTGCAGACAATGCGAAGCGATTGTAATGGCGTCTGAACATTAAACTGTTACGGATGTAGAGGAGCTGAAAACCTTAAGAAATTAAATATTTGGCGTGGAGGGATTCATTTAAAGAAAAGCCAAAGAGAGGGGATGATTCTAAATTTAAGTAATATATTTTTACAACTTGCATGACAATACCTGACATTGAATAGATACATGAATGGAAGACGTCCGTACAGAACGAACATAGACAAGAGAGTGAGTAAAAGAACTACTATCTCGGTTCCGTCTTCTCGCTTGTTTTTAAGTAAAAAATGACGAACGAAATTAAATTAGTTGCTTTGCGAGTCAGAGGGAACTGGAGGCGATAAGTATCGCTGATCAAAGAGAAACAAAAAATAAATAATAATTTCAGTGTATCGTTACAAACTAATGGGCAGCTTGGTGAATTGCCACACAAGGGTGCCCGGGTTTGAGTCCCAGTCCATCCATCTTAGTTTTTTTTTTCTTTTTTTTTTAGTTTATTCGTCATAGGGAGCGATCTTATTGTACTAATATAAGGAGAAATATCAAGATCACACTTTTCATCTTTTATTTATTTAAAACGACCGGCTTCAACATTGATTGGTGTCATGTTCTGGTCTCCTACAATTGGCTTTTAACTGCTTATTAAAGCGTTTCACATAGAATTTGAAAGGTGTTCTGTTGTTTCAGTCAGTGCTGACGGATATATAAAAAATTAAAACACTCATGGCCGGTTTCCGAAACAGTAGTTACCTGCCCCGTTATAGTTATCTGTGGGTTACCTGAACGTTAAGTACAAAATGGGTTTCCGAAACAGCAGTTACCGTCACAGCCGTAGTTAGCTGTCAGTTAAAAGATTAATGCGCGTAACCCTGGGGTTACCTACACGTCAACTTTAGTTTTAATTATATCCGCTACGTAGCGCTAGTGCGCTTCCAAACGCAAGTCCAGAAGTTATTTACCAGTAGTAATTTGTTTTTGTTTTTATGACAGGGTACCGTATAATTTTCATACAATTGTAAAATTTTTGAAGCTGAAGAATGGAAATTCTTTCATCAAATTCTTTTATCATCGTCTTCTTCTTTTTCTTCTGATGCTTCGGACAGTTGTTCAGAAGAAGAAAACTTAGCTGTACTCGGCACTGTTGGAACACCACGACGCGTTTTTCGTGTTAGATGGCAACCATCTGTGTAATGAGAGGGAATTTCATATGCGTTTCAGAATAATAATATTAAATACTGACTACTGACGCCGGCCGCGTTGGCCGAGGGGACTGAGGCGCTCCAGTCACGGTCTGCACGGCCACTACGGTCGGGGGTTCGAATCCCCCCTCGGGCATGGATATTTATGCCGTCCTTAGTATTAGCTAGTTCATAAGTAGTTTGTAAGTTTAGGGACTGATGACCCCGTACTTAAGTCCCATAAGTGCTACAAACATTTTGGCCATTGACATTGCCGGGGTCAAACGGGGAAAAACGCGGAAAAGAACTTTCCAGGTTAAATTTTACATCGCGGTCGGCGGTCGCGAGAGATAAAGGTGACAACGTGTGACGTTTGCATTAGCTGCATCTGCCTCGCGATTGGTCAAGCGACACCTCGACACTGAGCAACAGTGGCTAACGTTATCTCTCGCGATCGCCGATCTGGATGTAAAATTTTACCACATCCAAATCACAAAGCCATGCTCTCATAATAAAACTTTCAATTAAGCATAAAGATACTTCCCTTTTGCAATAGTGTTCTGCCATGCAATTTTCATTACGATTAGTCGATGTTTCAAGTGATTAGTGTTTCTTTATTATTATTATTACAACGTGGGGCTCGGATAGGTGGATGGGTGGACGTAAATTGGCCAGTCTGTGTTGTGAAAAGTAATGTCACAGTCACAGAACAATGGCAAGAGGACTCAAATTCATGGAAATATATGTTTGCAACAGAATTAATACGTATGATTTTATTCTTAACTCTCTCTTCGTTGTTGTTTGTTCTATTTGTCTTTTTAAAACAGAATAGAGCTCCCTGAGTTGCCTTACTGTTTTCTATGTCTGGTTAAGGAATTGTACAGTTCTGTGACATCTTCCAAGGCGTAGGTTGTTTTTCCAGAATAGTCAAACCATCTGCCTTTTAATTTACTATACTACTTTCCTTTCTAAAACCACGTCGGTCAAAAGATCTTTCACAAATAGAGTAAAATGTTTTGCTCACTTGTCGCCCATTGCCTTTCAAATCAGAAACAGAAAACTCGTAGCCGGCCGCGGTGGCCGAGGGGACTGAGGCGCTCCAGTCACGGTCAGCACGGCCACTACGGTCGGTTCGAATCCCCCCTCGGGCATGGATATTTGTGCCGTCCTAGTTCGTAAGTAGTTCGTAAGTAGTTCATAAGTAGTTTGTAAGTTTAGGGACTGATGACCCCGTAGTTAAGTCCCATAAGCTTGACAAACATTTGAATTTGAATTTGAATTTGAAAACTCGTAACAGCTATACAAACTAAGACGCGTCTTCGATTTCACTTAATAATCGATAAAATTCGAGTAATTGCGATTTCCGTTAGTAGTGCCATCTGTTTATCTGTTGACACGTACTATTTGCTTCGACAGAAGGCGTAGTTACCTCACAGTTAACTAACGGCCGTTGAAATGAGCTACGGGACACCCAAGGAAGTTATCTGGCATGTTCAATTATAACGTGACGGTAGCTAACAACACGGTAACTTAGTTTTCCAGAAACCGGACATAATAGACGTAAAGAAAGAGAACCGCCATATAGAACATAGTAGTCTTAAATAAATGAAAGGTAAACATTGCGATCTTGGCATTCGTCTTTATATTAACACCTTCATTGGCTCCTACATTTCCACCTCTCTCTCTCTCTGTCTCTCTCTGTCTCTCTCTTTCTCTCTCTCTCCCTCTCACTCTCCTCTTTGTTTCCTTTCTCTCCTCGTCTCCCTCTTTCCTTCTCCTCTCTTCTATTTTCTCTCTCTCTCTCGCCTCCTGGCTTGATTTTTCATCTCTCTTTCCTCTCGTAATCTTTTTTTCTTTCATTTTCCTCTTTTCTCCTCTCTTTCTCTTCCTCTCTCTCTACCACGCCCTACTCTCGCTATCTCGTCTCTTTGCTCTGTCTCTGTGCTCTATCTGTCATATTTAGCCTCTATTTCTCTCTCTGTCTCGTTTTCTCATCTCTCTTTTCTCGCTTATTCTTCCCTATTTTTGTTTCGTTTTTCACTTCTCCTTGATCTCACTTTCCTCTATATTAATCCCTATTTTTGATTCATATATCCATATATCTCTCTCTCGTCTTATTCTCTCTCTACTACGCCCTACTCTCGCTATCTCGCCTCTTTGCTCTCTCTCTGTGCTCTGACTGTCATATTTAGCCTCTCTTTCACTCTCTCTAGCCCGTTATGTCATCTCTCTTTTCTCGCTTATTCCTCCCTATTTTTGTTTCGTTTGTCTCTACTCCATACACCCCCTTTCATTCTATCTGTCGCCTATTTTGTAATCTCTCTGCTCCCATTTGCACCTATTTCTCCATCCACAGCCGGCCGCGGTGGCTGACGGGACTGAGGCTGGAGAAAAAAAAAAAAAAAAAAAAAAGAGCCGGCCACGGTGGTCGAGGGGACTGAGGCGCTCCAGTCACGGTCTGCACGGCCACTACGGTCGGAGATTCGAATCCCCCCTCGGGCATGGATATTTGTGCCGTCCTTAGTCTTAGCTAGTTCATAATTAGTCTGTGAGTTTAGGGACTGATGACCCCGTATTTAAGTCCTATAAGCTTAACAAACATTTGAACAATCTCCATCCATCTTGTCGTATCCCTCTCTCACACACATACATACACTCAGGGACTTCTCTCCCTTTCTCTCTCTCTCTCTCTCTCTCTCTCTCTTTCTTCCTCTCTCTTTCTCTCCCTCCCTCTCTCTCTCTCTCTCTCTCTCTCTCTCTTTCTCTCTCTTGCTCTCTCTCTCTCGCTCTCTCTCTCTCCCCTCTCTCACTCTCTCCCTCCCTCCCTCTCTCTCTCTCTCTCTCTCTCTCATTCTCTCTCTCGTTCTCTCTCTCTCTCATCACCGTCTCTTCTCCCTCTCTCTCTACCTTTCTTCCTTCCCCCTCTCTCTCTCTCTCCCCACTCTCTCTATTCTCTCCTCCCTCCCCCTCTCTCATTCTTCCGCCCTCTCTCTCTCACTCATCTCATCTCTCTCTCTCACACACTCTCTCTTTCTCCCTGCTTCCTCCCCCCCTCTCATCTCTATCTCTCTCTTTCTCCACTCTCTCTATTCTCCCTCTCTCTCCCTCTGTTTCCCTCCCCCCCCTCTCTCTCTCATTCTTCCTCTCTCTCTCCCTCCCTCCCTCTCTCTCTCTCTCTCTCCTCTCTCTCTCTCTCTCTCTCTCTCTTCTCTCTTTCTCCCACCCTCTCCTTCACTCTCTCTCTCTCTCTCTATCTCTCTCTTTCTCCCCCTCGCTCTATTTCCCTTCTCCCTCTCTCTCTTTCTTTCTCCCCCTTCTCACTCTCTCTCTCTCTCTCTGTCTCCATCTCTTTCCGTCCCTCCCCTCTCTCTCTCTCTTTCTTCCTCCCTCTCTCTCTCTCTCCCTCACACACTCTCTCTCCTCTCGCTCTCTCATTCTCTCTCTCTCTACCTCTCTTCCTCTCTCTCTCTCTCTCTCTCTCTCTCTCTCTATCCCTATCTATTTCTCTCTCTCACTCACACTCTCTTTCTCCCTCTCCCTCTCTCCCTCCCTCTCTCTCTTTCTCCCTCGCTCTCTCTCTATCTCTCTCTTTCCCTCCCTCTCTTTCACTCTCTTTCTAACTCCCTCCCTCTCTCTGTCTGTCTCTCTTCCTCTCTCTCTCTCTCTCTCTCTCTCTCTATCTTTCTCTTTCCCTCTCTCTCTCTCTCTTTCTCCGCCCTCTCTCTCTTTTATTCTCTCTCTCTCTCTCTCTTTCTCCCTGTCTTTCTCTCTCTCTTTGTCCCTGTCTTTCCTTCCCTTTCTTCCTCTCTCACTCTTCCTCTCTTTCTCCCTCTCTCACTATCTCTCTCTTTCCCCCTCTCTCTCTTTCTCTCTTTCTCCTTCTCTCTCTCTCTCTCTCTAACTCTCTCTTTCCCTCTCTCTCTCTCAGTCTCTTTCACCCTCTCCCTCTGCCCACCCCTCTCTCTCTTTCTACCCCCCTCTCTCTCTATATTCTCTTTACCTCTCTCTCTCTCTCTCTCTCTCTCTCTCTCTCACTCTCATTCCCCCCCCCTCTCTCTCTCCCTCTCTCTCTCTCTCTCTTTCTCCTCTATCTCTCTCTCTATCTCTTCCCTCTCTCACACTATCTCTATCTCTCTCACTTTCTCCCTCTCTCTTTCTCTTTCTTCCTCTCTCTCTCTCTTTCTCACTGTATCTCCCTCTCTTTCTCCCTCTCCCTCTCTCTTTCTTTCTCCACCCTCTCTCTCTCACTCTCTCTCTCTCTCTCTCACACTCTCTCTTTGTCTTCTCTCTCTCTACCTCTCTTTTCCTCTCTCTCTCTCTCTCATTCTCTCTTTCTCCCTCTCTCTCTCTCTCTCAGTCTCTTTCTCCCTCTCTTTCTCCTCTCCCTCTCTCTTTCTTTCTCCCCCTCCTCTCTCTCACTCTCTCTCTCTCTCTCTCTCTCTCTCTCTCTCTCGCTCTGTCTCTCTGTCTCACTCTCTTTTTCCTCTCTCACTCTGTATTTCTGTCTTTCCCTCTCTCTCTCACACACTCTCTTTCTACCTCTCTCTCTCTCTCTCTACCTCTCTTTCTCCCTCTCTGTCTCTCTCTCTCTCTCTGTGTGTGTGTGTGCCCACATTCCCCTGCAATTCATCTCCCTCTTTCTGTCGAGTAGTTTGTAATATGGTCCCTTCTTTTCCGGACTGATTCGATATGTCGTTTCGGCGTCACTGTAAGCCTCAGGAGACAAAAGCAGCAGTGAGACTTGTACCGCCCCACCGTCACCCCCAGTGGCTCCTCCCCTCTGAAGCTCTTAGCGGGCTATCGCAGCGCCTCTTAAGGAGAGTGGCCGGCAGAGCAAACTCGGCCGTTCCCTGCCGTAGCCTGTCCACTACCTCTAGCAGGCTCTTTCCCTACCATACACGCGGCACCTCATAGCTGTCAAGATACTACGTGTCCCAGATACCGTACGTACGTAACCAGCAATATGAGCAGGAACCACGTCGTGTGTACGTAAAATCATGGTGCAGTTTTAACCAGAGGACAGGATGGAACTGTGAATTTGAAATAAAACATAAAAATTATGCAGTTAATTTTATTGACTTTATCGATGAAAAAGGCTGAGAAGCAGAGACATACGTAAACAAGAAATAAACCTCTTTGACCAATGTAAACATTAACACTGTCTGATAACATAGTCCATTACCCTCTGTGTATAAAAACTATAGTTAATTGCACAAAATATATAAAGTTTTTTATAAATAATGAGTTTTCTATGAATAACGAGACAATAAAAGTGGTAAAAGAATTTTGTTATTTGGGTAGAAAGATAACTTCTGATGGCCGAAGTAAAAAAGATATAAAATGCAAAATGGCTATGGGAAAAAACCGTTTCTAAAGAAGCGAAACATCCAATATTAATTTAAATGTTAGGAAGTCCTTTCTGAAAGCATCATTGTATGGCAGTGAAACGTGGACGATAAGGAGTTCAGACAAAAAGATTATAGAAGCTTTTGAAATGTGGTGCTACAGACGAATGATGAAAATTAGATGGGTAGATCACGTAACTAATGAGGAGGTGCTTAACTGAATCGGGGAGAAAATGAGTTTCCGGCATATCCTGACCAAGAGAAGGGATAGATAGGTAGGACACATTCTGAGACATCAAGGAATTGTCAACTTAGCATTAGAAGGAAGCGTATGGGGTAAAAATCGTAGAGGGAGACCGAGGGACGAATATAGAAAGCAGATTCAAAAGGAGGTAGGTTGCTGAACGTATTGTCAGATGAAGAGACTTGCACAGGACAGGGTAGCGTGGAGAGCTGCATCAAACCAGTCTGCGGACTGAAGACCACAACAACAACAACAACTTTTCATCATAGCGGAATAAGCTGCAGGAAACCTGAATATATATATATATATATATATATATATATATATATATATATATATATATATATATATATATATATATATATAGGGTGTTTCACTAAGTGTGTTTGCCTCTGTAACTTATAAAATAATAGGTGACTGGAAATTTTAATGCGGTAGTTCTTTAATGCGGTAGTTCAACACAAGAAATGTTACACTTCCTGCGGAGCTATCAACATAGTTTATTGTATCATTTTCCAAAGAGTTACAACACGAATATATTATTTTTTAAATAGAACAATAGTTTTTTTCTATCGTGAATTGGATTCGTTTAAACCAGCTGCGTCCAAATCAATTTAAACTACATTCCTATCACTATTAGTTTGGGAGCTACAACCCTTCAAAGTTCCGGGGGCGGAGGCTGCGATAGCGTAGCTGACTGGGCGAGTGGCTATCCCCTGGGGCACGGCCCACTGTCTCATGACCACCAGCCAGTCAGCTACGCTGTCGTAGACTCCGCCCCCTAAACTTTGAAGGGTTGTAGCTCCCAAAGTAAGAGTGATAGGAATGTTGTTTAAATTGATTTGGACGCAGCTGGTTTCAACGAATCCAATGCACGCTAGAAAACACTATTGTTCAATTTAAAAAAATATATCTTTGTGCTGTAACTCTTTGGAAAATGATACAATAAACTATGTTCATCGCTCCGCAGAAAGTGTAACATTTCTTGTGTTGACCTACCGCATTAAAATTTCCCGTCACCTATTATTTTAAAAAGTTACAGAGGCAAATACACTTAGTGAAACACCCTATATATACATCTGCGAAATATGTGAATAATGGACTGCATTTTTTACAACGATAAAGCATAGTAGACGTAAGTTATAATTTCTTAACAAAATTTATATGTGTTTATTTTCGTTGTATTTGACCTGTAATGGGATAGAAACTGATTAATGTAATTCTTGATAGTGGCTGCAGCGATTTATAGTAAAGTGTAACCAGTGATCTGATACTTTTAATTAAAATGTCCTTTAACGACATTTATCAGACTGCAGACCGAACAGTCATGAAGGAACTGTGAATCTTCAGCAAATGAAACGAAAGCTCTGCAAGTTGTATCGTTTTCATCACTTTAAGTGCGTAAACAATGACGCTGCAATGAAATGCAGTGAATTACACGTCTGCCGCGAGTCGGTAAAATCATACCAGCAACAGGAAAATGACGAAAACAAGACCGAAAAGTGGAACCCTCACTAAACGCAAAACGAGGCAGAAATGTGAAACCCTCACTGAACGGAAAATTTTCCAAGTTTGCTGACCCATTTCACTGTCACCTCCACTAGTTGCTCTGAACACGACTAAATGTTTTTCTACTTCATTTCTTACACATTGAAAGAGATGAGTTGTAAAAGGGTTGAATACCGTATTCCTCTCCTCTAAATGGCCAACGTCTTTCATGTGAAAACTCTACACAGGTCGATACATATAACCCCTCAAGACAATTATCAACAATAATTGCATGGTTCGCAGGAGAGCTTCTGTGGAGTTTGGAAAGTAGGAGGCGAGGTACTGGCGGAAGTAAAGTTGTGAGGCGGCATCGTGAGTCGTGTCGGGGTAGCTCAGTCGGTAGAGCGCTTGGCCGCGAAAGGCAAAGGTCCCAGGTTCGAGTCTCGGTTCCGGCACGCAATTTTTAATCTGCCAGGAAGTTTCATATCAGCGCACACTCCGCTGCAGAGTGAAAGTTTCATTCTGGAACAATAATTCAGTTCCTTGAGACAAGCATTGCCTGATTATCCAAAAGGATAAGGAGTGGCGTAGAATTAAAATTTGTGCTTAGGGCGGTATGCGAACCCAGGACCTCCTAATAACTATGCGTACGTTTTGAAACTTTTGCTAACACGGGCTGTCTTCAAGCAAGTCTCTCTTCACACCACATACTATAATTCTGCCTCAGTGTTCCCTGTGAAGTACATATCAAATTGCCAGAGCTCTCCTGTATTGGAATAGCACCACATCAAAGAAGACGAATAGGAACTATCCCGCCTTATTCGTCAGGCAGATGTGATTTAAATATCAACAATAATTTAGTTCCTTCATAAGAATATTGTCTCATAACAAGCATATTGAATATCGTTGCCGGCCGCGGTGGCCGAGGGGACTGAGGCGCTCCAGTCACGGTCTGCACGGCCACTACGGTCGGGGGTTCGAATCCCCCCTCGGGCATGGATATTGTTCCGTCCTAGTTCGTAAGTAGATGATAAGTAGTTTGTAAGTTTAGGGACTGATGACCCCGTAGTTAAGTCCCATAAGCTGTACAAACATTTGAACATTTTTTTTTTAATATCGTCAGGCGTGCCCCAGGGGAGTGTTATAGGACCACTATTATTTTCTATCTATATAAATGATCTGATGGACAGAGTAAGTTTTAATTTGCGGCTGTTTGCTGATGATGCTGTGGTGTATCGGAGGGTGTCGTCTTTAACTGACTGTAATAGCATACACTATGATTTGGACAAAATTTCTATTTGATGTGAAGAATGGCAACTAGCTTTCAATGTAGAAAAATGTAAGGTGATGCGCATGAGTAGGAAAAACAATCACATAATGTTCGAATTACAGCATATGTCTTCCTTTAAACCGATCTGCTGCGGGTCCCAAACACTTGAGCAATACTCAAGACGTGGTCGTACAAGCGTTTTATACGCGGTCTCCTTTACAGGTCAAGTACATCTTCCCAAAATTCTCCCAATAAACCGAAGTCGGCTGTCCGCCTTACTCACAACTGTCCTTACATGTTCGTTCCATTTCATATCGCTCTGCAATGTTACGCCTAGATATTTGAACGACGCGACAGCATCAAGAAGCTCACTACTAATGCTGTATTCGAACATTATGGGATTGTTTTTTCTACTCATGCGCATCACCTTACATTTTTCTACATTGAGAGCTAGCTGCCAATCTTCTCACCAACTAGAAATTTTGTGTAAGTCATCCTGTATGCTATTACAGTCAGTTGCAGGCGACACCCTCCCATACACCACAGCATCATCAGCAAACAGCCGCAAATTACAAGCTACTCTGTCCATCAGATCATTTATATAGATAGAAAATAATAGCGGTCCTATCACACTACCCTTAGTCACGCCTGACGATACACTCGTCTCTGATGAACACTCGCCGTCGAGAACAACGTACTGAGTTCTATTACTTAGGAAGTCTTACAGCCTGTCACAGTACTTCATGAATAATGCAACAATTCCTTATTTCTCATTTTACAATACCGTTAGAACCTGCAGTCATTCTTTTCTGTTGCAAATGATTTATTTATTTAATCGAAGTCCGATAAGTATTCGTGGAAAATATTTTTTTGCTATATTCCATTTTTACGATCAGATCCAGAACATTCTACTCTTTCTCGTTGTACATGATACTATACTAATAACTGGTCTGGGTCACTCTAGGAATAAGTTGCCAACAAAAAAATTTTAAAATTACAGCATTACTGACGACAGAATGTTGCAGGAGCAGCATTTACAAGAACATGAGGTAACTTTATTCATAATTTTTATAGTGCTACTCGCCGACTAATTCACGACCTTCACGCTCAAATTATAAACCAAATTATAATCAGTTATCAGTTTTAGGCCTTATTTACAGTTCAGTTTATTTTCTCTAAAATTTATTCGCAATCTTTTGTAAGGTCTAAGACTTTTTAAAAAAATTCCGTAATACAAACAGGCAGTAGCATTATAAGGTTGAGGTACACGATATTCTTTTAGTTCCGACATTAGCGGCTAACATTCTCTCGTGATTCCATTTCGCTCTTTCTTTACGCCCTTTTTCTAATGCCGTTCAGAAAGAACCTACAAATTTTCAACGTTCAAGTAGGATCGACAAAATTCAAGTTTATATATATATAATTTTTTTTTTCTTTTTTTTTTTTTTTTTTTTTTTTTTTGTTTTTTTTGTTAAATTGAGTTTTGATATGCCGGAAGGTAAGTCGGCCCCTGCCCGGTAGGCTACCCTCAAACTCTTTGAGTCGTGCGGGTTGCCTGCGTCTAACGGCGCAACTCAGCAAGTATGGTGGCACGTACAGATTGAAGAGTCGCCAAACCAGCACGACAGAGATCTCGCACAGATAGCGGACACAGTATAGCACACACCACTAGGTCAAAACATCCCAACTCAATAATTCCGCCTTCACCTGATTGGTTCTAGCGGCCTTTACAGCTCGTCCGTGTAGCGTGGAGACACATTTCACCTCCGATACCGTTCTGAATGCTACACTAGGCCGGCCGCGGTGGCCGAGGGGACTGAGGCGCTCCAGTCACGGTCTGAACGGCCACTACGGTCGGGGGTTCGAATCCCCCCTCGGGCATGGATATTTGTGCCGTCCTAGTTCGTAAGTAGTTTGTAAGTTAATGGACTGATGACCCCGTAGTTAAGTCCCATAGACTATACAAACATTTGAACATTCTTTTTGCTACACTAGTCAACAAAATCAGGGCATTTGGTTGAGATAACTGGATTCTGAAGTATAGGCAAAACGAAATAAAGGGATTCGAAGTCTTTATACAGAGTCAGGACAAAATTTCTACAACCGAGATAGTGGTAATAAAAGGAGAGAGAATTTGGTGTTGAGTGTTTACCAAACGAATTAGACAACCAGTTGGGTTCAGATGGTGTAGTGAGCAGGTAGTTCGACGCAACAACAACAATGTGATCTATCCTAAGCGAAATAGACACTGAGGGAGGTGGCTGCAGCTATTGGAGTCTACCAAAGTCATATTTCCAGGATCTGGAAGGGATATCAGATATCAGGAACCGTTTAAATAAAGCAAGGACAAAATCGATCACTGGTAACATTAGCAAGAGATGACCGTGATCTCCAGTCAACAGCTCCTCGAGACAGGAGGCAGAATGCAATTCAGCTGCAACGCACTCTCCAAACAGCAAGTGAACACAGCCAGACGAGGTGGCCGAGGGGACTGCACGGACGCTACAGTCGTGGGTTCGAATCCCCCCTCGGGCATAGATATTTGTGTCGTCCTTAGTATTAGCTAGTTGATAAGTAGTTTGTAAGTCTAGGGACTGATGACCCTGTAGTTAAGTCCCATAAGTTCTACAAACATTTGAACATTTTTGAACAAGTGAACACCCAATATCAACAAAAAGTCCGAAATCACCTTCGGGAATGTGGCTTCTTCGCACGGAGGTCTATGGTGAGTAGAGGGAACGTAAAACTCCGAAACATACTGCTTGTGTGCAAGAAATGACACTATATCATGATGGTGGACGAATGACGTCAGTATTGTCGGACATACTGACCTGTGTGTCATTGAGAATAGCGCTTCGACCAATTGTTGTGCCCCACCGCCGGTGCCTTAGGAGATGGGTTCCTTCTGGTGGAAGTTAATTTTCCTCCCCACGAAGCTGCACTGGTGGAAAAAAAGCCTGAAGCTGAGGAAATTCAACGAATTATTATTATTATTTTTTCTTATGGGAGGGGGTCATCAGTCCCTAAACTTACAAACTACTTATGAACTATTGATAGATGTGAAGCATTGAATTTAAAATTTGTGGTGCGGCCGGGAATCGAACCCGGACCTCCATGCTTACTAGGCAGACGTCTTAACCGTTAGACTACCACACCACCAACGATTAAGGCGCCTTGGAATAGTCTATGTACGATTTCCCTCCATGTCCATTGCTGAGGTGCTATTCCGCTGCATGGAGAGCCTTGGCAGTAGTGACAATTATCTTTGGAACAAAGAAGCTGAATTAAAGTTTGTGTTGTGGAGGGAAATCGTACATAGACTATTCCAAGGCGCCTTAATCGTTAGTGGTGTGGTAGTCTAACGGTTAAGACGTCTGCCTAGTAAGCATGGAGGTCCGGGTTCGATTCCCGGCCGCACCACAAATTTTAAATTCAATGCTTCACATCTATCAATAATGTCTATGACATATTTGAGACGTAAATCCGTCTCAGGGATTATTTATTCATATTAATTAATACTTACGAACTAGGACGGCACAAATATCCATGCCCGAGGGGGGATTCGAACCCCCGACCGTAGTGGCCGTGCAGACCGTGACTGAAGCGCTTCAGTGCCCTCGGCCACCGCGGCCGGCTCAACGAATTTAGTGGCCAGCTTTTTCACAGGACATAAACTCGATTGAGCATGTCTGTGATGCTCTTGGCAGATGCCTAGCAGCCAAGACCAGCACCTCTCGAAAACGATTGCAGAGCTGGATATTGTCCTCGTGGAAGAATGTCCGAATATCCCACCAGAGTTGACTGATAAGCTAATACTATCCACGACAACCGGGCGATCAAGCACCATATTAGAGGTCAACGAAGATTGACTTTGTCACTATTATGGGAGCCCAACTGTATCTCGCTCTACGTAAACACCCTGTAAACCTCAGATAAAGAATAAAAACAAAAAAGAATATTTATATCATGTACATACTGTAACCAGTATCTGAATAAATATTGAATGCTTTGGTGAGGCGAGAGTCAACAGCCGTAATATATTTCATAAAATGCATTTTTATAAAAACCATCAGCTGTTTATTAAAAACCTTATTCATCTACTAGTTTCGGTCATGGAACATCTTCAAGGATAAAAAGGTGTTAACAGAGAATGGTAAAATACATCAAATAAAATAATTCAACTGAGATAAACAGGAGTCAGTACAACTAAAAGTGTAAAAAATTGCTATGGTCATCTTAGATCATAGCAATTTTTTACACTTTTAGTTGTACTGACTCCTGTTTATCTCAGTTGAATTATTTTATTTGATGTATTTTACCATTCTCTGTTAACACCTTTTTATCCTTGAAGATGGTCCATGACCGAAACTAGTAGATGAATAAGGTTTTTAATAAACAGCTGATGGTTTTTATAAAAATGCATTTTATGAATAAATATTGTGCATGGTATTTCACCCAGTCCCCTGTTTTATTTAGTGGACGTGTGCAGAGACATTATTACCTGTTAATGTCAGACCCTAAGTTCGACGCAACCCGCGTTCCTGCTCTGTAGTTTCGGTTGCTGGTATGATAGGCGATGAGACAGATATAGCACACAAATCGTGTTTCCTTTGTGGACCTTCCGTAACAAATTTCATTCTTCTACATCTACATGGAACACTCTGCAAATCACATTTAAGTGCTTGTCAGAGGGTTCGTCGAACCACCATTATACTATTTATCTCCCATTCCATTCTCGAATAGCACGCGTGAAGAGAGAACACCTCAATCTCTCCGTTCGAGCTCTGATTTCTCGTATTTTATTCTGATGGTCATTTTTACCATTTTAGGTTAAATCAACAAAGTATTTTCGCATTCGGAGGAGAATGTCGGCGATTGGAGTTTCGTAAGTAGTCCACGCCGCAGCGATAAGCGCCGTTGTTGTAATGATTACCATCCCAGATCCTGTATCATTTCCGTGACGCTGTCTCCCCTGTATAGTGACAATACGGAACGAGCTGCCCTCCTTTGGACTCTTTCGATGTCCTCCGTCAAACCCACCTGATAAGGATCCCACACTGGGCAGCAATAATCCAAAAATGGACGGACAAGCGTAGTGTATGAAGTTTCTTTAGTAGTTCTTTTGCATCTTTTAAAAGGGTTCTGCCATTAAAACGCAGTCTCTAGTTCACGTTTTTCACGGCATTATCTAAGTGTTCTTTCCAGTTTAGGTCTGAAGTAATAGTAATTCCTAGGTCAATGGATAAAAAAGCAGCCCTTGGTCGCAAATTAAAAATTGTTTGACCTGGTTTCGCCAATGAGAAAGATTCCCTTCATTAGAAATTATAAAATAAAACAAGTCATATAATGAAATATACTATTACACTTTAAAGCTTACGTCACACAGATTTAAAAAGAAATTTTTAGACAATGCTAAAGATTTCTTTATAGAAAATTTCTTTTACAATTTTTTATATATTTCTTTTTACATATTTTTTTGACGTAAGGTTTACAGCTGAGTAGTATATTTTATTATGTGACTAGTTTTATTTTATAATTTCTAATTAAGGGAATCTTTCTCAATGGATAAAAAAGCAGCCCTTGGTCGCAAATTAAAAATTGTTTGACCTGGTTTCGCCAATGAGAAAGATTCCCTTCATTAGAAATTATAAAATAAAACAAGTCATATAATGAAATATACTATTACACTTTAAAGCTTACGTCACACAGATTTAAAAAGAAATTTTTAGACAATGCTAAAGATTTCTTTATAGAAAATTTCTTTTACAATTTTTTTATATATTTCTTTTTACATATTTTTTTGACGTAAGGTTTACAGCTGAGTAGTATATTTTATTATGTGACTAGTTTTATTTTATAATTTCTAATGAAGGGAATCTTTCTCATTGCCGAAACCAGGTCAAATAATTTTTAATTTGCGACAATAGCAACTATGTTTAAAATTTTATATTTCGTAGGTATTTAGTGGAGTTTACGGCCTTCACGTTCGATTGATTTATCTTGTAAACAAAGTTTAACGGATTTCTTTTCTTACTCATGTGGACGACTTCACACTTCTCATTATTTAAGAGTCAATTGCCAATTTTTACACCATACTGACTGATATCTTCGTTCTGCAGTTGGTTTTGACCTTGAGATGATTTTACTTGACGGTAAATACGGCGTCATCTGCAAACAACCTAAGAGAGCTACTTAGATTTTCTCCCAAATAGTTTATGTAGATAAGGAACAGCAGAAGAACAATAACCTTTATCTTGTGGAACGCCAAATATCACATCTGCTTTAGTCGATGCCTTATTTCTATTCGGCATACATCTATTTAAGTACCCGCAGTTCACATTTAAATCCAAGCCAGAGGGATCATAGAACAGCCTTTATGATATGTTTCCATACTCTAATGTAGTGAGGTTTAATTTGTCTTATTTTATTATGATATTCATGTCTTCCATGTAAATGGATGCTAAGAAAATATGTTCGGTTTTGGAAGAGAAATTTGGTGAAAGATATTTCGCCAGTAGATCTCGAGGCAAAGCATAGCGTCTTCCTTTTAATGACTTAAACCACTACTCGTAAATCGTTTTCGTGACACTTCCTCCCCTACATAGCCATAATACAATACGAGGATCCCACAATCTGCGTGGTAGTTCCTACGTCACGCCGCGGTGGAGTAGCCGAGCGGTCTAAGGCCCCTCACTGCGGAGCGTGCGTTTGCTCGCCGTCGGAGATTCGAGTCCTCCCTGGGCCATGGCTGTGTGTGTGTGTCTGTAGGTTAGTTCACCTAGGTTTAAGTAGTTTGTAAGCTACGGACTGATGACCACGCAGTTTGGACCGATAGATTTAGAAACATTTGAACTAATTCTCTCTCTCTCTCTCTCTCTCTCTCTCTCTCTCTCTCTCTCTCTCTCTCTCTCTCTCTCTCTCACACACACACACACACACACACACACACACACACACTCACTCACACACAGAGAGACAGAGAGAGAGCGAGAGGGAGAGAGAGAGAGAAAACAAACACTATTCAAATCCACATTCATTGAACTGGAGAACAACTGAAAGTCAAGTAACACATACCCATATACTGACGAATTTCTGAACTAGGAAATGATTGTGATACAAAAAAGTCCGCAAAATATGCGTTGTATATGCGTGCTATCTACAAAATGTAGAAGAGGAAGCGTACGCTAAAAGAAACTGTAAGTAATAATAGTAGGCGGACGACCGAAATATCCCCACATTCCAAATGTACGTATGCACACTATAGGTAGCGTTTTGAAAATCCTCACAAGCTTCGAAGAGATAGTTTTCGTTGCTGACGACAATTTTTAGGCCTAAATTTACGCATAGCACAGTAGTAAAATCAATGTATTTGTTCTCACAGCATTAAATAAATGGAAAAGCCACTGATGATGGCACAGAAGTGCTGAAATTAGTTTGGGTGCGTAAAAAATTAGTGTTTTACATATCAGGTGGACCTCACAACCAGAAAATTGAAAAACTCATTCTCGTAGTCCTCTAATATGGCGTGAGGTCACCTCGGACAGCCAGTACAGTTGAACAGCTGCGTGATGTTGGCAGTACGAGGTTATCAATCAGCTCTACCGTATGACTAAAGAAGCTGGACACTCCATTCGTTCAATCACCTGATCTTCAAGCGAATTATCCACCAGTATAGCTCTGTGAGGACGATTGTTATCGTTCACCAGAAGGAACTCACCTCCTATGCCACCAACGTGAGATACAACAAAAGGTAGGCGTATCTTGTCTCTATACCTCTGTTCTCAACGACACAGCGATCCGTACGTCCACCAATACTAATTCGTGCCTACAGCATTCGTCCACCACTATGATATGGTGACGTTTCCTGCGCATAAGAAAGGCTGTTCTGAGTTACACGTCGTCTCCAGATGAGGGAACGACAATTATCTAGCTGAACACAAATTCTCGAATTATCTTTGAACATACCTCGGCGCCATTCGTCACGACTTATATCCTAATATTGCTCTGCCAAATTTCTTGTTTGATACAATGCAGCATTTCTTACCATCAGTTCTGAAAGAAAAATTTCAGACAAAATATTACGTGCAGTGGACAAGTTTGAGGTACACGTTTTTTTCTATTTAACTATTTTAATTATCTAATTTGTGGTTAACACCCTCTCGTTTTTCCTTTTCGCACTTTCTTCACTCCTTTCCCTCATATCCTTCAGACAAAACCTACAATTTGGCAACGTTCCGGTACTAACAAAAAAATCTGCATACTAATAAATTACAGTTACCGGGTGATCAAAAAGGCATTATAAATATGAAAACTTAGTAAATCACGGAATAATGTAGATAGAGAGGTAAAAATTGACACACATGCTTGAAATGACATGGGGTTTTATTAGAACAAAAACGAAAAAAAAAGTTCAAAAAATGTCGGACAGATGCCGTTTCAACTGATCAGAAAGGCAATTATTAGCATAAACAAATTAAGACAAAGTCAAGGCGATGTTCTCTACAGCATTCCACACATGCTCCATCCACTAAACAGGCTGGCCACTCCATTCGTTACCTGAGCTTCAAGCAAGTTTTCCACCAGTACAGTGTAGTGGCACGGACTATTGTCTCCGCTACTATCTCATTTCAGCTCGGTTTTTGCAGAAGAATCGGTTAATATTTATGTTAGTAAATGATTTTAATGTAAATATTTTTATGTTATGCGATTCTTAACTTTTTTTTTTTTTTTTTTTTTTTTTTTTTTTTTTTTTTTTTGTATATTTCTTATATTTCATGCGCTGTGATGGCGATTCATTCTACGAGGGCAACATCTTCTAAGCTGATATCAAGAAGTAAACATCTGGCGACTTCAAATCGCGGGTCGACGGCCACGAGGCAAGAAGATGCTGGTCTCTGCGGTTATCGTCGCGGATATTGACACTATTATAGAAACTTTCGTGGAAAACATGGTTGAAATATCAGTTCTGTTTTAACTGTTGTTGAGTCACGATCTGTACTCTGACGTCAACAAATGTTCATGTGTTTTTAAAAGTCATCGAGTGTCACAGACAATTATTTCTGATATTATTTATTTACAAGAAATGGTATATTAATACAAGAGAAAGAAGTAATTTCAAACCCTTTTACAGTTTGAACGATGAAATTTATGAAACATTATTCTGCGCGAAAGATCCATTAATAATAATTAAATCAATTATTAATACTTCATGTAATAGATCGAACATATCGATCTATCAGGATCTAAAGGAACTTTATATCATCTGTGACCATAGCAACGTGTAAAACACGAACTTCCTTTTGACAGTTTGATCTATGAATGAACTTTGCGATATTTTATTAAGAGTGACAATTTAAAGAAGCTAAAGCATCTCATACTTCTTCCATCTGCGCAAGATTTTTTTATTTATTTTATTTTATTTATTTGTGCGCCTCGGTTGCACAGTGGTAGAGTGCCAGACTACAAATCCAAAGGTCGCGGGTTCGATCCCCGCCAGGTCCTAGGATTATTATCTGTCACTTTCCACTTCTTTCACCTCTGGCAGTATTGCTCATACAAAAATACCGAGTAGCACCGTGGTTCAGGACCCACGTTAAACTGTAGGTCCCCCTATAACTGGCTGGGTAAGTCAGTTCGAAGGTCGGAGGAAGGCAACGGCATACCACCTCCAAACAGGACCATGCCTAGTAAAGCACTGTGGTGTTCAAACAAATCTTCGGATTGTTGACTGCTTTACCTTTTTTACCTTATTTATTTTTATTTATTTTATTTTTATTTCATAATACAGGAAATCTTACCTGAAGTTTTTGCTTTCTTTTGTTGATGAGCGGACGACTTGTGGATTACGATGTCTTACACGGCCACATCAAAGTCGTTATTCACTCCTACTAACGAAAGAAGAAGTCGTACAGCCTCAACAGCTCTGTGAGAATGATTGTTATCTTCCGCCAAAAGGAACCCATCTCCTATGCTACCAACGTGGGTTACAACAAAAGGTAGACAGACCTTGTCTCCATTCCTCTGTTCTCAACGACATAGAGATCCGTACGTTCGCCAGTACTGGTCCTGCTTACACCATTCGTCCACCACTATGATATGGTGACGTTTCCTGCACATACGCAGGGTTGTTACGAGTTCCACGTAGTCTACAGATGGGGAAAACGACAATTATCTGGCTGAACACAAAATCTCGAATTATCTTTGAACACACCTCGGTGCCATTCGTTTTGACTGCAATCCTCTGCCAAGTTTCTTGTTAGATACAATGCAGCATTTTCTACCGTCAGTTCTGAAAGAAAATTTCTGACAAAATATTACGTGCAGTGCACCAGTTTGAGGTACACGTTTTTATTTATTTATTTTAATTCTCTAATCAAATGTCCAAATGTTTTAGAGATTATGGGACTTAACTACTGGGTCACCACTCCCTAAACTTACAAACTACTTATGAACTATCTGATACTAAGGACGGCTAGAGGGGGGGACTTGAACCCCCGACCGCAGTGGCCGTGCAGACCGTGACTGGCGCGCAGCAGACCGCTCGGCCACTGCGGCCGGCTTTATCTCATTTTAACATTCTCTAGTTTCTCCTTTTCGCACTTTCTTCACTCCTTTCCCTCATACACTACAGACAAAACCTACAAACTAGCAGCGTTCCGGTACTAACAAAAAAATCTGCATATTAATAAATTCCAGTTGTTGTTGGTGTTTTCGTCTTCGGTCCGGAGACTGGTTTGATAGAGCTCTCCACAATACCCTATCCTGAGCAAGCCTCTTCATCTCCACATAAGAACAGCAACCTACATCTGTCTGAATCTGCTTACTGTATCCACCTCTTGGTCTTCCTCTGCGATTTTTACCCCACACACTTACCTCCAACGCTAAATCCACAATTCCTTGATGTCTAAGAATGTGTCCTACCAATCGATCCCTTCTTTTAGTCAAGGTATGCCAGAAATTTCTTTTCTCAAATGTTCAAATGTTTGTTAAGCTTATGGGACTTAACTACGGGGTCATCAGTCCCTAAACTTACAAACTACTTATGAACTACTTACGAACTAGGACGGCACAAATATCCATGCCCGAGGGGGGATTCGAACCCCCCGACCGTAGTGGCCGTGCTGACCGTGACTGGAGCGGCTCAGTCACCTCGGCCACCGCGGCCGGCTTTCTTTTCTCCCCAACTCTGTTCAGTACCTCCTCATTAATTACGCGATCCACCCACCTAATCTTCAGCATTCTTCTGTAGCACCATATTTCAAAAGCCTCAATCCTCTTCCTGTCCACACTGCTTATCGTCCATGTTTCACTCCCATACAAGGCAACACTCCATACAAATACCTTCAGAAAGGACTTCCTTAGGCTTAAATCAATATTCGATGTTAACAAATTTCTCTTTTTCAAGAACGCTTTTCTACCCATTGCCATTCTGCATTTTATATTCAGTACTGCGACCATCATTTGTTATTTTACTGCCCAAGTAAGAAAACTCATCTACCTGCTTTATTGCTTCGTTTTCCAATCTAATACCTTCAGTATCACCTGTTTTTCTTAGACTGCACTCCATTACCCCAGTTTTGCTCTTGTTAATCTTCATCTTATATGCACCTTTCAGCACACTGTCCATTCCGTTCAATTGCTCTTCCAGGTCCTTTGCTGTATCTGACATAATTACTATGTCGTCGGCAAAACACAATGTTTTTAATTCTTCCCCCTGAACTTTAATTCCTTCTCCAAATTTATCCTTGCTTTCCTTTATAGCTTGCTCAATGTACAAATTGAATAACAATGGAGAAAGACAACAACCCTGTCTTACTCCCTTTCCAACCACTGCATCCCTTTCATGCCCTTCAACTCTGATAACCGCTGTCTGGTTTTTGTACAAGTTGTAAATAACCTTACGCTCCCTATATTTTACACCTGCTTGCTTCAGAACTTGAAAGAGTTTATTCCAATAAACATTGTCAAAAGCCTTCTCCAAATCTACAAAAGCTAGAAATGTAGGATTGCCTTTTCTTAATCAACATTAAAAAAAAAAAAAAAAAAAAAAAAAGTTTGGTTTGAAAGCACTTAAGCCGGCCCCTGTGAGCTTGCATACCCTCTAACGCTGCAGGTAAGCGGGTTGCCTATGTCCAACGGCGCAACTCACCAGCTACGGTAGCACCAACTCAGGACAGAAATCTCGTACTTTTTAATAAAAAGGTTGAATTCAAAAGCGAAATAATTACTTTAATATAAGATGAACATTAACAAGAGAAAAACGAAGGTAATGGAATGTAATGTCAGAAAATCAGGCGATGCTGAAGGAATTAGATTATATAATGAGACAATAAAAGCAGTAGATGAATTTTGTTATTTGGGTAGCAAGATTGCTTCTGATGGCCGAAGTAAAGAAGATATAAAATGCAGAATGGCTATGGGAAGAAAAGCGTTTCTAAAGAAGCGAATCATGTTAACATCCAATATTAATTTAAACGTTAGGAAGTCCTTTCTGAAAGCATTTGTCTGGAGTGTAGCATTGTATGGGAGTGAAACATGGACGATAAGGAGTTCAGCTATAAAGATGATAGAAGCTTTTGAAATGTGGTGCTACAGACGAATGATGAAGATTAGATGGGTAGATCACGTAACTAACGAGGAGGTGCTTAACCGAATCGGGCTGAAAAGGAGTTTCTGACATATCCTGACAGAAGGAATGCATTGGTTGGACACATTTTGAGATATCATGGAATCGTCAACTTAGAATTAGAAGGAATCGTGTGGGGTAAAAATCGTAGAGGGAGACCGTGGGACGAATACAGTAAGCAGATTCAAAAGGATGTAGGTTGCCGAACGTATTCTCAGATGAAGAGACTTGCACAGGACAGGGTAGCGTGGAGAGCTGCATCAAACCAGTATGCGGACTGAAGACCACAACAACAACAATAACTTTTCATCATAGCATAGCGGAATAAGCTGCAGGAAACCTGAAAAAAAAAGAATATATATATATATATATATATATATATATATATATATATATATATATATATAGAAAGTCGTACGGAATTAGAATAAAACTGTTGTTAAGCGATTTAATAACTTGAGCTTGGCGTAAAGCTGATGAGAATATATTTTCTGTCAATAGATTGTTCTACTTGACAGTCACAGAAATAAAAATAGAAATTTTGGTTCACGATCTAACAAGAGGAATATTCCGGTAACTGATAGGATTGACCTTTTGATAGTGTACACTATACCGGTAATCGGCAACAATTATTGTATCGCGATCTACCGCTAGATCGTGAGTGATGATCGACCAGTTAGCGTGAGTAGCGGGAGCGCGGAAGAAAGATTGTTGGGTAAAATTGACTTACAAACAAGTTTACAATATTTTTGAACTCGTTGTGGATTTTCATGCTCGTACGCTTAGTCCTCAATTGGCCGGCCGCGGTGGCCGAGGGGACTGAGGCGCGCCAGTCACGGTCTGCACGGCCACTACGGTCGGGGGTTCGAATCCGCCCTCGGGAATGGATATTTGAGCCGTCCTTAGGATAAGCTAGTTCATAAGTAGTTTAGGGACTGATGACCCCGTAGTTAAGTCCTGAACTGTATTTTTTTCGTCCAAGTGATTATGCCAATTCTAAAGCATATTCTCAGTACACATCCAATTGCAAGGGAAGCATCTGTTTGATATCAACTGTTCGCTCAACTGCAGAACTTGAAATCTTGCCTTGATGTCGTTATAGAAGGCTTACAGAGCTGTAGTGTCTTAGCTGACACAGATTAGCTGGTTCATAAGCGATTGTATGCAGACACACGCTGTGACATTTCGTATTATTTTCTGCTGAGGAATGTTGAATTGTCATCTGGAGATGAGTTACAACTAACGACAAGACACTGAGACATTATTCAACTAAGGTTAAGGAGAGTAAGAAAAAAGGTCATATAACCGTAGGAATAATACCTGACTCTCAAATACTATTTTTTATAAATTCTCTTAAGAAAAAATCTTAATAAATGAAAATTCTAACGACAACACAAACACTTATGTCCAATGGTAGACTCGAACACCCGACGGCGAACGGCTGCGCGCACTGAAACAAGATGTCTTAGTGCGCATGGCTATTCTTCCGCCGACCGATGTGTATACGTCATTTTAGATGGAAGAAGATATATTCAGCACTTAAAAAGTTATTCGAAGGGAAATACAAAAGCACTGGATTACAGATGAAATTTTTTGAAAATTTGAAAACCGGTCATTTAATTAATCCCTTAACTTTTGAGGTAACTTTTGCATTAAATTCACTTTAACTTACCCAATTTTTAGGATTCTTGATTTATTTGTTTTCTCAGTTTACAGCGTAAAGGAAACTCAGCATTCGCCCTTAAGGTGGACAATTTATTTGTGTCTGCTGTTCTTTTTCACAGATGCAATCGTATTTAACTGAAGTCAGCAGGGATAAAACAAAGGAAAAGGAGAGTTATTTACAACTTGTACAAAAGCCAGACCGCAGTTATTAGACTCGAAGGACATGAAAGGAAGGCATTAGTCGGGAAGGGAGTAAGACAGGGTTGTAGCCTTTCTCCGATGTTATTCAATTTGTACATCGAGCCGGCGGTGAAGGAAAGCTGTGAAAAAATTTGGAATAGGGATTAAAGTTCAGGGTGAAAAAATGAAAACATTTCGTTTTACTGGTGATATTGTAATTCTGTCAGAGGGACAGCAAAGAACCTGGAAGAGCAATTGAATGGAATGGACAGAGTGTTGAAGAGAGCGTATAAAATTAACATTTAAAAGAGCAATACAAAGATAATGGAATGCAGTCTTAGAAAATCAGGCGATGCTGAAGGAAATAGATTAGGTAACGAAACAGTGAGGTGGTAGATGAGTTTCGTTACTTGGGTAGTAAAATAACATATGACGGTCGCAGTACAAAGGATATGAAATGCAGAATGGCAGTGGGAAGAAAAGCATTTTTGGAAAAGAGAAATTTCCTAACATCGAGTATTAATTTAAGTGTAAGGAAGTCTTTTCTGAAGGCATTTGTGTGGAGTGTTGCCTTATATGGTAGTGAAAAATTGACGATAAACATAGCGGAATGAAAGAGAATAGAGGCTTTTGAAATGTGGTGCTACAGAAGAATACTGAAGATTGGGTGGGTATATCGAGTAACTAATGAAGATGTAGTGAACAGAATTGGTGATAAAAGCAATTTCTGGTATACCTTCACTAAAAGAAGGGATCGCTTGATAGAACACAATCTTAGACATCGAGGAATCGTAAATTTAGCATTGGAAGGAAGTGTGTGGGGTAAAAATCGCAGAGAAAGACCAAGAGACGCATATAGTAAGCAGATTCAAATGGATGTAGGTTGCCGTTCTTATGAGGAGATGAAAAGGCTTGCTCAGGATAGAGTAGGGTGGAGAGCTGCATCATACCAATCTCCAGACAACAAAGAAATATGTGTGCCATTTCTTTCGGTTACGAAAAACTCGTGTTCACACTCGGAATGAAAGTTATAATCGTTGCATCTTTATTTTTTTAAATTTGTTGTACGGTCCTCGTTATGTGTGAAAAATTACACTACGTATGATATTACCTTGGTGGCACGAGATTGTGGTTGAATATCTAAGTCACGAATTACCCACCCCCCAGAGTATATAAACGCAGAAGTTTTTAATTAATGGCAGTGATTAATCAATAAAACAAACATGGGTCGAAATAACACGCATTTTCGCTGCTACGAAAATAATTTTTTTTCAACAATCTTTCTTCCTTACTCCCGCTACTCACACTAACTGGTAGATCATCACTTACGATCTAGCGGTAGATCGCGACCCTATAATTGTTGCCTAGGATCGGTATAGTGTACGGTTTCAAATTGTTGATCCTGGCAGTTATCTATCTTCCTCTTGTTATTAGATCGTAAACCACAATTTCTATTTCTTTTTAATTTCTGTGACTGTGGAGGACAACAATGCATTAACTGAAAATGTATGCTCATCAGCTTTACGCCAAGCTCAAGTTATTAAATCTCAAAATAAAAGTTTTATTCTTATTCCGTACGACTTTCTGTTGTTGTTGTGGTCTTCAGTCCGCAGACTGGTGTGATGCAGCTCTCCACGCTACCCTCTCCTGTGCAAGTCTCTTCATCTGAGAATACGTTCGGCAACCTACATCCTTTTGAATCTGCTTACTGTATTCGTCCCTCGAACTCCCTCTACGACTTTTACCCCACACGCTTCCTTCTAACGCTAAGTTGACAATTCCTTGATGTCTCAGAATATGCCCAACCAATCTATCCCTTCTCCTAGTCAGGTTATTCCAGAAACTCCTTTTTTCCCCGATTCCTTTAAGCACCTCCTCATTAGTTACGTGATCTACCCATCTAATTTTCATCATTCGTCTGTAGGACCACATTTCAAAAGCTTCTATCATCTTTTTATCTCAACTCCTTATCGTCCACGTTTCACTCCCATACAATGCTACACTCCACACAAATGCTTTCAGAAAGGACTTCCTAACATTTAAATTAATATTGGATGTCGACAAATTTCGCTTCACCAGAAACGCTTTTCTTCCCATAGCCATTCTGCATTTTATATCTTCTTTACTTCGGCCATCAGAAGTTATCCAAATAACAAAATTCATCTACTACTTTCATTGTCTCATTACCTAATCTAATTCCTTCAGCATCGCCTGATTTTCTGACATTACATTCCATTACCTTAGTTTTACTCTTGTTAATATTCATCTTATATCTTCCTTTCAAGAGACTGTCCATTCCATTCAATTGCTCTTCCAGATCTTCTGCGGTCTCTGACAGAATTACTATGTCACCAGCAAACGGCAATGTTTTTATTTCTTCTCCCTGCTCTTTAATGCCATCTCCAAATTTCTCCTTCCATTCCTTCACTACCTGCTCAATGTACAGATTGAACAACATTGGGGAAAGGCTACAACCCTGTCTTACTCCCTTCCCAACCTCTGCGTCCCTTTCTTGCCCTTCGACTCTAACAACTGCTGTCTGCTTTTTGTATAGGTTGAATATAACTCTTCGCTCCCTATATTTTACCCCTGATACCTTCAGAATTTGGAAGAGTGTATTCCAGTCGACATTGTCAAAAGCTTTCTCCAAATCGACAAACGCTAAAAACGTAGGTTTCCCTTTCCTTAGCCTATCTTCTAAGATAAGTCGTAAGGTAGGTATTGCCTCCCGTGTTCCTACATTTCTCCTAAATCCAAAGTGATTTTTCCGAGGTCGGATTCCACCAGTTTTACCATTCGTCTGTAAATAATTCGTGTTAGTATTTTGCAACCATGAGTTATTAGACTCATAGTTCTGAATATAAAACTATTGTTTCACGTTCAAATAATGCAGCAGCGCGATACAAAACAACTTTCGTATTCATATTCTTCAGTATGAAAAAGGATAAAATGAAAAAAAAAAAAAAAAAAAACTTTTGGGATTTTATCAATGAATATATTATCAGCAAAATGTATTACGACGAGCTCGCTTCATTTCATTGATAATAACACATAATAAGAGATATTTTTTTTTTCATTTTATACGTTTTCATACTGTAGCATATTATACGGAAGTTGTTTTGTAAAGGCGCTACTGCATTGTTTGCCCGTGGAACAATAGTTTTATATTCTCGTCGCTAAATTCGATTGTTTTTCTGTACACGAGTGAGTTAACAGTAGCTACATTTGTTTCATCTGCGGGACTTATACTGAACTGAGTTCAAAAAACTGTATTTCATTTCAATTCACCGCAGCTACAACGCTCGTGCGTCATTCTAAACACGAATAGCAATACACGTCTACTGTTCGCAGCGAACCTCAGGTAAAACGGCAATTGTAAAGTGAACGGGTAATAAGTACATACATACTGAGACACCGCTCTTGTTATGATAGGGTAAGGTGGTACAATTTCGATCATTTCGGACAAATGTTATTGTAACTGGAAATATATTGAGAAAAGAAGTAATTTTAATTATAGCACTTGTTCTTGGATGTTTAACTAATATGTAACACAAATATTAGACAGTTACAAATGTCGGTATAGACACACACAAAAGTTACAGAATTGAGAAAAATCGATCGAAAATGTACCACTCTAGGTACAATTGTGATCACTTCCTAGTGGAATTTTGACTAAGGGCATCTTCCACATAGAAAGCACTTTTTCCGTCACGCACCAACGCATACTTCGTTGTACCAAACATTGCATTTTGGGTAGAGAATCCAGTCACCCTTAACTAGATGATTTATAAGAGCGCGTTAGACTCAGTAGCTTCACTTACCTCTTTAAATGGAAAAAAGTTATATCTCCGTAGCACAAAGCGGTGTATTCTTGGAAAAGACAGGATGAGCTGTAGAAACCTGCTACTCTACAACGAGACACTACGAGATAGAAAAATGGCGCGAAAACTTACGTTGATCGGAATTGTACCTATATCGAATTTGTACCACCTTACCCTACACGCACAGTCTAACATATACAGTCGCGACACTCACTGCTGTGAAAGTTGTTACCAACTGACAGTTGCAACGACACTAGCGCTCCTAGCGGTGGGCAAGCTGCCGTAGGAGTGATGTTTGTTTATAATTATTTGTGTGCGTAATTAACGAAATAGTTGGTACAGTTTTTGCGTTACAAGCATTAGTAAAATATTGAAAGATATACATAACACGAACATTGATGTAAAAACAGCCGAATTTAACTGATTCAGAGGTGTAATGAACAACTTCGTCATGAACAAATACTTAACGAATATGTATTATTTTGCGGCTTATTCCGTTGAATGTAAGTAGAATATAAACATAAGAGAAACATACATTTCTTTTATGGTGTGTTCTTACTATGACAAGAGTTCCTTGACAGGTATCAAATCGGTGTGTAGTCTAATGATTCGAACATTTTTAGGCATCAGTCGTCTTTCTGATACGTGCATATTCGTTTGAGTGTGATTACTTCAGATTAAGAAGACAATCGCTTGAAGAGTCTTGCCGTTTGTGGTTCAGTTGTAGCAACAATTGTGGAATTGGGTTCTACTTTGTTGAAAATAGTATGATTGCTTTTTCCGTTTTCTTGCCAGGTCTGTGACGTAACTGACGTTTTTCCTTCAGCTGCAGCTGTGGTGGCTGCTTTGGTACGTTAAATACTGTAGGTATTGCATTATATATGCGTTTCCTACGTTCCACTCTCATCGATTTTTACTGAAATTGTAGTGAAGAACCCATAACGTTCGAAGTAGAAAAGCGACGACTTTTTGCCAAAGGTAGGTCTTCCGGTGTTTCTTAGCCATTTAAAAAAAATAGAAAATGGTATTATCAGCAAAAGCCTATAGGTTACAAGATAATTGTAAATAAACTTTCCTGTAATGTACCGTTTCGTACCTCATCAGGGATCTCAGTAAACCTAATAAAGACAAAGGTGGAGCTAATTTTAAATGACTACCTATTTTTATGGCACTAAATACGTTCCCCAGAGTGAAAAGTCTATATAAATCGATATAAACGATACTATTCGCACTCATCCAATACCGTATTCAGAAACGTAGCTTCCCGGCCGCTTGGAGCGCTGCAATCGCAGTGTATAACAAAAATCTGCGGGAGTGTCGTGACTGTATATGTTAGACTGTGCTACACGTAAACCAGTGCAAGTATCGTAGTAAGACAAGCTGTTCTACATCTAGAGCTACAGAAATGACCTGCAACTCACTTGTCAGAGGGTTCATCGAACCACTTTTATGATGTTTCTCTACAGTTCCATTGTCTAATAGGTCGCGGGGAGAAAGGAACACCTAAATCTTTCTGTTGTCGATCAAATTTCTCTTATTTTCTGATTATGGCGAGGGGTGAGATAGAAAAAAATGTTTAAACAATTTTATGGTTAGAGTTTATATTATCAAGTCCACTTGTGACAGTTTCCGTGACACTTTCCTATCCTCCCTTTACCTCACTCACGTTACCGCGAGCAGCGTGCTAACTCGTCTAGTTGTAATAGACCGAATGTTGCACGTGAGACCCGTAGGCGGTTATCACTTAATAGTTGACTAACCTGGTGTCTTCTCTCTCGTAGATGTCCCCAGCGCAGAAGCAGCACACAGGTCGTACACTCCAAGTTTTCTGAGGTGAGGCTGAAATTGAAAGTGGTCGATACCGTGGCTTTCTAACTACCATTAACGAAGTCGATGAGTTCCTTCAGAGATTCCAGTGGCTCTTTTATTTTTACCAATCACACGAATACAGAAGCCACAAACTGCACCTTTACGTCAATATTATACAGAAAAATAACATTGTTACAGTCATAACACACTTTGACATACATTGGACGCACTTAACAGATATTTTAGCCCCATTATCGACTAATTAATACAAGACTGGTTATCGCAAGTGCAGCTAGTTTTTTACCGTGTCGAGGACATGATCGTTTCTTCTGTGCGGAAGCACTCCTAGACTCTTACTTGTACTGGAATCACTTTACAAAACTACCAGTAATAGTGGCCAACGTAAAGTTGGGAATTTGTATCTGACGTGTTCGAATCCAAGCTGAGTACACATTTTCAACTTTACCCATTTATCCGTTAAAGTCATAAATTCCGTGAATATCAATCCGTGACTCAGAACTAAATCTAACATATGATGTTCTATAATAAAGTATGTCAGTGTGTATTGTATACACTTCACCGATCTGTTCGACTAAAACACGAGAAATTTACATTAAAAAGTCTAAATTCAGCTTTTATGAGGCAACGTGTACCAAAAGCGTACGATCTTATTGGCCTCCTCCATGTTGTTACTCCCGTAATCACTTTGACCTACTGTTAATGTACTACTCGTAATAATTTAAATTCTGAATTTCGCGTTACGAAAGTTAACTACTAAACTCAAAGTAATTAAAAATATGACCTAAAACAAGATGAATTATAATACACACATCCAGTGATCAAAAAGAAAGTATAACTTAGAAAACTTAATAAATCACGGATTAATGTAGATACAGACGTAAAAATTGACACACATGCTTGGAATGACATGGGGTTTTATTAGGGAAAAAAATGTTCAAAAAATGTCTGACAGATGGCGCTGGACAGCAAAACGTCAGTTTGCTGCTATTGTGACGGGTGAGAGGTACGCCGATATGTTACAGAATCGCATCATCCCCAGCCTGGCTGATAAACACCTGCTGGAACGTACGATTTTTATGCAGGATGGCGCTCCACCCCATATTGCTAGACGCGTGAAAGATCTGTTGCGCGCGTCGTTTGGTGATGATCGTGTGCTCAGCCGCCACTTTCGTCATGCTTGGCCTCCCAGGTCCCCAGACCTCAGTCCGTGCGATTATTGGCTTTGGGGTTACCTGAAGTCGCAAGTGTATCGTGATCGACCGACATCTCTAGGGATGCTGAAAGACAACATCCGACGACAATGCCTCACCATAACTCCGGAGATGCTTTACAGTGCTGTTCACAGCATTATTCCTCGACTACAGCTGGTGTTGAGGAATGATGGTGAATATATTGAGCATTTCCTGTAAAGAGTATCATCTTTGCTTTGTCTTAATTTGTTTGGTTAATTACTGCTTTTCTGATCAGATGAAGGGCCATCTGACGGAGAGTTTTTGAACCTTTTTTTCTAATAAAACCCCCATCTCATTCAAATGGTCTCTTATTAAATTTGATAAAACCAAGTATATACAGTATCATACAGTAAATGCCATGACACTATTAATAAATTTGGACTTTGAACATGAATCTGTAGCTAACGTAGAATATTCAAAATTTTTTAGGTGTTTGCATTGACTAGTAACTGTATTGGAAGAAACATATTGAAGATCTGAAACGTTTGAGTTCAGCTGCTTATGCTATCAGAGTCATTGCAAAATTTGGTGATATACGTCTCAGTAAATTCATTGCTTTCATATGGGATCATATTCTGGGGCAATTCAACATTGAGTAAAAAAGTATTCATTGCACAAAAGCGTGTAATCAGAATAATTGCTGGAGCCCATCCAAGAGCATTCTGCAGACATTTATTTAAGGATCTAGGGATACTCACTGTACCTTCACAATATATATATATATATATATATATATATATATATATATATATATTCACTCATGGAATTTGTTATTAACAATCCAACCCAATTCAAAAGTAATAGCAGTGTGCATAGCTACAACACTAGGAGAAAGGATGATATTCACTATTCAAGGTTAAATCTAACTTTGGTCCAGAAAGGGGTGAATTATGCTGCCACAAAAGTCTTTCGTCACTTACCAAGTAGCATCAAAAGTCTGACAGATAGCCAACTAGTATTTAAAAAGAAATTAAAGGAATTTCTGAATGCAACTCTTTCTACAATGTAGATGAATTTTTAGATAAAACTTTAAAAATAATAAGAATAATAAATAAAAATTAAAAAACCACTAAAATGTAATAAAAATCCATAAAATATTGATTGTGGAGTGTAGACAACATTTCCTAGACTGACACGTTCCATATCATTAAGAAATGTCGTATATATGATCTATGGAACAAGTGTTAATCTAATCTATATTGTGTAAATTTTTACCTCTCTCTCTACATTATTCCGTGATTTATTAAGTTTTCAAATTTATACCTCTGATCACCCAATAGATTAGTAAGCACCTAGTGAGCCTACGCATGCACTTTGATCGTAGAACGGAATAGAATCGAGTAGTAGTAAAGGTCAAGTGAATATACGAGTTGAAAAAGTTTCACATTCCAAAAACATAAACCGTAGGAAAATGAGAAAGAAACCAATTCAGAATATTTAAACATTTCGACCGTTTCAGGGCATCGAAATTCATCCATTGGCAAAGATGAAAATTCTTGTTGACCGGGATTCGAACCCGGATATCTCGCTTTCAAAATGTTCAAATGTTTGTATAGTCTATGGGACTTAACTACGGGGTCATCAATCCCTAAACTTACAAACTACTTATGAACTAGGACGACACAAATATCCATGCCCGAGGGGGGATTCGAACCCCCGACCGTAGTGGCCGTGTGGACCGTGACTGGAGCGCCTCAGTCCCCTCGGCCACCGCGGCCGGCTGCCTCGCTTTAGGTCAGCGGTCGCCTTAACTAATTAGATTATCCAGGATATCTTCCCTTCCAACCCAAATTCTTAACTTGTCGCACACTAGAATGGTAAGTTTCCCTTGCGCATTTGATTCCACTTGCTCGTAGCCTATACTGGATTTCCGCATGGGATCCATCGTATTAATGCGTCCGCATTGAAATTGTCAGTTGCTTTTTAGGGAAGATATACAATTAATTATAAGCTGTCTGTTGTTTTACGCTATGTCGGATAAGAACAGACATCATATAAATAATTGTAAAAAGAAACTATTTTGTAATAAAACAATTTTAGCAAATATGTACTATTGTCAATTTGTACATTTAAATGTAGCAAACCAATGGCACGTGGTATGTATATAATGCCGCGAGAGACCACGAACACCAACTGCTGGCGTGGCGCAGGGGATAGCGTTTCACGGACTACGGTGCAGAAGGTCGCCGGTTCAATCCCGCCCACCGGCGAAAATTTATTTCTTTGTAATTTAGAATTGCAGAAGGTTCTACGTCTTTCTTATGTTCACTTGTAAATTCTACTTGTTTCTTATGTTAACTGTTCTTCTAATTTCTGGTAGATTCTGTCTGTGTATAAATAGCAGAGCACTCTGCCTGAGAGGCAGTCAGTGCTGCGTGTATGTTGAGTTCGTAATAAACGTGCTTTCAGTACAAGTGCTGTGTTTAGTTGCCTTCGAAGTCAAGCCTACTTCCATTGCAACGTGACAATATAATGTACATAATGAATGTAAAAAAAAGGTAAAGCAGTCAAAAATCCGAAGATTGGTGCTTTACTAGGCACGGTCCTGTTTGGAGGTGGTATGCCGTTGCCTTCCTCCGACCTTCGAACTGACTTACCCAGCCAGTTATAGGGGGACCTACAGTTTAACGTGGGTTCCGAACCACGGTGCTACTCGGTATTTTTCACATGAGCAGTACTGCCAGAGGTGAAAGAAGTGGAAAGTGACAGAGAAAAATCCTAGGACCTGGCGAGGATCGAACCCGCGACCTTTGGATTTGTAGTCTGGCACTCTACCACTGTGCAACCGAGGCGCCATCATAATGAATGTATAATACCATCTCATAGTATATTTTTTGACTGCTCAGTACCACTCCTGGTTTGCATATTCCCTCGAAAACAGTCGTTCGTAAATAACTGACAAATTGAAACTAGTCACTATTTTGTAAATAAAAATTTCACTTTGTACTCTAGGTTATTTTTAACAATTTTAAATAAATAAAAAAATTGAATTTTAAGAAATGACTACCTCGTTTCAGTTTGTGATATTTTTGGAATACGCACCTTTGTCAACTCACTCATTCAATTCTCGCCACTGGAGATGCGAAGTGTCTGCTCGCCTGTCCTGCCTAGAACTCGCATGCTCCGTAATTACAACAACAATCACTGTCGGTGACAGTAGACTTGATAACCAAACAATTACTTTTCTTGCACACATGAAAAAACATTACACTGATCACTTTCGAGTATAAATAAACTTATTTCGCACTTTCTTCAATACATTAAACAGTACGCCTCTCAGGCTTATTGCAATTGCATTAAACTCGCGCCACACTGCGCCTACCGTGCCTCTGCACCATCAACAAAACATTTATGTGTTTACCTTGGCGAGTCCGCTCCGCGACTGCTTCAGCAGCGCGACACTCACAGCTACTACTTCTGTCCCAAAGACAGTCTTTTTTAACAGGTTCAACATTTTCTCTGGCGCATTACAAACTTACAGCATAGGAATGTCCGAGCATTCATGCGGGTTTACACATACAGTACATGTTTACACTAAATGATCAATATAGAAAATCCAGAATGAAATTTTCACTCTGCAGCGGAGTGTGCGCTGATATGAAACTTCCTGGTAGATTAAAACTTTGTGCCGGAACCGGGACTCGAACCTGGGATGTTTGCCTTTCGCGGGCAAGCGCTCTACCGACTGAGCTATCCCGACACGATCCACGATGCCGCCTCACAACTTTACTTCCGCCAGTACCTCGCCTCCTACTTTCCAAACTTCACAGAAGCTCTCCTGCGAACCATGCAAGACTAGCACTCCTGAAAGAAAGGATATGGTGGAGACATGGCTTAGCCACAGCCTAAGGGATGTTTCCAGAATGAAACTTTCACTCTGCAGCGGAGTGTGCGCTGATATGAAACTTCCTGGCAGATTAAACTGTGTGCCGGAACCGGGACTCGAACCTGGGACCTTTGCCTTTCGCGGGCAAGCGCACTACCGACTGTGATATCCCGACACGACTCACGATGCCGCCTCACAACTTTATTTCCGCCAGTACCTCGCCTCCTACTTTCCAAACTTCACAGAAGCTCTCCTGCGAACCATGCAAGACTAGCACTCCTGGAAGAAAGGATATGCTGGAGACATGGTTTAGCCACAGCATCGTGAGTCGTGTCGGGATAGCACAGTCGGTAGTGCGCTTGCCCGCGAAAGGCAAACATCCCAGATTCGAGTCCCGGTTCCGGCACACAATTTTAATCTGCCAGGAAGATTCAATATAGAAAATGACATAATAAATATATCTTGCATACAAGAAATGAAAAATACATGAAATAAAAAAAATTTAAGACAATATATATACATTACGTTAAATCAAACTGTAAGATACAGCGACAGGTGTACTCTTACAACGCATGCTGCGCCGAGTGGGGAGGGGCTCCCGCCACTCGGGCCTCATTGGAGGGTCGCGGCGTGCCTCATGAATGATTCATGAGGCGGTGAATCCCAGCCGGGTGCAGGGTTCAGGGTGCAGGGTGACTGTCGCTTGCGGTCCGAGCGTGGATGAATGTTTAACGAGCGCCACGAGCGGAGAGCAAGACTTTGTCGTGCGGGTAGCGTCCGCTCCGCCGGCAGGCGCAACACTGTGCGAGTTCTGCTGCCAAGGCCTGCTAGAGTCTACATCTACATCTACATCTACATCGATACTCTGCAAATCACATTCAAGTGCCTGGCAGAGGGTTCATTAACCACTTTCATAACTTTTCTCTACCGTTCCATTCTCTAATAGCGCTCGGGAAGAAATAACACCTAAATCGTTCCGTTTTCGATCTGATTTCTCTTATTTTATTGGGATGGTCATGACTCCCTAAGTAGGTGGGTGCTAGCAAAATATTTTCACATTCAGAACTAAAAGTCGGTGATTGAAACTTCGCAAACAGATCACGCCGCAATGGATAACGTCTTTCTTTTAATGATTTCCACCTCAACTCGTGCAACATTTCTGTGACACTTCCCCCCCTCCCCCCCCGTAACTTGATAAAACAAAACGAGCTGCCCTTCTCTGAACCTTCTCAATATCTTCCGTCAGTCCCACCTGGTGAGGGTCCCACAAGGGGCAACAGTACTCCAGGAGAGGACGCACAAGTGTGATGTAGCCAGTCTCTTTGGTGGAGCTGGTGCATCTTCGAAGCGTTCTGCCGATGAAACGTAACCTTTGGTTCGCCTTCCCCACTATATTTTCTATGTGTTCTCTCCAGTCAAAGTTGTTCGTAATTGTAACTCCTAGGTATTTGGTAGAATTTACGACCTTAAGATTTGACTGAGCTATCGCGTGGTTAAAGTTCAGCGGATTTCTTTTAGTGGTCATGTGTATTACTTCACACTTTTCTTTATTTAGTGTCAATTGCCAATTTTCGCACCAAGTAGTAATTTTGTCTAAATCGCTTTGCAGTTGCTTTTGATCCTCTGTTGACTTCACTAACCGATAAACGACAGCATCATCCGCGAATAATCTAAGGGAGCTATTCAGATTGTCTCCTAAATATATCTTTTAATGGTTTTGCAGTGAGGTACTTCAAAGTCCAAGTACAGAGTTATACTGGACTTCAATTAGTATTGTACTTGGACTTTGAAGTACCTCACTGCAAAACTATTAGAAAATGGATATATACTTTTTATTTGTGACTACTAATTTTATGTTTAACGATGCCTCAACCTGGATGTACTCTTTTAGTACGTAAAAAATGTCGTGAAATTATGTAAATTACGACAGGTGTGAAGATGGCGTCTTACGAAATCAGTCTGCTTTGAAACCAATAAATCGCGATTCCTGTTTTTATTAATATGTTACTGTGGTGTCGCACAAGTACAAAGTGCGCGCCACTTACTTTCGCCGCGCGCCGCCATGCACGCACGGCGCGGCGTTCTCACGACGACAGCCACGAGCGCCCTCTGCGACAACGCCGCTCGTGGCCACCACTGAAGGACATCGGCCACTTCGGACTGAGATAGCAACGAGTTAGGACCTTCGTAATCAGATAGGCACCAGTGAAGACTTTGCTATTTTACAGGCACTAGGCAGGCCTCTAACAACTATGTATCAACATTCTGCAGTACTATGTAAAAGTTAAGTATTGTTACATTCTGTGCAATATATATCTCGTTCTAATTTACTCTAGTGTTTCTAGTTTCTGGCTGCTCCCCTCCGTACCTGCACCAGCGTGCTGTCTTTATTCCTGTGTCGGTCTCATTCCACTCGGCCACCGACACCTACGACGAGGCTGGGACACAAAAGCGGCGACGAAGTCGGGACACAAAAGTGGCGACGAGGATGGGATACAAAAGTTACCAGTTTCGATCAACTTTGGCTTCTCTTTTAACTGTATGACGTTTATGAGTGTGCTGTTTCTCATGGATAACACAAATCTTCAGTCTTGTTAGTGTGTGTCATATAACTACTTTTACTTTAACCACAGTCAAACATATACAGTCACGACACTACCACAGATTTTTGTTATACGCTGCGATAGCAGCGCTCCAACCGTCGGCAAGCTACGTTTCTGAATACGCTAGTTGATGAGAGCGAATAGTATCGTTTAGATTGACTTCAGCGTACTTTTTACATTAGAGAACGTATGCAGTGCCTTATAAATAGGTAATAATTTAAAAATAGCTCCCAATTTGACTCTCTTAGGTTTCATAAGATCCCTGATAAGCTACGAAACGGTACTTTACAGAACAGTTAATTTACAATCATCCTGTAACACACAGGCTTTAAATGAGTAATTTCACTTTCTATTAAAAATAAAAAATACCTCAGAAACACCAGGAGACATATCCTTTAGCAGAGAGACGTCAATTTATACGCAGGAACTTTATGTATTCTTCATTACAATTCCAGAAAAATCGGTGAGTTTGGAACATAGGTAACGTATATAGAATGCAATAAATACGGTATATAGAATGCAATAAATACGGTATTTAACATACCAAATCAACCATCACAGCTGTAGCTGAAGGTAAAAACGTCACAGATATGGCAATATAACCATAAAAGCAACCAAACTGTTTTTCAACAGAGAAGAACCAACTTGCACGATGCACGCATACGTTAGCTGGTAGACGGAATAGGAAGGATTAAGGCTCCTGTAAGTCCGAGCTGACTAGTGATGTGGACCGGGAATATTCCTACTGAGAGCGAACTTATAAAAAATAGAATATTGCCGGGAATATTTCTTTGTCCGAGAAGATTGCAAACTATTTGGAATTTATAAAAAAAATAAATTCGCACTGACGTGTTTTACGGTCCTCTTTAGATTTATAAGTTTCTGCAAACATTTTGGACCGAAATAATAATCTAAATTTATTATACATCGGGCCCACAGTGTTAGAGATGCCATATATTGTCATAATGTGGAGCGATTGTCCAAACACTGTAATTAATTATTTATTTATTTCTCACACAAGATATCTTTCGGCATTTAATGCCATCGTCAGGTGTTTCGTATTTAGAGGTAGTAAAAGCTTCAACTGACTATTTATTCTGTAACTGGCTACAATTCAGAAATCAAATATAAATCATCACCTAATAAATAGTCAGTTCAAGCACTTACTACCTCTAAATACGAAACACCTGACGATGGCATTAAATGCCGAAAGATATCTTGTGTGAGAAATAAATAGATAATTAATTACAGTGTTTGGACAATCCTTTCACAATAATCTAAATAATAAAAAATTAATTAATAAGAGTGTCTGAAACCCTTTTAGGAGAAAAAAATAGGTAGTGCCGGATTCCGAACCACCAACCCTTAGCGTCATAGTCCAACGCCTTGAGCACTACGCTACGTCTATCAATCGAAACGTGACTTCTTCAATCTCATACTATTGATGGCCGTTGTTAACTGATGTTAATATGGCATTTGTAGACATTAGATTATCATTTTTCGTACGAAGAACGATTTGTAGACACTAGATTATCATTTATCGTACGAAGAACGATGTGTTTTTGTTAATTCTTCAGTGCGCCATTGCTTTGAAATGACAACGTGTATGTTACAATAAGAAAATCATCAAATACGCGACGCAAGATGGCGTATGCCAGAGAGATTTCTGGGCGAGGAATGTCACGTGACATCTCCGAACGGCTGGTTTCCGTTAATTCAATGGTGGGTGTCAAATCTCCGTTAATATGTCTCAAACGATACGAGATATGAAAAAAAATCATAAGGGAGCTAAATTGTAGAGAATTTTCTCCTCTACCAATTACGTTATTCAATTTTCGTGTCAGATGGACAGTTCGTTTGCAATTGCAATTATATTATAAACAACTATGCATATTACTACCGTATTTTTGTCCGAAAAATTATAAAAATTTTGGCCCTGGCGGCCTACAATCATGTCTGTAAAATTTGGTGCTGATCGGTTGCACAGTTCGTCTTAAAAACAGGGAACACGTTACGGACAGACAGACATACATCCCAAAATGACCTTTTTTTTTTTTTTGCAAAATATCTCTAAAACGCTACGAGATATGAAAAAAACATAAGAGAGCAAAGTTGTAAAGAATTTTCTGCTCTACAAATTTGGTTATTTAATTTTCGTGTCAGATGGATAATTAAGCCGTTATTTTCATTTAAATTTCGAGCTGTCAAAAGACGATCGCAAAGGCCCACTTTTAGTGTTACTACCGTAATCTAAAGTGGTCCAAAATTAGATTATGAAAGTTTTAACACTTACAAACAGTTAAAGAACCTTAAAACTAGGCTAACTAAGTAAATTTGTACATTTTAATCCAATATTTATCATCCTCTGCATTAATTTCATTGCTAATTCTATACAGAACTTCATTTACTTTAAGTCTGGTGGAAAATAATAATTTGAAATGTTCGGTAGGGCTACAAGTTTTCGGCAAGTTGAAATCCCACATTTCTCTGAATGAAACCTAAAGTTACAAAATATTTCTCTAGAGGCGTAATTCTCAAATGAAAGACTAGAGGAGTTTCGCTTTCCGAATTTAAAGACTTCTTAATTCCTGCTATGATTTATGATTTATAAGAATCTATTTCTAAAATATCACTATCAATTTCAGTTTTATAATCTTTCGTTAACGTTTTACAATGTTCTATGTTAATAAGATCACTTGTACTTTCAAGTAAATCATAAATCTCTCCCAGTTTGTTTGTATAATTTTCCCTCGAAATGTCATTTTCATTGACTAATGTTTGCAAACTTTGCAACAGTTTATTTTAAACTTTATACCTAAAATATCATTAGCATCAACAGAAAGCTTAACAAACTGAATGAACAAACCTCCCTGTGCATTTTAGTATTTAGAAGCTACTCACTAAATGGCATATCATTATTATAGATTCGTTTTTTCTAAAGGTTCATTATTTCGAGGTTGGCAGTTCTACGAAACGTATTAATCGTAAACTTCCATGCTTGGTAGTTCTAGGGCTAATTCTCTGATGTTTAAAATATTGAAAACCGAATAATATGTCTATTTTAATCAAGGATGTTAAGTCCAGACCCATATAATCCTAAACGTATCGAAATATTTTGTTTATACCGTACTTTAAAATAGAAAGTAGGAGTGTTCAAATTAAGTATTAAAGTCAAAACTGCTACTGAAACTGATCATAACCATACTTTAACTGCTGAGGTACGGTATGTGACACCGCGTGTGTTTAAATGCTTAAAAGTACTTAAGTACTGCCTTAAGCCTATCGAGTTTTATTGAGCTATCTGGCTAATTAGTCGTAACTTCCTGGGAATTTATGAATTTTGGGAATGTTGCCGGCAAAATTCCCTGGGAATATTTCCTCGATTTTAAATTCCTGGAAATTTCACAACTGTAGAACTGACGCATCCGTTATTTTTATTCCTCTAGATAGTAAGTTGAACACACTGCGGTGCTATAGGATTTTTCGTCTCACCACTTTAGCACGACTTTATGGGTGGTTCTGTTGCCATGAAATCCTCAAATCATTCCAGAGTTGGCTACAGAATATTTAGTTTCCCGAGAGATTCTGAGAGAAGAAACAATTGGATCATAAACAATCGGCAAAAAAACTGGGAACTCGGACCGAGCGCAAAGGTTATGTATTGTAAGTAAATAGTTATTATTATGACTTGAAGCAATATTTAATAGTAAAAATCGTCTGTGATATTCGAACGTAAGTTTTTGTTCAGCTCTTTTGGAAGTACTACCTTTTAACAGCGAATCTGCCTGTAGGGATTTTGCAGCCGCGAAATGTCATAACACAGAAAAATTTCCCAGAACACAGTGTTTTAGAGCACAAAATGTGTGTCTTATATAGTATTTTCAGAAATGTATCACATGAAAAAGTTTTGTACTGAGATTGCACAAATTGTAAATGAAATGAACTGATGAAGAATGAAACTTCACTCTGCAGCGGAGTGTGCGCTGATATGAAACTTCCTGGCAGATTAAAGTTGTGTGCCGGAACCGGGACTCGAACCTGGGACCTTTGCCTTTCGCGGGCAAGCGCTCTACCACTGAGCTACCCCGACACGACTCACGATGCCGCCTCACAACTTTAGTTCCGCCAGTACCTCGCCTCCTACTTTCCAAACTTCACAGAAGTTCTCCTGCGAAACTTGCAAGACTAGCACTCCTGGAGAAAGGATATGGTGGAGACATGGCTTAGCCACACATATCAGCGCACACTCCGCTGCAGAGTGAAAGTTTCATTCTGGAAACATCCCGTAGGCTGTGGCTAAGCCATGTCTCCACCATATCCTTTCTTCCAGGAGTGCTAGTCTTGCAAGTTTCGCAGGACAACGTCTGTGAAGTTTGGAAAGTAGGAGGCGAGGTACTGGCGGAAGTAAAGTTGTGAGGCGGCATCGTGAGTTGTGTCGGGGTAGCTCAGTGGTAGAGCGCTTGCCCGCGAAAGGCAAAGGTCCCAGGTTCGAGTCCCGGTTCCGGCACACAATTTTAATCTGCCAGGAAGTTTCATGAACTGATGAAATTTGATTTCTTTTAGAAAATTAAGTGATTCTCTACAAATGGACTCTCATTAAACTTTGATAAAACCCAGTGTATACAGTTTCATACAATATATGGCATGACACCATTAATCAATATAGGCTTTGAACAGAAATATGTAGCTAAGGCAGAATATTTAAAATTTTAGGTGTTTTCATTGATGAGGGATTGAATTGAAATATACACATTGAAGTTCAGCTACTTATGCTATCAGGGTCATTGCAAAATTTGGTGATATACATCTCTGTAAATTGGCTTACTATGCTTATTTCCATTCACTTCTTTCATATGGGATCATATTCTGGGACAATTCAACATTTAGTAAAAAAGTATTCATTGCACAAAAGCGAGTAATCATAATAATTGCTGGAGCCCAACCAAAATTATTCTGCAGACATTTATTTAATGATCTAAGGATCTTCACTGCAGGTTTACAATATGTACAGTCACTCATGAAATTTGTTATTAACAATCCGACCCAATTCAAAAGTAATAGCAGTGTGCATAGCTACAACACTAGGAGAAAGGATGATATTCACTATTCAAGGTTAAATCTAACTTTGGCACAGCAAGGTGAGAATTATGCTGCCACAAATGTCTTCTGTCACTTACCAAGTAGCATAAAATATCTGACAAATAGCCAACTGGTATTTGAAAGGAAATTAAAGGATTTTCTGAATGGCAACTCCTTCTACACGTCAGATAAATTTTTAGATAAAACTTAAAAAATAAAAATTAAAAATCGTTAAAAAATCCTTAAAATATCCAGGCAATAGAGCATACTTTAGCCTTCCGGACTTGCTAAAGAAAAGGTCCCCGACAAGAAGTTTCAAGACCAGGTTGTATCAAAGTATGTACGGTTGTGGAAGCCTCATCCTCAGAAAAACAGATCAACAGAAACTACTGGTTTTCGAATCCCCCGAAAAATGTATGGTCCTATGACACAAACAGGAGAATGGAGAATTCTAAAAAAAACAAAAAAACAAAAATCAAAACAAAACAAAAAACAAACAAAAAACACAAAAAAAGAAAAAAGAAAGAAAAGAATTCAGAGAGTTTTACGCACAGCCGGACATTATAAAAAGAATGAAGATAAGAAGGTTGACCTGGGCTGGACATGTAGCAAGGACGAGCGAAGGGAGCATACGCCATGGTGTGAGCAGGCCTAGGGTCACTAAGGCCCAAGCCACGGGTAAGTTAAAATGTTGTCATGTTGAAACGTGTCCATGAAAAAAATTGTTAGAAAATGTCTAATATTGTACCTCCTGTTTTGTGTCGAGTAATTTGCTTGCAAGAAAATGTATAATATCGCTTCTACTGTATGTATCGATATGTGTCCTTTATGAAGTTTCATCTTTGGCAAAGATCATGTATCGCATAGCATTGTAGCTCGCGCAGAGAGAGAGTCAGACTTGTGGTTCAGCTCGCTTAGAGAGCGGTTGAGTTGTGTGTATGGCTCCAATGTAGAGCAGAGGCTGCTGTGCCAGCAAGGCGATTTGATTGTATTTGGAATATATATTGTATTTCTTATTACTATCAAAACGTTGTACCACCGCTGCAATGAAGGTAATTGCATTTAATGTCATTAGGAAAAAGTTGTATTATGTAGGTAATGTAATGCTGATTATTAATAATAAGTACCAAAGTTGACATTTCTATCCTGTTTCATTTACGTAGTTACAAGATTAACCTACTTCCTTCATTTGATAATTAGTTATTAGTGGATTTGAAGTGCAGTATTGATTTTGATAATATTGTTGAACAGATTTCGTTATTTGTGTCATAGTAAATGATTGTTAGGCAACACTGCAGTTAATTGACTATGATACTAAATTTCAGTAATCAGGTACTGATCTGCATAAAATTCTCGCAGTAAAACATTGAGAAAGTGGTTTGTGGTTTTTGTTAATATATTTCTCGCAGTCAAATATTTTGAGTGTAGTCAGTGTGTGTTTCATGCAGGTTATTTGTCACAGTTGTTTTGTTGAAAGGCCCGTTGCGCACATAATAAGTTTAATGCACTGTTTCTTATGTAACAGTATATACGTCAATATCAGGGCCATAATTACACCAAGCTGCTGTGTTAATGAACAATTTGTTGTCTGATTTAACGATAGGTTCAACATTAAACAACACACACACACACACACAGCTTTTAATGTATAGACACCATTTACTAAAGTGACACATTCCACATCATTACGAAATGTCGTACATATGAGATACAGAACAAGTATTAATCTCAGCTATTATAAGGATGAGTAGAGGTATATGGAAAAAAGTGGAAGGCCGACATTCACGCCTGGTCCACACTCTCATGGCTGTGCTGATTGCTGTGTCGTGTAGTGGTCGTTGACCTGTCTGCAAAGCAGTCCACGCCCGCTACTGTCTGTACCTCATGTATCTCTCCGTGCCTGACAACTACTGTACCTAGTTCTTGTACTGATTTTTTTGAATAACATAACGTCTTGATTGTGAATAATTTTTATTAGAATGGCCCGTTTCGCCCGGTTAGGGCATCTTCAGACATCTGACACCCGAGACTTCTTAACGATCAGTTGACCTCAAAAGACCAAACCTTTTTCGACACTTTTGTGGAAATTTTTAAGTAATATCTCTGTAATATAACTGGGCATCCTTACAAATTACATTCATGTGTTAATGGTATTTCATATAAATGGTGTCCACATTTTAAAAATTAACAACTGTTATCCGACCGACCCAACACGTACAGTGATGTGGGCGCTTAGCTTTATGGGCGGTTACTCGCAGCACAAATGTGAACGCTGCCTCAGGCAGTACTCTTCCACCTCTACCGACGCAAGTCCTATTAATATGTTGACGAGCTAAGGTGCAGGGACATCATACAAGGTAAATCTTGCAATATCCATTCATGAAATAACAGGTTTTCGCTTGGTAGGCGATGTGAGATGTTTCTTTTATTTATTTTGAACCTTCATGTACATTTGTATATTTTTTATTTTGACGCACTGTACTAACTAAGCAAAGACGGCCAGCATAGTATCATTCTGAAAAACTAGATGGCGTGAACTGCTGTGTATCTCTCTCTCTCTCTCTCTCTCTCTCTCTCTCTCTCTCTCTCTCTCTCTAACACACACACACACACACATGCATTGGTGCTTTGTAACGACTTTACCTTTTATGCTAGTCTCAATTAAAAATATATATATGTATATATTTTTTAAACAGATATTATTTTATACGTGATACAATGTAACTTATTTTAACAATTGATGGTGACAAATTTTAAATTTTTAAAGATATGTTTTAATACCTACCCGCCTGAGGGCGCTGATAAATGGTTATTTTTATCATATAATGCATAATCTGTGTATGTTAGTTGTTAAACTTTAATTCACCTAGAATCAACATTTTTATCTTTTTAAGCTTTTAATATGTTTGAACCCATTTTCTTTTAAAAATGTTACCAGGCACCATCTATGTACAAGCTAAGCTGCGTAGGTGTACGTAAGCGGCTACCTGATTTTATTGTTGTGACTTGTACCGGCAAGACCTTTAAATGTTTTAAGCAGAGCACATAGGTCATCATGACTTGCAATTCTGGTATGTAATTCTATTTTATAACATTCTTGGTGTATGTAATCTTATTGTAATTTCAATGTCTGACCAAGGTACCTTGTTTTTAACAGCACTGATGATGTCCCATCATAGGGACGAAATCGATATGTTTTGAAGCTAAATAAAAGAAACATCTCACATCGCCTACCAAGCGAAAACCTGTTATTTCATTATAATTCTGTGGTGGGCTGGCACACAAAATGAAATCTAGTTACATGAATATCCATTCAGTTACACAATGCATCAATCTGTTTTCAACGGTCATTGTTACCGGATATTAATGGTTTACATATTATTGTCTCTTTACGGTACGCTATCACCGCATTTTAATCTAAACACCCTCCACGACAGACTACATAAAACATTACTACCGTACATTATCACAATTTCTTAAAACAGTTTCAGATTGGCTTGTAGCTAAAATTTCCGAAATAATGTGATGTAAATATTGTAAGTTCTGTATCAATATTTTCTTCTTTGTCAGATATCTGAAGATGCCCTAAGCGCGTCATTGTAATAAAAATATTTGCAATCAAGACGTTCAGTTTATTGAAGAATTCAACTGAACACGGTTGCCGTACCATACCACGTAAAAATGGAATGGGAAGATTTACATAAGTTGTTATACGTTAATAGCTGTCTGCTGATATATTTTGAATTGGTAAAACCATTTGTGAAATATTGAAGTAAATAGACTGCTGAATTAATTACCAGACTACAGAAAATATTGGGTAGGACTGCCACGAAAAACGGCTGTGATACAAGCAATGTCACAAATTCATGTCATTAATAAAGTGCTTAAAAATAATTTATCATGGCCCCATTCATAATATATGTTAATTTAGAAGAGATATTCTTACAATAGCTTATGTCAATCAAATCTTTTCTTTAAACAGTTGCGGTATGTAGCGTGCTTGTGAGTGATAGACTGACTAATCTGACTGTGAAAAACAATTATGCTGTATAAGAAAACTTAATGTATATCACCTGCTATCCTGCTATACAAAATGTAATAATAACATCCACTTCCATATAAGGCAGTATTGATTATTGCTCCTCACAACTCCTCACAGCCTGCAGTCTAAATTCTTTGATAAAGTCACACCACGTCCTGAGACGTTTCCTATGTCAGATATCAGAGATAACAAAGTTCAAGCAAACTTACACAAATTCCAATGATATGTGTTTCACAACTGCACAAATTTCTCAATACGTGTTTCAACCTTTTATAATTTCCACTTTAAGTAACGAAATGATTTGTTACACATGGGTTCACCTACCACTGTCATCCTTAAATGTTTCCCATCTCAGTATACTCATTTCTAGTTCAATTTGTCTATTTCTTAACTACTCACTTATCAAGGCAGTATATTTATTTATCAGCATTATCAGTTTGTTTTTAATAGTAGTCTTGATGACTCTGTCTGCTGTCGGTGATAGCACACGTTGTTGACATACCTACCTAGCAATTGGACTCGCCCGTCCCACAGCCAGTTGTGAGCGAGCGGTCTAACATGACGGTGTCACTGTTTTTTATCAACAGGAACAATGAAGGTCGGCAAACTACATCTACATCTACATCTACATAGATACTCTGCAAATCACATTTAAGTGCCTGGCAGAGGGTTCAATAACCACCTTCATAACTTTTCTCTACCGTTCCATTCTCTAATAGCGCGCGGGAAGAAAGAACACCTAAATCGTTCCGTTTTCGATCTGATTTCTCTTATTTTATTGGGATGGTCATGTCTCCCTAAGTAGGTGGGTGCTAGCAAAATATTTTCACATTCAGAACTAAAAGTCGGTGATTGAAACTTCACAAACAGATCACGCCGCAATGAATAACGTCTTTCTTTTAATGATTTCCACACCAATTCGTGCAACATTTCCGTGACGCTTTTCCCCCCGTAACGTGATAAAACAAAACGAGCTGCCATTTTCTGAACCTTCTCAATGTCTTCCGTCAGTCCCACCTGGTGAGGGTCCCACAAGGGGCAACAGTACTCCAGGAGAGGACGCACAAGTGTGATGTAAGCAGTCTCTTTGGTGGAGCTGGTGCATCGTCTAAGCGTTCTGCCAATGAAACGTAACCTTTGGTTCGCCTTCCCCACAATATTTTCTATGTGTTCTCTCCAGTCAAAGTTGTTCGTAATTGTAACTCCTAGGTATTTGGTAGAATTTACGACCTTAAGGTTTGACTGATTTATCGCGTAATTGAAGTTCAGTGGATTTCTTTTAGTGGTCATGTGTATTACTTCACATTTTTCTTTATTTAGTGTCAATTGCCAATTTTCGCACCAAGTAGAAATTTTGTCTAAATCGCTTTGCAGTTGCTTTTGATCCTCTGTTGACTTCACTAACCGATAAACTACAGCATCATCCGCGAACAGTCTAAGGGAGCTATTCAGATTGTCTCCTAAATCGTTTCTAAACACGAGGAAGAGTAGGGGACCTATAACTGTGGCAGACATGCATCGGGCAGGTCGTCCTGGCGTCTCTGTAGAAGAAGTGCGGACTGCTGCTGGTGGTAGTGGACAGTGGTCGACGCCAGGCGATTCGTGAACTCGACCACGGAACAGGATTAGCGCGTACGACTGTGCTTCGCATCATGGAGGAACGCCTCGGCCTGCGAAGTATTGCATCAAGATGGATTCCGTGTGAATTGGCGGAAATGAAGAAAGGATGCGTTACGACGCTGCTCAGACGAACTTGGAGCGGTATGAGCGAGAAGGAGAGCTTTTTTACGACGCGTCATAATACTGGATGAGGCAAGGTTCACATCGAACGAGCCAAAGGTTAAATCCCAATCCAACGAATGGTGTCGCTATGGGTGGCTGCGAAAGTCGAAAGTGCGTCAGAGCCCTAGTATAGAGAAAATTATGATTCTAGTGTACCTGATGGTACGGCAGATCGCTTATGCCGAAGCTATTTTATTTCATGATAAGTTTCGGCAGTTCTAGCCGGCATTCTCAGATGCTGTCACTTCATTAAACTAAGCATACTCATCGTCGTTGAGAGTCGGCTGTGTGCAAGTTAACAAATCGTCACAACACTCTATTACTGAGATAACAGTTTTCAGTTTTTTTATTTCCGTTATTTTCTTATCGTGCCGTCCGAGTAACACGCGGGTTGTTATTAAATAGTGCCAACTACTTATTCACAACCGATACCAACCGTTACATGTTTGCACCTGTTACTGGCCTTCAAAAGTAGTCACCAGCGTTGTGTAGAACCCGTTGCCAGTGATGTGGAAGGGGTAGTATACCGTTAGCATGGCCTGTTCCGCCTGTGAACAGTTCTGAAGAGTTCTGAAGCGAATGCCACGAAGTAGTTCCGTCATCTTCGGAATCAATTCAGAGTGACAAGGACTGTAGTCCGGGCAGTATGGCGGATGGTGCAGTCACAGTCTAACATATACAGTCACGTCACTTCCACGGATTTTTGTTATACGCTGCGATAGCAGCGCTCCAAGCGGCCGGCAAGCTACGTTTCTGAATACGATAGTTAATGAGTGCGAATAGTATCGTTTAAATTAATTTCAGCATACTTTTTACATTAGGGAACGTATGTAGTGCCTTATAAATAGGTAATAATTTAAAAATAGCTTCCCATTTGTCTTTCTTAGGTTTCGTAAGATCCCTGACATGGTACGAACGGTACATTACAGGACACTTAATTTACAATCATCATGTAACATACAGGCTTTAAATGAGTAATTTCATGTTCAAATAAAAATAAGAATGCCTAGGAAACACCAGAGAGACGTCAATTTCTACGCAGGAACGGTAAGTATTCTTCATTACAATTCCAGTAAAATCGGTGACGGTGGAACATAGGAAACATAAGTACGGCATTTAACGTACCAAATCAACCATCACAGCTGTAGCTGCAGGAAAAACGTCACAGACATGGCAATAAAGCGATAAAAGCAACCAAACTGTTTTCCAACAAAGAAGAACCCAATTCCACAATTGTTGCTACATCTGAACCACAAACGGCAAGAATAATCAAAACATTGGTTATTTAAAGCTAAAGTAATTACAGTTAAAAGAATATGCACCTATAGGAAAGACGAGTGACGTGTAAAAATGTGGGAATCATTAGACTCCATACCGAATTGATGCACGTCAAAAACTGGCTGTCATAGTAAGAACAGCCCATAATAGAAATCTATTATACCATTATGTTTATATGCAACTTACTTTCAGCAGAATAAGCTGCAACTATACACGTATTCGTAAGTATTTGTTCATGACGGAGTTGTACTTTATACCACTGAATCATTTAAATTAGGGTGTTTTTATATTAATTTCCGTATTATGTTTGTCTCTCGATATTTTAATAATGTTTGTAACGCAAAAATTATAGTAAGTATTTCGTTAATTACGTACAAAAGCGATTATAAACAAACATCACTACTTCGGCAGCTTGCCCACCGCTAGGAGCGCTAGTGTCGCAGCAACTGTCAGTTGGTAACAACTTTTACAGCAGTGAGTGTCGCGACTGTATATGTGGTGCAGTTCTTCCCAGTCCCATCGACCGAACAGAGCAGCCACAGCTTGCGCTGTATGCGGCCGCGCATTGTCGTGCTGAATGGTGGCACAAAGTGTTGCCGCTTCTTTCGCAAAGCTGGTCGCAAGCGATGCTCCTAAAACGTACAGCAATACTGTGCTTTGACGGACTGCCGTGGAGGAACGCAGTGCGTTAGGATAACACCATCACAACTGTAAACGAGAATCACCATAACTTTCACCATACTGCGACTCTGACGCCCTTAACTTTCGCTGCCACTGCGACGGTTCCCTGTAGTTTTTAATTGATTACCTTGTTTTCTTCTCAAATCTCGAACCCTCGTCGTTTCCACAGTCTTCTTTCTTCTCCTATAGACATTTTTACGTACCAAATAGTAAAATAATGTATTTATTTTACTTTTTTATTGCATCTTCAAACTGAATTCGATGTTTTCCAAGTTCAGTCCCATTCATTTCGGTACTTTTTCCGAACTCCTTGGTCGCGGTACTCCGTGGTCCAATTTTTTATTGCATCTTAATACTAAATTCGATGTTTTCCAAGTTCAGTCCCATTCATTTCGGTACTTCGAAATCAAAACCAACAATAATCACAACATAATATATATATATATATATATATATATATATAAAGAATTAAGTAAGGATTACATACGATATGTAGTTCACAAGATATGACGTCATTAACAATGAGATGCGCGAAAAACTGCTGCATTTTGCGACAATGCTGCTCATTTTCTCCTAAACCATTGGACCGATTTCAACCAAATTTGGTACACACGTTCCTTACCGTGAGGTAACAATTGCTGCATCGTTAAGAATCACATACGGCACATGGTTCGAAAGATATTACGTCACAAGCAATAGAAATCGCAAAAAATGCCATATAATGCCGCGAGACTTTCGAAATACACTGTATGAGAATGACAGTACTTAGCGACTTGCAACAATCTTTAAACATAATTTCAAACCTTTATTTAAGTTTTTCTCGCTGCCAACCATAGTAAAGTGATGAAAGGAAAAAGGTTTCTCGCTTACTACTTTTCCGCTGTTTATGGAGTAAAACTACGGTTCTCGGTATGACGTTACAATTTATAATTTGAACAATACAAATTGTAACGACAGGAAATTTTACAGACACTATACACATATATAGTTTAATGTAGCTTCTAAATTGTATCACATTCCTACACGTAGTTGAAGAGATACGAGCACGTAAACAGTATCGTTCCGCTGTTCATGGACTAAAACAACGGCATTCGGTATGGCGTTACAATTTATAATTTCTACACTATGAATTCTAGTCACAGAAAATTTTACTGACAGTATACACGCATATAGTTGAGAATACTTTCTAAATTTTATCGCAGTACGACACGTAGTTCATGTGATATGACCACATAAACAGTTGCGTTCATGGAAAACCGCCACATCACGAACCAACTTTTAATCAATTGCTTCTTTTCTACTAATTGAATTCCCAAGAGATTTTACAGGCATACAGCCCTTATACAAATTAATAGCCACCTGAAAAATGGCAGGAATAAATGAATAAATAAATAGATACCCGGGCAACGCCGGGTTTTCAGCTAGTGAGAAAATAAACTAATCAATTCTAGTATAAATAAATTACTTTACACTCTGATAACTATACTTCATTTCTTTTACTAATAAATATAAAGCTTGTTCATTCATAATAAGCACTTGGGTACTCAGGTACCCTTACACTAAACATAATGAAGCCAATGACTGGACTGGGGTTTAATCTTTGGCTCGTACGATGTGGCCCATGTCTCATCCAGTGTTGGGATAAGGCTTAAGAAAGCCTCTCCTTCGCAGTCATAGCGCTCCAAGTGCGTCTGATCGTAACGTAACGCATCCATTTCTGCATTTCCGTCAATTTACGCAGAACCCATCCTGATGAAATTTTTCGCATGCCCAGGCGTTGCCTCGAGATGCGTATGTAAAACACTTCATTCAGCCAAGACGGCTAAAAAATTATATTCGTCCCTCAAGCGGTTTCGGTGAGCTCAATCACCATCTTCAGAAAGTCCAGTACAATCACTTAGTGTCATATGTCAAAATAGAAACATAGCCTTCTAACACACGTAAACATGTTGTTAAAGTTTTTCATCACAGGGTGGATCGTCATAATGAATGAAATGTGCTCTTGGCCCAAGCAAACAGGAGACTGAACAGGAGTTGCTACAGGTAGCCACTAGATGGCAGTCGTGTCAAAACAAAACAATATGGATGCAAATTCAACTTCAAAGGAACTTAGTACTGTGAAGTTACGATTTTTTTTTTCTTTATGGTCTTTGGTCCACAGACTGGTTTGATGCAGCTCTCCACGCTACCCTGTCCTGTGCAAGCCTCTTCATCTGAGAACACGTTCGGTAACATACATCCTTTTGAATCTGCTTACTATATTCGTCCCTTGGTCCCCCTCTACGGTTTTTACCCCCCAAACTTCCCCAATTCTGTTGAGCAGCTCATTAGTCACGTGATCTACCCATCTAATCTTCATCATTCGTTTGTAGCACCACAATTCAAAAGCTTCTATCCTCTTTCTGTCTGAACTCCTTATCGTCGACGTTTCACTCCCATACAATGCTACACTCCAGACAAATGCTTTCAGAAAGGACTACCTAACATTTAAACTAATATTGGATGTCAACAAGTTTCGCTTCTTCAGAAATGCTTTTCTTCCCATAGCCATTCTGCATTTTGTTTCTTCTTTACTTCGGCCATCAGAAGTTATCTTGCTACCCAAGTAACAAAATTCATCTACTACTTTTATTGACTCATTACCTACTTTAATTCCTTCAACATAGCCTGATTTTCTGACGCTATTCTTGTTTTACTCTTGTTGATGTTCATCTTATAACCTCTTTTCAAGACATTGTCTATTCCATTCAATTGGTCTTGCAAATCCTTTGCGGTCTCTGACAGGAATACTATTGTTGTTGTTGTTATGGTCTTCAGTCCAGAGACTGGTTTGATGCAGCTCTCCACCCTACTCTATCCTGAGCAAGCCTTTTCATCTCCTCATAAGAACGACAACCCACATCCACTTGACTATGCTTACTATACGCGTCTCTTGGTCTCCCTCTGCGATTTTTACCCCACACACTTCCCTCCAATGCTAAATTTATGATTCCTCGATGTCTAAGAATGTGTCCTACCAAGCGATCCCTTCTTTTAGTCAAGATGTGCAAAAAATTCCTTTCTCACCAATTCTGTTCAGTACCTCTTCATTAGTTATACGATCTACCCAACTAATCTTCAGCATTCTTCTCTGGCACCACATTTCAAAGGCCTCTATCCTCTTCCTGTCCGCACTGCTTATCGTCCATGTTTCACTCCCGTACAAGGCAACACTCCACACAAAAGCCTTCACAAAAGACTTCCTTCACTTAAATTAATATTCGATGTTACCAAATTTCTCTTTTTCAAAAATGCTTTTCTTCCCATTGCCATTCTGCATTTTATATCCTCTGTACTGCGACCATCGCATGTTATTTTACTACCCAAGTAACAAAACTCATCTACCACCTTCATTGTTTCGTTACCTAATCTAATTCCTTCAGCATCACCTGATTTTCTAAGACCGCATTCCATTATTTTTGTTTTGCTCTTGTTAATGTTCATTTTATACGCTCTCTTCAACACACTGTCCATTCCATTCAACTGCTCTTCCAGGTCCTTTGCTGTCTCTGACAAAATTACAATGTCATCAGCAAAACGCAATGTTTTTATTTCTTCTCTCTGAACTTTAATCCCTACTCCAAATTTTTCCTTGCTTTCCATCACCGCCTGCTCGATGTACAAATTAAATAGCATCGGAGAAAGGCTACAACCCTGTCTTACTCCCTTCCCCACTGATGCTTCCCTTTCATGCCCTTCTAGTCTAATAACTGCGGTCTGGCTTTTGTACAAGTTGTAAATAACTCTCCTTTCCCTGTATTTTACCCCTGATGACTTCAGAATTTGAAAGAGTGTATTCCAATCAACATTGTCAAACGCTTTCTCCAAATCTACAAAAGCTAAAAATGTAGGTTTGCCTTTCCTTAATCTATCTTCTAAGATAAGATGTAAAGTGAGTATTGCCTCCCGGGTTCCTATGTTCCTCCTGAATCAAAACTGATCTTCCCCGAGGTCAGCTTCTACCAGCTTTTCCATTCTCCTGTAGATAATTCGTGTTAAAATTTTGCAACCATGACTTATCAAACTGATGGTTCTGTAATTTTCACACCTGTCTGCGCCTGATTTCTTTGGAATGGGGATTATTACATTTTTCTTAAATTCTGAGGGTATTTCGCCTGTCTCATACATCCTACACACCAGTTCAAATAGTTTTGTCATGGCTGGCTCTCCCAGAGACTTTAGTAGCTCTGAGGGTATGTCATCCACTCCTGGGGCCTTGTTCCGACCAAGGTCTTTCAGGGCTCTGTCAAATTCATCTCTCAGTATAATATCTCCTATTTCATCTTGATCTACTTCCACTTCCCTTCCTACAACATCGTCTCTAAGTTCATTTCCTTTGTAGAGCTGCTCTATGTACTCTTTCCACCTTTCAGCTTTCCCTTCTTTGCTGAGAACTGGTTTTCCATCAGAGTCCTTGATATTCATAGGGCTGTTTTTCTTATCTCCAAATGTTTCTTTTATTTTCCTGTAGGCTGTATCTACTTTTCCCCTATTTATACATTCTTCTAAAGATCTGCATTTGGCTTCTATCCACTCCAGCTTAGCCACTTTGCACTTTCTGTCAATCTCATTTTTTAGTCGTCTGTACCCCATTTTGCCTGTTTCATTTACTGCTTTTTTATATTTTCTCCTTTCATCAATTAAATTTAGTATTTCCTGTGATATCCAAGGATTTTTTGTAGGTCTTGCCTTCCTACCTATTTTGTCCTCTGCTGCCTTCACTATTTCATCTCTCAATGCTACCCATTCCTCTTCTACTGTTTTATTTCCCCCTGTTTCTGTTAATTGTTGCCTAAATCTCCCTCTGAAATTCTCCAGAACTTCGCTTTCCTTCAATTTATCTAAGTCACATCACCTTATTTTCCTATCTTTCTGCAGTTTTTTCAGTTTCAGCCTACAGTTCATGACTAACAAGTTACGGTCAGAGTCTATATCTGGCCCTGGGTATGTCTTGCAGTTTAGAACCTGGTTCCGGAATCTATGTCTTACCATTATAAAATCTATCTGATACCTTCCGGTGTCTCCTGGTCTCTTCCACGTGTACAACCTTCTTTTGTGATTCTTAAACCATGTGTTTGTTACGATTAAATCATGTTCCGTGCAAAATTCTACCAGGCGACTTCCTCTTTCATTCCTTCTGCCCAGTCCATATTCACCTACTATTTTTCCTTCTCTTCCTTTTCCTACTACCGAATTCCAGTCTCCCATCACAATTAAGTTTTCCTCTCCCTTAACTGTATGAATAATTACCTTTAGCTCCTCATATATTTCTTCGATCTCCTCATCATCGGCAGATCTAGTTGGCATATAAACCTGTACTACTGTTGTCGGTGTTGGCTTCATATCTATCTTGACAATGATAATGCGATCACTGTGCTGCTCATAGTAGTTTGCCCGCATTCCTATTTTCTTATTCATTATCAGTCCTACTCCTGTGATACCCCCAAGTGATTTTGTATTTAAGGAATACTATCTCATCGGCAAACCGATGACTTTAATTCCCTCTCCAAATTTCTCCTTGCATTCCTTCACTGCTTGCTCAGTGTACAGATTGAACAACATTATGGAAAGGCTACAACCCTCTCTTACTCCCTTCCCAACGTCTTCGGCCCTTTCTTGCCCTTCGACTCTAATAACCGCTGTCTGGTTTTTGTATAGGTTGAATATAACTCTTCGCTCCCTGTATTTTACCCTTGATACCTTCAGAGTTTGGAAGAGTGTATTCCAGTGGACATTGTCAAAAGCTTTCTCCAAATGTAGAAATTTTATATATAATATGAATGAAGAGATTAAGTTTCTGAGAAGAGATATTATGAGAAGACAACCAAGTCGCTGTGCAAGTAGCCTAATGTCCACATAGAGTAGAAATACATAAATATAGATAAAGTAATACGTACACAGTTTCAAATACAGCATATGGATACGTCAGGCACCTCAAGGCTTGTAGGCGAGGAATTTATCTATTATTTATTGATTTATTGTTTTTTTCTGTTCTACAGGACCCAACTGAGGAGTGAGACTCCATGGTCACGAAACAAGTCAATACATTAATTTTTACACAAGAATGGTAATAGAATATTGTGAAGTAGTTCTTTGCACACGACAATCTTAAGACAAAGTGAAAAGAATCAATAAAGGAAAAAATGAATTAGCTTAATTGTTTAACTTTTCTAGGAGTTCCTCGACAGAATAGGAGTGAGCCATGAGGTAACTCTTCAGTTTAGATTTGAAAGCGTGTGGATTAGTGCTAAGATTCTTTAGTTCTTGTGGCAGCTTATTGAAAATGGATGCCGCAGAATACTGTACCCCTTTCTGCACAAGTGTTAAGGTGGTGTGATGGGTGTGATGCAAATGTAGATTAGACTTCTGTCTAGTATTCACCGAGTGAAAGCTACTAACTCGTGGGAATAAGCTGATATTATTAACAACAAACGACATGAAAGAAAAAAACGTATTGTGACGCCAGAGTCAAAATGTCCACACTACTGAAAAGGGGTCGACATGACGTTCGCGAACTTACACCAGATATTGCTCGAACCGCCCGTTTTTGAGCCAGAAATATCCTTTTTGCATCAGGCGAGTTACCCCAAAAACAATGCCGTACGTCATAAGTGAGTGAAAGTAAGCTTTCGTGTTGAAAAATCACTTGTTTCAGATATTGTTCTAATGGTAAATATAGCAGATTTTAATTGGGGGACAAGATCCTGAACATGGGCTTTCCATGACAGCTTACTGTCTATATGAACACCTAGAAATGTAAACAGTTCAGTCTAACTTATCATATGCCTATTATGTGTCATCAAAATGTCAGCTTTCGTCAAAGTATGTGTTAGAAATTGTAAAAACTGAGTTTTATTGTGATTTAACATGAAATTGTGTTCTACAAGCCATGAACTTATCTCTTGAACTGCATTATTTGATACTGTGTCAGTATTACGAGCAACATCATTCACTAACAAGCTAGTATCATCAGCAAACAAAAATATTTTACAGTCACCTGTTATACTCGAAGGCATTTCATATATAGAAATAAGAAACGGCAACGGTTCCAAAACTGACCCTTGGGGCACGCCGTTGCGATTGTACGTCATAGCCATTTTCTACACTGCGGAGAATTACCTTCTGCTATCTATTATTAAAGTAAGAGGTGAACCAGTTGTGAGCTACTCCCCGTATTAAATAATGTTCCAACTTCTGCAACAATATTTTGTGATCAACACAATCAATCGCTTTTGTTAAATCAATGAAGACGCCTATGTCCGTAGCCTGTTATTTAGCTCATCAAGTGCCTCACAGAGAAACGAAGATATAGCATTTTCAGTCGTTAAACCACTTCCAAAACCAAACTGTACGTTTGACAACAAATTATGTGGATTGAAATGATCAATTAGTCTTGAATTTACAGCCTTTTCAATAACGTTAGAAAAAACCGGAATGGAATGGACCGTGTGTTGAAGAGAGCGTATAAAATGAACATTAACAAGAGCAAAACAAAAATAATGGAATGCGGTCTTAGAAAATCAGGCGATGCTGAAGGAATTAGATTAGGTAACGAAACAATGAAGGTGGTAGATGAGTTTTGTTACTTGGGTAGTAAAATAACATGCGATGGTCGCAGTACAGATGATATAAAATGCATAATGGCAATGGGAAGAAAAGCATTTTTGAAAAAGAGGAATTTGCTAACATCGAATATTAATTTAAGTGTAAGGAAGTCTTTTCTGAAGGCATTTGTGTGGAGTGTTGCCTTGTACGGGAGTGAAACATGGACGATAAGCAGTGCGGACAGGAAGAGGATAGAGGCTTTTGAAATGTGGTGCTACAGAAGAATGCTGAAGATTAGGTGGGTAGATCACATAACTAATGAAGAGGTACTGAATAGAATCGGCGAGAAAAGGAATTTTTGGCAAACCCTGACTAAAAGAAGGGATCGCTTGGTAGGACACATTCTTGGACATCGGGGAATCGTAAATTTGGCATTGGAGGGAAGTGTGTGGGGTAAAAGTCGCAGAGGGAGACCAAGAGACGCGTATAGTAAGCAGATTCAAGTGGATGTGGGTTGTCGTTCTTATGAGGAGATGAAAAGGCTTGCTCGGGATAGAGTAGGGTGGAGAGCTGCATCGAACCAGTCTCCGGACTGAAGACCATAACAACAACAAAAAAAACCGATGCCACAGAAATAGGTCAGTAGTTGTCTACATTATTCCTTTCTCATTTTTTATAAAGCGGTTTCACTACTGAGTACTTTAATCTGTCAGGAAACTGACCATTCTGAAAGGAAAAAAAGAATTACAAATATGGCTTAGTACGGGGCTCACATATGGAGAAGAATTCAAGAGGCAACACAGTTTCAGCCGACCAGTTGCATAAAATGGTTTACATCTACAAACCTTTACCCAGGTTTCGACAAAATTAATTTTGCCTTCTTCAGAAGGATACAATAAAGCTCACATTAAAAAGTTGTTAAAATGTGGCTGCCGGCTGCGGTGGCCGAGGAGACTGAGGCGCTCCAGTCACGGTCTGCACGGCCACTACGGTCGGGGGTTCGAATCCCCCCTCGGGCATGGATATTTGTGTCGTCCTAGTTCGTAAGTAGTTCATAAGTAGTTTGTAAGTTTAGGGACTGATGACCCCGCAGTTAAGTCCCTTAAGCTTCACAAACATTTGAACATTTGAAAATGTGGCTGACTCCGTGTCAATAGATTAAAATTTTAAAATTTAAAAACAATTTCATATTGTCACACTCAACCTGTGTGTGGACATGCTCCAAAATTTTATAATGTGACATTATTTTAAATTTTAAAAGTTTAATCTATTGACACGGAGTCAGCCACATTTTAACAACTTTTTAATGTGAGCTTTATTGTATCCTTCTGAAGAAGGCAAAATTAACTTTGCCGAAACCTGTGTAAAGGTTTATAGATGTAAATCATTTTATGCAATTCGTCGGCTGAAACTGTGTTGACTCTTGCATCGTGTTCCACCGTTGCTGAATTGCAGCCATGTTTAAAATACGGAGAACAGTACATTAGATTTCTGCTAGATACCCCATAAAGGTAACGACACACTGGTAAACAATTTCCGTAGCAGTCCCCGCCTAGCCCGAACTTGCGCGCACTGGTAGCCGCGGTGTAGGTTTATCTGCTGAACAAGAAGGCACACCACTGAAGTGGTGCCGGTTTCCCGCAAATCTGCACAAAGCCACGGAGGGGTGGTTTGCGCCCCCCCCCCCCGTGTTTGCGGTCCTAAGTGTTTCCAGCGGGGGTGGCCACCCTCCGTTTGCGCTGCGTCAACCCCTAAGTGGTTGCAGACGCCACCGCATGGCAAGGATTGCTGCACAGGGGTGAGTCGACCAACGTCTTCTCCGCTCACTTCGGTGATCTCCACCCTTTATGTAAAGAGAGAGTTCTCTGTTTCACTTGCGTCGGAACTGTTATTAGTTACAAATAGAAACAAACGGCGATTGCTGTTGTTGTGGTCTTCAGTCCGGAGACTGGTTTGATGCAGCTCTCCACAATACCCTATCCTGAGTAAGCCTCTTCATCTCCACATAAGAACGGCAACCTACATCTTTCTGAATCTGCTTACTGGATCCATCTCTTGGTCTTCCTTTGCGATTTTTCCCCCACGCACTTCCCTCCAACGCTAAATTCACAATTCCTTGATGTCTAAGAATGTGTCCTACCAATCTATCCCTTCTTTTAGTCAAGGTATGCCAGAAATTTGTTTTCTCCCCAAATTCTGTTCAGCACCTCCTCATTAGTTACGCGATCCACCCACCTAATCTTCAGCATTCTTCTGTAGCACCATATTTCAAAAGCCTCAATCCTCTTCCTGTCCGCACTGTTTTTCGTCCATGTCTCACTCCTATACAAGGCAACACTCCACGCAAATGCCTTCAGAAAGGATTTCCTTAGGCTTAAATCAATATTCGATGTTAACAAATTTCTCTTTTTCAAGAACGCATTTCTACCCATTGCCATTCTGCATTTTATATCTTCTGTACTGCGACCATCATTTATTATTTTACTGCCCAAGTAACAAAACTCATCTACCTCCTTTATTGCTTCGTTTCCCAATCTAATTCCTTCAGCATCACCTGATTTTCTTACACTACACTCCATTACCCTATTTTTGCTCTTGTTAATGTTCATCTTATATGCACCTTTCAGCACACTGTCCATTCCGTTCAATTGCTCTTCCACGTCCTTTGCTGTTTCTGACAGAATTACTATGTCGTCGGCAAAACGCAATGTCTTTAATTCCTTCTCCAAATTTCTCCTTGCTTTCCTTTACACCTTGCTCAATGTACAAATTGAATAACAATGGAGAAAGTCTACAACCCTGTCTTACTCCCTTTCCAACGACTGCCTCCCTTTCATGCCCTTCACCTCTGACAACTGCTGTCTGGCTTTTGTACAAGTTGTAAATAACCTTACGCTCCCTATATTTTACTCCTGCTTGCTTCAGAACTTGAAAGAGTTTATTCCAATCAACATTGTCAAAAGCCTTCTCCAAATCAACAAAAGTTAGAAATGTAGATTTGCCTTTTCTTAATCTATCTTCTAGGATAAGCCGTAAAGTGAGTATTGCCTCCCGTGTTTTCCTATATTTCTCCTGAACCCAAACTGATCTTCCCGGAGGTCGGCTTCTACCAGCTTTTCCATCCTTCTGTATATAATTCGTGTTAATATTTTGCAACCATGACTTATTACACTGATGGTTCTGTAGTTTTCACACCTGTCTGCACCTGCTTTCTTAACGACGATTAGATTTTTATAATTACACTGGTCAAAACAAGAACGGCATCAGTTGAGGTTGCAACACTCCTGTCGGTTGTTGAAGCTTTGTAGCCGCTTACAGCACACTCATCAATACCAGTATTGCCCGTGGTCGAAAATCGACCAACTGTGTTTACAATGGTCACTGGAGGTAAACTTTTACGTATCATGTCGGCGGCCTCGCGTGATTATGTTGGCAACATCAACAACACGATAGAAAACCTTTGCTCATTTTTTCGAACCACATAGAATGACTCGATTAGTGTATCGTACAGACCACGAAGTAAACAAATAATGCTGTTCCTGCTTTATGGTTGACAGGTTCTTGTATGTATCCTCGTCCGCTCAGTAAAAATAATTGCCCTCGTAAAGCGAAGATTCCATAAGAAAACATCAGCGTTGGCAAGCGATTGGCTAAAATGATGACTCACAGGATTCTCACTATTCAGCATCTGTTGCCAACATTATCATAGGAGGCCGCTGGGATATTTGGCAAAATTTAACCGGCACTGGGAGATATGAAACGGTATCTTTTTCGTGTTAAGGAAAATGCCTGACACAACAACAACAAATAAAAACGAAAGTATGTACTTCTCATGCCATTTTCGAGTTACATAACTTTCATTAGCCTAATGTTTGAAATTGAACTACAATTTCGGTGTTCGTATATTTATACACCGCCAAGAAATAATGTTATTTCGATACTGTGATATTCAGAATTCCAGAGCTGACAACATGTCGACTTCCTAGTTCCACCCGTGCACCGCTAGATGCCTCTCCCGGCGCATCATCATTTATATCGGCATTCTCGACTTCGTAGTTCCACCCGAGCACCGCTAGATGCCTCTCCCGGCGCATTATCCTTTATATCGGCATTCATATGAAAAGATCCATTTCCTTTAACCACTCTTAATCACTGCGAAAATTAAGCATTTGAACGACACAAGAAAGTGAGTTGGGAGCACTCAATGTTTCGATATTCAGTTATTTTAATACTGCAGATGCTCTGCATTATAGCGTCTTTGGTCGAGGCGAATAGCCAATCAGTGAGCTGATTGTTGGAGAATGTAGAACTTAATCCAAGCTGTAGATAGGAAAATTTCTACTTTTAATGGCTAAATGCACACATAATATTTATATTAGTGAAATCTACGACGCCGGCCGCGGTGGCCGAGGGGAATGAGGCGCTTCAGTCACGGTCTGCACGGCCACTACGGTCGGGGGTTCGAATCCGCCCTCGGGCATGGATATTTGTGCCGTCCTTAGTTGTAGCTAGTTCAGAAGTAGTTTGTAAGTTTAGGGACTGATGACCCTGTAGTTAAGTCCCATAAGCTTAACAAACATTTGAACATTTGAAATCTACGACAAACAATCTTTCGAATTATGTAACATGCATTGGCCTTCTTGTACGAATAAATTAGTAATCTGTACCACAATTTTCGTGTTAGCGTATTTATATAATTATACAATAACTCGCAACTAATAATTTCAATAATAAGCCACAAAAATATTATGCCAGTGAACATTTTGAAAGATATTCTCCATCCGAGGCCATTTTACAGCTTTTCTTAAAAGTACAGCCTCAAGCAAATAGCCACAAGACACAAGCACTGTTCACTTATCAGCGTCCAAGCTACGGCTCTATCTCAGCCCACTGTTTCGCTGCGCAAACCGGTCATCTGGTTGCACTTTTTTCACCTTTCACTTCCACGTCATCACTCTACTTTGAAGTGGGGATATCCCCCACCTTTTTATACACGGACATTATTTAAAAAAGCCCTAAGCCAGAACCTCTACAATATTGTTAATTTACAAAAGATTTAACGTAGTAAATACTCTCACGTTGAAATGGAAACAGGCTTGACTTCGAAGGCAACTAAGCACAGCACTTATACTGAAAGCACGTTTGTTACGAACTCAACATACACGCAGCACTGCCTGACTCTCAGGCAGAGTGCTCTGCTATTTATACACAGACAGAATTTACCAGAAATTAGAAGAACAGTTCACATAAGAAACAAGCAGAATTTACAAGTGAACATAATGAAGATGTAGAACCTTCTCGAATTGTTAATTACAAGGAAATAAATTCTTGCCGGTGGGCGGGATTGAACCGGCGACCTTCTGCAGCGCAGTCCGTGACGCTATCCCCTGCGCCACGCCGGCAGTCGGTGTAGTGGGTCTCTTGCGGCAATAGTACAATGACAACAATGTTTATGCACACTTTGCATTAGTATTTTACAAATTTTCAATAGCGTAACTCTTATATCCAAAAATAATGAGTTAACAGATGTATGCACATCAAACTAAATCGATAAACTTTGTCATATATATGTCATATAATTATTATCAGAAAATTAAGATTCATAAAATAGGCATAAAAATTTAATTATCGTGTCACAAGATATCTGGGTTCCAAAGATAATAAGTTTACAGATATATGCACATCAAACTATATATATATATAAAGTGTCTCGATTGACTGACTGACTCATCGTCGCCTAGCCCAAACCACTGAAGATAGAAACTTTAAATTTGTGGAGGGTGTTGATCTTACTCTGTAGGCGTCATTTAAGAAGCGATTTTTCGATATTCCGTCCGTAAGGGGGTGAAATAGGGGATGAAACGTTTTTTGAAAGTACGTAGCTATTTAGGCAATTTTGAAGCTAGAACTGCAAAATTTTGGATTTTAATTCAGAGTTCGGATTTAAAAGACACGTGTTTCGGCATTTTTTGAAATTCGACAAATAAGGGGGTAAAATAGGTGACGCAAAAAATTGATTTTCAAAAATGTGTTGCTGTTAACTCAAATTTTAAGCTACAACTACGAAACTTCGGATATGGAATCTTGGTCAGGATAAAAAATTCATGATTTTTAGTATTTTTGGAAATTCGACAAGTAAGAGGGTTAAATAGAGGATCAAACATTCCTTTTGAAAACACATTGCTATTGATACAATTTTGAAATTAGAGCTGCAAAAATTGATATTTGTGTAGTTGGTTAGACGTTAAAAAATACGTGTTACGGTATTTTTGGAAATTCAACCATCAACGGTGTTAAATTAGAGAGGGTGTGTTTTTCGACAATATGTTGCTATTTAGGCAATTTTGAAGGTAGAACTACAAATTTTCGGATTTGGATTCGGGGTTCGAATTTAAAAGACACGTGTTTCGGTATTTTTGGAAATTAGACTAATAAGGGGGTGAAATACGAGATGCAAAAATTGATTTTCAAAAACATGGTGCTGTTAACTCAAATTTCAAGCTATAACTACGAAACTTGAAATGTGGATTCTTCATCAGGATTAAAAAGAAACAACTGGTTCAGACGAAGCAGCGGGGGTTCAGCTAGAATATATATATATATATATATATATATATATATATATATATATATATATATATATATATATATATATAGGCATAAAAAATTTAATTATGGTGTGACAAGATATCTAGGTTCTGAAGTGTCGTCTTCGTCGATTACAGAGTGTAATTCTTCCCAGAATCCGGACGTGACTTCAGGCAGCAGGAACCGTTAAAAGAAGGCAAGGTCAAGGTCGTATTGTAAATTGTAAACGTTGACGGCCGGAAGGGTGAAAATTACTAAACATTTCCGGGCTATCATGCCGTGGCCTTATGGGTTTACTAGTCGATCCGGTAATGTTTCGCAATTGCTAATATGTATCCACTCTTGCTTTGAATGACAAATGTGCAAAGAATGGTATTGATATTCCATAGAAATGCTCTTTCTATTTTTCTGTATTTTCCTATTTTCCGGTATACGTTTCCAAATTTTTATTCCATAAGAACTTTACTGTTGTTTCGAACGTCAAATATGCAAAATTGTATCGCTATCAGACGAATGATATTGATATCCCATTGGGAAATGTTCTTTCAGTTTTTCGCGAATTTTCAAATTTTACGGGTAACCATCCCAAAGTTTTAGTTCATAAGAACGTTCATCTTTCGTTGAACGTCAAATGATCAAAATTTTATCGCAATCGGATGAACGGTTCTCAACTTATAGCGTTAAATATATTTAGAAACACATTGGAAAAGGAACTTGGTTAGAATTTAGCTGAATAACTGTCCCTACCATTTTTTTTTTGAATACTTTTCCAAGACCACAAAAAAAAAAAAAAAAAAAAAAAAAAAAAAGTACCCCTATCCGTCGTGTGAATAGTCAGTTACAGTGCTGAATTCAGTTAAAAACACATTATAAAACGCACTTTCACTTTCTTTGCACGTTTCCAATTTTTCCGGTAGATTTACCAAAAAAAATTATTTCATACAAACCTTGTCCTGTCAAGCCATACTCAAGAGATGCTCTTACAACCATGTGGCAATTGATTTTTATTCATAGAAAAAAATCGCTTTCGGTTTTTCCTAAATTTTCCAACTTTCCGGGCGACTTCTCCAAATTTGTATTTGATGCGGGCCTTCCTCTTGGTTTCAACATGAAATGTACAAAATTTTATCGCAATTGGACGAACGGTATTGATAGCTCACTGGAACAAGCTGTTTCAGTTTTTCAGATTTTTCTCTTTTCCGGAGAACTTTTCCAAATCTTATCACCGTTTAAATACTTCAAGATTTAAATTAGCCAAATCGGTTCAGCCGTTTCTCGAGTTTTAGCGAGATTAACGAACAGCAATATATATATATATATATGACCCAACGTCGCCGGCCGCGGTGGCCGAGGGGACTGAGGCGCTCCAGTCACGGTCTGCACGGCCACTACGGTCGGGGGTTCGAATCCCCCCTCGGGCATGGATATTTGTGCCGTCCTAGTTCGTAAGTAGTTCATAAGTAGTTTGTAAGTTTAGGGACTGATGACCCCGTAGTTAAGTCCCATAGACTTTACAAACATTTGAACATTTGAAACCCAACGTTTCGTCCCGACTGCGGAGGACATTTTCAAGGGAGATCGTGGCGCTTTTGAATGTAGTCAGTGGCGAGGGTGTGCGTCGGATATTCAAAAGTGCCACGATCCTCCTTGAAAATGTCCTCCGCAGTCGGGACGAAACGTTGTGTTTCCATAATAAATCCATAAGATCACTGCATTGGATCCCGGAAATTTTTAGTAATTTTAAAGCCAAGGTCTTCTATGGGTATCATCAGCAAGAGATGACCGGTTCAACACCAGTATCAACGAACCCTCCAGGCATCAACAGGATGCGCAATATCAACACAAGAAAGTCAGAAACCGCCTTCGGAAATGTGGTCTCTTCGCAACTAGGCCTATGGTGTGTGTCCCATGAAAACCACGGCAGCATTTATCCCGCAGAAAGCGTGCGGGGAAAGAAGATGATTGGAGACGTCACGAATTACACCGAATTCTACAGCTATATCAACATAAATAGTCTGCAAGCCAGAATGAAATGCATGGCAAAGGGTTCATCGAACCACTCTTATGATGTTTCTCTACGGATCCATTTTCTAATAGCTCCCGGGAGAAAGGAACGTCTAAATCATTCCCTTTTTATCTATATTTCTCTTATTTTACGGTCATGTCTTGGTATGTAGGTGGGTGATATCAATATGTTCTCATTCGGAAGAGAAAGTTGGTGAAAAAATTTCGCAAATAGTTGTCATAGTAACGCCTTCCTTTTAATGAGATGCTTGAGTAATATCACGCTTCGCAAGACAAAGTTCACTACTATGTTTCAAAATTGTCACACGAGTGGAACAAATTGAATCAACGCCGGCCGCGGTGGCCGAGGTGACTGAGGCGCTTCAGTCACAGTCTGCACGGCCACTACGGTCGGGGGTTCGAATCATCCCTCGGGGATGGATATTTGTGCCGTCCTAGTTCGTAAGTAGTTCATAAATAGTTTCTAAGTTTAGGGACTGATGACCCCGTAGTTAAGTCCCATAAGCTTTACAAACATTTGAACATTTGAAATTGAATGAACATCGGACTCTTTCGTAAGCAAACATTGAATGCAGGTTCTGAAATTCCAATGAGTACAAATTAAATGTTGAGAAGAGTTGAGTTTGAACGAACGTTGTGCAATCTCGAAGCGAATCGTAATAATAACCATAGATCTTCTTACGATTGAACGCAGCTTGCTGATAACAATGAGTAAGAATTAATGGGAGAGGAAAGGGCATTTTGAAAATTACAAAAAATATTTGAAATCAAACTGGGGGGAGGGGTTATTACAATAGGGTAAGGTGGTACAAATTCGATATACGTACAATTCCGAGCAGGACAAGATTTCGCGCCATTTGTCAGTCTCGTATTGTTGGTAACACTTGCCTTTGTGTGTCGTTGTAGTGTTCCTGGCTTCTACAGAATACACCACTTAGTGCTACGGAGATTAAAAAAATCCAATAATACTTGTCCTATGGAGGTAAAAAAAATTCCTTTTAAGACGTAAGTAAAACTACTTTACCTAACACACTCTTATGCATTTTGTAGCTAAGGGTGACTGGATTCGCTACCAAAAATTGCAATGTTTGGAATCACGAAATATGGGTTGATGCCCGAGGGAAAAGGAGCTTTTTACATGGAAGATGCCACTGAACAAAATTGTACCAGGAAGTGATCTGTATTGTAGCTAGTGTGTTACATTTGCGATCGATTTTTCTCAATTCTGTTGCATTTTTGTGTTTATACCAACAAATGTAACTGTCTAAAGTTTGTGTTATATATTCTTTAAACATTGTAGAGCAAGTGCCATAGTTAAAATTATTTCTTTTCTCAATATATTTCCAGTTACAATATCATTTGTCAGAAAAGACTGTAATTGTACCTCCTTACCCTAGAATTCCGTGGTTCGGAACCCACGTTAAACTGTAGGTCCCCCTATAACTGGCTGGGTAAGTCAGTTCGAAGGTCGGAGGAAGGCAACGGCATACCACCTCCAAACAGGACCGTGCCTAGTAAAGCACTGTGGTGTTCAAACCAATCTTCGGATTGTTGACTGCTTTACCTTTTTTTTTAACCCTAGAATTAACCTTTAACTGGGGATGTGGAGTATACACAGCACCCAAGTTGTAAACGTTTACTGGTATTTAGTGAAGCATGTTGGTCACACTGATGAGCAGGTTGTTACCTTCGTTCAAAGTGATGTACATTGTTGTGAAACCATTGTTCGTGATTTTAAAAGTACGAAACACTGTACACAACAAGTTTTAAACGCAGACGTGCTGATAACACCCCAACTACCTAGTAGTGCGAATTTCTTTGTCGATTGGTGCACATCATGACGTCATATGTGGAGGACCAAAAACAGAACGATGTTGGAGGAAGTTTTTAATGATAATGAAGACAATGAGACTCCAGAGTTTGAAGATTCCTATCACAATGAAGAAGACGAGCAGTGCGAAGTGAAAGTGACCAGTCTCATGACGATCCTGCTGGAGATATGGCATCCTTTTCAGCAACACTGGAGAGGTTTATGCTTATTAAGGATAAAGTAACTAAACGTATGACTATACCGAAGACTAATAATATCAGAACACGGAAGCAAAATACAGTAACTCAACTTCCTGCTACCACTGTAACTGCTAAAAACTGCAAGACTGCTGTAGAATGCTTTGCTGTGGTCATGGCAGAGAATTCGCTCAATAGCAGAGTGCACCAACCTATATATATGCATCCTCAGGTCTTAAAGAGAGTTACAAATTCGGCTGTACCAAGATCCATCCCACTGAAGGCAGCTAAGTTCTCAAACACAGAAGAGTTTATTCTAGCAGATGGAAGAAATAATTGTACATCAGGAAGATGCAAACTTTGCCCAAGAAATGGGGCCCAAAAAAAAATTATATATATTGCATCGTAACTACTTTGTGTGTTTAAATGATATGAATATATTAATTCAGAATCTTCTTCCAGTGACGATGGAAATCTTCAGTGTGGAAATGTGATTTTTCTCTGGTCTTTTGACATAAACGATTGACTGTTAACATCTCTCTATAATTTGAAAATGGTTAAAGCTTTTATTATTTGATTAATTTGAAAATAGTATGTATACGAACATTTTAAAGCACTTCACACCAGTTTTTGGTTTATTAGTTATGGATAATTATTCGAGTACCTCAGTGATTAAAACAGGCCGGCCGCGGTGACCGAGGGGACTGAGGCGCTTCAGTCACGGTCTGCACGGTCACTAAGGTCGGGGGTTCGAATTCCCCCTCGGGCATGGATATTTGTGCCGTCCTTAGTATTAGCTAGTTCGTAAGTACTTTGTAAGTTTAGGGACTGATGACCCCGTAGTTAAGTCCCATAAGCTATACAAACATTTGAACATTTTTGATTAAAACTGTTCTTAAATGATTTATAAAAGACTAAATGCTTTGTTTATGGTATAAAAAACAATTTAAGAATAAAATAGAAACAGGTTTCAGAAATTACAGCAACCAGTCGCCTTTTGTTTCTTCTTAATGAAGATTTATTTAAACCATTACCGGTTTCAAGCTGCCTAGCAGCTCATCTTCAGATGGTATACATTTAGTGCAAATTATTTATTAATTTTACCACCTAAAATTCATGGGATTTGTTGTGGCATGATGATGGAAAAGAAGTGTTCTGATATTCTATCAATAAGCGGACCAAATATGGACAAACTACATGTAAAGTGCATAACTATTGAAATGTAACTTGTAATATTTTATACCATCTGAAGATGAGCTGCTAGGCAGCTCGAAACCGGTAATGGTTTAAATAAATCTTCATTAAGAAGAAACAAAAGGCGACTGGTTGCTGTAATTTCTGAAACCTTTTTCAATAAACAGTCGCAGGTTCCTACACAATGAATAAAATAGAAACCTTAGTATGATATCTATGTACGGTCCTGTGAACACCCCTAGTCATGATATGAATGTTCACCTCCTCAGTTAAAGGTTAAATAAGGCTCACACTTACATGTCCCTTGCAGAGAGTAAGAGCAGGTATGGCGGCTACAACATAAAAGACCCTTGCGCTTCCGTTACCTCTCCAAGCCGGAAAAGAAAGTTGATCATCGGAAACAAAATAGTTCAAATGTTCAAATGTTTGTATAGCTTATGGGACTTAACTACAGGGTCATCAGTCCCTAAACTTACAAACTACTTATGAACTACTTACGAACTAGGACGGCACAAATATCCATGCCCAAGGGAGGATTCGAACCCCCGACCACAGCGGCCGTGCAGACCGTGACTGACGCGCTGCAGACCGCTCGGCCACTCGGCCGGCAACAAAGTAGTCAGAGGTGTCTATTGAAGGGAGAACGAATACGCAAACTACAAGCGTGGCAGATCATATTTTAATAAAAAATATTTAATGTAATGCTACATTTGCCCCATCTGGCTTTCAGTTGGCAAATGCGCAGGCCTAGTCAAAGACATAAATGATTCGTTACTTGACATACATACGTACAAACATTTTTAGTACATTCTTTTATACAGCGTATTACAAAAACGTACGGCCAAACTTTCAGGAAACATTCCTCACTCACAAAGAAAGAAAATATGTTATGTGGACATGTGTCCGGAAACGCTTAATTTCCATGTTACAGCTCATTTTAGAATTTCTCTTCAAATCACATTAATCATGGAATGGAAACACACAGCAACAGAAAGTACCAGCGTGACTTCAAACACTTTGCTACAGGAAATGTTCAAAATGTCCTCCGTTAGCGAGGATACATGCATCCACCCTCCGTCGTACGGAATCCCTGATGCGCTGATGCAGCCCTGGAGAATGGCGTATTGTATCACAGCCGTCCACAATACGAGCACGAAGAGTCTCTACATTTGGTACCGGGGTTGTGTAGACAAGAGCTTTCAAATGCCCCCATAAATGAAAGTCAAGAGGGTTGAGGTCAGGAGAGCGTGGAGGCCATGGAATTGGTCCGCCTCTACCAATCCATCGGTCACCGAATCTGTTGCTGAGAAGCGTACGAACACGTCGACTGAAATGTGCAGGAGCTCCATCGTGCATGAGCCACATGTTGTGTCGTACTTGTAAAGGCACATGTTCTAGCAACACAGGTAGAGTATCCCGTATGAAATCATGATAACGTCTTCCTGTCGGGACACCTTTATTCTGGAAATCTGTCTCGATACAAACGTACCGCGCCACGGCTATTGCCCCGTGCTAATCAAATGGGCATCTGCCAACTCCGCATTTGTAAACATTGCGCTGACTGCAAAACCACGTTGTTGATGAACACTTATCAATTAATGCTACGTACTGATGTGCTTGATGCTAGTACTGTAGAGCAATGAGTCGCATGTCAACACAAGCACTGAAGTCAACATTACCTTCCTTCCATTGGGCGAACTGGCGGTGAATCGAGGAAGAACAGTACATACTAATGAAACAATTGGGTATTTTGACAATTGTCTGCATGAATTATTTCAATTTACAGTTAAAGAGAAATACTAAAATGAACTCTAACATGGCAATTAAGCGTTTCCGAACACATGTCCACACAACACATTTTCGTTCTTTGTGTGTGAGGAATGTTCCCTGAAAGTTTGGCCGTACCTTTTTGTAACACCCTGTATAGTTTGAGCTTACATAATATTTTTTGACATAATGTGAGCACAGATTTTTTAAATTATTTTAAATCGAACTGGGGGGTTTATTGCAATCACACTTACATATCCCTTGCAGAGACTGAGAAAAGGCGCATCCATTCAGTATCGCGGTTACTACGTAAAAAACCAATAGCACTTGCTACAAATGTTAGGGACACGCAAGTCGCCGAAGTGGAGTCCATTTGAAAGCCGCTAAGCGACACGAAATTATTGTTCTTATAAGAATCATGTATGCAGAGCCATTCCAGCTATGGAGACGGCTGTGTAGCATCGGAGGGAAATGTATGGGTTACAAAATCGCTGTTGGAGTCCAAAATGAGAATACAGTATGCAGGTTTAAACGGATGAGTGTTGCCTATCGTGTGAAGAGATGGGGTCTAGCTCGCAACAACAACAACAACAGCAACAACAACTCTAAACGTCCGATGGCACAGTACGTTAAAATCTGAACGTTAGATACTCTACATCTACATCTATATACATACTCTGCAAATCACATTTAAGTGCCTGGCAGAGGGTTCATTAACCACCTTCATAACTTTTCTCTACCGTTCCATTCTCTAACAGCGCGCGGGAAGAAAGAACACCTAAATCGTTCCGTTTTCGAACTGATTTCTCTTATTTTATTGGGATGGTCATGTCTCCCTAAGTAGGTGGGTGCTAGCAAAATATTTTCACATTCAGAACTAAAAGTCGGTGATTGAAACTTCGCAAACAGATCACGCCGCAATGAATAACGTCTTTCTTTTAATGATTTGCACCCCAATTCGTGCAACATTTCCGTGACGCTTTCCCCCCGTGACGTGATAAAACAAAACGAGCTGCACTTCTCTGAACCTTCTCAATATCTTCTGTCAGTCCCACCTGGTGAGGGTCCCACAAGGGGCAACAGTACTCCAGGAGAGGACGCACAAGTGTGATGTAGGCAGTCTCTTTGGTGGAGCTGGTGCATCTTCGAAGCGTTCTGCCAGTGAAACGTAATCTTTGGTTCGCTTTCCCCCACGATATTTTATGTGTGTTCTCTCCAGTCAAAGTTGTTCGTAATTGTAACTCCTAGGTATTTGGTAGAATCTACGACCTTAAGGTTTGACTGATTTATCGCGTAATTGAAGTTCAGCGGATTTATTTTAGTGGTCATGTGTATTACTTAACACTTTTCTTTATTTAGTGTCAATTGCTAATTTTCTCACCATGTAGAAATTTTGTCTAAATCGCTTTGCAGTTGCTTTCGATCTTCTGTTGACTTCACTAACCGATAAACGACAGCATCATCCGCGAACAGTCTAAGGGAGCTATTCAGATGGTCTCCTAAATCGTTTATAAACACGAGGAAGATTAGGGGACCTATAACGCTTCCCTGTGGAACGCCAGATATCATTTCTGTTTTACTCGATGACTTACCGTCAATTACAACGAACTGTGTTCTTTCTGATAGGAAATCGTGAATCCAATCGTACAATTTGGGAGATATTTTGTCTAAATCGCTTTGCAGTTGCTTTCGATCTTCTGTTGACTTCACTAACCGATAAACGACAGCATCATCCGCAAACAGTCTAAGGGAGCTATTCAGATGATCTCCTAAATCGTTTATAAACACGAGGAAGATTAGGGGACCTATAACGCTTCCCTGTGGAACGCTAGATATCATTTCTGTTTTACTCGATGACTTACCGTCAATTACAACGAACTGTGTTCTTTCTGATAGGAAATCGTGAATCCAATCGTACAATTTGGGAGATATTCCATAAGCACGCAATTTCATTAGAAGCCACTTGTGGGACACAGTGTCACAAGCCTTCCGGAAATCCAGAAATATGGAATCGATTTGAGATCCCTTGTCGATGGCACTTAACACTTCATGTGAATAAAGGGCAAGCTTTCCAGTCTTTGGGTACGGATCTTTCGCTGAGTAATCGGTTGTAAATTATAGCTAAGTACGGAGCTATTGCATCAGCAGAGGAAACTGGTTGGTGTACAATCTGGACCGGGAGCTTTGTATTTGTTTAGTTTGTACAGTATGCAGGTTCAAACGGATGAATGATGCCCATCGTGTGAAGAGATGGGGGTCTTGCTCGAAACAACAACAACACTAAAAGTCCGATGCCACAGTTCGTAATGAACTTCTTTTGTCATTATTCGAGAGTCGGGTAAAATCTGTACGTTAGATACTCCCAAATGCTTCACAGGGAAAAGGGATTTTAATAAAATGTACGAACGTTTTTATACCTGCAGTCGAGCGGCTACGTACGTGAGAGTAGGGCATTGCTGTTTGCTATGGAACTCGAGCCTAAAATAACAGTCTTGTTTGTTCTCCGTGAACTAGAATTCTATCGCATGCTAGCAGTTGTGCGCATACGGCTGTGCAAACAAGCGTGTAGCGTTTGTACTGCGCTGTACGACAGGAAAAATACTGCACTACCAACTGCTTGCTTCTGCACGCCCAGACGTGTGTAACACTTCAGACCGCACTGGCTGGTGATATACATACACACACACACACACACACACACACACACACACACACACACACATATATATATATATATATATATATATATATATACTGCTAAGCGACCACTTCACGATGTACACTGCAGGAAATTTAATATATAAAGCAGAGTGTCTGTATTCTAACGACCGTCACCCCTTTTAGGAATGACTCAAACTGAGCCCTAATATTTTCCTAAATGCAACAAAATCAGGTGTAGCCACTATGGACAAGTTAGTTAGAACCTACATCACGAAACGTATGACAAGAAAATGGCCCATGGTGATTTTTATAATATTTTGGATATTAGTGCCTTGAATGCTTTCATAATTTGGTTTGACTTAAATCCAGACTGGAATAAAAAAACAAACTACAAGAAAAGAGAATTTCTTCTGGAACTTGGAGCAAGTCTAGTACAGGAAAACAGAAGTCAGCGCAGCAAAGCTTCTCTGCCTCGTCCTCCTCCTCCTTCAGCACAAGTGCATACGGGGGTAAAACGTGGACGGTGCTACCTGTGCGAACGTTCAGTGAATAGAAAACATTCAGAAACGTGCAGAAGATGGTTTTCTATTGTCTGTAAACACCATTCAGACATTCTTTGTTTTAAATGTAAAGAGTTGCTTTGTTTTACATGTAAGGATCTATAAGATCAAGTGTTGAGACAAGATCTGTAAGTGCTTATATATCTACTTCACCTGGTTTCAATCAGTAATGTATGCTTTTGTGTCAATTCATTAAAATAAATTAAATACTGCCAATATATCCCGTGTTAATTACTTGGGGTCATATTGACCCCAACGGTACTCAGTGTAACAAAAAAATTCTGGTAGTAGGAGGGTTAATTGCATATGCTATATTCGTGGACAGTAGCGCAATATCGTCTGCAAAAGCTAGTGCATGTATCGTAAGCCCATTGACTAATCCTCCAAAAAAAATTCCCTTCATTTTTTCTTGTGTGTATTCCGCCAACATTTTATTACCATTAGAATTCAATCTTTCCCATTCACAATAGTATTCAATTTTTTAGAACCTGCAGTCATTTTCATTAAGCTATAGTATATGACGAAGTCTGAATTTTCTGTCCCAGGACGCACAGGATACTGAGCCCACGGGTGCGGTTCCTGTAGGGAGATGCTTGTCCACTGTTAGTCGAGCTGATCTCTACGAGATTACGAGAGTAACTCGGGCGTCCGATCCTTGATTGTCGTGAGTGCATTCGTGTTCTCTCGATAATCCATTTTTCGTCCGGGGCAAGTCCCGGAGATAAATTAAATTGGTCCCAATCCCCCGGCTCCGACCAAGGTTTTCGGGAGATTTTCCTTGGTTGTAAGGCGTATGCCGGAGCTGGTAAGCCCCTCCCACTTATTCCCAATTGGGATCCCCCTTTGCCCCACTATCAGCTTGTCTGATATTGGCTGAATAGAACCGCGACTCTTTATGGGCCGGATCTCAAAGAGCCCGCTCCACTCCTCGGAGTGGAGAATGAAAAGAGATAAGTTTTTTGTTTTGTTTTTTTTTTTTTTTTTTTGTTTCTATCCCAGCGATATTTTACCAACTGCAAACGTGAAGCCCTCAACTAAAATGTATTGCACGGTCCACTGCACATTAAAATTCCACCCGTCCAATTCTTCATCACGATGGTGTTTTACCTTCAATTATTCTCATTTTAATTTACAGATTTCTGAGCTGACATCATCAAATAGGTGTATTGAAAGCATGGAGGTAAAGCCTGTCAAACTTGTTTTATAATGTAGATCTACATCTACATCTACATACATACTCCGCAATTCACCGTTAGGTGCGTGGCGGAGGGTACACTGTACCACTACTAGACCTTTCCTTTCCTATTCCACTCCCAAATTGAACGAGGAAAAAAGAATGCCTATATGCCTCCGTACGAGCCCTAATTTCTCTTATCTTGTCTTTGTGATCTTTACGCGAAATGTAAGTAGGCGGCAGCAAGATCGTACTACCCTCAGCTTCAAATGCCGGCCCTCTAAATTTACTTAACAGAAATTCACGAAAAGAACGTCGTCTTTCTTCCAACGATCCCCAATTGAGTTGCCGGAGCATTTCCGTGACACTCGCGCATTGGTCGAACCTACCGGTAACAAATCTAGCTGCTCGTCTCTGAACCGCCTCTATGTCTTCCTTTAAACTGATCTGCTGCGGGTCCCAAACACTTGAGCAATACTCAAGACGTGGTCGTACAAGCGTTTTATACGCGGTCTGCTTTACAGGGAAAGTACATCTTCCCAAAATTCTCCCAATAAACCGAAGTCGGCTGTCCGCCTTACTCACAACTGTTCTTACATGTTCGTTCCATTTCATATCGCTCTGCAATGTTACGCCTAGATATTTGAACGACGCGACAGCATCAAGAAGCTCACTACTAATGCTGTATTCGAACATTATTGAATTGTTCTTCCTACTCATGCGCATCACCTTACATTTTTCTACATTGAGAGCTAGCTGCCATTCTTCGCACCAACTAGAAATTTTGTCTAAGTCATCCTGTATGCTATTACAGTCAGTTACAGACGACACCCTCCCATACACCACAGCATCATCAGCAAACAGCCGCATATTACAAGTTACTCTACCGTCAACATTCCCCGTATTTCTGATGTTACACAAAATTAATCAAAGAATATTTTAAATCATACTATCCATTTAGCCGCGGTGGAGTAGCCGAGCGGTCTTAAGCGTCTCGCTGCGGAGCGCGCGTTTGCTCGCCGTGGAGGTTCGAGTCCTCCCTGGGGCATGGGTGTGTGTGTTGTCCTTAGGTTAGTTTACCTAGGTTTAAGTAGTTTGTAAGCTACGGAATGATGACCACGCTGTTTGGTCCGATAGATTTACAAACATTTGAACATACCCTCCATTTATCCTCAGTTTCTCCCCGATTCAAAGCTATCACGTAATATTTTAGTTAACGTCTCAAACCCCAACAACTGATAGGCGATACATTACAAATTCCATCACATGGATTTTGGCAGAATCTACTTTCAAAATCGGCCAGAAAAAGTCTTTATGGAAAAATGGAAAATGAAAATGGTAAATAGAGTATGTCCGTGCGCACATATGCATGATATTTTTACCTTTACACAATTGAACATTGATTTTAGTTAAACAATAAAAAACAAGATGAATTTTGAACGGAAGATTTCACTGCATGTCTCTGATTGTAGATCAAAGTTAAATGTATGACCTAGCAACTAGGAATTACAGTAGTAGTTTAAGGTCGATGATGTATACGCCTCGCATATTGTTAGAAATCGTAGACTTCGAAAAGAAGAGACTTCAAAAGAAAGGAACGTTGAGTTATCTGTAATGTAATTACGATCTGTGTCAGATAAAGGGGGCAAAAAGAACTGTTGTGCAATATAGCTGGTCCTGGTCAGTTCTGTAGTCTATAAAAATTGTAGCCTTTGATAAACCATTTTTTTTCTTTTTTAAATTATAGCAATACGTCAAATCTGCCAGATTTTCGGCCGTCGACTGACAAGAATATTTTCCGGCTTTAAAGAACACAAATCTGCAAGAAACAGCCGAAAATCGGCTGAGTTGGCAACAGTATCCTCATTTGACAGCTGCCACATCTCAGCTGGGATACTGTGAATTTCAACCCGAATTCTCTGTTTTAACTCATCCAAGGTTCTCGGTGCAGTCCTGTAGACTTTGTTCTTGAGGTAACCCCACAAGAAATAACCACAAACGGATGTGGCGATCTCTGGGCCGAGGATATGTTACCAGGCTTCTTGAACGTTTGTAAAGTTGTACCATGCAGGTGTAACGAAACTTCGTAAATTCTCGACGTGTCAATCTGCATTGGGGGTTGTTATGGTACCATTTTCACTTACGAAAAAAATACGGACCGATAATTCCATGTGTTTCGTGACAACGTACTAGCGTGTATGGGAGTGAAACATGGCCGGCCGCGGTGGCCGAGGAGACTAAGGCGCTCCAGTCACGGTCTGCACGGCCACTACTGTCGGGGGTTCGAATCCCCCCTCGGGCATGGATATTTGTGCCGTCCTTAGGATTAGCTAGTTCATAAGTAGTTCGTAAGTTTAGGGACTGATGACCCCGTAGTTAGGTGCCACAGACTCTACAAACATTTGAACATTTAGTGAAACGTGGACGATAAGGAGTTCAGATAAAAGAAGCTTTTGAAATGTGGTGCTACAGACGAATAATGAAAATTTGATGGGTAGATCACGTAACTAATGAGGAGGTATATAATATTCATAGAATATATGACATCAACTGCGATTGGGCAAAGCTGAAAATGCGTACCCAGCCGGGATTCGAACCCGGGTCTCCTGCTTTCTAGGCAGTTGCGCTGACCCCTACACCACTGGGGACACAGTGATCACCGCACCTGCAAGGTCTACCTAAGCACGCCTCCCGTCAGATACAAATTCCCAGCTTCGCCCTGCCCACAGTACTCAAACTCGTAGTTATGAAACTAATTCCCGTAAGAGTAAGGACTTCAAACTTGCCCACCCCTCCCCACTAACGATAGGATCATTGCCCGTCACCGGCAATATATATATATATATATATATATATATATATATATATATATATATATATATATATATATACAAGTGACGTCTGTTCCGAAAGAATAGACGTCACTTCTGATCTGACGGGAGGCGTGCTTAGGTAGTCCTTGCAGGTGGGGTGATCACTGTATCCCCAGTGGTGGAGGGGTCAGCGCAACTGCCTAGAAAGCAGGAGACCCGGGTTCGGATCCCGGCTGGGTACACATTTTCAGCTTTGCCCAATCGCAGTTGATGTCATATATTCTATGAATATTAAATATTAACAACTGCAGGATCAGAAGTGACGTCTATTCTTTCGAACAGACACCAGTTGTATATATATAATGAGGAGGTGCTTAACCGAATCGGGGAAAAAAGGAGTTTCTGACATATACTAAGAGAAGGAATAGATTGGTTGGACACATCCTGAGACATCAAGGAATCGTCAACTTAGTATTAGAAGGAAGCGTGTGGTGTAAAAATCGTAGATTTTCCATTGTAGAAGCCTCTTTAAAGAACTGGGTATATTAACTACTGCCTCTCAGTATATTTATTCCTTAATGAAATTTGTCATAAATAATATATCACTATTCCCAACAAACAGCTCAGTTCATACATACAATACTAGGAATAAAGATGATCTACACAAGGACTTAAAAGAACTTACATTAGTTCCAAAAGGATTCCACTACTCAGGAACTCACATTTTCAATAATTTACCAACAACCATAAAAAATTTAGCTACAAATAAAAAATCAGCTTAAGAGGAGCCTGAAAGACTTTCTACAGGCCAACTCCTTCTAGTCCATTCGTGAATTTCTAAATTGTATCGGTATTCATACTATATTAGTATTATTATACAGTCATCTCAAAAAAAAAAAAAAAAAAAAAAAAAAAAAAAAAAAACTTAAAAATGTATGTATTTACATTATTACTATAATCTATTCAGAATGAAACTTCACTCTGCAGCGGAGTGTGCGCTGTTATGAAACTTCCTGGCAGATTAAAATTGTGTGCCGGAACCGGGACTCGAACCTGGGACCTTTGCCTTTCGCGGGCAAGCGCACTACCGCCTGAGCTATCCCGACACGACTCACGATGCCGATGCGAGGCGGCCGCGGTGGCCGAGGGGACTGAGGCAATCCAGTCATGGTCTGCGCGGCCATTACGGTCGGGGGTTCGAATCCCCCCTCAGGCATGGATATTTGTGCCGTCCTTAGGTTAAGGTAGTTGATAAGTAGTTTGTAAGTTTAGGGACTGATGACCCCGTAGTTAAGTCCCATAAGCTATACAAACATTTGAACATCATATGTTATTCAGCTTGTAAATTTTGTTTCTTGACATGTTCCACATCCAAGAGATTCTCCTCAACATGGATCTACGGATCGAAAAACTAATCTAATCTAGCAAATGTTCTGTTTTTCTATGTCATCGTTAATGAACCGCCGGGCCTGTATTTTATGGAAGAAAAATACGCGGCTTATGCCTACATTGAAGTTCAAAGATGGCGTTCGTCTTTCTTCGCCTCAAGCGAACGTAATTTTTTACTGTTCCCGACTGCGTGCTCTCGCTGTGATGAACACTCGTTTTGTCCTTTACGTTATTACCGCCACTTTCACCAATTCGCGCGTTTATCGTTTCCATTTCCGTGTCGCGTCTGAATTATTCTTCGCCAACGGGTTTTATCGACCGTGCTATACTGTTATTACTGCCGACGCAACACCAACAGCCTGTTCGCCTATATTTATTGTCTTTTGTTACTTCCACAGCAACAGCAGCGGAGCGTAACGAGAAGGATATTGGAAAGCGACGAGGAAATAAGCGATTTTATCGACACGGTTGGCCTGTGTGCAATTACCGCATTGCCTCCAAATATTCGATATGCTTTAGGCCTCAGTCAGCAAATTGCTTACCCTTTGTTTCGACACGAATTGATTAATGCGTTTTCGTTGTATTATGCATTCTAACCTGCGCAACCCCGTATATATTGTTAAGAGAAATGTTACGCCAAAAATTATTTCCGCATCTGACGGAAGCAATAAGTTTCATGAAATAATACCTCCAACTATGGCAATTTTATAAATTTTGTTCTGTATCGATAGCTAAGCCTGCGGCTCCGCTCGCGTGTTGGTTGATTATGATAGCTAAGCTATCTTTCAGTAGTGTGCTATGAGACTGAATAGTAAGTAGTGTAGATAAAATCCACACGTAAAAATGCACTCGTTTCGAAGAATCCAATCACGAAATCCAACAATAATGATTGTAATAATATCACAGATCGATCACTTGATGTAATGCGCGAAACGTGAAAAATCGATTTTTTTAAAGAGATGTATTAAAAGAAATTTCTTTTTTACTGCTTTATTAATTTATTCTTATATTTCCTTATTCGTATGATTATCCTTACAGAGAAAGAGCTGAAGACATTGTAGCACGCATAGACCAAAGATATGGTCTGTGGCATCACGTTTCGCTGTATGTAACCTCCTTGCTATAGAGTCGCAAACGTCATCGCTGGCCTTCAGTCCGAATTTTTTAATAGTTTGACGACTTTCAACCACCATATCTTCCACCCCCTTATAGCTATTAGTATGGAACTGCTATTGTGTACAACGGGAGACTTCGGACAACAATTACACACGGACTATTCGTTTGCGTTCGCTGCAAAGCGAAATATTAACACACACACACTCACACACACACACATGTAGAATTTTATATACAACGATATCTTTCCATCCCAATATACTGCACCCTTTTATCATTATCAACCATCAAGCAACAATGCAACCAATAAAACCATTTTCAAAAAGTAAATATAATTTTAAAAGAGTAATTATTGTTCCGCATTTCGCGTTGTATTGTAGAAATTACTAAATACCTACAGATCACTATAAAACTGTGCTTAAAATCTTTCTCAGGTATAAATTAGGAACAGCACAAATATTTAAGTCTCTGCGTCTTGTCGTTCGGACGTGATAAGCGTACTCCGAACAGACATTCACATTAATATATATATCGATAAATAGCTATCCCATCGCCATAAAACCGTGCCTAAAAACTTTCCCGGGTAGACATTAGTAACTGTACAAATTTTTAGCTCTTCATGTCTTGTGGTTCAGACGTGATAAACGTACACCGAACAGACATTCACATTTATAGATATAGATGTATTACCATTTCATATTCTGATACTATTCATGAACGGTCTGTATACATTGCATCTCATTGCATCTGTGCTCAGATCTTTTCTATAATAATATAAAGGGAAATGCCAAGTTGGCAATTTTTATCTTCCACAAGCAACTAATGATTTTCCCGTCGCTTTCACGGTTGCATAGGGCTCCCAAACCAACTTTACTGAATCGATTTTCCAATTCCGCTTTTGGTTGGTATGTACTGGATGATCAAAAAGTCAGTATAAATTTGAAAACTTAATAAATCACGGAATAATGTAGATAGAGAGGGAATAATTGATACACATGCTTGGAATGACATTGGATTTTATTAGAAGAGACGAAAAAAAGTTCAAAAAAAGATCTCTTGCGCGCGTCGTTTGGTGATGATCGTGTGCTCAGCCGCCACTTTCGTCATGCTTGGCCTCCCAGGTCCCCAGACCTCAGTCCGTGCGATTATTGGCTTTGGGGTTACCTGAAGTCGCAAGTGTTTCGTGGTCGACCGACATCTCTAGGGATGCTGAAAGACAACATCCGACGACAATGCCTCACCGTAACTCCGGACATGCTTTATAGTGCTGTTCACAACATTATTCCTCGACTACAGCTATTGTTGAGGAATGCTGGTGAACATATAGAGCGTTTACTGTAAAGAACATCATCTTTGCTTTGTCTTAATTTGTTATGCTAATTATTTCTTTTCTGATCAGATGAAGCGCCATCTGCAGCACTTTTTTGAACTTTTTTCGAATAAAACCCCATGTCATTCCAAGCATGTGTGTCAATATTTACCTCTCTATCTACATTATCCCGTGATTTATTAAGTTTTCAAATGTATACTGACTTTTTGATCACCCGGTAAACATTCTAAAATTGTTTTCGAAATCCGATTCTATAACACTGTTTTCCCTGCAGTCGATTTTCATGATCATGAAAACGCAACCATTTTTGAAACGTCTTTGGCTTCTCAGGCGGGAGTTCCTGAGAATTTTCGGTTTTGTACTGTCATAACGACTTTTTTTTTGCAGCGAAGAACTATACAAATATGATCATGATTCCGTCAAGAGCAACTGTCATTATGCCGACTAAATCATGAACTGAAACAGCAGTTTACATATGCCATATTTGACTGGCCTTGCAGATCCGCTTTATTCTTTAACACGTAAAAAATTCTTTACGAAATTCTGTTTTCATTTTCCAGAAAAGTGACAGAACTGACAACAAAAAGCAGTTTCTGTGGCCGCCAAGAGACATAATCAAGGGTATTATTAAATTGTAACACCACCATCTAATCGAATCAAACGCCAAGATGTTAGTTTGTGTTGTATACAATTACACTTTATGATCTAAAAGTAATGTTTTGCGTATTTAAATATTTCGAAGGTGCAGTCTGCTTCTATTTATAGTTACTGTCAGTTCTCGGAGAAGTTTGTGACATCATTATCTTCAGTGGTATGACGAATTCTCATAAAGATGTTAGTATAAAAACAGATGATGTGGTTTCAGTCTACCGTAAACACAAACTGACAACTACTACCCTGTAGCATCTTCAATTTCCTGTTATGGAACATACAAAACTATGTATAGAATCTCTGATATAAAGACCAAATATTTACGTTCAAAACAGTACTTGAGTGAAAAGACACTGATATGACAGAAACAAAGTAGCCTATATGGCAACCTTTTTTAATGTCAGATGTGCATATTGTATACCAAGGAAATTATCAAACCGGTAAAATAGGAATTTTGTATACGCCGTGAGCCTGAATCTTGTAGTGTTTTTTTATATGCTACGTTTAGAGTAGTTCTACATCTACATCTACATGGGATACTCTGCAAATCACATTTAAGTGCCTGACAGAGGGTGCATCGAACTACCATTATACTATTTATCTCCCATTCCTTTATTGAATAGCGTGCGGGCAGAATGAACACCTGAATCTCTCCGTTCGAGCTCTGATTTCTCCTATTTTATTCTGATAATCATTTCTGCCTATGTTAGTGGGAGTCAACAATATATTTTCGCATTCGGAGGAGAATGTTGGCGATTGTAGTTTCGTAAGTAGCCAACGCCGCAGCGATAAGCGCCGTTGTTGTAATGATTCCCATCCCAGATCCTGTATCATTTCAGTAACGCTGTCTCCCCTGTATCGTGACAATACGAAACGAGCTGCCCTTCTTTGGACTCTTTCGATGTCTTCCGGCAAATCCACCTGATAAGGATCCCACACTGGGCTGCAATACTCCAAAAATGGACGAACAAGCGTAGTGTATGCAGTTTCATTAGTAGTTCTTTTGCATCTTTTAAGGGTTCTGCCAAAAAAAAACCAGTCTCTGGTTCGCCTTTCTGACGACATTATCTAGATGTTCTTTCCAATTTAAGTCTGAAGTAATTGTAATTCCTAGGTATTTTGTGGAGTTTACGGCCTTCACTTTTGATTGATTTCTCTTGTAAACAAAGGACCAATAACACTACCCTGTGGAACGCCCGAAATCACCTCTGTTTTAGTCGATGCCTTACCATCGATTACTACGAACTGTGTCCTGTCTGACAGGAAATCCCTATGCAGTCGCAAATTTGGGGCGATGCACCATAACCTCGCAATTTGATTAAAAGCCGTTTGTGAGATACAGTGTCAAAAGCCTACTGGAAATCAAGGAATACGGAATCGATTTGCGAACCCACGTCGATACCTCCCGTCACTTCGTGTGAATAAAGAGCTAGTTGTGTTTCGCATGAACGATACTTTCTATATCCTTCTTGACCTTGGGTCAATAGATCATTCTGTTCGAGATAATTCATAATATTTGAATACAGAATATGTTCCAGAACCCTGCTGCAAATTGACGTCAACGAAATAGGCCTGTAGTTTAGTGTGTTACTCTTACTGCCTTTCTTGAATATCGGTGTGACCTGTGCAACTTTCCAATCTTTTGGTACAGATCCGTCTTTGAGAGAGCGGTTGTATATGACTGTTAAGTAAGGACCTATCTCTTCAGCGTAATCGGATAGAAATCTAATGGGTATACAGTCCGGACCAGAAGACTTGTTCTTGTTAAGTGATTTTAGTTGCTGCACTACTCCGATGATATCTACTTCTACATTACTCATTATGGGCTCTGTTCGTAATTCGAAATCTGGAATATTGGTTTCGTATTCTTTGGAGTATGAGCTAATAAATTATTATTTATTTACATAGAAATAACACGCGTTTTGTTGATGAGTGTCGCGAAATTGACTAGAGAATAAGAAGGTTTAATCTGTTTCTACCAAATATGGATTTCGATTATACGTAGCAACTGACTTATTTTGAATTTTGAGTTCTTTCTATCGAATATCAACATGACAGTTCGAAAATATGACATAAACACTTTATATACGTTTTGTGAACTTTTAAAATTATTCTGGTGCGAAATAAGATTCTCATATTCGTTTTGATAAGTGATGCAATCGTATTCACTTTTGCATGTAGACAGAATGTTACGTACATAATACTGGCTTCCCATTCCTTATGTGTTGTAACATGGTACATGTAACGTACCCGTCTCAAGCAAATTCACTATCTGAGGACATATTCAAGAATTATATAGGAAACTACATTTATGCTATTTGTTCGTTCTTCTGCCCTTCTTATAATCTGGAGTCACCTGCGCTTTTTTCCTGCCCCTTAGGACTTTCCAAAACTCTATACTTATAAGACGTCTTTGTTGTCTGTCTGTCTGTTCTCTTATAACTCAAGATCCAGACAACCAATTAACGTGAAATTTGGTACACGTACACACGATTACATGGGGAACGTTCTTAAACAGGTTTCGTTCCGTCATTTTTTTAATTTATTTATTTTTTTTATTTATTTTTTTTTAAAGCACCCGGTATATTTGAGAAAAAGAAATGTGGTTTCCAATGTGTTCGTGTAAATCTATATTTTCGCACTGATCTTGATGAAAGTTTGCACAATTGACCTTCAAAACAAGAGGAAGGGCACTGTATACATAAAATTTCGGCCAGTGCATGGTAGAGGGTACTTATGGATTTCGCTAAAATCCACAGTTTTTCTCCGATCTTGATGAAATTTTGTACACTCGGCCTTGAAAACAAGATGAAGGTTACTGTCTACATAAAATTCCGTTCGGTGCATGGGGGAGAGCACTTTACTCACAGGCTTGTATTGCAATTTCTATACATATAAGACGCCTTTGTTGTCTGTTCCCTGGTAACTCAAGATCCAGACAACCAAATAACGTGAAAGTTGGTACACGAACACAAAATTACACGGGGAAGGGTCTTAAACAGTTTACGTTTATTTTTTTTTTTGAAAACCAACCGGAAAATTTGAGATAAAGCGAATGTGCGTTTTCAGTGTGTCCGTACAAATCTATATCTACGCACTGATCTTGATGAAATTTTGAACAATTGACCTCCAAAACAAGAGGAAGTGCACTGTCTACATAAAATTTCGTTCAGTGCATGGTGGAGAGTACTTATGGATTTCGCCAAAATCCACAGTTTTTCTCCGATCTTGATGAAATTTTGTACACTCGGCCTTGAAAACAAGATGAATGTTACTGTCTACATAAAATTTCGTTCGGCACATGGGGGAGAGTACTTTACTTACAGACTTCGATTACAATCTCTATACATATAAGACGCATTTGTTGTCTGTTCCCTTATAACTCAAAATCCAGACAACCAAATAACGTGAAATTTCGTACACGTACACAAATAACAACAGAAAAACTCCTTATTTTAAATCCTGGCAAAGTCAGGTACTTGCAGCTACTGATCAATAATTGACAATAAATACAAGCTAGAATAAAACCGAACTGGCACTCCATCTGGAACTTGTTTGTTTGTTTTGCACCCGAGGAAGCAACATCTGTGACCCAATTAAGCATTACCCACGAGGCAACGGCTGAGTCGATCTCTCTGTGCCAGCGGAAATTTGTGATAAATTCCGATCATCACTTTTTAATATTCTGCGGGTTAACATAATTTTATCGAAATTATGCACATAATTTCTTTTTATGATGCCTCTGAAGTAGAAAACAGTTACAATACAAAGGTAAATTATAAATCCTCAGCCGCTATTTATTATTACATACATATATTCACAAATATATTAAGCGGGAAGGGGTTGGCAAGTTTGTGGCCCTTACTCTTACTGGAAGTAGTTTCATAACTACTAGTTTGAGTACTGTGGGGAGGGCGAAGCTGGGAATTTGTATCTGACGGGAGGCGTGCTTAGGTAGTCCTTGCAGGTGCGCTGATCACTGTGTCCCCAGTGGTGTAGGGGTCAGCGCAACTGCCTAAAAAGCAGGAGACCCGGGTTCGGATCCCGGCTGGGTACACATTTTCAGGTTTGCCCATTCGCAGTTGATGTCATATATTCAGTGAATATGAAAGAATAATAACTGCAGGATCAGAAGTGACGTCTGTACCTTAGGAAAAGACGCCATGTATATATGTATATGTATATTAGTTGAAAACCCGACGTTGCCCGGGTATTTATTTATTTCTTCCTGACATTTTTCAGGTATATATTAATAAGTATACGGGCTGTACGTGTGTAATATCAGATAGTAGTAAAGCAGTAATAGATTAAAACTTGGTGCGTGATGGGGTGGTTTTCCATGAACGTTACTGTTTATTTGCTCACATCTCGTAAACTACGTGTCGTACTGTGATACAATGTAGAAGGTAAACACAACTATATGCATGCATACTGTCTGTCGTTACAATTTTTAGTGTTCAAATTATAAATTGTAACGTCATACCGAGAGCCGTAGTTTTACTCCACAAACAGCGGATAAGTAGTAAGCGAGAAACTTTTTTTCCTTTCATCATTTTACTATGGTTGCCAGCGAGAAAAAGTTTAATAAAGGTTTCAAATCATGTTTAAAGTTTGTTGCAAGTCGCTAAATACTGTCATTCTCATATAGTGTATTTCGAAAGTCTCGCCGCATTATATGGCATTTTTTTGCGATTTCCATTGGTTATGACGTAATATCATTTGAACCATGTGCCGTATGTGATTCTTAACTATGCAGCAATTGTTACCTCACGGTAAGGAACGTGTGTACCAAATTTGGTTGAAATCTGTCCAATGGTTTAGGAGAAAATGAGCAGCATTGTCGCAAAATGCAGCAGTTTTTCGCGCATCTTATTATTTATGACGTCATATCTCGTGAACTATATATCGTTTGTGATTCTTACATTTACGGCGACCGTCCTCATGGATTGAAGCTTACGTGTATAAAATTTCATAAAGATTGGATCAAAACTGTAGATTTGTATGCAACGCGTACAAACATACGGACAATCTGTTTCATATAATAGAAGATATACCCCGCATTATTTTTCCACACAGTACCCAAACCGGCTCACGCATTCGTTCGAGCGCAGCTGTGAATTTTAAGACGGCCCTGCGGTAGAATTCGTCCGAATGACTACATCACGACTTCAACATCAACACTCTACAGCTATCATTCGATAAATACCCCCATAGTAATGAATAACGCCCGGTGTACCAAAGCACGAAAATACGGGGTTTGGAAATTAAATAGTGGGAGCACTGCTCTGCAAACACAATGCAATGGAATCTGCTATTGTCGCTGATAGCACACGTTGTTGACGTACCTCTTAGTCAGAAGAGCGCTCGCCCGCGAAAGGCAAAGGTCCCAGGTTCGAGTCCCGTTCCAGCACACAATTTTAATCTGCCAGGGAGTTTCAATAGTTGCCACTATTTAAATACCAACCCTTGTACGCCAAACTTAACTGTATCTGTGTACACAATAAAAATTGGACATACGTTATACGACGTTTTCATTGCGACTACTGCTTCAAACACACTGTAGGGGAGACCGGGGCACGTTTTCCACCATTTTACATTTTTATTTTTGTACTTCTTATTTTTATCGATTTTGCGGTAAACAGCGGATCATTATATTTCCTACACCTTTATTTACAGTCTTGTACAGATATTTTTGAAAGTAGTAAATATCATTCTTGGTAGCAAATGGTTTTGTCTGACCATGTTGCGTTGGAAAATTTGCCCCGTATGCGGGGCAAGTTTTCCAGCTTACTTAAAATGTACAGGGGCAAATATTCCAATTATACTTTCAATGTTAAAACAGAGATAATTATCCTATTTCACTGAATACGTATTTTTATCATGAATTTACAATACATTACAAAAGAGGATAGCAAAAATAGCCACATTAAATAAAAACAAAAGCTATTTAATGGTTTTACAAAATATGTGACTTAAATATTTTACAAATACAGATATTTTTGACAATACTTATACTGATTGTCTGAATCACAATGTAAGCAAACAAAAAATGGAACATTCCCTTTCGTACAGTCTCCATACGCCCATTTCGTGCACTGTACCCAATTTTCATTTGCTTTAGACTTGGCGTAAGACTCAAAGCAATAAGGAATATGTGCCCCATATGCACTCGGAAAACGTGCCCCGTCGCCATATTCGGAACTATAACACTACGTCCATGAGTAACAGTGTAAGCTATTTAGAAAACAAATGCACAGTTACGTGAAGAAAGAAACCCACTTATAGTGTGTGCAATGTCAAAATAATAGGTTTAACGCTAGAATGTTTATTTTAACTTTCAATAAAAATGTGAAAGTTTACTCGCATTTGCAAAAATGACGAAAACAGCCCTGCCGACATTGTGACTGCTGGTACAGCACTGAAACTTTCGTAAATGAAGCGTGCTTTGTCGCTACTTCCTACAGTATCGCCGGTGGTGACATCTAGCGGTTTGTTTCGAAAATAAACGGATTTGGAAAATTTGCCCCTATGGAAAATGTGCCCCGGTCTCCCCTATAGTATTATTCCCCCAGAAATGCTCGGTACATGTTCGTGAAAGAAATCTGCCACAGGTACCAAACATAGATAGCCGCCTTTTGCTAGCTTTGCATAGATCTCGCTACAGACTCCACTGCATGCTTTTGCATGGCGGTAGCTGTAAGCTCATTGCTTTCCCTGAGTTGTCGATAGCGAAGCGATCCCTATTGTTCCAGAAACTTCATGCCGAAGCCCCGCTGCTATCTATTGAAAACAAAAAAAAAAAAAAAAAAAAAAAAATACCTCATTAAACTTTAGTAAACGCTTGCACTGTCAAAAGAAGATGTACGCAAATTTATTCTGATCGGATTTAAAAGCCATAATAATTAACTTCGTTTCTCCGAAGTTTAATAAAAGGTCTGGAGAGAGAAAGAATACTTTGTTGCTTGGAGTCGTGGGGTCGATAATTCTATCAGACCGTCCGCATGAAAGGTAATACCTTCTCTCGATATAATAACGCTCCATTTAATAACGTTTCGCCTTTTACGTTTAGCATATTTTGCTTTCTTAAGGCATTTTCTTTTTACTTGCACTCAGAGGGAAGATGAAAAATGTGTTTTAAAACAGTAAATTTATATATATCTCTCTCTATCAATTTGAAGTAACTTATACCCTGTACTGACATTTTTCCTTCCTCTTTGTCTGACCAATAAATTCGGTGGTATAATATGTACTGGTGAATCATAAAGAATGCCGCAACTATGCAAAATAGAGAATTCTTCGAAGAAGGAAACGGAAAGTAAGCTCTTTCAATCGTCGATTATGGTCGCTCTGGAGTTTCATTGAGTTTCTCTATGGGCTCTGTAAACCAAATTTTTTTTTTTTTTTTTTTTTTTTTTTTTTTTTTTTTTTTTTTTTGAGCATTTCTTCACTGTGCATTTCGAATTGATGGAGCTAAACCTTTTGATAGGTTCTGTTTTGACAGGTATTTCACATCGGTTATTGACAGTATGGGGTTCTCAGGGTGGGTAAATAATGCCACTGAATATCTAAAACTAGCATTTAAGCCTAAGGAGGTCCTTTCTGAAGGCAGCTATATGGAGTGTTGCCTTGTATGGGAGTGAGACATGGACGATAAACAGTGCGGACAGGAAGAGGATTGAGGCTTTTGAAATGTGGTGCTACAGAAGAATGCTGAAGATTAGGTGGGTGGATCACGTAACTAATGAGGAGGTACTGAACAGAATTGGGGAGAAAAGGAATTTCTGGCATACCTTGACTAAAAGAAGGGATCGATTGGTAGGACACATTCTTAGACATCAAGGAATTGTGAATTTAGCATTGGAGGGAAGTGTGTGGGGTAAAAACCGCAGAGGAAGACCAAGAGATGGATACAGTAAGCAGATTCAGACAGATGTAGGTTGTCGCTCTTATGTGGAGATGAAGAGGCTTGCTCAGGCAGGGTATTGTGGAGAGCTGCATCAAACCAGTCTCCGGACTGAAGACCACAACAACAACATCATTTACAAATGACTTCAGGTACTACCATGCGCAAAAATATCCGAACGACCTGAATTGCGTTCCGCCTGATGTGCAAGCAACCCAACTGACGTACGTATCTTGCGGGTGCTCTGCTCGCTCCGCGGTATAGTCGTTCGACTATTTAAAATGGATCCACTACAGACAACTGCTCTTTATGGCAATCATTCCAGTTGTAAATTAACACCACGATTTTGCAAATAAAAGGAAACACGTTAGTAAGTTCTTAACGTTTGGAACCCCCGACCGTAGTGGCCGTGCAGACCGTGACTGGCGCGCCTCAGTCCCCGCGGCCACCGCGGCCGGCGTTCAAAGATGTATACAAATATTTGTTCAGTTATGAATACGGTGAAAATGTTGGTGATACGCAGTTAATATTGAAGTTTCCATAGTGCGTTTGCTGCTGTTAATTGAATTTGTATTATCTGGGTAGTTCAACAATCGGTTAATAAAAATCCGCTCGCCAGTGGAACGACGTTTCGCAATTGTGAGAAAACGATTTAGAGAACAAAAGTACTTCGAATTTCTACAGGACTTTAAGATTTCCGATACTATAGTAAAATCTGTTGTTAGTAACAATATTAAATGTTGTTTAAGGGTTAATTAATGTTTTACGTGACGGAGTTTGTTATATCAGACTGTAGTAATACTTAAGATATGTCATTGTAATGAATTGGATTTAATAAACGTTAAGAACTTACTAACGTGTTTCCTTTTATTTGCAAAATCGTGGTGTTAATTTACAACTGGAATGATTGACATAAAGAGCAGTTGTCTGTAGTGGATCCATTTTGAATAGTCGAACGACTATACCGCGGAGCGAGCAGAGCACCCGCAAGACACGTACGTTAGTTGGGTTGCACGCACATCAGGCGAAACGTAATTCAGGTCGTTCGGATATTTTTGCACATGGTAGTACATAAATATGTTAAAAGAAATACCTACCATAGTAAAATCTTCAAAAACAAATAATACTAGTGGTTACAAAGTTAATTAAGGATTGTTCTTGTGAGTTTCGCACAATTAAAGGTATTTGTGTAACCAGTCTTTTATAACTGGAACATGTGCTGATTGGCTAAAATATGGTTATGTGTGTAACCCTTTATAACTGGAACATTTCCTGATTGGCTAAAATATTGAACCTCTACTTGGGAAAGAGGATAATGAGAAACTATTAAACTACAGACCGATCTCATTATTGCCAGCCTTCTCGAAAATTCTATAAAATGGAATGTACCAGCAGATTCTGATCATATTGTCCAGAAGTTTGGATTTCTGGAAGGTTCCGATATTGAGAAGCCTATTTACACCTACGGGTAATAAATTACAAGCAGAAAGTGTTTTCTCTGATTTGTCAAAGGCATTTGTGTGAACCACAACATCCTTTTAAGAAAATCAGATTTCTATGATGTCAAGGGCAATGCTGCAAAATGGTTGAAGTCATACCTCGCTAACAGGAAAGAAAATATGCATTATGTCGTCTGGGTTCACAACAATACGTCGGTTAACAGACAAGTGTGCTCTTCCATTGAACCTTTCTTCCTTCAATGTCGAGGGCAAGTAAGTTTTGAGACAACGCCAGCCGATGAAACTTCGCTCCCAACTGCATGTTGACACGAGGACAGAAAATATTTGGGGAAGTGTTCGAATGTTTGGGAAGAAAGATTCCGAACATGCCTGTAAGTGTTTCGACTGCGTTCTTTGGTTTTTCAGTCTGTTCAACATTTTCCTATTTCTTCTTCCACCTCTCGAATTCACCTCTTACAACACTTTATAAACTATTACTGTAAGTGCGAATAGTGGACTGTATATTTGCAAAGATCACGTTTTTAATAAATTTCGGGGTAAGGTGTTGCAGCTTTAAGATACTCATTCTGATGTATTCATTGCTGTAGCGTATGTCACAATTTCTATGGTTCTTATTTGCATTTGGTGGTAGAAACTGAAGCATGTGCTCTGCTCTCGCTAAGTTGTTTACATGAAAATATCTTAAATAGGTACGTCAAGCTGCACTTCAATTTTTTCCCCTCGCGCCTGGTTAGCTAGCTCGCTTTGCTACTAATAATTTACCTGGGTTTATGCCCAATGAATTACCCAGGTCATGCCACTTGTTGACATCGATATATTAACCCTGCTTTGTTTTACAACTCTGTGGGTGTATGATGATTCAGTTATTAACATTGCTTTGGTATTAGAATTATTTTATTGTCTTCCAGGTCTGCACAAAGGAAAGGACTAACACCAGAAGAAATCGAAACCGTTATAGACAAGTCTGTTGTAAATTTGCACTGCAATGCAACAAACGTGGAGTCGATGCTGTGGATTATATGTGTACATCCTACTCTACACAAAGCACCGCAAGAAGATGATGGTCCTCAGCATTGTTGTTTCGCTATCTGGATATTGCTGGGATAAATTCCCAGGTCTTGTTTTTTGCAAACAATCCAGAGAAAAGATTCAGATGAGGAACCTACAAAAGAAAGCTGGCCTTGGTTCTGACGGACTGCCGTTTGAAAGAAAGGGCTCATCTGTCTACTCTACCAAGAGATGTTCAAGAATTTCTGCCAACTCATCAATCAATTCCTGCCAATCACGATGAGACTGTAAGAACGCAATATTGCCACAATGTTGTCACATGTAATGATTGCAGAGCTTCTCTGGAGGAAGACAGTGTATGATTCCTGATATGTATTTACTGACTGCTTTATTCTTTATTAGTATTATTACAAAGTTTTTAAAAATATTACACTTTATTGTAAAACATCTTTTAACAATGGTAACCAATCGAATCATATCTGTGGTTATAATTTATTTAGAATATGTTATTAAAGTAGGGCTTAGGAAATATCATGGAAACTTATGTCAGACATTATGTAACAATTTTAATTTTCCAATGCATTTTGTATATACGTTTATAGATTATATTAAAAGTTGCTGTTAAGAATGATGTTAAAAAAATAATTAATTCCACCAAACTATTTAAAAAATGCTTTTTTGTGTATTTAAATGTAGGCGGCACATTAATTAATACAAGTGTTAGGAAGTCTTTTCTGAAGTCATTTGTCTGGAGTGTAGCCCTGTACGGCAGTGAAAGGTGGACGATGAGGAGTTCACACAAGAAGAGAATAGAAGATTTGAATTTTGCTGCTACAGAAGAATGCTTTAAGAATAGATGGGTAGACCTCGTAACTGATGAGGGGGTACTGAACAGAACTGGAGAGAAAAGATATTTATATCTTGACTAAAAGAAGGGAGCCATCACTATGGCACATTCTCAGATGTCGTGGTATCGTCAATTTAGTATTGTAGAGAAGCGTTGCCATTCTTAAACATGAAGAGGCTTGTGCAATATAGCGTAGCGTGTAGAGCTGCATCGAACCACTCTAGCCGCGGTTGCTCGCCGTGGAGGTTCGAGTCCTCCTTGGGGCATGCGTGTGTGTGTTGTCCTTAGGTTAGTTTACCTAGGTTTAAGTAGTTTGTAAGCTACGGACTGATAACCACGCAGTTTGGTCCGATAGATTAAAACAAAACAAAAAAGAAAAAAAACCTACGGACTGAAGACCACAACAACAACAAAAATACTAGAATGAAACCTTAACTCTGTAGCGGTGTTTGCGCTGATATGAAACTTCTTGGCAGATTGAAACTGTGTGCCGGAACCGGGACTCGAACCTGAGACCTTTGCCTTTCGTGGGCAAGCGCTCTACCGACTGAGCTACCCCGACACGACTCACGATGCCGCTTCACAACTTTACTTCCGCCAGTACCTCGCCTCCTACTTTCCAAACTTCACAGAAGTTCTCCTGTGAACCATGCAAGACTAGCACTTTTGGAAGAAAGAATATGGTGGAGACATGGCTTAGCCACAGCCTAAGGGGTGTTTCCAGAATGAAACTTTCACTCTGCAGCGGAGTGTGCGCTGATACGAAACTTGCTGGCAGATTGAAACTGTGTGCCGGAACCGGAACTCGAACCTGAGACCTTTGCCTTTCGTGGGCAAGCGCACTACCGACTGTGCTATCCCGACACGACTCACGATGCCGCCTCACAACTTTACTTCCGCCAGTACCTCGCCTCCTACTTTCCAAACTTCACAGAAGCTCTCCTGGAAACCTTGCAAGGCTAGCACTCTTGAAAGAAAGGATATGGTGGAGACATGGCTTAGCCACAGCCTAAGGGATGTTTCCAGAATGAAACTTTCACTCTGTAGCGGAGTGTGCGCTGATACGAAACTTGCTGGCAGATTGAAACTGTGTGCCGGAACCGGGACTCGAACCTGAGACCTTTGCCTTTCGTGGGCAAGCGCACTACCGACTGTGCTATCCCGACACGACTCACGATGCCGCCTCACAACTTTACTTCCGCCAGTACCTCGCCTATTACTTTCCAAACTTCACAGAAGCTCTCCTGGAAACCTTGCAAGGCTAGCACTCTTGAAAGAAAGTATATGGTGGAGACATGGCTTAGCCACAGCCTAAGGATGTTTCCAGAATGAAACTTTCACTCTGCAGCGGAGTGTGCGCTGATACGAAACTTGCTGGCAGATTGAAACTGTGTGCCGGAACCGGAACTCGAACCTGAGACCTTTGCCTTTCGTGGGCAAGCGCACTACCGACTGTGCTATCCCGACACGACTCACGATGCCGCCTCACAACTTTACTTCCGCCAGTACCTCGCCTATTACTTTCCAAACTTCACAGAAGCTCTCCTGGAAACCTTGCAAGGCTAGCACTCTTGAAAGAAAGGATATGGTGGAGACATGGCTTAGCCACAGCCTAAGGATGTTTCCAGAATGAAACTTTCACTCTGCAGCGGAGTGTGCGCTGATACGAAACTTGCTGGCAGATTGAAACTGTGTGCCGGAACCGGAACTCGAACCTGAGACCTTTGCCTTTCGTGGGCAAGCGCACTACCGACTGTGCTATCCCGACACGACTCACGATGCCGCCTCACAACTTTACTTCCGCCAGTACCTCGCCTATTACTTTCCAAACTTCACAGAAGCTCTCCTGGAAACCTTGCAAGGCTAGCACTCTTGAAAGAAAGGATATGGTGGAGACATGGCTTAGCCACAGCCTAAGGATGTTTCCAGAATGAAACTTTCACTCTGCAGCGGAGTGTGCGCTGATACGAAACTTGCTGGCAGATTGAAACTGTGTGCCGGAACCGGAACTCGAACCTGAGACCTTTGCCTTTCGTGGGCAAGCGCACTACCGACTGTGCTATCCCGACACGACTCACGATGCCGCCTCACAACTTTACTTCCGCCAGTACCTCGCCTATTACTTTCCAAACTTCACAGAAGCTCTCCTGGAAACCTTGCAAGGCTAGCACTCTTGAAAGAAAGGATATGGTGGAGACATGGCTTAGCCACAGCCTAAGGATGTTTCCAGAATGAAACTTTCACTCTGCAGCGGAGTGTGCGCTGATACGAAACTTGCTGGCAGATTGAAACTGTGTGCCGGAACCGGAACTCGAACCTGAGACCTTTGCCTTTCGTGGGCAAGCGCACTACCGACTGTGCTATCCCGACACGACTCACGATGCCGCCTCACAACTTTACTTCCGCCAGTACCTCGCCTCCTACTTTCCAAACTTCACAGAAGCTCTCCTGGAAACCTTGCAAGGCTAGCACTCTTGAAAGAAAGGATATGGTGGAGACATGGCTTAGCCACAGCCTAAGGGATGTTTCCAGAATGAAACTTTCACTCTGTAGCGGAGTTTGCGCTGATACGAAACTTGCTGGCAGATTGAAACTGTGTGCCGGAACCGGAACTCGAACCTGAGACCTTTGCCTTTCGTGGGCAAGCGCACTACCGACTGTGCTATCCCGACACGACTCACGATGCCGCCTCACAACTTTACTTCCGCCAGTACCTCGCCTATTACTTTCCAAACTTCACAGAAGCTCTCCTGGAAACCTTGCAAGGCTAGCACTCTTGAAAGAAAGGATATGGTGGAGACATGGCTTAGCCACAGCCTAAGGATGTTTCCAGAATGAAACTTTCACTCTGCAGCGGAGTGTGCGCTGATACGAAACTTGCTGGCAGATTGAAACTGTGTGCCGGAACCGGAACTCGAACCTGAGACCTTTGCCTTTCGTGGGCAAGCGCACTACCGACTGTGCTATCCCGACACGACTCACGATGCCGCCTCACAACTTTACTTCCGCCAGTACCTCGCCTCCTACTTTCCAAACTTCACAGAAGCTCTCCTGGAAACCTTGCAAGGCTAGCACTCTTGAAAGAAAGGATATGGTGGAGACATGGCTTAGCCACAGCCTAAGGATGTTTCCAGAATGAAACTTTCACTCTGCAGCGGAGTGTGCGCTGATACGAAACTTGCTGGCAGATTGAAACTGTGTGCCGGAACCGGGACTCGAACCTGAGACCTTTGCCTTTCGTGGGCAAGCGCACTACCGACTGTGCTATCCCGACACGACTCACGATGCCGCCTCACAACTTTACTTCCGCCAGTACCTCGCCTCCTACTTTCCAAACTTCACAGAAGCTCTCCTGGAAACCTTGCAAGGCTAGCACTCTTGAAAGAAAGGATATGGTGGAGACATGGCTTAGCCACAGCCTAAGGATGTTTCCAGAATGAAACTTTCACTCTGCAGCGGAGTGTGCGCTGATACGAAACTTGCTGGCAGATTGAAACTGTGTGCCGGAACCGGAACTCGAACCTGAGACCTTTGCCTTTCGTGGGCAAGCGCACTACCGACTGTGCTATCCCGACACGACTCACGATGCCGCCTCACAACTTTACTTCCGCCAGTACCTCGCCTATTACTTTCCAAACTTCACAGAAGCTCTCCTGGAAACCTTGCAAGGCTAGCACTCTTGAAAGAAAGTATATGGTGGAGACATGGCTTAGCCACAGCCTAAGGATGTTTCCAGAATGAAACTTTCACTCTGCAGCGGAGTGTGCGCTGATACGAAACTTGCTGGCAGATTGAAACTGTGTGCCGGAACCGGGACTCGAACCTGAGACCTTTGCCTTTCGTGGGCAAGCGCACTACCGACTGTGCTATCCCGACACGACTCACGATGCCGCCTCACAACTTTACTTCCGCCAGTACCTCGCCTATTACTTTCCAAACTTCACAGAAGCTCTCCTGGAAACCTTGCAAGGCTAGCACTCTTGAAAGAAAGTATATGGTGGAGACATGGCTTAGCCACAGCCTAAGGATGTTTCCAGAATGAAACTTTCACTCTGCAGCGGAGTGTGCGCTGATACGAAACTTGCTGGCAGATTGAAACTGTGTGCCGGAACCGGAACTCGAACCTGAGACCTTTGCCTTTCGTGGGCAAGCGCACTACCGACTGTGCTATCCCGACACGACTCACGATGCCGCCTCACAACTTTACTTCCGCCAGTACCTCGCCTATTACTTTCCAAACTTCACAGAAGCTCTCCTGGAAACCTTGCAAGGCTAGCACTCTTGAAAGAAAGTATATGGTGGAGACATGGCTTAGCCACAGCCTAAGGATGTTTCCAGAATGAAACTTTCACTCTGCAGCGGAGTGTGCGCTGATACGAAACTTGCTGGCAGATTGAAACTGTGTGCCGGAACCGGGACTCGAACCTGAGACCTTTGCCTTTCGTGGGCAAGCGCACTACCGACTGTGCTATCCCGACACGACTCACGATGCCGCCTCACAACTTTACTTCCGCCAGTACCTCGCCTCCTACTTTCCAAACTTCACAGAAGCTCTCCTGGAAACCTTGCAAGGCTAGCACTCTTGAAAGAAAGGATATGGTGGAGACATGGCTTAGCCACAGCCTAAGGATGTTTCCAGAATGAAACTTTCACTCTGCAGCGGAGTGTGCGCTGATACGAAACTTGCTGGCAGATTGAAACTGTGTGCCGGAACCGGAACTCGAACCTGAGACCTTTGCCTTTCGTGGGCAAGCGCACTACCGACTGTGCTATCCCGACACGACTCACGATGCCGCCTCACAACTTTACTTCCGCCAGTACCTCGCCTATTACTTTCCAAACTTCACAGAAGCTCTCCTGGAAACCTTGCAAGGCTAGCACTCTTGAAAGAAAGTATATGGTGGAGACATGGCTTAGCCACAGCCTAAGGATGTTTCCAGAATGAAACTTTCACTCTGCAGCGGAGTGTGCGCTGATACGAAACTTGCTGGCAGATTGAAACTGTGTGCCGGAACCGGAACTCGAACCTGAGACCTTTGCCTTTCGTGGGCAAGCGCACTACCGACTGTGCTATCCCGACACGACTCACGATGCCGCCTCACAACTTTACTTCCGCCAGTACCTCGCCTCCTACTTTCCAAACTTCACAGAAGCTCTCCTGGAAACCTTGCAAGGCTAGCACTCTTGAAAGAAAGGATATGGTGGAGACATGGCTTAGCCACAGCCTAAGGATGTTTCCAGAATGAAACTTTCACTCTGCAGCGGAGTGTGCGCTGATACGAAACTTGCTGGCAGATTGAAACTGTGTGCCGGAACCGGAACTCGAACCTGAGACCTTTGCCTTTCGTGGGCAAGCGCACTACCGACTGTGCTATCCCGACACGACTCACGATGCCGCCTCACAACTTTACTTCCGCCAGTACCTCGCCTATTACTTTCCAAACTTCACAGAAGCTCTCCTGGAAACCTTGCAAGGCTAGCACTCTTGAAAGAAAGTATATGGTGGAGACATGGCTTAGCCACAGCCTAAGGATGTTTCCAGAATGAAACTTTCACTCTGCAGCGGAGTGTGCGCTGATACGAAACTTGCTGGCAGATTGAAACTGTGTGCCGGAACCGGAACTCGAACCTGAGACCTTTGCCTTTCGTGGGCAAGCGCACTACCGACTGTGCTATCCCGACACGACTCACGATGCCGCCTCACAACTTTACTTCCGCCAGTACCTCGCCTATTACTTTCCAAACTTCACAGAAGCTCTCCTGGAAACCTTGCAAGGCTAGCACTCTTGAAAGAAAGTATATGGTGGAGACATGGCTTAGCCACAGCCTAAGGATGTTTCCAGAATGAAACTTTCACTCTGCAGCGGAGTGTGCGCTGATACGAAACTTGCTGGCAGATTGAAACTGTGTGCCGGAACCGGGACTCGAACCTGAGACCTTTGCCTTTCGTGGGCAAGCGCACTACCGACTGTGCTATCCCGACACGACTCACGATGCCGCCTCACAACTTTACTTCCGCCAGTACCTCGCCTCCTACTTTCCAAACTTCACAGAAGCTCTCCTGGAAACCTTGCAAGGCTAGCACTCTTGAAAGAAAGGATATGGTGGAGACATGGCTTAGCCACAGCCTAAGGATGTTTCCAGAATGAAACTTTCACTCTGCAGCGGAGTGTGCGCTGATACGAAACTTGCTGGCAGATTGAAACTGTGTGCCGGAACCGGAACTCGAACCTGAGACCTTTGCCTTTCGTGGGCAAGCGCACTACCGACTGTGCTATCCCGACACGACTCACGATGCCGCCTCACAACTTTACTTCCGCCAGTACCTCGCCTATTACTTTCCAAACTTCACAGAAGCTCTCCTGGAAACCTTGCAAGGCTAGCACTCTTGAAAGAAAGTATATGGTGGAGACATGGCTTAGCCACAGCCTAAGGATGTTTCCAGAATGAAACTTTCACTCTGCAGCGGAGTGTGCGCTGATACGAAACTTGCTGGCAGATTGAAACTGTGTGCCGGAACCGGAACTCGAACCTGAGACCTTTGCCTTTCGTGGGCAAGCGCACTACCGACTGTGCTATCCCGACACGACTCACGATGCCGCCTCACAACTTTACTTCCGCCAGTACCTCGCCTCCTACTTTCCAAACTTCACAGAAGCTCTCCTGGAAACCTTGCAAGGCTAGCACTCTTGAAAGAAAGGATATGGTGGAGACATGGCTTAGCCACAGCCTAAGGATGTTTCCAGAATGAAACTTTCACTCTGCAGCGGAGTGTGCGCTGATACGAAACTTGCTGGCAGATTGAAACTGTGTGCCGGAACCGGAACTCGAACCTGAGACCTTTGCCTTTCGTGGGCAAGCGCACTACCGACTGTGCTATCCCGACACGACTCACGATGCCGCCTCACAACTTTACTTCCGCCAGTACCTCGCCTATTACTTTCCAAACTTCACAGAAGCTCTCCTGGAAACCTTGCAAGGCTAGCACTCTTGAAAGAAAGTATATGGTGGAGACATGGCTTAGCCACAGCCTAAGGATGTTTCCAGAATGAAACTTTCACTCTGCAGCGGAGTGTGCGCTGATACGAAACTTGCTGGCAGATTGAAACTGTGTGCCGGAACCGGGACTCGAACCTGAGACCTTTGCCTTTCGTGGGCAAGCGCACTACCGACTGTGCTATCCCGACACGACTCACGATGCCGCCTCACAACTTTACTTCCGCCAGTACCTCGCCTATTACTTTCCAAACTTCACAGAAGCTCTCCTGGAAACCTTGCAAGGCTAGCACTCTTGAAAGAAAGTATATGGTGGAGACATGGCTTAGCCACAGCCTAAGGATGTTTCCAGAATGAAACTTTCACTCTGCAGCGGAGTGTGCGCTGATACGAAACTTGCTGGCAGATTGAAACTGTGTGCCGGAACCGGAACTCGAACCTGAGACCTTTGCCTTTCGTGGGCAAGCGCACTACCGACTGTGCTATCCCGACACGACTCACGATGCCGCCTCACAACTTTACTTCCGCCAGTACCTCGCCTATTACTTTCCAAACTTCACAGAAGCTCTCCTGGAAACCTTGCAAGGCTAGCACTCTTGAAAGAAAGTATATGGTGGAGACATGGCTTAGCCACAGCCTAAGGATGTTTCCAGAATGAAACTTTCACTCTGCAGCGGAGTGTGCGCTGATACGAAACTTGCTGGCAGATTGAAACTGTGTGCCGGAACCGGAACTCGAACCTGAGACCTTTGCCTTTCGTGGGCAAGCGCACTACCGACTGTGCTATCCCGACACGACTCACGATGCCGCCTCACGACTTTACTTCCGCCAGTACCTCGCCTCCTACTTTCCAAACTTCACAGAAGCTCTCCTGCGAACCATGCAAGACTAGCACTCTTGGAAGAAAGGATATGGTGGAGACATGGCTTAGCCACAGCCTAAGGGATGTTTCCAGAATGAAACTTTCACTCTGTAGCGGAGTGTGCGCTGATATGAAACTTGCTGGCAGATTGAAACTGTGTGCCGGAACCGGAACTCGAACCTGAGACCTTTGCCTTTCGTGGGCAAGCTCACTACCGACTGTGCTATCCCGACACGACTCACGATGCCGCCTCACGACTTTACTTCCGCCAGTACCTCGCCTATTACTTTCCAAACTTCACAGAAGCTCTCCTGGAAACCTTGTAAGGCTAGCACTCTTGAAAGAAAGTATATGGTGGAGACATGGCTTAGCCACAGCCTAAGGATGTTTCCAGAATGAAACTTTCACTCTGCAGCGGAGTTTGCGCTGATATGAAACTTGCTGGCAGATTGAAACTGTGTGCCGGAACCGGAACTCGAACCTGAGACCTTTGCCTTTCGTGGGCAAGCGCACTACCGACTGTGCTATCCCGACACGACTCACGATGCCGCCTCACGACTTTACTTCCGCCAGTACCTCGCCTATTACTTTCCAAACTTCACAGAAGCTCTCCTGGAAACCTTGTAAGGCTAGCACTCTTGAAAGAAAGTATATGGTGGAGACATGGCTTAGCCACAGCCTAAGGATGTTTCCAGAATGAAACTTTCACTCTGCAGCGGAGTGTGCGCTGATATGAAACTTGCTGGCAGATTGAAACTGTGTGCCGGAACCGGAACTCGAACCTGAGACCTTTGCCTTTCGTGGGCAAGCGCACTACCGACTGTGCTATCCCGACACGACTCACGATGCCGCCTCACGACTTTACTTCCGCCAGTACCTCGCCTATTACTTTCCAAACTTCACAGAAGCTCTCCTGGAAACCTTGCAAGGCTAGCACTCTTGAAAGAAAGTATATGGTGGAGACATGGCTTAGCCACAGCCTAAGGATGTTTCCAGAATGAAACTTTCACTCTGCAGCGGAGTGTGCGCTGATACGAAACTTGCTGGCAGATTGAAACTGTGTGCCGGAACCGGGACTCGAACCTGAGACCTTTGCCTTTCGTGGGCAAGCGCACTACCGACTGTGCTATCCCGACACGACTCACGATGCCGCCTCACGACTTTACTTCCGCCAGTACCTCGCCTCCTACTTTCCAAACTTCACAGAAGCTCTCCTGCGAACCATGCAAGACTAGCACTCTTGGAAGAAAGGATATGGTGGAGACATGGCTTAGCCACAGCCTAAGGGATGTTTCCAGAATGAAACTTTCACTCTGTAGCGGAGTGTGCGCTGATACGAAACTTGCTGGCAGATTGAAACTGTGTGCCGGAACCGGGACTCGAACCTGAGACCTTTGCCTTTCGTGGGCAAGCGCACTACCGACTGTGCTATCCCGACACGACTCACGATGCCGCCTCACGACTTTACTTCCGCCAGTACCTCGCCTCCTACTTTCCAAACTTCACAGAAGCTCTCCTGCGAACCATGCAAGACTAGCACTCTTGGAAGAAAGGATATGGTGGAGACATGGCTTAGCCACAGCCTAAGGGATGTTTCCAGAATGAAACTTTCACTCTGTAGCGGAGTGTGCGCTGATACGAAACTTGCTGGCAGATTGAAACTGTGTGCCGGAACCGGGACTCGAACCTGAGACCTTTGCCTTTCGTGGGCAAGCGCACTACCGACTGTGCTATCCCGACACGACTCACGATGCCGCCTCACGACTTTACTTCCGCCAGTACCTCGCCTCCTACTTTCCAAACTTCACAGAAGCTCTCCTGCGAACCATGCAAGACTAGCACTCTTGGAAGAAAGGATATGGTGGAGACATGGCTTAGCCACAGCCTAAGGGATGTTTCCAGAATGAAACTTTCACTCTGTAGCGGAGTGTGCGCTGATACGAAACTTGCTGGCAGATTGAAACTGTGTGCCGGAACCGGAACTCGAACCTGAGACCTTTGCCTTTCGTGGGCAAGCGCACTACCGACTGTGCTATCCCGACACGACTCACGATGCCGCCTCACGACTTTACTTCCGCCAGTACCTCGCCTCCTACTTTCCAAACTTCACAGAAGCTCTCCTGCGAACCATGCAAGACTAGCACTCTTGGAAGAAAGGATATGGTGGAGACATGGCTTAGCCACAGCCTAAGGGATGTTTCCAGAATGAAACTTTCACTCTGTAGCGGAGTGTGCGCTGATACGAAACTTGCTGGCAGATTGAAACTGTGTGCCGGAACCGGGACTCGAACCTGAGACCTTTGCCTTTCGTGGGCAAGCGCACTACCGACTGTGCTATCCCGACACGACTCACGATGCCGCCTCACAACTTTACTTCCGCCAGTACCTCGCCTCCTACTTTCCAAACTTCACAGAAGCTCTCCTGGAAACCTTGCAAGGCTAGCACTCTTGAAAGAAAGGATATGGTGGAGACATGGCTTAGCCACAGCCTAAGGATGTTTCCAGAATGAAACTTTCACTCTGCAGCGGAGTGTGCGCTGATACGAAACTTGCTGGCAGATTGAAACTGTGTGCCGGAACCGGAACTCGAACCTGAGACCTTTGCCTTTCGTGGGCAAGCGCACTACCGACTGTGCTATCCCGACACGACTCACGATGCCGCCTCACAACTTTACTTCCGCCAGTACCTCGCCTATTACTTTCCAAACTTCACAGAAGCTCTCCTGGAAACCTTGCAAGGCTAGCACTCTTGAAAGAAAGTATATGGTGGAGACATGGCTTAGCCACAGCCTAAGGATGTTTCCAGAATGAAACTTTCACTCTGCAGCGGAGTGTGCGCTGATACGAAACTTGCTGGCAGATTGAAACTGTGTGCCGGAACCGGAACTCGAACCTGAGACCTTTGCCTTTCGTGGGCAAGCGCACTACCGACTGTGCTATCCCGACACGACTCACGATGCCGCCTCACAACTTTACTTCCGCCAGTACCTCGCCTCCTACTTTCCAAACTTCACAGAAGCTCTCCTGGAAACCTTGCAAGGCTAGCACTCTTGAAAGAAAGGATATGGTGGAGACATGGCTTAGCCACAGCCTAAGGATGTTTCCAGAATGAAACTTTCACTCTGCAGCGGAGTGTGCGCTGATACGAAACTTGCTGGCAGATTGAAACTGTGTGCCGGAACCGGAACTCGAACCTGAGACCTTTGCCTTTCGTGGGCAAGCGCACTACCGACTGTGCTATCCCGACACGACTCACGATGCCGCCTCACGACTTTACTTCCGCCAGTACCTCGCCTATTACTTTCCAAACTTCACAGAAGCTCTCCTGGAAACCTTGCAAGGCTAGCACTCTTGAAAGAAAGTATATGGTGGAGACATGGCTTAGCCACAGCCTAAGGATGTTTCCAGAATGAAACTTTCACTCTGCAGCGGAGTGTGCGCTGATACGAAACTTGCTGGCAGATTGAAACTGTGTGCCGGAACCGGGACTCGAACCTGAGACCTTTGCCTTTCGTGGGCAAGCGCACTACCGACTGTGCTATCCCGACACGACTCACGATGCCGCCTCACGACTTTACTTCCGCCAGTACCTCGCCTCCTACTTTCCAAACTTCACAGAAGCTCTCCTGCGAACCATGCAAGACTAGCACTCTTGGAAGAAAGGATATGGTGGAGACATGGCTTAGCCACAGCCTAAGGGATGTTTCCAGAATGAAACTTTCACTCTGCAGCGGAGTGTGCGCTGATACGAAACTTGCTGGCAGATTGAAACTGTGTGCCGGAACCGGGACTCGAACCTGAGACCTTTGCCTTTCGTGGGCAAGCGCACTACCGACTGTGCTATCCCGACACGACTCACGATGCCGCCTCACGACTTTACTTCCGCCAGTACCTCGCCTCCTACTTTCCAAACTTCACAGAAGCTCTCCTGCGAACCATGCAAGACTAGCACTCTTGGAAGAAAGGATATGGTGGAGACATGGCTTAGCCACAGCCTAAGGGATGTTTCCAGAATGAAACTTTCACTCTGTAGCGGAGTGTGCGCTGATACGAAACTTGCTGGCAGATTGAAACTGTGTGCCGGAACCGGGACTCGAACCTGAGACCTTTGCCTTTCGTGGGCAAGCGCACTACCGACTGTGCTATCCCGACACGACTCACGATGCCGCCTCACGACTTTACTTCCGCCAGTACCTCGCCTCCTACTTTCCAAACTTCACAGAAGCTCTCCTGCGAACCATGCAAGACTAGCACTCTTGGAAGAAAGGATATGGTGGAGACATGGCTTAGCCACAGCCTAAGGGATGTTTCCAGAATGAAACTTTCACTCTGTAGCGGAGTGTGCGCTGATACGAAACTTGCTGGCAGATTGAAACTGTGTGCCGGAACCGGAACTCGAACCTGAGACCTTTGCCTTTCGTGGGCAAGCGCACTACCGACTGTGCTATCCCGACACGACTCACGATGCCGCCTCACGACTTTACTTCCGCCAGTACCTCGCCTCCTACTTTCCAAACTTCACAGAAGCTCTCCTGGTAACCTTGCAAGGCTAGCACTCTTGAAAGAAAGGATATGGTGGAGACATGGCTTAGCCACAGCCTAAGGATGTTTCCAGAATGAAACTTTCACTCTGCAGCGGAGTGTGCGCTGATACGAAACTTGCTGGCAGATTGAAACTGTGTGCCGGAACCGGAACTCGAACCTGAGACCTTTGCCTTTCGTGGGCAAGCGCACTACCGACTGTGCTATCCCGACACGACTCACGATGCCGCCTCACAACTTTACTTCCGCCAGTACCTCGCCTATTACTTTCCAAACTTCACAGAAGCTCTCCTGGAAACCTTGCAAGGCTAGCACTCTTGAAAGAAAGTATATGGTGGAGACATGGCTTAGCCACAGCCTAAGGATGTTTCCAGAATGAAACTTTCACTCTGCAGCGGAGTGTGCGCTGATACGAAACTTGCTGGCAGATTGAAACTGTGTGCCGGAACCGGAACTCGAACCTGAGACCTTTGCCTTTCGTGGGCAAGCGCACTACCGACTGTGCTATCCCGACACGACTCACGATGCCGCCTCACAACTTTACTTCCGCCAGTACCTCGCCTCCTACTTTCCAAACTTCACAGAAGCTCTCCTGGAAACCTTGCAAGGCTAGCACTCTTGAAAGAAAGGATATGGTGGAGACATGGCTTAGCCACAGCCTAAGGATGTTTCCAGAATGAAACTTTCACTCTGCAGCGGAGTGTGCGCTGATACGAAACTTGCTGGCAGATTGAAACTGTGTGCCGGAACCGGAACTCGAACCTGAGACCTTTGCCTTTCGTGGGCAAGCGCACTACCGACTGTGCTATCCCGACACGACTCACGATGCCGCCTCACAACTTTACTTCCGCCAGTACCTCGCCTATTACTTTCCAAACTTCACAGAAGCTCTCCTGGAAACCTTGCAAGGCTAGCACTCTTGAAAGAAAGTATATGGTGGAGACATGGCTTAGCCACAGCCTAAGGATGTTTCCAGAATGAAACTTTCACTCTGCAGCGGAGTGTGCGCTGATACGAAACTTGCTGGCAGATTGAAACTGTGTGCCGGAACCGGGACTCGAACCTGAGACCTTTGCCTTTCGTGGGCAAGCGCACTACCGACTGTGCTATCCCGACACGACTCACGATGCCGCCTCACAACTTTACTTCCGCCAGTACCTCGCCTATTACTTTCCAAACTTCACAGAAGCTCTCCTGGAAACCTTGCAAGGCTAGCACTCTTGAAAGAAAGTATATGGTGGAGACATGGCTTAGCCACAGCCTAAGGATGTTTCCAGAATGAAACTTTCACTCTGCAGCGGAGTGTGCGCTGATACGAAACTTGCTGGCAGATTGAAACTGTGTGCCGGAACCGGAACTCGAACCTGAGACCTTTGCCTTTCGTGGGCAAGCGCACTACCGACTGTGCTATCCCGACACGACTCACGATGCCGCCTCACAACTTTACTTCCGCCAGTACCTCGCCTATTACTTTCCAAACTTCACAGAAGCTCTCCTGGAAACCTTGCAAGGCTAGCACTCTTGAAAGAAAGTATATGGTGGAGACATGGCTTAGCCACAGCCTAAGGATGTTTCCAGAATGAAACTTTCACTCTGCAGCGGAGTGTGCGCTGATACGAAACTTGCTGGCAGATTGAAACTGTGTGCCGGAACCGGAACTCGAACCTGAGACCTTTGCCTTTCGTGGGCAAGCGCACTACCGACTGTGCTATCCCGACACGACTCACGATGCCGCCTCACGACTTTACTTCCGCCAGTACCTCGCCTCCTACTTTCCAAACTTCACAGAAGCTCTCCTGCGAACCATGCAAGACTAGCACTCTTGGAAGAAAGGATATGGTGGAGACATGGCTTAGCCACAGCCTAAGGGATGTTTCCAGAATGAAACTTTCACTCTGTAGCGGAGTGTGCGCTGATATGAAACTTGCTGGCAGATTGAAACTGTGTGCCGGAACCGGAACTCGAACCTGAGACCTTTGCCTTTCGTGGGCAAGCTCACTACCGACTGTGCTATCCCGACACGACTCACGATGCCGCCTCACGACTTTACTTCCGCCAGTACCTCGCCTATTACTTTCCAAACTTCACAGAAGCTCTCCTGGAAACCTTGTAAGGCTAGCACTCTTGAAAGAAAGTATATGGTGGAGACATGGCTTAGCCACAGCCTAAGGATGTTTCCAGAATGAAACTTTCACTCTGCAGCGGAGTGTGCGCTGATATGAAACTTGCTGGCAGATTGAAACTGTGTGCCGGAACCGGAACTCGAACCTGAGACCTTTGCCTTTCGTGGGCAAGCGCACTACCGACTGTGCTATCCCGACACGACTCACGATGCCGCCTCACGACTTTACTTCCGCCAGTACCTCGCCTATTACTTTCCAAACTTCACAGAAGCTCTCCTGGAAACCTTGTAAGGCTAGCACTCTTGAAAGAAAGTATATGGTGGAGACATGGCTTAGCCACAGCCTAAGGATGTTTCCAGAATGAAACTTTCACTCTGCAGCGGAGTGTGCGCTGATATGAAACTTGCTGGCAGATTGAAACTGTGTGCCGGAACCGGAACTCGAACCTGAGACCTTTGCCTTTCGTGGGCAAGCGCACTACCGACTGTGCTATCCCGACACGACTCACGATGCCGCCTCACGACTTTACTTCCGCCAGTACCTCGCCTATTACTTTCCAAACTTCACAGAAGCTCTCCTGGAAACCTTGCAAGGCTAGCACTCTTGAAAGAAAGTATATGGTGGAGACATGGCTTAGCCACAGCCTAAGGATGTTTCCAGAATGAAACTTTCACTCTGCAGCGGAGTGTGCGCTGATACGAAACTTGCTGGCAGATTGAAACTGTGTGCCGGAACCGGGACTCGAACCTGAGACCTTTGCCTTTCGTGGGCAAGCGCACTACCGACTGTGCTATCCCGACACGACTCACGATGCCGCCTCACGACTTTACTTCCGCCAGTACCTCGCCTCCTACTTTCCAAACTTCACAGAAGCTCTCCTGCGAACCATGCAAGACTAGCACTCTTGGAAGAAAGGATATGGTGGAGACATGGCTTAGCCACAGCCTAAGGGATGTTTCCAGAATGAAACTTTCACTCTGTAGCGGAGTGTGCGCTGATACGAAACTTGCTGGCAGATTGAAACTGTGTGCCGGAACCGGGACTCGAACCTGAGACCTTTGCCTTTCGTGGGCAAGCGCACTACCGACTGTGCTATCCCGACACGACTCACGATGCCGCCTCACGACTTTACTTCCGCCAGTACCTCGCCTCCTACTTTCCAAACTTCACAGAAGCTCTCCTGCGAACCATGCAAGACTAGCACTCTTGGAAGAAAGGATATGGTGGAGACATGGCTTAGCCACAGCCTAAGGGATGTTTCCAGAATGAAACTTTCACTCTGTAGCGGAGTGTGCGCTGATACGAAACTTGCTGGCAGATTGAAACTGTGTGCCGGAACCGGGACTCGAACCTGAGACCTTTGCCTTTCGTGGGCAAGCGCACTACCGACTGTGCTATCCCGACACGACTCACGATGCCGCCTCACGACTTTACTTCCGCCAGTACCTCGCCTCCTACTTTCCAAACTTCACAGAAGCTCTCCTGCGAACCATGCAAGACTAGCACTCTTGGAAGAAAGGATATGGTGGAGACATGGCTTAGCCACAGCCTAAGGGATGTTTCCAGAATGAAACTTTCACTCTGTAGCGGAGTGTGCGCTGATACGAAACTTGCTGGCAGATTGAAACTGTGTGCCGGAACCGGAACTCGAACCTGAGACCTTTGCCTTTCGTGGGCAAGCGCACTACCGACTGTGCTATCCCGACACGACTCACGATGCCGCCTCACGACTTTACTTCCGCCAGTACCTCGCCTCCTACTTTCCAAACTTCACAGAAGCTCTCCTGCGAACCATGCAAGACTAGCACTCTTGGAAGAAAGGATATGGTGGAGACATGGCTTAGCCACAGCCTAAGGGATGTTTCCAGAATGAAACTTTCACTCTGTAGCGGAGTGTGCGCTGATACGAAACTTGCTGGCAGATTGAAACTGTGTGCCGGAACCGGAACTCGAACCTGAGACCTTTGCCTTTCGTGGGCAAGCGCACTACCGACTGTGCTATCCCGACACGACTCACGATGCCGCCTCACGACTTTACTTCCGCCAGTACCTCGCCTCCTACTTTCCAAACTTCACAGAAGCTCTCCTGCGAACCATGCAAGACTAGCACTCTTGGAAGAAAGGATATGGTGGAGACATGGCTTAGCCACAGCCTAAGGGATGTTTCCAGAATGAAACTTTCACTCTGTAGCGGAGTGTACGCCGATATGAAACTTGCTGGCAGATTGAAACTGTGTGCCGGAACCGGAACTCGAACCTGAGACCTTTGCCTTTCGTGGGCAAGCGCACTACCGACTGTGCTATCCCGACACGACTCACGATGCCGCCTCACAACTTTACTTCCGCCAGTACCTCGCCTATTACTTTCCAAACTTCACAGAAGCTCTCCTGCGAACCATGCAAGACTAGCACTCTTGGAAGAAAGGATATGGTGGAGACATGGCTTAGCCACAGCCTAAGGGATGTTTCCAGAATGAAACTTTCACTCTGTAGCGGAGTGTGCGCTGATACGAAACTTGCTGGCAGATTGAAACTGTGTGCCGGAACCGGAACTCGAACCTGAGACCTTTGCCTTTCGTGGGCAAGCGCACTACCGACTGTGCTATCCCGACACGACTCACGATGCCGCCTCACGACTTTACTTCCGCCAGTACCTCGCCTCCTACTTTCCAAACTTCACAGAAGCTCTCCTGCGAACCATGCAAGACTAGCACTCTTGGAAGAAAGGATATGGTGGAGACATGGCTTAGCCACAGCCTAAGGGATGTTTCCAGAATGAAACTTTCACTCTGTAGCGGAGTGTACGCCGATATGAAACTTGCTGGCAGATTGAAACTGTGTGCCGGAACCGGAACTCGAACCTGAGACCTTTGCCTTTCGTGGGCAAGCGCACTACCGACTGTGCTATCCCGACACGACTCACGATGCCGCCTCACGACTTTACTTCCGCCAGTACCTCGCCTATTACTTTCCAAACTTCACAGAAGCTCTCCTGGAAACCTTGTAAGGCTAGCACTCTTGAAAGAAAGTATATGGTGGAGACATGGCTTAGCCACAGCCTAAGGATGTTTCCAGAATGAAACTTTCACTCTGCAGCGGAGTGTACGCTGATACGAAACTTGCTGGCACGTTAAAATTGTGTGTCGGAACCGGGACTCGAATCTGCACACAATTTTAATCTGCCAGGAACTTTCAGCAACAACATTGACTTGGATACTTTTACCGTCCGATGTTGAGATTATGAAAAATTACTTATGAGTCATAATTAAGAAAAAATGTTCATTCTTTGTACAGCTTATGGGACTTAACTACGGGGTCATCAGTCCCTTAACTTACAAATTACTTACGAACTAGCTAAGACTAAGGACGGCACAAATATCCATGACCGAGGGGGATTCGAACCCCCGACCGTAGTGGCCGTGCAGACCATGACTGGAGCGCCTCCGTCCCCTCGGCCACCGCGGCCGGCCATAATTAAGAGATAGAAAGTTTCTAGTTTTAGTGTTGCTAATTAAATCAAGGAAATGAGATTGAATCTTAAACTGGTGAAAGTTTATAGTTTGAAGTTGCTTTTTAAAATCTCTAATTAAATCTGCCTGAATGCATATGGTGAGAGACTGTCATAAACTGAACTTATAAAAATCTAGCACAGAGCCGGAACAACATTATTTCTTCGTTTCCCGTCTGCTAAAAAATATCAAACACAATAAACACATGTATCCCTAAATGTTCAAATGTTTGTTAAGGTTAAGGGACTTAACTAGGGGGTCACCAGTCCCTAAACTTACAAACTACTTATGAACTACCTACAACTAAGGAAGGCACAAATATCCATGCCCTAGGGGGGATTCGAACCCCCGACCGTAGTGGCCCTGCAGACCGTGACTGAAGCGCCTCAGTCACTTCGGCCACCGCGGCCGGCTTGTATCCCTATGGCGGGATACATTCATAAATACAAAATCTAATTAACCAAACTCGACACGTGAATCGTAGCCGACCAACACAACTGTACTACACGGGAGTGGCCGAGCGGTCTGGAGCGCCGTGTTGCGGCTCTTGCGGTCTCCAGCGTCGCAGGTTATCTAAGGATACTAGCTGAACCCCCGCTGCTTCGCATGCGTAGGCTGGTTGGTCTGCACCAATTGTTTCTTTTTAATCCTGATGAAGAATCCGTATCTTAAGTTATAATCTTTATATCTTAAATCAATTTTTGCACCTCGTATTTCACCCCCTTATTGGTCGAATTTCCGAAAATACCGGAACACGTGTCTTTCAAATTTGCACCCTGAATCCAAACTCGAACATTTGTAATTTTAACTTCAAAATTGCCTAAATAGCAACATATTTTCGAAAAACTCTCCCTCTACAATTTAACCCCCTTGATGGTTGAATTTCCAAATATACCGAAACACGTATTTTTTAAATCATAATGAACAATACAAATACCAATTTTTGTAGCTGTAGCTTCAAAATTGTCTTGACAACAAAGTGTTTTCGAAAAGAATTTTCGATCCCCTCTTTTACCCCTTAGTGTTTGAATTTCGAAAAATTCCGAAACTCGTATCTTTTTAATCCTGATCAAGAGTCCATAACCTAAGTTTCGTAGTTATAGCTTGAAATTTGAGTTAACAGCAACATATTTTTGAAAATCAATTTTTTGCGTCCTCTATTTCACCCCCTTATTGGTCGAATTTCCGAAAATACCGAAACACGTGTCTTTTAAATTTCAACCCCGAATCCAAATCCGAAAATTTGTAATTTTAACTTCAAAATTGCCTAAATAGCAACAGATTTTCGAAAAACACCCCACTCCAATTTAACCCCTACATGGTTGAATTTCCAAATATACCGAAACACGTATTTTTGAAACATAATGAACAATACAAATACCAATTTTTGTAGCTATAGCTTCAAAATTGTCTTGACAACAAAGTGTTTTCGAAAAGAATTTTTGATCCCCTCTTTTACCCCTTAGTTTTTGTATTTCAAAAAATTCCGAAACTCGTATCTTTTTAATCCTGATCAAGAGTCCATATCCTTAGTTTCGTAGTTATAGGTTGAAATTTGATTTAACAGCAACATATTTTTGAAAATCAATTTTTTGCGTCCTCTATTTCACCCCCTTATTGGTCGAATTTCCAAAAATACCGAAACACGTGTCTTTCAAATTTGCAACCCGAATCCAAATCCGAAAATTTGTAATTTTAACTTCAAAATTGCCTAAATAGCAACATATTTTCGAAAAACCCCCGCCGGCCGCGGTGGCCGAGGTGACTGAGGCGCTCCAGTCACGGTCAGCATGGCCGCTACGGTCGGGGGTTCGAATCCCCCCTCGGTAATGGATATTTGTGCCGTCCTAGTTCGTAAGTAGTTCATAAGTACTTTGTAAGTTTAGGGACTGATGACCCCGTAGTTAAGTCCCATAAGCTTTACAAACATTTGAACATTTTTTTGAAAAACTCCCCCTCTACAATTTAACCCCGTTGATGGTTGAATTCACAAAAATACCGAAACACGTATTTTTCAACGTCTAACCAACTATACAAATATCAATTTTTGCAGCTCTTGCTTCAAAATTGTATCAATAGCAACGTTTTTTCAAAAAGAATTTTGGTCCTCTATTTAACCCTCTTACTTGTTAAATTTCCAAAAATACTAAAAATCATGGATTTTTAATCCTGACCAAGACACCATATCCGAAATTGTAGCTTAAATTTTGAGTTAACAGCAACATATTTTTGAAAATCAATTTTTTACCCCATTATTTGTCGAATTTTAAAAAAATGCCGAAACACGTGTCTTTTAAATTCGAACCCTGAATTAAAATCCGAAATTTGGTAGTTCTAGCTTCAAAATTGCCTAAATAGCTACGTATTTTCAAAAAACATTTCATCCCCTATTTGACCCCCTTACGGACGGAGTATCGAAAAATTACTTCTTAAATGACGTCTACAGAGTATGATCGACACCCTGCACAAATTTCAAGTTTCTATCTTCAGTGGTTTGGGCTGGGCGACGATGAGTCAGTCAGTCAGTCAATCAGTCAGTCAGTCAATCGGGACACTTCCTTTTATATATAGAGATTATAACTTGTCCTTCTACCTATATGATCGTGTGCAGTCTTCACTACCGTGTCTTTCAGAGCCACCCACTCATCTGCTACTGTAAAACTTTCCCAAGTTTCCATCAAAGGTACACAAGCGCAAATAACAGGAGAGGTGACGCAGAAGAATCGAGGATGAAATTACGGGAGTTGAAAAACGAGGCAGCCAGCGGCGGGTGCAATAAAGATAGTAAGAGTCAGGCAGCTAAAGGCTGGGAGCGGAGGAGCTGAAATACGAGACACACAGGGGAAGGCGCTAAACAGAGGACAGACAGGGGAGCCGACTAAAGACTGAGAACGAAGGGCTTAAATACCCGAGGCGCGAAGGCAGCCGGGAAACAGACGGAGAGCGAAACGGGTCGTGTAGAGAGAGGTCACCACCACAAAGCTAGAGGCGAGTCTCTCTCTATGCAACCTAGGATCAAGTCTAGTATACGATACAACCCGTCGGCTTTGACCAATCAGTCAAAGATGTTTATGTACATATATGAAGATGATATTAACTTTTTTGCATCAAAGATATGGAACTATTTGCATAAGATCGTTGATTACATTAAAGACAGACAATTGATATCTCGATTCTGTATTGATCGAAGTGATCAACAATTTTGTTATAATTTAAGGATAAATATTTTCTCAGAGAAATTGATTGCTTACAATCGACAGTAAGTAATTTATTGTTCGTTCGTATTTTATGTGAAATTATACAATTCATTATTGAGTTTTATCCGTATTTAATTATTTTATCGATCTTTTTTAGGAACGGACGATAATGAAAAAAATTAATATAGGTCAACTTTCATTAATGATTGGTGAAGACATGGTGTCTGGACTGCAGTGGTTATATTGGTCAAAGCCGACGTGTTGTATCGTATTCTTGACCATTCCCCAACATACTTCCTCTAGATCTAGTCAACTGGACACTCTCCCTCACCTTGTTCTATTGTAATTCCATGCCCTTTGACTCTGTACAAGTGCTTTCTGATTTTTGTAGACTTTTTAATCCTCGAGCTACAGAGATTGGTGGAAATATCCTACCACTTTTCCTTAAATGTTCACTGTCGTCGCAATAATGGAGCTGCCGTATATCCGCTATAGCTATTCCTCAATTAAGCCCTAACAATGATGTCAGTAAAAGTTCTGAGTTTCTGTGTCCATCCAAAAAATGGCACTGAGGTGTTTTACGGCCCACTTTAGATTTGTAGTTTTATAAATTTTTGCAAACATTTTGGACCAAAATAATAATCTAAATAATAAAAAAATTAATTAATAAGAGTGTCTGAAACCCTTTTAGGAAAAAAAAAAACAGTTTAAGCAGTGGCGGGTTGCGAACCACCGACCTTCAGCGTCATAGTCCAACGCCTTGCCCAATGCGCTACCGCTATCAATCAGAACATGAGTCCTTTAATCTCATACTCATGCTACTATGGCATTTGCAGACACTAGATTATCATTTATCGTACGAAGAACTACGTGTTTTTGTTAATTCTTCAGTGCACCATTGCTTTGAAATGACAACGTCTACGTTACAATAAGAAAATCATCAAATACGCAACGCAAGATGGCGTATGCCAGAGAGTGTTCTGGACGAGGAATGTCACGTGACATCTACGAACGGCTGGTTTTCGTTAATGCAATGGAGGGTGTCAAAGCTCCGTTATTTTTGTAAATATCTATCAAACGATACGAGATATTTAAAAAAAAAAAAAAAAAAAAAAAAAAAAAAAAAAAAAAAAAAAAAAAAAAAAAAAAAACATAAGCGAACAAAGTTGTAGAGAATTTTCTTCTCTATAAATTCGGTTATTCAATTTTCGAGTCAGATAAACGGTTTATTTGCAGTTAAAATTCCATTACAAACGGTTTTTTTGGTATTAGTAACGTATTTTTCTCTGAAATATTTGAAAAAGCGAGGTTCTGGTCTCTGGTAGCCAACAATTACTTCTGTAAAATTTGGTGCCGATCGGTTCGACATAAAAAGTGGTAACACGTTACAGCCATACAGACATCGTCAAATCGCCGTTAGTTTTGGAAATATCTCTGCAACGATGGAAGACATGAAAAAACATACTAGAACGAAGTTGTAGAGAATTTTCCCCTCTACCGGTTAGGTTATTCAATTTTCGTGTCAGATGAACGGTTCGTTTGCAATTGTAATAATATTACAAACGGCTTTTTTTGGTATTAATGCCGTATTTTTGTCCGAAAAATTTGAAAAAGAGAGGTTCTTGTCTGCCCACAATTATGTCTGGTGCTGATCCGTTGAAAGGTTCGTCTTAAAAACAGAGAACAGACAGACATCCCAAAATTGCCGTTATTTTTGCAAATATCTCTGAAACGATATATATATATATATATATATATATATATATATATATAAACATAAGAGAGAAAAGTTGTAGAGAAACCTCTCCTCTACAAAATCGGTTATTCAATTTTCGCGTCAGATGACTGGTTAAGCCGTTATTGTCATTTAAATTCCGAGCTGTCAAAAGACGATGACAAAGGCTCACATTTAGTATTAGTACCATAACCTAAAGTCGGTCAAAATGGAGAGAAACATTTCCAACTTAACGTCGGAGTAAATTACCTGCTGGTCAAAGCGACTGTCCTTGTTGGAAAATGGAAATTTTTCGTTAGTCGCGAGACAACCTGAGCAAACCTCCGACCCCTCAGAGAAAATCCCCCGTTGCAGTCACTGCAATACGTCAGCGCTCAGAAAAACTCACCTACTACTCCCGCCGCTTCAATATAATTAACTTTTTTTTCCAACCCTCTCCTGCAGTGGCGGAACGCAGTAAATGCGAACAATAGCCGTGCGTAATGAAACGTTCGCGTAAACAAGAACCGTAAAATTTAGCAGTGCCGCCCGGCCTCGTATGCAAAATACCTCCGCCTTTTTTTTTTTTTTTTTTTTTTTTTTTGTTTATTCCACCGCAGAAGAAATGCACAACCGCGGTGCTGTACCTGCTACCTGAAAAACGGGCCAGTCTTTTTTTTTTATTTTTTTATTTTTTTTTTTTCATCTCTCCTTTTTTTTGCTTCCTGGACTCTAGCAAGCCCACCTGCACGTTATGCTAAAATATGAGACTAAGGAGATTAGTGAGGCCTGATACCCCGTGATAGCAGAGAGAAACACAGACCCCGCTGGCGGAAACGGGACCAAAAAGAAGGAGGAAAAAAGAAAAAAAAAATGTCTCCCCGTGCTGCGCATGTTTGGTTCCATTCGCCTAAAGCCAGTTTACTTTCCAGATACCGGAGCGCACGTTACGTATAAAATAGTGGACGCGGTAGCACGGGAATAGAGCACTGAAAATCACCGTGCGAGTATATCACGCAGAGAGAATGTTCCGGGAGATACACGACGTCCGTAAACTACCGCTATCACTCCGAGAGACCATAACTGGGGTGCAAAAAGGGAAACGAAGAGCGGAACTTACGGACGCTGTGTGACACTGCCAATTGACCTGGCGATGTCAGGCCGTCATAGTAAAAAAAAAACTGCTCGAAATAGTACGACAAAGGTCGTAATTGATAGGCCACGGGTAGTGGCACACAGCAAGGAGGTTAGAATACAGGGAGATGGCATACTCTATTCCGAGCACATATCTACATCTACATGGGATACTCTGCAAATCACATTCAAGTGCCTGGCAGAGGGTTCATCGAACCATCTTTATACTATTTATCTCCCATTCCATTCTCGAATAGCGCGCGGGAAGAAAGAACACCTGAATCTCTCCGTTCGAGCTCTGATTTCTCGTATTTTATTCTGATGGTCATTTCTACCTATGTAAGTGGGAGTCAACAATATATTTTCGCATTCGGAGGAGAATGTTGGTGATTGGAGTTTCGTAAGTAGCCCACGCCGCAGCGATAAGCGCTGTTGTTGTAATGATTCCCATTCCAGGTCCTGTATCATTTCCGTAACGCTGTCTCCCCTATATCGTGACAATACGAAACGAGCTGCCCTTCTTTGGACTCTTTCGATGTCCTCCGTCAAACCCACCTGATAAGTATTCCACACTGGGCTGCAATACTCCAAAACTGGACGGACAAGCGTAGTGTATGCAGTCTCTTTAGTAGTTCTGTTGCATCTTTTAAGGGTTCTGCGAATAAAACGCCTTTCCCACAATATTACCTAAGCGTTCTTTCCAGTTTAGGTCTGAAGTAATAGTAATTCCTAGGTATCTTGTGGAGTTTACGGCCTTCACATTTGATTGATTTATGTTGTAAACAAAGTTTAACGGATTTCTTTTCGTACTCATGTGGACGATTTCACACTTCTCATTATTTAGAGTCAATTGCCAATTTTTACACCATACTGATATCTTATTCAGATCGTTCTGCAGTTGGTTTTGATCTTCAGATGATTTTATTAGACGGTAAATGACGGCGTCATCTGCAAACAACCTAAGAGAGCTACTTAGATTTTCCCCTAAATCGTTTATGTAAATAAGGAATAGCAGAGGACCAATAACACTACCCTGTGGAACGCCCGATATCACCTCTGTTTTAGCCGATATGAAGAGTGGAAATGCTAAAGGATGTGCCATTTTTTTACTTTCAGGGTTTTTCACTGCTAACCGATCTATGTCTTCGCGCCAATACTCTGCTAAGAGATTTATGTGCTCCAGACATTCCCTGTAGTCGCTACTGATACACAAGAGATTGCACTAGTCCAGATGGGCCTGCTCTGTTAATGGATCTACTGTATTTGCCAAACGCATCTGGCGCTAGCCGAACAGCGGTCTGTAGTCAAGGTCATGCCACACCACTATTGTTTTCCTTACTGAAGCTGGTGCTTGCTATCTAAAATGATGCACCTGTTAATAATAATTATATGAGCGCCACTGAATTTGGTGGTGATGGAAGTGTTGAGAACGTTACGTTCCGGAAGAAAAGGGATAAGGAAAGATTAATCGGAACGTCGTACCTCACGCAGAACAAGCAGAAGGAGGGAAATAAAACTTCTGTGAAGTTTGGAAAGTAGGAGACAAGGTACTGGCGGAAGTAAAGTTGTGAGGCGGCAACGTGAGTCGTGTCGGGATAGCACAGTCGGTAGTGCGCTTGCCCGCGAAAGGCAATGGTCCCAGGTTCGAGTCCCGGTTCCGGCACACAATTTTAATCTGCCAGGAACTTTCATTCTGGAAACATCCCTTAGGCTGTGGCTAAGCCATGTCTCCACCATATCCTTTCTTCCAGGAGTGCTAGTCTTGCATGGTTCGCAGGAGAGCTTCTGTGAAGTTTGGAAAGTAGGAGGCGAGGTACTGGCGGAAGTAAAGTTGTGAGGCGGCATCGTGAGTCGTGTCGGGATAGCACAGTCGGTAGTGCGCTTGCCCGCGAAAGGCAATGGTCCCAGGTTCGAGTCCCGGTTCCGGCACACAATTTTAATCTGCCAGGAACTTTCATTCTGGAAACATCCCTTAGGCTGTGGCTAAGCCATGTCTCCACCATATCCTTTCTTCCAGGAGTGCTAGTCTTGCATGGTTCGCAGGAGAGCTTCTGTGAAGTTTGGAAAGTAGGAGGCGAGGTACTGGCGGAAGTAAAGTTGTGAGGCGGCATCGTGAGTCGTGTCGGGATAGCACAGTCGGTAGTGCGCTTGCCCGCGAAAGGCAAAGGTCCCAGGTTCGAGTCCCGGTTCCGGCACACAATTTTAATCTGCCAGGAAGTTTCATATCAGCGCACACTCCGCTGCAGAGTGAATGTTTCATTCAAGGAGGGAAATAGCTGCAAAACAACCGTCATCTTTACAGTAAACTTATAATATGAAACAAGCCTACATTATCCAGTTGTACCAGGTTGATGTACATATTTTTCGTTTGTTTTGTGTTTATGTGTTCTGCAAGTGTAAGTAAAGTTTATATGAAAACTCAGCTCTCAGCTCTTTGAAGAATACCACCAACTTCACCTGAACTAACAAGGCAATTATCTGCTGGGGCTTATAGAGGTTTTTCTTACTCAAAGACGACGCTGTGGGACATAAAATGAAGACGCAGAGAGGTAAAAGGCAGTCAAACTCTGTGCTACATACTTCCTGATGGGACAGGAGACCTCAAAAGAATATAAAAAGCTACATTTTTAAATACCTTTAATATTTCTGCTAAAAAATCAAACAACTGTAAGGAAAAAAGAATCAGGTTCTTAAGTTTTCAGAGACACATCTTTCTTTGATCAAAATAAGCAAACAACAGCTTGGTGTCCTGCAAAAGAAGCTTTTTCCGATTAGTGTGATTGGGAGAATTTTCATGTCCTGGAAACAGGCAAGACAATGAAAGACACTGCAGCTGTGGAATCGATAAAACTTCCAGCTACTGTTCCACTGGCACCAAATAAGAAAACAATTTTTCCACTGTTATTGATTACGTGAACAAAAACAATAAGGACTTTTTCCGACAGCTGTTGCCTCCATGAAGTCAATGTTGTCTCGTGGCACTTAGACCTATTAGCTATGACAAAACCTATTGCACTTACACCTTTCCACATAAAACGCTACGTAACTTTATGATTTTTCAAAACCTTTGTCAACATTTCTATAACCATGTAAAGAGATGAAATGTGTTTTGTTAGAAATAAATATCCATTTATCACAGAGATGTGCAGTTTTTTTCGTTTCCTCAACAATTTCATTTTCGGCACTTAGCACCTTTAGCAATTCCACTCTTCATTTGTCAGTTGAAGCCACAGACATACGTTACTAGACTGGCAAACGTGCCTCTGTGACTGAAGTATAATGCCTCCATCTTGCCTCACCTCATGTCAAAAAGTTTCCTTACGGTACCGCTATGTTCTTCTGACACGATATGACGTTGTAAGCTTTACGAGTTCGTTTGAACAGGATTTGCTAATACTTCCGCAATAGTTGAATTTAACATACAGGCCTACATTGTCGAATCGTCTTACGAGAAGAACCTGTTACGTACGGTTAAATTTTACTTCCCGTACTTTTTAGTCAATAAATCTTCGTTTTACAAGGGCAATGTGAACGAGGACACTTACAAAAACCTGTCAACCATAGAGTAGGAACAGCGTTATTTATTTACTTCTTCATCTTTACAAAACGCTAATCAAGTCACACTGTGGTGTTTCCTAAGAATATCAACATCTTGGTGAGTGCTTTCTACTGTTTTGTTGATGTTGCCAACATAATCTTACGAGGCCGTCGGGAGGTAAGTAAAATTTTATTAATTTTGACAACATTGTCAGAGGAGAAAAACAGCGATCTATTTGATATGATTACTATCACAAAAAATCAAGACTGTTTATTTGTAATAGTAAGTAAAATTTTTACCGTTACGTATCGGAACATTTAAAGCTGACTGTAGTTATCGAAAAATCACTAAGAAGAAGAACGATTGTGTTATCCACGACAAATAGCACATTTATAACGGTCATACTATTAAAAGAAAAGCCAAAATTGGTCGAATCTGATAACAGATCAGGCCTACTAAAAACAGAATACGCGACGCGATTTATTAGTGTATGTATCAAATATTTCGTAAGGACTCTCAAAATAATAATGATACGGGTTATCCACGATAAGCAACATTTTTCTAATGACCACACTACTGAAATAAAATCCAAAGCTGAATTAAATTTGTAACAGATTAATAATAACAGCAAATCAATGCAACTCATTACTGTGTGTGTACAACACACGCATTTCCCATATGTTAAAACTCTAAAGACAGCGTATTTACGTTAATTTATATATATTTTTACGGCTGTTTTCTGTAATAACACACACGACTACTTACTAGTTTATAACGTTGCCCTTGCTTAGCATCATGCCATAATTGTTAAAGTAGATTCTTCAATTATATTTTGGACAAGGAATTGATGGTACCGAAATTTTGAATTTGAAATAATTTAGTTAAATACAGCACAAAATGAACATTAAAGCAAATAAACCGCGGGTTGCATATTAAAGTCGGACACCATACAAGCAGCAGCACGTTATAAGACTTACGGAAAGCATCTAGCTGGATCCTGCGCTTCGTATTGTAGAAGCTGGAAATAAATACCCTTTTTTTAATATATGAACGTTGAAGATACTTTTCGTAGTAGATCAATGTTCAGACTGTTCACTTCGCATTTCATTGTTGTGTGACCGTGAGTGGAACATTAAGTTACTGGTAATGATAGAATAATTTTAAAAAAATGATCGGACTTCGTGAAATTACAAAAGTAATGACTGCAGGTTCTAAAATCAAGCAAAGTATTGTATAAGGATGATTGATTGATTGAAATTTTGCAGACAATGCGAAGCGATTGTAATGGCGTCTGAACATTAAACTATTACGGATGCGAAGGCGCTAACAACATCAAGAAATTTAATATTTGACGAGGAGGAGTTTGATTTAAATGAAAACCAAGGAGGGGGAATGCTTTTAAATTTAAATCATATATTTTCAGCAGCAGCTTGCATTATTCTTACTTACATGAGTGGATACAGGTGTGAAAGACGTGTTGTCTCATCAGATAGAGACCAGAGAGTGAGTAAAACTACTATCACGGTTCCGTCTTCTCGCTTGTTCGGAAGTGCTAGTAATATATGTCTGTGGTTGAAGTCTGTCCGCCATCTTTGTCAGTTATGGAATGCTATTTATACGTTAAAATTATGCCCTAAGGCGAACCTCTTACTGTTAATGCATTGAACCGATAATCAGTGCAAAGTATATACTTTCAAACAATGTATTTCCCTGAATAAATAGTAATAAATACCCATAATGATACATTTGAAAACTTAATTTTTAACGGGTAATTGACACTCTTTTAACACTTTAAACATCACGGCAAAACCGGCGGACGTTTTATTCCTGTTTTAAGCGACATAGGACATTAGCTGTACTACCATGCGCAAAAATATCCGAACGACCTGAATTGCGTTTCGCCTGATGTGCATGCAACGTACGTGTCTTGCGGGTGTTCTGCTCGCTCCGCGGTATAGTCGTTGGACTATTCAAAATGGATCCATTACAGACAACTGCTTTTTATGGCAATCATTCCAGTTGTAAATTAACACCACGATTTTGGGATTCTAATTCGGATATCCTCTTTTGCCGCGCTCGACCCTCTCGAAATCATAAAGTTGAATCATTTCGTTGCTTTCTCCGAGACTGCCGACTGCTCTAGGTCTCCACGAAAGGCACGTATAAGGATTCGAATCCAGGTCCAGCACGAAATATTCATAATTTCATTTGACGCCCTAGATAGAGCACACTGGACTTCTAGTAAAAAGCTATTTTGAATGTCTCTTCGTGCATTACCAACGCGAACCAGGGTGTTGCGGTGGTCTAGGGATAAAGCACTTGAATGGTAACTGAAGGGTCGCGGGTTCGGAACCTAGTCAGATCACCGATTTTTGCAATCTGTGTTTTAACCCAGCATTCACGTCTCAACAATGTGTGTCATAAACTACACGTGGTTTGGATTCCACGTTAAACTGTAGGTCGCCTTTCCCGGTTGGATAATCGGGGCAGGTTAGGGACATGCGAGTCTCTGAAGTGACGCACAGTTGGATGACATACACCAGGACTCTGAGCCACACGAAATTATTATTATTATTATAACGGTAGGTGCCGTTGTTACTAGTCACACACGCACGCATCGTCATTGCTGTTGACTTAACATTTGAGATTTAATGTCCATTCGTGCTTAGAAAGGACATCGGTAGGTTCGGGGTTCGATTCCCGGTGATGCATGACGTAATTATATCCTGATTACAGATTCAAACACCCGCTGCTGGTGAAATAATTCGACTACTAACATCTGACTTCACTTAGTTATCTTCCATTTAGATACCTGGTATGTAACTCAAAATCAAATGTTTGTAAATCTATGGGACCAAACTACTGTGGTCATAAGTCCCTAGACTTAGAACTGCTTAAACTAATCTAGCGACACACACACCTGACCGAGGAAGGACTCGAACCTCCGACAGGAGCAGCCTCGTATATAAGTCCCACACAGAATTGAGTCTGGGCACTTGTGATTAGGGACATAACGGTGATTATTAAGTTCCTGGTTCAGTAATAAATAAATAAAATATTTTAAGAATTGGCATTTTATATGATTTGATTTGCGCGTTCTGATATTTCTGAGGAAATCTAGAATATTTCACACATCTTTATGCTTCGTCAGCTGTGACAATCTTAGGCATAATCAAGTATCTATAAGACATGAATGCATTGCTTGGTTAGCTACGGCTACAGGTGGTTGGTTTGATTCCAGAACAACGTAGTTTGTCATATCAATTCAAGTTCAAAGATGTGTACAAATATTTGTTCAGGTATGAATACGGAGAAAATGTTGGTGATACGCAGTTAATATTAAAGTTTCCATAGTGCGTATGCTGCTGTTAATTGAGTTTTTATTGTCTGGTTAGTTCAACAATCGATCAATAAAAATCCGCTCACCAGTGGAACGACGTTTCGCAATTGTGAGAAAACGATTTAGAGCACAAAAGTACTTCGAATTTCTACAGGACTTTAGGATTTCCGACACTATAGTAAAATGTGTTGTTTGTGACAATATTAAACGTTGTTTAAGGATTAATTAATGTTTTATGTGACGGAGATTATTATATCAGACTGTAATAAGTGTGACAATACTTAAAATGTCGTTATAATAAAGGGATTTAATAAACGTTAAGAACTTAGTAACGTGTTTCCTTTTATTTGCAAAATCTTGGTGTTAATTTACATCTGGAATGATTGACATAAAGACCAGTTGTCTGTAGTTGATCCATTTTTAATAGTCGAACGACTATACCGCGGAGCGAGCAGAGCACCCGCAAGACACATACGTTAGTTGGGTTGCATGCACATCAGGCGAAACGCAATTCAGGTCGTTCGGATATTTTTGCGCATGGTAGTACAATGAGGATACTACTCCAAAACTTAGCAATATGTCTGAGGCAGGCTTCACTTTTTCAGCGTAAGGGAGTCTCCCTGCATTCTGACCTCATTGGCATACATCTTAGACCAAAGATGCGCACGTCCCTATCTCTGCAGTGTTGTGGTTTGAAACCAACATCCAAAATTGCCCAGATTCACGTGACTGGGTTTTTGTGAGTACGAGCAACAGTTATTCTCATGTATAGGTGAAATAATCCGTTTATTTTAATAGAGCTGGGTTTGAACATGAATCGAACTGTTCGAACAATGTACATCACAAGTTCGGGAAATATTCGAATATTTTCTGTGCAGTGCAGTATACGATTTATAACGAAGATAGGGTGTCATTAATGTACTGTGTGGTGAAATTCTGGTAACTACTAGGGCGCACGTCATAAGTAAAAACTAACTATTATAGGCTATAAGTAAACGATAGCAATCGCGATTTAAAATTCTAGTGCTGATATCCAGCGACGCCTGTTGATACTACGTAGAGAGCAGTTCGTGCACCGTTTACTCGGAGGTTGCAATTACAGTGTATCTGTATATGACTTATTTCCGTTACTGCGTAATAAATTTCTAATGTTTTCCCTATTTTATCTCTTGTAATCTTGTTTTCAAGGCGATTAAAAGGTGGTAACATTTTTATCAGTTATTCTACCGTATGAGCAGGGAATGGAATGGTCATCTGCAATCTCTCTCTTATAATCACATTAAATGTAATTTCTACTTATATGAAGGATTCACATTTTTTTTCCTTTGAATGTTAGCCTTCACTAATGTGATAAAGTAGTTCTGTCATAGTAGCAGATCTTTTGTTTACCAATGGATCACATCTTGCAGTGATGCACTGTTTAAAAAAATACCATTTTTCATAGTTATGCCATTCTTTTCTTTTACATGTACTTGTACTTCCTATGAAATTAGTTCTGACCAAAGAGATAGCCCGCTAACTTCAAAATTTCCCGCGTATCGTTTGCAGATTAGCAGTGCCTGGCATTTATTACCTGAGTGTTGGAACAGTTCGATACTGTATCGAGATTTCTGCTGTATCGGGAAATCCCGATCATGTCCGAACGCGAGTATCATCTGCCCAGCACTATCTAAGCCGCGTGACTCGGGTCAGGAAACCGTTTCCATCATCACGAGTGATGGGAAATGTAGCTGAGAGTTGCAGTTATTATCCTTTATAGTTGAACTTATTAACACCCGACCTCGGGGAAGACCACTTTGGGTTCAGGAGAAATGTAGGAACACGGGAGGCAATACTTACTTTACGGCTTATCCTAGAAGATTGATTAAGAAAAGGCAAACCTACATTTCTAGCTTTTGTAGATTTGGAGAAGGCTTTTGACAATGTTCATTGGAATAAACTCTTTCAAGTTCTGAAGCAAGCAGGAGTAAAATATAGGGAGCGTAAGGTTATTTACAACTTGTACAAAAACCAGACAGCGGTGGTCACAGTTGAAGGGCATGAAAGGGATGCAGTGGTTGGAAAGGGAGTAAGACAGGGTTGTAGTCTTTCTCCATTGTTATTCAATTTGTACATTGAGCAAGCTATAAAGGAAAGCCAGGAGAAATTTGGAGAAGGAATTAAAGTTCAGGGGGAAGAATTAAAAACATTGCGTTTTGCCGACGATATAGTAATTCTGTCAGATACAGCAAAGGACCTGGAGGAGCAATTGAACGGAATGGACAGTGTGCTGAAAGGTGCATATAAGATGAACATTAACAAGAGCAAAACTAGGGTAATGGAGTGCAGTATAAGAACATCAGGTGATGCTGAAGGAATTACATTAGGTAACGAAGCAATAAAGGAGGTAGATGAGTTTTTTTACTTGGGCAGTAAAATAACAAATGATGGTCGCAGTACAGAGGATATAAAATGCAGAATGGCAATGGGTAGAAAGGCGTTTTTGAAAAAGAGAAATTTGTTAACATCGAATATTGATTTAAGCCTAAGGAAGTACGTTCTGAGGGCATTTGTATGGAGTGTTGCCTTGTATGGGAGTGAGACATGGACGATAAACAGTGCGGACAGGAAGAGGATTGAGGCTTTTGAAATATGGTGCTACAGAAGAATGCTGAAGATTAGGTGGGTGGATCGCGTAACTAATGAGGAGGTACTGAACAGAATTGGGGAGAAAAGGAATTTCTGGCATACCTTGACTAAAAGAAGGGATAGATTGGTAGGACACATTCTTAGACATCAAGGAATTGTGAATTTAGCGTTGGAGGGAAGTGTATGGGGAAAACATCGCAGGGGAAGACCAAGAGATGGATACAGTAAGCAGATTCAGACAGATGTAGGTTGTCGCTCTTATGTGGAGATCAAGAGGCTTGCTCAGGATAGGGTATTGTGGAGAGCTGCATCAAACCAGTCTCCGGACTGAAGACCACAACAACAGTTGAACTTAACCGTAGATTTGAACAATAAAACATCTTAGCATACTGTTATTAAATCCCTAGTAGTACAGTTGGAATTATTTCTGCGCAATTGCAAGAATTAATGCGATAGGTATAGTTTTCCATGTGCCTAGATGAAATGTATTGACAGTTCTTTTTACAAGCAACAGAACTACAGATTTTAAGCGAAAGATTATTGTCGTCGTACTGTGAGTTTTTAGATTGTAGTTTACATATGAGTAGAAGATCAAATATCAGTTTGATAGGAGCATCAGCTTCCTTACGATTCCTCAACAATACATGTGAAATGTTTCGTTGTGAGTTTATAAGAAATGATATCTGTTTGCATCTATAATGTCCGATCTTAACAAAATACAACAGTTTATATTAAAGACTTTTACCACAGACCGTGATGCCAAAACGCAAACAAACAAAATATTGGTAGTTTACATTAAATAATAGGGTAATGAGGAAACATCATCCATGCACTCGGTAAGAAGTGATCTTTTAGGTATAATGAAGAGCCTGAATGAATTTGTACCTTTTATATCGTTACTTAAAGCCGACTTTCACCAGAAATTACTTACTTGCTGACATACAAAATCGCTCAAGAGCAGCATGAATAATCATCGCATCGATAATCACAGCCATTGGGTGCAAAAAGTAAAATATTCACACGATATCGAACGAGTGTGAATAGTATCGTGTAAACTGATTTATCATACTTTTTACGACAGCGAAGGTACTGTAACACAACAATAAAATGACAAAAGCCACTGATGGCGTATGTAAACGCAGTTACGATGTATAATATGAAAAATGTGAGTAACCTGTTTATTATATGTGTATTGCATAATTGAATGATTATTCTATGTGAAGGACAACTGTGAAGCACAAATGTTAAAATGATTATGTACTGTATAAAAGAGAATATTGTAATGTGTTGTAGTAGACACGTTGGCTAGCGACGACATCTACATCTACATCGATACTCTGCAAATCACATTTAAGTGCCTGGCAGAGGGTTTATTAACCACCTTCATAACTTTTCTCTACCGTTCCATTCTCTAATAGCGCGCGGGAAGAAAGAACACCTAAATCGTTCCGTTTTCGATCTGATTTCTCTTATTTTATTGGGATGGTCATGTCTCCCTAAGTAGGTGGGTGCTAGCAAAATATTTTCACATTCAGAACTAAAAGTCGGTGATTGAAACTTCGCAAACAGATCGCGCCGCAATGAATAACGTCTTTCTTTTAATGATTTCCACCCCAATTCGTGCAACATTTCCGTGACGCTTTCCCCCCCGTAACGTGATAAAACAAAACGAGCTGCCCTTCTCTGAACCTTCTCAATATCTTCCGTCAGTCCCACCTGGTGAGGGTCCCACAAGGGGCAACAGTACTCCAAGAGAGGACGCACAAGTGTGATGTAGGCAGTCTCTTTGGTGGAGCTGGTGCATCGTCTAAGCGTTCTGCCAATGAAACGTAACCTTTGGTTCGCCTTCCCCACAATATTTTCTATGTGTTCTCTCCAGTCAAAGTTGTTCGTAATTGTAACTCCTAGGTATTTGGTAGAATTTACGACCTTAAGGTTTGACTGATTTATCGCGTAATTGAAGTTCAGCGGATTTCTTTTAGTGGTCATGTGTATTACTTCACACTTTTCTTTATTTAGTGTCAATTGCCAATTTTCGCACCAAGTAGAAATTTTGTCTAAATCGCTTTGCAGTTGCTTTTGATCCTCTGTTGACTTCACTAACCGATAAACGACAGCATCATCCGCGAACAGTCTAAGAGAGCTATTCAGATTATCTCCTAAATCGTTTATAAACACGAGGAAGAGTAGGGGACCAATAACGCTTCCCTGTGGAACGCCAGATATCACTTCTGTTTTACTCGATGACTTACCGTCAATTACAACGAACTGTGTCCTTTCTGATAGGAAATCGTGAATCCAATCGCACAATTGGGGAGATATTCCATAAGCACGCAATTTCATTAGAAGCCGCTTGTGGGGTACAGTATCAAAAGCCTTCCGGAAATCCAGAAATATGGAATCGATTTGAGATCCCTTGTCGATGGCACTTAACACTTCATGTGAATAAAGGGCAAGCTGTGTTTCGCAAGAGCGACACTTTCTGAATCCGTGCTGACTATTGGTTAATAGGTCGTTCTCTTCGAGGTAGTACATAATATTCGAACAAAGTATATGTTCCAAAATCCTACTGCAAATCGACGTCAATGAGATAGGCCTGTAATTTTGGGGATCACTCCTATTGCCTTTCTTGAATATTGGAGTAATTTGGGCAACTTTCCAGTCTTTGGGTACGGATCTTTCGCTGAGTGATCGGTTGTAAATTATAGCTAAGTACGGAGCTATTTCATCAGCATACTCTGAGAGGAATCTAGTTGGTATACAATCTGGCCCGGAAGATTTATTTTTGTTTAGTGACTTAAGTTGTTTTACTACTCCAGGAACATCTACTTCTAAGTTTCGCATGCTGGCAGCTGTTCTTGGATTGAATACTGGAGTGTTCACTTCGTCTTCTTTGGTGAAAGAATTTCGGAAAGCTGTGTTTAGTAGTTCTGCCTTAGCAGTACTGTCGTCGGTAGTATTACCATTGCTATCGCGTAGTGAAGGTATTGTTTGTGTTTTGCCGCTAGTGTACTTCACATATGACCAGAATTTCTTTGGATTTTCTGCAAGATTACGAGACAGGATTTCGTTGTGGAAACAACTATAAGATTCTCGCATTGAAGTCCGCGCTAGGTTGCGAGTTTCAGTAAAAGATTGCCAGTCTTGCGGATTCTGTGTCTTTTTAAAAAGTTAGTATCATCTTTGTGTAGCACATTATTATCGCTGAGCGCAGTGTGGGGCGCGGAAGGTTGCCAACTCATGCGATAATTTATGGGGGCATACGATAATTTCAGTGCTTGTACGATGTACGATAGTACCTTGTACGATACTGGCCAGATGTACGATAATTTCTTTTCGACTGGAGATACCATTTAAACCGGGCATATCTGGTACACTTAAGGCAATACGAATTGTCGATAGAACTAAGGTAAGTGACATTACATTAAACTCATCAAACGACTTACGTTACTATAATAATGACTACTACGAGGCGCGACTAGAAAGTAAGTTCCGTTTCAATTTATCTCCGCTGCAGCGCTGCGATTGCAGTTCCGCACATGCGCTGTAGACGATGTGTATCAAGGAGAAGAACGTGCGCAATTTGTCAGTTACGTACGCTTTGTTGTGCTTGTTTGAAATGTCGTTGTTGATTGTAAATCCCGCCGCCTGTGAAATCAGGTCGGTGATTCGGTTTCTGAATGCGAGGAAAGTGAAACCGAGTGAAATTTATCGGCAAATTTGCGAAGTTTACGGACCAAATGCGTTGAGTGATTCGATGATGAGAAGATGGGTCCGACAGTTCAATGGCGGGCGTAGTGATGTGCACGATGGAGAACGAAGTGGGCGTCCACCTTTCGTTACAGAAGAACTGGTTCACGCGATTGATGACAAGATCCAGGAAAACCGTAGGTTTACAATTAGTGCTCTCGCTATGGAACTTCCGCCAAATTTCACTGTTTCTAACTGGTTGAAGACACAGGTGGCAGATTTCTATGAAGGAGGTATACAAAACCTGGTGCCACGCTATGACAAATGCCTGAAAAGTATGGCAGTTATGTGGAAAAGTAGTTTACGATTTGTAGAATTTTGTGCAATAACAATTTCTTCTGTATCTGTGTACAATTCCATTTTATTACCAAACGGAACTTACTTTCTGGACGCGCCTCGTACTTGTCACTACTACTACTACTGCCACCACTACTACACGTATGTCTTGGCGCGATTATTTAATAAACTAAAGTGTCAGTATTCCTGATATTTTGGTAATTTGCAAGGAACGTTGTACATCGAAGAAGGGGCATCAGAGTAGCGTAATACTTTCAGTTCCTTTAAGAGAAATGTCACAGGATGATATGTGGATGCGTCAGTGTAAATGGACCAGTTTTTATTGTATAAAGTAAAGAGGCTTTAGTCAAACCTGTGACATATATATATATATATATATATATATATATATATATATATATATATATATATATATATATATATCGCTGGGACTGATGCAGCTACTTCGACGTACACAGTTCCTTGAAAATTACTAGTACTTTTCCTATTTGTTAATTTTTTTGCTTTTTTTTAACATTTATTTGTCTGGTGTACGATGGGTAAAATATGGGGAAAGGAGAGTTATTTACAACTTGTACAAAAGCCAGACCGCAGTTATTAGACTCGAAGGGCATGAAAGGCAAGCATCAGTTGGGAAGGGAGTAAGACAGGGTTGTAGCCTTTCTCCGATGTTATTCAATTTGTACATCGAGCAGGTGGTGAAGGAAAGCAAGGAAAAATTTGGAATAGGGATTAAAGTTCAGAGGCAGAAATAAAAACATTGCGTTTTGCTGATGACATTGTAATTCTGTCAGAGACAGCAAAGGACCTGGAAGAGCACTTGAATGGAATGGACAGTGTGTTGAAGAGAGAGTATAAAATGAACATTAACAAGAGCAAAACAAAAATAATGGAATGCGGTCTTAGAAAATCAGGCGTTGCTGAAGGAATTAGATTGGGTAACGAAACAATCAAGGAGGTAGATGAGTTTTGTTACTTGGGTAGTGAAATAACATGTGATGGTGGCAGTACAGAGGATATAAAATGCAGACTGGCAATGGGAACAAAAGCATTTTTGAAAAAGAGAAATTTGCTAACATTTTCTGAAGGCATTTGTGTGGAGTGTTGCCTTGTAAGGGAGTGAAACATGCACGATAAACAGTGCGGACAGGAAGAGAATAGAGGCTTTTGACATGTGGTGCTACAGAAGAATGCTGAAGATTAGGCGGGTAGATCGCATAACTAATGAAGAGGTACTGAACAGAACTGGGGAGAAAAGGTATTTTTGGCATACCTTGAGTAAAAGAAGGGATCGCTTGGCAGGACACATTCTTCGACATCGAGAAATCGTAAATTTAGCATTGGGGGGAAGTGTGTGGGGTAAAAATCGCAGAGGGAGACCAAGAGACGCGTATAGTAAGCAGATTCAAGTGGATGTGGGTTGCCGTTTTTATGAGGAGATGAAAAGGCTTGTTCAGGATAGAGTAGGGTGGAGAGTTGCATCAAACCAGTCTCCGGACTGAGGACCACAACAATAACAACGATGATTCTGAGTCAAAATCTATAATTTTGACATTGTAGTACGATGTTTTCGCATTTACGAGTTGGCAACACTGGTGGCGCGAGAGAGTAGAGTCGGTGTTGAGCTTTCGAAGTGAGTGGTAGCAAAGTCGGACAGCATCAACAGGCCGTAGTAGCGTGGCATTCTAATACGTGTTGATACATGCAGCAGTCTCAGCAACTGGTCATTGGCAAAATAATTTGGCATGGGCACAGCGCCACAGCATCAAGAGGAATATTGTCAAGAGGAACGCTGTGAGCCAACTGCAAATACTATTTCGTCGCCAAGAAGCTACCATTCTTGCCAAAATTATTGAGTACCAGCAACAATTGCCAGCTACACCGCACCTCGCTGCAAAGTAAGATCTCAGAAATGTACGGCCAAACCAACGGTTAGTTTTTCTGAAAGTTAATAGTGACCCAGGTTGCAATTGTTTAGAGTCAACAAAGTTTCTAACCCGAGGCACTATCAAGCAGGTTCCTATCCCGCTACCTTTAATTTTCCGAGGCCCAACATGAACCATAAGAACTGATGATGTGCCTTTTTCTGCCCTTAGATACAGATTCGGGAAAAACCAAACTGCCAACGAATACGTCTATATATACGGCAGAGACAGTGGCAATTTTGGAAGCACTTAGGTGTGTTTCTACCGTTTCATTCCCGAAAATATTAATTATGTCTGACTCTCAAAGTGTCCTTCAAACCCTACAACACCGGAGATGGAACAAAAAAACCAACAGCTATATTCTGGATGTGATTTCGTCACATATCCGCTGTACAAATACGGGACGGACAGTTAATTTACTGTGGGTGCCTTCTCACGCTGGTATCTGCTATAATGAGGAAGTTGATGCATTGGCTAAACAAGCGGCATCCTTAGGCACTGTCTTGGACCTACAACAACCATACACAGACTTCTGATCTGCGGTCAAGGAATACGCAAAACAACAGTGGCAACAGATGTGAAACGTTTCTCAAGAAACGAAAGGCGCTTCTTACGCTGTGCTGCAACCTCAGATTTCTACGCAGCCGTGGTTTATGAGGACTCATCTGGACCGATCCGCGATTGCTACCATCATTCGTCTTCGCTTCAATCACGCCTCTTATCCAAAACACCTACATCGGATCAACATCTACGATTCGGCGGCACGTGAGTGTGATCCTGAAACGGAAGCTGATGTCAACCACATCCTGTTCAGGTGCCCCAAATTTGACCGAGAACGTCTGAACTTCCTGCAGACATTGGTGAAGATGGGATATCCCCGTCTCCAGTCAGCTTCTTCAATTTTGTTTACAAAAGACATTCGTGTATATAAAATCATAATTAAGTTTATTAAGATCTCTGTACACAATCTATAAGCATCAAGTATGTTGGTAATATAAGGTTTTGCTTCTGAATATGTGAAAATGTTCCAACAGTATTTAAATTGTAATGTAATGCAGTTTTCGCTTTGTTTCCACCTTTCATTTTGCAAAGTGTACTTCTGTTTCATCTGTTTATTTAAATATATGTACATTTCCAGTGTGTGTGTTGTAGATGGCCACATTGAGTTAACACTCAGAAGGCCAAATAAATAAATAAGTAATAAGATAAAATAAACCTTAAAGTGTTTAAAACAGTAAAAAGTAATTTGCATCAGTAGTGAGCTTCTTGATGCTGTCGCGTCGTTCAAATATCTAGGCGTAACATTGCAGAGCGATATGAAATGGAACGAGCATGTAAGGACAGTTGTGAGTAAGGCGGACAGCCGACTTCGGTTTATTGGGAGAATTTTGGGAAGATGTACTTCACCTGTAAAGGAGACCGCGTATAAAACGCTTGTACGACCACGTCTTGAGTAATGCCCAAGTGTTTGGGACCCGCAGCAGATCAGTTTAAAGGAAGACATAGAAGCGGTTCAGAGGCGAGCAGCTAGATCTGTTACCGGTAGGTTCGACCAATGCGCGAGTGTCACGGAAATGCTCCGGCAACTCAATTGGGGATCGCTGGAGGAAAGAAGACGTTCTTTTCGTGAATTTCTGTGAGGAAATTTAGAGAACCGGAATTTGATTCTGAGTATAGTACGATCTTGCTGCCGCCTACTTACATTTCGCGTGGTGATCACAAAGACAATATAATGAACAAAGTGAGAGCATATAGTCTATCAGACCAATTGTGTGATTGGATTGAGGAATTCCTGGATAACAGAAAGCAGCATGTCATTCTCAATGGAGAGAAGTCTTCCGAAGTAGGAGTTATGTCAGGTGTGCCACAGGGGAGTGTCGTGGGTCCGTTGCTGTTCACGATATATATAAATGACCTTGCGGATAACATTGGAAGTTCAGGCTTTTTGCAGATGACGCTGTGTATATAGAATGGTTGTAACATTGGAAAATTCTATTGAAATACAGGAGCATCGGTATCGAATTGACGCATAGTGCAGGGAATGGCAATTAAATCTCAATGTAGACAAGTGTAATGTGCTGCGAATACACAGAAATAAAGATCCTTTATCATTTAGCTACACTATAGCAGGTCAGCAACTGGAAGCAGTTAATTTCATAAATTATCTGGGAGTAGGCATTAAGAGTGATTTAAAATGGAACGACCACATAAAATCAATCGTCGGTAAAGCAGATGCCATACTTAGGTTCATTGGAAGAATCCTAAGGAAATGCAGTCCGAAAACAAAGGAAGTAGGTTACAGTACAATTGTTCGCCCACTGCTTGAATACTGCTCACCGGTGTGGGATCCGTACCAGGTGGGGTTGATAGAGGAAGTGGAGAAGATCCAACGGAGAGCAGCGCGCTTCGTTACAGGATCATTTGGTAATCGAGAAAGCGTTACGGAGATGATCGCTAAACTCCAGTGGAAGACTCTGCAGGAGAAACGCTCTATCGCTCGGTACGGGCTTTTGTCGAAGTTTCGAGAACATACCTTTACTGAGGAGTCTAGCAGTATATTGCTCCCTCCTACGTATATCTCTCGAAGAGATCATGAAGATAAAATCAGAGAGATTAGAGCCCACACAGAGGCATACCGAGAATCCTTCTTTCCGCGAACAATACGTGACTGGAATAGGTGTGAGAACCGATAGTGGTACTCAAGGTACCCTCCGCCACACACCATCGGGTGGCTTCCGGAGTAAGAATGTAGATGCAGATAAAGTTTGCAAAGCTAAATTGGTAACAATTGCCATTTGTTAATAACGAGTGCATTGTGTAACAGCTGAATGATAGAAAATAGTAATTATTAATTGTGATTTAATTGTTCTGTCTATGAATGCTCAAAAGTTACCTTGCAAAGTTCAGTTTATGGTTTATAACGTCCATTTTAATTGAGTAATTATTAGGAGCTGCTTGATAAGCAAATTTGTTGTCAACATAATGAACAATAGTTAATGTTAGGAAACTACATACCAGAAAAAAATTTAAATCAAGTTGTTGCAGAAAGAGTAAATTGCTTAATGTTGTAATCACTAATTTTCCGTAACCATTCAAACAGTCATTATGGACTAAATACAATTACGACAGTCTGCATTATTATTGATGATCAAAGTACAGTTAACTATAATTGCAAGCATTACGGTGATGGTTTGATTTATTATGTAGAAGTTGTGCATGCAAAAATTTTATTATGATAACTTTTCAGTTCATTAGAATATTTTCATTGATTTTTTGCTATTGTGTAAGGGGGTTGAATTTAGTGATTCTACATTGGTCTGTTTCCTGGTATCGTGGCTGTGTTCGCTTAATGTGCAGTCTGTGTCCGTTTTGCTTCCTAATTAACCAATCGATAATTATTGCTACTGCTTACAAAATTTCCATCAATTTCAACTTGTTGCTCGTACAACAAGCTGGTGACCGTATTAATTTTCAGCTAGCCAAAATTATTCATGCAGTTACAGTTTTGTCCTGGTTGTTGCTTTTTAAGACCTTATACAAAATTCCCGCACCAAACGATCGTCATTGGGAAAGGACCTGTTAAGTATCGTTTGCGTGTGTAACCTCCACTACGGTATCGGTTTCACCTGCGATAGCTTAATCCAGGTAATTGTTTCGTTAGGCACACGAATCATTCTGAAGCTGTCGGTAGCGTAGGTCGGTAAGTTAGACATGGCGACCGTAACAGAATGCCACATTTTATGTTCGCTGGTGTCCTGAACAATACAATCTTCTTGAGTTGGTTTATGTTCTAGGAGGCGATCCAATTATGTTATTGTAGAAATATATAAAAAAGCCAAGATCACTGACCATCCATTTTTATTTAAGACGACCGGTTTCGCTGAACTGTGTCAGCATCATCAGGTCCAATAAAATCTTGTAATGTCAATCAATATATAACATAATTTACAGTGAACAGGTGTACTATGTCATTATAATAAAACATAATTATCACAGTGAGTGACAATAGCAAACTCTATGTTATATAACATAATTTACAGTGCATAGGTGCACTATGTCATTATAATAAAACATAATTATTACAGTCAGTGACAGTAGAGTTTGCTATGTTTTATTATAATGACATAGTGCACCTATGCACTGTAAATTATGTTATGTAGCACCTGATTGACGTTACAAGATTATGGCCTCGTAAAATGATTTTATTGGACCAGATGATGCTGACATAGTTCAACTAAACCGGTCATCTTAAATAAAAATTGATGATCACCGATCTTGGCTTTTTTATATCTTTCTACAATACAATCTTCGGGTACAATTTTGTTTCAAAATTATACCTCTCAGTTAAAATCACGAATTTGTAACAAAAGTCATGGATCAGACTGTAGACAAGAATGCGACGCTTGACAATGAAGTCGGCGAAGCAACAACAAAGTGAAACATTTCATTCAGCAATATATTTAGCGATGAATCAAATGTTTATAAAGACACAAGTTCTCCAGTAAAAGACGAAACAAGACTAGCACTCTTAGAAGAAAGGATATGGTGGAGAGATGGCTTAGCCACAGCCTAAGGGATGTTTCCAGAACGAATCTTTCACTCTGCAGCGGAGTGTGCGCTGATATGAAACTTCCTGGCAGATTAAAATTGTTTGGCGGAACCGGGACTCGAACCTGGGACCTTTGCCTTTCGCGGAAAAGAGGTCTACCGACTGTCCTATCCCGACACGACTCACGATGCCGCCTCACAACCTTACTTCAGCCAGTACCTCGCCTCCTACTTTCCAAACTTCATAGAAGCTCTCAGAAGGGACCAGATTTTAATCTGCCAGGAAGTTTCATAACAGCGCACACTCCACTGCAGAGTGAAAGTTTCGTTCAAATCTATAATTGCTTCCATATTAAAATTTCATCAGAATATACGAAGCCTCCTCTCCCGCTTCAAGGATATGCGGAACATCGGCATCGCTCCATTTACTTTAGAGCGGGCTTCCCCATACATTCCTCCACTAGTTCTAATAAATTGGGGCGAGAACCCCATGCTGCTCAGGACGTACGCTAGCCGCGCGTTTCGCGTATTTCAAGCGTCAACTTCGCGTCGCAATATCTCGGGATGTAACTGGAATATTGCGATGCAACAAACGCCATTGTTTATATGATTTGTCATGCTATGGATTGCTGAAGAAAAAATATAGGGTGTCCATTAAAAAAAACATAAGTTTGTGTTAAAAAAAACACATTTGCTTTCGTTTTAGAATGTTTCCAAATACGTACATTCATGGGCCCCAGCCGTACATTGATACCGGTAAAAGTCGTTTTCCAATAGCTGTTATTGTTCCAGAGATATTTTGGGTGCACAAGATAGCTGGGACACCCTGTATATACAGGGTGTTTCACTAAGTGTGCTTGCCTCTGTAACTTATAAAATAATAGGTGACGGGAAATTTTAATGCGGTAGGTCAACACAAGAAATGTTACACTTTCTGCGGAGCTATGAACATAGTTTATTGTATCATTTTCCAAAGAGTTACAGCACAAAGATAATTTTTTAAATGGAACAATAGCTTTTTTTTCTATCGTGTACTGGATTCGTTTAAACCAGCTGCGTCCAAATCAATTTAAACTACATTCCTATTACTGTTAGTTTGGGAGCTACAACGCATCAAAGTTTAGGGGGCGGAGGCTACGACAGCGTAGCTGACTGGCTGGTGGCCATGAGACAGTGGGCCGTGCCCCAGGGGATAGCCACTCGGCCAGTCAGATACGCTATCGCAGCCTCCGCCCCCGGAACTTTGAAGGGTTGTAGCTCCCAAACTAACAGTGATAGGAATGTAGTTTAAATTGATTTGGACGCAGCTGGTTTAAACGAATCCAAAGCACGATAGAAAAAAACTACTGTTCCATTTAAAAAATTATATCTTTGTGCTGTAACTCTTTGCAAAATGATATAATAAACTATGTTCATAGCTCCGCAGAAAGTGTAACATTTCTTGTGTTGACCTAACGCATTAAAATTTCCCGGCGGCCGCGGTGACCGAGGGGACTGAGGCGCTTCAGTCACGGTCTGCACGGCCACTACGGTCGTGGGTTCGAATTCCCCCTCCGGCATGGATATTTGTGCCGTCCTTAGTATTAGCTAGTTCATAAGTAGTCTTTAAGTTTAGGGACTGATGACCCCGTAGTTAAGTCCCATTTTTATATATATATAGTGAAACACCCTTTATATAGATACTAGCTTATATGCCCGTGCTTCGCAACGGTTGTTAAAGAGGGACCTGTGTATATCATGGTTTTTAGGGTTCCGAACGTAGGTCAGCAAAAACACAATCCTTGTTGGATCGCTCTGTCAATAAACTCAGTCCTCCTAGCCAAGATGTCAAATTTAAGTAGAAGTCATTGTCGAAAACGATGAAAGTTCATAAAGTTTTTCATACAATAAGTGATATTGATTTAAGTCCATACTCCGGAACGATGTAAATTCATTCTTAGTTTGTGTTCATAAAGTTAAGACTGAGTTGTGTAATTGTCTGTCTGGCATAAACATCTGAAAACACTTCTATCGTTGAGATGAGAAATAGTAATAATAATAACAGTGCCATGTATTGGTTCTATGGCGTAGTACTAAACTGTTTATCTCTCACAGTAAGTGTATGCTGAAGTATTACAATGTTGCAGTGTTGCTACGGGGACAATGTATCTGATTCGGTAAAATTTTACTTTCTATTCTGGCGGCCTCGTGTTTTTATGTTGGCAACACCAGTAACACGATATAAAATCTTTGCAAAGATGACCGAACCACATAGAGTGTAGATTAATACCGTTGTTCCTGCTGTATGCTTGATTTCACGACAAAATATTTGCGTGTCACGCGATTGGCTTATGACGATGTCACATGATTCTCGTTATTCAACATCTGTTACCAACATTATCACAGGAGGCCGCCGGGATATGAGTAGGACTACGTCGCATAGTTTTTCTTGACCCAGCTGTCAAACGATAACACCTTTCACAGCAGAGAGTGTCGCGGCTATATGTATCAGAGATCAGTGATTAGCACAGACCAGTGAGCTTACTGGCACAGGCATATCAATATCTATGGCCTAAGAGACATTCATGTATGTATGGCTGTGTTTCCATCACGCTTCCACGACAGTGATCAATGTTCGACGAGTATTTTTATCTTTGAGTCTATCTGGATTCTTTTTTGTGTCTCTGTTTATAGTCGGTAATATATGGTTCACGGAAACATGTGATCTATTTAAAAAGTTGCGTATTTGATATTCCTCGTCGTTATTAAAGTCTGAAAGGACGGCATTGTCTGACGATTGAAAGAAGAAACAAATTTTGACTCATACCGTAAAGTTCGTAAGTCACAGAGTATATAGCTTTTCCTAAGAGTATTTATTGCATATTTTGCGACTTTTTGCTCGTCACACTCACCCACTGCCACGCACCGCGACCAAACTCCCTTACTAACATAATTAGACCAAGGGCTATCTACCACCACAACCACGAGTCGGTGGCAGTATGTGGTCATAGAGAAAAGTCTGTCAGCACGTACACACACAAGCCTTTTATATATAGATATAGATTAAAATATCGCCATGTGATTTTCTCAATTTGGTATAGAGGAATCGTTACCATTAAAAAATAATATCCATACTTTTCGGGAATATATATGGTCGACTAGATGGAGACTGTCGAACGGTCCTCGTGTGACGTCACACAGTTAGGCGGTGAACGCACAGCTGATCCGATGGCCACTAGGGCACTGTAGCTCTCGCCCCAGCCTCCGAACTGTCAGATACCCTTTTCCGATGTATATAGCGCGACTTCAAACGACGCCAGCGAGGTCTTCGCTTTCCGTGGTATTGCGAGAAGTCACTTGGTATTCCCCACAGCAGATGCGTAAGGCATAACGAATGAAGCCAAAGGAGGACATAATAAATGCAGGGGAAGACACACACAGGTTTTGCTGCAGTGTAGGGGAATCCTGCCATTATAAACGAGACGTCTCCTCAGCAAGAAAAGTGATTTTTCACACTCTTTCAAACACAGCAGGGATGTTGTATTTCAGTGGGGAGGGTTTGATGCTCCGGATGGCTGGAGTTCACAAGGTATCTACATCTACATAGATACTCTGCAAATCACATTCGAGTGCCTGGCAGAGGGTTCATAAACCACTTTCATAACTTTTCTCTACCGTTCCATTCTCTAATAGCGCGCGGGTAGAAACAACACCTAAATCGTTCCGTTTTCGATCTGATTTCTCCTATTTTATTGGGATGGTCATGTCTCCCTAAGTAGGTGGGTGCTAGCAAAATATTTTCACATTCAGAACAAAAGTCGGTGATTGAAACTTCGCAAACAGATCACACCGCAATGAATAACGTCTTTCTTTTAATGATTTCCACCCCAATTCGTGCAACATTTCAGTGACGCTTCCTCCCCCGTAACGTGATAGAACAAAACGAGCTGCCCTTCTCTCAACCTTCTCAATGTCTTCCGTCAGTCTCACCTGGTGAGGGTCCCACAAGGGGCAACAGTACTCCAGGAGAGGACGCACAAGTGTGATGTAGGCAGTCTCTTTGGTGGAGCTGGTGCATCTTCGAAGCGTTCTGCCAATGAAACGTAACCTTTGGGTCGCCTTCCCCACAATATTTGCCGGCCGCGGTGGCCGAGGAGACTGAGGCGCTTCAGTCACGGTCTGCACGGCCACTACGGTCGGGGGTTCGAATCCCCCCTCGGGCATGGATATTTGTGCCGTCTTTAGTATAAGATAGTTCATAAGTAGTTTGTAAGTTTAGGGACTGATGACCCCGTAGTTAAGTCCCATAAGCTTAACAAACATTTGAATTTGATCACAATAATTCCTATGTTTTGTCTCCAGTCAAAGTTGTTCGTAATTGTAACTCCTAGGTGTTTGGTAGAATCTACGACCTTAAGGTTTGACTGATTTATCGCGTAATTGAAGTTCAGCGGATTTCTTTTAGTGGCCATGTGTATTACTTCACACTTTTCTTTATTTAGTGTCAATTGACATTTTTCGCACCTTGTAGAAATTTTATGTAAATCGCTCTGCAGTTGCTTTTGATATTCTGTTGACTTCACTAACCGATAAACGACAGCATCATCCGCGAACAGTCTAAGGGAGCTATTCAGATTGTCTCCTAAATCGTTTATAAACACGAGAAAGAGTAGGGGACATATAACGCTTCCCTGTGGAACGCCAGTTATCACTGCTGTTTTACTCGATGACTTACCGTCAGTTACAACGAACCGTGATCTTTCTGATAGGAAATCGTGAATCCAATCGCACAATTTTGGAGATATTCCATAAGCACGTAATTTCATTACAAACCGCTAGCGGGGTACAGTGTCAAAAGCCTTCCGGAAATCCAGAAATATGGAATCGATTTGAGATCCCTTGTCGATGGCACTTAACACTTTATGTGAATAAAAGGCAAGCTGTGTTTCGGAAGAGCGATACTTTCTGAATCCCTGTTGACTATTGGCCAATAGGTCGTTCTCTTCGAGGCAGTTCATAATATTCGAACAAAGCATATGTTTCAAAATCCTACTGCAAATCGATGTCAATGAGATTGGCCTGTAATTTTGTGGATCACTCCTATTGCCTTTCTTGAATACTGGAGTAATTTGGGCGACTTTCCAGTCTTTGTGTACGGATCTTTCGCTGGGTGATCGGTTGTAAATTATAGCTAAGTACGAAGCAAGTGAGGCAAGTACGGAACGCTAAGACAGGCTGTGTTTGAGCACTGTATTGATACTGGTCAATGCAGCGTCGAAAAATTCAACCTTAGCTTTTGGTTACGCGCTGATGAGGAAAGGCATTAAAATTCTTTTTATGACTAATTTGAGTAATAAAAAATCGACCTTATCTGGGATACGTAATGGAATCCGTCACAGTCTGTTGTAATCATGTAAAGACCTCAACATGCTGCCCACAGTGATGCATCGGTATCCCATCGTTATCAACCGCTCTGCCATAGATCTATTTCACGAGTACTTGCAGTCACATGCAAAACATAAAATGCCAAAAACTGAAATTTGGCATCTGTGACGTCCCTTGGGGTGGCCCAAAAAAGAAAATGAAAAGAAAGAAACTTTAATCTAAATCACGAAAATGTATATAGAACTATGTATCTCTCATAGATAAAACATCCGCTTCTGCGTCTAATTATGCATATACTCTCGTGCATAGTAATTGTATTGTTCATAAAATATACTCTGCTTAACTATAAAATAGCACTCCCTCATGTTACGATTGTCTTTTTATTGTCTGAAGGTGTCGTTTACGTTTGTCGGCATGACTTTTTACTGACTGGACAACCATTTGTCCTGTGGCCGTAATTATTGCTGTATCGTGCGTAAATGTGTATGTTACTAAACTTTATGAATATATTATGCTGCAATACAAAAATTATAAAAAGTAAACGTGTGTTTCAATATGTAATCATTTGGTTTAACATCATTAGGCCTGCAGTTGCCCCAGAATTAATAATTTTAAATGAACTTAACATGCTAATTGTTGACAGCCATCTTGCCTCCAAAATTGTTTTGAGAAATAAGCGTGACAATTTCTCCTCTAGAATTTAGTGGTGGCTTTCATTTACTAAAGATGTCTATAGGTTGTGATATCCATAAGACATCGATGTATTCTTTGATCAATATTAAAAATGTTTCCAGAATGAAACTTTCACTCTGCAGCGGAGTGTGCGCTGTTATGAAACTTCCTGGCAGATTAAAATTGTGTATTGGAACCGGGACTCGAACCGGGGACCTTGGCCCTTCGCGGGCAAGCGCACTACCGACTGTGCTATCCCGACACGACTCACGATGCCGCCTCACAACTTTACTTCCGCAAGTACCTCGCCTCCTAGGTCCCAGGTTCGAGTCCCGGTTCCGGCACACAATTTTAATGTGCCAGGAAGTTTAATATTAAGAATGATTACCAGCCTGTGGTTGCGTAGACTTTTCCTGCGTAATAACTGACAATATTCACTACGGGTTTGCAGCCAGATACCATCGTCAACTAAACAGAATATAAACGAGTATGACGGTGGTGTTCCACACACCGATCCTGAACTGTGCGGATCGTTTGGCCAATGTGAGTTTTACCACAATAACACGGAATACTATAAACACCGGGTTTCCTCAGTGCCAACTCATCTTTCACTGACCCGAGAAAGGCCCTAGTCTTTTCTGTTGGCATAAAAACACTTTTAATGTCAAATCTTCTTAAAATTCTTGAAATTTTCGAGGAAATATTCCCGATGAAAGGCAAAACGGCAATAGACTTGTAGTTAAGATTACCTGACGTAATCGGGTTTTGGAGGTGATCTGATCGTTTTATAGTCTTCAAAATAAATTGCCAAGATCGCACATTAATAATTTATTCAATGACGACCGGTTTCGGTGAAGTGTGTCACCATCATCTGGTCACATATATATATATTTTACAAGCTGGTTATCATGTTAAAAAAAATGGGAATAAAATAACAAGTGAAACATTGCAGTTAGTCACTATATAAAAAATACACAAGTTAAAAGCATTGCAGCTTACAAAATACTCATGTTTTTAACTTGTGTATTTTTTGTATAGTGACTAAGTTCAATGTTGCACTTGTTATTTTATACCCAATTTTTTAACCTTGTAATATGTATTTGACCAGATGATGGTGACACACTTCACCGAAACCGGTTTTCAGGTGAATAAATTATTAATGTGCGATCTTGGCTTCTCATTTTGAAAATTATAAGACTTGTAATTGTCCTCTAATGATTCACCTTTTGGACCAAACTGAAACGCACGACAAATTTGTTGAGTAGTGTACCCATTCTATTTAAATATAACTTTGAGGTGCTCCAGTTCTTCACCCAGATGTTCAGCATTAGAAATGGCGTAAGCGCTTTTCACTAGAGTTCGCAAGACCCCCATACGTTGGTGTGGCGGATGACAGCTCGTCGCATGAAGATAAAAATGAACCAAAACGTCCAGAAAAGGAACCGTCATACTTGTTTGCTTCAACCTGAAAAGTCGGCTGTTGCTGAACATTGTCTGACTGAGGGACACAAGATGTTATACGATGAAACTAAACTGATTGCTCCTGCTTCCCGCTACTGGGAATGTGTTCCCAAAGAATCCATAGAGATTCGTATGGTCGATAATATTATTAATAGGGACAAGGGCTTCCCTCTGAGTCAAACTTGGAACGCGATCTTATCTGATATTAAGCAACAACGGTCTTCATTTCGACCTGCAGTTTCTTCTAACTAGTCTTGTTTGGACCCATCGTTTTTGCCGATTTTCTCCACCGGCGCGCTACTAGTTCTGTTTGTGCCTAGAGGGCCCCTACTGTGGTTTGAGTCGTCAGCGGTGTATAAAGGGGCCGCTGTTTCTGTTCTGCCTCAGTTTGCGGCGAGTAAGTGTTTTAGCGCTCTCCCCTGAAGATGGCAGCCAGTTGGTATGCTGAAACATTGTGTTCAGTATACGATGGTATCCGGCTGCATACCCGACATGAATATTATCAGTTACTACGCGGGGAAGGTCTGTTGTAGCAACAACTATAGAGAACACGAGTGAGATTTACTTAAACTTAAATTGAAAGAACACAGAAAAAAATCGCACTGACGTGTTTTACGACCCACTTTAGATTTGTGGTTTTATAAGTTTTTGGAAACATTTTGGACCAAAATAATAATTAATTAATTAATATGTGTGTCTGAAACCCTTTTAGGATAAAAATTTACTTAGTGGTGGGTTTCGAACCACCGACCTTTCGCGTCACAGTCCAGCACTTTGCCCACTACGCTTCGTCTATAAATTAAAACGGCAGTTCTTTCATCTCATATGATGGCCGTTGTTAACTGATGTTAATATGGCAGTTGTAGACATTAGATTATCATTTATCGTACGAAGAACGATGTGTTTTTGTTAATTCCTCAGTGTGCCGTTGCTTTGAAATGACAACGTGTAAGTTACAATAAGAAAATCATCAAATACGCGTGGAATGTCACGTGACATCTCCGAACAGCTGGTTTTCGTTAATTCAATGGAGGGTGTCAAATCTCCGTTGTTTTTGCTATGTCACAAGCGATAGGAGATATGAAAAAACATAAGGGAGATACGTTGTAGAGAATTTTCCCCTCTACCAATTAGGTTATTCAATTTTTGTGCCAGATGAACGGTTCGTTTGCAATTTCACTTACATTACAAACGGCTTTTTTTGGTTTTACTACCGTATTTTTTGTCCGAAAAATTTTAAAAAGGGAGGTTCTGGTCTCTGGCCGCCTTTCTTCGGCGTACGATTATCACGTCTGAACCACAAGACATAAAGAGCTAAAAATTTGTACAGTTACTAATGTCTACCCGGGGAAGGCTTTAGGCACGGTTTTATGCCGATCGAATAGCTATTTATCTATATGTAGTAATGTGAATGTCTGTTCGGTGTAGGCTTATCACGTCCGAACTACAAAACGCAGACACTTAAATATATGTACAGTTATTAATTTATAACTCAGGTAGTTTTTAGGCACGGTTTCATAGCGATCTGATAGTTATTTAGTAATTTGAAAAATATAATGCGAAATGCGGAACAATAATTACTCTTTGAAAATTATATTCACTCTTTGAAAATGGTTTCATTGGCTCCATTGTTGCTTGAGAGTTGATAATGATAAAAGGGTGGAGTATATTGGGATGGAAAGTTATCGGTGTATATAAAATTCTACGTGTATGTGTGTTAATATTTCGCTCTGCAGCGAAAACTACAGAACGCAAACGAATAGTCTGAATGTAATTGTTGTCCGAAGTCTCCCGTTGTACATCATAGCAGTTCCATGCCGATAGCTATAATGGGGTGGAAGACATGGAGGTTGGAAGTCGTCAAATTATTAAATAAAAATTCTATATCAAGGAGGTTACATACAGCGAAACGTGATGCCACAGACCATATCTTTGGTCTAAGCGTGCTACAATGTCTTCAGCTCTTTCTGTGTAAGGATAAGAATACGAATAAGGAAATATAAGAATAAATAAATAAAGCAGTAAAAAGGAAATTTCTTTTAATACATCTCTTTAAAAAATCGATTTGACGTTTCGCGCATTTTTATCATAATCAACCAACGCGCGAGCGGAGCCGCGGGTTTAAGCTAGTAGATGATATTTAGTTTTATGTGAATGCAGCCATTCACACTTGTTTATATTGTGGCTAAATTGCCGTTCTTATGTGGAGATGAAGAGGCTTTCTCAGGATAGAGTAGGGTGGAGAGCTGCATTAAACCAGTCTCCGGACTGAAGACCGCAGCAAAAAATGAATATTCGGTAAGTCCTTAACGTTAATTATACCCGCTGTATATCCCGTAGGTATCGTCTCAGCTAGTACACGTACCTCCCTCCCCCCTTTTGGTCCACTCTAGGTCACGGTAGTAACACTAAAAGTGGGCCTTTGCGATCGTCTTTTGACAGCTCGACATTTAAATGAAAATGACGGCTTAACCATTCATGTGACATGAAAATTGAATAACCAAATTTGTACAGGAGAACATTCTCTACAACTTTGCTCTCTTATGTTTTTTTTTCATATCTCGTATCGTTTCAGAGATATTTGCAAAAATTAACGGCGATTTTGGGATGTCTGTCTGTCTGTCCGTAACGTGTTTCCTGTTTTTAAGACAAACCGTTCAATCGATCAGCACCAAATTTTACAGACATAATTTTAGGCCGCCAGAGACCAGAACCTCTCTTTTTCTAATTATTTCGGAAAAAAATACGGCACTAATACAAAAAAAAAGCCTTTTGTTATACAATTATAATTTCAAACGTATCATTCATCTGACAGGAGAATTGAATAACGTAATTGGTAGAGGGGAAAAATTGTCTACAACTTCACTCTAATATGTTTTTTTTTTTTTTTTCATATCTTGCATCATTGCAGGGATATTTGCAAAAATAACGAAGATTTGACACCCTCCGTTGATTTTACGAAAACCAGCAGTTCGCAGTTGTCACGTGACATTTCACGCCCAGAACTGTCTCTGGCATACGCCATCTTGCACGTATTTGATGATTTTCTTATTGTAACTTACACGTTCTCATTTGAAAGCAACGGCGAACTGAAGAATTAACAAATACACGTTCGAACGAAAAATGATAATCTAGTGTCTGAAAATGCCATATCAGCATCAGTTAACAACGACTATCAATAGTATAAGATTAGAGAAAGCAATTCTTACCTGTTAGCTGTAGTGTATTGGGCAATGCGTTGGACTGTGACGTGGAGTGGTTGGAAACCCGCTGACCCCTAATTTTTTTTTTTTTTTTCCTAAAAGGGATTCAGACACTCTTATTAATTAATTTTTTATTAGTTAGATTATTATTTTGGCCCAAAATGTTAGCAAAAACTTATAAAACTACAAATCTAAAGTGGGCAGTAAAACACGTTAGTGCGTTTTTTTTAATCAAACATACGCCGAGGCGCTACATTTGATGATATTTCTTTGATGAAAGGTACCTGTATGTCAAAAGTTTCCTATCACACTATCAAATATCTTTGATGTAAATACATGTCATGTCGACTTTGACAAAGATATAAAGATATATATGAACGTGTAATACGAGTCTCAGCTCCATTTACTTAATAACTGTTTAGATTCTATAAGCGTTCATTTCAGTGTGTGTTACTATGAGTACGTTTTGTTGTTGTTGTTGTTGTTTGGATGTTTAAGGGGGACAAAACTACGGAGGTCATCTTTTACATTTAAATATACGGCGAGGCGCTACATTTGATGATATTACTTTGATGAAAGATACCTGTATGACAAAGTTTCCTATTACAGTATCAAATATCTTTGATGTAAATACATGACATGTCGACTTTGACAAAGATATAAAGATATATATGACCGTGTAATACGAGTCTCAGCTCCATTTACTTAATAACTGTTTAGATTCTACAAGCATTCATTTGAATGTGTGTTACTGTGAGTACGTGTTGTTGTTGTTTGTTTGTTTGGATATTTTAGGACGACTAAACTACGGAGGCATCTGTTCCCCGAGTACGTTTTCACAGTAATAAGTTGCGAATGAAATATTTTTGAGTTTGAATGAGAACGTTCAGTAGGTAAAATACGAGAATTTTATGGTGTTGGTACGAGATTCGCACGCTCTGCATATGACAATCTTGCTTGCTCTCTCTCTCTCTCTCTCTTTTTTCTCTCTCTCTCTCTTTCTCTCGCTCTCTTTTTGAAATTTAACAGACCTGACATCCGGAGATAGCTGCCCTCGCGTGCTTTTCAAAGCCGATAAGTGGTATCCTCATTACACATATTCCAGTTTTTTTTTTTTTTTTTTTTTTTTTTTTTCGTCGTCAAAATTTGGGGTGCGCAGATTACTCGAGTCTATACGGTTTATCCCGTAGGTTTCGTCTCAGCTAGTATATGTCTATCCCCTGGCCTTTTCTCTGTAGCGATCTCACGACGCCCTCCTTCTCCTCGGCCTCCTCGTCAGAGCGAGGTGTCGGTCGCTGGGCAGCTGGTGACGTCACAGCTGGTGGGCCAAACACACACGCGGTCTCGGGCAATATCTTCCGTGGCGTCTCCTTCCCTTTGTAGCGTGTCACTAGCAGACGCCCCTGACAGAAAGCTGCTTCTCTTTCGCGGCACGGAAAAGATTTCCCCAGCGGGGAAACTCAGCTATTTCTCTGCGTCTGTCTCTGCTGCTGTCGTGTGGCGGTACCACCTGCCGTGCTGCCTATCTTCTGTTCTGACACGCAGACACTGACAAGTCAGACACACACATCGCTAACAATCGATGTATATCGATAGAGTATCAACCAAAACTTCGATACAATTCCAGATATATTCTGCCGTCCACGAGAACGTACGTTAACCCTTAAATGCATGGTGTTGCATATCTGCAACATCGATTGTAATAGTGTTTTACCCGCCTCTAGTGGGAATTTTGTAAACTAAAACTTGTTTAACAGATGCAGTAGAGTTTGTAGAAAGTACCTGTGGTGTTTTTTGCATCGTGGTTGGTTGAAGTGTGAACTTCTGTTAACATCTTTGCTTGTGTTTGGAGAAAACTGTAGATATTGCAGATTTTGACGTTTTGTTTTCCATATAAAGAGTTAGTTTTGCAAGGAGGAAAAAATCACACCAATTAAGACAGGTATGAAGAACCATAATAAGCACAAAAAGTTGTTTATACTATCCAACTTTGAAAATTATATAACATGTTTTTGTATGTTGCATATTTACTTTTTTGGAAAACTAGCAACATGGGAATTTTTTTACTATTTTTCCCTTTGTTTGTACAACTTATAAAACACCAAAAAAAAGTTTTATTTTGAAATTAAAAAAATCATGCAGTTAAGGGTTAACGGGAAGTGATAACACCTGCTCTATGGAGTTGAAACGACACAACAATAAATTAACGACCTCAAATATTTTAACTCTTTCAGGGTCGGTGGTACATTTTGTATACCACCATTCTGTCTTGGGTAAATGCTTGATGGTACAGAAAACATACCACATGATTGTGAATCTCTGATTCATCCAGAATGAATGTTCATTTACTGAACTGCCCATTGTATGTAAGGTTTTAGTTCCCACAATGACACAGAGGTGCCGGCTGCGGTGGCCGAGGGGACTGAGGCGCTTCAGTCACGGACTGCACGGCCACTACGGTCGGGGGTTCGAATTCCCCCTCGGGCATGGATATTTGTGCCGTCCTTAGTCTTAGCTAGTTCATAAGTAGTTTGCAAGTTTAGTTAAGTCCCATAAGCTATACAAACATTTGAACATTTGACCGAGAGGTGTGAGAAGTGTTATTTCTCACGTGACAGTTATTTCCCACCGCATGCACAGAGCTGCTGGCTTTTTTCCCCTCTGCAGTCAAATGGATTATTTCGTCCGTCTTGATATTGTTGATTCGCCTCTTTCGTACAAGTAAGATAATACTCTCTATATCTTTGGAATCACACTAAACTTAACAGTTCTTGGATTTATTCTACAGAAAAAGAATATTTCGTGAGTAACTCAGAGATCAAAAATTGTACCACCATGCATCAAAGGTCTTTCGCATAATTCAAGATGTTACCTACCATTTTGGTTTATAATGAAACACTTTAGTGAAATATTAAAGATTTTAGTGGGGATGACCCAGGACGGTGGTACGCTTAATGTGCCGCGACTGCTTTCGAAAAACATTTATAGTGTGTATTAACAGTCCTATTATAATGCAATTCTATAAAATTTCACCAATTTTTGATAAAACGTATTGGTGAAACAAGTGTTTTAAATTTGTCTGATATCGCTGTGCATGAAAGAGTTAATCGAGAAGCGTTTTCCTCTCTCTGAACCTTTAGCTACCTTCCCTTGCTTCTGTGTGACGAGAGAAAGAACAACGTTCCGATTCGTCTATGTTCGGCCTCTGGTTAGTACAGACGTATCTATAGCAGCTCCTATTGTTTCATTTATCCAGCACGTAAGTAAAGTGCTTTTGTCAGTTTTATACATCATGAAAGATTTAAAAATTTAATTTGACGGGTTTTTATTTATCAGTCCGATAATGAATCTGGCCTAAATAATTTTTCCCCTTGAAGTTGTGTGGTGGGTTTCGACGCCATTACGGTAGACAAGATATCGTGCAGTGATTGTAATAAGTTTTACCATTTTTCAATCCTTATCAGTCCCCATAATAATTAAACTGCTTTTCAGAACCGAGGTCCTATATTGTTCCGCGTAATATTTTTTTCCGTAACTCCGTTTGGATACTAAAATGTTTTTATGGACTCTTAAGTAATTACATTTCATTCTACCGCTTTCAAACATAATACTCAGCTTTTCAACATTACGATGTATGGGGGTTCTGCTCGCTGCAACATTATTCTCCTGGGGCGTCGTGGTAGAAATAAATACTCATAGGTAGAATTTATCACTTCTTCTTTAATTTGCACTGAAAGTGCTTCTCCACCAAACATTACAACTTTAAACTTGCGTACACAAATTACCACAAGAACCCAGACTGACATAGATTCCAAAGTACTTCAGAAGCGGCAAAACTCGAACTCCCCCACGCAAGGCGGTGAGGCAAATATATAACATCGACAATAATGACATTACATCATGCATTGTTCATAACAATTGAATATACTAATTTACAATTACCCAACACACAAAGAAAACATTTCATGTACACAAAAATAATCACAATATAAAATGAAAACTATACATAAAATAATATTACATGGCTCATATATTTTTAAGTCATAATTTCGGTTCTTTCTGTATGATAACAAACAGCGATGTTAAATGTCAATTAATTAATTAATGAGTACATCATACATGTTCCTAACATATATTGAACTATCAAATATCGTCGCAAATCTGAAAATAGGTTCAAAATCTCACAGCAGTCAATATATACAAAGAATTACACTATTGAATTTCGACTATTACATTTATTAACCCAATTAGCTGGTCAATACAACTTGTTTATGAGCCTAACCTAAATACAATGCTATTTATTTTCATGACTTTATGTTTTACATAAGTTTGTACCCTTCGTCTGTGTATTTATTAAAATAATGTACAATGACGAAACTATTGTTTATAGAACTGTCTGGAAACGTCTTATACAAATCTCTTAATTAATGAAATCTATCACTTGTTTTGATCACAGTATCACGGAATAAAGTTATTTTTTTTTTTTATTTGATCTTTCCTCTGAAAATCTGTTGATCCTGAATGTTGTCAAATGAAATTTCAGCTTCCTGTAAATCCTTTTTGACTTGCTTTGGCAATTTGGAATAGAGTTTTGTTTTTGAAATTGATGAGAGTAAGCGAACAATAAGTCTTTGAGAGTACATTTACAGTAATAATAATAGTAATAACAATTTGTCTACACGAGTAAATAGTACGTCCCATCTACAAAAATACCACAATCTTCCACATAATAATGAAGAAATTGCAGTTCCGTAAAATACTGTTTTTGAAAAATATGTCTCCATATCTATGCAAACTACGTCTGTCACGTAATTAATTTAGGAACTATAATACGATCCTTGACAACGTCATGATTTGCACAGTGTGAAAACGACGTATGCATTCAATGTTTCACTTTGCACTACGGAAGGAATTTGGTATTCGCACTGTGGCTATAAGAGTGTGTAAAGGAGAGAAATGTAGATTATTTGAGTCGCTTATGTGAACGAGGGGGCGGGTGTTAGAAAAAGCTTTGGTGAACAGCATGTTGTTGTTATGGTCTTCAGTCCGCAGACTGGTTTGATGCAGCTCTCCACCCTACTCTATCCTGAGCAAGCCTTTTCATCTCCTCATAAGAACGGCAACCCATATCCACTTGAATCTGCTTACTATACGCGTCTCTTGGCCTCCCTCTGCGATTTTTACCCCACACACTTCCCTCCAATGCTACAGCATACAATGAGGATATCTGAAGTGGTTAATGTGACCAATAAAATAAATAAAACTATTTCATAAAATAAATATTACCGTAATTTTCTGTAGACGCTTAATATGCAAACATAAAAAAAATATGTCTACAAAAGAGAAACGTTTTATTTTTTTATTTTTTTGGGGGGGGGGGGGGTCATGACCCCCATGACCCTCCCCTGGATCCGCCCCTGGAGTGAGGGTGCGGAGTCCACGCCGGTCTGAAGTGGAATCCGGGTAAAGAGAAGATTTCGGGGTTGTTTCCCTGTCTGTCATCGCTTACGTCGGTTTGGTGCTTGCAGTAGACCAAAACCTGCATCCCTATCGTGTGCAAGCGTTGTTATGATGGAATCAGACTTTGGGTTGTCATTGAGTCGCTAACCTTCTCAGAGACGTCTTTAGAAAACAGTTTAAATGCTCTTTAAAAAGAGCGCCTTTGTCGCAAATGACGCATGCTAGCGTCAGCTGTGTAATAATTCAGCTGCATCAGAACGAACCCAACCTCTCACATGGAGGTCGAGATATTTTAACTACTTTAATTGTTTTTTTAAGGTATGTGTTTTATTAAAAACTTAAATACGCAGTATTTTTCTTGTACACTATTATTTATTTGCTTGTTATTAGCAACTTTCGGCTTCGTAGGCCATCGTCACATAACTTCATACTGAACAGATAGTCCACACGTAACATTGACGTTACATAGACAAAGATGGTTTTTAAAGGATATGAGAACTACAAATTAATTATGTCCGTGAACTGATCCTACTTAATATAATTACTTCTACAAAACAAATAGATTTTAAATGAAATATCTTGGGCTACAATGGTATTGAAATATTAAAACTGTGTAACTGTATAAGAAAGTATTGTCAGCAGGTGATGGTAGAAACAAAATGTGGGTTTGTTATGAATAAATATCAATACCACAGAACGTGCATAATAATAATAATAATAATAAAAGGAAAAAACAAATGGGGTCCAAATAGGTACATCTTACTCACTAAGGTAACAAAATGTTCAAATGTTTGTAAATCTATCGGACCAAACTGCGTGGTCATCAGTCCGTAGCTTACAAACTACTTAAACCCAGGTAAACTAACCTAAGGACAAACACACACACACACACACACATGTCCCAAGGAGGACTCGAACCTCCACAGCGAGCAACCGCGCGCTCCGCAGCGAGGCGCTTTAGACCGCTCGGCTACTCCACCGCGGCTCCCTAAGGTAACAGATATTACAAATGTCCAGGTGAGCGAAGGATGATTGTACAAGCAAACTGTAAATTATGGCAAGCAGGGGAAAGGTATATGTAGAACTGGTATGAAACACATATGACAATGTTATTTACACACAGTAAGAACAATAGGCCTGTTAATAAGTTGTCGTTATTTTAGTACAGGTGAATGATGGAATTGTGTCTGGTCATTCAGCACTAGGTCAGGATTCTTGGACTGGTGTTTGTCAATGGCCAGAAATTCAAACAATGTGACTTTTCTACCCTTTTCTCCTTTATGGAGAACATCCCATTTAGTATCATAGGAATGACATTCATTTTAGAGCATGGTCAGCAAAGGCGGAATATTTCTTCTTCGATCTCCAGCTCCTTTCGTGCTCAGATGGTCTAGTGGCTGTAGCCCTACCTGACCGGCCTACATATAGTTTGCCACAAAGGTTACAGGTAATTTTATACACTCCACTGTATTCTAAAGGTGGGCAACGCTATGTTCCATCCAGGCTATAGTCACTCCTCCGAACGCGAAATGTACGCTACGTTCGTTCCAGCCTATAGTCATTCGTAACCAGTACAGGCAGAGAAAATAAACTTAGAACTAAGAGGTGATGAGATTTTAACGGAGAAATATAATGAAAATTTGGGAGAGATATTAAAATGATAGTTGATATAATTTTGGCTGTTAAAATACTGTCAGAAAGAATATTACGTGTTGGCTGCATAGATATTACCACAATAGTACAGTGGAATATCTCCCAAATTGTGGGATTGGAGTCACTATTTCCTATCAGAAAGGACACAGTTCGTTGTAATTGACGGTAAATCATCGAGTAAAACAGAAGTGATATCTGGCGTTGCACAGGGAAGCGTTATAGGTCCCCTACTCTTCCTCGTGTTTATAAACGATTTAGGAGACAATCTGAATAGCTCTCTTAGACTGTTCGCGGATGATGCTGTCGTTTATCTGTTAGTGAAGTCAACAGAGGATCAAAAGCAATTGCAAAGTGATTTAGACAAAATTTCTACTTGGTGCCAAAATTGGTAATTGACACTAAATAAAGAAAAGTGTGAAGTAATACACATGACCACTAAAAGAAATCCGCTGAACTTCAATTACAAGATAAATCAGTCAAACCTTAAGGTCGTAAATTCTACCAAATACCTAGGAGTTACAATTACGAAGAACTTAGACTGGAGAGAACACATAGAAAATATTGTGGGGAAGGCGAACCAAAGGTTACGTTTCATCGGCAGAACGCTTCGAAGATGCACCAGCTCCACCAAAGAGACTGCCTACATCACACTTGTGCGTCCTCGCCTGGAGTACTTGCCCCTTGTGGGACCCTCACCAGGTGGGACTGACGGAAGACATTGAGAAGGTTCAGAGAAGGGCAGCTCGTTTTGTTCTATCACGTTACGGGGGGGAAAGCGTCACGGAAATGTTGCACAAATTGGGGTGGATATCATTAAAAGAAAGACGTTATTCATTGAGGCGTGATCTGTTTGCGAAGTTTCAATCGCAGACTTTTAGTTCTGAATGTGAAAATATTTTGCTAGCACCCACCTACTTAGAGAGACAAGACCATCCCAATAAAATCAGATCGAAAACGGAATGATTTAGCTGTTCTTTCTTCGCGTGCGCTATTAGAGAATGGAACGGTAGAGAAAAGTTATGGAAATGGTTAATGAACCCTCTGCCAGGTACTTAAATGTGATTTGCAGAGTATCTATGTAGATGTAGATCTAATGTTATAACCATAATTTTTTTATCATTTAGATTATCATTTTGGTCCAAAATGTTTGCAAAAACTTATAAAACTACAAAACTAAAGTGGGCCGTAAAACACGTCAGTGCGATTTTTTTGCTACAGAGCCAAGGGACGTATTGGTGTAGAATGTTACTCTCGGACCAGTGCACGGATCACATTTATCGCGTTTCAGTTTTCGGACTACTTCTGGAGAGCCACTCAGCTTTCAGTAGCAGCAATTACAGTAGGAGAGGACAGGCCTAATAATCTAGTGCAGCTGGGCCCATCAGACGCACACTCGCGCTGTTGTTGTTGTTGTTGCTGTTGACTGACGCCTGCCAATAGCAGTGCAGCCAGCCTAATCAGGCGCGCATTGTGCGTGTCTCTGGCGGCCCCGAGAGGCGGGGAACCCGCGCGGCGGTTGGCAGCCCTGGCCAGATTGGCGCCGTCGCAGGCTCTGGGGGATTCCCCCCTCGTTTGACACCGGGAGGGCGGTCCGCGTTGTCTCTGCTGATAATGCAAGGGCCTGGGATTACCCAGAATGCAACTGGCACACGAGTGAGAGGCGAGATAACGCGAAGCTACACTCTCTGAGAGGTGGGGGACGTTTCCAGGGACTGGTCGACGACGTGTTTATACCGACTGGCCTACATAAAGCCCGACAGGACTTTGCCGTGGATCAGTTTGATGTGACACATCGCGAAAAGAAGGAGGAGACAAAAACAGAGGATAAAAAAAAGCGGCCCTCGATCGTAAATTACAAAAATCGCACTGACGTGTTTTACGACCCACTTTAGAGCTGTTGTTTTATACGTTTTTGCAAACATTATCGACCAAAATGATAATCTAAATAATAAAAAATTAATTAATATTCACATTGAAACTTCCTGGCAGATTAAAATTGCGTGCCGGAACCGGGACTCGAACCTGGGACCTTTGCCTTTCGCGGGCAAGCACTCTGGAAACATCCCTTAGGCTGTGGCTAAGCCATTTCTCCACCATATCCTTTCTTCCAGGAGTGCTAGTCTTGCGTGTTTGCAAGAGAGCTTCTGTGAAGTTTGGAAAGTAGGAGGCGAGGTACTGGCGGAAGTAAAGTTGTGAGGCGGCATCGTGAGTCGTGTCGGGGTAGTTCAGTCGGTAGAGCGCTTGCCCGCGAAAGGCAAAGGTCTCAGGTTCGAGTCCCGGTTCCGGCACGCAATTTTAATCTGCCAGGAAGTTTCATATCAGCGCACACTCCGCTGCAGAGTGAAAGTTTCATTCTGGAATATTCACATTAATTAATATTCTCTTGATTTCTAGGCAGTTGCGCTGACCCCTTGACCCCTACACCATTTTTTTTTTGGAGGGGGGGGTCTCCTTCCTCCCCTTCAACCCATCCTTACGCTCGCCAGCATTTGCCTTCTCGGCCCGGCTTCATCGCCTTTAAACGAAAGATCTTCTTGAGGTAAATAAAAACTTCTTCTTGGTTTATGTACTGGGTGCCACTTGTCGTTATCCTCTTTTTTTTCCGTGGTCTTCGCAGTAGACAGTCCTCACGCAGTGCTCTCCTTCGCGTGGTTTATGTCCATGTTGTAATCCCCAAGCACTAAGCTTGGTCTCGTGTCCGTCGTCTGTCTGTCTCGTTGCTTATTTTCACTTCTCGTAGCCCTGTGCGTTACAGTCGGCGGAGCGACACGATATTTTCTTTCTTTGTGTGTGAGGAATGTTTTCTGAAAGTTTGGCCTTATCTTTTTGTAACAACCTGTATGTATATTTATATACATGTGGCGTCTGTTTCGAAGGAACAAACGTCACTTCTGATCCTGCAGTTGTTATTGTTTTCATCTTCACAGAATATATGACATCAACTGCTATTGGGCAAAGATGAAAATGTGTACTCAGCCGAGATTCGAACCCGGGTCTCCTGCTTTCTAGGCAGTTGCGCTGACCCCTACACCACTTTTTTATTTTTATTTATTTATTTATTTATTTTTGAATGAACTATAATTTCCTCCTTCGTTTCTTTAAAGGTGAAGACAAAAGCCGGCCGCAGTAGCCGAGTGGACTGAGGCGCTCCAGTCACGGTCTGCACGGCCACTACGGTCGGGGGTTCGAATCCCCCCTCGGGCATGGATATTTGTGCCGTCCTTAGGATAAGCTAGTTGATAAGTAGTGTAAGTTTAGGGACTGATGACCCCGTAGTTAAGTCCCATAAGCAATGCAAACAAACAAACAAATCTCACATTCCATCCCGTTAAAAAGGTGCAGATGAAGAGAGTAAATAAGTGGAAACACAGAAAATAAAGGTTAGCAATATGTCGTCATCATGTGGCATGTTCGTCAATTCCGTTCCAGGGTGTCATGAATCTGTTAACATCCAAATTTCTTTCTGAGTTCCTGGACATCGTTCAATCTGTATGTTTCATATTTTCCACCATTTATCCATTTATTACAACGTTCAGCATATCGGCAAAAGTGTGCCTGTAGTTCCTATATTGGCATATTGCCATGTGTTCCCTTTGAATGTATGCGATATAATCGCTGAAATGCGCCCTTCTGTTGCGCACCACGAAGGATGAGGTGTGGGCAATGATCCACGTCTCCTTGTTGTTTTTTGACTGGGGATACCTCAATTTCTGTGGTCGGAGAATCTCCGTGATGTCAACGCAGTTGAGCGCAGTACGATCGAGGATCGCTAAACGTTGCCGGAGAAAGTTTGAAATATCTGCTGTCTGCCCACACGTGAATCTATGAATAAGGGTATCCACTCTTCCGCATTCGTTGCAATTGGGTGTTGCGTGAAGGCCTATCTTGTGAAATTTTTCATTTGTCGGCATCTTGTCATTGACGATGATATACCAGTCTTCGATGACGCGGGACGGCAATGCATCATTGTGGAGATTCCTCCATACTATGTTCCATTTCGCCTGTGGGTGTTTCTCTTAGATACGGTTGGGGACACAGAGATCACCGCACCTGCAAGGACTACCTAAGCACGCCTCCTGTCAGATACAAATTCCCAGCTTCGCCCTGCCCACAGTACTCAAACTCGTAGTTATGGAACTAATTCCCGTAAGAGTAAGGGCTTCAAACTTGCCCACCCCTCCCCACTAACGATAGGATCATTGCCCGTCACCGGCATATTATATATATACATGTGGCGTCTGTTCCGAAAGAACAGAAGTCACTTCTGATCCTGCAGTTGTTATTATTGCATATTCACAGAATATATGACATCAACTGCGATTGGGCAAATCTGAAAATGTGTACCCAGCCGGGATTCGAACCCGGGTCTCCTGCTTTCTAGGCAGTTGCGCTGGCCCCTACACCATTTTTTTTTTTTTTTTTTTTTTTTTTTTTTTTTTTTTTTTTTTGAATGAGATAATGAACTAAAATTTCCTCCTTCGTCTCTTTAAAGGTGAAGACAAAACAGTCCTTTAAGCGTTTTATAATTTAAGAATGCAACTGGAGAAAAAAATGGAAATAATGATGATTTTTAATATTTCTCCTCTGAGGTATGATTCCCTTCTGCGATCAGAAATATAACTACTGACAACTTCTGAAATGTAGAATGAAGTACTTTTTTCGGTTTCTTTCTCCTTACTGACGATTTCAAAGTTCGTCTTCGCGAGGTTAAATGATTTAGTTTCCACACGTTTCCGTGGCCTTTTTCAGGTTCTTCTTTAATTTCTCATTTTGTTTATCTTCTCTAACTCCGAAATAAGTTCAAAATGTTCAAATGTCTGTAAATCTATCGGAAAACTGCGTGGTCATCAGTCCGTAGCTTACAAACTACTTAAACCTAGATAAACTAACCTACGAACAAACACACACACCCATGCCCCAGGGAGGACTCGAACCTCCACGGCGAGCAACCGCGTGCTCCTCAGCGAGACGCTTTAGACCGCTCGGCTACTCCACCGCAGCCCGAAATAAGTCAGCGGGATAGAACACCGCTTTCTTTAGCGATACAACTGAAAATAAATTCTTTGTGATATAACGGTTTATGCGTAAGGAATGGATATTTATGTATAAAATGAGGAGTAAACTAAAATAAGGTAAAAATAAACCGTCCCTCTTCTAGAGCCAAAACGTGATGAGATGAAATCTTTGTCTTAAAAAAAAAGTGATTGTGTTCGGCAATAATCGTTCCATAGTTGATCCCGTCAGGTACAAATTCCCAGCTTCGCCATGCCCACAGTACTCAAACTTTGCCGGTGACGGGCAATGATCCTATCGTTAGTGGGGAATTAGTTTCATAACCCAGTGGTGTAGTGGTCAGCGCAACTGCCTAGAAAGCAGGAGACCCGAGTTCGAATTCCGGCTGGGTACACATTTTCAGCTTTGCCCAATCGCAGTTGATGTCATATATTCAGTGAATATTAAAGAATAACAACTGCGGGATCGGAAGTGGCGTCTGTCCTTTCGGAACGGACGTCACATGTATATATAAAAAATAAATTAATAAGAGTGTCTGAAACCCTTTTAGGGAAAAAAATTAGGTTCCTGTGTTGCTCGTGAATCCAAACTGGTCTTCTCAGAGGTCAGCTTCTACCAGATTTTCCATTCTCCTGTAGACAAATCGTGTTAAAAATTTTGCAACCTTGATTTATCAACCTGATGGTTCTGTAATTTTTACACCTGTCTGCGTCTGATTTCTTTGGAATGGGGATTATTGCATTTTTCTTGAAGTCTGAGGTTATTTCGCCTGTCTCACACATCCTACACACCAGGTGAAACAGTTTTGTCATGGCTGGCTCTCCCAAAGACTTTAGTAACTCTGAGGGTATACCATCTACTCCCGGGGCCTTGTTCCCACCTAGGTCTTTCAGGGCTCTGTCAAATTCGTCTCTCAGTATAGTATCCCCTATTTCATCTTGATGTACTTCTTCTTCCCTTCCTACAACATTGTCTCAAAGTTCATTTCCTTTGTAGAGCTCCTCTATGTACTTTTCCACCTTTCAGCTTTCGCTTCTTTGCTGAGAACTGGTCTTATTTCTTGTTTTTGTAGAGCTGTTTAATTTTTTCATGGCGTTGCGTTTTCTCTTTCATCAACTATGTACAGCTGAAATCTACTATTATTATGTCCTTGGCTCTTTTTGTAAATAGTTTTGAAGCTAGGGCTTTTATATATATATATATGGTGTTTCACTAAGTGTGTTTGCCTCTGTAACTTATAAAATAATAGGTGACCGGTAATTTTAATGCGGTAGGTCATCACAAGAAATGTTACACTTTCTGCGGAGCCATGAACATAGTTTATAGTATCATTTTCCAAAGAGTTACAGCACAAAGATATAATTTTATAAATGGAACAATAGTTTTTTTTTCTATCGTGTATTGGATTCGTTTAAACCAGCTGCGTCCAAATCAATTTAAACTACGTTCCTATCACTGTTAGTTTGGGAGCTACAACCCTTCAAAGTTTAGGGGGCGGAGGCTGCGATAGCGTAGCTGATTGGCCGAGTGGCTATCCCCTGGGGCACGGCCCACTGTCTCATGACCACCAGCCAGTCAGCTACGCTGTCGTAGCCTCCGCCCCCTAAACTTGTTGGGTTGTAGCTCCCAAACTAACAGTGATAGGAACGTAGTTTAAATTGATTTCGACGCAGCTGGTTTAAACGAATCCAATGCACGATAGAAAAAACTATCGTTCCATTTTAAAAAAATTATATCTCTGTGCTGTAACTCTTTGGAAAATGATACAAAGTGTAACATTTCTTGTGTTGACGTACCGCATTAAAATTTCTCGTCACCTATTATTTTATGAGTTACAGAGGCAAACACACTTAGTGAAACACCCTGTATATATATATACATGTGTGTGTGTGTGTGTTTTCCAAAGAAAGTACAGGTGTGCTGTTGAATAACACATCGAGCAATAGGTATCGCATTGTTCATTTTACCACCTGATTTGTGTGGAAATGAAGATTTAATTAACTGATAACGAGCTGAATAAGCCGACCACAGGCTGTTAGTGGCCGTCTAATTAACAGTGCGATAATTAACCAGTTCCTGTACGAGTGTCGGGATTCCAACGTATTTCGTCCTCTAATTACGTCATCGTGTTTTAATTGATTTTTGTCGTTCGTAGTACGAAAAATAATCAATGTACTGTATTGCAGGAGGTAGTCAGGCGTAGTTCGCACCATTTACTAAGGAACTTCAATAAACGTAGCAACAAACAATGCTTTTCAGCGCATAGGGAATGTCAGGAGTTTGCCACATTTGAAATGTGGCACATTACATTCAGTACCTGAAATGTACCTAAATTCTATAGTATGAGTTGTTACTATCGAGGACAATATAAAACTTTTATGGCATTGGGATTCACTCTGACGTGAAAACATTAATTCGGTTGCCTTTCGAACTGTCTTGAGTGACAAATTTCTTTCAAAATTTGAGTAAATACCTGACTAAAAAAAAAAAAAAAAAAAAAAAAAAAAAAAAAAAATAAAAAAAAATAAACGTCTAGCTAAAAACCTCGCGTTGGCCGGGAATTTATTAATTTAATAGCTGCTGAACCCGGTATGGCCCGGGTATTGTAGTGGGACGGATTATTGTTTCCACTATCAGCTCAATTTCGCAGAAGATTATGTGTATATTTTATGTTTAATGTTATGTGATTCTAAAAAGAGTTTCCGTATGTTTCTTGTGTTTCACGTGCTGTGACGGCGATTCTACCTACGAGAGCAACATCTTCGACGCCGAGCTCAAGGAGTAAACAAACATCCGGCAAGGTAATGATGCCAAAGCCATGTTTTACAAGAAGCTCTGCAATCCTGGGTCTGAACAGGAGAGAGATTAGACTCGTGGTTGGATTGTTGACAGGCCATGGGAATTTAAAAAAACACCTACATACAATGGGAACAACAGAAGAGGACCCTAAATGTAGGATCTGTGATGACGGTGATGAAACTGCATCACATCTAATCTTCGAATGTATTGCATTGCAGAGTAAAAGGCACAGAATATTTGGGACAACCAGACCCGAAGAAATTGTGTCTAATAAAGAACTGGTAAAGGGACTCCTTACACTGTTCAAGGGCATTGGTTGGCTTTACTAGACATACAGGGAGCGATACCGCACAATAAACTTAGTTTCGGTGCGGGCAGTGGCGGGTTGGTCCAAGACTGTTTTGGCTTCCCTGGAAAAAATCTAATCAAATCAAACAAACATGTGGCCACTTCAAGTCGCGGGTCGACGGCCACGAGGCAAGAAGATGCTGGTCTCTGCGGTTATCGTCGCCGATATTGACATTATTATAGACACTTTCGTGGAAAATTTGTGTAACTGTCATAGTCATGATCTGTATTGTGAGAGCAATAAATGTCATTGTGTCTCGAAAGTTAACCAAGTGTCAACGATAATTATTTTGATATTTATAGAAATTTTACAAGAAATATATAAATTGACAGGATCTGATGAATTATTTACTGTCAAACAATTTTACAATTTGAGAGAAGATATTTATTGAAAGTTATTTTGTTTGACAGATACAGCAAGAGGACTTTCAATTTCTAGTAGTATTTTAATCAATCGATCTTGTATATAAATCGATCATTAGTGAACAGGACTTTTAATATATCTTTGTCTATAGCAACCAGCACAACCACGAATTTCTGTTTGACAGTTCGATCTTTAAAGGAACTTTAAAACATTTATTTCGAAGTGACAGTTTAAAGAAGTGCAAAATTAGAATCATACGCTTCTCTTATCGGCGCAAGTAGCTGTCATTGAAATTTCACAATACAGAAAGCTTATATTATTCGGATTTTTTTTTTTTTTTTTTAACGAGTGAACGACTTTTGGAGCCTGAAACCTGACACGGCACATAAAAAAAATTTGGTATTTAGTCCCATGCAAGAAGAGGTCGTACCGCCACACGGTCACTTGTATCCCATAAGCCAAATGTAAATATTTGCATAACGTACACCGTCAATACTAACTGGAAAAAAGCTATACAAATATAAAAAATATTTTAAAAACTCGACAAAACAAGAAGACAAGTAAAAGAAATAGAGCTGTAAGTAACGGCACAATAGACACGATTTTCAAACTCAAAAACTGAAAAACAATAAATATAAACTATTTGTTTCGCCTTGGAGATGACAAGTTATACAAACGTATTGGAAGAATTAATAAGTACTTCACTGTGTGAACTTGACGTGACCTAATATAAGGTAGAAGCTGCAAGTACCTGGATTTTCCCGAGTTAAAAATAAGGTATTCTGTAGAACCGTAAAAAAAAAAAAAAGTGTCTGATATGTTTAGAGATTGCAATCTAAATCTGTAAGTAAAGTACTCTCCCCCATGCACCGAACGAAATTTTATTTAGACAGTAACATTCATCTTGTTTTCAAGGTCAAGTGTACAAAATTTCATCAAGATCGGAGCAAAACTGTGGAATTTGGTGAAATCCATACGTACCCACCACCATGCACTGAACGAAATTTTATGTAGTTGTTTTGAAGGTCTATTGCGCAAAATTTCATCAAGATCAGTGCAAAGATATAGATAAACACGGACACACTGAAAACGCAATTCCACTTTTTCTCAATTTTTTTTCCGGTTGGTTTTCCAAGAGATGGAACGAAACCTGTTTAAGAACCTTCCCCCTGTAATTTTGTGTACGTGTCCCAAATTTCACGATATTTGGTTGTCTGGATCTTGAGTTATAATGGAACAGACAGACAACAAATGCGTCTTATAAGTGTAGAGATGGATATACAAACAACTTTGAAAGTCGTATTTCTTGGCCTAATTTTCGGAAAAACTGTTGTTGTTGTGGTCTTCAGTCCGGAGACTGGTTTGATGCAGCTCTCCACAATACCCTATCCTGAGCAAGCCTCTTCTTCTCCACATAAGAACGGCAACCTACATCTGTCTGAATCTGCTTACTGTATCCATCTCTTGGTCTTCCTCTGCGATTTTTACCCCACACACTTCCCTCCAACGCTAAATTCACGATTCCTTGATGTCTAAGAATGTGTCCTACCAATCTATCCCTTCTTTTAGTCAAGGTATGCCAGAAATTTCTTTTCTCTCCAATTCTGTTCAATACCTCCTCATTAGTTACGCGATCGACCCACCTAATCTTCAGCATTCTTCTGTAGCACCACATTTCAAAAGCCTCAATCCTCTTCCTGTCCGCACTGTTTATCGTCCATGTCTCACTCCCATACAAGGCAACACTCCATACAAATGCCTTCAGAAAAGACTTCCTTAGGCTTAAATCAATATTCGTTGTTAACAAATTTCTCTTTTTCAAGAACGCTTTTCTACCCATTGCCATTCTGCATTTTATATCCTCTGTAATGCGACAATCATTTGTTATTTTACTGCCCAAATAACAAAACTCGTCTACCTCCTTTATTGCTTCGTTTCCCAATCTAATTCCTTCAGCATCACCTGATTTCCTTACACTGCACTCCATTACCCTAGTTTTGCTCTTGTTAATGTTCATCTTAAATGCACCTTTCAGCACACTGTCCATTCCCTGCAACTGCTCTTCCAGGTCTTTTACTGTCTCTGAGATTATTACAATGTCGTCGGCAAAACGCAATGTTTTTAATTCTTCACCCTGAACTTTAATTCCTTCTCCAAATTTCTCCTTGCTTTCCTTTATAGCTTGCTCAATGTACAAATTGAATAACAATGAAGAAAGACTACAACCCTGTCTTACTCCCTTTCCAACCACTGCATCCCTTTCATGCCTTTCAACTCTGATAACCGCTGTCTGGTTTTTGTACAAGTTATAAATAACCTTACGCTCCCTATATTTTACTCCTGCTTGCTTCAGAACTTGAAAGAGTTTATTCCAATCAACATTGTCAAAAGCCTTCTCCAAATCTACAAAAGCTAGAAATGTAGGTTTGCCTTTCCTTAATCTATCTTCTAGGATAAGCCGTAACGTGAGTATTGCCTCCCGTGTTCCTACCTTTCTCCTGAACCCAAACTGATCTTCCCCGAGGTCGGCTTCTACCAGTTTTTCCATCCTTCTGTATATAATTCGTGTTAATATTTTGCAACCATGACTTATTAGACTTATGGTTCTGTAGTTTTCACACCTGTCTGCACCTGCTTTCTTTGGAATGGGGATTATAACATTTTTCTTAAAGTCTGAGGGTACTTCTCCTGTCTCATACATCTTACGCACCAGGTGAAACAATTTTGTCATGGCTGGTTCTCCCAGAGATTTCAGTAGCTCTGAGGGAATATCATCTACTCCAGGGGCCTTGTTTCGACCTAGGTCTTTCAGGGCCCTATCAAATTCTTCTCTCAGTACAGTATCTCCTATTTCATCGTCATCTACATCCTCCTCCCTTCCTACAATATTGTCTCGGAGTTCATTTCCTTTGTATAGCCCCTCTATATACACTTTCCACCTTTCAGCTTTCTCTTCTTTGCTGAGAACTGGTTTTCCATCAGTGTCCTTGATATTCATAGAGCTGTTTTTCTTATCTCCAAATGTTTCTTTTATTTTCCTGTAGGCTGTATCTATTTTTCCCCTATTTATACATTCTTCTACATCCTTGCAATTGCCTTCTAGCCACTCCTGCTTAGCCATTTTGCACTTCCTGTCAATCTCATTTCTTAGTCGTCTGTACTCCATTTTGCCTGTTTCATTTACTGCATTTTTATATTTTCTCCTTTCATCGATTAAATTTAGTATCTCCTGTGATATCCAAGGATTCTTTGTAGGTCTTGCCTTCCTACCTATTTTGTCCTCTGCTATCTTCACTATTTCATCTCTCAATTTTACCCATTCCTCTTCTACTGTTTTATTTTCCCCTGTTTCTGTCAATTGTTGCCTAAAGCTCCCTCTGAAATTCTTAAGAACCTCACGTTCCTTCAATTTATCCATGTCCCATCTCCTTTTTTTCCTACCTTTTTGTAGTTTCTAGTAGTGCGCCTGCACAGTGGTAGAGTGCCAGACTACAAAACCAAAGATCGCGGGTTCGATCCCCGCCAGGTCCTAGGATTTTTATCTGTCACTTTCCACTTCTTTCACCTCTGGCAGTATTGCTCATGTGAAAAATACCGAGTAGCACCGTGGTTCGGAACCCACGTTAAACTGTAGGTCCCCCTATAACTGGCTGGGTAAGTCAGTTCGAAGGTCAGAGGAAGGCAACGGCATACCACCTCCAAACAGGACCATGCCTAGTAAAGCACTGTGGTGTTCAAACCAATCTTCGGATTGTTGACTGCTTTACCTTTTTTTTTAGTTTCAGCCTACAGTTTATAACCAACAAGTTATGGTCAGAGTCTATATCTGCCCCTGGGTATGTTTTACAGTTTAAAACCTGGTTCCGGAATCTATGTCTTACCATTATAAAATCTATCTGATACCTTCCGGTGTCTCCTGGTCTCTTCCACGTATACAACCTTCTTTTGTGATTCTTGAACCAGGTGTTTGTTATAACTAAATTATGTTCTGTGCAAAATTCTACCAGGCGGCTTCCTCTTTCATTCCTTTTGCCGGTATTTAAGCTATGAAATGACCTCGGGTTGTCAGCTTAAGATGATGGATACACATTCAATTGAAAGGTTACGGTTGTTCTCCATCATGTTCACCTGAAGGTGATGGATAAAAAATTCATTGAAACGTTACGATTATAAGACGACTCCTCTCGGCGGAGGTGATTTCGTAGTAGATATGACGAATACCTAAAAATAACTTTCATCATAATATGTAATTTTTTGACAATAAATGTGTATTTAAATGTTCGTTCAACTTCAGTCAACAGACGAACTTCATCCCATTGAACGGTATACAGGGTGTCAAGAAAAGGGCTCCTTGATTTCAAAATTACATATCTCGAAAAAAATATCGGTAGAGGAATGCAGTAAACGGTATGTTTATTGTGAAAGCTGTAAGAAGTTTATACAGCAGTTTGAAATAATAGTTACAAAAGCTGATAACAGATGGCGCTGTACGCTGTACAGCTCATATCAGCATACATAAGTGAAATAATCGTATGAAAACACTCTTTGCAAACAATCAAATCACAATGTTTTCAAAATGTTCACCATTGGCACTACAGAGGTGGCGCAAACGAAGAATGAAATTCGCCATCACATTTCGTAGTGTCTCAACCGAAATGGATTCACGTGCCACAGAGATCGCCGATTCAAGCTCGTCCAGTGTGGCTGGATGCTTCGGGTAGATCATGTCTTTCACTGTGCCCCACAAAAAAAAGTCACAGGGAGTCAAATCCGGCGAATATGGAGGCCAATCCATGCCTGCACCAGTAAATTTGGGATATTCCAAAGCAATGACTCGATTCCCGAAGTATTCCTCAAGAAAGCGAAACACTTGTTCGGTCCGATGTGGTCGGGCTCCATCTTGCATAAACCATTCAGTACCTGGTCGATCCTACAATTATCGCTTGCTGTGTGGCGACAAATTGTTCCAAAATTGCAACGCAACGTGCACCAGTGACTGTTTCTCGAATGAAAAAAGGGCCAATAATGCCTCTGCTGCATACTGCAGCCCACACAGTAACTTTAGGAGAATACAGGGGTTTCGCTTCGCAACAATGTGGTTTTCGGAACCCCAAAATCGCCAGTTCTGCTTAATCACGTATCCATTCAGGTGGAAGTGTGCTTCATCTGTAAACCAGATGCAGCCAACATCAAATCCTTCACTATCAATCATTGTGAGCATCTGATTAGCAAAGGCAACCCTTTGTTGCACAGATTGTACGGGTATGGCCTGTTGCTTTTGAATTTTGAATGGAAACATGTCTAGACTCTTTCTCAGTATTTTCTGCGTGCTGGAACGCTTCAAACCAGTCTCAGATGCAATTCTACGGACGGATGACATTGGATTTCGCTGAATAATTCCAGAAAAAGTGTGGAGATATTTTCAGGCGTAACTGCGGTTTGCTTGCGGCCAACATGCCCCACTAGATCATCAGTTACGCTGCCTGTTCGTTGAAATTTTGCTAAGAGCGTACGAATGGTTTTTGCATCGGGTCCTTTTGGAACATTAAATCGTGCTAGAAAACTTGGCCTTTTTGCTGTAGGACTCTCTTCTAATCTGTGGTACTCTAGCACCAGAAAAACGCGTTGTTCAATGGAGTACATGGTTTTAATCTCTCCCTTCGGTACGCTAACCTCCTTTCACGTTTCAGTAGTGGAACTGATCGCTCTGGGCTTCGGATCACTATTTATACTAGGTATTACGTATGGCGATTACAGCGCCATGTGTTAGCAGCTTTTGTAACTATTATTTCAAACTGCTGCATAAACTTCTTACAGCTTTCACAATAAACATACCGTTTACTGCATTCATCTATCGATCTTTGTTTTCGAAATATTTAATTTTGAAATCAGGGAGTCCTTTTCTGAGCACCCTGTCTGTTTCACGACTTTCTGTACCTTCTAACATAACAGCAGAAAATTCCACGTGTCAACATTAGTATTAAATTCTAGAATTTTCAGTAACTCATCTAAAACAGCATACAGTAAATAAACAACGTGAGGTCGGTTTTTTTTATATTCCAATAGTTTGCTGGAAACGAGAACGATCATACCTCGTCTATGCTTGATGAAAAAGAAGGTTTAATTAACTGCTAATGAACAGCTTAAACTGGCCACGGGCAGCTACGCTCCGGTCTAATTAATGCTTACACCGCAATCGCCAACATATCCCAGGGAAACAACAGGTTTGCTGCAATTTGGTTCCTAATTAACAACGTACGGTAGCTCGCATGCGCTGTTTAACGAACGAAGGAATAGGTTCACTAGTGCACGCTTCGGAGCCCTTAAGTTAACAATGTCTGTGGTAAAGTTTGTTCTTGTCGAGTGTCATGTGGGGCCGATAACAGTTCTTCCAAAAAGCATTTCGTCACACAAATCGGTCCAGGCGTAGAATATCTAATGATGATGTATCGAAACGAGTAATTATAAAATAAAAACAGTGCGACCAAGACATTTCAGAAATTGGTCGCTGTCCACAAAAATGGAGGTTTTCATGAACCAGTGATAATTCAGGGATTTTCCAGGTCGAAATAAAATCTTCCTGTTGAGAACATCCTTTTTTTCGGCTACTTTCTACTGACTGAAATACAATGTTTACTATGATAACTGTCAGGTACAGTGGTCTTCGGGTACAGCGCTCTACGGAAAACCGAACGGTCACGGGTTAGAAACCCTGTCGGATCTCGCTGTAACCGTCCTTCACCGCTCAACGGTGTGAGGAGTCGCCAGAAACGACACGTGGTTCGGATTCCACGTTAAGCTGTATGTAGGTCCCCTTTCCTTTCCTTTCCCCGGTTGGATAACTGGGGTAGGCTACGGACACGCAAGTCGCCGAAGTGGCGACCAATTGAAAGACTTGCACCAGGCCAATGACCTTCACGAAATTATTATTATTATTATTATTATTATTCTTTGATAAGTGTATACTTACGTTTGTCACCGTAAAACATCACTCAGTTTTCAAATGGAGAGAAGATGTCTCATTAAACGGCAAAGATACTGGAGGCGTTAAAATATATGTGTAGATTTGTAATTAGAGGAGATGAAAGTTTTCATCTTGAGGTTTGAAAAGTTCTTCAATCTCCGTGTTTGCTCACAAAATAAATTTGCTTTATAGGTAACATGATTCAAAACCTCCCGCCCACATGATAGCCAGCTGTTCTTAACACTACTCCCAGAATTCAACTGTCTACCATCTTGTTTCCATAACATAAACATTGAGTGAAGTGAAAGTGCACAGTGCTCATCCACAACGCGAAAACAACGCAAATTCACCGAAGTAAGTGAGAAAAACTTGCTATAAACACGTAGACATTTTATTACAGAAACAGTCGCAACAGTAACATAAACCAAAACACAAAAATGACGTCCTATATCTTCGTAAAAAAATCCTGATATTTACAAGCTAACCATTCACCCCATTAACTACACACGTTTTGGTTTGAGGATGACAAACTGTCAAAAATTCTCAGTGACGTTTTGTGAGTTAAACAACCACAAACACAACTACATGTGGTATTAAGGTAGGCCTAGTATACCTATGAAAATAAAAAAAACGATTTATATTAGTTTCACAATTATCTGTAGTTTTTACACTTAATTTACAAAATGTAACAATCATTTCATTGTTAATTTGACAGACAGTATGAAATAAATATCTCACTGATGATGCTGCAACGCCAGCGAAACGTCTTTGGGAGAAACTGAAAACAATTGTGTTTGCTCAAGGCGGACCATACCTATATAGGAAATTTATGAGATGAAAGTTTGTTGCTATTAGCAATTTATCATAGGAGAAAGTAAACTGAGAGACTGTATGATAAGAACATAGTCACAGGGAGGAGGAGTTCCAAATAGAAAGGGTCAGGTCTAACGTGATTTGGAATGAATATAAATATCCGGATACCAACTGTCTTTCAGCAAGCTACTATGTAAATACGAATTCACCATAGTACAGGGTACCGTAGAACGATAGTTTGATGGGAGATATAAAACTTGTTTTGATATGTGTACTATCTATTACGCAGATAAAAAAAGTGTTGCATGGTCAATGATTAGAGATTAGATTAGATTAGATTAATACTTGTTCCATAGATCATACATACGACATTTCGTAATCATGTGGAACGTGTCAGTTTAGTAAATGTTGTCAATACATGACAATCAATTTCTTAATGTTTTGTTATTTACATTTTATTTATTTATTGTGTTTTTGTATTTTTGTATTTTTCATTTTTTATCTTTTTATGAGTATATTGCATCAAGAGTACTGCTCCATAGATTGTTGCATAAAGATTTATTCAGTCACGCATGAGCAGTGCCAGTTAGACGGACTATGTAAGATGGCCGATCAGTTCCAACTGCATGAGCAGTGCCAGTTAGACGGACTATGTAAGATGGCCGATCAGTTCCAACTGCATGAGCAGTGCCAGTTAGACGGACTATGTAAGATGGCCGATCAGTTCCAACTGCATGAGCAGTGCCAGTTAGACGGACTATGTAAGATGGCCGATCAGTTCCAGGGATGAACTACACTGCTTGTGTTCACTGTAGTTGCGGCATGCCTAGATGGTCAGTTTGATGGTTTGATCGTATCCGCATTCTGCAATAAAATTCCAACTGCTGTTTCAAATACAGGTATATTTATTACACTAAATTATTTTGTCAAGTAGCATCAACCACAGATATCGTTTAAAACACTAAAATATGACGCGTTTCAAGGGTCAAGCCCTCATCATCAGATAATCTGTACTAGAATCTTAAAACATGATGTTGTACAAACTATCTGATGATGAAGGCTTGACCCTTGAAACGCGTCATATTTTAGTGTTTTAAACGATATCTGTGGTTGAGGCTACTTGACAAAATAATTTAGTAATACAACCACGACCTCACATCCATTATGGATATAATTAAGTTTAAATTTATTACACTGTAGGACCTATTTCGCCTTTAGCGCCATCTTCACGTATGTCAGATGGTTGTGGTATCCACATTCATCATTGGTTTTCGTGCTGTCCATTGCTTTATTTATTCCAAAATTTTATTAAAGGAATACTTGATCTAAACTGTTTTACGTTTTTCCAATTGATGTTTGTCAGCTGGTTATCTGACAAGAAGTTGTCAAATATCAATTACAAAATTGTAAAACATTTTAGAACATTGCTTTAATGAAATACACAAAGTAATATAGAAATTGATAGTGGGAAAATCAAAGGTGTATGTGGATGTCGCGACCGTCTGAAATCACTTGAAGATGGCGCTAAAACTGAAATAGGCCCTCTAGTGTAATAAATATACTTGTCCAGTATTCAAAGAATATATGACATCAACTGCGATTGGGCAAAGCTGAAAATGTGTAACCACCCGGGATTCGAAACCGGGTCTCCTGCTTTCTAGGCAGTTGCGCTGACCCCTACACCACTGGGGACACAGTGGTCACCGCACCTGCAAGGACTACCTAAGCACGCCTCCCGTCAGTTACAAATTCCCAGCTTCGCCCTGCCCACAGTACTCAAACTCGTAGTAATGACTAATTCCCGTAAGAGTAAGGGCTTCAAACTTGCCCACCCCTCCCCACTAACGATAGGATCATTGCCCGTCACCGGCATCTTATATATATATACATGTGGCGTCTGTTCCGAAAGAATAGACGTCACTTCTGATCCTGAAGTTGATGTCATATACTCTGTGAATATTGAATAATAACAACTGCAGGATCAGAAGTGACGTCCGTTCTTTCGGAACAGACGCCACATGTATAAATATACTTGTATTTAAAGTAGCTATTCGAATTTCATTACATAATGTCTTTAAATGGCATATATAGTGCTGCGGGCCCAAGAGATACCTAACTATGCGCAATGTTGACATCTTAATGTGTGTATGTCCTCTTATAACTCAAGATCCAGACAACCAAATAACGTTAAATTTGGTACATGTACACAAAATTACATGGGGAAGGTTCTTAAACAGGTTTCGTTCAATTTTTTGGAAAACTAACCGGAAAATTTGAGAAAAAGAGAAATTGCGTTTTCAATGTGACCGTGTAAATCTATATCTTGGCACTGATCTTGATGAAATTTTGCACAATTCACCTTCAAAACAAGAGGAAGGGCACTGTCTACATAAAATTTCGTTCAGTGCATGGTGAAGGGTGCTTATGGATTTTGCCAAAATCCACAGTTTTGCTCCGATCATGATGAAATTTTGTACACTTGACCTTGGAAACAATATGAAGGTTACTGTCTACATAAAATTTCGTTCGGTGTGGTCGCAAATTACAGCCCATGTAGTCACTTTGGCTGCAACGCTGTGTTAGCTGAGTGGTCCATGCACAAACTATTGTGGAAGAAGAAAACGCTTCTATCTATCACTTCATAAGACACGAACAACGGAGGCGAAGAAATTTTATTGATCACATGCGGGCGGAGGATAAGAGAATCCTTACAAACCAAAAAGATATATTAGACGAGGTTTATCGATTCTACACTACACTTTACAGTGAACAGCAGATAGATGAAGATACGATAAAGGAATTCTTAACAACATCTGGCCTTAAGAATACAATAACGGAAGAGGACAATCGACACCTCCAGGCACAAATTACTCAAGAAGAAGTTTTCGATGTACTCAAGTCATCGCCAACTAAAAAGTCACCCGGCCCCGATGGATTGCCCATAGAGTTTTACAGATCATACTGGCATGTCATAGGCAAAGCGTTTACTGAAATGATAAATGAAGTACTAAATGGGGAGGCTGTTCCTACAGATTTGAAGCAAAGCATCACAGTACTGATCCCAAAAGGCAGGAACTTGGGAATAAAAGATATCACCAAGATGAGACCAATAAGCTTACTCAACACTGATTATAAAATAACAGCTAGGGTAATTAAGGAGAGGATAACACCAATCCTACGGAGGATCATTGGTGTTCATCAGACATGTCTCCCAGGACGAAGCATTTTTAAGACAGTCACTGAATACAGGGACATAGTCGCAATTTTCTCCAACTCTGCAGCACATGGTGGTCTAGTATTCATTGATTTTAATAAGGCCTTTGACAGAGTTCATCATGGGTATCTTTTTAAAACATTGGCATTCATGGGCCTCAATGATAACAACGTGAAGGTTTTCAACAACATTTTAAAGGGAATGAAAACTAATGTATCTCTCAATGGTCATTATAGTAAGGATATTCCAATAACGAGTGGAATCCCTCAAGGGAGCCCATTATCAATGCTGCTCTATGTAATAGCCTTGGAACCACTTTTACGAAGGTTAGAAGATGTACTAGAGGGCATATCTCTTGCGGGACTGAAAACGGTTTGTAATGCATATGCCGATGATGTCGGTGTGCTGATTAGAAGTAACGATGACGCCACAAGAATGACAGAGAATGTAACCTTGTACTGTAAAGCAACGGGCGCAAAAGTAAATGACACAAAGAGTGCTTTTTTAAAACTGAACGGAATGGCCAACGTAAATATTGCTTGGGCAAAATGCGTTGGGCAACACACTGCCTTGGGTCTCACCCTCCATATGTGTCCTCTTCGAACTATAGCTTCCAATTGGAAAAAAATTTTGGACAATATTCGTGGCTCCCTCATTTTAAATTATTTGAGGGACCTAAACATTAAGCAAAGAATTAAGATCATTAATTGTGCAGTTTTATCGAAAGCAACTTACATTGGACAAATTTTGCCAATACCTAAAGAAGTTGCAAAAGCTATCACGGCAACGGTTTGCCGATACCTCTGGCAAGGTCATATATTTCGAGTGGCTGCTGGAACAGTGACCCTAACTACCGCAGAGGGGGGACTTGGATTGTCAGATATTTTAAAGAAAACCAATGTTCTGTTTATAAAGAGGTCTTTGCAACTTATTGAAATGTATCCAAACAGCGTAACTTCTAAATTATTCAAACTTTTTGAGCCTAACAGCCTTCGGCCACCAATCGACATCAGAGTAATAAACTATAAATTGAAGCACATTCGACACTTTTATTTCGAACTAAGTTACATGCAATGCCTTGTACAGGATATCAACAAGAGGAACTGCAAATACATGCTGAAAAAAATAAGATCACAGAACAACCCGAATAAGATGGAATTAAAGTACCCTCACAGAAAATGGAAAAATATTTGGCAAAATATAAATAACAAAATACTTACATCAGAAGTACAGTCGACATGGTACAAAGTTGTAAATCATCTAATTAGCACTAACGAGAAATTATATTTAATAGGACGCAGTGACACAAACAAATGCCGTAAATGCAATAGGACTGACACGTTAGATCATCGTTTCGTTTGTCAAGGGTACAGTTACTTATGGCAAGAAGTTAAAATGCAAGTTGCCTTTCTCAGACGTCATGATGGGAGAGACATCAACCCAAATATAATATTCTTCCCGGAAGAAGTTTTTTTTCCATCTCAGAAAAATAATGCCATCTTATGGTTAATCGGAAATTATGTTAACTACATTATAAATAAAAATGGGAAAGATAGTATATTGGAATACAGAGAATATTTACGATCAGAATACTATAAAATATACCAGAGTAAAAATCAAATAAAAACGTTTGGTAACATGCTGCGAATTGTGATCGAGAAGCAAGGAGTGGGATAGATGGTAGATGCATGCTAAAGTAGGGGACAGCTGCTGGGGGTGAAGTACGGTGGGGACTTCGTGGGCCCCGTGGCCGCTACGGTAGCCGTGAAGGCCTCAGCAGAATCCTGAAACAGCATGCCAGTGACGACGAAGAAATTCACAGTTTGATATCAAAGGACCAATACTCATTCCCAAGTGAAAGTACTTACTAAGATATAAAGTAAAGAAAAATTCGTGCAGATTAAATGGTGATGTAATTCATTTACTCACTGAAAAAAGGGGGAGAAAAAAAAGGTAAATGCCCTAGGAAATTTGTTTTTGTTCTGTATGCATACGTTTTAGTGTACACAGAAGTTATGATTCAAAAATGAAACGCCCTAGAAGAGGGATTCATCTTTTAGTTATTTTTTTTTTCATAATCTAGCACAATTTCACAAAGAGGAGCTTTTTTTTTTTCAAATTGAAGAAATGTGATAAACAAGAAAGTAATTTCAAAAATATACATATAAAACAAAAAGACATTCACAAAAAGGTACTTTTCTGCACCGAGGGTTTCACAGTTATGAGAAGACGCAATAGGGCTGAATGATGAATGCTGATGAATGGAACTAAACAGGACAATCCAAAGATTGCGAAACAACCTGCATTTGGCAGAAATTTACGAGAAGAGGAACTTTGAAGCCTTAGAGTGCAGTAGTGCCTCGACACAATTCATCAATTTTCACAGTATCCAACAGGTTGATAACGAAATCAGGAAAAGGAACCAATAATCATGAACACAAATTTATTTTATTTTACATTGATTTACATTCTGTAACATAGCTATGAAGCTCTAGAGAACAAAAATTTCACAACAGGCTGAAGTAAGCCTGCGCCGATGAAGGCGAAATGTGGCGAGCGCAAGGACGGGCTAGAAGGGGAGGCTGGAGGCCCGAAAAAAAAAAAAAAAAAGACTGAGGCGAAAAAAAAAAAAAAAAAAAATAAAAGTGGTCTAAAGTGCCTACTTAGTAAGTAGGTCCCGGGTTCGAATCCCGGCCACAGCATAAATTTTAATTCAATATCTCTCCTTATGTATATCTATAAATGTGAATGTCTGTTCGGTGTACGTTTATCACGTCTGAAACACAAGACATAAAGAGCTAAAAATTTGTACAGTTACTAATTTATACCTGAGGAAGGTTTTAGGCACGGTTTTATAGCGATCTGATAGATATTTAGTAATTTGAAGAATATTACGCGAAATGCGGAACAATAATTAATCTTTGAATGTTATATTTATTCTTTGAAAATGGTTATATTGGTTGCATTGTTGCTTGAGGGTTAATAATGATAAAAGGGTGGAGTATATTGGGATGGAAAGTTATCGGTGTATATACAATTCTACGTATGCGTGAGTTAATATTTCGCTCTGCAGCGAAAATTACAGAACGCAAACGAATGGTCTGTGTGTAATTGTTGTCCGAAGTCTCCCGTTGTACACCATAGTAGTTCCATGCCGATAGCTATAAGGGGGTGGAAGATATGGTGGTTGAAAGTCGTCAAATTATTTTAAAGAATTCGGAGCGAAGGCCAGCGATGACGTTTGCGACTCTATAGCAAGGAGGTTAGAAACAGCGAAACGTGATGCCACAGACCATATCTTTGACGTTTCGCACATTACATCAAGTGATCGATCTGTGATATTATTACAATCATTATTGCTAAATTTCCTTTAATCCCTTCAGATATGGCATTTCAGTTCAAAAGACTTTAGTTTCCAGTTCGTCTAGCTTTTGCCATGACAATTAACAAAGCTCAAAGACAATCATTAAACGTCACAGTTATCCATTTACAGTCCTCGTGTGTTTTACATGGTCAGTTATACGTTGCTTGCTTAAAATGAATTTGGACATTACTGTCACCATTCGTGTTGAGATATTTCAACACAGGCTATAAGGAATAATGTATGTATTATTTATTGTAAATCATTAAGCATTTCACATAATTTTATTTTTTATTCGAGTGTTGATGAAAAATCTTTCTAAAAAAGATATTGTATTTGATTTCATCCTTCAAAACCAGTTTCATAGCACACTACTGAAAGATAGCTTATCTATCATAATCAACCAACACGCGACGGAGCCGCGGGTTTAAGCTAGTGTTTAATAACTTGGAATTGTAGTCATGCACCACACTTTTTTTTTTTATATCTGTAGTACTTCCGAACAGCTTACCTATCGGTTAGTGTCCGCTTTGCCGTCCAGTGGTGTTGGTACCCAGTCGGGCGCAGAACCCGGCTAAATTTCGCGCTAGCACAGAAGCGCAGTGGGCAATTGCGCAGACGAAGCGCTCAGCCATTAGGGCCGCGAATTTCGCTGCGGGCCTGTTTGCGCGGACAGATAGTCCGTAAACAGAGGCGCTGCATCCCGCCATGTATCTGACAGAGGTACGGCCAGACCGTACTGCTAGGCCGATGTGTGCACTGCGGAGGTCGAACCGCTCCCTCTCCGAAACACCTACTCTCATGATGAGGCCGTCCTGTTTACTGCGGTAATGCTGTGTGCGGTCGTTTGCGAAGGCAGATTAGTCACATAAACACATCTGAAAATAGAAAAGGAACCAGAAATAACCGGTGGAAAGTCGAATCTTAAACATAATATCGCAATGAAGTGTCAGACGGCACTGGAGCTGAAGTATGTGGCTCTAATACAGACGTGTTTGTGGTGAGATGCAAGTACTGAGGTTTGGAATTGGGGTAATTGCTTATGTGAGGAGATATAAATGTGAGAATGTTCTGGTGCAGGTCGAAATGAGATGAAATAAGTTAATATTCAATAAGAATAAAACGGTCTAGAGCGCTAAAATTGACTTTATAACGCAGGATCGTTTCGGCATCTTTCATCATCAGTTCCGTAATTAAGCTGGAAGGAATATACGATGGTTTGAACATAAATGGTTGCAACTATTTACTCACAACGGATACAAAAGCGTTGTTTGCAATTGTTACTGACCTTCGAAGTAGTCACCAGCGTTGAGTAGAACCTGTTGCCGCAGATGTGAAAGGCGTAGTATTCCGTTAGCAGAGCCTGTTCTGTTGGTGGTGCGAATGGAGCGGTCTACTGCCTGTCGAATCTCTGGAACAGTTCTGAAGCGAATGCCACGAAGTGGGTCCTTCATCTTCGGAATCAAATCAAAGTCCGGTGAGTATGGTGGACGGTACAGTACTTCCCAGTCGCATCGACCGAACAGCGCAGCCACAGTTTGCGCTGTATGCGGCCGTGCATTGTCGTGCTGAATGACGGCTGGGTTGCGCAGAAAGTGTTGCCGCTTCTTTCGCAAAGCTGGTCGAAGGTGATGTAATATTTATACCGAATTTATTATAAGTAATCCACAAATTGTTGTAGTACTGCAAATGACAAAGTTATGAGAAATTAAAATACTCTCTGTTGTTTACATCGGCTACTCTCCTTTGAAATATATGCAGGTTATTGACAGTCGTTTATATTTTAATATCGCGATATTTGTAGTGTGCACAAGAGCATAAAACAAACAACTCTAAAATTTATGAGTAGAACTGTATTTTAATACGCGACTACCCGTAATACAGAGTAATTGCCAAAGTAAAAAATGTATCTTCTGTCATTATACTCACGATTATTGGCCTGTCATGATTCGTTTGTCACTTCCTTTTCCAGAATATCTGTTCCACTGACATTTTTGTCAGGATCAAGACTTGAGCTTACTACAGATAATGGAGGAAAGCTACAAGCGGAACAGGGAACTGTGTCTATGTTTTATAGATCTAGAATAAGATCATGGCTATGTCACTAGCAGGAAGTTATCGTCATTTCTACGAATTTATGAAACAAGAGCCAAACTTCTGCGGGAAATTGAAGGCCTTTAAGTTGGTAGTCAGGCACCACTTAGAGTTGATGGCATATTGAATACACGGTTAAGGATAATTTCAAGGGTAAGATAAGGATGTAAACTCTGACCACCGTTTTCATATTATTTATGTATCATACGTTGAAAGCAATAGACTGGCATGGTGATATGATCAGAGATGAAAACAAAGTAGGCAGCGTCGCAAATGCGGACGACTTTTTTGTGACTGCAGATTTGACAGAAACGTTGCAAATTAATATCAGAGTTGAAATAGTTACGGTACGTAGATAAACATCTCTTAAAGGATAGAGAGATTGGAACAGATTGAGTGCGAAGTAGGAGAACAATGAAAACTTGGAGAGTTGAAGCACTTTGGATGTATTTAGAAACAGATTGGCGACATAGTGAAACAAATTGAATCATGATGTAGCAAAACTAATGCAGTGAGCGCTCAACTACGATCTAATCTCTCTTCTTCATAAAGCAAGTCAGTAACAGACTAAGTTATCTATCAGCGCACCGTTGAATTTTTCGACTAACCATCTGCGTTACTTTATAAATAAGGTTAAGGTTACAGATATGAAAGTTTAGAGGATGATGCAGGTGTTAATAGACGGAAACAATCTCCGGATGGTGTCCAGAAAGAAGAAATCAAAGAAAAATGGGCATGAAGGCTATATACGAAACAGAGAAAACACGCGTAGATGGCAGGGGTCATGTTATGTGCACGGGAGAAGCAAGATTACCTACAATACTCATGGTTTCGGCAGTGGATGGTAATCGACGTACATCTACATGGGATACTCGTCAAATCACATTGAAGTGCCTGGCAGAGGGTTCATCGAGCCACCTTTATACTATTTATCTCCCATGCCTTACTCGAATAGCACGCGGAAAGAAAGAACATCTGAATCTCTCCGTTCGAGCTCTGATTTCTCGTATTTTATTCTGATGATCATTTATACCTATGTAAGTGGGAGTCAACAATATATTTTCGCATTCGGTAGAGAATCTTGGTGATTGGAGCTTCGTACGTACCCCACGCCGCAGCGATAAGCGCCGTTGTTCTAATGATTCCCATCCCAGATCCTGTATCATTTCCGTAACGCTGTCTCCCCTGTATCGTGACAATACGAAACGAGCTGCCCTATTTGGACTCTTTCGATGTCCTCCGTCAAACCCACCTGATAAGGATCCCACACTGGTCAGCAATACTCCAAAAATGGACGGACAAGCGTAGTGTATGCAGTTTCTTTTGTAGTTCTGTCGCATCTTTTAAGGGTTCTGCCAATAAAACGCAGTTTCTGCTTCGCCTTTCCCACGATATTATCTATGTGTTCTTTCCAGTTTAAGTCTGAAGTAATAGTAATTTCTAGGTATTTTGTGGAGTATACGGCCTTCACTTTTGATTTGTTTATCTTGTCAACAAAGTTTATCGGATTTCTTTTCGCACTCATGTGGACGATTTCACACTTCTCATTATTTAGAGTCACTTGCCAATTTTTACACCATAGTGATATCTTATTCAGATCGTTCTGCAATTGGTTTTGATCTTCAAATGATTTTACTAGACCATAAATGATGGCGTCATCTGCAAAAAACCTAAGAGAGCTACCAGGATTTTCTCCCAAATCGTTTATGTAAATAAGGAACAGCAGAGGACCAATAACACTACCCTGTGGACTGCCCCATATAACTTCTGTTTTAGGCGATGCGTTACCATCGATTACTACAAATTGTGTCCTCTCTCACAAGAAATCACCTACCCAGTCGCAAATTTGGTGCTATACACCATAACCATGCAATTTGATTAAAAGCCGTTTGTGGGGTACTTTGTCAGAAGTCTTCTGGAAATTACAAATTCGGAATCGATTTGCCAACCCTTGTCGATAGCAGTCATCATTTCGTGTGAGTAAAGAGCTAGTTGTGTTTTGCATGAACGATGTTTTCTAAATCCGTGAAAGACAAAGTACTTCCATTCGGTCAGGACTGATTTTGAAGTAGCAGGTTTAACATCAGACGAGTCATCAGTGTTACCAATGAAGAGCAGATAATGGAGGAACTTTATTAGGTAGACTATGCTCCAGACTGAACGGAGAAAACGGATTATTATCATCATTATTATTACCATACTAGCTCTTCTCCAGGATATTCCCGTCATATACCTTATATATTTCAAAAAAACTGGCAAAACTTACGGTCGACGCAAACATCTTTCCTTTTTTCTCTTAATTTACCAACGACCCCGCCTTCTCCTTCTCATCCTCGTATATTTGCTCCGCCGTGCTCTGTCACCAACACTCCGTTGACCTAAAAGTAATTCACAGTAGCATATCTCTCTATTATGTAAAGTATTCTAATACCACGATATTTTTCTCTGGCCTTCCACCGTCGAGGTGGCGCAGTGATAAGACACTGGACTCACATTCGGCAGGTTGGTGGTTCGAATCCCCGGCCATCCAGATTTAGGATTTTCGTGATCTCCCTAAATCACTCCTGGAAAATTCCGGGATGGTTCCTATCAAAGTGTACGGCCGATTTCCTCCCACATCCTTCCCAAAAATCTGAGCATAAGCTCCGTCTCTAATGACCACGCTGTCGACAGGACATTAAACTCTTAGCTTTCTTCGTTCTCTCTCCTAATTCTACCCTGTTCTCCGTTCACTACTTCCTCGCTCCTTTTCTTCTCTCTGCCAATGTTCTCCTCTGTCCACTACTCATCATCTCACTCCTCTTATTCCTCCATTCCTCTCTTTTGTGTCCTCCTCAACATGCCTAACTCCTTCCTCCACCTTTGACAATGCCAATACTACACTAATATCCATTAAAATTGCCACACGAAGAAGAAATGCAGATGATAAACTGGTGTTCATTAGACAAATATATTATACTAGAACTGAAATGTGATTACATTTTCACGCAATTTGTGTGCATAGATCCTGAGAAATCAGTAACCAGAACAACCACCTCTGGCCGTAATAACAGCCTTGACACGCCTGGGCATTAAGTCAAACAGAGCTTGGATGGCGTGTACAGGTACAGATGCCCATGCAGCTTCAACACGATACCACAGTTCATCAAGAGTAGTGACTGGCGTATTGTGACGAACCAGTTGCTCGGCCACCATTGACCAGACGTTTTCAATTGGTGAGAGATCTGGAGAATATGCTGGCCAGGGCAGCAGTCGAACATTTTCCGTATCCAGAAAGGCCTGTACAGGACCTGCAACATGCGGTCGTGCATTATCCTGCTGAAATGTAGGGTTTCGCAAGGATCGAATGAAGGGTAGAGCCACGGGTCGTAACACATCTGAAATGTAACAGCCACCGTTCAAAGTGCCGTCGATGCCAACAAGAGGTGACCGAGACGTGTAAACAATGGCACCCTATACCACCACACCGGGTGATACGCCAGTATGGCGGTGAGGAATACACGTTTCCAATGTGCGTCCACCGCGATGTCGCCAAACGTGGATGCGACCATCATGATGCTGTAAACAGAACATGGATTCATCCGAAAAAAAGATGTTTTTCCATTCGTGCACCCAGGTTCGTCGTTGCGTACACCATCGCAGGCGCTCCTATCTTGTGATGTAGCGTCAAGGGTCCATGATAGTCCATGCTGCTGCAAACGTCGTCGAACTGTTCGTGCAGATGGTTATTGTCTTGCAAACGTCCCCATCTGTTGACTCATGGATCGAGACGTGGCTGCACGATCCGTTACAGCCATGCTGATAAGATGCCTGTCATCTCGACTGCTAGTGATACGAGGCCGTTGGGATCCAGCACGGCGTTCCGTATTGTCCTCCTGAAACCACCGATTGCATATTCTGCTAACAGTCATTGGATCGCAACCAACGCTAGCAGGAATGTCGCGCTACGATAAACCGCAATCCCGATAGGCTACAATCCGACCTTTATCAAAGTCGGAAACGTGATGGTACGCATTTCTGCTCCTTACACGAGGCATCACAACAACGTTTCACCAGCGAAAGCCGGACAACTGCTGTTTGTGTATGAGAAATCGGTTGGAAACTTTCCTCATGTCAGCACGTTGTAGGTTTCTCCACCGGCGCCAACTACGTGTGAATGCTCTGAAAAGGTAACCATTTGCATATCACAGCATCTTCTTCCTGTCGGTTATATTTCACGTCTGTAGCACGTCATCTTCGTGGTGTAGCAATTTTAATGGCCAGGAGTGTATATTTGTCAACATTCACGATTATCTGTTAAATGGTGTCGAACTCTATTCCAAGTACCTTTCTTCATATAGGGTATACTAATTTCCCAAAGGCATCCAGTGAATTAATCCTTCGAAGAAAGCATTCCCATTCCAGATTTCATCCAAATCCGTTCAGTCATTTCAGCGAGGAGTAATAAACATTCATGGAAACTTTCATATCTCATAATGTTCAGTCTTCTTTACTGCATCTAAATCGCATCCCTGGCCTTCCCTTGCTGTCCAATACACCTGTCTGACTACGATCTGTACGTAGCATATCTTCTCCTACTCTTATATTTGTAACATTATTGGCTATTGCAATTCGATATCCATCGCACAACTCAGTTTATTTTCTCCCTTACTGCCGTCTGCAGTGGCCGAGCGGTCTGCGGCGCAACAATCACGTTCTACACGGCCACTACGGTCGGGGGTTCGAATCCCCCCTCGGGCATGGATATTTGAGCCATCCTTAGTGTTAGCTAGTTCATAAGTAGTTTGTAAGTTTAGGGACTGATGACCCTTTAGTTAAGTCCCATAAGCTGTACAAACATTTGAACATTGCAGTTTTTGAACTTTTCTCCCTTACTTCTGCTCTCACACCTGTATTTTCTCATAACCGTTTCCTCCATTCCTTTCATCTACTACAGCCCTCTATACTTTATACTGTTTCACAATTTGCCATTGCCGCGGTGGAGTAGCCGAGCGGTCTAAAGCGTCTTGCTGCGGAGCGCGCGGTTGCTCGCCGTGGAGGTTCGAGTCCTCCCTGGGGTATGGGTGTGTGTGTTTGTCCTTAGGTTAGTTTACCCAGTTTAAGTAGTTTGTAAGCTACGGACTGATGACCACGTAGTTTGGTCCGATAGATTTCCAAACATTTGAACATTTGATTTGAATTTGCCAATTTACATTCCGGGAAAACAATTTTTACAGTGTCTCTTGTTGTTTGGGAATACTAATGTTGGATTATCGCATAAATATGAAGGCAGTTCGTTCGGTGCTAACTACCACTGAACCAGAAGAAATAGGTCACGTGTAATTGTCTTGGAAAATTGTAATTGTATTGGAAAAAATTGTGCTCCATAAATTTACGAAAACTTTATAGTAGCTCCGTTCTGCTCATACCCGTATGGGAACAGAAAGGCGAACTAATTATGTCAGCGGCTGTTACCTCGTCGGCGCAATTTTGATCACTGATAATAGTGTCCAAAATAGGGCAAGAGCGGAGCGAATAGGGTTCTTTGTTTCGTAATGGACGTCCCTGCTGCGGCGTAATCAAACTATGGAATTGTCTCTAAAATGGCCCTGAATATGAAGCACGCTTTCGTTTGTTCTGAGCACTGAAATTGTCGTCCCTGGAGTAGACAATAATCTTTTGTTCTGGTAATTCACGCCAGTGTTTTGTGAAACTGTAGGCGGAAGGTCGTTCACAGTCTAGCGTTGAAAAAATAGCACTGCTATTTAACAGGGAAAAGTTTGTGTCGACAGTTACATCCATTAAAATAGGAAACATATTGGTACTTCTCTCTCTCGTAAATGCATATAGTAGAGTGTTTTATTTGTTTGTATTTTGTTGCGTAGAAGCGAAAATACATTCTATTATCTCTATATATAAAAGGAAGTGTCCCGATTGACTGACTGACTGATTGACTGACTGACTGACTCATCATCGCCCAGCCCAAATCACTGAATATAGAAACTTGAAATTTGTGGAGGGTGTTGATCTTACTCTGTAGACGTCATTTAAGAAGCGATTTTTCGATATTCCGTCCGTAAGGGGGTGAAATAGGGGATGAAACGTTTTTTGAAAATACGTAGCTATTTAGGCAAATTTGAAGCTAGAAATACAAATTTTCGAATTTTAATTCAGGGTCCGAATTTAAAAGACACGTGTTTCGGCATTTTTTGAAATTCGACAAATAATGGGGTAAACTAGGTGACGCAAAAAATTGATTTTCAAAAATATGTTACTGTTGACTCAAATTTTAAGCTACAACTACGAAGCTTCGGATATGGAATCTTGATCAGGATTAAAAATCCATGATCTTTAGTATTTTTGGAAATTCAACAAGTAAGAGGGTTAAATAGATGATCAAAAAATATTTTTGAAAACACGTTGCAGCTAGAGCTGCAAAAATTGATATTTTTATAGTTGGTTAGACGTAAAAAAATACGTGTTTCCGTATTTTTGGAAATTCAACCATTAATGGGGTTAAATTGGAGAGGGTGTGTTTTTGGAAAATATTTTGCTATTTAGGCAATTTTCAAGTTAGAACTACAAAGTTTCGGATTTGGATTCGGGGTTCGAATTTAAAAGACACGTGTTTCGGCATTTTTTGAAATTCAACCAATAAGGGGATAAAATAGAGGACGCAAAAAATTGATTTTCAAAAATATGTTGCTGTTAACTCAAATTTCAAGCTATAACTACGAAACTTAGGATGTGGACCCTTGATCAGGATAAAAAATACACGAGTTTCGGTATTTTTGGAAATTCAACCATCAAGTGGGTTAAATTGGAGAGGGGTTGTTTTTCGAAAATCTGTTGCTATTTAGGCAATTTTGAAGTTAGAATTTCAAATTTTCGGATTTGAATTCGGGGTTCGAATTAAAAGACAGGTGTTTCGGTATTTTTGTAAATTAGACTAATATGGGGGTGAAATACGGGATGTAAAGAATGATTTTCAAAAATATGGTGCCGTTAACTCAAATTTCAAGCTATAACTTCGAAACTTAAGATATGGATTCTTCAGCAGGATTAAAAAGAGACAACTGGTGCAGACCAAGCAGCCTACGCATGCGAAGCAGCGGGGGTTCAGCTAGTCTCTAGCTATATAAAAGCGAAAGGACACTCACTCACTTACACATTCACTGACTAAACACGAAATATCGAAAACTGCTTCACCTATGAAGATGAAATTTGTCAGGAATGTAGTTTATTACTAGAAGACGTCGAATAAGAAAGAATTTTACGATATGGCCGATAGTACAGGACATATGACGTCATAAACAATGAAAATTTCCCCGTCTTACGGCACGTGATAGTGTGACTTTATCAGTCCACTATTTGATAAGGGAGAGCACTTAGCGACGTGCAACAAACTTTAAACATAATTTCAGACCTTTAGGAAACTTTTTCTCACTGACAAGCCCAGCAAAATGATGAAAGGAAAAACGTTTGTCGCTTACTACTTTTTCGGCGTTCATGCAGTAAAATTACGGCATTTTGTATGACATTACAATTTATTACTCGTACATTAGTAATTGTATATTTGAGAAATGTTACAGATAATATACACACGTACGTTCGAAATTTTATCATAGGGTAAGGTGGTACAAATTCGATATAGGTACAATTCCGATCAACATAAATTTTCGCGCCATTTGTCAATTTCGTGGTGTTCCGTTGTGTGGCGTTGTAGAGTAGCAGGTTTCTACAGCTCCTCCTGTCTTTTCCAAGAATACACCGCTTTGCGGTAAGGAGATACAAATTTTTTTTTCCTTTTAAGAGGTAAGTGAAGCTACTTAATCCAACGCGCTCTGATACATTTTCTGGTTAAGGGTGATTGGATTCACTGCTAAATATGCAATGTTTGCTACCAAGAAGTGTGCATTGGTGCCTTAAGGAAAAAGTGATTTCTGTGTGGAAGATGCCCATTATCAAAATTGTACGAGGAAGTGATCATAACTGTACCTAGTGCGGTACATTTTCGATCGTTTTTTCTCAATTCTGTAACCTTTTCTGGTGTTTATACCAACAATTGAAACTGTCTAATATATGTGTTATATATTCATTAAACATCCGGGAACAAGTGCAATAGTTAAAATTATTTATTTTCTCAATATATTTCCAGTTACAATGACATTTGTCCGAAATTATCGAAATTGTACCACCTTACCCTAGTACGACACACAGTTCATTAGCTACGGAGTGATAAACAATTACGTTCAACAAAAACCACCTCATCACGCATGACGTTTTGACTTATTACGTCTGTCCTACTATCTCTATTAACGACGTATTTTGGAAACATTTTACGTATACACCATTGATGAACCTACGAATTAATATAGAATAACGACATACAGGGTGAATCTAAATTCGCGCACTCGAACTTTGCGGCGCCATTCCTCAGATACTAGCAATTAAAAACAAAAAACAAAAAAAACAAAACAAAAAAAGTCTCTCACAAAATTTTGTCCTGCGCATATTCCCGGCAGTAAATGGACGTCGAACACTGACATAGTTGTGTGTCCCATAGGTCAGTGTGTTTCACAATTACACTACTACAGCAACAAACTTCTAGGGGATGTAGGAGATGTCTTGAAAAATGAAAATGAGTGTGGAAACCCATGCCCGGTTACGCTTTCTTGTTTATTTCTCGAACTAGTTGCCTAGAATTGAAGATGAAATCCAGTAGATTATAAATCTCTTTGAAGTGTATTACTTAAAAAAATAAATAAAATAAAATAAAATAAAAATAAAAAAACAGCATTGTCCTATTCTGAACAAGTGTTCGGCAAAATTGCCTAAATTGCTCTGAAATAATTGAGGCGTTTTTCGACTACCTGTTTATAAGTACAGGAATAGACTCTCCTGTAAGTGACAAATAGTGGCAAATATCCCATTCAATTTTTTGACACTGACTACTCGATTTTGAGTTTTGGCGTACTCTTTGTAATATAGTGAATGTATTACCAACTGTGTGTGTGTGTGTGTGTGTGTGTGTGTGTGTGTGTGTGTGTGGGAGTGATAGAGAGAGAGAGAGAGAGAGAGAGAGAGAGAGAGAGAGAGAGAGAGAGTGCGTCTTTGCCATCGTCATTTGAGAGCTCGAAATTTAAATGAAAATAACGGCTTAACCATTAATCTAACACGAAAATTGAATAACCTAATTTGTAGAGGAGAAAATTCTCTACAACTTTGCTCTGTTATGTTTGTTTCCTATCTCGTATCGTTTCAGAGATATTTGCAAAAATAACTGCGATTTTGGGAAGTATGTCTATCTGTCTGTCCGTAACGTGTTCCTACTTTTTAAGACGAACCGTTTAACCGATCAGCACCAAATTTTGCACAGATAAATGTAGGCCGCCAGAGACCAGAACCTCGCTTTTTGAAATGTTTCGGACAAGAAATAAGAAATACGTTGGTAATACAAAAAAAAGCCGTTTGTAATGTAATTGCAAAGAAACCGTTCATCTGACGCGAAAATTGAATAAACGAATTTGTTGAGGAGAAAATTCTCAACAACTTTGTTCTCTTATGGGTTTTTTTTTTTTTTTTTTTTTTCATATCTCGTACCGTTTGAGAGAGATTTGGAAAAATAACGGAGATTTGACACCCTCCATTAAATGAACGAAAACCAGCCGTTCGCAGATGTCACGTGATATTCCTCACCCAGAACTCTCTCTGGGATACGCCATCTTGCGTTGAGTATTTGATTATTTTCTTATTGTGTAATTTACACGTTGTCATTTCAAAGGAATGGCGCACTGAAGAATTAACAAAAACACGTCGTTCTTCGTACGATAAATGATAATCTAGCATCAGTTAACAACTGCCATCAGCAGGATGAGATTAAAGAACGCAGCTTCTAAGTCTTAGTCGTAGCGTAATAGGCAATGCGCTGGACTATGACGTCGAAGATCAGTGTTTCGCCGACCGCGATGGCCGAGGGGACTGAGGCGCTCCAGTCACGGTCTGCACGGCCACTACAGTCGGGGGGTTCGAAACCCCCCTTGGGCATGGATATTTGTGCCGTCCTAGTTCGTAAGTAGTTTGTAAGTTTAGGGACTGATGACCCCGTAGTTAAGTCCCATAGACTATACAAACATTTGAACATTTTTTGTCAGTGTTTTATCATTTTGGTCAAAAAATGTTTGCAAAAAGTTATAAAACTACAAATCTATAGTGTGCCGTAAAACACGTCACGACGATAATTTTTTTTTGGGTGCTGATTTTTACTGTTAGTTAGCTGGTAGGGCTCCCAAACGTTTTATGCAATTGGTGGGCCGCCGAGCAAGAAAAGTTTGGGAACCGCTGCTCTAGGACATCTACGATGTGTGTATGTACTTATTTGCAACTTTTTTTTTTTTTTTTTTTTTTTTTTTTTTTTTTTTTTTTTTTTTTTTTTTTTTTTTTTTTGGCAAGGATGGGGCCCCACCACGCCTACACCAACGTGGTGACCGTCACAAAAGTTCTACTGTCACCTCCGTAATTAAGTTAGTTTGCTAAGGTGGATCACGGGATGTGGGAACCGCGATGTTATCCGTACGTGTGGGCGCGATCACCCATTAATACGGTGCATCTGGAGATAGAATTGGTCGAAAGGTATACGAAGGGTAAAGGTATGTAAGGGCAGAGGAAAAAAAGTGCCGAGGCAAGAGCCAAGGGAAAAAAACCTCTGCGACAGTGGGGTGGGTTTGAAGGGCAGTAGCGGTATGCTATCTGCGACAGATCATGCAAGGTTTGGTAATGTTAGTAGAGGGTATATCTCGGTACCATTAACTTTGCTAGGTTCGTCATAAAGAATCAGTCCGTTTGATGCGAGGTTCTGCTGCAGCTGAGCTCCTGTGAAGACTCCTGGGTCGGCTGCGGCAGTTTCTACATCTACATCTAAATCTACATAGATACTCTGCAAATCACATTTAAGTGCCTGGCAGAGGGTTCATTAACCACTTTCATAACTTTTCTCTACCGTTCCATTCTCTAATAGCGCGCGGGAAGAAAGAACACCTAAATCGTCCCATTTTCGATCTGATTTCTCTTATTTTATTGGGATGGTCATGTCTCCCTATGTAGGTGGTTGCTAGCAAAATATTTTCACATTCAGAAGTAAAAGTCGGTGATTGAAACTTCGCAAACAGATCACGCCGCAATGAATAACGTCTCTCTTTTAATGATTTCCACCCCAATTCGTGCAACATTTCCGTGACGCTTTCCCCCCCGTAACGTGATAAAACAAAACGACCTGCCCTTCTCTGAAACTTCTCAATATCTTCCGTCAGTCTCACCTGGTGAGGGTCCCACAAGGGGCAACAGTACTCCAGGAGAGGACGCACAAGTGTGATGTAGGCAGTCTCTTTGGTGCAGCTGGTGCATCTTCCAATCGTTCTGTCAATGAAACATAATCCTTGGTTCGCCATCCCCACACTATTTTCTTTGTGTTCTCTCCAGTCAAAATTGTTCGTAATTGTAACTCTTAGTTACTTGGTAGAATCTACGACCTTAAGGTTTGATTTATCGCGTAATTGAAGTTCAGCGGATTTGTTTTTGTGGCAAGGTGTATTACTTCACACTTTTCTTTATTTAGTATCAATGCCAATTTCCGAACCATGTAGAAATTTTGTGTGAATCGTTTTGCAGTTGCTTTTGATCCTCCGTTGACTTTAACTAACCGATAAAGCATCATCCGCGAACAGTCTAAGGGAGCTCTTCAGATTGTCTCCTGAATCGTTTATAAACACGAGGAAGAGTAGGGGACCTGTAACGCTTCCCTGTGGAACGCCATATTTACCCGTGAACATCGGCTGTGGCAGAATACCTGTAACATAGCCAAGTTTATCATGGTAGTTAGGCAGTTCGGTCATAGAACTGGCTAAGTGTGTGGGACTGTTTAGGTCTGTTTGTGTTCAGTGCGCTGAATATGGTTTCCCTGCTTTGCCTGTAGGTCGGCTGTGGGCTCAGCTGGCATTGCCAGTCAGTTTGCTGTTCTGCAGGGGTTTGCCATGTTCATCGTGTTTGTGAGTTGGTGTTCCCTACGACCGTAGGTGGTTAGTCTCTGAGGAGAAGTGTTTTTGGGCGATTATGTTTCCACCTATGGTTGTGATCGTAGTTCCCCAAGCGTAGTATGAAGGGGTTGTTCGGGTGTCTCGAAACTACTTATGAACTACTTACGAACTAGGACGGCACAAATATCCATGCCCAAGGGGGGATTCGAACCCCCGACCGTAGTGGCCGTGCAGACCGCGACTGGAGCGCCTCAGTCCCCTCGGCCACCGCGGTCGGCTCCACAGTACTGGTCAATTGCCCCTGTCAATGTATTTCGATAAATACTACCGTAATCAGGGACAGCTCTATCGATTGAGGTCAAAAAATTTCGCTATAAAAATCTTTTTCTTCGTGACGGGAAACAAACCGACGCAATACATCTACACCGAGCGTCGCAGGAATGGTGCCATGAACAGAATTTGTTTCGCTTGAGTTTAACTATACATTGCAAAAATGAGATTGCAAATATCTGCTCAAACACCAGAGAAAATGCACTTGACGACTCTTAGGTGAGACGGCCTGTATATCATAAGGCGGCATTGATCGCTAGATTAAAATGTAAAGTACAACACTATTAGGTAGAAACTGACATTTTTTTTAAAGAATTACCAATTGCCGACTTTTCTATTCTTTTTAAAAAATTTAAAAAATGGCAAAAAAATGACAAGAACAGCACGGTAGACTTCTTTTTAATCTTTTTGACGAAAAGGGCCAAGGTGCTTGCGGTACCACCTAACCATTAACCCCGTTATCCATCATAATCACTTATATGGAAAACTTTCAAAAAAGCGCCTGAAGATGCAACTGTAGGTTGCGAAACCGGTTGTGCGGGTCTTCACGACTCCAATAAAAGTCACAGCTCAAGTGGACCAAGGACTTTCATTCATACTCTGACAATTTTAACACCTCATTTTTAACTGTGTGAAAGTAAGAAACTTGTATAAATATTTTAGCTGTGGTTGCCCGTCATACAAAGTTCTTTTCTTTGCGAGAGCGGTTGTTTATGGCTGTTAAGTGTGTATGTGTGTCAGTGTCCTGTAGGTCGGCTGTGGGCTCAGCTGGCATTGCCAGTCAGTTTGCTGTTCTGCAGGGGTTTGCCATGTTCATCGTGTTTGCGAGTTGGCGTTCCCTACGGCCGTAGGTGGTTAGTCTCTGAGGAGAAGTGTTTTTGGGCGATTATATTTCCACCTATGGTTGTGATCGTAGTTCCCCAAGCGTAGGATGAAGGGGTTGTTCGAGTGTCTCGAGTTTCTGTACAGTCGTGTGGCGAGTTTCTTGAATACCACCGAGAGGCGTCCTAGGCGATATTCATTGTGAAGGTCCACGGTGCGTGTGTATCGTGGAGCGTTGCTAATGATGCGTAGTACCTTGTAGTATTTGCAACTCCCGATTCTCTCGTAATATAGTAGCCCTCCCGTTTACCGCAACCTGCTTATGGCTCAGCTGCTAGACTGTGTGTGTGTGAGGTTAAGAGACGGGTGCCCAGTGTCCTACAGTACCGGACAGCATCACGTATTTAACCCCCTTATTAGTCTAATTTAGAAAAATACCGAAACACGTGTCTTTTAAATTCGAACCCCGAATCCAAATCCGAAAATTTGTAGTTCTAACTTGAAAAATGCTTAAATAGCAACAGATTTTCGAAAAACATCCCCTCTCCAATTTAACCTCCTTGATGGTTGAATTTCCAAAAATACCGAAACACGTATTTCTTAACGTCTAACCAACTATACAAATATCAATTTTGGCAGCTCTACCTTCAAGATTTTATCAATAGCAACGTGTTTTCAATAAGAATTTTTGATCCTATATTTAACCCTCTGACTTGTTGAATTTCCAAAAATACTAAAAATCATGGATTTGTAATCCTGACCGAGATTCCATATCCGAAGTTTCGTAGTTGTAGTTTAGAATTTGAGTTAACAGCAACATATTTTCGAAAATCAATTTTTTGCGTCACCTATTTTACCCCCTTATTTGTCGAATTTTTAAAAAAATGCCGTAACATGTGTCTTTTAAATTCGAACTCTGAATTAAAATCCAAAATTTTGTAGTTCTAGCTTCAAAATTGCCTAAATAGCTACGTATTTTCAAAAAACGTTTCATCCCCTCTTTCACCCCCTTACGGACGGAATATCGAAAAATCGCTTCTTAAATGACGCCTACAGAGTAAGATCAACAGCCTCTACAAATTTCAAGTTTCTATCTTCAGTGGTTTGGGTAGTGTTTGTTTGTATAGTCTATGGGACTTAACTACGGGGTCATCAGTCCCTACACTTACAAAGTACTTATGAACTACTTACGAACTAGGACGGCACAAATATCCATGCTCGAGGGGGGTTTCGAATTTCAAAAAATGCCGAAACATGTGTCTTTTAAATTCGAACTCTGAATTAAAATCCAAAATTTTGTAGTTCTAGCTTCATAATTGCCTAAATAGCTACGTATATTAAAAAAACGTTTCATCCCCTCTTTCACCCCCTTACGGACGGAATATCGAAAAATCGCTTCTTAAATGACGGCTACAGACTAAGATCAACAGCCTCCACAAATTTCAAGTTTCTATCTTCAGTGGTTTGGGTAATGTTTGTTTGTATAGTCTATGGGACTTAACTACGGGGTCATCAGTCCCTACACTTACAAACTACTTACGAACTAGGACGGCACAAATATCCATGCCCGAGGGCGGTTTCGAACCCCCGACCGTAGTGGCCGTGAAGACCGTGGCCGGCCGCAGTGGCCGAGGTGACTGACTGGCGAATAATATGGCAGAATATCAGCACCCGTCATTTACCGACCAATGTGAGAACTACATGGTACAAAGCTGTGAACAGAAAACTTGCCACCAAGACCAAACTTCACGCCATCCATTTAGTGGACTCGCCGCTGTGTGGGGACTGTAGCATACCAGACACTGAAGAACATAGGTTTGTCTGCAATAACGTGGCAGCAGTCTGCCTACTCGCTAGGCAAATGATAGCCACAATCACCCGAACCGTCCCAGACACAATCAAGCCTGCAGATTTTTTGACTCCCGACAGTGTGCCTTATCCATATACAAAACGGAACGCCGTCAATTGGTTAAAAGGTCAAACAGTCCACTATATCCTCTATTATACCTTCAGCTGCAGCACCATATCCTAATGACATCGCGGCACTATAAGAAAAATTTCGCCAATTTTCTGAAAATTCTATTGTTTGACACAGGAAGAAGGACTTGAATCGTAATTGTTCCCACTACAAGACCCAGATTGTGACACCTGAAGAATTAGAACACGCCGAGTTTTTCATCTGTGCTTTAAACAAAACTTCTTTTTGGCTCCTTGTGGTGTTTTCCTTTTAGTGCTGTTTTCAACCTTCTGACGTCTGCGAGATGCATCAGAAGTGCTTTCTGTTTCGTATGGGAAAAATGTCCCCCGACAGAATCTGTCGTCTTATTTCACATTAAAAATTTCTTTTCGGAGTTCCTACGCCAGAAGGAGCGATTACACCGTTTCATGTGTCCCTTGGCGAAACCTTGCTGAAACGACGCCCACGGCACGAGACAAGCGCAGAGTTAAGAGACGAGGAAAAATAAACAAATAAAATTAAATGTAAAGTTGTGAGAAACCAAAAATGTAAAGTGGAAAAACACAAATTCCAGAAAACAGAAGCATGGATCGATCAAGAACGGAGTGGGGGAACACCTCCTAAACAAATATTACGTGAAGCCGAACTCTGCAGCTGTCAATGCGCTGGGATGTTGAAGTGAAGTTTGTCCCCAGGAGCAGATATGTAAGAGAAAGACACTTATTTATTTATTCCTTTTCATTTTTTAATATTATTTTATTATTTTTTCACTTATCTTTCTTTGGAACGAAATTCCATGTCAACAGGAACGAATGGCATTGAAGCCAGGCCGAGAAGGCAAATCATTGGCGAGCGGAAGGACGGGCTGAAGGGGAGGAAGGAGGCCCTGAAAAAAAAAAAAAAAAAAAAAAAAAAAAAAAAAAGGGGGGGGGGGGACTGAGGAAAAAAAAATAAAAAGGTGACTAAGGCGCTCCAGTCACGGTCAGCACGGCCACTGCGGTCGGGGGTTCGAATCCCCCCTCGGGCATAGATATTTGTGCCGTCCTAGTTCGTAAGTAGTTCATAAGTAGTTTGTAAGTTTAGGACTGATGACCCCGTAGTTAAGTCCCATAAGCTTAACAAACATTTGAACATTTTTTTTTTGTTAAGTCCCATAGACTATACAAACATTTGAACATTTTTTGAAGACCGTGACTGGAGCGCCTTAGTCCCCTCGGCCGGAAATGGTTTGGGATGGGCGATGATGAGTCAGTCAGTTAGTCAGTCAATCAGTCAATCGGGACTATTATTATTATAATCGGGACACTTCCTTTTATATCTAGAGATATAAGGTGAAACCTTTACTTTTCGAGCTTAAATCTAGTCCATTAATCTGCCGTATTACAATGTGTATAAATTATTGGTAGTTCTGAATATCTATGTTCTGCGGGTGGATTATTTTGTGATCAATTTTGTTGATCTTCTTATATAAGTAATTTGAAATGTTTGATCCAATTCTGGAAATAACATGTTGTGTGAGGTTAAGAGACGGGTGCCCAGTGTGCTACAGTACCGGACAGACTGCGCTACCTGCCTGCAGCTGCCGGCGTGTACCTGTGCAGGGTCCATCATTTGGTTAGATTGCATTATCAGTAGGAGAATGACGTAGAGCGAACTACTGGCTTACCAAGTCAGATTCTCGCGCTAGCACTGATCTAACAGCTGTTACAGTCCATCTCGAGGTAACAATGCATACGTTTCCACTTCACTTTCTAGGGTTGCCAGATCTCCGGGCGCCGCTCGGAGTGCCCGGGTTTGGAATGAATTCTCCGGGTCTACGGGCCAATCACTCTCATCTCCGGGCTTGAATGTAACCTCCATCTTAAATTTTTTTTCTTCTTTTTTACGACGCTTTTTAAGTACTATGCTCATGTAGCGACGATCTACATCGAACTTAACGTAACTTAAACTAAGGACGAACACAACATCCATGCTCTAGGGGGGGATTCGAACCTCTGGCGGGAGCAGCTTCGCGCACCGTGGCAAGACGCCTCAGTGCGCTCGGCCATTACGGTCGGCTCCTCTCTAGTAATTATGAATAACTTTATATAAATGTCAATTTCTTATTGCAACAAACGCTATTTCTCTATTCTTCCTCTGAAAACTTTTCATTGTGGCGTCGGTAGTATTCGGCTAGCGCATTATTAAGCAAACACTGTTGCGGCAACGTGTCAACTGGCGACGTCTATTATTTGTGTTCGTTCGTTCATTGTTTGTTATCAGTTTACCGGCAATTTTTGGAATACTCGGATCGCTTGTGAACAGACAAGCTTACATTAACTCAGATTAGTGAGTAATAACAGTGAAATGAAGAGACGATATCTAACTTCGTTCCGTGAAGAATGGTTGCAGGAAGAAAATTATAAAGAGTGGCTACAAAAAGTCGATACTGTTGAGTGTATGTGTAAGTCCAGAATATGCAATATATTATTTACTGTTAAGTACGACGGAGTGAAAGCTGTGAACAAACATTTACAATCAGAAAGACACAAAGCGAATATTACCACACAAAAGAAGAACCAGTCGCGACTTAAATTCTTGCTGAAACAATTTTCTGCAGACGACGACAAAGTCACTGCAACGGAATTACCTTTGACTTACCATGGTGTGAAACACCGCCATTCGTACAATTCTCAATATTGTGGTAATAAGTAAGATGCGGCCGAACAAAAAGCGAGGCATTAGTAAAAAATGTACTTCTGCCTTATGCTAAAGAGAAGCTACTAAGCAAATTAAAGCAAAATGTCCCTTTTTCATTAGGCATTTTTTTTTCCTTTTAGAATTCACATGTAATCCTGGTTGGTGTGGGGGACTTGGTCGCAGTTGGGGGGGGGGGGGTGAGTCATTGGCCAAGGGGGAGGGGGGCACGTCTGGTCTCCGGGCCTGCCTCGAGTTCAATCTGGCAGCCCTATCACTTTCACATCATAAATAGTCGACCTAGGAATGTTTAGGAGTGTGGAAATCTCGCGTACAAACGTGTGACTCATGTGACACCCAAACACCTGACTACGTTCGAAGTCTGTGAGTTACTTGGAGCGCCCAATCCTGCTCTTTCACGATGTCTACTGAGATCACTGATATGGAGTATCTGGCAGTAGGCGGCAGCACAATATACCTAACATGAAGAACATAAGTTTTGGGGGTTTTCCGTATAGTTTGGAGCAAATAGTTGAACAGAAAATCACCGAGTACACTAAAACCCGTCTAACCTTTCTACCTGTCAAAAATAAACGCAGTAGAATGAAACTTCCACTTTGCAGCGGAGTGTGCGCTGATATTGAAACTTCCTGGCAGATTAAAATTGTGTGCTGGAACCGGGACTCGAACCTGGGACCTTTTCATTCTGGAAACATCCCTTAGGCAGTGGCTAAGCCATGTCTCCACCATATCCTTTCTTCCAGGAGTGCTAGTCTTGCATGGTTCGCAGGAGAGGTTCTGTGGAGTTTGGAAAGTAGGAGGCGAGGTACTGGCGGAAGTAAAGTTGTGAGGCGGCATCGTGAGTCGTGTCGGGATAGCACAGTCGGGAGTGCGCTTGCCCGCGACAGGCAAAGGTCCTAGGTTCGAGTCCCGGTTCCGGCACACAATTTTTATCTGCCAGGAATTTTCATAAACGAAGTATCGTAAACATGCGGGACATGTTTATTAACATAATGAAGATAGATAATTGGATATACGAGGGTTGGAACTCAAATAGTGGAAAAACTGCTGTGGAGACAGTATGCAATAAAATCTACTATTGTCGCTGATAGAAGACGTTGTTGACATGCCTACCTTATGATCGAGCAGAAGGTCTCGCCCGTTCACGACACCGGCGTGTTCACTATCAATGTTTGTAAATCTATCGGAGCAAACTGCGTGGTCATCAGTCCGTAGCTTACAAACTACTTAAACCTAGGTAAACTAACCTAAGGACAAACACACACACCCATGCCCCAGGGAGGACTCGAACCTCCACGGCGAGCAACCACGCGCTCCGCAGCGAGGCGCTTCAGACCGCTCAGCTACTCCACCGTGGCTGTTCACTATCGAGGAAAATACAATCATTTCTGAGTTAGCAGTCCAACGTAACTGTGCAACTATTTTAAAAACAGGAACATCGAAGTTGTATCAAGATTGTATGTGACAGAGATCGTACGAAATTACTAAAAATTTCCGGGCGATTATTCCGTGGTCTTATGGATTTAATGTGGAAACCCAACGTTTCGCCCCCGACTGCGGAGGACATTTTCAAGGAGATCGTGGCACTTTTGAATGCCCGATGGACACCCTGGCTCGCTACTGACAATGTCCTCCGCAGCCTCGGAAATTTTTAGTAATTTCGACAATTCCGCCCGTGAAAGTTTACATTTTACAACGACAGTGTCATCAAGGTCTTCAAGAGACGTGCGGGGAATTGGCATTGCCGTACAGAACAGAACAGTGGCGCGTTGGATAAAAACCTTCAACGAAGGTCGGAAAACTGTGGCAGCCATGCATCGGGCAGGCGATTCGTGAACTCGACCACGAAACGGATTAGCTCGTAAGAGTGTGCTTCGCATCCCGAATGAACGCTTGGACATGCTAAAAATTGCATTACAATGGATTCCTGATGAAAGTGCCCCCAGTATTGTGAAAGTTATGATGATTCTCGTGCTTGTCTGTCCAATACAAATTGCTGAGAATGTGTTACAGGCAATTTTGTACAGTCCTGAGCTACGTATGGGTTCCTTTAAAAATCTTAAATTATGAATTAATTTTTTTTCGTAAATTATTGTGTGTGGAGAAAACACGAGAAATCAGAACTGGAACGGAGAGATTAAGGTGTTCTTTCTTCCCGCGCGCTATTCGAGAATGTAATGGGAGGTAAATAGTATAATGGTGGTTCGATGAACCCTCTGCCAGGCATTAAAATGTGCTTTGCAGAGTATCCCAAGTGCATGTACTACCATGCGCAAAAATATCCGAACGACCTGAATTGCGTTTCGCCCGATCTGCATGCAACCCAACTAACGTATGTGTCTTGCGGGTGCTCTGCTCGCTCCGCGGTATAGTCGTTCGACTATTCAAAATGGATCCACTACAGACAACTGCTCTTTATGGCAATCATTCCAGAAGTAAATTAACACCATGATTTTGCAAATAAAAGGAAACACCTTATTAAGCACTTAACGTTTATTAAATCCAATTTATTACAATGGCATATCTTAAGTATTGTCGCACTGATTACAATCTGATATAACAAACATCACCACATAAAACATTCATTAATCCTTAAACAACATTTAATATTGATACAAACAACAGATTTTACTATAGTATCGGAAATCCTAAAGTCCTGTCGAAATTCGAAGTACGTTTGTTCTGAAACTTCCTGGCAGATTAAAAATCACGGTCAGCACGGCCACTACGGTCGGGGGTTCGAATCCCCCCTCGGGCATGGATATTTGTGCCGTCCTAGTTCGTAAGTAGTTCGTAAGTAGTTTGTAAGTTTAGGGACTGATGACCCTGTAGTTAAGTCCCATAAGCTTAACAAACATTTGAACATTTGAAACAGATTAAAATTATGCGCCGGAACCGGGACTCGAAATTAGGATCTTTGCCTTTCGCGGGCAAGCCCACTACCGACTGTGCTATCTCGACACGACTCACGATGCCGCCTCACAACTCTACTTCCGCCAGTACCTCGCCTCCTACTTTCCAAACTTCACAGAAGCTCTCCTGCGAACCATGCAAGACTAGCACTCCTGGAAGAAAGGATATGGTGGAGACATGGCTTAGACACAGCCTAGGGGATGTTTCCAGAATGAAACTTTCACTCTGCAGCGGAGTGTGCGCTGATATGAAACTTCCTGACAGATTAAACTTGGGTGCCGGAACCGGGACTCGAACCTGGGACCTTTGCCTTTCGCGGGCAAGCGCACTACCGACTGTGCTATCCCGACACGACTCACGATGCCGCCCCACAACTTTACTTGCGCCACTACCTTGCCTCCTACCTTCCAAAGTTTCAACTTAATAACGTGTTTCCTTTTATTTGCAAAATCGTGGTGTTAATTTACATCTGGAATGATTGCCATAAAGAGCAGTTGTCTGTAGTGGATCCATTTTGAATAGTCGAAAGACTATACCGCGGAGCGAGCAGAGCACCCGCAAGACACATACGTTAGTTGGGTTGCATGCACATCAGGCGAAACGCAATTCAGGTCGTTCGGATATTTTTGCGCATGGTAGTAGATGTAGATGTGTGGGTGTCAGGTTGAGCTACAAGTGCCCAGTGTCGTACAGTACAGTACCGGACAGCCTGCGCTACTTCCCAGCAGCTGCCCGCGTGTACCTGTGGCCTGCTGCTTGGATGCCGCAGATAATCCTCCCCTCCACCGCCCCTTACCCCCTCCCTCCCCCTACCCCCTACCCCCTGGTCCCTGGGGCGTCGTCTCCTCTGGCTCCAGAGCCGATTACATATTCGCCGTCTGGGTGGCTTGGCTCCCCCCCCCCCCCCCCCTAAGCCGATACCAACTCCTGAGGGCGGTAGCGCACCCAAGTGGATCCTGATGAGATCTCCATTCAGCCAGCCGCCACCCACCGAGCACCGGCGAGAGAGCCCAACTCTAGCGTGGCCGCCGCTACAAGTTCGTTCTAGCGCAGCGGAGCGATCGTTCCGTTACACTGCGTTATCAGTAGGAGAATGACGTACAGCAAACTGCTGGCTTACCAAGTCCGATTCTCGCGATAACACTCGTCAAACAGGTGTTACAGACCATCTCGAGTCAACAATGGTCAAACAGGCGTTACACTCAATCTCTGCCGTAGCTTTCTACATCTACGCCCTCCCATCGTCACCCTGTTAAGACCTTTTTAAACGATGAACGAAGGTGAACAAGATAGATAATAGTCTACTGAAGCGCTCCTAGCGTACTAGCCCTGAACTACAAACTCAAGCAAGATCTTGTGGCAGCGTGTTTAGACGATAAACGTAATCGAACAGTAATACCCGATGTTGAAAGTGAGGTTATAACAGGCGATTTGTTATGTGGGAAGTCATAGCTTAATACTGGAATTGAGGAAACAACGCTAAATGTTATTGACAGCCAAAGAAAACGTTGTAATGTATGTTTTTGGTCAACTTAGTGTGGTAAAGTTCTGGGAAGTGAAACAACATTTCAAAACATTGACATCTATTTTCAAGCGAAAAAAAAGAAAAGAAAAAGAAAAAGAAAAAACCCTTAGGAACACATCAAGCAATATGTATAAGAGCGTAAATAGACCTTCTTTACTTTATCTACTACGATTTGCCCACTGACATTGTTAATGACGTCATGCACAACTGAATTTTTGTCTTTCATATGCACTGACTTTTTCATTTAAAATGCTATATAATGAAAATTGCATCATCAAATTACAAATAAACAATTGGGTCCAGTCATTTCTGTTACGATATTGCAAAACATAAACCATTTTTCGGTTTCAGATGTACGACCTCGCTTTTCGGTGGACAATAATTGACATAAATATTTAACTGTAACATTGCGTTATCAGTAGGGGAATGACGTAGAGCAAACTGCTGGCAATGATCAAACAGGTGTTACAGTCAACCTCTGCCATAAAAAAATTCAATATATTGCCGCGAAGGTCCACGAACACCGACTTCCGTCGTGGCGCAGGGGATAGCGTCACGGACGGCGGAGCAGAAGGTCGCTGTTCAATTCCGCCCACCCGCAAAAATTTATTTCTTTGTAATTAACAATTCCAGAAGGTTCTACATCTTTCTTACGTTCCCTTGTAAATTCTACTTGTTTTTTATGTTAACTGTTCTACTAATTTCTGGTAAATTCTGTCTGTGTATAAATAGCAGAGCACTCTGCCTGAGAGGCAGTCAGTGCTGCGTGTATAGAAAATATTGTGGGGAAGGCGAACCAAAGGTTACGTTTCATTGGCAGAACGCTTAGACGATGCACCAGCTCCACCAAAGAGACTGCCTACATCACACTTGTGCGTCCTCTCTTGGAGTACTGTTGCCCCTTGTGGGACCCTCACCAGGTGGGACTGACGGAAGACATTCAGAATGTTCAGAGAAGGGCAGCTCGTTTTGTTTTATCACGTTACGGGGGGGAAAGCGTCACGGAAATGTTGCACGAATTGGGGTGGAAATCATTAAAAGAAAGACGTTATTCATTGCGGCGTGATCTGTTTGCGAAGTTTCAATCACCGACTTTTAGTTCTGAATGTGAAAATATTTTGCTAGCACCCACCTACTTAGGGAGACATGACCATCCCAATAAAATAAGAGAAATCAGATCGAAAACGGAACGATTTAGGTGTTCTTTCTTCCCGCGCGCTATTAGAGAATGGAACGGTAGAGAAAAGTTATGAAGGTGGTTAATGAACCCTCTGCCAGGCACTTAAATGTCATTTGCAGAGTATCTATATAGATGTAGATGTAGATATGTTGAGTTCGTAATAAACGTGCTTTGAGTATAAGTGCTGTGTTCAGTTGCCTTCGAAGTCAAGCCTGCTCCCCTTTCAACGCGACAATATTCCTACAACCTCATAGGTAATATATCAAACAAAATCGACGCACTATTCAAACAAACACGAATAAAATTTGCATTCCATACAAACAACAACCTACAAACAAAACTCCTTGAAGCCATAGTAACCACAACAAACTTTAACTGTTCAGGAATTTATAAAATCATTTGCGAAAATTGTAACAAATTTTATATAGGTCAGACGGGACGAAGTTTTAGAACGAGGTTCAGCGAACATAGAAGAACGACAGAAGCAAATCTATCTACTTTCTACCAGCATTTGAAAATTGAAAACCACAGCACCACAAATATCGAGAGAGATTTAAAAATATTACACAACATTTCAAAAGGCACTGAAATGCACATACTCGAAGAATACATATGAAACTCATGAAACCGTCACCTAACGAAATTCTCAATGAACACACAGATTTTAAACGCAAAATTTATTTAGAAAATTTTATCGATCTAATTAGGCTTGACAACGGCTAAATTCAGAGATGTAATGATCCACAGTCAAGGATAACGCAAAATTTCGATTAACATACAATATCTCAGACACCAGAGAAACGCATTTTCATACTCCAAGAAATTACAAAAATCCAAATCGCAAGCAATACCTCAGAGACCAAAGAGGCACACTATTTCATAATCATAGACACTACAAAATCCAGAATATAAAACATTTGTAAATACATTGACATTCAAAGATATCACAAAATTCGAAATTACTCATCTCAGAAAAGCTAGAGCATTGCCGAAGATATAAGGAAATATAAGATCATTGTTAACACATAGCATCATAACAGCTGTCAAATAAAAAAGTCATTATATTAAAAATTATTAAAAACGACTTTCTAAGAAAGCTACCTATAAAAATCATATAGAGGTACAGATACTGTGTGTGTGTTACCAACAAATGGAATGTAAGTAATAAATTTAAAACTCTATAATGTACTCCCTTTGTTTCGAAAAATATTTTCACAAAATTTATTTCAACTATTTTAGGCCACTTGACAATTCCAAATACGTCGAAAAAGCTGTAGTGTATAAATAAATAAAGCTAATAAGCAGCACTAAAGGATATCATACTTATTAAAAATGTCATATTACGATATATTCACTGCTGCAGGCTCATTAATGAAAAAAATAGTTGTGTATTTCATTTTCTATCGGCTATTCACCGTAGGCTAACCACCCATTTGTCACCTGAAAAACTACAGGAAAGAAATCGATTTGATTAAAACTGTAACACGCAATAACGGCTATGAAACTTCGCTAGCAAAAAAAGATCTTTGAACAGAGAACCAATAAAAGAATGACCACTTTAGGTTCCAGTCAAATCTCTAAGGAGAAAAAGTTCTTTTCAATACTGTTTCTAGGTAATGTATCGTATAGGATTCAGTGTCTGTTATCTAAGAAATACAAGTGTAAAGTTGCTTTCTCCACAAACAATAATTGACGAAAAAAATTAATTCATAATTTAAGATTTTTAAACGAACCCTTACGTAATTCAGGACTGTACAAAATTGCCTGTAACACATCCTCAGCAATTTATATTGGACAGACAAGCACGAGAATCATCATAACTTTCACCACACTGGGGGCACTTTCATGAGGAATCCATCGCAATGCAATTGTTCGCATGCCCAGGCGTTCTTTCAGGATACGAAGCACAGTCGTAAGTGCTAATCCAGTTTCGTGGTCGAGTTCACGACTCGCCTGGCGTCGACCACTGTCCACTAACACCAGCAACAGTAAGCACTTCTTCTCCAGAGACTCTAGGACGACCTGCCCGATGTATGACTTAGACAGTTTGCCACTGTTCTATACGGCAATGCCGATTCCCCGCAAGTCTCTTCAAGACCTTGATGACACTGTCGTACGATCTGTGTTGTAAAATGTAAACTTTGACGGCCGGAATTGTCAAAATTACTAAAAATTTCCGGGATATTATGCCGTGATCTTATGGATTTATGTGGAAAATATGTACTAATTTAAGCTTTTGTGACAGCTGACATTTTGATCACCCAGAATATTGTGCTGCCACCTATAGAACGCAGTACGTTGTTCTCGACGGCGAGTGTTCATCAGAGACGAGTGTATCGTCAGGCGTGCCCCAGGGGAGTGTGATAGGACCGCTATTATTTTCTATCTTTATAAATGATCTGATGGACAGAGTAAGTTATAATTTGCGGCTGTTTGCTGATGATGCTGTGGTGTATGGGAGGGTGTCGTCTGTAACTGATTGTAATAGCATACAGGTTGACTTAGACAAAATTTCTAGTTGTTGCGAAGAATGGCAGCTAGCTCTCAATGTAGAAAAATGTAAGGTGATGCGCATGAGTAGAAAAAACCATTCTATAATGTTCGAATACAGCATCAGTAGTGAGCTTCTTGATGCGGTCGCGTCGTTCAAATATCTAGGCGTAACATTGCAGAGCGATATGAAATGGAACGAGCATGTAAGGACAGTTGTGAGTAAGGCAGACAGCCGACTTCGGTTTATTGGGAGAATTTTGGGAAGATGTACTTCACCTGTAAAGGAGACCGCGTATAAAACGCTTGTACGACCACGTCTTGAGTATTGCTCAAGTATTTGGGAGCCGCAGCAGATCGGTTTGAAGGAAGACATAGAGGCGGTTCAGAGGCGAGCAGCTAGATTTGTTACCGGTAGGTTCGACCAATGCGCGAGTGTCACGGAAATGCTCCGGCAACTCAATTGGGGATCGCTGGAGGAAAGACGACGTTCTTTTCGTGAATTTCTGTTAAGTAAATTTAGAGGGCCGGAATTTGAAGGTGAGTGTAGTACGATCTTGCTGCCGCCTACTTACATTTCGCGTAAAGATCACAAAGACAAGATAAGAGAAATTAGGGCTCGTACGGAGGCATATAGGCATTCTTTTTTTCCTCCTTCAATTTGGGAGTGGAATAGGAAAGGAAATGCCTAGTAGTGGTACAGTGTACCCTCCGCCACGCACCTTACGGTGAATTGCGGAGTATGTATGTAAATGTAGATAGTCAGATGATCCATATCAGTGACCTCACTTGACAACGTGAGACAGCAGAATGAGGCACTCCAAGTATCTCACAGGCTTCGAACGTGGTCAGGTGATTGGATGTCACTTGAGTCACTCGTTTTTACGCGAGGTTTCCACACTCTGAAACATCCCTAGGTCGACTGTTTCTGATGTGAAAGTCAAGTCGGAATGTGAAGGTACATGTACTGCGTGATAGCGTACAGGCCGACCTCGTCTGTTGACTAACAGAGACCGCTCACAGTTGAAGAGGGGCGTATAGTGTAACAAGCAGGCATCTATCCAATCACATAGGAATTCCTAACTGCAAAAGGCCAAAAAAAAAATCGCACTGACGTGTTTTACGGCCCACTTTAGATTTCCTTGTAGTTTTAATTTTTGGAAACATTTTGCACAAAATAGGAGGTGCGTCCAGAAAGTACGTTCCGTTTGGTAATAAAATGAAATTGTACACAGATACAGAAGACATTTTTATTGCACAAAATTCTACAACTCTTAAAACTACTCTTCTACATAACTGCCGAAATTTTGTAGGCACTTGTCATAGCGTGCCACAAGTTTTTGCATGCATCCTTCACAGCAGGTTGCCGCCTGTGTATTCAACCATGTGGTAAAAGCTCTTTATCATGCTTGAAGTGTTGACACCAAGGACAAATTTTAAGTGTAAGAAGAGATGAAAGTCGCTAGGAGAGAGGTCTGAGCTGTATGGAGGATGATCAAACAGGTCCCATTGAAATTTCCGTAAGAATTGTTTGGTCACATTCGGTGTGTGAGGTCAGGCATTATCGTGAAAAAAAAATCTTTTGACAGTAATCCTCTTCTTACACCTAAAATCTGTCCTTGGTGGACAACACTTCAACGATGATGACGAGCTGAAAGAACATGCTACCACATGGTTGAATACACGGGGGAACATTCTATGAAAAAGGCACACAAAACATTGTGCCATGCTATGACAATTGCCTACAAAATTTCGGAACCTATGTAGAAAAGTAGTTTAACAGTTGTAGATTTTTGTACAATCAGTATCTTTTCTGTATCTGTATCCGTTCGTTTTTTTATAACCAAACGGAACTAACTTTCTGGACGCGCCTCGTAATAAAAATGTAAATAATAAAAAATTATGAGCGATACGATCAGGACTCTACTATTGTGATAATGTCTATGCACTCAACACGTAAAATTTTGGTAGTGGCGGGTTTCGAACCACCAAGCACGAGCATGGTATTTACAATCTAACGTGCTGCCCACTACACTACGTCAAACAATCAAGAATCAGTTCCTTATTTCTCTTATTATTGATGACAGTTGTTAAATGAAGCTAATATGGCATTTTTCAGTTACCGGATTACCGTTTATCGTGCGAAGAACGACGTGTTTTTGTTAATTCTTCAGTGCGCCATTGTTTTGAAATGACAACGTGTAAGTTGTGATAAGAAAACCATAAAATACAGGAAGAAAAATGGCGTATGCCAAAGAGAGTTCTGGGCGATCAATGTCGAGTGACAATTCCTAACGCGTGGCTCACATAAAATCAAGAGGCGGTGTCAAATCGCCGTTACTTTTGCAAATAGCTCTGTAACGGCGAGAGTTACGAAAAAGACATAACAGAGAAAAGTTGTAGAGAATTGTATCTTCTACAAATTCGGTTATTCAACTTTCGTGTCAGGTGATCGGTTTGATTGCAATTACAATTATATTAAAAACGGCTTTTTTTTTAGGTGTTACTAACGTATTTTTTGTCCGAAATATTTGAAAATGGGAGGTTCTCGTCTCTGGTGGCCAACAATTACGTCTGTAAAATTTGGTGCTGATCGGTTGAACGGTTCGACTTAAAAGTGGGAACACGTTACGGACAGACAGACAGACGGACAGACAGACATAGTAAAATCACCGTTATTTTTACAAATATCTCTGAAATGATGCGAGATATGAAAAAATCATAACAGAGCAAAGCTGTAGAGAATATTCTCTTCTACAAATTCATGTATTCAATATCCGTGTCAGATGAACAGTTAAGCCGTTATTTTAATTTAAATTTCGAGCTGTCAAAAGACGATCGCAAAGGCCCACTTTTAGTGTTACTACCGTAACCTAAAGTGGGCCAAAATGTTCAAATATTTGCAAATCTATCGGACCAAACTGGTCATCAGTCTGTAGCGTACGAACTACTTAAACTAAGGTAAACTAACCTAAGAACAACACATGCCCCAGGGAGGACTCGAACCTCCGACGTCGAGCAACAGCGCGCTCCGCAGCGAGGCGCCTTAGACCGCTCGGCTACTCCAGCATCAAGATCGACTGCACAGGTAGGCGCGAAGTGAGAAAAACTGGATTTCACGGTCGAGCGACTACCCATAAGCCACACACCACGCAGATCAATGCGAAATGTAGTCTTGCTTGGTGTAAGGAACGTAAACATTGGACGACTGAACAGTGGAAAAACGTTTTGTGGAGTGTCGAACTAATCACGGTACACAACATGGCGATGGATGTGGGTAGGGCAGTGATCTCTACATAACCTGGATGTATAACATATATTACTAGACTGGCAATGCCGTATACTGTATCACTCGTGTCAGTGAAGTCTCGCTGCCATATTTCTGTACTATAAATGTGTGAGCAGTCGTGTGAGTTATTACAGAAAACAGTCGTAAAAATACGGATGATCTGACGTAACTATGGCTATCCTTAGAGTTCTGACATGTAGGAAATTCGTGTTTTGTATATGGCTCAAATTTTTTAAGCCCGAGTAAGCTTCACAGAGTTCTGGTGGAGCTAGGGGAAAGCAATAGAGTAAACCTATTGTGGGTCCCTGGCCACTCGGGGATCAGTGGCGACAGATTAGCCAGGATGGGGGCAGAGACTCCATTTATTGGACCAGAACCTGTCCTGACAATCACCAAGGCAATGATCAAATTGCAGCTACACAACTGGCTCAGAAGACAGCACGTAGAATATTGGACCAAAGTCCATCAACAAAAACATGGCAAGGTAATGATGCCAAAGCCATGTTCTAAAAGAAGCTCTGCAATCCTGGGTCTGAACAGGAGAGAGATTAGACTCGTGGTTGGATTGCTGACAGGCCAAGGAAATTTCAAAAAGCACCTACATGCAATGGGAATAACAGAAGAGGACCCTAAATGTAGGATCTGTGATGACGGTGATGAAACTGAATCACATCTAATCTTCGAATGCATTGCATTGGAGAGTAAAAGGCACAGAACATTTGGGACGAAGAAATTGTGTCTAATAAAGAACTGGTAAAGGGACTCCTTGCACTGTTCAAGGGCATTGGTTGGCTTTACTAGATATACAGGGAGCGATACCGAACAATAAACTTAGTTTCGGTGCGGGCAGTGGCGGGTTGGACCAAGACTGTTTTGGCTTCCCTGGAAAAAATCAAATCAAATCAAATGAAGCTTCAACGTATACAGTAATGAGTTGCATTGATTTGCTGTTATTATTAATCTGTTACCAATTTCAATGAACTTAGGATTTTCTTTCAGTGTTATGGTCATTATAAAAGTGTACCCTTATTCTTTTGAGAGTTCTTACGAAATCTATAGTCTGCTTTGACACACACACTTATGAGTCGCGTTACGTGTTTTTATTAATCTGTTTCTAGTTTCGATCAGCTTCGGTTATTCTTTTAATAGTATGGCCGTTATAAATGTGTTATGTCGTGGATAACACACAGCTTTATTGCTGTTAGTGTCTTTCAGATAACTACTTCTGCTGTAACTGTACGTAACGGTAAAATTTTACCTATCATCCCTCCGAACTCTCATGATTATGTTGGCAGCACAACAAAATGGTAGAAAGTCTTTGCCTAGTTGTTACTGTTCAACCGTACATAACATTTTCTTCTCATAACACGATTCGAAAATGCGGAAGTGTTAGCTCAAATGCAAATCTTCTTCAAACCAACTAGTAAAGTGTACAACGTCATATCATGTCAGAAGATCATAGTAGTACCGTACGGAAACTTTTTGGCGTTAGGTGAGGCAAGATGGCGGCGTGAAACTTCAGTCAAAGAGGCAAGTTTGCCAGTCTACACCCGGGCCGCTGAAACATTGCACTTGACGTTTCGCGTTACGGCGAGTTAAGTTGGCTGCACTGCTTTAGCGACGTTGCAACACTAGCCTCTATACACATAGCAGACGAAACGGTTTTCAGTTGCACCTCGTAAATGTAAGCTATTGAGAAATAAAAGTGCACATAATAATTCGATCTTGAGCTGCTACCACAAAGCAGCAATTAATTAACGGCATATTAATCTAGGCAAGAGCACAACAACGCACACGCTTTCAATAACGGAGCAGAGAAATATAGAAAATAAGCCTTTTGATCATGACAGATACGAAATAAACAATAATCAAGATAGTAACTTCTCTCTCTACGTTTCATAATCACGATGATTTTCACTCACCAATTTACGGCGACTATGGTGCAATTACAACCTGGTCCCCATCTACATTGTTGTCGTCACTGCCAAAATCGCCGTCATCACCAAGACAAATCATTGACAGTTCCTGATTACCCCCCAAATTAGTTATTCAACGTGATCGACCCTTTTTTTCCAAGATACAGCATCCACATTAGCAACAGCTTCATGCAACAGCTTTTCCACCTCTGTTATTGTGAAAGACTCATTATTGTTCCTCGTGTAATTTTTCACGTCACTCCATAGTAATTTTATAGCGTTAAAACGACAGTGATATGGGGTAGCCTTATTCCATTGTGACGCTGCTCCTTTGCGATTTCGTGTACTGCATATGTGGTTGTAATAGGCTTATTTTGTTTCACGAGCGAATATAAAAGAAGTTTTGACATTGACATATCTGCAGCAATATTTATTTCTTGTAACCTCTGCACCATAACTTCTTTCCAATCGCCTGAAGCGAGAATGAACTTCCTGCTCAGAGCATAAGCTTCGAAGTTTTTATTCATACGAAACTGAGAACTTACCAGAAAACGTCACTAGACAAACGTCTTTGCGGTGACATTATCCTATTACTTGAACTCGGAAAGTCAAGTTAAACCCCTCACAGTAAACTAAATCGCAGCGAAAGAAGCACACACAACATAAACACGATACACAACTTTGTTTACGTTAGAACTGAACAAAGCCGGCAACGCGGGAACGTTGACGTCACGGCACGTGACCACTGGAACTGTTTGGCGCGCTGTGATTGGACCGTTCCTAGCGAATAGCGCCTCGCGCTTCTTGCTCTTCACTTGTTATTTGTGAACGTCAAGTGCAATGTTTCAGTGGCACAGCGTGCGTGCACAGTCATATGTTTTGCACACGAATTTGCATTGTCCTTCATGTTGTAATTACGAACATGTTGTCAAACGAAAATTTCCATCAGTTAGTAAGAGACAAATAATAGCTAGAATACCTCTGGATTTGAAAATTATGTCAACATGCTAAGTAATAGACTCGCCTGAGTACAGAATCGAAAGATATTTCTTATTCGTTTTCTTGTAATACTTCGTAGCAGCCATGGTGTAGTTAGTCAAGAAACAGAATACGAACATCTGTGGCTGGCACGATAAGAAATCTTTAGTTCAACATCCAGGTAGTATAGAGATCTCTGGGGTAGGGCGAATGCCCAGTGAACGTCATCTGCAAGAGTGTGTAGTGACAACCGTAAAATTCTGAGAAATTGGTTTTATGGTGTGGTCGTTTTGGTCCACTTTAGGTTACGGTAGTAACACTAAAAGTGGGCCTTTGCGATCGTCTTGTGACAGCTCGAAATTTACATGAAAATAACGGCTTAACAATTCATCTGACACGAAAACTGAATACCCGAATTTGTACAGGAGAAAATTTTCTACTACTTTGCTCTCTTATGTTTTCTTTTCTTTTTTTTTTTCATATCTCGTATCGTTTCAGAGATATATGCAAAAATAACGGCGATTTTGGGATGTCTGTCTGTCCGTAACGTGTTCCCACTTTTTTAAGACGAACCGTAAATCCGATAAGTACCAAATTTTACAGACGTCATTGTAGGCCGCCAGAGACCAGAACCACCTTTTTCAAGTTTTTCGGACAGAAAATACGGTATTAATACCAAAAAAAAGCCGTTTGTAATATAATTGTAATTGAAAACGAACGGTTCATCTGACACGAAAATTGAATAGTCTAATTTGTAGAGGAGAAACTTCTCTACAACGTTGTTCCCTTATGTTTTTTCCATATCTCGTATCGTTTGAAACATATTTGCAAAATAACGGAGATTTGACACCCTCCATTGAATTAACGAAAACCAGCCATTCGGGGATGTCACGTGACATTCCTCGCCCAGAACTCTCTCTGGCATACGCCATCTTGTGTTTTATATTTGATGATTTTCTTATTGTAACTTACACATTGTCATTTCAAAACAATGCCGCACTGAAGAATTAACAAAAACACGTCATACGATAAATGATAATCTAGTGTCTAAAAATGCAATATTATCATCAGTTAACAACTGCCATAAATACTACTAGATTAAAGAACGACATGTTCCGATTGATAGCCGTAGCGTAGTGGGCAATGCGTTACACCGCGTTGCTAAAGGTCAGTGGTTCGAAACCCGCCACTACCTACATTTCTTTTTCCGGAAAGGGTTTCAGACACTCTTATTAATTAATTTTTATTATTTAGATTATTATTTTGGTCCAAAATGTTTGCAAAAACTTTTAAAACCACAAATCTAAAGTGGACCGTAAAACACGTCAGTGTGATTTTTTTTTTTTTTTTTTTCCATAGACGGAGGCGGGGAGGGGCTTGCACCCCTTGTTACGGAAATGCTGCAAGACTTCTGGTGCAAACAATTAAAAGAAAGGATTTATTCCTTGTGGCGTAATTTTCCTGCAATATTTCATTCACCATCTTTGTCACCGAAAGATTGGAAAATGGCGCAGGTCATCTCCGTTTTTAAAAAGACACGTCGAACAGATGTGCAGAACTATAGGCATATATCTCTCACGTCGGTCAGTTGTAGAATTTTGGAACATGTGTTACGTATAATCACATTTATGGAGACTAGTAATCTGCTCTGTTAGGAATCAACACGGGTTTCGGAAAAGGCGATCGTGTGAAAGCCAGCTCGCGCTATTCGTCCACGAGACTCAGAGGGCCATAGACACGGGTTCTCAGGTAGATGCTGTGTTTCTCTACTTCCGCAAGGCGTTTGATACAGTTCCTCACAGACGTTTAATGAACAAAGGATGAGCATATGGTCATACAGACCAATTGTGTGATTCGATTGAGGAGTTCCTAGACAACAGAATGCAGCATGTCATTCTCAGTGGAGAGAAATCACGTATTAAGAGTGATGTCAGGTGTGCCACAGGGAAGTGTCGTGGGTCCGTTGCTGTTCACGATATATATAAATGACCTTGTGGATAAAATCGGAAGTTCACTGAGTCTTTTTGCGGATGACGCTGTAGTATATAGAGAGGTTGTAACAATGGAAAATTGTACTGAAATGCAGGAAGTTCTGCATTGGATTGACGCATGGTGGAGGGAATGGCAATTGAATCTAAATGTAGACAATTGTAATATGCTGCGAACACATAGAAAGAAAGTTCCTGTATCATTTAGCTACACTATAGTAGGGCAGCAACTGGAAGCAGTTAATTCCATAAAGTATCTGGGAGCAGGCATTAGGAGTGATTTTAAATGGAACGACCATATAAAATCAATCGTCGGTAAAGCAGATGCCAGACTTTGATTCATTGGAAGAATCGTAAGGAAATGCAGTCCGAAAACAAAGGAAGTAGACAACAGTACACTTGTTCGCCCACAGCTTGAATACTGCTCACCGGTGTGGGATCCGTACCAGGTGGGATTGATAGAGGAAGTGGAGAAGATCCAACGGAGAGCAGCGCGCTTCGTTACAGGATCATTTGGTAATCGTGAAAGCGTTACGGAGATGATCGCTAAACTCCAGTGGAAGACTCTGCAGGAGAGACGCTCTGTCGCTCGGTACGGGCTTTTATCGAAGTTTCGAGAACGTACCTTTACCGAGGAGTCTAGCAGTATATTGCTCCCTCCTGCCTATATCTCGCGAAGAGATCGTGAGGATAAAATCAGAGACATTAGAGCTCACACAGAGGCATACCGAAACCGGTAACATAATAAATGAAAAACGCGATCTTGGCTGCAAAATCGTTATTAAACAATTACAGTTCGCCCCATCGAACTATGAGTTCCTTATACAATATCCCTCTATTGTGCCTTCTGCCCTTTCCAGATGTACTACTTTTTCTTTCGCAGTGTCTATGTGATGTAGCGTGCAATTGCTATCTACATCTACATATACATATACATCTACATGGGACTGCAAATCACATTTATGTGCCTGGCAGAGGGTTCATCGAAACACCATTATACTATTTATCTCCGAAAGAACACCTGAATCTCTCCGTTCGAGCTCTGATTTCTCGTATTTTATTCTGATGATCATTTCTACCAATGTAAGTGGGAGTCAACAATACATTTTCGCATTCGGAGGAGAATGTTCGAAATTGGAGTTTCGTAAGTAGCCCACGCCGCAGCGATAAGCACCGTTGTTGTAATGATTCCCATCCCAGATCCTGTATCATTTCCGTAACGCTGTCTCCCCTGTATCGTGACAATACGAAACGAGCTGCCCTTCTTTGGACTCTTTCGATGTCCTCCGTCAAACCCACCTGATAAGGATCCCACACTGGGCTGCAATTCTCCAAAACTGGACGGACAAGCGTAGTGTATGCAGTTTCTTTTGTAGTTCTGTTGCATGTTTTAAGGGTTCTGCCAATAAAACGCAGTCTCTGGTTCGCCTTTCCCACGACATTATCTACGTGTTCTTTCCAGTTTAAGTCTGAAGTAATAGTAATTCCTAGGTATTTTCTGGAGTTTTCGGCTTTCACTATCCTTGGGTGGAGTGGTCTGGACGAGATATACATCTGTCGTGTTTCGCATCGGCCCGAACACAAGACTGCAAGAAAATAAAAACTCGTAACAACAGACGTGGATCGAATTCACTGAAGCAAAGTCCTTACTAAAGTTTATTTTTCTGACTGACTGACCATATTACGAAGTGAAGTTACTACAAATAACAACCACAAAATATAAAAATATTTAGTCTCTCATGTAAATATAATATACCGAGTGAGAAAACACAGTATTTCCGAGGAGACAATTGTTTGACTGTAGAGCATACTAAGGCGACAAATAACAAATTGAGTTTGCGCTAATAAAACAAATGTTGTCGGTGAGTTTTTTTCCCCTCGTGCGTTGTGAACTTAACAGCGGGACTGGGTTTCTTTTTTATTGCCTTTCGGCATCACACTGTCGAGTTTCAGCACGCTGAGTACAAATAACGCTTTCCACGTAACATTTCATTCCTTGAACTCGACTGCCGCCTTTCTTTATTAGAAATGCGTTTGTTATTTATTTGAATTATTCAGTAAATAAGACAAATTTATATGGGCGTCTGTAGAAATGTTTCGAGGGGAAAACTTTAAAATTGCCTGTGTCGATATAAATTAATTGGTATTTCTTTAAGTGCCGTGGCACAAGAAGTAAATGTTGTAGGTCAGAGATAAAACTTATGTCACAGAACATACTGTTCTCTACGCGGTATTGACAAGATTATATTCATAGCATCTTTCTGGGTTATTAGAATAATCATGGATATCATACATTTGCAAGTTGACTACGTAAAGTTAGATATTTTTTTTTTTTTTTTTTTTTTTTTTTTGCAATTAGGTAAACCACCATGCATATAACTAAATGATCGGTACGTTAGGGAAAAAATATTTAAAAATATACCTTTACTCATATACTACTAACGTTAAATTAATACGTAGTGGGAAAGAGAGCAAAATTTTGATGTCCATATCATTATATTCGTTGCGTATAAGAAAGAAATGTATTGACTTTCCCAACAATTATATTTTCATCATAACACGTATAAATTACAAAAGAAAATAATACTGAAATTTATTGTTTTCTTAGCGACAGTTAATGAAATAAAGAACATCCATGAGGAACCCCTTGTGATGTGTTGTTGTGGTCTTCAGTCCGGAGACTGGTTTGATGCAGCTCTCCACAATACCCTATCCTGAGCAAGCCTCTTCAACTCCACGTAAGAACGGCAACCTACATCTGTCTGAATCTGCTAACTGTATCCATCTCTTGGTCTTCCTCTGCGGTGTGCCCTACCAATCTATCCCTTCTTTTAGTCAAGGTATGCCAAAAATTCCTTTTCTCACAAATTCTGTTCAGTACCTCTTCATTAGTTACGCGATCCACCCACCTAATCTTCAGCATTCTTCTGTAGCACCACATTTCGAAAGCCTCTATCCTCTTCCTGTCCGCACTGTTTATCGTCCATGTCTTACTCCCATACAAGGCAACACTCCATATAAATGCCTTCAGAAAGAACTTCCTTATGCTTTAATCAATATTCGATGTTAACAAATTTCTCTTTTCTATCCAGTGCCATTCTGCATTTTATATCCTCTGTACTGCGACCATCATTTGTTATTTAGTGCCCAAGTAACAAAACTCATCTACCTCCTTTATTGTTTCGTTACCTAATCTGATTCCTTCAGCATCACCTGATTTTCTTAGACTACACTCCAATGCCCTGATATGTAAGTACGCTAAATGTAATATTGGACTTTGAAGGAAAGTAACAACATACGAGTTTGTTGCCCAAATGTGCCAATGACAAAATTAGGAAAATCTGGTTCCTGAATCACTTTTCATCTGTGATTTCAGGTGACTATCCTTTAAAAGAGGAAAAAAGAATGGTCTCAGTTTTGTTAGTTCTTCGGTTTTGGCAAAGTGCGATTTTCCTATTAATGAATTGTATTCTTTTCTGGTTTCCAATGTGCATCTTATTAAGAATGATAATTTTGAAGTCAATTCTTTGATATTTTAGGTAACATATGCGTGCTTTACTTCAGCTTCAATAGCTTCAATGTAGCATTGTACGGGAGTGAAATGTGGTCGATAAGGACTTCGTACAAGAAAATGAAAGAAGAATTTGAAATGCTTTGCTACAGGCGAATGGTGGAGATTATATGGGTTGATCGCGCAACTAATACTGAATGGAATTTGGGAGAAAAGAAGTTTCTTGAGTAACTTGACTATAAGAAGGATTCGATTGTTCGGACACATCCTGAAACACGAAGAAATCCTATGTTTAGTATTGGAGGGAAGTGTTTGGGGTGAAAATCACAGTCAGAGATCGACAGAGAAGTACAATGAGCAGGTTCAAAAGGAAGTAGCCTCTCATTAGAATTCACAAATGAAGAAGCTTGCATTGGATAGGGCAGCGCGGAGAGATGACTTCAACCGGTCTCTCAGCTGTAGGCCATGAAACAACGGCTGTGATTACTCTTACGATTGCTGTTATATATCTCAACTAGCTTAACGCCCGCTCCTTCGCATGCGTAGGCTGGTTGGTCTGCACCAATTGTTTCTCCCTCTCAATATAAATTTTCACAGATATATCTTAAGTACTATCATAATGAAATGTTGTGGTACTACCTGTAGCCGCGGCAGAATGGCCGTGCGTATTGAGGCGCTATGCTGCGGTGCTCGCTGCTGTTCGCCGTCGGGGGTTCGATTCGCCCCTCGGGCATGGCTGTTTGTGTTGTTCTTAGCGTAAGTTAGTCCAAATTGGGTTAATTAGTATGTAAGTCATATCATAGGTACTGATGACCCCGTAGTTAAGTCTCTTAAGATTTACAAACATATGAACATTTGATTTTACTACTTGAAACCCCCTATGTCAACCCTTAATATTTGAATTTCAAAAAATACCCCAACATGTGGTGGGCAGATTAAAATTGTGTGCCGGAAACGGGACTCGAACCTGGGACCTTTGCCTTTCGCGGGCAAGCGCACTACCGACTGTGCTATCCCGACACGACTCACGATGCCGCCTCACAACTTTACTTCCGGCAGTACCTCGCCTCCTACTTTCCAAACTTCACAGAAGCTCTCCTGCGAACCATGCAAGACTAGCACTCCTGGAAGAAAGGATATGGTGGAGACATGGCTTTGCCACAGCCTAAGTGATGTTTCCAGAATGAAACTTTCACTCTGCAGCGGAGTGTGCGCTGATACGAAACTTCCTAGCAGTTTACAAAGTGTGTGCTGGAAGCAGGACTCGAACCTGGGACCTTAGCCTTTCGCTGGCAAGAACTGTACCGACTGAGCTATGCCGACACGACTCACGATGCCGCCTCAGACTTTACTTCCGCCAGTACGTCGCATCCTACTTCCGAAATTTCACAGAAGCTCTCCTTCACAGAAGCTTAAATTAGTACTTGTTCCATAGATCATGAGGTTGGCGTTCAAAACAAGGGTACATACATATTAGCAATTCCGAAGCATTTCCAGGTCGACTAGGTGAACCGATTAACTTCGTATCACTTACCTCTTAATACAAAGCACATTAATTTAGTACCTCGCCTCCTACTTTCCAAACTTCACAGAAGCTGTCCTGCGAACCATGCAAGACTAGCACTCCTGGAAGAAAGGATATGGTGGAGACATGGCTTTGCCACAGCCTAAGTGATGTTTCCAGAATGAAACTTTCACTCTGCAGCGGAGTGTGCGCTGATATGAAACTTCCTGGCAGATTAAAATTGTGTGCCGGAACCGGCCATGTCTCCACCATATCCTTTCTTCCAGGAGTGTTAGTCTTGCATGGTTCGCAGGAGAGCTTCTGTGAAGTTTGGAAAGTAGGAGGCGAGGTACTGGCGGAAGTGAAGTTGGGAGGCGGCATCGTGAGTCGTGTCGGGATAGCACAGTCGGTAGAGCGCTTGCCCGCGAAAGGCAAAGGTCCCAGGTTCGAGTCCCGGTTCCGGCACACAGTTTTAATCTGCCAGGAAGTTTCATATCAGCGCAGAGTGAAAGTTTCATTCTGAAGGAATTATATTGTTTGAAAGTACATACCTTGTAGTAACTGTCAGCTGAATGCATTAACGGTAAGAGGGTCGACTAAACGGATAGTTTTAACTGAAAAATAGCATTCCACAAATCACCAAGATGGCGGACAGGCTTCAACTGACTCATGTGCTCGATATAGATATTGCCATCTTAATTTATTCTAACCTGCTTGCAGCAGTCAGTGTCTTGAAGATCAGCGAGTCGACCTTCGGCTAATCAACGGTAGCGACGAGTATCATCTCGCTGACGTCGGTGGAAAATTCAAATGTTTGTATAGTCTATGGGACTTAGCTACGGGGTCATCAGTCCCTAAACTTACAAACTACTTACGAGCTAGGACGGCACAAATATCCATGCCCGAGGGGGGATTCGAACCCCCGACCGCAGTGGCCGTGCAGACCGTGACTGGAGCGCCTCAGTCCCCTCGGCCACCGCGGCCGGCCACGTCGGTGGAGAACCCGTCACGACGTACTGCTGCGGTAACCGTCGTAACACATGAAATAAACAAAGGGGAACAAGTATGTGTGACATTCAAAACAGTACCCTCTTTTATTGATCGATGAATAACTGCGAAGCTGAGATTTATGAGGAAAATAGTGGACGACTGAACACAAGTCCCAAGCCCGATGGCTCCCCTACGACAAAATGGATAACGTTGTTGTGGTAAACTTATGAACTAGCCTATACTAAAGACGGCACGAACATCCATGCCCGACGGGCGATTCGAACCCCCGACCGTAGCGGCCGTGCAGACTGTGACTGGGTGGTGGCGTTATGTTTTTCGACAACCCATGAATCATCGACAAACGGGTCTCACCACAGACGACTCACCACGTAATAAAAAAAAAAGATAATAATAAAAAATAAAAAAACTATTTTCTAATCTACACTCAGCAAAAAAAAAAAAAAAAAAAAAAAAAAACCCTCAAACAGGGTCATTCTCGATCAAAATACACGCCTTCCACCCCCCCCCCCCCACACACACACACACACTCAAAACACACACAAAAATCTACATCTCCTAACTTTCAGCGCAACAAAGATATGGGGAAGTGAACAGGTGGGGTTTAACAGCTTTCAAATATTTGCAGAATGACATGTTGACCACAGCTGCTTAATTTACTCGCTGAAAGCTACGGGTTTCGGTTGATAGACCATCATCAAACGCCATCAGGGCTTTGCCAGTTGATTAACGTGACATGTTACAAAATTGAGTAACTTTACAATAAACTTGTAAAAAGATATAAGATAGCCAAGATCGCTATTTATCAATTTTTATTAACGACGACCGGTTTCGCTGAACTATGTCAGCATCATCAGGTCAAATAAAATATTTTACAAGGCCATAATCTCGTAATGTCAGTCAGTTGCTATATAACATAAATTACAGTGCATAGGTGCACTGTGTTATTACAATAAAACATAATTATCACAGTGAGTGACAATAGCAAACTCCTGTGATAATTACGTTTTATTATAATGACATAGTGCACCTATGCACTGTAATTTATGTTATCTAGCAACTGACTGACATTACAAGATTATGGCCTTGTAAAATATTTTATTTGACCTGATGATGCTGACATAGTTCAGCGAAACCGGTCGTCGTAAATAAAAATTGATAAATAGCGATCTTGGCTATTTTATATCTTTTTACAATATTATAAGTGTATCGCCTACTAAAACGTAAACCAACTTTACAATAAACAGTTGGAATCATACTACACTTCCTATATATGTTATTCCAGTGACTGATCGTTTATAACGATCGTTTGTCACGATCAGCCACTGGAATAACATATATAGGAAGTGTAGCATGATGCCAACAGTTTATAGTAAAGTTATCTAATTTTGTAACATATCCTGTTAAGCGGGACATGTTACAAAATTACCATAATTCTTCTACTATCAATTACAATAATTGTAGGGTACTTTCTAAGATACATATTAATAATAAACTACACAAACCGAAAGATACTCCATGGACATGGAATCGAAACCATCTGAACAGTATTACCAGCGTAAATACAAATATATAATCCCTGATACGGATTTTCGTATCAAGTATGTCAAAGACATTAATGATAAATTTGAAGCATAGAATTAAAATTTGTTATGCGACCAGGAATCGAACCCAGAGCTCCATGATTACTACGCAGACGTCTTACTGCTTTTTTTTTTTTTTTTTTTTTTTTTTCCACTCCAACATCCCAGCGCATTGACAGCTGCAGAGTTCGGCTTCACGTAATATTTGTTTAGGAGGTGTTCCCCCACTCCGTTCTTGATCGATCCATGCTTCTGTTTTCTGGAATTTAATTGTGTTTTTCCACTTTACATTTTTGGTTTCCCACAACTTTACATTTAATTTTATTTGTTTATTTTTCCTCGTCTCTTAACTCTGCGCTTGTCTCGTGCCGTGGGCGTCGTTTCAGCAAGGTTTCGCCAAGGGACACATGAAACGTTGTAATCGCTCCTTCTGGCGTAGGAACTCCGAAAGGAAATTTTTAATGTGAAATAAGACGACAGATTCTGTCGGGGGACATTTTTCCCATACGAAACGAAAAGCACTTCTGATGCATCTCGCAGACGTCAGAAGGTTGAAAACAGCACTAAAAGGAAAGCACCACAAGGAGCAAAAAAGAAGTTTTGTTTAAAGCACAGATGAAAATCTCGGCGTGTTCTAATTCTTCAGAATGTCACAATCTGGGTTTTGTAGTGGGAACAATTATGATTCAAGTCCTTCTTCCTGTGTCAAACAATAGAATTTTCAGAAAATTGGCGAAATTTTTCTTATAGTGCCGCGATGTCATTAGGATAAGGTGCTGCAGCTGAAGGTATAATAGAAAATCCTCTTTGCTTTTATTTGCTTCAGTGAGGATATAGTGGACTGTTTGACCTTTTAACCAATTGACGGCGTTCCGTTTTGTATATGGATAAGGCACACTGTCGGGAGTCAAAAAATCTGCAGGCTTGATTGTGTCTGGTACGGTTCGGGTGATTGTGGCTATCATTTGCCTAGCGAGTAGCCAGACTGCTGCCACGTTATCGCAGACAAATCTATGTTCGTCAGTGTCTGGTATGCTACAGTTTTCACACAGCGGCGAGTCCACTAAATGGATGGCGTGAAGTTTGGTCTTGGTGGCAAGTTTTCTGTTCACAGCTTTGTACCATGTAGTTCTCACATTTGTCGGTAAAAGACGGGTGCTGATATTCTGCCATATTATTCGCCAGTTATATTGGGGGTACTTTTCTTCTACCACGTTTCTACTCTTGGTTTCCATTAATTTGTCATACACTGCCTTCACTTTGGTTAAGTTCGTGGTACAGACTCTGGCCCGAATGTAGCTAAGTTCTATTAAAAACTGTTTCAAATGGTGAAAGCCAATAGGAACGTGGCGCACATCAATTGGTGGATCCATTGCCCCAGGGGCTATTTCCTCTAGTAGATGGGACGTTAAACTGTGTTGCGTCTTCCGCCACAGTTTATATGTGGTGCACACGAATAGAGCTCGGGATTTCAGAGCAACATCAATAAGGTTAAGTCCTCCCTTATCCGCGGAGAGAGTAAGAGTGTCAAACTTGACCTTAAAGATACTTCCTTGACTTATGAAATGGCCCAGAGCAGACATGATTCTAGCTGTTGTTTCTCCGGGTAAAGGTAAAACTTGTGCCACGTAGTGTAGTTTCGAAACTATATACATGTTAGCAAAGGCTGCCTTTTGAATGTCATCAAGCTTTCTTACACGTTGTTCCTTGACGCATGCTCGCACACTTGCGAGTAGTTTCTTAGAGTTGGCAGCTATGGTATGCTGTATGGTGGACCTGTAATCGATGCCCAGTATTCGTTTGTTGGTGACCACATTGAAGTCTTCTATGCCCTGCAACGACATTCCAGCCCCTATGCTCATGATGCTGGATTTCGTTTTGTTGAGTTTCGCACCCGAAGCAAGTTCGTAGTTAGTGAGCACCTGAAGTGTCTTCTCGATGTCATTTGCACTCGTGATAACAAGACCTACATCATCGGCGTATGCCTTGCAGACAATAGATTGACCATGGATGCACAATCCTTGCAGTCGTTGCTGTAGAGTGGCTAGGAGGGGCTCAATGGCAATGGCGAACAAAGCCATGGACAGTGGACACCCTTGTCTGACTGAACGTGTGAAGTCCAAAAGTTTCGTCATTTGTCCATTGATTATAATCCGGGACGTGCTATTTCTCAAAATCCTTCCAACGACATTGACAAAATTATGGGGAATCTCCATCGCGGACATAGTTTTGAGGAGGTAATTATGGTCCACCCTATCGAAAGCTTTCTCAAAGTCAAGTGTCATGATAGCGCACCGTAGTCGGAGAACATCTGCTGTCGCAATGATGTCTCTATATTCGCAGACCGTTTGAATGATTGACCTCCCCTTACTCACACTTGTCTGATATGGGCCAGTGACCTCGTGCAGTATCAATTGTAATCTTCGAGCGAGTACGCGCGCCATAATTTTGTAGTCGCTGTTCAGGAGACTAATGGGTCGAAGATGGTTTACGGAAATGCTGCCGGGGCGTTTCGGAACTAGCACGATAATACCTTCCAGAAACTCCTTCGCGATTTCTCTGTCAGTGGTCATTAATTCATTGCATACGAGGAGCAGTTTAGACTTCATCTGCGCTTGGAAGGCCTGGTAAAATTCTGCTGGAAGGCCGTCAGGACCCGGCGATTTATTTTTGGGGCTCTGCGCGATAGCTGTTGTCAGGTCGTCATCGTCAATCTCCGCGATAAGTCGCTGCGATGCCTCTCTGCTGAGTCGGCCCTGCAGATTCCGTAACAAGTCCTCTTGAGCTTCGTTATCTACTGGGCAGCCTAACATGATGGATGAAAGATGGCTGTAGATTGCCTCTTTAATGTCTCTCTGTGTTGTGAGGACGGTACCGTCAGTTCCTTTTAGTTCCATGATTATTTTTCTGTGTGCCCTTTTCCTTTCGCGCATAACGTGGTACATCGAGGTTTCTTCATGTGGGGCGGCAGCCTGCGTTCTCGCACGAATTTGGAAACCCTCTAATTGTTTGCGCTTCAGAGCCAGAATTTTAGATTTTATCCTCTTGATCGCGACGTAGTTTTCAATGACTGATTGGTCCAATTTGTAAAGGTCCCGCAAGCATTGGAAATAAAATTCTGTCGTTGTCTTGAACCAAAAACTTTTTTCCTTTGAGTAATCTATGAACATTTTCCTCAATTTCGGCTTCGCGCACTTAATCCACCAGGTCAAAGCAGAATCATACGAAGTAAATTTATTTTCACAGTCCTGCCATGTTTTTTGGAAACGCTCGCGGCATTCGGCATCTTTTAAGTGTGATACGTTGAGCTTCCAGTAGCTTCTTCCTCTGTAGGTACCCTGTCTCGCCATATTAATGGTGCATATAAAGGCAGCATGGTCGGTGAAGCTGGTGGGCCACACTTCTGTGTGTAAGATACGAGTCGTCAAGTTGTTAGAAACATACATCCTGTCCAAGCGGCTGGCCGAATGGTTAGTGACGAACGTAAACCCGGGTGCATCCCCATGGCTGTGCTCCCACGCATCGGTTAAACTGAAACCGTTGATGATGTGTTCCAGTTCGGGAGACGGATTGAAGTTAGGGAACTGATCTTTGCGATGGAGGACACAATTGAAGTCACCCGCAAAAAGGATCTCGGCTTGATGCTCTCCAAAGAGAGGGACAATTTCGTGTTGAAAAAATTCTGCTCGGTGACGGCGGTTGCTGCTCCCAGATGGCGCATATATATTTATGATCCGGGTATTGTGAACAGTACAAGCGATCCCCCTGTTGTTGACGAGTTTTTCCACATTCGTTACTATTATTCCTTCCTTAAAAAGTATAGCAGTCCCTAGGTCACCATCGCTTCCAGCATTTATGACAGCGTGGTATCCATATATTTCTTGAAGTGCAATGTCGGTTACTTCCTGCAGTAAAATGATGTCGATATCCGCCGCGTACAGAAAGTCTTTCAAGCTATGTAATTTTAATGTACTGCGTATGCTGGTGATGTTCAGAGTCGCGATTCTATAGGCTTGATAGGTGGTCATGATGTAGTGCGTTTTACAAGGATGACTTGCGGAATTTCGCACCTGTTAGTAGGTGTCGGACACATGACCAGCCTCCGTTTCCTGGTTCTGGAGGGGTGTTCGGTCATCTGAGGTGGCTGGCACGGCGGCAGTAAAGTACGTAGGTTCCCTCATTTCCTCATCTCCGTCCATATCGTCCGCCCAGTTTTTCTGGAATGACGGAGAGAACGTGTTTGTTTCAATAACACAGGGATTTGGTGGGTTAAGGTTGTCGGGTGCTACTCTGGCGAATTGTTTTGCGCCTACAGAGGCGCCACCGGATGCCTTGGGAAACAGGTTGGGCTGAATACAGTCGGAAACTTTCGCTGGACCCTCATTTAACTTCTGCACTACTTGTTTGACCTTCTCCCGCATTAATGGGACAATTTCTTCGGCAGCTTGACGCGCGATTCTGCGTTTCTTCTTTTTCCTGGGTGACTGGCTCTTCGTAGGGCTTGCGGAGTGTTGTGGTACACTTTCCTGTTCGGGATCGGTGGCAGTTTCGTCAGCAGAAGGTACATCTGATTTCGAACAACTTTCCTGTACTCTCTCGCTGGAGTTTTCCGCAGGGGGTTCTTGCGGGTGTGGTGCGACAGAAACTGCAGCCGCGTGGTCAGTGACGTCCATCAGAGTAACGCTCTGGACTTTGTCAACGGGAGCTACCTGTGAGGGCTCGGTAGGTTCCCGGTCTCCAGAGACTGCCGCCGAGGCCTCAGATACTTCCATCGGGGTTTCACGGTCAGCATAGTTGTTATCCTGAGAAGTATGCAGAACGGGGGCGATGGGTGGGGATCCCGCGACAGCCGCCACGTACGAAATCGGCAGGGAGGACATAGCAGGAGGTCTGACAGATTCACCGGCCGGTAACTGCGCTACGCGCCTCTGCATACACTGTGCACGCACGTGCCCCGTCGCCCCACACCCTGCGCACGTTCTGGGCTGCCCATCATACATGACAATGGCTCGGTACCCACACACGTCAATATAGGACGGGATATGTTTCCGTAGATCGACCTTCAGTTGTCTGATGCCATTTAGTACCGGAAACCTATGCGCACCTGACCACCTTTCTGCAATGTTGCTGAGTACCGTGCCATAGGATGACACTACCGCATTAATTTGTTCTGCTGTGACCTCAAAAGGTAATTCAAATATTCTGACTGTTCTTATACCGAAGCCGGCGTGGGTAACAGTAACTTCACTTATGTTGCCATCCGAATGCTTGAATTTATAGCTACCGCCACTAGACTGTAGTACTGTCTCACAAAGATCTGCTGTCCTCAGTTTGACGTAAATAACTGTACTCACGATCGAGAAATGAATACCGACAAGCTCATCTGAGGTAATCTTCACAACTTCTTCAAGAAAACGTTCAAATTCGTAAGAGGTCGGTCTAACGAACGTACGATCGAAGGTGAACTTCAAAGTGTCTTTTCTATTTGGCTGATTCATGGTGTCATCTTCTAATAGTCACACAAACACAACGACAACAGCGAAAAGCCGCAGCAACACTCCGACTTACCACGCGCGAGCGAGGCGGCCGCAGCACACCGCGGACTTCCTCACGGTACCGCTGTCGCAAGCGGACTCTGCTAGACCACTGCATCACTGGCGAAAAATCCGTCTCAGCGATTATATATTTGTATTTACATCGATATTTATATCACCTTTAACAGGAATGTTCCACTACGTCCATTGCCGAGGTGCTATTCCGCTGCATGGAGAGCCTTGGCAGTAGTGGCAATTATCTGTGGAACACGGAAGCTGAATTATAGTTTGTGAGGTGAAGGAAATCGTGCTTAGACTATTCCGAGGCGACTTAATCGCTAATGGTAGTCTGGCGTAAGACGTCTGATTAGTAAGCATGGAGGTCTGAGTTCGATTCCCGGTCGCGTCACAGATTTTAATTCTATGCTTCAGATTTATCATTAAGCATTACCAGCAATCATGTATATTATTTCTCATCGCTGTTTTTTGTAAGTACGCCATATCTCCCGTATTACTTGCCAAAAATTATTGATTGAGGTATCACTTTCAAGGTTTTGTTCATGATGACGAAAAATACACAAATAGTTTTAAGTTATTGTTTACACACAAAAAAGTTCTTAAAAAAATTGTATTGTTCGTACAATCTAAGTTGATACCAGCAAACGATCGTAATTGGAACATGTATTTATGGCTGTTCCCCTCAGCCACCCTCCGAGAATCAACGTAGTTTTGCGCCCGATATAAAAGCAATGTAGAAGTAGCCATCTCCTGACAATCTGTTTTAACTATCATGAACGAAAGCTCTTGCCATTGTTTAGATTCTTTATACAAGCCAAAGATCTTATTTAATGCAATGATAGTTTATCACACGATTTCAGTCATACATGTCGACGTAACGACGAAAAATACAAAATAATTTAACTAACAGGCATGAACGGCTCTTGCAGTTGTTTAGCTTCTTAAAGCAAGCGTAGTTCATCACGAGATTTCTGTTTCACACTTCGATGGACAACAGCTGTTGGAATTGTCCACCTCGTTGAAGCAAACATTGTGTACTGCGCGAAAGAATTCAAATTCAAATGTTTGTAGAGTCTATGGGACTTAACTACGGGGTCATCAGTCCCTAAACTTACAAACTACTTATGAACTAGCTACTACTAAGGACGGCACAAATATCCATGCCCGAGGGGGGTTTCTAACCCGACCGTAGTGGCCGTGCAGACCGTGACTGGAGCGCCTCAGTCCCCTCGGCCACCGCGGCCGGCGCGAAAGAATTACCTGAACGTTCTCCATCACAAATTAGTGCTGCTTACTATTATAACTTACAGTAATTTATTTAACTTTTAATGCACCGTGTACAGTTCTATTGTTGAAAATAATAAAATATGTGAGAATTAAATAATTTGTTTTTGGAATAATGTTCAGATATAGTTATGTACACTGTAATAAAGTAGTAATTCGACTGGAAAGAAGCATATGTTAGTCAATTTCTATAGATTAACGTTAATATTCATTATGAAATGTTTTGGTCACAGACAATTTGAGCGGATACGATGATCCTTTTTTTTTTTTTTTTTTTTTTTTTTTTTTTAATACATCTCAGGGCATGTATTCCGTCATAGTTTACGCCTAGATATAGTATGGAGTGCTGTCTTGAATAAAAAATGATGATGTTTGCGACACTTTTTGGTAAACACATCAATATATTATACTTTCAAAATGAATACATTACTACACGTCTACACGAAATGAAAGTAGGCACAAGACTAGACAAGTGATACATCAGCTAACTGACTATCATATGTTTTTCAAACATTTGCTAATCATTCAAAGTATATCGTTTTACTAGCTTAACCCGCAGCTCCGCTCGTGTGTTGGTTGTTTATAATGGATAAGCTATCTTTCAGTAGTGTACTATGAGATCAAATCACACATTAAAAAACACTCGTTTTGAAGAATCCAATCACGAAATTCAACAATAATGATTGTAATAATACCAAAGACCGATCACTTGGTGTAATGCGCGAAACGTCAAATCTATTTTTTTAAAGAGATGTGTTAAAAGAAATTTCTTTTTTACTGCTTTATTTATTTATTCTTATATTTCCTTATTCGTACGCTTATCCTTACAGAGAAAGAGCTGAAGACATTGTAGCACGCATAGACCAAAGATATAGTATGTGGCATCACGTTTCGCTGTATGTAACCTCATTGCTGTAGATTCGCAGACGTCATCGCTGGCCTTCAGTCCGATTTTATTTTTTTTTATAATTTGACGACTTTCAACCATCATATCTTCTGTAATTTTCGCTGCAGTGCGAAATATTAAGGCACCCACCCACCCACACACACACACACACATGTAGAATTTTATATACAACGATAACTTTCCATCCCAATATACTCCACCTTTCTATCATTATCAACCCTCAAGCAACAATGCAACCAATAAAACCATTTTGAAAGAGTAAATATAATTTTCAAAGAGTGAGTATTTCGCGTTATATTCTTCAAATTACTAAATATCTATGAGATAGCTATATCTTCCTGAGGTATAAATTAATAACTACAAATATTTAAGCCTCTACGTCTTTTCGTTGGGACGTGATAAGCGTACACCGAACAGACATTCACATTAATATACATAGATTACTAGCTATCCGATCGCCATAAAATCGTGCTTAAAGCCTTTCCCGGATAGGCATTACTTTACTGTACAAATTTTTAACTCTTTGTGTCTTGTGGTTCAGACGCGATAAACGTACACCGAACAGACATTCACATTTATAGATATAGATTACGACTATTATTATAACATAAAACTACTCCTCTCACACATGAAAAAATTAATTTCCTTGGAATTATATAATACAGACTGAGAAAGTACCAAATAATTAGAAATTCTTGCGTTAAATTTATAAAATAAATTTTTAAAAAATTGATGTGATGTCAGGTGTGCCACAGGGGAGTGTCGTGGGTCCGTTGCTGTTCACGATATATATATAAATGACCTTGCGGATAACATCGGAAGTTCACTGAGGCTTTTTGCGGATGATGCTGTAGTATATAGAGAGCTTGTAACAATGAAAAATTGTATTGAGATGCAGGAGGATCTGCATCGAATTGACGCATGGTGCAGGGAATGGCAAATCAAATGTTCAAATGTTTGTAGAACTTATGGGACTTAAGTACGGGGTCATCAGTCCCTAAGCTTACAAACTACTTATGAACTAGCTAAGACTAAGGACGTCACAAATATCCATGCCCGAGGGGGGATTCGAACCCCCGACCGTAGTGGCCGTGCAGACCGTGACTGGAGCGCCTCAGTCCCCTCGGCCACCGCGGTGGGCCGAATGGCAAATGAATATCGATGTTCAAAAATGTTCAAATGTTTGTAGAACTTAAGGGACTTAACTACGGGGTCATCAGTCCCTAAGCTTACAAACTACTTATGAACTAGCTAAGACTAAGGACGTCACAAATATCCATGCCCGAGGGGGGATTCGAACCCCAGACCGTAGTGGCCGTGCAGACCGTGACTGGAGCGCCTCAGTCCCCTCGGCCACCGCAGTCGGCCGAATGGCAAATGAATATCGATGTTCAAAAATGTTCAAATGTTTGTAGAACTTAAGGGACTTAACTACGGAGTCATCAGTCCCTAAGCTTACAAACTACTTATGAACTAGCTAAGACTAAGGACGTCACAAATATCCATGCCCGAGGGGGGATTCGAACCCCCGACCGTAGTGGCCGTGCAGACCGTGACTGGAGCGCCTCAGTCCCCTCGGCCACAGCGGCCGGCGAATATCGATGTAGACAAGTGTAATGTGCTGCGAATACATAGAAAGAAAGATCCTGTATCATTTAGCTACACGATAGCAGGTCAGCAAATGGAAGCAGTTAATTCCATAAATTATCTGGGAGTAGTCATTAGGAGGGATTTAAAATGGAACGACGATATAAAATCAATCGTCGGTAAAGCAGATGCCAGACTTAGATTCATTGGAAGAATACTAAGGAAATGCATTCCGAAAACAAAGGAAGTAGGTTACAGTACACTTGTTCGCCCACAGCTTGAATACTGCTCACCGGTGTGGGATCCGTACCAGTTGGGGTTGATAGAGGAAGTGGAGAAGATCCAACGGAGAGCAGCGCGCTTCGTTACAGGATCATTTGGTAATCGAGAAAGCGTTACAGAGATGATCGATAAACTCCAGTGGAAGACTCTGCAGGAGAGACGCTCTGTCGCTCGGTACGGGCTTTTGTCGAAGTTTCGAGAACATATCTTTACCGAGGAGTCTAGCAGTAATTTGTTTTCTCCTACGTACAGGGTGTCCAGAAAAGGATTCCCTGATTTCCAAATTAAATATCTCGAAAACAAAGATCGATAGAGGAATGCGGTAAACGGTATGTTTATTGTGAAAGCTGTAAGAAGTTTATACAGCAGATTTAAGTAATAGTTACAAAAGTTGCTAACAGATGGCGCTGTACGCTGTATAGCTCATATCAGCATACATAAGTGAAATAATAGCATGAAAACACTCTTTGCAAACAATCAAATCACAATGTTTACAAAATGTTCACCATTGGCACTACAGAGGTGGCACAAACGAAGAATGAATTCGCCATCACATTACGTAGTGTCTCAACCGAAATGGATTCACATGCCACAGAGTTCGCCGATTCAAGCTCGTCCAGCGAGGCTGGATGTTTCGGGTAGACCATGTCTTTCACTGTGCCCCACAAAAAAAAAGTCACAGGGAGTCAAATCCGGCGAATATGGAGGCCAATCCATGCCTGCACCAGTAAATTTGGGATATTGCAAAGCAATGACTCGATTACCGAAGTATTCCTCAAGAAAGCGAAACACTTGTTCGGTCCGATGTGGTCGGGCTCCATCTTGCATAAACCATTCAGTACCTGGTCGATCCTCTAACGCTTGCTGTGTGGCGACAAATTGTTCCAAAATTGCAACGAAACGTGCACCAGTGACCGTTTGTCGAATGAAAAAAGGGCCAATAATACTGCAGCCCACACAGTAACTTTAGGAGAATACAGGGGTTTCGCTTCACACCAACATGGCTTTTCGGAACCCCAAAATCGCCAGTTCTGCTTATTCACGTATCCATTCAGGTGGAAGCGTGCTTCATCTGTAAACCAGATGCAGCCAACATCAAATCCTTCACTATCGATCATTGTGAGCATCTGATTACCAAAGGCAACCCTTTGTTGCACAGCTCGTACGGGTATGGCCTGTTTGAATTTTGAATGGAAACGTGTGTAGGCTCTGTCTCCGTATTTTCTGCGTGCTGGATTGCTTCAAACCAGTCTCAGATGCAATTCTACGGACGGATGTCATATTTTTCGCCGAATAATTGCAGAAACTGTGGCGATATTTTCAGGTGTAACTGCGGTTTGCTTGCGGCAAACATGCCCAACTGTTCGTTGAAATTTTACGAAGAGCGTACGAATGGTTTTCGCATCAGGTCCTTCTGGAACATTAAATCGTGCTTGAAAACTTGGCCTTGTTGCCGTAGAAATCTCTTCTAACCTGTGGTCCTCTAGCACCACAAAAACGCGTTGTTCAATGGAGTACATGGTTTTAATCTCTTCCTTCGGTACGCTAACCTCCTTTCACGTTTCAATAGTGGAACTGGTCTCTATAGGTTTCGGATGACTATTTATACTAGGCATTACGTATGGCGATTACAGCAGCTTTTTAGCAGCTTTTGTAACTATTTCAAACTGCTGTATAAACTTCTTACACCTTTCACAATAAACATACCGTTTACTGCATTCCTCTTTCGATCTTTGTTTTCGAGATATTTAATTTTGAAATCACGAAGTCCTTTTCTGGACACCCTGTATATCTCGCGAAGAGATCATGAAGATAAAATGAGAGAGATTAGAGCCGACACAGAGGCATACCGACAATCTTTCTTTCCGCGAACAATACGTGACTGGAATAGGAGGGAGAACCGATAGTGGTACTCAAGGTACCCTCCGCCACACACCGTCGGGTGCATTGCAGAGTATGGATGTAGATGTAGGCCGAATGTGCAGTGCACAGCTTCGAGGAAAGGATGGTGGTACGGCCGTGCACGCTAGACGTGTTATTTTTTTCTTTTTTCGGCAAGTGTGAAGCCCCTTCCAGACGGCTCCGTACCGAGTCGGCGAGCAATTAGAGAGTCTATTATTTGTGCCGAGCGGCTGGTGTTGACGTCTGCAGCGGAGGACAATGGCGGTGTCTCCGGGCAGCCACGAGCGCCTCAGGCAAACAGGGCTGCACCTCCTGCGGTTTCAGGGTCGACACTTGCCGATTGGTCGACTGCCCCGCGGTGCAAACAGGGCCAGGCGCTCTTGTTTACTCCGGGAGGCGTGTCTGCGCGCCGCGAAAACACCTGCGGCGACAGCTGCGCGGATGCAAACAACAGCAGCTACAAACAACAGCAGCGGGTAGGCGTGACTCGCTGTATATATAGCGGTCGAGCCTCCGGGACCAGCGTGGACGTCCGAGATGGCTCACTGGAAGATCATTGCTTGTCTGGTGGCAGCCGCTGCCGCGGTGCACGGTAAGTGTCTCGTTGGCACCTCTTACCTGTTTCTGGACACTTGAGAGTCTCAGGACTCTATCAGTGTCACAAAAATGTTCCGGGAACTCCAATAGCTATCGCTGAAGGAAAGACGACGTTCTTTTAGAGAAATTCTGTTGAGGAAATTTACAGGGTCGAACTCTGATGATGACTGCAGAATTACCATTCTGCCACTTCCTTACTTGGCACGGTGGTCTTGGGGTAAAGCGCTGGACTGGAAACCCAACAGTCCTGTGTTCGAAACCCGGTCGGACGAGGAATTTTTTTGGTCTGCGCTTTAATCCATCCTTCATCTCTCAACGATGTGAGCAGTCGCCAGATACGACTCGTGGTTCGGATTCCACGTTAAGCTATAGGTCCCCTTTCACCAGTTGGATAACTGGGGTAGGCTAGGGATATGCAATTCACCGAAGTGGCGTCCAGTTGAAAGACTTGCACCAGGCCAATGAGCCACACGAAATTATTATTGTTATTACTTGTACAGTACGGTTCAAGAATGTCTTCTTCTGACTGGCCTCTTACTGGACTTCGGAGACCATTTATCCCTCCATGGCTCTGATGATTGTGACCAAGTTTCAACACATCAAACGGACATGTAAGGAGCAGTTCTGAGAAAGGCGGACAGCCGACTTCGGTTTATTGGGAGAATTTTGTGAAGATGTACTTCACCTATAAAGGACACCGCGTATAAAACGCTTGTACGACCACGTCTTGAGTATTGCTCCAGCGTTTGGGACCCGCAGCAGATCAGTTTAAAGGAAGACATGGAAGCAGTTCAGAGACGAGCAGCTAGGTTCGTTACTAGTAGGTTCGACCAATACGTGCCTCAGAAATTTTCCGGGAACTCCAGGACTCGACTCTACTCTCAGGTTACAGGTATAACTTTGGGGTTTACAGTACAGTAAGCCAGCTGCTCTCTTACGCTTCCATTTCGAAGATGTTTAACCTGTGCAATTCGGTTCAAGAATGTCTTCTCCAACTGGGCGTCTTACTGGACTTCAGACACCAATCTCATTTCTCCCTACATGGCTCCGATGATTGTGAGCAACTTTCAACACATCAAACGAACATGTAACAGACGGATTGTATGTTTCTCGATTTCATAGAGGCGTTTGACGTGGTGGCACACTCCAGACTGCTAACGAAGATACGAGCTTATGGAATAGGTTCACAGATTTGTGACTGGCTGGAAGACTTCCTAAGTAATAGAACGCAGTACGTTGTTCTCGAAGGCGAGTGTTCATCAGAGATGAGTGTATCGTCAGGCGTGCCCCAGGGGAGTGTGATAGGACTGCTATTATTTTCTATATATATAAATGATCTGATGGACAGAGTAACTTGTAATTTGCGGCTGTTTGCTGATAATGTTGTGGTGTAAGGGAGGGTGTCGCCTTTAATTGACTGTAACAGCATACAGGATGACTTAGAGAAAATTTCTAGTTGGTGCGAAGAATGGCAGCTAGCTCTCAATGTAGAAAAATGTAAGGTGATGGGCATGAGTAGAAAAAACAATCCCATAATGTTCGAATACAGCATTAGTAGTGAGCTGCTTGATGCTGTCGCGTCGTTCGAATATCTAGGCGTAACATTGCAGAGCGATATGAAATGGAACGAGCATGTAAGGACAGTTGTGAGTAAGGCGGACAGCCGACTTCGGTTTATTGGGAGAATTCTGGGAAGATGTACTTCACCTGTAAAGGAGACCGCGTATAAAACGCTTGTACGACCGCGTCTTGAGTATTGCTCCAGTATTTGGGACTCGCAGCAGATCAGTTTAAAGGAAGACATAGAGGCAGTTGAAAGGCGAGCAGCTAGGATCGTTACTGGTAGGTTTGACCAAGGCGCGCCACAGAAATGTTCCCGAAACTCAAATAGCTATCGATGAAGGAAGGACGACGTTCTTTTAGAGAAATTCTTTTAGAGGAAATTTAGAGGGTCGAACTTTGAAGCTGAGTGTAGTACGATCTTGCTGCCGCCTTCTTACATTTCGCGTAGTGACCACAATGACAAGAGAAATTAGGTTCATACAGAAGCACGTAGGCATTCTTTTTTCCCTCGTACTTTTTGAGATTGGAACTGATTTGCCTAGTACTGGTTCAGTGTACTCTTCTTCGCACACCTTGCTGTGGATTGCAAAGTGTATATCGCCATTCTGGAAGTACAATGACGCAGCTGCAAAATTGTTTATTGCGTCAGTCATCTCAGAATAGGTAGGGCATACCGTGGAACATCGTCAGAAATGTAGTTACGCGTAGTACCGCTAGAGGTACTATGTTTAACTACATTTCTGACGATGTTCCACGGTATGCGCTACCTATTCTGAGATGACTGATTCTACAACGTCAATTTATTAAATTCTGCAGTTGCGTCTTTGTTCTTCCAGAACAGCGAATTGTGTAGACGTAGATTTGGTTATCTCCTTATCAGTTTCTGTACACATGTCGGGGTTAAGACACAGTGCAGCCCCAAACTTTGCGCTGTAAGTCCTTTAGAAGTGACAACCAGTCGGAGAATTCAACTGTAGATCTTGCATCAAGAAAGTCTTCTTTTAGACACTTTCTGAAGTATTGAGAACAATCGCTTTTTTATGTTATTTCATTTTCTTCTTTCTTTCTTCGTTTCGGCCATCTAAGGACCACGCACCAATTTCAATGTTTCCTCCTTTGTTCTTCTTTCTTTTTCCTCCAGTATTCTTTCATCTTTCCTCTGTGCATCCTGTTTCTCTCCTCAGACCACGCTACTCCTGCGTTCTTCTCCCTCCTGCCTTGGAATCCTTCCACTTTTATCACTTTCTTCTTGAAAGTTTCTCTTTCTGCTGCATCTTTTTCACTTACATAGTTTGTTTCCAAATCTTTCCTAAGTTCTTGAATCCATGCGATTGTTGACTTCTTGTAGCAGAGATATTTAAAAATCTGTTCGGTTAACCAGTTGCTGTTCATTCGGTATAAATGTCCAAAAAATAGGAGTCGCCTCTTACGAAGTGTTTCGGTTATGTTTTCTATGTTGCGATAAACTTCTGCATTAGTTCTTAGTTTTCATACCTCTGTATTTCTTAGTGGACCAAGTATTTTTCGAATGATTTTTCTTTCTTGGACTTCACGTTTATGTAATTTGCAATTCAGTACTAAAAATTCACTTGCATAAAGCCATTCTAGCTTTACTACTGTATTGTAGTGTTGTATTTTCAGATTTTTAGACAGAGGTCTTTTGTTGCAAATGTTCCTGATTATACCATATGCTGTCTCCATTTTATGTACTCTTTCTCCTACACTGTAAACTATTTAATTTAATTAATTTATTTATTTCTACGTGGCTCTTTGCTGAGCAACGTTCAGCATGTTGCATCTACTCACTAATTGCCTATTTCGATCATTTCACCTTCCTATATTTGGACAGACGTTTTGGCTATAGGTGAGTTTGCCATCAGATGCAAATATGAATATAAAAGAATAACACTACAGGATAAGAAGTAACGTCTGTTCTTTCGGAACGGACACCACATGTTTGGGTGTAATGTGCCGGTGATGGGCAATGATTCTTTCGTTAGCGGGGAGAGTTGGACAAGTTTGTGGCCATTACTCTTACGTGAATTAGTTTAATAACTACGAGTTTCAGTACTGTGTGCCAGGGCGAAGCTGGGAATTTGTATCTGACGGGAGGCGTGCTTAGGTAGTCCTTGCAGGTGCGGTGATCACTGTGTCCCCAGTGGTGTAGGGGTCAGCGCAACTGCCTAGAAAGCAGGAGACCCGCGTTCGAATCCTGTCTGAGTACACATTTTCAGCTTTGCCCATTCGCTGCTGATGTCACATATTCTATGAATATGAAAGAATAACAACTGCAAGATCAGAAGTAATGCGTGTTCTTTTGTAACAGAGACGATATATATATATCGTCTCTGTTACAAAAGAACACGCATTATATATATATATAGGGTAAGGTGGTACAATTTCGATCATTTCAGACAAATGTTATTCTAACTGGAAATATATTGAGAAAACAAATAATTTTAACTATGGCACTTGTTGTTGGATGTTTAATGAATATGCAACACAAATATTAGAAAATTACAAATGTTAGTATAAACACAAAAAAAGAATTCAGAAAATGTACCACACTATGTACAATTGTGATCAAATCCTCGTACAATTTTGATTACAGTCATCTTCCACATAGAAATCACTTTTTCTGTCAGACACCAACGCATAGTTTGTGGTACCAAACATTGCATTTTTGGCAGCGAACCCAGTAACTCTTAACTAGGTAATGTATAAGAGTGTGTTAGAGTAAGTAGCTTGACTTACCACTTAACAGGAAGAAATTTACATCTCCTTAGCACAAAGCGGTGTATTCTTGGAAAAGACAGGAGGAGCTGTAGAAACCTGCTACACTACAATGTCACACAAAGAGACAGTACGAGACTGAAAACTTATGTTGATCGGAATTGTACCGATATCGAATTTGTACCACCTTACCCTCAGAATGACAAGAACCCGTATGCACTGTTCGCAGAACCGCCTCCTCTCGTCTGTGGTGCCTGTGTGATTTGACAACAGCAGAGTTCTAGAGTTCTGACAAGTACCCGCTCTCCCGTCTTGTTCTAGGTGCCAAGTACGACTATGCGGACGCCATCCACAAGTCGATCCTGTTCTACCAGGCGCAGAGGTCTGGCCGCCTCACCGGCATGGACTCGTCCCTCTCTTGGAGGAAGGACTCCTGCCTCACCGATGTCGGCTGGAATGGAGAGGACCTCACCCAGGGATACTTCGACGGTGGGTGCTGCACTACTCGTATCCTTCTGGAACACGTGGGCTCTTTCCGTACCTAGCTGCGTCTACTGGGTACATCGTTTGCGACGGATCTGAAAAGCCTTCCGTGGCTGTATCCTCTTGGGCACAATAACTGAAGTGATACACTTTGGGTTTCACAAGGAATAGAAAAACTTTCAATATCTGTATTTAATGAAAGGAACATGATGGAACAATCCAAATTAATAACTTTGCCAGGAACGCATGTTTTAAATATATTTTTGACGAGAGATTTCGGCACACATCTTCAAGTCTGGTATCCAGGGGCATAGGGGGATTAAAAGAAGTGTAAACAACGGATTTTATGGGTCTCTGATATTTATAGGGTTTTTTTTTTATTTTTTTTATTTTTTTTTTTTATTTATTTATTTTTTTTTTTTTTATCTGTCGGACCAAACTGCGTGGTTATCAGTCCGTAGCTTACAAGCTACTTAAAGTAAGGTAATCTAACCTAAGGACAACACACACACATACACACACACACCCATGCCCCATGGTGGAGGACTCGAACCTCCGAGGGCGAGCAACCATGCGCTCCGCAGAGTTGCGCCTTAGACCGCTCGGCTACTCCACTACATGGCGTAGGTCTTAAGATCAATCACGCTGGAGTTTTCGTGTTTGGATCTTCTAATTTTTATTTATTTGTTTTTTATCAGAATAGTCCGACATTTTTCCATTTAATTCACATAATATCGATAAACAGTGTACCGTCAAACGGAATGATTTCGGATAATTTTGAGATTATTTTCACTATAACTTTCGTAGGTTTCGTCAGATTTCATTGTTTTTTTACGGAAGTGGTGGGTTATATATATAACCAATAAAATATGCTAGAAACAGAACGTCCATGTGCATCTACTTTTGCCTGAAACAGACAAGTAAAGTGTCCAAAATCACCCCGGTCCATGGGGGGATTTCGGACACATGTGTATTTTCAATGTCTGTCCGGTGTTTCGAAATGTACAGGTTGACTTCGGACATAAATTGACATTTTTTTATTCTACTTTCTTTCTTTCTGATTTTAGTGACTTTTAACATATTTTAAGGGCGACCATCATTAAAATAAAGGATAAGGACTGAGATAAGTAATTTTATTCATTAAAGACTTTTTTTATACGTTAATTTGCCCCACTGAATTTCTGAAACTGCTTTCTTTAAAATTTTCTGGTCATTATTATACCGATATTGAACTCCTTCCTTACTTTTATACGTTCTCGGCATTGTCCAAAATCACCGCACAAAGTACGCAATTTCGAAAAAAAAAAAAAAAAAAAAAAAAAAACTCCGTTACATTGAAAGTTCACACAAAACTCGTGACATATTGGTACAAAACGTTTGTGTCGCAGCGTCCTGATCTCATTGGCAACTGACGCTACAATACTCTTCCGCCAGTCGCAACAATAGAAAGTTTCCGTTATATAACACAGCGAGAACTTTCGACAATGAGACTGTTCGACTGATTATTGCGTCGGTAAACAATCAATCCGAACACGGGACGCGAGAATTACAGTTTGGTGCATAAAATAAGCAACACAATGTGCAAAGTAGCGCTAATTCGTTGCTATGCAACGGGAATCAGAAGGTAAACCATAGCGTCCGAAATCACCCTGCTGTCAGAAATCACACCGTTTGACGGTACATTGTATGAAATTATTAAGAAGTTTATCAAGTTTATTAACATGAATTGTATCTAGAAAAGATTTATGACCGTGTTCCTAGGAGGAAGGTTCTGTCAGTTCTACAAGATTATGGAATAAGAGGCAAACTTCTGCAGGCAATTAAAGGGCTTTACGTAGACTGTCAGGCAGCAGTTAGAGTAGATGGTAAATTAAACTCATCGTTCAGGGTAGTTTCAGGTGTTAAGACAAGGCTGTAACCTGTCACCACTGTTGTACATACTATTCATGGATCATATGTTGCAAACAGTAGACTGGCAGGGCGGGATTAAAATAGGTGAAAACAAAATAAGAAGTCTTGCATATGTGGATGACTTAGTTGTAATGGCCAATTCGATTGAAAGAGCTCGATCAGACGTGCAAGGATTATGATATGAAGATCAGCATCTCCAAAACGAAAGTAATGTCTGTGGGAAAGAGATTTAAACAGATTGTGTGCCAAATAGGAAGAACAATGTTAGAACAGGTAGACAGTTTCAAGTACCTGGGAAGTATTTTCTCACAGGATGGCAACATAGTGAAAGTACTGGAATCGAGGTGCAGCAAAGCTAATGCAGTGAGTGCTCAGCTAAGATCTACTCTCTTCTGCAAGGAGGAAGTCAGTACCAAGACTAAGTTAGCAGTGCACCGCTCTATCTTTCGACGAACTTTGTTGTATGGGAGTGAAAGTTGGGTGGATACAGGTTACCTTATTCACAAGGTAGAGGTTACAGATATGAAAGTAGCAAGAATGATTGCAGGTACTAATAGATGGGAACAATGGTAGGAGGGTGTCCATAATGAGGAAATCAAAGAAACACTGCGAATGAACACCACAGATGAAGCAGTTAGAGCGAACAGACTGAGATGGTGGGGTCATGTTACACGGATGGGAGAAGCAAGGTTACCTAAGAGACTCATTGAGCTCGTCAGTGGAGGGTAAGAGGAGTCGAGGTAGACCAAGAAGAAAGTACTTAGATTCGGTGCAGAATAATTTTGAAGTAAAAGGCATAACATCAGACGAGGCATCAATGTTAGCATTGAATAGGGGATCATGGAGGAATTTTATTAGAGGTACTTTGCTCCAGACTGGACGGTGAAAGGCAGAAGCAGTCTCTAATGATGATGATGATGATGAATTGAGTGCGGTCGGTCAAGTAGAAAGCGGACTGTTTTTGCAGACATCCCGTGCGAACTCTGTATATTGTGTCATTGTATTTCCCTGGTCCCCGTCTTTCATTTGGCCTAGGCGCTACAATTTAATAATACGCACTTTTCGTACGAACAGTCCTCTGTGAATTATGAAATTGTCGTTCCGAGGCCAAATAGCATGCGGCGATCAGGGCGATACACTAGCACAGTACACAGAGTTCGCACGGGATGTTCGCAAGAACAGTCTGTTTGACTGACCCTACTCAATTAAAACTTCTTAAGAATTGCACACAATGAACACTGCTTGTTGATATTCTGTAAATTTGGGTAATACTGCTTTACAATGTCTTTAAATGACATACAGGATGCCATGGGTTCAGAAGATTACAAATATTATTTTCAATACGAAATTATGGTTTTTATTTTTGGCCCACTTTAGGTTACGGTAGCCTTTGCGATCGTCTTTTGACAGCTCGAAATTTAAATGAAAATAACGGCTTAACCATTCATCTGACACCAAAACTGAATAACCGAATTTGTAGAGGAGATAATTCTCTACAACTTCGCTCTATTATGGTTTTTACATACTTTGCATCGTTACAGAGATATTTGCAAAAATAACGGCGATTTGACGATGTCTGTCTGGCTGTAACGTGTTCCAACTTTTTAGGTCGAACCGTTCAACCGATCGGCACCAAATTTTACAGACATAATTGTTGGCTACCAGAGACCAGAACGTAACTTTTTGCAATAATACCAATAAAACCGTTTATAATGTAATTTTTATTGCAAATAAACCGTTCATCTGACGCGAAAATTGAATAAATGAATTTGTAGAAGAGAAAATTTTCTACAACTTTGTTCCCTTGTGTTTCTTTTCATATCTCGTATCGTTTGAGATATATTTGTAAAAATAACGGAGTTTTGACACCTTCCATTGAATTAACGAAAACCAGCCGTTCGGAGATGTCACGTGACATTCCTCGCTCAGAAGTCTCTGGCATACGCCATCTTGCGTTGCGTATTTAATGATTTTCTTATTATAACTTACGCGTTGTCATTTCAAAGCAATGGCGCACTGAAGTATTAACAAAAACACGTGGTGGATCTTCGTACGATATATGATAATCTAGTATCTACAAATGCCACATTAGCATCATTTAACAACCACCATTAATAGTATGAGATTAAATAAAGCAACTTCTACCTTTTAGCTGTAGCGTAGTGGGTAATGCTTTGTACTGTGACGCTGAAGGTCAGTGGGTCGGAAGCCGCCTCTACCGAATTTTTTTTCCTAAAAGGGTTTCAGACACTCTTATTAATTAATATTTTATTAAACTACCTGGCAGATTAGAATTGTGTGCCGGAACCGGGACTCGAACCTGGGACCTTTGTCTTTCGCGGGCAAGCGCTCTACCACTGAGCTACCCCAACACGACTCACGATACCGCCACAGAACCTCAATTGTGCCGGTACCTCGCCTCTCAGTTGCCCGCGAAAGGCAAAGGTCCCAGGTTCGAGTCCCGGTTCCGGCACACAATTTTAATCTACCAGGATGTTTCATATCAGCGCACACTCCGCTGCAGAGTGGAAGTTTAATTCTGGAAACATCCCTTAGGCTGTGGCTAAGGCATGTCTCCTCCATATCCTTTCTTCCAGGAGTGCTAGTCTTGCATGGTTCACAGGAGAGCTTCTGTGAAGTTTGGAAAGTAGGAGGCGAGGAACTGGCGGAAGTAAAGTTGTGAGGCGGCATCGTGATTCGTGTCGGGGTAGCTCAGTCGGTAGAGCGCTTGCCCGCGAAAGGCAAAGGCTCCAGGTTCGAGTCCCGTTTCCCGCACACAATTTTAATCTGCCAGGAAGTTTCATATCAGCGCACACATCGCTGAAGAGTGAAAGTTTCATTTTGTAATCTTTTATTATTTAGATTACTATTTTGGTCCAAAATTTTTGCAACAACTTATAAAACTACAAATCTAAAGTGCGATTTTTAATGGAAATCACCATCCTAACCCCAGCAGTATGTTGATGCCCAAGTAAGTCTTTTTCTGTGTCACTTGTTGTAATCCTCTGTATGAGTAGAGAGAGAGTGTTGTAAGGATTCCTCGGTTTGCAGCCGGTGACTACGTGAAGTTCACGTTCCCGCTGTCGTTCGCGCTGACCATGCTGTCGTGGGGCGCCATCGAGTACGAGCAGGGCTACAACACGGCGAACGCCATGGCCGGCGTGCGTGACACCATCAAGTGGGGCACCGACTGGCTGATCAAGGCGCACCCGCAGCCCAACGAGCTGTACCTGCAGGTGGGCAACGGCACCGCCGACCACGCCTACTGGGGCCGCCCCGAGGACATCAACTTCGCCAGGCCCGCCTACCGCCACGACCCCGACAGGCCCGGTGAGTCATCCCCGTCAAGGTCTCGTCTCTGTTGACACACAACGGGTGAGACATCCAGCTCAAGGTCACGTCTCCATTGTCACATAACTAACACAATGCCCGGCTGTGAAGCATCACCCGCTAATGAGGTTTTCACCCGACATACAAGAGGCATGGTGAGTAGCAGACTATAGTTGACATCATGTAGGAAGGCACTTTCGTGCATTGAAATGGACTGATTAGGGGGCAGTGGAGGAGAGGAGGTACGGCCGAGGGCCAACAGGAGGGACAATTCGCAACTCACGATATGAGATGAATATTATTGGCTGTCAGTGCCCGCCTACCGACACAACCCCGACAGGCCCGGTGAGTAATCCCAGTCAAGGTCACGTCTCCATTGTCACATAACGGACAGAGGGAATGTTATTTAATGCCCCCATTGCACCTTTGGGTCAGGACGGGGCCAGGGGCAACAACTGGAACTCTTTGGGATATCCAGAAACACACACTAAAATAGTGAGGGAGGTAAATATAGGAAAGCTTGGGAAAATGCCAACTGACTATATTATAACCCCATACTGCTTCAACAAGCCTGAAATATACCAATTGGAAGAAGTGAACAGTGGGAGAAAATAGTTTGACACCGTACGGGTGATATTGTCTGGTTCACTGACGGGTCAAAATCGGACCAAGGTGTTGGGGCCGGGGTATACGGGGTGCAGCCAAGACTGGAGGGCGTCATCTCTCTAGGGAAACTGGCCTCAGTATTCCAGGCCGAAATCACTGCCATCAGGGCGTATGTGGAAGAGAATTTGCGTAGCATCTATTATTCAGACAGCCAGGCAGCCCTGAGATCACTGGCAGCTCCTGCAACAAGGTCTAAAATTGTTGCAGAATGTCACAGGGTTCTGGTGGAGCTAGGGGAAAGCAATAGAGTAAACCTATTGTGGGTCCCTGGCCACTCAGGGATCAGTGGCAACGAACATGCCGACAGATTAGCCAGGATGGGGGCAGAGACTCCATTTATTGGACCGGAACCTGTCCCGACAATCACCAAGGCAAGGATCAAATTGGAGCTACGTAACTGTCTCATAAGACAGCATGTAGAATATTGGACCAAAGTCTATCAACAAAAACATGGCAAGGTAATGATGCCAAAGCCATGTATTAAAAGAAGCTCTGCAATTCTGGGCCTGAACAGGAGAGAGATTAGACTCGTGATTGGATTGCTGACAGGCCATGGGAATTTCAAAAAACACCTACATACAGTGGGAATAATAGAAGAGGACCCTAAATGTAGGATCTGTGATGACAGTGATGAAACTGCATCACATCTAATCTTCGAATGCATTGCATTGGAGAGTAAAAGGCACAGAACATTTGGGACAACCAGACCCGAACAAATTGTGTCTAATAAAGAACTGGTAATGGGACTCCTTGCACTGTTCAAGGGCGTTGGTTGGCTTTACTAGATATTCAGGGAGCGATACCGCACAATAAACTTAGTTTCAGTGCGGCAGTGGCGGGTTCGACCAAGACTGTTTTGGCTTCCCTGAGAAAATCAAATCAAATCAGCCTGGGTATTTAGAAGCTCTAGCCTCAATTGTGTAGATGACTGGGTGACCACTGGGGCTCACGGCCAACTATGCCGTATCGCTCTGGTATGACTTCACACACACACACACACACACACACACACACACAGAATAGGCCTCGGTCGCGCAACTGGTTGGCTGGCCGCTACGGCACAGTGCGCTGTGCACCGGAGGCATGCCAGTTAGCTACATGACTGAGGCCTATTCTGCATGACATCACACCAGAGCGACCGCGACCAACGGGAAATACAGGCCCCAGCATAGAAGTCATGCCATGTAAGCCGGCGCGATCGCTAGCTCAGTGGCTGGCCGCTATACGGCAGTGGGGTGTGCCCTATCGACTGGCCAATCGACTAGCATCGCGCCGACTCGGAACTACCTTGCTTACGTGGCATGATGTGTTCGCTGAGGCCTTTCTTTCTCGCCAGCCACTGTAGGTGGTGGTGGCCCATCCCGGCCCTACCTGCAGGTTCGGGACCGCGACGCACACTGACGTGCTGTTGTGCCGGCAGGTTCCGACATCGCCGCCGAGGCGGCCGCGGCGCTGGCGTCGGCGTCCATCGTGTTCAGCTCTGTGGACGCCAGCTACTCGGCGACGCTGCTCAGCCACGCCAAGGAGCTGATCGCCTTCGCCGACAACTACCGCGGTCTCAGCGTCGACTCCGTTCCCGACACCAAGGAGTTCTACGCGTGAGTAACCGCACGGCATTTCTAGCCAACGCGCACTTCACCATTTTTTATTTATTTTTTATTAATGTTGGTTGTTGTGGTCTTGATTCCGGAGACTGGTTTGATGCAGCTCTCCACAATACCCTATCCTTAGTAAGTCTCTTCAACTCCACATAAGAGCGGCAATCGATATCTGTCTGAATCTGCTTACTGTATCCATCTCTTGGTCTTCATCTGCAGTTTTTACCCCACACACTTCCCACCTACGCTAAATTCACAATACCTTGATGTCTAAGAATGTGTCGTACCAATCGATCTCTTATTTTAGCCATGAATGCCAAAAATTCCATTTCTCACCAATTCTGTCTCTCCACATTAGTTACACAATCCGCCCACTTAATATTCAGCTTTCTTCTGTAGCACCTTATTTAAAAAGCCTCTGTGATCTTTTTGTCCGCACTATTAAATCAATATTCTATGTTAACAACTTTCCCTTTTTCATGAACGCTTTTCTACCCATTGCCAGTCTGCATTTTATATCCTCTGTATACCATCGTTTGTTATTTTACTGCCCAAGTAACAAAAGTCATCTACCTCCTTTATTGTTTCGTTACCTAATCTAATTCCTTCAGCATCACCTGATTATCTTAGACTGCTCTCCATTACCCTAGTTTGCCTCTTCTTAATATTCATTTTACACGCTCTCTTCAACACACTGTCCATTCCGTTCAACTGCTCTTCCAGGTCCTTTGCTGTCTCTGACAGAATTAGTATGTCGTCGGCGAAACACAATATTTTTAATTCTTTACACTGAAATTTATGTCCTTCTCCAAATTTGTGTATTGGTAATGAGAGACGAGGTCGTCAGCAAGTCTACTCGTGGACGACTGGGTCAGAATTCTGCCCCACGTGGCATTGCAGTATACAATATGCAGTGCCAGATGGAAGAGCCAATCTTCAGTCGCCCATATGTACACATGCATGCAAAACTCATACAAAAAATTATTTACCATCTAGAATGAAGCGTTTTCTTTCAAGAAAATCACTCAATCCAGCCGTTTCGACAGCCCAAACACTTTGTGTGTACATCTATACTGATTTAATGCTCTGTGCTGCTTTCATCGCTGGGATGGGCACAGTGTGATTTCGGCTGACGTGCTGGTCGTTTGTGTGGTCGTTGGGCAGGTCGAGCAGCTACCACGACGAGCTGGTGTGGGGCTACGTGTGGCTGTACAAGGCCACCAACGACCAGACCTATCTGCAGCGCGCACTCGCGCTCATCCAGGAGTTCAACCTGCAGTTCATCAGCAGCCTCAGCTGGGACCAGAAGGCCATCGGCGTCTTCGTAAGTGGACTCTGCTTCCCTCTACCACACTCATACTTTAGCAAAAGATCTTACCCAGAACCTGAAGAAATTCTGGTCGTATGAACCGGGTAACCAAAAAGTCAGTGACACAGTGCACAAATAGTTTAAATCATAACTCGGGAGTTATCAAATATGGGATCCCACAAGGTTCAATGTTGGGTCCTTTGCTATTCTTAATACTTTGTGATCAAAAACTCAGTATCAATTTGAAAACTTAATAAATTACGGAACAATGTAGATAGAGAGGTCAAAATTGACACACTTGCTTGAAATGACACGGGGTTTTAAAGGAAGGAAAAAAGTTCAAAAAGTGTCTGGCAGAAGGGCACTTTATCTGATCAGAAAAGCAATAATTAGCATAACAAATTAAGACAAAACAAAGATAATGTTCTTAACAGGAAAGTCTCAATATGTCCACCATCATTCCTCGACAACAGCTGTAGTCGAGGAATAATGTCGTGAACAGCACTGTAAAGCATGTACGGAGTTATGGTGAGGCATTGGCGTCGGATGTTGTCTTTCAGCATCCCTAGAGATGTCGGTCGATCACGATACACTTGCGACTTCAGCTAACCCCAAAGCCAATAATCGCACGGACTGAGGTCTGGGGACCTGGGAAGCCAAGCATGACGAAAGTGGCGGCTGAGCACAAGATCATCAACAAACAACGCGCGCAAGAGATCTTTCACGCGTCTAGCAATATGGGGTGGAGCGCCATCCTGCAAAAAAATCGTACGTTCCAGCAGGTGTTTATCAGCCAGGCAGGGGTTGATGCGATTCTGTAACATATCGGCGTACCTCTCACCCGTCATGGTAGCAGTTACAAAACCATTATCACACAGTTCCTCGAAGAAAAAAGCCCCTATAATGGTACATATGGTTCTAATAAAACACCAAGTCATTCCCAACATGTGTGTCAATTTTTACCTCTCTATCTATAGTATTCCGTGATTTATTAAGTTTTCAAATTTATACTGATTTGTTGATCACCTGGTGAAATCGATAAGCTAGTCAAAGCCCACAATCCAGTCACTCGTTGATCATTCCCGGGAAGTAATATAAGAAAACAAACTGAAAGCTGAAGTTCTAAATTTAACCATTAAGAAATCTTTCACGCAGGAGGTCTGCACAAATGTACCATCGTTTCATCAGCATACTAAATCTCAATCTCAACTGAGGAACACAGTGACCATAGAAACCCATGCTCGGAAACGTCATCGAATGACGCTACAGAGCATCGCAGTTGCTGGAGGGGATGTCTAGCGGCAGGAGCTGGTGCATGAAACTTGGACTCTCCATAGAGTCGTTAATTGGAGTTTCCGAGCATGGGTCTCCAAGCTCATTTTGTTCCTCAAGACAGCTCCGACATCCCCTAGACGTTTGTTGGTGGAGTAGTGTAATTCTGAAACAAACTGACGTATGGGACACACACACCAATCTCAACGTTCGTCCATTTACTGCACAAAACATGCACAGGACCAAATTTTGTGACAGACATTTTTTTTATTGTTAGCATGTGAGGAATCGTGCTGCGAAGCCCGAGTGCGCAAATTTAGATTCATCACGTCGAACGTTGAGATTGGTGTGTGTGTCCCATACGTCAGTTTGTTTCAGAATTACACTACTACACCAACAAACGTCTAGGGAACAAAATGAGCTTGGAGACCCATGCTCGGAAACTCCAATACTTAATAAATCACGGAATAATCTAGATGGTGAGGTAAAAATTGACACACATACTTGGAATGACATGGGGTTTTATTAGAACCAAATAAATAAATAAAAGATCAAAAAGTGTCCGACAGATCAGAAAAGCAATAATTAGCATAACAAATTAAAACAAAGGAAATGATCAATATGTTCACCATCATTCCTCAACAATAGTTGTAGTCGAGGAATAATGTTGTGAACAGCACTGTGAAGCATGTCCGGAGTTATGGTGAGGCATTGGCGTCGGATGTTGTCTTTCAGTATCGACCACAATACACTTGCGACTTCAGGTAACCCCAAAGCCAATAATCGCACGGACTGAGGTCTGGGGACCTGGGAGGCCAAGCGTGACGAAAGTGGCGGCTGAGGACACGATCATCACCAAATACTCTTTTCTTTTGTTCTAATAAAACCCCATGGTTTATTAAGTTTTCAAATTTATTAAGATCGCCCGGGTATTAAGAACAGCAAAGGACCCAAGACTGAATCTTGTGGAATACAATTTTTGATTATTCCCCAGTTATAGGAACTAGTTGTTTCTTCTATATCGTGCGAACTGCTTATTTTAACTTTGTGCACTCTTCCAGTTAAGTATGATTTAAACCCTTTGTGCATGGTCTCACTCATACCACAATACTGAAGCATACCTAGATTGACCTCATGTTTTACACAATCAAAAGCTTTTGAGTGACCACACCATATAAGTAATTATAAACTATTGTTTTGGATCTCAGTACGGTTTTCGCAAGGGACACTGAAGCTGATAGCCTAATTACAAAAAAAATACATTTTGACTGGCTACAGTGCCAACACCCGTACCAATAATTGAGTAATGAAATAAAAGTACATGTGAAGTGGTGCTTCATATCTCTGTGGTTGCAGGCGCTGCTGGCAGACATCACTGGGGAGCAGCAGTACCTGACGCAGCTGGAGTACCACTGCTGGCACATGGCTACCGAGAACCAGAAGACGCCCAAGGGCCTGCTCATCATCGGCGACTGGGGCAACATGAGGCTGGTCGCCGGCGTGCTCTTCACCTGCCTCCAGGTGAGCCACCACTCCAACCAAGCTGCCAGTCACTACACCCAGTCACCTCAAGCCCACTGTCCAGTCACTGGTTGATCATTTCGAAGCAGTAATAGAAGTAAACAAACGCAAAGCTGAAGTTCTAAATTTAACCTTTAAGAAATCTTTCACGCAGAGGACAGCACAAATGTACCATCATTTGATCAACATACTAACTCCCCAATGGAGGACATAGTAATAGGTACTTCCAGTGTAGAGAAGCAGGTGAGAAAGCTAAATACTAAAAACTCTACTGGTCCGAATGGAATACCAGTTCGGTTTTACAAAGACTTTTCGCTCAGAAAGCAACGGTTGACTATTCTGCTCAGGACCAACTCCCTCAAGCAGGGAGTCATGGGAACTGTGGAGTCTGGCTCCTTCTTTTCTATTCTCTCTCTCTCACTCTATCTCTCTCTCTCTCTCTCTCTCTCTCTTTTTTTTTTTTTTTTTTTTTTTTTTTTTTTTTGTTGATAGCATTTGCGTGTCTATTGGCCTCTATCCCTAACCTGAACTGCGAAAAACACGTACCAATAGACCTTCTTATACAAAGATTGAAGAACTCATCCATCCTGTTCCCCGTATTTAAATTGAATAAAATGATAAGAGAAAGTATTGAAATGATCACACAGTATCGCTTCAATTCTACCAACTGAAATCAAAGCTCGCCCTTTCTTTCAAATATGGTTAACGAACATTTGGACCCGAAATAGATCCCTGTGCTACACATGCAGTAAAATGAATAAGGCCATTTGTTATGTCTTGCATATCAAGTGATTCCAAAGAGATTCCTCTAATACACACTGGGCAGCATGAATAAGGCAATATATTATGTCTTGTAACTCAATATGACAGAAAATTAGTGTTAAATGACGTAGCAAAAACGCTTTACACACACTAGGTAGCATGAATAAGGCGATACGCATCATGCCTTCTTTGTCGTTAAATGAGATACAACACATTAAAGGGCACAAGACAGAACTCTGCAGTATATACTGGTACCATGAATGCACTTATCTATTGTGCCTTGTGTGTGACTAAACAATGTAATATAGGTTAAAAATCCGAGATACGTCCATCATCTGCATACTGTGTAGCGTTAAGAAGTCAGACCATTTCGTCTTTTAACCCATTTCTTCCCAGCGTTGGGTACACGCAGCACGAAATTTAGCCTTACAAAATGCATTCTAAATGGACTTACTATAAAAAACTCACCATGCATGTGTTAAAAGGCTTTAACTTAAAAGCCTTTACGATCACAGTATTGCAGTGCATTAAGGCACACTATACTACACAACAATTACATACATATTCAAATTGATACCACACACACATCTATATACAACGAATGACCCTGATACTCAGAGACTAAAAAGAAGTGTTAACTAACAATGCTTGCAAAAAGCAACTCACATAAGTAAAAAAGTGAAAGTCAAAGGGCTATCAGTTGGATTATCTGTAAACTATTTCACTTGTGTTACTGCATGTATTATTAGGGGACAGTAAAGGCATGATAAGTTCCAAGATAGATCCCTGTGGTAAACCATATTTGATTGTTGTCTTTGGATATGTACTTCTAGTCTCAGTTTCAATGAACCAACACACACTTGTTGTGCTTCTTACACTGATATAGCTGCTATTTAGTAGTCCAATCCAGTTTTGTGTGTACTACTACATTGGACTCTAATACTACTTTAACTGCAACGATACACGGATAACCGAGTTATGTTTATGTGTCCTCATGTCTTCAGGCTGCCAAGCATAACATCAACGCACAACTCAACTACCAGATGGTTCAGGAGCAGATGGGCTACATCCTCGGAGACACCGGCTACAGTTACGTCGTCGGCTTCGGCAGCAACTACGCTCGCAGTCCTCATCACAGATCCTCGTGAGTATCGGTCCCTCGCTTATGTAGATTACTAGCTGAACCCTCGCTGCTTCGCATGCGTAGGCTGGTTGGTCGGCAGCAGCAGTTTTTTAAACCTGTTGAAGACTCCATATCTTAACCCTTAACCCGAAACATCTCTGAAATGTGCGTAACTAGAAACATGCGGTCTCTCAGACCACCTAATGTTATTATGTCACCGACCTCCACATTAGTTCACAGAAATTAAGTAAAGAGTCAGTTAATTCATATTCTAAGTAAATTTAATACTTTCTTTCTTAGAAGTATTTCAAAGCGCTTTGACGACATTGTCAGCACAAATATAGGAGACCTATGAAAGCTTTGATCTCAGTATTTTCAGTATTTCTGTAATTGGATGGATTAGTTGTTGCCTGCAACTTTGCCCTTATAGTATTCAGTTTCACGTTTGTATGTAAAACTATTTCATCTATCATGTCATCATCAAATAAATTCTTCCATATTTGACATTTAGTAGGACTTTGTCCCGAACTTCGACTTTTGGCTGTTAGTCCAGGCATTCCTCCTTTCAGAGTGTTGTGCACAGGTTGTCCTAACAGGCTCAGAACGTTCCCACTTGAAATTATTGTTATCATAAAAGAACTGTGTTTCCTGTGAGGTATTATCTGTAGTACAGACCACTCCAGTCTCTTCTTCCAATAAAACATTTTCTTCACTAGTATCACTCTCTGTTTCATGGTGGCCATCACCTATCACGAAATCTGGATCGTCATCAGAATCATCAAATGTGTCATCATCGTTCACATTTCCCTCTTCATCTAAATCCCGTAATTACGCTTGCACCCAAGCTTCCAAATCTGGATTAGCTGCAGATATGTTGCTCTTCTTAGAAAGTCGATCCATATTATACCTGAAATATAACATATATTCACGCGTACAAGAAAATGCTACAAAATAACAACCACTGAAATCAGACTATGTCATAATTAGAAACATGCAGGTCTATTGGACCCAGCAAATTCTTGTACGTCATACGAAACAGGCGGTGTCTCAGGCACACACCCTGGCGCACTCCTCTAAACAATACTCTGTGTCTCTTCAGTGACGAAGCAAAACTGATTGTTGACTGTTGCTTTACACGCGACAAGTATTGCGACGAAGGTACTGGGAAGGGGGAGTGGCGGTTTTTTTTTTTTTTTTTTTTTTTTTTTTTGCAGTGCTGCCACACTCGACCTATAAAATAAACGAGGGGTCTGAGAGTCCGATGTTTCGGGTTAAGGGTTAAGTTTCGTAGTTATAGCTTGAAATTTGAGTTCACAACACCATATTTTTGTAAATCAATTTTTGCATCTCGTATTTCACCCCCTTACTGGTCTAATTTCCAAAAATACCGAACACGTGTGAGGGTACATTTTTGTGTGACTGTAGATATTTTTTCTCTCTCCCATCTGGCAACACTGGTCATGAATGGGAGGAGGTCTATGACGGGGAGCCCAGGCAGAGCAGGGGCGGTGGTCAAGGGTGAGCAGGACAGGGGTATGGTCACTAAGGTCGAGGACGTCTGCTGTGATGCGCCCAAGGAGGTTGGGAGCGGTTTGAGCGGTTGGGCAGTTTGGGCGAGGTAGAGGTAGGATGTAGTCTCAGAGCAAGGTGGTGATGAACTGATACCACCTCCAGAGTTCAGTGGCTGGACGGGAAGAAAGGTTTAGGTTGTTGTAGGGTAGGAAGTCATATAGGAGAGAAGAGGTGCTGCGGATGTAAATGGTGGTGAGGGTGATGGTGAAGGAAAGGGAGGAAGAGACTAAGGATCAGATGTTTGGTTGTATCAATGAGAAGAGGGTAAAGCATGATGGGGTGGTGGCGGAGGTGGACGATCACAGCTCCTCCTCTGGCCAATGGAGGGGGCCATCAATGCTATGGAGAAGGTGCTGATGGGACGGCAGAGTTGGAGGAAGGTTTCATTTAAGAGGAAGGCGTCCATGCGATGTTGGGAGAGGGTATGCATGAAGACGTAGACGTTCTTATTGGCTGGGGAGGGAATGTTTATGGTGGGGTTGCCGTAGTGGAGGAGAGGTGGAAGGGGGTAGGAGAGGGGAGATGGGAAAATGGGGACAACGGCTGTGCTTAGACTTGGGTTTCTAGACGGGAGAAGGCGAAGTGGGAGTGGGTGCGGGAGAATGTGGCAAAGGTTTCAAGGTGGAACACTGACCGTGCAGCCAGCGCTGGAGGCTGTGAGGGTACATTCTTGTGTGACTGTAGGTATTTTCTCTCTGTGCCATCTGGCAACACTGCTCGCCCGCCAGTGACGGCCGTTGCTGTGTTTCCCAGGTCCTGCCCCGACGCGCCCGCTGTCTGCGACTGGAACTTCTACAACTCGGACTCGCCCAACACGCACGTGCTGTACGGCGCCCTGATGGGAGGCCCCGACGAGAACGACTACTTCCACGACTCGCGCACCGAGTGGGCCCACACCGAGCCCACGCTCGACTACAACGCCGCCTTCCAGGGCGTGCTCGCCGCCATGATACAGCTCGGCCTCTAGGGCGGCCACCACCACACTGTGCACCAGGCCTGCCAACATCATAACGTGGCGCCAACCTACCGGGGAATCGCGCTGCGTCTGCACCGTGGCCAATGTCCACCATACAGTTATATTATTGCTCTAAATATTTAACTAATTTACAAATAAATTGCGTTCAAAAATATTAAATGGGATTTTTTTTACCCCAATTACTTCCATGCCTGTCGTAACTAATCCCACTGGCACCACTGTTGTTGTTCTTCATAGTGGACTAAACTACAAGGTTGTTCCAAGCAAAAGTGTGACATTTGAGCAAACTAAAACCAATAACACAGCTGAGAGAAATCCTTGATGAGTGTAGAACGAAAATAAACACTTCAGTGGCCAGCCGTGGTGGCCGAGCATTCTACGGCGCTCCAGTCACGGTCTGCACGGCCACTACGGTTGGGGGCTCGAATCCCCCCTTGGGCATGGATGTTTGTGCCGACCTTACTATTAGTTCATAAGTAGTTTGTAAGTTTAGGGACTGATGACCCCGTAGTTAAGTCCCATAAGCTCTACAAACATTTCAACACTTCACTGATAGAGGAGTACACAAAAGGGATAAAATTACTGTTGCATGAGACTAAAATTTTATAGCATAATGCCGTGGCTGGCTGATCATTGGGATAAAAACGGATGAGCGAGCCATGCTGTACGCAAGAAAAACAATTCAACCGAAGAAGAAGAGGCTATCAACGACCTAAAAGCACAGTAAAAACGAGGGCCTGAGAATCAGGCTTAAGTGTCTTCCATTAAATGGAATGGTAAAAAACAGATGCGTGAAAAAAATATGAAACAGTAGCAGCCATGGAGGCATTGCACCTAAAACTGAAGGTTGGACATCTGGTAGCTTAAAGGACTGCCTCAAAGCGACAGTAAGTGGACCACAGTCAGCAGGGCACCACAACGGCAATCTGGTGGGCCCTCTCGACGCAAGAGGTAGCTGTTCGTCAACCAGATATGGTCATGCGGAGTCTGCAGAGTACAACAGAGTCCATATGAGAGACCCACAGGGAAGACCTCCACATTGTCGTAGAGCTTATTTGGTGTATTCCATTCAGCCCACTCAGTATTCCAAAGTCCCAGTACCTTCATATTGAGCACCATTCTAAGATCTCTTCCTCGAGGGCAATTTCTAGTATGGTTGATGTGGTAGCCCCCTTTGCCACGTGGACGACACGTTTATTTCCCGTTATGCCAATGTGGCCAGGAGTCCAAATTAAGACCACAGTGCGACCGTATTTGCCTAGTCTGTATACAGAGTCCGGAATTGACCATACCAAAGGGTGCTTCAGAAACCACTGGTCAAGGGCTTGCAAAACTCTCACGGAGTCAGTACAGATAACTACAGACTCCCCAGGGTAGGCTCTGATATGTTCAAGGGCCCGCCAAATGGCGACAAGTTCCGCTGTGAACACATTACTCCCACAGGGCAACGAATGTTGTTCAACATGCTGATCGTGGGTATAGGCATACCCAGCATGGCCATCGAGTAGGGAAACATCTGTATATACAAATTCAGCACCATGGAATGAATCAAGAAGGACCTGAAACTGGTGACAGAGAGTCGTTGGTGCAACAGAGGCGCTGGAGTTTCGGGACATGTCCAACTGAAGCAGAGGCAAGAATGACCCTAGGGAAGAAATAATGGACTGAACACGGACTGTAATCGGAAGACCCAACCTCGGCCATCGTCGTGGTGAAGGGGGAGCGACAGCTGGGAAGAGGAGCCTGCTATTCGGGTGATGAGGTAAAGCATGGATACAGAAAACATACGAAGCCATCAGCTATTGTCGTCGGAATCACAGGGGAGGAACCCCAGCATCAGCAAGAAGGCTTGTCACAGGACTTATACGGAATGACCCTGTTCCTAAATGATGCCACTGTGATGGACCACATCCAAGACCTACAGTGCAGATGGAGCTGCAGAATCATACACAAGGCTGTCGTAATGCAGGTGTGACTAAGTGCCTTATACAGGTTCAGTAGAGTGGGCCGAGCATCTCCCCAACCTGTGTGGCCGAGGCAGCGCAGGATGTTTAAAGTGTCGCCAGCATTTTTGTTTCGGTTGGCGAAGATGTGGCACCCAAGTCAGCCGGGCATCGAAGAGCATCCCTAGGAAGTGGTGTGTCTCCTAGACGCAAAGGCGTTCGTCATTCAAGCATAACTCAGGGTCCGGCTGAGGTACCCGACGGCGACAAAAGTGCATGACGCGGATCTTCTGCGCCGAAAATTGGAAAACATGCGCAGAGGCTCAAGACTGGACCTTTCAGATGGCTCCCTGTAGTCGCCGTGCTGCCTGAGCTAAAGCAAAGGCAAAAGTGGTCAGAAAACAAGGAAGAAGAGACAGATGTTCCTACAGCTGCTGCTAGTCTGTTAATAGCAATTAAAAATAACGGTACACTTAGAACGAAGCCCTGTGGGACACCGTTCTCTAGAACATGAGGGGAGTTAAGATGCCAACATGAACCTGAAAAAAGCGGAGCGAGAGGAAGTTCTGTATGACCACATAAGCCCCATTCGTAAAGTGTTGAGAGAATATGAGGTCGTCAGGTTGTATCATATGCCTTACGGAGATCAAAAAAGACTGCGAGAAGATGTTCTGTGTGTATAGCTGATTCCAGGGACATGAGAGTGTCAATAGTAGAACGGTCCAGACGGAAACCTACCTGTTGTGGGGCGAGGAGACCCTGATCCTCCAGAGGCAAGTGACTCACCATACGTTCCAGGATCTTGCTCAGAACATTGGTGAGGCTGATGGGGAGTTAGCTCTCAACGAACAACGGATCTGCGCCTGGTTTCATCACTTCCCCACCATTGTGATGGGAAAAGGCCTTCCGCCAAGAGTTGATTGTAAAGAGCGAGTATCTGGTGTTGAAAGTATGCTGAGAGGTGACGTACTAACTGGCTGTAAATATGGTCCGGGCCAGGAGAGGTATTGGGGGTTGCAGCTACAGCAGTCTTGAACTCCCACTCACTACATAGGCCTTGTACAGTGGACTGGTACATTTACAGGCCGAAGACTTGCTATATAACAACTGCTTCATTGTATATTTCCCTTAACCATGTATTATTTTGCTATACAGAAGTCGTTCATACCAGATCCGAAGATTATTCATTGCAGATTCGTCTTTTTAAAAAGCCTGTATAAGGAGGGAAGTCAGTTAATATAGAACCAGTAAATTTTAGTTGCAGCGACCTCAAATGTTAGTTATCTGTTGTTTATCCTGTTGGTATCACAAGCAACGATCACAAACATATCAGTTTATTTTTTACTGCGTAAGCGTTAATAGTCTGAGCTCTCAATTTTTAGGGCAATTAAGTTTTCTGAATAATCTTTATATTTCAGTAAAAAAACTCGTGGATTTAACATTAGATTTCAGTTGATAGCTATTTATTTCAAAATATATTTTCGTGAAAGTCCACAGGCAAATATTCTTTTACCTTGCCATTGGGCAGTCACGTTATTTCTGGTTTCTTTTCAAACAGAATTTTCGAAATATCTTCAATTTTGACAGGTTAATTTGTAAAATTAAAACTTTTAGAGACACTTATGTGTTAAAACTAGCAATCCAGTAAGTGTGAATCTTAGAATGCGGCCACAGATTAATACAACAAAAATTAACATTTCGTTAAATATTTTTAACGCGATTGTTTTCACCAAAACCTGATTTTAAAAACAAAAGTCACTTTTCAAACAATCCAAATATGTTCAAGAAAACCATCACAATCACAGAATAAATTATTGAAATCTTCTATCTACAAATTCACAAGTCTTCATAGTTCGTAGAAATAGTTTTAACCAAACATTTTTTCCTTGAATACAATAATGCTTCTCGTAATAACACAAGCCGTTACATGAATTGTACATACAATGATCTGTTTCAATCAGTGTCATAACATGTACTAACCTTTTACAATCCCAATTTACAAAGATTTTTTTTCCATTATTGAAAAAGTAACCGCACTCGGGAATCGGCGCGCGAGGCATCTGCTGCTTGTAGTTGAAGACTGCCGTCGTCGACGAGTCCCTCGTGCGATATAATGCAACAAAGGAAATTACAGTTTGCAGCAACAAAACTTTTAACATAAACATACAATATTTTACAGTACAAATTTAACATGTACTTATCTACTACTGTCTGTGTGCCTTTCCGCGGCTTCTGGAAACCATGCAATGGGATTCTTTATTTTGTCCCATTACAACAGTTCCCATCGACGTGTGCTGAACGACAATTGCCTCCGCTCAATGCGCTCTTTGAAGGTGCAAAATGCCCTGCCATGTGCACGGAAATAATTGTCGGGTCACTACAAAGAGCACCATGCATTTGCAGTGACGGGATTGAACTCGATGGGCGGTACCCGAATAGGCGCCGTACCTGTGACCACACTCGAGAAGGGGAGGCGCGGGAACCTATGGTGGCTGCATATCGGTCCCAACACTCCTGCTTTCTCTGTTGGATCAGTCGCCGGGCTCGGGCCCGGAGTCGCTTAAAAGCAACCAGATTTTCCGTGGAGAGCCCGTCGACGCTCCTGGATAGCTTCAGCTATCTTCCGCTTCCACCGAGGCACCGACTTGCGCTGAAGTGAGCCTGTGATAGTCGGGATATTTGCTTGAGCTGCGGAAACAATGTCCGCAGTGAGCTGTTGAACCGCCATATCAATTTTACCTGGTAATGGTGTAGTAGCCACAGCTGTAGACGTGTAGCCTTGCCAGTCAGCCCTTTGGAGGGACTACCAGGCCAGGTGGTCTGTAGGGTGAAATTTTGAGAACGACGAAAGGACAGGAAAGTCGTTGCTCCAACAAAGTTCGTCGTGGACCTTCCACGATAAGTGCGGAAGGAGTCTCGGGTTCGAAATGGACAGATAGACGGCGGAGAAAGAGCCATGTGCCACGCTAAAGTGCGTGGGTGCTGCACTATTCATAAGGAAATTGTCAAGCTGTGCCAAAAGGTTCTCAATGTCTCTACCACGGCCCGTGGTCTCAGTTCCACCCCAAAAAGGGTGGTGGGCATTGAAGTCACCCAAGAGGAGAAACGGTAGGCGGAAATTGGCGACCAATGCAGCGATGTCAGGAGAGAGAACAACAGCCGGGGGAATGTATAGGGGATGGATGATAAAATTCTCGATTGCTGGGAAGTGAATGGCCACTGCCTCCAGGGTCGTGTTGAGAGGCACAGCAGCATGGAGACGGTTGCAAGAACATAGACACAAACTCCGCGTGATACCCTGTCGTAAATAGAATGATTGTTGTAATAGCCCCGATACCCACGACGGGCTCGGGTCATCTATGCAGGAAACCAAGTTTCCTGCAGGGCTACACAAAACGCCAGGAAGTGGGCCAACAATTGCTGCAACTCTGTCAAATGGCGGGAAAAGCCGTCACAGCTCCATTGCGGGATCCGAGAGCCTCCTAGTCGCTGGGACATGCTGATTTCGACGGTGCAGTAGGGTTAACGGAATCTTCTGCTGTCGCCGATTGTTGAGGCACAGCCTCAAGGTCCATGGCTTACTAAGACTCAGCAATTGCGAAGTCATTGGGGGATGTGAGGATCTCTACCTCATCCTCAGAAGTAGAGGAGTGATTTGGTGGCACGGTAGCCAGCATGGATTTTATGTTCTTGCTCGTTTTCTTTCTTCTTAGGAGGTTCCTTAGGCTTCTCGAGCTGGGAGGGTTTTTCAGACCCATCCTCAGGGACTGACGACGCCCAAGAGGCCCTACGACCAGCAGTTGGTGGCTCTTTCAGATACTTACTGGTATCCACATGAGAAGCCTTGGAAGGAAGGTTTCCGAGCGAGCCCTTCCTTGCGAGAGGAGCCAGAGATGCCTCAAGGGTGGAGGTGGTGTTGCTCACAAAGTAGGGACCTTGGTGGCAACAGAAGTTGAGGTACCCCCGAACACCATGGGGGCAGATGTGACCGGTTGGGCCGAAGCGCCCACTATGGAAGACGAGGCACTAGAAGGTGGTAGCAGAGACGGGAAAGGTGATCGTGATGTAACTGTGGCCTATGATGGTTTCGTGTTTGCAGGATGGAGTGTAGCATATTTTTTCTTTTCCTCTGAGTATGACAACCGGTCCAGGGTCTTTTATTCCATGATGTTCCGTTCTTTATGAAGAACCGTGCAGTCTGACGAGCAAGGAGAATAGTGCTGCTTGCAGTTGACACATACTGGAGGGACGTCTGGGTGTGATGCACGTCCACATTCCCAACATGTAGGGTTGGGATCACATCGGGAGGACATGTGCCCAAACCTCCACCATTTGAAGCAACTCATAGGGGCAGGAACTAGGGCTTTACATCACACCGGTAGATCATTACCTTGACTTTCTCTGGCAATGAATCGCTTCTGAAAGCCATGATGAACGCGCCAGTGGCTACCCTATTGTCCTTCAGACCCCTATAAAAGCGCGGGATGAACTGCACTGTTCGCCTCTCTAGGTTCTTTCGTAGCTCTTCGTCAAACGGCAATAAAAGGTGCTTGTGAATTACAATTCTCTGGACCATGTTCCAGATCTTATGGGGAGTGATGCTAACGTGAACGTCACCCAGCTTCCCACAGGCAAGCAGTGCCCGTGACTGGGCTGGGGACGACGACGTTGTCAGTACATCCCATTTTGGACATGCCATCCACTTCCCCAAACTTATCATCCAGATTTTCCACAAAAAACAGAGGCTTCGAGGTTGTAAACGATTCGCTGTCTGTTCTAGTACACACCAAATATCGGGGGGCATACGTCTCACCTTGTTGATGAGTCCTGAGTTCTACCCATGTGGTCGCCATAGGAGGTAACGGTTGGGGGTCATATGTTGCAGCATTAAATTCGGTTCGTCCACACTCGCAGACACTGGTTATATGTCTGGCAACGACATTTTTTGCTAGTTTCATTCTCGTCCCACGAGCAGCTAGGGAACTAAAGGTACACCCAGGCAGAGCCCCGCTTGCCTGGGTAAGCCTTATACAACTGAGGTGCGACAGGTTCCTCAGAGGTTGCTAGCTAGTGACTGTTCAACCTCAACAGCCATGCATCTCCTCGGCACGTAGCACACCTCGAGATTGAGGTTTTTTTTAGAGAGGTTTGTACCGTCCTCGTGACCCGGGCGATTAAGCCAAGATCCTCGGGCTCTGAAACGTACAACGTTCCACCGTCGCTCCGAACGATGGTCGCTGAGGCAGGCACAGAGCTTACGGTGTAGCGGACTGTTGGTGCGACACAGCCCACAGCTCAGGACCCCGGGTTCGCCAAGCCCGTACTCAGCAAATTAATGCTGAGCCCCTGAGGGTGGAACCACTGTTCCCAACCTAAATATTTCAAGTTTTACATTTCAGTTTCGTAAACAAAAAAGGAAAAGCTTGTCAGGAGTACTCTGCGACGAAAGAATAAAACCAAAGGCAAAAGGAAATTTTTTTTAATCGGTGATGAGATCAGCTATTTTGTACGGTAGTGATATCTGGCCATTTAAGAAAGTGCAGAAGATGAAATTAGACGTGGTAGGGACGCGTATTCTGAGGTGTGTGATGAGGTAATGATAATGTTTGTATAGCTTATGGGACTTAACTACGGGGTCCTCAGTCCCTAAACTTACAAACTACTTATGAATTACATACAACTAAGGACGGCACAAATATCCATGCCCGAGGGGGATTCGAACCCCCGACCGTAGTGACCGTGCAGACCGTGACTGCAGCACCTCAGTCCCCTCGGCCAAAGCGGCCGGCAGAGTGATGAGGGAAAATGAGGATGGACAAAATAAGAAATGATCTTATTCGAGAACAGACAAGTGTAGTGGAGGCATCAAAGAAAGCACAGGAGCGAAGACTACAATGGTACGTGCACGTGGTGAGATGGAACACCTGTTGCAGGGAACAATGCAGTTACAAGTGGGAAGCAGGAGAAAAAGAGGCAGATCAGAGAAAAGATGGATGGATACAGCACTGAAAGAGAGAGAGAAAGAGAAAGAGAGAGAGAGAGAGAGAGAGAGAGAGAGAGAGAAGGGAATGAGCTGGGAGGACACGTGGGACTAGGATAAATGGAAGTCAACAATCAGGAACAGCGACCTCTGAACTGGGACTAGCTGAAGAAGAGGAAGAAGAAAACATAATAAAAGAATGCAGTCATTATTTCAAAGTTTTGGTAAGGTCAGTGCTAAAAGCCGTCATGTACTTCATAAAAAGCATCTTTAACCATCAGTTTTTTTTATTAAAATCTTTAAAATCGAATAGTTTCGGTTGAGGCCTATATATATATATGTTGTTCGTTAGTCTCGGTAAAACTCGATAACGGGTGAACCGATTAGACTAATTTTGAACCTTGAAATATTAGTGTAAGTCCAGGGAGGGTTTAAACGGTGCTAAAATATGGCAAAGTTGTCAGGGAAAGAGGAAAATCGGGATAAACTGAAACAGCTTTTTCCAGTGAGCTATCAATACCGTTCGTCCTATCGCAATAAAATTTTGTACATTTCATGTTGAAAGGAAGAGGAAGGTTTTCATCAAATACAAATTTAGAAAAATCATGTATTTTTATTATAGTGTCCACAACTCCACTGTGTTATTTCAAATGTGTTTATTTCCGTCAACAGTTGCAATATAATTGTTTAATTACATGTTTCGATCACTTGGATCATCTTCAGATCTAAAAAAACAAAAGTAAAATAAAAATGTACCATTGTTTTATACCTTCAATGTTGTAAAACACCATATGCATGTTTTGATTATCTTACCATATTTTTATACTTATATCACATACAGTTTTATAATTTTTATGTCTGAATATATTCAAGAACTCCACTTCTAGGAAAATATTTATATAACAATCGTTCAGTATAAGACCCTAGCTTATTAGGGATGAAACCATACCCTCCAATCCCTCCCCCCCCCCCATCCTACTCTTTCCCTCCCCACCACCACCTGCAACCAAATTATAAGTGCCTACATCAGACTGTAAAACTCAGTACCAATTACTACTCTGGCAGACGAGTTGCGGACGCAACTATAAGGTAAAGAAAAATCTATCGATTTATGTATGAATTAACTGTTGTTCAAATAACCTTTAGTAAGTTTATGAAAATGTACAATTTTATTTTACTTTTATTTTTTTAGATCTGAAAACGATCCAAGTGATCGAAACATTTTTGTAGACCCCTGTTAGTACTGAAGGCAACACACACACACCCACACACACACACACACACACATACACACATTAAGTAGCCCCGTAACACACACATCAACCAGTCCCGTTGCACATCCGTCCAGTAGTGTGTCTCATAGCACACTATTGAAAGATAGGTTATCTATCATAATCAACCAACACGCGAGCGGATCCGCGGGTTTAAGCTAGTTTACAGAGGTGTGAAAATTATTAGACCCAAGGTTATTTCTTCTTAAAATGAAAAAAAAAATTCACAGTTTAGAAGCATTTATTCGCCAAATTAGAATATATTAATATTTTGTGTGCATCCTTCGTTCTTAATGAGCAGGTCAACACATGTTGGCATTGTTTCTATCACTCTGGAACATGAATTTCTGACATCATCGTGGTGCCATTCCTGTACGAGTTTTTCCATGAGTTGCAACTGTGTTGTTACATTGATCTCCCTCAGCTTTTGCTTAACAATTGCCCACAAATTCTCTATAATGTTCATGTCTGGACTGTTCCCAGGCCATGGCAATGTTTCTATTTTATTTTCAGATAAGAACTGTGCAATTGATTTAGCTTTTATGACACTGTGCACCATCGTGCATGGACACAAAGTCACCGTTGGGAAACCATTCCTTCCACAATGTAAAGTCAGCTAGTACCCTTTGCTGACATGACACTCCACACCATAATAGATGTGGGATGTTTTACAGTTTGCGCAACACAAAGCTCAGAAAACTCTTTGTAAACCGTTCTTCGGACATACTGGCTACTTTCTACACATATGGAGCATATTGACTCATCAAAGAAGCAGACATGAAAGGAAGAAAACATTTTACTCATAAGAAGTCGACGATTTCAGATGTTATATGCTCATATGAACCGTACTTTAACAAATGAAATTTATCCTTGTTTTCGTGGAATATGTTCTTGAAAACAAATATTCATCTTTCAAAAGAAATTTTCACATTCAGATTCTCAACTGCTTTAAATAAAATTTATTTACCTTGCTACAGTCCGTCCAAATCTTATTTCTAGCTTCATGAGCCGATTTCAGCATCTTTGCACTCATTGCAGGGGTAAGTTTTATTTTTTGCGGGGGAGACAAGCTGGAAGCCCTTCACTAATAAGCTTTCTGTGGACTGTAGCCTTCTTCAAATCTTGACTAGTAGCTCTTCTGTTGTCTTTCACCATCTGGACAAGTTTCTGTTCAGTTCTAGGGGAAAGTTTGCTCTCGGATCCACACTTTCCTCGACATCCACGTCTAAAATCAAGGCCATCTTTCTCTGCCTGTCAAATGTGACTTACAGATTTTTGTGAAATCTGTAACCTATTTGCTATTTTCTGCTGTAACACTGTTTTTCTTCAAGTAACAGTTTTATAGTCGCAATTTTTCTTAGTGAAACATCACTTTTCCGACTCGTAACCAACAAATATCTGACAAACAAAAGGATTATTCATAATAATAAAAATATTTATATTTTATGCCTAAAGGGTATGTAGAGATATTAATTAATTATTGTTTCATGGTACATTAAACATAAAACCAACCTTAAGAATGTCCCAGCTGGTTTGTCTCCAGAACAACTGCAACCATGCAATCTTTGCCTCGACAATAACAGTTGATTGCTTATGGAGTGCTGCCAACATTGTTATTAGCACAGTACTGCCAATAGCAAATGGAAATATTGTCACATGATTTGATTAGATTAGATTGCGGTTGCACAGTGGTAGAGTGCCAGACTATGGATCCAAAGGTCGCGGGTTCGATCCCCGCCAGGCCCTAAGATTTTTATCTGTCACTTTCCACTTCTTTCACCTCTGGCAGTATTGCTCATGTGAAAAATACCGAGTAGCACCGTGGTTCGGAACCCACGTTAAACTGTAGGTCCCCCTATAACTGTCTGGGTAAGTCAGTTCCAAGGTCGGAGGAAGGCAACGGCATACCACCTCCAAACAGGACCATGCCTAGTAAAGCACTGTGGTGTTCAAACCAATCTTCGGATTGTTGACTGCTTTACCTTTTATTAGATTAAAATGGATGTAAGTAAGTGAAAATGGTATGACTGAATAATTCTAGAAAGAGAGAGAAACTAAGAAATATGAATATTTTCATTTTGGGTCTAATAGTTTTCACGCCTCTGTATAATAAGAGGTAAGTGATACGAAGTTCACCGAGTCATCTAGTTTCAAAATATATGGGACGTTTGGTAAAAAGCGGGACAGTACACATCCCATATTTACCTTCTCGTGACAACAGGACACTTCGGTTGAATAAGAGACGATGCCCGTAAAACACGGGACTCCTGGTGACCCTAGCACAGCCGCGAGATGCAGAGCGCTACTCGCTACGCTTGCTGGGGATTGAACCCGTGTCTCCGCGCCTCATGTATAAAACAGCGCGCCTGCGGTGTCTGAGCAGCGGGGATTATCCTCGACTCTCCGCCTCTGCTACCAGGGCACACACACACAGAGAGAGAGAGAGAGGCGCCCCCGCGCATGCGCACACCACACAGTCTAGCTCTGGGCAGACGCTCACGCCTTGCCTGTTGCCCTGGGGCAGAATAATCTGCCCGGGTCTTATCTCGCCGCCTACAGCTACAGGGTCCATCCCGTCTCTAGGGCGTCTTCCTTCTGCTGGAGGCGGGATTAGCTGCCAGGCTACAGTTCCCAGAGAACGCTACCGAAATGACGCCCACAGGCTTACGGCGTACGCCGGTGTGCGATATACACTTTGCACTGTACCGCTGTGGGTATTTCCTCCTACACGATACACCTTAGATTTGTTATACCAGGTATGACCACAAGTAGACATCTGGAACAGCAACTGAATGGAATGGACAGTGTCTTGGAAGGAAGATATAAGATGAACATTAACAAGAGTAAAACGAAGGTAATGGAATAGAATGTCAGAAAATCAGGCGATGCTGAAGGAATTAGATTAGTCTATATCTATAAATGTGAATGTTCGGTGGCCGGCCGCGGTGGCCGAGGGGACTGAGGCGCTCCAGTCACGGTCTGCACGGCCACTACGGTCGGGGGTTCGAATCCCCGCTCGGGCATGGATATTTGTGCCGTCCTAGTTCGTAAGTAGTTCATAAGTAGTTTGTAAGTTTAGGGACTGAAGAGCCCGTAGTTAAGTCCCATAAGTTTTGCAAACATTTCAACATTTTGAATGTTCGGTGTACGTTTATCACGTCTGAACCACAAGACATAAAGAGCTAAAAATCTGTCCAGTTACTAATGTCTACCCGGGGAAGGCTTTAGGCACGATTTTATGGCGATCGCATATATATATACGGTTATCAAGTCCGAACGACAGGACGCAGAGACTTAAATATTTGTACAGGAAGGTTTTAGACACGGTTTTATAGCGATCTGATAGATATTTAGTAATTTGAAAAATATAACGCGAAATGCGGAACAATAATTACTCTTTGAAAATCATATTTACTCTTTGAAAATGGTTTTATTGGTTGCATTGCTGCTTGAGCGTTGATAATGATAAAAGGGTGGAGTGTATTGGGATGGAAAGTTATCGGTGTATATAAAATTCTGTGTGTGTGTTAATATTTCGCTCTGCAGCGAAAACTACAGAACGCAAATCAATGGTATGTGTGTAATTGTTGTCCGAAGTCTCCCGTTGTACACCATAGCAGTTCCATTCCGATAGCTATAAGGGGGTGGAAGATATGGTGGTTGAAAATCGTCAAATTATAATAAAATTCGGACTGAAGGCCAGCGATGACGTTTGCGACTCTATAGCAAGCAGGTTACGTACAGCGAAACGTGATGCCACAGACGATATATTTGGTCTATGCGTGCTACAATGTCATCAGCTCTTTCTCTGTAAGAATAATCATACGAGCAAGGAAATATAACAATAAATAAATAAAGCAGTAGAAAAGAAATTTCTTTTAATACACCTCTTTAAAAAAATCGATTTTACGTTTCGCACATTACATCAAGTGATCGATCTGTGATATTATTACAATCATTATTGTTGAATTTGGTGAATGGATTCTTCGAAACGAGTGCATTTTAACGTATGATTTGATCTACACTACTTACTTTCCTGATAAATGGTAAGTGCATAGACTTCTGCAATCTGATAGGAATAGTTTTCAGTTAAACTTTATCAGCGACATTTTCTAAAAAAATGAGTGAAATTAATTACATTAATTTAATTGTTACTGAAACTTCGTAGGTAAATGTGCATTGCGTTACTTTACACATATTACAACAGTACATCTACTTTTAATAGATCACATTCAGACAACATGCCTCGAAAAAGAAAAACGTCATTATGTCTTATATATTCTCCGACAATGGTATTTAAAAAAGGGAGATGGGCAGAAAGACAAGGGATAGGAGAAGTACTAACTTGAGGCAGGAATAAATAAATATCCGGGCAACACCGGGTTTTCAGCTAGTATATATATAAGAAATCCCAAGATCGCACATTAATAATTCATTAAATGACGACCGGTTTCGGTGAACTGTGTCACCATCATCTGGTCACATATATATTACAAGCTGGCCACCTTGTTTAAAAAAAATGGGTATAAAATATTTTGTAATCCGTCATGTTTTTAACTTGTGTATGTTCTAACAAGATGACCAGCTTGTGTTATATATATGACACAGTTCTCCGAAACCTGTCGTCATTTAATAAATTATTAATGTGTGAACTTGGCATTTCTTTTTGAAAACAATAACGATCAGATCGCCTCCAAACCCGACTATGTCAGGTAATGTTAAATATTTTTCTGTCGGAATTCATAACGCATTAGGTTATAGCAGTGGCGTAACTAGGACTTGGCTTTGGGGGGGGGGGGGGGGTTAGATCTGCTTGACGAGCAAAATTTTAGTCAGTTTCCAGACAGACTACCATCTACCACTCACGTTGAAGAAACTAATTCACTCGCATCCAATGAAAGCTTATGGTAAAACACCCCAAGTTTCCAATTTTTACCTTTACCAGATTGCTGTTATACGATTTTTTTTCTTTTAGGGTTCTGGGGGGTTACTATCCCCCTCATCCCCCACCCCCCCCCCCATAGTTATGCCACTGGGTTATAGTAAGTCCGGGAGAGTTGCCGTATGCGGTACAGACTGTTTTGCACCATCCTATTATATTTTTGGTAAAAGGGCCGCCACAGAGCGTGTTGTTGTTGTTGTTGTTTTGGGTTTTAGAGGTGACTAAACTACATGGTTATCAGTCACCTGTTCCTACCGAATACAAGACATCCAAGTAGGAAAAAGATAAAATAGTGCTCAACACCCAGAAGAGAGGCATAAGGGGCACACATTGCCAATGATCTTGATACTCTCAACACCACTGAAGAAGACAGGAATAGGAAGAGACCGAGTGCTGAACTAAGCGAAAGTAGGGCAGGGAACAGTATCTGGCTGATCACAAACAAATACAAGATGAGCCAGTCACTCTGCACAGAGTAAAAACCTGAAGGTAAAAAAAAAAAAAAATAAATAAATAAATAAATAAAAACAGGGTAGAAGTAAGAGAGACATCAGATTAAAAGGTGAGGCGTGAGGACCTGAAACACCAGGCAACGAACCCACCACTAAATAGAACGATAAAATCCAGCTAGGGTTGCCATATTTTCATCACCATAAAAGAGGACAGTTCATATAAAAAAGAGGACTGATAACCATGTAGTTTAGTCACCTCTAAATCCCCAAAACAACAACAACAACAACAACACGCTCTGTGGCGGCCCTTTTACCAAAAATATAATAGGATGCTGCAAAACTTTACTGTTCACAATTTCGCTCTCCGCATCAGACAGTTGCAAACTATTCGGAACTTTACTGCGAAGGAACCCGGTTGTCTATCCTGTATTCAAAAAGTGTATTCTGCCTTGGAAAACACAGTGGACACAAGACAGGAATAGATTTTAAATAGAAAAGCTATTGTGTGTGTACAGTATAATTTCAAACATTTGAAATATCTGATGCTTTTATCATCACTTGTTGAAAAACAAAAAGGTTTAGAGAGAGATTTCGTCGTCCTCCAAATATAGTTGCATCAAAAATGAAAAAGAAAAGAATGAGACAATTGAGTGTAGTGATGATGAATAAACTGTCAAGGTTCATAATATTTTGTTTTACAATAACAACACAAGGTTACTGTTTTATTCTGTAGTAGTTTTATAGATAACATAATGTCATTTACAACGTTACTAACGAATCATGAAAAAATACTACAGAATAAAACAGTAACCTTGTGTTGTTATTGTAATACAAAATATTATGAACCTTGACAGTTTATTTATCATCACTACACTCAATTGTGTCATTCTTTTCTTTTTCAGTTTTGATCCAACTATATTTGGAGGACGACTAAATCTCTCTCTATAAACCTTTTTGTTTTTCAACAAGTGATGATAAAAGCATCAGGTATTTCAAATGTTTGAAATTATACTGTACACATACAATAGCTTTTCTATTTAAAATCTATTCCTGTCTTTTGTCCACTGTATTTTCCAAGAGAAGCAAAAGACTACTTACGATCTCGAACACACAGTACAGCTTTAAGCTAAACCAGAAAATTGTAATCAAAAGCAACACCAAAGAACATAATGCAGCATAAGGCAGAATACACTTTTTGAATACAGAATAGACAACCGGGTTCCTTCGCAGTAAAGTTCCGAATAGTTTGCAACTGTCTGACTGAAGCGGAGAGCGAAATTGTGAACTGCAACTTTGCTGTGTGTAAGTGCGTGATAGTTTGGAACTGCAGTGCGAACGAATCCGTTGTCGACAAGGACAGAGTAATAATTTGTCTTTCTCGGAACCCAAAAAAAGAGGAGATTTTGTAGAATTCTATAAATTCCGGCCGAACACATTTTCTTGCCTCAAAAAGAGGACGTGTCCGGGAAAAAAAGTACGTATGGTAGCCCTAAGGCCGGCGCAGTAGGTAAATTAAAAGACTGCCGCAAAGCGGCTAAAAGCCGACAGTTCGACAGGACGTGGACCACTGTCAACAAATTTCCACAACGGCAATTCGGTGGGTCCTCGTTATGTAAAAGGTAGCCATGCGTCAACCGCGTATGGCTGATACGTAAGCGACACAGGACAACAGAGTCCCTACGTGTTGACTTGATTTGATTTTTCCAGGGAAGCCAAAACAGTGTTGGTCCAGCCCGCCACTGCCCGCACCGAAACTAAGTTTATTGTGCGGTATCGCTCCCTGTATATCTAGTAAAGCCAACAAATGCCCTTGAACAGTGCAAGGAGTCCCTTCACCAGTTCTTTATTAGACACAATTTCTTCGGGTTTAGTTGTCCCAAATGTTCTGTGCCTTTTACTCTCCAATGGAATGCATTCGAAGATTAGATGCAGTTTCATCTCCGTCATCACAGATCCTACATTTAGGGTCCTCTTCTGTTATTCCCATTGCATATAGGTGTTTTTTGAAATTCCCATGGCCTGTCAGCGATCCAACCGTGAGTCTAATCTCTCTCCTATTCAGACCCAGGATTGCAGAGCTTCTTTTAAAACATGGCTTTGGCATCATTACCTTGCCATGTTTTTGTTGATGGACTTTGGTCCAATATTCTACGTGCTGTCTTCTGAGCCAGTTATGTAGCTCCAATTTGATCATTGCCTTGGTGATTGTCAGGACAGGTTCCGGTCCAATAAATGGGGTCTCTGCCCCCATCCTGGCTAATATGTCGGCATGTTCGTTGCCACTGATCCCCGAGTGGCCAGGGACCCACAATAGGTTTACTCTATTGCTTTCCCCTAGCTCCACTAGAACCCTGTGACATTCTGCAACAATTTTAGACCTTGTTGTAGGAGCTGCCAGTGATCTCAGGGCTGCCTAGCTGTCTGAATAGATATAGATGCTACGGTCTTTGTAGCACCTACGCAAATTATCCTCCACACACGCCCTGATGGCAGTGATTTCGGCCTGGAATACTGAGGCCAGTTTTCCTAGAGAGATGACGCCCTCCAGTCTTGGCTGCACCCCTTATACCCCGGCCCCAACACCTTGGTCCGATTTTGACCCGTCAGTGAACCAGACAATATCCCCCGTACGGATTCGAACTATTTTCTCCCACTGCTCCCTACTTTCAATTGTTATGTTGAAAGGCTTGTTGAAGCAGCCCTACGTGTAGGCGCTCTGCAGTTTCGCAGTAGACGCTGGGTAGTGAGCCAACTGCTTCTGTTTCAGTAGTGGTGGTTTTAGCCGACTTAGATTAGATTAGAGTAATTTGTAATTTGCGGCTGTTTGCTGATGATGCTATGGTGTATGGGAGGGTGTCATCTGTAACTGAATGTAATAGCATACAGGTTGACTTAGACAAAATTTCTAGTTGGTGCGAAGAATGGCAGCTAGCTCCCAATGTAGAAAAATGTAAGGTGATGCGCATGAGTAGAAAAAACAATCCCATAATGTTCGAATACAGCATTAGTAGTGAGCTTCTTGATGCTGTCGCGTCGATCAAATATCTAGGCGTAACATTGCAGAGCGATGTGAAATGGAACGAGCATGTAAGGACAGTTGTGAGTAAGGCGGACAGCCGACTTCGGTTTATTGGGAGAATTTTGGGAAGATGTACTTCACCTGTAAAGGAGACCGCGTATAAAACGCTTGTACGACCACGTCTTGAGTATTGCTCAAGTGTTTGGGACCCGCAGCAGATCGGTTTGAAGGAAGACATAGAGGCGGTTCAGAGGCGAGCAGCTAGATTTGTTACCGGTAGGTTCGACCAATGCGCGAGTGTCACGGAAATGCTCCGGCAACTCAATTGGGGATCGCTGGAAGAAAGACGACGTTCTTTTCGTGAATTTCTGTTGAGTAAATTTAGAGCGCCGGAATTTGAAGCTGAGTGCAATACGATCTTGCTGCCGCCTACTTACATTTCGCGTAAAGATCACAAAGACAAGATAAGAGAAATTAGGGCTCGTAAGGAGGCATATAGGCATTCTTTCTTTCCTCGTTCTATTTGTAAGTGGAATAGGAAAGGAAATGCCTAGTAGTGGTACAGTGTACCCTCCGCCACGCACCTTACGGTGAATTGCGGAGTATGTACGTAGATGTAGATTAATTAGTTATTCGTTCCGTAGATCCATGTTGAGGGGATCCTCGTGGATGTGGAACAAGTCAAGAAACAAAATTTACAAGCCCAATAATAGATAATATAAATACAGATACATACACTTATAATATAAATACAGATACATAAATTTTAAAGGTTTTTTTTTTTTTTTTTTTTTTTTTTTTTTTTTTTTTTTTTTTTTTTTTTAATAAACAAGGTGTGTCTCTATATCTTGCACGGAAATATTTTTAGTGTTACGGTTAGTTTTTAGATGGTGCTAAACACTGACATATTCTCAAATGTCTGAGTAGCTGCACGAACAGTAACTTCTGTTGCGTGCCTTTTGATTATAGTCCGGCCAACTTGGCTGCTGCGGCGGTCACGGAGTCGTAGGGTGCGGCGTCTATACCTGATAGATCGCGATACTTTCCGCAATCTTTGATACGGTACCTATTGGATTGATTGTGGCAGGGAAATCTGTTGTTGTTGTGGTCTTCAGTCCGCAGACTGGTTTGATGCAGCTCTCCACGCTACCCTGTGCTGTGCAAGTCTCTTCATCTGAGAATACGTTCGGCAACCTACATCCTTTTGAGTCTGCTTACAATATTCGTCCCTCAGTCTCCCTCTACGATCTTTACCCCACACACTTCCTTCTGATGCTAAGTTGACAATTCCTTGATGTCTCAGAATGTGTCCAACCAGTCTATCCCTTCTCTTAGTCAGGATATGCCAGAAACTCCTTTTCTCCCCGATTCGGTTAAGCACCTCCTCATTAGTTACGTGATCTACCCATCTAATCTTCATCATTCGTCTGTAGCACCACATTTCAAAAGCTTCTATCATCTTTTTGTTTTTCTCTCAACTCTTCTTCAACCATGTTTCACTCCTATACAATGCTACATTCCAGACAAATGCTCTCAGAAAGGATTTCCTGACATTTAAACTAACATTGTATGTCAACAAATTTCACTTCTTTAGAAACGCTTTTCTTCCCATAGCCATTCTGCATTTTATATCTTCTGTACCTCGGCCTTCAGAGTTATTTTGATACCCAAATAACAAAACTCATCTACTACTTTATTGTCTTATTGCCTAATCTAATTCCTTCAGCATCGCCTGATTATCTGACATTACATTGCATTAACTTTGTTTAACTCTTGTTAATGTTCATTTTATATCTTCCTTTAAGGGCCCTCTCCATTCCGTTCAGTTGCTCTTCCAGATCCTTTGCAGTCTCTGAGAAAGTTACTATGTCACCGGGAAACCGCAAAGTTTTTATTTCTTCTCCCAGAGCTTTAATTCGCTCTACAAATTTTTCCTTGCATTCATTCACTGCATGCTCAATGTGCAGATTGAACAACAATGGCAAAAGGCTACAACCCTGTCTTACTCCCTTCCCAACCTCTGCGTCCCTTTCTTGCCCTTCGACTCTAATAACCGCTGTCTGGTTTTTGTATAGGTTGAATATAACTCTTTGCTCTCTATATTTTACGCCTGCTATCTTCAGAATTTGAGTGTATTCCAGTCGACATTGTCAAAAGCATTCTCCATATCTACAAACGCTAAAAACGTAGGTTTGCATTTGCATAGCCTATATTCTATATGTAAGGGAAATCTATGAATGTATGTCTGTATGTCCCCTATCAACTCGAAAACGGCTGGAGCGATTTTGATGACATCATTATTCAATATTCAGATTAGCCCAGAGGGTGTACCTGTGAAGTTTGTTAGTTATAGGAGCAAGATTTTTATTGATTTGAAGATATTTACTAATTTGAAGATATTTACTATTTACAGGTATAACGTGGCAACGTGTGCAACATACTGATCGCGCGGGTTGTGTATCTTCCAGGCGGTGTAATGTGTTAATGTTCGGAACGAAATATTCGCTTTCGGAGGATAATTATTTTCCAAACTGGACGGGAATACACGCAAGAACCTGTCACGCAATCAAACACTTTTTTTTCCATGGCATTGTAAAGCATGTTGGGTGCAGCTAGTTAGAAATAAAAGCTAATGATGGAGAGGATTTTGATAAACTTTGATAGGCGTATGTTTAATCTTTAAAAGAAAATAAAGATTTTGTTCGAAAATTCTTCAGTGTTTATTCTTATTGTTCAATGGTTACATTCATAAACTAAAATTTTAACGTATTTTGTTTCAAAAATTATAATTTTTATCAAATATCGTCATACGGAATGTCTCCCACATGAGCTCGGCATCTCACCCTCAGTCTAAGGGACAGATGCCACACTGTAAGGTTTTCTCAGTGGTCAGATATCATGACGAATGCGTGCTATATATATATATATATATATATATATATATATATATATATAGCAACCAGTTTTCCTTAAAAAAAAAATTATATATATATATATAATATAGTGAGGACAGTTACAACTCACCGCAAAGACGTGGCGATGAGATGCGACAGGCACATACAAAAGACACACACATACAACACATTCAGCTATCGGCCATGGCCTTCCTCAGAAATAGAGCACTCACGCAATCACACAGGCACACAACACAGTCATACAACCATCACCTCCGACTGCCACACTTCGGCAGTGTGGCAGTCGGAGGTGATGGTTGTATGACTGTGTTGTGTGCCTGTGTGATTGCGTGAGTGCTCTATTTCTGAAGAAGGCCATGGCCGATAGCTGAATGTGTTGTATGTGTGTGTCTTTTGTATGTGCCTGTCGCAGCTCGTCGCCACGTCTTTGCGGTGAGTTGTAACTGTCCTCACTATATTATTTATTCCAACCTGGACTTTCCATTATATATATATATATATATATATATATATATATATATATATATATATATATATATATATATATATATATAATTTTTTTAAGGAAAACTGGTTTGTTTACTAGTGAAAGAAATTATTTTAACTGAAGAGCATTATGAGATTGTTTTATGAATAATTTTGAAATGTGTGCCATCTGCCCCGGATTTACCCTAGTATGTTCCATTCCGAAAAATTAAAGAAATCATCATACAAATATTTTAAGTTTAAAGGGGGTCGCACATCCAAAACGGTTGAAAAACCGTGATGTAGATGAAACACATGAAGAACTTCAGAACTGAAATTTGAATGTGGAGTCTATCGTTAATGCACTATAACCTGTGTAAGACAGTGGACGTGAGTGTGTTTTAATCTCTGATTTACAGAAGGCAACACACAGCGGTTCGTTCCTCTAAGTGGTAGTTCAGTTTAGCCCTGCCTAAGCATACATTTTGTGGAAGTGCGTGCGAGTTGGCAAACTTTGGAAAAGAACAAGAGATTCCTCTTTGCTCTCCGGACTTACGTCTTGGAAAAAAAAATCGGCAGACTATAACAGCAGGAAGTAGCCATATCTGGTACAATGTCATGACGCACTTCAGTCGAGATAATGTCTTTCACAAGTAAACAAACATGAACCACAGACATTGCCGAGGTGGGGTGGCTTGCGTGCCTCAACGATACAGATAGCCGTACCGTAGGTGCAACCACAGCGGAGGGGTATCTGTGGAGAGGCCAGACAAACCTGTGGTTCCTGAAGAGGGGCAGCAGCCTTTTCAGTAGTTACAGAGGCAACAGTCTGGATGATTGACTGAGCTGGCCTTGTAACATCAGCTAATGTGGCTTTGCCACACAGCTACTGCGAACGGCTGAAAGCAAGGGGAAACTACAGCCGTTACTTTTCACGAGGACATGCAGCTCTACTGTATGAACATATGATGATGGCATCCTCTCGGGATAAATATTCCGGAGGTAAAATAGTCCCCCATTCGGATCTCCGGGCGGGGACTACTCAGGAGGATGTTGTCATCAGGAAAGACAATACTGGCATTCTACGGATCGGAGCGTGGAATGTTAGATCCCTTAATCGGGTAGGAAAATTAGAAAATTTAAAAAGGGAAATGGATAGGTTGAAGTTGGATATAGTGGGGATTAGTGAAGTTCGGTGGAAAGAGGAACAGGATTTCTGGTCAGGCGAGTACAGGATTACAAATACAAAATCAGTTGGGGGTATCACAGGAGTAGGACTGATAATGAATAAGAAAATAGGAATGCGGGTAAACTACTATGAGCAAGACAGTGATCGCATTATCGTAGTCAAGATAGTTACGAAGCCAACACCGACAACCGTAGTACAGGTTTATATGCCAACTAGCTCTGTCGAAGATGAGGAGATCGAAGAAATATATGAGGAGTTGAAGGAAATTATTCAGACAATTAAGGGAGATGAAAACTTAATTGTGATGGGAGACTGGAATTCGGTAGTAGGACAAGGAAGAGAAGGAAAAATAGTAGGTGAATATGGACTTGGCAGGAGGAATGAAATAGTAAGTCGCCTGGTAGAATTTTGCACGGAACATGATTTAATCGAACAAACACGTGGTTTAAGAATCACAAAAGAAGGTTGTATACATGGAAGAGACCAGGAGACACCGGAAGGTATCAGATAGATTTTATAATGGTAAAACATAGATTCCGGAACCAGGTGATAAACTGCAAGACACACCCTGGGGCAGATATAGACTCTGACCAAAACTTGTTAGTCATGAACTGTAGGCAGAAACTAAAAAAACTGCAGAAAGGTAGAAAAATAAGGAGATGGGACTTAGATAAATTGAAGGAGAGTGAAGTTCTGGAGAATTTCAGAGGGAGATTTAGGCAACAATTGACAGAAACGGGGGGAAATAAAACAGTAGAGGAGGAATGGGTAGCATTGAGCGACGAAATAGTGAAGGCAGCAGAGGACAAAATAGGTAGAAAGGCAAGACCTACAAGAAATCCTTGGATATCACAGGAAATACTAAATTTAATTGAAGAAAGGAGAAGATATAAAAATGCAGTAAATGAAACAGGCAAAATGGAGTACAGACGACTAAAAAATGAGATTGACAGGAAGTGCAAAATGGCTAAGCAGGATTGGCTAGAAGCCAAATGCAAATCTGTAGAAGAATGTATAAGAAGGGGAAAAGTAGATACCGCCTACAGGAAAAGAAAAGAGACATTTGGGGACAAGAAAAGCAACTCCATGAATAACAAAAACTCAGATGGAAAACCAGTTCTCAGCAAAGAAGGGAAAGCTGAAAGATGGAAAGAGTACATAGAACAGCTCTACAAAGGAAATGAACTTAGAGACGATGTTGTAGCAAGGGAAGAGGAAGTAGATCAAGATGAAATAGGAGATGCTATACTGAGAGATGAATTTGACAGAGCCTTGAAAGACCTATGTCGAAAGAAGGCACCAGGTGTAGATGACATACCCTCAGAGCTACTAAAGTCTCTGGGAGAGCCAGCCATGACAAGACTATTTGAACTGGTGTGTAGGGTGTATGAGACAGGCGAAGTACCCTCAGACTTTAAGAAAAATGTAATAATCCCCATTCCAAAGAAATCAGGCGCATACACGTGTGAAATTTACAGAACCATCAGTTTGATAAGTCATGGTTGCAAAATTCTAACACGAATTATCTACAGGAGAATGGAAAAGCTGGTCGAAGCTGACCTCGGGGAAGATCAGTTTGGATTCAGGAGGAACATAGGAACCCGGGAGGCAATACTCGCTTTACGTCTTATCTTAGAAGATAGATTAAGGAAAGGCAAACCTACATTTTTAGCTTTTGTAGATTTGGAGAAAGCATTTGACAATGTTGACTGGAATAAACTCTTTCAAATTCTGAAGTCAGCAGGGGTAAAATATAGGGAAAGGAGAGTTATTTACAACTTGTACAAAAGCCAGACCGCAGTTATTAGACTCGAAGGGCATGAAAGGGAAGCATCAGTTGGGAAGGGAGTAAGACAGGGTTGTAGCCTTTCTCCGATGTTATTCAATTTGTACATCGAGCAGGCGGTCAAGGAAAGCAAGGAAAAATTTGGAATAGGGATTAAAGTACAGGGGGAAGAAATACATACATTGCGTTTTGCTGATGACATTGTAATTCTGTGAGACAGCAAAGGACCTGGAAGAGCAGTTGAATGGAATGGACAGTGTGTTGAAGAGAGCGTATAAAATGAACATTAACAAGAGCAAAACAAAAATAAAGGAATGCGGTCTTAGAAAATCAGGCGATGCTGAAGGAATTAGATTAGGGAACGAAACAATGAAGGAGGTAGATGAGTTTTGTTACTTGGGTAGTAAAATAACATGCGATGGTCGCAGTACAGAGGATATAAAATGCAGAATGGCAATGGGAAGAAAAGCATTTTTGAAAAAAAGAAATTTGCTAACATCGAATATTAATTTAAGTGTAAGGAAGTCTTTCCTGAAGGCATTTGTGTGGAGTGTTGCCTTGTACGGGAGTGAAACATGGACGACAAGCAGTGCGGACAGGAAGAGAATAGAGGCTTTTGAAATGTGATGTTACAGAAGAATGCTAAAGATTAGGTGGGTAGATCGTATAACTAATGAAGAAGTACTGAACAGAATTGGTGAGAAAAGGAATTTTTGGCATACCCTGACTAAAAGAAGGGATCGCTTGGTAGGACACATTCTTAGACATCGAGGAATCGTAAATTTAGCATTGGAGGGAAGTGTGTGGGGTAAAAATCGCAGAGGGAGACCAAGAGACGCGTATAGTAAGCAGATTCAAGTGGATGTGGGTTGCCGTTCTTATGAGGAGATGAAAAGGCTTGCTCAGGATAGAGTAGGGTGGAGAGCTGCATCAAACCAGTCTCCGGACTGAAGGTCATATATATATATATATATATATATATATATATATATATATATATATATATATATATATATATAGAAATTATTTTAACTCTAGTGCATTATGACATTGTTTTACAAATAATTTTGAAAATTTGACCCATCTCTCACGGATTTAACCTAAGATATTCAATTCCGAAAAATGGAGAAATCATCGTACAAAATTTTTACGTTAAAGAGGGTCGCAAATCCAAAGCGGTTGAAAAATTATCATGTACATTAAACACACGAAGAACATAAGAACTGAAATTTTAATATGGGGCCGAGGAGACTGAGGCGCTCCAGTCACGGTCTGCACGGCCACTACGGGCATGGATATGTGTGCCGTCCTAGTTCGTAAGTAATTCATAAGTAGTTTGTAAGTTTAGGGACTGATGACCCCGTAGTTAAGTCCCATAAGCTTAACAAACATTTGAACATTTTTTTAATGTGGTGTCTATCATCAATGCAGTTTGATGCGAAAATATATTCTTGACTCCCACTTACATAGGTACAAAATGATCATCAGAATAAAATACAAGAAAGCAGAGCACGAACAGAGAGATTAAGGTGTTGTTTCTTCCCGCGCTGTTCGACAATGGAATGGGAGATAAATAGTATAACGGTGGTTCGATGAACCCTCTACCAGGCACTTAAATGTGACTTGCAGAGTATCCCATGTAGATGTAGACGGTAGAGGCGAGTGTGTTTTAATCTCTGATTTCCAGAAGACAACACACAGCGGTTTGTTCCTCGAGTGACAGGGTAAGTGGTAGTTCAATTTAACGTCACCTAAGCATACATTTCTGGAAGTGCGTGCGAGTTGGCAAACCGTGGAAGAGAACAAGAGATTCAACTTTGCTCTCCGGTCTTCGTCTTGGAACAAAAATCGGCAGAATGTAACAGCAGGAAGTAGCCATATCTGGTACAAACTCATAATGCACTTCAGTCGAAATAATGTCTTTCACAAGTAAACAAGGCAGTTTTCTGATATAGTTTATTGTATCATTTTCCAAAGAGTTACACCACAAAGATATAATTTTTTAAATTCAACAATAGTTTTTTTTTCTATCGTCTATTGGATTCGTTTAAACCAGCTGCGTCCGAATCAATAGTATATATATATATATATATATATATATATATATATATATATATATATATATATATATATATATATATATAGAAATTATTTTGACTGACCGTGATGTAGATGAAACACATGAAGAACTTAAGAACTGAAATATTAATGTGCAGTCTATCATTAATGCACTATAACCTGTGTTAGACGGTAGACGTGAGCGTGTTTTAATCTCTGATTTACAGAAGACAACACACAGCGGTTTCTTCCTCGAATGATGGGCTAAGTGATAGTCCAATTTAACCTCGCGTAAGCATACATTTTGTGGGGGGAAAAATCGGCAAACTGTAACTGCGGGAAGTAGTCATATCTGGTAGAAACAATCTCATAATGCCCTTCAGGCAAAATAATTTCTTTCACAAGAAAACAAGACAGTTTTGCTTAAAATATATATGCCACATCTCCCCCGAATTTACCCTAAGATATTCAATTCCGAAAAATAAAGAAATCATCGTAGAAAGATTTTACTTGAAAGGGGGTCGCCGGCCGCGGTGGCCGAGGGGACTGAGGCGCTCCAGTCACGGTCTGCACGGCCACTACGGTCGGGGGTTCGAATCCCCCTCGGGCATGGATATTTGTGCCGTCTTTAGTATAAGGTAGTTGATAAGTAGTTTGTAAGTTAGGGACTGATGACCCCGTAGTTAAGTCCCATAAGCTTAACAAACATTTGAACATTTTGAAAGGGGGTCACTAATTCAGAACGGTTGGAAAACCGTGATGTAGATGAAACACATGAAGATCTTAAGAACTGAAATGTGGAGTTTATCATTAATACACTACAATCTGTGTTAGATGGTAGAAGTGAGCGTGTTTTAATCTCTGAATAGAAGACAACACGTCAACACAGTGGTTTGTTCCTCGAGTGATATGCTAGGTGGTAGTTCAATGTAAACTCGCCTAAGCATACATTTCTGGAAGTGCGTGCGAGTTGGCAAACTGCGGGAGAGAACAAGAGATGCCACTTTGCTCTCCGCTCTTTTTTCGTCTCGGGAAAAAAAAAAGAAAAAAGGAAATCGGCAGACTGTAACAACAGGAAGTAGCCATATATGGTACAATCTCATAATGCACTTTAGTCAAAATAATTTCTTTCACAAGTAAACAAGCCAGTTTTCCTTATATATGTCAATGAAGTGCATTACTAGATTTTCTTACGAATAATTTTGAAAATGTGCGTCATCCCCCCAGGATTTACCCTTGTATGTTCCATTCCAGTTAATAAAGAAATCATGATACAAACGTTTTACTCTAAAGGGGGTCCCACTTCCAAAACGGTTGAAAATACCGTGACGTACGTAAACACATGAAGAACTTAAGAACTGAAATTTTAATGTGGAGTCTATCATCAATGCACTATAGCCAGTGTTAGACTGTTGAGCGTGTTTTAATTTCTGATTTACAGAACGCAGCATAGCGGTTTGTTCCTCGAATGATAGGCTAAATGGTATTTCAATTTAACCTTGCCTAAGCATACATTTTCTGGAAGTGCATGCGAGTTGGCAAACCGTGGAAGAGGACAAGAGATTCCACTTTGCTCTCCGCTCTTTCCTCTTGGAAAAAAAAAATCGGCATACAGTAACAGCAGGAAGTAGCCATATCTGGTACAATCTCATAATGCTCTTCAGTCAAAATAATTTCTTTCACAAGAAAACAATCCAGTTTTCCTTAATATATATATATATATATATATATATATATATATATATATATATATATATATATATTAAGGAAAACTGGATTGTTTTCTTGTGAAAATGAGAAATTTTTACGAATAATTTTGAAAATGTGCGCCTTCTCCCCCGTATTTACCCTAATATGTTCCATTCCAAAAAATTAAAGAAATTATCATACACTTTTTTTTTTTTTTTTTAGTTTAAAGGGGGTTGCACATCCAAAACGGTTGAAAAACCGTGAGGCACATGAAACGCACGGAGAACTTAAAAACTGAAATTTGAATGTGGAGTATATAATTAATGCACTATATCCTGTGTTAGACGGTAGACTTGAGCGTGTTTCATAATCTCTGATTTATGGAAGACAACACTGCGGTTTTTTTTCTCTAATGTTAGACTAAGTGGTAGTTCAATTTAACCTTGCCTGAGCATACATTTCTGGAAGTGCGTGCGAGTTGGCAAACTGCGGGAGAGAACAAGAGATGCCACTTGGCTCTCCGCTCTTTTTTCGTCTCGGGGAAAAAAAAAAAAAAAGGAAAAAGGAAATCGGCAGAGTGTAACAGCAGGAAGTAGCCATATCTGGTACAAACAAGCTGACGTGTTCGAGTGCTCTCAGCCGTTTTCCGCGAAGGAAAGGGGGGAGGGAGGGGAAGAGAGGAAGGGGACAGTTGGGGAGAGGGGGAAGGGGGAGGGGGGGGCAGCCGTGGCGAACAGAAGGCAAACGGCAGGTCAGCAGTGCAACCACTTATGACGTCACAGATAAGGGGGGCTATGGGAAGCGTGTTCTACTCAGGCGGAGGCGAAGGCGACTGAAGAAAGACGGGGAGAGGAGGGGGAGGGAATAAATGAGGGGAGAGGGAGGTGGAGAGGGGGGGTAAGTTCATCTCCTTAGCTGGGGGCCGAAAACAAACGTTTTCTCCATAGCTGGGGGCTATGGAGGCGCACCGCTACAGCAAACAGCAAGGCCGGGGAATATTTTATGGAGGCCTGGGGCAACGTGTCGAGTGGTTCGGTCCGCTTCTCTGTATCCCTGAAGCCGTCGGCACACGAAGCGTATCTGAATGAGTGTGGTCGACGTGACACAGCTAGCGAGGTGGCTGCTGGGTAGACTTTCCGACGCGTGGGGCAGTAGCAACGGAGACAGGAGATTCACGAATTGGAAAGTTTGAAACATATAGACGCTTCTGAGCGCTGTAATCAATTCAGCGGCATAATTGGAAATTCGTGCTGCAGGGCCGGGATTCGAACCCGGATTTCCCGGTTCGGGCCCCAGATCACCTCATCTAATTTTTTTTTTTTTCCTTTCCCCTTTGATTAGATCGGTCCTTTGCCTATGTTGGTTAGTTTGGTTCTAGGTTTATCTTTACGTCGATTTCTTTTTGTTTTGTTTATTTGGTAATTAATTTTTCTTCTTTCTTTCTTCTTTTCCTCCATCTAAGGACCACGCACCAATATCAATGTTTCCACCTTTGTTCTTGTTTCTTTTTCCTCCAGTATTCTTTCATCTTTCCTCTATGCATCCTTTTTTCTCTCCTCAGACCACTTTACTCCTGTCTTCTTCTCCCTCCTGTACTTTCTTCTTAAAAGCTGCATCTTTTTCACTTATATTGTTTCTCTCCAAATTTTTCCTAACTTCTTGAATCCATGCTTTTGTTGACTTCTTGTAGCAGAGATATTTAACAATTTGTTTGGTTAACCTGTTGCTGTTCATTCGGTATAAATATCCAAAAAATAGCAGTCGCCTCTTCCGTAGTGTTTCGGTTATGTTTTCTATGTTGCGATAAACTTCTGCATTACTTCCTAGTTTCCAAACCACTGTATTTCTTAGAAGACCAAGTATTTTTCCAATGATTTTTCTTTCTAGGACTTAAAGTTTATGTAATTTGTAATTCAGTACTAAACATTCACTTGCATGAAGACATTCTGGCTTTACTACTGTGTTGTAGTGCTGTGTTTTCAGATTTTTAGACAGAGACCTTTTGTTGTAAATGTTGCTGGTTACACCATATGCTCCATTTTCTTTTCCTTTGGTTAGATCGGTCCTTTCTCGACGTTGGTTAGTTTCGTTCTAGGTTTATCTTTGCGTCTTTTTGTTTTTGTTTATTTTTTATTATTTTCGTCACTTTAGATTACTGTAGTAACACTAAAAGTGTGCTTTTTCGATCGACTTTTGACAGCTAGAAATTTAAATGAAAATAACGGCGTAACCATTCACCTGACACGAAAACTGGATAACCGAATTTGTAGAGGAAAAAATTGTCTACAACTTTGCTCTCTTGTGGGTTTTTTTCTTTTTTTTCTTTTTTTTCATATCTCGTTTCGTTTCAGAGATATTCGCAAAAATAACGGCGATTTTGGGATGTATGTATGTCTCTCTTTCTGTCTGTCCGTAACGTGTTCTCTGTTTTTTAAATCGAGCCGTTCAAACGGTTAGCACCTAATTTTACAGACATAATTCTAGGCCGTCAGAGACCAGAACATCCCGTTTTCAAATTTTTCGGACAAAAAATACGGTAGTAATATTTAAAAAAGCCGATTGTAATCTCTATATATAAAAGGAAGTGTCCCGATTGACTGATTGACTGACTGACTGACTGACTCATCATCGCCCAGCCCAAACCACTGAAGATAGAAACTTAAAATTTGTGGAGGGTGTTGTTCTTACTCTGTAGGCGTCATTTAAGAAGTGATTTTTCGATATTCCGTCCGTAAGGGGTTGAAATAGGGGATGAAACCTTTTTTGAAAATACGTAGCTATTTACTCAATTTTTAAGCTACAACTACAAAATTTCGGATTTTAATTCAGGGTTCGAACTTAAAAGACACGTGTTCCGGAATTTTTTGAAATTCGACAAATAACGGGGTAAAATAGGTGACGCAAAAAATTGATTTTCAAAAGCTATAACTACGAAACATCGGAGATGGAATCTTGGCCAGGATTAAAAATCCACGATTTTTAGTATTTTTGGAAATTCAACAAGAGGGTTAAATAGAGGATCAAAAATTATTTTTGAAAACACTTTGCTGTTGATGTGATTTTGAAGGTAGAGCTGCAAAGATAGATATTTGTACAGTTGGTTAGACGTTAAAAAATACGTGTTTCGGTATTTTTGGAAATTCAACCATCAAGGGGATTAAACTGGAGAGGGGATGTTTTTCGAGAATCTTTTGATAATAAGGCAGTTTTGAAGCTACAACCACAAAAATTGGTATGTTTACTTGGTCAGAATTAAAAAGACACGTGTTTCGGTATTTTCAGAAAATTGATCAAGTAGGGGGTTAAATAGGTGATGAAACATTTTTGCAAAATACGTTGCTAGTAAGCCAATTTTGAACCCAGAATTACAAAAAATATATATTTGCATACTTGGTTGGAAATGAGGACAGTAATCTTACCAGTATGGCTGTAACGGATCGGAAATTGGAGAGGGGGTGTTTTTCGGAAATATGTTGATATTTAGGTAATTTTGAAGTTAGAACTACAAATTTTTGGATTTGGATTCGGGTTTCAAATTTAAAAGACACGTGTTTCGGTATTTTTGGAAATTCGACCAATAAGGGGGTGAAATACGAGATAAAAAAATTGATTTTCAAAAACATGGTTCTGTTAACTAAAATTTCAAGCTATAACTACGAAACTGAAGATATGGATTCTTCGTGAGGCATAATAAGAAACAGCTGGTGCAAGACCAACCAGCTTACGCATGCGAAGCAGCGGAGGTTCAGCTAGTATAATAGTAAATGCAAACGAACCGTTCATCAGACACGAAAATGGAATGATAAATGGGAACATTCTCTACAACTTCGCTCTGTTATGTTTTATTTTATATATATATATATATATATATATATATTGCACCGTTTCAGAGACATTTGCAAAAATAACGGCGATCTGACGATGTCTGTCTGTCTGTAACGTGTTCCCAAGTTTTAGGTCGAACCCTTCAAGCAATCGGCACGAAATTTTACAAACATAATTGCTGTCTACCAGAGACCAGAATCTAGCTTTTTCAGATATTTTTTAATGATACACAGGGCGCTTATCGCTGAGTTACCGCGCTGGCGAACCAATTAGGCTATCAAGGCACGCTTCCCTCTATGCACAAATTCTCAACTTAGTCCTCCATTCGGATCTCCGGGCGGGGACTACTCAGAAGGATGTCGTCTTCAGGAAAGACAACACTGGCATTCTACGTATCGGAGCGTGGAACGTCAGGTCAGCCATCCTGGAAAACTCTCAAGTACTGCCTTACGGTTCCGGAAAAGCATATTTTCATCTTCTCGGACTCTTAAGTCTGCCCTCATACTTTTTCGTCGAGGGCGTCAAAACCACCCAATAGCCTACGAGATAACGGCACACACAATCCACCTGGAAAGGAATGGACGCAGTGTTTCCATGTGTTGGATTAAAGCACACAACAACGTTCAGGGGAACGAGATCGCTGACACACTTGCCAAGGAAGCGGTTACCATTGGTACGGAAGAATATACTCAGGTTCCAGCGGAAAATATGTTACAGTTTACAGAGGGAAAATTCGGACTGAATGGGACAAAGAATGTCAAGCTTCCCAGTCAGCTAAAGGGAAATACTATGCACAGATAACACCAGTGCTAACAACCAGACCTTGGTACAATGGACTGAGGTGTTCTCGTAAGCTGGCAGTCGCCATAGCGAGGCTGAAGTTCAACCACTGTCCAACTGCGCAGCACCTACATCGCATCGGCATAGCGACATCTCCACTTTGAGACTGCGGCGAAGCAGAAGATACAAATCATACACACACACACACACACACACACATATATATATATATATATATATATATATATATATATATATATATATATATATAGCATTGTGGACAGGAATATGATAGCGCGTTTTGACATGGGCAGTGCATGCATATCAGATAAATTGTACAGCAGATAATGAGGACCACGGTATCCAGTAAACAGCCAACAAACTAATTTTTTAACAATTTTTTATATATCAGCCACCCGGTATTGGATGCATGAACAGGTAGGAGATCACATCAAAGTTGCTAAGTTATATTCTGAGCAGGGACTACCAGTTACCAATATCTGTATCAACATTATTGGCAACCGAAGACTTTGGAGTGTAAAGATAACTTATCTCCTTTCTAACGGCGACGAAGAAAGAATTATGAACTGTTATGTAAAAGATGAAACCATATTTAATCACTATATGCTATTTCAAATAGCTCTTGTCTTTGTGTCATATCTTTAATGTTTGTTATGTTACTTCAAATTGATCTTCCTGTTTCTGTTTTCTGTCACATCTATGGTGTTTGTTTGGTTGTTTTTGCCAACTTACTTACATAACTATACCAGAGGATGTCCTTATCATTATTTATGTGGATGGCTGTAAAGGGACTACTCAAAGGCCAATAAAAGAAAAAAAGGAAAAGAAAAAAAAAGAACGCTGGTAGGGACGTTAACAAATTTTAAAAGGAAAATGGAGAGGTTGAAGTAAGATATAGTAGGGACTAGTGAATTTCGAAGGAAAGGGGAGCAGAATTTCTGGTCAGGCGAGTACAGGATTATAAATACAAAATCAGTTGGTTTGTATTACCGGCCTAATATATATATATATATATATATATATATATATATATATATATATATGGTAACAGTGACTCACGCTCTATAGTGTTTATGAGGCACAGAGAAAAAGATCTGTATGAATTTCGAAACCGTCGAGAACCTTAAATGGAAAGGCGAAATGTGTGTACTGAGATATATAGTGAGCAGAGTGAGTCTACGCACAGAATAACGCTCTGAATAATCGGACATCACCCGTTGAGATTTTTTTTTCTGACCTCTCCAAGGGTTTTGATAGTGTAAATCAAGCCGGCCGCGGTGGCCGAGGGGACTGAGGCGCTCCAGTCACGGTCTGCACGGCCACTACGGTCGGGGGTTCGAATCCCCCCTCGGGCATGGATATTTGTGCCGTCCTAGTTCGTAAGTAGTTCATAAGTAGTTTGTAAGTTTAGGGACTGATAACCCCGTAGTTAAGTCCCATAAGCTTTACAAACATTTGAACATTTTTAATGTAAATCATGGAATTCTTCTAGATAAACTAAAGTATTGTGGTATGAATGGGGCAGTGTACAAATGGTTTAAATAATACCTAACAGGAAGAGTGCAGAAAGTTGACATAAGTAATTCACATAATATGCAAAAAAACAGCGTATTCTTCAAACTGGGGAGCAATCAAAAATGGGGTGCCACAAGGTTTGGTCTTGGGCCCTTTGCTGTTCTTAATATATATTAATGACTTGCCATTCTATATCCATGAAGATGCAGAGCTGGTTCTTTGTGCTGATGATACAAGTATAGTTATCACACTTAACAGACAAGAACTAACTGAAGAAATTGCAAACGACGTCTTTCAGAAAATCATTAAGTGATTCACAGCAAATGGACTATCATTAAATTTTGATAAAATACAGTACATACCGTTTCGTACAGTAAATGGAATGACATCACTAATAAATATAGACTTTGATCAGAAATCTGTAGCAAAGATAGAATATTCAAATATTTTAGGTGTATGGCTTGATGAGGGGTTGAACTGGAAAAAAGATATTGAAGGTCTGCCGAAACGTTTGAGTTCAGTAACTTATGCTAGGATAATTGCAAATTTTGGTGATATACGTCTCAGTAAATTACCTTACTATGCCTATTTTCATTCTCTGCTTTCGCATGACATTTTCTGGGGTAATTCAACATTGAATAAAAAAAATCATTGCTCAAAAGCGTGTAATCAGAATAATTGCCGGAGTCCATCCAAGATCATCCTGCAGACACTTATTTAAAGAGCTACGGATCTTCACTGTACCTTCTCAGTATATATATTCACATATGAAATTTGTTATTACCAATACCAGCGAATTCAAAAGCAATAGCAGTGTACATAACTACAACACTAGGAGAAACAATTATCTTCATTATTCAAGGTTAAATCTAACTTTGGCACAGAAAGGGGTGAATTACGCTGCCACGAAAGTATTTGGTCACCTACCAAACAGCATCAACAGCCTGACAAGATAACCGACTACCATTTAAAAATAAATTAAAAGAATTTCTGAATGGCAACTCCTTCTACACTATAGATGAATTTTTAGATACGAACTAGTCATCCCGGCAATGCTTCGCAATTGCTAATATGTATGTACTTTTGCTTTGAACATCATATGTGCAAAATTTTATCGCAATCTTACGAATGATGTTGATACCCAATTGAAAATAGCTCTTTCCGTTTTCCACAAATTTTCCTATTTTGTGGCCAACTATTCGAAATTTTTACTTCACTCAAACCTTCCTCTCGCTTTAAACGTTGAATGTGCAAAATTTTGTCGCAACCGGATGAACGATTCTCAACTTACAGTGTTAAGTACATTTAGAAACACATTGAAAGAGGAACTTGGCTCGAATTTTGCGACATTCCTTTCTAACTGTCCCTCTATTTTTTTTAACTCAAAACTTTTTCGAGACCACACTGAAAAAAAAAAAAAAAAAAAAAAAAACAATTACCCCTCTCCGTCAGTTATAGCGCTGAATTCAATCAAAAACGCATTGAAAAACCCACTTTCAGTTTTTCCAATTTCTCGGTAGATTTTCCAAAAAATCTATTTCATACAAACCATTTCCTGTCGAGCCGTACTCAAGTGATGCTCTTACAACAATGTATCAATTGATTTTTAGTCATAGAAAAAATCTCTTTCGGTTTTTCCTAAATTTTCCTACTTTCCGGACGACTTTTCTAAATTTTTATTTAATGCGAACCCTCCTCTTGCTTTCAACGTGAAATGTACAAAATTTTATCGCAACTGGACGAACGGTATTGATGCCTCACTGGAAAAAGCTGTATAAGGTTTTTCGCGATTTTCCCCTTTTCCGGACAATTTTTCCATATTTTATCACCGTTTTAAACTTCCCTGAATTTGCACGAATATTTCAAGTCTACAATTAGACAAATCGGTTCAACCGTTCTCGAGTTTTAACGAGACTAACGAAGAACAGTAAATCTGAAAAAAATAATTGTAATACAATATTTAGTACAAACTAATAATTTGTAAAGACACCTTTCATTGACCTGACCCATTCCACATTATTACGAAGTGTGGTATTCATGATCTATGGAACAAGTACTAATATAATCTTCTGTGAAGGAGAACTTCTGTGAAGTTTGGAAAGTAGGAGGCGAGGTACTGGCGGAAGTAGAGTTGTGAAGCGGCATCGTCTACATCTACATCTACATACATACTCCGCAATTCACCGTAAGGTGCGTGGCGGAGGGTACACTGTACCACTACTAGGCATTTCCTTTCCTATTCCACTCCCAAATTGAACGAGGAAAAAAAGAATGCTTATATGCCTCCGTACGAGCCCTAATTTCTCTTATCTTGTCTTTGTGGTCTTTACGCGAAATGTAAGTAGGCGGCAGCAAGATCGTACTACACTCAGCTGCAAATTCCGGCCCTCTAAATTTACTTAACAGAAATTCACGAAAAGAATGTCGTCTTTCTTCCAGCGATCCCCAATTGAGTTGCCGGAGCATTTCCGTGACACTCGCGCATTGGTCGAACCTACCGGTAACAAATCTAGCTGCTCGCCTCTGAACCGCCTCTTTGTCTTCCTTCAAACCGATCTGCTGCGGGTCCCAAATACTTGAGCAATACTCAAGACGTGGTCGTACAAGCGTTTTATATGCGGTCTCCTTTACAGGTGAAGAACATCTTCCCAAAATTCTCCCAATAAACCGAAGTCAGCTGTCTGCCTTACTCACAACTGTCCTTACATGCTCGTTCCATTTCATATCGCTCTGCAATGTTACGCCTAGATATTTGAACGACGCGACCGGATCAAGAAGCTCACTACTGATGCTGTATTCGAACATTATAGGATTGTTTTTTCTACTCATGCGCATCACCTTACATTTTTCTACATTGAGAGCTAGCTGCCATTCTTCGCACCAACTAGAAATTTTGTCAAAGTCAACCTGTATGCTATTACAGTCAGTTACAGACGACACCCTCCCATACACCACAGCATCATCAGCAAACAGCCGCAAATTACAACTTACTCTGTCCATCAGATCATTTATATAGATAGAAAATAATAGCGGTCCTATCACACTCCCCTGGGGCACGCCTGACGATACACTCGTCTCTGATGAACACTCGCCGTCGAGAACAACGTACTGCGTTCTATTACTTAGGAAGTCTTCCAGCCAGTCACAAATCTGTGAACCTATTCCATAAGCTCGTATCTTCGTTAGCCATCTGCAGTGTGGCACCGCGTCGAACGCCTTTTTGAAGTCGAGAAAAACACAATCCGCCTGTTGCCCTTCGTCCATGGCTCGCAAGATGTCATGTGAGAAAAGGGCAAGCTGAGTTTCACATGAACGATGTTTCCTAAACCCGTGCTGATTCATGGAAAGAAGCTTTTCCGTTTCAAGGAAATTTACTATATTCGAACTGAGAATATGCTCCAAAATTCTACATGAAACCGATGTCATCGATATTGGCCTGTAATTGTGTAGGTCAGTTCTCTTTCCTTTCTTATACACGGGAGTCACCTGCGCTTTTTTCCAATCACTAGGAACTTTGCGCTGAATTAAAGTTTCGCTATAAATGCAAGCTAAGTAGGGGGCCAATGCCGCAGAATAGTCTTTGTAAAACCGAACTGGTATACCATCCGGACCAGCAGACTTTTTCGTATGTAGCTCTCTCAGCTGCTTCTCTACACCGGAAATACCTATTGCTATGTCCCCCATTTCGTAATTAGTACGTTGATCAAATGATGGTATATTTGTGCGGTCCTCCTGCGTGAAAGATTTCTTAAAGGTTAAATTTAGAACTTCAGCTTTCCGTTTGCTTTCTTCTATTACTGCCACGGAATGATCAACTAGTGACTGGACAGTGGGCTTTGACCCGCTTATCGATTTTACATAGGACCAGAATTTTTTCGGGTTCTCGGAAAGATCTTTTGCTAAGGTATGGCTGTGATAATTATTGTATGCTTCACGCATCGATCTTTTTATAGACGCACGAATCTCTACTAACTTTTGCCTGTCATCATTTGCGTGTTCTTTTTTGAATCGAGAGTGCAACAGCCTTTGCTTTCTCAGCAGCTTTCTAACATTATTATTATACCACGGTGGATCTTTTCCATCCTTAATCGTCTTTACTGGCAGTACAAATATACTCCCTAATCTAATCTGATGGGGAGAAGGCGCTCCCACTTCTGGGGATATCTGCATTCTCCGCCCCGTCCCTAAGTGCATCACAACGACAAACTGAAATCGGTTTTCTATTACGGCGCTTGGCTCCATAATGGATGCTCACCGCACTTTAGCATGTAGCTGGGAGCTTCAGCTGTCATCGTCCCCCCCCCCCCCCTTACATGATTCGACGCTGACGCAGCCGTTGTTTTCAGAACGCCACGTCACGGTGCGGTCCAGGGCTGCCACCCCCCTCGCCGCAGACGTGAATATTTAACGCGTTTTAAGTGGTACGCCCGGCGAGGCGCTCGTGTTTTGTCAGGTCACGCAGCCTGCGGCGATCAGGGGGAATCCCCGAGAGCTGGCTGGGAAGCGAATAGGGGTGGGGGGAGGGGGGTGGGGGGGGGGTATGGCGTCACCACGTCAGATTTTTAATTATTTACTGCCTGATAATAAGCCGCTTCCCTGGAGTTTTAACTGTCTGTTAGCCGTTTTATTAAGGTCCGGTTCGTCCATTTATCGTTAATCTTTCGCCTTTAACGTCCAGTTAAATGTGCTCGTTAAGTGCATTGCGTTTGTTATGGTCAGATACACCTCTCGTTTGCTAACCCGGAGAAAACGAGAAGGTACGATATATTTCGACTAGGTTAGCAATAGAAACAAATGAAAGTGCCGTCTGAATAAACAGCTGTTTCGCTTATTTATCCCTTTCAGACCCTCTGGTTACAATTGTGTACATAACTTTTTACAGTGTCTAAGATAGATCAGAAACATTTTTTCTCAATTAAAATAACAAGTATATGACATGAGTGTTCAACCTTTTCATCGTGCACACTTACTGTCAACTGCGGAAGATGACTATAAAAATACCAAGAAGTCAGTGTAGCACAGCGCAACAGCTTGTGAACTCCAAAGAACATGCAAGTAGTGGGTTACTTGTATTCCACTGTACAACTGGAAAGCAATAGTAATTATTTTGCATGGCAGCTATTGAATGATCACTTTATTTAGTACAAAAGTTAGTTGTGCAAAATTAATTATTTCAGTCCATAAAAAGAAGCCTTGCTTTACAGCATATGCAATTTTGTAGTATGTAAACGGATGCATAAAACAGCGTAAATCTTGCATCTAAAATCATTAAAAACCTAAATTAAGAGTAATACAGCAAAAAGAATAATTTCCTTCCTCTAGAAAAAAATCAGGTCTGAAAGGGTTAACCAGGGAAGAGGTTAGCAGATAGTCGTTAATTGGCGTTATGGAAAACAAAGCTTCCTCAATAGAGAAATGTTAGGGTGCACTGTAAAAAAAAAGCGACATTATCGCGTGTGGCAAATGAATTCAGTGCTTTCCACGGAAGATGTAGGACAGTAAAAATGCTTAGGGCTTAGTACGATAAATTCCAAGTGCGTATATCTTAGTGCAAGCTTGCACTTAGGCAAAAGTATACTGTTCCTGTAGATCGGAGGAAGGAATCACATTTTAGGCCTCACACTAGAGGCAACAAGCATAAGTAAATACTGGATAAAATTTTACGACGCTTCTCGCCGGGCTCCAGTGCTTATGTTGGCAACGGATAAACAATGAAGTGTAGAATTGTGTTAATATTTTTCACGAGATACAGAGTAAATGTTATTGCTGCTCGTTTCACTCGCAGCAAAATTAACGCTGTACCTGCTCTATGATTAACAGGTTCTTGTATATACCCTTATCCGTTCAGAAAAAAATAATTTTCCTTTTAATTGAAGTTATCACGTAAAAACATTTATTGGTCGTCTGAGTTGCCGTCATTACTATTGGTGCCAACATAACCACTGCATCCCGGCGAGAAGCGTGGTGCAATTTAACCAAATACTGAATTAATAAGCTTGCAGGCATAAATAATGTATTCTGTTTTCTATTATGACAGATAACTTACAAAATAAGTAACTATCTCTTGGACTCTTGAGACGGTCGTGGAGTTTTTCATGTAGCGTTTCCAAGACGAAATAGTGGAACAAATTCTTAAATATCTCAGCATTCAAAATGATTTGGGCGAACATAAATACGTCTAGGTCGCATTATAGGAGCAATGACCTCTAGATCGTCTAAAATAGTGACATCGTCTTCATTGTCAACCAAATCTCTTATTCCAACTATCTTCATCATACCGATTCTCGCTGAACTAGTCGTTACCCATAAGTTTGTATTTTGATATCGCAACAATAATTTTAAGGCTATGTTGCTTATCTGCAATGTATCAAACTCATCTGCTAGCTACTGACATGGATGGGGCGAGAAATGTGACGATTAAAATTTTTCAGTGAAGCTGCTTTCCACACTAGTTCTTCATACATGTAGTGCTTCTGTTATTTTGTTCGATAATCGGTCTTATCACGTGAATATATTGCAGTATTTTAACGCTTTGGAAACTTTCTATTTTCATACAGATTCTCACTTAACTGATAGTTTGCCTGGTAAGGAGCAGAATTTTACTCGTTAACTTAACGGTCAGTTTGAGGTCTTTTAACGACAGGTTAACTCATAACTAAATACTGACAAACGCAATTCTCCGCTAACGACAAGTTAAAATCTCAACCGGAACTTAACGAGACATTGACAAACCGGCACTAAAACTAGTATAGCCTGTGGTCGAAAATAGACCAATTGTGTTTACAATGGTCACTGGGGGGTAAAATTTTACGTATCACGTCGGCGGCCTCGCGTGATTATGTTGGCAAGATCGACAACACGATAGAAAATCTTTGCCCATTTGTTCGAACCACATAGAATGACTCGATTAGTGTATCGCACGGACCATGAAGTAAAGAAATAATGCTGTTCCTGCTTTATGGTTGACAGGTTCTTGTATGTACCCTCGTCCGCTCAGTAAAAATAATTGCCCTCGTAAAGCGAAGATTCCGTGAGTAAACATCAGCGTTGTCAAGCGACTGGTTAAAATGGATTCCCACTATTCAGCATCTGTTGCTAACATTATCATAGGAGGCCGCTGGGATATTTGGTAAAATTTAACCGGCACTGGGAGGTATGAAACGGTATATTTTACATGTTAAGGAAAATACCTGACACAATAACAACAAATAAAAACGGAAGTTATGACGAACACACAACACCGTGATTCCAATACTTAACAACCACTGTTTATTTCAGAGAATAATACATCACAGAATACGTAACATAAATCATGGAACATCAATGAATATAAAAGATTTATAAATATATCAAATGTTAACCCGCAACATCCTCCCCACCCTGGTCAATTTCCAGAGGAATGACCAGCTGAATGGGCCGTGAGATTATGGTTCCATCTGAAGTTCGTAACGTGACAGTTCGTATCTTCCCATCTCTTCCCTCATGAAGATCTTCTATCCGCGCCTTCTTCCACATGTGACGTGGACGAACATCTTCCTTTAGAAGTACAACATCACCCAAATGTAGTCTCCCAGAACCTGTCCTAGGTTGATGAGTTTCATGGAAGTTCTTGAGCAGGATCAGGTATTCTTTCTTCCACCTGTTCCAGAAATGCTCTACCATGTGTTGCTGCCGTTGGAACTCCTTGGACAAATCCATCCTGTCTGTCGGTTCTGGACCTGTGGGCAACGTTGTCAGTCGCTCACCTACAAGAAAATGTGCAGGTGTCAGTGGCTCAGTGTCTTCTCCTCCTTGTGTAATTGGTCTTGAATTTAGTGCTGCTTCTATGCTGACCAGGATTGTGCTGAGACCTTCTTCATCTATCTGTGACTGTCCTAAAACCTTTCTCAGGCAGCGTTTGACTGAACCCACCATTCGTTCCCAAAATCCTCCCCACCAAGGCGCGTGTGGGATAATGAATCTCCATGTTATAGATTGCTGAGCAAGGTACTTGTATGTTTTGCTGCCCATAAGATCCTGCCAGAGCTCTTTTAGTTCTGTGTGGGTGGAATGGAAGGTAGTAGCATTATCAGTGTAAATTGTACTAGGCACGCCTCTTCTTCCCACAAATCTTTGTAGAGCTTGAAGAAATTTATCAGTTGACATATCTGAGCATAATTCCAAATGCAAGGCACGTGTTGTTGCACAAGTGAATAGAGCAATATATGCTTTCTTTGTTATATGTCCTTGTTTGACGTATAATGGACCAGCAAAATCGATGCCTGTGACTTTAAATGGTTTCAATGCTGAGACCCGTTCAGCGGGAAATGGAGCCTCTATTTCTTGAACAGAACGAGCTTTCACCATCTTGCAAGGTAGGCAACAGTGTAGAACACGTTTTATTGTCTGACGAGCTCTAAGAATCCATAATTCTGTCCTCAGCTCAGATAACACTATGTTTACCCCAAGGTGGTGCAGACGAATGTGAGTTTGCCGGATTAGTAAATGAGTGAAATGATGCTGTCCATCAAGAAGTATTGGGTGAATTTGTTCTCTTGTTAATTTTGCAAACTGTAGACGTCCACCAATACGAATAAGGCCATCATCCAGGAATGGATTAAAACGAGCTATTTTAGAATTTTGTGGCAGAGGCAAGTTGTTATGCAGAGCATGCAGTTCAACTGCAAAATGTTGTTGTTGAACAATACGAATCCAATAAGTACGTGCTTCTTGCAATTCTGTTGCTGTTAATTCTCCTAATGTCTTATTTTGTTTCATTAATTGTCGTTTAAAACGAAGAATCCATCCTGTAACTCGTAACAGTTTGTAATAGTTACTATATCGTGTAGCTGTTAAAATTGGGGGTCTTGTTTTTACCATGAACACTTGGTTTGTTTCTTTCTTTCTTTCTGGCAAGGAATAATCTAAGTTTTTCTGCCTAAGTCTTGGCCAATGCATTCTGTTCTTTGTTAACCAAGCAGGACCGTGGAACCATGTAATGGAATTTTGAAGTTTGTCTGCTGTGGTACCTCTGGAGAGTAGATCAGCTGGGTTTTGATCACCGGGGCAATGTCTCCACTGTGATGGATTTGTTAATTTTTGTATTTCTGTAACACGGTTTGAAACAAATGTCTTCCATCTATTAGGGTCATGTTGTATCCATCCTAAGGCTACAGTTGAGTCAGTCCACAGTGTTGCGTTATTTGCATCATAGTGTGTGGCCTTGCAGAAATAGTGAAGTAACCTCGACCCAAGAAGTGTTGCCAGAAGTTCCAGTCGCGGAAGAGTTATTTTCTTGATTGGGGCTAATCTGTTTTTACTGCAAACTAAATTGACTGATGTCATGTTTGAAGTGCTGCATCGTAGATAAAGCACTGCTCCATAGGCCTTTTCTGATGCATCTGAAAAGACATGTATTTCCGTTTTTGCCTCTTCAGAAACACCAACCCATCGAGGGACTTTCATGTCCAAACATGATGGTAAGGTTGATACCCACATTTGCCAACGTTTACCAAGATCGGGAGGTAAGAGCTCATCCCATTCAATCCCTCTTGACCAAATTTCGTTGGAAAATTATTTTTGCAGTGAGAGAGACAGGTGACAATAGACCCAGTGGGTCATAGAATCTTGCAGTGCTTCTAAGAACTTCTCGCTTAGTGGCAGGACGATCTCTAATATAGTTTATGACATTAATGTGGATAATACTGAACATATCAGTCGATGTATCCCAGTGAATTCCTAGAACCTCTGTATCTGTAACATTTATGACACCTTCTGATTGCCAAATTTCAATCAGTTGTTTTGAGTTTGTGGCCCATTTTGCCATTGGTAGGCTAATGATACCCATAAGTGAGATAAGTTCATAATATAAGGAAGTCACAGCATTGTCATCTTCAGCACCTGCTACAAAGTCATCCATATACATGTTATTTTCAACAAGAAAAGCAGCTTGAGGAAAATTCCTTTTGTACATTGTAGCAAGTTCTTTTAGTGTGGCTGCAAGAAGAAAGGGGCTACATGTTAGTCCAAAAGGTAGTCGGGTGAAGCGGTATGTAATCTTTTCGTTCGTTGTAATGTAGTTTCCTTGTTTATCCATGATTACTTTATACCAAAAAAACCTTGTTAAGTCTCGGTCTTTTCTATGTAGAACTAACTGTAGAAAAGCTTGTTTAATATCAGCAATTAAAGCAACTGGATATAAGCGGAATCTTAATAATATTGAAAGAATATCTGGAAGTAAATTAGGGCCAATTTCCAAAGAGTCATTCAGTGAATGTACAGCATTTTCGTGGGAAGAACCATCAAATACAATCCTCCATTTGATAACACCTAATCTTTCTCTCTTTACTGCATGATGTGGCAAATAAAATATGTCATTTGATGTTTGTTCAGGAGGGGCAACCTCTACATGTCCCTTCCTTATGTGGTCTATCATTTGCATTTCATAAATGTGTTTTAAGTTAGTGTCCTTTGTAATCTTTTTATCCAGTGAAATAAATCTATTCTCTGCTAGTGAGAGATTATCAGGCACAATAATGTTGGGTTTTCTAGGTAAAGAAACCACTCTCCTATTGTCTTCAATGCAGTAATATTTTGAGAAATCGTGCAATAAAGCTAGTTCTTTCGGATTTGGAGTCTTTGTTTGGTCTGCTGTGATTCCCATTGTTTCTAAATCCCAGAAACGTCTTAAAATATTGTCTGTTGATGTCATTGAATCCAAACTAACATAGTTTGTTATCACAGGGTTTGCCATGGTGTTTGACTTACACCCACTAAGAATCCAACCCATAGTTGAAGGTATCAGTACAATGGATGGTGTTAAGCGAATAGGAGGGGAATCTTTAATGATTTTCCAATAGTGATCTGCTCCAATAAGGATCTCAATAGGAAGATCTTCTGTGTCGTCCTTTGGGTCTGCTAACTGAAGTTTTCGATCATACACTTGTTTTGTTATTTCAGGTGGGACAGTTGGGTGAGCAGCAAATGAGTATGTACTTTCAAATGCAGTCAGAGATATTGTGGAATTTTTAAATATTCCTTTCAGAGTGAATTCTACAACTCTACGACACATTGAAGTTACACATGGTATTTCAAAGGCATTGACAGATATGTCACGATGTTCTAAAGTTTTTAAATCTAGTTCATCAATGAGAAACTTTAAAATAAAACTCGACTGACTGCCACTATCTAGAACACAGCGAGTGAGTCTGCTTAATCCTGTTGGTCCACTGACCCAAACTCGAGCTGTCTGAAGATATGTAAAATCTGCTGAATTTACATCGATTTTCCCTACAGAAGTAGTGGTAACTTGCTGAGAAGGTGAATTAGAAGTGGTAGTATCAGTACAAATCGCTTTATGGTGACGTTTCTTGCACTTAGAACACGAAACCTTCCCCCTCTTACTGCAGGTTTTAGCACTATGACCTCGTTTTAGGCATATAAAACAACGATTATCTTGCTTTAATTTGTCAATACGTTGTTGGATGTCTGTTACTAAATTGCAGTCTTGAGCCCAATGAGTGCGAGCGTCACAAAATATACAATATGGTTGTACATCTTGTTTAATTTTCCGAGAGGTTTTAGCTTGTTTTGAATTTATGTGAAATGTCGCAGCAGTGGGCTGTAGTTAGATGATAGTTGCTGTTCTCCACGAATTTTTTGTGCAGTAAGAGCACACTGAACTTCTTCCTCCAAAAAACTAAGTAATTTCAATACATCTCCTTCCGATATTTCGGTTCTTCTAGCATGAATAACCCATTTTTGACACATTTCGGCAGGAAATGCTCGTAAAATTTTCGGTGTGAGAACTTTGCCGTAAGCTACAACATCTTCCCCCAGGGCACGCAGCGCTTGAATACGGCGGTTACACTCTAGGAATGTACAGTTCAGCGTTTCAGGTGTCTCTGACTGTACTGGCTGTAGCGCATCCAAATAATCGAGGTGCGCCTGTATAATACGGTTGTTATCTCCGTACCGATGCAGTAAAATTTTCTTTGTTTCTTCGTATGTGTTAGCTGTAATAGGTATTCCATCCACTAACAACTTCGGTTCTCCTGACAGATACCCTCGAAGGAAAACATGTTTATTAACTGTGGAAAGCGATGGGTCTTTATCAATAGTTGATTCAAATTGCTCCCAGAAGCGGGACCACATTTCGATATCTCCACAAAATGGTTCAAGCTTAATGGCAGGTAGCTTTACTGAATGCATGCCTGCAGTGGAGTGTATGGGAACTGTAGGTGACGTGGTATTCATTTGCGATGTTACGGCTGAAAGCTTGCAATTGATTGCTTTTGTAGCCTTATGTATTGCGTGTTTAATTTTGTCTATATATTCCTCACAGATAGATACGTCTGCGTCATATTCCTCATCACTTAAGAGGTCGTGAATAACGTCATCTAAGGAAGTGAGCTTCTCTAAAGTATCTTGAAGACGTTCTATGTAGTGTTCAAAATCGTCCATTGGACTTTCTGTCGTAAGTTCATCGACAGCCGTACAAAACCGCGTAGCATTCGTCCTCTCCCTAGTTCTGCTTTTGTGTTGGCGTAAGCGTAATTGAATCTTGCGCTGTCAGTTAGTTATTCCAACCGAAATATTTCACACTTTTGATATAAGCAAAGTTCGTGAATTATGCCGTTACTGCTAACATTCTTTTGAGGCAAGGAGTTCATAAAATCGTATTATATTGGAATAGACTTATCTTGTGATGTGGTCCGACGACGTATCCCGCTTCCAGCAGCGTGAAGTAAGCTTTTTATCGTCAAAATTGCGTAAAAAATCGTAATTTTTTCACAAGTTTCGGCACCAAATATGACGAACACACAACACCGTGATTCCAATACTTAACAACCACTGTTTATTTCAGAGAATAATACATCACAGAATACGTAACATAAATCATGGAACATCAATGAATATAAAAGATTTATAAATATATCAAAAGTTAACCCGCAACAGAAGTATATACTTCTCATGCCTTTTTCGAATTATATACCTTTCATTAGCCTAATATTTGAAATGGAACTACAATTTCTGTGTTCGTATATTTATACAACGCCAAGAAATAATGTTATTTCGATACTGAGATATTCAGAATTCCAGAGTTGACAATATTCGACTTCGTAGTTCCACCCGAGCACCGCTAGACGCCTCTCCCGGCGCATCATCCCTTATATCGGCATTCATATGAAAACATCCATTTCCTTTAACCACTCTCAATCACTGCGAAAATGAGGCATTTGAACGGCACAAGAAAGTGAGCTGGGAGCACTCCGTGTTTCGATATTCACTTATTTCAATACGTTATTTTAATACTGCAGATGCGCTACATTACAGCGTCTTTGGTCGTGGCGAATAGCCAATCAGTGAGCTGATTGTTGGAGAATGTAGAACTTAATCCAAGTTGTAGATAGGAAAATTTCTACTTCATTTTACCACGTTTAATGGCTAAATGCACACATAATATGGATATTCGTGAAATCTACGACAAACAATCTTTCGAATTATGTAACTTTCATTGGTCTTCTTATACGAATAAATTTTCGTGTTAGCGTATTTATATAATGATAACGATATATATAATGATATCCGGAAAAGAGGAAAATTGGGAATAACTGACTTTTTTCAGTGAGCTATCAATACTGTTCGTCCAATTACGATAAAATTTTGTACATTTTATATTGGAAGCAAGAGGAAGGTTTTCATAAAATAAAAATTTAGAAAAGTCGCCCAGAAAATAGGAAAATTTAAGAAAAACCCAAAGCTATTTTTTTATGGACTTTGACAAGTTTGTGAGATAATTTTGCATATTTGACGTTAAAAGCAGGAATAACGTTCTTATGGAATAAAATTTTGAAAAAGTTTCCCGGAAAATTGGAAAACTAAGAAAAATTACAAAGATATTTTTCTATGATATATCAATACCATTCATCTGATTGCGATAAAATTTTGCACATTCGACATTCGAAGTGGGAGGAAGGTTTGAGTGAAGTAAAAGCGTGGAATAGTTGGCCAGAAAATAGGAAAATTTGTTGAAAACTGAAAGAGCTCTTTTCTTTGGGATATCAATACCATTCCTACGATTGCGATAAAATTTTACACATTTGACGTTCAGAGCAAGAGTTCTACATATTAGCAATTGCGAAGCATTGCTGGGTCCACTAGTCGAAAATAAAAAATGCAGTAACAGACTTTTTCAGTTTTCCTTTACTCGGATAATTACAATGGATAAAAACAGCAGCCCTCGGTCGCAAATTAAAAATTATTTGAGCAGGTTACGGCTGTTACTAAGATTGCCTTCATCAGAAATTATAAAATGAAACAATTCACATAATAAATTCTACTGCTCAGCTGTAAATCTTACGTCACAATCTTTAAAAAGAAATTTAAAAAGGCAGCCCATAGTGGCTAGCATTTTCTAAAAATTTCTTTTTAAAAACATTGTGACAAAAGCTTTACAGCTGAGTAGTATATTTTATTATGTGACTTGTTTTATTTTATAATTTCTGATGAAGACAATCTTAGTCATTGATGAAACCAGGTCAAATAATTTTTTAATTTTCGACCGAGGGATACTTTTTTTATGCATTGATGTTGTAACTGTCGCTGACAATAGCAGCTACGTTTAAAATTTTTCGGATAATTCTGTTTCCTATGTTTGCATTAAATTATAACCTTGCCTGTCCGCGATTTTCGAGACGATTGCTTCGAGACTTCTCTCGAATTTCGAGAACAGTTTTTCTATTGGTTTCCATTTTCTTCGATTATTATAATTAATATTAGTATCGTTAACAGTATATCTCATTATTAACTTATTTGCAATTTAAAAAAATACTTTTGAATATCGTGGAATATTGTCAATTTTGTTACTTGGGCAGTAAATTAACATATGATGATCGCAGTACAGAGAATATAAAATGCAGAATGGCAATGGGAAGGAAAGCATTTTTGAAAAAGAGAAATTTGTTGGCATCGAAGCCGGCCGCAGTGGTCGAGGGGACTGAGGCGCTCCAGTCACGATCTGCACGCCCACAACGGTCGGGAGTTCGAATCCCCCCTCGGGCATGGATATTTGTGCCGTCCTTTGTATAAGGTAGTTGATAAGTAGTTTGTAAGCATAGAGACTGATGACCCCGTAGTTAAGTCCCATAAGCTTAACAAACATTTGAACATTTTTTGTTAACATCGAATATTGATTTAAGTCTAAGGTCGTACAGCACGATAGTGTCAATCAAGGTCTTCAAGATGAGTGCGGGGAATCGGCATTGCCGTACAGAACAGTGGCAGGTCAGGTAAAAGCCTTCAGCGAAGGTCGTCAAACTGTGTCAGACATGCATAGGGCAGGTGGTCCTGGCGTCTCTGAAGAAGAAGTGCGGACTGTTGCTGGTGTTAGTGGACAGCGGTCGACGCCAGGCGAGTCGTGAGCTCGACTACGAAACCGGATTAGAGCATACGACTTTGCTTCGCATCCTGAAGGAACGCTTGGGCGTCCGAAAAACTGCGTCACGATGGGTTCCGCATGAATTGACGGAAATACAGAAATGGATGTGTTATGACGCTGCTCAGAAGCACTTGTAGGGCTATGAGTGCGAAGGAGAGGCTTTCTTACGACGTATCGTAACACTGGATGAGACATGGGCCACACAGTACGAGCCAAAACTGAAACTGCAATCCAACTAATGGCGTCATTATGGGTCGCCGCAAAAGTCGAAAGTGCATCACAGATCCAGTATGGTGAAAGATATGGTGATTCTCGTGTAGGGTGTTAACCTAACGCATTGCGTTCCTCCACGGCAGACCGTCAAAGCACAGTATTACTGTTCGTATTTGTAGCATCATCTGCGACCAGCTTTGCGAAAGAAGCGGCGACACTTTCTGCTCAACCCAGCCATCATTCAGCACGACAATGCACGGGCGCATACAGCGCAAGCTGTGGCTGCGCTGTTCAATAGATGGGTCTGGTAATTACTGCACCATTCGCCTTACTCCTCGATTTAAGTCCTTGTCACATTGATTTGATTCCGAAGATGAAGGAACCAGAGCGAAACTTTCACTTTGCAGCGGAGTATGCGATGATATGAAACTTCCTGGAAGATTATAATTGTTTGCCGGAACCGGGACTCGAACCTGGGATCTTCACCTTCCGCGGTCAAGATCTCTACCGACTGAGCTATTCCGACACGACTCACGATGCCGCCTCACAACTTTACTTCCGCCAGTACCTCGCCTCCTACTTTCCAAACTTCACAGAAACTCTCCTGCGAAACTTTCAAGACTTGCACTCCTGGAAGAAAGAATATGGTGGAGACATGGCTTAGCCACAGCCTAAGGCATGTTTCCAGAATGAAACTTTCACTCTGCAGCGGAGTGTGCGCTGATATGAAACTTGCCCGCAAAAGTCAACGGTCCCAGGTTAGAGTCCCACTTCCGGCACACAATTTTAATCTGCCAGGAAGTTTCATATCAGCGCACACTCCGTTGCAGAGTGAAACTTTCATTCTAAAAACATCCCTTAGGCTGTGGCTAAGCCATGTCTCCACCACATCCTTTCTTCCGGGAGTGCTAGTCTTGCATGTTTCGCAGAAGATCTTCTGTGAAGTTTGGAAAGTAGGAGGCAAGGTACTGGCGGAACTAAAGTTGTGAGGCGGCATCGTGAGTCGTGTCGGGATAGCACAGTCGGTAGTGCGCTTGCCCGCGAAAGGTAAGGGTCCCAGTTTCGAGTCCCGGTTCCGGCATACAATTTTCATCTGCCAGGAAGTTTCATGAAGGAACCACTTCGTAGCATTCGCTTCAGAACTGTTCCAGAGATTCGACAGGCAGTAGACCGCTCCATTCGCACCATCAACAGAACAGGCTCTGCTAACGGTATACTACACCTTCCACGTCGCTGGCAACGGGTTCTGCACAACGATGGTGACTACTTTGAAGGACAGTAACACGTGCAAAGCTGTAACGCTTTTGTAGCGGTTGAGAATAAATAGCTATCACTATTTAAAGAAGGATGGGAAAGCTGGTAGAAGCCGACCTCGCTGAAAATTAGTTTGGGTTCAGGAGAAATGTAGGAACACGGGAGGCAATATTCACATACATATCTAGCTTTTGTAGATTTAGAGAAGGCTTTTGACAATGTTTATTGGAATAAAATCTTTCAAGTTCTGAAGCAAGCAGCAGTAAAATATAGGGAGCATAAGGTTATTTACAACTTGTAAAAAAAAACAGACTGCGGTAGTCAGAGTTGAAGGGAATGAAAAGAATGGAGTGGTTCGGAAGGGCGTAAGACAGGGTTGTAGCCTTTCTCCGGTGTTATTCAATTCGTACATTGAGCAAGCTATAAAGGAAAGCAAGGAGAAATTTGGAGAAGGAATTAAAGTTCAGAGTGAAGAATGAAAAACATTGCGTTTTGCCGATGACATAGTAATTCTGTCAGATACAGAAAGGACCTGGAAGAGCAATTGAACGAAATGGACAGTGTGCTGAAAGGTGCATATAACATGAACATTAACAAGAGCAATACGAGGGTAATGGAGTTAAGTCTAAGAAAATCAGGTGAAGCTAAAGGAATTAGATTAGGTAAAGAAACAATAAAGGAGGTAGATGAGTTTTGTTATTGGGCAGTAAAATAACAAATGATGGTCGCAGCACAGAGGATATAAAGCGTAGAATGGCAATGGGTAGGAAAGCGTTCTTGAAAAGAAGAAAATTGTTAACATCGAATATTGATTTAAGCCTAAGGAAGTCCTTTCTGAAGGCATTTGTGTTGAGTATTGCCTTGTATGGGTGTGAAACATGGACGATAAACAGTGCGGACAGGAAGATAATAGAACCTTTTGAAATGTCGTGCTATAGAATAATGCTGAAGATTAGGTAGGTGGATCACGTAACTAATGAGGAGGTACTGAACAGAATTGGGGAGAAAAGAAATTTCTGGCATACCTTGACTAAAAGAAGGGATAAATTGGTAGGACACATTCTTAGACATCAAGGAATTGTGAATTTAGCATTGGAAGGAAGTGTGTGGGGTAAAAACCGCAGGGGAAGACCAAGATATGGATACAGTAAGCAGATTCAGACAGATGTTGCCGTTCTTATGTGGAATTGAAGAGGCTTGCTCAGGATAGGGTATTGTGGAGAGCTGCATCACACCAGTCTCAGGACTGAAGACCACAACAACAACACAACATTTAAGCTCCCACCCGCGTATTTAACCAAAGTACACAATGAAACACTGAATGCTGCAGTGGCCAGCTTTGCTCGTAAGTTTCATGGCAGAGTGTTCATCGAACCACTTTTATATTTCCTTGCATTTCCATTCTCTAATAGGTCGCGGGAGAAAGGAACGCCTCAATCTCTCCGTTTCCGATCTGCTCTCTTATTTTATTTTGATGACAATCTCTTCCTATGTAGGTGGGTGCTAACAAAATATATTCACATTCGAAATAGGAAGTTGGCGAGAGAAATTTCGCAAACAGATCTCGCAGCTACGAATAACGCCTTTCTTTTAATGATTTCCACCGGAACTCGTGCATCATTTATGTTCCACTCACAGCCCCATATCGCGATAACACAAAACGAGCTGTCATTCTTTATACTTTAACGACATCGTCGTCAGACACATCTGGTGTGGATCCCACAATGCGCAACAGTACTCCAAAATAGGACGCACAAGTGTGGTGTAGGCAGTTTATTTAGTAGAACTGCAGCACCTTCTAGGTGTTCAACCAATGAAAGGTAGTCTTTGGTTCGACTTAGCTATAATACTTTCTATGTGTTATTTCCAATTTAAGTTATTCGTAATTGTTATTCTTAGGTATTTAGATTTAATTGATTCATTGTGTAAATGAAATTTAACGGATTTCTTTTAATGGTGATATGGATGTCCTCACACTTGTCATTTATTAAGGTCAACTGTCAATTTTTGCTCCATGTAGGTAGCATATCTAAATCATTTTGCAGTCGATTTTGATCTTATGTGACTTTGCTAACCGGTAAGTGACAGCATCACTGGCGAACAGTCTACGAGAGCTACTCCGATTGTCTCGGATCGTTTATAAAATATAAGGTACAATCGTGGCCCTATAACACTTCCCTGTGGAACTCAGATATCACTTCTTTTCCACTAGATGACTTGGCGTAGTATACGCGACCGGCTCGAGGTCTGGTCCAACTGAGGCATCAGATGGAAACTGCATGGCAGGCCATGCCGTAAGACTTCATTCGACACCTCTACAATCGTCTTCACGAAAAAGTTGCACCCTGCATTGCTGCAAAAGGAGGGTATACACGATACTAGCATCTCCATTGTGCACGCTCTGGTGACTATACTGACGTCTGTATGCTTCTGACTGCGTGATCGTGTGTTGTATACATCCTCAAGAACGCGTCAAGAAAACTTCGCTCCGCTGGGTTGACGAATTCATTGTGTAATTTTTCATTTTCCAGGAGTGTAATTTTGATGATCCGACAAAGGCAACAAAATAAGTAGCCCCTGGGAGCGTTGGATTCACGATTTCCTATCAGAAAGGACACAGTTCGTAGTAATTGACGGTAAGTCATCGAGTAAAACAGAAGTGATATCTGCCGTACCCCAGGGAAGCGTTATAGGTCCCCTACTGTTCATTGTGTTTATAAACGATTTAGGAGACAATGTGAATAGCTCCGTTAGACTGTTCGCCGATGATGCTGTCGTTTGTCGGTTAGTGAAGTCAACAGAGGATCAAAAGCAACTGCAAAGCGATTTAGACAGAATTTATACCTAGTGCGAAAATTGGCAATTGACACTAAATAAAGAAAAGTGTGAAGTAATACACATGACCACTAAAAGAAATCCGCTGAACGTCAATTACGCGATAAATCAGTCAAACCTTAAGGTCGTAAATTCTACCAAATACCTAGGAGTTACAATTACGAACAACTTTGACTGGAGAGAACACATAGAAAATATTGTGGGGAAGGCGAACCAAAGGTTACGTTTCATTGGCAGAACGCTTCGAAAATGCACCAGCTCCACCAAAGGGACTGCCTACATCACACTTGTGCGTCCTCTCCTGGAGTACTGTTGCCCCTTGTGGGACTCTCACCAGATGGGACTGACGGGAGACATTGAGAAGGTTCAGAGAAGGGCAGCTCGTTTTGTTTTATCGCGTTACGGGGAGGGGGGGGGGGCGGGGGAAGCGTCACGGAAATGTTGCACGAATTGGGGTAGAAATCATTACAAGAAAGACGTTATTCATTGCGACGTGATCTGTCTGCGAAGTTTCAATCACCGACTTTTACTTCTGAATGTGAAAATATTTTACTAGCACCCACCTACTTAGGGAGACATGACCATACCAATAAAATAAGAGAAACCAAATCGAAAACAGGACGATTTAGGTGTACTTTCTTCCCGCGCGCTATTAGAGAATGGAACGGTAGAGAAAAGTTATGAAAGTGGTTAATGAACCCTCTGCCACTTACGTGTGATTTGCAGAGTATCTATGTAGATGTATAAATACGCAACGCAAGATGATATATGGCAGTGAGACTTCTGGGCGAGGAGTGTCACGTAACACTGCGTACGGCTGGTTTTCGTTAATTCAATGGAGGGTGTCAAAACTCAGTTATTTTTTCAAATATATCTCAAACGATACGAGATATGAAAAAAACCTAAGGGAACAAGGATGTAGTGAATTTTCTCCTCTACAAATTCGTTTATTCAATTTTCGAGTCAGATGAACGGTTTATTTGCAATTAAAATATTTCAAAAAGCGAGGTTCTGGTCTCTGGTAGCCAACAAATATGTCTGTAAAATTTGGTGCTGATCGGTTGAACGGTTTGACCTAAAAAGTGGGATCACGTTACAGACAGACAGACATCGTCAAATCGCCGTTTTTTTTGCAAATATCTCTGCAAGAATGCAAGATATGAAAAAAAAAAAAAAAAAAAACATTATAGAGAGAAGTGTAGAAAATTTTCCCCTCTAACCCTCTCGGTTATTCAATTTTTGTGTCAGATGAACGGTTCGTACGTAATTACAATTATATTACAAACGGCTTTTTTATTATTACCGTATTTTGTGTCCGAAAAAGGGAGATTCTGGGTCTCTGGCGGACTAGAATTATGTCTGTAAGATTTGGTGCTGATCGGTTGAACGTTTCGTCTTAAAAACAGGGAACACGTTACGGACAGACAGACATCCCAAAATCGCCGTCATTTTTGCAAATATCTCTGAAACGATACGAGATATGAAAAAAAAAAGATATAAGAGCAAAGTTGTAGACAATTTCCTCCTCTACAAATTCGGGTATTCAATTTTCGTGTCAGATGAATGGTTAAGCCGTAATTTTCATTTAAATTTCGAGCTGTCAAAAGACGATCGCAAAGGCCGACTTTTAGTGTTACTACCGTAACCTACCGTAACGTATACCTGGGGCAAAGTAGGAAAACATCAAGCAACGTAAATATTTTTTTCACTCATATCCAATGCGATTTAGGAAGTGAAACTTTGGGGTGTAGTTGTCAATAGATTTCACTATTAAATGCATCCAAAATAAAAAAATAAAATAATTTGTCAGTTTAGCACACACCCTCCCTTAAACCGCGAGAAATCGCATCTTTAAAAGTTGTGCGATCGATCGCGTGGATAGCATTTTTTTTACAGTCAAAGAACATTTTGTAATATACTCAATATCTTTAAATATGTACTTCTAGTGGAATTTATAAGAAAACACACATATTTGACTATTTAAAATTTGTTAAATGACGTTTTGTTTTAAACTTACTGTGACCAAAATACTCGCGAGTCCTTGCGGGTTGATTTGATTTGATTTTTCCAGGAAAACCAAAACAGTCTTGGTCCAACCCGCCACTGCCCGCACCGAAACTACGTTTATTGTGCGGTATCGCTCCCTGTATGTCTAGTAAAGCCAACCAATGCCCTTGAACAGTGCAAGGAGTCCCTTTACCAGTTCTTTATTAGACACAATTTCTTCGGGTCTGGTTGTCCCAAATATTCTGTGCCTTTTACTCTCCAATGCAATGCATTCGAAGATTAGATGTGATACAATTTCATCAACCTCATCACAGAGCTTACATTTAGGGTCCTCTTCTGTTATTCCCATTGTATGTAGGTGTTTTTTGAAATTCCCATGGCCTGTCAGCAATCCAACCATGAGTCTAATCTCTCTCCTGTTCAGGCCCAGGGTTGCAGAGCTTCTTTTAAAACATGGCTTTGGCATCATTACCTTGCCATGTTTTTGTTGATAGACTTTGATCCAATATTCTACATGCTGTCTTCTGAGCCAGTCACGTAGCTCAAATTTGATCATTGCCTCGGTGATTGTCAGGACAGGTTCCGGTCAAATAAATGGAGACTCTGCCCCCATCCTGGCTAATCTGTCGGCATGTTCGTTGCCACTGATCCCCGAGTGGCCAGGGACCCATAATAGGATTACTCTATTGCTTTCCCGTAGCTCCACCAGAACACTGTGACATTCTGCAACAATTTTAGACCTTGTTGCAGGAGCTGCCAGTGATCTCAGGGCTGCCTGGCTGTCTGAATAGATATAGATGCTACGATCTTTGTAGCACCTACGCAAATTCTCCTCCACACACGCCCTGATGGCTGTGGTCAACCACCCTTACTGCTCACTCTCCCTCTCCACCCCCCGCCAATTACTTTCCATCAAATCCCACTCTTCCCAAGTGATCATCAAGCATGGGGTGCTCGACCTTTATAGGCTTGACAATTGCTACCTGAACTTTATTCCGCTTGAACATCAACTGATTTAACTTGTACAGGGTGGCGCAGGGAAACGGGAAATTTCGTAATAACGTCATTTCCATGAATAAATTCGTAAAACTAGTAATTAATCAATGAAAGTGAATGTAATAACAATTATATAATTTCAACACTGTATATTTTTAATTCGTTAGTTACAATATAAGCTTATTTGGACTTAATAGTCATTTTCAGGCGTTATGCCACATTCTGTTATTCTGAAGATTTCGATATTATTGTGACGTGATATATTTTATTACTATTTTTTCTTAATGGCAATGGGTAGAAAAGCGTTCTTGAAAAAGAGAAATTTGTTAACCTCGAATACTGATTTAAGCCTAAGGAAGTCCTTTCTGAAGGCATTTGTGTGGAGTGTTGCCTTGTATGGGAGTGAGACATAGACGATAAACAGTGCGGACAGGAGGAGGATTGAGGCTTTTGAAATGTGGTGCTACAAAAGTATGCTGAAGATTAGGTGGGTGGATCGCGTAACTAATCAGGAGGTACTGAACAGATGTTCAAATGTTTGTAAAGTCTATGGGACTTAACTACGGGGTCATCAGTCCCTATACTTACAAACTACTTATGAACTAATACTAAGGACGACACAAATATCCATGCCCGAGGGGGGATTCGAACCCCCGACCGCAGTGGCCGTGCAGACCTTGACTGGAGCGCCTCAGTCCCCTCGGCCACCGCGGTCGGCGTACTGAACAGAATTGGGGAGAAAAGGAATTTGTGGCATTCCTTGACTAAAAGAAGAGATCGATTGGTAGGACACATTCTTGGACATCAAGGGATTGTGAATTTAGCGTTGGAGGGAAGTGTGGGGGTAAAAACCGCAGAGGAAGACCAAGAGATGGATAAAGTAAGCAGATTCAGACAGATGTAGGTTGCCGTTCTTATATGGAGATGAAGAGGCTTGCTCAGGATAGGGTATTGTGGAGAGCTGCATCAAACCAGAGTCCGAACTGAAGACCACAACAACAACACAACATTTAAGCTCCGACCCTCGTGTGTAACCAAAGTACACAATGAAACACTGAATGTTGCAGTGGCCAGCTTTGCTCGTAAGTTTCATAGCAGAGCGTTCATCGAACCACTTTTATATTTCTCTACATTTCCATTCTCTAACAGGTCGCGGGAGAAAGGAACCGCTAAATCTCTCAGTTTTCGATCTGATCTCTTATTTTATTATGATGACAATCTCTTCCTATGTAGGTGGGTAGATTTCAATATTATTGTGACGTGATATATTTTATTACTATTTTTTCTTCTTATATATATATATATATATATATATATATATATATATATATATGATGATGTTTCACTAAGTCTGTTTGCCTCTGTAACTTATAAAATAATAGGTGACGGGAAATTTTAATGCGGTACGTCAACACAAGAAATGTTACGCCGGCCGCGGTGGCCGCGGGGACTAAGGCGCTCCAGTCACGGTCTGCATGGCCACTAGGGTCGGGGGTTCGAATCCCCCCTCGGGCATGGATATTTGTGCCGTCCTTAGTATAAGGTAGTTGATAAGTTCAAATGTTTGTTAAGCTTATGGGACTTAACTACGGGGTCATCAGTCCTTAAACTTACAAACTACTTATGAACTAATTACGATCTAGGACGGCACAAATATCCATGCCCGAGGGGGGATTCGAACCCCCGACCGTAATGGCCGTGCTGACCGTGACTGAAGCGCCTCAGTCACCTCGGCCACCGCGGCCGGCAGTTGATAAGTAGTTTGTAAGTTTAGGGACTGATGACCCCGTAGTTAAGTCCCATAAGCTTAACAAACAGAAATGTTACACTTTCTGCGGAGCTATGAACATAGTTTATTGTATCATTTTCCAATAATTTTTGTAATGGAACATTAGTTTTTTCTGTCGTGCATTGGATTCGTTGAAACCAGCACCTACGTAAATTCTCCTCCACACACGCCCTGATGGCAGTTAAGAAGCAAGGTTTATTTCCGTATCTCATGAAACAAAAACGCATCCCCTCGGCATACAGCCCACGTGCCGTCAGATAGGAGGGAAGTGTTTTTCCCCGCGTGATTCGGGTATTACCGGGAGCGCTTGGGTAATCAGCAGTTAACGCGTGGCGCTGGGTCTCTGCGCGCGGCGACCATAATTGATGAGGCCCGCGGAGGTTTCAATTAGTCGATCACACAGCCGGTCGATACTCGCGCAACCATTTAGGTGGGCGGACGCGGCAAACACGCCCCGGGCCAGAGCACACGAGCCAGCGCTGGCCGCTGTTGACCGGGGTAAACAGAGGAAGGCCGGCTACGTCTAGCTAGCTAGCTAGCGCTGCGGGGGCAGTCTTCTAGGGCACGCCGCAGTCTGACATTATAAGGCACAGGGCAGTAGAGTTGTGGCGATTCGTCAATGAGTCGTTCATTTGAACGAATACAAATAAAGGATCGTAAGAATCGAATCGTGATTCGGACGAATCGACGTTCAAAAGAATCGTCTGTCTCGTGACGATTCTTAAGCTCCAACGATTCACGATTCGAAGGCGACTGCCGAATCTTCCCGAATCGTGCCGAAGGCCGGAGAGAAGAGGGGGGACGAATCGTCGTTCAGAAGAATCGCCTGTCTAACGATTCGTGATTCGAAAGTAAGTGGCGAATCGTGCCGAATAATAACGAAAGCCAGAAAGCGTGTGAACAAAAGAAGCACATAACGAAGATCGTGAGCTGTTAATTATTAGCCTAATCACGAATTACACACGACAGAAACAAAACGCAGCGAAATACACAGCTGCCAGTAGATACGAATATTCGTCGTTTATAAAGTTTACATATTATGTATTTAAACGATCAATCATTACACATTTATATTTTGCATATCCCGGAAATGGCTGTAACAATTTAGATTACATTTTGTTTTTAGAGAGGTTTAAGCTTTTCGAGTTCATCTACGTAGTTATAGTTTTTGTAAAAAATCAATTTTACAAAAATATTCTTTTTATATAAAAACGCGATTTTAAATGTTTTTAAAGCCATCTCAAAAATCTTTTTTGCTATTTTGATTTTTACGTTATCAGCTTTCCTGAAAGAAATCGATTTTAGAAAAAAGAAACATTTTAATAAACGTGAATTTCTTGCATCTCGAAAGAAATTTAATATTTGGAACGGATTTTAATTTTTAATGTTTATTTCGTGTTTCCTTCAACTAATTGATTTTACATAAGTATTTTATAATGATTAGATACCTATTAATTACCATATATTTAATTATATTTATACGTTCACTAAACCTGCAACGCTACTAAATGAGCTATGATGACAGCAGAAATAATTGGTAGCGCTAAACTTCAGACTATTTTCTCGAGAATTTTTGAGAGCTGAATCGAATGGCTTTGCTTCATTATTATTTTAAGTCTGAACTTTACGCACCATAAGTATTAAAAAATCCGATACCTATATTGTCACCTTTTCGGCATTTTGTTAGAATCGTGCCGTCGCAGACCAGAAACAATCGTGAACGAATCGTAGGAACAGATCCATAAGGTTAAGATTCCAACATCCATAACACAGACAGGTATTGCCATCTATGAGCAAGATGTAGAAGTAAGAATCGCGCCAATGCAGACTAAAGAATCGCGAAAGAATCGTGAAGGAATCGTTGGAATCGATTCACAATGTGGGATTGAATCGCAAGAATCGATTCATAAAAAAGAATCGTGTTGCCCAAATCTACGGGGCAGTGAGCACACGGAAAGAAATATACACTGCGATCTGTGCGCCGAATGTAGTGCGCATGCGCCAAGTCCGCCATCTGCATCTACATGGGATACTCTGCAAATCACATTAACCCTCCGTCGGGTGCAGTCGGCCTCACAGGCCAGCAAAACACTTTTTTGATTCCCGTGCTTACCAGTGGTGGCCCAGCGGCCCGCCTCTCCGTTTACTCGCGTAACTTTGGGAACCTCACACAGTGCCGATCCGCAGGCTGCCGTCGATTTCCACGCGGATCACGGGGAACTCCTTGGGCCTCACAGGCCGTCTGCGCCCGGTTACGTTATAGTTTTTAAGGTGAGATTTTCAAGATATTTTTATTTTATTACTTCGTTTCAATCAAACTAAGTCTGTTCATTGTGATTCTCACCGTTACATTCGGAAAAAAGAAGACTTTGACGACCCTGGCCCTTCAGACTGAGTGCGCCTGATCGAGTTCTAATTTCAGTTTTCCTTTCTTTTCCTACGTTATCACATCCATATTTTCTGCTGAAATGTCCAGAAAAGTATGCCTGTAAGCCAATGATCTTGTGGAAACAATGCGCCTCCTCTAGGACGAAACTGCTGAAGATCCAGCCGCACTCGAAGATTTAGTTGATGAGAGAGACACCCACTCTGAGTATGAGGTAGGAGAAGGCAAGGAGGACTCAGCAACTGAACAGGAAGTTTAGGGAACAGCTCGGGAATATGAAGAAGAGAAGAAAATATGTGAGGAGTTTTTATTTTGGAAACGATAAGACGACGAAGTAGTCTAAGTAGATACCTTCTCCTATTCATAGTGTGAAGAATCACATCATTCTTACACAACATCCAGTGTAAAAGATATTGCTACAAATGACGCCACCAATTGCAAAACCTTGTGTCATCAACTACTAACTGGACAATTTAGCCTGTGTATGCTATGAATATATGTGGAATGTCGATTCGGCTGCAAACTCGACTGAAAAGATTTTTACCCCACAAGGAACGGGAAAGTTCTCCCACATTACCTCCCAAATGGCTAAAACGTCGACCATGCGTGGCTGAAACAAGAGTTAGGAGGATGAGGAATTAGGAATGTTCAGCTTGTCATCAACCAATCTGTTTGAGCGACGTATACGTTCTGTGCCATACCTGTGTTTCAGCTGTTGATTTGGGAGCTATAGCATCGGTTTTTGGCTGCAGATGTGGCGAGAAAGATGATTCCATATCAGATTAGACTGCCTAATGTCCTTTACAAATAACTTCATTACTTTTATGGATGTATGTTCGACCAATTTTTAATGCTCTTTGTGGGAAGTTGGTAATTTTGGTAACTTTAGTTTAAGGTGTATTGTGTTCAATAAATCCATTATTATGCTTTAAGTTTGCTGTAATTCCTTCCTTTAGATCCTCTTCAAGACTAGCCAACACGCATTTTGAATTTGATTTAACGTGGCGGAGCTAGTCCACAAAATATGTGGGTGGCCTCTCAGGCCGGGTGCGCCTGATTTTGTTTCATCTGGAGGTGCGCCCGACGGTGGGTTAAAGTGCCTGGCAGAGGGTTCATCGAACCACCTTTACACTACTCTATTTTAAATGTGTTTATTTCCGTCAACAGTTGCAATAAAATTGTTTAACAACATGTTTCGATCACTTGGATCATCTTCAGATCTAAAAAAAAATAAATAAATAAATAAAAAGAAGATATAAGTATAAAAATATGGTACGATAATTAAAAAAATGCATACGATATTTAAAACATTGAAGATGTAAAACAGAGATGTATAAAATTACACATGACATACTTAAAATTTTTTTTAAACGTCAGTTTGTTAAAATATTGTTAAAATGTTAAAATATAAAAAATATATAAAAAAATTTATATAAAACAGTATGGTATAGGCGTTAATTGCCCCATCTCCCATTCCATGCTCGAATAGCGCGCGGGAAGAAAGAACACCTGGATATCTCTCCGTACGAGATCTGATTTCTCGTATTTTATTCTGATGATCATATTTACCTATTTAAGTGGGAGTCAACAATATATTTTCGCATTCGGAGGAGAATGTTGCCGACTGCAGTTTCGTAAGTAGCCCACGCCGCAGCGATAAGCGCCGTTGTTGTAATGATTCCCATCCCAGATCCTGTATCATTTCCGTGACGCTGTCTCCCCTGTATCGTGACAATACGAAAGGAGCTGCCCTTCTTTGGACTCTTTCGATGTCCTCCGTCAAACCCACCTGATAAGGATCCCACACTGGGCAGCAATACTCCATAAAAGGACGGACAAGCGTAGTGTATGCAGTTTTTTTAAAATGTTTTGTTGCATCTTTTAAGGGTTCTGCCAAGAAAACGCAGTTCGCCTTTCCCACGACATTATCTACGTGTTCTCTCCAGTGTAAGTCATATAATAGTAATTCCTACGTATTTTGTGGATTTTACGGCCTTCACGTTTCATTGATTTATCTTGTAAACAAAGTTTAACGGATTTATTTTCATACACATGTGGACGACTTCACACTTCTCTTTATTTATAGTCAATTGCGAATTTTTACATGATAGTGATGTCTTATTCAGATCGTTCTGCAGTTTGTTTTCATCTTCAGATGTTTTTACTTCACGGTAAATGACGACGTCATCTGCAAACAACCTAAGAGAGCTACTTACATTTTCCCCTAAATCGTTTATTTAAAGAAGGAACAGCAGAGGACCAATAACACTATCCTGTGGAACGCCCGATATCACTTCTGTTTTAGTCGATGCCTTACCATCGATTACTACGAACTGTGTCCTCTCTGACAAGAAATCCCCTATCCAATCGCAAATTTGGGGCGATATACCGTAACCACACAATTTGATTAAAAGCCGTTTGTGAGGTACGGTGTCAAAAGCTTTCTGGAAATCAATAAATACGGAATCGATTTGCGAACCTTTGTCGATAGCACCCATCACTTCGCGTGAATAAAGAGCTAGTTGTGTTTCGCATGAACGATATTTTCTAAATGCGTGTTGACCTTGGGTCAATAGATCATTCTGTTCGAGGTAATTCATAATATTTGAATACAGGATATGTTCCAAAACCCTGCTGCAGATTGACGTCAATGAAATAGGCCTGTAGTTTAGTGGGTTACTCCAAGTGCCTTTCTTGAATATAGATATGGCCTGTCCAACTGTCTAATCTTTTGGTACAGATCCTTCTATGAGAGAGCGGTTGTATATGGCTGTTAAGTAAGGAGATATCGCTTCAGTATAATCAGATAGAAATTTAATGGGTATACAATCCGGAGCAGAAGACTTGTTCTTGTTAAGTGATTTTAGTTGCTGCACTACTCCGATGATATCTACTTCTACGTTACTCATTACGGCCTCTGTTAGTAATTTGAAATTGGAATATTGAATATTGAAAGAGAGTAGTGTGCTGTCTTTGAAGCGGGAGCGACTAAATACGTTTTGAATGAAACACACGAGATAAATGTGTAATATTCCGCAAATTTATTGTTTTCAATAACCTGTTTTCAGCTGTTACGCCATCATCATGCAAACAGAACAGAAATATAGAGCGATGCGGCTGGGAGTTTACTTTCAAACATGTTAACAACTTGTTATATCTTTGGCCCACAGTGAAAGAGAAATGTTATAGATTCACATAATTGTCAAAAGATGGTTCAAAACACTGTAATGTATTATATTTTATTTATTTATACACGAGACATCTTTTGGCGTAAGTGCCATCATGAGGTGGCTTTCTGCAAAAACATTTTGTCTTACAAGTATGTATCCAAGACCTAGGTAAATAAATTTACATCAATAAAATTTACAAATTTCAATTATAAAGTGCAATACGTGCAGTATTTAAACGCCTTTACTGCTTCATCTATACGTATAGTATTCTGAGGCACTGACAGATACGGGAACTGGCTAAAATTCGTGATTGGAATACAAAACATATGTATAGTATACTCAGGAATTGACATATGGTAACTGGCTAAAATTAGTGTATGAAATATAAAACATGCGTATACCATTATGAGGCACTGATAGGTACGGTAAAAGGCTAAAATTCGTGATTTAAATATAAAACATAAGTCTAGTATTCTCAGGAATTGATACACGGTAACTGGCTAACATTAGTGAATCAAATATAAAACACCGCCTTATAAATAGTAAGTTGAAGCAATTAAGGCCTCTAAATGCCATACATAGTGCACTTTATAATTGAAATTTTATTTATGTAAACCTATTTATCTAGCACTCTGATACGTACTGATAACAGAAAATGTTTTTGCAGAAAGACACCTAACAATAGCACTTACTCCAAAAGATATATTGTAATAAATAAATAATAAATAATACATTACAGTATTTTGGACCAACTTTTTATAATTACGACAATGATGTTAAGTTGCTGCGTAGCTAATACAAATACATTACTTTGCAAAGAAAATTAGTATGACAATTAACATTAATAAAATATGACAGCATTAGCATTGATGAAATATGACAAGGTATAAAATACAATATTTGTCCTAATAAAATAATCGATGAAAGGAGAAAATATAAAAATGCAGTAAATGAAACAGGCAAAATGGAGTACAGACGACTAAGAAATGAGATTGTCAGGAAGTGCAAAATGGGTAAGCAGGAGTGGCTAGAAGGCAAATGCAAGGATGTAGAAGAATGTATAAATAGGGGAAAAATAGATACAGCCTACAGGAAAATAAAAGAAACATTTGGAGATAAGAAAAACAGCTCTATGAATATCAAGGACACTGATGAAAAACCAGTTCTCAGCAAAGAAGGGAAAGCTGAAAGGTGGAAAGAATATATAGAGGGGCTCTACAAAGGAAATGAACTTCGAGACAATATTGTAGGAAGGGAAGAGGATGTAGATGAAGATTAAATAGGAGATACTGTACTGAGAGAAGAATTTGACAGAGCCCTGAAAGACCTAAGTCGAAACAAGGCCCCTGGAATAGATGATATTCCCTCAGAGCTACTGAAGTCTCTTGGAGAACCAGCCATGACAAAATTGTTTCACCTGGTGTGTAAGATGTATGAGACAGGTGAAGTACCCTCAGACTTTAAGAAAAATGTTATAATCCCCATCCCTAAGAAAGCAGGTGCAGACAGGTGTGAAAACTACAGAACCATCAGTTTAATAAGTCACGGCTGCAAAATATTAACGCGAATTATATACAGAAGGATGGAAAAGCTGGTAGAAGCCGACCTCGGGGAAGATCAGTTTGGGTTCAGGAGAAATGTAGGAACACGGGAGGCAATACTCACTTTACGGCTTATCCTAGAAGATAGATTAAGAAAAGGCAAATCTACATTTCTAGCTTTTGTAGATTTGGAGAACGCTTTTGACAATGTTGACTGGAATAAACTCTTTAAAGTTCTGAAAAAAGCAGGAGTAAATTATAGGAAGCGTAAGGTTATTTACAACTTGTACAAAAACCAGACAGCGGTTGTCAGAGTTGAAGGGCATGAAAGGGATGCAGTGGTTGGGAAGGGAGTGAGACAGGGTTGTAGCCTTTCTCCAATGTTATTCAATTTGTAAATTGAACAAGCTATAAAGGAAAGCCAGGAGAAATTTGGTGAAGGAATAAAAGTTCAGGGGGAAGAATTAAAAACATTGCGTTTTGCCGATGACATAGTAATTCTGTCAGATACAGCAAAGGACCTGGACGAGCAATTGAATGGAATGGACAGTGTGCTGAAAGGTGCATATAAGATGAACATTAACAAGAGCAAAACTAGGGTAATGGAGTGCAGTGTAAGAAAATCAGGCGATGCTGAAGGAATTAGATTGGGAAACAAAGCAATAAAGGAGGTAGATGAGTTTTGTTACTTGGTCAGTAAAATAACAAATGATGGGCGCAGTACAGAGGATATAAAATGCAGAATGGCAATGGGTAGAAAAGCGTTTTTGAAAAAGAGAAATTTGTTAACATCGAATATTGATTTAGGCCTAAGGAAGTCCTTTCTGAGGGCATTTGTATGGAGTGTTGCCTTGTTTGGGAGTGAGACATGGACGATAAACAGTGCGGACAGGAAGAGGATTGAGGCTTTTGAAATATGGTGCTACAGAAGAATGCTGAAGATTAGGTGGGTGGATCGCGTAACTAATGAGGAGGTACTGAACAGAATTGGGGAGAAAAGGAATTTCTGGCATACCTTGACTAAAAGAAGGGATAGATTGGTAGGACACATTCTTAGACATCAAGGAATTGTTAATTTAGCGTTGGAGGGAAGTGTGTGGGGAAAAAATCGCAGGGGAAGACCAAGAGATGGATACAGTAAGCAGATTCAGACAGATGTAGGTTGTCGTTCTTATGTGGAGATGAAGAGGCTTGCTCAGGATAGGGTATTGTGGAGAGCTGCATCAAACCAGTCTCCGGACTGAAGACCACAACAACAACACAAAATAAACTTACATCTTGTCATGTTTTGTCAGTGTTAATGTAGTAATGTTTTATCAGTGTTAACTGTCGTGGTCGTCTTCTCTGAAAATTTATGTACATGTATTATCTACACAACTTAAGATCTGTCAATGTGAAATACCAGCTGCATCGCTATTTCTTTGTAGTGTTCACCTGGTGATGGTGTACCAGCCGGAAACTGGTTAGTGAAAACAATAAATTTCAGAATATTACACGTTTATCTCGAATGTTTCATTCAAAATGGATGAAATATTCTGTCAAGAACCGACCGAACATTCTGTAACTTAAATACGTTTTGTTTACTTTAGGAACTGTGCTGAATATGAGGAGCACCCGATCTGCATTAGAAGCATGTGTGCGGGGTAAAAATCGTAGAGGAAGAGTGAGATGATTCAAAAGGATGTAGGTTGCAGAACGTATTCTCAGATGAATAGACTTCCATAGGACAGGGTAGCGTGGAAAGGTGCATCAAACCAGTCTCCGGACTGAAGACCACAACAACAACAACACCTACAGATAAAGATTTAAGAACTCAACCAACATGTGTAAATAAATTAAAAAGAAAACGTGTAATATTTCACGACAATCAATGAGGAAGCCCCGCTACGAGGGAGATACTCTTATGAGTGATCAAAAAAAAGTTTTAAAAAGTACATCATGTACAACATGCAATAAGGCGTTTTTGTTCCGAAACTGTTATAGTTTCAGCAGCTGCGGAAATGGTCACCACAAATATCGTGTATAAATGCACTATTGAAAAACTGTGCACATGGTATAGTTAACTTTCCTGATGCTTTCTCTTACAGATAATGTGGAAAATTTACGTTCAGATATATGTTTGCGGTGAGAACGTAATCCCTCTACTTTGTGCTATGAAAAAGTGCTTTTTTTAATATAAAAGAACTGTGAAAGTGTACTTCACGGAAAAATAGCCCACGCACGCTCATTTTGTTGAATTATTGCTATTCAAACACTTCTTCGGATTTGCCTTCCCTTTCGCATTATAGCCCCCTACGTTGGACGCATATGTTTGCGATAAAATGCTGGCATGGAAAAACAAACGCAAAAGTGATTCTTTCTCCACCAAAATAAATAAACAAATAAATAAATAAATAAAAATAAAAAGCACTGTTATATATTAAGCTGTATACACTATAACCACCGCGATACTCCCGCAAATGGAAATTGCTTATTTACTCATTTTAAACGCAATTTTCCGCTTTGTTTACTCTGCAGAGAATTACCGCTGCAAACACATGAATAATTCCGTTTAATACTGTAGCTCCAGCTAACACTCCCGCCAAATGATGCACTCATTTTGTTGACGAAGTTGAGTGGCTGCAATTGTTTTTGTTTCACAATTTGAATAGGTTATGGGACCGTCTTTTGCAACTGTAAATTAGTCTACTTTAGACCAGACGCGTTTCGCTTTATTTTAAAGCATCTTCAGTGGTCAGCTGTACAATAAATGGTTCGTATTACATTATTTGTTTTAGTTATTACGAAATTCGATCTTACGAAAGGTTTTGAAACATAACCGTTTCTGTGGCCTGGCAGGCTCTGTAAGTCGTTTGTTTTGTTTGTCTATTGTCTGTGTGTGTGTTCTTTACTTTCGAGTTCTTTGGTTCGTGCTGTGATGTGTGTTTTTGTTTCGTTTCTGTCAAAAAGTTGTTGACGAAGTTGATTGGCTGCAATTGTTTTTGTTTCACAATTTGTATAGGTTATGGGACCGTCTTTTCAACTGTAAATTAGTCTACTTTAGACCAGACGCGTTTCGCTTTATTTTAAAGCATCTTCAGTGGTCAGCTGTACAATAAATGGTTTGTATTACATTATTTGTTTTCGTTATTACGAAATTCGATCTGTAACAGTTCTCATGCAATTGGAATGTTTTGATTCTGAATAAATTGGACTATTAATATTACTCACGAATTTTTCTATGTTTTTGTCTTCATGTGTGGTTTTTAGCACATTGTCACTTGCTGTCGCTGCTTGTATTTACACTATTTTACACTTTTTAATTACAGTAACATTTCTTACGAAAGTTTTTGAAACATAACCATTTCTGTGCCTGGCAGGCTCTATATGTCGTTTGTTTTGTTTGTCTATTGTCTGTGTGTGTGTTCTTTACTTTCGGGTCTTTGGTTCGTGCTGTGAGGTGTGTTTTTGTTTCGTTTCTGTCAAAACAGGCGTTTGCTATCAACTTTGTGTGTCATGTTCTGACTGTATTGTATGTTTATAAATATGATTTTTGGTTCAACTAGTGACTTTCTCTCTCTCTCTCTCTGTGTGTGTGTGTGTGTGTGTGTGTGTGTGAGTGAGTGAGAGAGAGAAAGAGAGAGAGAGAGAGAGAGAGAGAGAGAGAGATTCCGATTTTTCTGCATGTGTTAATGTATGGGTAGGTATTTGTTGTTGTTGTTGTTCTCTTATGTGATCGTATTATGTGGTGGTTTTGAGGGTGGGGGAGGTTTGCCTTTGTCTACTATGTGTTTTATTAGTTTAAATAATGTTTGGTTGCTGATGTTTACTTGGTCATTTAATATGTGTTTCATTTCTATTACTGCTATTTGAATTTGGAAATGCTCTTGGAGGATCAGGGATGTTTCTTATTGCTAAATCTGACTATTTGCATGTCGGTTTCTGTGGTGGTGGGAGAGAGGTTTTCTTGCCTAAGGTGTTCTACAAATGTTGAATGGCGGTTGCCATATTTCCATGATCGTCTGTGTTGTTTATATCGTGTTTCAAATGTCCTGCTGGTCTGGCCTAAGTATAGAGACAAAGGCAAACCTCACCCACCCTCAAAACCACCACATAATACGACCAAATAAGACAACAACAACAACAACAAATCCCTACCCACACATTAACACATGCAGAAAAATCGGAATCTCTCTCTCTCTCTCTCACACACACACACACAGAGAGAGAGAGAGAGAGAGAGAAAGAGAAAGTCGCTAGTAAAACCAAAAATCATATTTATAAACATACAATACAGTCAGAACATCACACACAAAGTTGATAGCAGACGCCTGTTTTGACAGAAACGAAACAAAAACACAACTCACAGCACGAACCAAAGAACTCGAAAGCAAAGAACACACACACACAGACAATAGACAAACAAAACAAACTACGTACAGAGCCTGCCAGACCACAGAAATGGTCATGTTTCAAAAACTTTCGTAAGAAATGTTACTGTAATTAAAAAGTGTAAAATAGTGTAAATATAAGCAGTGACAGCAAGTGACAATGTGCTAAAAACCACACATGAAGACAAAAACATAGAAAAAATTCGTGAGTAATATTAATAGTCCAATTTATTCAGAATCAAAACAATCCAACTGCATGAGAACTGTTACAGATCGATTTTCGTAATAACTAAAACAAATAATGTAATACAAACCATTTATTGTACAGCTGACCACTGAAGATGCTTTAAAATAAAGCGAAACGCGTCTGGTCTAAAGTAGACTAATTTACAGTTGCAAAAGACGGTCCCATAACCTATACAAATTGTATAACTGCAACTGCGGAAGACAAGGCCAAAAAACGAAGAAATATGTTTTTGTTTCATTTGAGCTTTGCCACCTTTCCTAGGCGTAGGTTGCCAGCAATTTTTTTTTTTTTTTTTTTTTTTTTTTTTTTTTTTTTTTTTTTTTTTTTTTTTTTTTTTAGATAAACTCCCTAAGCGATATTTAGAACAATGTGTGGCTATATTTTGAACTAAACTGTGTGATGCTTGCTCTCAGACGTGTTTTTACTTATTCCAACAGCCTAGCTAACCAAGAAAGACGTTGCGTTAGTATTTATCGCGACAGAGGATGTCGAAGTTCACAGATCAGGTTGCCATCGATTCGTAGTGTCTTCTAGCTTAACAGAAACAGCCGATAGCGAATATATACTTTAGGTGCAAAAAACATCGAACTAGTAACTCTCCACTAGATGCAAATCAAGGTTTTCAGTCAACCTCCATCGTTACACAGACGTACATTTAGCAAATGACGAAAGAATCTCCCCCAAAAAATTGTTTACACTGTAGTTTTCTCTCTATCACGTTCAGATAAAACCCATAAATTTCGCAGGGTTATGGTTGGAACTAAGAATTTGCATTCCAATGAATTCCAATTGTTGTTGTTGTTGTTGTGGTCTTCATTCCGGAGACTGGTTTGATGCAGCTCTCCACAATACCCTATCCTGGGCAAGCCTCTTCATCACCACATATGAACGGCAACCTACATCTCTCTGAATCTGCTTACTGTATCCATCTCTTGGTCTTCCTCTGCGATTTTTTCCCCACGCACTTCCCTCCAATGCTAAATTCACAATTCCTTGATGTCTAAGAATGTGTCCTACCAATCTATCCCTTCTTTTAGTCAAAGTAAGCCAGAAATTTCTTTTCTCCCCAACTCTGTTCAGTACCTCCTCATTAGTTACGCGATCCACCCACCTAATCTTCAGCATTCTTCTGTAGCACCATATTTCAAAAGCCTCAATCCTCTTCCTGTCCGCACTGTTTATCGTCCATGTCTCACTCCCATACCAGGCAACACTCCACACAAATGCCTTCAGAAAGGACTTCCTTAGCCTTAAATCAATATTCGATGTTAACAAATTTCTCTTTTTCAGGAACGCTTTTCTACACTTTGCCATTCTGCATTTTATATCCTCTGTACTGCGACCATCATTTGTTATTTTACTGCCCAAGTAACAAAACTCATCTACCTCCTTTATTGCTTCGTTTCCCAATCTAATTCCTTCAGCATCACCTGATTTTCTTACATTGTACTCCATTACCCTAGTTTTGCTCTTGTTAATGTTCATCTTATATGCACCTTTCAGCACACTGTCCATTCCGTTCAATTTCTCTTCCAGGTCCTTTGCTGTATCTGACAGAATTCCAATTACATTTAAAAGTTTCGAGTTTACTTGTTCTAATAAAAAGCTCTTCGTAACATTAATAAACACGAAACACGTCATATCCAATTTAAAATCTGATAAAAAATTGATTCAGTTTGTGTGGCTGCATTGTCTTACGTAGTGCCATAATGATATTGGCTAGACACGAAACAGACACCTCACATAGTGGACATGAGAGATTTAAATAGCTTAATAAAATACTCTACCAGCAACTACATTAATTTTTATTGCATTACCATCATTACGATTATTATATTGATGACTCATTAGTTGTCATAAGCACAATGAAAATCCATTGGACGACAATGATATTGAAGGTATGAATATTCATTAATGTAGGATTTGACACATACGCATTGCTTTCAAGTGTTCTACACACGTGACATATGGTAATCAGTGCTCTACTGGAAAGCGGGAAAAAGGTGATTGTATCAACGTGTGCATTTCAAACGAGAGAAGAGCTTTCTCTGTCACAGAGCATAACGTATGATGTTTTGCAGTCGTCGAGAGAACGAATATGTGTCACAACTCCTGTGAAACATACTATTTGATAAAATATTTCACAGCTTCAAACAAACACAAAGAAATATCGTATATAACGAATATTACAACATTTAGACCTTATCGTTTGTTAGTAAGATAAAGTTATTTCGGCGAATAATCTATCCATCTTATACTCTGTAGCCGGCCACGGTGGCCGAGGGGACTGAGGCGCTCCAGTCGCGATCCACACGGTCACTACGGTCGGGGGTTCGAATCCCGCCTCGGGCATGGATATTTGTGCCGTCCTTAGTATAAGGTAGTTGATAAGTAGTTTGTAAGTTTAGGGACTGATGACCCCGTAGTTAAGTCCCATAAGCTTAACAAACATTTGAACATTTTTTATACTCTGTAGGTGTGGATATGGGTATGAGTGTGTACATTACTATGTTCCACATTTCCTCTTAAACTACAGGAACGCTTTCAACAAAACTCGGTACATATGTTCTTTCTATCATGCAACAGTAGCTTTCCACATAAAAGCTACCTACGACACATAGGTATGACGTCGTAAACAATGACAGTCGTGGGAAACGACAGCATAGTGCGATAATATTCTACATCTGCTCCTCAACTAATGGACCGATTTCAACCAAATATGCTTTCACGGCAGAAATCATTTTCTATGGTGGCAAAACTACCTACGATACATAGTTCATAATCAAAAGTGTCAAACGGCTTGACTTTTTTCGTCATCTATTTGACAATGAGAGTACTCAGCGACTTTCAATAAACTTTGAAGATAATTTCAAATCTTTACGGAACTTTTTCTCGCTGACAACCTCAACAAAATGATGACAATAGAATATGGGTTTCATCTTAGACTAAAATTATGTGACAATTTGTTTTTATGCAATAACTGATGATTTTAATATTTTATTTGTCATACTTTTTTTTGTAAGTTTCATTATGAAACTAAAAATGGTTACCCAGTATCCACTCTATAACGAAATTCTATGTAATAAACAACTTCTATCACACTAGCTTACAAACAATATCCAGCTAAGGTGCTGCCACCTTGCGCCAAAATCTATACTATAATCCTCAGAGTGGTCAGTATTCTGTAAGCTGTCATGTTTTTGTGTATTTTTGTATAGTGACTAAGTGCTATGTTGCACTTAATTTTTTATATCCATTTTTAACAAGGTAGGATTTGTGCCTCTTAATCCCAAAAGTACCTCATTTTTTTGTGTTTGTACTTGTAATCCAATATCTAGGTTCATATAAGATAGCTATCTATAATTGCTAAGGTCTAGGTATAGGAATGACTCAGTGTCTATGTCACAAGCGATCCAATGTCTAAGTTATGATATATCTCTATGTCTAAGCTGTATTAAGTTCTATATGATTGCTAAGGTCTCAGTTATAGGAAGAACACAATATCTGGGTTGCTGATACAACTGAAAGTTTAGGTTAACCCAGATGTAAATGTACATGATATATGTAAGGATAAAATTAATACATAAGATTACATAATTTTAATATATATAAAGATAATATATGAATAATCATCAATAAAAAATCAAAGACATCCTAAGAATAGGTAAAATCAATACAAATACTAGGTGAAATTTAAGTCGCAGCTGTACACATAGAATACCTAAAAATAATTAGTGTCCAACTATTTTAGTTCACAATTTATTAAAACGATATAATTGTATGATAAATGGATGGTGAGAACCATTACAAGATGCAGTGCTAATTACAGCAAGAGAAACTTTGTATGTTATGTATGTTATTTCTTGCATGTCTTTCATATTTTCGACAGATGACCAGCTTGTATATATATATATATATATATATATATATATATATATATATATATATATATATATATATATATATATATATTACAAGCTGGTCAGCCGGCCGCGGTGGCCGCGAAGATTGAGGCGCTTCAGTCACGGTCTGCACGGCCACTACGGTCGGGGGTTCGAATCCCCCCCTCGGGCATGGATATTTGTCCCGTCTTAAGTATAAGGTAGTTCATAAGTAGTTTATAAGTTTAGGGACTGATGACCCCGTAGTTAAGTCCCATAAGCTTAACAAACATTTGAACAAGCTGGTCATCTGTCAAAAATATAAAAGACATGTAAGAAATAACATACAAAGTTTCTCTTGGTGTAATTAGAGACCAGATGATGGTGACACAGTTCACCGAAACCGGTCGTGAATGAATAAGTTATTAATGTGCGATCTTGGCATTTGATTTTGAAGAATATAAAATTATCAGATCGCCCCCAAAACTGACAATGTCAGATAATTGTAAGAGTAAAACTGTAATACACGGTGTAATGCTTAGAGTGTAGTTGTCAGTAATGCAGTTACAGGAGTACATTTCGAAACGCGTTGGTGATGAATGGGCCAACTATAGTTCACTACAGAAAGGTGTTCAACTTTTCTGACCGAAAACACTTCTTCAAAATGTTACACCGCATAATTCAGCTAATGAAAAATACATCCGGAAATATTAAGCTTAATTACAAACTGAGGAGGTTGTTTTTCCTCCCCTACACTTTTTCTTTTTAGCCAAAAAAAAACCGAGCGCGCTAGAGGGACAATTTGTTCCCGTACCGCGGATTTAATTAATGTGCAGGTTTCCCTCTTCCACTTTTTTTTTATTTTATTTTGGGACTATAATTTATTTTCAGCCCCGGAGCTGCGCAACCCCGTTACGGCCAGCGAGCTGCCCGCTAAAAAGCGAGAAGGCCAGGGCGGACAGGGTGGACGGGGGTGGAATTTCAAACAGGCGCTGGAAGGGTAGCGTGAGAGCACGTCACGCCCGTGACAAAATTCAGGCCTGCGAGGGCACGAGCGCCACATCTTAAACGCCAGCCCTGTTTTGCTCTCGCAAGGGAAACTCACCCCCCAACACCCCTCCTCTCACAAGGGAAACTCCCCTCCAACCTGTCCCCCCCCCCATAGAGATTTGGTGGTGATAGGACACATAATATAGGGAACGTAAGGTTATTTACAACTTGTACAAAAACCAGACAGCGGTTGTCAGAGTTGAAGGGCATGAAAGGGATGCAGTGGTTGGAAAGGGAGTAAGACACGGTTGTAGTCTTTCTCCATTGTTGTTCAATTTGTACATTGAGCAAGCTATAAAGGAAAGCCAGGAGAAATTTGGAGAAGGAATTAAAGTTCAGGGGGAAGAATTAAAGACATTGCGTTTTGCCGACGACATAATAATTCTGTCAGATACAGCAAAGAACCCGGAAGAGCAATTGAACGGAATGGACAGTGTGCTGAAAGGTGCATATAAGATGAACATTAACAAGAGCAAAACTAGGGTAATGGAGTGCAGTGTAAGAAAATCAGGTGATGCTGAAGGAATTAGATTAGGTAACGAAGCAATAAAGGAGGTAGATGAGTTTTGTTACTTGGGCAGTAAAATAACAAATGATGGTCGCAGTACAGAGGATATAAAATGCAGCATGGCAATGGGTAGAAAAGCGTTCTTGAAAAGGAGAAATTTGTTAACATCGAATATTGATTTAAGCCTAAGGAAGTCCTTTCTGAAGGCATTTGTATGGAGTGTTGCCTTGTATGGGAGTGAGACATGGACGATAAACAGTGCGAACAGGAAGAGGATTGAGGCTTTTGAAATATGGTGCTACAGAAGAATGCTGAAGATTAGGTGGGTGGATCGCGTAACTAATGAGGAGGTACTGAATAGAATTGGGGAGAAAAGGAATTTCTGGCATACCTTGACTAAAAGAAGGGATAGATTGGTAGGACACATTCTTAGACATCAAGGAATTGTGAATTTAGCGTTGGAGGGAAGTGTATGGGGAAAAAATCGCAGGGGAAGACCAAGAGATGGATACAGTAAGCAGATTCAGACAGATGTGGATTGTCGCTCTTATGTGGAGATGAAGAGGCTTGCTCAGGATAGGGTATTGTGGAGAGCTGCATCAAACCAGTCTCCGGACTGAAGACCACAACACAACAAGGGCACATTGGATAGCCCGTCAAAAACTTATCACAAATCTACATATACGAGGGTGGATTGATAAGTGTCGTAAATTTGTATGATAGAGCGAGAAATTTTCGGAAAGTGCAGTGTTGTTGGTATGGCTGATATTTCCACAGATAGGGTTACCATAAGTTCATCATAAAAAAAGAGGAGAGTTCATATAAAAAAGAGGTCACCTCATTTTTAACCCTCTCATGCGTCGCGTCCTCAAATGAGGACACTTAAATTTTGTCTCATTTTTCTCATGTTTTATATCTGAGGTGACCGTAAAAGCACAGGTACCTCATATGAGGACTAATAATGAATGCTAGAATGCCTCCTAGACGACAGTGTTAGTCGTGGGGCAAATAAAGAAATGGAAATTAGATATTACAAGAAACAGTAGAGGCAGGCCCTCAGATGAAGGCACATTATTATCTGTGCACCTAAAAAAAAAAAAAAAAAAAAAAAAAAAAAAAAAAAAAAAAAAAAAAAAAAAAAACTTGTCATTTGGCACCCAACGTTCGATTGGGTATAACACTGGCCCGCCAAGTCAGGTGATCCCAATGCCAAGAGGTGTCATGATCGGAACTAGCGACGGAAAACACGTTAATTCTGAGAAAAATGAGAACTTGCTGTGTGCCCTGAGTGCCGAAAACAATTTCATTGTAAGAAAAATACAAAATATGGTACACTCTTGACGTATTCTTTGATATTATAGATAGATGTTCCATGTAAAATGTAGTAGTTTTCGTACTCACAGTTCTCATTTGAGGACACCTCCCTATTGGTCTATGAAAATATTTTTTTAGATAAATTATGATGAATTCTGCACAAGATAGGTCCAAAATTACCAAATAATGAATCTGAATTTTTTTTCATTGTCGACTTGATAATTCGTGCATGAGAGGCTTAACATAATGTAATTTACAATTTCATTAATGGAAGACGTAAAACTACTACATACTAGACTTGCGCATAATCTCGAACGGTAGCGCTCACTTTAGTTCGCGGCTCTGTCGCGAACTAGTTCGTTTTTTTAGTTCGTCCGCTCCCAGTGATGGCTGAACGGGAGGGCAGGGAGGGAGAAGTGGAGGGAGAAGTTCCCCCACCTAGCTGCTTCATGCGCTTGCTGCTTGAGCCGCTAACGATATCTCGCAACCAAAACAAACAGTTTGTGGATAATTTCTCGCGTTTAAGGTTAGAGTTATCTCTATATCTTGGTATTATGGAATTTGTTACTCAGATATTGCAGAGTGCAGAATACTTCAAAACACACAATTTTGTAGCACTGAACTATGTAATCTAGCAGGCAGACGCTAACCTCGAAATTGCTCTCATCAGCAGAAGGCAAACACGTGGTTTTTAATTCTGTTCGCGACCTATCGCGCATCTTTTAGTTCGCGACCTATCGCTCATCTTTTAATTCGCGACGTATAGCGCATATTTTAGTTCGCGACCTACCACGCATATTTTAGTTCGCTATCGATCCCGCATATTTTAGATCGTGACTGATCACGCATATTTTAGTTCGCGACCGGTAGCTCTCGTTCGCAGCTCGGCCGCGAAGTAGGTCGCTGTTTTAGTTCATCCGCTTTTTTTGGCTTTTGCTACCGTTACTAAAAGACCTCTTTCTTTTATTATGACAGCTTTTTTACATAATGATCAATGTTGCCCAAGCGTGTGCTATTACCTGTATTTTTGGGCAATTAGACATCAAATACTTTAGCTAATAAACCAGTTATTTTCACGAATGGGTGGTACAATGGCATTCAACTATGTTCCTTTTCGATAAGATCGTAACGACATTGATGACAATGGGTTTCGACCTTTACATTCTGACGACAGGCAGTAAACTACAGTTTTGTAGCTAATTAATTCCATACGCGTTCGTTAGTTAACAGTGTTAGTGTCGCTTATGCGACGTTATCCTCAACATTGCACCCCGCGAGCCGTGAACAGTATCATGCAGGCGAGAGAAAATTGTTGATTCATAATTTCTCGCGAATAAACGAAAACAATGTTAAGTTTTGAGTTCTCTTTACTTCTTTAAACTATGGAATGAGGGTTACATTTAGACACGGAAAAGAAAAGAAAATTTGTGGCAGTGAACTATGAAACTACAGGTGAGCTGCATCTCAGCTCGAAATGACGGCAACTGGCAGAAGGGAATCACGCGATTCTGCGCGCTCTCGCGTCTTCTCGCTGTTCTCTTCGGAAAAGGAGCGGACGAACTAAGCAGGCGAACTACAGAAGAGTACTACATACTAAAACAGTAACCCCGTGTGGTTATTGTAAAGCGAAATATTATGAACCTTAGCAGTTTAGTCATCATTACTACACCCAGTTGTCTCATTCTTGTCTTATTCACCTATGAACCAGTCATATTTGGAAGACTACGAAATGACTCTCTCAAGAGCTCATCATCATTTTTGTCTGAAATTATACGAAACACATACAATAGCTTTCATTTTTCCTATTTTAAATTTATCTCTCTCTCTCTCTCTCTTGTCCACTGCGTGTTCACAAGTGAAAACACACGTTCTGTGTTGGCATTAAGACTATGTACAGAGTAAAGAATTCTACAATTTTCAGCAGTTCAAAATAACTAAGAACACACCAGACTTTAGCTTCTAGTATCTTCTGTTGTTGTTGTTTTTGTGTTGTGGTCTTCAGTCCGAGACTGGTTTGATGCAGCTGTCCATCCTACTGTTCTGTTTCCTTTCATAAGCCATCAAAATTTTTATAAAATTACAGCACTGATCAAAGCACAATGTACGAGGTATGTCCACAAAGTCAGTTCCGTTTGGTTATATAAATCAAACGTGTACAGATACGGAAAAAATATTATTGTATAAAAATCTGTAACTGTTCAAGTACTTTTCTAAGTAACTTCCGAAATTTTGTAGGCACTTGTCATAGCGTAGCACAAGCTTTTGTGTGCCTTCTTCATAGAAGGTTGCCGCCTGTGTATTCAACCATGTGGTAACATGTTCTTTCAGCTCATCATCGTTGATGTGTTGACCACCAAGGACAGATTTTAGGTGTAAGAAGAGATGAAAGGAATCTTCCCTTCACGTTGCCGCCCGACCTCACAAGGCGAATGTGGCCAAACAACTCTTACGGGAATTTCACTGGGACGTGTTTGATCATCCTCCGTACAGTCTTGCTCCTAGCGACTTTCTTCTTACACCTAAAACACTTTAGCGATGATGACGAGCTGAAAGAACATGTTACCACATAGGAGAATACACAGGCGGCAACCTTCTACGAAGAAGGCATACAAAGACTTCTGCCACGCTATCACAAATGCCTACAAAATTTCGGAAGCTATGTAGAAAAGTAGTTTAATGGTTGTATATTTTTGTACAATAAATATTTTTTCTGTATCTGTACACGATTGTTTTATATAATCAGACGGAACTTACTTTGTGGACATACCTCGTATTTACTTCAGCACTTACGATGACACTATTCTCACATTTTCCAACAATAGATATCATACTTCCTGACGAAGATTTGCTCTCAAGAGCTCGGCCGTCTGTGTTGGACAACGTAAATCCGACCTCCACTATCGACTCAAAAAGTCGGCTACTTTAATTCATTCTCGCTTTGCTGTTTTAATTTCTGGAATGAAAATTCGCCAACGATGCTTTATATAAGACTAGCTGAAATCCCGGCGTTGCCCGGGATGTTAAATATCGGTTTTGTATAAGTTTGGGGACTGATGACCCCGCAGTTAAGTCCCATAACCTTAACAAACATTGAAAATTTTGAAGGACTTTTAAGATTTCTTTTTTCCTAATGCAATAACTTTTCCCCCTCTATATAACACACACACACTCTGACGACATATGTATATCTTCCAGGCTCTAATATGAATAAATTCTTTGGTGAACCCGCCCCTGACATGAAGATGCCAAATCCATTCCGAAGTACTTAATAGATTGCCCTGTAATTTATTAATCGTAATAGAAAATGCAAGTTTCAATGCAAACTGCAGTCTCTTGAAGAAAGATTTGTGGGATATAATGGGTATTCGTTGGGTGTACTCTGTTTCATTCTGTTCCTTTCCTTGTAGCTCTAAACTGCTTTCGCTTCCAGCCGAATGGAGCAATTTTCCATGAACGTTACTGTTTATGTGCTCATATCTCATGAACTACGTGTCGGAATGTGATACAATTTAGAAGCCACATTCAACTTTATATGTGTATACTGTCTGTAAAATTTCCTGTCGCCAGAATTTGTAGTGTTCAAATTATAAATTGTAATGTCATACCGAGAGCCGTAGTTTTACTCCATAAACAGCGGAAAAGAAGTAAGGGAGAAACTTTTTTCCTTTCATCATTTTACTATGGTTGCTAGCGAGAAAAAGTTTAATAAAGGTTTGAAATTATGTTTAAAGTTTATTGCAAGTCGCTAAGTACTGTCATTCTCATACAGTTCTCATTTATCAAGTCTCGCCGCATTATATGGAACTTTTGCGATTTCTATTCATTATGACGTAATATCTTTTGAAACGTATGCCGTATGTGATTCTTAATTGTTACCTCACGGTAAGTAATGTCTGTACCAAATTTGGTTGAATACGGTCCAGTGGTTTAGGAGAAAATGAGCAGCATTGTCGCAAAATGCAGCAGTTTTTCGCGCATGTCATTGTTTATGACGTCATATCTCGTGAACTATATATCGTATGTGATTCTTACACTTAGGGCGACCGTCCTCATGGATCGAAGCTTACGTGTACAAAATTTCATAATGATTGGAACAAAACTGTAGATTTGTATGCAACACGTACAAACATACGGACACTCTGCTTTATATATTAGATTATCGTTGTCTCATGGAGCACAGTTTTGCACGCAGGCAGGAGTACGATACTTCCGACCTGACGTCGAAGTGTAAGGACAAGCTCTCTCTTTGAGTCTGTCCTGAGAGGCGGGACACACAGATATTCATATGTACAAGTTTATCTCAGAACAACTTCAAGATTTATCAGTAAAGAAAAATCCAAACATTAATTTTCTGTCACAGTATTTAAAATATTGATACAGTAAAATCGAAAGTTGTAGTTTTCGTTCTTCTTTCTAGAAGGAAGCAAGTAGTTAATAGTTCATCTTGAATCATTTAGTAGTTACAACCTGCGTATACCTCTGTAGTTAGTCAAGTGACCTAATTTACAAGGACTTCGGAACGTATCCTGTATTCAAATATTATGAATTATCTAGAACAGAATGATCTATTGATCCAACACGGATTTAGAAAATATCGTTAATATGAAACACAACTAACTCTTTAGACACACGCTGTGATGGGTGCTATCGACAACGGTTTGCAAATCGATTCCGTATTTCTTGATTTCCAGAAGGCTTTTGACACCGTACCTCGAAAACGGCTTTTAATCAAATTGCGTGGTTACGCTATATCGTCCCAAATTTGCGACTAGATAGGGGACTTCCTCTCAGAGAGGACAGAGTTCGTAGTAATCGATTGTAAGGCATCAACTAAAACAGAGGTGATATCGGGCGTTCCACAGTGAAGTGTTATTGGTCCTCTGCTGTTCCTTATTTACATAAACGATTTAGGGGGAAATATAAATAGCTCTCTTAGGTTGTTTGCAGATGACACCGTCATTTACCGTCTAGTAAAATCATCTGAAGATCAAAACCAACTGCAGAACGATGTGAATAAGATATCACTATGGTGTAAAAATTAGTAATTGACTCTAAATAATACGAAATGCGAAGTCGTCCAGATGAGTACGAAAACAAATGTTACACTTTATTTATAAGATAAATTAATCAAAAGTGAAGGCCGTAAACTCCACATAATACCTAGGAATTACTATTTCTTTAGACTTAAACTGGAAATAACACGTAGATAAGAACACGTGGGAAAGGCGAACCAGAGACTGCGTTTTATTAGCAGAACCCTTAAAAGATGTAACAGAACTACTAAAGATACTGCATACACTACGCTCGTCCGTCCTTTTTTGGTGTATTGCTGCGCAGTGTGGGATCCTTATCAGGTGGGTTTGACGGAGGACATCGAAAGAGTCCAGAGAAGGGCAGCTCGTTTCGTAGTGTCACGATACAGGGGAGACAGCGTTACGGAAATGATACAGGATCTGGGATGGGAATCATTACAACAACGGCGCTTATCGCTGCGGCGTGGTCCACTTACGAAACTCCAATCGCCAACATTCTCCTCCGAATGCGAAAATATATTGTTGACTGCCACTTACGTAGGTAGAAATGATCATCGGAATAAAATACGAAAAATCAAAGCTCGAACAGAGAGATTCAGGTGTTCTTTCTTCCCGCGCGCTATTCGAGAGTGGAATGGGAGATGAATAGCATACCGGTGGTTCGATGAATCATCTACCAGGCACTTAAATGTGATTTGCAGAGTATCCCATGTAAGGTTTTATGGGACTTAACTACGGGGTCATCAGTCCCTAAACTTACAAACTACTTATGAACTACTTACGAAGTAGGACGGCACAAATATCCATGCCCGAGGGGGATTCGAACCCCCGACCGTAGTGGCCGTGCTGACCGTGACTGGAGCGCCTCAGTCACCTCGGCCGGCGTAGTTTTTTTTTTTTTTTTTTTTTTTTTTTGTGTGTGTGTGTGTGTAATTGATGTACTGTGAATATGAAACACAGCAAGTTATACAGTTCAGAGTGGCAACGATGACCTAACGGTAACAAATACCGACGAATCCCAGTATGAGACGGGGCATTTCTCATGCAGGTACGGAATCAAACCGCTCTCCTACATCTTATTTCCAGAGAGACGGCTGCAGTTTCCGATAATGCTCCCAGTGAGTCAATTCTGATTCCCGTAGAGAAAAAGAGTCGCACCCACTACTACTGCGCTAAGGTCCCTCCGATCTGACGCGGCGCTGGTGTCGTCCGGCCACGGGGAACAGACGTTATTGCTATGCGCCGGGCGACTGCTCCATAATTCATGAGATTTTAATCTCGGCGAAAAAATTTATTCCATCAGGCCGTTTGCTCTCTCTCTATCATCGCGTCGTGTGATGGATCGCTCCGCGGCTTATAAAGACCGGCACGGAGATATGTGTCTCCCGACGCCGTGTGCTAACGCCAGTAGCCGAAGGGATACTCTACTAGCGGCAGGATCCTCTGTCTCAATAATCTAGAATGTTGGCTCCGAGGGAAGTTTGGTTGGACGGTGACTAATACGATACGCACTGTCCGTTTTTATCAATAGAACTGAAGCCATTTCTACACGGGAAGTGAGAGCTTACGAGAATACCCATCATGCGTGCAATGTAGACGCGTCCACTTGCACAAGATGCACGCCTACGATTGCTTAAAGCTCTGTATAAGGAAAGTATGGCCATCCTTTTCCGCGCCGCTTGCCGCCATCTGCAGCTCGTGATTGGCTGAAATTCAGTCACGTGGTTCTTTCCGCCATCTTGGTCCTATACATTGGTTGGCTGCCGTCAGAAGCCTTGTGAATATTCGTGTCTTTGGACTTGAATAATGCCACAGTGTTGTACTTTTGGGTGTTCTTAAGAAGTGAAGAAGGGAGGTAAACATTACAGTACTTCCATTAAATATCAGAAATGCAGGAAGGTGAACAGTCTGACTGATCAAAGACGTGAGAGAATACGAGGAGTCCAGAAGCGAACTTCGGTTCTTGCACTGTCATGATTTTAATTCATAATGTAAATTAATAGATTAAAGATTCACTGACGAATGGATCACGCAGCAGATACCTATATATTTTTAACTTGAATAAATTTGTGAAGAAAATTCCTGCATAATGTCGTGAGGTTTATTATTCACGTGTCGTTTTATCTGCTGGTGGTTGCCGAAAACACACGAATATTGGACATATTAGTGAGTGTGAGTGAAGTAGATTGTCGTTTAGATATGTTCGCTACAGATCGCTAGTAGACGGTATAGGATGGATCCCATTCTCACGCGTAAGGAAGTGCTTCGCTCATGCGCAGACGACCGATTGGGGAACCCAGCTGACAAACGAAATCAAGTCGGAGATTTGTTTGAGATTGTGTTCTCGTCTCCTGCTCAGAGGAACGTAATTTTTCGGAGATGATACTATAGAGGAATTGAATTAAAAATTTAATATAACCTCTGTACAATTTTTATGGAATGCAGAGATATAGCTGTTAATATGAAATCCGAAGAAACGTAGAGCAAATATAAATCAACAAAATTTCACTGTTTTATCCGTCGGTTGTTGGTAGTACAACATCACAGTTTCTTAAAAGTAGAATTCGGTGTATGTTCTACACGATCATTTCCACTTAGTTACCCGGTTTTCGGCTTACTAGCAGATATACAGACTTTAAACTACGTCGAAAACAGGTTAGTTGAAAAAAAGTCGGTATGGTGATCTACCAAGAACCGACGAAACAATCGGCCAAAATATCGAAATCAGTTTGTTGTACATACTGAGAGCTGTATCTCTGTACCCAATAAAAATTGGGCACACGTTATATGAAATGTTAACTGCAAATCGTCTTTATTACCACCTTCTAAAATATTTGCTATTTTTCCTGAAACATGCTGTAGTTAACAGATGAAATATTTGTTTTTGGTGGGCATTATTTGAACCTTTATCAAAGTAAAAAGGTCTATCTATAGACACCTGAGTTTGTTCATCATATACATAGGCGCCTCAAACCGCAGGGGCTGGAAGTATGTAATTGCATTTTATAATGAGGACGTTATCACATGTGAGCGACGTAGTTACGTATGAACTGCAGGAAAACAATTAAATACAGTTTGACAGTGACAGTATAAAACACAAATAAATGTTTTAATCATCACAATACATCATACAGTCTCGTAAAATGATGTTAACGCCGGGATTCATTTGCTGTGTAAGTTGACAACAAACGAAGTAGACGCGTGAAGCAGAAGACTCAACAAATGCGTACCGTCTGAACGCTTCTTTGTAGTTCGAAGGTCTATCGCAAGGGCCGCTGCAGCTGACAACGACTTCCTTGTGCGTGTTGCACGTCTCGTATAGAAAGGGCTTTAACGAGACGTGCAACTCGCACAAGGAAGTCGTTGTCAGCTGCAGCGCCCCTTGCGATAGACCTTCGAACTACAAAGAAGCGTTCAGACGGTACGCATTTGTTGAGTCTTCTGCTTCACGCGTCTACTTCGTTTGTTGTCAACTTACACAGCAAATGAATCCCGGCGTTAACATCATTTTACGAGACTGTATGATGTATTGTGATGATTAAAACATTTATTTGTGTTTTATACTGTCACTGTCAAACTGTATTTAATTGTTTTCCTGCAGTTCATACGTAACTACGTCGCTCACATGTGATAACGTCCTCATTATAAAATGCAATTACATACTTCCAGCCCCTGCGGTTTGAGGCGCCTATGTATATGATGAACAAACTCAGGTGTCTATAGATAGACCTTTTTACTTTGATAAAGGTTCAAATAATGCCCACCAAAAACAAATATTTCATCTGTTAACTACAGCATGTTTCAGGGAAAGTAGCAAATATTTTAGAAGGTGGTAATGAAGGCGATTTGCAGATAAAATTTCATATAACGGATGTCCAATTTTTATAAGGTAAAGAGATACAACTCTTGGTATGTACAACAAACTGATTTGAATACTTTCTTTCGTCGGCTCTTGGTAGATCAGTGACGTGAGAAATAGAAAACAATACAACAGAGGAAAGAATTTTCTCACATACATGTTCCCACTTCTTAGGTCAGAACCTCCCCCCCCCCCCTCCGTTTTGAAATATTTCCGCCGGCCGCAGTGGCCGAGCGGTCTGCGGCGCGCCAGTTACAGTCTGCATTGCCTCTACGGTTGGAGGTTGGAGTCCCCCCTCGGGCATGGATGTTTGTGTCGTCCTTAGTAGTAGCTAGTTCATAAGTAGTTTGTAAGTTTAGGGACTGATGACCCCGCAGTTTAAGTACCTAAAGCTCAACAAACATTTTAAATAATTGGAACAAAAATGTAAAATGTTAGTAACACTAAAAATAGGCCGTTAGTGATGGCCTTTTGAGAGCGGGAAATTTAATTGCAAATAACGGCTTAACCGTTCCTCTAAGACCAGAATTGAATAGACGTATTGAGGGAATTCTCAACAACACTGTTATGTTATGTTGTTTCCGTAACTCACGCCGATTTAAAAAAAAAAATGCAAAAATAACGGCGATTTGACACTGTCACTTGATTTTACGTAAACCAGTGCAGGCCAAGAAAATAAACTTGAAAAAGAGGACGAACTACCACGGCAAGGCAAGTGATAATATTTTAAGGAAAAATAGCTAATGAAAATAATAGAGGGATATTAAAATAATATTTTGGCAAATGAAAAAACTTCAGCCGTTTTTATTATTATTATTTTTTAATCAATTACATGTTTCGAGACCCTAATAATCTCATCTTCAGACACTTACAGGTCCATGTCGTAATACGAGAACTAGCCATCCATTTACAATACTGCATATACCCTGTCATCCCAAGATGTAGCCGACAACTACATCTACATCTACATTCGGCTACATCTTGGGGTGAGAGGGTATATGAAGTATTGTAAATGGATGGCTAGTTCTCGTATTACTACGTGGATCTATAAGTCTCTGAAGATGAGATCATTGGGGTCTCGAAACGTGTAATTGATTTTTAAAAAATTAAAAAATAACGGCAGAAGGTTTTTCATTTGCCAAATTAATACATCGCCGTCGTCCCGTCATCCGTCTGAGATGGATATATAGAGCATTAAAATAATAGTTTATAAAGGTAAAACTCCAAAAAAGAGTGCGTTTGTCAACGTTAAACTCAAATATCAAATAATTTTGCTTGTTTGTTGAAATAGTGTCAGAGACATTATCACGTGTAGTGTGCATAGATATTATTGCATTAGTAGAGTTGTAATCGTATCGTCCATCAATTTTTTTATTATACTTGTCTGCAATGTTTGCAGAAATCATAAAACTATAGTGGGCTACAAAATTGGCCATTGTGATTTTTTGTTATATTTCACCGTAATAATTTCAGTAGAAAGGAGGAAGGTGTTAAATTAGACAAGAATTGAAATTCAACGTTGCACAAGTACGTTGACAATGGATCTTCCTCTAGTAATTAGGTTGGTATTACCAGAGACAGCTGCTCAGCCGACGTCACGTGATATACTGTGGCGCCTCTTACACCACGGCGCTCCCTCGAGGCCCCATCGCAGTTGCCACTCAGCTTCCGAAGATGTCTTCCGCAGCTGAAGACGAAACGTCAGGGGAGAGTTTTATCCATCGAACACGGCCTACCAGCCCGGAAATTTTAAATGAAATACGAGGCGCGTCCAGAAAGTAAGTTCCGTTTGGTAATAAAATGAAATTATACACAGATACAGAAGAAATTTTTATTGCACAAAATTCTATAACTCTTAAACTAATTTTCCACATAACTGGCGATATTTTGCAGGCATTTGTCATAGCGTGGCACCAGGTTTTGTATACCTTCTTCATAGAAATCTGCCGCCTGTGTCTTCAACCAGTTGGGAACAGTTTCTTTCAGCTCGTCGCCATTGGTGAAGTGATTCGCATCAAGGAAAGACTTGAGATGTTTTCCTGGATCTTGTCATCAATCGCGTGAACAAAGGTGGACGCCCACTTCGTTCTTCCTCGTGCACATCACTACGCCCGCCATTGAACTGTCGGACCCATCTTCTCACCATCGAATCACTCATCGCATTTGGTCCGTAAACATCGCGAACTTACCGATAAATTTCACTCGGTTTCACTTTCCTCGCATTCAGAAACCGAATCACCGACCTGATTTCACAGGCGGCGGGATTTTCAATCAACGCCGACATTTCAAACAAGCACAACAAAGCGTACGTAACTGACAGCGATCTCCAAATGGCGCACGTTCTTCTCCTTGATACACATCGTCTACAGCGCATGTGCGGAACTGCAATAGCAGCGCTGCAGCGGAGATAAATTGAAACGGAACTTACTTTCTGGACGCGCCTCGTATACTTACAGTTAAAACTTCTATTCCATCTTTGTCCAGATAGGCTTATTCTCGTTTGTCACTGCCTTATAGTCTGGTTTTAATTTTTATTCAGGTATGTGACCTGAAGATGCGGCTTTGAGTCGCGAAACAGGTCGTCTTTTTTAAAAAAAGTAAAACAGCTGAAGCGGACCCTTTTATTAAAGACCATCTAAGATTGATTGATTGATTTTGTCAGGGAAGCCAAAACAATCTTGGTCTAACCCGCCACTGCCCGCACCGAAACTAAGTTTATTGTGCGGTATCGCTCCCTGTATATCTGGTAAAGCCAACCAATGCTCTTGAACAGTGCAAGGAGTCCCTTTACCACTTCTTTATTAGACACAATTTCTTCGGGTCTAGTTGTCCCAAATGTTCTGTGCCTTTTACTCTCCAATGCAACGCATTCGAAGATTAGATGTGATGCAGTTTCATCACTGTCATCACAGATCCTACGTTTAGGGTCCTCTTCTGTTATTCCCATTGTATGTATGTGAAATCCATGTAAGATTACTTGCCCACCTCTGTTCTGTAGTGTTCCGTGCGTTTTACAGTGTACTAAAATATGGCTGTGTGGGTTCATTCCATGGGGAGGTAATGCCCAATATGATAAACACTGCACTAGAGCAGTATCGAATACTAGCTTAAACCCGCGGCTCCGCTCGCGTGTTGGTTGATTATGATAGATAATGCGCGAAACGTCAAATCGAATGTATTAAAAGAAATTCTTTTTTACTGCTTTATTTATTTATTCTTATATTTGCGGTGTAAAGCGGTCTAAAGCGTCTCGCTGCGGAGCGCGCGGTTGCTCGCCGTGGAGGTTGGAGTCCTCCCTGGGGCATGGATGTGTGTCTGTTGTTTGTCCTTAGGTTAGTTTACCTAGGTTTAAGCAGTTTGTAAGCTACGAACTGATGGCCACGCAGTTTGGTGCGATAGATTTACAAACATTTGAACATTTTTATTCTTATATTTCCTTATTCGTATGCTTACCCTTACAGAGAAAGAGCTGAAGACATTGCAGCACGTATAGACCAAAGATATGGTCTGTGGCATCACGTTTCGCTGTATGTACCGTCTTTGCTATAGAGTCCCAAACGTCATCGCTGGTCTTCAGTCAGAATTTTTTTATAATATGACGATTTTGAACCACCATATCTTCCACCCCGTTATAGCTATCGGTATGCAACTGCTATGGTGTACAACGGAAGACTTCGGACAACAATTACACACAGACCATTCATTTGCGTTCTGTAGTTTTCGCTGCAGAGCGAAGTATTAACACACACACACACACACACACGTAGAATTTTATATACACCTATAACTTTCCATCCCAATATACTCCACCCTTTTTATCATTGCCAACCCTCAAGCAACAATGCAACCAATAAAACCATTTTCAAAGAGTAAATATAATTTTCAAAGAGTAATTATTGTTCCGCATTTTGCGTCATATTATTCAAGTTACTAAATATCTATCAGATAGCTATAAAACCGTGCCTAAAACCTTCCTAAGGTATAAATTAGTAACTGTATAAATGTTTAAGTGTCTGCGTGTTGTCGTTGGGATGTGATAAACGTACACCGAACAGACATTCACATTAATATATATATAGATAAATAGCTATCCGGTCGCCATAAAACCGTGACTAAAGCCTTCCCTGGGTAGACTTTAGTAACTGTACAAATTTTTAGCTCTTAATGTCTTGTGGTTCAGACGTGATAAACGTACACCGAACAGACATTCACATTTATAGATATAGATAGATTTTATCATGTACTGTCAAGCGGTGAAGTAAAAATGAAATAGTTAACCTTCTGTAGTGTCCGCTGCGTTTTAGAGAGTCAATTATTTATTTATTTACATTTACAATAACAATTTAGGTCTGTTACCTGGATAACTAAAACAGACCTTTACAATCAATTATTATACATTACAAATTGTTTGGTTGTTAGTAATAAGTTAATGACAACACTAAGTATAATTCCCGCCTCTTAGCAAGCCACCTGAAGGGAGGCCAGTACCCATCCCTACTAAAGCTCTGTATAGGGAAAGTATGGCCAGCCTGCCAGCGGCAGCCATGTTGGGCCTATTCCGCTGCTGCTTACACGCCGACCGCTACAATGTTCCGAGCGCTTAACAATACTTATCAACCGATTCTGAGAAAACCATTCAATAAAAAAAAATTAAATTTTTCACGTGTTATAGTGTGATACATTCTCTCGATAATGATCTCAATTTCTTTTCATTATTACTTATAGTTTCCGTGCTACATCAAATTAAGTAAACTACTGCACAAAATTTTGAAGAGTTTGCAGAGGAAAAGTCGCATTGCGTAGACTTTGCGTATGGTTGATTTTAGCTCATACAATGCTGCGGACGAAATGTAGGTAAGATATCGAAATTTTATTTAAGGTTGAGAGCAGAACGATAACTCTTCTCATTCTCGAGATACAGGCTGTTATATCCGACGGACAGATGCGGGAACTTCGCGTACTTCTGTTCGTGCGGACCTGGCTGCTCTACGGAATACTTACATCCGATTTTAAGAAAACTGGTTTGTGGCTCTATATCTAAAGAGTTCACCTATAAATTCAGATTGACCTGTACCGTAGCCAAATATTTCAATAGACCGCGAACATGTCATCGGAGTATAGTGTAATTGAGATAATGGAAAAGTCTTTGATGAGTATTTTCTTGCTTATTATGTACTTATATCTTACATGAACTACGAAATATGCAAGGAGATACCCACTACATGTCTTTTACCAGAAACAGAAATTAAAGGTGTCTTTACAAAGCCAATTACATTTGAATGTCTAATATTTGTCTTGTTTACATTCTTTGTTTCCTGATATGACACACTAACACATGAAAACGAATGAGAAAAGCTTGTTTCAGGAACTGTATGTTAATTTCATATCTAAACTAGTTCACTCACTAATATGTAAAAATTATAAAAAAAAAAGTGTATTTTCGACAACTACCTGCAGATAAAATCAACGACGCGTGAATAATTTAACCTCACAACATTGTGCAGGAATTTTCTTCACAAATATATAGCTACCTCCTGCATGACCCATTCGTCAGTGAATCTTTAATCTATTAATTTACATTATGAATTAAAATCATCACAGCACAACAACTGAAGTTCGTTTCTGAACTCCTAGTTTTCTCTGACGACTTTCATCAGCCAGGCTGTTAATCATCCTGCATTTCTGATACCTAATGGAAGTACTATAATGTTTACCTACCTTCTTCGCTTCTTAAAAACACCCAAAAGTACAACACTGAGGCATTATTCAAAACAAAACATAAGAATATTCACAAGGCTTCTCATGGCAGCCAAGCAACGTATAGGACCAAGATGGCGGAAAGAACCATGTGACTTGGTTTCAGCCAATCACGAGCTGCAGACGGCGGCAAGCGGCGCGGAAAAGGATGGCCATACTTTCCCTATACAGAGCTTTAATCCCTACAACGTGGACGTGGGCGGGGCCTACTTACTAACGTAACCACTGCTACTCGTATTAATTTATCAGATTGTTACATTTACTAAACACAGTAAATTACACTACTTCTACTAGTGGTGCATTGATTTACACTATCCATCTCCTTTGCAACAGTGGATTTCTAGTTTAGAGAGTACTAACATATGGCTGTGTGGGTGTTCATTCCAGGGGGAGACAATGCCCAAGACGATAATCGCTACGCTGGAGCAGCAACGAATATGGCGGCTTCTATGGATGTGCACGCTGGAGGGTCTGTCCTTGTGTTTAAAAACGATTTTGGAGACAATCTGAATAGCTACTTTAATCTGTTCGCGGATATTGCTATCGTTTATCGGTTAGTGAAGTCAAGAAAGGATCAAAAGCAACTGCAAAGTGATTTAGACAAAATTTCTACATGGTGCGAAAATTTGGCAATTAACAATAAATAATGAAGGGTGTGAAGTAATACACAAGACCAGTAAAAAAAATCTGCTGAACTTCAGTTACGCGATAAATCAGTCAAAACTTAAAGTCGTAAATTCTACCAAATATATAGGAGTTACAATTACGAACAAATTAGACTGGGGAGAAGACACAGAAAATATTGTAGGGAAGGCGAACCAAAGATTACATTTCATTGTCAGAACGCTTCGAAGATGCACCAGCTCCACCAAAGAGACTGCCTACATCACACTTGTGCGTCCTCTCCTGGAGTACTGTTGTCCCTTGTGGGACCCTCACCAAGTGGGACTGACGGAACATATTGAGAAGGTTCAGAGAAGGGCAGCTCGTTTTGATTTATCACGTTCCAGGGGGAAAGCGTCGCGGAAATATTGGACGAATTAGGGTGGAAATCATTTTAAAAAAGACGTTATTCATTGCGGCGTGATCTGTTTGCGAAGTTTCAATCACCGACTTTTACTTCTGAATGTGAAAATATTTTGTTAGCATCCACCTACTTAGGGAGACATGACCATCCCAATAAAATAACAGAAATCAGATCAAAAACGGAACGATTTAGGTGTTTTTTCTTCCCGCGCGCTGTTAGAGAATGGAATGGTAGAGAAAAATTATGAAAGTGGATAATGAACCCTCTGCCAGGCACTTAAATTTGATTTGCAGAGTATATATGTAGATGTAGATTATATTTGTCTGGAATGTTTGCAAAAAATCACTACAGTGAGATATAAAAATCGCCAGTGTGATTTTTTGTTATATCTCATCATGAACTGTCAAGCGGTGAAGTAAAAATCAAGTAGTTAACCTTCCACAGTGTTCCCTGAGTTTTAGAGTGTACTAAAATATGGCTGTGTGCGTGTTCATTCCAGGGGGAGACAATGCCCAAGACGATAATCGCTACGCTGGAGCAGCCACGAATATGGCGGCTTGTGTGGAAGTGCACGCTGGAGGGTCTGTCCTTTTCTCTTCCAGTGTGCAGCGCTGTCACAGATAAGGCCAGCCACGGCGCTGTTCTGGACTGGAGAACCGAGACTCCAGAACGGTATGGAGCCTCCAGGGGGGGCAGCTAGCTACTGGGGCAGCGACCCAACTGTGCCCCAGGGACCACTGCCCAATGGAGTCCCTTCCTTATCCACTGGCTGGCAGCAGTCGGCAGCAGCGGTGTTGCACTCGCGACAAAGCCACCGACAGAGGAGACAGGAGGTTCCTTCGAGTGGCCCAAAAGCTGACAGTTCCTGACAGTTGCTGACGATTTGGTAGGCCTCTACTGCGCATGCGCGCTTTTTGACAGTTGCCAACTCCGAAGCCAACTCGAACGCTTATTTCACCTGTTTCGCATATTGGCCACCCATAGCGCTAGTTGGCATCTTTTCTCTCTACCGATGTCGAAAGTGAGGTTATGACGGGCGATATGTTATGCATTTCTCAACTGAGAAAACTTTTTAAGTCGTCATGAAACATTTGCAATTTACCGTTAAACCAAAGTATAATAATAAAGATTAACAAGACACATTTGCCTGCAAACCGTGTATCTGTCGAGTATAAAATTCGCGTGACGAAACTTGGTTAACTTGCGAGTCGCGATGTTACCAGACGACCGTTCCATCAAAACATTCTTCTCGAGAAAGCTCACGTTGACGTGAGGTGACGGACCGGCGACGGACAGTGTGCATTCCGCCATTAGAAATACATTGTGGATTAAATTCTGATCATAAACTTCGACAAAACGCAAAATATACGTAAACATGTCCCCCCATTTATAAATAATGTAGCCAATTCAACCTGACAAAACCTCATACAAAAATGAGGTAAATTAGGATAGTTGTGTGTGAAAGGAATATTTGGTAACATACAACTTCATATGCATTTTGTCCCATTATTATGAGTTACAATAAAATTTAAAATATGAAACATACAAATTAATATACAAAAATTTGCAGGTGTTGTGGAAGAATTATCATCGTACATGATTGTCGCAGAAGTTACACATTTCGTGTAGAAACGCCCACATTGACACTAATAGATTTCTATAATATATAACCACAAGGAGAAACACGGAACAGTAATTGTGAGACGCTATAGTGGCACGTATGTCGGTTATAAAAATCTATCACTGCTAATGCCTGTTGTGAACTATATTGTTCTTATGTGTCAATCACTTCATTTACAGATGGCACAGAAAATCTCAGTAGGACTGTTTTTACTTCATTTTCAGGCGAATATATCACAATCCAAACTGTAAAAACATACGCATTCATCTTTAAATTCGTGTTATGAAAATTTCCACACCTTTCATTTATAGTATGTATGGGTGTAATAAAAAGGGGACGTACTGTATTAGAAGGCCACATAAGTTGAAAGAATGCCTGTCTAATATACAAACTCAGCCTCAATCAAGAGAAAATGGAAGACTTGGAACACAAACCTCTTCGTAAATGTGCAGGCTTGTCTTTTGGCCGAGGCTTGTTAAACGCTTTGGAGCTAGTCAGAAAACAGTTTGACGAAAATCCGCTGACTTAAACTTTCGGTCGCCAACTATCAGCTCCGCCACTCGAACACCAGATCGGCCAGTCAGATATCGTCAGCAAGAGTCAGAAGTGCCACTCGAACGCCTCAAACTGTTCCTGACCGTCAGCAGCGCCACTCGAACGAAGCTAGAGACAGGGGGGTGGAAGTTTGAGACGCGCGCTTAGCTTGTGTGACGTCACCTGGCAGCAATGGCAGCAAGCGCCGTGCAGTTGCCGCAGTTCCCTTATGAAACGTGCAAGCAGGAAGTTGTGTTTTGCGCTCGCTCGTTTCCTGGCCCGTTAAGTATTCGCACATAAAGAGAAAGTAGCTTCCTTGTATTAGGGAACAATTTTTCTATATATTCTTTCTGTAATTATGAGTAAGAACGTGTTGTGCTGTTGCGGAGTGAAATAACAGTGGACGCAAGACGGAAGGCATTTTGTACCATCGCTTTCCAAAAGATGAGGAACTTGAGCGCGTATGGATCTCTCGCTGTAAACGACAAGACGAGATAACTGTCAGAAATGCCATAATTGCTTCCGAACATATTTGTGAAGGCGATTACTAAAGAGACTTGCAGAATGAATTGTAAGGATTCACATCATCGATATTTTATTGATAAAATTGTGTATATGAAAGCAGTATGCACTTCAAAGTTCATAGTAATCAAATGAGTAAAACAGAAGCATTAATGAGAAAATCGACTGCTAAGTTTGCGTTCAACGAAAGTTTTCTTTATCTAATATATAAAAATGAAGCCCTCTGTTTGTCCGTATGCTATGCCTGTGAATGTCATTCAGTCGATTGCGACAAAACTTCGTCAACTTATTGCATGAACTAGCGTCTCGGTTATACGCACAGTAAAAATTCGAAATTCGCACTCTAAGGGAGTAAAATCATGATATATAAAACAGATTCACATTTTTTCTCTGTCTGCCGTTTAACCATCTATAACTCGAGCACTACTGAAAGAATTGTGATGAGGTTTCTTTTAAATTGTAGATCTCACTAAGGTCTAAGAAAAAAAGTCAGCGACAGCATATGTCTAACTTTTACGAGTGGTGCATATGTACCATTTTTCTCTCCTAAGGCGCTGGCACCAGATGGCTTCAGACTACATAAATATTGTCGGAAATCTATAAAAGTTAGACATGTGCTCTCACGGACTTTATTTTAGATCCTTATGTGCTCTACAGTTTAAAAGAAACCTCATCACGATACGTTCAGTGGTTCTCGAGTTACAGAAGTTTAAATATTGCCCGTGCCAAGTCGCTGGGCGGGACGGGTTAGCTAGTTGTTAGTAATGTTTGAAGCTTTTCTTTCTCAGTCCTCTGTATGTTAGTAAACATATATATTAATCACAAGCGTGTTTCACCGCTTAAAAGCAATGTTTTTTGACGGATGAGAAAAGAAAAGACGGAGAAATGTGTTCACGGCGGCCTTATAATACAGCGGCTTGCTGCCGAGTGACGTAATACAGCGCTAACCAATGACAACGAAGAAGCCCATTCTTGCATATCTTTCTAGTCTACGTCCCTTGAGAGACAGAGAGAAGGCAACTCCGAGACTTTCTCCATACCTGCGATTGTACAGGATCCGCTACATTGGATTGATGGCATAAAGAAACCTCTGCCTGACACTGTTCGTGACACATTATTTGAGTTGCCTAATATCAAACCTGAACAACTGACCTAATGGTCGAAATTTAGTTAGCAGTCGATCACAAAGAAAGTTTTTCCGCACTTTTCATTGGTGAAATTTTTTTTCCCAAAAAATTGACGTAAATGTGATAAATCATACGTTAAATTTGACTATTCACATCAAAAGCGGACACCTACATAAGAGCTCGATATCAAATTCGGACACTTGTTGAATGAAGCAGTGTGCAGCAATTGGAACACACATAATGACCTCGAAAGTCAGACATGGCGACAGTACGTACCAGGTAGTAAGACGTATTTGCTCGTACATTTCAGTAATATTTTATGGTATTATTACTAATAATCACCTTAAAGCGAGTGAAAGGGAACATAATGTACCACCAGCGTCTGAAGGAAAAGCTAGGAAGCGGTTGAGACAACTTGAAAAGTGGAAAATCAACACTGAAAAGAAACAAAGGTAAGACTGTCTTGTAAACTACACTGTTCTACTCTAAAGTGTGTTGTACGAAATTATCACTTGAAAGAAGTTCGATGTCAGAAATAACGTTGTGTCGTTGTTGTGGTCTTCAGTCCGCAGACTGGTTTGATGCAGCTCTCCACGCTACCATGTCCAGTGCAAGTCTCTTCATCTGAGAATACGTTCGGCAACCTACATCCTTTTGAATCTGCTTACTGTATTCGTACCTCGGTCTCCCTCTACGATTTTTACCCCACACGCTTCCTTCTAATGCTAAGTTGAAAATTCTCAGAATGTGTCCAACCAATCTATTCCTTCTCTTAGTCAGGATATGCCAGAAACTCCTTTTCTCCCCGATTCGGTTAAGCACCTCCTCATTAGTCACCTGATCTACCCATCTAATTTTCATCATTCGTCTGTAGCACCACATTTCAAAAGCTTCTATCACCTTTTTATCTGAACTCCTTATCGTCCACGTTTCACTCCCATACAATGCTACACTCCAGACAAATGCTTTCAGAAAGGACTTCCTAACATTTAAATTAATATTGGATGTTAAAAAGCTTCGCTTCTTTAGAAACGCTTTTCTCCCCATAACCATTTTGCATTTTATATCTTCTTTACTTCGGCCATCAAAAGTTATCTTGCTACCCAAATAATAAAATTCATCTACCAATTCCTTCAGCATCGCCTGATTTTCTGACATTGCATTCCATTACCTTCGTCTTACTCTTGTTAATGTTCATCTTATATCTTTCTTTCAAGACACTGTCCATTCCATTCAATTTGCTCTTTTGCGGTCTCTGATAGAATTACTATGTCATCAGCAAATAGCAATGTGTTTATTTCTTCTAAATCAAATGTTTGTATAGCTTATGGGACTTAACTACAGGGTCATTAGTCCCTAAACTTACAAAGTACTTATGAAATAGCTAACACTAAGTTCGGCACAAATATTCATACCCAAAGGGGGATTGGAAACCCCGACTGTAGTGGCCGTGCAGACCGTGACTGGTGCGCCACAGACCCCTCGGCCACCGCGGCCGGCTTAGTTTTTCTCCCTGTACTTTAATGCCCTCTCCAAATTTCTCCTTCCATTCCTTCACTGCTTGCTCAATGTACAGACTGAACAACATTGGGGAAAGGCTACAACCCTGTCTTACTCCCTTCCCAACCTCTGCGTCCCTTTCTTGCCCTTTGACTCTAATAACCGCTGTCTGGTTTTTTGTATAGGTTGAATATAACTTTTCGCTTCCTATATTTTACCCCTGCTACCTTCAATATTTGAAACAGAGTATTCCAGTCGACATTGTCAAAAGCTTTCTCCAAATCGACAAACGCTAAAAACGTAGGTTTCCCTTTCCTTAGCCTATCTTCTGAGATAAGTCGTAATGTGAGTATTGCCTCCCGTGTTCCTACATTTCTCCTAAATCCAAACTGATCTTCCCCGAGGTCGGATTCCACAATTTTTTTCCATTTGTCTGTAAATAATTCGTGTTAGTATTTTGCACCCATGACTTATTAAACTGATAGTTCTGTAATTTTCACATTTGTCTGCACCTAATGGTCGAAATTTACATTTACAAAGGAAGTTTTTTCGCTCTTTTCATTGGTGAAGTCTGTTAGTTCCAAAAATTGTCGTAAATGTCATAAATCACGCGTTACATTTGACTGTTCACATAAAACGCGGACACCTACATAAGAGCTTGATATCAAATTCGGACACTTGTTGAATGAAGCAGTGTGCAGCAAAATAAAGTAAATAACGCAAACGAAAGTACACTGCTATGCAAAATAAACTATATCATTCGTAACTGAAGGTTTCCCTATAACACTTTCGATTCGCGATTCGGTAGTATTCGGTCATTACGCATCGAATATCGAATCAGAAACCCGTGAGCTAGATTCGGCGAATAGTGGATTCAGTCGAACCACTCGGACACAACCCTAATTTTTACGTACCGTAGCTTCAGCTTGAAAGACGACCGTCTGTCGTCTTCCATATATTTTTTGTATATTTCTCTAAAGTTATAATTTATTTAGTCGCTAGAGTATCATTTTGTTAAAACTTGAACCCCACTCTTTTCAAGGCTTGAGGAATAGCATTTCTATTTCATGTGTTAAGATATTAGTTAATATTGCTAAGCTTTTCTTATTTTGTTATGTTAATAATTTATTATTATATTAATTAATGTGGCATAAGTACGGCTTCTCCGATACGCCACTGTCCCTGTGAGAATGTGCAGTTGTTTTAGTTTTAAGTGGGTGTGAGAATCTATGGCTGTCTGAATGTGGGGAGTGATAGCTCGCTTTGCATCGTTCTCTCTGGCTCAGAGGCGATAGCTGCTGAGGCTACCAAAGAGGTTTCTACCCCCTTTGGTTACAGTCCAGTCAGTGAGCCTTCTCTAGCCTGAGTCTCTCCATCCCCACCACCGCTGTTTCTTGGATTTTCCGGCTTCCGATAGCTTCCCACGTCTCGTGACCGCTCGGTCTGGCCATTCTGGGCTGGTCGTCTGATGAGGTAAGGTTCGTCCTGGTCTTGTTTTTGGAGATGGTAGGGTTTGATTGACTAGTATGTTTAACTTAGATTCGTGAACATAGAATCATTTTTTTGGAATATTTTCTCCAATTGTGTGCTGAAATGTGTTCTCGTTTCAATTCAGTGATCTCCAATAGATAAACGCGGAGTGTGTGATTTTAGTTGCAGTTTAATAACGGCCTGATATGTTAAAACCTTTCGTGATCATGTGGCGGTGTATGAACTCTGTGTAAATAATTTCTAGCTTTGTGGGACCCGATTTATAATAGGTGATATGTTCATTTTATACAGTGCATGTAAATATCTTCTCATCGTTTCCATCCATGAGTGATATGTGTTTCACGTGGTTGGTTCATGGAACAAAGCCTTCAGCTTCCACTATTCGGCCACTACGGTTGGGGGTTCGAATCCCCCTCGGGCATGGATATTTGTGCCGTCCTAGTTCGTAAGTAGTTCATAAGTAGTTTGTAAGTTTAAGGACTGATGACCCCGTAGTTAAGTCCCATAAGCTTAACAAACATTTGAACATCTGAACTTCCACTATTGTTTGTTCCATGCCCGTCAGGCAAGTAACTATGCGGGTATCCTTCTGATTTCCACTAATATTTCGCAATATTTTCTCCCCGCCTATTTTAATTTTGCTGTCTCTCCTCCGACTGGTAGTACGCACTCTGTCAGTAATTCTCTCTGAGCCTTGTACAACCTCTTTCAATAGCTTCCTTATGTAATTCTAAACATTTCTATTGGTTGCATGCTGTAATTCTTAATTTTATTTATCCGACTTTGTAATTATTTCACTTCTACAAGTTTTTGAGACTGGGCATCATTCGTCTCTGTAATTGCTCCCCATCGCGTGTAGCTGCGTTTCTTCCGCTTCTTCATGTAAATCTAAACATTTCTGTGGGTTGCATGCCGTAATTCGTATAAGAAATTACGTACAGTGGTTAGTACAGTGGTCGACTTTTAAGTTGACACTGCCTTTTAACGAATACATCACGACTCCGCCCACACCCCGCTACGTACAGAAAGTGGTCCACGGGCGGATTTAAATGTCATCGGTTTTGTTCGCGCCGCTGAATCTGTGTAGTCTGATTGGATAAATGGAGACCCGGCAGCCTGGCTGTTTGGAGGATTCGCCCCTGTGGCTGCCTCCTTGGGAGGTTAATCCCTGGCAGGCAGAGAGGAATCCCCCAATCAGCGCCCCTCCCCTGACTTTTCCCCCTCCCCCTGACCTCTTCCCCCTCCTCCCCCCCCCCTTCCAGTCTACCACGGCAACCGCGGCGGCCGGTGATCCCGTTAGTCTGATGGGAATGCCCCGTTCTGAAGACGCCGCTGCCTCGTCTCGCTTGGCTGGTGGCAGCCGGGAACAGCCACCGCAGTGAATGAGGAGACCCAGGGGGACAGAGATGGAGCACCAGCCTAGTGGGGTGATGCGAATGCAAGCCGCCACGTGGCGAATCAGGATGGCAGGTCGCAGCTCGAACGTCACAACACGTTACAATTGCGCATAATAGTTCGCGATTGGGAGCGCTCACTTTAGTTCGCGGCTCTAGTTCGTTCTTTTAGTTCGTCCGCTCGTTTTGGCTTTTGCTACCGCTACTAAAACTACAGCTGAGCTGCATCTCAGCTCGAAATGACGGCAACTGGCAGATGGGAATCACGCGATTCTGCGCGCTCTCGCGTCCTCTCGCTGTTCCCCGTCAGTCTTCGGAAAAGGAGCGGACGAACTAAGAGGCGAGGGATTTGCCAACTAGTTCGCCTGTGGGAGCGTTCTTCCGAACTAGTTACTTCGCGAACTACTCAAGACTACCACACGTCATCAGGATAGGCATCCAGAGAAAGAGGCCTGGGTAAAGCATTAGATATACCGATCAAAAAATCCGCCATTTTGAATCCCAATCTGACGACTAAGTTATATACTTTGTGAAGTGTACCGGAGTGACTCAGAGAATATTTTGAGATTTTATTGTCCCACAGTGATTGGCTGTGCTGCTTCTAAAAGCTCAGATAACAGCAGACATCGTCGATATAATTTTTATCGGTTTCTTTCAAACATAGATCGGCGTAAAAGGTGGCTTGTAAATTTCAGATGCCAAATTGTTGTTGTTGTGGTCTTCAGTCCGCAGACCGGTTTGATACAGGTCTCCACAATACCCTATCCTGAGCAAACCTCTTCAACTCCACATAAGAATATACCTACATCGCTGGCCGCGGTGGCCGACGGGACTGAGGCGCTTCAGTCACGGTCTGCACGGCCACTACGGTCGGGGGTTCGAATCCCCCCTCGGGCATGGATATTTGTGCCGTCCTTAGTTGTACGTAGTTCATAAGTAGTTTGTGAGTTTAGGGACTGATGACCCCGTAGTTGAGTCCCATAAGCTTAACAAACATTTGAACATCGAATATTGATTTAAGGCTAAGGAAGTCCTTTCTGAAGGCATTTGTATGGAGTGTTTCCTTGTATGGAAGTGAAACATGGACGATAATCAGTACGGATAGGAGGAGGATTGAGGCTTTTGAAATGTGGTGCTACAGAAGAATGCTGAAGATTAGGTTGGTGGATTGCGAAACTAATGAGGAGGTACTGAACAGAATTGGGGAGAAAAGAAATTTGTGGCATACCTTGACTAAAACAAGGGATAGATTGGTAGGATATATTCTTAGACATCAAGGAATGGTACATTTAGCGTTGGAGGGAAGTGTGTGGGGTAAAAATCGCAGAGGAAGACCAAGAGATGGATACAGTAAGCAGATTCAAACAGATGTAGGTTGCCGTACTTATGTGGAGATGAAGAGGCTTGCTCAGGATAGGCTATTGTGGAGAGCTGCATCAAACCAGTCTCCGGACTGAAGACCACAACAACAACAAACAAAAAAAACCTAAAATAGGTCCTATCACTTATAAAAATCTATCTTCTTCTCTATATATAAAAGGAAGCGTCCCGATTGACTGACTGACTCATCATCGCCCAGCCCAAACCACTGAAGATAGAAACTTGAAATCTGTGGAGGGTGTTGATCTTACTCTGTAGGCGTCATTTAAGAAGCGATTTTTCGATATTCCGTCCGTAAGGGTGTGAAATAGGGGAAGAAACGTTTTTTTGAAAGTATGTAGCTATTTAGGCAAATTTCAAGCTACAACTACAAAACTTCGGATTTTAATTCAGGTTTCGAATTTAAAAAACACGTGTTTCAGCATTTTTTTTTTTTTAAATTCGACAAATAAGGGGGTAAAATAGATGACGCAAAAAATTCATTTTCAAAATTTGTTACTGTTAACTCAAATTTTAAGCTACAACTACGAAACTTCGGATATGGAATCTTGGTCAGGATTAAAAATCCATGATTTTTAATATTTTTGGAAATTCAACAAGTAAGACGGTTAAATAGAGGATCAAAAATTCTTTTTGAAAACACGCTGCTATTGATACAATTTTGAAGCTAGAGCTACAAAAACTGATATTTGCATAGTTGATTAGACGCTATTGATTAGACGGTATTTTTGGAAATTCAACCATCAACGGGGGAAAATTGGAGAGAGGGTATTTTTCGAAAATTCGGGATTCGAATTTAAAAGACACGTGTTTCGGCATTTTTTGAAATTCAACCAATAAGGGGGTAAAATAGAGGACGCAAAAAAATTATTTTCAAAAATATGTTGCTGTTAACTCAAATTTCAAGCTATAACTACAAAACTTAGGTTATGGACTCTTGATCAGGATTAAAAAGACACGTGTTTTGGTATTTTTGGAAATTCACCAACTAAGGGACTAACAGAAGGGATCAAAAATTCTTTTCGAAAACACATTGTTGTCAAGACAATTTTGAAGCTATAGCTACAAAAATTTGTATTTGTATTGATCGTTAAAATTTAAAAAAATATGTGTTTCGGTATTTTTGGAAATTCAACCATCAAGGGGCTTAAATTGGAGAGGGGATGTTTTTCAAAAAATTTGTACTAATAAGGCAATTTTGAAGCTACAACCACAAAAATTGGTATATGTTTTCTTGGGCAGAATTAAAAAGACACGTGTTTCGGTATTTTCAGAAAATTAATCAATTAGGGGGGTGAAATAGGGGATGAAACATTTTTTGAAAATACGTTGCTACTAAGCCAATTTTGGTGCTGTTAACTCAAATTTCAAGCTATAACTACGAAACTTAAGATATGGATTCTTCGTCAGAGTTAAAAGGAAACAAATGGTGCAGACCAAGCAGCCTACACATGCGAAGCAGCGGGGGTTCAGCCAGTCTAATATATAAAGCAGAGTGTCCGTATGTTTGTAAGTGTTGCATAAAAATCTCCAGTTTAGTTCCAATCTGTATGAAATTTTGTACACGTAAGCTTCAATCCACGAGGACGGTCGCCGTAAGTGTAAGAATCACATACGATATATAAGTCAACGAGATATGAAGTCATAAACAATGAGATGCGCGAAAAACAGCTGCATTTTGCGACAATGCTGCTCATTTTCTCCTAAACCATTGGACCGATTTCAACCAAATTTGGTACACATATTCCTTACCGAGAGGTAATAATTGCTGCATGGTTAAGAATCACATACGGCACACGGTTCAAAAGATATTACGTCATAACCAATAGAAATCGCAAAAAAATGCCATATAATGCGGCGAGACTTTCGAAATACACTGTATGAGAATGACACTACTTAGCGACTTGCAATAAACTTTAAACATAATTTCAAACCTTTATTAAACTTTTTCTCGCTGGCAACCATAGTAAAATGATGAAAGGAAAATGTTTCTCGCTTACTACTTTTCCGCTGCTTATGGAGTAAAACTACGGCTCTAGGTATGGCGTTACAATGTATAATTTCAACACTACAAATTGTAGCGACAGGAAATTTTACAGACAGTATACACATATATAGTTGAATGTAGCTACTAAATTGTATCACAGTACGACACGTAGTTCATGAGATATAAGCACATAAACAGAAAAGTTTATGGAAAACCGCCCCGTCACGCACCAAGTTTTAATATGTTACATATTTACTACTAATTGCATTCCAAAGAAATATTACAGACAAACAGCCCTTATACAAATGAAAAATGCCGGGAATAAATAAATACCCATATTTTAGTATTGAAATATTCGTGTAAGTCCAGGGAAGGTTTAAACGGTGATAAAACATGGAAATGTTCTCCGGAAAAGAGAAAGATTGGGAAACACTGAAACATCTTTTTCCCGTGAGCTATCAATACCGTTCGTCCAATTGCCATAAAATTGTGTACATTTCATGCTGAAAGCTAGAGGAAGGGTCGCATAAAATAATAATTCAGAAAAGTCGCCCGGAAAGTAGGAAAATTTAGGAAAAACTGAAAGCGACTTTTTTTCTATGAGTAAAACTCAGTTGCCACGTGGTTGTAAGAGCAACCACTCGAATACGGCTTGACAGGACACGGTTTGTACGGAGAGGAGTGATTATTTTTTTTTTTTTTTTTTTTTTTTTTTTTTTCATTCATTACGGTTTTGGAAAAGATTTAGGAAAAACAATGACAGTTAGAAAGAAAATTCGCAAAATTCTAAGCACGTCCCTTTTTCAGTGTGTTTCTAAATGTACTCAACACTATAAGTTGAGAACCATTCATTTTGATCATTTGACGTTCACTGAAAGATGGACGTACTTATGAACAAAAAAATTGGGAAAGTTACCCGGAAAATTTGAAAATTCGCGAGGAACTGAAAGAACTTTTTGTAGTGGGATATCAATATCATTCGTACGACTGCGATAAAATTTTGCACTTTTGACGTTCAAAGCAAGAGTACATATACAGGGTGTCCAAATCAAATGTTCAAATGTTTGTAAATCTATCGGACCAAACTGCGTGGTCATCAGCCCGTAGCTTACAAACTACTTAAACCTAGGTAAACTAACCTAAGGACAACACACACACACAGCTATGCCCCAGGGAGGACTCGAACCTCAACGGCGAGCAACCGCGCGCTCCGCAGCGAGACGCTTTAGACCGCTCGGCTACTCCACCGCGGCTACAGGGTGTCCCAGCTATCTTGTCTACCCAAAATACCTCTGGAACAATAACAACTATTGGAAAACGACTTTCACCGGTATCAATGTACCGCTGGGGCCCATGAATGTACATATTTGGAAACATTCTAAAACGAAAGCAAATGTGTTTTTTAACACAAACTTATGTTTTTGTAAATGGACACCCTATATTTTTTCTTCAGCAATCCGTAGCATTACAAATCACATAAACAATGGCGTTGATTTGCATCGCAATATTCCAATTACATCCCGAGATATTGCGACGCGAAGTTGACGCTTGAAAAACCCGAAATGCGCTGCTAGTGCACGTCCTGAGGTTCAGGCGTGAACCCCATGCTGCCCGTAATCGCGATGTGATTGACATGCGTAATCACACTTCCATACTTATCAAGAGGTCCGAAACGAATAATACGGTCTGCTGTCATCAACTCTCATAAGCACATAATGGTTTCCCTCTTGCACGTTTTATGTGTCTACAAACACAATATGAACCAGTACCGATCGGTATACACCAGTCAGGTTGTCTTATTTATCCTGCACACCCAAAATAAGGTTTATCGAATGCGTTAAATGACCTATTGTGCCTTATGCGCTCTCGTTCATCCAGGGCCTAGCTCTACCTGGACACGTGCCCAACGTAGTTCCCACTACAGCCGCAGTTTCCACTTCGCGTTGTTTGTGATTTGGACCCAGGCAAACTCCTGTACTCCACCACCCTCCGAGCATCCCATTTGTTGTTGCTTTGGCGTGCAGTACACCGGTTGCCAGTGTAATCTAGTGACGGCACGGAGGTAGTACACATTGTGAATAAACGTTGTGGTGTGGAACTTATACTGTATTATGTACACACATGAAGAGATTGTAGAAATGCTGCTGATCTATGGAGAATGTACGTTGACGGAAAATACGTTATTAGATTGCTTGTTTGTTTATAGTGCTGTTAGAGAACATTATATTACGTTAATATGTCTGTTTTCTACCCTACTCAACATACCTGTACTGTACACTGTTGTAGGCGGGCGAAATTCTGTTCAGGCAGAACGACTGTACAGAAGACGATTCCCTGACAAGCCACCGCCTTCGCGCCGGATGTTTGGTCGTCTCACATCTCGTCTACGTGAGCTTAAATCCAAGACCTAGACATCGTCCTAGAACACGCACCCATGAACGTGCTGAAGTTGCTCTGCTCGCTACCGTAGCTGTGAATCCTCACATCAGCACACGTCAAATTGAACGTGAAGTTGGTGTGTCGAAATCAAGTGCACAGCGTATTCTTCAACATCATAAATTTCATTCTTACCATGTTCATTTACACCAGGATCTTCATGGAAATGACTTCAGCAACAGGGTAACATTTTGTCGGTGGGCTCAGAAAAAACTTCTGACTAATCCAAATCTTTTCGCAGATGTTCTCTTTACCGACGAGGCATCATTCTCCAACAAATGAATTGTCAATATGAGGAATATACATTGTTGGTCCGCAGACAATTCAAAATGGTTCCGTCAGGTAGAGCATCAACGTCCGTGTAAAGTGAATGTTTGGTGTCGGATTATTGGAGATACCATTATCGGACCTTTCTTTGTAAATTGGCGTCCAAAATGGCAGACAGTACTCCAGATTTATACGACACAATCTTCCCGTTCTCTTGGACACCGTACCTCTGAACAGGAGAATGGTCATGTGGTATCAGCATGACGGATGCCCTGCACATAACGACTTCTGAGCCGTAAGTTCCCTGGTAGGTGGATTGGACTTGGTGGCCCAGTTAGGTGGCCTGCCCGATCTCCGGACCTTACACCGCTGGATTTTTTTCTTCGGGGAGCAGTGAAGGATGCTGTTTACCAACATGAACGAACAACACCAGACGACATGAAGTAACGCATTATTGATGCTTGTACAGCCATCAAAGAGGAAACAGTAGCACGAAGTAGGGCATCCTTCATCCGCAGAGTGTCCTTATGTATGCAAGCCAATGGTTATCACTTTGAGCATGATATGTGAACGCTATCTTTAGTATGTAGTGCTGGTATCACAGTGCAAGTTTCTACAAAGGGCCACTTTACCCAGTGATGTTCAGAAACATTTGTTTGAAACAATTTGTCATGTAACGCATTAGATAAACATAACATCGATAATTATGTGATAATAAAACTAACTGGTTAAACATATTTACATTCATCTTCTATGTCTTATCTGAACTTCCCAAATCAAAACATTTCTACCTAAACAACGGTAAAACCTTTAGTCCACTTGCTCGTTTCACTAAAACCATCAACATGAATTTTACTATTATGAGTGAATGATTCACTGTCACTTGCACTAGATCTACAGTAAAGTTTTAACGTTGAACGGCATTACCTTTTTAGTAACGGATTAACGATAAGCGAAGTTTGTGACAAACATAGCGGTTCACAGATATGTTACAGAACCGCATCACCCCCAGCCTATGGGATAAATACCTGCTGGAATGTACGACTTTAATGCAGGATGGCAGCAGACCGTATTATTCGTTTCGGACCTCTTGGTAAGTATGGAAGTGCGATTACGCATGTCAATCACATCGCGATTACGGGCAGCATGGTGTTCACGTCTGAGTCTCAGGACGTGCGCTAGCAGCGTATTTCGGGTTTTACAAGCGTCACCTTCTCGTCGCAATTTCTCGGGATGTAATTGGAATATTGCGATGCAATCAACGACATTGTTTAGGTGATTTGTCATGCTATGGATTGCTGAATAAAAATTATAGGGTGTCCATTTAAAAAAACATAGGTTTCGGATAAAAAACACATTTGCTTTCGTTTTAGAATGTTTCCAAATATGTACCTTCATGGGCCCCAGCCGTACATTGATACCGGTGAAAGTCGTTTTCCAATAGCTGTTATTGTTCCAGAGATATTTTGGGAGGACAAGATAGCTGGGACACCCTGTATATGGTTAAAAATGCAAATACCTCTTATACACCTAGTTCTTCATTCAGCTCAACTTAGTGCATAAATCGTGTTAGTATTTTTAGTAATTTATATGCAAATAAAATATAAGAACTCGTCATGCAACAAAGTACTTTTTTCAGTTCTAGAGAATCATTTGTAAGAGGACAGACAAACAAAATGATACCTGGGACACCCTGTATATACGACGCGCGTCCAGAAAGTAAGTCCCGTTTCAATTTATCTCCGCTGCAGCGCTGCGATTGCAGTTCCGCACATGCGCTGTAGACTATGTGTATCAAGGAGAAGGATGTGCGCCATTTGGAGATCGCTGTCAGTTACGTACGCTTTGTTGTGCTCGTTTGAAATGTCGGCGTTGATTGAAAATCCCGCCGCCTGCGAAATCACGTCGGTGATTAGGTTTCTGAATGCGGGGAAAGTGAAACCGAGTGAAATTTATCGGAAAATTTGCCTCTAACAAAGTGTTTGAAGTCACGCTGGTACGTTCTGTTGCTGTGTGTTTCCATTCCATGATTAATGTGATTAGGAGAAGTAATACAATGAGCTCTAACATGGAAATTAAGCGTTTCTGGACACATGTCCACATAACATATTTTCTTTCTTTGTGTTTGAGGAATGTTTCCTGAAAGTTTGGCCGTACCTTTTTGTAACACCTTGTATATAGGCTTAATTGCCTCCATTACAGCAAGTGGCAAGGAATGCTTGTGGGTATATTGTATGCCTGTAGCATTGCTCAACCAGTACTTCCACCATGAATCATCCCCTTTTGGACATAAACCATGCTGTGGGGTTTCATCTGTTGACACTCTGTGAAACCATGTTGCCCAAACAGCTCGTCTCATGTTCTCTAAATCTCCTACATTTCTCCTTACTGCTAGTCCATAATATTGTGTCAAAGAATCAATTTCACTTTTTGTCAGACGACCTGGCCACCTTTGTTTACAGTCGAACCATAGCCTTCTAGACATGCCTGTACTTTCGTTCCGGCTGTCAGCGCCTTCTAGAATACACCTGCGTTAACGATCCGTAACTAACGACGGAAAAAACGGAGGAACAAAATAATGCATCACGGAATCTGACTCACCTCAAACTGACAGATGGGCGTGGCCTCTGTGCACCATTACATTCTACCTCAATTTTAGAACGAACGGAAAATGATAATGCCCATAAACTATACATTTTTGAAATCAGCATGAAAAGTTCTTTCCTCATCATCATCATCATCATTAGAGACTGATTATGCCTTTCAGCGTTCAGTCTGGAGCAAAGTACCTCTAATAAATTCCTCCATGATCCCCTATTCAATGCTAACATAGATGCCTCGTCTGATGTTATGCCTTTTACTTCAGAATCATTCTGCAACGTATCTAAGTACGAGGTGCATTCAGGTTATAAGGTCTTCGATTTTTTTTTTCTAATTAACTACTCACCCGAAATCTATGAAACTGGCGTTACTTCTCGACGTAATCGCCCTGCAGACGTACACATTTTTCACAACGCTGACGCCATGATTCCATGGCCGCGGCGAAGGCTTCTTTAGGAGTCTGTTTTGACCACTGGAAAATCTCTGAGGCAATAGCAGCACGGCTGGTGAATGTGCGGCCACGGAGAGTGTCTTTCATTGATGGAGAAAGCCAAAAGTAACTAGGAGCCAGGTCAGGTGACTAGGGAGCACGAGGAATCACTTCAAAGTTGTTTTCAGGAAAAAACTGTTGCGTAACGTTAGCTCGATGTGCGGGTGCGTTGTCTTGGTGAAACAGCACACGCGCAGCCCTTCCCGGACGTTTTTGTTGCAGTGCAGGAAGGAATTTGTTGTTCAAAACATTTTCGTAGGATGCACCTGTTACCGTAGTGCCCTTTGGAACGCAATGGGTTAGGATTACGCCTTCGCTGTCTCAGAACATGGACACCATCATTTTTTCAGCACTGGCGGTTACCCGAAAATTTTTTAGTGGAGGTGAATCTGTGTGCTTCCATTGAGCTGACTGGCGCTTTGTTTCTGGATTGAAAAATGGCATCCACGTGTCATCCATTGTCACAACCGATGAAAGGAAAGTCCCATTCGTGCTGTCGTTGCGCGTCAACATTGCTCGGCAACATGCCACACGGGCAGCCTTGTGGTCGTCCGTCAGCATTCGTGGCACCCACCTGGATGACACTTTTCGCATTTTCAGGTCGTCATGCACGATTGTGTGCACAGAACCCACAGAAATGCCAACTCTGGAGGCGATCTGTTCAACAGTCATTCGGCGATCCCCCAAAACAATTCTCTCCACTTTCTCGATCATGTCGTCCGACCGGCTTGTTCGAGCCCGAGGTTGTTTCGGTTTGTTGTCACACGATGTTCTGCATTCATTAAACTGTCGCACCCACGAAAGCACTTTCGACACATCCATAACTCCATCACCACATATCTCCTTCAACTGTCGATGAATTTCAGTTGGTGTCACACCACGGAAATTCAGAAAACGAATGATTGCGCGCTGTTCAAGTAAAGAAAACGTCGCCATTTTAAGTATCTAAAACAGTTCTCATTCTCGCCACTGGCGGTAAAATACCATCTGCCGTACGGTGCTGCCATCTCTGGGACGTATTGACAATGAACGCGGCCTCATTTTAAAACAATGCGCATGTTTCCATCTCTTTCCAGTCCGGAGAAAAAAAATCGGAGGCCTTAGAACTTGAATGCACCTCGTACTTTCTTCCTGGTCTACCTCGACTCCTCTTACCCTCCGCTGCCGAGCTCATGAGTCTCTTAGGTAACCTTGCTTCTCCCATGCGTGTGACATGACCCCACTATCCCAGTCTGTTCGCTCTAACTGCTTCATTTTTGGTCATTTTCAAGAGCATGTCCCCTTAACTTTCACGGAATTAAGCGTCGCGACGAACACTGTAGTCTTACCCTGTTGTTGTTGTGGTCTTCAGTCCGGAGACTGGTTTGATGCAACTCTCCTACTCTATCCTGAGCAAGCCTTTTCATCTCCTCATAAGAACGGCAACCCACATCCATTTGAATCTGCTTACTATACGCGTCTCTTGGTCTCCCTCTGCGATTTTTACCCCACACACTTCCCTCCAATGCTAAATTTACGATTCCTCGATGTCTAAGAATGTGTCCCACCAAGCGATCCCTTGTTTTAGTCAGGGTATGCCAAAAATTCCTTTTCTCACCAATTCTGTTCAGTACTTCTTCATTGGTTATGCGATCTACCCACCTAATCTTCAGCATTCTTCTGTAGCACCACATTTAAAAGGCCTCTATTCTCTTCCTGTCCACACTGCTTATCGTCAATGTTTCACTCCCATACAAGGCAACACTCCACACAAATGCCTTCAGAAAAGACTTCCTTACACTTAAATTAACATTCGATGTTAGCAAATTTCTCTTTTTCAAAAATGCTTTTCTTCTCATTGCCATTCTGCATTTTATATCCTGAGGGTATTTCACCTGTCTCATACATCCTACACACCAGTTCAAATAGTTTTGTCATGGCTGGCTCTCCCAGAGACTTTAGTAGCTCTGAGGGTATGTCATCTACTCCTGGGGCCTTGTTCCGACCTAGGTCTTTCAAGGCTCTGTCAAATTCATCTCTCAGTGTAGTATCTCCTATTTCATCTTGATCTACTTCCTCTTCCCTTCCTACAACATCGTCTCTAAGTTCATTTCCTTTGTAGAGCTGCTCTATGTACTCTTTCCACCTTTCAGATTTTTAATATGTAGGGGAGACCGGGGCAAATTTTCCATAGGGGCAAGTTTTCCAAATCCATTTATTTTCGAAACAAACCGCTAGATGTTACCACCGGCGATACTGTAGGAAGTAGCAACAAAGCACGCTTCATTTACGAAAGTTTCAATGTTGTACCAGCAGTCACAACGTCGGCAGGGCTGTTTTCGTCATTTTTGCAAATGCGAGTAAACTTTCACGTTTTTATTGAAACTTAAAATAAACATTCTAGCGTTAAACTTATTATTTTGACGTTGCACACATGGGTTTCTTTCTTCATGTAACTGTGCATTTGTTTTGTAAATAGCTTACACTGTTACTCATGGACGTAATGTTACAGTTCCGAATATGGCGACGGGGCACATTTTCCGAGTGCATATGGGGCACATATTCCTTATTGCTTTGAGTCTTACGCCAAGTCTAAAGCAAATGAAAAGTGGGTACAGTGCACGAAGTGGGCGCATGGAGACTGTACGAAAGGGAATGTTCCATGTTTTGTTTGCTTACATTGTGATTCAGACAGTCAGTATAAGTATTGTTAAAAATGTTTGTATTTGTAAAATATTTTATTCACATATTTTGTAAAACCATTAAAAAGCATTTGTTTTTATTTAATGTGGCTATTTTTATTATCCTCTTTTGTAATGTATTGTAAATTCATGATAAAAATACGTATTCAGTAAAATCAAGATAATTATCTCTGTTTTATCATTGAAAGTATAATTGGAATATTTGCCCCTGTACATTTTAAGTAAGCTGGAAAATTTTCCAACGCAACATGGTCAGACAAAACCAGTTGCTACCAAGAATGATATTTACTATTTTCAAAAATATCTGTACAAGACTGTAAATAAAGGTGTAGGAAATATAATGATCCGCTGTTTACCGCAAAATCGATAAAAATAAGAAGTACAAAAATAAAAATGTAAAATGGTGGAAAACGTGCCCCGGTCTCCCCTAGATGTAGAAAATGATAATGCACATAAGCTATACATTTTTGAAATCAGCATGAAAAGCGCTTTCCTACAGATTAAAAAAAATTGCAAATTTTTGGTCATTTTCACGAGCATGTCCCCTTAACTTTGACGGAATTAAGCGTCGCGACGAACACTGTGGTCTTAGCACAGTCTAACATATACAGTCGCGGCACTCACTGCTGTAAAAGTTGTCACCAACTGACAGTTGCTGCGACACTAGCGCTCCTAGTGGTGGGTAAGCTGCCGAATTTGTGATGTTTGTTTATAACCGCTTTTGTACCTTATTAACGAAATACGTACTGTAATTTTTGCGTTACAAGCATTATTAAAATATCGAGAGACAAACATAATACGCAAATTAATATGAAAACAGCCTCATTTAAATGATTCAGTGGTATAAAGAACAATTCTGTCATGAACAAACAGTTACGAATCTCTGTATATTTGCAGCTTATTCCGATGAAAATAAGTTGCATATAAAAATTATGGCATAATAAATTTCTATTATGGTCTGTTCTTACTATGACAGCCATTTTTGACGGGTATCAATTCGGTACGGAGTCTAATGATTCTCACATTTTTACACATCACTCGTCTTTCTTATTGTTTTAAGTGTAATTACTTTAACGTTAAAAACCAATGTTTTGATGATTCTTGCCGTTTGTGGATCAGATGTAGCAACAATTGTGGAACTGGGTTCTTCTTTATTGCAAAACAGTTTGGTTGCTTTTATCGGTATATTGCCATGTCTGTGACGTTTTGCCTTCAGCTACAGGTGTGATGATTGATTTCGTATGTTAAATATCGTATTTATTTCACTCTATATATGTTTCCTATGTTCCATCCTCACCGATTTTACTGGAATTTTAATGAAGAATATTTAACGTTCCTGAAAGAAATTGACGTCTCTCTCCTGGTGTTTCCTAGGCATTCTTATTTTTATTAGAAAATGAAATTACTCATTTAAAGCCTGTATGTTAAAGGATGATTGTAAATTAACTGTCCTGTAATGTACCGATTCGTACCTTATCAGGGGTCTTATGAAACCTAAGAACGACAAATAGGGAGCTATTTTTAAATTATTACCTATTTACAAGGCACTACATACGTTCCCTAATGTAAAAAGTATAGTGAAGTAGATCTAAACGATCAACTCATCAACTATCGTATTCGGAAACGTAGCTTGCCGGCCGCTTGGAGCGCTGCTATCGCAGCGTATAACAAAAATCTGTGGGAGTGTCCTGACTGTATATGTTAGGGGTGTGTGATACGACCGCTATTATTTTCTATCTACATAAATGATCTGATGGACAGAGTAAGTTGTAATTTGCGGCTGTTTGCTGATGATGCTGTGGTGTATGGGAGGGTGTCGTCTGTAACTGACTGTAATAGCATACAGGTTGACTTAGACAAAATTTCTAGTTGGTGCGAAGAATGGCAGCTAGCTCTCAATGTAGAAAAATGTAAGGTGATGCGCATGAGTAGAAAAAACAATCCTATAATGTTCGAATACAGCATCAGTAGTGAGCTTCTTGATGCGGTCGCGTCGTTCAAATATCTAGGCGTAACATTGCAGAGCGATATGAAATGGAACGAGCATGTAAGGACAGTTGTGAGTAAGGCAGACAGCCGACTTCGGTTTATTGGGAGAATTTTGGGAAGATGTACTTCACCTGTAAAGGAGACCGCGTATAAAACGCTTGTACGACCACGTCTTGAGTATTGCTCAAGTATTTGGGACCCGCAGCAGATCGGTTTGAAGGAAGACATAGAGGCGGTTCAGAGGCGAGCAGCTAGATTTGTTACCGGTAGGTTCGACCAATGCGCGAGTGTCTCGGAAATGCTCCGGCAACTCAATTGGGGATCGCTGGAAGAAAGACGACGTTCTTTTCGTGAATTTCTGTTGAGGAAATTTAGAGGGCCGTAATTTGAATCTGAGTGTAGTACGATCTTGCTGCCGCCTACTTCCATTTCGCGTAAAGATCACAAAGACAAGATAAGAGAAATTAGGGCTCGTACGGAGGCATATAGGCATTCTTTCTTTCCTCGTTCAATTTGGGAGTGGAATAGGAAAGGAAATGCCTAGTAGTGAGATGTAGATGTAGATGTAGACTGTGGTCTTACCCTAAGCTATCCGTTGTCCACAGTAAAGTGCACTGCGTTCATACATCGCACGCTCGACGCTACGCTAGTCCGCATCAGTTGGCCTCGGAATGTTGAGTTACGGCCTTCCACCTGGTATCGGGCAGCAGCCATAACTCCAGTTAACGGCTGTCAGATCCAGTGAAAGATGGCATCGCGGCGGTACGAAAAACGGAGTAGCGACACAACCGCAGTCAGTATGAAGCCGTGGAAACAGGGACAATACAGTAGAGGTGCATTGCGATGGTATTCGCCCGAAACAAAAGTTACCGCGGACGCTATGTTCGCGCAGAATTATTTGTTACGAATATATTCGATCCTTAGCGATGTTTATAGCGCATATCCCACCGGCCAGTAGCGCTGTTTCGCTTTTACGGGCAGCGTGTATTAATCATTTGTAATGACCGCCTCTCATAGGCCGAAGCACGCACCACCCATGGCGGCCATTATTTCAGTTTTATGCGCGTCCATAAAACCAAAGGCGGGAAAAATACGCCGCCCGGCAGTGTAAACGAAATATTTTTTTTTTTTTTTTGTAACTTTTTATTTTTATTTTTAAAAAGCGTCTCCGAGTGAGGCAGGTAGATATTAATCGCTCCTGAAGCTCTGGTTTTTAATTTCTACCTCTACATTCACATGTATACACTGCCGGAAATTTAAAAATATGTCGGCGTGTTTTATGGCTCACGTTAGGTATTTCTGTACTTTTACGATTTTTGAAAGTAATTACGATTTTTTTAATCAATAATGAAAGGAGCAGCATTAGCCGTAAAATCTTTTGCTTTATTCAGGCAAATCGATTTCGGTTTTCCAAGAAACCATCTTCAGTGCTGTCGTTGTTGTTCTTGTTGGTACTCTTTATTGCATTAAATTTTCTTTATTTCCAAATTTGCTTCATCCTTTGACAGTGTTTATTCCTTTATTCTTGGGTCCACTTTCGTGTTCTATCCTGCCTGTGAATTACCTCTCTTAAATGTATTCTGTTTTCTATTGTTGTTGTTGTTATGGTCTTCAGTCCGGAGACTGGTTTGATGCAGCTCTCCACAATACCCTATCCTTAGCAAGCCTCTTCATCTCCACATAAGAACGGAAACCTACATCTGTCTCAATCTGCTTACTGTATCCATCTCTTGGTCTTCCCTTGCGATTTTTTCCCCACACACTTCCCTCCAACGCTAAATTCACGATTCCTTGATGTCTAAGAATGTGTCCTACCAATCGATCCCTTCTTTTAGTCAAGGTATGCCAGAAATTACTTTCCTCCCCAATTCTGTTCAGTACCTCCTCATTAGTTATGCGATCCACCCACTTAATCTTCAGCATTCTTCTGTAGCACCACATTTCAAAAGCCTAAATCCTCTTCCTGTCCGCACTGTTTATCGTCCATGTCTCACTCCTATACAAGACAACACTCCATACAAATGCCTTCAGAAAGGATTTCCTTAGGCTTAAATCAATATTCGATGTTAACAAATCTCTCTTTTTCAAGAACGCTTTTCTACCCATTGCCATTCTGCATTTTGTATCCTCAGTACTGCGACCATCATTTGTTATTTTACTGCCCAAGTAACAAAACTCATCTACCTCCTTTATTGCTTCGTTTCCCAATCTAATTCCTTCAGCATCACCTGATTTTATTACACTGCACTCCATTACCCTAGTTTTGCTCTAGTTAATGTTCATCTTATATGCACCTTTCAGCACACTGTCCATTCCGTTCAACTGCACTTCCAGGTCCTTTGCTGTATCTGACAGAATTACTATGTCGTCGGCAAAACGCAATGTTTTTAATTGTTCACCCTGAACTTTAATTCCTTCTCCAAATTTCTCCTTGCTTTCCTTTATAGCTTGCTCAATGTACAAATTGAATAACAATGGAGAAAGACTACAACCCTGTCTTACATCCTTTCCAACCACTGCATCCCTTTCATGCCCTTCAAATCTGACAACCATTATCTGGTTTTTGTACAAGTTGTAAATAACCTTATGCTCCCTATATTTTACTCCTGCTTGCTTCAGAACTTGAAAGAATTTATTCCAATCGACATTGTCAAAAGCCTTCTCCAAATCTACAAAAGCTAGATATGTAGGTTTGCCTTTTCTTAATCTATGTTCTAGGATAAGCCGTAAAGTGAGTTTTGCCTCCCGTGTTCCTACATTTCTCCTGAACCCAAACTGATCTTCCCCAAGGTCAGCTTCTACCAGCTTTTCCATCCTTCTGTATATAATTCGTGTTAACGGAGAGTAGTAAAAGTATAAGTAATATAAAATTATATATGTTATTATTATTATTCTAAGATTACCTGACATCATCGGGTTTGGAGGCGATCTGATAGTTTTATAGTTTTCACAATGAAAAGCCAAGATTGCACACTGTTTTATTAAATGACGACCGGTTTGGGTGCACTGTGTCACCATTATCTGGTCACTATATGCTATAATCTGGTCATCTTGGTAAAAAAAATGGGTATAAAATAACAAGTGCAACATTACAAAATATTTTGTTAGCCGTCAAGTTTTTAACTTGTAATTTTTTTATATAGTGACTAAGCTTACAAAATATTTTACAAGCTGTCATGTTCAAATGTTTGTTAAGCTTAAGGGACTTAACTACGGGGTCATCAGTCCCTAAACTTACAAACTATTCATGAATATGAACTAGCCAATACTAAGTACGGCACAAATATCCATGCCCGAGGGGAGATTCGAACCCCCGACCGTAGTGGCCGTGCAGACCGTGACTGACGCGCCTCAGTCCCCTCGGCCACCCATAAGTCCTCACATAATTCCTCAGGAAAGTTATTCTTCCACATTGCTAATTTCCTGCATCCATGTGGTAGGTGGTCGTCCCTTTTTTCTTCTTCCGTTCGGTGTCCAGTCGAGTATGCTTCTTGGAAGCCTTCCTTGTCCCATTCTTCTGAAGTGTCCATAACATTTTAAATGTTTGTGTTCGATAAATTCAATAATTGAATTTTTACGTTTAATTTTTTTCTCTGATTACTTCATTTCTTATTCTTTCTCTTCTTGATATTCTAATTGGGACCTTTGCCTTTCGCGGGTAAGCGCACTACCGACTGTGCTATCCCGACACGACTCGCGATGCCGCCTCACAACTTTACTTCCGCCAGTACCTCGCCTCCTACTTTCCAAACTTCACAGAAGCTCTCCTGCGAACGCCGGCCGCGGTGGCCGAGGGGACTGAGGCGCTCCAGTCACGGTCTGCACGGCCACTACGGTCGGGGATATTTGGATATTTGTGCCGTCCTTAGTCTTAGCTAGTTTGTAAGCTTAGGGACTGATGACCCTGTAGTTAAGTCCCATAAGTTCTACAAACATTTGAACATTTTTTCTCCTGTGAACCATGCAAGACTAGCACTCCTGGAAGGAAGGATATGATGGAGACATGGCTTAGCCACAGCCTAAGGGATGTTCCCAGAATGAATCTTTCACTCTGCACCGGAGTGTGCGCTGATATGAAACTTCCTGGCAGATTAAAATTGTGTGCTGCAACTGGGACTCGAACCTGGAAAGTAGGAGGCGAGGTACTGGCGGAAGTAAAGTTGTGAGGCGGCATCGTGAGTCGTGTCGGGATAGCACAGTCGGTAGTGCGCTTGACCGTGAAAGGTAAAGGTCTCAGGTTCGAGTCCCGGTTCCGGCACACATTTTTAATCTGCCAGGAAGTTTCATACTTATGAACTAGCTAATAATAAGGACGGAACAAATATCCATGCCCGAGGGGGGATTCGAACCCCCCACCGTAGTGGCCGTGCAGTCGCCAACTTTTGAGCGACAGTGTAACATAACCGGTGCCAACCAGAGACTTGTCCACGCAACAGTGGAGGTGGTTACGGTTCGCTAGCGAGACCTTGCGACCATCCCTGTCGCCTCCACTATTACGCTAAATGACGCACAATAGCGGTAAGGCCGACCGACTGCAATAACATCGCTGTCGTCCAATCGGGGCGTAATTACACTCCTGTGTAGCGCGTGTCCGCGTAGTCGGGGACTAACGACAGGCTTTAGCGAGGTCGCCGGGTGGGAAAAAGGATGGCAATAAAAGGTGGCGTGTGGAAGCCGTGGAGCGGAATAAACACAGCGAAAGGGGGCGTGTTACGTGCGGACACAGGGAGGGGAAGAGGAAGCGAGGGGTACAGGGGAAGGGTAAATATAGCCGAGTGTGGGAGAAGTCGAGGCAGCAGACGCGGGTCACATCCACAGCACGATGGGCACCGCCGTAGCCGCTGCAGTTCTCCTACTGGTTGCTGTCGCCAACGTAAGTGATGCATCGTGGTGGAGGTAGCGGTATGTATACATGTGGCGTCTGTTCCGAGAGAACAGACGTCACTTTTGATTCTGCAGTTGTTATTATTTAATATTCACAGAATATATGACTCCAACTGCGATTGGGCAAAGCAGAAAATGTGTACCCAGCCGGGATTCGAACCGGGGTCTCCTGCTTTCTAGGCAGTTGCGCTGACCCCTACACCACTGGGGACACAGTGATCACCGCACCTGCAAGGACTACCTAAGCACGCCTCCCCCACAGTACTCAAACTCGTAGTTATGAAACTAATTCCCGTAAGAGTAAGGGCTTCAAACTTGCCCACCCCTCCCCACTAACGATAGGATAATTGCCCGTCACCGGCATATTATATATATACATGTGGCGTCTGTTCCGAAAGAACAGACATTACTTCTGATCCTGCAGCTGTTATTATTTAATATTCATAGAATATATGACATCAACTGCGATTGGGCAAAGCTGAAAATGTGCACCCAGCCGGGATTCGAACCCGGGTCTCCTGCTTTCTAGGCAGTTTGAGTACTGTGGGCAGGGCGAAGCTGGGAATTTGTATCTGACGGGAGGCTTGCTTAGGTAGTCCTTGCAGGTGCGGTGATCACAGTGTCCCCAGTGGTGTAGGGGTCAGTGCAACTGCCTAGAAAGCAGGAGACCCGGGTTCGAATCCCGGCTGGTTACACATTTTCAGCTTTGCCCAATCGCAGTTGATGTCATATATTCTATGAATATTAAATAATAACAGCTGCAGGATCAGAAGTGACGTCTGTTCTTTCGGAACAGACGCCACATGTGTATATATATAATATGCCGGTGACGGGCAATGATCCTATCGTTAGTGGGGAGGGGTGGGCAAGTTTGAAGCCCTTACTCTTACGGGAATTAGTTTCATAACTACGAGTTTGAGTACTGTGGGCAGGGCGAAGCTGGAAATTTGTATCTGACGGGAGGCGTGCTTAGGTAGTCCTTGCAGGTGCGGTGATCACTGTGTCCCCAGTGGTGTAGGGGTCAGCGCAATTGCCTAGAAAGGACACCTGGGTTCGAATCCCGGCTGGGTACACATTTTCAACTTTCCCCAATCGCAGTTAGTGTCATATATTCTGTGAATAGTAGCGATATGTGTCCAATAGTTATACAGCTAGAATGATACTTTCACTCTACATATTTTAGTTCGACCTATCGCGCATATTTTAGTTCGCAACGTATCGCGCATCTTTTAGTTCGCGACCTATCACACATATTTTAGTTCGGGACCCATCGCGCATAGCTTAGTTCGGGACCTATCACGCATATTTTATTTCGCAACGTATCGCGCATCTTTTAGTTCGCGACCTATAACGCATATTTTAGTTCGCGACCTATCGCGCATAGTTTAGTTCGGGACCTATCACACATATTTTAGTTCGCAACGTATCGTGCATCTTTTAGTTCGCGACTTATCACGCATATTTTAGTTCGTGACCTATCGCGCATAGCTTAGTTCGGGACCTATCACGCATATTTTATTTCGCAACGTATCGCGCATCTTTTAGTTCGCGACCTATAACGCATATTTTAGTTCGCGACCTATCGCGCATAGTTTAGTTCGGGACCTATCACACATATTTTAGTTCGCAACGTATCGTGCATCTTTTAGTTCGCGATTTATCACGCATATTTTAGTTCGCGACCTATCGCGCATCTTTTAGTTCGCGATCTATCACGCATATTTTCGTTCGCGACCTATCGCGCATAGTTTAGTTCGGGACCTATCACGCATATTTTAGTTTGCAACATATCACGCCAACGTAAGTGATGCACCGTGCTGGAGGTAGCAGTATGTGTCCAATAGTTACACTGCTGGGGAGTCTGTAAAACTCCACTGCGTTCCTTGTAGTACTGTAGAAATATCCTGTCGCGGTCGCCACAAGTTGTCTGTCCAGTTGAGTTATGAATCACAAATGTGGGATATCAATCGAAATGCCTCAGAGCTGATGAAGTGGGACCTTCTCAACTTCTACTGCATACTACACAGTAAAATTGTTCAAATACTTGTAAATCTGTGCGACTTAACATCTGGCAGCCGTCGCCAACGTAAATGATACATCATGATGGAGGCAGCAATATGCGTCGAAACGTTACAGAACTGTTCAGTCTCAAAAATTGCACTGCGTTCATTGTAGTACAGTAGAAATATCCTGTATCCAGTAGAGCAGTGTTTTTCATACTTTTTGATCACGTGATCCCCTTCCTGTGTAAAAAATGTTCGGCGACCTCCCATTCCCGTAATGAATCTAATGATTTCAAAGGCAAAGTATTTAATTTTCTTTCTTAGACATGTAGTCCATGATATGAGTTCCTGTAGTCATGTCCTAGTTCATGAACTAAGGGCAACGTATGAGTGGTCCTGACAGTTGGGATTCCAGTTACTTTTGAATAAGGTTGGTCATCTCGGACATATTCTGAGTCGTGGCCACCTTTGTGCTCAGACGGCAAAGACTACCAAATCCAACAGTTAGTCCCTCAACCGTTAGGGGTAAAACCCAGTGGGGCCCTGGGCAAGTAAGGCTAGCAACCTGCTTCCCAGGTACTTCAATATAATGCTGGCAACAATCAGAGCAGAATGCCTCGGACCTTTGGAGGTGATGGAGTCCCACCTCTAATTGACAGACCAGGGACTCCTCCGATACGACTTGGCAAACGATCTGGAATGAGATGGGGAGCTATTAATATCAATGGGGATTACAATGGGAAGAAGGTAGAGCTGGCGAAGGCTTCAAGTAAGATGGGGTTAGATGTCTTAGCAGCTAGTGATGTTAGAGTAAGGGGAGAGAAAGTGGACGAAGTCGGAGAATACAAGGTCTACCTGTCAAGAGTTAAAGTAGGAAGAGCACAGTGGGGTGTAGGGTTTTACATCACGAAAGCAATCGAACCCAGCATAATTGCAATAAGGTATGTAAATGAACGACTGATGTGGATAGATTTGGCCATCTCCAGCAAGAAATCTAGGATTGTGACAGTGTATTCACCCTGTGAAGGGACAGATCAAGATGAGATGGACAGATTTTACAACGCACTTAGTGATGTAGTTGTTAGAGTGAAGGATAAGGATAGTGTTTTACTCACGGGTGATGTTCGAAAGGGAGGGAAGAAGGAATTAACAAGTGTTTTGGACATGTCAGGAAAGCTGCTAGTCAATCCTGTGGATGCCTTGGGCAGCTGGGGGGAATATTTTGAAGAATTGCTCAACGTAGGTGAAACATTCAATGATGTATCAGATTTTCAGGTATAATAGGATAGGAACGACGTGTTCCTAGGAGGAAGCTACTGTCAGTTCTTCAAGATTATGGTATAGCAGGCAAACTTCTGCAGCCAATTAAAGGGCTTTACGTAGACTGTCAGGCAGCAGTTAGAGTAGATGGCAAATTAAGCTCATGGTTCAGGGTAGTTTCAGGGGTAAGACAAGGCTGTAACCTGTCACCACTGTTGTTCATACTATTCATGGATCAAATGTTGAAAACAGTAGACTGGTAGGGCGGGATTAAAGTAGGTGAAAACAAAATAAGCAGTCTCGCATATGCGGATGACTTAGTTGTAATGGCCGATTCGATTGAAAGGTTGGAAACTAATATTTCAGAGCTCGATCAGAAGTGCAAGGATTATGATATGAAGATCAGCATCTCCAAAACGAAAGTAATGTCTGTTGGAAAGAGATTTAAACAGATTGAGTGCCAAATAGGAGGAACAAAGTTAGAACAGGTAGGCAGTTTCAAGTACCTGGGATATATTTTCTCACAGGATGGCAACATAGTGAAATAACTAGAATCGCGGTGCAGCAAAGCTAATGCAGTTAGTGCTCAGCTAAGATCTACTCTCTTCTGCAAGAAGGAAGTAAGTACCAAGACTAAGTTAGCAGTGGACCGCTCTATCTTTCGACCAACTTTGTTGTATGGGAGTGAAAGTTGGGTGGATACAGGTTACCTTATTCATAAGGTACAGGTTACAGATATGAAAGTAGCAAGAATGATTGCAGGTACTAATAGATGGGAACAATGGCAGGAGGGTGTCCATAATGAGGAAATCAAAGAAAAACTGGGAATGAACACCATAGATGAAGAAGTTAGATCGAACAGACTGAGATGGTGGGATCATGTTACACGCATGGGAGAAGCAAGGTTACCTAAGAGACTCATGAGCTCGGCAGCGGAGGGTAAGAGGAGTCGAGGTAGACCAAGAAGAAAGTACTTAGATTCGGTGCAGAATGATTTTGTTGTAAAAGGCATAACATCAGACGAGGCATCAATGTTAGCATTGAATACGGGATCGTGGAGGAATTTTATTAGAGGTACTATGCTCCAAACTGAACGCTGAAAGACATAATCAGTCTCTAATGATGATGATGATGTAGGAGTTGCCACGGACGAGCTCACGCGTTACCTCGCGTTTCATTCAACTCGCTCACACTCGCAAACTACACACTGTAGAAACATGCAATTTTATAAATGTGTTCGTGAAGGACTACACTACATTTCCATTTTAGTTTCGTTTGCAGTAATAATTTATTAAGATAATATACTGATAGTTTACGAACATGCACTTAATGACGACATTACGGAAGTTTTGACATGCAAGGAACTTTTTTTCTGTTGAAGTTAGGTGAACACATTAAGCGATTGAAATGTTCAAAATACATCAAATTTTCATGTTCTCCAAACAGCAACTCTGTGAGAAATGTATGACTTGAGATAATGTCAGTTAAATATGACGCACTGGGATCCGCCCGCCCGTCTAGTAGTAGCATGTCTTCCGTATTAGAGCTCCTAATAATTAGGCACATGTTGTTACTGCATAACACCCATACTAACTTCTTAAGCCATTAAATTGAATAGTTACAAGCTACAAAAGTGCTATGTCTCTATGTTATATTCAGTTTCAATTTTTCAGTTATTTGAACAGGACATTCTAAATATCTCAATAAAGAGTGCTTTATTATGTGAGGAAATGAGAACAAGTCAGTTCATTAGCTAGTGAAGAGATCCTTGCTATCTGTCATTTTCTAGTATTCTCGCATAAAATCCACACATTAGATTTAGAAACTTTCGTTCTATTACTGATAGGAAATATAACTCCTATTAGTTTTTGCAAAGTGGGTAGTAGGTCTGAAACACTTTGGACAACAAGCAAAGAAATAAATATTTGTGACTGATAAAGGAATACCTGTACACTGATTAATAAATCCCTAAATTTACTCTTTTCGTTAGAAGAAAAAAAACTACATTTCCTTGAATAACGCGACAGTTAATGAAGTTTTGCGTAGTAACCATATGGGAAAATAGGCCCCTATTTGCATGTTATCATTTGCCAAAATATCATTTTGATACCTCAACAGTGTATGAGGTGCACTATATTTCATGCTAGCCTTATCAACATCGGAAAAGAATTCGCTATATAAAATAAATTTTAGCAATTTAAGTGAAAGGCAGAGATCTCCTGCTAAGTTTAAAATAAATTTCAATACGTCAGGAAAATTTCATCTGCTGGTGTAACATGCACCAAACAGAATATCATAGCAGCCTTTATTTTTTACTGCAAACTTTTCCGAACCTAGTGCTCTCTCTTTATTTTAAATCCAATATCTTACTAACTATGGCTATTGGCGAAATTATGCTGACATATAGATTAAAGTAGCAAAAAATTGAATCTTTCTATATAATAGTATTTGTGGAATCGTTTGTGAAAGATGGCAGGGCATGCGCCTCTACGCTGTTAGTGCAGCGCGATTCCAACCGTGTTGAGAAAAACATGGCGGATGATTCAGCCTGGGTATTTAGGAGCTCTACACTACAATTTTGCGTCATGTTTTGCAGTAATGATGACGAGTGTGAGGTCACAACCAAGTGGGCCTGACGGATGATATAGAGAAAGTTTAGAGAAGGGCAGCTCGCTTTGTATTATTCGCGATATAGAGGAGAGGGTTTTAATGAAAGTCCAGCTCCAGTTGCAATTATTTGTGCTTTATTTAAGTCCACACTACCGGTTTCGGCCTCTATGTTAGGCCATTTTCAAGTGTGACAAACCTGCATATAATGTGTAGCAATAAGTTTACTGAAATTACATCGTACAAGACAGAATGTTACATATGTAAAAAGGTACTGTACAGAAGCAGAAGGAAACTTACGTTACGCCGTAGAGAAAGCAACGTCAAGTAAATAAAACAATAGAACTCAGAGAATTTAAAACTTTTGGCGCCCAATGGCGACATGAGGAAAATGGGCGTGTCGTATTTAACATACCAAAACACTATAATCGGCATGTTCTGATGTGTTACGATATAAACATTACATCATTGCAAGCATAAAATTCTAAATATTAGTTGATAAAATGTAAAGGTTAATAGTAAAATACTATAAATGTCAGTTAGGATAATTGTTGCAATCATTTTACATTTTACATCCTAAGAATTTTTGTACCCTGTTTAAACAATATATCCCACTTTAGTGTAAAGTAAATTGCATACAATTGGCCTTAAGCTAAATTATTACACTTCCTGTATCAGAATTTTAAGTTGACGACACGCCCACTTTTCACATAGCCTCATTGGCCGCTATATGTTCCGTTTTTTATCCTAACTCACATTTATAATATTTTACTATTGACCTTTACATTTTATCAACTAATGTTTAGAATTTCATGCTTGCAATGATATAATGTTTATATCAGAACACATCAGAACATGCCGATTATAATGTTTTGGAATGTTAAATATGACACGCCCATTTTTCTCAAGTCGCCATTCGGCGCCAAAAGTTTTAAATTCTCTGAGTTCTATTGTTTTAATTACTTGACGTTGCTTTCTCTACGGCATAACGTAAGTTTCCTTCTGCTTCTGTACAGTACCTTTTTACATATATAACATTCTGTCTTGTACCGTGTAATTTTTGTAAAGTTATTGCTACACATTACATGCAGGTGTGTCACACTTGAAAATGTCCTAACATAGAGGCCGAAACCGGTAGTGTGGGCTTAAATAAATCACCAATAAATGCAAATGGAGATGCACTTTAATTAAAATTTGAACCACAGTTGCGGCAACAGCAAGAATCCAGTGATGGAAAAACTAATAAGAGGAAAAAGTGTCACAAAAAGGACGCAAGAGTTGGGGTGGAAATCATTTTAAAAAAGTCGTTATTTGTTGTGGCAAGATTTATTTGCGAAATTTATGTGACCAACTTTGTCTTCCGAATGGGGACCTATTTTGTTTGCACCCTCATACTTGTGTGACATGAGCATCTTGAGAAAATGAAAGAAATCCGATCTAATACGGAAATGTTCAGGTGTTCTGTTTCTCCGCGCGTTATTAGAGTGGTAGAGAAGCACCGAAAAAGTGGTTCGAGGAACTCATCCACTTACATGTGATTAGCCATGTATTTTTGTACATGTAGTAAAGATATGGCAAACGAGATTCTCGACGAAATACGAGGAAGAAATGCGAACAGAAATAAAGTAGCATATATGAAATAGCATTACAATGCAAATACATTTAGAATCACACATACGTATTTCTTAACAGGAATAAGTACACAAGATCCCGCAGAACGTCATATGATGCTACCACTTTCTGTGTTACATGAAACAAAAGTAAGAAAGGAAACACTGATTATACCATCAAATATTACGGATGCCGACAAAAATTAAGCAGAAGAATATCAACATCCATTGCAATTTAAAAGAAAAATATACATGAAAGGTCGCTATTACGAAGATGTTGCAACGAAACCAAAGCAGTTGTGGAGGTTGTATATCATCCAATAGGAAAGCGAGATGAGGTGGAAATCATTTAAAAAAGTCGTTATTTATTGCGGAGAGATTTATTTGCGAAATTTCTGTCACCGACTTTCTCTTCCTAATGGGAACCTATTTTGTTAGCACCCAAATAATTGTGTGACATGACCATCTTAATAAAATAAAAGAAATCCGATCTAACACGGAAATGTTCAGGTGTTCTTTTTTTCCGCGCGTTATTAGAGAACGGAACGGTAGAAAATACCGAAAAAGTGGTTCGAGGAAACCATCCACTTAAATGTGGTTAGCGGAGTATTTTTGTACATATAGTAAAGGTGAATACCAACTATTGTCAAACGAGATTGTCGACGAAATACGAGGAAGAAATGTGAGCAGAAATAAAGTAGCTTATATGAAATAGCATTACAATGCAAGTAAATTTAGAAGCAGACACACGTATTTCTTAACAGGAATACGTACACAAGATTCCCCAGAACGTCATATAATGTGTTACGTGAAACAAAAGTAAGAAAGTGAACACTGATTGATTATACCACCAAATATTACGGATGCTTATAAAATTTAAGAATAAAAATAGCAACAAACACTGCAATTTAAAAGAAAAATAAACACAAAAGGTCGCTATTACAAAGACGTTGCAACGAAACCAAAGCAGTTATGGAGGTTGTATATCATCCAGTAGGAAAGCGAGATGGGGTGGAAATAATTTTAAAAAAGACGTTATTTATTGCGGAGAGATTTATTTGCGAAGTTTCTGTCACCAACTTTCTCTTCTTTCTCTTACGAATCGGAACCTATTTTGTTAGCACCAACATACTCGTGTGACATGTGCATCTTAATAAAATACAACAAATCCGATCTAAAACGGAAATGTTCATGTTCTTTTTTTCCTCGCGTTATTAGAGAACGCTACAGAAACACCGAAAAAGTGGTTCGAGGAACTCATCCACTTAAATGTGATTATCGGAGTATTTTTGTACATGTAATAAAGCTGAATACCAACTATGTGAAACGAGATTCTCGACGAAATACGAGAAAGAAATGCGCACAGAAATAAAGTACAGTATCATATATAAAATAGCATTACAATGCAAGTAAATTTAGAAGCAGACACACGTATTTCTTAACAGGAATAAGTACACAAGATTCCACAGAACGTCATATGATGCTACCTCTAACTGTGTTACATGAAACGAAAGTAAGAAGGTAAACACTGATTGATTATACCACCAAACATTACGGATGCCGACATAAATTAAGCAGAAAAATAGTAACATGCACTGCAATTTAAAAAGAAAAATAATCACAAAATGTCGCTATTACGAAGACGTTACAACGAAACCAAAGCAGTTATGGAGGTTGTATATCAGCAATAGGAAAGCGAGAAGAGGTGGAAATCATTAAAAAAATGTCGTTATTTATTGCGGAGAGATTTATTTGCGAAATTTCTGTCACCGACTATCTCTTACGAATGGGAACCTATTTTGTTACCACCCACATACCTTTGTGACATGAGCATCGTGATAAAATAAAAGAAATCCGATCTAAAGCGGAAATGTTCATGTGTTCTTTTTTTCCGCGTGCTATTAGAGAAAGGAACGGTAGAAAAACACCGAAAAGTGGTTCAAGGAACGCATCCACTTACATGTATTTAGCGGTGTATTTTTGTACATGTAGTAAGGCTATGGCAAACGAGATTCTCGACGAAATACGAGGAAGAAATGTGAACAGAAGTAAAGTTGCATATAAGAAATAGCATTACAATGCAAATACATTTATAAGCAGACACACGTATTTCTTAAGAGGAATACGTACACAAGATTCCGCAGAACGTCATATGATGTTACCACTTTCTGTGTTACATGAAACGAAAGTAAGAAAGTAAACACTGATTGATTATACGGCTTAACTGCAGAGTCCGTGTCTCGGCAAAGTGTGGAGCGTTCAGAGGTTGGCAGCGGCCGCAACCGACCAATCGTAGCACAGACGGTGACAACCAACCAGATATTAGCTTGTAACAGCTGTTTTGCTAGGCCTTCACAACCACAGTCTATCACAGACAGTCGCGAAACTCTCTAGGGAAAAAATGCAGCTGAAGCGATACTAGCGCTCCAAGCGGCCAGTAGGGAATAACAGTGGAATGGCGTGATGCAAATTGAGAAGTTGCCGTTTTAATGCTGTTACTTTCATATTTCCTGGTCACTGAACGTTGCTGTGAACTTTTTGGTTTAGCGAATTTCGGACATTGTAATATTTTCAAAAGTACACACGATTTTTACATTGTAGGCGACTAGGTTCTACATTGTCGTTTGCACCATTTTTTCACCTTGTCCTTACTTCTGTGCCTTTCGTGTACCTATCATAATTTTTCAGCTACTTAGCAGGTATCAAACTGAATTTCTTCAAGAAGGGTGACGTCCTGACATTAACAGTTTATGTATGGACATATTTATTTGTAGCTATGTATTCACTTTATTAAAATAGTAGATAACCGCCAAAATATGTTAGTATACAAGGTTATCATTTTTGTGAAGCTGAGCTACGGACCTAAGCAGGCATTCAGACATTATTTTTATTCAGCAGTAATATTGTGAAATAGTTGTCAAGTATTTGCGATTCTGATTAAGAGAATAAGTTTGCACGTGAATGAATTGTTAAAGATTAACTTCTATGCCTAAAAGTATAACAAACCACCGTAAACGAACACTTGTTATTCGTAACATTATTCTGTTACTTCTGAGAATCCTTTTCAAATGAGCGATTTCGTAATTATATTTTTGACAGTTGCTACAATTTATAGTGCCACAAAAGCTAGTAAATACGAAGTTATTTTGAAAGTGCTGCTTCAGTCCAAATATACATTCATTACTCAATCGTTTCGCGGTGCGTTTTTACGACCCAGCCGCTTGGCAGCGCTGCAGTCGCGAAGTTGCAGAAAATCACTGGCAGTTTCGCGACTCTTATGTTCGACTCTGTTCACAACAGATAGTATTGATTGTAGAAGGACTATTTAATATTTTCCTATGAAACACGTTAAATTTCCTGCGAAAGGTGATGTTTTTATTGTAATCTGTTTTGTTATGAATTGTTCCGGTGACGATAACAGTAAATTTACTGAGCGGACAAGGGTACATACAAGAACCTGTCAACCATAGAGCAGGTATAGCATGTTTTATTTATTTTGGGATCTATACGAAACAGTGATCAAGTGGTTCTAAATCTTCATTTTACGAGGAAGATTACTTTTACTGACCGGACAAGTGTACATACCAGAACCTGTCAACCATAGAGCGGAAAAGCATTAATTATTTACTTCATCAATATGCTAACATAAATTACGTCGATTCTTATTTCGTAATAATAACAGTATTTCAGATGTAGTCTGTAATTTGCATTCACCAATGAAATGCAATAAGGGTGTTGATTGTAACGTTGTCTCTTGGAAATCGTTCTGTGCTTCCTTCTCAATGTTTTTCTACTTCCGCCAGAATTATTGCTTCAGCGGTGTGACATTAGTAAATAACAACGACATGCAGTTCAGAACATGTAAGAGATTTCCTGACAGCATAAGCATTAAGTATGAAAAAGAGCAGTTAGAAGAGGTTGACAGTATAAAATTCCTGGGATTACAGCTTGATAATAAATTTAGTTGGGAGGAGCACACCACAGAGCTGCAGAAACGACTCAACAAATCTGTATTTTCAATACGAGTGTTATCAGACATAGGAGACATAAAAATAACAAAGCTTGCATACTTTGCTTACTTTCATTCCCTAATGTCATATGGTATAATATTTTGGGGTAACTCTTCAAGTCAGTCAAAAGTATTCAGAGTCCAAAAACGTGTAATACGTGTTATTTGTGGAGTAAATTCACGGACGTCTTGTAGAAGCCTCTTCAAAGAACTAGGTGTATTATCTACTGCCTCACAGTATATTTATTCCTTAATGAAATTTGTCATAAATAATATATCCTTTTTCCCAACAAACAGCTCAGTTCATACATAGAATACTAGAAGTAAAAATGATCTACACAAGGGCGTAAAATCACTTACTGTAGTTCAAAAAGGGGTCCACTACTCAGGAACACACATTTTCAATAATTTACCATCAAGTATAAAAAATTTAGCTACAAATAAAGATCAGTTTAAGAGGAACCTAAAAGACTTTATAGTGGCCAACTCCTTCTACTCCATTAGTGAATTTCTAAATTGTACCAAATGATGCATGCACTCATACTATATTAGTATTATTTATCAGCCAAAAAAAACCTTAAAAATTTATGTATCTGTATATTATAAGTGTATGTATTTGTATTTATATTATTAGTATTATCTATTATTCAACTTGTAAATTTTGTTTCTTGACATGTTCCACATCCACGAGGATCCCCTCAACATGGATCTACGGAACGAATAACTAATCTATTCTAATCTGATATTACTACGTCTTTCGTTCGTGAAAGAAGACAACTATTATTTTCGTGACTGTGCGTGTTTCAGATTACAATAAAAACATCACCTTTCGCAGAAAATGTAACGTGTTTCATACGAAAATATTCATTAATATTATCTGTTGTGAAGGCCTAGCAGGATAGCTGTTACGCGCTAATATCTGATTGGCTGTCACCGTCTGTGCTACGATTGGTCGACTGCGGCCGCTGCCAACCTCTGAACACTGCACACTATGCCGCGACACGGACTCAGGAGTTTTACCGATTATACGACCAAATATTACGGATGCCGATAAAAATTAAGCAGAAAAATAGCGACATACACTGCAATTTAAAAGATAAATAAACACAAAAGGTCGCTATTACGAAGACGTTGCAACGAAACCATAGCAGTTATGGAGGTTGTGTATCATACAAAGCGAGATGATAGAGTGCTAAACTTGCAGCACTGCAAGCGGCTAGGCAGCAAATCAGGGTCGTGTTAGCTGAAATCGCTATATGAGCTGCGCTCCCGTGTTCTGAAGGGCAGAAGTTGGCAGCACTTCAACTTTTCGACGTTCGCTTATTAGGACCGTTTGGGATTTTAACATCCAGGTTGGAATCCAGGCAGACGCCCTTAAGCTGAAAAAATGAAGCCTGTCTCCGCTATACTGCTAAGTTTTGAAGAAGTGTTCGTATTGTAGAGCTGATGTTTTATGTCACATAAAACAGAAATAAAACGTCCGACGGTTTTGCCGTGATGTACAACGTCTTAAGAGAGTGCAAAATTAGCCGTTAAAAAATAAATGTTGAATTATATTATGATGAGTATATGTTTCTATTTTGTTCACGAAAGTATATTGTTTGAAAGTGACTGTCAGTTCAATGCATTAACAGTAGGAGGGTCGAATTAAGGCATAATTTTAACGGAGAAATAGAATTCCAAAACTGACCAAGATGGTGGACAGGCTTCAACTGACGTATGTTCTCAGCATAGATAAAGCCATCTTCCTTTATTCTAACCTCCTTCGATTTTAATGCGTGATAGACGATGATCTCTGGTGAAAGTAAAGATAATTCAGAGGTGTAGCGTTAAAGATACCAAAACATAATCTTCCTTTTGGCACCCTTAAGGAGTAACAGTACATATGATCTATATTTCGGGCACATATACAGCAAAGTACCTTTCGAATTATATAAGTTTCTTTGGCCTTCTTGTATAATTAATATTAAAAATCGGTACCGTACGCCAATATTCTTGTTCGCGTATTTATAAAAGTACGCATAAAAAGGGCAAATCAAAAGAAATGATTTTCTGTGAACATACTTTCTTTCTAAGTCTCCTTTCATTTCAAATAACCAGTGTTGCCCAACTGGTTGCACGAAAGGAAGTAGAAGCGAATCGTAAAAAGAAGGGGATAAAATTATAATTTCGAATGGCAATTCTGAAGAGAACTCAAGGATGACGACTAAAGGAAATAATAATAAAATACAGTATTTTTTTCAATTTTCCCGGGCACATTTTAAATTCCCTGACATTTACCTGAATATTATTTATTTACAGTTGATCTATCATGTTGAAAAAATATTTTTTTCTGTAATTACACCATGTAGAAGAAGCACTTACAAAATACGTTAGAGTCCCTTGATCTACAAATCTCTTAGCATTATTTAAGTGTTTCTGACTTTCAGCATCGTTTTCCAGTCCTGTTTTGCCTACAGAAGCAATGTTAATGTCTATGTCAAATGACTTGCAATATGTAAATGTATCCCCCTTTTTACTTTTCATTAACCAACTGTTTAAGCTACTGGATTGTTTCTATTGTACTTGTTTTTTTTTTTTTTTTTTTTTTTTTTTTTTCCTCCTCTTGGTCACTGATCATTTAACACAACTCAACATAAAACATAACACAATATAAAATAATCACTACCACGCGCACTGTTAAACGTGAATAACGCAGTTCACGAATCTGCTTTGTTTTCAGGCCCCTCACTTACCTACAGTCATCATTTTACTTGAGCATTTGACAACGGCTGCGGTTCAATTGTATGCGGTACACTTGTGGCGATTCGTGAATGAGTCGTTAATTTGAACGAATTCAAATTAAGAATCGTAAGAATCGAGTCGTTATGATGACGAATCGCCGTTCAAAAGAATCGTCTGTCTCTTGACGATTTCAAGATTCAACGATTCATGATTCGAAGGCAACTGCCGAATGATTATGAAAGCCGGAAAGCAGTCAAGGAGGGGACGGGTATGAATAGGTTCACACAGAAGCACAGAACGAAGATCGTGATCCGTTCACGAATTACAGATGACAAGCGAAACGTAGCGAAATACGCAGTTGCTGATACATACGATTAACCGGAAGAGATCAAAGTACATAATTTATATGTACCGTACCGTAATATATTTAAACGACAGAGCGAGGTGGCGCAGTGGTAACACACTGGGGAGGATGGTGGTTCAAATCCACCCCCGTCCATCCAGATTTAGGTTTTCCGTGATTTCCCTAAATCACTCCAGGCAAATGCCGGGATGGTTCCTTTCAAAGGGCACGGCCGATTTCCTTTCCTCATCCTTACCCAAATATCCGAGCGTGAGCTCCGTTTCTAATGACCACGCTGTCGACGGCTGTTAAACCATAAAATTCCTTCCTATATTTAAACGAGCAATTCTTGCACATTCATATTTGGCGTATCACGGAAACGGCTCTAAGGATTTGGATTATTTTGTATTTAGAGAGGTTGTTGTTTCTTGGGTAGTAACTAAATTTTGCAAAAATATTCTCTTTATATAAAAACGCGATTTTAAATCTTTTTTAACATCTCGAAAATCTTTTTTACTATTTACATTTGTTATGTTAACTTTCCTTAGAGAAACCGATTTTAGACAAAGAAACGTTTTATATGAAATTGCAATTTTTTTTGTATCTCGAATAAAATTTAGTATTTAAAGATGGATTTTGATTTTTAAAGTTTATCTATATAATCGTGTTTCCTGAAACTAAGTGATTGTAGATAATAAGTATTTTATAACGATTAAATACGTGTTAATTACCATACATTTAATGAAATTTATATTTAAATAGCTGAAATATTTCCACTGAACGAAAAAAAATGTATAAAATTGCAGCAAGATTCGAACTACGTGACCTATATTCACAGTTTTAACAATCTACAACGCTACCAAATGAGCTACGCTGACAGCAGAAATAATAGGTGCCGTAATATGTATTTATATCCGCTTGCAAACTTCAAAGACTACTTTCTCGAGAGTTGAATCGAATGGCTTCGGCTGGTTATTATTTTAAGTCTGGACTTTACGCACAATAAATATTTAAAAATCCGATACTCATATTATCTCCTTTTTGGCATTCTGTAAGGATAGTGCCATCACAGACCAGAAAGAATCGTGAACGAATCGTAGGAAAATATTCACAACGTTAGATTACAATTCTATCTATGAGCAGGATGCAGAAAGTAAGAATCGTGCCATTGTAGACTATAAAGAATCGTGAACAAATCGTAGAAATCGATTCACAATGTGGGGTTCAAACGCAAGAATCGATTCCTGAAAAAGAATCGTGTTGGCCAACTCTAGTTTACGGAGGTAGGCATTGCGACAAAAAGAGGTAGTTCCGGCCTGACATCTATCGGTGTTTTACACAACCACTTATGAAACCACCCCATAGTCGCATAGCCGACTTGCCTGTGACTCTTATGGGAATCCCCTTTAATTCCTCAACGTGTAGAGGTACTATGCAGTGTGTTTCTCATGAAAGACCACATTAAAAGCACTTCACTGAAATAAACTACATTCCTTATCGACTGCGAATAACCCTAAGGGGGAAATATCAAAATTAATCAAACAATAAAATAAAATAAAAGCAACAATATTTTCGTGGATATTAAAAAAGGAGATTCTGCAGAAGTAGACATGGCAGCACTGAACCATATCAACAGAAATCAGAATATCGATGACTAAGGCTTTTTTTCGGGTCGTCTGTGTAAGCAATTGTTTCGTTTTCTTTCTCATTGTTTCGTTTACTTTCTAATTGTTTCGTTTACTTTATCATTGCTTCGTCTTTTTTCGGTTCATCTGCGTAAGCAATTGTTTCGTTTTCTTTCTCATTGTTTCGTTTACTTTCTAATTGTTTCGTTTACTTTCTCATTGCTTCGTCTTCTTTCGGTTCATCTGCGTAAGCAATTGTTTCGTTTTCTCTCATTCACTGTTCATGAAATGAGCCACATATTTTCTATTACTATAGGGTATGACGTGTTACAAAACTATGAAGAATTTTACCGCACGTTTGAACTTATCCCGATGCCTTCACCCTAACATCCTTAGCAAAATAATTTCTAATGTGTTCACTGTTTCTAAATTAAAAGCTATGGTTTATTCAAACGATATTCCGTGCCAGTGGACGTTAGCGGTAAGATATCTATTGCAGTAATTCTCTCTCTCAGTGATGTAACTTAACTTTTCTTTGCATTTGTTTTCAGGCCGAGGACTCGTTGATGGAAATAGTCATCCGGGAGGTGAAAGGATGCATGGACTCTGAACATCTAAGTAAGGACTGAAATGTGTAGAAACTGTTTTACTCTCCTAAACATGTCACTGGTAGAGACCACGAAATTGATAGAATTGCTGACAATGGTCGTTATGAAGCCTCGTTATGTATGTGGCTTAAATCATAGTTGTTGTTGTTGTTGTTGTTGTTGTTATGGTCTTCAGTCCGGAGACTGGTTTGATGCAGCTCTCCACCCTACTCTATCCTGAGCAAGCCTTTTCATCTCCTCATAAGAACGGCAACCCACATCCACTTGAATCTGCTTACTATATGCGTCTCTTGGTCTCCCTCTGCGATTTTTACCCCACACACTTCCCTCCAATGCTAAATTTACGATTCCTCGGTGTCTAAGAATGTGTCCTACCAAGTGATCCCTTCTTTTAGCCACGATATGCCAAAAATTCCTTTTCTCACCAATTCTACTCAGTACTTCTCCATTAGTTATGCAATCTACCCACCTAATCTTCAGCATTCTTCTATAACACCACATTTCAAAAGCCTCTATTCTCTTCCTGTCCGCACTGCTTATCGTCCATGTTTCACTCCCGTACAAGACAACACTCCATACAAATGCCTTCAGAAAAGACTTCCTTACACTTAAATTAATATTCGATGTCAGCAAATTTCTCTTTTTCAAAAATGCTTTCCTTCCCATTGCCATTCTCCATTTTATATCCTCTGTACTGCGACCATCGCATGTTATTTTACTACCCAAGTAACAAAACTCATCTACCACCTTCATCGTTTCGTTACCTAATCTAATTCCTTCAGCATCACCTGATTTTCTAAGACCGCATTCCATTTTTTTTGTTTTGCTCTTGTTAATGTACAAATTGAATAACATTGGAGAAAGGCTACAACCCTGTCTTACTCCCTTCCCAACTGATGCTTCCCTTTCATGCTCTTCGAGTCTAATAACTGCGGTCTGGCTTTTGTACAAGTTGTAAATAACTCTCCTTTCCCTATATTTTACCCCTGCTGACTTCAGAATTTGAAAGAGTGTATTCCACTGAACATTGTCAAAAGCTTTCTCCAAATCTACAAAAGCTAAAAATGTAGGTTTGCCTTTCCTTAATCTATCTTCTAAGATAAGACGTAAAGTGAGTATTGCCTCCCGGGTTCCTACGATCCTCCTGAATCCAAACTGATCTTCCCCGAGGTCAGCTTCTACCAGCTTTTCCATTCTCCTGTAGATAATTCGTGTTCCTCATTACAAAAAGGAATCCTAATTTTCGCAACAATTGCGGTCTCGGGGAGGATTTTAGGCATTTTTGAGTTTGATTTTTTACAAGCTAGACCCGAACTGGACAGTTTCACAAGCCTCTTCGATCTGTTCTCCTACTCAACACTGTTACTGGTATTTTCCTGTTAATTTTTCGCGTTTCTCTATTTCAACCTCCAATAACACATCTACGATGACTACTTGATTGTTACCCAAGAACTTATTCTGTTTTCCTATTAGGATATAACATGAAACTTCGGAACAGATTAAAATTGTGCGTCACTAATTTTCGTACCTTACAAATGTCACTTTCCACTTCTTTCACCTGTGTCAGTATTGCTCATGTGAAAAATACCGAGTAGCACCGTGGTTCGGAACCCACGTTAAACTGTAGATCCCCCTATAACTGGCTGGGTAAGTCAGTTCCAAGGTCGGAGGAAGGCAACGGCATACCACCTCCAAACAGGACCATGCCTAGTAAAGCACTGTGCTGTTCAAACCAATTTTCGGATTGTTGACTGCTTTACCTTTTTTTTTTTTTTTTTTTTTTTTTTTTACAAACGTGTAGCGCATAATATGAGCGCCCAATACAACATAAGTTCACAAACATTAGATTCAACGGGGGAAAGCTGTGTTAACGTCAACACCCAGAAGGAATCAAGCATTCGGCACAGAATGGTAGGCTGGAAGACGGGAAGTTTAAATACCGTACACCATTAGAACTTTTTGATACTTTTTATGGTTTTTAGAATAAAAAATTATGTAAGCTCACACATTTTTATATATCGCTGATCTTTTGGGCTGTTAGTATGAAAATTCAATGTTGCTTCATCAGAATCTTTAACCTCAGACGCCTGAATTCTGCAAAATAGATCATTGATACCTATACCTATTTGTAGTCAAACTTCATGAAACTTGCATTTCTACTTAACCCAGGCAGTGCTGACGCCCTTCCAGAGACCGAAAAGGACCTCCTTCAGGAGGTCATAAGATGAAACTTCCTGGGAGATTAAAATTGTGTGCCCGAACCGGGACTCGAACCTAGGACCTTTGCCTTTCGCGGGCAAGCGCGCTACCGACTATGCTATCCCGACACGACTCACGATGCCACCTCACAACTTTACTTCCGCCAGTACCTCGCCTCCTACTTTCCAAACTTCACAGAAGCTCTCCTGCGAACCATGCAAGACTAGCACTCCTGGAAGAAAGGATATGTGTGTCGGGATAGCACAGTCGGTAGTGCGCTTGCCCGCGAAAGGCAAAGGTCCCAGGTTCGAGTCCCGGTTCCGGCACACAAATTTAATGTGCCAGGAAGTTTCATATCAGCGCACACTCCGCTGGAGAGTGAAAGATTCATTCTGGAAACATCCCTTAGGCTGTGGCTAAGCCATGTCTCCACCATATCCATTCTTCCAGGAGTGCTAGTCTTGCACGGTTCGCAGGAGAGCTTCTGTGAAGTGCGGAAAGTAGGAGGCGAGGTACTGGCGGAAGTAAAGTTGTGAGGCGGCATTGTGAGTCGTGTCGGGATAGCACAGTCGGTAGTGCGCTTGCCCGCGAAACGCAAACGTCCCATGTTCGAGTCCCGGTTCCGGCACACAATTTTTATTTGCCAGGAAGTTTCATATTAGCGCACACTCCGCTGCAGAGTGAAAGTTTCATTCAGGTCATAAGATGTTCTTTAACAAGAAAAAAATAAGGTTAATCTAATGTACTCTAAATAAATCAAGCGGTTCTGAAAAAATTATATTAGGTAACGGGACAATGTAAGTATGAATAGCAGATGACTTGTTATTTGGGTACCAAAATAACTCCTGATGGCCGAACTAAAATAGATATAAAGTGCAGAATGGCTATGGGAAGAAATGAATATGTGACGAAACGAATTTTTTTTTTTTTTTTTTTTTTTTGGACTTGAAAATAAAAGACCGTCTTGCGTGAGTTCGTTGAAAAATAATAATAATAATAAAAATGAAGCTGATTTGACGAATTCCCGTCCCGCTGTTCCACAGCTTTATATCGAAAATATTGCAAACCAAAAGAAAGTCACTTCTTCAGTGGTAAACAAACTATTTCCTCCTATTTACTATTCGATAAAATAACTGTTTTCTTCTTTTTCCATGGCACTGCCCACCGTCGATTTCAAAGTTTGTCTTCACGTATTGTGTTCGCAGTTTTGCGTGTCCGTTTGAAGTTCATTTTCTTTGTACTTCTTGTATGTACTTAGTATAAAATGGTTTCTTCTCTAACCCTGAAACGCGTCAGTCGGCTAGTGCATAGGATTTATTTGAATAAAATATACAAATGAAAGAGGGGGTTAATGATATATCTTCTTTCAAAAACAAAAATTTATTCTGAGGTACTGCTCGTTTCATTATTACTTTGTTCTTCATTTGTTCATGTTCTCTTCATTTAGTTTATTGTATTTATTGATTTATTTATTTAGTAATTAATGTTAGTTTTATTTTACACACTCCATCGCTAATCATGTGGTTTCAGGTGCATTTACATGATAGTTCTCTTTAGAAAATTGGCGTATTGACGATGATAATCATGTACTTGTAGTAGGTTTTGGTGCTGGGTCGTAATATACGTCCAAAAGTCCTCTTCACTCTTTTCATTGTTTGTCAGAATATAAAATACCGTATGTCCCCTTAACCAGTTGACGGCATTGTTCTTTGTGTTGGGATAAAGTTTTTCATCGGGTAACAAAAAACTCGTGGGTGTGATTGTATGCGGAGATGTTCTCTGGATGATTGCCAGTTTTCGTCTAACCGACTGCCAAATGTTGTTGACTTTATTACATACAAACTGGTGTTCGTCCGTGTCGTTGAGATTGCAGGTAATACACAGAGAGGAGTCTGCCATGTGAATGGAATGAAGACGTTCATTTGTTGGTACTTTTCTGTTAACTGCGTAGTACCACGTTGCTCGCACGTTAGTTGGTAAGTGCAAATGATGGACGTTTTTCCAAATATTTGACCAATTGAATGCATTGTACTTTTTTTCTATTATATTCTTGCTATGAAACTTCATAAAGTTTTTATATACATCTTTAACACTAAATACATCTTTCTCTTCAATCCTCAGTCTTAGATAACTGTGTTCTATTAGAAAATGCTTGAATTGGTACAGTTGATTGGGGATGTGATGAACATCAATTGGTGCATCGCAGTTGGCTGGTACTATTTCATTAAGTAAGAATGCTGCTATGCTATTCGGTGACTTTTTCCACTGTTTATAGGTCTTGCAGGTGTACAACGCTTGTGCTTTATTATAGACGTCTGTAAGGTTTAGGCCACCTTCGGTAAATGGTAAGGTCAAAGTTTCAAACTTAACTTTGAACATGTGACCACGGCTGACGAAATGACCAAAAGCAGCCAGAATCCTATTTGCCACGTCTTTTGGCATGGGCAGGACTTGCGCCATGTAATTTATTTTTGATGTTAGATAGATGTTGACGAGTTGCACTCTCTGTATTTCATCGATCGTCCTGAGTTTGTGTTGGTGGATGCTGGCACGTATGTTATTCAGTAATTTCCGATAGTTCAGAGTAATTGTCTGCCGGATGTTTGGTGCATATTCTATTCCAAGACATTTGATTGTGGAGGTCTCCTTTATTGGTCCTTGGATGGGAATTCCTAAACCACGCCCAACATTCATTATTGCACATTTATTCCTGTTCAGTTTTGCGCCGGAAGCAAGTGCGTACTTATCTATTATTTCCAGTGCCTTGCATATCTCTTCGTTATCTCGGACCAGAAAGACGACATCGTCAGCATATGCCTTGCACACTATCCTTTCTCCATTTATCGTTATGCCTTGGAGATGTTGACTTAAATCGAAAAGCAAAGGCTCAATGGCTATTGCGAAGAGGGACATGGATAATGGGCATCCTTGTCGCACTGAACTGTTTATTGTAATGGGTTTGCTGGCTTGACCATTGATCATAGCTGTGGAGGTAGCACTGCTTAAAAAGTTCTTTATAACTCCGATAAAACGTTGCGGAAAGTTCATGCAACCCATAGTATGAAACAGATAATTATGGCTGACTCTGTCGAAAGCCTTCTCAAAATCCAATGATACTAGCGCGCCTTTTATTTGACAAGCTCCAGCAATCGATATGATATCCCTATAATCGCACAGTGTGTGGTGGATAGATCTGTCTCGTCCTACGCTCGACTGATACGAACCGGTGACGGTATTCATTACAGATTTTAATCTTTCGTTCACAATGCGGGAAAATATTTTATAGTCACAATTAAGTAATGTGAGCGGTCTTAGATTTGTTATACATTTTCCTGCATGATTTTTCGGGACTAGAACTATTATTCCTTCTCGAAAGTCACTTGGGATATCACTGCTGGCATTCATTAGTTCGTTGCAAATGCTCGTCAGTTTGGGTATCATTCGACTTCGGAATGTATGGTATAGCTCAGCTGGAAGTCCGTCACGCCCAGGAGATTTGTTTTTCGGACTTCGTAGTATGGCATCTTCAACTTCATCTTGCGTTACTTCAGCTAGCAGGTTATTTGCCTGATCCTGGTCCAGCTTCCGTGTCAGTCCTATTGTCATAACATTTTGCGCCATTGTGTCAGTTGTGGTATTGCTTAATAACTCGGTGAAGTATTTATGGATTTCGTTTTTAATCTCATTTTGCTGCGTGAGTAGTCTACCATCCATGGATCGTATTTCAGTTAATATTTTCTTTCGGCGACCCTTCCTTTCAGTAATCAAGTGGTAAATTGACGTTTGTTCTCTTTTGACATCGTTTTGAAGCCTTGATCGTATTTTACAACCTTCAAGTTGTTTTCGTTTCAAAGCTAAGAGTTTCGCCTGAGTTCTTTTTATATCCAAATGGTTGTTAATTACTGATGGATCATTTGTGTACAAGTCTCGAAGGACTTTGAAATAAAATTCAGTTGTCTGTTTTTGCCAATCATTTTTGTCACGTGAGTAGTGCATCATCGCCCGTCGTATCGACGGTTTAGCACATTTGAGCCACCACGTAAGTGTCGAGGGGTATGACGTGAATTTTTTCTCGCACTCAGTCCACACAGTATTGAATATGTCGTGACACTCGGGGTCCTGCAAGTGTGCTACATTTAACTTCCACAGGCCTCGTCCCCGGTATGTTTCCTGTCGTTTGAGGTTAATGGTGCAAATATATGTTATGTGATCTGAGAATATGGTAGGCCATAACTCTGTCTGCAGCACGTGCGTTTTTAAATGATCAGACACATATATCCTGTCGATGCGACTGGCTGAATGACTTGTAATGTAAGTAAAGCCTGGCAGCGCACCGTTTTTGAGTTCCCAGGTATCAGTCATCGTCAGTTGTTTGATTATAAGGTCAAGTTCGGCACAATAGTTAAAATTGGGCGTTTGATCTTTAGCCGACAATACACAGTTGTAGTCCCCTCCAAAAATCATATTGTCATATCGTCCACAGAAAAGAGGAACAACATCATCTTTAAAAAATTCAGCTCTACGCCGCCTATTACTGGAACCAGAGGGTGCATAGATGTTAATAAGTCGAGTACCGTTGATAGTAACAGCTACACCTCTGGCGTTTGTCAGTTTTACAACATCGTGCACAATAATGCCTTCTTTGCTTAATATTGCTGTACCGAGTTCTGAGTCGTTCTCTGAATTGACAATTGCATTGTATCCTGTGATATCATCAAGTTGAATGTCTGTAACTTCTTGCAACATAGCAATATCAATATCGGCTGCGTAAAGCATATCCTGCAAGGTCTTAAGTTTTAAATGGCTGCGGATCTTATTGATGTTTATCGTCCCTATTTTATACGATTGCAATGCAATTGTAAAAGGTAGATGGACAAAATCGGTGAATATGGCAACTGATACTCATGGTGTCTAATGTCTTTAATGAATCGGAAGTGGAGGTGGCGTCCTCTTAGTTTTCTCGTCTCTCGGCCTGGAGAACGAGTCTCTTTTTGTATTTGACACTTCCTGCATTTCTTCATCCTCGGGGAATTGTGCGGTTTCCTCTGCCCAGTTCCCTCCATCGGTGCATTGAAGCAATTCTTCCTCAGAACCATGTTGAGATGGAACTTTATTTCGCGAGTCCTTCGGTGTACAATTAGTATTTTCACCGCCCCGTTCGGTGTGCGTTTCTATATTTGGCGAAACGACCATACTCACAATATTTGTCATCTGTTGACTCCGTTGCGACTTCCCAGATGTCGCATCGCTTAATTTTTGACTAATTTGTTTTGCTTTTTCGCGCACTTGCTGTACTTTCTGTTTGGCGTCAGGAGGTGCTATACGCCGTTTCTTATGCCTCTTCGGAGAGGGTCCCGATTTTGAACTGTCTTCACACTCTGAAGTGCTACTTAAATCTTGGGTATTACTTTCCTGATTACTAACTTCTTCCATCTCACGCCGTGCATCCTGTTCAAAGGTTTCCGTGACTTTTTTATCGTGTTCGTCGCCTGTGACTGTTTCCGTTGCGTTGGAGGGAACGACAGCCGTCGTTTCATTATTACTGGTGTCCATTTCCAGGCTTACGGTAGCATCGTCGCTCTCATTGTTTCCGTCTATTGCGGCGCTAGACGTGACAGCCGTGTTTACTCGGAGGGCCGTGGCGTACGTCACAGGCAGTGACGTCATCTTTAGTGGCGCGACCGGCTCCCTGGCCGGCACCTGCGTCAATCTCCGCTGCACACATTCAGATCTAACATGCCCTGTCTGCCCACAGCCTGAGCACGTACGTGGTTGGTCGTCGTACATGACAATGGCTCTATATCCGCAAACGTAGATGTAAGATGGGATATGTTTTTGGAGCTCCATTTTTATTTGTCTGACACCGTTTAGTACCGGGAACGTTTGGAAAGTTGTCCATTTTTCCGCAATATTGCTGATAACCCTCCCGTACGGTTTGAGAGCTGTATTAATCTCATCCTCAGTTATTTCGAAAGGCAGTTCAAACATACGAACGGTTCTAGTTCCAAATCCAGCATAATCAACTAGAACGTTACCAACATTGCCGTCACAATGATTAAATTTCAGTTTGCCTCTACATTGTTCAATGACCTTTTCACAACATTCAGCATTGATCATTTTGACGTATACAGTGCTACTCACAATCGATAAATGGATCCCGACTATCTCACTAAAACTTAGCTTTACTACATCTCGTAAAAATACTTCTACTTCAAATGCTCTTGGCCGAGCAAAGTGTTCATCGAACGAGAACTTCAAAGTATATTTTCTTTTAGTTTGACTCATCTTGGTGATCTACACATTTTGAAACCTAAGGCTACTATTTACGCTACAAGAGCGTCTAACTCACCACACACTGTAAGCGCGCGTCCGGCCGCAGCGAGGAAGTAAACAGACGTCCACACAGCACGCGAGCCGAAAGCAGACTGTTTAGTTGACTTCCAATATTAATTTAAAAGTTAGGAACTCCTTTATGAAGCATTTCTCTGGAATGTAGCACTGTACGGGACAGAAACGTGGACGTTAAGGAGTTTAAACGAAAGATTGATGTATCAATTACTGGGTGTCCAGAAAAGGACTCCCTGATTTCAAAATTAAATATCTCGAAAACAAAGATCGATAGAGGAATGCCGTAAACGGTGTGTTTATTGTGAAACCTGTAAGAAGTTTATACAGCAGTTTGAAATAATAGTTACAAAAGCTGCTAACAGATGGCGCTGTAATCGCCATGCGTAATGCCTAGTATAAATAGTGATCCGAAGCCCAGAGCGATCAGTTCCACTATTGAAACGTGAAAGGAGGTTAGCGTACCTAAGGAAGATATTAAAACCACGTACTCCATTGAACAACGAGTTTTTCTGGTGCTAGAGTACCACAGGTTAGAAGAGAGTTCTACGGCAACAACGCGAAGTTTTCAAGCACGATTTAATGTTCCAAAAGGATCCGGTGCGAAAACCATTCGTACGCTCTTCGAAAAATTTCAACGAACAGGCAGCGTAACTGGTGATCTAGTGGGGCATGTTGGCCGCAAGAAAACCGCAGTAACGACTGAAAATATCGCCACAGTTTCTGGAATTATTCAGCGAAACCCAATGTCATCCGTCCGTAGAATTGCATCTGAGACTGGTTTGAAGCGTTCCAGCACACAGAAAATACTGAGAAAGAGCCTACACATGTTTCCATTCAAAATTCAAACGCAACCAGGCCTTACCCGTACGAGCTGTGCAACAAAGGGTTGCCTTTGCTAATCAGATGCTCATAATGATTGATAGTGAAGGATTTGATGTTGGCTGCGCCTATTTTTCAGATGAAGCACACTTCCATCTGAATGGATACGTGACCAAGCAGAACTGGCGATTTTGGGGTTTCGAAAAGCCATATTGGCGTGAAGCGAAACCCCTGTATTCTCCTAAAGTTACTGTTTTGGCTGCAGTATGCAGCAGAGGCATTATTGGCCCTTATTTCATTCGAGAAACGGTCACTGATGTACGTTACGTTGCAATTTTGGAACAATTTGTCGCCACACAGCAAGCGTTAGAGGATCAACCAGGTACTTAATGGTTTATGCAAGATGGAGCCCGACTACATCGGACCGAACAAGTGTTTCGCTTTCTTGAGGAATACTTCGGGAATAGAGTCAGTGCTTTGGAATATCCCAAATTCACTGGTGCAGGCATGGATTGGCCTCCATATTCGCCGGATTTGACTCCCTGTGACTTTTTTGTGAGGCACAGTGAAAGACATGATCTACCCGAAGCATCTCGCCACGCTGGACGAGCTTGAATCGGCGATCTCTGTGACATGTGAGTCCATTTCGGTTGAGACACTACGAAATGTAATGGTGAATTTCATTCTTCGTTTGCGCCACCTCTGTAGTGCCAATGGTGAACGATTTGAAAACATTGTGATGTGATTGTTTACAAAGAGTGTTTTCATACGATTGTTTCACTTATGTATGCTGATATGCCACTCCCATGAACCACAGACATTGCCAAGGTGGGGTGGCTTGCGTGCCTCAACGATACAGATAGCCGTACCGTAGGTGCAACCACAGCGGAGGGGTATATGTGGAGAGGCCAGACAAACGTGTGGTTCCTGAAGAGGGGCAGCAGCCTTTTCAGTAGTTACAGGGGCAACAGTCTGGATGATTGACTGAGCTGCCCTTGTAACATCAGCTAATGTGGCTTTGCCACACAGCTAATGCGAACGGCTGAAAGCAAGGGGAAACTACAGCCGTTACCTTTCCCGAGGACATGCAGCTCTACTGTATGAACATATGATGATGACATCCTCTTGGGTAAAATATTCCGGAGGTAAAATGGTCCCTCATTCGGATCTCCGGGCGGGGACTACTCAGGAGGATGTGATCATCAGGAAAGACAATACTGGCATTCTACGGGTCGGAGCGTGGAATGTTAGATCCCTTAATAGAGTAGGAAAATTAGAAAATTTAAAAAGGGAAACGGATAGGTTGAAATTAGATTTAGTGGGGATTAGTGAAGTTCGGTGGCAGGATGAAGAGGATTTCTGGTCAGGTGAGTACAGGATTATAAATACAAAATCAATTGGGGGTATCACAAGAGTAGGATTGATAATCAAGTTCTGAAGCAAGCTGGAGTAAAATATAGGAGCGTAAGGTTATTTACAACTTGTACAAAAACCAGACAGCGGTTGTCAGAGTTGAAGGGCATGAAAGGGATGCAGTGGTTGGAAAGGGAGTAAGACAGGGTTGTAGTCTTTCTCCATTGTTATTCAATTTGTACATTGAGCAGGCTATAAAAGAAAGCAAGGAGAAATTTGGAGAAGGAATTAAAGTTCAGGGTGAGGAATTAAAAACATTGCGTTTTGCCGACGACATAGTAATTCTGTCAGATACAGCAAAGGACCTGGATGAGCTATTGAACGGAATGGACAGTGTGCGGAAAGGTGCATATAAGATGAAGATTAACAAGAGCAAAACTAGGGTAATGGAGTGCAGTGTAAGAAAATCAGCTGATGCTGAAGGAATTAGATTGGGAAACGAAGCAATGAAGGAGGTAGATGAGTTTTGTTACTTGGGCAGTAAAATAACAAATGATGGTCGCAGTACAGAGGATATAAAATGCAGAATGGCAATGGGTAGAAAAGCGTTTTTGAAAAAGAGAAATTTGTTAACATCGAAAATTGATTTAAACCTAAGGAAGTCCTTTCTGAAGGCATTTGTATGGAGTGTTGCCTTGTATGGGAGTGAAACATGGACGATAAACAGTGCGGACAGGAAGAGGATAGAGGCTTTTGAAATATGGTGCTACAGAAGAATGCTGAAGATTAGGGGGTGGATCGCGTAACTAATGAGAAGGTACTGAACAGAATTGGGGAGAAAAATTTCTGGCATACCTTGACTAAAAGAAGGGATAGATTGGTAGGACACATTCTTAGACATCAAGGAATTGTGAATTTAGCATTGGAGGGAAGTGTGTGGGGTAAAAATCGCAGAGGAAGACCAAGAGATGGATACAGTAAGCAGATTGAGACAGATGTAGGTTGCCGTTCTTATGCTCAGGATAGGGTATTGTGGAGAGCTGCATCAAACCAGTCTCCGGACTGAAGACCACAACATATGTTAGCAGCTTTTGTAACTATTATTTCAAACTGCTGTATAAACTTCTTACAGCTTTCACAATAAACATACCGTTTACTGCATTCGTCTATCCATCTTTATTTTCGAGATATTTAATTTTGAAATCAGAGAGCCCTTTTCTGGACACCCTGTAAGTTGTCCTGCTACAGACGAATGCTGTGGATAGATCGCGTAACTAATAAGGAGATGTTGAACAGTTTTGGGGAGAAGATAAATTTCTGGCATATCTTGATTAAAAGATGGGATCGATTGGTGGGACACATTCTGCGACTTCAAGGTACCGTCAGCGTAGAATTCGATAGAAGTGTGTAGGGTAAAAATCGCAGAGGGAGACCAAGAGAGGAATACAGTAAGCAGATTCAAAAGGATGTAGACAAAAAAACAACAACAGATACCTATGGCCGCCCGCGGTGGCTGAGGGGACTGCGGCGCGCCAGTCATGGTCTGCACTGCCACTACTGTCGGGGGTTCGAATCCCCCCTCGGGCATGGATATTTGTGCCGTCCTTAGTGGTAGTTAGTTCATAAGTAGTTTGTAAGTTTAGGGACTGATGACCCCGCAGTTAAGTCCCGTAAGCTCTGCAAACATTTGATTTTTTGCCTGCATAGGATAGGGTAGCGTGAAAAGCTGCATCAAACCAGACTCAGGACTGAAGACCAAAACAACAACAACAGATACTTATGCAGACCCCCTTGTAAGTAAATATATGTAAGACCTTCAGTTACGTTTTAAGGCACTGAAGACGGTAGACGGCTTATCCTGTTTAAATACGTAGTCATAATGTAAGTTGAACCAGTTGTGTGAATATGTTGTGTTTGTGTTGCAGACAGTATCGCAGACTTGCGGTCCTACAACGAGGCAAAAAGCCCCGAAGAAAAGGTGAGAAATTAACTAGTCCGAAGCTCTGTTAACAACCTAACTTATAATTAATTTTACAGCTACTATTTTTCTGAGGAATAAAGCAAGTTCTCGATAAGTCTGAACTCTGTGGAGTAAATATCTGAATAAATGTAAGTGAATGTCGGGTCCGGTGAAGAAACCTCGGTAAATAGAATAAATTCTATGTGAAACTTCCTGGCATATTAGAGTCCTGTACCAGAACCGGGACTCGAACCTGGGACCTTTGCCTTTCGCGGGCAAGCGCACTACCGACTGTGCTATCCCGACACGACTCACGATGCCGCCTCACAACTTTACTTCCGCCAGTACCTCGCCTCCTACTTTCCAAACTCCACGAAAGGCAAAGGTCCCAGGTTCGAGTCCCGGTTTCGGCACACAATTTTAATTTGCCAGGAAGTTTCATATCAGGGCACACTCCGCTGCAGAGTGAAACTTTCATTCTGTAAATTCTATGTGTTTCTGTACACTTGGTAAATATAAACTTCCTTGCATAATTAATATTAAAAATCGGTACCGTACTTCAATATTTTTGTTCTCATGTACCCACTATGTGTAAATCACATAGTGCTCTCCAAAATACCTGTGTTCACCTACACGCATTATGTAACCAGAAATATCCGTACACAGAGATCATGCCTACAGTCGTCGACTGTATAAAGACTTCTTTTCTTCTGGGATTACTTCTAACAATTCCATAGCGCTATAATAAATATTATACAAGCTGAATCACTTAACACTTGCATCGCAATTATTGCGAAAACGCAAAGTGCGATTGATGTGCGGATTTCACAGAATGGATTGGTAGTCAGGGACTCGTATTTTTAGCCAACAAACAGATTGTAATATTACTTAGAAAGTGTATTTGTATGCAAATATACAGTTTTTTAAATGTAACAATGGCTGTTCCTATCATGCACTGGAATTTTTGACACCAAATGTGTATAAAGAATTTTGAATCACATTTTAATCACGTTTAGGTTGGCAACTACAACTATTCAAGGTTTTTGGGGCGGAGGCTGCGCCGGCCGCGGTGGCCGAAGGGACTGAGGCGCTTCAGTCACAGTCTGCACGACCAATACGGTCGGGGGTTCGAATCCCCCCTCGGTCATGGATATTTGTGCCGTCCTTAATTGTAGCTAGTTCATAAGTAGTTTGTAAGTTTAGGGACTGATGACCCCGTAGTTAAGTCCCTTTAGCTTGACAAACATTTGACCATTTTTGGCGGAGGCTGCGATAGCGTAGCTGACTGGCTGGTGGCCATGAGACAGTGGGCCGTGCCCCACGGGCTAGCCACTCGGCCAGTCAGCTACGCTATCATAGCCTCCGCTCCCGAAACTTTGAACGGTTGTAGCTGCCAAACTAGACGTGATAAAAATGTCATTCAAAATTCTTTGTACACAGATGGTGTCAAAAATTCCAGTGCATGATAGAAACAACCATTGTTCCATTAAAAAAACTGTATGTTTACATAAAAAATACACGTTCTAAGTAATATTACAATCTGCTTCTTGGCTAAAAATACAAGCCCCTGACTAGCAATCCATTCTGTGAAAACCGCACATCAGTCGCACTTTCTGTTTCCGCAATATTAGCCGTACAAGTGTTAGGTGATTCACCTTGTATTATCCGTCTTGTGTTGAGAACACCGGAGCTGTTTAAGAAAAGTATGGTCGATCGTATTTTCTGTGTTAGTAGATTAATAAAACACTTTCGTTTAGAAAGTTAGAAGCCATCACGACGACACAAAATACCTACGAGCTCAATATCCGACAGATCAAAATCCTGTATTCGACCTTGTTACCAAGCCAAGTCAAAAATCAGAATTAACACATAGAAATGGGCATGTTCGTGTTATACAAGCAGCATGATAGGTGCGCTGAATATTTAAAAACCAGCGTTGATTCCCGGCGATTAATATGTGTGTATTCCAGGAGGTTAGAATAACGGGAGATGGCATTATCTATGCAGAGCACATATGTCAGTTGAAGCCTGTCCGCCATCTTGGTGAGTTTTGGGACGTTATTTTTCCGTTAAAACTATGCGTTAAGTCGTCCTTTTTACTGTAATGCATTGAACTGATAGTCACTGCGAAGTATGTACTTTCAAACAATATACTTTCTTGAATGAATACTAATGAATACTCATCATAATATATTTGAAAACTTAATTTTTAACGACTAATTTGCACTCTTTTAACACGTTGTACATCACGGCAAAACCATCGGCCGTTTTATTCCTGTTTTAAGTGACATAAAACATTAGCTCTACAATACGAACACTTCTCGAAAACGTAGCAATATGCTTGTGGCAGGCTTCAAATTTTCAGCTTAAGGGCGTCTCCCTGTATTCTAACCTCCTTGGTGTATTCACTCCTTTCATATATGAGTCCAACTCCTTATCTCTGTCCTCCTCCTTACAGCATACCCTCTACTCATTCCAATTTTCGTACTCGTGCAGCTCAATTCTTATGATGCTTTTTTTTTTCCTGAACAATGTGTGCTTCAGTAGTATCGCTTTACAGGTTCGAAGAGTGCAATATTAGGAATGTGTCTGTGAAATGTGTTGCGCATGATGTTGGTATTGATGACCTGAACCTTAATGTTGCCCTTTTTCACGTACGTAATTGTTTATAACCTTATAACATCTTATGTACTATTTCGAAGGACCATTCACTGGCATGTGTGAATATTATCAGTAAAACGTCTCGTCAACACAATTACTAGTGTAGAAATAATAATTGTGACTTCGTACTGCATGCCTCAGTTTCAATGAATGAAAGCGGAAAAGTAGTAAGTGATAAACTTCTTTCCTTTCATAATTTTGTTAGGGTTCTCAGCGAGAAAAAGTTTCGTAATAATTTGAAATTATGTTTAAAGTTTGTTGCAAGTCCCAAGTTCCCTCATTCTCGTGCACGAAGCATATTACGTCGCATGATGGATCAGTTTATCGTGGCTCTTATTATGTTGCATCTCGTAAGCTATGTGTCGCAGGTTTTTCGTACCCCCAAATCGATTGATAGTAAGGAATATCTGCAACAAATATACTTGAAATCCTCCCAGTAGTTTCCTAACGTGGAACGTACATTCACTTATACGTACTTCCATTATTAAGATATCTCTATACGTATCTTCAGGATGAGTACTGATGATGAAAACATTTAGCTATTGAGATGGCTTCGTAGAACTGTCTCTGCGTTGAGTACTGTGAATGATAAACACTGTTTATCAGGCAAATGATGATTTATCGAGAAATGTTCTTATTTATGAAGAGCTACAAAACGTACAAATATTGATTATTTAATTAGTTATTCAACTTATGTTAGTAACTTACTGAATACATCTGATTTCTTTTAAATGTCAGTTGTATGAAATTTTCTTTTATCATCTGAGTACCTGACTTGAACAACGTTTTTGTTTCAGTGCTTCCTCGGTTGCATGCTGAAGAAGTTCAAAGCGGTAAGTGCTGAGTCAGTTTACATACGAGTTTACGGCGTTACCAGCTGAATGTTTCAGCCATATGCACAAACTAGCTCCCTTAGCAGTGTAAAGTATTCTTTCCACTGAATACTTCACTCTTTACCACCACTTTTCGTTAGAAACTGTTACGCCGAACATTTCTCAGAAGTTTCACTGAATTTATGGGACATCACTTTAACAATAATAGTCTCTAATTTTCACAGACTTTATAGGGCTGCCTTATACATTAATTTCACTTATATACAGGGTGAGGCATACATAGTGTCGTGGCCATTTTCTCCGAAGCGAAGGCAAAATCGATTATGTTTTCATACAACATTCGCAGTATTAGTAGAGGGACATAAAATAGTTACTTTCACTTCTTAAAATACTATTTTCAATGCTTTTAAGGGTCACAATTTACTTTTTAAATAGGATGGTGTATTTTTCTCTGCGGAACATTCCATTTATCGTATAACGGCTGCAACACATTTATTCGCTATGAGTCATAGCAGATGAGATATCGGAAAATATGACAACAAATGATTTTCATACACATTCCTTGAAAATGTTAATTCGCCGACTCAGAAAAGGAAATTTGGATTGGCCGGCCGCGGTGGCCGAGGGGACTGAGGCGCTCCAGTCACGGTCTGCACGGCCACTACGGTCGGGGGTTCGAATTCCCCCTCGGGCATGGATATTTGAGCCGTCCTTAATCTTTAGTTAGTTCATAAGTAGTTTGTAAGTTTAGGGACTGATAACCCCGTAGTTAAGTCCCATAGACTATACAAACATTTGGACATTTTTTAAATTTGGATTGACACATTTTTGATCTCTAATGCGCCATTATGAGGACTGGGCGGTCGTCCCCTACGGAGATTCGAGTCCTCCCACCTCGGGGATTGATGTGCGTTGTTAGTTTGTTTGTAAATCTAGGTACTGATGACCATAGAAATCTGAGTCAACAAATTGGGAATGTCAGTGCAGGAATCGGCACTGAAATGTCGAGGCGTGTTCAGATGTCTTTGGCAGTGCGTTTTCGAAAATAATCTAAGTTCCTCGGCAAAAATTTGGGCATTTACTGGTGCGAAGTTATTTCTAACGTGGATATTAATTACGACTATGAAGGGTACAAGCCCTGTACGTATTATATGCCAACGGTTGTCACTATAAATCAATCTGTGCGCAAACCATTTACTGTGTTACTTGTCCAATATTACAACACCTAAACATTCCTAGTTCCTAAATGTACTACAATGTTTAGATGCAGAATTGAAGGCTCTTTTTATTTTTGTAGAGAAAGATGTATCTATATAAAAAAAGAAAATAGAAAACAAAAACACAGCAAGTGGCGCCTATGAAACATTGAGAATTGTATTTTATGGAAGGGTTTTGCCTTGCGAATACTGCATACTTTTACCCTGCAGAGAAATGTTACCACGATACTAAAAAAGCCTCATCCTGAATATATACAGGGGGTAATTAAATATGTGGGGAAAAATAATGTGCAAATGTTTGTACAGCTTATGGGACTTAACTACGGGGTCATCAGTCCCTAAACTTCCCTAAACTTACAAACTACTTATCAACGAGCTAATACTAAGGGCGGCACAAATATCCATTCCCGAGGGGGGATATGTTCAAATGTTTGTATAGTCTATGGGACTTAACTACGGGGTCATCAGTCCATAAACTTACAAACTACTTATCAACGAGCTAATACTAAGGGCGGCACAAATATCCATTCCCGAGGGGGGATATGTTCAAATGTTTGTATAGTCTATGGGACTTAACTACGGGGTCATCAGTCCATAAACTTACAAACTACTTATCAACGAGCTAATACTAAGGGCGGCACAAATATCCATTCCCGAGGGGGGATATGTTCAAATGTTTGTATAGTCTATGGGACTTAACTACGGGGTCATCAGTCCATAAACTTACAAACTACTTATCAACGAGCTAATACTAAGGGCGGCACAAATATCCATGCCCGAGGGGGGATATGTTCAAATGTTTGTATAGTCTATGGGACTTAACTACGGGGTCATCAGTCCATAAACTTACAAACTACTTATCAACGAGCTAATACTAAGGGCGGCACAAATATCCATTCCCGAGGGGGGATATGTTCAAATGTTTGTATAGTCTATGGGACTTAACTACGGGGTCATCAGTCCATAAACTTACAAACTACTTATCAACGAGCTAATACTAAGGGCGGCACAAATATCCATTCCCGAGGGGGGATATGTTCAAATGTTTGTATAGTCTATGGGACTTAACTACGGGGTCATCAGTCCATAAACTTACAAACTACTTATCAACGAGCTAATACTAAGGGCGGCACAAATATCCATTCCCGAGGGGGGATATGTTCAAATGTTTGTATAGTCTATGGGACTTAACTACGGGGTCATCAGTCCATAAACTTACAAACTACTTATCAACGAGCTAATACTAAGGGCGGCACAAATATCCATTCCCGAGGGGGGATATGTTCAAATGTTTGTATAGTCTATGGGACTTAACTACGGGGTCATCAGTCCATAAACTTACAAACTACTTATCAACGAACTAATACTAAGGGCGGCACAAATATCCATTCCCGAGGGGGGATATGTTCAAATGTTTGTATAGTCTATGGGACTTAACTACGGGGTCATCAGTCCATAAACTTACAAACTACTTATCAACGAACTAATACTAAGGGCGGCACAAATATCCATTCCCGAGGGGGGATATGTTCAAATGTTTGTATAGTCTATGGGACTTAACTACGGGGTCATCAGTCCATAAACTTACAAACTACTTATCAACGAGCTAATACTAAGGGCGGCACAAATATCCATTCCCGAGGGGGGATATGTTCAAATGTTTGTATAGTCTATGGGACTTAACTACGGGGTCATCAGTCCATAAACTTACAAACTACTTATCAACGAGCTAATACTAAGGGCGGCACAAATATCCATTCCCGAGGGGGGATATGTTCAAATGTTTGTATAGTCTATGGGACTTAACTACGGGGTCATCAGTCCATAAACTTACAAACTACTTATCAACGAGCTAATACTAAGGGCGGCACAAATATCCATTCCCGAGGGGGGATATGTTCAAATGTTTGTATAGTCTATGGGACTTAACTACGGGGTCATCAGTCCATAAACTTACAAACTACTTATGAACTACTTACGAACTAGGACGGCACAAATATCCTTGCCGAGGGGGGATTCGAACCCCAGACCGTAGGGGCCGTGCAGACCGTGACTGAAGCGCCTCAGTCCCCTCGGCCACCGCGGCCGGCATATGTGGGAAACCTCTGCGGATTCGATATAGGACAGGACAACAAGCGAAACATGTTCAGTACACGTATGGATTACTTGCTTTCGTTGCCGCGTTACAGCCATTTATTGTGGCCTACATGACACAGACCACGTCACTATGCAGGTTGGTCTTTTGCGTAGGGCGCACATTCCTCACGTGAGCTACGTCCTTATTCACGTCTCTGTCGATTTGTTTTACATTCTAAATCACGTGATATCCGTTGCGTAGCGAAATGAACACGTTCAGTCAGGTCTTAAGCTAGAGTGGAGTAAGGCGTGTTGTGGGTTGTTGCTGAGTGCACGTACAGCACAAGTGAAGTGATACGTGTTGCCACTTGTTTCTGAGTGCATGAACAGTACAAGATGTGTATGATTATTATTAATATCGGGTGACCGATGGTTGCTCGGGAAGTTTTTCTGTTAGATAGGGGTAAATAATGCTACTCACAGCGATTTCGAGGCTCATGTCATCCCGAAAAACAAGAAATAAATTTCTGACATAGGGTGTCCCAGCTATATTGTCCACCCAAAAGATCTCTGGAACAATAACAGCTATTGGAAAACGACTTTCACCGGTATCAATGTACGGCTGGGGCCCATGTATGTACATATTTGGAAACATTCTAAAACGGAAGCAAATGTGTTTTTAACACAAACTTTTTTTTTTTAATGGACACCCTATATTTGTTCTTCAGCAATCCATAGCATGACAAATCACATACACAATGGCGTTGATTGCATCGCAATATTCCAATTACATCCAAAGATATTGCGACGCGAAGTTGACGCTTGAAATACGCGAAACGCGCGGCTAGCGCACGTCCTGAGACTCAGGCGAGAACCCCATGCTGCTCAGGACGAGCGCTAGCCGCGCGTTTCGCGTATTTCAAAGCGTCAACTTCGCGTCGCAATATCTCGGGATGTAATTGACGTATTGAGATGCAATCAACGCCATTGTTTATGTGATTTGTCATGCTATGGATTGCTGAAGAAAACATATAGGGTGTCGATTAAAAAAACATAAGTTTGTGTTAAAAAACACATTTGCTTTCGTTTCAGAATGTTCCCAAATATGTACATTCATGGGCCCCAGCCGTACATTGATACCGGTGAAAGTCGTTGCCAATAGCTGTTATTGTTCCAGAGATATTTTGGGTGGACAAGATAGCTGGGACACACTATATATAATTTTATAAAATCGCACTTTTACGAAAAATACAACTATGTAGGTGAACCTCAAAAGGTAAAAAAGTGTAAATTCAAATTTCATGCCGAAAAGCACGAAATTAATTTTTTACATATATGTATATAATTTTGGAAAGTCACGTTTTTATCAAAAAAACAACTAGGTTGGTGAACTTAAAAAAACTGTGTAAATACAAAATTTCATAGAAATCAGAGCCGTTTCAGAGAGCTAATATAAGAATTTCTCGTTTATAAAATAGCTCGGATCAGCAAATGGCAGTCATGCACCTTCTGTACGGACGGGCTCAGTGTAACGTAAATGAAGCACGGCGTTTGTATGCGTAACGCTTTCCTCGCAGACGTTTATTGAACAACGAGACGTTGTAGAGAAGACGTGAGCGTCTGTGCAAGGAAGAACAGGCTCTTTTAGCAGACTTGTTGTTGATAATGGACGACCTAGGAGGACCAGAATACCTGACTCAACCATGTTGAGGACAAATTGTAGGAGTAGCACCAGGAAAGTTGTGGCTCGCGTGCATGTGAGTCATATCACAGTGTGTAGGATTTTTCAAGAGCAGCTCCTTTGTCCGCATCACCTTCAAAGAATCCTAGCTCTTATTGCAGCTGATTTTTCACACTGGCGTATTAAAATCGCACAGAAGTTGTGCGAACCGGTCATCAACAACAGACGACTATCAATGTTTGTGCTAGGATAACAGATGCCACTTTAATAAATGAGAATCACCCAATATGCTACAATTATTTTTATTGTTTCATAACGGCCGTTTTGTCTTACGCCATTGTCAAGTGATGTCTCCAAAGAACCTATGTTACTTATTTTCTATACTCGTGCTATGAGTTTGAAATGGATGTCTTTGAGGCAACAACAGGCTACTTATATCATGTAGATAGACGTTTCATATAGTATCTGTTTGTTACGAAACATTTACTTCATTTTATATTTCCGTTTTCGTATTTCAGTAAGATGTAAGATTTATTTCAGATGGTCTAGTTGTTATATGTTTACAAAGATGTTACAATGGAAATTAATATCATCATTTGTTATGTGATAATGTCTCTGGTCTCTTAGATGTTATGTGTGAATATCTTCTGAATTGTGTTATCTATGCATCTTAAACAGTGCACCTATGGATTATCCTTTTCTAATGGTAATATTTCGATAAAAAATTTTAAGTAAAATTTGTGCTTAAATTCTCTGTGGACAGGGGTTGTGTTTATATGGATAAATATTTCCAATTCTTCCATAAAGTTCATTAATATACCATTACGGATAATTTGTAAAATTTGTAGTGGTTGTTAATGTTTCTGGTAATGTGCTTTCCATTTCCGAGATGTTGGGAGACAGTAGAGGGATTGTTTTCAGATGTTTTTTGTGTGTTCTCTGAATCGAACTGCGAAATTTCGTCCTGTTTGACCGATGTAGGAGTTATTACAATTTTCTCATGTGATTTTATAAATTTCTGAGCTGTTTAATTTTATTGTATCGGTAATGGTTTTTTGAAATTTTGTGAAGGGTGTTTACCGTTCGGAATGTTGGAAATGACATAAACCGAAACGGCCATATTAAAACAATAAAAATAATTGCAGCACATTGGGTAATTCTCACTTATTAAAATTTCGTATTACGAAATAATTCATGCCGCGGGCCCTACAATGAGAAAAAGAAACGTGACACATTAATTGGTCCTGTCATTTTACTGATCCTCCTGCCGATCTCAAACCATCAAGACTTCTGCTTATGGACTGACTTGAAGGCCACTGGGTACGCCACACCTTTCCATAACGTGGAATTTCTGCGTCAACGCACAGAGCAAGGATGTCAGCAGATACGACGGTCGCCAGGAATATGAGAACAAGTGAGACGGCCAGTGAACCGACGCATAGACTAATCCATTACAGCTCGTACTAGCCACTTTGAGCCCCTTCTGTTGAGAACCGTACGCAGTATATAACAGTGTGTCAGAACAAATTACCAACCTGCATGTTCAGTGATTAACCATGAACATTAGTCCCTACACTTAAAAACTACTTACACTAAGGACAAAACACGTAGACACACACACGCCCTATGGAGGATCTTCTCAATACAGATCAATCTGATGTGATACAGTTTCTCATCCACACCCAGTGACTCACTGGTTGTGTTTGCTAGTGACGTCCATGTAACATTCAAATGTTCAAATGTTTGTACAGCTTATGGTTTTTAACTAAGTGGTCATCAGTCCCTAAACTGACAAACTACTTATGAACTAACTAAGGACGGCACAAATATCCGTGCCCGACGGGGGATTCGAACCCCCGACCGTAGTGGCCGTGCAGACAGTGACTGGAGCGCCTCAGTCCCCTCGGCCCATGTAACATTCCCTTGCTACAAATGTACAGGGCTCTTCAAAATGAAGGAAGAGATCTCAATATATATATATATATATATATATATATATATATATATATATATATATATATATATATATATATATATATATATATATTGCTTCCAATTTATGAAAGATAGGAACCCAATTCCAACGTTCCTGGAATGAGAAAAGGTCGAATTTTTATACATTCAGTATGAGCACAATGTGTTACATGACAAATATTGAAACATTGGTCATTTCGTACCACATATGACGCAGCTGGTTTCTCATTATCAAATCCAGAGCCTCGGCAATTTGATGTAGCAGACTTTGAAAGGTGTCAGGCAACAGTGGGATTAGAAACATTGTCTTTTACGTAACCCCAAAGATAAAAATCAAAGATGGGTGCCCATGGTTGATGACGATGATCCTCTGTTGCTCCTCATCCAATCCAACACCCTTTCTCCCTACCACGTCATTAATGCCCGTACATCAGGGTCGTAGCCTGGATTTATGTCTGGGAGGAGCTGAATCCAGGAATAGTTAACCAGTTGATTAATGTGAGATGTTACAATTTTTAAAAACTTTCAAATAAATATTTGGCATCATGCTTCACTTGCTAGATATGTTTTTCCAGTGACTGATCGTTACTGATTGAAGTGTAGATCATGCCGCGAATTCCAAGTGCTCTGTTACAAGAAGATTACTGATTTATCGATCGGACAAGGGTACATCAAGAACCTTTCAACAATCATATAGAGGAACAGCATTAATTAGTTTCCCCAAATATGCCGCTAATTCCGAGTGCACTGTTACATGAGGATAATTGATTTATTGGCCGCACGAGGATACATTGAGACACTATCAACCATAGAGTAGGAACTGTAGTAATTATTTAATTCACAGTTAGCACAAAAAAGAAGTCCGTCACTCTACATGACTAGATTTTCAAAGAGTAATGCTACGTTGACAACGAATATCTAGCGCTTTGTCAAGTATAACGTTGACTGTCGCAAATGTTTTAGCGTTTTCTTGTCAGCATCTTCTCATTTACAAGTACTGACTAATATATCGTCCTGACGTAAATCAGTAACAGTCTTTCGTTTATGGAAACAATGAATTTTCCTTCTGCTGATATTTTCTAACACTATTTCCAAAGCGACTCTCCATATCACTGAAATAATCATATTTAGCGTCAATTTGAATGTGTCCGAAACTAAGTTTTTCAAATTAATATTGTTTACCATGAACAGAAAACAACTATGCCGTCTAAAATATCCTTGGCTGCTTCAAACTTCGCCACAATTGGTCGGCTTCATTTCCACGCGCTGACAACTGTTCTGTTGCCAACATTACCCGCTAGGCCTGTGTCGGCGATTGTAATATTTTACCAAAGTACCTACGCATTGGGGACTTTTGGATGAAAATTCCCTACATGATTTTCATGCTTAAAAGTACCTACGTGTAGGGAAATTCCCTACGTCTGGCAACACTGGTTGGTAAGCTGGAGCTGGCCGCTAATGCCTTTGATGTGTGGGCTTTCAGTTGGACGCAGACGGGCAGTACGACGCTGAGGGCCTCAAGGCCACCATCCAGCACTGCCCCAGGATGAAAGCCCACCCCAACATCCAGCAGGCGGCGCTGCAGGTGGCGGACGAGTGCGCCGGGAAAGGTACGTCCACACAGTCGCAGAGTAACATATACAGAGGAGCAGCCCCCCCTAAACCACTGTCCTACGCTCCCATAGAAGTTCCACAAGATGCTAGTAGGTGTCAGGCCGTTCCCTGGCTTAGGGCGCCTCTCGCACATCAGAGGGTAGCGTGGAGCGGAGGCAGAGGGGAGAGCTCGTGCCGCCTGCCACGAGGCCACGGCTGTGAGGGGAGGTGGTGGTGGGGGCAGCCGCTACCTGCCGCCTGCTCTGGCCAGTAAGGCCCGGCGCACACTTGACGCAGCAGAGGCAGAGGCGAGACGCAGGGCCTCTGCTGGTCAGCGCACACTTGACGCAGCGCAGGCAGAGCAGGGCAACAGCACGTGCTGCATGTCCCCTGCAAACCTCTCCATGCAATGATTTAATTCCTGGATCTCCTTCAAAACTCAATTTAATTTGTGTGTGTGTGTGTGTGTGTGTGTGTGTGTGTGTGTGTGTGTGTATTCTGATAGAGTATAAGAGCACTGCAAGGTCTGTTGAGCAACAGGCAAGAGTGACGAATACATGCTGAACTTCTCTGGTCCATGGCAGCTCATTTTAAGCTCTTGAGCTATTCCGACTAAACAGACGACAGTTCAAAGAGGGTCACATGCTGAGTAAGAAGGACTTAACAGAGAAGAAAAATAGTGTGTGACACGTCATAGCCGCTAAAGAAAAATTAGGGATATGTTTTAGGAATGTAATTAAAGTCAGATTTATTTTTCTTTCATTTCTTTTATAATTCAGTGAAACAAGTGTCACAGCAAATAATTGAAAGAACTTTTATACAACTGACATATTTAATCATGATTGTGGCGCAGTATATACGAACAGAAACACTTTTCTTCTCGGTGACACATGGTATGCTTTTCATATGTCTTAGATTGAAAGATAAAACGATATGAAAAATTTTGCAAATCATAGTTTCCTTGTTTAAATGCATTTGCACGCAAAGTGTTTCATTACTTAGGTCTTTATTCGTAGCTCTTCCATGCTCCTGAGTACTAAGATACTGACGTTTGCTTTTTTCTTCTTCTATGACGGCAGCTGTGCATGACATGCAGTATTTTATTACATTGCATTCCTATTTTGTCTCTGTCATCATTTCTAATGATAATTACCATCAGCCGGCCACGGAGGCCGAGGGGACTGAGGCGCTTCAGTCACGGTCTGCACGGCCACTACGGTCGGGGGTTCGAATCCCCCCCTCGGGCATGGATATTTGTGCCGTCCTTAGTTGTAGCTAGTTCAAAAGCAGTTTGCAAGTTTAGGGACAGATAACCCCGTAGTTGAGTCCCTTAATCTCTACAAACATTTGAACATTTGAATTACCATCAGCAGCCATTATATTTGTTAGTAATTAGTGCAGCTAATGCTAATACTTTTGCAAATGTTGAATTTCTGAACGTAGTATAGAATTCAGGTTGAGAAATACTGACGAGAGACGTTTCTAGCATCATCTATGGTTTAGCAGTGAGCTGAAGCTCCACGAAGGTGTTTCAAGAAATTGAAGAAAGTCCCTGACAGTAAAGAAAAAATCGTTGCACGTCCCTTCTGGTTTCGCCGAACTTATTATTCAGTAGTAACGGGAATTTTAGCTTATAGAGTGCTTTCATGCTTGCCACAAAGTTTACTGAAACCAGAGACTATAGACCGTAAAAATACACAATCAGCATCTTCGGTTTATGAATCTCGGCGTCTTTCTATTTCAGTAAGTTGTTCGTTTCCAGCTTTGGGTGTGTATCGGCAGCGTACGAAGAAGGGAGACACGAGGCAGCTCCGCACTCGGCACAGCAGGCGGCAACAGCCGCGCGTGTGCCGCGTAGCTGCCGACCGCGTCGCGTCAAACGTGTATCTCACGTATTTTCTCGAGAATCGAAAGAGATATGGCTCTCCTTCCACCGTTAAAAACAATTTCGTTATGTTAGCTACATTTCGTTCGCAGTAATGTATGGTGTAAAACGCACCAAACGCAAACTAGCCAGCGACTACTTTTTCCACTGCAAACTCTTAAAAATATGCGCGGCGTTGTACTTTATTTTTTATTATAACAATAACTATATACAATAACGATAAGAAAACCTCCCCAACGTCATGCGGTGGCTTTTACCTATATGATACAGAAAAATTATTTTTTTCTAGTGAGTAGTTTCTGCAAAATCGATTGTGGAAGCTCCGTTCGCGCAAAACACGCACAAACAGGAAAATAGTATTTTTAATTTTTTTACGCAGAAAGTAAAAGTGTTACAAAGAAACTAAATACAGAGAAGGATGAAGCTTATATTCGTCAACACAAAACAATTTTTTTTCGAAGCATATCGAAAGACCTGAAATTTCACTTTGCGACAGAGGTGGAACAGAGGCGCAGGAAAACTGCGCCTCGGACAACCGGGCAGAGGCGTGACCGAGGAAACGCCTGCCCTCCGCCTCGACTGCGTTAAGTGTGCGCTGCCCCATTAGAAAGCATGCGTTACAGACGGACGGAGGCCTCGCCTCTGCCTCTCCTCTGCCTCTGCTGCGTCAAGTGTGCGCCGGGCCTAAAGGGCTGCTTCTGACCGCAGCGCCATCACGGGACATCTTACGGAACTGCTGGAAACCCTCTCTCCCCGCACCCCTGAGCGTGGGACCGGGCCCTTACGGAGGTTTCCCGTCTGTATATATTTGTCTGTGACACAGTTCTACTGTAGCACAGCAAGCAACTCGCACAGAACATGAACACATATCAGTACCACTAATACTGTCGTGAGGGGTGTTGGTAAGCCGACGAAGGTACAGAATCACTGGACATTAATAACATCGGATATTCATTGACTCAAATACAGGGTGTTACAAAAAAGTACGGCCAAACTTTCAGGAAACATCCTTCACACACAAAGAAAGAAAATATGTTATCTGTACATGTGTCCGGCAACGCTTAATTTCCATGTTGGAGCTCATTTTATTACTTCTCTTCAGATCACATTTATCATGGAATGGAAACACACAGCAACAGAACGTACCAGCGTGACGTCAAACACTTTGTTACAGGAAATGTTCAAAATGTCCTCCGTTAGCGAGGATACGTGCATCCACCCTCCGTCGCACGGCATCCCTGATGCGATGATGCAGCCCTGGAGAATGGCGTATTGTATCACAGCCGTCCACAATACGAACACGAAGAGTCTCTACATTTGGTACCGGGGTTGCGTAGACAAGAGCTTTCAAATGCCCCCATAAATGAAAGTCAAGAGGGTTGAGGTCAGGAGAGCGTGGAGGCCATGGAATTGGTCCGCCTCTACCAATCCATCGGTTATTGTTTCTCATGTTCTTCCACCTACGCTCACTGGAGCACGTTATCACGATTTCATACGGGATAATCTACCTATTGTGCTAGAACATGTCCATTTAAAAGTACGACACAACATGTGGTTCGTGCACGATGGAACTCCTGCACATTTCAGTCGACGTGTTCGTACGCTTCTCAACTACAGATTCGGTGACCGATGGATTGGTAGACGCGGACCAATTCCATGGTCTCCACGTTCTCCTGACCTCAACCCTCTTGACTTTCGTTTATGGGGGCATTTGAGAGCTCTTGTCTACGCAACCCCGGTACCAAATGTAGAGACTCTTCGTGCTCGTATTGTGGACGGCTGTGATACAATACGCCATTCTCCTGGGCTGCATCAGCGCATCAGGGATTCCGTGCGACGGAGGGTGGATGCATGTATCCTCGCTAACGGAGGACATTTTGAACATTTCCTGTAACAAAGTGTTTGACGTCACGCTGGTACGTTCTGTTGCTGTGTGTTTCTATTCCATGATATATGTGATCTTAAGAGAAGTAATAAAATGAGCTCCAACATGGAAATTAAGCGTTTCCGGACACATGTTCACATATTTTCATTCTTTGTGTGTGAGGAATGTTTCCTGAAAGTTTGGCCGTACCTTTTTGTAACACCCTGTATTGGGGAATATATGAAAGAAAATCGTAATAACTCCTGAACAGTTATTGGTGAAAATGATGCCATACGACGCTTTGTGGTAAAAAATGTTCAAATGTTTGTATAGCTTATGGGACTTAACTACGGGGTCATCAGTCCCTAAACTTACAAACTACTTATGAACTAACTAATACTAAGGACGGCAGAAATATCCATGCCCGAGGGGGGATTCGAACTCCCGACCGTAGTGACCGTGCAGACCATGACTGGAGCGCCTCAGTCCCCACGGCCACCGCGGCCGGCAATTTGTGGTAATTTTTTATTGTTATTGCAGGGGTCAAATATAGGGAGCGAAGAGTTATATTCAACCTATACAAAAACCAGACAGCGGTTATTAGAGTCGAAGGGCAAGAAAGGGACGCAGAGGTTGTGAAGGGAGTAAGACAGGGTTGTAGCCTTTCCACAATGTTGTTCCATCTGTACATTGAGCAAACAGTGAAGGAATGGAAGGAGAAATTTGAAGAGGGATTTAAGTTCCGGGAGAAGAAATAAAAACATTGCGGTTTGCCGATGACATAGTAATTTTGTCAGAGACTGCAAAGGATCTGGAAGAGCAATTGAACGGAATGGACAGTGTCTTGAAAGGAAGATATAAGATAAACATTAAGAAGAGTAAAACGAAGGGAATGTAATGAATGTCAGAAAATCAGGCGATGCTCAAGGAATTAGATTAGGTAATGAGACGTTAAAAGTAGTAGATGAATTTTGTTATTTGGGTAGCAAGATAATTTCTGATGACCGAAGTAAATGTTCAAATGATTGTATAGCTTATGGGACTTAACTACGGGGTCATCAGTCCCTAAACTTACAAACTACTTATGAACTAGCGAATACTAAGAACGGCACAGATATCCATGCCCGAGGGGGGATTCGAACCCCCGACCGTAGTGGCCGTGCAGACCGTGACTGGAGCTCCTCAGTCCCCTCGGCCACCGCGGCCGGATTTTTTTTAATAAAATATTTTTCCGGAATTACTAAGCGGTGATGCTAAACGCTTGCACCTTTTCCGCCCCACATACACTTACTTAACACACCTGCAAGTACTACACAATCTCGTACCACGTCCGAACAAAGCTCCCATACAGTGAATAACTTCAATATTCGGTTAGTAACAAGGAGGGAACACGGATTCGTCATCACTGAATTCCTCCAAATTTACGGTTCATGTAGGGCGAGGTGAGACATGAAAGTGTCCCAAGTAGGAACACCAGATGGCCAAAAGTTTAGGAAATAAAAGGAATTTTGATACAGGTGTAATCATCATAAGCACCTTATCAATTGTGCCCCTGAGAATGTATTTAGGAATCCGTGTTAGACTGAGGGATTAAAAAAAGCGGTAAGAGACGAGACTTGTAGTGAAGGGGTAGTGGGTTCGACTCCGTCCCGCGGCAAATATTTTTGTCTTCCTTCACATTGCGCTGGTCGTTGTCGTAGAGGTAGTTCGCAATGTTCCAAAAAAAAAAAAAATAAAAAAAAAAAAATAAAAAATCAAAAAAAATAAATAAATAAATAAATAAATAAATAAAAAAAGTAAATGTTATTAAATCCTCGCACAAAAGTTTCCGCTCCAGTTGTCACAATGTAAAAATGTCCGAACGACATGTTCCGGGCATACATTAGCCCATTCTCAAGTTCCAAAAAGAAGAAAAAGCCTAGGAAAACGCAAATTAAAACGAAAACACTAAAATTTTCAATACGATCCATGTCAATATAACCAAGTGTGTTCATCCCAGACCGCCTTACCTTGGATTCCAAAACATATCTGCTCTAAGGCAACGTCAATCGTAAAATGTTTGCGGCATATGCGCCATGTCAACAGATAATCATTCCTCGCCGTATACCACCTAAAAAATGAACGGCATTCGTTGGGCAATATTAATAACAGTATGAGGCCAATACATAATGAGGATAAGGAATGGTTGCTGTCTAACCTGGAGGAGGTTGACATTTTTTGTCCGTTAAGAAAAGAACCGAATAGCATATTAAATGAACAGACGGAATTAGATTAGATTAGATTAATACTTGTTCCATAGATCATGAATACGACCCTTCGTAATGATGTGGAACGTGTCAGTTAAATGAAATGTGTCTATACATAATATTACATGACACTCAATATTTGAATATTTTATTTTATTTTCCTAAAATACTAACTTTTATCTAGAAATTCATCTAATGTGTAGAAGGTATTGCCATTCAGAAATTCTCTTAATTTATTTTTAAATGCTAACTGGCTATCTGTCAGAATTTTGATACTACTAGGTAAGTGACCAAAGACTTTTGTGACAGAATAATTAACCCCTTTCTGTGACAGAGCTAAATTTAACCTTGAATAGTGTAGGTCACCCTTTCTCCTAGTGTTGTAGCTATGCACACTGCTATTACATTTGAATTCAGTTGGATTGTTAATAACAAATTTCATAAGTGAATATATACATTGTGAAGCTACTGTGAAGATTCCTAGATCCTTAAATAAATGTCTGCAGGATGATCTTGGGTGGGCTCCAGCAATTATTCAGATGACCCGCTTTTGGGCAATGAATACTTTCTTACTAAATGATGAATTACCCCAGAATATGATGCCATAAGAAAGGACATTTTTGGTCTCATTTTGGTAATGTCCTATTCGATAAACAGTGAAACTTCCCCTCGCATTTGGTTCCTTTGGGTTGGGGTTGGCTCATTTACTGCTGGAAGTTTTTTTGGATACATTTTAAATTGTGTTTTTAGACGGGTTTACTTTCGATAGTAGCAATACGATAGGTTTATCTTTGGTAGTGGGTAGCGTTTGGACTATCTCTGACATAGCAGAGCAGATAGATAGCAGTCCCTCAACTGTGCCTCCAACTAGAAACATGTTTTACGGTGAGGAATGTTTATCTGTTGATATTGCGCATATGCTGCAAATATTTTACACTTGATGTTGCCTTAGGGCAGATATATTTTAGAATTCAAGGTAAGCCAGTCTAGGATGGACACACTTGGTTATATTGACATGGATCGTATTTAAGGTTTTCGTGTTTTCTTTTTAATTTACGTTTTCCTTGGCTTTCTTCTTTTTAGAACTTGATAATGGGCTAATGTAGGCCCGAAACATATCGTTCGGACATTTTTAAATTGTGACAACTGCAGCGGAAACTTTAGTGCTATTAATAACATCAAATATTCATTGACACAAACGTAAGGGACTATATGAAAGAAAATCGTCATAAATTCTGAACAGAGTCCGTTAACATGTTTAAAATGCACAGGTATCCGCGACGCATGGTGGGCATTAGTTTGTTGACTTACATTTGAATATGGAACATATCCTGTATTCAAATGTTATGAATTATCTCGAACAGAATGATGTATTGACGCAAGGGCAACACGGATTCAGAAAATATCGTTCATGAGAAACACAACTAATTCTTTACTCACACGGAGTTATGAGCGCTATCGACAAGGGTTTGCAAATCGATTCCGTATTTCTTGATTTCCAGAAGTATTTTGATACCTTACCTCACAAACGGTTTTTAATCAAATTGCGTGGTTATGGTATATCGCTCCAAATTTGCGACTGGATAGGGGATTTCCTGTCAGAGAGGACACAGTTTGTACTAACCGATGGTAAGGCATCGACTAAAACAGAGGCCATATCGGGCGTTCCACAGGGTAGTGTTATTGGTCCTCTGCTGTTCCTTATTTACATAAACGATTTGGGAGAAAATCTAAGTAGCTCTCTTAGGTTGTTTGCAGATGACGCCGTCATTTACCGTCTAGTAAAGTCATCTGAAGATCAAAACCAATTGCAGAACGATCAAAATAAGATGTCACTGTGGTGTAAAAATTGTCAATTGCTTCTAAATAATGCGAAATGTGAAGTCGTCCGAATGAGTACGAAAAGAAATCCGTTAAACTTTGTTTACAAGATAAATCAATCAAAAGTGAAGACCGTAAACTGCACTAAATACCTAGGAATTACTATTAGTTCAGACTTAATCTGAAAAGACGAATCAGAGACTACGTTTTATTCGCAGAAGCCGTAAAAGCTGCAACAGAACTACTAAAGAAACTGCATACACTACGCTAGTCCGTCCTTTTTTTGGAGTATTGCTGCCCAGTGTGGGATCCTCATCAGGTGGGTTTGACGGAGGACATCGAAAGAGTCCAAAGAAGGGCAGCTCGTTTTGTATTGTCACGATACAGGGGAGACAGCGTTACGGAAATGATACAGGATCTGGGATGGGAATCATTACAACAACGGCGCTTATCGCTGCGGCGTGGTCTACTTACGAAACTCCAATCACCAATATTCTCCTCCGAATGCGAAAATATATTGTTCACTCCCACCTACATAGGTAGAAATGATCAAATGATCAAATGTTTGTAATTCTATCGGACCAAACTGCGTGGTCATCAGTCCGTAGCTTACAAACTACTTAAACCTAGGTAAACTAATCTAAGGACAAAGACATACACCCATGCCCAAGGGAGGACTCGAATCTCCACGGCGAGCAACCGCGCGCTCCGCAGCGAGACGCTTTAGACCGCTCGGCTACTCGACCGCGGCTAGAAATGATCATCAGAATTAATATATATATATATATATATATATATATATATATATATATATATATATATATATATATATATATATATAACGCCCGCTGCTTCGCAAGCATAGGCGGGTTGGTCTGCACCGATTGTTTCTCCCTCTTAATACAAATAATAGAAATGATCATCAGAATAACATACGAGAAATCAGAGCTCGAACGGAGAGGTTGAGATGTTCTTTCTTCTCGCGCGCTATTCGAGAGTGGAATGGGAGATGAATAGTGTAACGGTGGTTCGATGAACCCTCTGCCAGGCACTTACATGTGATTTGCAGAGTATCCCTTGTAGATGTAGTTGTAGATGTAGATGGTTTGTGATAATTCTTTCAGCAATCAGTCGTAAAAATATATATGTTTATTTATTTGCAAATCTAGATTTCGACCACTGTGTGGTCATTATCAATGCTTAATACCAGTTAAAATACATAAAAACATCTCGACCTCCATGTTGGAGGTTACGCTCGTCAGTGTCGGCATTTAGCCATCTGGAAGTCTCTTCATACTCAGTGACTGACTTTGTGGTATGCTGTGTCCAGCCACAGAAAAATCGGTGCGGTTTTCCTTGACGGCAAGATGACTACCGAACGATACGTGAAGGTGCTGAAATATTATTACATTCCCATCATCCAAAGTAAGCCTCATTTTGACTATATGTTGTTAATGTAAGAACTCGTGTTAAAATGATGAAATGTCTGTAAATCTATCGGACCAAACTGTGTGGTCATCAGTCCGTAGCTTACAAACTACTTAAACCAAGCTAAGCTAACCTAAGCACAACACACGCACCCCTGTCCTAGGGAGGATTCGAACCTCCGACGGCGAGCAACTGTGCGCTCCGCAGCGAGGCGCCTTAGAGCGCTCGGCTACTCCACCGCGGCACTGATTATGTATCATAGCGCTTAATTTGGAGCATAGTCCCTGTTATAAAATTCCTCTGTGAACCCCTATGTAAGCTATCAGTGATGCACTTTACTATAGTACCCATGAGTCTCTTATGTGATCTAGCTCATGGCATGCGTGTAACATGAGCAGTGTGAGCGTAGCGCTTCCTCATTCAATTTCATTCCCAGTTGCTCTTGATTTCTTCATTATGGACAATCTCCTGCCATTGTCCCTATTTTCGTAAGAATATTTTGTAAAAAAAAAAAATGAAATTTTTGTCAGGAGTTTTTGGAGTTGTAAACTGGAAGTATAATGGCACTATCGGAGGAGGGGAGGGGGGAGAAAGGCCCCTATGATTGGAAGATATGCATACGAACAGGTAAAATTTCAGATCTTATGCACAGACTGTGAACCTTTTCCAAGTAGACGTTCGTTGACGCGTAGTTTAAGACGTAATCAGCTTGCAGTATTTAAGTGTTGCCTCCTGTCTTGTGTTGCCATAGTTACCGGATGCAGCGACTACTGCACTTGCGCACCCCTGGCCACCAGGTGTCTCCACGAGGGAATGAAGAACAAGTCCTTCCAGGTAAGTAGCATTCCACAGAGCGGGCACGCTCAAGCTACAACTGATACGAATTCATCAACATTTTCTCGCAATAGCGAATTTCTTTTAGCGTCACTGTGTAAGGTATAGGTGTTCTACCAAATGGTGACATATGAAAATTTGTGGCGGGCCGGGACTCGAACCCGGGTACCCGCTTACAGGCCGAGAAGCGGGAAACCCGGGTTCGAGTCCCGACCCGGCACATATTTTCATATGTCACCAATTGGTAGAACACCAATACCTTATACAGTGACGCTAAAAGAAATTCGCTATTGCGAGAAAATATTGATAATATTATCATCACTGTAATTCGTCAGCACACAGTAATTTAATACGAATTTCTTGCCGAACTCTATGTCTCTCAAATCACTTTCAATGTGAATATTTTATATCTCCCTTATTTCGCTACTTTATTCGGCTTGTACACTGAAGAATCATCACCACTATCATCATTACCATCACTTGATTATGTCTTTTACTGTACAGTCTGGGGCAAAAAATTACTCCATTATCCCCTACGCAATAGTCTTGTGTAGATCGCGGAACGAACTAGTTCGGAAGAGCGCTCCCACAGGCGAACTGCGCGAACTAGTTCGCAGATCCCTCGCCTCTTAGTTCGTTCGCTCCTTTTCCGAAGACTGACGGGGAACAGCGAGAGGACGCGAGAGCGCGCAGAATCGCGTGATTCCCTTCTGCCAGTTGCCGTCATTTCGAGCTGAGATGCAGCTCAGCTTGTAGTTTCATACATCACTGCCACAAATTTTCTTTTCTAAGCTATTCAGCAGTGTATAAAAATTCATTTATAAAAGTGCATTTTTATTCATGAAAATAGACGCATTTAGCATATTTTGTAGGTAATGTTCCTTCAGTGACCTATTAAATAAATAAATTAATTAATTTTAAAAATAAAATACCACGAGTACTCTGTATGTAAAGTAGTTGAATACCATTGTATCACCCATTCGTGTAAATAACTGGTTTATTTGCTTAAGTATTTGATGTCTAATTACCTAAAAATAGGGGTAATAGCACACGCTGATAATTATATGAAAAAGCTGTCATAAAAGAAAGCGCTCTTTTAGTAGCGGTAGCAAAAGCCAAAAAGAACAGACGAACTAAAAAAAGCGACCTACTTCGTGGCCGAGCTGCGAACTAAAAGGAAGCGATCGGTCGCGAACTGAAATCGAACTAAAATATGCGCGATCAGTCGCGAACTAAAATATGCGCGATCGGTCGCGAACTAAAATATGTGGAATCGGTCGCTAACTAAAATATGTGCAATCGGTCGCGAAATAAAATATGTGCAATCGGTCGCGAACTAAAACATTCGTTACCGGTCGCGAATTATTATGCCAAACGTATCTCGCTTCTTAGTTCGTTGGATTCTTTTCCGAAACCGACGGGCAACAGCGAGAGGGCGCGCAGCAGAATTAAAAATCACGTGTTTGCCTTCTGCTGATGAGAGCCATTTCGAGGTGAGCGTCTGCCTGCTAGATTACATAGTTCAATGCTACAAAATTTCTGTTTTGAAGTATTCTGCACTCTGCAATATCTGACTAATAAATTCCATAATGTCAAGATATAGAGATAAATCTAAAGGCGAGAAATTATCCACATACTGTTTCTTTTGGTTTGCATGATATCGTTAGCGGCTCAAGCAGCAAGCGCATGAAGCAGCTAGGTGGGGGAACTTCTCCCATCTACCTACATGCGCAGACCACGCCGCTCAGCCGTCACTGGGAGCGGACGAACTAAAATAGCGAACTAAAGTGAGCGGTCCCGATCACGAACTATTATGCGCAAGTCTACAATGCAACGCTAAACTTGCCTCGTTTATGTTACGTCGTTACTTGAAAATCACTGTTGGCCTTTCTGTTTGGCCTATCTCCTACCCAATATTGCCGAGGCCATGAGTCTCTTAGGTAACTGCTTCTTTTATGCGTGTAAACTAACTGCTTCATCTATGGTGTTCATTCCCAGTTTTTCTTCGATTTCCGCAATATGGACACCGTCATGCCATTGTTCCAATCTATTATTACCTAAAATCATTCCTGCTACTTTCATATTTGTAACCCTGTCCTTATTAATAAAGTACTGTGTATCCGCTCGTCTTTCACTCCATCACATGTTCGAAAGACTGAATGAGGAACTGTGTGGTGGAGCCTACGTTAATATCATTAATGGAAAAGGGGTAGAAACAATTGATTGAGTTCAGTTTAGTACAATTTACTGTGGACACGCAGATCAATACGAGAATATTGCACAAAATTAGCACAAACAGATAACCCACAGTGCTTGAATTTGTATTCACTTAAAACTCTTATGAATAACACCATTCCCCATAACCAAAATTATTTCTATAAAGTATTAATTACAAAAGAAATCTCAAAAGTGGGTGTATTTTGCCATTATGCTTTACAGTTCTATACCTATCCTGTAAGAAAAATCGGATATTAGTAGATATTAGTAGACTTGCGCATAATACTTTGTTATCGGGAGCGCTTACTTTAGTTCGGGGCTCTGCCGCGAACTAGTTCGCTCTTTTAGTTCGTCCGCTCTCAGTGACCGCTAAGCGGCGTGGTCTGCGCGTGCAGGTGGAGGGAGAAGTTCCCCCACCTAGCTGCTTCATGCGCTTGCTGCTTGAGCCGCTAACGATATCACGCAAACCAAAAGAAACAGTTTGTGGATAATTTCTCGCGTTTAAGTTTAGAGTTTATATCTATATCTTGGCATTATGGCATTTATTAGTCAGATATTGCAGACTGCAGAATACTTCAAAACAGAAATTTTGTAGCACTGAACTATGTAATCTAGCAGGCAGACGTTAACCTCGAAATGGCTCTCATCAGCAGAAGGCAAACACGTAATTTTTAGTTCTGTTCGCGACCTATCGCGCATATTTTAGTTCGCGACCTATCGCACATATTTTAGTTCGCGACCTATCGCGCATATATTAGTTCGCGGCCTATCGCGCATATATTAGTTCGCGACCTATCGCGCATATTTTAGTTCGCGAGCTATCGAGCATATTTTAGTTCGTGTCCTATGGCGCATATTTTAGTTGGCGACCTATCGAGCATATTTCATTTCGCTACCTATCGCGCATATAGTTCGCGACCGGTAGCTCTACTTTTAGTTGGCAGCTCGGCCGCGAAGTAGGTCGCTCTTATTAGTTCGTCCGCTAGTTTTGACATCTGCTACCGCTACTAAAACTACAGCTGAGCTGCATCTCAGCTCGAAATGACGGCAACTGACTGATGGGAATAACACGATTCTGCGCGCTCTCGCGTTCTCTCGCTGTTACCCGTCAGTCTTCGGAAAAGGAGCGGACGAACTAAGAAGCGAGAGATCTGCGAACTAGTTCGCGTAATTCGCCTGTGGGAGCGCTCTTCCGAACTAGTTCGTTCGCGAACAACACAAGACTAGATATTAGGCTCGTCGAATTTCCATTAACATAAAACCACTGAAGCTCGAAACTCTCCGACAGTTGACGAAGTAATCCCAACCCCCCAAACACCTATCCCTCGCCCCGAAGACGATCACAGCTTCTTTCTATTTACTATAATACGTTGCTGTATGTTTACTCTTATAGTGTGTAATTCTTTTCCTTTACCAATAATTGAGCTTGTTAGACACTTATTTTAAAATAAGCAAGTAAAGTGAAATGATTTCTGCGTTCGACTGGTGTAAGAAGAATACTGGAGATTATCGTAACATAAAAATCCAAGTTTACTGCTAACAACATTTATTGAGCTTGTGCAAATTGACTCCACTACAAGCTTGTGTCGGCTTTTGCCATTTTCAAGAGGACCTGGTGATGTACAATAAAATAATTACCTACGTTTACAATATACAATTCTGTATAAAAAATTAAAAAAAATTATTTCATTACAAATTCACTTACGTTTCAGTTGGACTGCCGTCCATAACACATATTAGAGTTAGTGTCTTTTTGTGACAAGGTGGTAAGGTCACGTTTTATCTCATTACTTTTTATATTTGACAGATATAGACATTGTTTACTTTGTTGATGCTTTATGTTTACAGTAAAATATATCTTTGCCAGTCAGAGGGTGTACTCGTGTGTCATGGATAATACAATAGCAGAGAAACATCGTTTCTTTTTCTTGTGTGAAATATTTTATCCGTTTTCCTTCTCCAAAATTTCAATAAAGTTCTCTAAATAATATTTATCCTTCAAATCTGTTTGTTCGTTGAGAATATCAAACGGGTATTTTTTCGTGTACGTGAAAATTTCTAGCTGTTCCAGAATATTTAGAATATGGCCTTTAGGAACTGTGTGTAGAATTTTTAAAACAGTTTCGATGTTTTCAGCTGTGTGATTTTGGGTTTTTAGGAGTAAGTAAAAGTTCGACTGGTTGCTTTCATAGTCTCTTCTGTGCTCCTTAAATCGAATTTTAAAGTTTCTTTTGAATATTCTACCTTACCTACAGATTTATGTCCAAATTCTAAATTAATTAATAGTGTCATGCCATTTACTCGTGTGTCATGGATAATACAATAGCAGAGAAACATCGTTTCTTTTTCTCGTGTGAAATTTTTTTATCCGTTTTCCTTTTCCAAAATTTCAATAATATATATGATCATATATGAAAGCAATGAATGAAAATAGGCGTAGTAAGATAATTTACTGATTGTTATGTCACCAAATTTTGCATTGACTCTGATAGCATAAGTAGCTGAACTCGAAACTTTCCTGGTGGGATAAACAAAAATAAAAATAGAAAAGAGATGACTTACCAAAAGGACCGGCTCGTCGATAGATACGAATAAAATCACACACAAACACACATACAAGCTTTCGCCACCACTGGCAGCTTCTTCAGGAAAAAGAGGAAAAAAGGGGAGGAGAAAGGGAAGGATATGGGTTTTAAGGAAGTGGAAAAGGAGTCATTCCAATCCCAGGAGTGGAAAGACTTACCTTAGGACTTACCTTTCTTTTTGTCCCCTAAGGTAAGTCCTTCCACTCCTGGAATTGTAATGACTCCTTTTCCACTACCTTAAAACCCATATCCTTCCCTTTCTCCTCCCCTTTTTCCCTCATTTTCCTGAAGAAGCTGCCAGTGGTGGCGAAAGCTTGTATGTGTGTTTGTGTGTGATTTTATTCGTATCTATCGACGAGCCGGTCCTTTTGGTAAGTCATCTCTTTTCTATATATATATATATATATATATATATATATATATATATATATATATATATATATATATATGTGTGTGTGTGTGTGTGTGTGTGTGTGTGTGTGTGCTGTAAAATAACTGTTCCTAATGCTAGTGTTTTTATTTTTCAGACGATATTCATTGCTCTGGATGAAGCCCTCGACAAGATGCAATCCTAGCTCCTACAAACGCCGACAGATCGGCTGTAGCTCCTGTTGAGAATTTCCTGGAGAAATACAAAATAACACGAACTGGCAATCAATAAATGGTTTCTGATTTCATTGTTGTTTCCAATCTTTTCTATCCATCCACCCATGTGTAATACTTAAGGCATATACTGATTCAAACGAAAACCAACTTTCAACGTCAGTTACAGTCCGTCAGTGGAAAGACACTGTGTTCCTAAAGTATACTGACCTGATCTGGAGACGACGTACTGGGAGGTCAATTATCTTAGCCTTAGGCAACTGACGCTGTCGTTCCTTTCAAAGATGGTGGCCGGTATCCTTTGCCATACTCAAGACCAACTACAATATATCAGACCTGAAGGCAGAATACAAAATGGCGGCAGTCTTAGGCCAAGCCAAGGCCTTACATTTCGTGTCGATGGCTGTCTGTTAACAGCAGGGGAATGGAATAGCGACTTGTCGGCCTTTATGGTGTAAACTGCTGTGGGAATTTTGAATGTATTTTCATCCCTTCGGTTATACAACCTTCCTATGAGTTAGACCATAAACACAAGTTCACATCTCGTTACATAACAGTATCAGAACATGTTGAAATATGAAGGCATGTCCACCAATACTGTCAAAATAAAAGTTACTCATTTAAAAAAATTTAAAAGCAGTGATCAATCTTTCTGAAAATGCAGTCTTGACTAACAACAGGAATAATCCCCCCATTCCCCCCTCCATCACGAAGAAAAAAAAACTTTAGCATCAACATTATCATGTCTTAACTGCAAGACAATCACACTTTCCTAGGTGAAAAATAATTCTATGGGAAAAATTTATTTCCATTCCTGAATGAATGAATCAGTTTTTGTATTTAGAAGTTGCTCACACTCATGCGACAAATCTATCCCATAACTGTATATTGTATTTATATTAAAATTTCCTGTGAAGTGACACTGCACTTAGTCCATAATCAAGTAGATATTTCACTTATATGGTGTCAACTATATGCAATAGAGAACAGGAAGAAACAGGAATAGGTTAACAAAGAATTATTTTATTTATCAACAATGCTCGGATTTCCACATCACCATAGGGGTAACGAACCTGATGCGTTACTCATTATTTTACATGCGAGTTTCCCATGTAGGCCTAAACCATGTTACATACATATGCATCATTCGTTAGTTTTGAATTTTTCGTGGCACACGTATAGGTTCGCCGTTTACCACAGGAAAAATGTATTCCCTAACCACAAACTTGGGTTGGCAATGCTTAATGCATACCACATTATTATCGTTCACTTCGAAATTGTCCCTGTGAATTAAGTTAATCTATTTATTCTTTAACATTGTTTCTTTGGGAAACTTGAATGTTGAGGGTATCGTATGTATTGCCGTAGTTGGACATACAGTCTGGCACACAACAACTACGACCCATCACACTTTATATTACAAATATCTTACTGTAGATTCTAGAAAACAAATCCTGGCGATGCACTTGAGACGAAATTCGCATACTTCAGTTAATAATCGCAACACCAGTACATATACAATGTTACACACGTGTAGGTCTAACGTAAACAGAAGCACGCTGGTTTGTTTCCCCCACGATTGCCGCCATATTGTCGACTATCGATACCTGCCTCGAGGTCTGAGATATTGTAGTTGGTCTTGCCATACTTTACATAAATTAGAGATGGCGATTGTTTCATTGTTTCGAAACAATTTTTCGATATGCGGAAGTGTTTCAGGGATTCGGAAGGCCGGTATTACATTGTCATATTTCTTTGTCAAAAATTTACATAATATATTTACATCATAAAAATGTGATAGTGTAATAGGGAACTTAGACATATCTCTGCTTTCCTAAATAAAATATGATCATATCTAGTGCCTCGCAGTAGATTTGATCATAAAAGTCGTTTGTCTACTGTTCAATGCAATGCGAAATGTAACCGCTTGGAGCGCTAGCATCGCGTTGCTCTTAGGTTGCTCTTGGACCGCGCTTATTTGAAAACAAACCTCCTTGTTTCAAACTAGAGCTCCTAAAAACCCAGGCTGAATCGTCCGCCATTTTTGCCCCAACATGGACGCAACTGACAATGTGTATATTGGCGACGGTTGACGTATTCGCGCAGTTTTCAATAATATTTCTAATGAAATGTATTTAATATTGCACACACTAAGTGTACCGAACAGTAACTAATGTGTATGGCCCTATAAAGATTTAGAAAGCGCTTTTAATATAACAGAAAATCGTAAAGTACCGGTAATGTAACATAGCTTCTCGCCGGGCTGCAGTGGTTATGTTGGCACCAATGGTAATCACGGCAACTCAGATGACCAATAAATGTTTTTTCGTGACAAATTCAATTAAAACGAAAAGTATTTTCTTCTGAACGGACAAGGGTACATACAAGAACCTGTCAACCATAGAGCAGGTACAGTATTAATTTTGCTGCGAGTGAAACGAGCTGCAATAACATTTACTCTGTACCTCGTGAAAAATATTAACGCAATTCTACACTTCATTGTTCATCTGTTGCCAACATAAGCACTGGAGCCCGGCGAGAAGCGTCGTAAAATTTTACCCAGTGCCGAATTTTGGAGTGTGTTACGCGATCGTAAGAGATGCTTCGACCTTATATATAAGTAATTATGTAAAGTATTATTCAGTATGGTGAAAACTACGTATAAATGCACCACAATAAATATTCCTATCCTCTTTGAAAACTGCGAAAAACTTCATTAAGTCGCAAACATTCTGCAACAAACTGCTCCAGCATCATTGACAGGGAGAAGTAAAGCAATTGTACATAACTGACATGTTTATAGCTACATTTATTACATATATTTACAATACAGAATTGAGCGTCATGTCCTGGTTCCCAGTTGCTTCTGCGACAATTTATAGCCCATCTTTTTCTTCGTTCTGGATTGCTGGGAAATTTGAAGATGCGCACTCCTTTGCTGCAGTGATTTGTGCAGTTCACAGCTGAGCGGCCACCCATATTTTCCACAATTATTCAGTAAATTCGATTATAAACTCCCTTTCCGGTCGCGACTCGTATATACCCACATGCAACTGTCCTGCACATTGGGGCAAAAATGGCGGATAGTTCAGCTCGGATTATAGGAGCCTTATTTCAAAACATGACGTCGAAGTTTATTTGGTGTGTGCTGTCAACTGAAGCACACGAAGTACTATATAATCGCAGACACCCTGAATAATAACAGATTAAGGAGACTCGAAAGTTACACGAGAATGACGGAGGTACTCAATGGAGAAATTCGGCCTGGGTGCAGGGATGGGAAAAACCGACCGGTTAAAACCGATACCGGTATTTTAGTTTTGAATAACCGGTTTTTTCGGTATTTATTTGGTGTCGGTTGTAATCGGTTTTTTTAGTTATTGCCAAGAACCGGGTAAAAAAACCGGTTGGACTACTTCCTGTAGTAGTGGTTCAAAATGCGTTTTTTGTAGATAATTTTAAAAAGTTAACACTAGTAGACGCTAATATTTAGGGCTATTCGTAAAATTTCCACTGCTATGAAATATTAGGTCATCGCAGTAACTAAGAAAATCGATCAGTGCTAATTTAAGAACAATCCCGGCAGTCAGAAACGCGCAACAAACGCGTGGCATAAGAACTTCAAGGACTGGTGCAGCTATTGAGGCATCGACGCAGCTGTTGCCGTGTGGCATGGCCTATTAGACGACGCGCGTGCACCGGCAGTGTACGAGACTTGCCTCCGTCTGGTCATGCGGCAGTTCCTTGCTGTCGTCGCCAGACATCGGTTGTGTCTTAAATGGCACCATCCCGAGTGTGGAAGTACTTCACGAAGTACGGTAGCAGTGAGGTACAATGCTCCATTTGCTTTAAAAAGCTGAAAACGAGTGGAGGTACTACAAAGATGCTGTGTCATTTAAGGAGAAAACATCCAAAATGTATCTGGGAAGAGAAGGTAAATTCGATTCATACACCTATTATGTAAGCTTGGAACAATAACTTTTAATGTATCATCATTGAACATTCTTTGATCATGTGGTACACAGCTTTCCTAGTTCAATTTGCGTAAATTTACACTGATAACAATCATTCTGTTAGTCGGAACTGTCACGTTATTTTTCGATATACCTCTGCAGCACTGACTGAGTGGTTGGCTCAATATTCGCAACTGCGGGACAGAAATACTAGGCCAGTAAATCTGTATGCTTCGTATTTCGTCTTCTACGGACTCCTGACTAGGCTTACACACACTCAAGAAGGTGTAGTATTGGGAAAAATATGGAAAGACTAGTGGTGTGTCGTATAATGTAAATTTACTTAAATTTTAACCAAATTTCGTAAGTTTCGGTTTCGGCCGAAACGAGAAGAACCGAAAATTCTATTACGGTATCAGCGGCAAATTATGTTTCGGCCGAACTCTACTGGAAATAATAGCAATAAAAAAACGAAAACCGGTTATTTAAAAAACGGGTTATCTTCAGCAATTTTTACAGTGTGGTTAAACTGGAGATGAAAAGAACCGGTATAACCGAAAAGCGATTGTTTCAGCAATAACCGCCAACCCTACCTAGGTGTAATAAGAAGATTAATGGCCTCGTGTGTTACATCAAGCACAAAATTAATAGAAATATATGAAGCGGATTTTTATAAGCTCTACACTCTTGTAAATCTAATAATAATCGACTCTGTTCCTGCTCTGTTGTTGACAGGTTCTTGTATGGGTTCTTGTCCGGCCAGTAAGTTAATCCTTCTCGCATAGCGAACATTTCATTGCCAACATGAGCACGTTACGCAGGCGTGCCGCAAGTAAAATTTAACCCAAGTAGCAAGAAATTTCTGTGTCACTGTAAACCTGTCTTCTGCCGACATAGTCTTCTGACATGCATATACTGATTTTTAATGTGTGGAGCCACTTTACTGGGTAAATACCGATACGTTGTATCATCAATTCTCCAGTAATTTATACATGACTTGGCGCCATCCGCTTGCAGCTCCTGCAACACGAAATGATTTCTACTCTTTCCCCAAATAAGACCCTCTTTTTTCTTCAAAATGTAGTTTTCGTAGTAACAATGACAGCGCATGATAATATATGTTTACTGTCAGCCATCTTGAAATATGATCAAAAATATGACGACAGTGTAATACCACAGTCTAACATATACAGTCACAACACTCACAGAATTTTGTTATACGCTGCGATAGCAGCGCTCCAAGCGGCCGGCAAGCTACGTTTCTGAATACGAAAGTTGATGAGTGCGAATAGTATCCTTTAAATTAATTTTAGCATACTTTTTACATTAGGGAACGTACGTAGTGCCTTATAAATAGGTAATAATTTCAAAATAGCTTACCGTTTGTCTTTCTTGGGTTTCGTAAAATCCCTGACATGGTACGAACGGTACATTACAGGACAGTTAATTTTCAATTATCCTGTTACATACAGGATTTAAATGAGTAATTTCATTTTCAAATAAAAATAAGAATGCCTAGGAAACACCAGGAGATATGCCCTTTAGCAGAGAGACGTCAGTTTCTACGCAGGAACGGTAAGTATTCTTCATTACAATTCCAGTAAAATTGGTGAGGGTGGAACATAGGAAACGTATATAGAATGCAATAAATACGGCATTTAACATACCAAATCAACCATCAGAGCTGTAGCTGAAGGGAAAACGTCACACACGTGGCAATAAAACGATAAAAGCAACCAAAATGTTTTCCAAAAAAGAAGAACCCAATTCCACAATTGTTGCTACATCTGAACCACAAACGGCAAGAATAATGAAAACATTGGTTTTTTTAAGCTAAAGTAATTACAGTTAAAAGAATATGCACGTATAAGAAAGACGAGTGACGTGTAAAAATGTGAGAATCATTAGACTCCATACCGAATTGATACACATCAAAAACTGGCTGTCATAGTAACAACAGCCCATAATAGAAATCTATTATACCAATATGTTTATATGCAACTTACTTTCAGAAGAATAAGCTGCAAATATACACATATTCGTAAGTATTTGTTCATGACGGAGTTGTTCTTTATACCATTAAATCATTTAAATTAGGCTGTTTTAATATGAATTTCCGTATTATGTTTGTCTCTCGATATTTTAATAATTCTTGTAACGCAAAAATTATAGTAAGTATTTCGTTAATTACATACAAAAGCGATTATAAACAAACATCACTACTTCGGCAGCTTGCCCACCGCTAGGAGCGCTAGTGTCGCAGCAACTGTCAGTTGGTAACAACTTTTGCACCAGTGAGTGTCGCGACTGTATTTGTTAGACTGTGGTAATACCCCTTTTTAGCGTCACGTCAAAGACATACATAAAAAAAATATTACGAACTTATTATGATATTTTTATGTGAAAGATTTGATCAAAAATTTTACAGTGTAATACCGGCAGAACCCCCATGTTTCACAGTTTCGAAACCACCGTGTTTCATTTTTCTCGGTTTCGGACCACATTCGCGTTCGATAATGAAACTGTTTCGACTAGCCCGTTTCACTGTTTCAAAACAGCCGTGTTTCAGACCACCAATGCAGGAAAACGGAACCGACGAATCGTATCCGCACAGAGGTGTTTCATTTTGGTCAAGTTCAGCAACAGACACACATTTAACTTATTAGTATATGAACAGTTTTAAGAGAGTCAAAATGTAGTGGATAGACGTGAGTCTAGGGCTTGATGTTACTGAAATCAAGAGACATTTCTAAAGTGACTGCTGTATTCCGCAATGACACAATGTCAGCTTTATAAACGTAAATTACAATAAAACTACGCTCATAAGTTGTATCGAAATATCCAGTCAAATAAATACTAGGTTTATCTGTCCATTTACGATAATCATGTTAAAAACATACGACAAAACTTACAACTTAATTTTTTTTAATATAAGAAACAACATAAATCCTGAAATGAGATATAATAATCTAACATAAATGTGCCGCATTTCTTGTATTTCGTTGTTATATTTGCAAATTGCGCATGTTTGGACGGTAATAAAACCGAGAATTAAAGGTATTTCCAAAAAACGTATTTTAAAATAATGTTTATTTTAGTAAAGTATTCAGCAGGATTATAACGCTGTATAAAAAACGTAACCGTTTCCAAAGCGGTAGCTCAATAAATTTAATGTTATAGTATGACGTTTCCAAAATGTTAGCTCAATAAATTTAACGGTAAAATATAGCTTTTCTATATATCACATCTAGGTTAGCATACACAACACCTATCAATATTAGGCAGTAAAATAGAGGAAAGAAAAAATATATAGATATAGCTATCTTGATAAAAACCAGTATTTTAGACATAAAAACGCCAGTCGTCAGCTAATGGCATAGTAGGATCGTCATTTATTGCGAAAGTAGTGCTTTTGGTGCTGGGGTAAAGTTTTGCCTTCGATTCGATTTCGCGTGATTATGTTGGCAACATCAATAAAACGGCAGAAAATCTTTGCCAAGATTGTAATATTCTTAGAGATCTACATATAATGATTTGATTAGTGTTTCGTACAGACAATGAAGTAAATAAATAATGCTGTTTGTGCTCTGTGGTTGACAGGTTCTTCTATGTACCCTTATCCACTCAGTAAATGGTATTGTCCTCATAAAACGAAGTTTCGAGGAAAGATATGCGTTGTCACGCGATTGACTACTGCCAACGTAACACGATTTAACCGGTGCAGGAAATATTAAACTACGGCGGTATCTAAATAAAAGTTTATTTTTTCTCCTGTAGTTGCTGTCCTCGCACTATGTTTGTGGTCCTATAGCAATATACAGTACAAATTAACGATGGTACAATAAACAGACCCAGAATATTACAAAAGACACACTGTTTCATGTTTTCGAAACAGCGTTTCGAAACCTCAGACTGTACTCTTTCAGTTGTTCCGAAACCGTCAGATATTCCAGTTTTCCCATCTCCAGCATAAAACAATCCGAACATATGGTAAGACATATATTTCGGAACCAGGTTTTAAAATGTAAGACATACCCAGAGGCAGATATAAACTCTGACCATACCTTATTGGTCATGAACTGTAGACTGAAACAGCAGAAAGGTGGGCAAATAAGCAAATAGGACCTGAACAAATTGAAGCAGCCTGAAGTTCTTGAGAATATCAGTGGCAGCTTTAGGCAACAATTGACAGAAAGGGGGAAAATAAAACAGTAGAAAAGGAATGGGTAGCATTGAGAGATGAAATAGTAACGGCAGCAGAGGACAAAATAGGTAGAAAGGCAAGACCTACAAAAAATCCATGGATATCATAGAAAATACTAAATTTAATCTACTGAAGGAGAAAATATAAAAATGCAGTAAATGAAACAGGCAAAATGGAGTATAGACGACTAAGAAATGAGATTGACCAAATAGCTAAGCAGGAGTGGCTAGAAGGCAAATACAAGTCAGTAGAAGAATGTTTAAATAGGGAGAAAATAGATACCACCTACAGGAAAATAAAAGAAGCATTTGGAGACAAGAAAAGCAGCTGTATGAATATAAAGAACTCAGATAGAAAACCAGTGCTCAGCTAAGAAGCGAAAGCTGAAAGGTGGAAAGAATACATAGAGGGACTCAACAAAAGAAAGAATCTAAGTTAAACATGCTAGACAATGAATTGCTACCATCTCCGCAGGCCCAAGAGAAGAACCAACATTACCTCACCACGATCCCAGTACAGAGAGTGAAGTCCGAGCGGCCACAAGGCGGGAAAGCTACCGGAAACTTGGAAACCCAGCGGTGGTGGGGAGAGAAGATCGTGAGACTCGCCCTGGAGAAGGCTCGCCGACTAGCTTGTAGCCAAAGGGTGTAGAAACATCTATGGTCGCATCAGCAGCAGGGGTTGGTAACGACTAACTATCGACTCTGAGCCAGAGAGAACCATCCAAAGCGAGCTATTACCACCCACATTCAGACAGCCATTAGATCCTCGCACATCCATTTAAAAGTAAAACAAGTACAGGGACAGTGGCGTAGCGGAGATGCCGTACTTATTGCCACATTCATAACCCCAATAATAAATTATTAAAATAACAAAATCCTAGCAATATTAAGTAACATTTCAGACACTAATATTTTAAAACATGAAATAAAAATGCTATTCCTCATGACTTGAAAAGAGTGGAGTTGTAGTTTTAACAAAATGCTAATCTAGCGACATCAAATAAATTACAGTTTCATAATATATATATATATATATATATATATATATATATATATATGGAAGAGGCCAGACGGTCGTCTTTCCACATGTGGCGTCTATTCAGAAAGAACAGACGTCACTTCTGATCCTGTAGTTGTTATTGTTTTCTTATTCACATATTATACGACGTCAACTGCGAATGGGCAAAGCTGTAAATATGTACCCAGCCGGGAATCGAACCTGGGTCTCCTGCTTTCTACGCAGTTTGAGTACTGTGGGCAGGGAGAAGCTGGGAATTTTTGTCTGGCGGAAGGCGTGCTTAGGTAGTCCTTGCAGGTGCGGTGATATCTGTGTCCCCAACGGTGTAGGGGTCAGCGCAATTGCCTAGAAAGCAGAAGACCCGGGTTCGAGTCCCGGCTGGGTACACATTTCCAGCTTTGCCCATTCGCAGTTGACGTCATATATTCTGTGAATATGAAAGAATAACAGCTGCAGGATCGAAAGTGGCGTCTGTTCTTTTCCGAATTTTTATTTTCGTTTCTACTATATGACTGGAAAAATGCATCTATACAGGGTGTTTCACTAAGTGTGTTTGCCCCTGTAACTTATAAAATAATAGGTGACGGGAAATTTTAATGCTGTAGGTGAACACAAGAAATGTTATACTTTCTGCGGAGCTATGAACATAGTTTATTGTATCATTTTACAAAGAGTTACACCACAAAGATATATTTTTAATGGAACAATAGTTTTTTTATATCGTGTATTGGATTCGTTTAAACCAGCTGCGTCCAAATCAATTTAAACTACATTCCTATCACTGTTAGTTTGGGAGCTACAACCCTTCAAAGTTTAGGTGGCGGAGGCTGCGATAGCGTAGCTGACTGGCCGAGTGGCTATCCCCTGGGGCACGGCCCACTGTCTCATGACTACCAGCCAGTCAGCTACGCTGTCGTAGCCTCCGCCCCCTAAACTTTGAAGGGTTGTAGCTCCCAAACTAACAGTGATAGGAATGTAGTTTAAATTGATTTGGTTGCAGCTGGTTTCAACGAATCCAATGCACGACAGAAAAAAAACTATGGTTCCATTTTTAAAAAAATATATCTTTGTGGTGTAACTCTTTGGAAAATCATACAATAAACTATGTTCATAGCTCCGCAGAAAGTGTAACATTTCTTGTGTTGACCTACCGCATTAAAATTTCCCGTCATCTATTATTTTATAAGTTACAGAGGCAAATACACTTAGTGAAACACCCTGTATATCCAGGCAATATCTGGAGTAGCAGCTATTCTTCTTTATATATAAAAGGAAGTGTCCCGGTTGACTGACTGACTGATTGACTGACTGACTGACTCATCATCGCCCAGCCCAAACCACTGAAGATGGAAACTTGAAATTTTTGGAGGGTGTTGATCTTACTCTGTAGGTGTCATTTAAGAAGCGATTTTTCGATATTCCGTCCGTAAGGGGGTGAAACAGCGGATGAAACGTTTTGGAAATATGTAGCTATGTAGGCAATTTTGAAGCTAGAACTACAAAATTTCGGATTTTAATTCAGGGTTCGAATTTAAAAGACACGTGTTTCGGCATTTTTTGTAATTCGACAAATAAAAGGGTAAATAGGTGACGCAAAAAATTGATTTTCAAAAATAGTTGCTGTTAACTCAAATTTTAAGCTACAACTACGAAACTTCGGATATGGAATCTTGGTCAGGATTAAAAATCCATGATTTTTAGTATTTTTGGAAATTTAACAAGTAAGAGGGTTAATAGAGGATCAAAAATTCTTTTTGAAAACACGTTGCTACTGATACAATTTTGAAGCTAGAGCTTCAAAATTTGAAATTTGTATAGTGGGTTAGACGTTAATAAATACGTGTTTCGGTATTTTTGGAAATTCAACCATCAAGGGGGTTAAATTGGAGAGGGGGTGTTTTTCGAAAATCTGTTGCTATTTAGGCAATTTTGAAGTTGGAACTACAAATTTTCGTATTTAGATTCGGGGTTCGAATTTAAAAGACACGTGTTTCGGTATTTTTGGAAATTCGACCAATAAGACGGTGAAATACGTGATGCAAAAATTGATTTTCAAAAATATGGTGCTGTTAACTCAAATTTCGAGCTATAACTACGAAACTTAAGATATGGATTCTTCGTCAGGATTAAAAAGAAACAAATGGTGCAGACCAACCAGCCTACGCATGCGAAGCAGCTGGGGTTCAGCTAGTAGTCTATAAGTGATCCCATTTCTCCCGATTTGTGTTCAGTACGGTAGACTCGTCACTGGCAGCAGCTCCTGTGTGTTGGGAGCGGTGAACTGTTCCGCGGGGTCCCCCTGTCCATTACGGGGTAATATCCCGCCGCAGAGACGATATTATATTGGACGGAAATTGACGCGCGTCATTAAATTTAACAGCTGAAGGGAGGCCTCAAAGTGCCCTGCGTCGGCGCGTCAAGAGACGGTCTGGTGGTCCGTCATTAGACCAGAGCTCTGCCGACGTCTTTGATGTCGAAACGCGTCAGTGTGTGTTTGGTACGAAAATACTTGAGTAGGTAGAAGGATGCTACCACAGTCTAACATATACAGTCACGACACACAGTTTGTAGTAATTGATGGTGTAACATTTGTATGCTATTTAAGTTATTACAGTTTATTCTACCAATACTCAGCTTTTTAACCTTTCGATGTATGGGGGTTCTGCTCGCTGCAACATTATTCTCCTGGGGCGTCGTGGTGGAAATAAATACTCTATATGTACAATTTTTCACTTCTTGTTTAATTTGAAATCCAACTCGTCCACCAAAACATTACAAATTTAAAACAATGCAGACTGACAGATTCCAGAGCACTTGACAAATGACTCAAACTCGAACCCCCCACGCAAGGCGGTGAGGCAAATATATAACATCGGCAATAATGACGTTACATCATGCATTCTTCATAACAATAGAATATACTGATTTACAATTAACAAACATAACAGAAAAACATTTCATGTACACAAAAATAATCTCAATATAAAATGAAAACTACGCATACAATAATTTTAGATGGCACACGTATTTTTAAGACGACATTTCCGATCTTTCTGTTGACAACAAAGCCAAATGTAAAATGTCAATTAATTAGTTAATGGGTCCATCACACATGTTCCTAACATATATTGAGCTATGAATTATCTTGTCAATTCTGGAACTAGGTTTAAAATGTCAAGTGAGTCAATATATACCAAGAAACACAATATACAAATTTCGACTTTACAGTAATTAAAACAATTAGCTGATCTACACAACTTGTTTATGAGCCTAACATACATACAATGCTATTAATTTTCATTTCTTTCTGTTTTGAAAGACAATTGACTCTAAATGATGAGAAGTGTGAAATCGTCCACATGTGTCTGAAAAGAAATCCGCTAAACTTTGATTAGAAGATAAATCAATCAAACGTTTAGGAACATAACCTGTATTCAAGGATTATGAATTATCGTGATCTACTGAACCAAGGTCAAAAAGAATTTAGAAAATATCGTTCATCTGAAACACAACTATCGACAGAGAATCTCAGATCGATTCCGTATTTCTAGATATCCAGAAGGCTTTTGACACGGTACCTCACAAACAGATTTTAATCAAATTGCGTGGTTACGGTATATCGCCCCAAATTTGCGATTGGATAGGGGATTTCCTGTCAGAGAGGACACAGTTTGCAGTAATCGATGGTGAGGCATCGACTGCTGTTCATTATTTACATAAACGATTTAGGGGAAAATCTAAATAGCTCTCTTAGGTTGGTTGTAGATGACGCCGTCATTTATCGTCAGTAAAGTCATCTGAAGATCAAAACCAACCGCATAACTATTTAAATAAGAAATCACTATGGTGTAAAAAATGGCAATTGACTCTAAATCATGAGAAGTGTGAAGTCGTCCGCATGAGTCTGAAAAGAAATCCGTTAAACTTTGATTAGAAGATAAATCAATAAAACGTTTTGGAACATATCCTGTATTCAAGGATTATGAATTATTGCGATCTATTGAACCAAGGTCAACAAGGATTTAGAAAATATCGTTCATCTGAAACAGAGGGCCATAGACACAGGTTCTCAGGTAGATGCTGTGTTTCTCGACTTCCACAAGGCGTTTGATATAGTTCCCCATAAACGTTTAATGAACAAAGAGCATATGGTCTATCAGACCAATTGTGTGATTGGATTGAGGAATTCCTAGATAACAGAATGCAGCATGTCATTCTCAATGGAGAGAAGTCTTCCGAAGTAAGAGTTATGTCAGGTGTGCCACAGGGGAGTGTCGTGGGTCCGTTGCTGTTCACGATATATATAAATGACCTTGCGGATAACATCGAAGTTCACTGAGGCTTTTTGCGGATGATGCGGTAGTATATAGAGAGATTGTAACAATGGAAAATTGTATTGAAATGCAGGAGGATCTGCATCGAACTGACGCATGGTGCAGGGAATGGAAATTAAAGCTCAATGTAGACAAGTGTAATGTGCTGCGAATACATAAGAAAGAAAGATCGTTTATCATTTAGCTACACTATAGCAGGTCAGCAACTGGAAGCAGTTAATTCCATCAATTATCTGGGAGTAGTCATTTGGAGGGATTTAAAATGGAACGACCATATAAAATCAATTGTCGGTAAAGCAGATGCCAGACTTAGATTCATTGGGAGAATTCTAAGAAAATGCAGTCCGAAAACAAAGGAAGTAGGTTACAGCACACTTGTTCGCCCACAGCTTGAATACTGCTCACCGGTGTGGGATCCGTACCAGGTGGGATTGATAGAGGAAGTGGAGAAGATCCAACGGAGAGCAGCGCGCTTCGTTACAGGATCATTTGGTAATCGTGAAAGCGTTACGGAGATGATCGATAAACTCCAGTGGAAGACTCTGCAGTAGAGACGCTCTGTCGCTCGGTACGGGCTTTTGTCGAAGTTTCGAGAACATACCTTTACCGAGGAGTCTAGCAGTATTTTGCTGTCTTCTACGTATATCTCGCGAAGAGACCGTGAGGATAAAATCAGAGAGATTAGTGCCAATACAGAGGCATACCGACAATCTTTCTTTCCGCGAACAATACGTAACTGGTATAGCGGGGAGAACCTTTAGTGGTACTCAAGGTACCCTCCGCCACACACCGTCGGGTGGCTTGCGGAGTTGATTCCCATGTGATTTCCTTGTTAATGCTAGTGTGAATGTATACGTTTCTAATTCTGATGAAGGCTATGCACGAATATTTAAGCTGTGTGTCTATTTCACGTGCCTGTGTGTATCTCGGTGAGCTGCATCTATCCTCTGTTGTCGACATTCAAACCTGGATTTTCCATTGTTTAGCGCTACCGGTATATTTCAGATTACACTCTCTTTCCTATATCGGCGCCACACAGTTCGCAAGAGAATTTCCGTGGGATCCTGCAAGCTCACTACTCTTTCGGAACAGCAGTGGCACACCGTTACTGGAAAGGAAAGAGAGACTGCACACGACCCCGTATCAATTTCACGGATTTCCAGGAAAAGAAATCTCCCGCCCCTGAGTCTTTCGCGTGTATCGGTCGGCTCGGCAGCAGGAATTTATCGCTATCACTGGCGAGACGGACGACTGTGTGTGTGTGTGTGTGAGCGAAAAGTTTCGGCGGAGAAATTAGTCTTGCTCAAGAGCGGCGCAAGGGAATCTCTCGCCTTCTTTTGTCGACCCGCTCGTAAATCTCTCACAGATATTACTCTCTCTCGCGACCCAGACACAATAGAAATTACGAACGCGCGCGCCGCGATGAGTTTTACACTTTTCATGATTTCTCATTCCCCCTCCCACTCTTTCTCTTTCTCTCTCTCTCTCTCTCTTTCCACCATTGCGGCCAGATTGCCCTTAGAGTGCTGTTTCCACCGTCTGCCTCACTGCACAATCCCTCTTCTATTTCTCTCTCTCGCTTTCCAGTTCCTACTGCTTCCCAACAACCGCAGCAAATTCTCACCAACTTTCCGTAAGCCACACCGGCAATAAATTAATGGGCTTTTGTCTGCTTCGGGAAAATTCTGGAAGCGGGGGGAATGTTTCTTCCGCGGCTGATAAGTCGGGCGCCTATTTCGGATGCGCGCAGAGGGCAAACCGAGGGAATTACTTTCCTGCTGTGGAGCATAAGTCACCGGGAACGGTTTGACTACAGAGAAACATTTGGCGTCTGTTCTACTTAACGCTACTCCAAGTTCCAGGTAATAGAGTGTATCAACAGAATTATGGTTAAAAATAAAATTATACTGTTTTTAAAGGCAGAACTTTCTGTAAGTGCCGTGTACTAATATTTCTGTATAGCCTGTGTTAAGAAAGTATCAAATTTTAAAATATATAAAAATGAATTGCTGTTCGTTAGTCTCGCTAAAACTCGAGAACGGCTGAACCGATTTGGCTAATTTTAGTCTTAAATATTCGTTTAAGTCCAGGAGGAACGTTTAAACGGTGATAAAATATGGAAAATTTGTTCGGAAAAGAAGAAAATCGAGGAAAAACTGAAACAGCTTTTTCCAGTGAGTTATCAATACCGTCCGTCCAATTGCGATAAAATTTTGTCCATTTCATGCTGAAAGCAAGAGGAAGGTTCGCATCAAATAAAAATTTGGTAAATTCGCCCGGGAAGTAGGAAAATTTAAGAAAAAACGAAACCGATTTTTTCTTCTGTGAATAAAAATCAATTGTCACGTGGTTGTAACAGCATCACTTGAGTACGGCTTCACAGGAGACGATTCGTATGAAATACAGTTTTTGGAACATCTACCGGAAAATTGGAAAATTTGAGAAAAATTGAAAGTGCTTTTTACAGAGTGTTTTTGATTGAATTCAGCACTGTATCTGACTATTCGTACAACGGAGAGGGGTAGTTCTTTTTTTTGTTTTGTTCATTATGGTCATGGAAAAGTTTACAATAAAAAAAATCGCACTGACGTGTTTTGCAACCCACTTTAGATTTGTAGTTTTATAAGTTTTTGCAAACTTTTTGGACCAAAATAATAATCTAAATAATAAAAAATTAATTAATAAGAGTGTCTGAAAACCTTTTAGGAAAAAAAAGGGTAGTGGCGAGTTCCGAACCACCGACCACAGTCTTGCCCACTACGCTACGACTATAAATGAAAACAACAGTATTTTAATCTCATACTATTGATGGCAGTTGTTAACTGTAGCTAATATGGCATTTGTAGACACTAGATTATCATTTATCGTACGAAGAACGATGTGTTTTTGTTAATTCTTCAGTGCGCCATTGCTTTGAAATGACAACGTGTAAGTTACACTAAGAAAATCATCAAATACGCAACGCAAGATGGCGTATGCCAGAGAGAGTTCTGGGCGAGGAATCTCACGTGACATCTCCGAACGGCTGGTTTTCGTTAATTCAATGGAGGGTGTCAAATCTCCGTTGTTTTTTGCAAATATGTCTCGAACGATACGAGATATGAAAAAAACATAATGAAGCTAACTCATAGAGAATTTTCTCCTCTATTAATTAGGTTATTCAATTTTCGTGTCAGATGAACGGTTCGTTTGCAATAACAATTATATTACAAACGGCTTTTTTTGGTATTACTACCGTATTTGTTGTCCGAAAATTTTGAAAAGGGGAGGTTCTGGTCTCTGGAGGCCTACAATCATGTCTGTAAAATTTTGTGCTGATCGGTTGAATGGTTCGTCTGAAAAACATGGAACACGTTACGGACAGACAGACAGACATCCCCGTTATTTTTGCAAATATCTTTGAAACGCTACGAGATATGGAAAAAAAACCTAAGAGAGCAAAGTTGTAGAATTCGATTATTCAATTTTTGTGTAAGATGAATAGTTAGGCCGTTATTTTCATTTAAATTTCGAGCTGTCAAAAGACGATCGTAAAGGTCCACATTTAGTGTTACTACCGAAACCTAAAGTGGGTCAAAAGTATCAAATTTTAAAATACAAGAAAGATCGGTGATTCGTTCTCCGCGTTCTGTGATTTAGCCCCGAAAGAAAAAATTGTTCAAGTCTTTGTAAACCTATTGGCCCAAACTGATATGATCATCAGTCCTTATACGTACAAACTACTTTAACATACAGAGTCGCGGTGGAATAGCCGAGCGGTCTTAGGCGCCTCGCTGCGGAGCGCGCGCTTGCTCGCCGTCGGAGGTTCGAGTCCTCCCTGGGGCATGGGTGTGTGTGTTGTCCTTAGGTTAGTTTACCTTACTTTAAGTAGTTTGTAAGCTACGGACTGATGACCACGCATTTGAACCGATAGACTTACAACCATTTGAACATTTTTTTAACATACAGACGACTCCACCAGGAACCAAGTGCAGAGAGACAATAATAATAAAATCTTATATCTTTAAACGAGCAATTCCTATATATTTGCTGTCTTAGAAACGGCAGATGAGGATGATAGAACATTTTTCGTTTATCTGCAGTTGAGGTTGCTGATTTGCTATGTTAAATACTGTAGTTAGTGCAGCCTGTATACGATTCCTACGTTTCAATCTCACCGATTTTACTGGAACTGTAGTGAAGAAAAGTTACGTTGCTGAGTAGAAATACGACGTATTTCTACCAAAAGTCTTCTGGTGTTTCCTAGGCATTTTTTACTTTTTGAAGTAAATGAAATTCTTCAGTGGGTGTCTGTAGGTTACAAGATAATTGTAAATAAACTTCCCTGTAATGTACCGATTCGTACGTTGTCAAGGATCTTAGTAAACTGAAGTGAGATAAACGTGGAGGTATCCATAAGTTATTAAATATTTTTATGTCGCTACATACGTTCCATAATGTAAAAAGTATGTTAGAATCTACGTTAACGATACTATTCGCACTCATTTAATACCATATTCAGAAATGTATCTTGCAAGAGCCGCTTGGAGCGCTGTTGTCGTTGTGTGTAACAAACGTCTTCGGGAGTGCCGTCTACATTTAGTTGGGATATTCAGTAAATGACATTTAAGTGCCTGGCAGAGGGGTCATCGAACCACCTTTATACTATACATCTACTATTCTAATCTCGAATAGCGCGAGGGAAGAACAAACATCTGAATTCGTTCGAGGTCTGATTTCTCGTATTTTATTCTGATGGTCATTTCTACCTATGTAGGTGGGAGTCAAAAATATATCTTTGCATTCGGATGAGAATGTTGGCAATTGGGGTTTTGTTAAGTAGACCACGCCGCAGCGATAAACGCCGTTGTTGTAATGATTCCCATCCCAGATCCTGTATCATTTCCGTAACGCTGTGACAATACGAAACGAGCTGCTCTTATATGGACTCTCTCGAAGTCCTCCGTCGAACTCAACTCATAAGGATCCACCACTAGTCAGCAATACTCCAAAAAAGGACAAACAGTCGTAGTGTATGCAGTCTCTTTAGTATATATATATATATATATATATATATATATATATATATATATATATATATATATATATACTAAAGAGACTGCATATACCTTTATATATATATATATAAGGTAAAGCAGTCAACAATCCGAAGATTGGTTTGAACACCACAGTGGTTTACTAGGCATGGTCCTGTTTGGAGGTGGTATGCCGTTGCCTTCCTCCGACCTTCGAACTTACTTACCCAGCCAGTTATAGGGGGACCTACAGTTTAACGTGGGTTCCGAACCACGGAGCTACTCGGTATTTTTCACATGAGCAATACTGCCAGAGGTGAAAGAAGTGGAAAGTGACAGATAAAAAACCTAGGACCTGGCGGGGATCGAACCCGCGACCTTTGGATTTGTAGTCTGGCACTCTACCACTGTGCAACCGAGGCGCATATATATATATTCCTAAGATCTGATACCCATGAATGTACATATTTGGAAACATTCTAAAACGAAAGCAAATGTGTTTTTTAAGACAAATTTATGTTTTTTTTTTTAATGGACACCCTATATTTTTTCTACAGCAATCCATAGCATGACAAATCACATAAACAATGGCGTTGATTGCATCGCAATATTCCAATTACATCCCGAGATATTGCGACGAGAAGTTGACGCTTGCAATACGCGAAACGCGCGGCTAGCGCACGTCCTGAGACTCAGGCAAGAACCCCATGCAGCTCAGGACGAGCGCTAGGCGCGCGTTTCGCGTATTTCAAGCGTCACCTTCTCGTCCAAATATCTCGGGATGTAATTGGAATATTGCGATGTAATCAACACCATTGTTAATTTGATTTGTCATGCGATGGATTGCTGAAGAAAAAATTTTGCGTGTCCATTTAAAAAAACGTAAGTTTGTGTTAAAAAAAAATTTGCTTTCGTTTTAGAATGTTTGCAAATATTTACATTCATGGGCCCCAGCCGTACATTGATACCGGTGAAAGTCGTTTTCCAATAGCTGTTACTTTTCCAGAGATATTTTGGGTGGACAAGATAGCTGGGTCACCCTGTATATGGTACGTGAAGTTCAGTGAAATCTCGCTGCCATATTTCTATACTATAAACGTGTGAGCAGTCGTGTGTCTAATTACCGAAAACATTCGTAAAATACGGATGAACTGACGTACCTACACTGTCTTTAGAGTTTTGACATACGGAAAATTCGTGTGTTGTATACGGCTGTAATTTTTTCAGCTGGAGTAAATCTGACACATACAGAAATGAGTTGCATTGATTTGCTGTTATTATTAACCTGTTACCAATTACATTCAACTTCGTTTTTTTCTTCCGGTAGTTTGGTCATTATAAAAGTGTTGTTATATGGATAACACTTATCCGTATTCTTTTGAGAGTTCTTACGAAATCAGTCTGCTTTGAAACCAATAAGTCCCGTTTCCTGTTTTTTATTAATATGTTACCAGTTTCGATCAACTTTGGCTTCTCTTTAAACTGTATGACGTTTATGAATGTGCTGGTTCTCATGGATAACACAAATCTTTAGTCTTGTTAGTGTGTGTCATATAACTACTTCTACTTTAACTGTAGGTAACGGTAAAATTTTACCTTCCATCTCGCCGGCCTCTCGTGATTATGCTGGCAACAGCAACTAAAATGTAGAATGTCTTTGCCACGATGTTAGTATTCTTAGAAATCCACACAGAGTGACGTGCTTAGTGTTTCGTACAGACGATGAAGTAAATAAATAATGCTCTTCCTGCTCTATGGTTGACAGGTTCTTGTATGTACCCCTCATTCACTAAGTAAATGCCCTAATAAAACGAAGGTTTAATGACAAAACGCCGGCCGCGGTGGCCGAGGGGACTGAGGCGCTGCCGTCACGGTCTGCACGGCCACTACGGTCGGGGGCTCGAATCCCCCCTCTGGCATGGATATTTGTGCCGTCCTTAGTATTAGCTAGTTGATAAGTAGTTTGTAAGTTTAGGGACTGATGACCACGTAGTTAAGTCCCTTAAGCTTAACAAACAAACAAAATAATGACAAAACCTTTTTAGTAGTCACGCCATTGGCTAAAGCGAACGTCACCTGATTGACAACACAATCACGCTAGGCCACTAGAACAGTAAGTAAAATTTAACAATACATAACATGTTCTTCTCATAACACGATTCGACAATGTAGGCCTACGTGTTAAATTCAACTATTGCAGGAGTGTTAGCTCAAACCAACTTGTAAAGCTTACAAAGTCATACCCTGTCTCAAGATAAAAAAAATGTTTGTATAGTCTATGGGACTTAACTACGGGGTCATCAGTCCCTAAACTTACAAACTACGTATGAACTACTTACGAAATAGGACGGCACAAATATCCATGCCCGAGGGGGGATTCGAACCCCCGACCGTAGTGTACGTGAAGACCGTGACTGGAGCGCCTTAGTCCCCTCGGCCATCAAGATCATAATAGTACGTAGTACCGTACGAAACCTTTTTGACGTGTGGTGAGGCAAGATAGCGGCATAAGACTTCAGACACAGAGGCAAGCTTGCCAGTCTACTAATGTATGTCTGCGGATGCAACTCACCGAATAGGACATCGCTGAAAAACACACAGGCACGTAAAATAGACAAACACCGTCACACAGCTTAAATATTCGAGCATAGCCTTCATCAGAATGTTGTTGTTGTTATGATCTTCAGTCCGGAGACTGGTTTGATGCAGCTCTCCACCCTACTCTATCCTGAGCAAGCCTTTTCAACTCCTCATAAGAACGGCAACCCACATCCACTTGAATCTGCTTACTATACGCGTCTCTTGGTCTCCCCCTGCGATTTTTACCCCACACACTTCCCTCCAATGCTAAATTTACGATTCCTCGATGTCTAAGAATGTGTACTACCAAGCGATCCCTTCTTTCAGTCAGGGTGTGCCAAAAATTCCTTTTCTCACCAATTCTGTTCAGTACCTCTTCATTAGTTATACGATCTACCCACCTAATCTTCAGCATTCTTCTGTAGCACCACATTTCAAAAGCCTCTATCCTCTTCCTGTCCGCACTGCTTATCGTCCATGTTTCACTCCCGTACAAGGCAACACTCCACACAAATGCCTTCAGAAAAGACTTCCTTACACTTAAATTAATATTCGATGTTAGCAAATTTCTCTTTTTCAAAAATGCTTTTCTTCCCACTGCCATTCTGCATTTTATATCCTCTCCTCCATCGCATGTTATTTTACTACCCAAGTAACAAAACTCATCTACAAGCTTCATTGTTTCGTTACCTAATCTAATTCCTTCAGCATCACCTGATTTTCTAACACCGCATTCCATTATTTTTGTTTTGCTCTTGTTAATGTTCATTTTATATGCTCTATTCAACACACTGTCCATTCCATTCAACTGTTCTTCCAGGTCCTTTGCGCTCTCTGACAGAATTACAATGTCATCAGCAAAACGCAATGTTTTTATTTCTTCCCCCTGAGCTTTAATCCCTATTCCAAATTTTTCCTTGCTTTCCTGCTCGATGTACAAATTGAATAGCATCGGAGAAAGACTATAACCTTGTCTTACTCCCTTCCCAACTGATGCTTCCCTTTCATGCCCTTCGAGTCTAATAACTGCGGTCTGGCCTTTGTACAACTTGTAAATAACTCTCCTTTCCCTATATTTTACCCCTGCTGACTTCAGAATTTGAAAGAGTGTATTCCAGTCAACATTGTCAAAAGCTTTCTCTAAATCTACAAAAGCTAAAAATGTAGGTTTGCCTTTCCTTAATCTATCTTCTAAGATAAGACGTAAAGTGAGTATTGCCTCCCGGGTTCCTACGTTCCTCCTGAATCCAAACTGACCTTCCCCGAGGTCAGCTTCTACCACCTTTTCCATTCTCCTGTAGATAATTTATGTTAAAATTTTGCATCCATGACTTATCAAACTGATGGTTCTGTAATTTTCACAGCTGTCTGCGCCTGATTTCATTGGAGTGGGGATTACTACATTTTTCTTAAAGTCTGAGGGTATTTCGCCTGTCTCATACATCCTTCACACCAGTTCAAATAGTTTTGTCATGGCTGGCTCTCCCAGAGACTTTAGTAGCTCTGAGGGTATGTCATCTACTCCTGGGGCCTTGTTCCGACCTAGGTCTTTCAAGGCTCTGTCAAATTCATCTCTCAGTATAGTATCTCCTATGTCATCTTGATCTACTTCCTCTCCCCTTCCTACAACATCGTCTCTAAGTTCATTTCCTTTGTAGAGCTGCTCTATGTACTCTTTCCACCTTTCAGCTTTCCCTTCTTTCCTAAGAACTGGTTTTCCATCAGAGTCCTTGATATTCATAGAGCTAGAATAAGAAACGTATACATTCACACTATCACTCACAAGGAAACCACATGGGTATGGATGTTAGAATTTATATACCTATCTATATAAAAGCGAAAGCACACTTATTCATACAGTCATTCAGTCAATCACTGACTAAAAGCGAAATCTCGAAACCTACTTCACCTATGAAGCTGAAATTTGACAGGAATGTAGTTTATAGACGTCAGCTAAGAAAGGATTTTGCGATAGCACCAATACTTCAGAAGATATGACGTCATAAACAATGAAAACTTTCCCGTATTGCGGCACGTGATACTATGACTTTATCTGGCCAGGCCACTATTTAAGAAGGAGAGCACTTAGCGACTTGCAACAAACTTTAAACATTATTTGAATCTTTTAGGAAACTTTTTCTCGCTCACAACCATAGCAAAATGATGAAAGGAAAAAAAGTTTCTCGCTTACTACTTTTCCGCTGTTCACGGGGAAAAACTACGGTATAACGTTGAAATTTATAATTTCTATACTATATATTGTACCCGCAGGAAATTTTATACACAGTATACACACATATAGTTGAATGCACCTTTTAAATTGTATCACAGTACGACACGTAGTTCATGAGATACGAGCACATAAACAGTAACGTTCATGGAAAACCGCCCGATCACGCATCAAGTATTAATCTATTACTTCTTTACTACTAATTACATTCGCAACAGATTTGTCAGACATACAGCACTTATACAAATGAATATATACCTGAAAAATTATACAATTGTACAACATACAACTCAGTAAGTATGAGATCATATATACTGCGCTGGGTTAAAAACTTCTCACGTAAGACATCACGTTTTATTAAAGGCAAAGCAGTCAACAATCCGAAGATTGGTTTGAACACCACAGTGCATTACTAGGCATGGTCCTGTGGTATGCCGTTGCCTTCCTCCGACCTTCGAACTGACTTACCCAGCCAGTTATAGGGGGACCTACAGTTTAACGTGGGTTCCGAACCACGGTGCTACTCGGTATTTTTCACATGAGCAATACTGCCAGAGGTGAAAGAAGTGGAAAGTCAAAGATGAAAATCCTACCACCTGGTGTGGATCGAACCGGCGACCTTTAGATTTGTAGTCTGGCAAGCTACCATTGTGCAACCGAGGCGCATACTTACATTTGTTATTTACTGCTAAGACACTTCTGTATTCCAGTGAGCTTAAGGAAATGCCTGAAAGATGACAGTGCTGTTCAAAACTTTGAAGCAACTATGAACTGTGAAACGCATACCACTGTAGGAAGAAGCAATAGAGCTACAAGAAAAGGAAATTAGGCCTAAAAGCAGTAAGTAAACAAAACCGACTTTTTGCTGTTACTAAAACAATAGGCAAATAAAAGAAAAACTTTTATTGGGGGGCTTTAAGAGCACTCCAATGAATATATTTAATCAGTTAAAAACGTTAAATTACAATTTATTACTAGCTAAATTCATTATCATTACCCTCTGAAATTAAGCCTAACAGCAGTATGTAAACAAGACCGACTTTTTGCTATTACTAAAACAATATGTAATCTCTATATATAAAAGGAAGTGTCCCGATTGACTGACTGACTGATTGACTGACTGACTGACTCATCATCGCCCAGCCCAAACCACTGAAGATGGAAATTTGAAATTTGTAGAGGGTATTGATCTTACTCTGTAGGCGTCATTTAAGAAGCGATTTTTCGATATTCCGTCCGTAATGGGGTGAAATAGGGGATGAAACGTTTTTTTGAAAATACGTTGTTATTTAGGCAATTTTGAAACTAAAACTACAAAATTTCGGATTTTAATTCAGTGTTCGAATTTAAAAGACACGTGTTTCGGCATATTTGTAATTCGACAAATAAGAGGGCAAAAAAGGTGACGCCAAAAAATGATTTTCAAAAATATGTTGCTGTTAACTCACATTTTAAGCTGCAACTACGAAAGTTCGGATATGGAATCTTTGTCAGGATTTAAAAAAATCCATGATTTTTAGTATTTTGGGAAATTCTACAAGTAAGAGGGTTAAATAGAGGATCAAAAATTCTTTTTGAAAACATGTTGCTATTGATACAATTTTGAAGCTAGAACTGTAAAAATTGATATTTGTATAGTTGGTTAGACGTTAAAAAATATGTGTTTCGGTATTTTTGGAAATTCAACCATCAGGGGGGTTAAATTGGAGAGGGGGTGTTTTTCGGAAATATGTTGCTATTTAGGCAATTGTGAAGTTAGAACTACAAATTTTCGGATTTGGATTCGGGGTTCAAATTTAAAAGACATGCGTTTCGGTATTTTTGGAAATTCGACCAATAAGGGAGTGAAATACGAGATGCAAAAGTGATTTTCAAAAATATGGTGCTGTTAACTGAAATTTCAAGCTACAACTACGAAATTTAAGATATGTATTCTTCATCAGAATTAAAAAGAAACAACTGGTGGAGACCAACCAGCCTACGCATGCGAAGCAGCGGGGGGTCAGCTAGTGTATAAATAAAAGAAAAAGTTTTGTTGGTGAGCTTTAAGAGCACGCCAATCGACGTATTTAATTATGTGGAAAAGTTCAAAAAATGTTCAAATGTTTGTATAGTCTATTGGACTTAACTACGGGGTCATCAGTCCCTAAACTTACAAACTACTTATGAACTAACTAAGACTAAGGACGGCACAAATATCCATGCCCGAGGGGGGGATTCGAACCCCCGACCGTAGTGGCCGTGCAGACCGTGACTGGAGCGCCTTAGTCTCCTCGGCCACCGCTGCCGACTCAGTTTTTTCCCCTCACATTAATATTTAGCATGGTACCACAGTCTACTGTATACAGTCGCGACACTCACTGCTGTGAAAGTTGTCACCAACTGACAGTTGCTGCGACACTAGCGCTCCTAGTGGTGGGCAAGCCAACGAAGGAGTGACGTTTGTTTGTAATTATATTTGTACGTAATTAACGATGTAGTTAGTGTAAGTTTTGCATTACAAGCATTAGTAAAATAAAAAGAGCCATAAATAGCACGGATATTAATGGTGAAACAGCCGAATTTAACTGATTCAGTGGTGTAAAGAGCAACTTCGTCATGAACAAATACTTATGAATACGTGTATATTTGGAGCTTATTTCGCTGAAAGTAAGTAGAATATAAACACAAGAGAAACAAAAACTACTATTATGGTCTGTTCTTAGTATGACAGGCAGTTTTTTGACGCGTGTCAGTTCGGTGTGAAGTCAAATGATTCGCATATTTTCACACCTCACCAGTCTTTCGTATTCGCGTGTATTCTTTTGAGTGTAATTCCTCTAGCTTGAACACGCAAAGTTTTGAATTTTCGTACTCTTTGTGGTTCAACTGTAACAACAATTACTCCATTTGCTTCTTCTTTGTTGGAAAACAGTTGTTTTTTTCTTCTTTTTTTGCCCTTTTATTGCCATGTCTGTGAGGTTTTCCTCCAGCTAGAGATGTAGGCGGTGATTTGGTACGTTAAATACTTTAGTTATTCCATTCTATGTATGTTTCCTAAGTTACACTCTCATCAATTTTACTGCTACTGTATTGTAGGAACCTCAACGTTCCTGAGTAGAAAGGACAGGTGTTCTACTAGTTTCTAGCCATTTGTTATTTCTAATAGAAAGTGAAATTATTAAGTAGTAGCCTGTAGGTTACAAGAAAATATTGTGAATAAACTGTCCTGTAATGAACCGTTTCGCACCTTGACAGGGATCTTAGGTAACCTAAGGAAGAGAAATGTTAAGCTATTTTAAGTCATTGCATATTTTTATGGCACTGCATACGTTCGATAATCTGAAAGGTGTGTTGAAATCAATACGTACGATACTATTCGCACTCATCCAATATCATATTCATAAACGCAGCTTGCCGGCCGCTTGGAGCGCTATTGTCGCACTGTATAACAAAAATCTGTGGTAGTGTCGTGACTGTAGATGTTAGACTGCGATGGTACTTCGATGTAAAAAGTCTGCTATCTGTTTGTTACTGGTGAATCCATACGTAAATAAATTTTAGCATGTCATAATATCTATGAATAGTATTACACCCATTGATTTCTATGCTATCTGGATGTTGAACTTCATCTGTCTGAGCGTGTTGGCAGTAGATGTTCATATTTCGTTTCTTGTCAAATTCAAATATGGTTGCTATGAAGTATTACCACAGTCTAACATATACAGTCACGACACTCCCACAGATTTTTGTTATACGCTGCGATAGCAGCGCTCCAAGCGGCCGGCAAGCTACGTTTCTGAATACGATAGTTGATGAGTGCGAATAGTATCGTTTAGATTGACTTCAGCATACTTTTTACATCAGGAAACGTATGCAGTGTCATAAAAATAGCAAATAATTGAAAAATAGCTCCACCTTCGTCTTTCTTAGGTTTCCTAAGATCCCTGACACGGTACGAAACGGTACATTACAACACAGTTTATTTACTATTATCTTGTAACCTACAAGCTTTTACTGAATAATCTCATTTAGTATTAAAATTAGAAAAATGGCTAGGAAACACCAGGAGACCTGCCCTTTGGCAGAAAGACGTCGCTTTTCTACTCAAGAACGTCAACACTTCCTCACTATAATTTCAGTAAAATCGATGAGGGTGGAAGGTAGGAAACGAATACAGAGTGTAATAACGACAGTATTTAACATAATAAATCAGTCGCCACAACTGTAGCTGAAAGATAAAGTCACAGACCTGACAAGAAATCGGAAAAAGCAATCAAACTGTTGTCAACAAAGAAGAACCCAATTCTACAATTGTTGCTATAATTTAACCACAAAAGGCAAAAATCTTCAAGACATTGTCTTCTTAAGCTAAAGTAATCACACTCAAAATAATATGCGCATATAAGAAACACGAGTGAAGCCTACAAATGTGCGAATCATTAGACGTCATACCGAAATGACACATGTCAAAAAGCACTTTGTCATAGGAAGAACACAACGTAATAGAAATTTATGTTTGTCTTATATTTATATTCTACTTACTTTCAGCGGAAAAAGCTGCAAATATACACGTATTCGTAAGTATTGGTTCATGACGAAATTCTTCGTTATACCACTCAATCAGTTAAATTCGGCTGTTTTTACATTAGTTTCCGTATTATGTATCTCTGTTGATATTTTATTAATGTTTGTAACTCAAAAATTATACTAACTATTTTGTTAATTACGCACACAAATAATGATAAACAAACATTGCCCCTTCGGCGGCTTGCCCACCGCTAGGATCGCTAGTGTCGCAGCAACTGTCAGTTGGTAACAACTTCCACAGCAGTGAGTGTCGCGACTGTATATGTTACACTGTGCTATTACTTAGCGTATTCCGCCGCGCGGGAGTAGCCGAGCGGTCTGGAGCGCCACGTTACGGATCGCGCGGCCTCCCGCGTCGGAGGTTCGAACCCTCCCTAGGACATGGATGAGTGTGTTGTCCTTAGGTTTGTTTAACTGAGTTTAAATTGTTTGGAAGTCTATGGACTGATGTACAACGAATGTTGTTACCATAAGAATTACAAACATTTGAACTTAGCGATTTCCCATCAATTTCAGATCAAGAGGTAAGCAAGCTTTTCTTTGTCTCTTAATAGCTGATGGAAATTCCTTTGCGCATTTTAAACAAGGCGGGGAATACGAAAATGTGTGGATAACACCTGAATGTGCATGCACACTGTAGTTGTACCATTGATCTCTGTACAAACTGGATGAATAACTCTGGTGTCTGAGTATAGAGCTACAGCGTGCTTGCACATTCAGATGTATTCCACGTCTTTTCGCCATGTTTGAAATTGGCATACGAATTTCCATCACCTATTACGCCACAAAGTATTGTTTGCTTACCTCTCGATTTGAAATTTATGTCAATACAAGATGTAACTGGCTAATATGGAAGCGTAATCGAAACGTATTTTCTTATCCTTTTCTTGTACCACTTCATAGCAGTCATATTTTAATTTGCCAAGAAACGAGATATGAACATCTATGGCTAATACGCTCAGACAACTGAAGTTGAACATCCAGATGTAGAGCTGCTAAATACCCAAGCTGAATGGTCTGTCATGTTTTCCCCAACATGGTTGGAATCGCGTTGCACTAACAGCGTAGAGGCGCATGCCCTACCATTTTCCGCAAACGATTTCGCAAGAAACTAATTGGTAGAAATATTTAATTTTTCCGCTACTTAAATCTTTATATGTCAGCATTTGTCATTTCGCTAATAGTCGTAGTTAATAAGCGACTTCGAAATAAGGGACTGCACTACATTAGGAAAAGTTTGCAGTAAAAAATATAGGCTGTTATGATATTACGTTTGGTGCTTGTTGCACCATATGTTGCTGCGGATGAAACTTTCCTAATGGATTGAATTTTATTTACGACTTACGAGGAGATCTTTACCTTTCACTCATACCGCTAAACTTTATTTTATTTAGCGCACTCATTTCCGATGGCGATAAGGCCAGAATGTATCATTGCATATCTCATACACGGTTAGAGCTATCAAACCGATATTTTGACAAATGATAACATGCAAAGAGGGGAGTATTTTACCACATGGTTACTACGCAAAACTTTATTAACTGTCGCGTTATTCAAGGAAATACATACATAGTTGTAGAATGAAATTTATTATTCGATTTGCATATATTCCTTCGTCACTCACAAATGTTTATTTCTTTGCTTCTTGACCATTGTGTTTCAGAGCTACTACTCAGTTTCCAAAACCTAATAGGACTTATATTTCCTTCAGTTTAAAGCCTAGCTGTAACAGAACTGAAGTTAAGAGATCTAATGAGGATTTTATGTGAGAATACTTGAAAATGACAGATAGCAAGGATCTCTTCACTAGCTAACAATATGACTTGTTCTCATTTCCTCACAAAATAAAGCATTCTGTATTGAGATATTTAGAATATCCTTTTCATATAACAGAAAAATTGAAATTGCGTATTACATAGAGACACAGCACTTTTGTAGTGTGCAACTATAAAATTTAATGGGTTAAAAGAAGTCAGTACAAGTATCTTCAAGTATGGATGTTGTGCAGTAACAACATGTGCCTAATTATTAGGAGCTCTAATACGGAAGACATGTTACTACTAGACGGGCGGGCGGATCCCAGTGCGTCATATTTAACTGGCATTATTTCAAGTTATACATTTCTCACAGAGTTGCTGTTTGAAGAGGATTAAAATTTGATGTATTTTAAACATTTCATTCGCTTAATGTGTTCACCTAACTTCAACAGAAAAAAAGTTCCTCGCATGTTGAAAATTCCGTAACGTCGTCAGAAAGTGCATGGTTGTTAACTATCAGTATATGCTGTTTATAAATTATTGCCATAAATAAAACTAAAAAGCAAATGTAGTGTAGTTCTTAAAGAAGACACTGATGAAAATTCCACGTTCGTACAGTAAGTAGTTTGCGAGTGTGAGCGAGTTGAATGAAACGCGAGGTAACGCGTGAGCTTCGTCCGGAACGTGGCAACTCCTACACATTGGCGAAAAAATGGCGGACAGTTCAGCTCGGGTTTATAGGAGTCTTATCCAGATGGTGTACAGATCACAAGTTCTATGCTCAGACACCAGAGTTTACATCCATTTTGTATAGAGATCACTGTTTATACCGTATCGGGAGTCTCACGCTAGGAGGTTAGAATGAAGGGAGGTGGCCTTATCTATGCTGAGAACATTTACTTGTTGAAGCCAAGGGTCAACGCTTTTGTGCCCAAAACAAGGATTTCTCGCTTATAATCCTGTGTAAATATTGCCCTCTTCACGCAAAGCCACTAAATTGATAGTCATAACGTAGTACTTGCTTACAGATGACGTACATTTCAACGACTAGAAGTAGTTTCACACGGTACGACCAATGTTATGGACACAATCAAATGCCGGAATGCGCATTTCGCCGGTTTCACTTTTTTAGTGTTAGGGCGTCCTCCAGAGATTCTAACCTCCTTGGTGTCACGATTTTTTTTTTCTTTCTGTTTTACCAACAAAGAAAATTAAGATGTGTGAATAATGTGCTATTGTTAATTTTGGTAGTAAAATAACCAAATATATAATTCTGCGGTCGAATATTAGATAGCTTGGGCAGCAGAGGATTGAAGGCGAGAATCAGAGACATTATTCACTCTGTTATACTCATTGATCTCTGTACAAACGCGATCCATAACTCTGGCGTCTGAGTATAGGACTACAGCGTGCTTGCACATTCAGACGTTTTTCACATGTTTTCGCGTTGTTCGCCATGTTTAAATTTGGCATACGAATTTTCATCAGCTATTACACGACATAGAATTGTTTGCTTACGTGTTGATTTGAAATTTATGTCAATACATGATGTAACAGGTTAATATGGAAGCGTAATCCAAACGTATTTTCTTATCCTTTTCCTGTAGCAGCCATATTTTAATTTGGCAAGGAACTAAATACGAACACCTATGGCTGACACGCTCAGATAGGACTGGAGCCATGATCGACTTGTATGGTCGTTCTAGACGCAAAACTGCGGTTGCCATTGTAGCAGACGAATTAAAGGAGTAGCTGATAATATCTTCAGTTGGTAATGGTAATTCATTACAGTTTCGGAAGCTATAACCTTGCTTTCTTTTTTTGAAAGTAAGAAGCTATAAACTTTCCGAAAAAGGACCTACACTGTGAGCTCTGAAACGTTATTCAGCCAAATCTGATGATGTCATCGTGGCCCATTTGTGAAGGTTGTGTTTAAAACTAATGGAAACTTTTTCTCTAAGCGAAAAATGCTACCCAGTTGTATTGTAGTACGGAGTCTACGTTACACTAAGAAGACAAAATACGGTTACCAGGGTATGAAGCGACAATGTGTACTTGGACATGTCAAAATATGCGATATACAAAAACAGCATATAGTCGCCGTAGGTATATGTATGTTTTCGCCGAAACTATAAATCAAATGAGCTGGATATTAATACAGTCATTTGTTACAGAGGCTCTACGAACATCAGGTAAAACATTTCGTAAAACTGGGTACTCATCTACGGCCAAGTTGCTGCAACATGCTAGATCTTTTCTTTGAAAATGTGTGAAGTTGTCGTTCTCTAAGGCTCGGTCTGCGTTATTTCTGACATAATTTTCAATTTACATTTACTGAAATTTCCGTCAGTACTTTCCAAAACATGATACCAATATTAAGTAAGGCCTAGTTTTGTCACTAAACTACGAAGGGAAAAAGTATGCAGTTCGGAAAGAATGTCGAATTAAGCATGTTGTCCCAGCGTCTCGAACGATCGCAAAAGTCGATGCGCCGCTCTTCTGGACGTCGGTAGTGTCGATACGTCATGATGACGTCACGTCTGATTTTACCGAAGTGTAAATAGAATCACCCGATGGTGTAGAGACATAGACCAAAGATAACATAGACTGCGCATGTCCCTATCTCTGCTGTGTTTTGGTTTGAAACCAACATCTAACATTTCCCCGGGTCACGTGACCGAGTTGCGCTCATTATGAGCAACAGTTTTTCTCATTTACAGGTGAGATCAAGCGTTGATTTTAACAATAAAACGACTTCTCGCATTCCTATTACACAGCTAGCAGTAATGGTAACGTAATTTCATCATATTGTTAATATTAATGCAGTGATTGTCGTGTTTACATGTGCCCAGGTGAAAAGTACCGTATTGTCAGTTATTTTTAGAAGCAACAGAATTACATATCCTCGGTGTGTGTTACGCTATGAATCTTTTACTTTTTGTAACTTATGAATGTGATTATCGACGGGAAAATACTTTAAGCTGCTCTTGAGCAAGTTTATAGGTCATCAAGTAAGTCATTTCTGCTGAAAATCTGTTTTCAATAACGTTACACAAAATTAAACATTCATGCAGACTGTTTATTTTCCACATGAAGTCACTTCTTGGCTAGTGCACCGATGATGTTTCCTCACTACTCTATTATTTAATGTAATTATTTGGTTATTTTACGTTTTGGCATCACGGTCTGAGCCAAAAGTCTTAAAATATAAACAGTTGCATTTTGTTAAAATCTGACATTATGGATGCAAACAGATTTCCTTTCTCATAAAATCACAACGAAATATTTTACATATATTGTTGAGGAATCGTAAGAAAGCTGATACTCCTTTCAGATTGATTTTTGATCTACTCCTGTGTAAAATGCAGACTAAAAGACTCACAGTACAACGACAACAAGGTATTTCTGTTGCTTGTAAAAAGAATGCCGATACGTTTCATATAGACGCATGTAAACTGTAGCTATCGCATTAACTCTTGCAATTGCGGAGAACTAACGCCAATTTTACATCTAAAGATGTAATAAGAATATGCTAATACGTTTAATTGTTGAAATATACGCTTAATTTCCACTACAAAGAATAAGAACTGCAGCTCTCAGCTATATTTCGCATTACTCGTAATGATGAAACCAGTATACTGCCCCGACTCACGTGACTTAGATGTTGGTTTCAGTGTAATGACGTCCCACGCAGTCTATTTTATCTATGGTCTATGTGTAGAGACCAGTGATCTCTATACAAACTGGATGTATAACTCTGGTGTCTGATCATTGAATTGCAGCGTGCCTGCACATTCAAATGTTTTGCACACGATTTCGCATTGTCCGCCATGTTTAAATTTGGCAAACGAGTTTCCATCAGTTATTACGTGACAAAGAATTGCTTGCTTACCTCTTGACTTGGAATTTAATTCAATATTCGATGTTGTAGGCTGATATGGGAACGGAATCGAAAGATATTTTCTTCTCTTTTTCTTTAAATGCTTCTTAGCAGCCATGTTTGAATTTGGCAAGAAACTAAATATGAATATCTATGGCTGGCACGCTAGGGAAACTGAAGTTCAACATCCAGAGAGTATAGAGATCAATGGTAGAGACCACTGGTTATACCAACAGACATATACATAGACCAAAGATAACATAGACTGCGCGTGTCCCTATCTCTGCTGTGTTGTGGTTTGAAACCAACATCTAAAATTGCCCCGAGTCACGTGACCGAGTTTTCATCATTATGAGCAACAGTTTTTCTCATTCACAGGTGATATCAAGCGTTGATTTTAACAATAAAACGACTTCTCGTATTCCTATTACACAAAAAATAGCGAAGATAACGTAATTTCATCTTGTTATTAATATTAATGCAGTGATTTCGTGTATCCATGTGCCCAGGTGAAAAGTACTGCGTTGACAGTTATTTTTAGAAGCAAGAGAATTACATAGCCTCGAATTTGTGTTACGCTATGAATCTTTTAATTTTTGCTAGTTATGAATCTGATTATCGATTGGAAGATACTTCAAGCTGCCCCTGAGAAAGTTTATATGTCAGCAAGTAAGTCATTTCTGGTTAAAATCTGCTTTCAATTACGTTCTACAAAGCTAAACATTCATACTGACTATTTATTATACCAATGAAGTCACTTCTAGGCGAGTGCATCAATGATGTTTCCTCACTACCCTATTCTTTTATGTAAACAGCCAATGCTTTCGTTGTTTTAAGCTTTATCACGGTCTGTGGAAAAAGTCTTAAAATATAAACGGTTGTTAAAATCGGACATTATGGATGCAAAAAGATTTCATTTATTATAAAAGCACAACGGAACATTGCACATGTATTGTTGAGGACTCTTACGGAAGCTGATGCTCCTTTCATACTGATATTTGATGTTCTACTCCTGTATAAAATACTAACTAAAAGACTCACAGCACAACGACAACAATCATTCACGTAAAAACTGTTGTTCTGTTGGTTGTAAAAAAGACAGTCAATACGTTTCATCCAGGCAGCACATATAAAAACTGTAGCTATCACATTAATTTTTGCATCTGCGGAGAACTAACGCCAATTGTACTACTAAAGATGTATTTAGACTATGCTAAGACGTTTTATTGTTCAAATACACGGTTAATTTCCACTACAAAGGATAAGAATTGCAACTGTCAGCTATATTTCGCATTACTCGTAATGATGAAAACGGTTTTCTGCCCCGAGTCACGTGACTTAGATGTTGGTTTCAGTGTAATGACGTCACGCTCAATCTATGTTATCTTTGGTCTATGGACATATATTACTAGACTGGCAATGCCGTATACAGTATCACTGGTGTCAGTGAAGTCTCGTCGCCATATTTCTATTCTACAAACGTGTGAGCAGTCGTATGTGTATTTACAGAAAACATTCGTAAAAATACGGATGAACTTACGTAAGTACGCTCTCTTTAGAGATTTGACATATTGGTTGATACATGTGTTGTATATAGTTGTAATTTTTCGTACAGCAAACCGAAGATATACGTAAGGCCAAATCACACTGACCGTCGCGTTGTATTCACACTGTCCATCACGTCAATCCGTTATCCTAATACCCGATTTTCAAAGTGTGGTTATGAGTGGCGATCCTATATGTAGAAAGTCATAGTTTAATACTGGAATTGCGGAAACGACAACGTTAAATGTTATAAAAGAGCCATTTGTCGTGGATAACAGGTATCTTTATGTAACTAGATTTCATTTTATGCCAGCCCACCACATACTTATAATGAAATAAAAGGTTTCCGCTTGGTAGGCGATGTGAGATATTTCTTTTATTAAACTTCAAAACATATCGATTTCGTCCCTATGATGGGACGTCATCAGTGCAGAATTGCAAGTCATAATGACCTATGTGCTCTGCTTAAAACATTTTTATCAGTCATGTCATAAAAAAACATTTAAAAGGTCTTGCCGGTACAAGTCACAAGACAAGTGACTTGTCACAAGACAAGTGACTTGTACCGGCAAGACCTTTCAAATGTTTTTTTTATGACATGACTGATAAAAATGTTTTAAGCAGAGCACATAGGTCATCATGACTTGCAATTCTGCACTGATGATGTCCCATCATAGGGACGAAATCGATATGTTTTGAAGTTTAATAAAAGAAACATCTCACATCGCCTATCAAGCGGAAACCTTTTATTTTATTATACGTATCTTTATTCTTTTGAGTGTTCTACTTTGATATATACAGTAATGAGTCCCGTTAATTTGCTGTTTTTGTTCATCTGTTATCAGGTTCGATTTGCTGCGGGCTTTTCTGTCAGTAGTATGACTGTTATAAATGTGTTATTTGTCGTGGATAACAGGTATCTTTATTCTTTTAAGTGTTCTACTTTGTTATATACAGTAATGAGTCCCGTTAATTTGCTGTTTTTGTTCATCTGTTATCAGGTTCGATCTGCTGCGGGCTTTTCTGTCAGTAGTATGACTGTTATAAATGTGTTATTTGTCGTGGATAACAGGTATCTTTATTCTTCTCAGTGTTTTTCCCATAATTACAATTTCATTTAAATGTATGTAGCGGTAAAATTTTACTTACAATCTCAGTGGCCTCGTATGATTATGTTGGCAACATGAACAAAACGGTAGAAATACCTAACCAAGATGTTGTTGATATTCTTAGTAATCCACACAGTGTGAGTTGATTAGTGTTTCGTACAGATGATGAAGTAAGTAAGTAATACAGGAAAATTTTACTACACTTCTCGTGCTCTAGTGCTTACGTTGGCAACAGATGAACAATGAATTGCATTAATATTTTCTAGAGCTACAGAGTAAATGTTATTGCTGCTCGTTTCACTCGCAGCAAAATTAATGCTGTACCTGCTCTGTGGTTGACAGGTTGTTGTATGTACCCTTGTCCATTCAGAAAAAAAAAATTCGTTTTGTTGAAGTTGTCAAGATAAAACATTTATTGAGTTGCCGCCATTACCATTGGTGCCAACATAACTACTTAATCCCGGCGAGACGCGTCGTACAGTTTAACCAATAATGCTGTCCGTGCTCTGCAGTTGACAGATTTTTGTATGTGCCCTCGTTCACTTAGTAACAGTAATTGCCCTCGTAAAACGATGTTGTCATGACAAAACATCTGAATTGTCAAGTGAATGGCTAATGCCAACGTCACACGACTGACAACATTATCACGCGAGGTCGCCAGGACAGTAAGTAAAATTTAAGAGTACCTAGCTTTTGTAGATTTGGAGAAGGCTTTTGATAATGTTGATTGGAATAAACTCTTTCAAGTTCTGAAGCAAGCAGGAGTAAAATATAGGGAACGTAAGGTTATTTACAACTTGTACAAAAACCAGACAGCGGTTGTCAGAGTTGAAGGGCATGAAAGGGATGCAGTGGTTGGAAAGGGAGTAAGACAGGGTTGTAGTCTTTATCCATTGTTGTTCAATTTGTACATTGAGCAAGCTATAAAGGAAAGCAAGGAGAAATTTGGTGAAGGAATTATAGTTCAGGCGGAAGAATTAAAAACGTTACGATTTGCCGACGACATAGTAATTCTGTCAGAGACAGCAAAGGACCTGGAAGAGCAGTTAAACGGAATGGACAGTGTGCTGAAAGGTGCATATAAGATGAACATTAACAAGAGCAAAACTAGGGTAATGGAGTGCAGTGTAAGAAAATCAGGTGATGCTGAAGGAATTAGATTGGGAAACGAAGCAATAAAGGAGGTAGATGAGTTTTGTTACTTGGGCAGTAAAATAACAAATGATGGTCGCAGTACAGAGGATATAAAATGCAGAATGGCAATGGGTAGAAAAGCGTTCTTGAAAAAGAGAAATTTGTTAACATCGAATATTGATTTAAACCTAAGGAAGTCCTTTCTGAAGGCATTTGTATGGAGTGTTGCCTTGTATGGGAGTGAGACATGGACGATAAACAGTGCGGACAGGAAGAGGATTGAGGCTTTTGAAATATGGTGCTACAGAAGAATGCTGAAGATTAGGTGGATGGATCGCGTAACTAATGAGGAGGTACTGAACAGAATTGGGGAGAAAAGGAATTTCTGGCATACCTTGACTAAAAGAAAGGATAGATTGGTAGGACACATTATTAGACATCAAGGAATTGTGAATTTAGCGTTGGAGGGAAGTGTATGGGGAAAAAATCGCAGGGGAAGACCAAGAGAGGGATACAGTAAGCAGATTCAGACAGATGTAGGTTGTCGCTCTTATATGGAGATGAATAGGCTTCCTCAGGATAGGGTATTGTGGAGAGCTGCATCAAACCAGTCTCCGGACTGAACACCACAACAACAACAACACGTTCTTCTCAAAATATGATTCGATACTGTAGGCCTATCTGTTACAATTCAACTATTCCGGATGTGTTAGCTCAAATGCAAATCATATTCATACCAACTAGTAGGCTAAAGCTTACAACGTCATATCGTGTCAGAAGATCATAATATTACCGTATGGAAAATTTTTGACGTGAGTTGAGGCAAGATGGTGGTATCAAGCTTCAGTCAAAGAGGCAAGTTTGCCAGTCTATGTCTGTGGTTATACCGTACGATGTCCTTCAACGTGTATGAAATAAACTATAACATAGTTTAGGTGTTGAAACGTTATACTATATTTTTGAGTAATTACAGTTTATTCTACCGATACTCAGCTTTTCATAATTACATTGTATGGGGGTTCTGCTCGCTGCAACATCATTCTCCTGGGGCGTCGTGGTAGAAATAAATACTTGTAGGTACAATTTATCACTTCTTTTTTAATTTGAATCAAAACTTCTCCACCAAAACATTACAACTTAATAACATAAGCAAAGCGTCATAACGGTAGTACTTCCATTTCAAAACACAGACTGACATAGCTTCCAGAGCACTTGACAAACGACTCAAACTCGAACTCCCTCACGCAAGGCGGTGAGGCAAATATATAACCTTGACAATAATGACATTACATTAAGCATTGTTCATAGTATATTCTGTTGTTAATTTCCAATTACCGAACACAACAGAAAACATTTCATGTACACAAAAATAGTCACAATATAAAATGAAAATTATACATACAATAATTTTACAAGCCACATATTGTTTTAAGACTTAATCACGCTACTTTTTGTTTGACAACAAACCAAAATATTAAATGTCAATTAATTAGTTAACGAGTACATCATACATGTTCCTAACATAAACTGAAATATCACATATCTCGGCCATTCTGAAAATAGGTTCAATATTTCACTTCAGTCAATATATACAAAGAATTACGATATTCAAATTTTGGTTTTATGTTAATTAAGACAATTATCTGGTCTACACAACTTGTTTATGAGCCTAACATATATACAATGCTATTAATTTTCATTTCTTTATGTTTTACAAAAGTTTTTACCCTTCATCTATCTATTTATTTGAAATAATGAACAATGACAAAAGTATTGTTTATATAACTGTCTGAAAAGAAACTATATGAATCTCTTAATTAATGAAATGTATCACTTGTTTTAATCACAGTATCACCGAGACACTGTCCTAAACTGATTCCTAGGCTGGCTATATCGTTTTCAACTAACTTCACACGCAACTTTTATTACTATTGAACCACACAATTCCGGATCCGAAGCAGACGGTATCGTAGGATGACATTGAGATGAGAGGACCAGGCAGACGGTATCGTACGGTAACATTGAGATGAGGGGGTCAGCAGTATCGTTACCGTGTGTGACCGGTGAAAAGTTTTTCGGACACATTGTATATATGCCTGACGTTGACTGAGCAGAACTTTGTCCGTACAAATGAAAAATTAATGTTAATTAAAATAAACAATAACTGGAAAATATGGGCTTTCAGAATTTTCGTGTTCGCTCCCGTCCTGGCCGTATTGCATTTCAGTGACATGATTTACTGCTGTCGTCAATTCCAAAATACCGTTCGTGCCTGCGGAATAAAATTTTTCCCTTCACAATAATATCTAGCATGGTATTTCAGTGTAAATGCCTCCTATCTGTTTGTTACTGGTAAATACTTATGTAAATCTTAGCATTTCATAGTGTCTACGGATAGTATTACAGTATTACACCCAATGATCTCTGTACTATGGGTAGTATTACACCCAATGATCTCTGTACTACGTGGATGTTGAACTTCATCTGTCTGACCGTACCAGATGTTCATATTTCGTTTCTTGCCAATTTCAAATATTGATACTATGAAGTATTACAAGGAAAAGAAAATACGTATCGATTGTGGTCCCACAATAGCCTAGCGTGTTCCCATAAATTTCAGATCAAGAGGTAAGCAAGCAATTCTTTGTCTCGTAATAACAGATGGACATTCGGTTGCTAAATTTAAACATGGCGGACAATTCGAAATCGTGTGTAAAACATATGAATGCGCAGGCACGCTGCAATTCTATGCTCAGACACCAGTCGGCCGCGGTGGCCGAGGGGACTGAGGCGCTCCAGTCACGGTCTGCACGGCCACTACGGTCGGGGGTTCGAATCCCCCCTCGGGCATGGATATTTGTGCCGTCCTTAGTGTTAGCTAGTTCATAAGTAGTTTGTAAGTTTAGGGACTGATGACCCCGCAGTTAAGTCCCATAAGCTTAACAAACATTTGAACATTTCAGGCACCAGAGTAATACATCCAGTTTTTATAGAGATCAATGAGTTCTATGCTCAGACACCAGAGTTATATATCCAGTTTGTATACACATCACTGATTATACTTCATCAGGAGCCCCTCGATTGTTTTTCTTTTCTTCTGTTTTACAAAGAAAGAAAATAAAAATGTGTGAATAATTTGCTACTGTTCATTTGGTAGTAAAATAACCAAATATAAAGTTATGTGGTCGAATATTGGATAGCTTGGCCAGGAGAGGATTTAAGGGGAGAATCAGAGACGTTATTCACTCTGTTATACCAAGGAGGTAGACTACATGGAGACGCCCTTACGCCGAAAAAGTGAAGACTTCCTCCACCATCTTGATAAGTTTTTGAGAACTGTTCGTATTGTAGAGCTAATGTTTTGAGTCACTTGAAACAGAAATAAAATGGCCGATGGTTTTGCCGTAATGTACAACGTGTTAAAAGAGTGCAAATTAGCCGTTAAAATTAAGTTTTCAAATATACTATGTTGACTATTCATTACTAATTACTCAAGAAAGTATATTGTTTGAAAGTACATACTTTCCTGTGACTGTCAGGTCAATTCATTAACAGTTCGACTTAACGCATAGTATCAACGGAAAAATAGCATTCCAAAACTGTCCAATATGGCGGACAGGCTTGAACTGACGTATGGGCTCGGTATAGGTAATGCCTCCTTGGTTATACCGTATGATGTCCTTCAACTTGTATGAAATAAACTATAATTTCGTTTAGTTGTGTGAACGGTGAAAACTAAACTAAAGATTTTCGGACACGTTGTATTTGCCTGACGTTGCCTGAGCAGAACTTTGTCCGAACAAATGAAAAATTAATGTTAATTAAAAAAAATAACAGGAAAATATGGGCTTTCATCATTTTCGTGTTAGCTCCCGTCCTGGCCGTATTGCATTTCCACTACATGATTTTTACTGCTGTCTTCAATTCCGAAATATCGTTCGTGCCTGCGGAATAAAATTTTTCCCTTCACAATAATATCTAGCATGGTATTTCAATGCAAATGCCTCCTATCTGTTTGTTACTGGTAAATACTTATGTAAATCTTAGCATTTCATAATGTCTACGAATAGTATTACACCTAATGATCTCTGTACTATCTGGATGTTGAACTTCATCTGTCTGAGAGTGCCGCCGTAGATACATTTCGTTTCTTCCCAGTTTCAAATATGGCTGCTATGAAGTATTACAAGGAAAAGAAAATACGTATCGATTGTGGTCCCACAATACCCTATTACATTGCGTGTTTCCATAACTTTGAGATCAAGAGGTAAGCAAGCAATTCTTTGTCTCGTAATAACTGATAGAAATTCATTTGCTAAATTTAAACATGGCGGACAATACGAAAACCTGTGGAAAACATCTGAATGTGCAGGCACGCTGCAGTTCAAAAAATATTCAAATGTTTGTTAAGTTTATGGGACTGAACTACGGGGTCATCAGTCCCTAAATTTACAAACTACTTATGATCTAGCTAACACTAAGGACGGCACAAATATCCATGCCCGAGTGGGATTCGAACCCCCGACCGTAGTGGCCGTGCAGACCGTGACTGAAGCGCCTCAGTCCCCTCGGCCACCGCGGTCGGCTACTGCAGTTCTATCATTGATCTCTATACAGAGATCAATGAGTTCTATGCTCAGACACCAGAGATATACATCCTGTTTGTATACACATCACTCATTATACCCCTTCGACCATAGATACTAACAGACCGGACAAACACCAGAGCGGCAATACATATGGCGGGTTCAAACATATGACCACGTGACTGTTGGCAAACGTTAGCTGGATATAATAAACAACGCAACAGTTTTCAAGAAATGTCATTATTTTAAACTAATAATACTTTCACTTCCAATTTAATGTTACTTGCCTTCTCAAAAAGCTCTGCATAATCCTAGGCAAAGCTGTATCACATCTGTACATTTCCACGTGACTGTTGGCAAAATAATGGTTTAGCTGCAGAGATGTTGGTGCCATGAGTACGATGCCGTGCCCAGTCTACTAGTATCTATGGTCGAAGTTATACCCCATCGGGAGTCCCACGATTGTTTTTCTTTTTATCTGTTTTACAAACCAAAAAAAAAAAATAAAAATAAAAATGTGTGAATAATTTGCTGATATCCATTTTGGTAGTAAAATAACCAAATATAAAGTTATGTGGTCGAATATTAGATAGCTTGAGCAGGAGAGGATTGAAGGGGAGAATCAGAGACTTTATTATCTCTGTTATGCGGTATGTGGTCCTTCAACGTGTACGGTAAAAAAAAGGTAAAGCAGTCAACAATCCGAAGATTGGTTTGAACACCACAGAGTGCTTTACTAGGCATGGTCCTGTTTGGAGGTGGTATGCCGTTGCCTTCCTCCGACCTTCGAACTGACTTACCCAGCCAGTTATAGGGGGACCTACAGTTTAACGTGGCTTCCGAACCACGGTGCTACTCGGTATTTTTCACATCAGCAACACTGCCAGAGGTGAAAGAAGTGGAAAGTGACAGATAAAAATCCTAGGACCTGTCGGGGATCGAACCCGGGACCATTGGATTTGTAGTCTGGCATTCTACCACTTTTTTTTTTTTTTTTTTTTTTTTTTTTTTTTTTTTTTTTTTTTTTTTGGGGCCTCCCATCTCCCCTTCTAGCCCGTCCTTTCACTCTCCAGATATGCCTTCTTCGGCTAGGCTTCATTGTCTTTCTGTAAAATCAAAATCGTTTCTATTTTTTTTTTTTAACCGAAATATTTCTTCCTTGGTATTTCCAAGAACTCAGTGTTGCATTTCCTTTTGCATTGGATAAAAGAGGACTGAAAGATGTACTTCTGTCCAATGAGCTTCTTTGTTGAATAGTACATGTTATAAATTATTTCGGATTTTCTACACCGAAAATTCAAAGAAAACTTAAATCTGTTTATAAACACAAAACTTTTCCTTATAATTATATATGAGCCACTTAAGAGGCTGTCACTTTAGTAAACAAAAAAAAACAACAAAAAAACAAAAAAAAAAAAAGAAAAAAAAACGAAAGTAATGAAATAAAATTGTGTAGACATTTACTTATACGTCAGTGTTTTCTTTAGAAAATTCGCATATAATATTCGATAATCTTTTATTTGTTCTAACTGGTGGTGTTGTATACTCAAATACATCAAAAAGTCTTCTTTGCTTTTTTCTTCATTTCTAAGAATGTAGAACACTGCATGTCCCATGATCCAGTTCACAGCATTCCTTTTGGCATTTGGGTATGGCACTTCTTCGGGGTGTAATAGTTTCGTTGGTGTTATAGAATTATCTGATGTTCGTAGTATAAGCGAGAGTACATGCCGAACATAACCCCAAATATCCTTGATTTTGTCACATGTAAATTTGTGCTCGTCTGTGTCTATCAAGTCACACGTGCTGCAATTTGGTGATTCTGCCAAGCGTATGGTATGTAGCCGTAAAGTCGTCGGTATCTTCCTGTTGACTGCTAAATACCAAGTAGATCTTACTTTTGTGGGTAAATTGCGGTCGTGAATATTCTCCCATACCTTCTTCCAGTTAAAATGATTATACTTCTGTTCTATCACGTTTCTCGGTTTTCTGTCTATCAAGTTGTTGTATACTGCTCTTACTTGTTGAATGTTTTTCTGGGGAACTGCCCTGCGAATGTAGCTGTATTCAATGAGAAAATGTTTGAGGTGATACAGCTCGTTCGGGATGTGGCGCACATCTACTGGCGGGTCCATGCTGATTGGGGCTATCTCATCCAGAAGATGAGCTACCAAGTTGTTGGCAGAAACTTTCCATTGTCGGTAGGTCTTGCAGATGTAAAGCGCCTGTGCCTTACTGTAAACATCTATGAGATTAAGGCCGCCATCTTTGTGCATTAGAGTAAGGGTTTCATATTTCACTTTGAAAATCTGACCTTTACTAACGAAGTGGCCGAGCGCTGCGAGCATTCTCTTTCCCATCTCCTTGGGTAATGGCAGAACTTGAGCTACATAGTTCACTTTGGCCGTTATGTATGTATTAACAAGCCGAACTTTTTGTATTTCATCGAGGTTTCGCAGGCTGTGAACTTGTATTCCGGCTCTCATACTCGTCAATATTCTTTTGTAATTGAGGGCAGCCGTTTGTCGTATATTCCGTGTGTAAACTATACCTAGACATTTCAATCTGTCCGTTTCCGTCAGTTGTCCTTCCGCTCTGATGTTATTGCCACTTCCAATGGTCATAATTCGTGACTTTACGTTGCTCAGTTTGGCCGCAGATGCAAGTTCATACTTCTTAATAATGTCAAGAGCGGTTTGGAGCTCCTGTTCACTTCTTACTACTAGTCCTACGTCGTCAGCGTATGATTTGCAGACAATATTTTGCCCATGTATCTGTAATCCCTGCAACCCTTGTGTTAGTGTACGTAAGAGAGGCTCGATGGCTATAGCAAATAATAACACGGACAAGGGGCATCCTTGCCTAACAGAGCTATTAATCTGTATTGCACTGGTTAATAGTCCATTTATATTAATTTTTGATGTGCCATTCTGTAATAAATGCCCGATCATCTCGATGAAATGTGAAGGGAAATTCATCGCTCTCATGGTGTTGTAAAGATAATTGTGATTCACTCTGTCAAATGCTTGTTCAAAATCAAGGGACACTATTGCACATCTAATTTTACATGTCTCAGCTATCGCTATTATGTCCCTGTAATCACTTAGCGCGTGAAAAATTCTTCTGTCTTTGCCTACTTTTGTGTCCCGACTTCGTCGCCGCTTTTGTGTCCCAGCCTCGTCGTAGGTGTCGGTGGCCGAGTGGAACGAGACCGACACAGTAACAAGACAGCACGCCGGTGTAGGTACGGAGGGGAGCAGCCAGAAACTATAAACACTAGAGTAAATTAGAAAGATATATATTGCACAGATTGTAACAATACTTAACTTTTACATAGTACTGCAGAATGTTGATACATAGTTGTTAGAGGCCTGCCTAGTGCCTGTACAATAGCAAAGTCTTCACTCGTGCCTATCTGATTACGAAGGTCCTAACTCGTTGCTATCTCAGTCCGAAGTGCGAAGTGGCCGATGTCCTTCAGTGGTGGCCACGAGCGGCGTTGTACCAGAGGGCGCTCGTGGCTGTCGTCGGAAGAACGCCGCGCCGTGCATGCATGGCGGCGCGCGGCGAAAGTAGGTGGCGCGCACTTTGTACTTGTGCGACACCACACCTACACTTGTTTGATACGGTCCTGTGACAGTGTTTATAACTGCACGGAGACGTTGCATCAGAATTCGCGTGAAGATCTTGTAGTCGCTGTTCAAAAGCGTTATAGGCCTGAGATTGCTGATGGACTTGCCTGCTGTGGTTTTGGGAACGAGAACCACGGTCCCCTCGCAGAATTCTTTGGGAATGTGTGTAGTGTGGTTCATAAGTTCATTACATATGCTCGTTAGTTTACTGAGCAGTTTTTGTCTGAACGTTTGATACAATTCTGCCGGGATACCGTCAGGTCCGGGTGATCTATTTTTTGGACTTCTGAGTATCGCGTCTTCTACTTCGTCTTCTGTGATTTCGGCAGTGAGGCTGTTTGCTTCTTCCGGACTGAGTCTTCCTGGTACCCGTGTCGTGAAGTCCTTTTGTGCCGTCTCGTCTGTAGGTTTCGTGGCTAGGAGCTCTGAAAAATGCTTCTGTATCTCTTCCTTTATGTCGCGTTGATTGGTCAATAATCGTCCATCACTGGCCCTCAGCTCGGTAAGAATTTTTCTGCTTTTCCTTTTATGTTCCTGTATGAAATGGTATACAGAAGTTGTTTCGTCTTGGACGGTATTGTGCTGCCGTGACCGTATTTTGCATCCTTCTAGTTGTTTCCTCTTTAAATTGATTATTTTAGCTTGAATTCTCTTAATCTGTACATAATTATTAATTATTGCTGCATCCCGTTTATACAATTCTCGCAGACACTGAAAATAAAATTCTACTGTTTTCTTCTGCCACTCATTCTTCTCCCGTGAGTAATTTTTCATGGTTCTCGTTATTGCAGGTTTAGCGCATTTAATCCACCAACTGATCGGTGAGCTGAACTGAGTGAACCGTTTTTCGCACGCTTCCCACGTAATGTCAAAAGCTGCACGACATCCTGGATCCGACAAGTGGCTTACGTTAAGTTTCCACTGACCTCGGGCCTTATAGGTCCCATGTTTCTCCAAATTAATGGTACACATAAAAGCTGCGTGGTCTGAGAAGACGGTGGGCCATATTTCCGAATGTAGGATACATTCCTTAAGATCAGCTGATGCGTACATCCGATCTAAACGACTTGCCGAGTGATTCGTGACGTGCGTGAAGCCAGGCATGTCACCATGCGTATACTCCCAGGTGTCAACAAGTCCTAACTGATTGACAATGCTTTCAAGCTCAACTGATTTATTATAATTTGGCGTCTGATCCTTTGGGTGTATGACACAATTAAAGTCCCCGGCAAATATTACATGATCATGTCCGGTCCCAAAGAGTGGTACTATTCCGTCTTTGAAAAATTCTTCTCGTTGCCGTCGTTTTCCAGTTCCTGAAGGCGCGTAGACATTGACTATTCGGGTGTTGTTTATCGTACATGCTATTCCTCTGCTGTTAGGTAGTTTCTCTATTCGTCTGACTATAATACCTTCTTTTGTTAAAATGGCTGTTCCGAGTTCAGTAGTATAGCCAGGGTTAGCTATAACATTATATCCTGTTATTTGATCCAGATCAATTGCATCTGTCACTTCTTGTAACATAACGATGTCTATATCTGCGGCATATATCACGTCCTGGAGAAGTCGCAGTTTGAGTGCGCTCCTTATCTTGTTGATGTTTATTGTGGCTAACCGATATGCTTGTAGTTCGGTCATATTATATTGGTAATGATTTATATTTGTTTTAAATTCTAAACTGTCTGTAATTCTATCATTCTTTCTGTTTCCTTCTATCTTACTACTAACAAATTTCAGTTTAATAAAAGTCTGGGTCATCAGTTACTGCTGTGTCTTTCGCCAGTGAAGGTCTATTGTCGTTGGTTCTGTGTTCTTCAGTCTTCGGTGTCATGTCATCATTCGTCTCCATCAATTCTTGATCTTGGTTGGCATCTTCATGATCGTCAGCCCAGTTTTGAGGTAGGTTACCTTTCCGTTTTTCCTTTTTCCACTCGGTGAAGTCAGGAGGTTGTTCTTCACAGTCCGCTTTAGTTTTTGTCGTCGTTTTCATCTTCACGGAGTTTCCAGACGTTTCCGTGATGCCGCCGTAAGAGTCTTCCGTTCGTGACTTTTTGACGGTTTTTTGGCTGCTGTCACGCGTTTTCCCCGTTGTGTCGTTCGACTTCTGTCGCAACTGTTTTGCTTTCTCTCGCAGTGCAGGTGCAGGTTTTTCAGCTCCCTGGTGGGCAATCCGACGTTTTTTATTGTCCGTAGATTGTTTATCCGTAGACGATTCACCGGACGTAACTGTTTGGAAGTCGTGCTCCGTCTCCTGCTCATTGTTTAATCCCTCATTCGGGGCGTCTGTATTTGTACTGTCATGCTCAAGAGCCGCAGACTGACGTTCTTCGTTTTCTGCTGACAGTTCTACAGCAACTTGCCCATCATTATATTCTGGGGCGTCGGTTTCCATTCCGATTTCCTCAATTTGTTCTTCGATATTAGGTACCTCCAGCTCTGCGGTCGTAGCCTCAGGTGCGGACGCACGAGCTGCCGCAACGTAAGTCAGCGGTAGCTGCGACATCGTGTTCTGAACCACTGCTTCTCCTGTTGGCAGCTGCGCCACTCTCCTTTGCATACAATCAGCACGAACGTGTCCTGTACCACCACATCCTGCACACGTTCTAGGTTGTCCGTCATATATCACAATAGCTCTATGGCCACGGACACTAATATAAGAAGGTATGTGTTTGATCATATCGATTTTGACCTGCCTCACACCATTAAGGACCTTAAATTTGTGAGCACCTGTCCATCTCTCTGCGACATTACTGATAACGGTTCCATAGGGTTTCAGAACAGCATTTATATCGTCAGCGGTAATTTCGAATGGCAGTTCGAAAATGCGTAGTGTTCTAATGCCAAACCCAGCATGACTCACTCTAACTTCGCCGATATTACCGTCTGAGTGTTTAAATTTCAATTTACCTCCACATCTAACAACAATATCATCACACATCTTGGCATTTTTCAACTTAATGAAGACTTTGCTACTACAGATCGATGGGCAAATTCCAATCATGTCATCCTCTGCTATCTGTACAACCTCCTCCATGAAATTCTCTACTTCAAACGAACTAGGTCTAGCAAAGCTTTTGTCAAATATAAACTTCAACGTGTCAACTCTTACGGGTTCTGCCATGGTTAGTCTAAGTTGAATACATGAGGAAACGCTCTAAGGCGTTAAACTCACCAACACAGCGCTCGGCCAGCCGCAGCTGCGACGTAAACACAACACGTCCTTACCGCTCGCCCGCCGACAGCGGAATACCACTGGGCAAACGAGGCGCACTCGACGCGTATGAAATAAACTATAATATCGTTAAGGTGTGTGTCCGGTGAAAACTAAAGTTTTTCGGACACATTGTATTTGCCTGACGTTGTTTGAGCAGAACTTTGTCCGTACATCGTAAAAAAATGAAAAATTAATGTTAATTAAAATAAAACTAATTGCAAAATATGAGCCTTCAGAATTTTCGTGTTAGCTCCCGTCCTGGCGGTATCGCAATTTCCGCGACATGATTTACTGCTGTCGTCAATTCCGAAATATCGTTCGGTGCCCGCGGAATAAAATTTTAATCAGCGCATATAATATGGCGGCCTCGTATTTAATGCGGTCGCGCGACGCGCCACGAAATCCTCTTATATCCATTAGCGGGCTGCGATCTGTGGGCGTGATTTACGCGGCAAACGAGCCCCGGTGATTCGCCGATGCTGCTGGCTGGACGATTAATCTCCACTTGGGAGAGATACCCAGTGTCACGCTTTCGGTCGCGGCGTGCCGTACTTCATACGTAACGGCCGCAGCTGCGGAGACTTATGCCCTGCTGAAGCAGACTGCGCTCTGTGGCTAATTTACCGTCCACGACTGCGGTTTCAATTCTGAGGGATCGTGTGTGCGCGCGTGTGTGTGTATTACGAACCTGGCCAACGGCTACACCTCTGCAAATTCGGCATCAGAACAGCGGTCAGAACCGAAAAAAGTGTGGAAACTATAGAGGTTGTTGTTGTTGTGGTCTTCAGTCCGGAGACCGGTTTGATGCAGCTCTCCACAATACCCTATCCTGAGCAAGCCGCTTCATCTCCACATAAGTACGGCAACCTACATCTGTTTGAATCTGCTTACTGTATCCATCTCTTGGTCTTCCCCTGCGATTTTTTTCCCCACACACACTTCCCTCCAACGCTAAATTCACAATTCCTTGATGTCTAAGAATGTGTCCTATCAATCTATCCCTTCTTTTAGTCAAGGTATGTCAGAAATTTCTTTTCTCCCCAATTCTGTTCAGTACCTCCTCATTAGTTACGCGATCCACCCACCTAATCTTCAGCATTCTTCTGTAGCAACACATTTCAAAAGCCTCAATCCTCTTCCTGTCCGCACTGTTTATCGTCCATGTCTCACTCCCATACAAGGCAACACTCCATACAAATGCCTTCAGAAAGGACTTCCTTAGGCTTAAATCAATATTCGATGTTAACAAATTTCTCTTTTTCAAGAACGCTTTTCTACCCATTGCCATTCTGCATTTTATATCCTCTGTACTGCGACCACCATTTGTTATTTTACTGCCCAAGTAACAAAACTCATCTACCTCCTTTATTGCTTCGTCTCCCAATCTAATTCCTTCAGCATCACCTGATTTTCTTAGACTGTACTCCATTACCCTAGTTTTGCTCTTGTTGATGTTCATCTTATATGCGTCTTTCAGCACACTGTCCATTCCGTTCAATTGCTCTTCCAGGTCCTTTGCTGTATCTGACAGAATTATTATGTCATCGGCAAACCGCAGTGTTTTTATTTCTTCTCCCTGCACTTTAATGCCCTCTCCAAATTTCTCCTTGCTTTCCTTTATAGCTTGCTCAATGTACAAATTGAATAACATTGGAGAAAGGCTACAACCCTGTCTTACTCCGTTCCCAACGAATGCATCCCTTTCATACCCTTCAACTCTGATAACCGCTGTCTGGTTATTGTACAAGTTGTAAATAACCTTACGCTCCCTATATTTTACTCCTGCTTGCTTCAGAACTTGAAAGAGTTTATTCCAATCAACATTATCAAAAGCCTTCTCCAAATCTACAAAAGCTAGAAATGTAGGTTTGCCTTTTCTTAATCTATCTTCTAGGATAAGCCGTAAAGTGATTATTGCCTCCCGTGTTCTCCTGAACCCAAACTGATCTTCCCCGAGGTCGGCTTCTACCAGCTTTTCCATCCTACACTAGCGGCAAAACACAAACAATACCTTCACTACGCGATAGCAATGGTAATACTACCGATGACAGTACTGCTAAGGCAGAATTACTAAACACAGCTTTCCGAAATTCGTTCACCAAAGAAGCCGAAGTGAACACTCCAGTATTCAATCTAAGAACAGCTGCTACCATGCGAAACTTAGAAGTAGATGTTCCTGGAGTAGTAAAACAATTTAAGTCACTAAACAAAAATAAATCTTCCGGGCCAGATTGTATACCAACCAGATTCCTCTCAGATATTCAAGAAAGGCAATAGAAGTGATCCCCAAAATTACAGGCCAATCTCACTGACGTCGATTTGCAGTAGGATTTTGGAACATGTACTTTGTTCAAATATTATGAACTACCTCGAAGACAACGACCTATTAACCAATAGTTAACACGGATTCAGAAAGTATCGCTCTTGCGAAACACAGCTTGCCCTTTATTCACATGAAGTGACAAGTGCCTTCGACAAGGGATCTCAAATCGATTCCATATTTCTGGATTTCCGGAAGGCTTTTGACACTGTACCCCACAAGCGGCTTCTAATGAAATTTCGTGCTTATGGAATATCTCCCCTAATTGTTCGATTGGATTCACGATTTCCTATCAGAAAGGACTCAGTTCGTTGTAATTGACGGTAAGTCATCGAGTAAAACAGAAGTGATATCTGGCGTTCCACAGGGAAGCGTTATAGGTCCTCTACTCTTCCTCGTGTTTATAAACGATGTAGGAGACAATCTGAATAGCTCCCTTAGACTGTTCGTGGATGACGTTATCGTTTATCGGTTAATGAAGTCAACAAAGGATCAAAAGCAACTGCAAAGCAATTTAGACAAAATTTCTACATAGTGCGAAAATTGGCAATTGACACTAAGTAAAGAAAAGTGTGAGTAATACACATGACCACTAAAAGAAATGCGCGACATATCACTCAAACCTTAAGGTCGTAAATTCTACCAAATACCTAGGCGTTACAATTACGAACAACTTCGACTGGAGAGAACACATAGAAAATATTGTGGGGAAGGCGAACCAAAGGTTACGTTTCATCGGCAGAACGCTTTGAAGATGCACCAGCTCCACCAAAGAAACTGGCTACATCACACTTGTGCGTCCTCTCCTGGAGTACTGTTGCCCCTTGTGGGACCCTCACCAGGTGAGACTGACGGAAGACACTGAGAAGGTTCAGAGAAGGGCAGCTCGTTTTGTTATATCACGTTACGGGGGGGGGGGGGGGGGGAGAGCGTCACGGCACGGAAATGTTGCAAGAATTTGGGTGGAAATCATTAAAAGAAAGAACCTGGCTCAACGCTACACCTCTGCAAATTCTGCATCAGAACAGCGGTCAGAACCGAAAGAAGTGTGGAAACTATAGAGGTATCACCCTACTTTCACACACCGTAAAGCTGCTGGAAAAAATTACAGAAACCAGACTTAGGAAGATTGATTCGATTTTTGTCAGGGAAGCCAAAAAAACAGTCTTGGTCCAACCCGCCACTGCCCGCACCGAACCTAAGTTTATTGTTCGGTATCGCTCCCTGTAATCTTTTTTTTTTTTTTTTTTTTTTTTTTTTTTTTCCTGCTTTCTGAGTGTTTACTCAATGTGGCCATCTACAACACGCAGTGTAAATGTACATATATTTAAATAAACAGACAAAATTGTGGTGTCGCACAAGTCTAAAGTGCGCGCCACCTACTTTCGCCGCGCGCCGCCATGCACGCACGGCGCGGCGTTATTACGACGTCGGCCACGAGCGCCATCTGCTGCAACTCCGCTCGTGGCCACCACTGAACGACATCGTTCACTTGGGACTGAGATAGGAACCAGTTAACACTTCGGAATCAGATAGGCACCAGTGAAGACTTGGCTATCGTACAGGCACTAGGCAGGCCTCTAGCTCAATTATGTATCAGGATTCTGCAGTACTGAGCTATGTAAAAGTAAAGTATTGTATAAATTCTGTGCAATATATATCTCGTTCTAATTTACTCTAGTGTTTCTAGTTTCTGCTGTCCCACTGGCTGCTCACCTCCGTACCTGCACAAGCGTGCTACCTTTATTCCTGTGTCGGTCTCATTCTACTCGGCCACCGACACCTACGACGGAAACGAGACACAAAAGCGGCGACGAGGTTGGGACACAAAAAAATCAGAAGTATATTTTGTCAAAATGGAAAGTGGAAGCAAAGCGAAAACTGCATTACATTACAATTTAAACACTTTTGGAACATTTTCACATATTCACAAGCAAAACGTTATATTACCAACACACTTGATGCTTATAGATTGTGTACAGTGATCTTAATAAACTTAATTATGATTTTATATACACGAATGTCTTTTCTAAACTAAAGGGAAGAAGCTGACTGGAGACGGGGATATCCCATCTTCACCAATGTCTGCAGGAAGTTCAAACGTTCTCGGTCAAATTTGGGGCACCTGAACAGGATGTGGTTGACATCAGCTTCCGTTTCAGGGTCACACATGTCGCCGAATCGTAGACGTTGAACAGATGTAGATGTTTTGGATAAGAGGCGAGATTGAAGCTAAGACGAATAATGGTATAAATCGCGGATCGGTCCAGATGAGTCCTCATAAACCACAGCTACGTAGAAATCCGAGGTTGCAGCACAGCGTAGGAAGCGCCTTTCGTTTCTTGGGAAACGTTCCACATCTGTTGCCACTGTTGTTTGGCGTATTCCTTGACCGCAGATAAAACGTATGTGTATAGTAGTTGTATTACGAACCTGGCTCAACGCTACACCTCTGCAAATTCGGCATCAGGACAACGGTCAGAAGATACGAGGATAGCTACAGTGCTGCGTAACCAAAATGCAGTAGCGAGATGGACCGGAAAAAAACAACAAGTGGTTCATTGGCCTGGTGCAAGTCTTTCTTGGACGCCACTTAGGCGACTTGCGTGTCCCTAACCTATCCCAGATACTAGTCTTGTGTAGTTCGCGAACGAACTAGTTCGGAAGAGCGCTCCAACAGGCGAACTACGCGAACTAGTTCGCAGATCCCTCGCCTCTTAGTTCATCCGCTCCTTTTCCGATGACTGACGGGGAACAGCGAGAGGACGCGAGAGCGCGTAGAATCGCGTGATGACCTTCTGCCAGTTACCGTCATTTCGAGCTGAGATGCAGCTCAGCTGTAGTTTCATAGAGATTGCCCGAAAATACGGGTAATAGCACACGCTTGGACAGCACTGCCGTTGTTGTTGTGGTCTTCAGTACGCAGACTGGTTTGATGCAGCTCTCCACGCTACCCTGTCCTGTGCAAGTCTCTTCAACTGAGAATATGTTTGGCAACCTACAGCCTTTTGAATCTGCTTACTATATTCGTCCCTCGGTCTCCCTCTACGATTTGTACCCCACACTCTTCCTTCTAATGCTAAGTTGACAATTCCTTCATGTCTCAGAATGTGTCCAACCAGTCTATCCCTTCTCTTAGTCAGTATATGCCGGAAACTCCTTTTCTTCTCGATTCGGCCAAGCACCTCCTCATTAGTTGCTTGATCTACCCATCTAGTCCTCATCATTCGTCTGTAGCACCACGTTTCAAAAGCTTCTATCATCTTTTTATCTGAACTCCTCATCGTCCACGTTTCACTCCCATACAATTCTACACTCCAGACAAATGCTTTCAAAAAGGACTTCCTAACATTTCAATTAATATTGAATGTTAACAAGTTTCGCTTCTTTAGAAACGCTTTTCTCCCCATAGCCCTTCTGCATTTTATATCTTCTTTACTTCGGCCATCGGAAGTTATCTTGCTACCGAAATAACAAAATTCATCTACTACTTTTATTGTCTCATTACGTAATCAGTATATAAAAAAGCTGTCATAACAAATGAAAGAGCTCTTTTAGTAGCGGTAGCAAAAAGCCAAAAAGAGCGCACGAACTAAAGAGAGCGACCCTACTTCTCGGCCGAGCTGCGAACTAAAATATGCGCGATCGGTCACGAACTGAAATACACGCGATCTGTCACGAACTAAAACATGCTTTACCGCTCGCGAACTATTATGCCAAACGTATCTCGCTTCTTAGTTCGTTGGATTCTTTTCCGAAGACCGACGGGCAATAGCGAGAGGGCTTCAGCCTTCTGCTGATGAGAGCCATTTCGAGGTGAGCATCTGCCTCGTAGATTACATAGTTCAGTGCTACAAAATTTCTGCTTTGAAGTATTCTGCACTCTGCAATATCTGACTAATACCATAATGCCAAGATATAGAAATAATTATATATATATATATATATATATATATATATATACATGTGGCGTCTGTTCCGAAAGAACAGACGTCACTTCTGATCCTGCAGTTGTTATTATTTAATATTCATAGAATATATGACATCAACTGCGATTGGGCAAAGCTGAAAATGTGTACCCAGACGGGATTCGAACCCTACCGTTAGTGGGGAGGGGTGGACAAGTTTGAAGCCCTTACTCTTACGGGAATTAGTTTCATAACTACGAGTTTGAGTACTGTGAGCAGGGCGAAGCTGGGAATTTGTATCTGACGGGAGGCGTGCTTAGGTAGTCCTTTCAGGTGCGGTGATCACTGTGTCCCCAGTGGTGTAGGGGTCAGCGCAAATGCCTAGAAAGCAGGAGACCCGGGTTCGAATCCCGGCTGGCTACACATTTTCAGCTTTGCCCAATCGCAGTTGATGTCATATTTTTTTATGAATATTATAGAAATAATTGTACATTTAAACACGTGAAATTATCCACGAACTGTTTGTTTTGGTTTGCGTGATATCGTTAGCGGCTCACGCAGCAAGCGCATGAAGCAGCTAGGTGGGGGAACTTCTCCCTCCACCTGCATGCGTAGACCACGCTGCTCAGCCGTCACTGGGAGCGGACGAACTAAAAGAACGAACTAGTTCGGAGCGCACCCGATCACCAACTGTTATGCGCAAGTCTACCAATTACCCACCAGGGGAAAGGGGAACTACAGCTTAACTTGTAATGCGAACCACGTGTCCTTTCTGGCAATTCCTAAATCGTTGAGCGGTGGAGACTGGGTTAAAACGCAGACTGAGAAAAATGCGAGATCCGATCGGGTATAGAACCCGCGACACGTCGGTTTCTAGTGGAGTGCTTTATTCCGAGAGGACTGGAAATGCCACAAACTAATTTGCGAGACAACACTTTGTACGAAGTCAATAAAAAAAAGATACTGCAGTCAACAAAAAATGGTCAAATGTTTGTAAAGCTATGGGACCATCTGCAATGGCCATCAACCCTAGACTTTCAAGCTACTTAAACTAACACATCGTACGAAGTCAATAAAACAAAGATACTGCAGTAAAAAAAAAAAGGTCAAATGTTTGTAAAGCTATAGGACCAAACTTCAAATCTTCAATAGTCCCTAGACATGAAAACTACTTAAACTTACGCCAAGGGCAACACACACACACACAGACATACACACAAGCATGCTCGAGGCAGGAGTCGAAACTCTTTTTAAAGGAAGACGTAGAAGCAGTTCAGAGGCGAGCAGCTAGGTTTGTTACTGGTAGATTCGTCCAATGCGCGAGTGTCACGGAAATGCTCCGGCAACTCAGTTGGCGATCGCTGGAGGAAAGACGACGTTCTTTTCGTGAATTTCTGTTGAGTAAATTTAGAGAGCCGGAATTTGAAGCTGAGTGTAGTACGATCTTGCTGCCGCCTACTTACATTTCGCGTAAAGATCACAAAGACAAGATAAGAGAAATTAGGGCTCGTACGGAGGCATATAGGCACTCTTTTTTTCCTCGTTCTATTTGGGAGTGGAATAGGAAAGGAAATGCCTAGTAGTGGTACAGTGTACCCTTCGCCACGCACCTTGTGGTGGATTGCGGAGTATGTATGTAGATGTAGACCGACTCTGCCAGAGGTAACAGACGTGAAGAGTAATAGATAAAAGTCCTATGACTTAGGGAAGATCAAATCCCTTACTGGCACTCTACCATTGTGCTACTGACACCAAACATCCAGTCAAATCGGTACCCAACGTTGTGTAGAGCACCATCCGAAACTCCTATATAATTCGTGCTTTGTGCAGTCATCCAGGAAAATGTGAACAAACTATAATAATAAGTAACACTTGAGCTACGGAGTGGAGGACAAGCATAACTCTGAGAGATTACCACATTATTTTCTATGGGCAAGTTGGAACAGAGTTATGTTGTTATACCCTGGTTTCAAGCCCTGATTAAGGTACTTTTTTTTACCTGTTGCTTCATTTATTTCAAAGTAGCAAACCTGTATAGTTTAATCGTACTTTCACGGGATAAGCAAACACAAAGGGTCATGAGCAGGGTTTGAACCCATGACCCTTGATACACCAAACTGAAGCTCTACCATCCTGCCCATAGGAAGTCATATGATATCCTTTCACAATTATACTCCGTCGGTCAGATGTTACTTATTATTATAGTTTATTCACAGAACATGGCATGAATTATATCGAAGTTTTGATTAATACTCTATCTATATACAATGTTTGATATCGATCTGAGTGTCAGATATGTGAAGGTTTGTGTATGAGGCACATTAGGCAATTAGAATAAAAATAACCGTCCAGATCGCTCATTTTTTTTTTTAAATTTATAACGTCGCTTCGGCATCTGCCATCATCAGATATGTAGTTAAGTTAAAAGGAACAAGAGTTGGTCGTACAATCAAATTACAGAAAATTTTAAATACAAATTAAAAATAAAAAGTTTTTACGAGGCAGAGTACCTAGTAAGGGCGTCAACAAAAATATTGTACTAAAACTATGGTGATCTAAATAAAAAATTAACCTGACAGATGGTGCTAGTGCGGGACTTTGCCTACCAATTTTTATGTTCATTATTGTACTATGACTACCACTTAGATCTTTAAAAAGAAAAGCAGGTAATTTTAAATGTAAAATTGTACATGGCCCAATAGTTCATTTTTAAAATCCGAAAGCCCATAACGATGATGTTTATCTCCAAATTTTGCACTAACGCTGATAGCATAAGTTCATACCGGATCATCAATGGGTTCTTCCCAATTCGATCTCTCATCAATACACACACCTAAATATTTTTAGTATTCTACCTGGGCTAACGACTTGTGTTCAGACTCTTCTGTTAATTAATTTGACACGTTATTCACGTCATGAAATTTTATATAATGTGTGTTACCAAATTTTAATGAGTTCATAATATGCTCAAAGCCATTACTTGCATAATAATAAAATTAACCAAACGCTGCTATTTACTAATTTTTATTTCAACACGACGGTCATGTTTCGGCTTACATTACGATTTTCAAGTGACATGTGGTATAAAGTGGGTGGTATTAGGTTGAATCAATTATTATGCAATAGTATAGTATAACAATATAGAGCATTTACAAACACTTATGGTTAAGTCCAGATGTCTAGACTTGCAATTTAATTGACTATTTCTTAGCCCTTAGGTGTTATGACTATACTTATTTCATCAGTAAAATTAACTATCCTTGCACCTTCATGAATATAGATGGATAGCCATCAATATATGAACTTGGGTTTGTTGATGTCGCCTAATATGTTTGAAAGTCGTTTGGAACTGAGTGTATGATAAATCGCTATGATTGGGAAATATATCACATGTGAGAAAATACCGAATATCTGGGTAACTTGGGATACTTTTGGTGTAGAATGAGACACTCACACATCATACACTCATGTACTATTGCATTTATTGTTATCTCTTGTGCCCTATGGTTTCTGTGTTGACGATTTAATACAATCTTTTAATCGAGTAGTTGTATACAAGAGATAATACTGGGTGGAGTTGATAGTTTGCTGAGGCTCTCTGTTTTTATCTATGTCTCTTTTGTTGAGATTTAAGGACAATTAATATTGAAGGAAAATGAGTTCTGCATTTTATATTTACTTTTTGGTGAAATAAACTTTGATTTTTCGACAGCTTTGACTACTGATTTCTTTTAGATGGGAGTTTTGTGTGGTCTTTGGAGATTATGGATGTCTATGCCAAATAGCCAACAGCTGGCAGTCATGTTTGCCTTTGCATGTGTTAGGTTAAGGTCAAGCAACAGGTTTTTACAGAGAAGTCAGCTGAGTTGATAAACATGGATGTACCCGTGATTTATTATGAGAAGATATAGGTATATAGATACTGTGCTGAATAAGCATTAATCTCAGGAAGATATTACTGGTTCTTGAAGATTTGTATATTGAGATTTTCTTGAGTGGTTTATGGTTAGGTTTAAGATTATATAACCAGAGAGGTTAATAGACTACTTTCAGTTTGTGAAAAACAGGTGCATTTCGTCTAGGAGGCTCTGGGGATTAAGTATGCTTTTGTTTGGAGTAAGATTCATGGTTGACCTCCTGGAGTTGTATTATTTTCTATCTATATAAATGATCTGATGGACAGAGTAAGTAGTAATTTGCGGCTGTTTGCTGATGATGCTGTGATGTATGGGAGGGTGTCGTCTGTAACTGACAGGATGACTTAGACAAAATTTCTAGTTGGTGCGAAGAATGGCTGCTAGCTCTCAATGTAGGAAAATGTAAGGTGATGCGCATGAGTAGGAAAAACAATCCTATAATGTTCGAATACAGCATTAGTAGTGAGCTTTTTGATGTTGTCGCGTCGTTCAAATATCTAGGCGTAACATTGTAGAGCGATATGAAATGGAACGAGCATGTAAGGACAGTTGTGAGTAAGGCAGACAGCCGACTTCGGTTTATTGGGAGAATTTTGGGAAGATGTACTTCACCTGTAAAGGAGACCGTGTATAAAACGCTTGTACGACCACGTCTTGAGTATTTCTCAAGTGTTTGGGACCCGCAGCAGATCGGTTTGAAGGAAGCCATAGAGGCGGTTCAGAGGCAAGCTAGATTTGTTACCGGTAGGTTCGACCAATGCGCGAGTGTCACGGAAATGCTCCGGCAACTCAATTGGGGATCGCTGGAAGAAAGACGACGTTCTTTTCGTGGATTTCTGTTAAGTAAATTAAGAGGGCCGGAATTTGAAGCTGAGTGTAGTACGATCTTGCTGCCGCCTACTTACATTTCGCGTAAAGATCACAAAGACAAGATAAGAGAAATTAGGGCTCGTACGAAGGCATATAGGCATCCTTTTTTTCCTCGTTCAATTTGGGATTGGAATAGGAAAGGAAATGCCTAGTAGTGGTATAGTGTACCCTCCGCCACGCACCTTACGGTGAATTGCGGAGTATGTATGTAGATGTAGATGTAGAACTCAGTAAATGACAATGCTGTATCTGTATCTTTATATGCCTGCTGGAACTTCGTTATTCAAAATATAAGGCTTCCATTAGAAGGTATTTTCTGATTTTCAATGATTCCAGTTATATTGTCAACACTGGATATAATTTGGTAAGAACTTTTCCTGTTACAGAGTTAAGCTGGATGTAGGATGCAATGATTTTTTTCTAATGTTTATAGACCGAGTTTCTTTAGGTTAACATGTTCCCACTTCCAGCTGCCATAATTTTTATTTTATGTTTTACTTTTTTCTGCGATGTTGCTGTCATTTTCTTTCTTATGTCAATTGTGTGGCCATTAACAGAAAATATTTCAGGAATTTTTAAATCTTACAATCGTAAGTAACAATTTATTGAATGATTTGTTTTACCTGTCACTGGATTGGAAACAAACAAGAAGAGCATTTACAGTTATCGAGATGAAAAAGCTGATAGTATTTAGGAGAAAGGTTTGGTATATATTAATTCTATTCTTTTATCTGTTGGTTTGTATAAAAGATAAGTGCATCTGATGATGTTAACCATTTTTACCACTTACCTGTTGCACACTTATTCTTTCATGTACGGATGTGCCTACTGGTTTTGATGTGTCTCTTTTGCTTTGCTGTAAGGTTATTCAAATGTTTGTACAACTTATGGGACTTAACTACGGGGTCATCAGTCCCTAATCTTACAAACTACTTATGAACTAGCTAAGACTAGTAGACAAATATCCATGCCTGAGGGGGGGATTCGAACCCACGACCGTAGTGGCCGTGCAGACCGTGACTGGAGCGCCTCAGTCCCCTCGGCCACCGCGGCCGGCGTAAGGTTATTAATACTATTAAAACCTGCATATTGCTCCTATTGCAAAATACTTCATGTTTATAATTCACCAACTTTTCTTCTGTGATTATTTCCTTCGCAATATATTATTATGTGCTGCAAAATACTGTTAGCTAAACTACCTTTACTTATATCTGTCAGTTGCTAGTACTTTCGATTGCTCCATACTATGGCACTAGCATGTGTAACTAGCAATATTTTCCTCTCAGGTGGATCATTTACTTTACATACATACTGAATATTTTCTTAAGACTGACAGAGACTAGACGAGACCCATGATGCATCATTACTGTCCATAATCTGATCCTTTTGTATATGCCTGCAGCTATATCGCATATTCCATTTCTCCCACTGCATATTTTGTACCTACTTTGTTGGTAGTTGAGATATACCATTAATTTCAATTTCAATTTGATCTATAGTTTATTGTGTAATGGTTTGTTCATAAGTAGTAATAGTATTATTTGAAGATGATCGTTTCTTATTACTTGGTATTTTGACTGCTGTAGCCTTCTGTTTTCATTCGTTATAGTCTTTAGTATTCATAATTCTCATTGGTTTGTTGTATACACTATATGCATTGCTTTCAGTTGTTGATTATATGTTTATCAGGTAGGAGATGCACACATTGACTCAGATTTTTGGAGCATGGAGACTTAGATATGTATTGAACACTAGTATTGGCACTTCATTGTATGTCTGATACTTCCAGTCTCTTCTGAGTCTGCTCACTCACTACTTACCAATACATGAAAATATGTATTAAGTGGAATTAAAATTTGTGCCATGGCTTGGATTCGAACCCCAGATCTCCTGCTTCCTAGGCAAGCGCTATATCACTAAGCCATCATGACTTAAAAGATATGGCGAATCATGGATTGTTTTAAGGCACATCTCCCTCCACAACACAAAGTTCAATTCTGTCTATGTTCTCCTATGTAAATACGTATCAATGTTGCTGACACTCTCCAATAGTGGAGTAGCATCCCAGCAATGATCATTAATTGGGATGCTCATGCCTTGTTTTTTTCAGGCTTAGGTGATATATTTAAATGTACAGGGTGTTTCACTAAGTGTGTTTGCCTCTGTAACTTATAAAATAATACGTGACGGGACATTTTAATGCGGTAGGTCAACACAAGAAATGTTACACTTTCTGCGGAGCTATGAACATAGTTTATTGTATCATTTTCCAAAGAGTTACAGCACAAAGATATAATTTTTTAAATGGAACAATAGTTTTTTTTTCTATCGTTCATTGGATTCGTTGAAACCAGTTGCGTCCAAATCAATTTCAACTACATTCCTATCACTGTTAGTTTGGGAGCTACAACCCTTCAAAGTTTCAGGGGCAGATAATACAAACGCTGCGCATAATGCAAAGCGCCTTCTAAATGTGGTGCGGCCGAGTTGTAACGTCGCCGGTGTCACGGAGCGAGAAGCTTCCTCGATGCGCTGTTAGACTGCCGACTGTCGCCGCACACGGCCGTATACCAGACACTTGGAGCCACACAAACAACCAGGGCGTCGGATGACGATGGCATACACAAACTACGAGTACGTTCAAATGTATATCACAGGTATTAAACTGAAGGAAAGGCACTGAATTAAAATTTGTGCCATGGCTGGTACTTGAACCTGTGCAGTCGCCATATATATATTAAGTCAAGGTGGCTTAGTTCTATAGCACTTGACCAGTAAGCAGAAGGTCGTGGGCTAGAATCCTGGGCATGAAACAAATTTTAATTCAATACCTCTGCTTCCGTTTAATTCCTCTGATATATATTGAGACAAAATATGTCTCTGCACTATGATTTATTATTTAATACTTTAAGAGTTACTGAACCTAGAGGTGTTGGAACTGTCAGTGAAGCTACTGCTGTTGGACTCGATTTGGAGTACTGCTAACTGACAGATGTGTTTTATGTTTAATATTTACCAGAACACAACTGCTATTTCTTTACTGCAAGATTAGGCAGACAGAGTGCTATTTTATACTCTGTACAGCAATCATTGCCACGTCCTCTCCAGTTTACTACTTCATTGCACCCACAAAGTGACAGTGGTTTTGAGGTGTCTATGACAGTAATCTGTGTGGAGTGTGTAAAAACACAAAAACATAAAAAATCTGCGTATGTTGTCTTTCCATATGATAGTTTGGCTACCTCTTCAAGCATGTGATTTAGTCTGCAATTAATCTTCAGCTTGACTTCAGCGGATTTATGTTTTCAGGCATATCATTATTTTAGCAAACTGGATCTTTTCTTACTCATCTGTATATCATTTGGAAATCTGTGTTGTTGTGTATATGTTTATTTTGAAGACTGTATAACACTTGATTTATTCACGATGCATGCCCTATATTCATATATAAATTGTCCTGCATTCTGTTTGGTAGAATATTGACATACTTTGGATATACTCCTTTATCAAATATCTATTGTTCTTATAAAAAAAATTACATCATGCCTACAGTATGGATGTAGCCCCTTCTGCGAAATTTTGACAGGAAAGAGAGGGGAGTAATGCAGGATGGCTACTTTAAAATATCTTAGACATTCGGTAATATCTTCAGATGAGGTTGTATCTTTACGGGATATTGTAAAATATTGTTGATGGTGAAGAGATGACAAGAGACAATTTTGAGCCAAATAGTAGTGGTTGGACTGCTGTAGTTAACTCACATTAGTCTGGACATATATTAAGATATGATGTTTTGTCACTTTGTTTAAAAAAGTTTTAAGATATAGTTCTACTTTAGCAGGTAAAATATGAAGATGTAAATAATGTCATTGTAGAACAGTAAAAACAAAACCCAAAAACGAAAACAGACGAACAATTCTTTTTTCCTTTCGAATGTCAATTGTAAAGTTGTTTTCTGTTAGAAGTTTTGTTTTAAAAATAAAATTAAGCTTCACTACATTTGTCATTTTCTCCTTTTCCAGAAATTTCATATTTACATTGCATGTTCAGTGAATAGAGAGATAGTGAGTGATAATTAACATGGCAGAGGCAAACGTTTTTTATTTCCGAAAGGATGGTTTCAGACATATACATTGATATTTTGGTCTTTTGTGACACATCTCATTCTTGTGTTCAAACTTCAGTACAAACAAGTATATATTTTGTAATCAGACATGAGACATAACTGTACACTTTTTACTTACCTTGGCTTACACAACACAGAACTATTTTGCATAATTTGTGAACTCCTCATTTCTTAGTGCATGCATCATTCCTTGACATCCTGAGTGGAAAGACATATTGTTTTTTAGTTTATTTGACCATTTTCCACATTTGGTTCCCCCCATTTATTCTGATCTTAAATTCTGTTATAAAAGCTATGAACAACTATTTTGACGATCTTGGGGTGTTTCTAGATGCACAACAATTGTTTATTGTAACTATACTCAGTGCTTCATGGGTATTCAGTCATCTGTACACATTCACACACAGAACCATTCTGATTAATGAATTATATTTTTTCAAGTAGTATTGATGCAGCAACTCTGCTTGTCCAGGCAAACACTATGAAGTATTAGGTGAAGTGTTACATTAAATGTTGAATGTAAGTTGATCTTAGTTGTTTTATATAATACAAAAACATTTTTACACGTTATCTTGGTTTCTGAGTAGCTGATAAGCTTGAGTTTATCAACATTATTAGTGACTACTATAAATGTTCATGCATCTTACATTTCTTCTCTTGTAGATATTTGTCAAACACACTCCATGAAAATTTAAATTATGAATTACAGTATTCTGTAGAATTTGTTCAAAGGTTGGTGATAATAGTGCAGTGCTTTATCCATGATCAGATGCATATGTACAGTTATGAAATACAGTTTTTGAAATGAAAGATGGAAGATAGGATATAATTGTAGTTGAAAAGATATAGTTTCAATCACAGGTTTATTTCAAGTTTCCATACACTAAATAAAGATAAACAAGGCATACATTTTAATTTTATACATATAATCTTGTTAATCACTGATATGATTTTATAATCTAAGCAAGCCTTTCAGTTAACATCTCGATGGTGTAGAATGATACCAGCAAGAATGTGAAAACTAAATCAATTTATATTAATAATATCGTGGGAAAGAACATGTTTTCATTATTTTAGTAATATTTCTTTTCTTAATATCTGGATCTTATATAACAGTGCATTACCCATGTAAATAATTATTGTTTATTTTGAAACACCACACCATTATTTCACATAAAATAAATATAACACAACTTAGTGGTGAGAATAAACAACTGAAAGTTATTAAACTGAAATATGCAGTTGATAGCTGCAAGTAATTCTTTAGAAATAATGGTACTTTACTAATTTAATACTTCAATTGATTTCTGTTCAGAAACCTATATTTTTTCTAGATGAGAAATATTCATTTACAAATGAAGATATACTAATGTATAGTCTTTAACTTTTTTGCTTCAACATTTGAAAATAATACCTACTAATTCTTGTTTTGTGTGGTGCAAAATCATTTTATATAAAATAAAATGAAATGTTCTACTGATGAAAGAATAACACTGCTGATAATTCCATGTCTTTCAGGTAATGACACTTTTGTGTATTAAATATAGTCAATTTGATCCTCTCGATAACAATAACATTTTTCATGTATTTAATATTGTCTTTTTCATTCTCTCGATAGGAATAACACTCTTACACATTTAATATTGTCCTTTTGATCCTCTGGCTAACTTATTCCATACTCCAATGTCACATCATCAAAGCTGTTTCACCTTCAGTTTCCTAGTTTCTGGAATATGTAGAGCAGTTTTGCAGATTTCTGCATGAATTCCATGTGGTAGCATTGCTCTTAAAGTCGACCCCTTTGGAATCAAAGCAGAATGTTGCAGTTGAAGTGCATGCACACTGTAAAAATACATAAAATGGAGATAAGAAATTAGTTATTATAAACCACTCCTACTCCTTATCTCGACAGTGTTTGTTCCATTATGTTAAAATATACGGGTGGATGAGTTCTGGAGTCTGCAGCTAAGGTAGAATATTCAAAGTTTTATGTGCATGCATCGATGAGAAACTGAACTGGAAGTAACACACTGATGCTCTACTGAAATGTTTGAGTTTAGCATCTTATGATATTTGGGCTATTGCAAATTTTTGTGACAAACATCTCAGTAAATTAGGTTACTATGTCTATTTCCATTCACTGCATTCATATGGCATTGTCAATTGTGGTAATACATCATTGGGCAGAAAGGTATTTGTTGCACAAAAGCATGTAATGGGAATAATTTGTGGAGACCACCAAAGATCACTCTTCAGGCGTTTAAAGACCTAGGGATCTTCACAGCAGCTTCAAACACACACACACACACACACACACACACAGAGAGAGAGAGAGAGAGAGAGAGAGAGAGAGAGAGAGAGAGAGAGAGAGAGATAAAATATAAAAAATAGACGAAGATTACTCACCAGGCGAAGGAGCACATGTGTAACAGCATCACAAATAAATAAATGAATCACACACACACACACAAACGCTAGCTTTCGCAGCCTAGCTGCTTCATCAGGCAGAAGGGAAGGAGAGGGAAAAGGAAATGATGAGGGTTTTATTGGAATGGCTCCTTACCCCCTTCCTTAAAACCCTCATCATTTCCTTTTCCCTCTCCTTCCCTTCTGCCTGATGAAGCAGCTAGGCTGCGAAAGCTAGCGTTTGTGTGTGTGTGTGATTTATTTATTTGTGATGCTGTTACACCTGTGCTCCTTCGCCTGGTGAGTAATCTTCGTCTATTTTTTATATTTAATTTTTCCTGCTAGGAATTTTTCGTCTTAATATTCGTATATATATATATATATATATATATATATATATATATATATATATAATACCTTATTAATAACCAAACCCAGGTCAAAATAACAACATTAGGCATAGTTACAACACTAGGAACAAGAATGATCTACACTCACTCATGAAGGTTAAGTCTAATTTTGGCTCAGAAGGGGTTGATTATGCTGCAACAAAAGACTTTGGTCATTTACCAAATAACATTAAATGTCTGACAGATAATAGACAAGCATTTAATATAAAACTGGAAGAATTTCTGAATGCCATTCCTTCTACTCAGTAGTAGAGATTAGTAATTTACCAAAAAATGTATGTCACATAATATTATATTGTACTAAAATGACACATTCCACATCATTGCTAAACCTCGTATTCATTATCTATAGAACAAGTATCAATCTAATCTAATCTGACTTCGAATTATAGATCTCAATATCTGTGGGATAAAGGTAAATATTTCTTAAGAGCCAGAATCAGATGAGAATACATAAGTGACTACTTGCCATTTATATGCAAAATTAAGCAGAAGTTGAGATATGGAAGCCAAATTTACTTTGGAGATAAACGGTTGTACAAAGATCACATGAGGTAAAGAAGAAGATAAAACCAGTAGTGCGTTTCGCCACAATTGTTGGGTACAATCGCGGGTACTCTCCTCACCATTGAATAATATAATAATTTCGTGTGGCTCATTGGCCTGGTGCAAGTCTTTCAATTTGACGCCGGTTCGGCAACTTGCGTGTCCCTAGCCTACCCCAGTTATCCAACCAGGGAAAGGAAAGGGGACCTACAGCTTAACGTGGAATCCAAACCACGTGTCGTTTCTGACGACTCTTCACATCGTTGAGAGGTGAAGGATTGGTTAAAACGTACACTGAAAATATCCGACGTCCTACCGGGTTTCGAACACTTGTCCCTTCGGATTCTGGTCGAGCGCTTTGGTAGTGAATTCCAGGCCAATGGTTTTGCTATTATCGACAAGACATTTTCTTCAGGAAATGAGGGAGATCAAGGCAGCAAACCAATTTTCTCGCCACGAAGATGTTTTGAGCGTTTTGGGTCACGAGTGGGAACAGCAAACCCCGAAGGTTTCTCACTACTGTGTCTGTAGTCTCCAATCCTACCACCATGGTGATGCATCAGTGACAACCAAGTCCTCCCAGCCGCCGTTGTGTCTGTTTCTGGACCCACCCCGACGAGGGAATATTGAACCGGTGCCTTGCATCTCCGTATTCCTGCAGCATCCAGTAATATGTTTTACAGTAAGTAATGGATTTCATTATCACACAGTCCTAGTGCGTGTTTCTGGTACAATAACCAACCAGCGTTACATGTATGAACTATCGGAGCCTGAGGACTAGGGTTGGCGGTTATTGGTGAAACAACCGGTTTTCGGTTATACCGGTTCTTTTCATCTCCAGTTTAACCGCACTGTAAAAATTGCTAAAGATAACCGGTTTTTTAAATAACCGGTTTTCGGTTTTTTATTGATATTGTTTCCAGTAGAGTTCGGCCGAAACATAATTTGCCGCTGATACAGAAACCGTAATAGAATATTCGGTTCTTCTCGTTTCGGCCGAAACCGAAACTTACGAAATTTGGTTAAAATTTAAGTACATTTACATTATACGACAAAATTTTGCAAGATCCTCTCCCAATACTACACCTTCTGCAGTGTGTGTAAGCCTAGTCAGGAGTCCGTAGAAGACGTTATACGAAGCATACAGTTTTACTGGCCTAGTATTTCCGTCCCGCAGTTGCGAATATTGAGCCAACCACTCAGTCAGTGCTGCAGAAGTATATCGAAAAATAAAGTCACTGTTCCGACTAACAGTATGATTGTTATCAGTGTAAATTTACGCAAATTGAACTAGAAAAGCTGTGTACCACATGATCAAAGAATGTTCAATGATGATACATTAAAAGTTATTGTTCCAAGCTTACATAATAGGTATATGAATCGAATTTACCTTCTCTTCCAAGAAACATTTTGGATGTTTTCTCCTTACACAGCGTGTTTGTAGTACCTCCACTCGTTTTCAGCTTTTTAAAACAAATGGAGCATTGTACTTCAGTGCTCCCGTACTTCGTGAAGTACTTCCACATTCGGGATGGTGCCATTTACGACACAACCGATGTCTGGCGACGACACCAAGGAACTGCCGCGTGACCAGACGGAGGCAAGTCTCGTACACTGCCGGTGCACGCGCGTCGTCTAATAGGCCACGCCACACCGCAACAGGTGCATCGATGCCTCAATAGCAGCACCAGTTCTGTAGTTCTTATGCCACGGGTTTGTTGCGCGTTTCTGACTGCCGGGATTGATCTTAAATTACCACTGATCGCTTTTCTTTTTAATTATTTACAAAAAACACACTACCACTATCACTACTACAGGACGTAGTCGTACCGGTTTTTTTTACCCGGTTCTTGGCAGTAACTCTAAAAACCGGTTACAACCGACACCAAATAAATACCGAAAAAACAGGTTATTGAAAACTAAAATACCGGTATCGGTTTTAACCGGTCGGTTTTTACCATCCATACTGAGGACGGTCACATTCCAGTAGGATAACGCGAAACCACTTTCGACACACAGTGTTCAAGACTTCTTCGTCGCCCATCAGACTGCGTTGCTTCCTTGGGCCCTCTTTTCTCCCGAACTTTTGTAAATTTTTTTCTGTTCTATGACTGCATATCGACTGCCCCCAGATATTTAACCGTCTGCTATACCAGACAAAATTGGCAATATGTCGAAGCAGTATCGACTGCTTACACCCGGAAAATAGATCCAGAGCCTATTCAAATACAAAGAGGAACCGTGTTGCAGCGGTTATAGCCATCAGTGGCTGTAGCACAAAATACTGATTTCATCATGTTCCATAGTTCATAGTTACTCTTTTCATAACGACAAACTTCTTTTTTATCTTGTACCTATATTACAGACAATTTTTTTCAGTATGCATACAATTACTGACAACTAAAAATTGTTCAACATTAATGCTATAATAAACTGAAACACATAACACACAATGGACACTGAGGTAACTTGAAATCGAAATAATAAAAATCTTATTCAAATACACATACACATTAGATTCAGAATAAGTCAGACTTATTCACTCAAGATAAAGGTATTCCCAAAAGTTTCTAAACGTAGTATAAATAACAATAGCAAAACAGTGATATGCTACACTTACTCAATTACGCGTTCTGCAATAGTCACGTCAACATTAATGCTATAATAAACTGTAATACATAACAATACATACTGGACACTGAGATAAGTTGAAATCGAAATAATAAAAATGTTATTCAAATACACGTACACATTACATTTAGAATAAGTCAGACTTATTGCAGTTAAGATAAAGGTATTCCCAAAAGTTTCTGAATATAGTAGAAATAACAATAGCAAAACAATGATATGCTACACTTACTCAATTAGGCGTTCTGCAATAGTCACGTCAACATTAATGCTATAATAAACTGAAATACAAAACAACACACACTGGACACTGAGGTAACTTGAAATCGAAATAATAAAAATGTTGTTCAAATACACATACACATTAGATTTAGAATAAGTAAGTCTTATTCAAGTTCAGATAAAAATATTCCTAAAAGTTTCTAAACGTAGTAGAAATAACAATAATAAAACAGTGATATACTGTAAAACAATGTCGTTACACTTACTCAATTACGCACTCTGCGGTAATCACGTCCCATGCAGTGGAAATCCTGACGTTTCTTTTTCTGGCAAACAAACCAGCCTATTTCAATGGATTTTGGGATATGCTTCACGAAGACGAAGTAATCATCTGCTCGGTCAGTTTTGCTAAGACTGAGGCTTCTACAGGTGAAGTCTTCTTCCACAATGGCCTCTTCGGAATCTTCAAGTGTTACCCGTACATTCCAGCCATCTTTTTTGGTATTTGACAAGCGCGTTATGTTCACAAGGTAACGCTCTGTACTGATCTGCGTGAAATCTATAAGTTCACTGCAGACAAATTCACCAGCTGCTTGCGTATCTGGACATTTTTCGCAAACGATCCACTTCACTTCATTGGTATTACTGAATTGTGCTATGTAGACAGTGTAAGCTTCGTCATTTCTCTCTCTTATTTTTTTAGCTCTTGCGAACTGGAAGTAATCTCCTTCCAGAGTGGCTGTAACAATGTAAAAATCAGAACATGTTACAGTCGAAGTTCTCGCATTCACATTCCAGTATTTGGATACTGACATCTAATTATAAGTAATAGGAAACTGTTTACATTTCATATAAAATTAATAAATAAGTAAACAGGTAGTTCCAAATTATTGAAACTTTCCCCGAGCTAATTTCATTTTACAGTAACAGCTATGAAATACGTTTTTCGTCATACGAAAGCACACCTGTACCTACACCACTGGCCATTAAAATTGCTACACCATAAAAAACGCAGATGGTAAACAGGTACTCATTGGACAAATATATTATACTAGAACTGACATGTGATTACATTTTCAAGCAATTTTCGTGCATAGATTCTGAGAAATCAGTACCCAGAACAACCGACTCTGGCCGTAATAACGGCCTTGATACGCCTGGGCATTGAGTCAAACAGAGCTTGTATGGCGTGTACAGGTACAGATGCCCATGCAGCTTCAGCACGATACCGCAGTTCATCAAGAGTAGTGACTGCATATTGTGACGAGCCAGTTGCTCGGCCACCATTGACCAGACGTTTTCAGTTGGTGAGAGATCTGGAGATTGTGCTGGCCAGGGCAGCAGTCGATCATTTTCCGTATCCAGAAAGGCCCGTACAGGACCTGCAACATGCGGTCATGCATTATCCTGCTGAAATGTAGGGTTTCGCTGGGATCGAATGAAGGCGAGAGCCACGGGTCGTAACACATCTGAAATGTAACGGCCACTGTTCAAAGTGCCGTCGATGCGAACAAGAGGTGACCGACACGTGTAACCAATGGCACCCCATACCATCACGCCGGGTGATACGCCAGTATGGCGATGACCAATACACGCTTCCAATGTGCATTCACCGCGATGTCGCCAAACACGGATGCAACCATCATGATGCTGTAAACAGGACCTGGATTTATCCGAAAAAAATGACGTTTTGTCATTCGCACACCTAGGTTCGTCGTTGTGTACACCATCGCAGGCGCTCCTGTCTGTGATGCAGCGTCAAGGGTAACCGCAGCCATGGTCTCCGAGATGATAGTCCATGCTGCTGCAAACTTCGTCGAACTGTTCGTGCAGATGGTTGTTGTCTTGCAAACGTCCCCATCTGTTGACTCAGGGATCGAGACGTGGCTGCACGATCCGTTACAGCCATGAGGATAAGATACCTGTCATCTCGACCGCTAGTGTACGAGGCCGTTGGGACCCAGCACGACGTTCCGTATTGCCCTCCTGCACCCACCGATTTCATATTCTGCTAACAGTCATTGGATCGCGACCTACGCGAGCAGCAATGTCGCGATACTATAAACTGCAATCATGATAGCCAACAATCCGACCTTTATCAAAGTCAAAAACGTGATGGCACGCATTTTACTCCTTGCACGAGGCATTAGAACAACGCTTCACCAGGCAACGTTTGTCAGTTGTTGTTTGTGTATGAGAAATCGGTTGGAAACTTTCCTCGTGTCAACACGTTGTATGTGTCGCCAACCTTGTGTAAATGCTCTGAAAAGCTATAGTTTGTATATCACAGTACCGTCTTTCTGTCGGTTAAATTTGGCGTCTGTAGCACGTCATCTTCGTGGTGGAGCAATTTTAATGGCCAGGAGTGTACGTGCGAGTGTAATTTCTATTGCTTATGGTCTTGCGTGTTCAGTGACGCAGCAAAGGTGAGTGAAAAGTAGTGAAAGGCAGCGTTGTATCACTAGGAATAATAATATTTTAGGAGGCGGTAACATAGACGAATTGCTACAAAAATACCATAATATATTTGTCTAATTTTAACTGCCAGATAGGTCAGTTAGTTATGGGATAAACCGAGCAGCAGGTCAGAGATTTGTGCAAATGAATGGAAATCGAGAAAAGGCACATACTTTTTACTCAAAGCTAGTGAGGGCTGTTACGGAGCGTTACTTAAGGAGTGTCTGGAGGACATCTATGAGTTCCACACTCCAGTAATCCAGAATTAAATAAAACAAACAATAAAATTATTTACCATCAACTTTTAAGACATCTATGAGAAAATAGGAATGAAGGTAAACCACTATGAACAGCGCAGTGATCGCATTATCATAGTCACGATAGATACGAAGTCAACACTGAACACAACAGTACATGTTTATATGCCATCTACCTGTTCGCTGACTGTTCCGTTGGTTCTTGACAGAACATTTGATACATTATGAATGAAACACACAAGATAACTGTGAGATATTTTGTAAATTGATTGGTTTACGAAACTGTTTTCGGCTGTTACGCCATCATCAGGTAAACATTACAAGTTTATGTTTCAAAGCTTTTAAGTTGGTAGATATATAACTTTCAGAGGAGAATGGTGCTTTGGTTCATAAACTAACCTGCGAGAAATTATTACAATTCAAGTTGCGGCATAAATTCCTGACATTCATAAAATTTGTGACAATAAAATAACTTATGACGGTATCCTGAGAAATATAAAGTGTAACAATAGCAATTGGATGAAAAATATTGATCAAAAACTATCGTATGTTAAACAGGTCTAATGGCTGTAAACATGGGAGCATGTGACAAAGTGGAATGAAACATCTGTAAATATATGTTAAAATTTTAACTAGTTAAATTAAACTATGGTTACTAGTAAAGTAAGACATTACAGATTCTATCATATGAGCAGCCAAAACAGTTGTTTTTACACAAGAATTTTGTAAGTAGGAAAATAGGGCATTACTATTTATATCTGGTAAGCAGCCAAACAGTTTTGATTACACAAGGCTTTTATAATATGGCTGTGAAACTGTAGTAGAGGTATGAGACAAGTGGGTAGGAGATGGTAGTTTACATTATAGATTTATAATGTTAAAGTGAAAAATGTAATTAAACAACTGGTGTAAAAGTATATTTTTTGAATCTGCCACCTATTTTCTCACCACCATGAATCCAATATCTCCCAAACTGTAGGCCTTCCTAAACTCAACAAAGAAAATTTTCCTATCTGCCCTGTAGTATCCTCCTTCTCAACCCCATGTTACAAATTAGCCAAAGAATTAAATGACCTTATTAAAACTAAAACCAATTTTAAACTAAACCACAGTATTCTGAACTCAATTGATTTAGTGAACAAAGACTTCCCTATTCCCCCTAGTGACAAGCTAATTTCCTTTGATGCCAGCAGCTTATTCACTAATAAACCAGTTGGTAAGTGCCTAAACATCCTCACAGACTTACTGGAGAAATCAGGAGAAAATCCACTTGTCACAGATGACATAAGGTTTGCCACACATACTTGCCTATCACAAAATTACTTTTATTTTATTGGCAAGGTATACCAACAGTTAGCTGGTCTAGCTATGGGTTTCCTCCCTTAGTCCAATACTTGCAGAAATATTAATGGTCAATTTTGAGAATCAGTTCTTAGAAAGCAAACTACTCTCTTTGAAGGTTTATTGCTGCTTCAGACATGTTTATGATGTGTTGCTCTTGTTGACAGAAACTACCAGACAGCTTCCAACACTCCTTGTGCAGCTAAATTCGTGGTAATTGAATAAATTATTTAGCCCTAACTATAGACATCAGCAATTGTTGTCACACCTTTTGGAAACCTTCCGCCACAGACACTGTAATACCTGCCCAGTCACAACAACCAGTTACTCACAAACATGCAGCATTTCATTCCATGATCCATCGCTTATTATCCATCCCTATGAGTAAAGAAAGCTTCCAAATTGAATTAAATACCATCAGTCAAATAGCATAAAATAATGGCTCTCCCCCTACCTTTGTAGTTTCTGTAATGCACAAAAAAAGAGAAGCAACATGTCTATTCCCTTCTTTATTCTGTTATTATCACCCCAACATCTCAAGACCATAGTAAATAGTGCAAAATACTATATTAAGAAAGGTTTCTGTGAATATGGCCAAGAAACTCAAATGCAGAAATTTCAAATCATAATTTTATACACACTACACCATTGGTCACTTTCTACCCAATTTCTAAAGATAACCATCCAGCTTTGGGAAAGAGTGGAATATACAACATTACTTGCAACTGTGGCAAATTCTACACTGGCCTGCCAGGCAGAGGAATTTGTACTAGACTAAAGGAACACCACAGAAGTTGGAAACTTAGGCAAAGCAATTCTACATTCGTAGACCACCTGCTAAAAGATAACCACAGTTATAATGTAACACATGAAGTCCCACATCATGTACAAAAAGGAAGGAAAATGAACTTCTTTGAAATAATGGAAATTAACAAACGTATGTACACTTCCCCAAACCTGGTACTGAATGATCAGACACACTTACCAAATTCACCACTTCTATCTGCAGAAACTAATTATAACCCTGTGCAGACAATGTAAACTATCATCTCCTGTCCACTTGTCTTGTGCCTCTACTATTGCTTCATAGCCATGCTATAAAAGCCTTGTGTAATCACAACTGTTTGACTGCTTACCAGATATAAATTGTAATGCCTTTTTTTACTACTTCTGATATTCTTGTGTAATCACAACTGTTTTGGTTGGTTATGTGATATAATCTGTAATGTCTTATTTTACTAGTAACCATAGTTTAATTTAACCAGTTAAATTTTTAACATACATTCACAATGATTCCATTTTTCCTGATATTAGATCTGTTGAAGATAAGATAATTTTTATAAATATTTTTCAGCCATTTTCTATTGTTTCTATTCTCACAAATTTTATCAATGTCAGGACTATACACAACAGAGTGAATTGTCATAATTTCCTGCAGGTTAGTTATAAACCAAAGCACTAGTCTCTTTTGGAAGTTATATGTCTACCAACTTAAGATCTTTGAAACTTAAACTTGTAATGCTTACCTGATGATGGCGTAATAACCGAAAACAAGGTTGGAAACCAATTAATTTTCAGAATATCTCACGGTTATCTTGTGTGTTTCATTCATAATCCAACTTAAGATCTTTGAAACTTAAACTTGTAATGTTTACCTGATGATGGCGTAACAACCGAAAACAAGGTTGGAAACCAATTAATTTTCAGAATATCTCACGGTTATCTTGTGTGTTTCATTCATAATCCAACTTAAGATCTTTGAAACTTAAACTTGTAATGTTTACCTGATGATGGTGCAACAACCGAAAACCAGGTTGGAAACCAATTAATTTTCAGAATATCTCACGGTTATCTTGTGTATTTCATTCATAATCCAACTAGCTCTGCCGATGATGAGGAGATTGAAGAAATGTATGAGGAGGTAAAGGAAATTATATAGACAATTAAGGCAGAGGCAAACTTAATTGTGATGGGAGACTGGAATTCGGTACCAGGTCTTAAAATGTAAGACACATTCAGGGACAGATATAGTTTCTGGCCATATTTTATTAAACATTAACTGTAGGCTGAAACAGAGCAAACTTCAGATAGGTAGGAAAATATGGACATGGGACCTGGATAAATTGAAGGAACACGAAGTTCTTGACAATTTCAGACTTAGATTTAGGCAAGAATTGAGAGAAACGGGGGAACATTTAACACAAGAGGAATGTGTAGGATTGATAGATGAAATAGTGAAGGTAGCAGAGGACAAAATAGGTAGAATGGCAAGGCCTACAAAAAATCCTTGGATATCACAGGAAATACTAAAGTTAATTGATGAAAGGAGAAAATATAAAAATGCAGTAAATGAAACAGGCAAAATGGAGGACAGACGACTAAGATATGAGATTGGCAGGAAGTGCAAAATAGCTAATCAGGAGTGGCTAGAAGACAAATGCAAGTCTGTAGAAGTATGTATTAAAAGGGGAAAATAAACGAGACATTTGGAGACAAGAGAAGTAGCTGTACTTATATTAAGAACTGAGATGGAAAAGCAGTTCTCAGCATTGAAGAGAGGTGAAAGGTGTAAAGAGTATTTAGAGGGGCTCTACAAAGGAAATGGACTTAGAGACAATATTGTAGGAAGGGAAGAGGAAGTGGATAAAGATGAAATAGGAAATACTATACTAAGAGAAGAATTTGACAGATCACTTAAAGACCTAAGTCGAAACATGGGCCCTGTAGTGGAAGACATTCTCTCAGAACTACTGAAGTCTGTGGGAGAGCCGACCATGACAAAACTATTTCACCTGCTGCGCAAAATGTAAGAGAGAGTGGAAATTCAGACTTTTAGGAAAAAATTTAATAATCCCCATTCCAAAGAAAGTAGGCATAGACACCTATGAAAATAACCGTCAGTTTAAAAAGTCATAGTTGCAAACTTTTAACACGAATTATTTACAGAAGAGTGGAAGAACTGGTAGAAGCCAACCTCAAGGAAGATCACTTTGGATTCACAAGAAATGTAGGAACACGTGAGGCAATACTCACTTTACGGCTTATCTTAGAAGGTAGATTAAGGAAAGGCAAACTTCCATCCAAGCATTGGTAAATTTGGACAATGTTGATTGGAATACACTGTTTCAAATTCTGAAATCATCAGGAGTATAATACAGGGAATGGAAGGTTATATACAACTTGTACGAAAACAAAACAGCAGTTATCTGTTTTGAAGGGCATGAAAGGGATGCAGTGGTTGGGAAGGGAGAAAGACAGGGTTGTAGCCTTCCTAAATAATTTATAAGACGACGGTATGAGTATCTTTCTTAGAATGTGTCGTTTATCTTTTAGTAAAGTCAACAGAAGATCAAAAGCAACTTATCCTAAATAATGAAAAGTGTCAAGTAACTCATATGAGCACGACAAGTCAGACAAATCTATATGCCTTTAATTCAACTAAATACCAGGGAATCACCATTATGAATAACTTTAATTGGAAAGAAGATATATAAAATATTGTAGCGACGGAGAACCAAAAGCTCCGTTTCATTGGCAGAACACTTAGAAGATGCAACGAGCGCTACTAAAGAAACTGCTTACACAACACTCGTGCGACCTATTTTGGAGTATTTCTGCGCGTTTTGGGATATCCACGAAGTGGGACTGACAGAAAATTTAGAACAAGTTCAGAGAAGGACACCTCGTTTTGTGATATCGCGATGCGTGGCAGAGAGTGTAAGAGAAATCATGCAAGGGGTGGAAAACACGAGAAGAAAGGTGTTATTCGTTGCAGCGAACTGTATTTGCAAAGTTTCTTTCATGAACTTTATGCTTCTGCTGTGAGCATATATTGTTATCAGCCAACTACAAAGGGAGACGTGATCGTCGTAATAAAATAAGAGAAATTACATCGAAAACGTAAATATTTTGGTGCTCCTTTTTCCCTATGCAAAAGTAAAGACATATGAAAACGGTTAAACAAACCCTCTACTAGATAAATATGTCTTGCGAAGCAAGTATGTTGATGTAGTAGTAAAAATTAAAAATGTTAGCAATACTCCATTGGCAAACTGACACGCCGCTGCTTTTATTCGATTATAAATAAATAAATAAAAAATAAAAATAAAAACTTTGTTTATATAACAGACACCAAAAGAACACACAAAAATATCGATTATTCAGATCTAAAATACTGGCATTGATAATAACAGGTCGATTTTTATCATCCCTTGCTACTTCTCGAATTTAAACTCATTTCCCTCTGTAATGGAATTTTGGATATCCACGGATTGCTAAAATACAGTGCTTCAAAAGTATTTATCGAAGTACAGTGCTGCGATTGTACGCTAAAATACAGTGCTTCGAAAGTATCTAAGTCACAGACATTGTCTGTGATAAAAGTACAGTGCTGCAATTGTACTGTATCATAGATTGTTATGTCAAAGAGATTATATGAATATTCTGAGATTATATGATTATTCTGAATTTGTTTACTCTCTCGGTCTTAATTTTCTGTTGGTGACGGAATGAGGCTAGTTTTTCGATATACGGGCAGGAATGTTGATATTTGATTTGTATCAGTTAGAGGGAAGTAAATGGAATAGAAGATAATAGTCAAATTCGCGTTACGCGTTTCTCCTCTCGTAAAATAATAATACAACAAGAAAGAAGAAGCCGTCTTCGCAACTTTGTACACATAATGAAGGTGAGAATAAACGAAGAACAGACTTCACAAAACCCTCATCTAGACATTCAAGAGTGTTTCAGACATCATGAAACGTTGTAATCATCGAAGAACTAGAAAGCAGATCTGACAAGGAACCTGCAGCAATCTAGAGATGGGCAATCTGTTCCTGAACTGATTCAAAGAGCCACATCCTTCTAAGGAGTGAGTGATGGATGAATCCAAAAAAAAGAGTGGTAGTTCATATGATCCAAAAAGTCTCTCTGGTGACAGCAATGAGCTGCATAAACACCCCTTTCCACATGCTTCAGAAGTTTCCTAAACCCCTTGCCACATGCTTCAGAAGTTTCCTAAACCCATTGCCACATGCTTCAGAAGTTTCCTAAGCTACAAAATAAATGTGCTATTGACCATGTGCAAGTATAAAACGCAAAAAATGAGCGCCTAAACTCGAGTCGAGAATCGGTGAGTCGCGCAAGCAGCATGGTTCAGTGAGCGCGCGGCTCCCGACTACCGCTGACTCGCTGCTCCGCACGACTCCGGCGATCGAGGCGATCCGACGGCCAACTGAGTCGGTGAGTTACCTGGTTCACCGGTTCACCTCTCCCCACCACTCTCCGACTCCGCTCGCTTGCGGAGCCGCCCGTGTGGCGCGCTGCTCATTATTCCCCCCAGTCCTCTGGCGAGGCGCATGGTGCCGAACAAAGCGACTCCGCGCATTTCTCTGTTCTCTCGACTCCTGTGTTCTGATAAAGCTTGCAGCTCACTAACAGAAACGACCATCTGAAGCAACAGAAACCGCCATATTCCTATTTCGAATAGCACTTGAGATGAAACGTATTTATTTAATATTACATGTTTTTTCTTAATAACAGGAAATCTGCAGTCGGTAGCAAAAACGCGTTACAGTACAAAATTAACCTATACAAAATTTCTGCAAAAAAGATCCTTCTACATTTTTCTCGAACACTTGTAGTTTGCATGAAGTGAGCAAGAGTGACAAAGTCTTGTGCAATGTGCATTCTGTTGCTTAAATTTTGTAAGCCTATATCACGCAGTTTCCTGACTTGATAGACGAGTGTCCTGTAACAAATTATGCGTCTTTTATGCATCTACATTATTTTGGCACGTTGAAAACAATGACTATATAATCGAATAACAAAGGCAACAACAATGTGCATTAATGTTTTCTTTATCTGAAACCATTCAGTTTCGGGAATGTGTCCATTTGAAATTTTTGCTGCTGGCGTCAAATCTTTGACAGTAACAACAAACTTGCTTTCGAAGAGAGAGAGAACACTAGGATGTCAAACGAGATGTCTATAATTACGTTTCTGAGTAAAATATCTTGCTATAATGTTTCATTACGAATTTAATGTGTTTGGTACAGTAGGAGGTGTGTGTTTTCAATTAAAAATAAACTATATTGGGAAGCACTTAAAAAAACAATTCGCATTGCTCTGTATAGAGAATATATAAAACTTTGCACAAATAACAGGTGAAAGGGTTGTAGTTACAGGAACTAAAAATATAAGGTGGAACGGAAATCTTACCAGCAACTGCAAAACTTAGAATATAGGAGCCCAGAACGCTACCCCTGTACTATGCCAACTCTAAGAGTATCACCGCAGTTATTTACCTAATTATTTATTTAGCTAAGACTCTCTTCGAACTTAATCAATTGTTGATGGTTTGTACTCACAAAAGAAAAACTCATTGACGACATAGTCGAAAGTATCTGTACTCGTCGTCGTATTTTCGAAGAATTTGGCTGGAGATTTTGACAGTCTTTTTTTCGTACTTGAAGTTACGAATGAAATAGTCCAAGAACATTCCTCGCTTTTTAAATTTAACGGACATTACCCCCTTCTGATGCCTTATTTTCGAAATTAAACTTTATTGCTTACTCTGGAGCTATCATTATTTTACTGTTTATGAGTGCCAGACTTTAGTTTTTAGATAACAAGTGATGGGTTCTAGCGGCCATCTTGTAGCGAGAATCTGTCGCGCTCACGTAAGACACCCGGCCGTGTCGCGGAATGTAGCTGCCGTGTCGCATCGCTGAATATCGCCCGCGGTCGCTCGCTTTTGTCGCTCACGTAGGACACGGCCTTATTGCGCACGGCTATTCCGCTGCGGCAGTTGCCACGTTTTGCACGGAACTCTCGCGATATATCACGTTTCATTCAACTCATACGGAACTAGTATTTTTATTCTGCAAAATATTGTATTTTTTTAATGAAAGTATATAAATTATTTTTTTCTTTTTCCAATTATTTCACCTGCAAAAATATTTAAATTCTGTTATAACATGTTTAATTTTTAATGTAGGTGTAACCAACAAATTTTAATTCTCGAAACTACTGACTTACAATAAAATAATTACTCTTCTTTCTTCTTTCACAATATGGCCAAATCAGATAAAAGTATAGTGACAGAAAGGCAATGTGACATCGTTTTACGTTTTTTATCAGTTGGTGAGTCGGTGAACCATGAAAAAGAACTAGTTCGTCCCATTGAATGACTATTTCTGATCCGATCTCTGAAAAGATCGGTTTTGCCCATCTCTACAGCAATCTCATACGGTCGTAAATTTATCAGTTGATGTTGTGAATCTCCGTACGACGACTACAGATCGTTTTCTGATGCTTAGCTGCAAACGTCGTATATAAATGTTCTAGGAATTTACACAACTTACTGGCATGACTCACAAATACGTAACATATAACATGCAGTTACACGCACATAAGCATAAAGACTTTTAAATGTAACTTTAACTACTAAATACAGATTAACCATAACACCTCATTCAGCCGTCAGTTGCTTGTCCTTTTGCTAATTTAATGCTTGCAGTCAGATATGCTCCTCTTTTTCTCTTTCACAATAATGTCAGAGTTCATTGTCATCAGACTGCACACACACATCACGGACCACGAACATTTATTGCATTGAAACTTGCTGGCAGATTAAAATTGTGTGCCGGAACTCGAACCTGGGACCTTTCCCTTTCGCGGGCAAGCGCTCTACCGACTGAGCTATCCCGACACGACTCACGATGCCGCCTCACAACTTTACTTCCGCCAGTACCTCGCCTCCTACTTTCCAAACAAAATGTCCCAGGTTCGAGTCCCGGTTCCGGCACACAATTTTAATCTGCCAGGAAGTTTCATATCAGCGCACACTCCGCTGCAGAGTGAAGTTTCATTCTGATTTATTGCATTATTTGTAAAAGCCAGTTTCTACAAATGGTCCACGAAAATACCTCCGGAAAGTTGGAACCCCAAAAGCTTTTCAAATAAAAAAAATAATAAATGATAAATAAAAATCAGAACCGAAGCTGGACGTGGAAGCTGATACCCAGTATTGCCGCATATTACGAGGCGCGTCCCGAAAGTAAGTTCCGTTTGGTAATAAAACGAAATTGTACGCAGATACAGAATAAAGTTTTATTGCACAAAATGCTACAACTCTTAAACTACTTTTCCACATAACTGCCGAAATTTTGTAGACACTTGTCATAGCGTGCCACAGGTTTTTGCATGCATCCTTCACAGAAGGTTTCCGCCTGTGTATTCAACCATGTGGTAACAGCTCTTTATCATCGTTGAAGTGTTGACCACCAAGGACAGATTTTAAGTGTAAGAAGAAATAAAAGTCGCTAGGAGAGAGGTCCGAGCTGTATGGAGGATGATCAAACAGGTCCCATTGAAATTTCCGTAAGAATTGTTTGGTCACATTCAGTGTGTGAGGTCAGGCATTATCGTGAAAATAAAAAAACCTCTTTTCACAGTAATCCTCTTCTTACACCTAAAATCTGTCCTTGGTGGACAACACTTCAACGACGATGACGAGCTGCAAGAACATGTTACCACATGGTTCAATATACAGGCGGCAACATTCTATGAAAAAGGCACACAAAATCTTGTGCCATGTTATGACAATTGCCTACAAAATTTCGGAAGCTATGTAGAAAAGTAGTTTAACAGTCGTAGATTTTTGTACAATCAATATTTTTTCTGTATCTGTACCCGTTCGTTTTATATAACCAAACAGAACTTACTTTCTGGACGCGCCTCTAATTTATGTAAATAAAAAAAGAAAAAATAGAGATCTTACCAACCAGCCACAGCAGCAATATGATGACCATCTTCATGTCCATGTCTGCTAATGTCGTTCTGTTTGCTTATCCGCTCTCGACTACTCAGAAGACTGACAGACGAGCCTGGAGAGTAGTGAGGAATCTCGCCGCACCGCAGCGCTAGTGTGGAGTCTGGTCGAACCATGGTTTCTGGTGGTGGGGGAAGCAGGCATGGTGGGGATCAGAGGCAAGCATTACCCGAGCTGGTCAAATGCCACCAACACAGCTGCTGCTTAGCTGTCAACACGGATTTACAAAATATTGTTCATGCAAAACACAACTAGCTCTTTATTCACACGAAGTAATGGATGCTATCGACAAGGGTTCGCAAATCGATTCCGTAATTCTTCACTTCCAGAAGGCTTTTGACACCGTACCTCACAAACGGCTTTTAATCTAATTGCGTAGTTGTGGTATATCGTCCTAAATTTGTGATTGGATAGGGGATTTTCTGTCAGAGAGGACACAGTTCGTAGTAATCGATGGTGAGGCATCGACTAAAACAGAGGTGATATCGGGCGTTCCACAGGGTAGTGTTATTGGTCCTCTGCTGTTCCTTATTTACATAAACTACTTAGGGGAAAATATAAGTAGCTCTCTTAGGTTGTTGGCAGATGACGCCGTCTTTTACCGTCTAGTAAAATCATCTGAAGATTAAAACCAACTGCAGAACGATCTGAATAAGTTATCAGTATGCAGTAAAAATTGGCAATTGACTCTAAATGATGCGAAGTGTGAAGTCGTCCACATGAGTACGAAAAGAAACCCGTTAAACTTTGTTAACAAGATAAATAAATCAAAACTGAAGGCCGTAAACTCCACAAAATACCTAGGAATTACTATTACTTCAGACCTAAATTGGAAAGAACACGTAGATAATATCGTGGGAAAGGCGAACCAGAGACTGCGTTTTATTGTCAGTACCCTTAAAAGATGCAACAGAACTACAAAACAAACTGCATACATTACGCTTGTCCGTCCATTTTTGGAGTATTGTAGCCCAGTGTGGGATCCTTATCAGGTGGGTTTGACGGAGGACATCGAAAGAGTGCAAAGAAGGGCAGCTCGTTTCGTATTGTCACGATACAGGGGAAACAGCGTTACGGAAATGATACAGGATCTGGGACGGGAATCATTATAGCAACGGCGCTTATCTCTGCGGCTTGGGCTACTTACGAAACTCTAATCGCCAACATTCTCCTCTGAATGAAAAAATATATTGTTGACTCCCACTTACATAGATAGAAATGATCATCAGAATAAAATACGAGAAATCAGAGCTCGAACGGAGAGATTCAGGTGTTCTTTCTTTCCCCGCGCTATTCGAGAATGGAATGGGAGATAAAATAGTATAACGGTGGTTCGATGAACCGTCTGCCAGGCACTTAAATGTGATTCGCAGAGTATCCTATGTAGATGTAGATGTAGTGTGGAGGGAGGCCGATGGACGAACCGCCTTGGTCTTCTAGTTCTGGTGGGAGGGGATGACTGGAATTCCCGAGGAGTGCGAGATTTTGAGCCCTCCCCCCAGGACTAGGGATGGGAAAAACCTTCCGGTTAAAACCGATACCGGTATTTTAGTTTTAAATAACCGGTTTTTTTCGGTACTTATTTCGTGTCTCTTGTAACCGGTTTTGTTTAGTTATTGCCAAGAACCGGGAGAAAAACCGGTACGACTACTTCCTGTAGTAGTGGTTCAAAATGTGTTTTTTGTAAATAATTCAAAAAACTTAATACTAGGAGACTCTAATATTTAGGGCTATTCCCAAAGTTTCCACTGCTGTGAAATATTAGGTCATCGCAGAAACCAAGAAAAGCGATCAGTGATAATTTAAGAACGAACCCGGCAGTCAGAAACGCGCAATAAATGCGTGGCATAAGAACTTAAGGACTGGTGCAGGTACTGAGGCATCGACGCAGCTGTTGCCGTGTGGCGTGGCCTATTAGACGACGCGCGTGCACCGGCAGTGTACGAGACTTGCCTCTGTCTGGTCATGCGGCAGTTCCTTGCTGTCGTCGCCAGACATCGGTTGTGTCTTAAATGGCACCATCCCGAGTATGGAAGTACTTCACGAAGTACGGGAGCACTGAAGTACAAAGCTCCATTTGCTTTAAAAAGCTGAAAACGGGTGGAGGTACTACAAACATGCTGTCTCATTTAAGGAGAAAGCATCCAAAATGTTTCTTGGAAGAGAACGTAAATTCGATTCATATACTTATTATGTAAGCTTGGAATAATAACTTTTAATGTATTATCACATTGTTATGCTAACAAGTTTTATTAATGTGATTCCTTGAAAACGAAGGGCTTTTTTAATAACCAATATGGGTTTGGTAACATTGATCACACCCATTTGAACATTCTTTGATCATGTGGTACAGAGCTTTCGTAGTTCAATTTGCGTAAATTTATACTGACAACAATCTTACTGTTAGTCGGAAATGTGATTTTATTTTTCGAAATACTTCTGCAGCACTGATTGAAGTTCTTTTACTGACTGTAACTTATACATATATTGTGTTTATAATGAGATATTCTTATGCGCTGGCCCACAAGTCCAATTTACGGAGTGGTTGGCTCAATATTTGCAGCGCCGCGGTGGATAGCCGAGTGGTCTAAGGCGCCTCGCTGCGGAGAGCGCGGTTGCTCGCCGTGGAGGTTCGAGTCCTCCATGAGGCATAGCTGTGTGTGTTGACCTTAGGATAATTTACCTAGGTTTAAGTAGTTTGTAAGTTACGGACTGATGACCACGTAGTTTGGTCTGATAGATTTACAGATATATGAACAATATTCCCGAATGCCGGATGGAAATACTAGGCCAGTAAATCTGTATGCTTTGTATATCGTCTTCTACGGACTTCTGGCTAGGTTTACACACGCTCGAGAAGACGTAGTATTGGGAGGGGATCTTGCAAAGTATGGAAAGGCTAGTGATTTGTCGTGTCACGTAAATTTACCTACATTTTAACTAAATTTCGTAAGTTTCGGTTTCGGCAGAAAATAGAAGAACCGGAAATTCGATTACGGTTTCTGTTTCGGCCGCAAAATGTTTCGGTCGAACTCTACTGGAAATAATAGCAATAAAAAACCGAAAACCGGTTATTTAAAAAACCGGTTATCTTGAGCAATTTTTACGGTGAGGTTAAACTGGAGATGAAAAGAACCGGTATAACCGAAAACCGGTTGTTTGAGCGATAACCGCCATCCCTACCCAGGACCTAGCCATTATTTTAATAAAATTCCAAACTATACCAGATATACGTTCGAGGATCCATACGTATGATATTTTTATAAACGTAGCTCATTTTTTCAGAAATTTTCATAAGTCCTACCAAAACGGTCGGGTTTTCGAATTCCCCCTCGGGCATGGATATTTGTGCCGCCCTTAGTGTTAGCTACTTCATAAGTAGTTTGTAAGTTTAGGGACTGATGACCCCATAGTTTAGTCCCATAAGAAAAAAATGTGTGCCACAACCGGGACTCGAACCTGGGAACTCTCCCTTTCGCGGGAAAGCGCCCTAACGACTGAGCTATCCCGACAGGACTCACTATGCCGCCTCACAACTTTACTTCCGCCAGTACCTCGCCTCCTACTTTCCAAACATCACAGAAGGTCTCCTGCGAAACATGCAAGACTAGTACTACTGGATGAAAGCATATGGTGGAGATATGACTTAGCTACAGTCTAAAGAATGTTTCAGAATGTAACTTTTCACTCTGCAGCGGAATGTGCGCTGATATGAAACTTCCTGATAGATTAAAATTTTGTGCCAGAACCGGGACTCGAAACTGGGACCTTTGCCTTTCGCGGGCAAGCGCTCTACCGACTGAGCTACTGACGGAAGTAAAGTTGTGAGGCGGCATCGTGAGTCGTGTCGGGATAGCTAAGTCGTTAGGGCGCTTGCCCGCGAAAGGGAGAGGTCCCAGGTTCGAGTCCCGGTTGTGGCACACAATTTTTTTTTGGAACTTAACTACGGGGTGATCAGTCCCTAAACTTACAAACTACTATGAACTAGCTAACAATAAGGACGGCTCAAATATCCATGCCCGAGGGGGGATTCGAAGCCCCCGACCGTCGTGGCCGTCCAGACCGTGACTGGAGCGCCTCAGTCCCCTCGGTCACCGCGGCCGGCACACAATTTTAATCGGCCAGGAAGTTTCATATCAGCGCACACTCCGCTGAAGAGTGAAAGATTCATTCTGGAAACATCCCTTAGGCTGTGGCTAAGCCATGTCTCCACCATATCCTTTCTTCCAGGAGTGCTAGTCTTGCATGTTTCGCAGGAGAGTTTCTGTGAAGTTTGGAAAGTAGGAGGCGATGTACTGGCGGAAGTAAAGTTGTGAGGCGGCATCGTGAGTAGTGTCGGGATAGCACACTCGGTAGTGCGCTTGCCCGCGAGATGCAAAGGTCCCTGGTTCGAGTCCCGGTCCCGGCACACTATTTCAATCTGCCAGGAAGTTTCATATCAGCGCACACTCCGCTGCAGAGTGAACAGTTTCATTCTGGAAAGTTTATGCTGTTATTTACAAGACACTTCACATAATATACTAGTTTGTTACATGGTTTGTTACGAAAAAAAAAAAGTTCAAATGTTTGTATAGTCTATGGGACTTAACTACGGGGTTATCAGTCCCTAAACTTACAAACTACTTATGAACTGCTTACGAACTAGGACGGCACAAATATCCATGCCCGAGGGGGGATTCGAACCCCCGACCGTAGAGGCCGTGCAGACCGTGACTGGAGCGCCTCAGTCCCCTCGGCCACCGCGGCCGGCGGTTTGTTACGAAAAAACTTATGATCGTACGAGGTTAAAAGTTTGAGTGTCCGACTACTGACGTTACTCACCGTAACGAGTTTGGACTTCAGGGAGTAGGTAAGCCGCACCGGCTAGCTACGGTAGCGGCTGAACACCCGGATGACTTATCGCCTGGATGACTCACCGGAAGTCGTCCGCGCTGCTAGTTAGCGCGTCGTTACGCCGGCTGCGTTCTGACGTTCGGCAACGTCGTAACAGAAGCGAGCTGCTTCCGGGGAACGTCAAACGTGGCAGGAATGTGTCGGCTGACCACCGTAAACCGCTTATCTTGCCTGTCTGGCGGCGTACGTTGCGCTGAACGTGGGAAATGCCAGACCGACACAGGCTGTTTCTTTGTCTTTACTTGGAATACTCGAATCAGTGGTTTTCAAACTGCGTCCCACTGCTACTAGCGCTATCAGTGTTGCACCGTTGTGACATCACCCTGATTTCTTAAAAGTAATAACTTGGTTTATTTTCTTTTCTTTATGACCAAACCCAGCCTCGCCGGGAAATTACTTATTCCAATCTCAAGGTAGTCCACCTCTGCTCTTATGTAATTCCGGAGATTTTCCCGGCGTAATAATGGCTGTTGTTCTTCACGGGTTTGCGTCCAGATTATGCCGAACTGCTGATACGATATTTCGGCGGTCCACCTGACCACCATCTTCAGGTATGACTGGTGGACAATCTCGCCGGGACTGAGGACACATTATTTCCCCCCCCCCCCCCCTTTATTGTGATTTTGAAGCCAACACTGTGAAACAGTTGGCAGGCTGGCAGCAGCTGCGGTGGCTGCTCTTCAGCCGTGTGACAAACAGGTGAAGACAGAGAATAAAAACAATATACAAAACAGAGGATTAAAATTGCGGAATTTAAAAACAATTGACACACAGAGTTTTTGATGGACTAAAACGTACATGGACAAACGGGACAAACATATATCAGAGAACGAGAACAGACGATTAGTAATAAAAGACACACAGTCAGTAAAAAAACAGTTGGCGACGGCGACGATTTAAAAGTACATCGCAGAAACACTAAGGATAAAACACGAAGACAGTGGACGGCGCACAGAATAAAACTTGTGGACGGCGATCACGGAGGCACTGATTAAAAACACAGGACATTGGATACACGTTGGTAAAAAGTCGAGACGCCCCCGTGGGTGGGGGGGGGGGAAGGGGAAGGAGGGGGGAAAGGGAGGACAGGGATGGGGGAAGCGCAGGGGAGGGGGGGGGAAGGGGAGGGAAGAGAGAGAAAGGAGGGGAGAGAAGGATTGACGAGACTCGGGGCATGGGAGAGGGGTAACCAAGCGGGCGGGAAGGAAAAGGGATGGGAAAGAGGGGAGGGGTGCTGATGCTACGGGGAAGGGATCAGAGTTGGTAGGAGGGGTAGATATCGGGACGAAGTTCGGTATCCGGTAGAGGAAGGGTGCGGAAATTGCCCTAGGAGAGGATACGGAGCGTATGTAGGTGAAGGCCGGGAGGAACGGTTTGGCGGAGGCGTGGCAGAGGCCCAGGATTGGTGAGAATATGGTAGACCAGAGGGTTTTGGGACTCGATTTTGTGGGATGAGTAAAGGAGTCGGAGATGTTCGAGGTGTTGTAGGAGAAGGGGATGAGGTCATAGAGGATCCGCGTGGGGGAAGGGAGTCTGATACAGTATGCCAGGCGGAGGGCGTGGCGTTCTAGGATCTGGAAGGATTTGTAGAAAGCAGGAGGGGCTGATATCCAGGCGGGGTGGAAGGAACAAAGGACAGGATGCGTGATTGATTTATAGGTGTGAAGGACAGTGGAAGGGTTGAGGCCCCACATCCGGCCGGTAAGGAGCTTAAGGAGGTTGAGGCGGGACAGAGCTTTCTCACGGAGTCACGGAGGGATTTGAGGTATGGAGTGCAGGACAGTTGGCGGTCAAGGGTAAGGCCAAGGTATTTTAGGGTGGGGGTGTGGCGGATTGGGCAGTTGTGGAGGGTAAGATAGAAATCGTGGAGACGGAAGGAGCAGGTAGTACGACCTATGACTATTGCCTGGGATTTTTTTGGATTGACAGATAAGAGCCACCGGTTACACCATGATGCAAACTCGGTTAGGTGGGACTGGAGCAAAACCTGGGAACGGGCAAGGGAGGGGGCGAGGGCCAGGAAGGCGGTGTCGTCAGCATATTGGAGGAGATAGACGGGAGGTTTGGGTTGAGGCATGTCGGCAGAGTAGAGGAGAGAGAGGAGGGGAGAGGGGACTGAGCCCTGGGGCACCCCGGCAGAGGGGTAGAACATACGGGAGTTGGAGTTGCAGACAGTGACATAGGAGGGGCGGCGGGTAAAGAAGGAAGCGATGAGGCACCGTAATTAATGGGAAGGGCGTAGAACTGGATCTTGAAGAGAAGACCGGAATGCCATACACGGTCGTAGGCTTTTTGGATGTCGAGGGAACAAAAATTGCGGAGCGACGGGAATTGATTTGGACGGAGAGGAGATGAGTCAGGCAAAGGAGCTGGTTGTCGGCAGAGAAGGAGGGTCGGAAGCCACATTGGGAGAGGGGAAGAAACTGGTGGCAGTGGAGGTGCTGGTGGATTCGACGGGATAGGATGGTTTCCAGGACCTTGCTGAACACGGAGGTAAGACTGATGGGACGGTAGGATGAGGTCTGGGACGGGGGCTTGTCGGGTTTGAGGAACATGAGAATACGGGAGATTTTCCACAGGTCGGGGTAGAAGCCATTGAAAAGGATGACGTTGTAGAGATTGGCGAGGACTTCATGAAATGAGAGGGGGCGGTGTTTCGTTTTGTGCGAAGAGTGTCGATTATGTCGTGGGCAGTAATGGGAGTGTTCAATTCTGAGGGAGGAATGTGGTCCAAGTACTGGAAGCCAGGGGCGAGCGGAGGAGAGGAGGTGTCGGTGCGCTCATGGACGTCTGGGAAGAGAGAGTAGTCAAAGAGTGGATCATCAGGAATGGAAAAGACGTAGGAAAGGTAGGAGGCAAAATGTTCTGCCTTACTGGCGTTGTCAAGAAAAGGACGATCATCATGGAGGAGTGGGTAGTGGGGGTAGGAGTGACTGCCAGTAAGGCGGCAGAAGGCACACCAGTACTTGGAGGAGTAGACCGGGAGAAGCGAATTAAGGCGGGTGCATGTCTGACGCCAGTCCCGGCGTTTCTCCGCGGACAAGAGGTTTCTGATGTGTCTTTGGAGTTGCCGGAGGCGTTGGAGAGTATCCCAGTCACGGGTCCGGAGAAAGGAGCGGTACAGACGGCGGGATTCGCGAAGGAGAAGGACGGCCTGAGGAGGAAGGGTAGGACGGTGAGGATAGATCGCCCGGGTGGGGATGTGGGCATGGACTGCATCAGCAACGGTCTGCTGGAGGAAGGAGGAGGCATGGTCAATATCAGCGGGAGTGTAGAGGGGGAGTGGGTGGCTTGCGACCGAGGTGTCTATGGAGCGACAGTAGGCATCCCAGTCGGCACGGGAATAAACGTGGACAAGTTTGGGTGGGGGCATAGGACCAGGAGCGCGGGCAGGGCGGGGGCGATGGTCAAAGGTAAGTAGGACAGGGGCGTGGTCACTGCCTATTAGGTCTAGGACGTCCGCCGTGATGCGCCCCAGGAGATTGGGAGATGCCAGAACGGCATCGGCTGTGGTGCTGCTTTCGGAGCGGGTTGGGTGGGGAAGGGGAAGGATGTCGCCCTAGAGCGAGATGGTGACGAATTGACGCCACCGCCGGAGTTGAGCGGGGTGACAGGAATGATGGTTGAGGTCAGCGACAATGACATAGGTTGGGAAGGTGCGGTCGACATGGGAGAGGAAATTGTACGGGATAGGAGAGGTGGGACGAATGTAAATGGTGGCGAGGGTGACAGTGAGTTAGGGAAGAAAGAGGTTGAGGATCAGGTGTTCAGTGGGGTCATTGAGGAGAGGGTGGAGCTGGACGGGGTGGTGATGGAGATGGCCGATCGCCACTCCACCTCGGGCCAGGGGTGGGTGTCCGTCGGTGTGGTGGAGAAGGTAAGGATTGGTGTTGATGGGACGGCGGGGTTGCAGGAAGGTCTCATTGAGTAGGAAGGCGTCCACGTGGTGTTTGGAAAGAGTGTGGAGGAAGAGGTTCTTATTGGCTGGGAGTGAGCGGATGTTGGGGTAGAAGAGGGTATAGGATGGGCCTGCCATGATGTGATAGAAGAGGGAGGGTTGGGGAGGGGAGAGGAGGGGTGGGGAGGGAGTGGGACTGGGGGGGGTCTTAAACTTGGGGTTCCAGGGGTTCCAGGTGGGAAAAGGCGAAGTGGGAGTGGGCACGGGAGAAGGTGGCAAAGGTGTCCAGATTGAACACGGACCTGGCGGCCAGTGCAATCTGGTGGAGGGTGTGGGGACGTTGGAAACGGTGGATGTTGGCGAGGACAGTGGTGACAAACCAGATAACTTCTTCAGTGGTGGGGGGAGGGGCCAAGGATTGATTGGGGTGCATGGGAGGATCTATGGGGCGGATGGGGACGGTAGGTTCGGGTTTGGAGGGAGCAGGGGAAGGGACGGATTTGCACTTGTAGGAATAGGTAGGGTGGGAGCCGCCACAGGTGTTGCAGGTGGGGGGGTGAGGTTTGGACAGTGTTTATGGAGGTGGGAGTCTTCACAGTGAGGACAGTTTTTACAGTGCTGCATCAGGTGATCGTTATAAACGAGGAACCTGGTGCAGCGGTAGGCTTACAGGGGGGATCAGGAGGGTTCGACCATGTGGCGGCGATCGTAGATCAGCGCACCCTCGAGGAAGAGGTGGTCGAGGGAAGATGCGGATTCGGTAAATATCTGCATCAAACGGGTCGGGCCGGAGTCGTTGTTGATCTGCTTGGCGGAACGGATGGAGATGTTGGGGTGGGAATTTAGTTGTTCCAACACCACTTCCTCCGTGATCAAAGGACTAAGCCTTGTGATCACGGCGGTGAGGGTCGGAGGGCGGCGGGGAGGAGGTGGTTGGCGGGCAGAGGAGGCTGTATAGTAGGGGGTGAGGGTGGCATGAGGGCCGGAAAGGACCTTCGGGATGCGGGCGAGGATGTCGGTGTGGAGGGTGGGGCTGGGGAATTTCAGGAGGACAGAGTCTCGGCGGGGAATAATTTGGGAGATGGGGGTGGAGGGGAAGTATTTTCGGATTTGGAGAGAGAGGTTTTTGTGTTCAAGGAATCTGGGATCAGGATGGGATAGGACATATGTGAACAGGTCGGGTTGGTGGCATAGGGGGATGGGGGCGGTGTCCATAGGGTCGGCAAGAGGGAGAGGAGGGAGGGGGGGAGCTTTCTTGGACTTGGTGGAGGCGGGGGAAGGTCCGCACTTCCCCGTTTCTGGGTGCGCTTGGGGATGGCGCCAGAAGAGGCAGGTACAGAAGCTGGAGCAGAGGCGGTGACGGAGGCATAGGTAGGAGGTGCTGGGAGGGAAACAGGATCGAGTGGGATTTCGATGGGAGGCGGATGGTGGTGTAGAAGGTGAGACGGAGGCGGGGGCGACAGCTGTGTATCTGCCACCGTGGCTCGGTGGTGCGTCACACAGGCGGGGTTGACCGGTGCGTTGTAGGGGGCGGTGAGGGGGAGGCAGACCGGAGGAGGAGGGGGGACCTCATGGGATGGTGAAGCGGATAGGATGACATGGAGTGGGAGGGTGGTTTGGGGAAGGCTGGAGAGGCTCCAGGTGATTTGGAAAGTGAAACGTCGCTATCCGTTAAAAAAAAATTTAATAAACCAACTGCATGAGAATTAGACAGCTAAAAATTTTATATAATAAGCAGTTCAGAAGTTAACAGCTAACTACGCATTGGCAGTGCGTCTAATATAACTGTAATTTCTCACCTTTCAAAGTTTTGAAATGGGAAAAATCACGAAACAGCTCACCACTAACATTCCACGTAACTGACTGCGGCAGCACATTCTGTGGCGTTTGTAGGAACTAGCTACTACTATTTACTGAGGTTGCCGCTAGAATGCACGGGCTTATTAGTCAGATATTAAGATAGTCCATATTGCAACCCTAGCCCATAATACCACCTTTTCCTCTATGGTTTATTTACTTTGTAATAGTTATTATGGTCTGAAATCGCCGAGCATTGCCTGTCAAATCTTCACGGCATGGTTTATGACCAGACCAAGGTCATAACACTGACTTCGGTGTGCCAGTCACGGTCTGGACGGCCGCTGCGGTCGGGGGTTCGAATCCCCCCTAGGGCATTGATGTTTGTGCCCTCTTTAGTATTATCTAGTTCATAAATATTTCTTGGCAGATTCAAAGTGTGTGCCGGAACCGGGACTCGAACCTGGGACCTTTGCATTTCGCGAGCAACCGCTCTACCTACTGAGCTATCCCGACACGACTCATGATGCCGCCTCACAACTTTACTTCCGCCAGTACCTCGCCTCCTAATTTCCAAACTTCACAGAAGCTCTCCTGCGAAACATGCAAGACTAGCACTCCTGAAAGAAAGGATATGGTGGAGATATGGCTTAGCCACAGCCTAAGGGATGTTTCCAGAATGAAACTTTCACTCTGCAGCGGAGTGTGCGCTGATATGAAACTTCCTGGCTGATTAAAATTGTCTGCCGGAGCTTACACACGGAATTTACAAAAACAAACTAGGAAACAACACACTATTCCGTGCAGGGTGACACAATTTTATCAGTTACTAGCTGAAAACCCGGCGTTGCCCGGGTATTTATTTATTTATTCGAGCCTTGAGTTAGAACTTTTCCTATTCATTCTCTGTCTGTCCATCTCCTTTTTTTTTTTTTTTTTTTCTAAAAACATGTTACATTTATCAGAGAATGTATAATAAGAAATCACACGTAAAAATGCACTCGTTTCGAAAAATCCAATCACGAAATTCAACAAAAGTGACTGTAATAATATCACAGATCGATCACTTGATGTAATGCGCGAAACGTCAAATCGTTTTTTTTAAGAGATGTATTGAAAGATATTTCTTTTTTACTGTTTTATTTATTTATTCTTATATTTCCTTATTCGTGTGCTTATCATTGCAGAGAAAGAGCTGAAGACAATGTAGCACGCATAGACCAAAGGTATGGTCTATGACATCACGTTTCACTGTATGTAACGTACTTGCTATAGAGTCGCAAACGTCATCGCTGGCCTTCAATCCGAATTTTTTTATAATTTGACGACTTTTAACCACCACATCTTCCACCCCCTTATAGCTATCGGCATGGAACTGCTATGGTGTGCAACGGGAGACTTCGGATAACAATTACACACAGACTATTCGTTTGCGTTCTGTAGATTTCTCTGCAGAGCGAAATATTAACACACACACACGTAGAATTTTATATACACCGATAACTTTCCATCCCAATATACTCCGCCCTTTTATCATTATCATCCCTCAAGCAACAATGCAACAAATAAAACCATTTTCAAAGAGTAAATATAATTTTCAAAGAGTTATTATTGTTCTCATTTCGCGTTATCTTCTTAAAATTACTAAATATCTATCAGATCGCTGTAAAACCGTGCCTAAAACATTCCTCAAGTATAAATTAGTAACTGTACAGATATTTAAGTCTCTTAGTCTTGTCGTTCGGACGTGATAACCGTACACCGAACAGACATTCACATTAATATATATAGATAAATAGCTATCCGATCACCTTGAAACCTTGCCTAAAGCCTTCCCCGGGTAGACATTAGTAACTGTACAAATTTTTAGCTCTGTATGGCTTGTGGTTCAAACGTGATGAACGTACACCTAACAGACATTCACATTTATAGACATAGATTTCCTTCAGTTGGCTCGAGCCAGTTATCGTGGCCAAATAGTACGTATAACAAGCAAACGTAAACCGTTGCTAAATATTCAGTAATTTCGAAGAAAGTCTGCAATTGAAGTTGCCGGGTCTCAAACGATGTATACAGTATGCAACATGATTCTAAAGGCAGGTCTACATGCAACGAACTGACTGCGCAAATATTTGTGCAAATGTCTGCACATACCAATCGTTGCGTGTGGACGGGTATTTAGATCGCTGCAAATTCTCCTGTCCGCCATCTGTCGGTGTAGAAAACCACTTCAGCAGTACAGACTAGAGTTGGGCAACACGATTCTTTTGTAGGAATCGATTCTTGCGATTCAATCTCACATTCTGAGTCGATTCCTACGATCTGCGATTCGTTCACGATTCTTTAGTCTGCATTGGCACGGTTCTTACTTCTACATCTTGCTCATAGACGGCAATACATGTCTGTGTCATGGATGTTGGAATGTTAACCTTCTGCATATGTTCCTACAATTCGTTCACTATTCTTTCTGGTCTGCGTCGGCACGAATCTTACAGAATGCCGAAAAGGTGACAACATGGGTATCGGGTTTTTAAATATTTATGGTGCGTAAAGTTCAGACTTAAAATAAGAATGAGGCAAAGCCATTCGATTCAGCTCTCAAACTTTCTCGAGAAAATAGTGTTTTAAATTTTGGTAGTAGTTATAAATACATATTACACTACCAACTATTTCTGCTGTCATCATAGCTCATTTAGTAGCGTCGTAGGTTTAGTAAACGTAGGTCACTTATTTCGAATCCTACTGTAACCTTATATATATATATATATATATATATATATATATATATATATATATATTCATGCTGTTTGAATGCTTCGGCCATTTAAATATAAATTCAATTAAATCTATGGTAATTAACACATATCTAATCATTATAAAATACTTATTATGTAAAATCAATTAGTTTAAGGAAACACGACTATATAAATAAACATTAAAAATAAAAATTCGTCTCTAAATATTAAATTTCTTTCGAGATACAAGAAATTCGCGTTTATGAAAATGTTACTTTTTTGTAAAACCGGCTTCTTCCAGGAAACCTGATAACGTAAAAACCAAAATGGTAAAAAAGGTCTACAACTCAGCGACAACATAATACTCACGCCACCTACAAATACGGACGTACACAACAACATGCAAATGCCACGGGTCACATCTAACGGGTGACATCCCTGTCTTCAGATAAGTGAAAATTTCATAAAATCATTACGTCAAAAAGCAACATCGTAATTAGCTATATAAATCGGCTGTTCTGCCATGTCAGTTTTCCGTCATTCGTAGCAAAGCGAGAGTCGTATGTTCAATATATATCGATCGCAATGCCATTGCCTTCGATATACACGGATCCTTCCAAATTATCATATTCGTAAAAATCGTTAAATTCGTTTGATCGTCAACTATCTTTTCTATACCTATAGTTTGTTTTAATTACATACCTTTGGCTGAAAAATCAGTCTTCATTGAAAACGAGTATAAGTTGTTTACTGAGTGAATTTACATTACGTAAAACAAACTGTTACACTCCTCTAGTGACCGGTTCTCGGTGTACTTTTCCGATACACGATCTGGTTCCAATTTGTATTGGCCAATATATTTCATAGAATTATCACACCAAGATCAAATCGGTGTTAGCTAGCAGCTACACAAATTAGCTGTTCCACCAGCTTAGTTTTCCGTTGCCGCTAGCGAAGCGAGAGTCGAACGTTCGATATATATCGAGCGCACTGCCGTTTTATTCCATGTACACAACTCGGGGTAATTTGGTAGAACCCGTGTACATCGAAGGAAACGGCATTGCGATCGATATATATCGAACGTTCGCATCTCGCTTTGCATACCAATGACGGAAATTGACATGGCGGAACAGCTGATTTATATAGCTAATTACGGTGTTGTTTTTTGACGTGATGATTTTATGAGATTTTGTTTTATCTGAAGACTTGGATGTCACCCGTTATGTGTCTCGTGGCATTGGCATATTGTCGTGTACGTCCGTATCTGTAGGTGGCGTGAGTAATTATGTTGTGGTCGAGTTGTAGACGATGGTATGTTATGTATGGTGCATTCTGTTCTAATATGTAATTTACGAGGATAACCACAGATTATTTATTATCTGCAATACGTAAGTATTAAGATATTATCTCGTATAAGTGGTTTTCGAGTTTGTGATTACATCATGGGTTTTGCTTACGGATGGTATCCCTGTCTTCAGTTATGCCGATATTTCGGAAATTTCCAAGAATGCTTGCAATCGAAGGACCTCGGCCTGAAATGATATATAAGTAATGTACAACTGTAAATCGACTGAGTGTTTCTTAACCGAAGATTCGGGCACTACGCGCCCTCACGTACTAAGAAAAAAATTCTTGTTTAACCTATACCTAACCAAACTTTCACTTTTTTTAAAAAATGTGATATGCAGCGTAGAAGGTTGGGTATAAGCTAAACAAGAACTTTTTTATTTTATTTTTAGTATGTGAGGGCGCGTAGCGCCCGAATCTCCGGTTCAGAAACACTATATCGTTTACAGTTGCACGTTCGATATATACCATTCTTGAAAATTACTGTTACTTCTTTCGGTATTTCAAATGGCAGCCACATATTGAGTCGTAAAAAAATTAATAAATAAATAAATAAAATAAAAATAAAAAAGCACAGATTCAACGCAATCAAAAATAAATAACAAAAAGCACAGATTCAACGCAATCAAAAATACAATTTAAATCAACCGCTTCGCGTTTGTCACATCGAATGTGGAGCAAGAATCGAACGTTGAATATATATCGATCGCAATGCCTTTTCTTTCGATGTGCACGGATTCTACCAAATTACCCAACTCGGTAATTTCGCAGATATCCCATATAGAGCGGATATAGTGAGTCTCCGACCTCCAAACGATATATATCGTAGCGATTAAGTATCCAAACGATAGGTATCGAACAGCTGAATGCCGGAATAGAAAAATGGATTAAATTTGCGGGCCATTTGAATAGTGACATTCTGTTATTTCGTGTTCAATGTAATGGCTAGTGGAAGTGCAGAGGAAAGTGTGATTTCGTCACTGACATGGAAGGAACTGATTCCGAAACTGACTACTACAGAGAAATGTATAGAGTTTTGGCGATTTTTTAAATTATTACCAGACGTTGTCTTAAAGAAATGTACTGACTGCCATAGTGATCGTAGTGTGAATGTTATATGTAATAGTGCTGATAAAAACTTACCGTTCCTATTATTTTGCGGCAATTGCAAGAAAAGTACGGCGTGGTTTGAATATTGCAAATTTGGAATAGAACCAAATATTATATTAATTTCATGTTGGGCGAGAAGCTTTTCGTTAGAAATTTCTGCTTCAGAAACGGGAGGCACTACGGTCGGGGGTTCGAATCCCCCCCGGGCATGGATATTTGTGCCGTCCTTAGTGTTAGCTAGTTCATAAGTAGTTTGTAAGCTTAGGGACTAATGACCCCGTAGTAAAGTCCCATAAGTTCTACAAACATTTGAACATTTTTGAAACTGGTCTCGCATTGAACACTATGCGAATATTAAGGGTTTTGTAGGGAAATATGTTACGTTACTGTAACGAATAGTAGTCAGTCTATCGGAGGAGTGGGGAAGATAGTTGAAATTGATGAAACTCATATTAGTAAAAGAAAATATAACAGAGGACGTGTACTGAAAAAGGAGATGGAACACATTTGGGTGTTTGGTGGTATTGAGGGAGAAAGTAAAAAGTGTTTTATGGTAAACGTGCATTCAAGGGAAAAGGCAACTTTAGTACCTCTTACCAAACATTTCATACTACCTGGGACGAAAATTATAACGGTCGGATGGGCTTCATATCAAACATTAAAAAATGAATTTGTATCTTCAGAAGACTTAGCTGTGCACACACGAAACGTAGAACGACTGTGGAAAAGTGTGAAAAGCAATATCAAACGGAAGGGTCGACCAGGTGAACGCGTCGAGATGTACCTGTTTCGATTAATTTTCTTCCACAATTTACGTCTATAAGGTAAAAAAATTTCCTTGCCATACACTGCCAGTGTTCCTCAGAGACATTTCTCGTGTTTATCCAGGATACGGCCAACAAGGACTGCAACCAGTAGCATATACAACAAACGGACTGGAGCTAGACTTGAGCGACACCGAAAAAACTACCGATTAAGAAAGGTATGTAAAGTACATTTGTAATTAGTTCCTTTTTTGTGACGTTTTCTTTTTAGTTAGTGAGGACGCGTAGCGGACAAATCTCTAGTTTAGAAAGCCGTAATATACAATAAAGATTACACTCGAAGAAGCTCGATCTGAAATGGTATATATGGAAAGTACAATAGTAAATCTATTGAGTGGAATGTAAGTTTTCTTGTAAATTACCCAGAAAGCTGCACTCTTGGGTTCCTTCCTAACCACATTCTTTAAAATCACGACGTATTCCCAAAAAACATAACATTCACCTGTTCGATACCTATCGTTTCGATACTCTACTGCTTCGATATATATCGATTGGAGGTCCAAGCCTCGCTATACCGGATATCTGCGAAATTACCCACCACAGATATGTAACTTATATTTATACATCTAGGAGCTGTGCCAATCGAATGAAACGGCAGTGTGATCGATATAGGGTAAGGTAGTAAAATTTCGATATAGGTACAATTCCGATCAACGTAAGTTTTCGCGCCATTTTTCTGTCAGGTAGTGTCTGGTTGTGTCGCGATGTAGAATAGCAGGTTTCTACAGCTCCTCCTGTCTTTTCCAAGAATACACCGCTTTGCGGTAAGGAGATATAAATTTTTTCCCTTTACAGAGGTAAGTGAAGCTACTTAGTCTAACGCGCTATTATAAATCATCTAGTTAAGGGTGACTGGATTCGCTGCCAAAAATGCAATGTTTGGTACCACGAAGTATGCGTTGGTGCGTGACAGAAAAGTGCTTTTTATGTGGAAAATGCCCTTAAAATTGTACGAGGAAGTGATCACAATTGTACCTAGTCTACAACTCAGCGACAACATAATACTCACGCCACCTACAAATACGGACGTACACAACAACATGCAAATGCCACGGGTCACATCTAACGGGTGACATCCCTGTCTTCAGATAAGTGAAAATTTCATAAAATCATTATGTCAAAAAGCAACATCGTAATTAGCTATATAAATCGGCTGTTCTGGCATGTCAGTTTTCCGTCATTGGTAGCAAAGCGAGAGTCGTACGTTCAATATATATCGATTGCAATGCCGTTGCCTTCGATATACACGGATCCTTCCAAATTATCATATTCGTAAAAATCGTTAAATTCGTTTGATCGTCAACTATCTTTTCTATACCTATAGGTTTTTTTTTTTAATTACATACCTTTGGCTGAAAAATCTGTCTTCACTGAAAACGAGTATAAGTTGTTTATTGAGTGAATTTACATTACGTAAAACAAACTGTTACACTCCTCTAGTGACCGGTTCTCGGTGTACTTTTCAAATACACGATCAGGTTCCAATTTGTATTGGCCAAGATATTTCATAGAATTATCGCATCAAGAATCAAATCGGTGTTAGCTAGCAGTTACACAAATCATCTGTTCCACCATCTCAGTTTCCCATCACCGCTTGCGAAGCGAGAGTCGAACGTCCGATTATATCGAGCGCACTACCGTTTCATTCGATGTACACAGCTCTTGGGAAATTAACTATAGTTGTATATAAGTTATATATTATGTAAAATGTAAACAAATGCAAATATTTGCAGATGTACTGATGTAGGAAATAAAGCAGAAATTAGGTTATCTACCAAAAAATTGTTAAGCAGCATTCTATGACTAACATGCTACGGTTAAATTTTACTCACCGTTCTGGCTGCCTCGTGTCATATTGTTGACACTCATGTGACGTTGGCATTAGCCAATCACATGACAACGCAAATGTTTGTCCTGAAATCTTCGTTTTACGACGGCATTTAGGCTACTTTTAAAGAGCGGACAAGGGTACATACAAGAAGCTGTCAATCATAAAGCAGGGACAGCACTAATTATTATTCCCTTCATGGTCCGTACGGAACACACTATACGGATTTCTAAGACATTAACAACTTGGCAAAGATTTTCTATCATGTTGGCAATGTTGCCAACATAACCACGCGAGACCGTCAGGATGGTAAGTAAAATTTTACTTTGCTGACACCCAAGGTGAAGGAAACAAACGACTTTCATAAGCGATTTCAAGTGTCAATGTCAGTTGTTTACATTTTTGACTGTATTAATATTCTGCACTGAGCTATTGGTTGAAAAAAGAGAACTACCACTTCAGTAAGGAGTAAATATACTGGTGGTTGATATCCGATTTTTTTAATTATGTTGCGGCATTCTGTTCTTAAATATTCCCCACAAACAAGTCTTACTACAGACTTTTCCATTCTATAAACTTGTCTTAGTTTCTGGAGTTACCCAAAATACGATACTGTGCAACAGTAGAGTGTGCCGTTATCTCCATCGTGACCGATTCCATTGAAATGCGATACATTTGAGCAGTTGAAATTTATTGCGAGCAAATCTTTCTTCATCTTCATCCTGGGCGGTAATTTCCAAGAATGTTTGCAATCGAAATGTTCTGCCTGAAATGATATATATCTGACGTGCAACTATAAATCGATTATGCAGGCATTGATAAGCGAGATGACAAAATTTGAACGTTTACATACTAATTATTTTCACGAGTGGTAATGTAAACCAGGTTGACGTGAATGTTTTTACAGAAGAATCGTGACACGTTCATAGAAATTTTCTTAGTAATTTGTTGAATGATTCTGATATAGTGTATACAGTAATGTAGGGTTAAATTGTACGACGCTTCTCTACGGGCTCCAGTGGTTATGTTGGCACCAATGGTAATGGCGGCAGCTCATATGATCAACTATCTGAACCCCCGCTGCTTCGCATGCGTAGGCTGATTGGTCTGCACCAGTTGATTCTTTTTAATCCTGGTGAAGAAACCATATCTTAAGTTTCGTAGTTATAGCTTGAAATTTGAGTTAACAGCACCATATTATTGTAAATCAATTTTTTCATCTCGTATTTCACCCCCTTATTGGTCGAAATTCCAAAAATACCGAAACACATGTCTTTTAAATTTGAACCCCGAATCCAAATCCGAAAATTTGTAATTTTAACTTCAAAATTGCCTAAATAGCAACAGATTTCCGAAAAACATCCCCTCTCCAATTTAATCCCCTACATGGTTGAATTTCGAAAAATAACGAAACACGTATTTTTAAATCATAACGAACAATACAAATACAAATTTTTGTAGCTATAGCTTCAAAATTGTCTTGACAACAAAGTGTTTTCGAAAAGAATTTTGGATCCCCTCTTTTACCCCCTTAGTTTTAAAATTTCCAAAAATACCGAAACTCGTGTCTTTTTAATCCTGATCAAGAGTCCATATCCTAAGTTTCGTAGTTATAGCTCGAAATTTGATTTAACAGCAACATATTTTTGAAAATCAATTTTTTGCGTCCTCTAGGCTATTTACCCCCTTATTTGTCGAATTTCAAAAAATGCCGAAACACGTGTTTTTTAAATTCGAGCCCTGAATTAAAATCAGAAATTTTGTAGTTCTAGCTTCAAAATTGCCTAAATAGCTACGTATTTTCAAAAAAACGTTTCATCCCCTATTTCACCCCCTTACGGACGGAATATCGAAAAATCGCTCCTTAAATGACGCCTACAGAGTAAGATCAACGCCCTCCACAAATGTCAAGTTTCTATCTTCAGTGGTTTAGGCTGGGCGATGATGAGACAGTCAGTCAGTCAATCAGTCAATCAGGACACTTCCTTTTATATATAGAGATAAATGTTTTGTCTTGACAACTTAAATTAAAGCGAAAAAAAAAATTTTTTTTCGGAACGGACAAGGGTAAATACAAGAACCTGTCAACCATAGAGCAGGTATAGTACTAATTTTGCTGCAAGTGAAACGAGCAGCAATAACATTTACTCAGTAGCTCGTGAAAAATATTAACGCAATTCTACACTTCATTGTTCATCTGTTGTCAACATAAGCACTGGAGCCCGGCGAGAAGCGTCGTGAAATTTTACCATAATTTTATTTGTATAAATAAATGACAATTATAGATACCACTTTCATCGCATAATAAATCGCGCAGAATATCTTCAGAAAAGTACTTCGAAAACGAGTCATTAAATGAGTGTTTCCTTTGCACTGCTTTGACTATGAAGTCTTTTAAGTCTTAATAAATGAGAAAAAACTTCTCCATCATTCAAGACCATAGATACCAAGAAAATGCATTCCCATAACTACGAATAAAACATACTTATTAAGTACGCATGAATAGCCGCGTAATCGATTTAGAGTCGCACGTTCGATATGTATCGTTTCAGAGCGAGATATTTCGATTGCAAGCATTCTTTGAACTCATGGTCTGATGTCGGTCAGCTCGCTTAAAACTATGGTCAAATGTTGATCGTCCTAATTATTCGTGTCTGTGCTAAAAGGTGCGACGTGTTTGAATGCCATTGCTATAGCCTACCACATACGCTTAGAAACAAAGGTAATTTCCAAGAATGCTTGCAATCGAAGTAGCTCAGCCTGAAACGATATATATCGAACGTGCAACTTTAAATCGATTACGCGGTCACTAATGATCGAAATGAATATGAATGCTTACAAAAGTATAATTACGTGCAAATAATTCTGCCCTGAACATTTTATAGCAGAATCGTGACGTATTCCTGGAAAATAGCTCAATGTTTTTGACGAGCTTTAGTGTAAATGTCATTGCTCCAACGTCAGTGACGTAAACTGAAGCTGTGGCAATACATATCTATGTAATAAAATAATCGGAAATCGTGACATTTACATAGAAAATCGAATGTTCCTGATTATATGCACTGTAATGTAATTTGGGATACAAATTAGGTATCCACATACAGTATATATTTCTAAGTTGAGGGAGGACAAAACACCTTTTTTCATATAAAGAAATAAAAATTGTACATACGACTTTCATAGCATAATAAATCACTACAGACTAGCTTCTGAAAAGTACAATGAGATGCAGTCACTACATGAGTGTGAAATTTATTTCACATAATGGAAATTGAGCGTAATTCATTCGCAAATCATATTGATTTCTTAACACTTAAAAACTTTGCAGTGAAAGCTACGTAAAGAGAAAGAAACTCTCTCTGTACTTTTTTCATCTCGATGTACTTTACTGACGATATTTCGTAGCGATTTTAAAGTACTACATGTAGAACCAATCACTAAACTGGTTGTGACAGTAATTTTTTTTTTTTTTTTTTTTTTTTTCGTTTACGTACCTTTGATTGAAAAAGTCTTTTAAATCATAAGAACACAACTTCAAAATCCAAGAAAATACTTTCTCAGGACTACAAACGAAACACACTTCATAAGCCGTGTGTCGGTAATCGAGTTATCGATTTAGTGTTGCACGATCGATATATATCATTTCAGCTGAGCTACTTCGCTTGCAAGCATTCTTGGAAATTACCGAAACAAAACATAGACGTAAAGGTAATCTATAACTCCCACAAGAGGATCCACCTTGTCACAAAATCCTTACTCTCACCTTAATTTTGTATGTTCACGGTCTCTTGCAGCTTTCATGAAGTTCAGGAAACATAATTTTTTCAAGCGAAGAAGATACTGAAGGAAGTTAGAAAAAAAGAGTCGAGTAATAATTCAAATTTAAAAAGTGAGTTAATGAACAAACTTTACAAATATCTTTGTGCATAGATACAGTCACATATTAAACAAAAACACAGTGTATACTTTGATGGAAGACTATACACGAATTTTATTTAATATTAACTATATTTTATATATTTGTTATAGATAAATGAAACAGCAGGAAGGAATCAAATAAAACAATTACAAACCTAAAACCAGCCAAAACAAAGAAATCTATTGGTACGAAAGATGAACGATATCTTTGACAGTTTTGATGAAAAACCGCATTGCAGGTTTTGCGCAGAACCTTAACGCATTGTTTGTGTTAATTATGGGAAAACTGAAACAACCGACCGTTTCGTAACAGTGTAAGGTTTCCAAACAACAAATTTCGAAACCGTGAAACCGTGCGTGTTGTGGACATGTTCAATGTACCGTCGTCAATGTGTACTGTGTAAGTATTGCTATACAAGCGGATACATAGTACGAGGACAGCAACTGTAGGAGTTTTATATTTCAGGCACGGTTAAATTTTACTTACCGTTCTGGCGCCTCGCGTGATGATGTTGGCAATCATGTGACGCAGGCATTAGCCATTCGCGTGACAACGCAAACGTTTGGTCACAGAATAGGCAGCATACAGAAGGGAAAGCTGGGGGCGGCGCCTTTGATCTGTATGTTACCAAGCGTTGCGCTCGACGCCATATTGAAAAGCAGTAAACGCGGAACTATAGCCACTTAGTACTTTGGCTGGAAATGGACTTTTTACGAACTGCAGCTAATCTCACCGACTTTAACGTAAGGAAACGGCTTTCATCTATTTTGCGCCATTGTCTTGCATCTAATTGTAATCCAACGAAAAAACATACAGATCAAAGGCGCCGTCCCCAGCTTTCCCTTCTGTATGCTCCCTATTCTTTGGTCATGACGATAACCGACATTCATATGTCATGCGAATGTAATGTGGCGTCGATAACAACATGAAATAAACAACAAGACAAATATAAATGTAAGCGAAAATTTAAAAATAAGTAAAAGAATTTAACGGGGTTTCCGCGGGAACTAATGTGTTTTGGGCGGGGAGATTCTAAATTGAAAAACAATAGAAATAGTAATACTGAAATAAAAATGAAACATCGAAAAAACATACAATGATAACGTTTCGACTCTGGTTTCACTGTATGTAAATAGCACAATGTAGGATACAAAATCACCCTGAAAATAGCTCGTTTATTGAAGTTCTTGAATACGATGTTGCATCAGCGGAGCTTTACTTCGTAATAATGAAGTTAAAACATTTTCATAGATTCAAAGTAATTACAGTTCCTTTCTACCACTTTCCAACATAATACTCATCTTTTAAACATTGCGATGTATGGGGGTTCTGCTCGCTGTAACATTATTCTAGTGGGGCGTCGTGGTAGAAATAAATACTCGTAGATACAATTTTCCACTTCTTCTTTAATTTGAATCAAACTTCTCGACCAAAACGTAACAATAACGTACACAAATTACCAAAACAACACAAACTGACATAGATTCCAAAGTACTCGACAAAAGACAAAACTCGAACTCCCCCACGCAAGGCGGTGAGGCAAATATATAACATCGGCAATAATGACGTTACATTAAGCATTGTTCATAACAATAGAATATACTGATTTATAATTAACAAACGTAACAGAAACATAGTTCATGTACACAAAAATAATCACAATATAAAATGAAAACTAAGCGTACAATAATTTTAGATGGCGCATGTATTTTTAAGACGAAATTTCCGATCTTTCTGTTGACAACGAAGTGCGATCTTAAATGTCAATTAATATGTTAATAAGTGCATCATACATGTTCCTAACATATAATGAACTATCAAATCTCATGGCCATTCACAAAATAAGTTCAAAATCTCAATATATACAAAGAATTACGATATTAATTTCGTTAATTATCACAATTAGCTGGCCTACACAACTTGATTATGAGCCTAACATATATACAATGCTATTTATTTTAATGTCTTTATATAGATACAAAATTTTTTACCATTCGTCTGTCTAGTTAAGGAAATAACATACAGTGACAGAACTATTGTTTATATAACTGTCTGGAAACATCTTATACAAATCTCTTAATTAATGAAATCTACCACTTGTTTTAATCACAGTATCACCGAGACACTGTCCTATACTGGTTTCTAGGCCGGCTATTTTGTTTGTAACTTCACATGCAACTTTTATCACTATTGAACCACACGATTCCGGATCCGACGCAGACGGTATCGTAGGATGACATTGAGATGAGAGGACCAGGCAGACGGTATCGTACGATAACATTGAGATGAGGGGGTCAGCAGTATCGTCACAAAGTACAATTAGGAAACTGGCGAGAGACTATCGAAATGTAAAAGTGAAGCTACGTTTTGCAATGTTCTTTTGTTTAGAGAAAAAAAAATGCTTCCAGAAATGTTTCAGTTCATTAAAAAAAATCTCACGGGATGCAGACAGATCTATATTTTACTGCAGTCACAGGAACGCCCATATTAATGTGTTGTGTAAAAGGGGGGGGGGGAATTCTGTAACTTTGTTAAGAATCATGATTTATACTAATGTGATTGCCGGTCATTTCACTGCTAGTAAATTAGTGGGATGTTAAGCATACGATGGCACATATAAGCACGTAAAGCACGTAAAGTCCGGATATTGGTTTGATGGAGCTCTCCACAGTACCCTATCATGAGCAAGCCTCTTCATCTCCACATAAGAACGGCAACCTACATCTGTCTGAATCTGCTTACTGTATCCATCTCTTGGTCTTCCTCTGCGGTTTTTACCCCACACAGTTCCCTCCAACGCTAAATTCACAATTCCTTGATGTCTAAGAATGTGCCCTACCAATCTATCCCTTCTTTTAGTCAAGGTATGCCAGAAATTTCTTTTCTCCACAATTCTGTTCCGTACCTCCTCATTAGTTACGCGGTCCACCCAGCTAATCTTCAGCATTCTTCTGTAGCACCATATTTCAAAAGCCTCAATCCTCTTCCTGTCTGCACTGTTTATCGTCCATGTCTCACTCCCATACAAGGCAACACTCCATACAAATGCCTTCAGAAAGGACGTCCTTAGGCTTAAATTAATATTTGATGTTAACAAATTTCTCTTTTTCAAGAACGCTTTTCTACTCATTGCCATTCTGCATTTTATATCCTCTGTACTGCGACCATTATTTGTTATTTTACTGCCCAAGTAACAAAACTCGTCTACCTCCTTTATTGCTTCGTTACCTAATCTAATTCCTTCAGCATTACCTGATTTTCTTAGGCTACACTCCATTACCCTAGTTTTTCTCTTGTTAATGTTCATCTTATATGCACCTTTCAGCACACTGTCCATTCCGTTCAATTGCTCTTCCACGTCCTTTGCTGTATCTGACAGAATTACTATGTCGTCAGCAAAACGCAATGTTTTTAATTCTTCATCCTGAACTTTAATTCCTTCGGCAAATTTCTCCTTGCTTTCCTTTATAGCTTGCTCAATGTACAAATTGAATAACATTGGAGAAAGGCTACAACCCTGTCTTACTCCCTTTCCAACCACTGCATCCCTTTCATGGCCGTCAACTCTGACAACTGCTGTCTGGTTTTTGTACAAGTAAGTTGTAAATAACCTTACGCTCCCTATATTTTACTCCTGTTTGATTCAGAACTTGAAAGAGCATTTTCCCTATAAAACCATAAGTTTGAAAGAAATTCAACCGCCTCGAAAAATGTTACGCATGCGCTTTCGCGCGTGCTTTTAAGAGCGACATCAGTATTCACGTTTCATTTCATTAAAAAAAAAAAAAAAAAAAAAAAAAAAAAAAAAAAAAAAAAGCACTGACGTGTTTTACGGCCCACTTCAGATCTGTAGTTTTACGAGTTTTTGCAAACATTTTGGACCAAAATAATAATCTAAATAATAATAAAGTAATTAATAAGAGTGCCTGAAATCCCTTTAGGAAAAATATTTAAGTAGTGGCGGTTTTCGACCCACCGACCTTTTGCGTCACAGTCCAGGACCTTGCCCACTACGCTACGGCAGTAGTTATTTAATCTCATGCTATCCATGGCCGTTGTTAACTGATGTTAATATGCCATTTGTAGACATTAGATTATCATTTATCGTACGAAGAACGATGTGTTTTCGTTAATTCCTCAGTGTGCCGTTGCTTTGAAATGACAACGTGTAAGTTACAATAAGAAAATCATCAAATACGCGAGGAATGTCACGTGACATCTCCGAACGGCTGGTTTTCATTAATTCAATGGAGGGTGTCAACAGATATCCGTTACTTTTTGCAAATATCTCTCAAACGATACGAGATATGAAAATATCATAAGGGAGCTAAGTTGTATTGACTTTTGTCCTCTACCAATTAGGTTATTCAACTTTCGTGTCAGATGAAACGGTTCGTTTGCAATTACAATTATATTACAAACGGCAGTTTTTGGTTTTACTGCCGTATTTTTTGTTCGAAAAATTTGAAAAAGGAAGGTTCTGGTCTCTGGCGGCCTACAATCATGTCTGTAAAATTTGGTGCTGATCGGTTGAACGGTTCGTCTTAAAAACAGGGAACACGTTACGTACAGACCGACGGACAGACATACATCGCAAAATCGCCGTTATTTTTGCAAATATATTTGAAACGCTACGAGACATGAAAAAAAACATAAGAGAGCAAAGTTGTAGAGATTTGTCTCCTCTACAAATTGAGTTATTCGATTTTCGTGTCAGATGAATAGTTAAGCCGTTATTTTCATTTAAATTTCGAGCTGTCAAAAGACGACCGCAAAGGCCCACTTTTAGTGTTACTACCATAACCTAAAGTGGGCCAATATCTCACTGGATGCAGACAGATCTATCTTTTATTGCAGTTATAGAAATTCCCAGATATATGTGCTGTGTAAAATGAAACAAAAAACAGGGAACAAAAAAACCTAGCGTGATGCGGACAGAACAGACAGAACTTTAACGTCTACACATGAAACACCACTCGCGCACTCAGAAACTACGCTTAAGCCCAATAACTCGGGTCGTTTTCAGATATTTCCTATCGCTATAGTAATTGTTCAACAGAAAACGCGGGGGTAAATAAATGGTAAAATTGTAGGACGCTTCTCGCCGGGCTCCAGTGCTTATGTTGGCAACAGTTGACCAATGAAGTGTAGAATCACAGTACTGTGGTAGAATTGCGTTAATATTTTTCACGAGCTACACTGTAAATGCTCGCAGCAGTTTCACTCGCAGCAAAATTAATACTCTACCTGCTCTATGGTTGACAGGTTCTTGTATGTACCCTTGTCCGTTCAGAAAAATACAATTTTCGTTTTAATTGAAGTTGTCACGAAAAAACATTTATTGGTCATCTGATTTGCCGTCATTACCATTGGTGCCAACATAACCGCTGCAGCCCAGCGAGAAGCGTCGTACAATTTAACCAAATAAATAAAGGTATTCTAATAAATATTACCTCTGACACAATACTTTATTACACAAAAACGAAACACGTAAAGAAATAAATGCATTCTTATTAACCCGCGATCACTCGCGTTGTTAGAAAAAATCTAACATTTACGATTTTACTTGAATATTCCATCACATTTCAAAGCTAATGAACTGATCATCTATAAATGAATTCTTTCATATCTCGTGATTCAATTAATCTGTGACTCGGCAGTCAAATTTCAACAATAGCTTGTTAGTTGTGGCATTATTTGAAGTGGTGGGCAGTGTTAGATTTTTTCTAACACCGGAGTCTTAACGTAAGAATTACTTCTCCTTCGTGGAAAACCGCCTTGCTTCACTTTTAGTCTGTTTCTTGTACTTGTAACATGCGGATGCGTTCGTTTGTTTTCTCCTGAAACTGTTCAGCACATGTTACGTCGTTTATGAGCAAAGTAGATATTCTCATTGAGTTTTACGAATTGAATGATGCAATTGTTTATACAGAGTACATGACATTCTCTGTCGGATATAGAAGTATATAAAACTGAAAAACAGTGTAAGGGGCCAGCGGTTTCTTCTTGAAACATAATATTCTGATTTCGAACGGTCGACAACTACTCCTCCTCTTTTGACGTTGTAGAATGCAATTACTTCAACTTTGTTCGTTTCGCCACTGTCAGCGTCTACAGAATCGTCGCTGTGCAGGGTGGATAACATTAGAACGTACTTTTTTTTTTTTTTTTTTTTTTTTTTTTTTTTTTTTTTTTTTTTTGACATATTAGCAAATGAAGCAGTTATTGCTTGGTTTTTCTCCAAATGCTGCTGGTTAGTTGTCTACATTTTACGCCCAGAAATTCCGGTGGAATTTCTCTTTTATTCTTCCGTAATCAACTAATGTGAATCTATGGTTGGCGTACATTTTGTTACGCAGTGGTACAAGTGTGAAATAATTGCCCATCGTCACGTTTCTGCCTGTTTTGTCGATCGGTCTAATCAATCGTAACACCACATGCCCTGCATCATTTTCTACTTGCTATGGCCCAGTAGGCTGTTTGCCAGCATGTTGTTGTTGTTGTTGTTGTTGTTGTTGTTGTTGTGGTCTTCAGTCCGGATACTGGTTTGATGCAGCTCTCCACAATACCCTATCCTGAGCAAGCCTCTTCATCTCCACATAAGAACGGCAACCTACATCTGTCTGAATCTGCTTACTGTATCCATCTCTTGGTCTTCCTCTGCGATTTTTACCCCACACACTTCCCTCTAATGCTAAATTCACAATTCCTTGATGTCTAAGAACGTGTCCCACCAATCTATCCCTTCTTTTAGTCAAGGTATGCCAGAAATTTCTTCTCTCCCCAATTCTGTTCAGTACCTCCTCATTAGTTACGCGATCCACCCACCTAATCTTCAGAATTCTTCTGTAGCACCATATTTCAAAAGCCTCAATCCTCTTCCTGTCCGCACTGTTTATCGTCCATGTCTCACTCCCATACAAGGCAACACTCCACACAAATGTCTTCAGAAAGGACTTTCTTAGGCGTAAATCAATATTCGATGTTAACAAATTTCTCTTTTTCAATAACGCTTTTCTACCCATTGCCATTCTGCATTTTATATCCTCTGTACTGCGACCATCATTTCTTATTTTACTGCCCAAGTAACAAAACTCATCTACTTCCTTTATTGCTTCGTTTCCCAATCTAATTCCTTCAGCATCACCTGATTTTATTACACTGCACTCCATTACCCTAGTTTTGCTCTTGTTAATGTTCATCTTATATGCACCTTTCAGCACACTGTCCATTCCGTTCAATCGCTCTTCCAGGTCCTTTGCTGTCTCTGACAGAATTACTATGTCGTCGGCAAAACGCAATGTTTTTAATTCTTCACCCTGAACTTTAATCCCTTCTCCAAATTTCTCCTTGCTTTCCTTTATAGCTTGCTCAATGTACAAATTGAATAACATTGGAGAAAGGCTACAACCCTGTCTCACTCCCTTCCCAACCACTGCATCCCTTTCATGCCCTTCTACTCTGACAACTGCTATCTGGTTTTTGTACAAGTTGTAAATAATCTTACGCTCCCTATATTTTACTCCTGCTTGCTTCAGGACTTTAAAGAGTTTATTCCAATCAACATTGTCAAAAGCCTTCTCCAAATCTACAAAAGCTAGAAATGTAGGTTTGCCTTTTCTTAATCTATCTTCTAGGATAAGCCGTAAAGTGAGTATTGCCTCCCGAGTTCCTACATTTCTCCTGAACCCAAATTGATCTTCCCCGAGGTCGGCTTCTACCAGTGTTTCCATCCTTCTGTATATAATTCGTGTTAATATTTTGCAACCATGACTTATTAAACTGATGGTTCTGTAGTTTTCACACCTGTCTGCACCTGCTTTCTTTGGAATGGGGATTACAACATTTTTCTTAAAGTCTGAGGGTACTTCACCTGTCTCATACATCTTACACACCAGGTGAAACAGGTTTGTCATGGCTGGTTCTCCCAGAGACTTCAGTAGCTCTGAGGGAATATCATCTACTCCAGGGGCCTTGTTTCGACTTAGGTCTTTCAGGGCTCTGTCAAATTCTTGTCTCAGTAGAGTATCATCTATTTCATCTTCATCTACATCCTCTTCCCTTCCTACAATATTGTCTCGAAGTTCATTTCCTTTGTAGAGCCCCTCTATATACTCTTTCCACCTTTCAGCGTTCCCTTCTTTGCTGAGAACTGGTTTTCCATCAGTGTCCTTGATATTCATAGAGCTGTTTTTCTTATCTCCAAATGTTTCTTTTATTTTCCTGTAGGCTGTATCTATTTTCCCCTTCTTATACATTCTTCTACATCCTTGCATTTGTCTTCTAGCCACTCCTGCTTAGCCGTTTTGTACTTCCTGTCAATCTCATTTCTTAGTCGTCTGTACTCCATTTTGCCTGTTTCATTTACTGCATTTTTATATTTTCTCCTTTCATCGATTAAATTTAGTATCTCCTGTGATATCCAAGGATTTTTTGTAGGTCTTGCCTTCCTACTTATTTTGTCCTCTGCTACTTTCACTATTTCGTCTCTCAATTTTACCCATTCCTCCTCTATTGTTTTATTTTCCCCCGTTTCTGTCAATTGTTGCCTAAAGCTCTCTCTGAAATTCTTGAGAACCTCAGGTTCCTTCAATTTATCCAGGTCCCATCTCCTTATTTTCCTACCTTTTATAGTTTCCTCAGTTTCAGTCTGCAGTTCATAACCAACAAGTTATGGTCAGAGTCTATATCTGCCCCTGGGTATGTCTTACACTGTAAAACCTGGTTCCGAAATATATGTCTTACCATTATAAAATCTATCTGGTATCTCCCGGTGTCTCCTGGTCTCTTCCACGTATACAACCTTCTTTTGTGATTCTTGAACCAGGTGTTTGTTATAACTAAATTATGTTCTGTGCAAAATTCTACCAGGCGGCTTCCTCTTTCATTCCTTTTCCCCAGACCATATTCACCTACTATCTTCCCTTCCCTTCCTTGTCCTACTACTGAATTCCAGTCTCCCATAACAATTAAGTTTTCCTCTCCCTTAATTGTCTGAATAATTTCCTTTAGCTCCTCATATATTTCTTCGATTTCCTCATCATCGGCAGAGCTAGTTGGCATATAAACCTGTACTACTGTTGTCGGTGTTGGCTTCGTATCTATCTTGACAATGATAATGCGATCACTGTGCTGGTCATAGTAGTTTACCCGCATTCCTATTTTCTTATTCATTATCAATCCTACTCCTGTGATACCCCCAATTGATTTTGTATTTATAATCCTGTACTCACCTGACCAGAAATCCTGTTCATCCTGCCACCGAACTTCACTAATCCCCACTATATCTAACTTCAACCTATCCATTTCCCTTTTTAAATTTTCTAATTTTCCTACCCGATTAAGGGATCTAACATTCCACGCTCCGACCCGTAGAATGCCAGTATTGTCTTTCCTGATGATCACATCCTCCTGAGTAGTCCCCGCCCGGAGATCCAAATGGGGGACTATTTTACCTCCGGAATATTTTACCTGAGAGGATGCCATCATCAAATGTTCATACAGTAGAGCTGCATGTCCTCGGGAAAGGTAACGGCTGTAGTTTCTCCTTGCTTTCAGCCGTTCGCAGTAGCTGTGTGGCAAAGCCACATTAGCTGATGTTACAAGGCCTGCTCAGTCAATCATCCAGACTGTTGCCCCTGTAACTACTGAAAAGGCTGCTGCCCCTCTTCAGGAACCACACGTTTGTCTGGCCTCTCCACAGATACCCCTCCGCTGTGGTTGCACCTACGGTACGGCCACAGAATAGAGAGTATACAGAAGGGAAAGCTGGAGGCGGCGCCTTTGATCTGTATGTTACCAAGCGTTGCGCTCGACGCCATATTGAAAAGCAGTAAACGCGGAACTATAGCCACTTAGTACTTACGCTGGAAATGGACTTTTTACGAACTGCAGCTAATCTCACCGACTTTTACGAAAGGAAACGGCTTTCATCTATTTTGCGCCATCTTCTTGCACCTAATTGTAATCCAACGAAAAAAAAAAAAATAGCCCTAAATTTTAATACAACTACGAAAATGTACAGTGGAGTCGATGATCGTTTTATTTGGTGCTTATCTCTAGAAAAATTCCAAATGTGTGGGAAATTAGTTATAAATAAGAAAGTGACTTTACAACTGCCAGGTTTTATTTGACACGAATAAATTCGCACAAAATATTGAGTGAGACTTGGCAGTTCAACGTGATTACACAGAACTAATGACGTCTGGGCATATATAAAAGTTGTGTTTGCTTAATTTACTGATCGGAGAAGGGCATATAGAGGAAACTGTCAACCACAGAGCAGGAACAGCATAAAATAATTATTCCCCTTAATCAATTTGTTTGGGTATCCGAAGAGCATTGGCTGCCAACATTAGCACGCTACGCCTCCAATGCCGTAAGTAAAATTTTACCTGCCTACTTACGCACTCATTTTATATTATTCCCTGCAACGTTAAACTTGTAAAATATAAATGTCCTTCAACATTTCGATGCCGTTGAACTGCTGCAGCAACAGCGAGAGTTATCGTCAAGAGAAGAAGCAAGGCTACTTTTAATATTATGCACATATTGCTCTGATTCGAAACTGATAACATTTAACTTTCACTGCACATATAGCGATGTTCACTTACTGCTCAGCCTGTTTTGGGAAGGTGAAGAAACTTATTTCCTTATTTGTGTTCGAATTATTGCGGCAATTAGGTGCTGAACACCACCGGCCGCCTTTTCTTTTATTGCTGTTCCTAATAAAAACGGACAGCTCCAACTACTGACACACAGTTCTTTCTTTTCACTGCACCAAATACTTGATTACTTCTATGCGATTCAGGCAGCTAAAATACACAATTAACAAACAAAGACGGCGCATTACCACGCTACAGAGTAGGGAGTGATCACGCGTTTACTGCTTTTCAAGATGGCCGTTCCGCGCATGCGCACTAAATTTTGGACGACAGACTGCAGCGGGAGTTTCCTTTCTGTATACTCCCTATTCTGTGGTACGGCTATCTGTATCGTTGAGGCACGCAAGCCACCCCACCTCGGCAATGTCTGTGGTTCATGGGAGTGGTTACCAGCATATACTTTCATATTTAGAGTATAAAAGTTTCTGGCATCAGACAGCGCTTATGCCTTGATGCCATATTTTGCAGGCTTGTTTGCTATATACTGATCTAATATGATAGTTCCGCGGAATGGTTCTAAGATCTAGTCTATCGTTGTCAGTGCGTCGGTACTATAGCTCTTCTTGAAAACACCGACAAATTCGTCAAATGACATGTTCCATACCATGTTTATACTAATTTGTAATGCTTTGGTAATAACAAAGAAATGCTTCATTGTGTAAACGTGTCTTTTTCTGGCACAAAGAGATGAAAAGGGTGCAAGATCTCATCGTTAGAAAAAATCTAACACGGGAGTTATCACGTGACAACAATATACGCGAGCGACCGCGGGTTAAATTAGTCAACACGAACCGCTTAAATAGATAAATGCATTCTAATAAATATTACCTCTGACACATTTACAATATAATCAGTGATTAGTAATAAACAAATAGAAACCCATCTATGACAAAATGACGTAATACATGAGGCAATTCGTCAAAGCCGACGGGTGGTATCGGACAGTCAAGGTGAGCCGATACATTTCACAGGGTCATTACTGTTTTAGATCATTTTTTCTTTGTAAATAAATAAAAAGTTTACATTATGGCGTTGAGAGCAGATGCGCGTACGGTCAACGACATCACCACACTGAAAAGCGTAATAACGGCAACTCGTCAGTTAGACGGTATTGTTTCTTCATCGACGATATACAGATTTTGTTGATTGTAACATACTTTTTACGACACGGAAGGTACGTATACCCGGGCCGCTGAAACTTTGCACTTAACGTTTACAAATAACAAGTGAAGGCCGGCCGCGGTGGCCGAGGGGACTGTGGTGCTTCAGTCACGGTCTGCACGGCCACTACGATCGGGGGTTCGAATCCCCCCTCGTGCATGGACATTTGTGCCGTCCTTAGTCTTAGCTAGTTGATAAGTAGTTTGTAAGCTTAGGGACTGATGACTCCGTAGTTAATTCCCATAAGTTCTCCAAACATTTGAACACTTTTGAACAAGTGAAGAGCAAGAAGCGCGAGGCGCTAGTCGCTAGGAACGATCCAATCACAGCGCGGTAAACACTTCCAGTGATCACGTGCCGTGACGTCAACGTTCCCGCGTTGCCGGCTTTGTTCAGTTCTAACGTAAACAACGTTGTGTTGTATCGTGTTTATCCCGTGTTTATGTTGTGTGTGCTTTTTTCGCTGCGATTTGTTTTGCTGTGAGTTGTTTAACTACACTTCAAAAATGTTCAAATGTTTGTAAATCTTTCGGACCAAACTGCGTGGTCATCAGTCCGTAGCTTACAAACTACTGAAACCTAGGTAAACTAACCTAAGGACAAACACACACACCCATGCCCCAGGGAGGACTCCAACCGGCGAGCAACAGCGCGCTCCGCAGCGAGACGCTTTAGACCGCTCGCCTACTCTCACCGAAAAGACGTTTGTCTAGTGACGTTTTCTGAGTAAGTTCTCAATTTCGTATAAATAAAAGCTTCGAAGCTTATGCTCTGAGCAGGAAGTTCATCAAACGATCGGAAAGAAGACTTATGATGCAGTGGTTATAAGAAAGAAATATTGCTGCAGATATGACAATGTCAAAACTTCTTTTATATTCGCTCGTGAAACAAAATAAGCCTATTACACCCGCATATGCAGTAGACGAAATCGCAAAGGAGCAGCGTCACAATGAAATAAATCTGTCCCCATATCACTGTCGTTTCAACCCTATAAAATAGGTATGGAGTGACGTGAAGAATTACTTAAGGAACAATAAGTCTTTCACAATAACAGAGGTGGAAAAGCTGTTGAGTGAAGCTGTTGCCAATGTGGAAGCTGCATCTTGAGGGAAAAAAAGGATCGAGCACGTTGGAAAAATTGATTCCGGCAGCGCAAACAATGGAAGGAATCATCAGTAATCATGAACAGTTAATAATTTGTCTTGGTGATGACGACGATTTTGGCAGTGACGACAATAGTGAAGATGGGGAGCTGTATGTAATTGTAGCAATGTCGCCGTAAATTGGTGAGTGAAAAGCATTCTGATTATAAAAAGTAGAGAGAGAAGTTACTATCTTGATTATTGTTTATTTCGTATCTGTCGTAATCCAATGCTTATTTTCTATATTGCTTTGCTCCGTTATTGAAAGCGTGTGCATTGTTGTGCTCTGGTCTTCATTAATATGCCGTTAATTAATTTCTGCTCAAGAACGAATTATTATATGCACTTTTATTGCTCAATAGCTTACATTTACGAGATGCAACTGAAAACCGTTTCGTCAGCTGTGTGCATAGAGGCTAGTGTTGCAACGTCGCTAAAGCAGTGTAGCCATCTTAACTCACCGTAACGCGAAACGTCAAGTACAATGTTTCAGCGGCCCGAGTATAGTGCCATAAAAATTGCAATAAATAGAAAATAACCCCACTTTTGTCTCTATTACGTTTCCTAAGAACCATTGGAACTGTGAAACGGTACTTTGTAGGACAGTTTATTTATTATTATCGTGAAATCTACGACTTTTTAATCAAGAATTTCATCTTATGTTAAGAACAAAAAATTGCTAATAAACAACAGAAAACTCAGCCTTCTGCAAGGACACATCTGTTTTCTACTCAAAAACGATAACGGTTCTTTATTACAATTCCAGACAAATCAGTAAGTGCTGAAGTAAGAAACTTATATAGAATGTAATATCTATGTTATTTAATCTACCATATCAGCCATTACTGCTGTATCTGAATAAAAATACTCACAAACGTGACAATAAAACATCGAAAGCAAGAAAACAGTTTCCCAACAAAGCAGAAACCGTTTCCACAATTGTTTCAATATCAGAACCACAAACGGCAAGAATCTTCCAGGCATTCGTTTCATAATCAAAATTAATTATACTCGAAAGTACGTTTAAAAGAAAGATCAGTGAACTGGAAAAATGTTCGGATCATTAGACTGCACATCGAATTTTGACGCGTCAATAGAAGTGCCTGTCATATAAGAAAAGACCTAAACAGGAATTAATGTCCCTCGTCTGTTTATATTCTCTTGCTTTCAGCGGAGTTGGCTGTAAAATATACACATATTCGTAAGTATTTCTTCATGAATAAGTTATTGTTTATATCACTGTATCAGGGAAATTACGCTGTTTTTACATTTATTTCACGATTACTCATGTCTTTAGATATTTTACTAATGCTTGGAAAGCAAATATTACAGAGACTATTTCGTTAAGTGCATAAAAAAGTAATTATGAACAGACATTATTCTGATGGCACCTTGCCCACCACTAGGAGCGCTATTGTCATTGCAATCGTCAGTTGGTAACAACTTTTACAGCAGTGAGTGTCGCGAATAGGGTTACCAGACGATCTCTTATACCCGGAGATGTCCTCTTTTTCGGACCCTAAAAATGGTCCGGCCGGGTTTTTAACAAAATGGGGAAATGTCCTCTTTTTTGCGTTGTACAACTGCTTCAAGCTGAACGTGCGTAAATACAACTCTCTGAACTGTCACAATCACTAACTCTATAGAGTTTAACTTTTCTTGAAATAATGTGATTTTTTAAAAAATTGACACGTTTTTGTGCCGCCGCTGCTCGGAGACCAAGCTGCTTCGGAACGATTGAAATAAGTTGTTGTTGTTATGGTCTTCAGTCCGGAGACTGGTTTTATGCAGCTCTCCACAATACCCTATCCTGAGCAAGCCTTTTCATTTCCTCATAAGAACGATAACCCACATCCACTTGAATCTGTTTACTATTCGCGTCTCTTGGTCTCCCTCTGCGATTTTTACCCCACACACTTCCATCCAATGCTAAATTTACGATTCCTCGATGTCTAAGAATGTGTCCTACCAAGCGGTTCCCTCTTTTAGTCAGGGTATGCCAAAAATTCCTTTTCTCGCCAATTCTGTTCAGTACCTCTTCATTAGTTATGCGATTTACCCACCTAATCTTCAGCATTCTTCTGTATAGGGTTACCAGACGTTCTCTTTTACCCGGAAAAGTCCTCTTTTTTGGACTCTAAAAATAGTCCGGCCGGGTTTTTAACAAAATGGGGAAAATGTCCTCTTTTTTTGCGTTGTGCAACTGCTTCAACTTGAAGGTGCGTAAATATAACTTTCTGAAGTGTCACAATCACTAACTCTAGAGAAATTAACTTTTCTTCAAACAATGTGAGTTTCGAATTTTGTCGTTTCTGTGCCGCCGCTGCTGTGACGTCAAGGTACTTCGGAACAATTGAAACAATTGGCGTGACAATGGTCGCGGAATACGAGCTTCGAGGCGGCCAATTAAAAACATTCGTCTGCAACAATGCAAGACAGTGCAATACACGTACACTACGGTCGGGGGTTCGAATCCCTCCTCGGGCATGGATATTTGTGCCGTCCTTAGTTGTAGGTAGTTGATAAGTAGTTTGTAAGTTTAGGGACTGATGACCCCGTAGTTAAGTCCCTTAAGTTTAACAAACATTTGAACATTTTGAACAATACACGTAGTATGTATAATATGAAACTCTTCTCCATCCCCCTTCCTCTGGTCGTAGTGTTGTATGACACCCAAAACTAAGACGTTCGGTTTGTCGTGCTGAGACTCGGCAGTTCTGTGTGTTGTCTGTCAACCACACTTACTACTTTAAGATCAAAAGCTGGTGCAATGTTCGTTATACGTAAGTTAAAACCTTGTTCAAAAATTCATTCTAATGTCAGATGTCACAGTCACCATTGTCGTTTCACCATTCGCCTGTTAGGACCAAAGAGACGCAACTACATAAAGAGTGTATTGAAAAAATCGATTTAAGGCTTTTGTCCTAAAAACTGACTAGTTTTTAATAATTAATTGGGAGCCTTTATACGATAAATTAAAAGTTTATTTTATTCATTGCTTTTTCACCTAGGCCTTACATATTCCATTCACTCACTAGAATCTATATGCTAATCATGTATATAGTCACGTCGGTCTGATCCGAAATGGGAGCATAACTATATCAAGGGACGCTTAGATAATGTTTACAGTTACTTTATTCGTGTCGATTTTACAGTCAACAGTAGGGCCTACTGTGGTTTCCGTAAATGATGCAACGTAAAAAATTTCAGGTGAAAACTGGGGTGATAGGCAAGGTATCTTATAAGTATGGAAAAAATGTTCAGCACTTAAGACGATGATTACAAATGATGAAGTGTTGAAATATTAGGGCCGGCCGCGGTGGCCGAGGAGACTGAGGCGCTTCAGTCACGGTCTGCACGGCCACTACGGTCGGGGGTTCGAATCCCCCCTCGGGCATGGATATTTTGCCGTCCTTAGTTGTAGGTAGTTCATAAGTAGTTTGTAAGTTTAGGGACTGATGACCCCGTAGTTAAGTCCCTTAAGCTTAACAAACATTTGAACATTTTTGAAATATTACGGCTTCACTGCTATGTAGTTATGTAATTCGTTCTACGGGTCTCAACATTTCATTCTTCTTAATTTGTAAGAATATGAACGAATTTAGTAAGATGTGTAAAATGTATCACAAACAAGACTCTGATAATACAGAACTTGATTTGTCAATAGGGGAGAGAGAGAGAGAGAGAGAGAGAGCGAAAGAAGGTTCTTTTATGAATCTAGAAATGTCCTCTTTTTTGAAGGCGGATATATGGTAACCCTACTTCTGTAGGACCACATTTCAAAAGCCTCTATCCTCTTCCTGAAATGACGTAGCAATTGTCGCGGAATATGAGCTTTGAGGCGTCCAATTAAAATCATACGACTGCAACAATGCAAGACAGTGCGCTACACATAGCATAATATGAAACTCCGGCCCCACCTTTTTCTCTGGTCGTAGTGTTGTGTGACCCAAAAATAAGACGTTCAGTATGTCGTGCTGGGACTCGGCAATTCTGCGTGTTGTCTATCAACCGCACTTATGACTTGAAGGTCAAAAGCTAGTGCAGTGTTCGTTACACATAAGTTAAAACCTTGTTCAAAACTTCATACAAATAAGGTCACATGCCACAGTAACCATTGCCGTTCCACCATTCGCCTATTTAGGACCAAAGAGACGTAATCACATAAACAGTGTATTGAAAAAATCGATTTAAAGCTTTTGTCGTAATAACTGAGTAGTTTTTTTAATAATTAATTGCGGTAAATAAATCATGTATATAGTCACGTCAGCCTGATCCGAAATGAGAGCATAGCTATAATAAGTTGTTGTTGTTATGGTCTTCAGTCCGGAGACTGGTTTGATGCAGCTCTCCACCCTACTCTATCCTGAGCAAGCCTTTTCATCTCCTCATAAGAACGGAAACCCACATCCACTTGAATCTGCTTACTGTACGCGTCTCTTGGTCTCCCTCTGCGATTTTTACCCCACACACTTCCCTCCAATGCTAAATTTACGATTCCTCGATGTCTAAGAATGTGTCCTACCAAGCGATCCCTTCTTTTAGTCAGGGTATCCCAAAAATTCCTTTTCTCGCCAATTCTGTCCAGTACCTCTTCATTAGTTATGCGATCTACCCACCTAATCTTCAGCATTCTTCTGTAGCACCACATTTCAAAAGCCTCTATCCTCTTCCTGTCCGCACTGCTTATCGTCCGTGTTTCACTCCCGTACAAGGCAACACTCCACACAAATGCCTTCAGAAAAGACTTCCTTACACTTAAATTAATATTCGATGTTAGCAAATTTCTCTTTTTCAAAAATTCTTTTCTTCCCATTGCCATTCTGCATTTTATATCCTCTGTACTGAGACCATCGCATGTTATTTTACTACCCAAGTAACAAAATTCATCTACAGCCTTCATTGTTTCATTACCTAATCTAATTCCTTCAGCATCACCTTAGATAATTTTTAGTTATTTTATTCGTGACGATTTTACAGTAAACAGTACTATGGTTTCCGTAAATGTTGCATCGCAAAAAAATTCAGGTGAAAACGGGAGTGATCGGCAAGGTATCTTATAAGTATGGAAAAAATGTTCAGCACGTAAGACGATAATATTACACGTGGTGAAGTGATGAAATATTAGGGTTTCACTACTATGTAGTCCTGTAATTCGTTCTATGGATCTCAACATTTCATGCTTCTTAATTTGTAAGAAGATGAACAAATTGCGTAAGATGTATTGCAAACAAGACTCTGATAATACAGTAGACACATCACTAGTACTTGAGTTGTCGATACGAGAGAGAGAGAGAGAGAGAGAGAGAGAGAGAGAGAGAGAGAGAGAGAGAGAAGGTTCTTTTATTAATCTAGAAATGTCCTCTTTTCTGAAGCCGGACATCTGGTAACACTAGAGCCCTGTATTGGGAGAGTACCGCCAGCCGGGCGAGTGCCGCCATTGTAGGCCTGTTATATCTGGCAGTAGCAGCGCTATGCGTGGATCTGTTAAATTAACATTTATGGCGAAGGGAACCGGTCTGTACATCGACGTGGTATGACAGTACGTTATGTAAATAATGAACTAAAGTTTTTAATAGGTTTTTCACCTCTACTGCGAATATTAAGGAAAAATTGGTAATCTGAAATCGAGATCTGAGATCAGACCTTTTATTTTTGAGCAAACTAGTTGTAAAATTGTTTCGTGCAAAGTTTTGTCACAAGTAATATATGTAGTAATGATAAGAAACTAAGTCGCTAGAGTTAACATATTTCATTTAACGTACTGGTACTTGTTAAAATACGAATATGTAGTTAGTTGTTTAGGTTGCTAAAGAAAAGAATAAAAATTGGAAAATTACGAATTAGTCTAAAAAATTTTAAAAGGTATTTTATCTATATAGTAACTGCGTCTTAAAATACCTTCACGGCATTCATCATGCCAATACTTTTACCACCGCACTCTAATTGGCGATTATATTTTCTCAGAAGAATATGTACTCTAGCGGTTAAAAAATACGCGCACAACTTTTTCCACAACACTGTGACATGAAGGAATATTTTGGAACACGTTCATTGATTTATGTCCAAGCAAAATTGTTCACTATCTTGAATTGTATAAAAAAAGTTGTCTAAATACATTGCGATAAATTTACGTAGATTGAGTACGATACGAATAATCTTATTTATATACATACATGTAAACGGTTCTACCTGTCCAAACTTTCGTCATATTAAGTATAAATGCGAAATTCGTCAAATACGGCAGATTATGTTAAATTTTCACGTATTTGTATCTTTTCTCTTACAGGATTTTCCGGCCAACATTACTCGCAAGAAACAGATGAACCAAGAAGTTTACTCGATATTTCAATACAAATTTGTTTACTTCACACAATTTTGCATTCTCGTATGGATATGCATCTTTTCTTCCAGTTGCGATGTACCCGCAATTCGCGTCTTTTCGCATTCCTTTCGCCCTGTGGAATGAGGAAACCTCGGACTGGCTTAGTGTAACAATTTACTGCACGACACTGCGGCATTCTTCACCATATATAAAAGTGGAATATGCTATGTTAAGCTCTTTATGTAATACACAATGAGTCTACACATTTCCAACACCTCTAAATGCTAAAATAACAGCTAGTTAAGTGAAATATGCCATTTGCGCTGATGGACTGCTTAGGCCTAAAATGGCGGACGTGCCCCACCCGCGCTCAGCTGACCAATAGCAGCCGGCGGTTGTCGGCAAGACACACATCAAAGGTTGGCGCTACTCTCCCAATACAGGGCTCTAGGTAACCCTAGTCGCGACCACAGACATATATTACAGTACTAGGCTGGCAAAGTTGCATAAAATCTTCGTTTTACGACGGCAAATTCTTTTACTCAGTGAACGAGGGTATGCCCTACATACAAGAACCTGTCAACTATAGTGCAGGTACAGCGTTATTTATTTACCTCAACGTCTGTACAAAATACCAATCAAGTCATGCTATGTCAATATCGAAGAATATTAACATATTTATAAAGGTTTTCTACCGTTTTACCAACACATACATGCAAGGCGCCGGAATGGTAGGTAAAATTTTACTGTTACGTACTGTTAAAACAGACTGTACCTGAAAAACACTCATAAGAATAAAGATTAAAACAATATTCATTACTTTTAAAGCTGAATTCTATTTTTACCAATTACAATGGCTCATACGGCTCGTACTTATACATCATGTTCAAAACTATGGCGATGTTGAAATTCACGTAATTCTGTGACCCTACGTCGTAACTATGTCGTAGTTTACTGGCAAAGTGTCTTACTTCCAAACTGGAACCTTCTTATTCATCTATTGGGGACAATCGGCTTTTAATTACATAACTGCGTGCTTTTTGCCTTAATTCGTAACTGAAAACCTTTTTTAAATTGTATGTTGTTTCGTATTAACTTATTGAAAAACTAATTTTTAATTTCATTTTGCAGACCGCCAGTCTGAAAAAAAATTGAGGTAACGGTTGGAAACGATTGTATTTGACAACAATACCAACTATTTTAAGTGATCCAGTCCACTCTTTTTCATAAATCCTTCATTGCATCCTATGTGCTTTCATAGCTTGTGTAGGGTTACCATATGTTCATCACTTAAAAAGAGGACAGTTCATATAAAAAAGAGGACACTTTATCTTTAACATAATGTAATTTACAACTTTATTAATGTACCACGTAAAACTACTACAAACTAAAACAGTAACCCTGTGTGGTTGTTGGAAAACGAAATATTATGAACCTCGACAGTTTATTCCTCATCACTACTCCCAATTGTCTCATTCTTGTCTTAATCGCTTTTGAACCAAATATATTTGGTGGACGACGAAATCTCTCACAAGAGCTTTTTGTTTTTAACAAGTACTGAGAAAAACTCAGGCATTTCAAATGTTTGAAATTATACTGTACACATACAGTATAATTACAGTATATTTTAAATCTATTCCTGTCTTTTGCCCACTGTGTGTTAACAAGAGAAAACACACGTTCTGTGTCGGCATTATGACTAGTTATAGAAAAAGAGAAGTCTACAATTTTGAGCAGTTCAGAATAACTAACAACACTAGATGACTGATTTAAATATGCACATCAAACTTCAGCTGCTGGTAAGTTCTGTTTGCTATGATAATCTTTCAAAATTTTTATAAAATTACAAAGCTTATCGGAGCACAATGTATCATTAATTCTTACATTCGTTTGATCATTCTATTTAATGATTTGTATTTCTCCAGGAGCACATATTTAACACTGACTTTCTCTTCGGCATTGTGTTATATTTAAGTTCGTAATTTATTTTGAAGCAAAAGGTTACCTGCAATCTGGAACACACAATACAGCTTTAACCTAAACTACAAAGTATATCTACAGCAACGCCATAGAACGTAATGCAGAAGACAGAATGCACTGGTGGAATACAAGAGAGACAACCGGGTTCCTTCGCAGAGTAGATCCGAATCGTTTGCAACAACTGTCAGACCCGTGCGGACTGCGAAATTGTGAACGGCAATTTCATTCTGTATATTCGCGTAATAATTGCGAACAGTTTGGAACTGCAGTGCGAATAAAAATTCTGTCGCCAATGACAAAAAAATATTTTTTTCTCTGAACCCAAAAAAGAAGACATTTTGTAGAATTTTACAAATTCCGACCGGACAAATTTTTTGTCTCAAAAAGAGGACATGTCCGGGAAAAAGAGCACGTATGGTAACCCTAAGCTTGTGCAAATTGCCAATAATTTGTGTTATGAATATGAGAGTTAGACTGAAAACTTTGCCAACAAAGAGAGGTAGCAGGGTGTCTGTAAGTTGTAATCGATGCTTAGTTCAGCTTTGGCCTCTTACTTGTTGTCGGGACACTTTGCCTCGAGTGTCTTATTGGTGGCCTTCGTGAGGCGCAAAATTTAAACTACTGTAAATCTTGCCAATTAAAAAAAAATTCTCAGGTAAACACCACCTAATCTTCAGTAAAAATGAACAAGTCCTGTTGAATTACAGCCAGAACTGTTTACGAGGCGTGCCTAGCGTGTAAAGAAGGCCACCGTGTCTTAATGTCTACTACTGCTACCAACTTCAGTGATCTACTAACTTTATTACTACAGTTGGTAGGCGAACTTGTACGTGACACAGACCAAAAAAAAAAAAAAAAAAAAAAAAAAAAAAAAAAAAAAAAAAAAAAAAAAAAAAAAAAAAAAAAATTCTACACACAGTTCCTAAAAGCCATATTCTAAATATTCTGGAACAACTAGAAATCTTCACACACACGAAAAAATACCCACTTGATATTCTCAACGAACAAACAGATTTAAAAGATAAAAATTATTTAGAGAACTTTATTGAAATTTTGGAAAAGGAAAACGGATCAAAATTCACACAAGGAAAAGAAACGATGTTTTTCTCTGCTATTATATTATCCATGACACACGAGTACACCCTCTGACTGGCACAGATATATTTTACTGTAAAAGTAAAGCATCAACAGAGTAAACAGTGTCTATATCTGTCAAATAGAAACATTAACGAGATAAAACGTGACTATACCATCTTGTCACAAAAAGACACTAATATGCTTTACGGACGTCAAACTAACTTAAAACGTAAGTGAATTTGTAATGATTTTTTTAAATTTTTTTTATACACAATTGTATATTGTCAACGTAGGTAATTATTGGTAATTTCCAAGAATGCTTGCAATCGAAGTATCTCGGACTGAAACGATATATATCGATTATACGGGCATTGATGCGCGACTTATGAAATATGTTTTGTTCGTAGTCATGGGAATGTATTTTATTGATTTCCATGGTCTTGAGTGACGGTGGAAGGTTTTCTTTTAATTTTTATTTATCGTGGTTTAAAAAGACTTCACATTCAAAGCTACATAAGGATAAGTAAAACTGTCACACCCATTTAGTGACCAGTTCTTACTCTTCTGTAGATATTCTGCAACGATTTATTATGCGTGATGAAAGTCGTATCTAAAATTGTCATTTATTTATAGAAATAAAATTGTTGATCTTTTGTCCTAGCTCATCTCAGAAATATAGATCGTAAAGTGTATGGATGCCTAACGCGTATTCCATATTGCATTACAATGTACGTCATCAGAAACATTCAACAAATTTCTACGAAAATGTCACATCGATGCCTACTAACACAGCTTCAAATTTTGTCTGTGACAGTTAGAGCAACGATATTTACACTGAAATTCGTCAAACAATGTGCGATTTCCTATGAATGTGACACTATTCAGTCATTCATATTTTGTCATCTCGCGCACCAGTGGCGGCATAATCGATTTAGAGTTGCACATTCGATATATATCGTTGTAGGCCAATATATTTCGATTGCAAGCATTCTTGGAAATTACCTAATTATTTTATATACATGACCAGGTCCACTTGAAAATGGCATAAGCCGAAACAATCAAGTAAATTTGCACAAGCTTAATAAACATTGTTAGCAGCGAACTTGGATTTCTATATTACGATAATGTCATATTTTGACCATGTATATGCTGCGGGCCCAGTAGAAAAGAAAGTATATGTTTGTAACGAGTGTTATTAAAGGAGAACAAATGTATGACATTACAACCTTATTACTTCCGTGTATAATTTATACCACAGATGCTGATCATCTTCACGCACGCATGCCTAAAGTGGCAGCATTATATAGCAGATAGATTAAATTCCCCCTCTTTTGACAGATATTAATCGTGTGAAAGGAATTGTTAGTTTCGACGTTTTGGATCTAATTTTAATCTGTAGATATTTAGCTTCGATGTTTTGTCTCTAAGCTAATTTTTTTCACAAAATCTTAGGCTTTAAACTGACGTTCCTAGCATGGCATATTTCACTTTCACAATCGATTTTTAACATGAGCTGTTTCAGGCAGCCCTGTTTGATTTTTTGATGCTATGAAATATCTAAATATTGGAGAATACGGTAATTCGCAAGCCTTTGTGCACCGCGGTGGTCCCGTCGATATATCGAACGTCGCAGTATCGAACGATAGTTCGATATAGTGTTTCTGAACTAAAAAAAAATTCTTGTTTAACCTATACCTAAACTAACTTTGACTTAAAAAAGTGATCTGTAGCGTAGCCTTAAGAAGGTTAGGTATAGGTTAAACAAGAAGCTTTCTTTTTCGTACGTGTGGACGCGTAACGTCCGAATCTCCGGTTCAGAAACACTATATCGAACATTCCATATTCATTATGAAATGTGCGCTATATTAAACGTACACCAACAGGTTTCCATTCGCAACAGCGTGCAACATATTAAAATTCTATTGTTTAGTGCTTATAAAGTTTTTAATTAATGCATTAATTACTCTCATAAATACTACGTCAAATATACTTCACGTGAAACATGCAATCTTATTGGTCGCCATAAAATGACAACTGATTGCTATCCTGCGATACGACGACGTTCGATATATATCGACGGGAACACCGCCGTGCACAAAGTCTTGCATATTACCGAGAATACAGCACTAAAGCAAAGACGTAAAGTGTGAAACTCTTCGGAAATTGTCTGTACAAATGTTTCACATTCGTAGAATATACAGCGAAAATGCAAAAAAATCGTGTCTGACGATAAATTCCGTTCATATGCTGCACTTAGCACGCTAAAAAATCTAGATGTTATACGAGGGTAAGTCAATTATTATCTGCAAAGTAGTTATAAAATTTTATTGTAATAAAATACGAAACTTACAAGAACATCATTTTTCGACATAGTCTCCTTGCTTTCCAACGCACTTCGTCCATCGCTCTACAAGCTTCCTTATTCCCTCATAAAAGAAGGTTTCGGTTGAGCTGAGAGCCAGGAATGCACCGCTTCCTTCACTGCTTCGTCCGAGTCAAATCGACGGCCCCTTAATGCCTGTTTGAGTGGACCAAACAAGTGACAGAAGGGGCCAGATCGGGACTATATGGAGGATGATCCAGTACTTCGAATTTGAGTTTCTGGAGCGTTTCAGCAGTGTGGACAGCAGTATGCGGACGGGCATTGCCGTGCAACAACCCAACACCTTCTGACAGCAATCCTCGGCGTTTGCTTCGAATTGCAGGCTTTAGCCTGTCAGTAAGCACCTCACTGTAACGTACACTGTTTATTGTTGTGCCCCTTTCACTATAATGTTCCATTACAGGACCTCGTGCATCCCAAAAAACCGTAAGCATCTGTTTTCCTGCGGACGGTTGTGTCTTGAACTTTTTCTTGCACGGCGAATTTGGATGTTTCCATTTCATACTCTGCCTTTTACTCTCCGGCTCGTAATGATGGATCTATGTTTCGTCACCAGTAATGATTCAGTCTAAGAAATTGTCCCCTTCGTTACCATAGCTATCCAAATTTTTTTTGCAGATGTCGAGGCGCGTTTGCTTATGCAACTGTGAGTTGTTTTGGGACCCATTTTGCACAAACTTTACGAAACCCAAGTCTGTTGTGAATAATTTCTATAGGCAGAACCGTGACTAATTTGTAGACGATGAGCCACTTCATCAATAGTTAATCGTCTGTCTAAGAGAATCATTTCACGTGATCGCTCAATGGTTTCTTCATTTGTGGCGGTAAACGGTCGTCCGGCTTCTTCATCGTGCTTAACACTCCTGCGACCATTTCGGAATTTTTCAATCCACTCGTACACACTTCGTTGTGTCAAAACACTGCTCCCGTACTGAACTGAAAGTCTTCCATGAATTTCGGCCCCTGATACACTTTCCGCCCACAAAAAAACGTATCACTGAACGTTGCTCTTCTTTGGTGCAAATAGACAGCGGAGCAGCCACGATTAACAGCACGGCAGTGACAACGAAACTAACGTAGGAGCTTGAAAATTGCAAAGATATAACAACAAATAAACTAAACATGTATCGCCAACTTAAAACGATAGTACTACCAACATAAACAAAAATATAACTAAATTGCGGATAATAATTGGGCCGCGGTGGAGTAGCCGAGCGGTCTAAAGCACCTCGCTGCGGAGCGCGCGGTTGCTCGCCGTGGAGGTTCAAGTCCTCCCTGGGGCATGGGTGTGTGTGTGTTGTCCTTAGGTTAGTTTACCTAGGTTTAAGTAGTTTGTAAGCTACGGACTGATGACCACGCAGTTTGGTTCAAATGTTCAAATGTTTGTTAAGCTTATGGGACTTAACTACGAGGTCATCAGTCCCTAAACTTACGAACTACTTATGAACTACTTAAGAACTAGGACGGCACAAATATCCATGCCCGAGGGGGGATTCGAACCCCCGACCGTAGTGGCCGTGCTGACCGTGACTGGAGCGCCTCAGTCCCCTCGGCCACTGCGGCCGGCACGCAGTTTGGTCCGATAGAATTACAGACATTTGAACATTTTTCATAATAATTGATTTACCCTCGTAGTTGAGTTTCGTTAGGAAGAGGAAACGCTGTTGGCCAATTTCTACACCGTATGTGTAATAAATTTACACACAACCGATAGTTGTTGTATATTCAAGGAGTGTGAAGCTGTTTTGTAGTTATATATTTCAGTTAGACATAGTTTTCGCGACTTAACTCAAATGAATACTGTGACGATACTGCTGGCCCTCTCATCTCAATGTTATCGTACGATACCGTCTGCGTCGGGTCCGGAATCGTTTGGTACAATAGTGATATATGTAGCGTGTGAAGTTAAAAACATAATAGCCAGCCTAGGAATCAGTGTAGGACAGTGTCTCGGTGATACAGTGATTAAAACAGGTGATAGATTTCATTAATTAAGAGTTTTGTATAAGACGTTTCCAGACAATTCTATAAACAATAGTTTTGTCATTGTATGTTATTTCAATAAATAGACAGACGAATGGTAAAAACCTTTGTATCTACATAAAGGCATTTAAATAAATAGTATTGTATGTATGTTAGGCTCATAAACAAGTTGTGTAGACCAGCTAATTGTATTAATTAATTTAATAGTTGAGATTTAAATATTATAATCCTTTGTATATATTGACTAACTTGAGATTTAGAATCTAGTTTGAGATTTGCGAAGATATTGAATAGTTCAATATATGTTAGGGACATGTATGATGGACTCATTAACAAATTAATTGACATTTAACATTCCGCTTTATTGTCTAACAAAAAGAAGTGAGATTTTGACTTGAAAAGATTCACGCCATCCAAAATTATTGTATGTATAGTTTTCATTTCATATTGTGATTATTTTTGTGTACATGAAATGTTTTCTTTGTGTGTTTGTTAATTGTAAATTAGTATATTTAATTGTTATGAACAATGGATAATGTAAGGTCATTATTGTCGATGTTATATATATGCCTCACCGCCTTGCGTGGGGGAGTTCGAGTTTTAGTCGTTTGTCATGTGCTCTGGAAGCTATGTCAGTCTGTGTTGTTGTACGCAAGTTTGCAGTTGTTTTGTTTTGGTGGAGAAGAAGTTTGATTCAAATTAAAGAAGAAGTGAAAAATTGTACCTACGAGTATTTATTTCTACCACGACGCCCCAGTAGAATAATGTTGCAGCGAGCAGAACACCCATACATCGAAATGTAGAAAAGCTGAGTATTATGTTTGAAAGTGGTAGAATGAACTGTAATTACTTAAAAATATTTCAATTCTCTCTCTAATCAAAAGAAACTTACCCGCATTTAAAGTTGTCGCGGAAGTTTGCCACCACAATGGCCGCCGAGGCGCTCTTCAATTTCTCGGCTGTTCGCAGTCGGCCGCTTACGCGATTGTGGGGGCTTGACTTATAGGAGCCTTACCTCGTGAAGTTGTCTTCCTCTGGGCCAGAGACAGGAAACCCCCCAAGCTCACAGCTCACGACGGAAGTGTTGCGTGCGCTAACGGATCTTCCCCGCCGACCTCTCACTGCGACATGACTCCACTTACAGATGGCCCGGAGCGCTATTAAAATTTACGTCCCGTCTGAGTGCAGACGCTAATTCTGCGAGCAGGGGGAGGTGGCTGCTGGCGGTGCTGATGCGGATATCCAGTATTTATGGCGGAGGCGCCTGCTACCAGTGTGAGAGGGATGGTGGGGGGTTTCATTACTTCTGTAGCCGCAAGCGGAGTACTGCCTGTGAGTGGACTGAAACTTCTCTAAAGCTGGCCAAAAGCCAAGATTAGGTTACCAGAATGGTCAGCCAGTAAATAAGACGTGGAACTGACTTCTTCTGCATTTACAGTAGAACCTCTCAAACTCGACACAATGTGGACTTAAGGTTTGTCGAGTTTTGAGGTTGTCGAGTTTTAGGGAACTTAAATAAAAATAACTAGGAGTTGAATACAAACGCTTATTTAGAGTATTGAAATTGTACATTTATTGATTTATTATATATATATATATATATATATATATATATAAATTTTAAAAAAAATTGAGGCAAAAGGCCTAGTAGAATATGAAAATACAGTGTTCATTACAATTATCACTGAAGTTGTTTACGCCGCTTATAAGAAAGTCCATCACAGTTAGTTATGGGAAGTTTTCTGAACACTAGAAGAAAAGTGTAAAAGAAAACTTACTGAAGTCGTTTGAAAAACCCTGTGATTGAAGACTGCTCTTCTGTCTCCACACGGCGTCTTGCAGCTTGGTCACGGAGTCGCCTGAGGAACAGAATCTCCACTGCAGCCGCATTTTGCTGCTCTAAGTACTGCAATGTCCCTTCAACAAATTTCACAGCCTCACTGTGGCTAACTTTTCTTTCTTGTCGATGGTCCTCTTCCTCTTCTTCCCCTTCTACGTCACGCCCTTTGACAGCTGCGATGACTTCATCTTTTCCCAGTGGTTCTGATGCTCTGTCGAGATCCATCCATTCATTGACATCATTGCTTGAAGACTCTTCACGCCCAGGGATTTTTTTTCATGAGTTCAATCAAGTCGCTATTTTCAGAATTGATTCCATCGTCACGCGACAAATCATTGCCTGCGTGATCTAGAAGTTTCCTCCAAGAAGGAATGAGGGTTATGGTCTCAAGCTCGCGGCCTCACGATAAGGAAAGTGGCCACAGAAATCCCCGAACGTGTGCAAACAACAGCCCGCCCCAGCTGGACAGGTAAAGGGTGCGTTGAACGACCCTGGAAAACCCAGTAACCTATCTGAGTCTCTAGCGCTCTCGGTCAGCCTATGTACTGAAGGAAACCTTTACGTTAAGGGCGATGTAAAAAAAAAAAAAAAAAATATTAATTCACCAGCCCTGTCGAGTTTTACGGAATGTCGAGTTTTCGGGAATCGAGCTTGAGAGGTTCCACTGTAGTTCTTTTTTAATCCGTGTAGAACAGATGTGCTCGCGCGAATGACCGGTGTCCTTCGGGTTGCAATAATATGTAATAAATCGATTATAAGAGGTAATCCGTCTTATGCCGACTGCAATTAAGAGATTTCTTTTACACCACACGCGTTTCGCTTCTTATTTTAAAACCATCTTCTGTGGTCCGTAAAGGATACAAAAGTAGGAGGCGAGGTACTGGCGGAAGTAAAGTTGTGAGCCGTCATCGTGAGTCGTGTCGGGATAGCACAGTCGGTAGTGCGCTTGTCCGCGAGAGGCAAAGGTCCCAGGCTCGAGTCCCGGTTCCGGTACACAATTTTAATCTGCCAGGAAGTTTCATATCAGCGCACACTCCGCTGGAGAGTGAAAGTTTCATTCTGGAAACATCCCTTAAGCTGTGGCTAAGCCATGTCTCCACCATATCCTTTCTTCCAGGTCTGCTAGTCTTGCAAGTTTCGCAGGAGAGCTTCTGTGAAGTTCGGAAAGTAGGAGGCGAGGTACTGGCGGAAGTAAAGTTGTGAGGTGGCATCGTGAGTCATGTCGGGATAGCACAGTCGGTAGTGGGCTTGCCCGCAAAAGGCAAAGGTCCCAGGTTCGAGTCCCGGTTCCGGCACACAATTTTAATCTGCCTGGAAGTTACATATCAGCACACACTCCGCTGCAGAGTGTAAGTTTCATTCTGTAGTTTAAGTAGTTAGATCCCATAACTTTAGAAACATTTCAACATTTGTGTGTGTTTGTGTGTGTGTGTGTGTGTACGTAAGTACCTGGTAACCAAAAAGTCAGTTTAAATTTGAAAACTTAATAAATCACGGAATAATGTAGATTGAAAGGTAAAAATTGACAGATATGCCTGGAATGACATGGGGTTTTATTAGAACAAATATATATGTCCACCATGATTCCTCAACAATAGCTACAGTCGAGAAATAATGTAGTGAGCAGCACTGTAAAGCATGTCCGGAGTTATGGTGAGGCATTGGCGTCGGATGTTGTATTTCAGCATCCCTAGAGATGTCGGTCGATCACGATGCACTTGCGACTTCAGGTAACCCCAAAGCCAATAATCGCACGGACTGAGATCTGGGGACCTGGGAGGCCAAGCATGACGAAAGTGACGGCTGAGCACACGATCATCACCAAACGACGTGCGCAAGAGATCTTTCACGCGTCTATCAATATGGGGTGGAGAACTATCTTGTATAAAAATCGTAAGTTCTACATCTACATATATACTCTGCAAATCACATTTAAATGCCTGACAGAGGGTTCATTAACCACTTTCATAACTTTTCTAAATCGTTCCGTTTTCGATCTGATCTCTTATTTTATTGCGATGGTCATGTCTCTCTATGTAGGTGGGTGCTAGCAAAATATTTTCACATTCAGAAGTAAAAGTCGGTAATTGAAACTTCGCAAATAGATCTTGCCGCAACGAATAATGTCGTTCCTGTAATGATTTCCACCCGAATTCGTGCAATATTTCCGTGACGCTTTCCGCCCCGTAACGTGATAAAACAAAACGATCTGCCCTTCTCTGAACCTTCTCAATGTCTTCCGTCAGTCCCACCTGGAGAGGACGCACAAGTGTGATGTAGGCAGTCTCTTTGGTGGAGCTGGTGCATCTTCGAAGCGTTCTGCTAATGAAACGTAACCTTTGATTCGTCTTCCCCACAATATTTCTGTGTGTTCTCTCTAGTCTAACTTGTTCGTAATTGTAACTCCTAGGTATTTAGTAGAATTTACGACCTTAAGGTTTGACTGATTTATCGTGTAACTGAAGTTCAGCGGATTTCTTTTAGTGGTCATGTGTATTACTTCACACTTTTCTTTATTTAGTGTCAATTGCCAATTTTCACACCATGTAGAAATTTTGTCTAAATCGCTTTGCAGTTGATTTTGATCCTCTGTTGACATCACTAACCGATAAACGACAGCATCAGCCGCGAACAGTCTAAGGGAGCTATTCTGATTGTCTTCTAAATCATTTATAAACACAAGGAAAAGTAGGGGCCCTACAACGCTTCCCTGGGGAACGCCAGAAATCACTTCTATTTTACTCGATGATTTACCGTCAATTACAACGAACTGTGTCCTTTCTGATAGGAAACCGTGAATCCTAACGAACAATTGGGGAGATATTCCATAAGCACACAATTTCATTAGAAGCCCCTTGTGGGGTACAGTGTCAAAAGCCTTCGTGAAATCCAGAAAATTGGAATCGATTTGAGATCCCTTGTCGATGGCACTTAACACTTCATGTGAATAAAGCGCAAGCTGTGTTTCGCAAGAGTGATACTTTCTGAATCCGTGTTGACTACTGGTTAATAGGTCGTTCTCTTCGAAGTAGTTCATAATATTCGAACAAAGTATATGTTCCAAATCGACGTCAATGGATAGGCCTGTAATTTTGGGGATCACTTCTTTTGCCTTTCTTGAATATTGGAGTAACTTGGGCAACTTTCCAGTCTTTGGGTACGGATCTTTCGCTGAGTGATCGGTTGTAAATTATAGCTAAGTACGGAGCTATTGCATCAGCATACTCTGAGAGGAATCTAGTGGGTATACAATCTGGCCCGGAAGATTTGTTTTTGTTTAGTGACTTAAGTTGTTTTACTACTCCAGAAAGATCTACTTCTAAGTTTCGCATGCTGGCAGCTGTTCTTGGATTGAATGCTGGAGTGTTCACTACGTCTTCATTGGTGAACGAATTTCGGAAAGCTGTGTTTAGTAATTCTGCCTTAGCAGTACTGTCATCGGTAGTATTACTATTGCTTCCAGCAGGTGTTTATCAGCCAGGCTGGGGATGATGCGATTCTGTAACATATCGGCGTACCTCTCACCGGTTACGGTAGCAGTTACAAAACCAGAATCACGCGCCATCTGTCGGACATTTCTTAAACGTTATTTTTTGTTGTTGTTGTTATTTTTTTTCTTCTTCTTTTTTTGGTTGTAATAAACCCCATGTGATTCCAAGCATGTGTATCAATTTTTACAACTCTATTTTCAGTTTTTCGTCATTTATTAAGTTTTCAAATTTACAATGACTTTCTGATCACCCAGTAGGTCTAGGGATCGATGGGCTTGGTAATTTGGTTCGTTAGGTTTCAAAACATTTGAACTTTGGATATGAGCTTCTCTACGGAAACACACATTATATGTAATCTCGCTCGATCACTCAGTAACCTGCTTCCGACAGAGTCTTTCGTCGGTTCTCTCCTGATTGCTTCCTCTCAAGAGACTCTCCCCGCCTTCGAGTTCCCCCCCCCCCTCCCCCCCCCCCCCCCCCCCCCACACACACACGACGTCCACTGGACGCCACAGTGTTTCCACAGAGAGTGAAATGCAATTTTGCGAGTAATGGTTTTCTCGGGAGCGCGTCTGGAGTCCCCAGCAACTGTGTCACCGCTCTCCCAGGCGGAACGGAAGACTTTTTCTGCGGAGCTGTCAGCCGCACGCCATGTCCTACAGCCTCGTCCGACCTCCAGCGAGGAGAAAGTGAAAACTTTGCCCCTAACTTCCGCATCTGTCACCTTACATGACGGGAGGCAAAGTTGTGCCTCCTTTCCTCTTCACTGGCATGTTCTAATTGATTTGTAGCTTTTATTAGATTTAGATTAGATTAGATTAGTTTTTTGTTCCATAGATCCATGTTGAGGAGATCCTCGTGGATGTGGAACATGTCAAGAAACAAAATTTACAAGTTGAATAATAGATAATACCAATAATATAAATACAGATACATACATTTTAAGTGTGTGTGTTTTTTTTTCTAGCTGATAGTTGGTAGAAGCTGACCTCGGGGAAGATCAGTTTGGATTCAGAAGGAACGTAGGAACCCGGGAGGCAATACTCACTTTACGTCTTATCTTAGAAGATAGATTAAGAAAAGGCAAACCTACATTTTTAGCTTTTGTGGATTTGGAGAAAGCATTTGACAATGTTGACTGGAATAGAGTCTTTCAAATTCTGTTGTCAGCAGGGGTAAAATACAGGGAAAGGAGAGTTATTTACAACTTGTACGAAATCCAGACCGCAGTTATTAGACTCGAAGGGCATGAAAGGGAAGAATTAGTCGGGAAGGGAGTAAGACAGGGTTGTACACTTTCTCCGATATTATTCAATTTGTACATTAGCTATAAAGGAAAGCAAGGAGAAATTTGGAGAAGGAATTAAAGTTCAGGGTGAAGAATTAAAAACATTGCGTTTTGCCGACGACATAGTAATTCTGTCAGAGACAGCAAGGGACCTAGAAGAACAGTTGAATTGAAATTGCCAGTGTGCTGAAAGGTGCATATAAGATGAAGATCAACAAGAGCAAAACTGGGGTAATGGAGTGCAGTGTAAGAAAATCAGGTGATGCTGAAGGAATTAGATTAGACAAAGCAACAATAAAGCAAGTAGATGAGTTTTGTTACTTGGGCAGTAAAATAACAAATGATGGTCGCAGTACAGAGGATGTAAAATGCCGAATGGCAATGGGTAGAAAAGCGTTCTTGAAAAAGAGAAATTTGTTAACATCGAATATTGATTTAAGCCTAAGGAAGTCCTTTCTGAAGGCATTTGTGTGGTGTGTTGCCTTGTATGGGAGTGAAACATGGACGATAAACAGTGCGGGCAGGAAGAGGATTGAGGCTTTTGAAATGTGGTGCTACAGAAGAATGCTGAAGATTAGATGGGTGGATCGCGTACCTAATGAAGAGGTAATGAACAGAATTGGCGAGAAAAGGAATTTTTGGCATACCCTGACTAAAAGAAGGGATCGCTTGGTAGGACACATTCTTAGACATCGAAGAATCGTAAATTTAGCATTGGAGGGACGTGTGTGGGGTAAAAATCGCAGAGGGAGACCAAGAGACGCGTATAGTAAGCAGATTCAAGTGGATGTGGGTTGCCGTTCTTATGAGGAGATGAAAAGGCTTGCTCAGGATAGAGTAGGGTGGAGAGCTGCATCAAACCAGTCTCCGGACTGAAGACCACAACAACAACAATTAGACGTGCCCACCTGCACTTACGAGAGATACACAACAGAAGGGACTAGTTTATCCTGAAGTTATTTTTATCAATATTACTAGCTCAAAACCCGGCTTTGCCCGGGTATTTATTTATTTATTCCTGCCTTTTCTCAGGTACATATTCATTTGTATAAGGACCGTGTGTCTGTCAAATCTCTTTGGAATACAATTAGTAGTAAAGAAGTAATCGATTTAAACATGGTGCGTGATGGGGCGGTTTTCCATGAACGTTCAGCTACATACATACTTCGCAATTCACCGTACGGTGCGTGGCGGAGGGTACACTGTCCCACTACTAGGCATTTCCTTTCCTATTCCATTCCCAAATGGAACGAGGAATAAAAGAATGCCTATATGCCTCCGTACGAGCCCTAATTTCTCTTATCTTGTTTTTGCGATCTTTACGCAAAATGTAAGTAGGCGGTAGCAAGATAGTACTACACACAGCTTCAAATTCCGGCCCTCTAAATTTACTTAACAGAAATTCACGAAAAGAACGTCGTCTTTCTTCCAGCGATCCCCAATTGAGTTGCCGGAGCATTTCCGTGACACTCGCGCATTGGTCGAACCTACCGGTAACAAATCTAGCTGCTCGCCTCTTAACCGCCTCTATGTCTTCCTTGAAACTGATCTGCTGCGGGTCCCAAACACTTAAGCAATACTCAAGACGTGGTCGTACAAGCGTTTTATACGCGGTCTCCTTTACAGGTGAAGTACATCTTTCCAAAATTCTCCCAATAACCTATGTCGGCTGTCCGCCTTACTCACAACTGTTTAATTGCTCATATCTCATGAACTACGTGTCGGAATGTGATACATTTTCGAAGGTACACTCAACTATATACGTATATACTATCTGCAAAATTTCCAGTCGCTACAATTTGTAGTGTTCAAATTATAAATTATAACGTCATACCGACAGCCGTAGTTTTACTACATAAACAGCGGAAAAGTAGTAAGCGAGAAACTTTTTTCTTTTCATCATTTTACTATGGTTGTCAGCGAGAAAAAGTTTAATACAGGTTTGAAATTATGTTTAAAGTTTGTTGCAAGTCGCTAAGTACTGTCTTTCTCATACAGTGTATTTCGAAAGTCTCGCCGCATTATATGGCATTTTTTGCGATTTCTATTTGTTATGACGTAATACCTTTTGATCCATGTGCCGTATGTGATTCTTAACCATGCAGCAATTGTTACCTCACGGTAAGGAATGTGTGCACCAAATTTGGTTGAAATCGGTTCAATTGGTTTAGGAGAAAAAGAGCAGCATTTTCGCAAAATGCAGCAGTTTTCCGCGCATCTCATTGTTTATGACGTCATATCTCGTGAACTATATATATCGTATGTGATTCTTACACTTACGGTGACCGTGATCATGGATTGAAGCTTACGTGTACAAAATTTCATAAAGATTGGAACAAAACTGTAGATTTGTATGCAACACGTACAAACATACGGACACACTGCTTTATATATCAGATAGCGCAATAGCGAATTTTTCTTAGCGTCACAGTATAAGGTATAGATGTTATACCACATGGCGACATATGAAAATTTGTGCCGGCCCGGGACTCGAACCCAGGTTTCCCGCTTTTCGCGAGCGGTCGCCTTAACCACTAGGCTACCCGAACACGACTCCAGGACCGACCCAAACTTCCATATTCCACACTGTTTACGTCGCAGAGGTGCTCAACGTCTAAGTTAAGCATTCAAAACGACACTTCACTGCAAATCCTCAGAAATTTGTCCATACATAAGTCCAAATGATCAGGTTAGTCTAACAGGTTCTCTACACAGATCACTACGTTGTTGAGAAGACAAACAAATTTATTTGAACCACAGTCAAAAACAGAAAAGTCACTTGCACTAACAATTCTTTTATACAGTGTATACTCATACTATACATCCTACATAGTGTTTAGGTTTCACTGCTGGTGCTACTACCACCGGTACAACCAATACAGCACACATTTTCCTTCTGCCTTTGGCATCTCCCAACAGGGTTTTTATAGCATTCAATAAGGCGGCTACGTCACGTTTCGTCACGTCATGTGACATCACGTGACGTTCAAAATGTTTCTATTAAGGTTATTTTGGATTTTTAAATAGAAAATATACTTCGAATTACAATGTAAATTATCTCTTAGTGTTTAGTAAAGATTTTTTATACAAATGAAATTGAAAGTAACAGTTACAACTGCTACGCGCTTTTCTTTTAAAGGTACAAACAAATATTTTAATTTTTAAATAACAGATATTCATGTAATTGCATAATTATTTGATTCTTTGTGCCTACTAATGGCTTTTATACAAAATAACATTTTAGCAGCAAGCTACAATCACTACGTACAAATGCTGATAACATCGCCTTCTATGTTTAAGATCTTCGGCACAGTTCTTATGACAAATCAAAACAAACGTCAATGTCATACATGACTTGCTTGTGATTTTCGAATACAAAAATATACTTAACATTTGTGTGCAGTTTAAGGTAAGTTTAACCCATACAGATAACTGTGGTAGTTACAGTTCACGTAAAACACGCGAATATTTGCGCGATTTTCTTAAGTTACAAATACTGAAAGTTCCTATGAATCGTAACAACTGACTGCACACATATAACACACATTTGGTATAACATCCATACGTTTTACAGCGATCCCAAGAAAAATTCGCTATTGCGAAATAATATTGATAAAAATATCAGCACTGTAATTCGTCACCATACAGTTTTTTAACAGATGCCTAAGCGAGGCAATAACAATAACAGCGTAAGTTAATGCCTCGTTGTTTTCATTCTCCCTTGTGCGGGAATACAGATTAAGCTGCGAGTGCTAAGCGATGGATGTAGTTGACTCATATGTGCAGTCAGTGTGGCATATGGAAGTTTGGGTCGGTCCTGGAGTCGTGTTCGGGTAGCCTAGTGGTTAAGGCGACCGTTCGCGAAAAGCGGGAAACCCGGGTTCGAGTCCCGGCCCAGAATAAATTTCCATATGTCACTATTTGGTAGAACATTCATACCTTATACAGTGACGCCAAGAAAAATTCGCTATTGCGAAATAATATTGATAAAAATATCAGCACTGTGGTATCGTGTAGAAGCTGCATGGGCATATGTACCTGTACACGCCATCCAAGCTCTGTTTGACTTAATGCCCAGGCGTATCAAGGCCGTTATTACGGCCAGAGGTGGTTGTTCTGGTACTGATTTCTCAAGCTCTATGCACCCAAATTGTGTGAAAATGTAATCACATGTAAGTTCTAGTATAATATATTTGTCCAATGAATACCCGTTTATCATCTGCATTTCTTCTTGATTTAGCAATTTTAATGGCCAGTAATATTTGTCTTGTAAATGTCATATATTCACAAATCACGTAAATATTTTACACTACATGACCCGGTGAACTTCGTATCACTTACCTCTTAATATAAACCATATTAATTTAAATCATACCTATTTTTGACCCAGTAGCTTTATAAAGCCATCATCAGATTAAGTATCGGTGAACGTCAAATGTGCAACATTTTATCGCATTCACACGAATGATATTGATATCCGAAAGAAAAGAGCTCTTTCAGTTTTCCACAAATTTTCATATTTTGTGGCTAACTATTAATAACTTTTACTTCACTCAAACCTTCCTCTCGCTTTAAACGACGAATGTGCCAAATTCTATCGCAATCAGATGAATGGTATTCATATTTCATAGAAAAATCGCTTTCTATTTTTTCTGAATTTTCCAATTTTCCGGGAAATTTTCCAAATTATTATTTCATAAGAACGCTACTCTTGCTGTGAACGTCAAATATGCTAAATCCGATTGCAAAAAGCTCTTTCCATCTCTCGCGAATTTTCAGATTTTTAGTTCATAAGAACGTTCATCTTTCGTTGAACGTCAAATGATCAAAACTGTATCGCAGTCGGATGAACGGTTCTCAGCTTATAGTGTTGAGTACATTTAGAAACAAATTGAAAAAGGTACTTGGTTCGAATTTTGCGACTTTTCTTTTTAACCGTCCCTATTTTTAGTACTGAGAACTTTTCCAGGACCATAATGAACAAAACAAAACAAAAATTACCCCTCTCCGTCGTGCAAATAGTCAGTGCTGAATTTAATCAAAAACACATTGAAAAACGCACTTGGAATTTTTCTCAAATTTTCGAATTTTCTGGTAGATTTACCAAAACATTTATTTCATACAAATCTTGTCCTATCAAGCCGTACTCAAGTGATGCTCTTACAACCATGTGGCAACTGATTTTTACTTATAGATAAAAATCGTTTTCGGTTTTTCTTTCCTGTTTTCCTGGCGACTTTTCCAAACTTTTATTTGGTGCGAACCTTCCTCTTGCTTTCAACATGAAATTTACACAATTGTATCGCAATTAGACGAACGGAATTGATAGCTCACTGGAAAAAGTTTTCAGTTTTTCTCGATTTTCATCTTTTCCGGACAACTTTTTCCATATTTTATCACCGTTTAAACCTTCCCTTAACTTACACGAATATTTGAAACTAAAATTAGCCAAATTGGATCAGCTGTTCTCGAGTTTTAGCGAGACTAACGATATATATATATATATATATATATATATATATATATGTTTCACTAAGTGTGTTTGCCTCTGTAAGTTATAAAATAATAGGTGACGGGAAATTTTAATGCGGTACGTCAACACAAGAAATGTTACACTTTCTGCGGAGCTATGAACATAGTTTCTTGTATCATTTTCCAAAGAATTACACCACAAAGATATATTTTTTTAAATGGAACAATAGTTTTTTCTATCGTGTATTGGATTCGTTTAAAGCAACTGCGTCCAAATCAATTTAAACTACATTCCTATCACTGTTAGTTTGGGAGCTACAACCCTTCAAAGTTCCGGGGGCGGAGGCTGCGATAGCGTAGCTGTCTGGCGGAGTGGCTATCCCCTGGGGCACGGCCCACTGTCTCATGACCACCAGCCAGTGGGGAAGGCGAACCAAAGGTTACGTTTCATCGGCAGAACGCTTCGAAGATGCACCAGCTCCACCAAAGAGACTGGCTACATCACACTTGTGCGTCCTCTCCTGGAGTACTGTTGCCCCTTGTGGGACCCTCACCAGGTGGGACTGACGGAAGACATTGAGAAGGTTCAGAGAAGAGCAACTCGTTTTGTTCTATCACGTTACGGGGGGGGGAATAGCGTTACGGAAATGTTGCACGAATTGGGGTGGAAATCATTAAAAGAAAGACGTTATTCATTGCGGCGTGATCTGTTTGCGAAGTTTCAATCACCGACTTTTAGTTCTGAATGTGAAAATATTTTCCTAGCACCCACCTACTTAGGGAGACATGACCATCCCAGTAAAATAAGAGAAATCAGATCGAAAACGATTTAGGTGTTCTTTCTTCCCGCGCGCTATTAGAGAATGGAACGGTAGAGAAAAGTTATGAAAGTGGTTAATGAACCCTCTGCCAGGCACTTGAATGTGATTTGCAGAGTATCTATGCAGATGTAGTAGTTACGGCGACATCATCATTTTTTGTTACATATGTCTCATAGATCTAGAAAAGGCTTACGACCATGTTTCTAGGAGGACGCTACTATCAGTTATACCATATTATGGTATAGGAGTCAAACTTCTGCAGGCAATTAAAGGGCTTTACGTAGACTGTCAGGCAGCAGTTAGAGTAGACGGCAAATTAAGCTCATGGTTCAGGGTAGTTTCAGGGGTAAGACAAGGCTGTAACCTGTCACCACTGTTGTTCATACTATTCATGGATCATATGTTGAAAACAGTAGACGGCAGTGCATGATTAAAATAGCTGAAAACAAGATAAGCAGTCTCGCATATGTGGATGACTTAGTTGTAATGCCAGATGCGAGTGAAAGGTTGCAAACTAATATTGCAGAGCTCGATCAGAGGTGCAAGGATTATCATATGAAGATCAGCATCTCAAAAACGAAAGTAATGTCTGTCGGAAAGAGATTTAAACAGACTGAGTGCCACATAGGAGGAACAAAGAACAGGTAGACAGTTTCAAGTACCTGGGATGCATTTTCTCACAGGATGGCAACATAGTGAAAGAACTGGAACCGAGGTGCAGCAAGGCTAATGCAGTGAGTGCTCAGCTGAGATCTACTCTCTTCTGCAACAAGGAAGTCAGTACCAAGACTAAGTTAGCAGTGCACCGCTCTATCTTTCGACCAACTTTGTTGTATGGGAGTGAAAGTTGGGTGGATACAGGTTACCTTATTCATGAGGTAGAGGTTACAGATATGAAGGTAGCAAGAATGATTGCAGGTACTAATAGATGGGAACAATGGTAGGAGGGTGTCCATAATAAGGAAATCAAAGAAAAACTGGGAATGAACAACATAGATGAAGCAGTTAGAGCGAACAGACTGAGATGGTGGGGTCATGTTACACGCATGGGAAAAGCAAGGTTACCTAAGAGACTCATGAGCTCGGCAGCGGAGGGTAAGAGGAGTCGAGGTAGACCAAGAAGAAAGTACTTAGATTCTGTGCAAAATGGATGGCAACATATTGAAAGAATTGGAGTCGAGGTGCAGCAAAGCTAATGCAATGAGTGCTCAGCTAAGTTCTACTCTCTTCTGCAAGAAGGAAGTCAGTTCCAAGACTAAGTTAGCAGTGCACCGCTCTATCTTTCGACCAACTTTGTTGTATGGGAGTGAAAGTTGGGTGGATACAGGTTACCTTATTCATAAGGTAGAGGTTACAGATATGAAGGTAGCAAGAATGATTGCAGGTACTAATAGATGTGAACAATGGCAGGAGGGCGTCCATAATGAGGAAATCAAAGAAAAACTGGGAATGAACAACATAGATGAAGCAGTTAGAGCGAACAGACTGAGATGGTGGGATCATGTTACATGCTGTACAGCACTTAATCTTTATCCTATGGATGACAGGAAAATTATACAACCTATACCAGTGCTGCATAAATAAAATGGGTTGGAAGCGTTGTCAGGATGGATGGCGGAGCGGTGAAGGCTTGTGGGTGCCCTAGGAAAGGGTGGCTGAATGGAAAATAAAATATAGGCTTTAAGTTAATATTTAGTATATTCTGAAATACGGGATACATGGCGGGACTCGCCCTGGGTACGGATGTAATGAATGAATGCCAGTCTAAACGGATTAGAAAACGGTAAAGGTTACGGTAATGGTAATGGTTGACACAGTTGGTGGCAGATGCCGAACAGCCGCTAGGCGGGAGCGGACGGCATGCGGCCATTCGCCACGCATCGAGGCTGGACCTCTGGAGTGCGTCTGTTCTGTACGAGAGCTCCAAATGAAGAGAACGAAGGAACTGTTTCTCGCACCTCTGAGACCTCCAGTAGTAGCACACGTGATCAAACGTGGGTGTCTGCTATTGGCTCCACGGTAGCGCGGAAACGTCAGTAGCTTCAGTACGGACACCAGAAGGGTGGCGTGACTTTAGAATCGGCATTCAATACTGGTTCTGGCCGGCTCTGTCCTGCAAGGTGGACAGGCTTGGTCACGTTGTCAAGGCGTATGTCGCAGTGGAAGAACAGTTGTAAAACTTAGGCGAAGTTTTGAAATAAAATTTTTGAATTATTTCCCTAATCTATTTTAGACTGGCTGATCATCCTGTACAACGCATGGGAGAAGCAAGGTTACCTAAGAGACTCATGAGCTCGGCAGCGGAGGGTAAGAGGAGTCGAGGTAGACCAAGAAAATAGTACTTAGATTCGGTGCAGAATGATTTTGAAGTAAAAGGCATAAAACATCAGACGAGGCATCAATGTTAGCATTGAATAGAGGATCAAGGAGGAATTTTATTAGAGGTACTATGCTCCAGACTGAACGCTGAAAGGCATAATCAGTCTCTAATGATGATGATGATGATGATGATCATTATTTTCACTGGACCTCTTCTTGATACTATTTGTCCCTGTTTCGCCACATTTGATGTCATCTCGACTCCATCAGAGGTAATCAAACGAACGCCGTAATTGATTGTCCGCTGTGCGACAAAGGACACCGAGAAATTGAGTGCACGCGCAAGTGCCCTCCTCCACGCTCTCGAGCAGAAATTTCGCTAATTACTCGCTGTGCACACGGCACGCGCCAACAAGTGAGGGGCAGCATATGCCGCTCCCCTACCTGTTGTTGTGACTCGCCAGTTCCGACAGCTCAGACCTCTCCCAACGCCACATCGGCGAATTTCGCGGTGCTGATGGCCGCCAGTCCCCGTGTGTGCGCTAGATGCGTAGGAGGGAGGGCGTAATTGCCGAAAAAGCGAGGTTTACCTTGCTTCGGCTCTCTCACCTGCTAATATGACGTTCCAGTCGTCGGAGAAAAAAAGTACTTTTAATATTTATTCGTGTCAGAAGCACTTACATGGATAAACTAGTGTAAAATACTTACATGTTTTGTGAATATATGACATTTACAAGACAAATGAGTAACCTAATATCAAACCTGGACATCTGACCTAATGGTCGAAATTTAATTAGCAGTCGATCCCAAAGGAAGGTTTCTGCTCTTTTCGTTGGTGAATTTTTTTTTTTATTTTTTTTTTTTCGAAAAATGACGTAAATTTGATAAATCACACGTTACGTTTGACTGTTCACATCAAAAGCGAACACCTACATAAGAGCTTGATATCAAATTCGGACACTTGTTGAATGAAGCAGTGTGCACCAATGGGAACACACTATCTGATCACGTGACCTCGAAAATCAGACATGGCGACAGTATGCATCAGGTACTAAGACTTATTAGCCCATACTTAAAGTTTTTCAGTAATTTTTGATTGTATTATCATTAATAACCATCCAAGGCGAGTGAAATGGAACATAATACATCACCAGCGTCCGAAGAAAAAGCTACGAAGCGGTTGAGACAACCTGAAAAGTGGAAAATAAATATTGCACAGAAACAAAGGCAAGACTAGCTTGTAAACTTCACTGTTCTGCTGTAAAGTGTGTTGTACGAAATTATCACATGCAGGGAGAAATTCGATGTCAGAAATAACGTAAGGATGTTTACGGAAAAATCTGGCGACGGTTTCAACAGACCTTATGCTAATAATTTTAGAGATTCAGTGCAGTAACATTTCATTTTGTATATAAAATTAAAAAGATTATTATGATTATTGTAGTTTCCATTTTTCCAATATGTAATAGGGTTCAGAATTTAATATTTTTCACTTTATGTCCATATTCGTATAATTTCCCAGATTATACACCTGTAAAAGATTCTCGTCAGCAGTAAGCGAATCTCTGTGTATCAAAAACGGACATCTGAAAGCGTGTTCACATCATAAGCGAACACCTACACGTTTTGGTTTCAAAGACGGACATCTGTATTTTCAATCACAATTTGAAGGTACTTGAGTAATCAAACTGATATTAGCCACTTCCAGGTACAAATATTCGAGTATTAAAGTTGATGATGCTCAAATCAGCTTATAAATATATTAGCTCTACGTTTCGCAATAAAAAATGACCTTCATCTCAGGTTCTGGCAAACGAGAGATGTCCGTCTTTGATAATAGGCTTCTCAAATATTATACTACTGCCCATTAAAATTGCTACATCAAGAAGCAATGAAGATGATAAACGGGTATTCACTGGACAAATATACTAGAACTGACATGTAATTAGTTTTTCACGCAATTTGGGTGCATGTTGTTGTTGTGGTCTTCAGTCCGCAGACTGGTTTGATGCAGCTCTCCACAATACTCTATCCTGAGCAAGCCTCTTCATCTCCACATAAGAACGGCAACCTACATCTGTCTGAATCTGCTTACTGTATCCATCTCTTGGTCTTCCTCTGCGATTTTTACCACACACACTTCCCTCCAACGCTAAATTCACAATTCCTTGATGTCTAAGAATGTGTCCTACCAATCGATCCCTTCTTTTAGTCAAAGTGTGCCAGAAATTTCTTTTCTCCCCAATTCTGTTCAGTACCTCCTCATTAGTTACGCGATCCACCCACCTAAACTTCAGCATTCTTCTGTAGCACCATATTTCAAAAGCCACAATCCTTTTCCTGCCCGCTCTGTTTATCGTCCATCCCAGCTCCTGTATCATTTCCGTAACGCTGTCTCCCCTGTATCGTGACAGTACGAAACGAGTTGCCCTTCTTTGGACTCTTTCGATATCCTCCGTCAAACGCACCTGATAAGGATCCCACACTGGGCAGCAATACTCCAAAATGGACGGACAAGCGTAGTGTATGCTGTTTCTTTTGTAGTTCTGTTGCATCTTTTAAGGGTTCTGTCAATAAAACGTAGTCTCTGGTTCGCGTTTCCCATTATATTATCTACGTGTTGTTTCCAATTTAAGTCTGAAATAATAGTAATTCCTCGGTATTTTGTGGAGTTTTCGGCCTTCACTTTTGACTGATTTATCTTGTAAATAAAGTGTAAAGGATTTGTTTTCGTACTCTTGTGGACGATTTCACACTTCTCATTATTTAGAGCCAATATCTTATTCAGTTCGTTCTGCAGTTGGTTTTGATCTTCAGATGATTTTACTAGACGGTAAATGACGGCGTCATCTACAAACAACCTAAGAGAGCTACTTAGATTTTCCCCTAAATCGTTTATGTAAATAAGCAACAGCAGAGGACCAATAACACTATCTTGTGGAACGCCCGATATCACCTCTGTTTTAGTCGATGCTTTACCATCGATTACTATGAACTGTGTCCTCTCTGACAAGAAATCCCCTATCCAATCGCAAATTTGGGGCGTTATACCATAACCACGCAATTCGATTAAAAGCCTTTTGTGAGGTACGGTGTCAGAAGCTTTCTGGAAATCAAGAAAAACGGAATCGATTTGCGAACCTTTGTCGATAGCACCCATCACTTCGTGTGAATAAAGAGCTAGTTGTGTTTCGCAAGAACGATATTTCCATCTTCAGATGTATCATGTTACAATATTATTTTAAGCGTCATGTTAGATGTTGGCTCTTTCGTGGGAAGACGGAAATATATTGTAATAACTCGAATTGCATGTTGTTTATGTCGTGTTTTTCTATTTGTAAGATTACGTGAAATTTGTTGATTTTCTTACTGCGACTGTGTGGCTGGATTTTTGTGGTTAATTTCCATTTCTTGCGTCTCCTTTTGTTTATGCCACAATAATACATCACCTTTTTCTATTAGGTTCTACACTGCACTATAAACAACACTTTACCAGAGTCCAACACGTGTTTTTACAGCTGCTGTTGTTTACAAACGTCTTAATTCGAAGATATAACACTCTTTGTACAGGTACTTACTTACTTACTTTCCGTGTCCGGAACTAGACCCCTAACTTCCAAAAATTAGCAGCCGATATGGCTTTGTCGTTAGCCTCCCATAAGTCTTCCATTGTACAGGGCTTTTCTAAATATGGACAGATAAGCAGGTGTTGAGGATCCTGTACAGCACCACAAAGACACAGAGTGTTCTCGACTTCAAAAAGGCATTCGACGCGGTGCCACACTGCAGACTGCTAACGAAGATACGAGCTTATGGAATAGGTTCACAGATTTGTGACTGGCTGGAAGACTTCCTAAGTAATAGAACGCAGTACGTTGTTCTCGACGGCGAGTGTTCATCAGAGACGAGTGTATCGTCAGGCGTGCCCCAGGGGAGTGTGATAGGACCGCTATTATTTTCTATCTATATAAATGATCTGATGGACAGAGTAAGTTGTAATTTGCGGCTGTTTGCTGATGATGCTGTGGTGTATGGGAGGGTGTCGTCTGTGACTGACTGTAATAGCATACGGATGACTTAGACAAAATTTCTAGTTGGTGCGAAGAATGGCAGCTAGCTCTCAATGTAGAAAAATGTAAGGTGATGCGCATGAGTAGAAAAAGCAATCCCATAATGTTCGAATACAGCATTAGTAGTGAGCTTGATGCAGTCGAGTCGTTTAAATATCTAGGCGTAACATTGCCGAGCGATATGAAATGGAACGAACATGTAAGGACAGTTGTGAGTAAGGCGGACAGCCGACTTCGGTTTATTGGGAGAATTTTGGGAAGATGTACTTCACCTGTAAAGGAGACCGCGTATAAAACGCTTGTACGACCACGTCTTGAGTATTGCTCAAGTGTTTGGGACCCGCAACAGATCGGTTTGAAGGAAGCCATAGAGGCGGTTCAGAGGCGAGCAGCTAGATTTGTTACCGGTAGGTTCGACCAATGCGCGAGTGTCGCGGAAATGCTCCGGCAACTTAATTGGTAATCGCTGGAAGATAGACGACGTTCTTTTCGTGAATTTCTGTTAAGTAAATTTAGAGGGCCGGAATTTGAGGCTGAGTGTAGTACGATCATGCTGCCGCCTACTTACATTTCGCGTAAAGATCACAAAGACAAGATAAGAGAAATTAGGGCTCGTACGGAGGCATATAGGCATTCTTTTTTTCCTCGTTCTATTTGGGAGTGGAATAGGAAAGGAACTGCCTAGTAGTGGTACAGTGTACCCTCCGTCACGCACCTTACGGTGAACTGCGGATTATGTATGTAGATGTATCTTTTGGGAAGCCCCATCGCTGCATGTTTGTGTTGCACTTTGGCACTTCTACCCTCATACGGTTCAGGGTTCTCCAGACTGTGTATGGCAGGTCTCCAGTTCTTCTTTTGCTGCTTTATGGGGGCTTCTCAAATCCATTTCCCACCTCGCAATTCGGTTCTCTGCGGCCGACCCTTCCAGTGGTCGGGTACGTCACAGTAAGCTCTTCCTCGAGCGAAGCCGTCGGTCAGAGCAGCAGAGCTATCGATTAGCACTCTACGTGTGCTGAATATGTACTAGAGCCAATCGTCATCATTTAGTACTGAGGCGCTATCATTTACATGTACATACATGTTGGTTGTAATATTTCCGTGCACTGAAATAGCACCTGGAACACATGAAGTAAATTTTACCACTCTGGTTTCATTTTACGAAAAATATAAAACAAGCTGTTTCCTTAATGTATATATTAAATTCTAATGAGTATTTAATGTAGTGTTGTTCTTAGGTTGAAATTGTGAATGGCCGTTTCAGATAATTTGATGAATTTACTGGACGGGCAATATAGAGACTCGTTATCTTTGCCATAGAATTTGTAAATAATTTTAATACAGTCTATGAAATAAAAAAAATACAGCCATTATCTTGTCTGCCCAGTAAATTCATCAACTTATCTGAAACGACCATTCACAATTTCAACCTAAGGGCAACTATACATTAAATTCTTCTGGTAGTTAAATATAACATTAAAGAAACAGCATATTTTATCCAGAATGAAACTTTCACTCTGCAGCGGAGTGTGCACTGATATGAAACTTCCTGGCAGATTAAAATTGTGTGCCGGAACCGGGACTCGAATCTGGGACCTTGGCCTTTCGCGGGCAAGCGCACTACCGACTGTGCTATCCCGACACGACTCACGATGCCGCCTCACAACTTTACTTCCGCCAGTACCTCGCCTCCTACTTTCCAAACTTCACAGAAGCTCTCCTGCGAACCATGCAAGACTCCTGAAAGAAGGGATATGGTGGAGACATGGCTTAGCCACAGCCTAAGGGATGTTTCCAGAATGAAACTTTCACTCTGCTGCGGAGTGTGCGCTGATATGAAACTTCTTGGCAGATTAAAATTGGGACTTGAACCTGGGACCTTTGCCATTCGCGGGCAAGCGCACTACCGACTATGCTACCCCGACACGACTCACGATACCGCCTCACAACTTTACTTCCGCCAGTACCTCGCCTCCTACTTTCCAAACTTCGCAAATGCTCCGCTGCAGAGTGAAAGTTTCATTCTGGAAACATCCCTTAGACTGTGGCTGAGTCATGTCTCCACCATATCCTTTCTTCCAGCAGTGCTAGTCTTGCATGGTTCGCGCTTGCCCGCGGAAGGCAAAGGTCCCAGGTTCTTGTCCCGGTTCCGGCACACCATTTTAATCTGCCAGGAAGTTTCACTTCAGCATATTTTATATTTTACGAAAAAATGAAACCAGTGTGGTAACATTTACCACCTGAGATTTACTTATTAACTTGTAGTATTGCGCATATGGACAAGTATAAATGAAGGACCGACAGGTAGAAATGACCAGAGGAAGGCAGGACTCGATTACCATCGTGCAGGAAGTACAGAATGGTGCGGTGGTGTATTCAACTACGAAGAGTAAGAAGAGTTAGACTTTGTCCTCATTGCACATCACAAACGGAATCCAAGTACAAGAAGAAGTATAAGAGAGTAAAAAAGTAAAAAAATTGCTATTTTGTCAAAAACTGATATTTTGAGCCCGTGGTTGTGTATGAAAGACAGGGCGATTCTTATAATAAGGAAGACAGCAACCAACCACATTTGATTTTGCTATTTATTAAGTAAATAGCGCCGTTACCGGTATCCAACGTTTAAGCCAGACCGCAGTTATTAGACTCGAAGGGCACGAAAGGGAAGCATCAGTTGGAAAGGGAGTAAGACAGGGTTGTAGCCTTTCTCCGATGTTATTCAATTTGTACATTGAGCAGGCGGTGAAGGAAAGCAAGGAAAAAATTCGAATAGGGATTAAAGTTCAGGGGGAAGAAATAAAAACATTGCGTTTTGCTGAATACATTGTAATTCTGTCAGAGACAGCAAAGGACCTGGAAGAGCACTTGAATGGAATGGACAGTGTGTTGAAGAGAGCGTATAAAATGAACATTAACAAGAGCAAAACAAAAAGAATGGAATGCGGTCTTAGAAAATCAGGCGATGCTAAAGGAATTAGATTAGGTAACGAATCAATGAAGGTGGTAGATGAGTTTTGTTACTTGGGTAGTAAAATAACATGCGATGGTCGCAGTACAGAGGATATAAAATGCAGACTGGCAATGGGAAAAAAAAGCGTTTTTGAAAAAGAGAAATTTGCTAACATCGAATATTAATTTAAGTGTAAGGAAGTCTTTTCTGAAGGCATTTGTGTGGAGTGTTGCCTTGTACGGGAGTGAAACATGGACGATAAGCAGTGCGGACAGGAAGAGGATAGAGGCTTTCGAAATGTGGTGCTACAGAAGAATGTTGAAGATTAGGTGGGTAGATCGCATAACTAATGAAGAGGTACTGAACAGAATTGGTGAGAAAAGGAATTTTTGGCATAACCTGACTAAAAGAAGGGATAGATTGGTAGGACACATTCTTAGACATCGAGGAATCGTAAATTTAGCGTTGGAGGGAAGTGTGTGGGGTAAAAATCGTAGAGGGAGACCAAGAGACGCGTATAGTAAGCAGATCCAAGTGGATGTGGGTTGCCGTTCTTATGAGGAGATGGAAAGGCTTGCTCAGGATAGAGTGGGGTGGAGAGCTGCATCAAACCAGTCTCCGGACTGAAGACCATAACGACAACAACGTTTAAGTTCATCATCATACGGCTGATCACGTCCACACAAATGTCACTTACATTTCTCTTTCATGCAGATAATTTTTCTTGTGGCGAAAACTCTTTGGTTTTGTGGTGCCCTCCAATACAAAACCTGATTATAATGACTTTCTCGAGCGGAAATGTGAGTCATGATACCGACAAATATTGTGAACAAACTTGTGAACTAGCTTTGTTTGTTTGGATACTGTATGTCTGATTTTGTACATTATGCAAGATAGCGTTATTTGTTATGTATTCTCCGACAATTGTAACATGATTTTACAAAGAAGAGGAGACATAGCAGAAGTACTAACTCAAGGCAGGAATAAATAAATAAATACCCGGGCAACGCCGGGTTTTCAGCTAGTTTTAACATATTGACGATGCGGTCCAGTGGCTAGAATAATTTTATTGACAACGATGTGCTTTGTCCGTGTTTATCGATGTAACCAATGCAAATGGCCTCAGATATTCATGCATGTCTGCATAACGTTTGCATTGATTACATCGATAAACGCGGACAATGGACGACGTACATGTGACGTATACTCCTCCACTGCAACCTGACTTGGCGTATCAATAGGGTTTCGTAGGTTTCCATGAATGACCGCTGAAAGATTATCGATTTTACAAGCTAATTTCAGTCTCTCTGTACTACCACAGACTGCACGTTCAAGAGCCAGACTAAAATCTATAATTAAATCTTTTGCACGTTGTGTCCTTTGTCGTTTGGTCATTATCTTCGCTCTCCATACAATTACTTAAGCTATCTAAGCATGCAAGCCGTAAATGTTCATATTCTGTTCCTTGCCAAACGTTACTAGAACCCTGGAATGAAATACGTCTCAGTACGCCGGCCGCGGTGGCCGAGGGGACTGAGGCGCTACCCAGTCACAGTCTGCACGGCAACTACGGTCGGGGTTTCGAATCCCCCGTCGGGCATGGATATTTGTGCCGTCCTAGTTCGTAAGTAGTTCATAAGTAGTTTGTAAGTTTAAGGACTGATGACCCCGTAGTTAAGTCCCATAGACGCTACAAACATATGATTTTCATCTCCTCATAAGAACAGCAACCCACATCCACTTGAATCTGTTTACTATACGCGTCTCTTGGTCTCCCTCTTAGATTTTTACCCCACACACTTCCCTTCAATGCTAAATTTACGATTCCGCGATATGTAATAATGTGTCCTACCAAGCGATCCCTTCATTTAGTCAATGTATGCCAAAAATTCCTTTTCTCACCAATTCTGTTCAGTATCTCTTCATTAGTTATGCGATCTACCCACCTAATCTTCAGCATTCTTCTGTAGCACCATATTTCAAAAGCCTCAATCCTCTTTCTGTCCGCGCTGCTTATCGTCCATGTTTTACTCCCATACAAGGCAACATTCCACACAAATGCCTTCAGAAAAGACTTCCTTACTCAAATCAATATTCGATGTTAGCAAATTTCTCTTTTTCAAAAATGCTTTTCTTCCCATTCTGCATTTTATATCCTCTGTACTGCGACCATCGCCTGTTATTTTACTACCCAAGTAACAAAACTCATCTACCTCCTTTATTGCTTCGTTTCCCAATCTAATTCCTTCAGCATCACCCGATTTTCTTAGACTGCACTCCATCACCCTAGTTTTGCTCTTGTTAATGTTCATCTTATAAACAACTTTTAGCGCACTGTCAATTCCGTTCAATTGCTCTTCCAAGTCCTTTGCTGTATCTGACAGAATTACTATGTCTTCGGCAAAACGCAATGTTTTTAATTCTTCCCCCTAAACTTTAATTCCTTCACCAAATTTCTCCTTGCTTTCCTTTATATCTTGCTCAATGTACAAATTGAACAACATTGGAGAAAGGCTACAACCCTGTCTTACTCCCTTCCCAACTGATGTCTCCCTTTCATGCCCTTCGAGTCTAATAACTGCGGTCTGGCTTTTGTACAAGTTGTAAATAACTCTCCTTTCCCTGTATTTTACCCCTGCTGACTTCAGAATTTGAAATAGTGTATTCCAGTCAACATTGTCAAACGCTTACTCCAAATCTACAAAAGTCAAAAACGTGGTTTTGCCTTTTCTTAATCTATCTTCTAAGATAGGACGTAAAGTGAGTATTGCCTCCCGGGTTCCTACGTTCCTCCTTAATCCAAAGTGATCTTCCCCGAGGTCAGCTTCTACCAGCTTTTCCATTCTCCTGTAGATAATTCGTGTTAAAATTTTGCAACCATGACTTATCAAACTGATGGTTCTGTAATTTTCACACCTGTCTGCGCCTGATTTCTTTGATATGGGGATTATTACATTTTTCTTAAAGTCAGAGGGTATTTCGCCTGTCACTTTGGAATGGGGATTATTACATTTATCTTAAAGTCTGAGGGTATTTCGCCTGTCTCATACATCCTACACACCAGTTCAAATAGTTTTACCATGGTTGGCTCTCCCAGAAACGTTAGTATGTCTGATGGTATGTCTTCTACTCCTGAGTTATCGATGTAACCAATGCAAATGCCCTCAGATATTCAGGCATGTCTGCATAACGTTTACATTAATTACATCGATAAACGCGGACAATGGACGACGTACATGTGACGTATACTCCTCCACTGCAACCTGACTTGGCGTATCAATAGGGTTTCGTAGGTTTCCATGAATGACCGCTGAAAGATTATCGATTTTACAAGCTAATTTCAGTCTCTCTGTACTACCACAGACTGCACGTTCAAGAGCCAGACTAAAATCTATAATTAAATCTTTTGCACGTTTGTGTCCTTTGTCGTTTGGTCATTATCTTTGCTCTCCATACAATCTGGATGTTCAACTTAAGCTATCTAAGCATGCAAGCCGTAAATGTTCATATTCTGTTCCTTGCCAAACGTTACTAGAACCCTGATATGAAATACGTCTCAGTACATAGTGACATAAATTTGATAACCAGAAGTAAGGAAACAATTCTTTGTCAGATTTTAACTGATGGAAATTCATTTGCCAAATTAAAACATGACCGACCTCACAAAATAATGTGTCAAATATATGAATGTCAGGAATGCTATAGTTCTGTGCCCAGATAGCAGAGTTACAAATCCGGGTTACAGAGATTACTCATGATTATGTTTCAAACCCATATCTAAAAGATTATTCTGTTTGCATTTAAAATGATAAGTAGGTGAGATTATTTACTCGTTTGGCAGTTACATGGTTCACAGTTGCTACAAATATGCCGGCCGCGGTGGCCGAGGGGACTGAGGCGCTCCAGTCACGGTCTGCACGGCTACTACGGTCGGGAGTTCGAATCCCCCCTCGGGAATGGATATTTGTGCCGTCCTTAGGATTAGCTACTTCATAAGTAGTTTGTAAGTTTAGGGACTGATGACCCCGTAGTTAAGTCCCATAATCTATACAAACATTTGAACATGGTGACCCAGACAAATGCTAGCCCCCTCCCTCCCCCCCCCCCCCCCTCTGTTATCTACTGCGGAGCGGATGTTGGCGGAGCAGAATACTCACATCATTAAAAACAATGTTGACTCATCACAATGCTAGGTGTTTATGACCCTTTAGATAAAAACTCAACAGACAGGCACTTGTCAATGACTCTATTTGTTGTGACATAGTCTCTTCCCCACTGGTCAAAACACTTATAGGATCCGCTGAGAGGTCAAAGTTCCGAAATATCGGCAGAATGAACCAAAACGGCTGGACGTCTCTCTGTCGGTTTTACCGAGTGGAGACAATAACATTCCGCCAACCAAGATGATGAACTATAGGGAGGAAGGTTCCTATAAACTCGAGCTGAACTGTCCGCCAGTTTCTCCCCAAGCTGTAGGAGTTGCCACGTTCCGTACGAAGCAGCGTTGCGCCGTCGTCGGAGGAGGAAGACGATGACGTTGCTTTGTTCTGTACTAACAAAACTGCCTTTATGTAAAAGGAAAGCTTCCGATGCCGTTGATTAAAAAAAAAAAAAAAAAAAAAAAAAAAAGTTTAGTGATGAATTTATTCAGCAGCTATTGTCGTTTAAATAAAAATTCAACTTTGTACTGAGTTCTATTTTGGATGACATAAAACCAGAGTGCCTAAGAAATGCAATAAAAGAAGAAGAAAAATTACATTTTACTCTGACAAGTACACAAAAACACGTGAATTATTTACAATCTTCTCAACAACTGGTAGGGAATACTGTCCCAGCGATGTGAGTGTTAAAGGTGTGTTATTATGTCTTGATTGCTGATTTGTGTTGCAATGTCATCATATTTGCGTCGCATAAGGGCCTTTAGTAACTTTTGTCTATTTTCATCCCTTTTCTTTCACATTTTTAATATTGTACTATCGTTAGTTTTATTCCGTTTTCTTTTCTATGTTGGTACATAAAAGTAAATAAACCTGTCCTGACCGTATTTTACCCAAAAGGCTTTATTACTGGACATAATAATTTTTAAGAACACCATTTATGTAATAACCGATAGTTAACAATTTCTTAATACATTTTGAACATAAACCACCGTTTGTGTTTAGCTTTAACTTTAATAGTTAAGTATTGAGGAAACTGCTATAAGTTGCTACAAAAATGAAGCAAAACGTGTTACAAGATCTTAATGAGTGCAGCTTCCTCTAACTCTTCATTGATATGCCACGTCAAAAATTTACAGACACAAAATATTCAAATGTTTGTAGAGCTTTTTGGGACTTAACCACGTGGTCATCAGTCCCTAAACTTAAGAAACTACTCTCGAATTAGCTTATACTTAAGACGGCACAAACATCCATGACCGACGGGGGATTCGAACCCCCGATGGGGAACATCCTCGCGGGTCGTAGGATAGCGCCTCAATGCGCTCGGCCACTCCGCCGCGGCTTACAGGCATACATCTGTAGTCATAATTAAATAGTTTATCAGGATAGCGCCTCAATGCGCTCGGCCACTCCGCCGCGGCTTACAGGCATACATCCGTAGTCATAATTAAATAGTTTATCAGCATAGCGCCTCAATGCGCTCGGCCACTCCGCCGCGGCTTACAGGCATACATCTGTAGTCATAATTAAATAGTTTATCAGGATAGCGCCTCAATGCGCTCGGCCACTCCGCCGCGGCTTACAGGCATACATCCGTAGCCATAATTAAATAGTTTATCAGGATAGCGCCTCAATGCGCTCGGCCACTCCGCCGCGGCTTACAGGCATACATCCGTAGTCATAATTAAATAGTTTATCAGGATAGCGCCTCAATGCGCTCGGCCACTCCGCCGCGGCTTACAGGCATACATCCGTAGTCATAATTAAATAGTTTATCAGGATAGCGCCTCAATGCGCTCGGCCACTCCGCCGCGGCTTACAGGCATACATCCGTAGCCATAATTAAATAGTTTATCAGGATAGCGCCTCAATGCGCTCGGCCACTCCGCCGCGGCTTACAGGCATACATCCGTAGTCATAATTAAATAGTTTATCAGGATAGCGCCTCAATGCGCTCGGCCACTCCGCCGCGGCTTACAGGCATACATCTGTAGTCATAATTAAATAGTTTATCAGGATAGCGCCTCAATGTGCTCGGCCACTCCGCCGCGGATTACAGGCATACATCCGTAGTCATAATTAAATAGTTTATCAGCATAGCGCCTCAATGCGCTCGGCCACTCCGCCGCGGCTTACAGGCATACATCTGTAGTCATAATTAAATAGTTTATCAGGATAGCGCCTCAATGCGCTCGGCCACTCCGCCGCGGCTTACAGGCATACATCCGTAGTCATAATTAAATAGTTTATCAGGATAGCGCCTCAATGCGCTCGGCCACTCCGCTGCGGCTTACAGGCATACATCTGTAGTCATAATTAAATAGTTTATCAGGATAGCGCCTCAATGCGCTCGGCCACTCCGCCGCGGCTTACAGGCATACATCCGTAGTCATAATTAAATAGTTTATCAGGATAGCGCCTCAATGCGCACGGCCACTCCGCCGCGGCTTACAGGCATACATCTGTAGTCATAATTAAATAGTTTATCAGGATAGCGCCTCAATGCGCTCAGCCACTCCGCCGCAGCTTACAGGCATACATCCGTAGTCATAATTAAATAGTTTATCAGCATAGCGCCTCAATGCGCTCGGCCACTCCGCCGCGGCTTACAGGCATACATCTGTAGTCATAATTAAATAGTTTATCAGGATAGCGCCTCAATGCGCTCGGCCACTCCGCCGCAGCTTACAGGCATACATCCGTAGTCATAATTAAATAGTTTATCAGGATAGCGCCTCAATGCGCTCGGCCACTCCGCCGCGGCTTACAGGCATACATCCGTAGTCATAATTAAATAGTTTATCAGGATAGCGCCTCAATGCCCTCGGCCACTCCGCCGCAGCTTACAGGCATACATCCGTAGTCATAATTAAATAGTTTATCAGGATAGCGCCTCAATGCGCTCGGCCACTCCGCCGCGGCTTACAGGCATACATCCGTAGTCATAATTAAATAGTTTATCAGGATAGCGCCTCAATGCGCTCGGCCACTCCGCCGCGGCTTACAGGCATACATCCGTAGTCATAATTAAATAATTTACCAGGATAGCGCCTCAATGCGCTCGGCCACTCCGCCGCGGCTTACAGGCATACATCCGTAGCCATAATTAAATAGTTTATCAGGATAGCGCCTCAATGCGCTCGGCCACTCCGCCGCGGCTTACAGGCATACATCCGTAGTCATAATTAAATAGTTTATCAGGATAGCGCCTCAATGCGCTCGGCCACTCCGCCGCGGCTTACAGGCATACATCCGTAGTCATAATTAAATAGTTTATCAGGATAGCGCCTCAATGCGCTCGGCCACTCCGCCGCGGCTTACAGGCATACATCCGTAGCCATAATTAAATAGTTTATCAGGATAGCGCCTCAATGCGCTCGGCCACTCCGCCGCGGCTTACAGGCATACATCCGTAGTCATAATTAAATAGTTTATCAGGATAGCGCCTCAATGCGCTCGGCCACTCCGCCGCGGCTTACAGGCATACATCTGTAGTCATAATTAAATAGTTTATCAGGATAGCGCCTCAATGTGCTCGGCCACTCCGCCGCGGATTACAGGCATACATCCGTAGTCATAATTAAATAGTTTATCAGCATAGCGCCTCAATGCGCTCGGCCACTCCGCCGCGGCTTACAGGCATACATCTGTAGTCATAATTAAATAGTTTATCAGGATAGCGCCTCAATGCGCTCGGCCACTCCGCCGCGGCTTACAGGCATACATCCGTAGTCATAATTAAATAGTTTATCAGGATAGCGCCTCAATGCGCTCGGCCACTCCGCTGCGGCTTACAGGCATACATCTGTAGTCATAATTAAATAGTTTATCAGGATAGCGCCTCAATGCGCTCGGCCACTCCGCCGCGGCTTACAGGCATACATCCGTAGTCATAATTAAATAGTTTATCAGGATAGCGCCTCAATGCGCACGGCCACTCCGCCGCGGCTTACAGGCATACATCTGTAGTCATAATTAAATAGTTTATCAGGATAGCGCCTCAATGCGCTCGGCCACTCCGCCGCAGCTTACAGGCATACATCCGTAGTCATAATTAAATAGTTTATCAGCATAGCGCCTCAATGCGCTCGGCCACTCCGCCGCGGCTTACAGGCATACATCTGTAGTCATAATTAAATAGTTTATCAGGATAGCGCCTCAATGCGCTCGGCCACTCCGCCGCAGCTTACAGGCATACATCCGTAGTCATAATTAAATAGTTTATCAGGATAGCGCCTCAATGCGCTCGGCCACTCCGCCGCGGCTTACAGGCATACATCCGTAGTCATAATTAAATAGTTTATCAGGATAGCGCCTCAATGCCCTCGGCCACTCCGCCGCAGCTTACAGGCATACATCCGTAGTCATAATTAAATAGTTTATCAGGATAGCGCCTCAATGCGCTCGGCCACTCCGCCGCGGCTTACAGGCATACATCCGTAGTCATAATTAAATAGTTTATCAGGATAGCGCCTCAATGCGCTCGGCCACTCCGCCGCGGCTTACAGGCATACATCCGTAGTCATAATTAAATAATTTACCAGGATAGCGCCTCAATGCGCTCGGCCACTCCGCCGCGGCTTACAGGCATACATCCGTAGTCATAATTAAATAGTTTATGAACTATATTATAATAAAGACGTTACAGCCAGCCTGCCCGATAGGGATTAGAACCCCCGTTGGGGAACGGCCTCGCCTATCGTAGAATAGCGCCTCAGTGCGCTCGGCCACTCCACCGCGGCTCGTCAGAGTCTGAAGAGCTTATTTCCCTTGGGTGTTGTCATAAAACCGGTCTCCGGCGGGGGTCGGGTCGGTGACAGCGACACCACTGGTACGGGGCTGGATGCGCCATCCTCTATTTCTTAGGAGTGTTGTGAGCGGTGTATACAGTAGCGAATCCCGACTCCCCGAGCAGCTACTTGCTACGCCAATGCCGGTAAATTCCCAGTGCTCAGAGACCTAGAGCTCTGTATTGGGAGAGTACCGCCAACCGGGCGAGCGCCGCCATTGTAGGCCTGTTATATCTGGCAGTAGCAGCGCTATGCACGGCGCTGTTAAATTAACATTTATGATGAAGGCAACCGGTCTTTACATCGACGTCGTATGACAATACGTTAACTAAACAATGAACGAAAGTTTTTAATCGTTTCATCACATCTACAGCGAATATTAAGGAAAAATTGGTAATCTGAGATCAAGATCTTCATTTTGGAGCAAACTAGTTGTAAAATAGTTTCGTGCTAAAATTTAAACCCTGTACCAAATGCACTGCTTTCGCAATAAGTGACGTTCCTGATTTCAAATTAGCTAAGGACTGACGTTTTTATCTGTAATATATTGGTTTTTATCAAAGTAGATGTAATTAATACATGTTGCTTTCCATTAATCTAGTGCCTAATGTTGATTAGGTGTGCTGATTGTGTGCTGACCTACATGTGATATTATCACATAACATTAACTGAGCGAACATTTTGGGAAGGTTTAAGCTTTTACACATTGTTATCGCACTGCTGAGTACTTCAGTAAAATAAACTTTATCTTAAAATTCGAGTTTTGGAGATCCATTTAATGGGCAGTTTCATTTACCGCCCAAACTTTCGTAATATGCAAGCTAAGTATAAATACAAAATTCGTCAAATACGGCACATTATGTTAGATTTTCACATATTTATATCTTTTAGAAATATCTTTTCTCTTACATGTTTGTCCGTCCAAAATTGTTCGCAAGAAACTTGTATGAACAGATAAACCTAGAAGTTTACTCGATATTTCAATACAAATTTATTTACTTCGCAAAATTTTGCATTCTCGTATAGAATTGCATTTTTTCTTCCAATGCGGTGAACCCACAAATCCGGTCTTTTCGGATCTCTTTCGTCCTGTGGAATCCGTAAAACTTGCCACCTCGGACTGTCTTAGTATAACAATTCACAGGCAACAATGCGGCACTTTTCACCATATAAAAATGTAATATGCTATGTTAAGCTCTTAATTTAATACATAATGAGCCTACTCATTTCCAACACCTCTAAATGCTAAAATAACAGCTAGTTAAGTGAAATATGCCATTTACGCTGATGGATTGCTTAGGCCTAAAATGGCGGACGTGCCCCACCCGCGCTCAACTGACCAATAGCAGCCGGCGCTTGTCGGCAAGCCACACATAAAAGGTTGGCGCTACTCTCCCAATAGAGGGCTCTACGGAGGCCCACCTAGGTCGTCTTGGTGCTGCGCGAAACGTCAAGGAAATATTGGCCCCGCCCAGCACGTAACGCCGTCTGCGGGCCTTCGTTATATATGAACAGGCCCGGCACAGCAGGTATAAATTCGCGTCCGCTGCTCTGTGAAATCAGGCAGGTCGGTGATTCGGTTTCTGAATGCGAGGAAAGTGAAACCGAGTGAAATTTATCGGCAAATTGGCGATGTTTACGGACCAAATGCGATGTGTGATTCGATGGTGAGAAGATAGCTCCAACAGTTCAATGGCGGGCGTAGTGATGTGCACGATGAAGAACGAAGTGGGCGTCCACCTTTCGTTTAGAGAAGAACTGGTTCACGCTATTAATGACAAGATCCTTACATCTCAAGTCTTTCCTTGGCGGTCTTCACTTCACCAATGACGACGAGCTGAAAGAAACTGCTTCCAACTGGTTGAAGACACAGGCGACAGATTTCTATGAAGAAGGTATACAAAACCTGGTGCCTCGCTATGACAAATGCCTGCAAAATTTCGGCAGTTATGTGGAAAAATTAGTTTAAGAGTTGTGGAATTTTGTGCAATTAAAATTTCTTCTGTTTCTGTGTATAATTTCATCTTATTACCAAAAGGAGCTTACTTTCTGGACGCGCCTCGTATTATGAAAAGCAACGGTCCCACGACACTTTCCTGTGGCATACATGACATCCCTCTTACTTCAGAGACTTCTCTCCATTCAGAAACAAAATGGTGGATACGCACCACGGCGGAGTGACTGAGCGCATTGAGGCACTATGCTCTGATGCGCGAGGCTGTTCCCCGTCAGGGATTTGAATCCTCCCTCGGGCATAGATGTTTGTGCTGTCAGTATAAGTTAGTTCATAAGTAGTTTCCAAGTTAAGACTGATGAGCCCGCAGTTAAGTCCCATAAGCTTAACAAACATTTGATTTTTTTTTTTTTTTTTTTTTTTTTTTTTTTTTTTTTTTTTTTTTTGTTAGCGGTGCTTCAGTCGGCATTTCTTAGGAGGGGTGGACAAGCGGTGTATACAGTAGCGAATCCCAGGTCCCCGAGCAAGCTACTTGCTACGCCAATGCCGGTAAATTCCCACTGCCCGTAGGCCCCAGGTCGTCTCACTGATGCGCGAAACGTCAAGGAAATATTGGCCCCGCCCAGTCCGTAATGCCGTCTGCGGGCCTTCGTTATATATGAACAGGCCCGGCACAGCAGGTATAAATTCGCGTCTGCTGCTCTGTGAAATACACGACGGGCAGAATTTATCGGGTCCCATGTCGGCGCACCCTCCATGTTTGCAAAAATTTATAAAACTACAAGTTTAAAGTGGGCCGTAAAACACGTAAGAGTGATTTTTTTTTTTTACATAGTGGCATATTTTGTGTGGAGCATGGTGTCTTATGGATCTGAAACAGTCAGAAAAGTATAGAGGGTGAGACATAAATGAGGAAAAATATGAGTTGACATTATATGTTTATATTGTAAGGAGGCGATCCAGTATTATGATTGGTTGCAAAAAGGATAAACCCAAGATCGCTAGTATATAATTTTATTCCGCCGACCAGTGCGACTACTGTTTCAAAACTTTTCTGTACTTATAGATCCATTTCACTCGCTGTAATGTATGGTCTAAAATGCATAGAACAGAAAGTTGCCCGCTATCGAACTTTTTCAATACACGATTTGGTAAATCAAGTGCGCATACTTGACAAATATGGCGTCATTTGAAAACGACTGTTTCAAATTACGGAAAGGCGAATGGTTTATTCGAAATCTAAGATGTTTTACTACCATATGTCCAAAAAATCAGGTTTCTTAACCGCATACTTTCGTAAAAATGCAAATGATGAGCGTTACGAAACTAAAAACTCGCGCGGAATGAAAAACAGACTTCATAATTTTTCACAGGTAAGGCAAACCTTTTAAGCAAAAAACTATGTGGCGCGATCTTATATACCGTCAATTTTTTTTACAACTTGAAAATCGGGCCGTCCGCTGTGGCCGAGGGGACTGAGGCGCTCCAGTCACGGTCTGCACGGCCACTACGGCCGGGGGATCGAATCCCCCTTCGGGCATGGATATTTGTGCCGTCCTTAGAATTAGTTAGTTCATAAGTAGTTTGTGTGCGCCTCGGTTGCACAGTGGTAGAGTGCCAGACTAAAAATCCAAAAGGTCACGGGTCCGATCCCCGCCAGGTCCTAGGATTTTTCTCTGCCACTTTCCACTTCTTTCACCTCTGGCAGTATTGCTCAAGTGGAAAATACCGAGTAGCACCGTGGTTCGGAACCCACGTTAAACTGTAGGTCCCCCTATAACTGGCTGGGTAAGTCAGTTCCAAGGTCGGAGGAAGGCAACGGCATACCACCTCCAAACAGGACCATGCCTAGTTAAGCACTGTGGTGTTCAAACCAATCTTCGGATTGTTGACTGCTTTACCTTTTAAGTAGTTTGTAAGTTTAGGGAGTGATAACCCCGTAGTTAAGTCCCATAAGCTCTATAAACATTTCAACATTTGAGATATATATATATATATATATATATATATATATATATATATATATATATATATATATATATATATATTTAGCGGATACACCGGCCGTTCTTAGGAGTGGGTCGAGCGGTGTATACAGTAGCGAATCCCGACTCTCCGAACAGCTACTTGCAACGCCAAAGCCGGTAAATTCCCAGTGCTCTGAGAGACCAGGTCGTCTTGCTGCTGCGCGAAACGTCAAAGAAATATTGGCCCCGCCCAGCCCGTAACGCCGTCCGCGGGCCTTCGTTATATATGAACAGGCCCGCCACAGCAGGTATAAATTCGCGTCCGCCGCTCTGTGAAATACACGGCGGGCAGAATTTATCGGGTCCGATGTCGGCGCATGCCCTCCCTCCATCTCCATACCTCCGCCATTAAAATAAATTCCGCGCCCCGTGCGTGCTCGCAGACTCCTGGCTACTACACCGCTAGCGGTAGGCAGGCACAACTTTCTTCCCCTGTAGCAATTCCGCCCCCGCTTTCGCGAGGGTAAATATCGCGTTTCCTGCCGCCCCCACGTGGGGTTGGTTATCTTACTGCCTTTTATGTCTGGGCCGTCTCGCTTCCAGTTTCACTTTTCGCTGTAACGGGGCGGGCCGCTTCGTGTGTTCCGGCGGTAGGTACGACGGTTCTTTCGACTAATGCTGTGTTCACAGTGGCGCTGACAGACCGTCGTCAAACTCCGTCCACCGAAGTTCACCTCTGGCCATTAAAACTGCGTCGGCCGCGGTGGCCGAGGGGACTGAGGCGCTCCAGCCACGGTCTGCACGGCCACTACGGTCGGGGGTTCGAATCCCCCCCCCCTCGGGCATGGATATTTGTGCCGTCATAGTTCGTAAGTAGTTCATAAGTAGTTTGTAAGTTTAGGGCCGGACGCGTTGGCCGAGGGGACTGAGGCGCTCCAGCCACGGTCTGCACGGCCACTACGGTCGGGGGTTCGAATCCCCCCCCCCTCGGGCATGGATATTTGTGCCGTCATAGTTCGTAAGTAGTTCAAAAGTAGTTTGTAAGTTTAGGGCCGGACGCGTTGGCCGAGGGGACTGAGGCGCTCCAGCCACGGTCTGCACGGCCACTACGGTCGGGGGTTCGATTCCCCCCCCCCCCTCGGGCATGGATATTTGTGCCGTCATAGTTCGTAAATAGTTCATAAGTAGTTTGTAAGTTTAGGGCCGGACGCGTTGGCCGAGGGGACTGAGGCGCTCCAGCCACGGTCTGCACGGCCACTACGGTCGGGGGTTCGAATCCCTCCCCCCCCCCTCGGGCATGGATATTTGTGCCGTCATAGTTCGTAAGTAGTTCATAAGTAGTTTGTAAGTTTAGGGCCGGACGCGTTGGCCGAGGGGACTGAGGCGCTCCAGCCACGGTCTGCACGGCCACTACGGTCGGGGGTTCGAATCCCCCCCCCTCGGGCATGGATATTTGTGCCGTCATAGTTCGTAAATAGTTCATAAGTAGTTTGTAAGTTTAGGGCCGGACGCGTTGGCCGAGGGGACTGAGGCGCTCCAGCCACGGTCTGCACGGCCACTACGGTCGGGGGTTCGAATCCCCCCCCCCTCGGGCATGGATATTTGTGCCGTCCTTAGTCTTAGTTAGTTCATAAGTAGTTTTAAGTTTAGGGACTGATGACCTCATAGTTAAGTCCCATAAGCTTAACAAACATTTGAACATTTGTAAGTTTAGGGACTGATGACCCTGCAGTTAAGTCCCTTAAGCTTAACAAACATTTGAACATTTTTTCCATATTTCTATGCTTCACAATTAGTGCTACAATGTGGCTTTTGTTATTAATAAAGACTTCAAATGCTTACGAATGAACTACACCTGCATCGAACGAAGAAAGTTTTGTGTCTCGTTTCCGTTGTAGGTGTCGGTGGCCGAGTGGAATGAGACCGACACAGGAATAAAGATAACACGCTGGTGCAGGTACGGAGGGGAGCAGCCAGAAATTAGAAACACTAGAGTAAATTAGACGAGATATATATTGCACAGAATTTATACAATACTTAACTTTTACGTAAATCAGTACTGCTGAACGCTGATACATAGTTGAGCTAGAGGCCTGCCTAGTGCCTATCCGATAGCCAAGTCTTCACTGGTGCCTATCTGATTCCGAAGTGTTATCTGGCTCCTACCTCAGTTCCAAGTGAACGATGTCGTTCAGTGGTGGCCACGAGCGGAGTTGCAGCACAGGGCGCTCGTGGCTGTCGTCGTAAGAACGCCGCGCCGTGCGTGCATGGCGGCGCGCGGCGAAAGTAGGTGGCGCGCACTTTGGACTTGTGCGACACCACAGAAAGTGACCAGGATTGTGTACTGTTCTCTTTTACTGCTACTCCCAGACAATCTTTACGAATGTGTGAGGTACCGGTAAAAGGAGAAATGTCTATTACGTACTTGATATTTCGTGTTGTCACTGACAAGCAATATTACAGTTTTGCTGAATTTATTTGAAGTTGTGCAGACATACACCAGTTAACCTCCATGCTTTAAATAATGAAAAAACTACACCAGTTATGGAAGTTTATTGCCCATCACAACGAATTTCGGGGATTTATTCGCATCTTCTAGTGCATTTGTTTACATAAGTACTGTATTTTTTCGACATTTGAATGTGTGATTTCCTGACACACTTTCACAGCAGTTGTCTCTTTTAGGGTTAGCTACATCAGTTCGGAAAATCGGATGGAATAAATATTGAGGCGTGTGTTTGATCCTAATGTTAGAAACCATAACTTTTTCTGCTTCCATTACTCAGAATATGCAACGTAATAATCGCGACTTAGACCTACCTGTGTACGAAAACCAGTGTAAGTGACGATTTTTGTGTTATGATATCCAGTTTATGGAGCAGACACAAAACCTGCAAGTATAGACACACGTACTATTTAGTATGTAAAAATGTTGCCAAGATTTTATTATGTATGCTACGATTTCCCTCAGTACAATAACCCCTAAAAATACCACATCTGTGCAAGAGCTGCATCAAATCAAAAATGTCAACGTCACGATGTACTTATGTAAACAAATGCACTAAAGGCAAGAAAAATTCTCGAAATGCGTTGTGCTAAGCATAAAAATACGTAACGGATGCAGTTTTTCAGTATTTAAATCCAAAAAGAACACAGTATAAGGCCACCCAGAAACAAATGAAGTAGCGGTACATTGAACTTTAATGACTGTCATTCAATATATTTGTGAAAGACTGGTGTGAAATTAAGAATAATTTTGAATACAGAAACCATTAAAACGCGGAAGCACACGTATGCCTTCACCACATTTGCAGATCACTACATAGAACACTCATCACCTTGATAAAGAACGTCAGCACCAGTTCAAATGTTTGTATAGCTTATGGGACTTAACTACGGGGTCATCAGTCCCTAAACTTACAAACTACTTATGAACTACCTAACACTAAGGACGGCACAAATATCCATGCCCTAGGGGGGATTCGAACCCCCCGACCTTAGTGGCCGTGCAGACCGTGACTTGAGCGCCTCAGTCCCCTCGGCCACCGCGGCCGGCTTAAAATTGCTACACCACGAAGATGTGCTACAGACGCGAAATTTAACCGACAGGAGGAAGATGCTGTGATATGCAAATGATTAGCTTTTCAGAGCATTCACACAAGGTTGGCGCCGGTGGCGACACCTACAACGTGCTGACATGAGGAAAGTTACCAACCGATTTATCACACACAAACAGCAGTTGACCGGAGTTGCCTGGTGAAACGTTGTTGTGATGCCTCGTGTAATGAGGAGAAATGCCTACCATCACGTTTCCGACTTTGATAAAGGTCGGATTGTAGCCTATCGCGATTGCGGTTTATCGTATCGCGACATTGCTGCTCGCGTTGGTCGCGATCCAATGACTGTTAGTGAGTTCAGGAGGGCAATACGAAACGCCGTGCTGGATCCCAACGTCCTCGTATCACTAGCAGTCGAGATGACAGGCATCTTATCCGCATGGCTGTAACGGATCGTGCAGCCACATCTCGATCCCTGAACAGATGGGGACGTTTGCAAGACAACAACCATCTGCACGAACAGGTTTACTACGTTTGCAGCAGCATGGACTATCAGCTCGGAGACCATGGCTGCGGTTACCCTTGACGCTGCATCACAGACAAGAGCGCCTGCGATATTGTACGCAACGACGAACCTGGGTACACGAATGGCGAAACGTCATTTTTTCGGATGAATCTAGATTCTGTTTACAGCATCCTTGTTTGGCGACATCGCGGTGAACGCACATTGGAAGCGTGTATTCGTCATCGCCATAATGGCGTATCACCCGGCGTGATGGTATGGGGTGCTATTGGTTACACGTCTCCGTCACCTCTTGTTCGCATCGACGGCACTTTGAACAGTGACCGTTACATTTCAGATGTGTTACGACCAGTGGCTCTACCCTTCATTCGACCCCTGCGAAACCCTCCATTTCAGCAGGATAACGCACGACCGCATGTTGCAGTGTACTGTACGGGCCTTTCTGGATACGGAAAATGTTCGACTGCTGCCCTGGCCAGCACATTCTCCAGATCTCTCACCAACTGAAGACGTCTGGTCAATGGTGGCCGAGCAACTGGCTCGTCACAATACGCCAGTCACTACTCTTGATGAACTGTGGTATCGCGTTGAAGCTGCATGGGCATCTGTACCTGTACACGCCATCCAAGCTCTGTTTGACTTAATGCCCAGGCATATTAAGGCCGTTATTACGGCCAGAGGTGGTTATTCTGGGTACTGATCTCTCAGATCCGGCCGCGGTGTCTGAGGGGACTGAGGCGCTTCAGTCACGGTCTGCACGACCACTACGGTCGGGGGTTCGAATCCCCCCCCCCTCGGGCATAGATATTTGTGCCGTCCTTAGATGTAGCTAGTTCACAAGTAGTTTGTAAGTTTAGGGACTGATGACCCCGTAGTTAAGTCCCTTAAGCTTAACAAACATTTCAACATTTTGATCTCTCAGAATCTATGCATCCAAACTATGTGAAAATTTAATCACATTTCAGTTCTAGGATAATATATTTGTCGAGTGAATACCCGTTTATCAATTGCATTTCTTCTTGATGTAGCAATTTTAATGGCCAGTAGTGTAGATTAGTTTATATTAGATTGGATGGTGTTTGTTGAATAGATCATGAATACGACGCTTCGTAATGATGTGGAACGTGTCAGGTTAATAAAAGATGTCTGTATAAGATATTACATTATACTAAATATTACGACACATACTTTTTATCATTAACTAGACGACCCGTGTGAATACTTCGCACCGTCAGTGCAATGACAAAAAAAAGATGAGAAAAAAATGCTAGTAAAGTTGAATGTTCACGCTTAGCTTTCTTCAGAATCAATCAATGCCAGTTTTTAAAAGCGCAATTGAAAGAGCTTGATTGGCTAAGTGTTGCGGTGAAAAAGAACTGCGTAACTTAATTAGAGAAGAGAAGATATTGTAAAACAAAGCGATTACAATAATCAATGCGAGGACAGAAGGATACCACGTTTGAATGAATATAGTTGAGAGACTTAAGTATCCCAGTGTAGCAGACCGGTCAACGAACATAAGTGTACCACTTCAGGGTTAATGAAATAAATCTTGTTAAGGGGTTATATAAGACGAAGATTACCTAGAGTAAAACGAAGGTATTGGAATGTAGTGTCAGAAAATCAGGCGTTGCTGAAGGAATTAGATTAGGTAATGAGTCGATAAAAGTAGTAGATACGTTTGGGTAGCAAGATAACTTCTGATGGGCGAAGTAAACAAGATAAAATGTAGAATGGCTCTGGGAAGAAAAGCGTTTCTCAAGAAGCGAAATTTGTTGACATCCGATATTAGTTTAAATGTTAGGAAGTCCTTTATGAAAGCATTTGTCTGGAGTGTAGCATTGTATGGGAGTGAAACGTGGGCGATAAGGAGTACAGACAAAAAAAAAAAAAAAAAAAAAAAAAAAAGATGATAGAAGCTTTCGAAATGTGGTGCTACACAAGGAATGATGAAGATTAGATGGGTAGATCACGTAACTAATCAGTAGGTGCTTAACCGAATTGGGGAGAAAAGGAGTTTCTGTCTAAGAGAAGGGATAAGTTGGTGGGACACATTCTGAGACATCAAGGAATCGTCAACTTTGCAGGAATTTTCTCCTGATGGTCACAGTGCTTGACATGGCTTATCATCAGTAGAGGACTTCTCTCTATACATGTAAGACGTATTTGTTGTCTGTTTGTCTGCTTCCTTATAACTCAAGATCCAGACAACCAAATAACGTGAAATTTGGTACACGTACACAAATTTACGTGGGGAAGGTTCATAAATAGGTTTCGTTCCATCCCAGTCTCAATCTCGCCATCTGCCTGTTCTAAGCCGTGTGATAATGAACCCCCCTCCCCTTTTGTTACATGCAAATAAACGGTTTTGTACGCTTCTACATAAATCCTTATTTTAAACTCGGGCAAAAACGAGTACTTGCAGCTAGTGGAAGAATATGCCCCAAACATCTCTCTTCATTGCCTCCAGATTTTCTGGAGACGTGCTACCATCTACCGAGCACTGCCTGACTGTCTTTCTATGACACATTTGTGTATTGCGTGCGTCTTGCTAACCAAGACCTGAGTTTGTGTTCATTGATCCGTGAAATACAGCTAAATACAAAGTTCAGTTTCATTTTGAAAATTATATTTTTTTTCTAATATCTTTTAATCATTTTATATCATGTTTAGATGTAATAAAGCGGATAAAACTTTCAGTGAACTGGTAAATATGGTTTGTGTAAAATATGCATCATCAGGCACCTGGGCACCTCTATGGGCAAATGCAAGCGATAAAATAAAACGAAGAAAGGACGTTAATTTCCACTCGTCTTTAGCGCTAACTTAGTGAGGTAGGCCCTCACTAAGTATGAAAATGGAAATCCAACGTAAGAAGCGTTGGGGTCCAATGAAACCAGTCCCTGATAAATCTACCCGTACCGATGAAGTAGGTCATTGGCCTTGTGTAACAGGAAGGCAAAGATGCAAAAGACCCAGCTGTAAAGGGCAGACAGTCATTATGTGTGCGAAATGCAAACTTCACCTTTCCCTAAACAAAAATTCCAGTTGTTTTAGGCAATTTAATTAGAAAAGAAATGTTGATGCTCTGCATTAGATTTATAAGTAACCATAATTGTAATTCAAACGTATGTTCATTTTTTTTCATTAAATCTTAGGAGAACAATAAAAAAATTCCCTCTATAAAGAGTTATCAGCGTTTTATTTCTCAAATGCCTGTTGTCGCAAATTTGACACATACCTAATTATACCAACTATATATAACATTTCTTATATTTGATGTTATAAATGGTCTAAGACCCCAATATTGAGCACAATATATGATTTTTTTTTATTTTTTTCTTGCAGTATAAATTAAGTCAGGCATTAAGTGGTTAACGGTCTGTATGAAAACGTGTTGTTTACAAACAGCAGAAACAAAAGAATACCGACCGTTGCAGTCCAAGGATAACCAACAACTATGATGTAAAAAAAAAAAAAGAAGGTCTCCTAACGTGCAATGTAGGGGATACAAAGATCTAAAATATATGTAGAAAAGTGGGTGACAGGAAAGTGGGCGTGACCCATAAACACATGTGGTAAGAAAATGCTGTTTAAATGCTCGAAAAAAAATCCTTTTCCGAGTACATAAATAGGACCTTGATCTATCGAAATATGATGGAAACCGAAATTTATTTTATTTTATTTTTTTTTTTTTTTCACTTGAACCACTGTGTGGTCCCCTTAAAACTTGGAACTGTAAATAGGTAAAATTGTCGAGTGGGTGTGGCCTACCAGATGTCAGTCGATACCCCAAACAACATGGCGGACGCCTGTTCAATTTGCCTCAAACATAGAGGACCAATCGCCGCTGTATGAAATCTAAGATCTTTGGTGTAAACGAATCGTTGTTGTTCGATGGATTATCACAAGAAGCGGTGCAGCTGACAGAGACTTTCTTGGGCGTGTCGCAAAGACGTTGTAAAAATAACCAGACTCTCTAACGGCGCTGCTGTCGCGGGATAATTTGAACCTTCGCCCGGCCCCCATGGTAGTGGCAAGCGTCACATAAATACCAGGGTTGTTAGCAGGTAAATCGTGTATTACGTAGCTACTGCGGTATTTATACACAATTGATCATAGAATGAAGGCTTTCACGGCAGGTATCGTCATTACTTAAAGCTTCCGGTCTGAGATGTCGTGGTCCTTATCTGAAACTTTCCCTTCACGTTTCGCCCTCGACTGCGGATGGCATCCTCGGAGGTAAAGCGGCGTACTGCAACGAGAGCGCGAGTAAGCGTCGTATATATAGGCAAAACAGAGGGCGCTGCTGTCAGTCACGGGGTCTCTGCTATTGACAACCTCCTCGATTGAAATTAATCGATTGTCATGCAGTTGCTGCAGTCTTGACATCCATATCTTATCAAGTTTGAGACCTTCCAAGTAACGAGACGTCCGTCATAGCAAAGACGACGCATCATTATGCGCGTTTGTACAGATTTTTAAACATCGAAATAATTTTAACAAATAAGAGGAAGGTCTCAAACTTGATAAGATATGGATGTCAACACTGCAGCAACTGCATGACAATCGATTAATTTCAATCGAGGAGGTTGTCAATAGCAGAGACCCCGTGACTGACAGCAGCGCCCTCTGTTTTGCCTATATATACGGCGCTTACTCGCGCTCTCGTTGCAGTACGCCGCTTTACCTCCGAGGATGCCTACCGCAGTCGAGGGCGAAACGTGAAGGGAAAGTTTCAGATAAGGACCACGACATCTCAGCCCGGAAGCTTTAAGTAATGATATACACAATTGATAGTCACGTCTGTATTGTTCGACTATCGCAGTGTACATGAAGCTCGATGGTGAAGAGCTTCTCAGCGTTTAAATAAGTAACTCAATTTAAGAAAGGAATAAAAAGATCGAATACTGAATTCCCATTTTTATATTTCTCAGAAATACAAGTATCCCTACTACTTGTGTTCAGAGATAGTTACTCTTGCTTAACAGACAGTTATTCAAGACAATATAGGATTGAATGAAATAAACAACAGGCTTTTATAATACTGGAAGCTCTTAAAAAGGAGATTCCTGTACTGCTGGACAGGAAGTTCAAAAAGTTTCATTTTATAGTTATGTAAAATAATTATTAGGGTCATAAAATTAGTTGCCTCACTGCAGTTAGAATTTTTGTTTAATATTAGGAACTTGTAACGCAGAATTTAAAGGTAATTTGCTTTACATATAGGTATAACATCTAAAAAAGATTTGCAGACCTGTGTATAGTTCCATATATGAGTGGCACATAGCCACAGTGGATGCACTTTGTGAAGTTCAACCCTGTGACGATAGTTGCTGACTTTTAAACTCCACAAAATATCTAGTAATTACTATTACTTCAGACTTAAATTGGAAAAAGCACGTAGATAATATCGTGGGAAAGGCGAATCAGAGACTGCGTTTTATTGGCAGAACCCTTAAAACTTGTAACAGAACTACTATAGAAACTGCATACACTGCGCTTGTCCGTCCATTTTTGGAGTATTGCAGCCCAGTGTGGGATCCTTATCAGGTGGGTTTGACGGAGGACATTGAAAGGGTCCAAGGAAGGGCAGCTCGTTTCGTATTGTCACGATGTAGGGGAGACAGCGTTACGGAAATGATACAGGATCTGGGATGGGAATCATTACAACAACGGCGCTTATCGCTGCGGCGTGGGCTACTTACGAAACTACAATCGCCAACATTCTCTTCCGAATGCGAAAATATATTGTTGACTCCCACTTACATAAGTAGAAATGATCATCAGAATAAATTAAGAGAAATCAGAGCTCGAACAGAGAGATTCAGGTGTTCTTTCTTCCCGCGCGCTATTCGAGAATGGAATGGGAGATAAATAGTATAACGGTGGTTCGATGAACCCTTTGCCAGGCACTTAAATGTGATTTGCAGAGTATCCCATGTAGATGTTGATGTAGATGAGCAGTTCACTCTGCTATAAGGTATGTCTTACAGCATTGAAAATGCTAATATTCTTGCTCGATACCCTAATGGTAATGTTAGATGCCTTAGTTAAGAAAAGGTTATGGCATACCTCGTGTTCTTAAAAGATTTTGGTAGTTGCTAATTGCTGTATTCACAATTTTTCAGTTATGTATCGGATGGCATATTTCACTTTCACAATCGATTTTTAACATTAGCAGTTTCAGTCAGTCCTGTTTGATTTTTTAGTGCCATGAAATATCTAAGTATTGGTGAATACAGCACTAAACCAAAGACGTAAAGTGTGAAACTCTTCCGAAATTAATGTTTGTACAAAATTTTCACAATCGTAGAATATACTGAGAAAGTGCCAAAAAATCGTGTATGACGATAAATTCCGCTCATATGCTGCACTTAGCACGCTAAAAAGTACATGTTATAGTTCGGTTTCGTTAGGAAGAGGAAACGCTGTTGGCCAATTTCTACACCGTATTTGTAATAAATTTACACACAACCGATAGTTGCTGTATATTCAAGGAGTCTGAAGCTGTTTTGTAGTTATATATTTCAATGAGACATAGTTTTCGCAACTTTAGTCAAATGAGTACACCCTCTAATCAATAGAGTCTTACGCACATTTTACGTTAGCGATGAAGTTTGCCACCACAATGGCCGCCGAGGCGCTCTTCAATTTTTCCCCTTACGCGATTGTGCGGGCTAGGCGTGTCGCACGTCTCGTATAGTGTCTTTCGAAAGTCTCGCCGCATTATATGGCATTTTTTTGCGATTTCTAAATTTAATCGATGAAAGGAGAAAGTATAAAAATGCAGTAAATGAAACAGGCAAAATGGAGTACAGACGACTAAGAAATGAGATTGACAGGAAGTGCAAAATGGCTAAGCAGGAATGGCTAGAAGGCAAATGCAAGGATGTAGAAGAATGTATAAATAGGGGAAAAATAGATACAGCCATCCGGAAAATAAAAGAAACATTTGGCGACAAGAAAAACAGCTCTATGAATATCAAGGACACTGATGGAAAACCAGTTCTCAGCAAAGAAGGGAAAGCTGAAAGGTGGAAAGAGTATATAGAGGGGCTCTACAAAGGAAATGAACTTCGAGACACTATTGTAGGAAGGGAAGACGATGTAGATGATGATGAAATAGGAGATACTATACTGAGAGATGAATTTGACAGAGCACTGAAAGATCTAAGTCGAAACAAGGCCCCTGGAGTAGATGATATCCCGTCAGAGCTACTGAAGTCTCTGGGAGAGCCAGCCATGACAAAACTATTTGAACTGGTGTCTAGGATGTATGAGACAGGCGAAATACCCTCAGACTTTAAGAAAAATGTTATAATCCCCATTCCAAAGAAAGCAGGTGCAGACAGGTGTGAAAACTACAGAACCATCAGTCTAATAAGTCATGGTTGCAAAATATTAACACGAATTATATACAGAAGGATGAAAAAGGTGGTAGAAGCCGACCTCGGGGAAGATGAGTTTGGGTTCAGTAGAAATGTAGGAACACGGAAGGCAATACTCACGTTACCTAGAAGATAGATTAAGAAAAGGCAAACCTACATTTCTAGCTTTTGTACATTTGGAGAAGGCTTTTGACAATGTTGATTGGAATAAACTCTTTAAAGTTCTGAAGCAAGCAGGAGTAAAATACACGGAGCGTAAGGTTATTTACAACTTGTACAAAAACCAGACAGCGGTTATCAGAGTTAAAGGGCATGAAAGGGATGCAGTGGTTGGAAAGGGAGTAAGACAGGGTTGTATCCTTTCCCCAATGTTGTTCAATTTGTACATTGAGCAAGCTATAAAGGAAAGCAAGGAGAAATTTGGAGAAGGAATTAAAGTTCAGGGTGAAGAATTAAAAACATTGCGTTTTGCCGACGACATAGTAATTCTGTCAGATACAGCAAAGGACCTGGAAGAGCAATTGAACGGAATGGACAGTGTGCTGAAAGGTGCATATAAGATGAACATTAACAAGAGTAAAACTAGGGTAATGGAGTGCAGTGAAAGAAAATCAGGTGATGCTGAAGGAATTAGATTAGGTAACGAAACAATAAAGGAGGTAGATGAGTTTTGTTACTTGGGCAGTAAAATAACAAATGATGGTCGCAGTACAGATGATATAAAATGCAGAATGGCAATGGGTAGAAAGGCGTTTTTGAAAAAGAGAAATTTGTTAACATCGAATATTGATTTAAGCCTAAGGAAGTCCTTTCTGAAGGCATTTGTATGGAGTGTTGCCTTGTATGGGAGTGAAACATGGACGATAAGCAGTGTGGACAGAAAGAGGATAGAGGCTTTTGAAATGTGGTGCTACAGAAGAATGCTGAAGATTAGGTGGGTGGATCGCGTAACTAATGAGGAGGTACTGAACCGAATTGGGGAGAAAAGAAATTTCTGGCATACCTTGACTAAAAGAAGGGATAGGTTGGTAGGACACATTCTTAGACATCAAGGAATTGTGAATTTAGCGTTGGAGGGAAGTGTGTGGGGTAAAAATCGCTGAGGGAGACCAAGAGACGCGTATAGTAAGCAGATTCAAGTGGATGTGGGTTGTCGTTCTTATGAGGAGATGAAAAGGCTTGCTCAGGATAGAGTACGGTGGAGAGCTGCATCAAACCAGTCTCTGGACTGAAGACCACAACAACAACATTGGTTATGACGTAATGTCTTTTGAACCATATGCCATATGTGGTTCTTAACCATGCAGCAATTGTTACCTCACGGTAAGGAATGTGTGTACCAAATTTGGTTGAAATCGGTCCAATGGTTTAGGAGAAAATGAGCAGCATTGTCGCAAAATGCGCATCCCATTGTTTGTGACGTCATATCTCGTGAACTATGTATCGTTTGTGATTCTTACACTTACGGCGACCGTCCTCATGGATTGAAGCTTACGTGTACAACATTTCATAAAGAGTGGAACAAAACTGTAGATCTGTATGCAACACGAACAAACATACGGACACTCTGCTTTATATATTAGACTAGCTGAAACCCCGGTGCTTCGCATGCGTAGGCTGGTTGGTCTGCACCAGTTGTTTCTTTTTAATCCTGGCGAAGAATCCATATCTTAAGTTTCGTAGTTATAGCTCGAAATTTGAGTTAACAGCAACATATTTTTCAAAATCACTTTTTTACGTCTTCTATTTTACCCCCTTATTGGTTGAATTTCCAAAAATACCGAAACACGTATTTTTTAACGTCTAACTAACTAACAATTTTTGCAGCTCTAGCTTCAAAATTGTATCAACAGCAACGTGTTTTCAAAAAAAAAAAAATTGATCCTCTATTTAACCCTCTTACTTGTTGAATTTCCAAAAATACTAAAAATCATGGATTTTTAATACTGACCAAGAATTCAAATCCAAAGTTTCGTAGTTGTAGCTTAAAATTTGAGTTAACAGCAACATATTTTTGAAAATCAATTTTTGCATCCCGTATTTCAGCCCCTTATTAGTCCAAATTTCCAAAAATACCGAAGCACGTGTCTTTTAAATTGGAACCCCGAATCCGAATCCGAAAATTTGTAGTTCTAACTTCAAAATTGCCTAAATAGCAACATATTTTCGAAAAACATCCCCTCTCCAATTTAACCCCGTTGATGGTTGAATTTATAAAAACACCGAAACAGGTATTTTTTAACGTCTAACCAACTATACAAATAACAATTTTTGTAGCTCTAGATTCGAAATTGTATCAATAGCAACGTGTTTTCAAAAATAATTTTAGATCTTCTATTTAACCCTCTTTCTTGTTGAATTTCCAAAAATAGTAAAAATCATGGATTTTTAATGCTGACCAAGATTCCATATCCGAAGTTTCGTAGTTGTAGCTTAAAATTTGAGTTAACAGCAACATATTTTTGAAAATCAATATTTTGCGTCACTTATTTTACCCCCTTATTTGTCGAATTTCAAAAAAATGCCGAAACACGTGTCTTTTAAATTCGAACCCTGAATTAAAATCCAAAATTTTGTAGTTCTAGCTTCAAAATTGCCTAAATAGCTACGTATTTTCAAAAAACGTTTCATCCCCTATTTCACCCCCTAACGGACGGAATATCGAAAAATCGCTTCTTAAATGATGCCTACAGAGTGAGATCAACACCCTGCACAAATTTCAAGTTTCTATCTTCAGTGGTTTGGGCTGGGCGATGATGAGTCAGTCAGTCAATCAATCAACAGTCAGTCAGTCAATCGGGACACTTCTTTTTATATAGAGAGAAGATTTCCGATCATATCCGAATCTTTTTCTTTCTCGCGTTTGGCCAGCTTTTCGGTCGTATCAGACCACTATGCGGTGCCTACTGAGACGCTTCAGTCACGGTCTGCACGGCCACTACGGTCGGGGGTTCGAATCCCCCCTCGGTCATGGATATTTGTGATGTCCTTAGTATAAGGTAGTTGATAAGTGGTTTGTAAGTTTAGGGACTGATGACCCCGTACTTAAGTCCCATAAGCTTAACAAACATTTGAACATTTACTATGCGGTGCCGTCCATTTCCTCATTTAATTTCCAAAGCGAGTGTTTACTGCGTCCAGTGTACACAGTAGCACCGCGGTAGCTGAAGTGGTTTTTGATCAGCGCTTGCGATGGCCCGAGGCTGTGTACGCCAACAGCCGCTGCTGCAGCCATAGAGTCGTGAAACTACGGCAGGCTTCTGTAGACTGTCATCAGTGAGTGTAGTTTTCCTAGCAGCGTAACTGCCGCCATACCCGTGTGAGTTATACAGGGTGAGTCACCTAACATTATCGCTGGATATATTTCGTAAACCACATCAAATACTGACGAACCGATTCGACATACCGAACGTGAGGAGAGGGGCTAGTGTAATTGCTTAATACAAACCACAAAAAATGCACGGAAGTATGTTTTTTAACACAAACCTACCGTTTTTTAAATGGAACACCGTTAGTTTTGTTAGCACATCTGAACATATAAACAAATACGTAATCAGTGACGTTTGTTGCATTGTAAAATGTTAATTGCATCCGGAGATATTGTAACCTAAAGTTGACTCTTGAGTTCCACTCCTCCGCTGTTCGATCGTGTGTATCGGAGTGCACCGAATTAAGTAGGGATCCCAAGAGAACGGTGATGTACCTTAGGTACAGAAGAGACTAAAACAGCACACTACGTCCACATGCTAACAGTCAGTCAGATTATAGAGATTACGAGCTATTTTTCGGCATTGCACCCCTACATTCATGGCTGTGGGCATGGCTTTTAATTTTTAATTTATGGCGGGAGAGAGATAGAGAGATAGTTTCAAAAACAAGAAGAGTTTTCATGTGTTTATTTATAGAAAATGAGTCAGGCTGTAGCTCCTGCCCACCCCCCCCCCCCCCCGATTGTTATTTTAGGGGGGGATTTCTACCCATTTAGGGGGCTTTTATAGCACACTTAGAAGTAATCTCTGTGGCATAGTTGGCAACTCCTCGCCCTCCCCTAAGCTGTGAACAGCAACAGCAACAGCAGCAAGTAGCGCCCGTGCCACACGGGCAGCAATTGCACGCAGGTGTGCGGTGCCCTCCGGTCGGGGATCGAAGTTTGCCAACTGTAATCTCTGTGGGCGGCGTGGCCCGCCGCTGCTGAATATGTAGCAGCCTGCCGGCGTCTGCCGCGCTGTATATATGTACACATAAGGCCCCGGGCCACAAGTTATCACGCCCTCCCCGCTAGAGCCAGCCAACTTGCTCCCCCTGATGCCGCGGGCATAACACTTAGCACCGTCCCCTGGGACACGGCAGCGGACGACTCTTGTTTATGGCTGGGAGGAAAGGAAAACACGAGCTCTGGACAGCGACGCCAGGTAGCCAAGCGAAGGAGAGGTCGTCTCTCGTGGTTCCCGCAGAAGGGCATGCCACGACAATTTGCAGCAGGGTTTTGGGACATACCCCGTATTCAAATATTATGAATTATGAACACACAGCATTGGCCGTTAATGATAAAAAAAATTTAAAAAAACACACACACACACAGAGAGAAAGATTTCAATCACCTAGTGATCATCTTCAATGTCCTTGTTTGAAGGACACTGAAGATGAAACTTCCTGGCAGATTAACATTGTGTGCCGGAACAGGGACTCGAACCTAGGACCATTGCCTTTCGCAGGCAAGAGTTCTACTACCACTGAGCTACCCCGACACGACTCACGAGAGGGTAGAGGTTATACCTGACAACCGGAATAAATTAATAATTGGATCGGCCCCCTGACTCAGACGATGCGGTTGCCGAAATGTTCAAAGAAAGCTTGAATCACATATCAAATAGGTATCCAAAACATACTGTTATAATCGGTGGCGACTTTAATTTACCCTCGATATGTTGGAATAAGTACGTATTCAAAACCGGCGGCAAATATAAAACATCGTCCGAACTAGTTCTGAATGCTTTTTCTGAAAACTACTTCGAACAGTTAGTTCATAAACCCACTAGAAGAGTAAGTGGTTGCGAAAATACCCTTGATCTCCTAGCAACAAATAATCCTGAGCTAGTAAAGAGCATCAAAACAGATACAGGGATTAGCGAACATCGAGTTGTAGTAGCGAGACTGAATGTCGAAATGCCCAAATGCACCAAAAATAAACGAAAAATATATCTATTCAATAAAGCAGATAAAAATTCGCTCCACGCTTTCCTGAGTCATTGTCTCCAGTCTTTCAAAACTAAAAACGCGAGTGTAGATCAGTTGTGGCTTACTTTCAAAGACATAATGTCAGTAGCAGTCGAGAGATTTATACCAAATAAATTAATAAAAGAAGGGGCCGACCCCCGTGGTACACAAAACAGGTCAGATCACTGTTGCAGAAACAAAGAAAAACGCATGCAAAATTTAAAAAGACACAGAATCCGCAAGACTGGCAATCTTTTACTGAAACTCGCAACCTAGCGCGGACTTCAATGCGAGAATCTTATAGTTGTTTCCACAACGAAATCCAGTCTCAAAATCTTGCAGAAAATCCAAAGAAATTCTGGTCATATGTGAAGTAAACTAGCTGCAAACCACAAAAAATGCCTTCACTAGGCGATTGCAATGGTAATACTACCGATGACAGTACTGCTGAGGCAGAATTACTAAACACAGTTTTCCGAAATTCGTTCACCATAGAAGACGAAGTAAACACTCCAGAATTCAAACCAAGAACAGCTGTCAGCATGCGAAATTTAGAAGTGGATGTTCCTGGAGTAGTAAAACAACTTAAGTCACTAAACAAAAATAAATCTTCCGGGCCAGATTGTATGCCAAATAGATTCATCTCAGAGTATGCTGATGCAATAGCTCCGTACTTAGCTATCATTTACAACCGATCACTCAGCGAAAGATCCGTACCCAAAGACTGGAAAGTTGCCCAAGTTACTCCAATATTCAAGAAAGGCAGTAGGAGTGATCCCCAAAATTACAGGCCAATCTCATTAACGTCGATTTCCGGTAGATTCTGGAAGATATACTTTCTTCGAACATTATGAACTACCTCGAAGAGAACAACCTATTAACCAATACACGGATTCAGAAAGTATCGCTCTTGCGAAACACAGCTTGCTCTTTATTCACATGATGTGATAAGTGCCATCGACAAGAGATCTGAAATCGATTCAGTATTTCTAGATTTCCGGAAGGCTTTTGACACTGTACACCACAAGCGGCTACTAATAAAATTGCGTGCTTATGGAATATCTCCGCAATTGTGCGATTGGATTCACGATTTCCTATTTGAAAGGACACAGTTCGTTGTAATTGACGATAAGTCATCCAGTAAAACAGAAGTGATATCTGGCGTTCCCCAGGGAAGCGTTATGGGTCCCCTACTCTTCCTTGTGTCTATAAACGATTTAGGAGACAATCTGATCCCTTAGACTGTTCGCGTATGATGCTGTCGTTTATCGGTTGGTGAAGTCAACAGAGGTTCAAAAGCAACTGCAAAGCGATTTAGACAAAATTTCTACATGGTGCGAAAATTGGCAATTGATACTAAATAAAGAAAATTGTGAAGTAATACACGTGACTACTAAAAGAAATCCGCTGAACTTCAATTACACGATACATCAGTGAAGCCTTAAGGTAGTAAATTCTAGCAACTACCCAGTAGTTCCACTCCCATGAACCACAGACATTGCCAAGGTGGGGTGGCTTGCGTGCCTCAACGATACAGATAGCCGTACCGTAGGTGCAACCACAGCGGAGGGGTATCTGTGGAGAGGCCAGACAAACGTGTGGTTCCTGAAGAGGGGCAGCAGCCTTTTCAGTAGTTGCAGGGGCAACAGTCTGGATGATTGACTGAGCTGGCCTTGTAACATCAGCTAATGTGGCTTTGCCACACAGCTACTGCGAACGGTTGAAAGCAAGGGGAAACTACAGCCGTTACTTTTCCCGAGGACATACAGCTCTACTGTATGAACATATGATGATGGCATACTCTCGGGTAAAATATTCCGGAGGTAAAATAGTCCCCCATTCGGATCTCCGGACGGGGACTACTCAGGAGGATGTGATCATCAGGAAAGACAATACTGGCATTCTACGAGTCGAAGCGTGGAATGTTAGATCCCTTAATCGAGTAGGAAAATTAGAAAATTTAAAAAGGGAAATGGATAGGATGAAGTTAGATATAGTGGGGATTAGTGAAGTTCGGTGGCAGGATGAACAAGATTTCTGGTCAGGTGAGTACAGGATTATAAATACAAAATCAGTTGGGGGGATCACAGGAGTAGGATTGATAATGAATAAGAAAATAGGAATCCGGGTAAACTACTATGACCAGCACAGTGATCGCATTATCATTGTCAAGATAGATACGAAGCCAACACCGACAACAGTAGTACAGGTTTATATGCCAACTAGCTTTGCCGATGATGAGGAAATCGAAGAAATATATGAGGAGCTAAAGGAAATTATTCAGACAATTAAGGGAGAGGAAAACTTAATTGTTATGGGAGACTGGAATTCGGTAGTAGGACAAGGAAGGGAAGGGAAGGTAGTAGGTGAATATGGTCTGGGCAAAAGGAATGAAAGAGGAAGCAGCCTAGTAGAATTTTGCACGGAACATAATTTAGTTATAACAAACACCTGGTTCAAGAATCACAAAAGAAGGTTGTATACGTGGAAGAGACCAGGAGACACCGGGAGATACCAGATAGATTTTATAGTGGTAAGACATAGATTTCGGAACCAGGTTTTACAGTGTAAGACATACCCAGGGGCAGATATAGAGTCTGACCATAACTTGTTGGTTATGAACTGTAGGCTTAAACTGAAGAAACTACAAAAAGGTAGGAAAATAAGGAGGTGGGACTTGGATAAATTGAAGGAACCTGAGGTTCTTAAGAATTTCAGAGGGAGCTTTAGGCAACAATTGACAGAAACAAGGGAAAATAAAACAGTAGAGGAGGAATGGGTAAAATTGAGAGATGAAATACATAAGGTAGCAGAGGACAAAATAGGTAGGAAGGCAAGACCTACAAAAAATCCTTGGATATCACAGGAGATACTAAATTTAATCGATGAAAGGAGAAAATATAAAAATGCAGTAAATGAAACAGGCAAAATGGAGTACAGACGACTAAGAAATGAGATTAACAGGAAGTGCAAAATGGCTAAGCAGGAGAGGCTAGAAGGCAAATGCAAGGATGTAGAAGAATGTATAAATAGGGTAAAAATAGATACAGCCTATAGGAAAATGAAAGAAACATTTGGAAATAAAGAAAACAGCTCTATGAATATCAAGGACACTGATGGAAAACCAGTTCTCAGCAAAGAAGGGAAAGCTGAAAGGTGGGAAGAATATATAGAGGGGCTCTACAAAGGAAATGAACTCCGAGACAATATTGTAGGAAGGGAGGAGGATGTAGATGAAATAGGAGATACTGTATTGAGAGAAGAATTTGACAGAGCCCTGAAAGACCTAAGTCGAAACAAGGTCCCTGGAGTAGATGATATTCCCTCAGAGCTACTGAAGTCTCTGGGAGAACCAGCCATGACAAACCTGTTTCACCTGGTGTGTAAGATGTATGAGACAGGCAAAGTACCCTCAGACTTTAAGAAAAATGTAATAATCCCCATTCCAAAGAAAGCAGGTGCAGACAGGTGTGAAAACTACAGAACCATCAGTTTAATAAGTCATGGTTGCAAAATATTAACACGAATTATATACAGAATAATGGAAAAGCTGGTAGAAGCCGACCTTGGGGAAGATCAGTTTGGGTTCAGGAGAAATGTAGGAACACGAGAGGCAATACTCACTTTACGGCTTATCCTAGAAGATAGATAAAGAAAAGGCAAACCTACATTTCCAGCTTTTGTAGATTTGGAGAAGGCTTTTGACAATGTTGATTGGAATAAACTCTTTCAAGTTCTGAAGCAAGCAGGAGTAAAATATAGGGAGCGTAAGGTTATTTACAACTTGTATAAAAACCAGATAGCGGTTGTCAGAGTTGAAGGGCATGAAAGGGATGCAGTGGTTGGAAAGAGAGTAAGACAGGGTTGTAGTCTTTCGCCATTGTTATTCAATTTGTGCATTGAGCAAGCTATAAAGGAAAGCAAGGAGAAATTTGGAGAAGGAATTAAAGTTCAGGGGGAAGAATTAAAAACATTGCGTTTTGCCGACGACATAGTAATTCTGTCAGATACAGCAAAGGACCTGGAAGAGCAATTGAACGGAATGGACAGTGTGCTGAAAGGTGCATATAAGATGAAGATCAACAAGAGCAAAACTGGGGTAATGGAGTGCAGTGTAAGAAAATCAGGTGATGCTGAAGTAATTAGATTGGGAAACGAAGCTATAAAGGAGGTAGATGAGTTTTGTTACTTGGGCAGTAAAATAACAAATGATGGTCGCAGTACAGAGGATATAAAATGCAGAATGGCAATGGGTAGAAAAGCGTTCTTGAAAAAGAGAAATTTGTTAACATCGAATATTGATTTAAGCCTAAGGAAGTCCTTTCTGAAATTCAAATGTTTGTTAAGCTTATGGGACTTAACTACGGGGTTATCAGTCCCTAAACTTACAAACTACTTATGAACTACTTACGAACTAGGACGGCACAAACATCCATGCCCGAGGGGGGATTCGAACCCCCGACCGTAGTGGCCGTGCTGACCGTGACTGGAGCGCCTCAGTCACCTCGGCCACTGCGGCCGGCAGTCCTTTCTGAAGGCATTTGTATGGAGTGTTGCCTTGTATGGGAGTGAGACATGGACAATAAACAGTGCGGACAGGAAGAGGATTGAGGCTTTTGAAATGTGGTGCTACAGAAGATTGCTGAAGATTAGGTGGGTGGATCGCGTAACTAATGAGGAGGTACTGAATAGAATTGGGGAGAAAAGAAATTTCTGGCATACCTTGGCTAAAAGAAGGGATAGATTGGTAGGACACATTCTTAGATATCAAGGAATTGTGAATTTAGCGTTGGAGGGAAGTGTGTGGGGTTAAAATCGCAGAGGAAGACCAAGAGATGGATACAGTAAGCAGATTCAGACAGATGTAGGTTGTCGCTCTTATGTGGAGATGAAGAGGTTTGCTCAGGATAGGGTATTGTGGAGAGCTGCAGTCTCCGGACTGAAGACCACTACAACAACAACCTAGTAGTTACAATTACGAAGAACTTAGACTGGAGAGAACACATAGAAAATATTGTGTGGAAGACCAACCAAAGGTTACGTTTCATCGGCAGAACGCTACGAAGATGCACCAGCTCCACCAAAGAGACTGCCTACATCACACTTGTGCGTCCTCTCCTGGAGTACTGTTGCCCATTGTGTGACCCTCACCAGGTGGGACTGACGGAAGATATTGAGAAGATTCAGAGAAGGGCAGCTCGTTTTGTTTTATCACGTTACGGGGGGAAAGCATCACGGAAATGTTGCACGAATTGGGGTTGAAATCATTAAAAGAAAGACGTTATTCGTTGCGCCGTGATCTGTTTGCGAAGTTTCAATCAACGACTTTTACTTCTGAATGTGAAAATATTTTGGTAGTGCCCACCTACTTAGGGAGACATGATCATCCCAATAAAATAGGAGAAATCAGATGGAAAACGGAACGATTTAGGTGTTATTTCTTCCCGCAAGCTATTAAAGTATGGAAAGGTAGAGAAAAGTTATGAAAGTGGTTAATGAACCCTCTCTCAGGCACTTAAATGTGATTTGCAGTTTATGTATGTCGATGTAGATTATTCTACATTTAATTACAGTTACAATGTTAGTTAATTTTATAACCCACTAGCAAATGTTGAAATGTCTGTAAATCTATCGGAACAAACAGCGTGGTCATCAGTCCGTAGCTTACAAACTACTTAACCCTAGGTAAACTAACCTACGGACAAACACACACACCCATGCCCCAGGGAGGACTCGAACCGCCACGGCGAGCAAGCGCGTGCTCTGTAGCGATGTGCTTCAGACCGCTCGGCTACTCGACCGCGGCTAACCCACTAGCAATACTAATACTAGAGCCTACTGATGAAATTGCAAAAACTGCAGCGTTACAAGTGTGTCAGTTGGGTTACAAACCTTCTACTATTTATGAAGGCCTGCCCACCGAGCTAAATCCAGTGAGTGTACCCCTGGAACTTTGAATTCACTCCAGTACTTTTGAGATGTTCGTCTATGTTTTTTTTTATGAAACTACTACTAAAAACCTACACTATAACTTACGCCTAGGTCAAATCGGTGGTTGCCAAGTCTGTCCCCAGATGACTACACTTGGCTGTCGCAATCGGTTGAAGTCTTGGTCGGGTTTGGTCTTAGTCGGGAGAAGAGGTCCTTGTTGGTTGAATGAGTCGATTGGTGTGATATGTCTTTTGGGCGAGTGATGGTTGTTGACTTAGTTTGTTGGTCTTGTGTAATCCAGTCTGACTTTATTTGGAAATTTCGTCCGTTAATCGACTGAGGATGTGGAAGGTGTGCTCGGATCTTAGGAGATCATAGGTAGCATCGCCTGGCAGTTGCTGCCGTAAAATCCCTCGCGACATCGTCGAAGATGGGCCACTCGAAAACTACGTGTTCGGGCTTCCAACTTCGGCTCTACAGTACACTCGGGTGTCACCTGCACCCTAAACCGACATAAGTATGTCTTATAAGGCCCATGTCCCGTCAGGAAGTGTAGCAATCCTCTAGAAAGCTTCAAAAATCTCAGAGAGAGTCCATCTTGGATATACGGCAGGAACTGATGGGTCCTTCTTCCGATGTCGTCGGTATCCCACAGTTCCTGACAGAGCTCCAAGCCCTTCCGTTTGATGACCGCTTTCCTTGAGGTACGACACCTCATGATGGCCTCCACTCTGTTAAGCTCGCCCCTCTTGGCCCAATGCCCTGCCTCTTGCTCCCTGATCTTGATGTCGAGGGGACAGAGTTCCATCACGACCAGGAGTGCTCCACCGGGTGTTGAATGTTTGTGCTGGACCGAGATACGAACGCGGATTTCCTGCTTCGAATCAGCGGTCGCCATAACCAATTAGCACAGTTTAACATATACAGTAGCGACACTCACTGGTGTGGAAGTTGATACCAACTGATAGTTGCAACGATACTAGCGCTCCTAGCGGTGGACAAGCCGCCGAAAGAGTGATGTTTGTTTACAATTATTTGGGTGTTGTGTTTTGTCCTAATCATCATCATCTCATCATAATTGGCACGTAAGACGCCCAAGCGGCGTCAAATAGAAAGACTTACACTCAGGCGCGCTAAAAACATTGCTGTTGTGCGCCCAAAACATCCTATCCTATCCTACACTCAGGCGGCCGAACAATCCCGTAAGGGATCTCCCGGCCAAGAAAGCCATACCCTCATTTAATTTTCTGTACATAATTCCGCACCCGTAGCTCAGACGGCAGTATTGCTGACTATCGTAAAACGCTTTGCACGACCATGTCTTGAGTATTGCTCAAGTGTTTGGGATCCAGATCAGTATAACTGAAGACATAGAAGCAGTTCAGAAGCGAGCAGCTAGGTTTGTTACTGGTACGTTCGACCAATGCGCGAGTGTTACGGAAAAGCTACGGGAACTCAAATGGGGAAAGACGACGTTCTCTTCGAGAAATTCTGTTACGGAAATGTAGAGGGCCGGAATTTGAAGCTGATTGTAGAACGATCTTGCTGCCGCCTACTTACATTTCGCGTAAAGATCACAAAGACAAGAGAAGATAAATTAGGGCTCGTACAGAGGCATATAGACATTGTTTTTTTTCCTCGTTCTATTCGGGAGTGGAATAGAAAGGGAATGCCTAGTAGAGGCACAGTGTACCCTCCGCCACGCACCTTACGGTGGATTGCGGAGTGTATATGTAGATGTAGGTTGCGCGTAGCCCTGTGCAAAACTTTCGCGCATGGCTCTCGTACATCCTACATTCTTCCCCCCTTCCAGAAGAGTTTATACACTTTCGTCACGTTCAAAATAATTCCAAGTTTCGTCATTAACACACTCCAGTAGACATCGAAGTGTCACAATTCATGTATACTTGAGAATTACATTACATATCCGCGTAGGTTCTATTTTTATACATAAAGTGTCCATGCATTTATTTGTGTGCTTGTATTTCGTATATACGAGTATCTTCCGATCTTGATGATATTTTACAGACTCGACCTTCAAATCAAGAGGAAGGTCACTGCCGACATCAAATGTCGTATGGTTCATGACACACCGTACGTTACAACCAGGGTTGGGAAGTAACGCGTTACTTGTAACGCCGTTACTAGTAACAGGTGCCACGGTGGAGTAGCCGAGCGGTCTAAAGTGCCTTGCTGTGGAGCGCGCGGTTGCTCGCCGTCGGAGGTTCGAGTCCTCCCTGGGGCATGGGTATGTGTGTGTTTGTCCGTAGGTTAGTTTACCTAGGTTTAAGTAGTTTGTAAGGTACGGACTGATGACCACGCAGTTTGGTCCGATAGATTTACAGACATTTGTACTAAATTTTGCACCTCTGCAGTCGTCTCGAAGGAAGAACTGCAGATTCATTATTTCAAAAAGAGGGTATACACGATACTTCGGTCCTCATTGCTCACGATCTGGTGTCTGTACTCATGTGCGTATACCTCTGTCTTCTTTGTGATCGTGTGTTGTATACATCCTCAAATATGTACCAATGAAATTTTCTTTTGTTGGGTCGACGATCTCATGCTGTTCTGTTTTCATTTTCGAGGAGTGTATATTGAATTTTATAGTACTGACAAACTTTTGTGCGAATAATTCGCTATTTTTGTATCATTTTACTAAACAAATCAATATACATATACAGGGTGTTACAAAAAGGTACGGACAAACATTGAGGAAACATTTCTCACACACAAAGAAAGAAAATATGTTATGTGGACATCTGTCCGGAAACGCTTAATTTCCATGTTAGAGCTCATTTTATTACTTATCTTCAAATCACATTAATCATGGAATGGAAACACACAGCAACAGAACGTACAAGCCTGACTTCAAACACTTTGTTACAGGAAATGTTCAAAATGTCCTCCGTTAGCGAGGATACACGCATCCACCCTCCGTCGCACGGAATCCCTGATGCGCTGATGCAGCCCTGGCGAATGGCGTATTGTATCACAGCCGTCCACAATACGAGCACGAAGAGTCTCTACATTTGGTACCGGGGTTGCGTAGACAAGAGCTTTCAAATGCCCACATAAATGAAAGTCAAGAGGGTTGAGGTCAGGAGAGCGTGGAGGCCATGGAATTGGTCCGCCTCTACCAATCCATCGGTCACCGAATCTGTTGTTGAGAAGCGTACGAACACGTCGACTGAAATGTGCAGGAGCTCCATCGTGCATGAACCACATGTTATGTGGTATTTGTAAAGGCACATGTTCTAGCAGCACAGGTAGAGTATCCCGTATGAAATCATGATAACGTGCTCCAGTGAGCGTAGGTGGAAGAACATGAAAACAAGCTCTGAAGTCTACATTACCTTCCTTCAATTGGGCCAACTGGCGGTGAATCGAGGAAGTACAGTACGTGCTAACGAAACAATTGGGTATTTTGACAATTGTCTGTACGAATTATTTCAATTTACATTTAAAGAGAAATACTAAAATGAGCTCTAACATGGAAATTAACCGTTTCCGGACACATGTCAACATAACATATCTTCATTCTTTGTGTGTGAGGAATGTTTCCTGAAAATTTGGCCGTACCTTTTTGTAACACCCTGTATAAAAATGGAACGTGGGACTTGTGTCCGTATATTTCTCTTGGTAGCCAAAATTATTCACTGCAGACCAATGGCGGTTATGCATGAGAGTAGCCTTTAGGTTCGCGGTGTGCACTATGGTGTCTTGGTCGCGGTGTGTGGCGGTGGGTAAGTGTGGCGAACAAAAATCCGTAAAATGTGGAGCAATACGACGATCAACAGATGCCCAAAGGTAAAAAGACTCAAAGATAAAACCGCGGGAAACATAGGCATTCATTAACTGAGCATTAACTACACTAACAATACACCAATGATCTCAATATAAACGCTGTAAAGACAACTGTAGTGCTTAGGATCAAAATGCTGACAACTGGATTAGCAGTTCCGTGTCGATGGCTAAAAGAGGGTGGATGATATAGTAGTTTAAATACGTCGGCTTATATAAAATTCTCACTGAGGACCAGCGATGACTTTTGACACTATAATTGCAAAGAGGGTATATACAGCGAAACGTGATGCACATTCTTCTGATGTTATGCCTTTTACTTCAAAATCATTCTTCATCGAATCTAAGTACTTTCTTCTTGGTCTACCTCGACTCCTCCATGTTTGAAAATTGGCGTGATTACCACTTCGCCGGCCGCGGTGGCCGCGGGGACTGAGGCGCTTCAGTCACGGTCTGCACGGCCACTACGGTCGGGGGTTCGAATGCCCCCTCGGGCATGGATATTTGTGCCGTCCTTAGGATAAGCTAGTTGATAAGTAGTTTGTAAGTTTAGGGACTGATGACCCCGTAGTTAAGTCCCATAAGCTATACAAACATTTGAACATTTGATTACCGCTTTCGTCCAGTCAGACGGAACCTGTCCCGATTCCCACGCCTTCTCAATTATCTTGTGTAACCATCTGAGACTTGATATTTCACTGTATTTCACGAGTTCCGGCTTAATTTCGTCCACCGAGCCGCTTTATTGCACTGTAATCTACTGACCATTTTCTCCACTTCCTCAAATGAGATCCTGTTTCCATCGTCACTCCTATCAGTGTTGCCATATGGCAGAGAGTGAAAATACCTAGCGCCTCACTAAAATGTACCTACGTTTTCCCTACTTTCTCCCTACCACGTCATTAATGCCCCTCCATCAGGGTCGTAGCCAGGATTTGGGTCTGGGAGGTGCTGAATACAGGAGTCCAGCCAGCAGAGGTTAACCAGTTGATTAATGTGACATGTTACAATTTTGAAATACTTTATAATAAGTATTTGGCATTATGCTTCACTTGCTAGATATGTTTCTCCAGTGACTGAACCTTACGGATTGATGTAGTCAAGTGTAGATTATGACGCAATTTCCAAGTGCTCTGTTACAAGAAGATTACTGATTTATCGATCGGACAAAGGTACATCACGAACCTGTCAACCATAGAGAGGAACAGCATTAATTAGTTTCAAATCAAATGTTCAAATGTTCGTAGAACTTATGGGACTTAACTACGGGGTCATCAGTCCCTAAGCTTACAAACTACTTATGAACTAGCTAAGACAAAGGACGGCACAAATATCCATGCCCGAGGGGGGATTCGAACCCCCGACCGTAGTGGCCGTGCAGACCGTGACTGGAGCGCCTCAGTCCCCTCGGCCACCGCGGCCGACTTAATTAGTTTCCCCAAATATGCCGCTAATTCCAAGTGTACTATTACACGAGGAAACAGGAAACATCGATACACTAAACCATAGAGTAGGAACACTAATGATCAATTAGTTTAGTCAGCACAAAAAAGGTAGTCCGTCACTCTACATGATTCGATTTTCAAATATTAGTGGCTGTGTTGACAACGAATATCTAGCGCTTTGTTCATTATAACGTTGGCTGTCTCAAATGTTTTAGCGTATTCTTGTCAGCATCTTCTCATTTACAAGTACTTAGTAGTATATCGTCCTGACGTAAATAAGTCTAGTCAAGGTAATGTCTTTCGTTCGTGGAAACAATGAATTTTTCTTGTGCTGACAGTTTCTAACACTATTTCTAAACTGACTCTCTATTCAACTGATATACATTAAAAATCATCGTAATTCGCATCAATTTCAATGTGTCTGGAACTAGGTTTTCAAATTAATATTGTGTACTATGAACAGAAAACAACTATGCCGTCTGAAATATCATTGGCTGCTACAAACTTTGCCACAACTGGTCGGCTTGATTCACGCGTGCTGACAACTGTTCTGTTGCCAACATTACCCGCTAGGCCTGTGTCGGCGATTGTAAAATTTTACCGAAGTACCTACGCGTTGGGGAATTTTGGAAGAAAATTCGCCGGCCGCGGTGGCCGAGGGGACTGAGGCGCTTCAGTCACGGTCTGCACGGCCACTACAGTCGGGGGTTCGAATGCCTCCTCGGGCATGGATATTTGTGCCGTCCTTAGTCATAGATAGTTCATAAGTATTTTGTAAGTTTAGGGACTGATGACCCCGTGGTTAAGTCCCATGGACTATACAAACATTTGAACATTTGATGAAAATTCCCTACGTGATTTTAGTACTTAAAAGAACCTACGTGTAGGGAAAATTCCTTATGTCTGGCAACATTGCTGCTATCCCCTTCTACCTGAAAATTCGCTATTTTTGCATTATTTTACTAAACAAATACTATATCTTTTTTATTTGTGTAATTATATTTAATTTAATTTTATAATATACGTTTCGTCTGAAATATTTGGAGAAATGGTAAAAGTTGAGGAAAGTGCGATTTGTTGTTTTTAGGGACGATAGTTAAAACTCTGAAGGCCAGCCACGGCACAGCGGCGTTTCGGAAGGCAGCGCATCTTCAGCAGACTGTTGTTAGCAAGTTGGCGCGCGGCCTTCCCCTGCTGTTTTCTCTTGCCAACTGTCGCCATTTATCTGCGCGTCTCTTCCCGAAGCCAGCCGCATCGCTGCGTCTCAGTTTTTTTTTTTTGCACGCGTTTGGATGTGACCGAGCTATTAAACTCGACGGAGAGGGGAGCGGGTAGCGGGGAGTAGTGGAGGGGGGGGGGTTGGAAGAACACCCTGGCCCCATTAACCCGTCCTTCGCGCTCGCGCCCCATTAGACGGATACGTCACGTCACAGTAAAATGTTGGCCCACTTTTTATTTTGTAAAAAAAAAAAAAAAAAAAATTCCCCCCCCCCCATATTTCAGTTTTCTTAATTAAATCTGTGCCAAGCGGAGGGCTATCTCCGGTGATTTACCGCAGTTGGTAGGACTTTACCTGGCCTGCGACGCGGAACTTTATCGTCGTTTGCGACTTTAATTTATTTGTAAGAGTGCGACGGAGACGGAGCGACGACGAGATAGAGGGAGAGGGATTTTTTTACGGGGGGGGGGGGGGGGGAAGAAGGCGTTTCAGATGCCAGGCTAGTAAATTTTATGACGTCAGCAGCGCAATACTTCACCCCTACTTCCCAGTCTCACTAGGAAAATAACTTGAGGTCAGAGCCGAAATACGATTAATACTGAACAGGTACAGGTCGCGCACTTTATCCTGGCCTCTCTGATTAATACGTGTTCCATATGTCATATATAAAACACGTATTAATCTAATGTCATATATCAGTGCGCCTCGGTTGCACAGTGGTAGAGTGCCAGACTACCAATCCAAAAGTCGCGGGTTCGATTCCGGCCAGCTCCTAGGATTATTATCTGTCACTTTCCACTTCTTTCACCTCTGGCAGTATTGCTCATGTGAAAAATACCGAGTAGCACCGTGGTTCGGAACCCACGTCAAACTGTAGGTCCCCCTATAACTGGCTGGGTAAGTCAGTTCGAAGGTCGGAGGAAGGCAACGGCATACCACCTCCAAACAGGACCATGCCTAGTAAAGCACTGTGGTGTTCAAACCAAACTTCGGATTGTTGACTGCTTCGCTTTTTTTACTGAGCAGGTACAGGTCGCGCACATTTTCCTGGCCTCTCTGATTAGATTAATACTTATTCCATATGTCATATATACGATATTTTGTAATGATGTGGAACTTGTCAGTTTAGTAAATGTTGTCTATACATGACAATCGCCGGCCGCGGTGGCGGAGAGGACTGATGAGGCGCTTCAGTCACGGTCTGCACGGCCACTACGGTCGGGGGTTCGAATCCCCCCTCGGGCATGGATATTTGTGCCGTCCTTAGTTGTAGGTAGTTCATAAGTTTAGAGACTGATGACCCCGTAGTTAAGTCCCATAAGCTTAACAAACATTTGAACATTTTCAAAATTACATTAAATTACATTACGTTTCTCGTCAAGTGGGCATTCACATTCGTCTCTACAGAACCTGCACCGTGTTCGGAAATCCACAATTGCTTGACCAGGAAAAGGTGAACAATATGTTTAAAAGTATTTACATAAAAACACGTGAATGTAAAACACTGTCACGTTGTAAATAAAAATTTACAAGGAATTGTAAATGTAAAAGCTGTCACGTTTTAAACAAATAATATTAAATAAAAGAATTCATCTTAACATATATGTGTAGCCTTTTCTTCTGTGTACAATTGTCCTTAAAAAAAGTCTGCAAGTTCAAACCACGTGATCTTGGTTTTGTTATGTTGCGCTGATCAACACCCAGGTGTTTTACTAGATTGCATTTTGCAAAGTTCCTTTGTACAGGTATTTTGAAATGAATGTATTTTAGCCCGCAAATTACCTATCGTTCACCCATCAATATTTAATTCGCGAATGAATGCTTCAAGAGCACCAACACGCCGCTACTTATTCCAGAAAGCTTTTAAAAGCTCGTAAACACCTATGCATCAAATACATGTCCAAATACCGAACAATTCTTTCCGTGGCCGGCCGCGGTGGCCGTGGGGACTGAGGCGCTTCAGTCACGGTCTGCACGGCCACTACGGTCGGGGGATCGAATCCCCCCTCGGGCATGAATATTTGTGCCGTCCTTAGTTGTAGGTAGTTCATAAGTAGTTTGTAAGTTTAGGGACTGATGACGCCGTAGTTAAGTCCCTTAAGCTTAACAAACATTTGAACATTTTAAGCAATCAACGACGCGTCCAAACAGCTCTAGAGCCCACACCAGCGTTCCTGGTTCAAATTTCGCTCGCTAGAGGCCAGGTCGCTCCTCAACTATCGGCTTGGACGCCTCGTTTGTTGCAATCATTTTACAACCTAAGAATTTTTGTACCTTATTTAAACAATACATCCAACTTTAATGTAAAGTAAATTGAATACAATTGGCCTTAAGCTAAATTATTATACTTCCTGTATCAAAAAATTTTAAATTGACGATACGCCCACTTTTCACATAGCCTGGTAGGCCGTTATATGTTCCGTTTTTTATCCTAACTGACATTTATAATATTTTACTATTTTTTGTGTCCCAGCCTCTTCGCCGCTTTTGTGTCTCGTTTCCTTCGTAGGTGTCGGTGGCCGAGTAGAAAGAGACCGACACAGGAATAAAGGATGCACGCTTGTGCAGGTAGGAGGTGACCAGCCAGTGGGACAGCAGAAACTAGAAACACTAGAGTAAATTAGAACGAGATATATATTTCTTAGAGACTTAGTAATACTTAACTTTTACATAGGTCAGTACTGCAGAATGCTGATACATAGTTGAGCTAGAGGCCTGCCTAGTGCCTATCCGATAGCCAAGTCTTCACTGGTGCCTAATTCCGAAGTGTTAACTGGTTGCTATCTCAGTCCCAAGTGAACTATGTCGTTCAGTGGTGGCCACGAGCGGAGTTGCAGCAGAGGGCGCTCGTGGCTGACGTCGTAAGAACGCCGCGCCGTGCGTGCATGGCGGCGCGCGGCGAAAGTAGGTGGCGCGCACTTTAGACTTGTGCGACACCACAATATATACGATAGTTTTTAATGATGTGGAACTTGTCAGTTTAGTAAATGTTGAAATGTTGTCTATACATGACATGTGGCCACTTCATATTTCTGGCCGCTGGCCGTTTCTTTGCTAACATCGTACGTGTCTTAAACGCGGAAGAAAGACAGAAGTGCAGCATGCGTTGGAATGTGGGGTGGGGAGCAGTAGCATATGGCGCAGTAGGTGCTGGTTCCCGTGGGAAAGCCCGCCTATGTTACTGGTGCTCTCCTCGCATTGTCTGCTGCATTTCACGTCAAGTGATTTGTTTTGAAATTAGTTTTGTATATTATATACCAAATATTAATTATTCAGAGCTGAAAATTTGTAATAAATATCTCTCAAGGACAGGCTAGGTTTTGACAGTTTAAAAAGTTGAAGGTGCCTTCTCTTATTGTAACAAGAGAAGAGCGGTTTTGCAGAAGGCGCGCGACGGCCCTGTTTTGGCGCGAAATAGAGCGTCAGGTGCCCTCTAGCACGGAGTAATATATATATATATATATATATATATATATATATATATATATATGTCTGTGCCTCTAGTCTCGCAACGCGCCGCAGTTTCAGTCTCGTGCTGACCGCTATACGCGCCGGACCGCGCCGGTCATGAGTAAAGTTTTGTGTAATTGTGATAAAAGTCGAGGTCTCAACATGAGCTATGGGCAGCATAGGCCGTGTCATATTAACAAAAGTTTCTCATATTTAATTATTTATTTAATAAATGGCATCCCTGACAATTAAAAATCTCTTGAGTCGCTTCTTATGCTTCCATCATACAGAACTTATTTTAGCCTCACTTGTATGCTGTACAAGAACCAACGACCTGTGTGCTGTCTTCTGCGCTGGGTACACAACTATAGAAGACAACAGGTTAGTCAGAACTCTATACTTTCCATAAAGACATGGACAGCAAGTACAGCACCTCGTGCGTACTGTAGGGCGGTACAAACGCACACTGCTACGCAACAGCATCCGCAAGGATGCGGAGGTTTTAGGGGACTTGTGGGAGGAAGCAGTACTAACTTCTCCGTCCGCAAATAAAACCCTAGGAAGCTTGTACAATTCATACTTTAAAGGTGTTTTTTTTTTAATTTTTATTTTATTTTATTTTATTTTATTTTATTTTTGTTATCGGCGGAAATCGGCTGAGTTCGTGTGTGTACGGAATATTTATGCTCTCTACCAACCGTAGTTCGTAACAGCATTGTACACCGTCAAGGTATTGTTGATTCGTGCTTCGTACTGATTATTGTCTTCCACTTTGTTATTTGCTAATATAACTCTAAATACCCCGACGATTTCTTTTAGAAAAAGAAAAGCTGTCCCTGAAATTGTGCGACCTTCCTATCGGTTCTCACCAATAAGACTTGAGCAATACGTAACTCTTGGCTGTAAAAGTTTATCGTTCGTTGTCTCTGTTCATAGAGGTGAGTTGTGTATGTCAGCTTCTATGCCGCCCGCGGTGGCCGAGGGGACTGAGGCGCTTCTGTCACGGTCTGCACGGCCACTACGGTCGGGTGTTCGTATCCCCCCCTCGGGCATGGATATTTGTACCGTCCTCAGTCTTAGCTAGTTCATAAGTAGTTTGTAAGTTTAGGGACTGATGACCCCGTAGTTAAGTCCCATAAGCTTAACAAACATTTGAACATTTTAAGCAATCAACGACGCGTCCAAACAGCTCTAGAGCCCACACCAGCTTTCCTGGTTCAAATTTCGCTCGCTAGAGGCCGCTTCTCAACTATCGGCTTGGACGCCTCGTTTGTTGCAATCATTTTACATCCTGAGAATTTTTGTACCTTATTTAAACAATACATCCAACTTTAATGTAAAGTAAATTGAATACATTGGCCTTAAGCTAAATTATTATACTTCCTGTATCAAACAATTTTAAATTTACGACACGCCCACTTTTCACACAGCCTCATTGGCCGCTATATGTTCCGTTTTTTTATCCTAACTGACATTTATAATATTTTACTATTGACCTTTACATTTTATCATCTAATATTTAGAATTTCATGCTTGCAGTGATGTAATGTTTATATCAGAACACATCAGAACATGCCGATTATAATGTTTTGGAATGTTAAATACGACACGCTAATTTTTTCTCATGTCGCCATTGGGCGTCAAAAGTTTTAAATTCTCTGAGTTCTATCGTTTTAATTACTTGACGTTGCCTTCTCTATGGCATAACATAAGTTTCCTTATGCTTCTGTACAGTACCTTTTTACATATATGACATTCTGTCTTGTACCGTGTAATTTTTGTAAAGTTATTGCTACACATTACATGCAGGTGTGTCACACTTGAAAATGTCCTAACATAGAGGCCGAAACCGGTAGTGTGGACTTAAATAAAGCACCAATAAATGCAACTGCAGCTGGACTTTCAGTAAATTTGAACCACAGTTGCGGCAACAGCAAGCATCCAGTGATGGAGAAACTAATAATAAGATTAATACTTGTTCCATATATCATATATACGATATTTTGTAATGATGAGGAACTTGTCAGCTTAGTAAATGTTGTGTACACATGACAATCAATACGTTAAAGTTGATTTTTTTTTTTTTTTTTTTTTTTTTTTTTTTTTTTTTTTTTTTTTTTTTTTTTGTAATGGGTGGAAGTCGATTGACTTCGTGCGTCTACGAAATATTTATGCTTTCAATCAACCTTAGTTCGTAACAGCATTGTACATCGTCAACGTATTGTTGATTCGTGATTGGTATTGATTATTGTCTTCCACTTTGTTATTTGCTAATATAAGTCCACATACCCTGACCTTTTAGAAAAAGGAAGGCTTAGTTCGTAACAGCACTGTATATCGTCAACGTATTGTTGATTCATGCTTGGTACTGATTATTGTCTTCCACTTTGTTATTTGCTAATATAAGTTCACAAACCCTGACGACTTCCTTTAGAAAAAGGAAGGCTGTCCTTGAAAGTGGTATGAAGAATGTTAATTCCGATCGTTATTCAGTTACAAAAAAAAAAAAAAATAAATAAAAAAAAAAAAAAAATTAAAAGGCAGAAAGCGTTGCTACACTCACTTAATAGGTCCCTTTAAAATATTAATATTTCGTTTTCTATTGTTCAAACATTAAAGTGATACTTAATTGCGTGTTCCATCTGTGGCGGTTTAACCCCCTACATGTTGATTCTTTTAAAACCTGTAAGCTACACCCCTCAAATTTAAATTAAATGTTTGTAAATCTATCGGACCAAACTGCGTGATCATCAGTCCGTAGCTACAAATTACTTAAACCTAGGTAAACTAACCTACGGACAAACACACACACCCATGCCCCAGGGAGGACTCGAACCTCCACGGCGAGCAACCGCACGCTCCGCAGCGAGACGCTTTAGACCGCTCGGCTACTCCATTGCGGCGCGCACGTTTTCATGGCCTCTCTGATTAGATTAGATTAGATTAATACTTGTTCCATGATATTCTGTAATGATGTGGAGCTTGTCAGTTTAGTAAATGTTGTCTATACATGACAATCAATACGGTTTTTTTTTTTTTTTTTTTTTTTTTTTTTTTTTTTTTTTTTTTTTGTGATCCTGATAATAAGTTGCTATTTCAGTTACTCCTTCGAGTCGATTAGCTACAACATCGGACCTGGGTTCAGACCAGGTAGCTTACCAACAATACTCGGAAGAGTCATATTTCATTAAGAAACTCCCAGGATTCCATGATTGACAGCAGAATTAGGATGCACCGATGTGAAATTAACCCTGCTCTCGAGCAACATCAAAATTGAGCACGATTTTCTACAACATGTTTCAATTTTTCGTCCTCGGATTGGCAAAAAGTGCTTGAAACCAACATTTAAGCTGTCGTATACAGCGATGTTTCATTGTCTTTTGCGCAAAGTTTCATAATAATGTCGATCTTTAGTTAATACTGAATACGTAGGTTACCAGGGTACAAGTCTCTTTAAATTTTGTGACGCCGGCCGCGGTGGCCGAGGGGACTGAGGCGCTACAGTCACGGTCTGCACGGCCACTACGGTCGGGGGTTCGAATCCCCCCTCGGGCATGGATGTTTGTGCCGTCCTAGTTCGTAAGTAGTTCATAAGTAGTTTGTAAGTTTAGGGACTGATGACCCCGTAGTTAAGTCCCATAGAGTTTACAGACATTTGAACATTTTTTTTGAAATTTTGTGACGATGTTTTTTTCTAATACACTTTTTCATGGCCTTTCTGATTAGATTAGATTAGATTAGATTAATACTTGAAACTTCCTGGCAGATTAAAATTGTGTGCCGGAACCGGGACTCGAACCTGGGACCTTTGCCTTTCGCGGGCAAGCCTACTACCGACTGTGCTATCCCGACACGACTCACGATGCCGCCTCACAACTTTACTTCCGCCAGTACCTCGCCTCCTAGGCAAAGGTCCCAGGTTCGAGTCCCGGTTCCGGCACACAATTTTAATCTGCCAGGAAGTTTCATATCAGCGCACACTCCGCTTCAGAGTGAAAGTTTCATTCTGGAAACATCCCTTAGGTTGTGGCTAAGCCATGTCTCCACCATATCCTTTCTTCCAGGATTGCTAGTCTTGCGTGTTTGCAAGAGAGCTTCTGTGAAGTTTGGAAAGTAGGAGGCGAGGTACTGGCGGAAGTAAAGTTGTGAGGCGGCATCGTGAGTCGTGTCGGGATAGCTCAGTCGGTAGTGCGCTTGCCCGCGAAAGGCAAAGGTCCCAGGTTCGAGTCCCGGTTCCGGCACACAATTTTAATCTGCCAGGAAGTTTCATAGCAGCGCACACTCCGCTGCAGAGTGAAGGTTTAATTCTAGATTAATACTTGTTCCCTATATCACATATACGATATTTTATAATGATGTGGAACTTGTCAGTTTAGTAAATGTTGTCTATACATGACAATCAATACGTTATTTATTTATTTATTTATTGTGTGTGTTCGGCGGAAGTCGGCTGAGTTCGTGTGTCTACGGAATATTTATGCTCTCTACCAACCTTAGTTCGTAACAGCATTGTACATCGTCAACGTATTGTTTTTCGTGCTTGGAACTCATTATTGTCTTCCACTTTGTTATCTCTATATATAAAAGGAAGTGTCCCGATTGACTGACTGACTGATTGACTGACTGACTGACTCATCATCGCCCAGCCCAAACCACTGAAGATAGAAACTTGAAATTTGTGGAGGGTGTTCATCTTACTCTGTAGGCGTCATTTAAGAAGCGATTTTTCGATATTCCGTCCGTAAGGGGGTGAAATAGGGGACGATACGTATTTTGAAAATACGTAGCCATTTAGGCAATTTTGAAGCTAGAACTACAAAATTTCGGATTTTAATTCAGGGTTCGAATGTAAAAGACACGTGTTTCGGCATTTTTTGAAATTCGACAAAAAAGGGGGTAAAATAGGTGACGCCAAAAGTTGATTTTCAAAAATATGTTGGTGTTAACTCAAATTTTAAGCTACAACTACGAAACGTCGGATATGGAATCTTGGTCAGGATTAAAAATTCACGATTTTTAGTATTTTTGGAAATTCAAAAAGTAAGAGTATTAAATAGAGGAACATAAATTCTTTTTGGAAACACGTTGCTACTGATACAATTTCGAAGCTAGAGCTGCAAAATTTGATATTTGTATAGTTGGTTGGACGCTAAAAAATACGTGTTTCGGTATTTTTGGAAATTCAACCATCAACGGGGTTAAATTGGAGAGGCGGTGTTTTTCGAAAATATGTTGCTATTTAGGCAATTTTGAAGTTAGAACTACAAATTTTCGGATTTGGATTCGGGGTTCGAATTTAAAAGACACGTGTTTCGGTATTTTTGGAAATTAGGCTAATAAAGGGGTGAAATACGGGATGCAAAAATTGATTTTCAAAGATACGTTGCTGTTAACTCAAATTTCGAGCTATAACTACAAAACTTAGCATATGGACTCTTGATCATGATTAAAAAAGACACGTGTTTCGGTATTTTTGGAAATTCAACAACTAAGGGGGTAAAAGACGAGAACAAACATTATTTTTAAAAACACATTGTTGTCAAGGCAATTTTGAAGCTAAAGCTACAAAAATTGGTATATGTATTGTTCGTTATGATATAAGAAATACGTGTTTCGTTATTTTTAGAAATTCAACCATCTAGGGGGTTAAATTGGAGAGGGGCTGTTTTTCGAAAATCTGTTGATATTTAGGCAATTTTGAAGTTAAAATTACAAAATTTCGGATTTGGATTCGGGGTTCAAATTTAAAAGACACGTGTTTCGGTATTTTTGCAATTTCGACCAATAAAGGGATGAAACACGAGATGAAAAAATTGATTTTCAATAATATGTTGCTGTGAACTCAAATTTCAAGCTATAACTACGAAACCTAAGATATGGATTCTTCATCAGGATTAAAAAGAAACAACTGGTGCAGACCAACCAGCCTACACATGCGAAGCAGCGGGGGTTCAGTTAGTTTGCTAATATAAGTCCACAAACCCTGACCTTTTAGAAAAAGGAAGGCTGTCCTTGAAAGTAGTATGAAGAATGTTAATTCCGATTGTTATTCAGTTACGACAATAAAAAGAGGCAGAAAGCGGTGCTACACCCGCTTAATAGGTCCCTTTAAAATATTAATATTTCGTTTTCTATTGTTCAAACATTAAAGTGATAGTTAATTTCGTGTTCCATGTGTGACGGTTTAACCCCCTACATGTTGTTTCTTTTAAAACCTGTAAGCTATACGCCTTAAGATGGCGGCACTGGGAGAAAGAGTAGGGGCTTGTTCTAAAGGCCAGTGCACTACGAGCTGAATGCAAGCTTCAGCTCACAACATTCTGCGCTCAGGGGCCACGTTTAAAGTGCGTGATCTGTACTACTAGGCCACATTTACCAAAAGTCTACAGCCAGCACAGAAACGTACAGTAAAGCTACAGTAAAAACTGTCGGGTGCTTTCCGAACAACCTCTGTGGAGTCGAGATTGTGACACTTGCGAGGAGTGACACTTGCGGGGAAAGGGAATGTGTAGACACTTGCGGGGAGACCCGGACGCTGCAGGTAGTGGACAGGGTGTTCCACAAGTAGCGATACACCACCCCTACTCCACGCCCTCCAGCCGCTACCTGTGCCGTATTCAGGGAAAGGCCCACCGAGCCAAGTGGAGCAGTAATAACGGCCTTTTTCTTGAATTTTCTGAATATAAATCTTCACACAGACTTCTTGAGGAGCAGAGTGATACGGATATCTGATTGTAAACCACTGCCTATTACATTAGACCTTTTTGACTGTACTGAACAGGAGTTCCGCGTATTCCGTAATTTATATTTATACAGTTAACAGGCAATGTAATTTATAACCAACTATTGGCTGCCAGTTTCGCTTCATTTTTCCTGGAAGTCTTGCAACTTGTTTCTCCCTGTTGGTTTATGCCAAGTTCGGAGTAAAAATGGTTCTATATGACGGTGATAGAAAATAGAATTTATCTTTAGCATTTTTCGGTGCGTGACATTCCCTTCCGCATTCCGTATTTCATACATTTCTTAGATGTATTAGTAATTAGAATACAGCGAAATCGTTTTGGGGTCTACGAAAAAACGCTTTAAGTATGTAAAATACTCATTGACTTATTAACGTTTTTTAATTGAAGGTTTAAGGTTGCGTCTCCTATTAAAAAGCATAGTAGCTATTTTTAAAGAGATGGAAGTTGCCCGGTAGTGGGGTTAACTACATAGCGGTCAATTACATCAACGTATCTGTGCAGGATGCCTAATATATTTATTGCTTGCGCAGGTGTCTTGGTATGCTTAGTGTTCTGAATAATATGCTTTTAGGAGGTATGACTGTGGAACGTCATCGTCTTGTAGTAGCAGAGAATGTAACTCTCCAAATGATGACAGGCAAAAGTTAGTAGAGATTCGTGCGTCTATAAAAAGATCGATGCGTGAAGCATACAATAATTATCACAGCCATACCTTAGCAAAAGATCTTTCCGAGAACCCGAAAAAATTCTGGTCCTATGTATAATCGATAAGCGGGTCAAAGCCCACTGTCCAATCACTAGTTGATCATTCCGGGGCAGTAATATAAGAAAGCAAACGGAAAGCTGAAGTTCTGAATTTAACCTTTAAGAAATCTTTCACGCAGGAGGACCGCACAAATATACCATCATTTGATCAACGTACTAATTCCGAAATGGGGGACATAGCAATAGGTATTTCCGGTGTAGAGAAGCAGCTGAGAGAGCTAAATACGAAAAAGTCTGCTGGTCCGGATGGTATACCAGTTCGGTTTTACAAAGACTATTCTGCGGTATTGGCCCCCTACTTAGCTTGCATTTATAGCGAATCTTTAATTCAGCGCAAAGTTCCTAGTGATTGGAAAAAAGCGCAGGTGACTCCCGTGTATAAGAAAGGAAAGAGAACTGACCCATACAATTACAGGCCAATATCGTTGACATCAGTTTCATGTAGAATTTTGGGGCATATTCTCAGTTCGAATATAATAAATTTCCTTGAAACGGAAAAGCTTCTTTCCATGAATCAGCACGGGTTTAGGAAACATCGTTCATGTGAAACTCAGCTTGCCCTTTTCTCACATGACATCTTGCGAGCCATGGACGAAGGGCAACAGGCGGATTGTGTTTTTCTCGACTTCAAAAAGGCGTTCGACGCGATGCCACACTGCAGACTGCTAACGAAGATACGAGCTTATGGAATAGTTTCACAGATTTATGACTGGCTGGAAGACTTCCTAAGTAATAGAACGCAGTACGTTGTTCTCAACGACGAGTGTTCATCAGAGACGAGTGTATCGTCAGGCGTGCCCCAGGGGAGTGTGATAGGACCGCTATTATTTTCTATCTATATAAATGATCTGATGGACAGAGTAAGTTGTAATTTGCGGCTGTTTGCTGATGATGCTGTGGTGTATGGGAGGGTGTCGTCTGTAACTGACTGTAATAGCATACAGGTTGACTTAGACAAAATTTCTAGTTGGTGCGAAGAATGGCAGCTAGCTCTCAATGTAGAAAAATGTAAGGTGATGCGCATGAGTAGAAAAAACAATCCTATAATGTTCGAATACAGCATCAGTAGTGAGCTTCTTGATGCGGTCGCGTCGTTCAAATATCTAGGCGTAACATTGCAGAGCGATATGAAATGGAACGAGCATGTAAGGACAGTTGTGAGTAAGGCAGACAGCCGACTTCGGTTTATTGGGAGAATTTTGGGAAGATATACCTCACCTGTAAAGGAGACCGCGTATAAAACGCTTGTACGACCACGTCTTGAGTATTGCTCAAGTATTTGGGATCCGCAGCAGATCGGTTTGAAGGAAGACATAGAGGCGGTTCAGAGGCGAGCAGCTAGATTTGTTACCGGTAGGTTCGACCAATGCGCGAGTGTCACGGAAATGCTCCGACAACTCAATTGGGGATCGCTGGAAGAAAGACGACGTTCTTTTCGTGAATTTTTGTTAAGTAAATTTAGAGGGCCGGAATTTGAAGCTGAGTGTAGTACGATCTTGCTGCCGCCTACTTACATTTCGCGTAAAGATCACAAAGACAAGATAAGAGAAATTAGGGCTCGTTCACTTTGGGAGTGGAATAGGAAAGGAAATGCCTAGTAGTGGTACAGTGTACCCTTCGCCACGCACCTTACGGTGAATTGCGGAGTATGTATGTAGATGTAGATGTAGATCACTATTAAAATACCTTTTTGTTTACAGGAGGAATACTCAACGAATTAATATGTAGTTAGAACAAGTTACTATATTGGTCTTCAGCTTGCAAAGGGTTGTGCAATTTCACTGATTTTCGTGTTATGTTGACAGTGTGGAAACTTGACAACAGCAGTGCTAGACTTCTTGGTGTGCCTGTACCCAGGAAAAGCCATCAGCCGCCCCAAGGGCCCCGGGTTCCCCGCAAGTGTCACTCCCCGTAAATGTCACTCCTCGCAAGTGTTCCAACGCCGTGGAGTCACTGTGTGTTGATATGCGCATTTTTCCAATCGCTATGACCATCAAATATTTTTTCTGTATAAACGAAACAAGTTTCCTGCACGAGTCCGCAATCTTCATTTTCCTCAATAAGAATAAAAGACCGTCTACCTCACAAGCGGCTTCTAATGAAATTGCGTGTTTATGGAATATCACCACAACTGAGCGATTGGATTCACGATTTCCTATCAGAAAGAACACAGTTCATAGTAATTGACGCTAAGTCATCGAGTAAAACAGAAGTGATCGTTCCACAGGGAAGCGTTATAGGTCCCCTACTCTTCCTTGTGTTTATAAACGATTTAGGAGACAATCTGAATAGCTCCCTTAGACTGTTCGCGGATGATGCTGTCGTTTATCGGTTAGTGAAGTCAACGGATGATCAAAAGCAACTGCAAAGCAATTTAGACAAAATTTCTACACAGTGCGAAAATTGGCAATTAACACTAAATAAGGAAAAGTGTGAAGTAATACACATGAACACCAAAAGAAGTCCGCTGAACTTCAATTAGACGGTAAATCAGTCAAACCTTAAGGTCGTAAATCCTACTAAATACCTAGGAGTTACAGTTACAAACAACTTGGACTGCAAAGAACGCAGACAATATTGTGGGGAAGGCGAACCAAAGATTACGTTTCATTGGCAGAACGCTTCGAAGATGCACCAGCTCCACCAAAGAGACTGCCTACATCACACTTGTGCGTCCTCTCCTGGAATACTGTTGCCCCTTGTGGGACCCTCACCAGGTGGGAGTGACGGAAGACATTGAGAAGGTTCAGAGAATGGCAGCTCGTTTTGTTTTATCACGTTACGGGCGTCACGAAAATGTTGCAAGATTTGAGGTGGAAATCATTAAAAGAATGACGTTTTCTGTCGAGACGAGATCTATTTCCGAAATTTCAGTCACTGACTTTTACTTCTGAATGTAAAAATATTTTGCTAGCACCCATCTACATAAAGAAACATGACCATCCAAACAAAAAAAGAGAAGTCAAATAGAAAACGGAACGATTTAGGTATTCTTTCTTTATGCGCACTATTAGGGAATGGAACGGTAGAGAAAGGTTATGAAATTGGTTAATGAACCCTCTGTCAGGCACTTAAATGTGATTTGCAGACTATCTATGTAGATGTAGATCGTTAAAATTGTATTTATTTATAACATTGTTTCGGCATTTGCCATCACCAGATCTAGAAACCTCTGAACTTGCAAAGTAAAGTCAAGGCTAATAATAAAATCTCTACCTAGCAGATATAACAGATATTCAAAAGTTGAAGGAATTTGTCAGTGCTCAATTTTCTACCATCAACGGGAGGAAGTAACTTTTCAGCCTAACTGGCGTGAAACAGTTGTTGGTAAAACAATGGAGATGAAACGACTTGTAAGTCAGTGGTTCAGTTACAGGAGTGTCTAGCAAACGTTTTGTGGCTAGTGACCGCTTTGATTAAGTTACTTTTTTATAGCAATACATGTATTTCCAAGTGGATGGGGAGCCTCATTTTGTTTTGCAAACCGCCCTGGGACTCAAATACCTTTATTCCAACACTGGATTAGCCACCACAGGGAACAGGGGGCTCCCCATGCTCAAAATATTCGAATGCACCTGGGCTCTTCAGTATTCGCTAACCACCTGAAGATGACTGGACGTTTCCAAGCCAAAATATCGTGTCAGAATGACGACGGGATCCGGCTGCACACCCGAAAGTTACTGGAAGAAAAAACTCGCCGGGAAAAACTTCAGAAGCCACATTAGTCGCATCCATGACATGTCGTGTTGTTCAAATGTTCAAATGTTTGTAGAGCTTATGTCACTTAACTACGGGGTCATCAGTCTCTAAACCACAGAGTAACATATACAGAGAAGAAGCCCCCCCTAAACCTCTGTCCTACGCTCCCCTCGTAGTTCCGTAAGATGCTAGCAGGTGTCAGGCGGATCGCTGTCTTAGTGTGCCTCTCGGACGTCACAGGGTAGCGTGGAGGGGAGGCTGAGGGGAGAACTCGTGCCGCCTGCCATGAGGCCACGGCTGTGTCCGGCGTGCCGGCGTTTGAGGGGAGGTGGTGGTGGGGGCAGCCGCTACCTGCCACCTGCTCTGGCCCGTTTAAAGGGCTGCTTCTGACCGCAGCGCCATCACGGGACATCTTACGGAACTGCTTCAGTGCCCCCTGCCTCGCAGACCTGAGCGTGTGACTGGGCTCTTACGGAGGTTTCCCGTCTGTATATATTTGTCTGTGCCTAAACTTACAAACTACTTATGAACTATCTAATACTAAAGACGGCACAAATATCCATTCCCGAGGGGGGATTCGAACCCCCGGCCGTAGTAGCCGTGCAGACCGTGACTGGAGCGCCTCAGTCCCCTCCGCCACCGCGGCCGGCACAAATCGTGTATTGTAAAAGTTCGATAGCGGGCAGCTTATGCATTTTAGACCATACTTTACAGCGAGTGAAACTGAGCTACAACTATAGAAAAGCTTCGAGTTATCTGAGTGGTGTCATGCCGCGATCGCAAGCCTACGGCTGTTACTCGTAGCGTGAAGCACATCAGTGCCGAAAAATTTGATTTTCTGGTCGCGTGTGTAGCTGCCTCGTGATGTGTTAAAGATCCGTAACCAGAAAACAAGGACGAAGTAATTTTTCTTGCGTGCTGACCGATTATAATGGACAAATATCTTCCACACCAGACAATTAATTGAATTCATATTGCCGGCCGCGGTGGCCGAGGAGACTGAGGCGCTCCAGTCACGGTCTGCACGGCTACTACGGTCGGGGGTTCGAATCCCCCCTCGGGCATGGATATTTGTGCCGTCCTAGTTCGTAAGTAGTTCATAAGTAGTTTGTAAGTTTAGGGACTGATGACCCCGTAGTTAAGTCCCATAGACTACACAAACATTTGAACATTTGATTTGAATTCATATTTCCTTTTTGGAAATATAAGAGGAGAAAAAAATTAATATAAACTGCGACTTTACTTTTGATGGACTGAAATACAATTTTCTGCCACTTCACTTGATGGCTTTTTTTGTGTCTCAGCCTCGTCGCCGCTTTTGTGTCTCGTTTCCGTCGTAAGGTGTCGGTGGCCGAGTGGAATGAGACCGACACAGGAATAAAGATAGCACGCTGGTGCAGGTACGGAGGGGAGCAGCAGAAACTAGAAACACTAGAGTAAATTAGAACGAGATATACATTGCACAGAATTTATACAATACTTAACTTTTACATAGTTCGGTACGGCAGAATGCTGATACATAGTTGAGTTAGAGGTCTGCCTAGTGCCTGTCCGATAGCCAAGTCTTCACTGGTGCCTATCTGATTCCGAAGTGTTAACCGGTTCCTATCTCAGTCCCAAGTGAACGATGTCGTTCAGTAGTGGCCACGAGCGGAGTTGTAGCAGAGGGCGCTCGTGGCTGACGTCGTAAGAACGTCGCGCCGTGCGTGCATGGCGGCGCGCGGCGAAAGTAGGTCGCGCACACTTTGGACTTGTGCGACACCACAGCTTTCTAGTTGGAGTTGATTATTGTAGTAGTCTAAAGACACACTTATATTTATAAATGCATCTACTCCTAATACCAAATATATAGCAATTTTATTTTCGCTTTTGTAGATCTCGAAAAATGTTGTATCAGAACGTGAAAATAACTGATTACAGCGTGTCCTACACTAAAGTGGTACGCTCACGTCTGAGATTAAGTTAAGAATGAGTTAAGTAAAAATCAGTACGGAACAGTGACATTAAAATCACTTAGTTACCTTCTTATAAGAAATGCTACAAGTGGTGGCTATGGGCGTACGTGAGATCTACCAGTTTTATATCCGTCATGCTGTACTATATTTCAGCTCTTCAGTACTCGCTACTCACCTGAAGATGACTGGACGTTTCCAAGCCAAAATATCGAGTCAGAATGACGACGGGATCCGGCTGCACACCCGAAAGTTACTGGAAGAAGAAATTCGCCGGGAAAAACTTCAGAAGTCACATTAGTTGCATCCATGACATGTCGTGTTTGTAGAGCTTATGGCACTTAACTATGGTGTCATCAGTCCCCAAACCACAGAGTAACATATACAGAGAAGAAGCCCCCCGAAACCTTTGTCCTACATTCCCCTCATAGTTCCGTAAAATGCCAGCAGATGCCAGGCGGTTCCCCAGCTTGATTGATTGATTTGATTTGATTTTTTCAGGGAAGCCAAAACAGTGTTGGTCCAACCCGCACCGAAACTAAGTTTATTGTGCGGTATCGATTCCTGTATGTCTTCTGAGCCAGTTACGTAGCTGCAATTTGATCATTGCCTCGGTGATTGTCAGGACAGGTTCCGGTCCAATAAATGGAGTCTCTGCCCCCATCCTGGCTAATCTGTCGGCATGTTCGTTGCCACTGATCCCCGAGTGGCCAGGGACCCACAATAGGTTTACTCTATTGCTTTCCCCTAGCTCCAGAACCCTGCGACATTCTGCAACAATTTTAGACCTTGTTGTAGGAGCTGCCAGTGATCTCAAGGCTGCCTGGCTGTCTGAATAGATATAGATGCTACAATCTTTGTAGCACCTACGCAAATTCTCCTCCACACACGCCCTGATGGCAGTGATTTCGGCCTGGAATACTGAGGCCAGTTTCCCTAGAGAGATGACGCCCTCCAGTCTTGGCTGCACCCAACATCTTGGTCTGATTTCGACTCGTCAGTGAACCAGACAATATCCCCCGTACGGTGTCGAACTATTTTCTCCCATTGCTCCCTACTTCCAATTGTTATATTGAAAGGCTTGTTGAAGCAGTATGGGGCTATAATATAGACGGCTGGCATTTCCCCAACCTTTCCTATATTTACCTCACTCACTATTTTAGTGTGTGATTCTGGATATCCCAAAGAGTTCCAGTTGTTGCAGTTTTGAGTCTGTATGCACCAGCCGCTGCCTCCATCTTGACCCAAAGGTGTAATGAGGGCATATCCAGCATGGTTTCTATCCCAGCAGTTGGTGTGCTGCTAACTCCGCCTGTTATGGCTAAGCAGGCTAATCTCTGCACCTTACCAAGCTCCTTAGCAGCAACCTGCTGTTCTACCTTCTTCCACCACACGACCGCCCCATAGGTGATCCTGGGTCTAATCACTGTGGTGTATATCCAGTGCATATCCTTGGGGCTCAGGCCCCAATTTTTGCCACAAGTTCTCCTGGTACTCACAAGAGTACCTTTTGCCTTGGAGCAAATATTCCTGATGTGAGGGGTCCATGCCAGTTTTTCATCTAGGGTAACCCCTAGATATTTAACTGTCCCCTTCACAGGTAGTGCTTCATTGAAAAGCTTTAGATTCCAACTTGAATGTTGTATATGCTTCTTTGTGAATGGTACAACAGTCTTCTTAGCACTAACCCCCAGATCCTGTTTTCTGCACCAGTCTTGCACAATGTCCAGTGCACCTTGTGCCATATTCTTCACTGTGTCAGCAAATTTGCCAAGTATTACTATGACAAGATCATCTGCATATCCTTGGCAAAAGTACTGCCTAGAGTTTAACTCTCCAATGAGATCATCTCCGGCTTAGTACTGGTAGACCAGACTAGAGGCACTTATGAGGGTGCCTCTCACACGTCAGATAGTAGCGTGGAGGGGAGGCTGAGGGGAGAGCTCGTGCCGCCTGCCACGAGGCCACGGCTGTGAGGGGAGGTGGTGGTGGGGGCAGCCGCTACCTGCCGCCTGCTCTGGCCAGTTTAAAGGGCTGCTTCTGACCGCAGCGCCATCACGGGACATCTTACGGAACCTGCTTCAGCACCTCCCACCCTGCACACCTGAGCATGTGACCGGGCCCTTATGAACTAGCTAATACTAAAGACGGCACAATTATCCATGCCTGAGGGGGGATTTGAACCCCTGACCATGGTGGCCGTCCAGAACGTGACTGGCGCATTGTAGACTACTCGGCCACTGTGGCTGGCTGTCGTGTTGTGGCATTTCCACGTACTTGCAGGGGTCCATCATGATATTAGGAAGCTGTATCAGTGCACATGGCTCTTCATTGTATATGCTGAGGTGTTGTGGCCTGCCCACACACGTGTGTCCCACTCCGTGTGAGCGTACCACCAGAGGGGAGTGAGACTGGCCTTGTGTATAATAGTTCGCGATCGGAGCGCTCACTTTAGTTCACAGCTCTGCCGTGAACTAGTTCGTTCTTTTAGTTCGTCGGCTCCCAGTGACGGCTGAGCGGCATGGTCTGCATATGCAGGTGGAGGGAGAAGTTCCCCCACCTAGCTGCTTCATGCGCTTGCTGCTTGAGCCGCTTACGATATCACACAAAACAAAAGAAACAGTTTGTGTATAATTTCTCACGTTTAAGTTTACAGTTATCTCTACATCTTGGCATTATGGAAGTTATTAGTTAGATATTGCAGAGTGCACAATACTTCAAAACAGAAATTTTGTAGCTCTGAATTATGTAATCTAGCAGGCAGACGCTCACCTCGAAATGGCTCTCATCAGCAGAAGGCAAACACGTGATTTTTAATTCTGCTGCGCACCCTCTCGCTATTGGCCGTCGGTCTTCGGAAAAGAATCCAACGAACTAAGAAGCGAGATACGTTTGGCATAATAGTTCGTGACCGTTAACGCATGTTTTAGTTCGCGTCCGATCGCGCGTCTTTTAATTCGCGACCGGTAGCTCTCCTTTTAATTCGCAGCTCGGCTGCGAAGTAGTTCGCTCTTTTAAGTTCATCTGCTCTTTTTGGCTTTTGCTACCGTAACTAAAAGAACTCTTTCTGTTGTTATGACAGCTTTGTTATATAATGATCACTGTTGTATAAGCGTGTGCTATTAACCGTATTTTTGGGCAATTAGACATCAAATACTAAACCCGGGGCTGCTCGCGTATATTGTTCTCACGCGATAACTCCCGTGTTAGATTTTTTCCTAACAATGAGATCTTGCACCTTTTCATCTCTTTAAACCAGAAAAAAAGACATTTATACAATAAATCATTTCTTTGTTATTACCAAAGCATTAAAAATAGTATAAAGATGGTATGGTACATGTCAGTTGATGAATTTGTGGATGTTTGCAAGAAGAGCTATAGTACCGAAGCACTGAAACCGATAGACGAGATGTTAGAACCATTCTGCGGAAGTTTCAAAATCAGGAAGTATATAGCAAACAAATCTGCAAAATATGGCATCAAGGTACATGCGCTTTGTGATGCCAGAACCTTTTATACGTTACATATGGAAGTACACGCAGGCAGACAGCCTACTGGGTCATATCAAGTAGCAAATGATGCAGACAATGTGGCGTTACGATTGATTAGACTGATTGACAAAACAGGCAGAAACGTGACGACGGACAATTATTTCACATCTATACCACCGGGTAACAAAACGTATGACAACCACCGATTCATATTAATAGATACTCTATGGAAGAAGAAAAGAGAAATTCCACCGGAATTTCTGGATGTAAAGTGTAGGCAAGTAAACGGCAGCATTTGGAGAAAAACCAAGCAACAACTGCTTCATTTGCTCATACGTCTAAAAAAAATAAACAGAAAAAGAACGTTCTAATGTTATCCACCATGCACAGCGACGTTTCTGTAGACGCTGACAGTAGCGAAGCGAACAAACTTGAAGAAGTTACACTCCACAATCTCAAGAAAGGAGGTGTAGATGTTGTCAACCGTTCGAAATCAGAATATTGTATTTCAAGAAGAAACCGCTGGCCCCTTACACTGTTTTTTCAGTTTTATATACTTCCATATCCGACAGAGAATGCCATGTACTCTGTATAAACAACTGCTTCATTCATTTCGTAAAACTCAATAAGAATATCTACTTTGCTCATAAAAGATGTAACATGTGCTGAACAGTTTCAGGAGAAAACGAACGAACACAGCCGCATGTTATAAGAACAAGAAACTGACTAAGAGTGAAGCAAGGCGGTTTTCCACGCAAGGAGAAGTAATTGTTACGTAAAGAGTCTCGTCTTAGAAAAAATCTAACACTGCGCACCACTTCAAATAATGCCACAATTAACAAGCTATTGAAATTTGATTGTCAGGCACGGATTAATTGAATCACGAGATATGAAAGAATGCATTTCTCCATGATCAGTTCATGAGCTTTGAAATGTGATGCAATATTCAAGTAAAATCGTAAATGTTAGATTTTTTCTAACAATGGGAGTGTTTGTGGGTTAATCATATAAACCAGTTATTTACATGAATGGGTGATACAATGGTATTCATCTATTTTGCATACAGAGTAGAATACCTTGGAAAAGAAAATTTGTGGCAGTGAACTATGAAACTACAGCTGAGCTGCATCTCAGTTCGAAATGACGGCAACTGGCAGAAGGGAATCACGCGATTCTGCGCGCTCGCGCGTCCTCTCGCTGTTCCCAGTCAGTCTTCGGAAAAGGAGCGGAAAAACTAAGAGGCGAGAGGTCTGCAAACTAGTTCGCGTAGTTCGCCTATGGGAGCGCTCTTCCGAACTAGTTCGTTCATGAAGTACGCGTGTTTGGTGTCATGCAGGGAAGCGATGGAGTGTGTGTGACAGAGGTAAAGGTGGCCAACACCTGGCATCATGGTGTGTGGAGCCGTATCCTACACTGGCCAAACTCGTCTGGTGATCATCTACGGAAAATTGAACAGTGCACGGTACACTGAAACCATCATTCAACCCGTCTTTCGAACATTCGTGGCCGGCTGCAGTGCCCAAGGGGACTGCGGCGCGCCAGTCACGGTCTGCACGGCCACTATGGTTGGACTTTCGAATCCCCCCTCGAGTATGGATATTTGTGCCGTCCTAAGTGTTAGCTAGTTCGTAAGTAGTTTGTAAGTTTAGGGACTGATGACCCCGTAGTTAAGTCCCATAAGCTATACAAACGTATCAACATTTGAACCAACGTTCATGCACCAACAAGGCGATATGATTTTCCAACAGGACAATGCACGACCAACGTGCTCTTTTAGAAGCGGACCCACTAGATCAGGAAGTTCGCCTGTGGGAGCGCTCTTCCAAAGTAGTTCGTCCACGAACTACACAAGACTAGTGAAGACCTCGCCCAGGAGTAGCTGTGCTGTGCCGAGTCTCAGTCTCTCCGCCCGGCCGCGGTGCGGCCGAGTGATTATGGGCGTCGCCGCCTTTGTGAGGTGCTAATGACCGCCGGGCTTCCCCGCGCAGTGTTGCCACCAGCAACAGGAGACGCACGGGGAAGTCCCGGGCTGCTAATGGCGCTCCTAATGGGTGCAGGCAGGCTTCTTGTCATCGCAGCAGGCAGCCGTGATGAGAGGAGAGGAGGCCGGAGCACTGGAGGCAGGGGTAGGGAGGGGGAGGGAGGGCCCCGACTGAGGCGCGACAGCACCAACCCGCAGTAGCGGCGACTCGCAGTGCTGCCAACCGGCGCACAGTGCGGCGGAATCTCCTAAACTTGGCCGAAACCCCGAGATGACGTGTAATTCACAAAAACTCGTCAGAAGAAGGTTTTTGTGGTCGCTGGTTAAGATTTGATGGTAAAAATTGTCTAAACAAAATGTCGGAGCTAATATAGCAATGTGACCAATGAATATACAAAATAATTTATTAATAATAGACACTAATAATTAATACACTGCCGACGAGATTTGTTTATTGTAACAAAATAAATGAATATTTGTCGAAAATATATTGTAAAAACATTTCTTCGATACCACACTTATTGTAATTGAATAATATAATGAAACAAGACAGCAGAGGATCATAAAGGCAGAAGGACAAGGCTTAATAGGAAAGGAAAGGGATACCTACATTTTTAGCGTTTGTCGATTTGGAGAAAACTTTTGACAATGTCGACTGGAATACACTCTTCCAAATTTTGAAGGTGGCAGGGGTAAAATATAGGGAGCGAAGAGTTATATTCGACCTATGGAAAAACCAGACAGCGGTTATTAGAGTCGAAGGGCAACAAACGGACGCAGAGGTCGGGGAGTAAGACAGGGTTGTAGCCTTTCCCCAATGTTGTTCAATCTGTACATTGAGCAGGCAGTGAAGGAATGGAAGGAGAAATTTGGAGATAGCATTAAAGTGCAGGGAGCAGAAATAAAAACATTGTCGTATGCTGATGACATAGTAATTCTGTCAGAGACCGCAAAAGATCTGGAAGAGCAGTTGAATGGAATGAACAGCGTCTTGAAAGGAAAATATATATTAACATTAACAAGAGTAAAACAAAGGTAATGGAATGTAATGTCAGAAAATCAGGCGATGCTGAAGGAATTAGATTAGGTAATGAGACAATAAAAGTAATAGATGAGTTTTGTTATTAGGGTAGCAAGATAACTTCTGAAGGCCGAAGTAAAGAAGATATAAAATGTAGAATTGCTATGGGAAGAAAAGCGTTTCTAAAGAACCGAAACTTAATATTAATTTAAATGTTAGGAAGTCCTTTCTGAAAGCATTTGTCTGGAGTGTAGCATTGTATGAAAGTGAAACGTGCATGATAAGGAGTTCAGACAAAAACATGATAGAAGCTTTTGAAATGTGGTGCTACAGACGAATGATGAAAATGAGATGGCTAGACCACATAAGTAAAGAGGAGGTGCTTAACCGAATCGGGGAGAAAAGAAATTTCTGGCATATCCTGACTAAGAGAAGGGATAGATTGGTAGGACACATTCTGAGACATCAAGGAATCGTCAACTTGGCATTAGAACGAAGTGTGTGGGGTAAAAATCCTAGATGGAGATCGAGGGAGGAATATAGTAAGTAGATTCTAAAGGATGTAGGTTGCCGAACGTATTCTCAGATGAAGAGACTTGCACAGGACAGGGTAGCGTGGAGAGCTGCATCAAACCAGTCTGCGGACTGAAGACCACAACACACAAATGAATCAATCTTATAAGTCGGTGACAGAACACAAATAATAAATGTAATAGTATAATCAACGACAGAAGTAATAACTGTAACTTAGTTCTGTAACCTACTGCGCTGCGGATTGCATTAACCATGTTGTGCTACGAAATGTCGACCACACAGGCAATTGAAAATATTCATTATCCAAGAGAAACGATAAATTTGGGCAGCTTATTCTTTTCAAATCCATCAGTTAATTAATCAGTCTATAGTCTGAGAGTTGAAATTCCGTAGTATATTGCGGTTTATGGTACTTTTGCTCTAGTTGAAAATGGAAGTTCGGCAAAGCATGGTCATTTTCGACAGGCATAGGAAAAAATATAAATAGGATAACGGTGAAATTTATACCAATTTAGTGTACTAACCTGTAGTAACGGTTTCCATCTTCGAGAACTGCAATTCTTCACTTCACTGCCGAAATATTCACTCACAAACCGAGAGTAAATTTGCCTTGCTTTAACAGTGACGCGAGTGCTCTCGAGGAAGGTCACTTTTGAACTGACGTAACTCGACAAGTGTCTAAGGTGGCGACCTCTGCTTCTGGAATGACATGCACCAATCCTCCCCCTACTCAACCTGTTGTGGTCTTCAGTCCGGAGACTGGTTTGATGCAGCTCTCCACAATACCCTATCCTGAGCAAGCCTCTTCATCTCCACATAAGAACGGCAACCTACATCTGTCTGAATCTGCTTACTGTATCCATCTCTTGGTATTCCTCTGCGGTTTTTACCCCACACACTTCCCTCCAACGCTAAATTCACAATTCCTTGATGTTTAAGAATGTGTCCTACCAATCGATCCCTTCTTTTAGTCAAGGTATGCCAGAAATTTCTTTTCTCCCCAATTCTGTTCTGTACCTCCTCATTAGTTACACGATCTACCCACCTAATCTTCAGCATTCTTCTGTAGCACCACATTTCAAAAGCCTCAATCCTCTTCCTGTCTGCACTGTTTATCGTCCATGTCTCACTCCCATACAAGGCAACACTCCATACAAATGCCTTCAGAAAGGACTTCCTTAGGCTCAAAATAATATTTGATATTAACAAATTTCTCTTCTTCAAGAACGCTTTTCTACCCATTGCCATTCTGCATTTTATGTCCTCTATACTGCGACCATCATTTGTTATTTTACTGCCCAAGTAACAAAACTCATCTACCTCTGGGTATGAGGTCCGCCTGATATGCAAAACACTGTTTTTATTTGACACCCAAACTAGTTTCAGCACCTCTGTGCCATCATCAGTGGGATTTATGTTTATTTCATGCTGTGAAAAACAAATTACATTCAGTTTACTATTGTACTAGTAAATTTAGGCCTAAAAAAGTCGTCAGTCTAATTTTGGGTTTTTACCTTAATTTACATTTCGTGGTCATGTGGGACCCTTTTTATATACTTATTAAGTGGTAGCGTTGTCATCTGCAACCAAATTCTCTTTGGTTGCAGATGACAACGCTACCACTTAATAAGTATATAAAAAGGGTCCCACATGACCACGAAATGTAAATTAAGGTAAAAACCCAAAATTAGACTGACGACTTTTTTAGGCCTAAATTTACTAGTACAATAGTAAACTGAATGTAATTTGTTTTTCACAGCATGAAATAAACATAAATCCCACTGATGATGGCACAGAGGTGCTGAAACTAGTTTGGGTGTCAAATAAAAACAGTGTTTTGCATATCAGGCGGACCTCATACCCAGTAATTTTTACTGCAAACACGGAAGAAGAGCTGCAAATCAAGAAAATGATGAATAAATCATCTACCTCCTTTATTGCTTCGTTTCGCAGTCTAATTCCTTCAGCATCACCTGATTTTCTTACACTGCTCTCCATTACCCTAGTTTTGCTCTTGTTAATGTTCATCTTATATGCACCTTTCAGCACACTGTACATTCCGTTCAATTGCTCTTCCAGGTCCTTTGCTGTATCTGACAGAAATACTATATCGTCGGCAAAACGCAAAGTTTTTAATTCTTCCCCCTGAACTTTAATTTCTTCTCCAAATGTCTCCTTGCTTTCCTTTAAGCTTGCTCAATGTACAAATTGAATAACATTGGAGAAAGGGTACCACCCTGTCTTACTCCCTTTCCAACCACTGCATCCCTTTCATGCCCTTCAACTCTGACAACCGCTGTCTGGTTTTTGTACAAGTTGTAAATAACCTTACGCTCCCTATATTTTATTCCTGCTTGCTTGAGAACTTGAAAGAGTTTATTCCAATCAACATTGACAAAAACTTTCTCCAAATCTACAAAAGGTAGTTTTTAAGGGTTGCTTTCTCTTAATCTATCTTCTAGGATAATTCGTAATGCGAGTACTGTCCCGTGTTCCTACATTTCTCCTGAACCCAAACTGATCTTCCCCAAGCCCCATCTAAATTCCGAGAATATAAAATTAATTTTTCTGGATTTTGGCCACGTTTCGGGGATTCCGTCCCAGTGTGCGTCGGGAGGGCACAGCCGATCGGCCGCCAGTCGTGCTGATCGTAGTCAAATCAGAGTCTGATGCAGTCCGCTCACAAGTACATCATATTTCTCGTGATGGTCATCGCTTCGCTGTCTCTTTCCTATTACCCCTGCGAATGGGGATTTGGGTGTGGCGGGAGACGTGCAGGGAAGAGTCCTCTGCAGTCGGGCTGGTCACTGTGTCCCGGTGGCGGAGTGGTCAACGCGTCTGCCTAGTAAGTAGGAGATCCCGGGTTCGAATCCCGGCCGGGCACAAATTTTCATTCGCCGCACTTTGGTATTCCATCTAAACGTAGTACAGTTAAGCCATAACTGATCGCAAATTGCGATTTATATATATATATATATATATATATATATATATATATATATATATATATATATATACTGCGTTAAAAATGTATACAAACTTTGAAGCGTCATAGTAATTTTATTTCTCGTTCTACAATATTAAATTTCTGAAAATGGGAAGCTTGAAGTCCAATTTGAAAAATAAATGTACTTTGGAAATGTGATTAATGTTCAAACTCGTAGCCTTCAGCATCAGTACATTTCTGAGTAGGAGTCACTACTGATTCTGTACATCGTACCAAAGTGTCCAATGAGATTTCTGTGCACACCGGTTGAATCTCATTCCAAAGTGTTCAAAAATGTTCAAATGTTTGTAGAACTTATGGGACTTAACTACGGGGTCATTAGTCCCTAAACTTACAAACTACTTATGAACTAGCTAAGACTAAGGACGGCACAAATATCCATGCCCGAGGGGGGATTCGAACTCCCGACCGTAGTGGCCGTACAGACTGTGACTGGAGCGCCTCAGTCCCCTCGGCCACCGCGGCCGGCTTCCAAAGTGTGTCCAGGTCACGTGGGTTACGATTGTACACCTCATCTTTTAGTGTGTCCTATAAGAAGAAACCCAGCGGCGTGAGGTCTGGAGAGCGTGCAGGATACTCGATTGGTCCCCTGCGTCCTATCCACTTGCCTGGCACATTGTGGTCCAGGTATGTTCGTACGTCCCTACCTTTCTTCACAATGCGTAGCACACTATCAGCACTTACAGTACTCTCACGTGCCGCTTGCCATGTAGATTTTTGAGGCGAACGCTGAAACAATTCCAAGACCACAGTTGTGGAATCATCACTTGTAGCTGTTCGAGGTCGCCCTGATCGACCTTTATGCGCATCACACACTGTTCCATGAATTTCGAATTTGTCTCACATCCGTATAATTGTTAACCTTGAAGGTGGTTCTGTACCATACTCACTTCTCCACTGTCTTAGAACCGCAGCTACATTCTCAAACTTCCAGTACGACTTAATTATCTGCTTCCGCGATTCAAAGCTCAAACGCACGTCCGCCATGTTGAAATTACTTCCTTGCCGCTGCTGCCAGCTGTTGAAGAAACATAACATTACTTTCTCCCAGATATTTAAGCTTGTAGAACGGGAAATAAATTTTATATGACAGTTCAAAGTGTGTATACATTTTTGACGTACCGTGTATATATTTTTGGGACCCTAATAGACTCATATTTTTTTGTTATTGTTATGGCTTTTTAGCTTTGTGTTTGAATATATCCTGGGATTCTGCCAATATGACTTACACTGTCATTTGATAGCACTCTCCGTTTTGATTTGTAGTAGAAAATGAAGAAAGTACGTAAATACATCGATGAAGACATGAACATCGCAACAAAATAAGAGACATCAGATTGAAGACGAAAAACTTTAGAGGTTCCGTTTTCCCGCGCGCTATTAGAGAATGGAACGGTAGATAATATGATCAACCTTGTGCCATGCATTTCAATGTGATTTGCTGAGTATCTATGTAGATGTAGATGTAGAAGACGGAAAGACACACCGTCTCTTTACTGTAAAACATTATCGATGAAATTTATATATTGGGCCGAATTTCTGCAGTGAAGTTCAAAATAAGAATACTTCTCTCTGTAAACAGTTGTCGTCATTATTTAATCGCAATTAGTTTTATCTCTGATTGTTGAGAAGCGAACTCGCAGTAAAGTGCAGGACACATTTTGTAATTTGAATTGTAGAAAGAAGTTTAGAAATGCAAGAAAAATCAAAGAAATGTCTTCTGAGATTGAACTAGTCCTATCAGAAAAACTTTTTCTTTGCACTTTCCCTGACATTTCTGAAATATAAAACAAATTAAATATAGAAAGTTAATTTGCTCTGAAGATGACGGCTCGCCATTGCCATGTGCCACGTGACCTACATGCCGACTAAATGAAATTTAGTTACATCGGTTCATGCACTAAATGAGGTATAGTGTTCCCACAATTATAGAATGAAAGTAGTAAACTGTACATTTGAAACACTGTTTGCATATAAATTTGCTACTTACAGCTCATGGCACTGAATACAGAGTTGAGCAACTACGTAGAACAGTCTCTCGCTACTCTGAGCTTCCTTACACAACACCACAGATGACATTTCATGAGAGAGTATGGAACTTGTCAAACACTATATAACATCCGCGTAAGAGACTTCCGAAATACTATTGACTCTTCCAAATTTCTTTTAAAGTCATTTTTCGTATAGAATATTTGCTTCAATTCTAGATGGGGATACCACTTCTCGGTTTTGACCCGTGACGTAGTCGTGTCGTGTTGTATGACGTCATTTCTGCGCGGATGTTTCGAATATAGGTAAATTACATATCTGAAAATTTGTTAGTAATTTACTTTCTTCAAATGTTTCTTCCTTGTATAATATACGTTGTTTTGAAGTTGCAGGTGTTATTTGATTCTGGATCTGTTGGTATTATCGAGAGTTTTGCTTGGCTTTCACATTTATGAGTTGGTTATGTTTCGTGTTAGCGTAATTACGCGTCATAATTGTGGTATTTGTTTCGAGTATTTCTCCGTTTTAATTTTTTTATTGAATTTCTTTTTGTTAGCATGGATATCATGAAGAAGTGTACGTCTTAGTCTTTGCGCGTGGCAATGTGCAACACCATGATGGAGACAATTACATTTTTACAATTACTTGGGCTCCTAGCTGAATTTGTTTTGGAAACCAATTTGAATTCGTGGGACTTTGTCTTCCTTCGCATACACATCGTGTATCTACAAAATGTCGATACCATCTGCAAATGTTACACCCATTTGATGGGTCAATTTGGTACCCCAACCAGAAACGTCTTTGCGTTTTCTTATATGCTTTCATTCGCAGCATATTTAGATTAAGTAAATATATTTTTTAATAAACAAAGAACCGATAAAACATCCTTTATCTCGTCATGTTTTCATTTTCATCTTAAAAGTGATCGTTTCAGATACCCACTACGCAATTCAAACCAGTAAATAGCTAGAGCTGGTATCCTCGACTGTAATTGAGCTATATAGGTCAATTGGAGTGTTCGATACAATTTTAGTAAGTTTTTTTTTCTTTTTTTTAGGGGGGGACAGTCGTATCCATGTCTTTGAGTCATATAGATCAATTCGAATGTCCGATACCGACCACATATTATTTATCCCGTGAGATTTTTTTTTTAAATATCGAATCCTACGAAACTATTTAAATCATTAAATACGTACAACTGGTATCCTCGTTTTTAATTGTTCAATTCTAGTCACCGATACCATTTCAGTTTGCTTTTATCTTTACTTTTCGGCAGTAGTATTCTCGTCTTTAATTGAGCTGTATAGTCAGTTCGAATGTCCGATACCGATAACATATTTATTCCGTGACCTTCTTTTATTCTTTTTTTTTAACATCGATTTCTACGAAACAATTTAAATTAGTAAACACCTACAACTGGGATCCATGTCTTTAATTGAGCTATTTACCTCACTTTACCACAAAAATGGAAGGTTTTATGAATTTAAATTAGTAAACACCTACAACTGGGATCCATGTCTTTAATTGAGCTATTTACCTCACTTTACCACAAAAATGGAAGGTTTTATGAATTTAAATTAGTAAACACCTACAACTGGGATCCATGTCTTTAATTGAGCTATTTACCTCACTTTACCACAAAAAAGGAAGGTTTTATGAACCAAGTGATACCTGAATTGTAGTTGGTAAATGTGTTCGGTATCCTCGTCTTTAATTGAGCTATATAGGTCATTTCCAGTGTTCGATACCATTTCAATCGATGTTTACATTGTTGTGGGGTTAGTTTCTTTCGTTTGTGCAATTTCATCGTTTAAAAGTCTTCAATTAATTTGCTTTATCTACCAGGTATGTAAAATTCCGTATAAAATAACGTTTACATGGCAGTGATCTCTGTATAACCTGGATTTGTAACTCTGGTGTCGGAGCATAGAACTGTAGCGTGCCTGCACGTTCGTATGTTTTGCACGAATTTGCGTTGTCTGCCATATTGTAATTAGTCAAACGAATTTCCATCAGTTAATGCGTGGCAAATAATATCTAGATTAGCTCTGGATTTGAAATTTATGTCAATATACGAAGTAACAACTTACTTAAGTACGGAATCGAAACATATTTCCTTTCCGTTTTCTTGTAATACTTCATAGCTGCCATGTTGTAATTAGACAAGAAACAGGAATACGAAAATCTTTGGCTGGCATGTTCAGAAATCTGTATTTTACCATGAAGGTAGTATAGAGGCCACTGACATGGGTTATATAAACAAAGTTTATTATTTATTTATTTTTTTTATTTTTTCAGAATGAATGTTTCGCTCTGCAGCGGAGTGTGTGCTTATATGAAACTTCCTGGCAGATTAAAACTGTGAGCCGGAACCGGGACTCGAACCTGGGACCTTTGCCTTTCGCGGGCAAGCGCACTACTGACTATGCTATCCCGACACGACTCACGATGCCGCCTCACAACTTTACTTCCGCCAGTACCTCGCCTCCTACTTTCCAAAACTTCACAGAAGCTCTCCTGCGAAACTTGCAAGACTAGCACTCCTGGAAGAAAGGATATGGTGGAGACATGGCTTAGCCACAGCCTAAGGGATGTTTCCAGAGTGAAACTTTGACTCTGCAGCGGAGTGTGCGCTGATATGAAACTTCCTGGCAGATTAAAACTGTGTGCCGGAACCGGGACTCGAACCTCGGACCTTTGCCTTTCGCGGTCAATTGTTCCGAGCAGCATAAATGAATCTCCTTGGTATGTATGTGACTATCACGCATATAGTCCATCTGGATAATTATGTCATTGTCCAAAGCTGACGGGTGGTATCCCCGTCCCGAATTATGCCAAATATTTCAGTTTATCTGCTGTTTTTATAGTTCTTTGCGATCGTAGCGCTCCCGAGGATAGAAATAGAAACGGAATTTACTTTGCGGACGACCCTCGTATAATAAATCGTATTTCAAATACCTTCCAGTAGTGGATCACTAATCTTATGATGTATTTTTAAAAAAAACTTGCTTAGTTCTTCTTGTTGGCAAACCTGGAGAGAAGTAGTCGTAGAAGCTCTAGCTCTTTATTCACTCGAAGTGATGGGTGTTATTGTCAAGGGTTCGCAAATCGATTCCGTATTTCTTGATTTCCAGAAGGCTTTTGACGCCGTACCTTACAAACGGCTTTTAATCAAGTTGCGCGCTTGTTGTATATCGTCCCAAATTTGCGTTTGGATAGGGGATTACCTGCCAGAGAGAACGCAGTTCGTAGTAATCGATGGTAAGGCATCGACTGAAAAAGAGGTGATATCGGGCGTTCCACAGGGTAGTGTTATTGGTCCTCTGCTATTCCTCATTTACATAAACGATTTAGGGGAAAATCTAAGTAGCTCTCTTAGGTTGTTTGCAGATGACGCCGTTATTTACCGTCTAGTAAAATCATCTCAAGATCAAAGTCAACTGCAGAACGATCTGAATAAGATATGAGTATGGTGTAAAAATTGACAGATGACTCTAAATAATGAGAAGTGTGAAGTCGTCCACACATGAGTACGAAAAGAAATGAGTTAAACTTTGTTTTTATGATAAATCAATAATAAGAGAAGGCCGTCAACTCCACAAAATACCTGGGAATTACTATTACTTCAGACTTAAATTGGAAAAAAAATACGTAGATAATATCGTGGGAAAGGGGAACCGGAGACTGCGTTTTATTGGGAGAACCTTTAAAACATACAACAGAACTACAAAAGAAACTGCATACACTACGCTTGTCCGTCCATTTTGGAGTATTGCTGCTCAGTGTGGGATCCTTATCAGGTGGGTTTGACGGAGGACATCGAAAGAGTCCAAAGAAGGGCAGTTCGTTTCGTATCGTCACGATACAGGTGAGACAGCGGTTACGGAAATGATACAGGATCTGGGATGGGAATCATTACAACAACGGCGCTTATCGCTGCGGCGTGGGCTACTTACGAAACTCCAATCGCCAAAATTCTCCTCCGAATGCGAAAATATATTATTGACTCCCACTTACATAGGTAGAAATGATCATCAGAATAAAATACGATAAATCGGAGCTCTAACGGAGAGAGGAATTGTGGACTAAATTTAAGTGCATTGTTAATAAAGGGTTAGAGAAATATGTGCCAGTAAAGACGATTAAGGATGGAAAAGATCCACCGTGGTATAATAATAATGTTAGAAATCTGCTGAGAAAGCAAAGGCTGTTGCACTCTCGATTCAAAAAAGAACACGCAAATGATGACAGGCAAAAGTTAGTAGAGATTCGTGCGTCTATAAAAATATCGATGCGTGAAGCATACAATAATTATCACAGCCATACCTTAGCAAAAGATCTTTCCGAGAACCCGAAAAAATTCTGGTCCTATGTAAAATCGATAAGCTGGTCAAAGCCCACTGTCCAGTCACTCGTTGATCATTCCGGAGCAGCAATAGAAGAAAGCAAACGGAAAGCTGAAGTTCTAAATTTAACCTTTAAGAAATCTTTCACGCAGGAGGACCGCACAAATGTACCATCATTTGATCAACGTACTAATTCCGAAATGGGGGACATAGCAATAGGTATTTCCGGTGTAGAGAAGCAGCTGAGAGAGCTAAATACGAAAAAGTCTGCTGGCCCGGATGGAATACCAGTTCGGTTTTACAAAGACTATTCTGCGGCATTGGCCCCCTACTTAGCTTGCATTTATCGCGAATCTTTAATTCAGCGCAAAGTTCCTAGTGATTGGAAAAAAGCGCAGGTGACTCCCGTGTATGAGAAAGGAAAGAGAACTGACCCATACAATTACAGGCCAATATCGTTGACAGCAAAGGACCTGGAAGAGCAGTTGAATGGAATGGACAGCGTGTTGAAGAGAGCGTATAAAATGAACATTAACAAGAGCAAAACAAAAATAATGGAATGCGGTCTTAGAAAATCAGGCGACGCTGAAGGAATTAGATTAGGTAACGAAACAATGAAGGTGGTAGATGAGTTTTGTTACTTGGGTAGTAAAATAACATGCGATGGTCGCAGTACAGAGGATATAAAATGCAGAATGGCAATGGGAAGAAAAGCATTTTGGAAAAAGAGAAATTTGCTAACATCGAATATTAATATAAGGGTAAGGAAGTCTTTTCTGAAGGCATTCGTGTGGAGTGTTGCCTTGTACGGGAGTGAAACATGGACGATAAGCAATGCGGACAGGAAAAGAATAGAGGCTTTTGAAATGTGGTGCTACAGAAGAATGCTGAAGATTAGGTGGGTAGATCGCATAACTAATGAAGAGGTACTGAACAGAATTGGTGAGAAAAGGAATTTTTGGCATACCCTGACTAAAAGAAGGGATCGCTTGGTAGGACACATTTTTAGACATCGGGGAATCGTAAATTTAGCATTGGAGGGAAGTGTGTGGGGTAAAAATCGCAGAGGGAGACCAAGAGAGGCGTATAGTAAGCAGATTCAAATGGATGTGGGTTGCCGTTCCTATGAGGAGATGAAAAGGCTTGCTCAGGATAGAGTAGGGTGGAGAGCTGCATCAAACCAGTCTCCGGACTGAAGACCATAACAACAACAATCGTTAACATCGGTTTCATGTAGAATTTTGGAGCATATTCTCAGTTTGAATATAGTAAATTTCCTTGAAACGGAAAAGCTTCTTTCCATGAATCAGCACGGGTTTAGGAAACATCGTTCATGTGAAACTCAGCTTGCCCTTTTCTCACATAACATCTTGCGAGCCATGGACGAAGGGCAACAGGCGGATTGTGTTTTTCTCGACTTCAAAAAGGCGTTCGACGCGGTGCCACACTGCAGACTGCTAACGAAGATACGAGCTTATGGAATAGGTTCACAGATTTGTGACTGGCTGGAAGACTTCCTAAGTAATAGAACGCAGTACGTTGTTCTCGACGGCGAGTGTTCATCAGAGACGATTGTATCGTCAGGCGTGCCCCAGGGGAGTGTGATAGGACCGCTATTATTTTCTATCTATATAAATGATCTGATGGACAGAGTAAGTTGTAATTTGCGGCTGTTTGCTGATGATGCTGTGGTGTATGGGAGGGTGTCATCTGTAACTGACTGTAATAGCATACAGGTTGACTTAGACAAAATTTCTAGTTGGTGCGAAGAATGGCAGCTAGCTCTCAATGTAGAAAAATGTAAGGTGATGCGCATGAGTAGAAAAAACAATCCTATAATGTTCGAATACAGCATCAGTAGTGAGCTTCTTGATGCGGTCGCGTCGTTCAAATATCTAGGTGTAACATTGCAGAGCGATATGAAATGGAACGAGCATGTAAGGACAGTTGTGAGTAAGGCAGACAGCCGACTTCGGTTTATTGGGAGAATTTTGGGAAGATGTACTTCACCTGTAAAGGAGACCGCGTATAAAACGCTTGTACGACCACGTCTTGAGTATTGCTCAAGTGTTTTGGACCCGCAGCAGATCGGTTTGAAGGAAGACATAGAGGCGGTTCAGAGGCGAGCAGCTAGATTTGTTACCGGTAGGTTCGACCAATGCGTGAGTGTCACGGAAATGCTCCGGCAACTCAATTGGGGATCGCTGGAAGAAAGACGACGTTCTTTTCGTGAATTTCTGTTGAGGAAATTTAGAGGGCCGTAATTTGAATCTGAGTGTAGTACGATATTGCTGCCGCCTACTTACATTTCGCGTAAAGATCACAAAGACAAGGTAAGAGAAATTAGGGCTCGTACGGAGGCATATAAGCATTCTTTTTTTCCTCGTTCAATTTGGGAGTGGAACAGGAAAGGAAATGCCTAGTAGTGGTACAGTGTACCCTCCGCCACGCACCTTACGGTGAATTGCGGAGTATGTATGTAGATGTAGATTCAGGTGTTGTTTGTTCCCGCGCGCTATTGGAGAATGGAATGGGAGATAAAATAGTATAATTGTGATTCGATGAACCCTCTGGCAGGCACTTAAATGTGATTTGCAGAGTATCCCATGTAGTAGTAGTGGTACAAGGCGCCCAGCTGCAGCAGTGGTGGTAGCCCTGCCGGCGTGGTGCTGTGTGTCGCTGCCGCAGGCTAGCATCTGCTGTGTCCCGGCCATCGGTCAGCTGGTGGCGGCTGACCGACGAGCGGTCTGGGGCGCGGAGGCGGGCCATCCGTCTCGCCGACCGCGGAGGGACCCACCAGGATCAGGCGGCGCTCGCTACAAGCAAAGCCACCGCCGTCTAGCCCTCTGTCAATCACTCACTGACCACCCAGTCTCCAGCTACACTGCCTCCCAGTATAGAGCTCCATTTCCATATCACCTGTTGCCTGGATTGCTAACTCTCCAACACGTAATACCTCTGACCAGAGTTTGAAAACACAGTGAAACCGAAGAAGAACCTATTCTTATATTAACACATTCAACACTACGCCATACTGGGGGGCAAGTTTCGGCCGTATGCACGGCTCCCGTGTATCCCGAAGACTACGGGCGCCGCTCTTACGGTCGCTGAAAGGTGTTTTTCACCGCACCACAGGGCTGGCGGCTGTAACATAACTGCTGTAGTTCATATTTTGTTCACTAGTTGAAGCAGCAGTCGATGTGTTCTGTCTAGCTGTCACCGAGCGAGGAGGCGCAGTGGTAACGCACTGGACTCGCATTCGGGAGGATGGAGGTTCAAATCCACCTCCGGCCATCCAGATTTAGGTTTTCCGTGATTTCCCTAAATCACTCCAGGCATATGCCGGGATGGTTCCTTTCAAAGGGCACGGCCGATTTCCTTCCTCATCCTTACCCAAAAACTCCGAGCGTTAGCTCCGTCTCTAATGAACACGCTGTCGACGGGACGTTAAACCCTAAGCATCATGTCTAGCTGTCGGAAATGTTGTGAAAAAACAGAAAAGCCTTACCAACAAGCTTCAAAACAAAGAAACTGAAGCAAAATGAAATGATATTTTTCAGGAATGGGCCCATCCTAGCGCTGAACTGGAAAAATAAGCGTGATGTATACAGCCTTTCTACAAAACATCAGGCTTCCACAAAAGACGTCCCAGTACGTTCAAAAGGTACAACAGGTTACAACAGTAACGAAACCAGGCGTTGTAATTGACTACAATAAGAACAAGACTGGTGTAGATCGAGTGGATCAGCTGTACAGTTACTACCCATTCGCATGAAAAACAATGAAGCGATGGAAGAAACTTTTCTTTCATGTTTTCCTAATGTCTGTCGTGAACAGTTTTATTTTGTACAAAGACGTCAGTAAACAGAACATCTCGATTGTGGACTTCATGAAAAAACGTTAGCTTGACGTTGGTAAAAAAAAAGGTGGAGGCTTTAGATCTGTAGAGCCAGCACCAAGCACTAGTCTGGACAAAAATTTGGTCGTAACTTTCCAGAAAACGTACCTCACACTGCCAAAAAAGTAAATACCACACGGTACTGCAAAGTTTGGTCCGACAAATGGAAGAAATACGCCACCACTTTTCTTTAAATGCTACAAGCAAAGCCACCGCCGTCTAGCCGTCTGCCAATCACTGACTTCCCAGTCTACAGCTACACTGCCTCCCAGTATAGAGCTCCATTTCGACATCACCTGCAACAGGAAGATCTAGAGACGCGTATAGTAAGCAGATTCAAGTGGAAGTGGGTTGCCGTTCTTATGAGCAGATGAAGAGGCTCGCTCAGAACAGAGTAGGGTGGAATCTCTGATGAACACTAGCCGTCGAGAACAACGTACTGAGTTCTACTGCATCGTCAATATATCAAATACTAGCTGAACCCCCGCTGCTTCGCATGCGTAGGCTAATTGGTCTGCACCAGTTGTTTCTTTTTAATCCTGATGAAGAATCTATATCTTAAGTTTCGTAGTTATAGCTTGAAATTTGAGTTAACAGCACTATATTTTTGAAAATCAATTTTTGCATCCCGTATTTCACCCCCTTATTAGTCTAATTTCCAAAAATACCGAAACACTTGTCTTTTAAATTTGAACCCCGAATCCAAATCCGAAAATTTGTAGTTCTAACTTCAAAATTGCCTAAATAGCAACAGATTTTTGAAAAATACCCCGTCTCCAATTTAACCTCCTTGATGGTTTAATTTCCAAAAATACCGAAACACGTATTTTTTAAATCATAACGAACAATAAAAATAACAATTTTGGTAGCTATAGCTTCAAAATTGTCTTGACAACAATGCGTTTTCGAAAACAATTTTTGATCCCCTCCTTTACCCCCTTAGTTGTTGAATTTTCAAAATTACCGAAACACGTGTCTTTTTAATCATGATCAAGAGTCCATATCTGAAGTTTCGTACTTATAGCTCGAAATTTGAGTTAACAGCACCATATTATTGAAAATCAAATTTTGCATCTCGTATTTCACCTCCTTATTGGTCGAATTTCCAAAAATACCGAAACACTTGTCTTTTAAATTTGAACCCCAAATCCGAACATTTATAGTTCTAACTTCAAAATTGCCTAAATAGCAACATATTTTCGAAAAACACCCCCTCTCCAATTTAACCCCGTTGGGAATGCACAAAAAACACTCATGCACCAGACAACGTGTGAATGAAGGAAACTAATCAAGTGTGCATTCTTTGCAGGAAAAAAATTAATAGTTATCCTAGTGCAGTAGACATTGCTAATTCCAATCTTTTTGTTCTTTTCATGAGCAAAAATTGCAATGAGACGGTGCGAGCGAGGGGCGCTGAACTGACGATCCATCACGGACCGCTGTTGCCCACGCGCACACTCCGTGCGCGATAATGGAAGCCGCTCGCTGCCGCCGCTCCCGCCTCCAGTACCAACGCAACAACCTCGAGCCGTCGCCGCCGTTACTGAAATTCAACCTACAGACAGTACTAAAAAATCAACTTCATAATCAATAAAGTGAAATTTGATGCAACTTTCTGTGCTATAGACATCCATCGAAGTGAATAGACTGTAATACGACAAAACATGATATGTTATTGAGAAAACAATTCTGAAAAACGAATATTCCAAAAGACTGACCAATGTTGTACTTATGTTATGTGGATTATATGTAATTTACATTATTATCTTATGCAATATTCGATGTATTTGTGTTCTATGAAACTAGCCTTGACACAATGCTTGTTTGTCACGGCTATCGGATCCTGTATCATACCTCAGCCGTGCCAAAGGGGGCCGTATAATGACACGTTTTTCTTTCCCCGATATTATCAGAGAAAGTTTTGTATTTTTATATTATTTCGGCATGTTAAAATAGCTATCTATGAAAGTCAGAGAAAGAAAATTTAGGAACCACACTTTCATTTTTTTTTTTTTTTTTTTTTTTTTTTTTTTTTTTTTTTTTTTTTTTTGTAAGAAAGAAGACACTCTTGCTTTGTACTTCGTAGCGATAGCATCTTGCAGACTGGAGCTGTACTTTATTATTTTTTATGTGGCCGCTATTATGTACATTCAGGTAAATATATGTGATATGCGCGTATCTTAAATTTATAAATAAACCCCCACCTCTCACTTAAATTCGCACTTATGAATTTTTATTAATAATTTTGCCCTATCCTCCCTCCGCCCATAAGGTCTTTTTCAGCCTTGTTGAATCACCGCAACAAGGGATGGCATAGTTTTTAGTTAATATTGAATGGTGATATTTCGTGTAGCCTGACACTTTTGTTTCACAATTTATTCCATAATATTATCATTTACTGGCAGTAGAACCTGCAGTCGATTTTCTTGTAAATTTTTAGAAGTCCGATGTGTTTGACTTACGTAATATTCCTATCCGATTTATATCATGTCACTTATCTTACTTTACTGTTTGCTACACGAGTTGTAGTTTGATATTGACGAACTGCCTTCCACTGTTCGGCGAGTGGTTATCATATTATGAAAATTTCATTTACAGCCAAATTTCAACCACCAATGGATCTCTTGTTAAAGGTAACTGCTCGTCGATTCTTTTTGTAATGTTCTGCCTGCACAACACTCTACCGTTAATTAGCTTGCCATTTCTTTTAAATGCATGTAATAATTTTCCCCGTAATTTACCGATTGGGATCTTTCATAGCTTCTAACTTCAAACCACTTCCTTCTGTAAATTTGTTAATCTAAAAAATTAATAGCCAGGCTGGAACATTATAACACCCTCCACAAATGTCAAGTTTCTATCTTCAGTGGTTTGGGCTGGGCGATGATGAGTCATTCAGTCAGTCGGGACACTTCCTTTTATATATAGAGATTTCAAGACGTTTCGGCCACTATTGCAAGCGGCCATCTTCTGGGTGTTATGTTTACTGCTGGATGAGGGAAATCTGTTGTCTTACATGTTAAATGTTGCCAGTTATCATTGGCGCTTTCAGCTCTCTTTCATTAGTGTTAGCACTGATGCCTAACGCCGGCTAGAGCGTGCTACGTCATTGCTACCACCGCTCCTCATTCGCCAGTTTCAACCAATGGCAATTATTAATGTAAAAACCAATCAAGGACTTCCTATTCCACCAACAGGAAGAAATAAAGCAAACACCAATGAAAAAAAAGTCTTGTTTTAACATAGGTCTTTCAGTGCTCTGTCAAATTCTTCTCTCAGTATAGTATCTCCTATTTCATCTTCATCTAAGAATTATGCTTGAATAAAAGATGTACTTCAGCCAGAATATAACTTTGTCCTAATCCAAAACTTTGTCTTAATCAAAGAAACCTGATGGTACGCATTGCTGGGCCGGATCTAGGGGGGGGGGGGGGGGGGGAAGGGGGCAGTTGCCCCGGGCGGCACTATTTAGAGGGGGGCGGCAAATTTTGACCGACTCTCTCTCTCTCTCTCTCTCTCTCTCTCTCTCTCTCTCTCTCTCTTTCTCTCTCTTTTTAACCCTTTCGTGGTTGTTGGGACATATACGTCCCACTAACTTCGGACCTCATTTGTACCACAAGGTGGCGAGTTGCGTAATTCTGCATAGTGCTGCCATCTGTTGGTGGGCCTTCAGAACGCGGTAAAAATCGAGGCATGAAATTCTTACAGTGTAGGAGGCTGTGACAGTTTATATGGGCTGCCGCGTGGATTTTCACGCCGTAGCCATTGTCTATTGTGCCTTGAATCGGTTTTCGTCGTTTACTCGGTACCGAAAATGTCCGAAGTAAGTATATTTGCTATTTTATGTTTCTTAGAAATTTACGAACAACAATTACGCTTTCTAAAACTCATTTAACTTCAAAAGATTTTTTCCGTGAATTTACAATTAGTGGGACGCATGTGTCCCAGTGACCACTGTGTAACCCTATAGTGCATTTATGTTGCGATATCATAGTACTCATATTGCAAAGAAAAACAGTTTTTCTGTATATTTTGCGCTAATAAAACACAAAAAAAACCTTATTCTTTTCATTCTCCACTCCGAGGAGTGGAGCGGGCTGTTTGAGATCCGGCCCATAAAGAGTCGCGGTTCTATTCAGCCAATTATCAGACAAGCTGATAGTGGGGAAAAGGGGGATCCCAATTGAGAATAAGTGGGAGGGGCTTACCAGTTCCGGCATACACCTTACAACCAAGGAAAACCTCCCGAAAACCTTGGTCGGAACCGGGGGATTGGGACCATATTAATTTATCTCCGGGACTTGCCTCGGACTAAAAATATTATCGAGACAGTATGTGGTTTAGTTTTAACTGCATTTTCTATTATAGAAGCTGCGAGATAGCTCTCTCTCGCTACTTTTTTTTTAATATGGTATGCATTACAAATTTTTGAATAATGTACTTGTTTAGACACTATGGCAGATAGGATAACTTAAGAAATTATTTTAAAAAGTCTTAGGTAAATCGGTACCAGAAATGATCAGTGGGACGTATGTGTCCCACCTTTGTTTTAGGAAAAATGGAATGTGCTAAAATTTTTTGAGTGTCATATTTGTAATCCTGACCCAAATCAGACTCTGTAACAGCTGAGATAACTTAAGATATTCCAGAAAATGAGTAAAAACCACGAAAGGGTTAAGAGAATGTTTCTTTCTGGTATAATTTAATAAAATTAACTGACACAGAATTATTCAAAGTAAAATGGCCGCATGAAATACCGAACGAAACCATTTAATAAAACTAAAATTCCTGGTTGCTGACTTCAGTGTTGCCCTGTCACAGGTACTTCAGCTAATCAAACTTTAAAAATCTACTAGATATTAGGCAGAATGAGCGAGATGTTTGCGTTATTGCTTAAGTAAATGCACAATGTTTATTAATTTGCATAGATTTCCTTTTTTTAGATAAATGAATATTCATATTTCATATGATTCTTATACCTCTGAAGCTATGTCTGAGGGCAAAGTGCTAGCGGAAGATAATGAGGTATAAACGGTATTCTCCGAAAAAACGGATTCGAAGAAAGAAGGAAATGGCCGATGAGATTTGTGAGGATGAAGTATCCAACATTCACAGAAAAAAGTAAGGAATAATTGACAGAGCTTAGTGCCAGGTTTACCGCACTTGAGAAAATTGGTGCAAAAATTAGTTTTCTGTGTGATGTGCAAATTCGAGAAATGGAAGTGGAGGACTTGAAGGCCAAAGCAGCGGAACTGGCAGAAGATGTTAGCGAAGAAGAACTTGAAGTTGAAAGTTTCAGACAAAATGCACTGGTAGTATGCAGAGCCTTGCAAGATTCCACTGCATCATCAACATTGAGTTTAATTTATAAAAATAAATTGGTAGAGGGGTATCCCAACCTTTGATTTGATTTGGACACTCGGGGATCAGTGACAACGAACATGCCGACAGATTAGCCAGGATGGGGGCAGAGACTCCATTTATTGGACCGGAACCTGTCCTGACAATCACCAAGGCAATGATCAAATTGGAGCTACGTAACTGGCTCAGAAGACAGCACGTAGAATATTGGACCAAAGTCTACTAACAAAAACATTACAAGGTAATGATGCCAAAGCCATGTTCTAAAAGAAGCTCTGCAATCCTGGGCCTGAACAGGAGAGAGATTAGACTCATGGTTGGATTACTGACAGGCCATGGGAATTTCAAAAAACAGCTACATACAATGGGAATAACAGAAGAGGACCCTAAATGTAGGATCTGTGATGACGGTGATGAAACTGCATCACATCTAATCTTCGAATGCATTGCATTGGAGAGTAAAAGGCACAGAACATTTGGGACAACTAGACCCGAAGAAATTGTGTCTAATAAAGAACTGGTAAAGGGACTCATTTTACTGTTCAAGGGCATTTGTTAGCTTTCCTAGAAATACAGGGAGCGATACCGCACAATAAACTTAGTTTCGATGCGGGCAGTGGCGGGTTGGACCAAGACTGTTTTGGCTTCCCTGGAAAAATCAAATCAAATCCCAACCTTACTACAGCGTTAAAATATATCTTACCATTCCAGTTTCTGTTTCGTCTCGAGAAAGAAGTTTCAGCAAGCTGAAACTAATTAAATTCACTTGAGGAGCACGACTGCTTAACAAATCTGAGTATGATATCAATAGAGCACAAACGAGCTGCTTCTCTAAACTATGATGATATCAAAAAGTTTTGCAGCAAAAAAAGCTCGAAAAGCGAAATTTTGAATTGATTTTTGTACGATGAGTAATCTTGTAATATTTTTGTATGTATTAAAATTGTTCTGTTTTCCTTTTATCTTAATTCAGTCAATGAAATAAGTTCATGTTGTGAGATTGTGAGATTTATTTATGTGGTGTCGCACAAGTCTGAAGTGCGCGCCACCTACTTTCGCCGCGCGCCGCCATGCACGCACGGCGCGGCGTTCTTACGACGTCAGCCACGAGCGCCCTCTGCTACAACTCCGCTCGTGGCCACCACTGAACGACATCGTTCACTTGGGACTGAGATAGGAACCAGCTAACACTTCGGAATCAGATAGGCACCAGTGAAGACTTGGCTATCGAATAGGCACTAAAATGTTCAAATGTTTGTTAAGCTTATGGGACTTTACTACGGGGTCATCAGTCCCTAAACTTACAAACTACTTATGAACTACTTACGAACTAGGACGGCACAAATATCCATGCCCGAGGGGGGATTCGAACCCCCGACCGTAGTGGCCGTGCTGACCGTGACTGGAGCGCCTCAGTCACCTCGGCCACCGCGGCCGGCGAATAGGCACTAGGCAGGCCTCTAGCTCAACTATGTATCAGCATTCTGCAGTACTGATCTATGTAAAAGTTAAGTATTGTATAAATTCTGTGCAATGTATCTCTCGTTCTAATTTACTCTAGTGTTTCTAGTTTCTGCTGTCCCACTGGCTGCTCCCCTCCGTACCTGCACAAGCGTGCATCCTTTATTCCTGTGTCGGTCTTTCTACTCGGCCACCGACACCTACGACGGAAACAAGACACAAAAGCGGCGACGAGGCTGGGACACAAAAGTGGCGACGAGGATGTGATACAAAACATATCACCAGCGTCCGAAGGAAAAGCTAGGAAGCGGTTGAGACAACCTGAAACCTGGAAAACAAACATTGAAAGAAACAATGGCAAGAGTAGCTTGTAAACTGCACTGTTCTACCGCAAGGTGTGTTGTACGAATCTATCACTTGTTGGAAAGAAGTTCGAAGTCAGAAATAACGTAAGGATGTTTACGGAAAAATATGGCGACAGTTTCAACAGACCTTATGCTAATAATTTCAGAGATCCAGTGCAATAACATTTCATTTTGTATATAAAATTAAAAAGATTATTATGATTATTGTAGTTCTCATTTTTCCAATATGTAATAGAGTTCAGAATTTAATAGTTTGCACTTAATGTCGATAATCGAATGCGTGCATCCTTTATTCCTGTGTCGGTCTCTTTTTACTCGGCCACCGACACCTACGACGGAAACGAGACACAAAAGCGGCGACGAGGCAGGGACCCAAAAATTTAGAAACATGTAACCCAATTAGCGTAAAAAAGTCGATCCTAACGGAGGGGGTGAAAGAAGTGGCGGCAAATTGAAGTTTGCCCCCCTTGGCAAATGTCCTAGATCCGCCCCTGCCACCGGCCGCCACTCCTATCCAGTGGCGTAGCTATGTCACCAAGGGCCCCGGGGCAAAAATGACATTGGGGCCCTGTTTACACTAATACTGTACAGATGCAAAACTACTTCATCATCAGCTCCTTACCGCCCACTAGAAGACATGATAAGGCAACCCTAATTACTATTAAGTAAATTATTATGTGTCACGCAGCAGATAATATTTAACTGTACTCTCAAATATAATTATAGCTGCGAAAGTTGGTTTGTTTGTTATGCTTTCGCATAAAAGTTACTGGGCGTGTAGTAATACATTAATGATTTTTTTTATAACTTGTGCGATGCTTGTCGCTGACTTCTGCTCTCTCTCTGACAGCGTATCGATAAACATATGACATTTGTCACGTTCAACTTTTTTGCAACAAGCTGAAGGGAGAGAGCGGAACTGTTCGTCACTTGCTTTCTTCTCCTTGAGGTGTTAGGACGTATTCCAGGACTTTGTCTATTTATTGTAAGTGTGAGCTTCCTTTTTATTAATTTCAATAAACCGCCATAGTTAATTTGAAATATCTTACTTACTTACAATCCCTTCCCCATTCTCACTAATTTTAAAGTTATTTATTTTCAGCAGATCCAGTACTTCATAAACTGCTGCTCGGATACTGTTGCGATTTGTTTCGCGATTGTACTAGAACATTCTCTGTGTAACTTTTATTTATTTCGTGTCAATGAGTGGTTTATTACATTTTAATGCCTGCAGAAAATCTTCGTAATGTTTATGAAGTCCGATAATTTTGCAATTTTTGGCGACCATCATGATTAATTTTCCACATGGTCATAGAACAATAGTAACCGAAACGCACAATACCAGCATCAATTTATCGAAGTAATATTCCAGTCATCACAGCTAGAATCACTACAGAACATGACCGAAATATTTGTACCAGCTCTCAATGAGGTAAAATTTAGATTCCGCCGACTTCTTCTGTAATGTTGCTTTCTGGTGTTGTATTTGCCACCGAAATAACGACCGCTACCATTTAATGGTGGAATCCAATAATTTTGTTTAAATTGTCCCTTCCGTGTCAAAATTGCGTAGTAATCTCATTTAAAAATATTTCACTACCTGGTAAAATTTCATTTGCGGTCCCCAACTTTAATACGCAACACCCATTTTCATACGAAAGCGGCATTACAGGCGGATTTGAATGAAATTTTGCAGAGGGATAGATTTGGGTAGGACATAAAGATAAACGACCTCTTGGGATAATTTCCGAAGATGCTCCATACTAGGTGAATGAAGTCGCACGCATAAGCTAGTAAAAAATAAACAATGAATAAGTATTACTTAACCATGAAAACATGGCCCCCTGCCGCGAAGCAAACCGGGAACAGTTAAGTCCGCGGAGACAGCAGGCGGACTGTTGTCAGTACCGACATCTCACTGTCGCTAAACTCCTCACTGTTAGGTCACTGATCCGTACCGATCAGCCTAATTTCGTTGACAGCCCAATCAAAGAAGGAAAATAGGAGAAATATTCGTGTAGGATGGTTTCAGAAAAGAAAGTTGCCGGATTTTGTTTCATGGAATACTTTGGTTTGAGCCGTGCCCCTACCAGGCTTCATGAAGTATATATTAATGTCTAGCCAGGAAAAAGTAATAAGTAAAATAACTAAAGTGACATCTTCGCTTATTATAGTGGCAGTGGGTACAGCGTAGTGTCGTGAATGCACAAAATACTATTGTGACAAAGTAACCATATTTTCTCTTCTTCTGGCATGAATTTCAGAGTGCAATTGGTTACAGCACTTCATTGGGATCTATGATTATGGAGCACACCCTTGGAGAATTCACTACACAAACAGTTGAGTTACCATAATAATACCGTTCTGTAATAATACATTTTAGAGACTTTTGTATCCCATCCTCGTCGCCACTTTTGTGTCCCAGCCTCGTCGCCGCTTTTGTGTCTCGTTTCTGTCGTAGGTGTCGGTGGCCGAGTGGAATGAGACCGACACAGGAATAAAGATAGCACGCTGGTGCAGGTACGGAGGGGAGCAACCAGAAACTAGAAACACTAGAGTAAATTAGAAAGAGATATATATATATTGAACAGAATTTATACAATACTTAACTTTTACATAGCACAGTACTGCAGAATGCGGACACATATTTGAGCTAGTGGCCTGCCTAGTGCCTATCCTATAGCCAAGTCTTCACTGGTGCCTATCTGACTCCGAAGTGTTGACTGGTTCCTATCTCAGTCCCAAGTGAACGATGTCGTTCAGCGGTGGCCACGAGCGGAGTTGTAGCAGAGGGCGCTCGTGGCTGACGTCGTAAGAACGCCGCGCCGTGCGTGCATGGCGGCGCGCGGCGAAAGTAGGTGGCGCGCACTTTGGACTTGTGCGACACCACAGAGCCTTCATTTTCAAATGTGGTCACACTGTCTACTGTCAAACACTGTGCTAGTAATTCAGCAGCATTCACTGCTATTTCGCAAAGATTGGCAGGCACGGCAACTCCGGCTTCAACCGATATAAGACGCTGACGATGGCAGGGTCCACGTCTTAGAGGACAAGCAAAGGACCTTGTTATGTTTATATTCTCGGGTGCGAATAATTTTTGAATTTCGCATCATGCGTTTGAAGTTTGTTGGTCAGGGTTCAAAGTCGGAAAACCTTCATCCAACTAAATTATTATATACAGTAGAACTTCGATTATCCGAAGTAATTGGGGGACATGAAAGTATTCAACGATCTATACCCGGGCAGCTGAAACATTGCACTTGACGTTTCACGTTACGGCGAGTTAAGTTGGTTACACTGCTTTAGCGACGTTGCAACACTAGCTTCTATACACACAGCAGACGAAATAGTTTTCACTTATATCTCGTAAATGTATGCTATTGAGCAATAAAAGTGCATATAATAATTCGTTCTTGAGCAGCAATTAATTAACGGCATATTAATGAATACCAGAGCACAACAATGCACACGCTTTCAATAACGGAGCAAAGCAATATAGGAAATAAGCATTGAATCACAACAGATACGAAATAAACAATAATCAAGGTAGTAACTTCTCTCTCTACGTTTTATAATCAGAATGCTTTTCACTCACCAATTTACGGCGACGATGGTACAATTACATACAGCTCCCCGTCTTCACTGTTGTCGTCACTGCCAAAATCGTCATCACCAAGAGAAATCATTAACCGTTCATGATTACCGATGATCCCTTCCATTGTTTGCACTGCCCGAATCAATTTTTCAACGTGCTCGACCTCCCCCCCCCCCCCCCAAGATGCAGCATCCACATTGGCCACAGCTTCATGCAACAGCTTTTCACCTCTGGCATTATGAAAGACTTATTAATCCTTAAGTAATTCTTCACGTCACTCCAAACCAATTTTAGAGGGTTAAAACGTCAGTGAAATGGGGGCAGATTTATTCCATTGTGACGCTGCTCCTTTGCGATTTCGTCTACTGCATATGTGGCTGTAATAGGCTTATTCTGTTTCACGATCGATTATAAAAGAAGTTTTGACATTGACATATTTGCAGCAATATTTCTTTCTTGTAACCACTGCACCATAACTTCTTTACGATCGTTTGAAACGAGAATGAACTTCCTGCTCAGAGCATAAGCTTCGAAGTTTTTAGTCATACTTTTAGATGATGTTATAAAATTAATTGAACTCGGAAAGTCAAGTTAAACCACTAGAAGTAAAACAAATCGCAGCGAAAAAAGCACACACGAGATAAACACGATAAACAACGTTGTTTACGTTAGAACTGAACAAAGCCGGCAACGCGGGAATGTTGACGTCACGGCACGTGATCACTGGAAGTGTTTACCGCGCTGTGATTGGATCGTTCCTAGCGACTAGCGCCTCGCGCTTCTTGCTCTTAACTTGTTATTTGTAAACGTCAAGTGCAAAGTTTCAGCGGCCCGGGTATACGGTAACTTTTTTGGAACGTCGCTCACGTAGGCCGAGGGGCCCCTTGAGCTCGGGGCCCGGGGCACTGCCCCGCCTAGCCCTATGATAGCTACGCCACTGCTCCTATCGGTGCCCCTGTTGACTGTGAACACAGCCTATAGTCAGACCGCCTGCCGAGTCCGCGTTGTAGCGGGCTTGCTTCGCTGTTGATGTGCCTTCGCCCCCCCCCCGCCCCCCTAGCCTGTTTTCCGTTGTCCCCCCTTCCTCCCCCCCTGTCAGACAAGTGGCAGCCTGCTGCGTTTACACAGTAGCGCCTGTCTCTTGTCTCGTGTTGCCTTCCCACCTGACACAGGGAATGCCTAATGGTGCCTCCGCTCTGTGTATGATTTATACACCGCCACGACGTCCCCCGAGAACTCCAAGGAGCAGCAGGCGGATTACATCGCAGGCTCTCCCGGAGAACACAAGAGTACACACCTGTTACGTGCAGGGCAAACAGGCCTCCACACCAACTTGTTTCCGCTGTTACGTAAGCAGGGAGCACAGATTTTATGATAAAAAGAGGGCACTTCAGTAATCTGTCTACCGTATTTCTAATACATGAAGCACAGTGTCCGTATGTTTGTACGTGTTGCACACAAATCTACAGTTTTGCTCCAATCTTTATGAAATTTTGTACACGTAAGCTTCAATCCATGAGGACAGTCGCCGTAAGTCTAAGAATCACGTACGATACATAGTTGACTAAATATGTCGTCACAGTGGCGTAACTAAGGAAAAAAAGGGAAAAAAAGAGAAGAGAAGAGAAGAGAAGAGAAGAGAAGAGAAGAGAAGAGAAGAAGAAATAAATCTTATAACAGCAATCTGGTAAAGGTAAAGATTGGAAACTTGAGGTGTTTTACCATAATCTATCATTGGATGGGAGTGAATTAGTTTCTTCAACACGGGAGTGGTAGATGGTAGTCTGTGTGGAAACTGACTAAAATTTTGCTCGTCAAGCAGATCTATCCCCCCCCCCCCAAAGCCAAGTCCTAGTTACGCCACTGTATCGTCATAAGCAATGGCATGCGCGAAAAACTGCTGCATTTTGCGACAATACTGCTCATTTTATCCTAAATCACTTCACCAACTTCAACCAAATTTGGTACACACATTCCTTACCGTGAGGTACCAATTGCTGCATGGTTAAGAATCGCATACGGCACATGGTTCAAACGATATTACGTCATAACCAATAGAAATCGCAAAAAATGCCATATAATCCGCCGAGACTTTCGAAATACTCTGTATGAGAATGACAGTACTTAGCGACTTGCAACAAACTTTAAACATAATTTCAAACCTTTATTAAACTTTTTCTCGCTGGCAACCATAGGAAAATGATGAAAGGAAAAAAGTTTCTGGCTTACTACGTTTCCGCTGTTTATGGAGTAAAACTGCGGCTCTCGGTATGACGTTACAATTTATAATTTGAACACTACAAATTGTATCGCCAGGAAACTTTACAGACAATATACACATATATAGTTCAATGACGCTTCTAAATTGTATCAAGGTACGACATGCAGTTCATGAGATACGAGCACATAAACTGTAACGTTCCGCTGGTCACGGAATAAAACTACGGCATACAGTATGACGTTACAATTTTTAATTTCTGAACTACAAATTGTAGCCGCAGGAAAGTTTACAGACAGCACACACGCATATAGTTCAATGTACATTCCAAGTTGTATCCCAGTACGACACGTAGGTCATGAGATATCAGCACATAAGCATTAACGTTCATGGGAAACCGACCCATCAAGCACCAAGTTTTAATCTATTACTTCTTTACTACTAAACTGTATTCCCAAAATATTTTACAGACATACAACCCTTATACAAATTAATATATACCTGAAAATCGAAGGAATAAATACATAACGCCGAGTTTACAGCTAGTATATCTATAAATGCGAATGTCTGTTCGGTGTACGTTTATCACCTCTGAACCACAACACATGAAGAGCTAAAAATTTGTACAGTTACTAATGTCTACCTGGGGAAGGCATTAGGCACGGTTTTATGGCGATCGGATAGCCATTTATATATATTTATATATCACGTCCGAACGACAAAACGCAGAGACTTAACTATTTATGTCTGAGCAAGGCTTTAGGCACAGTTTCATAGCGATCTGATAGATATTTAGTAATTTGAAGAATATAACGTGAAATGCGGAACAATAATTACTCTTTGAAAATTATATTTACACTTTGAAAATGGTTTAATTGGTTGCATTGTTGCTTGATAATAATAATAATAAAAGGGTGTAGTATATTGGGATGGAAAGTTATCGGTGTATATAAAATTCTATGTGTGTATGTGTGTATTAATATTTCGCTCTGCAGCGAAAACTACAGAACGCAAATGAATGGTCTGTGTGTAATTGTTGTCCGAAGTCTCCCGTTGTACACCATAACAGTTCCATGCCGATAGCTATAAGGGGGTGGAAGATATGCTGGTTGAAAGTCGTCAAATTATAAAAAAAATTTCGTACTGAAGGCCTGTGGAGACGTTTGCGACTCTATAGCAAGGAGGTTACATACAGCGAAACGTGATGCCACAGACCATATCTTTGCTCTACAATATCTTCAGTTCTTTGTCTGCAAGGATAAGCATACGAATAAGGATATATAATCAACCAACACGCGAGCGGAGCCACGAGTTTAAGCTAGCATCCTCATAAGATGAAACGCTACCAATAAAATATAAATAAATATACAATAATTAACTTCGCGAGTCAGAGATTATAGATACCACCAAGGATCGTTTTTCTTTCTCCCTAATGAAAGATAATCTCTGAAAATCCTACATTCCCTTGTTTTACCGCCGGAGAGAAAGAACAGCGAACCACTTCATTTGTCTGTTTTTTGCCGCCGTCGAGTTAAGTCGCATTACTAGCAGCTCTCCCTGTTCGCTCTTAAAATTGCTGTACGTATATATTTTCAAAGAAAATATATATGGAAATATATAAGTTCATTAATTTAATGGCGGAGGTGTTCTTATTTGATTTCCCGCCTCATAGTGACGTAGATAATTTACCATTTGCGTGTTAACAGAATTGGACGCCATTACGGCTGATGAGTAACAGTGAAGTGATTGTTAAACATTTTATTACCATAAGAATGCATTCTTCCCCGTTCACAAATTCATTTTTTTTTCTTTAGAACCTGCAGTCATTTATATTAAGCTGTAGTATATGACGAAGTCTTGGATTTTCTATCCCCGCGATATTTTACCAACCTCAAACGCGGAGCCCTCAACTAAAATTTATAGCACTGTCCACTGCACATCAAAATTCCACCCGTCCAATTCTTGCTCACGACGCTGTTTTACCTTCAATTATTCTCATTTTTAATTTACAGATTTATGGGCTGATATCATGAAAAAAATGTGTCGTAACCATGAAGGTAAAGCCTGTCAACCTTTTTTATGATGTAGTTGCCGCCAACATTCCCCTTATTTCTGACGTTATCCAAAATTAATTGAAGAATATTTAAAATCGTACCCTCCGTTTATCCTCCAAAGCTTTCACGTGATATTTTAGTAAACGTCTCAAACCCCAACAACTCATAGGCACTACATTATAAAGAACGGCAAACCACATCCGTTTGAATCTGCTTACTGTATTCATCTCTAGGTCTCCCTCTACGATTTTTACCCCAAACACTTCCCTAAAATGCTAAATTCACGATTCCTTTATGTCTAAGAATCTGTCCTACCAATCGATACCTGTTTTTAGTCGAGATATGCCAGAAATTCCTTACCCTTCCCAATTCCATTCAGTACCTTAGTTATGCGATCCACCCACCTAATCTTCAGCATTCTTCTGTAGCACCACATTTCAAAAGCCTCTATCCTCTTCCTGTCCGCACTCTTTATCATCCATGTTTCACTCCCACACAAGGCAACTTTCCACACGAATGCCTTCAGAAAAGACTTACTTGCTGGTAAATTAATATTCGATGTTAACAAATTTTTCTTTTTTAATAACGCATTTCTTCTTATTGCCATTCTGCATTTTATATTCTCTGTACAGCGACCATCGCTGCCCAAGTCACAAAACTCATCTACCACCTTTATTGTTTCATTACCTAATTCCTTCAGCATCGTCTGGTTTTTTTTAGACTGCACTCCATTACCCTTGTTTTGCTCTCGCTAATGTTCATCTTATGCGCATTCTGTCCATTCCGTTCAACTGCTCTTACATGTCCTTTGCTGTCTCTGACAGAATTACTATGTCATCTAGGAACTCCTCAATCCAACCACACAGTTGGTCTGATAAACCATATGCTCTTACTTTGTTCATTTAACGTCTGTAGGGTACTGTATCAAACGCCTTGCGGAAGTCGAGAAACACAGCATCTACCTGAGAACCCGTGTCTATGGCCCTCTTGAGTCTCGTGGACGAATAGCGCGAGCTGGGTTTCACACGATCGCCTTCTTCGAAACCCATTCTGGTACCTACAGAGCAGATTTCTAGTCTCCAGAAATCTCATGATACCCGGACATAATACATGTTCCAAAATTCTACAACGGACTGACCATATAGGCCTATAGTTCTACACATCTGTTCGACGACCCTTCTTAAAAACGGGGATGACCTGCGCCATTTTCCAATCTTTCGGAACGCTACGCTCTTCCAGAGACCTACGGTACACCACTAAAAAAGGAGGGCAAGTTCCTTCGTGCACTCTGTGTAAAACACCTAACTGGTATCCCATCTCTTTTGAGCGATTTTAATTGTTTTTCTATCCCTCTGTCAATTATTTCGATATCTACCATTTTGTGATCTGTGCGGCAATCCTCTGTGAAACAGCTTTAGAAAAAAGTCATTTAGTAATTCAGCCTTTATATTATCATCCTCTGTTTCTTGTGTGACCTTTACTATACAGGTTTTTATCAGTGGCGTAACTAGCACTTGGCTTTGGGGGGGGGGGGAGATAGATCTGCTTGACGAGCAAAATTTTAGTCAGTTTCCAGACAGACTACCATCTACATCTCCCGTGTTGAAGAAACTAATTCACTCCCATCCAATGAAAGATTATAGTAAAACACCCCAAGTTTTCAATCTTTACCAGACTGCTCCTTGTGGGACCATCACCAGGTGGGACTGACAGAAAATATTGAGAAGGTTCAGAGAAGGGCAGCTCGTTTTGTTTTATCACGTTACGGGGGGGAAAGCGCCACGGAAATGTTGCACGAATTGGGGTGGAAATCATTAAAAGAAAGACGTTATTCATTGCGGCGTGATCTGTTTGCCAAGTTTCAATCACCGACTTTTACTTCTGACTGTGAAAATATTTTGCTAGCACCCACCTACTTAGGAAGACATGACCATCCCAATAAAATAAGAGAAATCAGATCGAAAACCGAACGATTTAGGTGTTCTTTCTTCCCGCGCGCTATTAGAGAATGGAACGGTAGAGAAAAGTTATGAAAGTGGTTAATGAACCCTCTGCCAGGCACTTAAATGTGATTTGCAGAGTATCGATGTAGATGTAGATGCTGTTATACGACCTTTTTTTTTTTTTTTTTTTTTTTTTTTTTTTTTTTTTTTTTTTTTTTTTTTTTTTCTTTGGGAACAGGGGAGTTCTGGTGGCGGTTCTATCCCCCTCATCCCCCAGCCCCATTGTTATGCCACTGGTTTAAAATCGTCTCTCCAGAGAGATCATTTCTTTGAACAAATTTGAATGAAAAAGAATTTGACTCGGAGTTGACTGTGCAGTTCGCAAAGCGAAATGTTGCACGCGTAATACGGCTTAAAAGCGCCGCTTGGTTTAGAGTATGACGGACGGACTGCGGACGTTTCGGTCCGAAGTTTTGTGCACTCAGGAGCAGAGGCGACAAAAAAGGAGGAAACTTTCCCGCTCGCCACATTTTCGCTAACAGGCGCCAAAGTACAGAAAGTACAGTGTGCGTTTATTTTTACCACCAGCTCCCGGTGAAGTACTGTGTGACGTTGCTGCCAACTTTGTGCGACACAGAAATTCTAAACTCTCTCTCATCTGTAACGCTCTACTTTTTAATTAGTCTGATAGCTAAGGGCGAAACACAAATAAAACGTTTCACTACAGTAAATAGTTTCCTCTCTCACTGCTAATTAAATCCAGTAACGTTGATATTTCTGTGATATAATTACACTAACTAGCCATTAAAATTGATACACCAAGAAGAAATACAGATGATAAACGGGTATTCATTGGACAAATCTATATCTATAAATGTGAATGTCTGTTCGGTGTACGTTTATCACGTCTGAACCACAAGACATAAAGATTTAAAATTCTGTACAGTTACTAATGTGAACCCGGCGAAGGCTTTAGGCACGATTTTATGGCGATCGGATAGCTATTTATCTATATATATATTAATGTGAATGTCTGTTCGGTGTACGTTTATCACGTCTGAACCACAAGACATCAAGAGTTAAAATTTTGTACAGTTACTAATGTGTACCCGGGGTAGGCTTTAGGCACGGTTTTATGGCGATCGGATAGCTATTTATCTATATATATATATATATATATATATATATATATATATATATATATATATTAATGTGAATGTCTGTTCGGTGTACGTTTATCACGTCTGAACCACAAGACATAAAGAGTTAAAAATTTGTACAGTTACTAATGTCTACCCGGGGAAGGCTTTAGGCACGGTTTTATGGCGATCGGATATATATAAAGCTAGTATATTATACTATTACATTTTCACGGAATTTGGGTGCATAGATCCTGAGAAATTAGTACCCAAAACAACCACCTCTGGTCGTAATAACGGCCTTGATACGCCTGGGCATTGAGTCGGTGTACGCTTATCACGTCCGAACAACAAGACGCAGAGACTTAAATATTTGTACAGTTACTAATTTATAGGCACGGTTTTATAGCGATCTGATAGGTATTTAGTAATTTGAAGGATATATTACTCTTTGAAAATTATATGTACTCTTTGAAAATGGTTTTATTGGTTACATTGTTGCTTGAGGGTTGATAATGATAAAAGAGTGGAGTATATTGGGATGGAAAGTTATCGATGTATATAAAATTCTACGTGCGTGTGTGTTAATATTTCGTTCGGCAGTAAAAACTGCAGAACGCAAACGAATGGTATGTTTGTAATTGTTGTCCGAAGTCTCCCGTTGTACTCCATAGCAGTTCCATGCTGATATCTATAAGGGGATGGAAGATATGGTGGTTGAAAGTGAAAGTTGTCAAAAATCGGACTGAAGGGCAGCTATGACGTTTGCGACTCTATAGCAAGGAGGTCTACCCCATGAACCACAGATATTGCCGAGGTGGGGTGGCTTGCGTGTCTCAACGATGCAGATAGCCGTACCGTAGGTGCAACCACAGCGGAGGGGTATCTGGGGAGAGGCCAGACAAACGTGTGGTTTCTGAAGAGGGGCAGCAGCCTTTTCAGTAGTTACAGGGGCAACAGTCTGGATGATTGACTGAGCTGGCCTTGTAACATCAGCTAATGTGGCTTTGCCACACAGCTACTGCGAACGGCTGAAAGCAAGGGGAAACTACAGCCGTTACTTTTCCCGAGAACATGCAGCTCTACTGTATGGACATATGATGATGGCATCCTCTCGGGTAAAATATTCCGGAGGTAAAATAGTCCCCCATTCGGATCTCCGGGCGGGGACTACTCAGGAAAGACAATACTGGCATTCTACGGATCGGAGCGTGGAATGTTAGATCCCTTAATCGGGTAGGAAAATTAGAAAATTTAAAAAGGTAAATGGATAGGTTGAAGTTAGATATAGTGGGGATTAGTGAAGTTCGGTGGCAGGATGAACAGGATTTCTGGTCAGGTGAGTACAGGATTATAAATACAAAATCAATTGGGGGTATCACAGGAGTAGGACTGATAATGAATAAGAAAATATATATGCGGGTAAACTACTATGAGCAGCACAGTGATCGCATTATCATTGTCAAGATAGATACGAAGCCAACACCGACAACAGTAGTACAGGTTTATATGCCAACTAGCTCTGCCGATGATGAGGAGATCGAAGCAATATATGAGGAGCTACAGGAAATTATTCAGACAGTTAAGGGAGAGGAAAACTTAATTGTGATGGGAGACTGAAATTCGGTAGTAGGAAAAGGAAGAGAAGGTAAAATAGTAGGTGAATATGGACTGGGCAGGAGGAATGAAAGAGGAAGTCGCCTGGTAGAATTTTGCACGGAACATCATTTAATCGTAACAAACACCTGGTTTAAGAATCACAAAAGAAGGTTGTATACATGGAAGAGACCAGGAGACACCGGACGGTATCATATAGAATTTATACTGGTAAGACATAGATTCCGGAACCAGGTTATAAACTGCAAGACGTACCCAGGGGCAGATATAGACTCTGACCATAACTTGTTAGTCATGAACTGTAGGCTGAAAATGAAAAAATTGCAGAAAGGTAGAAAAATAAGGAGATGGGACTTAGATAAACTGAAGGAAAGTGAAGTTGTGGAGAATTTCAGAGGGAGATTTAGGCAACAATTGACAGAAACAAGGGGAAATAAAACAGTAGAAGAGTAATGGGTAGCATTGAGAGATGAAATAGTGAAGACAGCAGAGGACAAAATAGGTAGAAAGGCAAGACCTACAAAAAATCCTTGGATATCACAGGAAATACTAGATTTAATTGATGAAAGGAGAAAATATAAAAATGCAGTAAATGAAACAGGAAAAATGGAGTACAGACGATTAAAAAATGAGATTGACAAGAAGTGCAAAATGGCTAAGCAGGAGTGGCTAGAAGCCAAATGCAAATCTGTAGAAGAATGTATAAGAAGGGGAAAAGTAGATACCGCCTACAGGAAAATAAAAGAGACATTTGGGGACAAGAAAATCAACTCTACGAATATCAAGAACTCAGATGGGAAGCCAGTTCTCAGCAAAGAAGGGAAAGCTGAAAGGTGGAAAGAGTACATAGAGCAGCTCTACAAAGGAAATGAACTTACAGACAATGTGGTAGGAAGGGAAGAGGACGTAGATCAAGATGAAATAGGAGATGCTATACTGAGAGATGAATTTGACAGAGCCTTGAAAGACCTAGGTCGGAAAAAGGCCCCAGGAGAAGATGACATACCCTCAGAGATACTAAAGTCTCTGGGAGAGCCAGCCATGACAAGACTATTTGAACTGGTGTGTAGGATGTATGAGACAGGCGAAATACCCTCAGACTTTAAGAAAAATGTAATAATCCCCATCCCAAAGAAAGCAGGCGCAGACAGGTGTGAAAATTACAGAACCATCAGTTTGATAAGTCATGGTTGCAAAATTTTAACACGAATTATCTACAGGAGAATGGAAAACATAGTAGAATCTGACCTCGGGGAAGATCAGTTTGGATTCAGGAGGAACATAGGAACCCGGGAGGCAATACTCACTTTACGTCTTATCTTAGAAGATAGATTAAGGAAAGGCAAACCTATATTTTTAGCTTTTGTAGATTTGGAGAAAGCATTTGACAATGTTGACTGGAACACACTCTTTCAAATTCTGAAGTCAGCAGGGGTAAAATATAGGGAAAGGAGAGTTATTTACAACTTGTACAAAAGCCAGACCGCAGTTATTAGACTCGAAGGGCATGAAAGGGAAGCATCAGTTGGGAAGGGAGTAAGACAGGGTTGTAGCCTTTCTCCGATGTTATTCAATTTCTACATCGAGCAGGCGGTGAAGGAAAGCAAGGAAAATTTGGAATAGGGATTAAAGTACAGGGGGAAGAAATAAAAACATTGCGTTTTGCTGATGACATTGTAATTCGGCCAGAGACAGCAAAGGACTTGGAAGAGCAGTTGAATGAAATGGACAGTGTGTTGAAGAGAGCATATAAAATGAACATTAACAAGAGCAAAACAAAAATAATGGAATGCGGTCTTAGAAAATCGGGCGATGCTGAAGGAATTAGATTAGGTAACAAAACAATGAAGGTGGTAGATGAGTTTTGTTACTTTGGTAGTAAAATAACATGCGATGGTCGCAGTACAGAGGATATAAAATGCAGAATGGCAATGGGAAGAAAAGCATTTTTGAAAAAGAGAAATTTGCTAACATCGAATATTAATTTAAGGGTAAGGAAGTCTTTTCTGAAGGCATTTGTGTGGAGTGTTGCCTTGTACGGGAGTGAAACATGGACGATAGCAGTGCGGACAGGAAGAGAATAGAGGCTTTTGAAATGTGGTGTTACAGAAGAATGCTGAAGATTAGGTGGGTATATCGCATAACCAATGAAGAAGTACTGAACAGAATTGGTGAGAAAAGGAATTTTTGGCATACCCTGGCTAAAAGAAGGGATCGCTTGGTAGGACACATTCTTAGACATCGAGGAATCGTAAATTTAGCATTGGAGGGAAGTGTGTGGGGGAAAAATCGCAGAGGGAGACCAAGAGACGCGTATAGTAAGCAGATTCAAGTGGATGTGGGTTGCCGTTCTTATGAGGAGATGAAAAGGCTTGCTCAGGATAGAGTAGGGTGGAGAGCTGCATCGAAACAGTAAAAAAGATATTTCTTTTAATACATCTCTTTAAAAAAATCGAATTGACGTTTCGCACATACCATCAAGTGATCGATCTGTGATATTATTGGAATCATTGTTGTTGAATTTTCTGATTGGATTCTTCGAACCGAGTGCATTTTTACGTGTGATTTGATCTACACTACTTACTCTCCTGGTAAACAGTAAGTACATAGACTTCTGCAATCTGATAGGAGTATTTTTCACGAGTTTCATAGCACACTACTGAAAGATAGCTCATCTATCAAAATTAACCAACACGCGAGCGGAGCCGCGGGTTTAAGCTAGTATATTAAACTAGAGCTGACATGTGATTACATTTTCACGGAATTTGGGTGAATAGATCCTGAGAAATTAGTACCCAGAACAACCACCTCTGGTCGTAATAACGGCCTTGATACGCCTGGGCATTTAGTCGAACAGAGCTTCGATGGCGTGTACAGGTACAGATGCTCATGCAGCTTCAACACGATACCACAGTTCATCAAGAGTAGTGACTGGCGTATTGTGACGAGCCAGTTGCTCGGTCACCATTGATCAGACGTTTTCAGTTGGTGAGAGATCTGGAGAATGTGCTGTCCAGAGCAGCAGTCGAACATTTTCCGTATCCAGAAAGGCCCGTACAGGACCTGCAACATGCGGTCGTGCATTATCCTGCTGAAATGTAAGGTTTCGCAGGGATCGAGTAAAGAGTAGAGCCACGGGTCGTAACGCATCTGAAATGTAACGGCCACTGTTCAAATTGCCGTCGATGCGAACAAGAGGTGACCGAGACGAGTAACCAATGGCACCCCATGCCATCACGCCGGGTGATACGCTAGTACGGCGATGACGAATACACGCTTCCAAACTGCGTTCACCGCGAAGTCGCCAAACACGGATGCGACCATCATGATACTGTAAGCAGAACCTGGATTCATCCATAAACATGAAGTTTTGCCATTTGTGCACCCAGGTTCGCCGTTGCGTACACCATCGCAGGCGCTCCTGTCTGTGATGCAGCGTCAAGGGTAACCGTAGCCATGGTCTCCGAGCTGATAGTCCATGCTGCTGCAAACGTCGTCGAACTGTTCGTGCAGATGGTTGTCGTCTTGCAAACGTCCCCATCTGTTGACTCGGGGATCGAGACGTGGCTGCACGATCCGTTACAGCCATGCAGATAAGATGCTTGTCATCTCGACTGCTAGTGATACGAGGCCGTTGGGATCCAGCACGGCGTTCCGTATTGCCCTCCTGAACCCACCGATTCCATATTCTTCTAACAGTCATTGGATCGCGACCAACGCGAGCAGCAATGTCGCGATACGATAAACCGCAATCGCGATCGGCTACTATCCGACCTTTATGAAAGTCGGAAACGTGATGGTACGCATTTCTCCTCATTATACAAGGCATCACAACAACGTTTCACCAGACAACGCCGGTCAACTGCTGTTTGTGTACGAGAAATCCGTTGTAAACTTTCCTCATATCAGTACGTTGTAGGTGTCGCCACCGACGCCAGCCTTGTGTGAATGCTCTGAAAAGCTAATCATTTGCCTACTACAGCATCTTCTTCCTGTGGGTTAAATTTCGCGTCTGTAGCACGTCATCTTCGTGATTTTAATGTCCGGTCTAAATATTTAGTACTATTGTCATTAGAATACACACTCAGTGTATGCTGTAACATTTCCATGCTTGTTGTCTAGGCACTATTTTTTGGAATAAAGGACTAAATTTTTTGCTGTTGGATGTTTGTGGAAGATTTTAACAATTATTACGTTCTTCCCCATTAGTAAACTCTTGTGCATCTTAAAATGTGAAAAGAAGTGTTTATTTTCAATCCCTCTATATAAAACATATGTAAATGTTCGTTTTTTAACGTTTTCTACTTCATTACGTGAGCAGAATGAGACAATACCTAACAATGGTAAAGTAGAGTTCGAAGTGAAAATGGTTACTAATTTTGCAGCTGTTTGAAACACAGAAACTGTTGTTAGGATCTAATTGAACATAATATTAAAATAAGCGGCAAATTGTGAATAGAATGGCAGCTAACGTTATAAAACGGTGAGACTGTTCCTATTTCGTCTGGTTGTTGCTGTCGTAAACATATGTCGGTTTTGCTAGAAAAAATAGTAAAGAAATTAAGAGAACAAAAAAAAAAAAAAAGTAATGGATAAAATACGATCAAATCTACCATAGCCGGCCGCGGTGGTCGAGGGGACTGAGGCGCTACAGTCACGGTCTGCACGGCCACTACGGTCGGCGGTTCGAATCCCCCTCGGGCATGGATATTTGTGCCGTCCTTAGTATAAGGTAGTCGATAAGTAGTTTGTAAGTTTAGGGACTGATGACCCCGTAGTTAAGTCCCATAAGCTTAACAAACATTTTTGAATCTACCATAGCTGCATATTTCAAAACCAGATCGCTATTGGAACACACCTAGTCGTGATCCCGTGGACGTCCCTCATGGAGGTATTCAGATCTGTTGCCTAATAATATATAAAGCAGTGTGCCGTATGTGTGTACGTGTTCAATACAATTCTACAGTTTTGATCTAATCTTTATGAAATTTTGTACACGTAAGGTTCAATCCATGAGGACGGTCGCCGTAAGTTCAAGAATCACATACGATATACAGTTCACGAGATATGACGTCATAAACGATGAGATGCGCGAAAAACTGCTGCATTATGCGACAATGCCGCTCATTTTCTCCAAAACCAATGGACCGATTTCAACCACATTTGGTACACACATTCCTTACCGTGAGATAACAATTGCTGCATGGTTAAGAATCACATACGGCACATGGTTCAAAAGATATTACGTCATAACCAATAGAAATCGCAAAAAATGCCATATAATGCGGCGAGACTTTCGAAATACACTGTATGAGAATGACAGTACTTAGCGACTTGCAACAAACTCTAAACATAATTTCAAACCTTTATTAAACTTTTTCTCGCTGACAACCATAGTAAAATGATGAAAGGAAAAAAGTTTCTCGCTTACTACTTTTCCGCTGTTTATGGAGTAAAACTACGGCTCTCGGTATGACGTTACAATTTATAATTTGAACACTACAAATTGTAGCGAGACGTGATTTTACAGACAGTATACACATATATAGTTGAATGTAGCTTCTAAATTGTATCACATTCCGACACGTAGTTCATGAGATATGAGCGCGTAAACAGTAACGTTCCATCGTTCATGTACTAAAACTACGGCTTTCAGTATGACCTTAAATTTTATAATTTCTACGTTACAAATTGTAATCGCAGGACATTTTACAGACAGTATACACAAATATAGTTGAGTGTACCTTCTAAATTGTATCACAGTACACGACACGTAGTTCATGAGATATGAGCACATAAACAGTAACATTCATGGAAAACCGCCCCGTCATGCACCATATTTTAATCTATTACTTATTTACTACTTATTGTATTTCCAAGAGATTTTACACGCACAAAGCCCTTATACAACTGATTATATACCTGAAAAGGCAGGAATAAATAAATAAATATCCGGCCAACGCCGGGTTTTCAACTAGTTTTTCATATTTGGAACAGTACAAATCGGATTAAAAGAAAGTTTGAATAAAAGTTGTTCAGCTCCATGAGGGACGTCCATTAATATATAGCTCAACTCCTTGCACCCCCTACGGAGGCGGTGGGAGAGATGACTTTCAAAATAAATCTTAAATAGGAGCCCCTAATTTTATTGCAGATTTCGATATTTAACTTTTGTATGAAACAAACCTTTCGTTTCATTCGAATATGGGAGATATCACGTATAGCATTATCAAAAATATCAAAAACTGTACTTGGATTTTCCTAATCTGGCATGTATTATTTCATCTTCCCCCTCGCAACTCCAAATGTTCAAATGTTTGTTAAGCTTATGGGACTTAACTACGGGGTCATCAGTCCCTAAACTTGCAAACTACTTATGAACTAGCTTATACTAAGGATGGCACTAGAGATGGGCAATCTGCTCCTGAACTGATTCAAAGAGCCAGATCCTTTTAAGGAGTGAGTGATGGATGAATCCAAAAAAAAGAGTGGTAGTTCATCCGAACCGAAAAGTTCCTCTGGTGACAGTAATGAGCTGCATAAGCACCCCTTGCCATATGCGTCGGAAGTTTCCTAAACCTCTTGCCACATGCTTCATAAGTTTCCTAAGCTACAAAATAAATGTGGTATAGACCATGTGCAAGTATAAAACTGCAAAAAATGAGCGCCTAAACACGTGCAGCGCCTTCGCGCTGTGAGTCGAGAATTGGTGAGTCGCGCAAGCAGCATGATTCAGTGAGCGCGCGGCTCCCGACTACCGCTAACTCGCTGCTCCGCACGACTCCGGCGATCGAGGCGATTCGACCGCCAACTGAGTCGGTGAGTCAGCTGGTTCACCGGTTCACCTCTCCCCACCACTCTCCCGACTCCGCTCGCTTGCGGAGCCCCCGTGTGGCGCGCTACTCATTATTCCCCCCACTCCTCTGGCGAACCGCACGGTGCCGAACAAAGCGACTCCGCGCATTTCTCTGTTCTCTCGACTCCTGTGTTCTGATAAATCTTGCAGCTCGCTTACAGAAACGATCGTCTGAAGAAACAGAAACTGTCATATAAGCAAATGTCGTATTCCAAATAGTATTCGAAATGAAACGTATTTATTTAATGTTATGCTTTTTCTTAATAACAGGAAATGTGCAGTCTGTCGCAAAAACGCGTTACAGTACAAAATTTAACCATATACAATTTCCGCGAAAAAGATCGTACTCCATTTTTCTCGAAGACTTGTGGTTTGCATGAAGGGAGCAAGAGAGACAAAATCTTGTGCAATGTGCATTCTCTGTTGCTTAGCTAGATTTTGTAAGCCCATATCCTGACTTGAAACACAAGTGTCCTGTATCAAATTATACGTCTTTTATGCATATACACTATTTTGGCACGTTGAAAACAATGACTGTACAATCGAATAACAAAGAAAATAACAATGTGCGTTAATGTTTTCTATCTCAGAAACCATTAAGTTTCGTGAATGTGTCCATTAGAAATTTTTGCTGCTGGCGTCAAATCTTTGACAGTAACAACAAAGTTGTTTCCCAAGAGAGAGAGAGAGAGAGAGATATAGAACACAAGGATGTCAAACGAGATGTGTCTAAAATTACGTTTCTGAGGAGAAATATCTTGCTATAATATTTCATTACGAATTTAATGTGTTTGATACAGCAGGATGTGTGTGTTTGCAATTATAGATAAAATATATTGGGAAGCACTAAAAAATAATTTGACTTGCTCTGTATAGAGAATACATAAAACTTTGCACAAATAACAGGTGAAAGGGTTGTAGTTACAGAAATTAAAATATAAGATGGAACGGAAATCGTACTAGCAACTGCAAAACTTAGAATATAAGAGCCCAGAACGACTGTAATACTATTACCACAGTTATTTACCTAATTATTTCTTTCGGTAAGACTCTCTTCGAACTTAATTAGTTGTTTATGGTTTGTACCCACAAAAGAAAACTTCACTGACGACATAGTCGAAAGTACCTGTACTCGTCGTCATATTTTCGAAGAATTTGACTAGAGATCTTAACAGTCTTTTCTTCGTATTTGAAGTTATGAATGAAACAGTTCACGAACATTTCTCGCTTTGTAAATTTAATGGACATTACTCTTTTGAAGCCTTATTTCCTAAATTAAATAAACTTTATTGCTTACTCTGGAGCTATCATTATTTTACTGTTTATGGGTGCCAGACTTTGGAAACAGGTGATCAGTTCCAGGGGCCATCTTGTAGCGAGAATCTGTCGCGTCACGTAAGACACCCGGCCGTGTCGCCGAACGTCGCTGCTTGTAGCTGCCGTGTCGCGTCGCTGAATATCGCGCGTTGTCGCTCGCTTTTGTCGCTCACGTAGTACGCGCCATTAGTGCGCATGGCTATTTCGCTGCGGCAGTTGCCACGTCCTGCTTGGACCTCTCGGACTATCACGTTTCATTCAATTCGCTCAAACTCGCAAACTACTCACTGTATAAATATGGAACTAGTATCATTTTATTCTGCAAAATATTGTATTTTTTTAATGAAAGTATAAAAATATAAAAATTATATTTTTTTCTTTTTCCAATTATTTCACCAGCAAAAGTATTTAAATTCTGTTATGACATTTTTAATTTTTAATGTAGGCGTAACTAACGAATTTTAATTCTAGAAACTACTAAGGACTTACAATAAAATGATTTCTTTCATCTTTCACAATATGGCCAAATCAGATAAAGGTATAGTGACAAAAAAGCAATGTGACATCGTTTTATGTTTTTTACCAGTTGGTGAGTCGGTGAGCCATGAAAAAGAACTAGTTCATGCCAGTGAGTGACTATTTCTGGTCCGATCGGTGGAAAGATCGGTTTTTCCCATCTCTAGATGGCACAAATATCCATACCCGAGGGGGGACTCGAACCCCCGACCGTAGTGGCCGTGCAGATCGTGACTGGCGCGCCACAGACCGCTCGGTCACCGCGGCCGGCTCTCCCGACCCCCAGAGGTGGTGATTGTGTTTATCAATCTCAGAAAATATGCGATTGTGGATCCATACTTATTCTATTAATTTTCTTGATTCCATTAGCACTACCACCACGATGTATTCGAACTTTTTTTTTTCGATACTTGTGACACGTGACAACAGAGATGTCACCTGATACCTCTCCCCACCTCCTCTGACATCAGACCAATGGTGCAAAAAAAAGCTAGCTGTGCTTGTCCTACCGGTACTGTACTAGTCAAATAAAACGAATGATGACTGCGGTGGTCTCTTGTTTCTTAAAAATATACACCGAGTGGTCAAAACGTCAGTATAAATTGGAAAATTTAATAAATCATGGAATAATGTAGATAGAGAGGTAAAAACTGACACACATGCTTGGAATGACATGGGGTTTTATTAGAACCAAAAAGAAAAAAAAGTATTGCTAGACGCGTGAAAGATCTCTTGCGCGCGTCATTTGGTGATGATCGTGTGCTCAGCCGCCACTTTCGTCATGCTTGGCCCAGGCGTGCGACGGGTTTGAAGTTGTTCCCCTAACGAGCCACGAAAGATTTTGAATTATGCTACCGGCACCCTTCAACTGAGGTTTCAAAAGTGGGATAACACCGAGAAAAGTTGTCAAGTCCTTCGGTGTTTTGAGGTAGTATCGCGTGAACTAAGCGTTGTTATGAAATGTTGCTACATTTGTGGCATGTGAACGCATCTTTTCAAAGCAAGGGCAGATAATTTCAGTGAGACGAAACCGCATTCTCAGTAAGAAGAGGTATAAAAAAAGTTTTTGATTTTCAATTTAAAGAAACTATAATTGAATCACTTTTATTTGACTGACTGAAGATGAATCTGATTACCAAAATACCTATCTGGACATGGAAAAATTGTAGTTCAGTTTTGAGGTTACGTCACGTAAATTATTGTGTTTACTTCAAAATGTTCAAATGTTTGTAAAGCTTATGGGACTTAACTACGGGGTCATCAGTCCCTAAACTTACAAACTACTTATGAACTACTTACGAACTAGGACGGCACAAATATCCATGCCCGAGGGGGGATTCGAACCCCCGACCGTAGTGGACGTGCAGACCGTGACTGGAGCGCCTCAGTCTCCTCGGCCACCGCGGCCGGCTGTGTTTACTTGTTCTGATATTTGTAGTAATATCTTTTGGTTGCATTTAACATGTCCTTGGAACAAATCTTAAATATTTTGTTTATACTGATTTGTTAGAAAAGTTATTCATTTCTGGATGCACGTAGATATTTGAACCATTATCTTTCTTGTTTTATTTAAACTTAATTGTGGGATTTTGAAGGTTGGAAAAAGTTTCACGACTTTGGCATTTGAACATTACTATTTTGTGCTTCCTTTGTTACAGTACTTAGGAAACGTTTACGCTTTAACACGATTGTAAAATCGTAGTAGCAAACAAATTGTAAGTAGTTGAGTTCAGTCTACTGAACAACGTATTAAAACCCCGTTGATAATTAGTAGATGCTTCGTGTTCGCTGTATCGCTACTGTGCTGCGCCCTGCAGCTTTTTCTGCTCACGTGAATCAGGGCTGCGGCGCGTCAAGTGTTTTGAGTGTCGAAGCAGTGAGTCGACTCACTAGACTCAGATAATCCTTAGTTTCGAAACAGTGAAGTGATCCGATCTGCCCATCACTACTTTACAGTGCTGTTCACAACATTATTCCTCGACAACAGCTATTGTTGACGAATGACGGTGAACATATTGAGCACTTCCTGTGAAGAACATCATCTTTGCATTGTTGAAATTTTAGTGCTAATTATAGCTTTTCTGATCAGATGCCTGTGGCTCATTTTTTGGGAACTTTTTTTTTTATTTCTTGTTCTAATGAAACCCCATGTCATTCCAAGCATGTGTGTCAATTTTTACCTCTCTATCAACATTACTGCGTGATTTAAATTTTTGAAATTTATACTGACTTTTTCACCACCCGGTACATGCAGAGCAGAAAGCTGTGAGGCGTTATTTACTGAACGGCCCGTGTTCAGTGCTATCACTCGCGTGTGTCGGCTTCACCTCAGCAGCAGTCGCCTGCCGAGATGGACTCCCGGCCGACGACTGCCCGTTCTGCGGAAAGTTTCTCCCTACGCGGAAATTCCTCCCCGAATCGAGTTCACCGGAGCGGATTTCTCAGTCGAGGAAGCGATTTCACGGACGCCGGCGGTCCATTTGTAGCTGCGAGCTGCTAGCTGGCTGGGCCCGTTTCCGCGAACGCTCGTTTTCCTGGGCTTCCACTGGCCCGTGAGCGATCAGCGCTTCTGGGGGAGGGAGTGGCGAAGCCGTGGTTCACCGCAGGGGGCGGTGTCGTGTGGAGGTGACGAGAAAATTGCGGTATCCACCTAGGCGGGTTTCTGAGCAGCGGCAGGAGGCGTCTAACGAGCATAAGTTGTGCCCCCTAGGACGGCACTGGCCTGAGCTGTCTGTCTCCCAACAAGTAGGTATTCCAGAATGAAAATTCACTCTGCAGCGGAGTGTGCGCTGCTATGAAACTTCCTGGCAGATTAAAATCGTGTTCCGGAACCGGGACTCGAACCTGGGACCTTTGCCTTTCGCGGGCAAGCGCACTACCGACTGTGCTATCCCGACACGTACTGGCGGAAGTGAAGTAATGAGGCGGCATCGTGAGTCGTGTCGGGATAGCACAGTCGGTAGTGCGCTTGCCCGCGAAAGGCAAAGGTACCAGGTTCGAGTCTCGGTTCCGGCACACAATCTTAATCTGCCAGAAAGTTTCATATCAGCGCACACTCCGCTGCAGAGTAAATGTTTCATTCTGGAAACATCCCTTAGGCTGTGGCTAAGCCATGTCTCCACCATACCCTTTCTTCCAGGAGTGCTAGTCTTGAAAGATTCGTAGGAGAACATCTTTGTAGTTTGGAAAATAGGAGGCGAGCTACTGGCTGAAGTAAAGTTGTGAGGCAGCATCGTGAGTTGTGTCGGGATAGCACAGTCGGTAGTGCGCTTTGCGTATGGCAAAGGTCCCAGGTTCGAGACCCGGTTCCGGCACACAATTTTAATCTGCCAGGAAGTTTCATATCAGCGAACACTCCACTGCAGAGTGAAAAGTTTAATTCTGGAAACATCCCTTAGGCTGTGGCTAAGCCATGTCTCCACCATATCCTTCCTTCCAGGAGTGCTAGTCTTGCGTGTTTGCAGGAGAGCTTCTGTGAAGTTTGGAAAGTAGGAGGCGAGGTACTGGCGGAAGTGAAGTTGTGAGGCGGCATCGTGAGTCGTGTCGGGATAGCACAGTCGGTAGTGCGCTTGCCCGCGAACGGCAAAGGTCCCAGGTTCGAGTCCCGGTTCCGGCACACAGTTTTAATCTGCCAGGAAGTTTCTAGTAGGTATTCGTTTACCCGCTAGCTACTCGCCTGCCTTCTGTCGGCAGCCGAGGTAGGGGTTAACAGTGTCACATTGTAACACACACACACACACACACACACACACACACACACATATATATATATATATATATATATATATATATATATATATATATATATATATATATATATATATGCACACCCTAAATCATTACCCATTAGTGTCAGACCCAATATATTTATGAAATTACTAGCTTAAACCCGCGACTCCCCTCGTGTGTTGGTTGATAATCTATATCTATAAATGTCAATGTCTGTTCGGTGTACGTCTGAACCACAAGACATAAAGAGCTAAAAATTTGTTCAGTTACTAATGTCTACCCGGGGAAAGCTTTAGGCACGGTTTTATGGCGTTCGGATAGTGGTTTATAGTCAACACCTGTTCGGTGTACGCTTATCACGTCCGAACGACAAGACACAGAGACTTAAATATTTGTACAGTTACTAATTTATACCTGAGGAAGGTTTTAGGCAGGGTTTTATAGCGTATTACACGATACACCTGAGGCGTACGCGTATGCATACTGAAACATTTCTATACTATATAAATAATTACAGTTTCTTTCTACCACTTTCCAACATAAATCTCGTGTGTTATGGTCCGGAGACTGGTTTGATGCAGCTCTCCACCCTACTGTATCCTGAGCAAGCCTTTTCATCTCCTCATAAGAACGGCAACCCACATCCACTTCAATCTGCTTACTGCATCCATCTCTTGATCTTCCTCTGCGGTTTTTACCCCACACACTTTTCTCCAATGCTAAATTTACGTTTCCTCGATGTTTAAGAATGTGTCCTACCAAGCGATCCCTTCTTTTAGTCAGGGTATGCCAAAAATTCCTTTTCTCACCAATTCTGTTCAGTACCTCTTCATTAGTTATGCGATCTACCCACCTAATCTTCAGCATTCTTCTGTAACACCACATTTCAAAAGCCTCTATCCTCTTCCTGTCCGCACTGCTTATCGTCCATGTTTCACTCCCGTACAAGGCAACACTCCACACAAATGCCTTCAGAAAAGACTTCCTTACACTTAAATTAATATTCGATGTTAGCAAATTTCTCTTTTTCAAAAACGCTTTTCTTCTCATTGCCCTTCTGCACTTTGTATCCTCTGTACTGCGACCATCACATGTTATTTTACTACCCAAGTAACAAAACTCATCTACCACCTTCATTGTTTCGTTACCTAATCTAATTCCTTCAGCATCGCCTGATTTTCTAAGACCGCATTCCATTATTTTTGTTTTGCTCTTGTTAATATTCATTTTATACGCTCTCTTCAACACACTGTCCATTCAATTCAACTGCTCTTCCAGGTCCTTTGCTGTCTCTGACAGAATTACAATGTCATCAGAAAAACGCAATGTTTTTACTGTATTTCTTCACCCTGAACTTTAATCCCTATTCCAAATTTTTCCTTGCTTTCCTTCACCGCCTGCTCAATGTACAAATTGAATAACATCGGAGAAAGGCTACAACCCTGTCTTACTCCCTTCCCAACTGATGCTTCCCTTTCATGCCCTTCAAGTCTAATAACTGCGGTCTGGCTTTTGTACAAGCTGTAAATAACTCTCCTTTCCCTGTATTTTACCCCTGCTGACTTCAGAATTTGAAAGAGTGTATTCCAGTCAACATTGTCAAACGCTTTCTCCAAATCTACAAAAGCTAAAAATGTAGGTTTGCCTTTCCTTAATCTATCTTCTAAGATAAGACGTAAAGTGAGTATTGCCTCCCGGGTTCCTACGTTTCTCCTGAACCCAAACTGATCTTCCCCGAGGTCAGCTTCTACCAGCTTTTCTATTCTCCTGTAGAATCTTTTCCATATTGAGATGTATGGGGGTTGTGCTCGCTGCAACATTATTCTCCTGGGGGCGTCGTTGTAGAAATAAATACTCGGTATATATAATTTTTCACTTCTTCTTTAATTTGCATCAAACTTCGTCTGCACGAAACATTTTAACAACAACGCATTTACAAAGACATAGATTCCAGAGCTCTTGACAAACGACTGAAACTCGAACTCCCCTACGCAAGGCGGTGAGGCAAATATATAACATTGGCAATAATGACGTTACCTTAAGCAGTGTTCATAACAATAGAATATACTGATTTACAATTAACAAACATAACAGAAAAACATTTCCTGTACACAAGAATAATCACAATATAAAATGAAAACTATGCATACAATAATTTTTACATGGCGCATGTATTTTTAAGACGAAATTTCCGATCTTTCTGTTGACAACAAAGAAAAATGTAAAATAGCAATTAATTTGTTAATGAGTACATCACACATGTTCCTAACATATATTGAGCTATCACTTATCTTGGAAATTCTCTAAATAGGTTCAAAATCTCAAGTGAGTCAATATATACAAGGAATTCAATATTGATAATTAATGTAATAGTCGAAATAACATAACTAGCTGGTCAACACAACTTGTTTATGAACCTAACATATATACAATTCCTTTTTATTTTCATTTCTTTATGTTTCACAAAAGTTTTTACCGTTCGTCTGTCTATTTATTTAAAATAATGAACAATGACAAAAGTATTGTTTATAGAACTGTCTGGAAAGAAACTATATGAATCTATTAATTAATAAAATCTATCACTTGTTTTAATCACAGTATCACCGAGACAATGTCCTACACTGATTCCTACGCTGGCTATTACGTTTTTAACTTCACAACCAACATATATCACAACTGAACCACACGATTCCGGATCCGAAGCAGACGGTATCGTAGGATGACATTGAGATGAGAGGACCAGGCAGACGGTATCGTACGATGACATTGAGATGAGGGGGTCAGCAGTATCGTTACAATACTCTTTGGTTAGTTTACAAGCTGAAAGATGTGGTAGTGGCTGTAAAGTCGTAATGTGTGTGAAGTGTTTTATAATGTTACCACTTGAAACTCGTGAGAATTGCTGTGGTGTATTGATGGAAGGGAAGTGTTGTGCAATGCGATCCAAAAGCGGTCAAAATATGGACAAATTATATGTGAAACGCCTAACTGTAAATAACGTCTTGAAGACAGACTTATATTGTAATTATTCAGTGTAGCATACCAAAATTAGTGTTTACTTTTTTCTTGTTTTCTGCCCTGCCACAGATACGAATGTAATTTGCACTAAATGTATACCATCTGATGATGAGCTGCTAGCCAGCTTGAAACCGGTAATAGTTTAAATAAATCTTCATTAAGAATAAACAAAAGGCGAGTGGTTGCAGTAATTTCTGAAACCTATTTCAAGAAAAAGTCGCAGGTTTCAACACAGTGGATAAAAGTATTATTACTGTTTTTATCTCACAGCTTTTCTTTCTTATTTAGTTTTACACTTTCACTATAGCTACTTTGTTAGCAGCTGATTATTGTTATTCCTTGCATTATCTCTGCACTTAGCGTTCAGTCTCCTGCTAGAATGTAGTGGGCACATATATTCTACATCTACATACATACTTCGCAATTCACCGTAAGGTGCGTGGCGGAGGGTACACTGTACCACTACTAGGCATTTCCTTTCCTATTCCAATCCAAAATTGAACGAGGAAAAAAAGAATGCCTATATGCCTCCGTACGAGCCCTAATTTCTCTATCTTGTCTTTGTGATCGTTACGCGAAATGTAAGTAGGCGGCAGCAAGATCGTACTACACTCAGCTTCAAATTCCGGCCCTCTAAATTTACTTAACAGAAATTCACGAAAAGAACGTCGTCTTTCTTCCAGCGATCCCCTACTGAGTTTCCGGAACATTTCCGTGACACTCGCGCATTGGTCGAACCTACCGGTAACAAATCTAGCTGCTCGTCTCTGAACCGCCTCTATGTCTTCCTTTAAACTGATCTGCTGCGGGTCCCAAACACTTGAGCAATACTCAAGACGTGGTCGTACAAGCGTTTTATACGCGGTCTCCTTTACAGGTGAAGTACATCTTCCCAAAATTCTCCCAATAAACCGAAGTCGGGTGTCCGCCTTAATCACAACATATTAAGCTATGAAGCTACAATACTAAAATTCAAGTGTAAATTTTATCCATTTACATGAATATATCTTTTATTACAATCTCTTTGTTTCAAAACTGCATTACGCATTGTATTATCTTTACAAACTTCCACACTCATGCGGAATACTTTTATACACACAATTTCAAATTTCTGCATCCGACTTTTGTACGTTTTACACGCTTTACTGTAATACCAATGCACTTGATTACCAGTATATAGACCAGACGAAGGGCACTCAAGCACGCGAAACCGGTCGTCAAAAATAAATTATTACAAGCAAGCGGTTGCTGCACTTTATGAATTAATATACAATACAAGAAGGGAAAGCTGTAAGGTGGAAAGAGTACATAGAGGACCTCTACATAGGAATTGAATTTAGAGGCAAAGTTGTAGGAAGGGAAGAGGAAGTAGATGAAGATGAAATAGGAGATACAATACTGAGAGACGGATTTGACAGAGCTCTGTAAGACATAGGTCGGAACAAGGCCCCGGCAGTAGACGACATTCCCTCAAAACTACTAAGTCTCTGGGAGACCCAGCCATGGCAAAACTATTTGAACTGGTGTGTAGGATGTATGAGACAGGCGAAATACCCTCAGACTTTAAGAAAAAAAATGTAATAATCCCCAATCCAAAGAAATCAGGCGCAGACAGGTGTGAAAACCGCAGAACCATCAGTTTGGTAACTCATGGTTGCAAAATTTTAACACGTATTATCTACAGGAGAATGGAAAAGCTGGTAGAAGCTGACCTCGGGGAAGATCAGTTTGGATTCAGGAGGAACGGAGGAACCCGGGAGGCAATACTCACTTTACGTCTTATCTTAGAAGATAGATTAAGGAAAGGGAAACCTACATTTTTAGCTTTTGTAGAAAGCATTTGACAATGTTGACTGGAATACACTCTTTCAAATTATGAAGTCAGCAGGGGTAAAATACAGGGAAAGGAGAGTTATTTACAACTTGTACAAAAGCCTGACCGCAGTTATTAGACTCGAAGGGCATGGTAGGGAAGCATTAGTTGGGAAGAGAGTAAGACAGGGTTGTAGCCTTTCTCCGATGTTATTCAATTTGTACATCGAGCACGTGGTGAAGGAAAGCAAGTAAAAATTTGGAATAGGGATTACAGTTCAGGGTGAAGAAATAAAAACATTGCGTTTTGCTGATGACATTGTAGTTCTGTCAGAGACAGCAAAGGACCTGGAAGAGCAATTGAATGGAATGGACAAAGTGTTGAAGAGAGCATATAAAATGAACACTAACAAGAGAATAACTAGGGTAATGGAGTGCAGTCTAAGAAAATCAGGTGATTCTGAAGGAATTAGATTAGGTAACGAAACAATAAAGGAGGTACATGAGTTTTGTTACTTGGGCAGTAAAATAACAAATGATGGTCGCAGTACAGAGGATATAAAATGCACAATGGCAATGGATAGAAAAGCGTTCTTGAAAACGAGAAATTTTGTTAACATCGAATATTGATTAAAGTCTAAGAAAGTCCTTACTGAAGGTATTTGTGTGCAGTGTTGCCTTGTATGGAAGTGAAACATGGACGATAAACAGTGCGGACAGGAAGATGATTAAGGCTTTTGAAATGCGGTGCTACTGAAGGGTGCTGAAGATTAGGTGGGTGTATCGCATTACTAATGAAGAGGTACGTTTTTTTTAACTCTATCGGACCAAACTGCGTGGTCATCAGTCCGTAGCTTACAAACTACTTAAACCTAGGTAAACTAACCTAAGGACAAAAAGACATACCCATGCCCCAGGGAGGACTCGAACCTTCACGGCGAGCAACCGCGCGCTCCGCAGCGATATGCTTTAGATCGCTCGGCTACTCCAACGCTTCGAAGAGGTACTGAACTGAATTGGGGAGAAAAGGAATTTTTGGCATACCTTGACTAAAAGAAGGGATAGATTGGTAGGACACATTCTTTGACATCAAGGGATTGTGAATTTAGCGTTGGAGGGAAGTGTGTGGGGTAAAAACCGCAGAGGAAGACCAAGAGATGGATACAGTAAGCAGATTCAGACGTATGTAGGTTGCCGTTCTTATGTGGAGTTGAAGAGGCTTGCTCAGGACAGGATAATGTGGAGAGCTGCATGAAACCAGTCTCCGGACTGAAAACTACAACAACATATATATAACAGCAACTGTATTTGTTGGTGAAGGTGAGGCAATGAATTAAAATTTGTGATGCTGCCGGGAATCGAACCCGGACTTCCATGCCTACTAGGCAGAAAAAAAATGTTCAAATGTTTGTATAGCTTATGACACTTAATACGGGGTCATTAGTCCGTAAGCTTACAAACTACTTATGAACTAGCTAAGACTAAGGACGGCACAAATATCCATGCCCGAGGGGGGATTCGAACCCCCGAGCGTAGTGGCTGTGCAGACCGTGACTGGAGCGCCTCAGTCCCCTCGGCCACCGCGGCCGGCAAGAGATGGATACCGTAAGCAGATTCAAACAGATGTAGGTTGCCTTTCTTATGTGGAGTTGAAGAGGCTTGCTCAGGACAGGATAATGTGGAGAGCTGCATGAAACCAGTCTCCGGACTGAAAACTACAACAACATATATATAACAGCAACTGTATTTGTTGGTGAAGGTGAGGCAATGAATTAAAATTTGTGATGCTGCCGGGAATCGAACCCGGACTTCCATGCCTACTAGGCAGAAAAAAAAATGTTCAAATGTTTGTATAGCTTATGACACTTAATACGGGGTCATTAGTCCGTAAGCTTACAAACTACTTATGAACTAGCTAAGACTAAGGACGGCACAAATATCCATGCCCGAGGGGGGATTCGAACCCCCGGGCGTAGTGGCTGTGCAGACCGTGACTGGAGCGCCTCAGTCCCCTCGGCTACCGCGGCCAGCAAGAGATGGATACCGTAAGCAGATTCAAACAGATGTAGGTAGCCTTTCTTATGTGGAGTTGAAGAGGCTTGCTCAGGACAGGATAATGTGGAGAGCTGCATGAAATCAGTCTCCGGACTGAAAACTACAACAACATATATATAACAGCAACTGTATTTGTTGGTGAAGGTGAGGCAATGAATTAAAATTTGTGATGCTGCCGGGAATCGAACCCGGACTTCCATGCCTACTAGGCAGAAAAAAAAATGTTCAAATGTTTGTATAGCTTATGACACTTAATACGGGGTCATTAGTCCGTAAGCTTACAAATTACTTATGAACTAGCTAAGACTAAGGACGGCACAAATATCCATGCCCGAGGGGGGATTCGAACCCCCGAGCGTAGTGGCTGTGCAGACCGTGACTGGAGCGCCTCAGTCCCCTCGGCTACCGCGGCCGGCAAGAGATGGATACCGTAAGCAGATTCAAACAGATGTAGGTTGCCTTTCTTATGTGGAGATGAAGAGGCTTGCTCAGGATAGGGTAATGTGGAGAGCTGCATCAAACCAGTCTCCGGACTGAAGACCACAACAACAACAATACAATACTACTGTTATTTTCATTCCGCTTACGGCTGCGATTCCATTCAGCCGCTGCTTACGACGGTTTTTATTTTCCGGAGAGCCGACGTCGCTTGCCGGTTACAGCTTCAGCTGGGGAGAAGTTCGCTACGAGCGATACTTGTGGGGCCTAGCGTCACTTTAATGCATACTGTATCGGCGGCGATATGAAAGCGGGGATCGTCCAGCTCGAGTGCGCATGCGTGAGCACATGTGGTGGCTCATGCAAGTCAGATGGTCTTCTGTATCACCGCGGGCACACACAGAGGGCGCCGAGGCAGACAGATCTGGCTACCTCTGCAGACAGACGCTCCTCTTCAAGAGGCCTACTACTCCCCACCTACCTATCGATCGCTGCTCTCGACGAAACACAACGTCACGACAAGTGTTACTTCAAGTTCGTACCAAGGCCTCACTGACGTTGAACTGTATATTGCTCCACGAACACAGTTCTTGAGATGGTCCATACACGTCGCTCAACCCGCACAGCAGCGCGGAAGTGGCCGAAGGCTCTAACGAGGAGACCACATGCGTATCGGAATTTAAAATTTCTTTACATTTATGGTAAGCGAAGTTCAGAACTCAAATAACAATCACTCAGAGCCATTCGACGCAACTCTAAAAAATTCTCGAGGAAATCGACTTTGAATTTTGGCAACTGCACGTAAGTACGAAAGTACCAATATTTTTTTAAAAAAATCCGTATCTGTCGGTTTAGCTCATGTCTTGCGGGATATGGATCTGTGAGCGACTTTCGCCAACACATCCTCCTTGCAAGCAGACAAATCCTCAACGATCCATTGGAACATCTTTATATTGTAAAATATAATTATATATATTTTTTAAATGTTAATGAAACTTAGCAAAGAAGAACTGCAGTCAATATTAATAAACTTCAGAGAAACCGTAGAATAAACTCATTAAAAAAAAATACCGACAGTTTTCAAAATGTCTTCTTATTGTTGATTGCTTCATCACATCTCAGGGTCATTAAGTAGTTCACTTTAAGGCCGAAGTAATGAACAAAGACGAAACTTTTCACTCTTGAAAAGGATTTGTATTTTTGTAAAAACATTTACATGTCAACTGAAAATTTACACAGAAGAAAAAAATGAGACAGCTCATCACTTCTAACTGCTCGAGAAGTCAAGTCAAGACTCACTGCTAATTAAAAAGCAAAGATACTGCTCTTCCACTTTTTTCTTTTAGTTCCACAGATGATTTGTTTTTCACAACATTAATTAATAATTGTCAATTATTGTTATTATTAATAATAATTTTCTCTCTCCTTTTTTTAATAATAATAGAAAATTAAATTTAATGAAATTAAAATAGAAATTCGCTTCTTACTGTTCTGATACCCCAACACTCCATTCCTGGTAACAGCACACCATGGAAAATAGAAAAATTTTCGTCCTTCATTAATTTTTTATAAGACAACTTGTTTCACAAAATTTTAACTATTTGCAAACACAATTAGAAAATAAAGTTCTTAGAAAAAATAGTAGCGTTCAGGCCTACCAAGGACAAGGTAGGTGGATCGAATCCTGGAGTAACAAACCTTTTATTATTAGTTCTTTCGTTGTGTTCGAATACTTACACAATTTTAATATCGAATGGCAATTTTACGAAGAATGCATGTATTTTTGTTTATTCGTAATTTTCTATATTTTATAAAGTAATGACGGTTTCAATGAAAAAAACATAAGTTACAATTTTTACTCTATTGACTTCACTATTTGTTGACTACGGTTGTCTTTGATTGTTTACTTTCTGAAGAGCTACGCTTCTGTTTTCGGATTGTCATATCCATAGCTAGCAATGCGTTTCCAAGCAGCTAACCTACTCAAACATAGTTTTAGGAGACAACAAGGTGTTCAGCCTATCTACACACACATAAACAAAAACTGACACAATACGTGGAATTAGATGTTCCTAAACGTAGTATTCTAAAAGGTACGGCCAAAGTTTCAGGAAACATTCCTCACACACGAAGAAACAAAATATGTTACGTAGACATGTGTGCGGAAACGCTTAATTTCCATGTTAGAGCTCATTTTGTTACTTCTCTTCAAATCACATTAATCATGGAATGGAAACACACCAGCAACAGAACGTACCAGCGTGACTTCAAACACTTTGTTACAGGAAATGTTCGAAATGTCCTCCGTTAGCGAGGATACACGCATCCACCCTCCGTCGCACGGAATCCCTAATGCGCTGATGCAGCCCTGGCGAATGGCGTATTGTATCACAACCGTCCACAATACGAGCACGAAGAGTCTCTACATTTGGTACCGGGGTTGCGTAGACTAGAGCTTTCAAATGCCCCCATAAATGAAAGTCAAGAGGGTTGAGGTCAGGAGAGCGTGGAGGCCATGCAATTGGTCCGCCTCTACCAATCCATCGGTCACCGAATCTGTTGTTGAGAAGCGTACGAACACGTCGACTGAAATGTGCAGGAGCTCCATCGTGCATGAACCACATGTTGTGTCGTACTTGTAAAGGCACATTTTCTAGCAGCACAGGTAGAGCAGAGTACCCCGTATGAAATCATGATAACGTGCTCCAGTGAGCGTAGGTGGAAGAACATGAGGCCCAATCATGACATCACCAATATATATATATATATATATATATATATATATATATATATATATATATATATATATTCCGGCACCCCGAGCTACACCAACAGACATTGCAACTCATTGTTTTTATTATTTAAGAATTTTTGAGAGTTAATTCGAATGGCTTTACCTGATTGTTATTTAAGTTCTGAACTTTACGTACCATAAATGTCAAAAAGTTATAATATCCGATGCCCATGCGGTCCCCTTGTAAGGCGCCTTGCCATCGGCAGGTGCCCCAACACGCATCATGTTGTAAATTGCGTCTTTACTGTTTGCAGCACATTTCACCGACATTGTCATAATATTCCAGTCACATACCTGTAAAATTATGTTATTTTAGGACTCACTATTCTGAATTAAGTTGCGTGAAAACGCAACTGAAATTGATAGAGAGTAAGGCATAGAGGTAAGAACGAGTTGGACTATGTGGTGTTACAGAAGGCCAAAAATGTATACAGAAAAACTCGATACCGATTTTAAACGCATATACGTCTTGTATTTTATATATATATATATATATATATATATATATATATATATATGCAAAGAAAACTTGTTACATATTAACCTTATAGTTCTGCGATATGTCACGTAATCGTACAGACCTTTCTTTGACTTAGACACTATTTCAGAACATAGCAAGCAGGTGTTAAATGCGAATTAGCATGTTTATTGTGGTGTATCTAGCTTTAAATGCACTGAAATGGAAAAATACGCACCTTTACGATATCCAGTGCTACACAGAAAAATGAAACCTATTATTTCAATAGCTTCAAAACAGAATCTTATTTTCGAAATCACTTAGTATATCTGCGTAGCCTCATATCAAACACGGACATCTGACCTTATGGTCGAAATATAGTTAGCAGTTGATCTTAATGGACGTTTTTCCGCTCTATTCATTGGTGAAGTCAGGTTTTTCCAAAAATTGACGCAAATGTGATAAATCACACGTTAAATTTGACTGTTCTCATCAAAAGGGAACACCTACAAAAAGCTTGATATCAAATTGGGACACTTTTTGAATACTGCGGTGTGCACCAATGGGAAAACAGTACATCACCTCGAAAATCAGACATGGCGACACTATATGCTACGTACTAAGACGTATTAGCATGTACTTACGTTTTTCAGTAAATTTTGATAGTATTATTACGAACAACTATCTTAAGCGAGTGAAATGGAACATAATATGTCACCAGCGTCCGAAGGAAAAGCTAGGAAGCGGTTGAGACAATCTGAAAAGTGGAAGATAAACTTTGAAAAGAAACAAAAGTAAGACTACCTTGTAAACTACACCTACTGTAAGTTGTGTTGTACGAACTTATCACTTGTTGGAAAGACGTTCGATGTCAGAAACAACATAAGGACGTTTAAGGAAAAATCTGGCGACAGTTTCAACAGACCTTATGCTGATAATTTTAGAAATTGAGTGCCGTAACATTTCATTTTGTATATAAAATTAAAAAGATTATTATGATTAATGTAGTTCTTCATTTTTTCCAATATGTAACAGAGTTCAGAATTTAATAATTTCCACTTTATGTCGATATTCCTAAAATTTCCCAGATTATACACCTGTAAAAGATTCTAGTCAGCAGTAAGCGAATCTCTGTGTATCAAAACCGGACATCTGAAAGCGTGTTCACATCAAAAGCGGACACCTACACGTTTTGGTTTCAAAGACGGACATCTGTATTTTCAAACACAATTTGAAGGTGCTTGAGTAATCAAATTGATATTAGCCACACCCAGGTATAAATCCTCGAGTTTTAAAGTTGATAACGCTCAAATCAGCTTATAAATACATTAGCTCTACGTTTCGCAATGAAAATGACGATTCTGCCAAACGACACATGTCTGTCTCGGATAACAGGCTACTCATCTGTCGCCGTGGAATAGTCGAGCGCTCTAAGGCGCACGGACGTTCCCCGTCGGTGGTTCGAGTCCTCCCTCGGGCATGGGAGTTCGTGTTGTCAAAAGATGTTTGTAAGCCTATTCGACCAAACTGCAATGGTAATTAGTTGCTGGACTTACAAACTACTTAAACCAAGGACAACAGAGACACATCCATTCACTGGGAGGACTGGAATCTCCGACGGCGAGCAACCTCGCGCTCCGCAGTAAGGCACCTTAGAGCGCTCGGCTAATCCACCGCGGCTTTGTGTTGTCCTTAGTTTAGTAAAGTAGTTTCTAAGCCCAAGAAATGATAAGCGCTATAGTTGAGTCCCATAGAGTTACTAACATTTGACTTTTGCTTAGTGTTTAATACTAGCTAAATTTCCGCTGCTTCGCAAGCGTAGACTGGTTTTTTCTACTTCTAAATATCACTTTTCATAGATTTAGATTTAAAAATGCTTTCCTAATCAAATATTTTGATACAACTTGCCACTCGCTATTGCACCATAGATGGCAAAATTCAAAACATCACTAAATAAATAAATAAAAATAAAATAAAATTGTAACCGTGGTTCCAAACCCAAATTATCACATTTCTAGCATCAAAATAATCTTAGTAACACCCTTAAAAGATTCTCCCTTATTTCACCCGCTTAATAGTTGAATTTCCAAACATATCGAATCACGTGGTTTTAAAATTCCCATCAAAAATCTAAATCCGAGGTTTTGTGTTTCTTCTTCAAAATTGCCTCAATTACAAGGTGTCTTCAAAAAAAAAAAAAAAAAAAAAAAAAAAAAAAAAAAAAAAAAAAAAAAAAAAAATCCATCTTATTTCACCCCGTAAGGGATGGGAATATTGATAAATCGCTGATGCCTACAGTGTAAGATAAACAACGTCTACAAATTTCAATTTTTCAACGTCTGTCGATTCACTTTTCAGCGCCGTTTTCTTTTAGAAACGGGTCGAGTACGCGATATTTCTTTCTTACGCTTTGGCATCTTCCTCGGTAGTTTTGCTTTTCAAACTGCAATATGCACTTATATTTCTTTATTCGTACGCTTGTTGCAGAAAAACAACTGAAGAATGTTCCTCACGTTTCGCTGTATATAACCTCTTTGCTATTACAGTGGCAAAAGTCATCGCTGGTCCTTCACTCAGAATTTTGTATAAGCTGACGACCTGCAACTACTATATCATCCACCCTCTTATAGCTATCGACACGGAACTGCTAATCCAGTTGTCAGTATTTTGATCATAAGCACTACAGATGTGTTTCCAGGGTTTATATTGAGATCATTGGTGTATTGCCAGTGTAGTTAATTCTCAGTTAACGTATGTTTGTGTTTCAGAGTGTTTTATCTTTGAGTCTTTTTATCTTTGAGCATCTGTTGATAGGGGTGATTCTATTTACACTTCGGTAAAATCAGACGTGACGTCAGTATGACGTATCCACACTATCGAAGTCGACTGGAGCCATGATCGACTTGTGTGGTCGTTCTAGACGCAAAACTGCGGTTGCAATTGTAGCAGACGAATTACAGGAGTAGCTGATAATATCTTCAGTTGGTAATGGTATATTCATTACAGTTTCGGAAGCTATAACTTTGCTTTCTTTTTTTGAAAGTAAGAAGCTATAAACTTTCTGAAAAAGGACCTACACTGTGAGCTCTGAAACGTTATTCAGCCAAATCTGATGTCATCGTGGCCCATTTGTGAAGGTTGTGTTTAAAACTAATGGAAACTTTTTCTCTAAGCGAAAAATGCTACCGAGTTGCATTGTAGTACGGAGTCTACGTTAAACTAAGAGGACAAAATACGGTTACCAGGCTATGAAGCGACAGTGTGTACTTGGACGTGTCAAAATATGCGACATACAAAAACAACGTATAGTCGCTGTAGGTATATGTATGTTTTCGCCGAAACTATAAATCAAATGAGCTGGATATTAATACAGTAATTTGTTACAGAGGCTCTGCGAACATCGGGTAAAACATTTCGTAAAACTGGGTACTCATCTACCACCAAGTTGCTGCAAAATGCTAGTTCTTTTCTTTGAAAATGTGTGTAGTTGTCGTTCTCCTAAGGCTCGGTCTTCGTTATTTCTGACATAATTTTCAATTTACATTTACTGAAATTTCCGTCAGTGCTTTCCAAAACATGATACCAGTATTAAGTAAGGCCTAGTTTTGTCACTAAACTACGAAGGAAAAAAGTATGCAGTTCAGAAAGAATGTCGAATTAAGCGTGTTGTCCCACCGAAAACCAGCGTCTCGAACGATCGCAAAAGTCGATGCGCCGCTCTTCTGGACGTCGATAGTGTGGATACGTCATAATGACGTCACGTCTGATTTTACCGAAGTGTAAATAGAATCGCCCCTGTTGATAGTCGTATTACTCCTCATTTTACGGACTTTTGTTCGCCACACTCACCCACCGCCACACACCGCGGCCAAAACACCATAGTGCACACCGCAAACCTAAAGGCTACTCTCATGCATAGCCGCCATTGGTGTGCAAGGAATAATTTTGGCTACCAAGTGAAATATACGGACAACACGTCCGACGTTCCATTTTATATATGTATATTGATTCACGCGGTGATTATTTAATTGACACATTTTACTAAATGTAAACAAACACCACAGGACTCAGTGCAAATTTTGTTTACGTATTTTGATTTAAAGATCTCTATTTAAACGTGTCACTTGCAATATTAATGACGATTTTCAAGTTCGTATGGCGAGAACTTCGTTTGAACTACGTATTCACATCTCACGACTTAACGCGATAATTAAGTAACTATTTATAATAATCAGTCTCAAATTCATTTAAGGATGTCTATAAAACTGTTGACTTTCAGCTGACAGTCAGTCGTGGTCAGTCCTGGTTCGAGGATGGTGCCGTGAGGCACGCCTGTTTTGTTTAGAGTAACAGCTGATCAAGCCTCTAATTTGTCTTTGAGACAAGATGGCCACAACGTAATACCACAGTCTAACATATACAGTCACGACACTCCCGCAGATTTTTGTTATACACCGCGACAGCAGCGCTCCAAGCGGAGGGCAAGCTACTTTTATGGATACGATAGTGGATGAGTGCGAATAGTATCGTTTATATTGACTTCAACACATTCTTTACATTAGAGAACGTATGTAATATCATAAAATAGGTAGTAACTTAAAAATAGCTCCACATTTGTGTTTCTTAGGTTTTCTAAGATCCCTGACAAGGTTGGAAACGGTACATTGCGGCGCAGTATATTTCATGTTATATTGTAACCCACGGGGTTATACTGGATAATTTAATTTACTACTGAAAATAGAAAAATGGCTAGGAAACACCGAATACCCGCCCTTTGGCAGAAAGACGTGTTTCTTCTTCTTAAGAACGTTAACGTTTCTCCATTCCAATTCCAGTGAAATCAGTGAGGGTGGAACGTAGGAAACGAATGAAGAATGCAATAACTATAGTACTTAACATACCAAATCAGCCACCACAACTGTAGCTGAAGGAAAACATCGGAAACTTGACAAGAAAACTGAAAAAGCAATCAAACCGTATTCAACAAAGAAGAACCCAATTCCACAATTGTTACTACAGCTGAACCACAAACGGCAAGAATCTTCAAGACATTGTCTTCTTAAGCTTAAGTAATCACACTCAAAAGAATATGCGCTTATAATAAAGACGAGAGAAGCCTAAAAATGTGCGAAACATTAGACCCCATACAACAATGATACGTGTCAAAAAACTCTTTGTCATAGTAAGAACAGACCAAAATAGAAATTTATCTTTCTATTATGTTTATATTCTACTTACTTTCAGCGGAATAAGCTGCAAATATACACATATTCGTAAATATTGGTTCATGACGAAGTTCTTCGTTATACCACTGAATCAGTTGAGTTCGACTGTTTTTACATTAATTTCCATATTAAGTATGTCTCTTGATATATTGCTAATGCTTGTAACACAAAAATTATATTAACTATTTCGTTAATTACGTACACAAATGATTATAAGCAAACATCACTCTTTCGGCGGCTTACCCACCGCTAGGAGCGCTAGTGTCGTTGCAACTGTCAGTGGTAACAACTTTCACAGCAGTGACTGTCGCGACTGTATATATTAGACTGTGGTAATATTGTATACTATGTCAGTGTGTTTAACGGGACTGATTAAATATGAATAAATAAGAGTTATTAAAAAAACTGACGTAATCCTTGGACTTACTAAATTATTTATAGCCATACTGAAACTTGTGCCGTCCTTAGAAAATGAAATAAAATAGAATAAAATAATAAAATGTCAAAAAATATAAAACCTTAGTCTGAAATGTAATGAAATTCTGATAGTATGCTGAATGCTGACTTCATTTTACCGCGATATAGATTTGTAAAAATACTCGTTAATAGATAGTATTTGATTGTTATTGTTTTGTTTAAATAGATTATTCTGTATTTTATTTATCTTATTTTATTCCTTTTGATTCTCGGCTAGTTCAGTATGGGTTAAATTTTACTTAAGTTCTTTGAGGTGTACGAGTATTTCTACAGTACAGTTCCACATAACTAATGGTAATATGTCTTTCCATTGAAGTTGGTTAGTAGTTATTTGAAATACTACGTGGACCCAAACACCTGCAACAAACCTAGGATAGTTTTGTCAATTAGCTTGAAAATTTTATTTCACTGTCCGTGGTTTAATATCTACACACCACAATGAAAAATCAATGAAAGTTTCCTGACATGAAAACTGATTCGCTCTAATTGTTTTCTAAATTCTGCACATTCAGAAAATTATTAAATGAGAAAAGTATTTCATCCTTCTCATTTATTCTGAAATATAAGTCACTGTTAAGGGGTTAATAACACGTCACAATCTGCATTTCTTCATACAATACCTTTGTCGCAAAATTATCTTTACCATTATTTTTTATAAAGAAAAGCATATAAGTTCACTGTCACGCCCATATGAACTGAAATAAAATTAGTAAATCATTAATAGTTTGGTAACCACCCGAACCTGATTTATATTAATTATTGTTTTTATTTCTGTCGCGTAATGGCGGCAGGATGCTGCTATCCAAGTCGATCGCTGATCGCTGCAACAATTTCTAACACGGTTTCAAAAAGAAATCTCTTGAAAGTGGGTTAAAATGTCCAAAACTAATTGAAATCAACACCCGTATTATTTTAATACCTATATTTTGTATTTTAATTGTTACACTCCTAATTTATAAATGATTCCATGAATATCAAAAAACAGTCTAATGACGCCTGATGTAAATTATACTTTGTCTCATACGTCCTACAACATCGACAATCAGACATGAAGAACAAGAGAAAAAAAAAGAACAATTTCTTGGGCAACATGCATTAATACACTAATTAAAAAAGAGGTAATAATATTTTTATTGTAATTACATTATAGTCGTTGCATGTTACTGAACATAAACGTCTTTGGTGGCATCTTCTGTTTACACAAGTGGCGCATTTGAAACAGTCTTTTATTGCATGCACAGTTTTATTGGCACAATCAAATCGGAAGGACCCTACAGATTACAAAAGCCAAAGAAATGATCTTAATAAAATATATTTAAAGCTTCCTTTATCGTAAAGTATTACGTCAGTGGTTACAAACTATTAAATTACTTTTAAGTAAGCTAAGGACAAAACAAATATCCATGCCTGTGGGAGGACACGAAGCTCCGATGGGGGTGGGGGGTAGAGGTACCCTCATATAACACTACCCCTGTAGGAACTGTATGGAAAATAATTGAATTTATTCCGCACCACTGAGATGCATGGACGTGTATTAGTACGAATGCAGTACCGAGGCTGTACTAAAGTGACACCATTCTCTTTGAGGCTGTGCAGAGACGGGGTGCATGCAGCAGGTCAGGGAAACTGCGTTTAATTATGTCTGAACACAGAGCGGGTCTGAGAAGCTAAATTCGCCGTTGCCGCTCCGTTCGTTAATATTTCAGCCACGCCACTCTCCGTGCCGTTACGTTAACTGCGCAGTTTCAGCGGCGGCGGAATTTTTCAGAGAACTGTTTCAGAGGCGCTGCCCTGCTTCAGTGGATAATGAGACGGATAATTAGATGGCGCTGCTCTGGCTATCCACCCGGAACGAACTCAGTTCAGGACCAGTGCTGTCTTATTTTGCCTCCTGTTACGTCTTCTGCTTGCTATACCTAATAAAACGAGCTAAGTGGCGTTCTTCAGTGACTTCCAGTTCGCTGCACGTGTAATGAGCTAAGAAAGTACCGGCGTTCATTCGAGTTTTGCACGGAAATCAAGCTTCTGTAACATCACATCGCGACCACAGCATTAGAATCACGGTATTCCGACATTTTTCAAGCAAAGGACCTGGAAGAGCAATTGAACGGAATGGACAGTGTGCTGAAAGGAGCATATAAGATGAACATTAACAAGAGCAAAACTAGGGTAATGGAGTGCAGTCTAAGAAAATCAGGTGATGCTGAAGGAATTAGATTGGGAAACGAAGCAATAAAGGAGGTAGATGAGTTTTGTTACTTGGGAAGTAAAATAACAAATGATGGTCGCAGTACAGAGGATATAAAATGCAGAATGGCAATGGGTAGAAAAGCGTTCTTGAAAAAGAGAAATTTGTTAACATCGAATATTGATTTAAGTCTAAGGAACTCCTTTCTGAAGGCATTTGTATGGAGTGTTGCCTTGTATGGGAGTGAAACATGGACGATAAACAGTGTGAACAGGAAGAGGATTGAGGCTTTTGAAATATGGTGCTACAGAAGAATGCTGAAGATTAGGTGGGCGGATCTCGTAACTAATGAGGAGGTACTGAACAGAATTGGGGAGAAAAGAAATTTCTGGCATACCTTGACTAAAAGAAGGGATAGATTGGTAGGACACATTCTTAGACATCAAGGAATTGTGAATTTAGCGTTAGAGGGAAGCGTGTGGGGTAAAAATCGCAGAGGAAGACCAAGAGATGGATACAGTAAGCAGATTCAGACAGATGTAGGTTGTCGTTCTTATGTGGAGATGAAGAGGCTCGCTCAGGATAGGGTATTGTGGAGAGCTGCATCAAACCAGTCTCCGGACTGAAGACCACAACAACAACGTAATTTTTAACAATTTGTTAAGAGGCAGAATTTTCTCATTTTTCAAAATTTTTAATAAATTCAAATTATTCAGAGTAATAGTGTCCAGGAAATACTTAGGTCAAAACTTCTCGTATATCAGAGATCATTTGTCAGATTGCTGTTATAAATAGTACCCGCAGTTTAGTTACTCTATCTCTATTTGCTCAGCTTTCTGTATGTGCTTAGCTCTCTACGTGTTTAGCACTCTATGTCACTAGATTTCACTACGTGCTTAGCTCTCAGTGGGAATAGTTCTCAGTACTTAGCTTAAATTATTATACGCGGTTTAATTCCAAGATAGGGAAAAACCCGAGAAAATATTAAATTTTTACTAAGGTAAAGCAGTCAACAATCCGAAGATTGGTTAGAACACTACAGTGCTTTAATAGGCATGGTCCTGTTTGGAGGTGGTATGCCGTTGCCTTCCTCCGACCTTCGAACTGACTTACCCAGCCAGTTATAGGGGGACCTACAGTTTAACGTGGGTTCCGAACCACGGTGCTACTCGATATTTTTCACATGAGCAATACTGCCAGAGGGGAAAGAAGTGGAATGTGACAGATAAAAATCCTAGGACCTGGCGGGGATCGAACCCACGACATTTGGATTTATAGTCTGGCATTCTACCACTGTGCAACCGAGGCGCTTATAAACTTTTTATATCGTGATCATACGCGAAAGCGAACATTATCTTTGGACTTTGATCGGGATAGGCTAGGACGGAAGAAATAGAAACTTCTGCCTCCCGTAATAAACTGATGAACCTTCGTGAGATTGAAACTTGAACTTATTTGGCAAGTTTAATGCAATAACTTTTCAAAGACGTATCTTGAAGAATTAAAATTCGTAATCAATGTATAGGATCCACAGTGATTAATACAAACAAACTTTGACGAAAATAATCACAAATTGTGAACTTAAAAAGTGTGTACTGTGAAAGTGTTGTGAATCTAACTATTGATTTCAGAATAGAGACTCTATGAACCTTAAAAAAGTCTTAAACAGTTATTCGAGTATTTAGTTCTCTAATATTGTCGCACCATATTCTAAAAGTGAAAATACATCTGTGACATTACTAAGAAATTAATTAATGTACGAAGGAATATATCTAACAGTTATCGTCAGGAGAAACTTATGGTGAAATTTTCTAAAGAATAATTCTATAAAGGAAAAGAATGAGGCAAAAACAGTGTCTTTGGGACGGGCGTCAGATTATCTGAACTACCGGGACTCAATAATTCAAATTTTTATTCTTTGGTTTATTAAATATCAGCCCCTGAGAAACGGATTTTCATGCTCAAACATTACAAAAAGTCTTTAAGTTTAAATGAAATCCAGAAGAAATAGTTACAGTGAAAAATTCAATAAAGATATAAATTTTATTAATTGCGAAGAAGTTCCAGGACTACCAACTCAATTTTCATACTGAGGCGACAAATAGAATTTTGAACCTATACATCCAATACAACTGTGAAAATCAAGACGTAATCTACAGCTTAAAAGTCGCAAGCTAAAGCCAAATATAAAACGAAGTCAACTGTCACCCCAGTCACGAAACCAAACCATGTCGCCGCCCAGTCACTCTTGATTTTTTGTTTCAGAAAACACGGTTAGCAAGACTAGAGTTAGAAATAAATGAATTATGTCAGCGCGTTATTCAACAGACGGCCAACTAATTAATAGTCGGGTTAGTCTGTCTGGAATATCGTTCATTAAGCTGCGATATTCGCGTGTGATTGCTATTACTCACGTTTACCCAAAGTTGAAATTTCTGCAAGCTCGCCTGTACTGATTAATTTATTGCGAGTAACAGAATTACTTCAATAAAAATAGAAAAAAAATCGCACTGACGTGTGTTGCGGCTCACTTTACATTTGCAGTTTTAGAAGTTTTTTCAAGCATTTTGGACCAAAATAGTAATCTAAATAATAAAAAATTAATTAATAAGAGTGTCTGAAACCCTTTTAGGAAAAAGTGGTAGGTAGTGGCAGGTTCCGAACCACAGTTCAACGCATTGTCCATAATTATAATCTAAATAATTAAAAAATTAATTAATAAGACTATCTGAAACCCTTTTAGGAAAAAAAAATTAGGTAGCGGCGGGTTCCGAACCACCGACCTTTAGCGTCATAGTCTAACGACGCCTTGCACAGTACGCTACGGCTATCAATCGAAAGATGAGTCCTTTAACCTCATACTATTGAGGGCCGTTATTAACTGATGCTAATATGGCATTTCTAGACATTAGATTATCACTTATCGTACGAAGAACGACGTGTTTTTGTTAATTATTCAGTGCGCCATTGCTTTGAAATGATAACGTGTAAGTTACAATAAGAAAACCATCAAATACGCAACGTAAGATGGCGTATGCCACAGAGAGTTCTGGGCGAGGAATGTCACGTGACATCTCCGAACGGCTGGTTTTCGTTAATTCAATGAAGAGTGTCAAAACTCCGTTATTTTTGCAAATATCTCTTTAACGACACGAGATATGAAAAAAAAAAGAAAAAGAAAAAAAAAAAAGAACACACACATTAGGGAACAAAGCTGTAGAGAATTTTCACCTCTACAAATTCGTTTATTCAAATTTCGCGTCAGATTAAAGGTTTATTTGCAATTAAAATTACATTACAAACGGCTTTGTAGGTATTAATAACGTATTTCTTGTCCGAAATATTTCAAAAAGCGTGGTTCTGGCCAACAATTATGTCTGTAAAATTTGGTGCCATCCATTGAACGGTTCGGCCTAAAAAGTGGGAACACGTTACAGCCAGACAGACATCGTCAAATCGCCGTTATTTTTGCAAATATCTCTGCAACGTTGCAAGATTTGAAAAAAAAAAAAAGAACAGAGCAACGTTGTAGAGTATTTTCCCGTCTACCAAGTAGGTTATTCAATTTTCGTGTCAGAGGAACGGTTCGTTTGCAATTACAATTATATTACAAACGGCTTTTTCTGGTATTACTACAGTATTTTTTTCCGAAAAATTTGAAAAAGAGAGGTTCTGGTCTCTGGCGGCCTACAATTTTGTCTGTAAAATTTGGTGCTAATCGGCTGAACGTTCCGTCTTAAAAACAGGGAACACGTTACGGACAGACAGACATACGTCCCAAAATCGCCGTTATTTTTGTAAATATCTCTAAAACGATACGAGATACGATACAATCATAACAGAGCAAAGTTGTAGAGAATTTTCTCCTCTACAAATTCGGTTAATTCAATTTTCGTGTCACATGAATGGTTAAGCAGTTATTTTCATTTAAATTTCGACCTGCTAAAAGACGATCGCAAATGCCCACTTTTAGAGTTACTACCGTAACCTAAAGTGGGCCAACACGTGTGGATCGCTAAAATTATATTTATTTGTAGCGTTGTATCGGCATCTGCCACCTCCACATTAAAAACCTCTGAAATTACAAAGTATAGTTCAGAGGTCGTTAGATCTGATGTTGTCAGATGCTGAAACGACGTTACAAATAAATACACTTTAAGCGTTCTAGATTGTGATTTATTCTTATTGAAAGAAAAAAAAAACGAATATCGCGGACTGGTAGAGTAAATTCGTTACCTTTTCACAAAATAAGTTAATCAGCTATCTGGTTTATTATAATTAAACCCTGTCAAGGCATACTCGGGTAGAACGTTGTCGTCAATTACTGAAGAGAAACCGAGAATAAGATCCAGAATGAGACTTTCACTCAGCAGCGGAGTGGCTGATATGCAAATTCCTGCCAGGTTAAAATTGTTTGCCGAAACCGGGACTCGAACCTGGGACCTTTGCCTTTCACACAATTTTAATCTGCCAGGAAGTTTCATATCAGCGCACAATCCGCTGCAGAGTGAAGTTTCATTCTGGAAACATCCCTTAGGCTGTGGCTAAGCCATGTCTCCACCATATCCTTTCTTTCAGGAGTGCTAGTCTTGCATGGTTCGTAGGAGAGCTTCTGTGAAGTTTGGAAAGTAGGAGGCGAGGTACTGGCGGGAGTAAAGTTGTGAGGCGGCATCGTGAGTCGTGTCGGGATAGCTCAGTGGTAGGGCGCTTGCCCGCGAAAGACAAACTCCAAGGTTCCGGTACACTATCTTAATGTGACAGGAAGTTTCAAGAATAAGGTGTATTCCGGTATCGGCTCACAAAACTTCTTATACAAAAAGTAGCTGAAAACCGCACATTGCCCAGGTATTTATTTATTTATTCTGCCATTTTTAAGGGTATATATTTATTTGTATAAGGGCTGTATGTTTCTAAAATCTCTTGGGAATACAATTAGTAATAAATAAGTAATAGATTAAAACTTGGTACGTGATGGGGCGGTTTTCCATGAACGTTACCGTTTATGTGCTCATACCTAATGAACTACGTGTCTTAGTGTGGTACAATTTAGACGGTGCACTCAACTATATGCGTGTTTACTGTTTGTAAAATTTTCTGCGGCTACAATTTCTAGTGTTCAAATTATAAATGGTAACGTCATACCGAGAGCCGTAGTTTTACTCCATAAACAGCGGAAAAGTAGTAAGATAGAAACTTTTTTCCTTTCATCATTTTATAATGATTGTCGGCGAGAAAAAGTTTAATAATGGTTTGAAATTATGTTTAAAGTTTGTTGCAAGTCGCTAAGTACTGTCATTCTCATACAGTGTATTTCGAAAGTCTCGCCGCATTATATGGCATTTTTGCGATTTCTATTGGTTACGACGTAATATCTGTTGAACGATGTGCCGTATGTGATTCTTAACCATGCAGAAATTGTTACCTCACGGTAAGGAACGTGTGTACCAAATTTGGTTGAAATCGGTCCATCGGTTTTGGAGAAAATGAGCGGCATTGTCGCAAAATGCAGTGGTTTTTCGCGCATCTCTTTGTTTATGACGTCATATCTTGTGAACTATATATCGTACGTGATTCTTACACTTACGGCGACCGTCCTCATGAATTGAAGCTTATGTGTACAAAATTTCATAAATTTCCCAAATTGCTGAGGAGGTTTGATATTTTGGCACTTGTTATGTACTGTTGTATAATTTAAAGCGTTTTGGAGGTGTATGTGTCAGCGTAATTTGGTGACCAATACTGTTTCTGGAATTTATGTTGCAGATTTACGTTATTGGGGCTGGCCCGGCAGTACTGCAATGGAGGAGGAAGTTGTGGTGATTTCCGGTTACGAGCTTGTGGGGGCCGCGGTAGCGCTGGACTGTTTTGCTTCGTTCAGTTAAGCGACCTGTCTTTTGCTGTACAGTCCTGCAGTGTCTGCCGAGTAGTATGCATGAAGAGGGCTACCAACGTGTATTGTCCTTGGTGGTCGAAAGTTTAAATTTCCAGTTTCAACATTTGCTAGTTTCCTACCTGCCATGGAAGCATTGTTTAAATTGTGGTTTTAAGAAATTCAGTACTTGTAAAAAAAATTAGTTATTTTAAAAGGGTTGTACTTATCGTTTTCCTTTGGTTTAAATTGTTGAAGTGATTTCCTTAAAGAAGTCCTTTAGGGCTTTTGTTATTGTTAATAAACCTATGTGCATGAGAATTGTTCAGTGTACCATTTTGCCATCCTGTCATTAGTTTCCTTACTTCCTGAACTGTTATCAGTGGTGCCACCTCCATCTGCATCATAGCAACAGGTACCATAAATATATAAAAAAAATCTAAAATCGGATACTCTTGTGGTCTCCTTGTTAGTGATACATCTTTCCCATCCTCCCAGCACGGAACGCTGCTGGTCAGCGCTTGACGTCACTCGCAGAGCATCCTTTCCTTTCTCTCTTTCTCTGCCAGACACACAGACTCACAGAGACACACACACACACAGTGTCGAGTGCCCAGTGTGGCGCCACCTGTTCCATTAGAGCGTCGCTGGCCCTGGGCCGGCCATTAGCCGCCCCTGTCGGCAGGTGGGGATTCCCCGCATCTCGGCCGGGACTCCCCACGGCTGGGCCAGGACTCCCCGCGCGCGCACCGGCCGGCCTGGGGGTTCCCCGGCAATGCGCGCTCCGTCATTAAGGGTTGCAGTGGCGCCGCGTGGTGGACGGACGTGCCACGCCGCGCTGTGAGAAACCACCCCCTGCTTCCTGCACATCCAGCTGAACACTCTGCCCGTCTGTAGCAGCACGTTACAAATGGTGCCTCGGGGCGACATAGTTTTAAGAGACACCCTTTCACTATCATCATTACAGATTGATTACGCCTTTCAGCGTTCAGTCTGGAGCGTAGTACCTCTAATAAAATTCCTCCATGGTCCCCTAATCAATGCTAACATTGATGCCTCGTCTGATGTTATGCCTTTTACTCCAAAATCATTCTGCACCGAATCTAAGTACTTTCTTCTTGGTCAACCTCGACTCCTCTTACCCTCCGCTGCCGAGCTCATGAGTCTCTAGGTAACCTTGCTTCTCCCATGCGTGTAACATGACCCCACCATCTCAGTCTGTTCGCTCTAACTGCTTCATCTATGGTGTTCATTCCCAGTTTTTCTTTAATTTCCTCATTATGGACACCCTCCTGCCATTGTTCCCATCTATTAGTACCTGCAATCATTCTTGCTACTTTCATATCTGTAACCTCTACCTTATGAAAAAGGTAACCTGTATCCACCCAACTTTCACTCCCATACAACAAAGTTGGTCGAAAGATAGAGCGGTGAACCGCTAACTTAGTCTTGGTACTTACTTCCTTCTTGCAGAAGAGTGTGGATCTTAGCTGAGCACTCACTGCATTAGCTTTGCTGCACCTCGATTCCAGTTCTTTCGCTATGTTGCTATCCTGTGAGAAATTACATCACAGATATTTGAAACTGTCTACCTGTTCTAACTTTGTACCTCCTATTTGGCACTCCATCTGTTTAAATCTCTTTCCAACAGACATTACTTTCGTTTTGGAGATTCTGATCTTCATATCATAATCCTTACACCTCTGATCGAGCTATGGAAAATTAGTTTGCAACCTTTCAATTGAATTGGCCATTACAACTAAGTCATCCGCATATGCGAGACTGCTTATTTTGTTTTCACCTATTTTAATCCCGCCCTGCCAGTCTACTGTTTTCAGCATATGATCCATGAATAGTATGAACAACAGTGGTGACAGGTTACAGCCTTGTCTTACCCCTGAAACTACCCTGAACCATGAGCTTAATTTGCCATCTACTCTAACTGCTGCCTGACAGTCTACGTAAAGCCCTTTAATTGCCTGCAGAAGTTTGCCTCCTATACCATAATCTTGTAGAAATGACAGTAGCTTCCTCCTAGGAACACTGTCAAAAGCCTTTTCTAGATAAACATAGATACAATTCCCTATTCCACTCATAACACTTCTCCATTATCTGCTGTAAGCTAAAGATCTGGTCCTGACAGCCTCTAAGAGGCCTAAACCCACACTGATTTTCATCTAACTTGTCCTCAATTAATACTCGCACTCTCCATTCTACAATACCTGAGAATATTTTGCCTACAACGCTAATTAAAGAGATACCTCGATAGTTGTTCTAATCTTTTCTGTTTCCATGTTTGAAAATTGGCGTGATTACCGCTTTCGTCCAGTCAGACGGAGCCTGTCCCGATTCCCACGCCTTTTCAGTTATACTGTGTAACCATTTGAGACCTGATATTCCATTATATTTGACGAGTTCCGGCTTAATTTCATCCACCCGAGCCGCTTTATTGCACTGTAATCTACTGACCATTTTCTCCACTTCCTGTTTCCATCGTCGTTCCTATTCCATTCTACCTGAAAATCTGACACTTCATTGAACTTTTCACCTACATTGAGCAATTCTTCAAAAGATTCCATCCATCTGGTCAAGGCATCCACAGGATTGAATAGCAGCTTACCTGACCTGTCCAAAACACTTGTTAATTCCTTCTTCCCTCCCTTTCGAAGATTGCTAATTACACTCCAAAATGGTTTTCCCGCGGCTTGACCCAGAGTTTCTAGCTTGTTTCCAAAGTCTTCCCATGATTTCTGCTTGGATTCCGCAATTATCCGTTTTGCTTTATTTCTTTCTTCAACATAACTTTCTCTGTCTGCCTGATTTCTAGTATGGAGCCATTTTCGAAATGCCTTCTTTTTCTTTTTACAGGTTGTCTTGACTGTGTCATTCCACCAGGCTGTCTGCTTCTTCCTATCTTTACGCACTACTGTTCCAAGACATTCTCTAGCTGCTTCCAGTAGTGTGACCCTGTACCTTGACCTTTCCTCTTCTAGTGACTGTAAATCATTACATTCATCTAACTGGTAACTTTCCGAGATCATTGTTATGTATTTGTGCCTAATTTCCTTGTCTTGAAGCTTCTCCTCTCTCATCCTTCTACACATAGACCTGACGTTCTGCTCTTTTGGTCTCACAAAATAATGATTAGTATCATCAAAGAATCCCCTGAAAACATGTGTGTCCTTGACTGTCTTCCTGAATTCCTGGTCTGTTATTACATAGTCAATGACAGATCTGGTTCCCCTTCTTCCCAAGTATAGCGGTGAATGTCCTTATGCTTAAAGAAGTGAGTCGTGTCGGGATATCTCAGTCGGTAGAGCGCTTGCCCGCGAAAGGCAAAGGTCCCAGGTTCGAGTCCCGGTTCCGGCACCTGTCATCTGCCAGGAAGTTTCATATTTTTATTGTGTTAACGAAATTGGTTCCCCATTTTACTTTTTTTCTATCTGAATAAACAAGTTTATATTCAGCATAATCCGTAAGTTGCCTATAAATTGTAGTTTTAGAGCACCTTACCTCTTTTATTTAATATTGTTCTTCACAAGTGCTGAGAACAAGCTCAGGTGCAAACTTTCTTAAGTGTTAATGCCGTTGCGCCATAAATGTTTTCTTAGCCACTTTTCTAAGATAACTTTAATTGTGTTGGTTTGCTTATTAATGTCTGTGTATAATAACGTGTGAGCTGCTATGTATATTGACCTCTGTAGTATTAACTTCCTCTTATTGAAGCAATTTGAAACGAGTCAGTTCTCAGTTTGGGCCAGGGAACGAGGCTTTACAGCAGGGAGTAACCAGTAGTTCATACGGACCTAATTTGCTAATTTTAGTGGTAAAACAAGGCTCTTCTTTCGTTCAGTGATCGATTTTTACCCTTCTTTGCTTATACCTGATTTTCATAACGCTGATTTTCTTGTCTCCAAACGTCTCCTTTATTTCCCTGCAGGCGTTATCTATCTTTTCCCTAGTTATACATTCTTCTACGGCCTTGCATTTCTCCTCACGCCACTCATGCTTAGCCAGTCTACACTTCCTGACAATCGCATTTTTCAGACGTTTGTACTCCCTTTAGCTTGCTTCTTTAGATGCATTTTTATATTTTCTCCTTTCATCAGTTAAGTTCAGTATCTCCTCTGTTATTCAAGGATTTCTATTAGACCTTGTCCTTCTGCCTATATGATCTTCAACGGCCTTCACTACTCCATGTCTCAGAGCTACCTATTCTTCTTCTACTGTATTACCCTCTCTCGTTTCAGACAATCCCTGCCTAATGCTCCCTCTAAACCTCAACCACCTCTGGTTCCTTCAATTTGTCCAGATTCCACCACCTTAATTTTATACCTTTTTTTTGCACTCTCATAAGTTTTAATCTACAGTTCATAAGCAATAAGTTATGGTCAGAGTTTATATCTGCCGCTGGATATGTCTTACAGTTTAAAATCTGCTTTCTAAATCTTTGCCTTACCATTATAAAGTCAAACTGTCACCTCCCAGTGTCTACTGGTCTCATCCATGTATAAATTTTTCTTTCATGATGATTGAACCAAGTGTTTGTGATGATTAAATCATGCTCTACACAAAATCCACCAGGCGATCTCCTATTTCATTCCTACTCCCCAGTCCATATTCACCTACTACATTTCCTTCTCTTTCCTTTACTACTGTAGAGTTCCAGTCGCCATTCACAATCAACTTTTTTTCTCCTTTAATGTTCTGAATATTTCTTCTATCTCCTCATAAATTTCTTCGATCTCCTCTCCTTCGGCAGAGCTAGTTGGCGTATAAACTTGTACTATTGTGGTCGGTGTTGGTTTTGTGCCTATCTTTACTGCAACAATGTGTTCACTATGCTGTTCATAGTAACTTATCCGCATTCGTATTTTCTTATTCATTATCAGACGTACTGCTGCGTTACCAGCAACTGATTTTGTATTTATAACCCTGTATTCACCTGACCAAAAATCCTGTTCATCCTTCCACCGAACTTCACAAATCCCCACCATATCTAACTTTCACCTATCCATTTATCTTTTCAAATTTTCTAACTTACCTACCACGCTCCAATCCGTAGAATGCCTGTTTTGTTTTTCTTGGTGACTACATCCTCCTGAGTAGTCCCCGCCCGGAGATCCGAACGGGGGACTATTTTACCCAAGAGGCAGCCATCATCATACGAGGCGCGTCCAGAAAGTAAGTTCCGTTTCAATTTGTCTCCGCTGCAGCGCTGCGATTGCAATTCCGCACATGCGCTGTATACGACGTGTATCAAAGAGAAGAACGTGCGCCATTTGGAGATTGCTGTCAGTTACGTACTCTTTGTCGTGCTTGTTTGAAATGTCGGTGTTGATTGAAAATCCCGCCGCCTGTGAAATCAGGTCGGTGATTCGGTTTCTGAATGCGAGGAAAGTGAAACCGAGAGAAATTTATCGACAAATTTGCGATGTTTACGGACCAAATGCGACGAGTGATTCGATGGTGAGAAGATGAGTCCGACAGTTCAGTGGCGGGCGTAGTGATGTGCACGATGAAGAACGAAGTGGGCGTCCATCCTTGGTTACAGAAGAACTGATCCACGCGATTGATGACAAGATCCAGGAAAACCGTAGGTTTACAATTAGTGCTCTCGCTATGGATTTCCCCCAAATTTCACGATCACTGATGCATGACATTATTACCAAACAACTGAAATTCCGTAAACTTTGCTCACATTGGGTATCAAAGATTCTCACTGAGCAACACCAGACACAACGGATGGGTAGTGCACTTGAGTTTTTGACCCGTTATTCTGAAAGCGGAGAAGAATTTCTGAGAAGGATAGTCACAGGAGATGAAACGTGGGTTTCTTATGACACCCCTGAGAGTAAGAGCAATCAATGGAATGGAGGCACACATCATCCCCACCAAACTTAAAGCCGAAGCAAATTATGACACCTCGGAAAATGATGTGCACAGTGTTCTGGGACTGGAAAGGCATCCTACCCATTGACTTCTTACCGCGTGGTCAAACAATCAAAGCAGATGCTTATTGCGAGACACTTCGGAAATTGCGCCGTGCAATTCAGAATAAGCACCGGGGACTGCTGTCAAAAGGTGTTGTTTTGCTTCACGACCACACACTGCAAATGTGACGAGAAACCTCCTATAGGGATTTGGCTGGGACGTGTTTGACCATCCTCCGTACAGCCCTGACCTCGCTCCTAGCGACTGTCATCTGTTCTTACATCTCACGTCTTTCCTTGGCGGTCATCACTTCACCAATGACGACGAGCTGAAAGAAATTGTTTCCAACTGGTTGAAGACACAGGCGGTAGATTTCTATGAAGAAGGTACACAAAACCTGGTGCCACGCTATGACAAATGCCTGCAAAATTTCGGCAGTTATGTGGAAAAGTAGTTTAAGAGTTGTAGAGCTTTGTGCAATAAAAATTTCTTCTGTATCTGTGTACAATTGCATTTTATTACCAAACGGAACTTACTTTCTGGACGCGCCTCGTATATTCATACTGTAGATCTGCATGTCCTCGAGAAAATTAACTACAGTAGTTAACAAAATGTTCAAATTTTTGTACAGCTTATGGGACTTAACTACGGGGTCATCAGTCCCTAAACTTACAAACTACTTGTGAACTAGCTTACACTAAAGACGGCACAAATATCCATGCCCGAGTGGGGGATTCGAACCTCCGATCGTAGTGGCCGTGCAGACCGTGACTGACGCGCCGCAGTCCCCTCGGCCACCGCGGCCGGCTGTAATTGGTTAATACAAACCATAAAAAAAATGCACGGAAGTATATTTTCTAAGACAAACCTACGTTTTTTAAATGTAACCCCGTTAGTTTTGTTAGCACATCTGAACATATAAACAAATACGTAATCAGTGCCGTTTGTTGCATTGTAAAATGTTAATTACATCCGGAGATATTGTAACCTAAAGTTGACGCTTGAGTACCACTCCTGCGCTGTTCGATCGTGTGTTTCGGAGAGCACCGAATTAAGTAGTTGACAATAGTTTCCCCACGCTTTCAGCCGTTCGCAGTAACTGGATGACAAAGCCCTGTTTGTTGATGTTACAAGGTCAGCTCAGTCAATCATCCAGACAGTTGCCCCTGTAACTACTGAAAAGGCTGCTGCCCCTCTTCAGGAACCACACGTTTGTCTGGCCTCTCCACAGATACCCCTCCGCCGTGGTTGCACCTACGGTACGGCTATCTGCATCGTTGAGGCACGCAAGCCACCCCACCTCGGCAATGTCTGTGGTTCATGAGGGTGGTGCACTTACGAAAGAAATATAAATACAAATATGAGAGTTATTGATTATGTTGCTTATTTCGAGTCAGTTCTGAGTATTATTAGTAACTAGGCTACAATTGCGATGCTCCCAAAAATGTAACGCATCCCTCTTAGTTTCGAAACCACAGATCTAGGTTATAAAGAACTAGCTGAATACCCGGCGTTGCCAGGGTATTTATTTATTTATTCCTGCCATTTTTCAGGTATATATTCACTTTTATAAGGGCTGTATCTCTGTAAAATCTCTCGGGAATGCAATAAGTAGTAAAGAAGTAATAGATTAAAATTGAAGCTCGATGGGGCGGTTTTCCATATGTGCTCGGATCTCAAGAACTACATGTCGTACTGTGATACAATTTAGAAGGTACACTCAACTATATGCGTGTATAGTGTCTGTAAAATTTCCTGAAGCTACAATTTGTAGTGTAGAAATTGTAAATTGTAACGTCATACCGCATTCCGTAGTTTTACTCCATAAACAGGGGAAAAGTAGTAAGCGAGAAACTTTTTTCCTTTCATCATTTTACTATGGTTGCCAGCAAGAAAAAGTTTAATAAAAGTTTGAAATTATGTTTAAAGTTTGTTGCAAGTCGCTAAGTACTGTCATTCTCATACAGTGTATTTCGAAAGTCTCGCCGCATTATATGGCATTTTTTGCGATTTATATTGGTTATGACGTAATATCTTTTGAAACATGTGCCGTATGTGATTCTTAACCATGCAGCAATTGTTACCTCAGGGTAAGGAATGTGTGTACCAAATTCCGTTGAAATGGGGCCAATGGTTTAGGAGAAAATGAGCAGCATTGTCGGAAAATACAGCAGTTTCTCGCGCATCTCATTGTTTATGACGTCATATCTCGTGAACTATATGTGGTATGTGATTCTTACACTTACGGCGACCGTCCTCATGGATTGAAGCTTACGTGGATCAAAACTGTAGATTTGTATGAAACACGTACAAACATACGGACACTCTGCTTTATATATTAGAAGATCAGCTGGAAGGAGTAACTAAACGTTGCATCAAAACGTTTTCTGTGTTCCACTGTGACTCCCAGATATCGACCTATTGCACTTAGAAATGCAAGACAGACGTAAACTTCGTCGTCTCATAAGGGGCAAACTAAAAGGCCTTCTGTGGGAAACTAATTAAATGAGATGCATAATTAATGGCGAGGAAAGTACGAAGTGATGTGTAGCACTCCTGAACGTGTGAGGTAGTGTTGTCGAGAGACGGGAGTAGTTCATAAATATACATTAGCCGTATGAGCTAATTAATGGACTAAGAAGCGAGTTAGGGTGCAGGATGGGTAGCAAGCTGACTGCTGAGGCCGCCATATTTCTGGAGGGTGGTTTGCTACTCAGTTGGGGGGTGGGAAGGGGTGAGAGTATAATTGAGACGCACGGCCTTGCTCCCTAGACTGTGGGGTCCAGAGACGTCCGTCCGTACCGAGAACCCTCAGACCACGCTGCACTCACAGAGGGGTCGTATGGATGTAAGGAGTAAGCTGGAAGCTAGGCACCGCTGTTCATTATGTTTCCTCTGACATCACGTACCTAAGTAGCGAGCGTCAGGGCGTGAATTTATTACACACGTCTGTGCATTAGGGTGATGTAGAGGCCACAGGCTTTTGATACCGTATCTCACAAACGGCTATTAATCAAATTGCGCCGTTATGGTATATCGCCCCAAATTTGCGACTGGATAGGGGATTTCCTGTCAGAGAGGCCACTGTTTGTAGTAATCGATGGCAAGGCATCGACTAAAACAGAGGTATCGGGCGTTCCACAGGGTAGTGTTATTGGTCCTCTGCTGTTCCTTATTTACATAAACGATTTAGGAGGAAATTCTGTAACTTTCTTAGATTATTTGCAAATGACGCCGTCATTTACCGTCTAGTAGCATCATCTGAAGATAGAAACCAACTGCATAACGATCTGAATAAGATATCCGTATGGTGTAAAAATTGGCAATTGAGTCTAAATAATGAGAAGTGTGAAGTCGTCCACATGAATACGAAAAGAAATTTGTTAACAAGATAAATCAATCAAAATTGAAGGACGTAAACTCCACTAAATACCTAGGAATTACTATTACTTCAGGTTTAAACTCGAAAGAACAATGTTCAAATGTTTGTAAATCTATGGGAACAAACTGCGTGGTCATCAATCCGTAGTTTACAAACTACTTAACCTAAGTTAAACGAACCTAACGACAAACAGACACTCCCATGCCCGAGGGAGGACTCGAACCTCCGACGGCGAGCAACCGCGCGCTCCGCAGCGAGGCGCCTAAGACCGCTCGGTTACTCCACCACGACTAGAAAGAACACTTAGATAAATGTCGTGGGAAAGGCGAATCAGAGACTGCGTTTTATTGGCAGAACCCTTAAAAGATGCAACAGAACTACTAAAGAACTACGCTTGTCCGTCCTTTTTTGGAGTATTGCTGCACAGTGTGGGATCCTTATCAGGTGGGTTTGACGGAGGACATAGAAAGAGTCCAAAGAAGGGCAGCTCGTTTCGTATTGTCACGGTACAGGGGAGACAGCGTTACGGAAATGATACAGGATCTGGGATGGAAATCATAACAACAACGGCGCTTATCGCTGCTGCGTAGGCTACTTACTGAACTCCAATCTCCTACGTTCTCCTCCGAATGCGAAATTATATTGTTGGCTCGCACTAACATAGGTAGAAATGATCATCAGAATAAAATACGAGAATCAGAAGTCCAGGTGTTCTGTCTTCCCGCGCGGTATTCGAGAATGGAATGGGAGATAGATAGTACAAAGGTGGTTCGATGAACCCTCTGCCAGTGATTTGCAGAGTATCCCGTGTAGCTGTAGAATACAGCCGTGCTATAGACTCGTGTTCGCAGAATGATTATGTAGGATTTTCAGAGGATATTCACACTATGTTATGAAAATTATCCGGACACTTGCCTGAAAAATGACTCACAAGTTAGTAGCGCCCTCTATCGGTAATACTGGAATTCAGTTTGGTGTGCCGGCCGCAGTGACCGAGCGGTCTGCGGCGCGCCAGTTTGCACGGCCACTACAGCCGGGTTTCGAATCCTCCCTCTGGCATGGGTGTTTGTGTTGTCCTTAGTTTAAGTTAGTCAAGTGATTAGTGTGTAAGTCTAGCGACTGATAACCATGAAGTTTGGTCGCATAATACCTCACACACCGGCTGCGGTGGCCGAGGAGACTGAGGCGCTTCAGTCACGGCCACTACGATCGGGGGTTCGAACCCCCCTCGGGCATGGATATTTGTGCCGTCCTTAGTTGTAGGCAGTTCATAAGTAGTTTGTAAGTTTAGGGACTGATGACCCCGTAGTTAAGTCCCTTAAGCTTAACAAACATTTGAATTTTGAACCTCACACACATTTGAATATTTTTTTCTCCATGGCAGCTTCCAGTCTCTCAGGCATACGTTCCGTCAGGTGCTGGAAACTATCTTGGCAAACGGCAGTCCATTCTTCATGGAGTGCTGCACTGAGCACAAGTATCTATGTAGGCCTGGAACGCAGTTGGCCTACCAAAACATCCCAAAGTTGTTCTTCAGAATTCGAGTCAGGACTCTGTTCATCCCACTCCATTACAGGGATGATACTGTCGTGTAACTTCTCCACCACAGGGCGTGCATTATGAACAGCTGCTCGATCGTGTTGAAGGATCCCACACTGGGCAGCAGTACTCCAAATGTCTGTTTCATTTATTGCATTTTTATATTTTCTCCTCTACATCAATTAAATTTAGTATTTTCTGTGATATCCAAGGATTTTTGTAGGTCTTGCCTTTCTACCTATTTTGTCCTCTGCTACCTTCACTACTTCATGTCTCAATTTTACCCATTCCTCTTCTACTGTTTTATATCCCCCCGGTTTCTGTCAATTCTGTAATTTTCACATCTATCTGCGCCTGCTTTCTTTGGAATGGGGATTATTAAATTTTTCTTAAAGTCTGAGGGTATTTCGCCTGTCTCATACATCCTACACACCAGTTCAAATAGTCTTGTCATGGCTGGCTCTCACAGAGACTTTAGTAGCTCTGAGGGTATGTCATCTAGTCCTGGGGCCTTGTTCCGACCTAGGTCTTTCAGGGCTCTGTCAATTTCATCTCTCAGTATAGTATCTTCTATTTCATCTTGATCTACTTCCTCTTCCCTTCCCACAACATCGTCTCTAAGTTCATTTCCTTTGTGGAGCTGCTCTATGTACTCTTTCCACCTTTCAGCTTTTCCTTCTTTGCTTAGAACTGGTTTTCCATCTGGGTTCTTGATACTCATAGAGTTGCTTTTCTTGTCCCCAAATGTCTCTTTTATTTTCCTGTAGGCGGTATCTACTTTTCCCCATCTTATACATTCTTCTACAGATTTGCATTTGGCTTCTAGCCACTCCGGCTTAGCCATTTTTCACTTCCTGTCAATCTCATTTCTTAGTCGTCTGTACTCCATTTTGCCTGTTTCATTTACTGCATATTTATATTTTCTCCTTTCATCAATTAAATTTAGTATTTTCTGTGATATCCAAGGATTTTTGTAGGTCTTGCCTTTCTACCTATTTTTTCCTCTGCTACCTTAACTACTTCATGTCTCAATTTTACCCATTCCTCTTTTACTGTTTTATATCCCCTCGGTTTCTGTCAATTGTTGCCTAAAGCTCCCTCTGAAATTCTCAAGAACTTCAGGATCCTTCAATTTATCCAGGTCCCATCTCCTTATCTGCCTACCTTTCTGCAGTTTTTTTCAGTTTCAGCCTACAGTTCATGACCAATAAGATATGGTCAGAGTCTTTATCTGACCCTGGGTATGTCTTACAGTTTAAAACTTGGTTCCAAAATCGAGGTCTTACCATTATAAAATCTATCTGGTACATTCCGGTGTCTCCTGGTCTCTTCCACGAATACAACCTTCTTTCGTGATTCTTAAACCACGTGTTTGTTATAACTAAATTAAGTTCTGAGCAAAATTCTACCAGGCGGCTTCCTCTTTCATTCCTTTTGCCCAGTCCATATTCACCTACTATTTGTCCTTCCTTTCCTTTTCCTAATACCAAATTCCAGTCTCCCATCACAATTAAGGTTTCCTCTGTCTTGTTTGAATAATTTATTTTACCTTCTCATGCATTTCTTCGAATTCCTCGTCGTCGGCTGAGCCAGTTGGCATATAAACCTGTACTATTGTGCTCGATGTTGCCTTCGTATATATCTTGACTACGACTGCGCTGCTCATAGTAGTTTACCCGCATTCCTATTTTCTTATTCATTATCAGACCTACTCCTGTAACGCTGCAACTGATTTTATATTTGTAATCCTGTACTCACCTGACCAGAAATCCTGTTCCTCTTTCCACCGAACGTCATTAATCCTCACTATATCTAACTACAACCCATCCATTTCTCTTTTTAAATTTTCTAACCTCCCTACTCGATTAAGGGATCTAACATTCCACGCTCCGATCCGTAGAATCCCAGTGGTTTTTTTTTTTTTTTTCCTGATGACTACATCCTCCTGATACGAATGGAGGACTATTTTATCTCCGGAATCTTTTACCCGAGAGGATGCCATCGTCATATATTCATACAGTAGAGCTACATGTCCCCAGGAAAAGTACCGGTTGTCGTTTCCCCTTGATTCTAGCCGAGGGTGAATTTCTAAAACTCACTCTTGAAACACTGTACTACACAGACATTAGGCATTCTGAAAGTTATTGTTTGTAAGCCGAGTGACAAAGAATGTTTTTTCGGTGTTCGTTGTGCAAATCGCAGTTTATCGCCTGGTTCACTAATTCAGGTGACAAAGCGGTTACATAGTTTCGCTACTTTAGTTGGCACATTAGCGGTTACACAGTTTCAAGATAAGCCCTATCGCGTAGATGATTCCTAAGGAATTTCCCTATAGCATTGTCTAACTAATTGTTGACTAGAGTCATGCGTTTGGGGTAAAATAGTCACTGTGATCCGGGCAATATCAGTCAGGATTCACTCACATAGTATGGGAAGTTCTTAAACATAACAAAATAATTTTTATCTACATGTAAAATTTCATCATTTATTCCCTTACTATTGGCTACATTTGTTGATATTGGTACACTTTTCTTCGTAAGTAAGAGAGATTCCTCGATGAATTTTGCACAACTTGCAAACCATACTTACAGGTGTATGAAACTCTAGAATTTTCCAAATATGTTAAAAAAAGTTTGGAAAAAATTAAGTTTGTTAAGTATAAAAGTTTAATTTCTTCAAACCATAAAATTAAAGTGTAACAACTCATTCATTTTTACATAAATTAAATAAATTATAGAGTTTCATACACTTGTATGGTTTCTATGCTGTGTAAAACCCTGACATCCATGCCTGAGGGAGGATTCGAACCTCCGAAGCGAGAGGCCTAACCTAATTCCTCCAGCATCGTCCAGCAGCTATTTTCCGATTGTTTAGACACAAAAGGAAGATGCATTACAGAATGAATTTTAATATCTACTTTTACACCATTAAAGTAGCATATAAGCCAAAAATGTCCATCACTACACACTATCTGTGTACTACATATTGGTTCCTATACCCACTTACGTTTCAAGTACTCTGTGTCATAAAATCGGTATTTTCACCAAGGCCAAAATGCAGATAGCAAAATAATAATAACAACCCTGTGAAATGGCGGAAAAAATCATGTAGAAAGTTTTACATGACTATGACTCCAGAGAAAGGAAAAATCATCAACTACTGAAAAGTTTTCAAGTATTGTGATCTGATACGTATTTGAAGTAACAAACGATATTACAAAAAAAAAAAAAAAAAAAAAAAAAAAAAAAAAAAAAAATCACAACAGTCCCCGAGATGATGGATATGTTATATTAAATGAAGACATTTCAAATGATCATTTCTACCTATGTAAGTGGGAATCAACAATATATTTTTGCATTCGGAGGAGAATGTTGGCGATTTGAGTTTGTAAGTAGCCCACACCGTAGCGATAAGGGCCGTTGTTGTAATGATTCCCATCCCAGATCCTGTATCATTTCCGTAACGCTGTCTCCCCTGTATCGTGACAGTACAAAACGAGCTGCCCTTCTTTGGACTCTTTCGATGTCCTCCGTCAAACCCACCTGATAAGGATCCCACACTGGGCAGCAATACTCCAAAAATGGACGGACAAGCGTAGTGTATGCAGTTTCTTTAGTAGTCCTGTTGCATCTTTTAAGGGTTCTGCCAATAAAACGCAGTCTCTGGTTCGCCTTTCCCATGACATTATCTTTGTTTTCTTTCCAGTTTAAGTCTGAAGTAGTCAGATAGCAAACTAATAATAAGAACCCAGTGAAATAGCGCAAAAATCATGTAGAAAGTTTTACATGACTATGACTCCAGAGAAAGGAAAAACCATTAACTACTGAAAAGGTTTTCAAGTATTGTGAGCTCATACGTATATTTGAAGTAACAAATTATATTTAAAAAAATCACAACAGTTCTCGAAAAGACATTTCAAGCACGAATAACTGTGAACTCCAACGAATCCTATCTGATTTAAAAACATTATCAATATCCAACAGAAAATAAGCTTTTTCGTGGAACAAAGTAAACAAATGAATATACGGAGCTTCGGGAAAGGACAAAGAATAACGACCGAAAAAGCATGAAAGCCTTTTTTGTGTATTGTGTACTTGTCATTTTCTGAATGGGCTAATTAATTATTTCTGTATGGCATTAAATATGTATTTCTGAGTACCTTTACCGATATCGTTACACAGGAAATAGTGGAATGAGCAGAGGTCGACATACAACTAGAATGAATGCCCGTATTCACCGCTGCGTACCATTTAGCTGATGAGATTAAAATAAAAGCTGCTGTTGGAACGCGAAAAGAACCGGATTTAATTTTCGGAGCAAATTAAGCGTCGTTCGAAACGACGCCATTTTGCGTCACCGGAAAATAGATTATGCTCGCTTTATTCGCGTACAAATAATTAAGCATTCACAAGAGTCGGTAATGAACGTGTTTTCTGCCGTGCACTGAATACCGTAACAGTAATCGCTTACGTGGAATAAAGAGAACATACGACCGCCGGTGGGAGTTAAGCTGTTATGTTGCCGTATTGAACCGTAGCGCCACTAACGCGGGAGAAAATAATTAGAACTCTACTTTTTAGGGGGAAAAAATTTCTGAAGGTTAGTCGGTTTTTAGAAATGAAAACAAAAATTGGATATTACAATACAACAACATACGGAAAAGAAAGTTTATTCAAAAGAGAGGCCTATCTTGCTTTTAAGGGGGGACGTTGATGAAATTGACCAAAAATTGTAAATTTTCGATTTATTTTTATTTGTTAGTACAACTCATGGACAATAAGTTCCCAAAGTTTCAATGTTGACATCGCATCCGAAATGCCTGAAAATTAAAATACACAGTTTTGTAATAAATTAAAAAGAAACACAATTTTGTGTGTGTTCTACAAGTTTAGTTTTGTTTACTTAACAGGTTTTCGACTTATTAGGCTATCTTCTGACTGCTGTGTCAAAGAGGTTACAATGTTTAGATACAGTATGGGGAGAGATGACAAATGTCTACACTTAGATCGACATACATAGTAAAATACATTCATTAACATTGTGTTATTACAGTTATCAACTTAAAAACTAAACAGTAATAAATGAATATACACTGTGTGGAGGATAAAACAAGACATAAATTTGAATATAACCTGGGAACTGGAACTACCTACTATTATAAACAAACTAATAATGCTGATAGATAAATACATACAAGTGCCTTGATAATAATTTTGGACGATAATTATAGATTGGTGTTACACATGACAGTTATAAGGCCAGGTTTGGAATGCCATAGAGAACTTACAATGAATAGTTACTGCATTAGAGTAAACTAAAACAAATCTGTCTAATCAAATTAGTATTCTAAAAATTCAGGTAACTGAAAATAGATATTTGGTTGTAAGCTACACTGGGACCAAATTTTCAAAACTTAAAAATAAATCATAATAAATAAATACACCGGAGTTTGGGATTGTGGGGGTGAAAAAGGAATCCAATTTTTAGAATTAATATTGAATCTGGATTCAATATTTTTAAATTTATTCGATTATGTTCTACCAAGAAGCGACGGAAGAATCAGTCAAAATGAAACAATTTGGTGTTTGTTCTACGGGTATTTTAATTTTAATAATGAATATGTTCTACCAAGAAGCGACGGAAGAATCTGTTAACATGGACTGAAAATCAATTAAAAGTGTGATGCGGCCTCTCACGTTTTGAAGCAGCACTTCGATACCAGCTCAGTGAACAACGATTCTGTGTATTACCACAGTCTAACATATACAGTCACGACACTCATTGCTGTAAAAGTTGTTACCAACTGACAATTGCTGCGACACTAGCGCTCCTAGCGGTGGGCAAGCTGCCGAAGTAGTGATGTTTGTTTATAATCGCTTTTGTACGTAATTAACTAAATACTTACTATAATTTTTGCGTTACAAGCATTATTAAAATATCGAGAGAGAAACATAATAAGGAAATTATTATAAAACAGCCTCATTTTAATGATTCAATGGTATAAAGAACAACTCTGTCATGAACAAATACTTACGAATATGTGTATATTTGCAGCTTATTCCGCTGAAAGTAAGTTGCATATAAAGATAATGGTATAATAAATTTATATTATGGTCTGTTATTACTATGACAGCCAGTTTTTGACGTGCATCAATTCGGTACGGAGTCTAATGATTCTCACATTTTTACACTTCGCTCGTCTTTTTTATACGTTTACATTCTTTTAAGTGTAATTACTCTAACTTTAAAAACCAATGATTTGATTAATCTTGCCGTTTGTGGTTCAGATGTAGCAACAATTGCGGAATTGGGTTCTTCTTTGTTGGAAAACAGTTTGGTTGCTTATATCGTTATATTGCCGTGTCTGTGACGTTTTTCCTTCAGCTACAGCTGAGATGGTTGATTTGGTATGTTAAATACCGTATTTATTGCATTCTATATACGTTTCCCATGTTCCACCCTCACCGATTCTACTGGAATTGAAATGAAGAATACTTAACGCTCCTGCGTAGAAAATGACGTCTCTCTGCTAAGGGGTATGTCTCATGGTATTTCCGATGCACTTAAAGCCTATATGTTACAGAATGATTGTAAATTAACTGTCCTGTAACATACCGTTTCGTACCTTATCAGGGATCTAATAAAACCTAAGAAAGACAAATTGGGAGCTATTTTTAAATTATTACCTTTTTATAAGGCACTACATTCGTTCCCTAATGTAAAAATTATGCTGAACTCAATCTAAACGATACTATTCGCACTCATCAACTATCGTATTCAGAAACGTAGCTTGCCGACCGCTTCGAGCGCTGCTATCGCAGCGTACAAGAAAAATCTGTGGGAGTGTCGTGACTGTATGTGTTAGACTGTGGTATTACTCTCAACCAAACACGTGCGGGATACGTCAATAAGGCCGTGATACGTACTCTTTGGTATCATAGATCATATTTGACTCTGTTCCGCATCTTATAAACTAGCAGCATCGTTTATGACGAAGCAACTCTTTTGTTGCCTTGTGATAATGACGGAGAGTTATTTATATTGAATATTGAATATCTAAAGTCTCATATTTACCAAAAATAAACGAAAAGTAACGTTGTTCAGGAAAGCAGATAGAAATATAATACATTGCTTCTCGAAAGACAGATTCCACTCGTTTCTAATGTAGGTGTAGACCAGATGTGGCTCAAATTCAAAGAAGTGGTATCGACAGCAATTGATAATTTTATACCAAATAAATTAATGAAAGAAGGAGGCGATCCACCTTGGTACATAAAATAGGTCAGCACACTGTTGCAAAAGCAACGGAAAAGGCATGATAAATTTAAAGGAATACAAAATCCCTAGGATTGGCGATCCTTCACAGAAGCTCGAAATTTAGCGAGTACTTCAATGCGAGATGCCTAAAATACTTCTCACAAACTCTTTCTCGAAATTTGACTGAAAACCCAAAGAGATTTTGGTCATATGTTAAATATACTCGGGGCAAATCACAAACAATACCTTCACTACGTGATAGTAATGGCGATCCTGCCGATGACAGCGCTACTAAAGCAGAGTTACTAAACTTAGCTTTTGGAAACTCATTCACCAAAGAAGAAGAAACCAATATTCCAGATTTCTAATTACGAACAGAGGCCGTAATGAATAACGTAGAAGCAGATATCATCGGAGTAGTGCAGCAACTAAAATCACTTAAGAAGAACAGATTCGGCAGGAATGCTAAATGTCCCGACATTCCACAACACTTGCATTGCTGTTCCCAAGGAAAATACATCCGTGATGCTATGTCGGGAATATGCATGGAATTAAATTATCAGTTATTCAGCCGGCCGAGGTGGCCGAGGGGACTGCGGCGCGCTAGTCACGGTCTGCACGGCCACTACGGTCGGGGGTTCGAATCCCCCCTCGGGCATGGATCTTTGTGCCGTCCTTAGGATAAGCTAGTTGATAAGCAGTTTGTAAGTTTAGGGACTGATAACCCTGTAGTTAAACACTTGGTTCATAAAACCTTCCATTTTTGTGGACAAGCGACCATACGTTGGCATGTATGAAAATTTTTTTGAAAAGTCTTGGTCGCAATTAGCTTTATTTCATATGACGCGTATCGAGAACATCATCTTCAGAAAAAAAGATTTTAAAAAACGATGGGAAAGACAACCATCTTGGTATAGATGCCTGATTACAACTTAAAATATCATCGTGGACGTCTAGTGACAGTGTTGAACCAGACTCACATGCCCAACTGTCACCAGACGTCAATTATGATATTTTAAGTTGTAATCAGGCATCTATACCAAGATGGTTGTATTTACCATCGTTTTTTTAAATCTTTTTCTGAAGATGATGTTCTCGAAACGCGTCATCTAAAATAAAGCTAATTGCGACCAAGACTTTTCAAAAAAAATTTCATACAAACCCTGTAGTTAAGTCCCATAAGTTTAACAAACATTTGAACATTTTTGAATGACATGGGGTTTTATTAGAACAAAAAAATAAGTTCATAATTTTGTGTCTCGTTTCCGCCGGTTGTCCTGGGTGTCGGTGGCCGAGTAGAAAGAGACCGACACAGGGAAATAGGATGCACGCGTGTGCAGGTACCGAGGTGACCAGCCAGTGGGACAGCAGAAACTAGAAACACTAGAGTAAATTAGAACGAGATATATATTTCATAGAGATGGTACAATTCTTAACTTGGAGAGCAGCAGACTAGTAGAATGTTGATACATAGTTTAGATAGAGGCCTGCCTAGTGATGATTTCTAGTGCCTATCCGATAGCAAAGTCTTCACTGGTGCCTATCTGATTCCGAAGTGTTAGCTGGTTGCTATCTCAGTCCCAAGTGAACGATGTCGTTCAGTGGTGGCCACGAGCGGAGTTGCAGCAGAGGGCACTCGTGGCTGACGTCGTAAGAACGCCGCGCCGTGCGTGCATGGCGGCGCGCGGCGAAAGTACGTGGCGCGCACTTCATACTTGTGCGACACCACAGATCTTGTTGTTGATGTATCGGTAAATCACAATAGTATTTACCAGTGCTGACCCTGTCAACAGTCCAATAGCAAGCTTCCTGTACCATTTCACACCACGCCTTCAATTGGTGAGAGAGATCTATAAATGACTGATTATAGTTATCATTGCTGTTTTTTTTTTTTTTTTTTTTTTTTTTTTTTTTTTTTTTTCTTTGTGCCTCTCTTGGTTTGAACTTCAGCTTCTTCCTCTCCATGAGCAGTACTCAGCATCAACACGTTCCTCTTATTTTTACATTTCAGTAGTATTTTCATCTTCTTCACTTATGTTCATAACTTCATCTAAAAGCTTCTGTACATGCCTTTGTTCATCTACATAACTTCTACGAGTCACCATTCTCCTGCTACAATATCACTGTGTTACGAAACAAACAACACTTAATAAAGACTGTAGAAACAATGCAGGAAAACAATAATGGAACTGTACGCAAGTATGTTGTGGAATGAAAGACTTACAGGAGTACCAACCCAAAATGATTATCGGCATAGCGAATGACACTGTTTACTCTGGCGCCATGTGAGTCATATGTAACTCATACAAAGAAACATAAACTAAGGTACTAAATTGCAATATTTTCAACTTATTTGTACTTAAATAGCTTACTTCAAGCAAACTAAAGCAGAATATGGAAAAAAATTAAATGGTCCCTGGGGGTCGGTAACCCAAGTATACCTTTGGCAGCCAATATGTTAATATAGTTATTGTTAAACAGAATGGACTAAGACAAAATATTAAATGTATACAGCATATTTAAGAACAGTAGAAAAGTATTGGGCATATGATTTGTTGTGGGGGTGTGGCAGGTGACAGCAGGAAGGGTTGGAGGGCAGTTGTTGTTGTTGTGGTCTTCAGTCCGGAGACTGGTTTGATGCAGCTCTCCACAGTACCCTATCCTGAGCAAGCCTCTTCATCTCCACATAAGAATAACAACCGACATCTGTCTGAATCTGCTTACTGTATCCATTTCTTGGTCTTCCTCTACGGTTTTTACCCCACACACTTCCCTCCAACGCTAAATTCACAATTCCTTGATATCTAAGAATGTGTCCTACCAATCTATCCCATCTTTTAGTCAAGGTATGCCAGAAATTTCTTTTCTCCCCAATTCTGTTCAGTACCTCCTGATTTACGCGATCCACCCACCTAATCTTCAGCATTCTTCTGTAGCACCATATTTCAAAAGCCTCAATCCTCTTCCTGTCCGCACTGTTTATCGTCCATATCTCACTCCCATACAAGGCAACACTCCATTCAAATGCCTTCAGAAATGACTTCCTTAGGCTTAAATCAATATTCGCTGTTAACAAATTTCGCTTTTTCAAGAACGCCTTTCTACCCATTGCCATTCTGCATTTTATATCCTCTGTACTGCGACCATCATTTGTTATTTTACTGCCCAAGTAACAAAACTCATCTACCTCCATTATTGCTTCGTTACCTAATCTAATTCCTTCAGCATCACCTGATTTTCTTACACTGCATTCCATTACCCTAGTTTCGCTCTTGTTAATGTTCATCTTATATGCACCTTTCAGCACACTGTCCATTCCGTTCAAATGCACTTCCAGGTCCTTTGCTGTGTCTGAAAGAATTACTATGTCGTCGGCAAAATGCAATGTTTTTAATTCTTCACCCTGAACTTTAATTCCTTCTCCAAATTTCTCCTTGCTTTCCTCTATAGCTTGCTCAATGTACAAATTGAATAATATTGGAGAAATGCTACAACCCTGTCTTACTCCCTTTCCAACTACTGCATCCCCTTTCATGCCCTTCAACTCTGACAACCGCTGTCTGATTTTTGTACAAGTTGTAAATAACCTTACGTTCCCTATATTTTACTCCTGCTTGCTTCAGAACTTGAAAGAGTTTATTCCAATGAACATTGTCAAAAGCCTTCTCCAAATCTAGAAAAGCTAGAAATGTAGGTTTGCCTTTTCTTAATCTATCTTCTAGGATAAGCCGTAAAGTGAGTATTGCCTCCCGTGTTCCTACATTTCTCCTGAACCCAAACTGATCTTCCCAGAGGTCGGCTTCTACCAGCTTTTCCATCCTTCTGTATATAATTCGTGTTAATATTTTGCAACCATGACTTATTAAACTGATGATTCTGTAGTTTTCACACCTGTCTGCACCTGCTTTATTTCTTTCCTAGCCCAGAAATATGTGGAATGAGTAGAGAGACAAGACAAGTAGGCTACATCATCATTTGTGAATCTCTTTTCCACAAAACGTGATTTCTTTCAATTATAGACTGCGATCATAACGATTAGTAAAACTACAAGCAACGCAAGCAGTCATTTTAATCAAACAACTACGACCAAATAATCAAAGCTCTTGACGCTAAATCTCGTTTAAATTTTACTTGCGGCACCGAGAGAGTAGTGTGCTAATGTTGGCAACAAAATGTTTGCTTTACAAGGATAATTAATTTACTGACCTGACAGGATACACACAATAACCTTTCAACCACAGTGCAGGAACAGCATTAATTATTACTTTCACAGCCCATGCGACAAATTATGCCCCCTCATTCTATGTGGTAGAGTTTTCAGAGAACTTTTAAAGGTCGTTGCCATCGTGAGCACACTACGCCACCACTGCCGTAAGTAAAATTTTTGCCGTTTTTTAAAATCACATAACACACTTCCATACTTAGTTTTGCGTAATGTATAAAAAAAATCCAGTCACATTAAAGGGGTCAAATTTGTCGTATTACTCGGTCAAATACGCATTCGGGACCAGAATCGAAAATGCCCTCCCTGTATGTAAGCTACAGCGAAATACACAGCTGCCAATACATACGAATATACGTCTTTTATAGAGTTTACATATTATGTATTTAAACGAGCAATCCTTACACATTTATATTTCGTGTATCCTGGAAATGGCTGTCACAATTCGATTATATTTTGTTTTTAGAGAGGTTTAAGCTTTTCGAGTTCATCTACATAGTTGTAGTTTTTGTAAAAACACACTTTTACAAAAACATTCTTTTCATATAAAAACACGGCTTTAAATGTTTTGAAAGCCATCTCAAAACCATTTTGTTTTTTACGTTATCAGCTTTCCTGAAAGAAACCGATTTTACAAAAAAGAAACATTTCTTGTATCTCGAAAGAAATTTAATATTTGGAGACGGATTTTTATTTTTTAATGTTTATTTATATAGACGTGTTTCCTTAAACTAATTGATTTTACATAACAAGTATTTTATAATAATTAGATAATTACCATAGATTTAATTAAGTTTATATTTAAATGGCCGAAGTATTACAGTAGAACGAATATATATATATATATATATATATATATATATATATATATATATATATATATATATATATATATAAGGTTACAGCAGGATTCGAAATAAGTGACCTACGTTCACTTAACCTTCTACGCCACTAAATGAGCTATGATGACCGCAGCAATAGCTGGTAGTGTAACATGTATTTATAACCGCATGTAAAACTTCAGACTATTTTCTCGAGAATTTTTGATAGCTGAATCGAATGGCTTTACCTCATTATTATTTTAAGTCTAACTTTAAGACCATGAATATTAAAAAATCCAGTACCCATATTGTCACCTTTTTGGCATTCTGTAAGATTCGTGCCTTCGTAGACCAGAAAGAATCGTCAACGAATCTTAGGAATAGAGCAAAAGGTTAAGATTCCAACATCCATGGACATAGAGCCCTGTATTGGGAGAGTACCGCCAACCGGGCGAGCGCCGCCATTGTAGGCCTGGCAGTAGCAGCGATATGGGTGGATCTGTTAAAGTAGCATTTATGATGAAGGGAACCGGTCTGCACATCGACGTGGTATGACAGTACGTTAAGTAAACAATGAACTTAAGTTTTTAATCGTTTCATCACATCTACAGCGAATATTATGGAAAAATTGGTAATCTGAGATCAAGATCTTTATTTTTGAGCAAAGTAGTAGTGAAATTGTTTCGTGCTAAAATTTAAACCCTGTACCAAATGCACTGCTTTCGCAGTAAGTGACGTTTCTGCTTTCAAATTAGCTAAGGACTAATGTCGATAGGTGTTGTGTGCTAACCTACATGTGATATTATCACATAACATTAACTAAATGTCTGTAAATCTATCGGACCAAACTGTGTGGTCATCAGTCCGTAGCATACAAACTACTTAAACCTAAGTAAACTAACCTAAGGACAAACACACACACCCATGCCCCAGGGAGGAATCGAACCCCCACGGCGAGCAACCACGCGCTCCGCAGCGAGGCGCTTTAGACCGCTCGGCTACTCCACCGCGGCTAACATTAACTGAGCTAACATTTTGGGAAGGTTTAAGTTTTTACACATTGTTATCGCACTGCTGGGTACTTCAGTAAAATAAACTTTATCTTAAAATTCGAGTTTTGGAGATCTATTTAATGGGCGGTTTCATTTACCACCCAAACTTTCGTAATATGCAGGCTAAGTATAAATACGAAATTCGTCAAATACGGCACAATGTTAGATTTTCATGTATTTATATCTTTCAAAAATATCTTTCCTCTTGCATGTTTGTCCCTCCAACATTGCTGGCAAGAAACTTGTATGACCAGATAAACCTAGAAGTTTGCTCGATATTTCAATACAAATTTACTTACTTCGCAAAATTTTGCATTATCGTATGGGAATGCATTTTTCTTCCAATGCGGTGTACCCACAATTCGCATCTTTTCGCATCTCTTTCGCCCTGTGGAATATGTAAAACTTGCTACCTGGGACTGTCTTAGTATAACAATTCACTGCCAACAATGCGGCATTTTTCACCATATAAAATGGAATATGCTATGTTAAGCTCTTAATTTAATACGTAATGAGTCTACACATTTCCAACAACTCTAAATGCTAAAATAACAGCTAGTTAAGTGAAATACGCCATTTACGCTGATGGACTACTTAGGCCTAAAATGGCGGACGTGCCCCACCCACGCTCAACTGACCAATAGCAGCCGGCGGTTGTCTGCAAGACACACATCAAAGGTTGGCGCTACTCTCCAAATACAGGGCTCTACATGGACACAGACTTTATTGCCATCTATGAACAACATGTAGAAGTAAGAATCGTGCCAATGGAGACAAAAGAATCGCGAAAGAATCATGAACGAATCGTAGGAATCGATTCACAACGTGGGATAGAAACGCAGGAATCGATTCCTAAAAAAGTATCGTGTCTCCCAACTCTACAGTACAACGTAAAGGTTTCAGTTTAATTGTTAATTATTTGTTTTTAATCTTGGCTTTGTGTACTATAAAAATAGCCTCGTAAAAAGTACTTAGAAATTATCTTCTACACATTTTCATTCATGACGGTATTATCGTAATTGTTAATGTCACACAATACAGTACAATAGTCCCGCTGCTCCGAAATGCTACTACTATGATCGGTCACACTGGCATTCGTCACGAAATATTCCAATTGGTTCTGACATTCCACGCCTCTAAGTGCAGGGACGGTACTTCAAATGGAGGTCGCGTTTGGGCCTCGCTAATTTTGATCAATTTGTATGACAAATGTATTTTAATCACGAGGGAATTGGAATGTACGGATCCTTTCCTCAGTAGAGTAATTGCCTCAAAAAGCAGGCATACATTACCAACGTGCCAAATTTAAATCTTAAAGTAATATTAACAGTAACAGTTAAATTTCTTTTACTGTTACAAAGACAGTGCAGCGGCCGTATTTGCGGATGGCACTGCCGGCCGCGGTGGCCGAGGTGACTGAGGCGCTCCAGTCACGGTCAGCACAGCCACTACGGTCGGGGGTTCGAATCCCCCCTCGGGCATGGATATTTGTGCCGTCCTAGTTTGTAAGTTTAGGGACTGATGACCCCGTAGTTAAGTCCCATAAGCTTAACCAACATTTGAACATTTTTTTTGCGGATGGCACTGTTTATGACAGTAACGAGTACTGTTTCTTTTAGTAGCGGACTACCAAAGCCGGCTACGCTTGGCAGTAGCTTCTCCCTATGTCTATCCCTTCCTTCCCCTTCCTTTGGCCATTTCCTCCTCCCCTACCTTTACACCACCCCCTCTTACCCCACACTATATCCATCTCCTCCCCTTCCTCTCTGCGTCTATATCATCTCCCCCTTTTTAAATACATTTCTTTCCCCCGTACTCTGTCTCCTCCTTCCCAGCTCTCTGATATTATTTATTGTTATTGCAATCGGGAACTTGATTGGTGATAGAAGTCAAAATGGACAGGTAAATCAATTGGAAACCGGTTATTAGAGGGACCTTTCGAGCTGCTCTATCTGTGAGGTTAATAGCTTCAGTGGCCGCACGTTTAATGGTTGCATTCTACGATCAGGTATGATTATAAGTGTAGGCATAAAAACAACTTTCTTGTTTTATGTTAAAAATGACTGGGAAGAAAAAAAAAAAACAAAAAAAAAAAAAAAAAAAAAAAAAAAAAAAAACGCACATGTTTACAGCACAGCTTTCTCGCAGCGAACAGTATAGAAATGTTTCTTATAACACATATATATCTTTATAAGAGTTTTTGAATTAGATACAAAGTAATTGTAGCATGATCATGATGGAAATTCCATATGAAACAAAACAATTAATTGAAATAAAATAAGTGGGATGGCAATACAACGTTTCGAAAGTGTTTGTGTTGCGTTCATTTCTTGTCTTATTAGGAATCTAATTGAAACGCGATTAACAACATTGCTATATACCGGTAAAATTTTACAATCCGCGAAACATGCATTGTATAGCTATGTTGGCAACAGCTGCCGGATCCTGGGAATGAAGCCGACCAATGGTGGCAAAGCTTGAGATAGCCAATGAAATTTTAGATGGCGACAGTTTGTTCCGAAGCCAACTGATGCATCCGCTGTGTAATCGACTGCTGGATTGTATCTGTACCCCAAACGTTCAATTATAATTGCCACGCGTAGCCGTCTGTTTTGTCGACGACCCAAATTATTTCGTGCGTAAGCTGCAACTGAGGGAGTCGAAATCGACTGTACTAGAGCCCTGTATTGGGAGAGTAGCGCCAACCTTTGATGTGTGTCTTGCCGACAACCGCCGGCTGCTATTGGTCAGTTGAGCGCGGGTGGGGCACGTCCGCCATTTTAGGCCTAAGCGATCCATCAGCTTAAATGGCATATTTCACTTATCTAGCTGTTATTTTAGCATTTAGAGGTGTTGGAAATGTGTAGACTCATTATGTATTAAATTAAGAGCTTAACATAGCATATTCCATTTTTATATGGTGAAAAATGCCGCATTGTTGGCAGTGAATTGTTATACTAAGACAGTCCGAGGAAGCAAGTTTTACGCATTCCACAGGGCGAAAGAGATGCGAAAAGACACGAATTGTGGGTACACCGCATTGGAAGAAAAAAATGCATTTCCATACGAGAATGCAAAAATTTTGCGAAGTAAGTGAATTTCTCTTGAAATATCGAGTAAACTTCTAGGTTTATCTGTTCAAGTTTCTTGCGAGAGATGTTGGACGGACAACACATGTAAGAGAAAAGATATTTTTAAAAGATATAAATACATGAAAATCTAACATAATGTGCCGCATTTGACGAATTTCGTATTTATACTTAGCCTGCATATTACGAAAGTTTGGGCGGTAAATGAAACCGCCCATTAAATAGATCTCCAAAACTCGAATTTTAAGATAAAATTCATTTTACTGAAGTACCCAGCAGTGCGATAACAATGTGTAAAAACTTAAACCTTCCCAAAATGTTAGCTCAGTTAATGTTATGTGATAATATCACATGTAGGTTAGCACACAACACCTATCAACATTAGGCACTAAATTAATGGAAGGCAACATGTATTAATTACATCTACTTTGATAAAAACCAATATATTAGATATAAAAACGTCAGTCCTTAGCTAATTTGAAAGCAGGAACGTCACTTATTACGAAGCAGTGCATTTGGTACAGGGTTTAAATTTTAGCATGAAACAATTTTACAACTAGTTTGCTCAAAAATAAAGGTCTTGATCTCAGATTACCAATTTTTCCTTAACATTCGCTGTAGATGTGATGAAACGATTAAAAACTTAAGTTCATTGTTTACTTATCGTATTGTCATACCACGTCGAGGTACAGACCGGTTCCCTTCATCATAAATGTTAATTTAAAGCGCCTTGCATATCGCTGCTACTGCCAGATATAACAGGCCTACAATGGCGGCGCTCGCCCGGTTGGCGGTACTCTCCCAATACAGGGCTCTAGATTGTACCTTTTGCTTCAGTCATAACGGATCGCGCTTCACAATTTCTTTTAGATTTACCTCCAAGTGCTGTGTACGACCTTCGTCGGTCTCATTGACTACGATCACGTAGTAAGATTGCATTGCACGTACGCCGACCGATATTACGCCGACGCAATGGAGGCATTGTTCTAAAAACATAAACCACGATGTGTACTTAATTTGTTTGTAACACTCAAAAATACCACGAAACAACATCAATTTATCTTTGCAATGATCCAAAAATATGATCACCACCGATAACATCATGGAGGTAAGAATAGTACGGAGGGGCTTGTAAAGAAACAACGTTTCATGCTAAATCTGTCTGACAGTTTTAAGCTTGTGTGCATAACGTCATCTCCCTTTATTCTAACCTCCTTGGCGTATTTGTTCGTTCTGTTACAGATTATTTGGTCGCTAGGCGAGTAGCGAATGAATAATCTGTTGGAGAATAGAGAAAATAATCCCAGCTGCAAGCGTACTTACAGTTTTTCTCACATTCTGATATAATACGCAGTCAACCGAGACAAAAAGTATCCTATGTCCGTCTCCTGCTTCTAAGCTACCTCCCCACCAATTTTGAGCCAAATCGGTTCAGACGTTCTTTAGTTCTAAATTGTGTAACTAACACGACTTTCTTTTATATATCTAATATATAAAGCACAGTGTCCGTATGTTTGTACGTGTTGCATACAAATTAACAGTTTTGTTCCAATCTGTATGAAATTTTATACACGTAAGCTTCAATCCATGAGGACGGTCGCCGTAAGTGTAAGAATCACATACGATATATGTTTCACGAGATATGACGTCATAAACAATGAGATGAGCGAAAATCTGCTGCATTTTGCGACATTGCTGTTCATTTTCTCCTAAACCATTGCAGCGATTTCAACCAAATTTGGTACACACGTTTCTTACCGTGAGGTAACAATTGTTGCATGGTTAAGAGTCACATACGGCACATGGTTCAAAAGATATTACGTCATAACCAATAGAATATAATGCGGCGAGATTTTCGAAATACACTGTATGAGAATGACAGTACTTAGCGACTTGCAACAAACTTTAAACATAATTTCAAACCTTTATTTAACTTTTTTTTGCTGGCAACCATAGTAAAATGATGAAAGAAAAAAAGTTTCTTGCTTAGTACTTTTCCACTGTTTATGGAGTAAAACTACGGCTCTCGGTATTACGTTACAATTTATAATTTGTAGACTACAAATTGTAGCCGCAGGAAATTTTACAGACAGGATAAACAGATATAGCTGAATGTAGGTTGTAAATTGTGTCACAGTTTGACACGTAGTTCATGAGATATGAGCACGTAAACAGTAACGTGCCGCTGTTCATATACTAAAACTACGGCATTCGTTATGTTACCAATTTATAATATCTACACTACAAATTGTAGCTACAGGAAATTTTACACACAGCATTCTCACATATAGTTCAATGTACCTTCAAAAATGTATGACAGTACGACACTTTATGAGATATGACCCCATAAAGAGAAACGTTCATGGAAAAATGCGGCATCACGCACCAAGTTTTAATCTATTACTTCTTTACTACTAATTGTATTCCCAAGAGATTTTAGAAACCTACAGCTCTTATACAAATGAACATGAAAAATGGTAGGAATAAATAAACGCCGGCCGCGGTGGCCGAGGAGACTGAGGCGCTCCAGTCACGGTCTGCACGGCCACTACGGTCGGGGGTTCGAATCCCCCCTCGGGCATGGATATTTGTGCCGTCTTAATTCGTAAGTAGTTTGTAAGTTTAGGGACTGATGAACCCGTAGTTAAGTCCCACAGACGATACGAACATTTGAATAAATAAATAAATACCCGAGGCAACGCCGGGTTTTCAGCTCGTATATATATATATATATATATATATATATATATATATATATATATATATATATATATATATAATGGAAAGTCCAGGTTGGAATTAATAATATAGTGAGGACAGTTGTTTTTATAACAAAACATGCTCAATCCTCTATGACAGGCAAAAATTATATGAAAATTATATTGCGAACTTGAAACGTGTCCATAAAAAATATTTTTGTAAGAAAATGTCTAATATTGTACCTCCTGTTTTGTGTCGAGTAACTTGCTTGCAAGAAAATGTATAATATCGCTTCTATTGTGTGTATCGATATGTGTACTTAACTCTGTGAAGTTTCATCTTTGACAAAGATCATGTATTGCATAGCATTGTAGCTCGTGCAGAGTGTGGGACTTGTGGTTCAGCTCGCTTAGAGAGCGGTTGAGTTGTGTGTATGGCTCCGATGTAGAGCAGAGGCTGCTGTGCCAGCAAGTTGATTTCATTGTATTCGGAATATATATTGTATTTTCTTATTACTATCACCGCTGGAATGAAGGTAATTGCATTTGATGTCATTAGGAAGAAGTTGTATTATGCAGGTAATGTAATGGTGATTATTAATAATAAGTAACAAAGTTGACCTTTCTTTCCTGTTTCATTTACGTAGTTAGAAGATTAACCTACTTCCTTCATCTGATAATTAGTTATTAGTGGATTTAAAGTGCAGTATTGATTTTGATAATATTGTTGAACAGATTTCGTTATTGGTGCCATAGTAAATGATAGTTAATTGACTATGATACTAAATTTCAATAATCAGAAACTGATCTGCATAAAATTCTCGCAGTCAAACATTAAGAAAGTGGTTTGTGGTTTTTTTAATATCTTTCTCGCAGTCAAAATTTTTGAGTATAGTCAGTTTCTGTTTCAAATGGTGACTTGCCACAGTTGTTTTGTGTTTAAAATATTCGTTGCGCACATAATCAGTTTAATGCACTGTTTCTTATTTAATAGTATATACATCAATATCAGGGCCATAATTAAACCAAATTGCTGTGTTAATGAACAATTTGTTGGTGGAGGTGATTACCGTCTTTAGCAACTAAATAAAAGGCGTTTTGTGTGTGCCATACGCGTTTCGCTTCTTTATTTATGAAGCATCATCAGTGGCCTGTAATACATGTTATTTGTATAATATTGTAGTACAGTCATAATATTACAGGTATTTTTCACAGTATGACAGTTAACAGTCTTGTTACAATTTTTAAAGTTCGGATCTACTAGGTTAGAAACAACTTCTGTAGCACTAGCTTTTGGAAAGTTAATTTAATTATACAGTTTTTGGCCCTACTTACGGTTTTCTGTATTATTCCATCTGTGTCTTCATGGAGATGTTTGTGAGGTCTTCAGTTGGATATGGTATTTTCGGTCTTGATGAAAACCCTTGCATCACCACTTCACTGTGTACTCGTTTTTGAACGTTTGTTTTCAATGTTTAGTGTTGCCAACTGTCGCTTTTCGTCTGTCTCTTGTTTGTGTTCCTTGTATCTCTGAGTGTATCAGCTGTTTTATGTTTGTGTTGGTGTCTGTGTAGGCTGTGTGTGTGTGTGTGTGTGTGTGTTGTTATTTGTGTTAGTTTTTTTCTGAGTATGGGAGTGTGTGTGTTATTTGTGTTATTTTTTTGTGAATATGGGAGTAGGGGGAGGGGAGCGAGAGGGAGAAGGAGGTAGGGCATTTCATGTTTCGTTATTATTTTTCACTGTTTTTGTGGCCAGCTTGATCAGTGAGTTGTTGCTCATGTTGATCTGATCATTGATCACTTTTTTATTCATTGCCAAGGCTCTCTGTATGTGAAAGTTTTCTTGTAGTGTCAGGATTTTTCTTTCTCTATTGTTGGTTCTGATAATTTTCATGTCTTGTTCCATGGTGGATGGTTCGTGTCCGTGTTGTATCAGGTGTTCTGCAAAGGTGGACTGGCTATTTTCATGCTTCCAGCTTCTTATGTGTTCTTTATTTGATTGTCTGATTTGTTGTCTGATTTAACGATAGGTTCAACATCCACAACACACACACACACAGCTTTTAAAACAAAAAATATGTCTAGAAAGGAAAATGTTTTTTATGTATTTATTTATTTATTTTGACGGGATCCCCATGACTTCTCTCCCTGTGGATCCGCCACTGGTTCAAGCTGAGTGTATGACACTACTGCTGCATACATGTATCCACCGACCGAATCCCCCCCTGCTGCACTCATTCCCTATTGAACGTGGTAGCGCCTCGTTGCTCCGACCGACCGCCTATGCCGTTCCGCCCACGGTCCACGGCAGACCATCGGCAGACCATCGGCGCTGTCCGCTCGTTCTCTCGGCGTGTCCGACAAGCCCGCAGCAGGCGGTGCTAACAGCGCGGACTGCCGAATTATGCAGGCCGGCCGCTAGAGCGCAGCACCGGCGCGGCCCACGTGTCTACTTTGCGGAAGGCCCGCTGAATAATGGAGGCCACGTGACGGGACGACGCAATCCACCCCCCACCACCACCACCGACCTCTCTGTAGGCTAGCCTACCAGCCACCACATCCTGCTACACTTTAGTGGATTTCCGGAAGGCTTTAGATACTGTACCCCACAAGCGGCTTCTAATGAAATTGCGTGCTTATGGAATATCTTCCCAATTGTGCGATTGGATTCCTATCATAAAGGACACAGTTCGTTGTAATTGACGGTAAGTCATCGAGTAAAACAGAAGTGATATCTGGCGTTCCACAGGGAAGCGTTATAGGTCCCCTACTCTTCCTCGTGTTTATAACCTAAGTAGGAGACAATCTGAATAGCTCCCTTAGACTGTTCGCAGATGATGCTGTCGTTTATCGGTTAGTGAAGTCAACAGAGGATCAAAAGCAACTGCAAAGCGATTTAGACACAATTTCTACATGGTGCGAAAATTGGCAATTGACACTACACAAAGAAAAGTGTGAAGTAATACACATGACCACTAAAAGAAATCCACTGAACTTCAATTACGCGATAAATCAGTCAAACCTTAAGGTCGTAAATTCTACGAAATACCTAGGAGTTACAATTACGAACAACTTTGACTGGAGAGAAAACACAGAAAATATTGTGGGGAAGGCGAACTAAAGGTTACGTTTCATCGGCAGAACGCTTCGAAGATGCACCAGCTCCACCAAAGAGACTGGCTACATCACACTTGTGCGTCCTCTCCTGGAGTACTGTTGCCCCTTGTGGGACCCTCACCAGGTGGGACTGACGGAAGATATTGAGAAGGTTCAGAGAAGGGCAGCTCGTTTTGTTTTATCACGTTACGGGGGGGGGGGGGGGGGAAGCGTCACGGAAATGTTGCACGGATTGGGGTGGAAATCATTAAAAGAACGACGTTATTCATTGCGGCGTGATCTGTTTGCGAAGTTTCAATCACCGACTATTACTTATGAATGTGAAAATATTTTGCTAGCACCCACCTACTTAGGGAGACATGACCATCCCAATAAAATAAGAGAAGTCAGATCGAAAACGGAACGATTTCGGTGTTCTTTCTTCCCGCGCGCTATTAGAGAATGGAACGGTAGAGAAAAGTTATGAAAGTGGTTAATGAACCCTCTGCCAGGCACTTAAATGTGATTTGCAGAGTATCTATGTAGATGTAGATGTAGATGTATATGTAGTGAGGCCGCCGTGTTTCAAACGGCAATACTGACAACACTGATAACTGCACTTGCCAGAAGAAAAAACGCAAATTAGGAACGAGATATTTTGTCCAAAACAGCGCTTCCAAACTGTGATTCTAACCACCTGCTCTGTGTCCTAAGCTTAGGGCACAGTCTAATACATACAGTCACGACACTCACTGCTGTGAAAGTTGTTATCAACTGACAATTGCTGGGACACTAGCGCTCCTAGCGGAGGGCAAGCTGCCGAAGTAGTGACGTTTGTTTATAATCGCCTTTGTACGTAATTAACGAAGTACTTACTATAATTTTTGTGTTACAAGCATTAGTAAAATATTAAAAGATATACATAACACGGGCATTAATGTAAAAACAGCCGAATTTAACTGATTCAAAGGTGTAATGAACAACTTCGTCATGAACAAATACTTACGAATTTTGCAGCTTATTCCGCTAAAAGTAAGTAGAATATAAACATAAGAGAAACATAAATTTCTATTACGGTGTGTTCTTACTACGACAAGAGTTTTTTGATGCGTACCAATTTCCGGCCGCGGTGGCCGAGGGGACTGAGGCGCTTCAGTCACGGTCTGCACGGCCACTACGGTAGGGGGTTCGAATCTTCAAATTCTTCTTCAAATGTTTGTTAAGCTTATGGGACTTAACTACGGGGTCATCAGTCCCTAAACTTACAAACTACTTATCAACTACCTTATACTAAAGACGCCACAAATATCCATGCCCGAGGGGGGATTCGAGCCCCCGACGTAGTGGCCGTGCAGACCGTGACTGGAGCGCCTCAGTCTCCTCGGCCACTACGATCGGGGGTTCGAATCCCCCCTCGGGCATGGATATTTGTGGCGTCCTTAGTACTAGCTAGTTCATAAGTAGTTTGTAAGTTTAGGGACTGATGACGCCGTAGTTAAGCCCCATAAGCTTAACAAACATTTGAACATTTATTTTCGTACCAATTCGGTGTGTAGCCTAATGATTCGAACATTTTTAGCCTTCACTCGTCTTTCTGATACGCGTATATTCCTTTGAGTGTCATTACTTTAGCTTAAGAAGACAATGTCTTGAATATTCTTGCCGTTTGTGGCTCAGTTGTAGCAACAATTGTGGAAATGGATTCTTCTTTGTTGAAAACAAAAATGTTCAAATGTTTGTTAAGTTTATGGGACTTAACTACGGGGTCATCAGTCCCTAAACTTACAAACTACTTATGAACTACTTACGAACTAGGACGGCACAAATATCCATGCCCGAGGGGGGATTCGAACCCCCGACCGTACTGGCCGTGCAGACCGTGACTGGAGCGCCTCAGTCCCCGCGGCCACCGCGGCCGGCTTGTTGAAAACAGTCTGATTGCTGTTTTCCGTTTTCTTGCCAGGTCTGTGACGTTTTTCCTTTACCTACAGCTGTGGTGGCTGCTTTTCTGCGTTAAATGCTGTAGTTATAGCATTCTATATGCGTTTCCTACGTTCCACTCTCGCCGATATTACTGGAATTGTAGTGAAGAACCCATAACGTTCCTGAGTAGAAAATCGACGACTCTTGGCCAAAGGCAGGTCTTCCGGTGTATTTTTTTTTTAGAAATTTCTTATTTTTAATAGAAAATGATATTATTGAGCAAAAGCCTGTAGTTTACAAGATAATTGTAAGTAAACTGTCCTGCAGAGTACCGTTTCGTACCTCATTAGGAATCTCAGTAAACCTAATAAAGACAACGGCGGAGCTAAATTTTAAAGTACTATCTAATTTATGGCACTACATACGTTCCCTAGTGTGAACAGTGTGAAAAATTGAATATAAACGATACTTTAACTTTTCCCGCCGTAATGTATGTTCAAACAACTTACGGGTATGCAGCCGGGTGACGTCGTCGACAACCGCCGATATTTCGACATGAGGACACCCTGCCATTCTCAAGGCACAACTGCACTCAAGGAAGCAATGTGCAAGCGGATTTAATACATCGGTTTGCAAAGGGTAAACAAGGAAGATAACACACACAGTACAAGTCACAGCAGAGTCAACACAACCAAAAGTGACCAGACATCAAAAATATCGATAGTGACTTAATCAACAGGTGAGGGAGCATTAATTTTATCCCTCTGTTTTTTGACGAGAGACAGTGCCGGATTCCAAGCAGAATTTAAACAAAAACCACCATATCTGTTTATAAGGTCGCTTGCTAGTTTAATTTCAACAGCTTCCTTAATAACACTTATCCCAATAGGTGGAAGTGCATGCCAGGATCTCCGTGTTGTTGTATTCCATACGATGACCGGTGCCAAGACAGTGTTCTGCAACAGCGGGTTTGTTTGGCTTTTGTAAGCGCGTGTAACGTTTGTGTTCAATACACCGGTATTCCACAGTCCTGATTGTCTGACCAATATATGACATGCCACAACTGCAAGGAATACGATATACACCTGCCTTACGCAAACCAAAATCATCCTTTACTGACCCCAACAGGGCCTTTATCTTAGAAGGTGGTCGGAAAACACATTTCACATCATATTTCCGCAAAATACGACCAATCTTGTTGGAAATGCTTCCTGCATAAGGCAAAAAGGCTATAGATTTAGGTACCACTTCATTACTATCGTCACTCACCCGTTGCACAGAAGGCTGATAGCGCAATGCACGTTTTATCTGTCTCTCACTATAACCATTCTGACGAAAGGTCTCCTCGAGATGAGACAACTCAGCTGACGAACTTTCAGGGTCTGAAATGACATGTGCCCTATGAAGTAAGGTACCAAGTACTCCTTCACGCTGAGCTGTATGGTGACAACTACCAGCTCGCAGATACAAATCTGTGTGAGTAGCCTTCCTATAAACAGCGGCGGTTGTCCACGACGTCACCCGGCAGCATACCCGTAAGTTGTTTAAACATAAACGATACTATTCGCACTAATCAAATACCGTATTCAGGAATGTAGCTTGCCGGCCGCTTGGAGCGCTGCAATCGTAGTGTATATAAAAAATCTGCAGGAGTATCGTGGCTGTATATGTTACACTGTGGCTTAGACGCTAAGTAACTTAACATACTACACTGCTCAAAATAATTAAGAAATCAGGTGAGGTATCACACGCAATATACCAGGTGATCAAAAAGTCAGTATAAATTTGAAAACTTAATAAACCACGGAATAATGTGGATACGTAAAAATTGACACACATGCTTACAATGTCATGGGGTTTTATTAGAACCCCAAAGTCAGTGACTGCTACCGTGACGGGAGAGAGGTACGCCGATATGTTACAGAATCGCATCATCCCCAGCCTGGCTGATAAACACCTGCTGGAACGTACGATTTTTATGCAGGATGGCGCTCCACCCCATATTGCTAGACGCGTGAAAGATCTGTTGCGCGCGTCGTTTGGTGATGATCGTGTGCTCAGCCGCCACTTTCGTCATGCATGGCCTCCCAGTTCCCCAGACCTCAGTCCGTGCGATTATTGGCTTTGGGGTTACCTGAAGTCGCAAGTGTATCGTGATCGACCGACATCTCTAGGGATGCGGAAAGACAACATCCGACGCCAATGCCTCACCATAACTCCTGACATGCTTTACAGTGCTGTTCACAACATTATTCCTCGACTACAGCTATTGTTCAGGAATGATGGTGAACATATTGAGCATTTCCTGTAAAGAACATCTTATTTACTTTGCGTTAGTTTGTTATGCTAATTATTGCTTTTCTGATCGAATAAAACTCCATCAGTTGGACATTTTTATAACTTTTTTTTGTTCTAATAAAACCCCATGTCATTCCAAGCATATGTGTCAATTTTTACCTCTCTATCTACATTATTCCGTGATTTATTAAGTTTTCAAATGTATACTGAAGTTTTGATCACCCAATTATATACAGGGTGTTACAAAAAGGTACGGCCATATTTCAGGAAACATTCCTCACACATAAAGAAAGAAAATATGTTATGTCGACATGTGTAAGGAAACGCTTAATTTCCATGTTAGAGCTCATTTTAGTATTTCTCTTTAAATGTAAACTGAAATAATTCTTGCAGACAATTGTCAAAATACCTAGTTGTTTCGTTAGTATGTACTGTACTACCTCGATTCACCGCCAGTTGGCCCAATTGAAGGAAGGCAATGTTGACTTCAGTGCTGGTGTTGACTGCTGGACGGATGGATTGGTAGAGGCGGACCAATTCCGTGGCCTCCACGCTCTCCTGACCTCAAACCTCTTGACTTTTATTTATGGGGGCATTTGAAAGCTCTTGTCTACGCAACCACTTTGCTTTGTCTTAATTTGTTATGCTAATTATTGCTTTTCTGTTCAGATAAAGCGCCATCTACAATATCCCGCGCTTAATTAAGTTTTCAAATTTATACTCACTTTTTGATCACCCGGAGTTGTTGTTGGAGTTAACTTTCAAAGAACAACGAACTGCATATAACAAAAAAAGTCGCTTCCGAAAAGTGTGAAAGACCGGTTTTTCCAGCTAAATGATTCAGTTATTTGGAAAGGTCAGTGGCATGATCAGGAAAAGTAGAGTATCGCCGTCATTTTAGACAACAGCTTCCAGTGCTAATAAAAACAGACCGCTGATTTTTAGGCCATAAAAAGAGCATTTTACGCGTCTAAAATAGGCACTTTCTTTACCTCACTTAGGCAAAATAAATTGTTAGGTAGGCCCTTAAAAGCATTCATCAGATGAAATAAAGTAAAATACGTATGAGCAAATTTTCAGTTTTTTTTTTTTTTTTTTTTTTTTTTTTTTTTTTTTTTTTTTTTTTTTCAAGACATTTGAGGAATATTATACATATTGCGTCCCATCCTCGTCGCCACTTTTGTGTCCCAGCCTCGTCGCCGCTTTTGTGTCTCGTTTCCGTCGTAGGTGTCGGTGGCCGAGTAGACAGACCGACACAGGAATAAAGGATGCACACTTGTGCAGGTAGGAGGTGACCAGCCAGTGGGACAGCAGAAACTAGAAACACTAGGCTAAATTAGAAGGAGATATATATTTCGTGGAGTCTTGGTAATACTTAACTTTTACATAGTTCTTGACTGCAGAATGCAGATACATAGTTTAGATAGAGGCCTGCCTAATGATGATTCCTAGTGCCTGTCCGAAAGCCAAGTCTTTACTGGTGCCTATCTGATTCCGAAGTGTTAACTGGACCCTATCTCAGTCCCAAGTGATGTCATTCAGTGGTGGCCACGAGCGGAGTTGCAGCAGAGGGCGCTCGTGGCTGACGTCGTAAGAACGCCGCGCCGTGCGTGCATGGCGGCGCGCGGCGAAAGTAGGTGGCGCGCACTTCATACTTGTGCGACACCACAATACAAACAAATCTGTAGGAAATGTCAGCAATAAATCGCAATTTTTGTTTTTACTTTTCAGATCTACCTAGGTTTCCACCACTGTGTGGCCTGTTTTAAAGCCTTTAATATGTGCTTACATTTAAACCGTCATGTTGACAGTTACGTTCAACTTGACGGTATAGATGAAAATAACTCAAAGAATTAAGAACAGCCACACTGTGCCCGAAAACTAAGTAGATCTGGAAAATAAAAACAAAAATTACGACTGATTTGAGACATTCTCTACAGATTTGTACAAAACAGTTTTTCTGTTCTGCAATCTCGAAGGAGACAAATTCTAAGTTATGAATAACGTGCATGCGCAATACTAATTGTACTTTACATCAAAAGCACTTACCTATTACATCCCAAGTTGCAAGAAATTCGGACGCACCAATAGTTTTGTTCTTTCGAAACGCAATGAAAGTGCTTCCGACCAACCTTGACTCCCTCGGGCAACTACCGAAACGAATTCTATATTTGTCTTTGTCGAGAACGCAACAATACCTATTGTTTGTGTGACGATACTGCTGACCCCCTCATCTCAATGTTATCGTACGGTACCGTCTGCCTGGTCCTCTCATCTCAATGTCATCCTACGATACCGTCTGCTTCGGACCCGGAATCGTGTGGCTCAATAGTGATATAAAAGTTGCGTGTGAAGTTAGTTAAAAACGATATAGCCAGCCTAGGAATCAGTGTAGGACAGTGTCTCGGTGATACTGTGATTAAAACAAGTGATAATCAGTGAAATCTAAGAGATTTGTATAAGACGTTTCCAGACAGTTCTATAAACCATAGTTTTGTCATTGTATGTTATTTTAATAAATGAACAGATGAATTGTAAAAACTTTTGTAAAACATAAAGTCATGAAAATAAACAGCATTGTATATATGTTAGGCTCATAAACACGTTGTGTAGGAGCTAATTGTGTTATTTCGACTATTACATTAATTATCGATATTGAATTCGTTGTATATATTGAGTGACGTGAGATTTTGAATATATTTTGTGAATGACCATGAGATTTGATAGTTCAATATATGTTAGGAACATGTATGATGTACTCATTAACTAATTAATTGACATTTAACATCGCACTTTGTTGTCAACAGAAAGATCGGAAATTTCGTCTTAAAAAGATGTGCCATCTAAAATTATTGTATGTATAGTTTTCATTTTATATTGTGATTATTTTTGTGTACATGAAATGTTTTCTTTGTGTGTTTGTTCATTGTAAATTAGTATATTCTATTGTTATGAACAATGCATAATGTAAGGTCATTATTGTCGATGTTGTATATTTGCCCCACAACCTTGCGTGGGGAGTTCGAGTTTTAGTCGTTTGTCAAGTGCTCTGGAAGCTACGTCACTCTGTGTTTTGAAAATGGAAGTACTACCAGCTAAGTTCTGATGTATTGTGGATGTCTTGACTTTGTAATGTTTTGGTGGAAAAGTTTAGTTTAAATTAAAGAAGAAGTCAAAAATTGTACATATCGAGTATTTATTTCTACCACGACGCCCCAGGAGAATAATGTTGCAGCGAGCAGAACCCCCATACATCGCAATGTTGAAAAGATGAGTATTCTGTTTGAAAGTGGTAGAATGAACTGTAATTACTTTAAATCTATTAAAACGTTTTATTTGGAAAGGCGAAGTGGTGACGCGGTAGTGCCAGGTACTAGGTCACGTGACGAGGTACAGCGAGGCTACGGTTAAAGTAACGCCTAAGAAGCAAAAAGCTCGTAATAAGTATGTGACCGATGATATGGATAAATGTATTATGAGCAACAACTTCTATGGCATTTCTATGACGAACAATAGAAAGGAATACGAACTTTGAGAAAACTGCACTACTTTCATCAAACAGAATTAGCTTCAAAGGTAGCAAGGAAGCCCTTAGAAGCAATGTTCTGTCTATGAATTTTTAGAACGTGTCAAAATTAACGTTTTGTTTTTTGCGGACAAGAGGGCATTGTTGCTAAAAGACCATACTTTCTCAGGTTTCCATCAGAATCAAAGCGACCAGTAGTTTACTTAGATGAAACATAGATTCACATGCATTATACAGTAAATAAATGTTGGCAAAGTGATAGTGTGCGAGTAGTATTGTCAAACAAAAGTGCCGGTCAGAGTTTGATTGTTGTTTAGGCAGGCAGGGACAGGTTTTTCATGGCTCAATAACCAAAACGTCCGACTAACACTCAGAAACGGATAGCAAAAATTTTCAAAAATAGGTCAAAACCCCGTTTATGCCAGGCTTACTACCAATATCTTTATCTCTTGTAATTACTCGTAGCGTATTTGCCCATTCGGAATACTTCTAGCCATTGTACGTGTTCGATATGATTGACTGTTGTAATGTTCAACGATTTTTTTTCCATAATGCGGGAAGAATAAAACAGTCGGAAAGTGTCATTGAAGGGCTTAGCAAAATTGCTTCAGGCTTAACATGTAACCGCAGTATCGAACATTGCATTCGAATTTCCAAATTAGATTTCGTGTTGTGCAAAATTAGTTATGAGTAAACGCACGGCGCGTAACAGGCTGTCAGCGCTCCACTCATAACAATACTGGCGTGTACGACAGACTACTTCCTCCTGTCTGTTCCCCCGGCGTAAACACGAAGAAGAAAAGTGAAACAATAGTTTTTTTTCTATCGTGCATTGGATTCGTTGAAACCAGCTGCTTCCAAATCAATTTAAACTACATTCCTATCACTGTTAGTTTGGGAGGTAGAACCCTTCAAAGTTTAGGGGGCGGAGGCTACGACAGCGTAGCTGACTGGCTGGTGGTCATGAGACAGTGGGCCGTGCCCCAGGGGATAGCCACTCGGCCAGTCAGCTACGCTATCGCAGCCTCCGCCCCCTAAACTTTGAAGGGTTGCACCTCCCAAACTAACAGTGATAGGAATGTAGTTTAAATTGATTTGGACGCAGCCGGTTTAAAGGAATCCAATGCACGATAGAAAAAACTATTGTTCCATTTAAAAAAATATATCTTTGTGGTGTAACCCTTTGGAAAATGATACAATAAACTATGTTCATAGCTCCGCAGAAAGTGTAACATTTCTTGTGTTGACCTACCGCATTAAAATTTCCCGTCACCTATTATTTTATAAGTTACAGAGGCAAACATACTTAGTGATACACCCTATATATATTCAAAAATAGGTCTTCTAGTAAGAAGCCTAAACCAAAACTGTATTTCCCTGTATTTCCATCCAGCTTGTCTTCAAAGTTGTTAACGCGACCACTTGCGAAAAGCGGAAAACCCGCTTTCAAACTTGATTTCTCACCAAATAAAAGACCAGCTTTACAAATGAAGGCAAAATCGCCACATTCACAAACCGCCAATGAATAACTGAAAATGTTTAAATGGGACTTAACTACGGGGTCATCAGGCCCTAAACTTACAAACTACTTACGAACTAGGACGGCACAAATATCCATGCCCGAGGGGGGATTAGAACCCCCGACTGTAGTGGCCGTGCAGACCGTGACTAGCGCGCCGCAGTCCCCTCGGCCACCTCGGCCGGCTGAATAACTGATAATTTAATTCCATGCATATTCCCGACATAGCATCACGGATGTATTTTCCTTTGGAACAGCAATGCAAGTGTTGTGGAATGTCGGGACATTTAGCATTCCTGCCGAATCTCTCGGGACACAAGGACAAAGAGTGAACAATGGGGAGTTTCCCGATTAATTCGATGCATGACAATGCTAGGTTTATATCTACATCTACATAGATACTCAGAAAATCACATTTAAGTGCCTGGCAGAGGGTTGATTAACCACTTTCATAACTTTTCTCTACCGTTCCATTCTCTAATAGCGCGCGGGAAGAAAGAACACCTAAATCGTTCCGTTTTGGATCTGATTTCTCTTATTTTATTGGGATGGTCATGTCTCCCTAAGTAGGTGAGTGGTAGCAAAATATTTTCACATCCAGAAGTAAAAGTCGGAGATTGAAACTTCGCAAACAGATCACGCCACAATGAATAACGTCTTTCCTTTAATGATTTCCACCCCAATTCGTACAATATTTCCGTGACGCTCCCCCCCCCCGTAACATGATAAAACAAAACTAGCTGGCCTTCTCTGAACCTTCTCAATATCTTCCGTCAATCCCATCTAGTGAGGGTCCCACAATGGGCAACAGTACTCCAGGAGAGGACGCACAAGTGTGATGTCTCTTTGATGGAGCTGGTGCATCTTCGAAGCGTTCTGACAATGTAAAGTAATCTTTGGTTCGCCTTACCCACAAGTTGTTCGTAATTAACTCCTAGGTATTTGGTAGAATTTACGACCTTAAGGTTTGACTGATTTATCGCGTAATTGAAGTTCAGAGGATTTCTTTTAGTGGTCATGTGTATTACTTGACAGTTTTCATTATTTTGTGTTAATTACCAATTTTCGCACCATATAGAAATTTTGTCTTATTCGCTTTTTAGTTTATTTATTTATTTATTTATTTATTATGGTTTTGTGTTCCATAGGATCCAATTGAGGAGTGAGACACCATGGTTATGGAACAAGTCAGTACATGAATTCTAACACAAGAATGGTAATAGAAAATTGTTAAGTAGTCATATGCACACAATAATCTTAAGACAAAGTGAGAAGAATCAATAAAGAAAAAAATGAATTAGCTTAATTGTTTAACTTTTCTAGGAGTTCCTCGACAGAATAAAAGGAATGAGCCATGAGGTAACTCTTCAATTTAGATTTGAAAGCATGTGGATTAGTGCTAAGATTCTTGAGTTCTTGTGGCAGCTTATTGAAAATGGATGCCGCAGAATACTGTACACCTTTCTGTACAATTGTCAAGGTGGTGTGATGCAAATGTAGGTTCGACTTCTGTCTAGTATTCACCGAGTGAAAGCTACTAACACGTGAGAATAAGCTGATCTAATTAACAACAAACGACATTAAAGAAAAAACGTATTGTGACACCAGTGTCAAAATTCTCAGACTACTGAAAGGGGTCGACATGAAGTTCGTTAACTCACACCACATATTGCTCAAACCGCCCGTTTCTGAGCCAGAAATATCTTTTTTGCAGCAGGTGAGTTACCCCAAAAAATAATGCCGTACGTCATAAGTGAGTGAAAGTAAGCATAATAGACTATTTTTCGTGTAGAAAAATCACATTTTTCAGATATTGTTCTGATGGTGAATATAGCAGAATTTAGCTTTGGAACAAGATCCTGAACATGGGCTTTCCACGACAGCTTACTGTCTATCTGAACACCAAGAAATTTCAACTGTACCGTCTGACTTATCATATGCCCATTATGTGCAATGAAAATGTCAGCTTTTGTCAAATTATGTGTTAGAAATTGTAAAAACTGAGTTTTACTGTGATTTAATGTCAACTTGTTTTCTACAAGTCATGAAGTTATCTCTTGAACTGCATTATTTGATACTGTGTCAATATTACGAGCAACATCCTTCACTACCAAGCTTGTATCATCAACGAACAAAAATACTTTACAGCTATCTGCTATACTCGAAGAAATATCATCATTATATAAATAAGAAACAGCAACGGTCCCAAAACAGACCCCTGTGGCACCCCATACGTAATTGTGCCCCATTGCCCATTGATTTCACTATCCGATAAACGATAGCATCATCCGCGAAGGAGCTATTCAGATTGTCTCCTAAATCTAATATATAAAGCAGAGTGTCCGTATGTTTGTACGTGTTGGATACAAATCTATACTTTCATCCCAATCTTTATGAAATTTTGTACACGTAAGCTTTAATCCATAAGGTCGTCGTAAGTGAAAGAATCACATACGATATATAGTTCACGAGATATGACGTCATAAACGATGAGATGCGCGAAAAACTGCAGCATTTTGCGACAATGCTGCTCATTTTCTCCTGAACCATTGGACCGATTTCAACAATATTTGGTACACACATTCCTTATCGTGAGGTAACAAATGCTGCATGGTTAAGAATCACATACGGCACTTGGTTCAAAAGATATTACGTCATAACCAATAGAAATTGCAAAAAATTTATATAATGTGGCTAGACTTTCGAAATACACTGTATGAGAATGACAGTACTTAGCGACTTGCAACAAACTTTAAACATAATTTCAAACCTTTATTAAACTTTTTCTCGCTGACAAGCATAGCAAAATGATGAAAGGAAAAAAAATTTCTCGCTTACTACTTTTCCTCTGTTTATGGAGTAAAACTATGCTGTCGGTATGACGTTACAATTGTACGTTACAAATTGTAGCGACTGGAAATTTTACTGACAGTATAGACATATACAGTTGAATGTACCCTCTAAATTGTATCACAGTACGACACGTAGTTTATGAGACATGAGCACATAAATAATAACATTCCGCTGTTCATGGACTAAAACTACGGCATTTGGATGATGTTACAATTTATAATTCATACACTACAAACTGTAGCCGCAGGTAATTTTAGAGACAGTATACACGCATATAGGTGAGTGTACCTTCTAAATTGTATGAAAATACGACAGGTAGTTTATGAGATATGAGCACATAAACAATAACGTTCATAGAAAACTGCCCTTCAAGCACCAAGTTTCAATCTATTACTTTTTTACTAGTAATTGTATTGCCAAGAGAGTTTACAGACATACAGCCCTTATACAAATTAATATATACCTCAAGAATGGCAGGTATAAATAAATAAATATGCGGGCAAAGCCGGGTTTTTAGCTAGTCATTTATAAACACGAGGTAGAGTATCGGACCTATACGCTTTCCTGAGGTACGCCAGATATTATTTATGTTTTACTCGATGACTTTCCGTCAATTACAACGAACTGTCTCATTTCTGATAGGAAATCGTGAATTCAATCGCACAATTGGGGAGATATTGCATAAGCACGCAATTTCATTAGAAGCCGCTTGTGGGGTACAGTGTCAAAAGCCTTCCGTCAGTTCCACCTGGTGAGGGTCCCACAAGGGGCAACAGTACTCCAGGAGAGGACGCACAAGTGTGATGTAGGCAGTCTCTTTGGTGGAGCTGGTGCATCTTCGAAGCGTTCTGCCAGTGAAACGTAACCTTTGGTTCGCCTTCCCCACAACATTTTCTGTGTGTTCTCTCCAGTTTAGGTTGTTCGTAATTGTAACTCCTAGGTATTTGGTAGAATCTACGACCTTAAGGTTTGACTGATTTATCGCGTAATTAATGTTCAGCGGATTTATTTTAGTGGTTATGTGTATTACTTCACACTTGTCAATTTTCAGTGGATTTCTATTAGTGGTAATGTGTATTACTTCATACTTTTCTTTATTTGGTGTCAATTGCCAATTTCCGCACCTTGTGGAAATTTTGTCTAAATCGCTTTGGAGTTGCTTTTGATCCTCTGTTGACTTCACTAACCGATAAACGACAGCATCATCCGCGAAAAGTCTAAGGGAGCTATTCAGATTCTCTCCTAAATCGTTCATAAACACGAGAAAGAGTAGAGGACCTATAACGCTTCCCTGCGGAACGCAAGGTATCACTTCCGTCATATTCGATGACTTGCCGTCAATTAGAACGAACTGTGTCCTTTCTGATAGGAAATCGTGAATTCAGTCGCACAGTTGGGGAGATACTCCATACGCACGTTTGTGGTGTATAGCTGCAGTAGCTGCTGTGGTGGGATCCTGGCCTAAACGTCCGGCCAGCACGTGGTTTGGCGGGCCGCAGTTGGCCAGCCTGTGCCAGATGGGGCTGCGGCAGAGGCAGGGTAGCGCGCCAGATGCTGCCAACTGCTGCAGCGGCTGACAAAGCGGCCAGCTGCCACTGGACGCAGGGTGGCCACCGACCCCACTAAACCCCACCCACACAGCAGCAGCCAGCCAGCGCCCGAAAGAAACGACGCCGTGGACACACGAGACAAACAACGCCAACCAGCTACGTACGCGCCACAGGCAGGGCTGACAACGGTAACGCTCCACATACGAACTCTAAAGGCTCTACTGTATATTCAAGATTAATTGATCATTTCAATTCGCATAATTTGTTGTCAGTTTGGTTTTAGAGGTGGTTTAACCACTCAAAATTCTATATTTTCGTTTCTCTGTGAGGCATTTGATGGGTTAAATAAGAGGCTACGGACATTCGACGTCTTCTTTGATTTAATAAAAGAGTTTGATTGTGTCGATCACAAAATATTAAAACTTCCTGGCAGATTAAATTTGTGTGCCCGAACCGGGACTCGAACCTGGGACTTTTGCCTTTCGCCCTGGGACCTTTGCCTTTCGCGGGCAAGTGCACTACCGACTGTGCTATCCCTACACGACTCACGATGCCGCCTCACAACTTCACTTCCGCCAGTACCTCGCCTCCTACTTTCCAAACTTCACAGAAGCTCTCCTGCGAAACATGCAAGACTAGCACTCCTAGAAGAAAGGATATGGTGGAGACATGGCTTAGCCACAGCCTAAGGGATGTTACCAGAATGAAACTTTCTCTCTGCAGCGGAGCGTGCGCTGGTATGAAACTTCCAGGCAGATTACAATTGTGTGCCGGAACTAGGACTCGAACCTGGGACCTTTGCCTTTCGCCGGCAAGCGCACTACCGACTGTGCTATCCCGACACTACTCACGATGCCGCCTCACAACTTTACTTCCGCCAGTAGCTCAGTCGGTAGAGCACTTGCCCGCGAAATGCAAAGGTCCCAGGTTCGAGTCCCGGTTCCGGCACACAATTGTAATCTGCCAGGAAGTTTCATATCAGCACACACTCTGCTGCTGAGTGAATGTTTCATTCTGGGCAAAAAATATTGTTGGAACATTATGGAATACGAGAAGTAGCTCACAACTGGTTCACCTCTTACTTAAATAATAGACAACAGAAGGTAATTCTCCACAGTGTAGAAAATGGCTATGACGTACCATAGCAATGGGGCACAATTAAGTGTGGGATGCCCCAGGGGTCTGTTTTGGACTCTTGCTGTTTCTTATTTATATAAATGATATTCCTTCGAGTATAACAGGTGATGGTAAAATATTTTTATTTGCTGATGATACCAGCTTGGTAGTGAAGGATGTTGCTCGTCATACTGACACAGTATCAAATAATGCAGTTCAAGAATTTAGTTCATGGCTTGTAGATAACAAGTTGATGTTAAATCACAGTAAAACTCAGTTTTTACAATTTCTAACACATAATTTTACGAAAGCTGACATATTGATTACACATAATGGGCATGTGATAAGTGAGACTTAACAGTTTAAATTTATAGGGGTTCAGATAGACAGTAAGCTGTCGTGGAAAGCCCATGTTCAGGATCTTGTTCCAAAACTAAATTCTCCCATATTTACCATTAGAGCAATAGCTGAAATAAGTGATTTTTCAACACGAAAAGTAGTCTATTACGCTTACTTTCATTCATGACGTACGGCATTATTTTTTGGGGTAACTCGCCTGATGCAAAAAGGATATTTCTGGCTCAGAAACGTGCGGTTCGAGCAAGATGTGTAAGTTCACGAACGTCATGTCGACCCCTAGTCTGGGAATTTTGACTCTGGCGTCACAATACGCTTTCTCTTTAATGTCGTTTGTTGTTAATAATATCAGCTTATTCCCACGACTTACTAGCTTTCACTCGGTGAATACTAGACAGAAGTGAAATCTACATTCGCATCACACCACCTTCACACTAGTGCAGAAAGGTGTGCAGTATTCTATGGCATCCATTTTCAATAAGCTGCCACAAGAACTAAAGAATCTTAGCACTAATCCACACGCTTTCATATCTAAATTGATGAGTTTTCTCATGGCTCAGTCCTTTTATTCTGTCGAGGAACTCCTAGAAAAGTTAAACAATTAACCTTTATTCATTCTTTTGACTTAGTCGTACGATTGTCGTGTGCATAGGACTACTTAGAAATTTTCTATTACCATTCTTGTGTAAAAATTCATGTATTGAATTGTTCCATGACCATGGAGTATCACTCCTCAATTGGGTCCTATGGAACAGAAAAACATATTGTTATTGTTATAAGACTCCATTAGGAGCAGTGTGCACCAAGACCATAAAATGTTAAATATCCAAAGAGCATTCAGCATTGCTCGTAAATTTGTTTACTATTACAGATCTATTTCGCCTACTGAATAGCCATCTTCAGTGCTACTTGCACAGACGACTAGAAACATTACTGATGTTATTAATCCAGGCACGACGCTTGGTTACAAGAATATACAAATGATGTTATCAGAGTCTGATAACAGCATTTGTATAAGCTGATACCTATGTCTAGCTTCTAGTCTACCACTGTCGACTGTCCAGTATATGGTGATGTACAGTGGATGTCGGTTTTCTGTTTCTCTCCATTCGTTTAGTCTATTCCGACTCTTCGTGACCCAATTAACCAAAGAACGCCACTTCCCTCTGTCCTGCGCTTTCTCCCGTAGACCTCTCTAGGCTGGAACACGTTGCTTCTGTGATGCCATCGATCTACCTCATCCTCGGAACGTTCGTTTTCTGTGTTCGTTACCTCTACAGCTACATGCCTATGCCTCAATCCTAAAGTACGTAGCACTCCAAGTCGTTTCATTTCTGTTGCACTCCCGAAGTGAATCGAAAAAACGAACGCTTGTATGCCTCTCTAGGAACCTGTTCTGCCCCTGGCAAGCTGGCATCGTAGCAAAACTGCTGAGCTCGTTGGGAAGCCGTCCAGTTAGGCAATCAGGCACTCGGAAAGAAATATTTATGAATTCGAAATAATGAAACAATCCGACCGTTTCAGGGCACTGAAATAAATTCAGCGGCGAAGATGAAAAGTTCTGCTGCACCGGGATTCGAACCCGGACAGCGGTCGTCTAAAGTATTACACTATCCACACTAAGTAACACACACAGACACTGACTGCTGTGAAAGTTGTTACCAACTAACAATTGTAACGACACTAGCGCTCCTAGCGGTGGGCAAGGAGACGTACGAGTAATGTTTGTTTATAATTACTCTTCTATGTAATTAACTAAATAGTTTTTGTAATTCATGCGTTCCAAGAAATAGTACAAACACGACAGACGTAAATGATCTTGAAATGAATGTAAAATCGGCCACATTTTCCTGATTCAGTGATATAAACAACAACTCATTGACGAAGAAATACTTCGCAGCCTACTCCGCTGAAATTCTCAGAACGTAAACAGAGGAGAAACATTAATCCCTGATGTGGTCTCTTCTTATACGACAAGCACTTTATTTGAAGTGTAAATATTCGATATGAGATCTAATTATTAGAATACTTTTCTACTTCACTCGTCTTCTAATATATAAAGCAGAGTGTCCGTATGTTTGTACGTGTTGCATACAAATCTACAGTTTTGTTCCAATCTTTATGAAATTTTGTACACGTAAGCTTTAATCCATGAGGAAGGTCCCCGTAAGTGTAAGAATCACATATGATACATAGTTCACGAGATATGACGTCATAAACAATGAGATACACGAAAATCTTCTGCATTTAGCGAGAATGCTGCTCTTTTTCTCCCAAACCACTCGACCGATTTCAACCAAATTTGGTGCACACATTCCTTACCGTGAGGTAACAATGCTGTTAGGGTAATAACCACATACGACACATGGTTCAGAAGATACAATGTCATAAACAATACAGTTGTAAGAAACTGCCACATAATGCCATGACACTTTATTCACACACAATATGAGAATGACAGTACTTAGCGACTTGCAACAAACTTTCAACATAATTTCAAACCTTTATTGAACTTTTCCTCACTGACAACCATAGCAAAATGATGAAAGGAAAAATAGTTTCTCGCTTACTACTTTTCCACTGTTTATTGACTAAACCTACGGCATTCGGTATGACGCTACAATTTATAATTTGTAGACTTACAAATTGTAGGCGCAGGAAATTTTACAGACAGTATATACAAATACAATTGAATGTACCTCCTAAATTGTATCACAGTACGATACATAGTTCATGAGATATGGCACATAACCGCCCCATCACGCACCAAGTTTTAATCTATTACTTCTTAACTATTTTATTGTATTCCCGAGAGATTTTACAGACATACAGCCCTTATACAAATGAATATATACCTGAAAAATGGCAGGAATAAATAAATAAATACCCAAGCAACGCCGGGTTTTCAGCTAATCTTTGATATAAACGCATAATCTATTGAGTATCATTACTTTTGCTTATAACCAAAGGTCTATTTAGGAGAATTCCGGTCACACTACCGCGATCCTTTGCGATGGCGGCCATTTTGGTCCTAAAGAGTGTCTGTAGCAGACTGTATTCGGATAATATTTATCACTAGAAAGTTTTAGCTGCTTAACCTACCATAAATATAAAAGAATTATAACCGATACCGATGTAGTCTCCACAAGGTATCCACATAAGGACTCCGTGATTTCTAAATTAAATGTCTCGAAAACAAAGATCGATAGAGGAATGCAGTAAACGGTATGTTTATTGTGAAAGCTGTAAGACGTTTATACAGCAGTTTGAAATAATAGTTACAAAAACTGCTAACAGATGGCGCTGTAATCGCCATACGTAATGGCTATTATAAATAGTGATCCGAATCCCAGAGCGATCAGTTCCACTATTGAAACGTGAAAGGAGGTTAGCGTACCGAAGGAAGAGATTAAAATCATGTACTCCATTGAACAACGCGTTTTTCTGGTGCTAGAGTACCACAGGTTAGAAGAGAGTCCTACGGCAACAAGGCCAGGTTTTCAAGCACGATTTAATGTTCCAAAAGGACCCGATGCGAAAACCATTCGTACGCTCTTCGCAAAATTTCAGCGAACAGGCAGTGTAACTGATGATCTAGTGGGGCATGTTGGCCGCAAGCAAACCGCAGTTACGCCTGAAAATATCGCCACAGTTCTGGAATTATTCAGCGAAATTCAATGTCATCCGTACGTAGAATTGCATCTGAGATTGGTTTGAAGCGTTCCAGCAGGCAGAAAATACTGAGAAAGGGCGTACACATTCAAAATTCAAACGCACCAGGCCATACCCGTACGAGCTGTGCAAAAAAGGGTTGCCTTTGCTAATCAGATGCTCACAATGATTGCTAGTGAAGGATTTGAAGTTGGCTGCATCTTGTTTACAGATGAAGCACACTTCCACCTGAATGGATACGTGAATAAGCAGAACTGGCGATTTTGGGGTTCCGAACAGCCATATTGGTGTGAAGCGAAACCCCAGTATTCTCCTAAAGTTACTGTGTGGGCTTCAGTATGCAGCAGAGGCATTATTGGCCCTTATTTCATTCGAGAAACGGTCACTGGTGTACGTTACGTTGCAATTTTGGAACAATTTGTCGCCACACAGCAAGCGTTAGAGGATCAACCAGGTACTGAATAATTCATGCTAGATGGAGCCCGACCACATCGGACCGAACAAGTGTTTCGCTTTCTTGAGGAATACTTCGGGAATCGAGTCATTGCTTTGGAACATCCCAAATTTACTGGTGCAGGCATGGATTGGCCTCCATATTCGACGGATTTGACTCCCTGTGACTTTTTTTTTGTGGGGCACAGTGAAAGACATGGTCTACCCGAAGCATCCCGCCACGCTGGACGAGCTTGAATCGGCGATCTCTGTGCCATGTGAATCCATTTCGGTTGAGACACTACGAAATGTGATTGCGAATTTCGTTTGCGCCACCTCTGTAGTGCCAATGGTGAACATTTTGAAAACAATGTGATGTTATTGTTTGCAAGGAGTGTTTTTTCATACGATTGTTTCACTTGTGTATGCTGATATGAGCTGTACAGCGTACAGCGCCATCTGTTAGCAGCTTTTGTAACTATTATTTCAAACTGCTGTATAAACTTCTTACAGCTTTCACAATAAAAATGTCGTTTTCTGCATTCCCCTATCGATCTTTGTTTTCGAGGTATTTAATTTTGAAATCAGGTAGCCCTTTTCTGGGCACGCTGTACATGTACTTGCTGAACTTCATAGTCGTGAATGAAAAGTTGTCGTATTTCCGTCCGCGTTAGGTGGTTAAAACTCCACGAGCTTTCGGCCCAGCACTCCTTGCCCATTATCAAGTGCTACTGACTCCCTATTGGCTGCAAGTACGGTCTCCTATACACTAGCTGCCGGCTGTGACGTCACTGGGGCTCCGCGACATCGCCATATCTACATCTACATCTACATATATACGCTGCAAATCACATTTAAGTGCCTGGCAGAGGGTTCATTAACCACCTTCATAACTTTTCTCTACCGTTCCATTCTCTAATAGCGCGCGGGAAGAAAGAACACCTAAATCGTTCCGTTTTCGATCTGATTTCTCTTATTTTATTGGGATGGTCATGTCTCCCTAAGTAGGTGGGTGCTAGCAAAATATTTTCATATTCAGAAGTAAAAGTCGGTGATTGAAACATCGCAAACAGATCACGCCGCAATGAATAACGTCTTTCTTTTAATGATTTCCACCCCAATTCGTGCAACATTCCTTTGACGACTTCCCCCCCGTAACGTGATAAAACAAAACGAGCTGCCCTTCTCTGAACCTTCTCAATATCTTCCGTCAGTCCCACCTGGTGAGGGTCCCACAAGGGGCAACAGTACTCCAAGAGAGGACGCACAAGTGTGATGTAGGCAGTCTCTTTGGTGGAGCTGGTGCATCGTCTAAGCGTTCTGCCAATGAAACGTAACCTTTGGTTCGCCTTCCCCACAATATTTTCTATGTGTTCTCTCCAGTCAAAGTTGTTCGTAATTGTAACTCCTAGGTATTTGGTAGAATTTACGACCTTAAGGTTTGACTGATTTATCGCGTAATTGAAGTTCAGCGGATTTCTTTTAGTGGCCATGTGTATTACTTCACACTTTTCTTTATTTAGTGTCAATTGCCAATTTTCGCACCAAGTAGAAATTTTGTCTAAATCGCTTTGCAGTTGCTTTTGATCCTCTGTTGACTTCACTAACCGATAAACGACAGCATCATCCGCGAACAGTCTAAGGGAGCTATTCAGATTATCTCTTAAATCGTTTATAAACACGAGGAAGAGTAGGGGACCAATAACGCTTCCCTGTGGAACGCCAGATATCACTTCTGTTTTACTCGATGACTTACCGTCAATTATAACGAACTGTGTCCTTTCTGACAGGAAATCGTGAATCCAATCGCACAATTGGGGAGATATTCCATAAGCACGCAATTTCATTAGAAGCCGCTTGTGGGGTACAGTATCAAAAGCCTTCCGGAAATCCAGAAAATTGGAATCGATTTGAGATCCCTTGTCGATGGCACTTAACACTTCATGTGAATAAAGGGCAAGCTGTGTTTCGCAAGAGCGATACTTTCTAAATCCGTGCTGACTATTGGTTAATAGGTCGGTAGGCATATATGCATTCCTATATTCAAAGTCGTTTTCTCGAGAATTTTTGAAAGTTGCGTCGAATGTTTTTTTTTTTTTTTTTTTTTTTTTTTTTTTGCAATATCCGTTACCGATGTGGTCTCCTTGTAAGTCCCTGCCATTCTTCTACAGAAGTTGCCAGAGAATTGCCTGTGAACTCAGGCTCGCTTTAGTTCGGCTCCACCGGGTCTAGTGTAAGCCTGGGCTTCGCAGACGCTTCGCTGCGCGCTCTAAGGGCCGAGTAGAGCCAATCGTGGCTGCCACGCCGGCTTAGCGCCGTGACGTCATCAGGGGGGGGGGGGTAGCTCTGGCGAAGAAGGTCAACCAGGCTCTGAACGCCACGGTGCTTTACTAGGGACGGTCCTGTTTTTGTTTCTTTACTGTCAGTTAATATCCCCTCACTTTGTTGGTCTGGGCAAGACAGTAGAAGAATGTATATAACTAGAGGAAAAATAGATACCGCCGTCAGGAAAATAAAAGAGACATTTCGAGACAAGAAAAGCAGCGGTACGAATATCAACAACTCATTTTAAATCAATTCTAGAAAGTAATATAAACAATCAGGATGTCTTTCTATGAATTATTGCAGTTTTTATACGCCTTTATTGCGTTACTACCGGTTTCTTACCGTTAAAGGTACATCTTCAGGTATCTTTTAATTTACGTGGGGTGGTTTGACTTGTTGCGTGTCCCAACGTCCATGATGGTTTGCCGGGTTTTATGGAGGTTTTCTTCAAAGATGTTAGTTAACTTTACAAGGGACTCCCTTCAGTAAACGTCTATGTCGGCAACGGTTGCGTATACTAAATGTACTGCGTAAAATTTTAAAGTTGAACGTAGGGGTGGGTTCAGTATCCCCTGAATCTAAAGTAAAACGAATTTTACCAATGGTTTGCGTCATATTCTATTAAAATATTTGAAAAAACCAGAAGCTTTTTGGAGTCGTGGTCCGAGTTATGATTCTCAATATTAGAAAATTCCTAGAAACCATTACGTGCAGGTTAGGGCTTAAAAATTTTTGTTGTCATTCAAACTATGAAAAGTATTCATGTGCACTGGTAGTATATAATATGTTCAGAAGTGCAATACTTCTGAATACGTATTGTTGTCGTTCAAGAAATCGTTGTGGAAAGCCCCCAATACTCGTCATCATAACAGTGTGCTGTGGCGATGAAGAAAGCCTGATGATATGTGTCCATCCTGCTCTCTTAACCCGGCATCGTTAGTCGTCATGTACTCGCTTATTGGAGAAAAAAAATACATGAGCTAGATATCAACCCCAGGAATCGATGTCACGTGAAAATTTGGGCCGTTATTCAGATACTGCACAGTTACGGTCTCCTCGAAGAACAGCTTTTGAACGTTCGTGCGCTCGGGTTGTTCCTCACTGCGACCGCTTATGCCCGTACTGCGAGAAGAGTCCGGTAAGAGGTTTGTGTTCGCGATGTAAATTAACCCACAGGCTGTCGTGAGACACCTCCAGGAGCGGTATGGAATGATGACGAATCTGCAAAGACTAAATGTCAGAGAATCAGAGCTCTTTAAAATCGTCACCGGTAAGCATAGTCATTTGCAGTTATTAGACGTACTATACACGGTAAAAGAAAATACATGGCGCTTTCTTTTATGCTTTTCCTCATATCTTTCAATTGCGTTGCAGATATCATAGATAATGGCACTGACGAAGACGAGCTGGATGTAGAAGAAAATAGCGGGTTGACGTTCGCTGCAGATTTACAACACTAATACGTTGACAATAACAACTATGCTATTTCACCACCGTCAATTTCGTCGTTCATTGCTTCAATGGAGCTTGGACGTGGAATTGAGGTCGTCATTGATGATGAAATCTGCTTAGATGATTTTAAATCGTCGAATACCACTTTGCGCGTCTCCATAACGAGCCGTTTGCGTTTTATACAGCGTGCTACGACTGCAGTGGAAACGAATGATACGGTGTTTCAACAAGCAGTGTAATGTATTTCAATTTTACAATACCTTTTATGCAGATCATTTTGTTATATCTAAAGCTGACACTATTGAAGTTTTGTGATATTATTTCCTCCTCAACTTCCCCAGCTCTTGAAATTTCACATTTTCGGGACCTCGCTGTTGTCCCTTCATTGCACACCACTTCGCCTTCGGGCATTAAGCGGCAGCAGCGAAGCGGGCCGAGTGAGGAACAAACCGAGCGCGCGAAAGTTTAAGAGCCGTGCTTTGAAGAGGCCGTAACTGCGTAGTATCTGAACAAGGGCCCAAATTTTCACGTGATATCGATTTATGGGGTTGATATCTAGATCATCTTTTTTTTTTTCTCAAGAAAATATGACGTCGAGTTGATGATGTTCCCTTGTCAGAAACTGGGCGGAGGAGCATTAGGATTGTAGCGAACGGCGCTGGGTGAAGATATGAGTACGAAGTCATCAGTGAAACACTTCTGTATAAAACTTACTCCGACTTCTTGCCGCGTCTTGATAAAATCTCAAGCTTTCGAAGATATCCTTAATGTTCTTTGTCAGGATCCGCTGACTACAGTGCTGGTGCTGCGGTGGCCATAATAGCTTCTGATTGGTCGGCCGCTACGTCGCGCTGTCACAGGTGCAGTCTACGTCTGCGCTGGTGGCGCCACCCCTCCCGTGCTATCGAAGACGTTGCTGCGTTTCTGTATCGAGCGCTCGTTTCAAAAGCACCGCTACGATTACACCCGCTATCGCGGTTGAAGTTGTTCTCATACATTCTTATTTCTACAGCCTCTGTGATTACAGAGTCCCAGTATGTGCAGGCCTACATCTACTTAGATAATCTGCAAATCACATTTAAGTGCCTGGCAGATGGTTCATTAACCACTTTCATAACTTTTCTCTACCGTTCCATTCTCTAATAGCGCGCGGGAAGAAAGAACACCTAAATCGTTCCGTTTTCGATCTGATTTCTCTTATTTTATTAGGATGGTCATGTCTCCCTAAGTAGGTGGGTGCTAGCAAAATATTTTCATATTCAGAAGTAAAGGTCGGTGATTGAAACTTCGCAAACAGATCACGCCGCAATGAATAACGTTTTTCTTTCAATGATTTCCATCCCAATTCGTGCAAGATTTCCGTCTTGCTTCCCGCCCCCCCCCCCCTCCTGGCGTGATAAAACAAAACGAGCTGCCCTTCTCTGAACCTTCTCAATATCTTCCGTCAGTCCCACCTGGTGAGAGTCCCACAAGGGGCAACAGTACTCCAGGAGAGGACGCACAAGTGTGATGTAGGCAGTCTCTTTGGTGGACATTTAAGTGCCTGGCAGATGGTTCATTAACCACTTTCATAACTTTTCTCTACCGTTCCATTCTCTAATAGCGCGCGGGAAGAAAGAACACCTAAATCGTTCCGTTTTCGATCTGATTTCTCTTATTTTATTGGGATGGTCATGTCTCCCTAAGTAGGTGGGTGCTAGCAAAATATTTTCATATTCAGAAGTAAAAGTCGGTGATTGAAACTTCGCAAACAGATCACGCCGCAATGAATAACGTTTTTCTTTCAATGATTTCCATCCCAATTCGTGCAAGATTTCCGTCTTGCTTCCCCCCCCCCCTCCTGGCGTGATAAAACAAAACGAGCTGCCCTTCTCTGAACCTTCTCAATATCTTCCGTCAGTCCCACCTGGTGAGAGTCCCACAAGGGGCAACAGTACTCCAGGAGAGGACGCACAAGTGTGATGTAGGCAGTCTCTTTGGTGGACATTTAAGTGCCTGGCAGATGGTTCATTAACCACTTTCATAACTTTTCTCTACCGTTCCATTCTCTAATAGCGCGCGGGAAGAAAGAACACCTAAATCGTTCCGTTTTCGATCTGATTTCTCTTATTTTATTGGGATGGTCATGTCTCCCTAAGTAGGTGGGTGCTAGCAAAATATTTTCATATTCAGAAGTAAAAGTCGGTGATTGAAACTTCGCAAACAGATCACGCCGCAATGAATAACGTTTTTCTTTCAATGATTTCCATCCCAATTCGTGCAAGATTTCCGTCTTGCTTCCCCCCCCCCCCCCCCTCCTGGCGTGATAAAACAAAACGAGCTGCCCTTCTCTGAACCTTCTCAATATCTTCCGTCAGTCCCACCTGGTGAGAGTCCCACAAGGGGCAACAGTACTCCAGGAGAGGACGCACAAGTGTGATGTAGGCAGTCTCTTTGGTGGACATTTAAGTGCCTGGCAGATGGTTCATTAACCACTTTCATAACTTTTCTCTACCGTTCCATTCTCTAATAGCGCGCGGGAAGAAAGAACACCTAAATCGTTCCGTTTTCGATCTGATTTCTCTTATTTTATTAGGATGGTCATGTCTCCCTAAGTAGGTGGGTGCTAGCAAAATATTTTCATATTCAGAAGTAAAAATCGGTGATTGAAACATCGCTAACAGATCACGCCGCAATGAATAACGTTTTTCTTTTAATGATTTCCATCCCAATTCGTGCAAGATTTCCGTCTTGCTTCCCCCCCCCCCCCCCCCGTAGCGTGATTAAACAAAACGAGCTGCCCTTCTCTGAACCCTCTCAATATCTTCCGTCAGTCCCACCTGGTGAGAGTCCCACAAGGGACAACAGTACTCCAGGAGAGAACGCACAAGTGTGATGTAGGCAGTACCTTTGGTGGAGCTGGTGCATCTTCGAAGCGTTCTGCCAATGAAACGTAACATTTGGTTCGCCTTCCCCACAATATTTTCTATGCGTTCTCTCCAGTCTAAGTTGTTCGTAATTGTAACTCCTAGGTATTTGCTAGAATCTACGACCGTAAGGTTTGACTGATTTATCGCGTAATTGAAGTTCAGCGGATTTCTTTCAGTGGTCATGTGTATTACTTCACACTTTTCCTCAATTTTCGCACCATGTAGAAATTTTTTCTAAATCGCTTTGCAGTTGCTTTTGCTGTTAGGAAATCGTGAATCCAATTGCATAATTGGGGATATTCCATAAGCACGCAATTTCATTTGCTTCTGGGGTATAGTGTCAATAGCCTTCCGGATTCCAGAATCGATTTCACATTCCTTGTCGATGTCACTTTACACTTCATGTGAATAAACGGCAAGCTGTGTTTCGCAAGAGCGATACTTTCTGAATCCGTGTTGGCTATTGGTTAATAGGTCGTTCTCTTCGAGTTAGTTCATAATATTCGAACAAAGTATATGTTCCAAAATCCTACTGCAAATCGACGTCAATGAGATGGCCTGTAATTTTGGGAATCACTCCTATTGCCTGGCCTGGGACAAAATTTTTGTTCTGTCAAATAAAATTTTATGTTTTTTTCGTGAAGCTGTTCTCAGAGACCGCCGATTTCCCCAGTTCTCAGTTTTTTAATAGGCCGCTGGTGTTCTGTACAGCGCTGAACGAAACAAAAATTTTGTCCCTGGCTGTAGAAATAAGAATGTGTGAGAACAACTTCAACCGTGATAGCGGGTGTAATCTTAGCGGTGCTTTTGAAACGAGCGCTCGATACAGAAACGCAGCAACGTCTTCGATAGCACGGGAGGGGTGGCGCCACCAGCGCAGGCGTAGACTGAACCTGTGACAGCGCGACGTAGCGGCCGACCAATCAGAAGCTATTATGGCCACCGCAGCACCAGCACTGTAGTCAGCGGATCCTGACAAAGAAGATTAAGGATATCTTCGAAAGCTTGAGATTTTATCAAGACGCGGCAAGAATTAGTCTTGTGTAGTTCGCGAACGAACTAGTTCGGACGAGCGCTCCCACAGGCGAACTACGCGAACTAGTTCGCAGATCCCTCGCCTCTTAGTTCGTCCGCTCCTTTTCCGAAGACTGACGGGGAACAGCGAGAGGACGCGAGAGCGCGCAGAATCGCGTGATTCGCTTCTGCCAGTTGCCGTCATTTCGAGCTGAGATGCAGCTCAGCTGTAGATTCATAGTTTACTGCCACAAGAAATCTATTTTAAAAATAAAGTACTACGAGTACTCTGTATGCAAACTAGTTGAATACCATTGTGTCACCCATACCTGTAAATAACTGGTTCGTTTGCCTAAGTATTTGATGTCAAATGGCCCAAAAATACGGGTAATAGCACATGCTTTGTCAACACTGATTCATTATATAAAAACAGCTGTCATATAAAAAAGAGCTCTTTTAGTAGGTAGCCAAAGTCAAAAAGAGCGGACAAACTAGGAGCAGCGGACGAACTAGGAGCATAATGCCAAAAGAATTTCGCTTCATACTTCGTTAGATTCTTTTCCGAAGACCGACGGGCAATAGCGAGAGGGCGCGTAGCAGAATTAAAAATCACGTGTTTGCCTTCTGCTGATGAGTCATTTCGAGGTGAGCGTCTGCCTGCTAGATTACATAGTTCAGTGCTACAAAATCTCTGGTTTAAAGTATTCAGAACTCTGCAATATCTGAGTAAGAAATTCCTTAATGCCTAGCTATAGAGATAAGTCTAAACTTAAACGCGAGAAATTATCCACAAACTGTTTCTTTTGGTTAGCGTGATATCGTTAGCGGCTCAAGCAGCAAGCGCATGAAGCAGCTAGATGGGGGAACTTCTCCCTCCACCTGCACGCGCAGACCACGCCGCTCAGCCGTCACTGGGAGCGGACGAACTAAAATAGTGAACTAGTTCGCGGCAGAGCCGCGAACTAAAGTGATCGCTCCCGATCGCGAACTATTGTGCGCAAGTCTAGCAAGAAGTCCGAGTAAGTTGTATAGATACACATGAGTGAAGATTTTGTGTTCAGTCGAACAATCGTCGTTCCATCATCTGGAGAGAACGTGGAACTCTAAACAATCCTGCTTATGTGCAGGAAACATCATATCATACTGGTGGACGAATGGTGTAGCGAGGAGTCAGTATTGGTGGACGTACGAACCGCTTTGACTGAGAGGTATAGAGACGAGATCCTTCAGCCTTATGTTAGGCCGTACGCAGGTGCCATAGAAAATGGGTTTCTCCTACTGGACGATAGCGCTCATCCCTAGAAAACTATACTGATGGACAAGATGTCTGAAGGTCAGGGAATTGAACCATTGGAGTGGCCAACTTCTTGACTGGATCGGATTGAGCATGTCTGGGATGCACTGGGTAGACTCATCGCAGCCAGACCAGCACCTCCAACAACGGTTACAGAGCTGGATATTGTACTCGTGGAATAATGGCCAAATATCCCTCAAGAGCTGATTCAGAACCGCTTACTTCCATGCCTCTCAGGTGTACGACAGAATTAAAAATCACGGGTTTGCCTTCTGCTGAAGAGAGCCATTTCGAGGTGAGCGTCTGCCTGCTAGATTACATAGTTCAGTGCTACAAAATCTCTGCTTTGAAGTATTCTGTACTCTGCAATATCTGACTAACAAATTCCATAATGCCAAGATATAGAGAAATTATCCACAAACTGTTTCTTTTGGTTTGCGTGATATCGTTAGCGGCTCAAGCAGCAAACGCATGAAGCAGCTAGGTGGGGAAACTTCTCCCTCCACCTGTACGCGCAGACCACGCCGCTCAGCCGTCACTGGGAGCGGACGAACTAAAAGAACGAACTAGTTCGCGGGAGAGCCGCGAACTAAAGTGAGCGCTCCCGATCGCGAACTATTATGCGCAAGTCGAGTCCGCACCAGACTGTTGTAATTTTTTTTATTGTTTATTATGGCTTTGGTTACAGTGACCATACAGCCAGCGGTTATTTGCCACATTGCAGTGTCGTCATGTGTGTGCAAGACCTTTGAACGTCTCCTCAAGGTCCGGTTAGAATGGTGGTTAGAACATCACGACCTGTTCCCACGGACACAATACGGTTTTCTCAAGGTGAAGAGCACTTACGATAATATAACATCTCTTGCTATGGACATCGAAAAAACGTTCCTGACAAATGGGTATTTGACGGCTCTTTTTCTTGATTTTTCGAGGGCTTATGACAATGTTTTGATACATAAACTTATAAACAAATTGCAACTTTTGCATCTCCCGCTGAAGGTGTTAAGAATTATATGCAGATTACTTTGTTGCCGCACTGTTTATATCCGTGACCAGGACAATGTGTTACATGGCCCACGAATCGTTTCCCGTGGCCTCCCTTGCTATACGCCTTGTATGTTACCGACTTAGACTCTATCTTTCATCCTACTGTCAAAGTGCTTCAGTACGCGAACGACGTTTGCATATACGCCCACACGTCGTGCTTTTGGCTGACACACATATGGCTTACTACTGCATGTGAAAAACTGGCAGAATGGGAGTTAGAACACAGACTCACGTTGTCGCCCGAAAAATCTACTGTGGTGATACTCACGAGGAAACGACAGAATTATTTCTCTGCAGACCTTCAGCTCGGTCCATACAAACTGCCTGTTCGGTCGTATGTTAAGTTCCTTGGTGTTTACTTCGACAGAAAACTGACGTGGACGAGCCATGTTGAGTACCTCATGGGCAAAGTGGACGCTACTGCAAATATCCTGCGCATGCTTGCCAGAGTTTGGTGGGGAGCCGATCCTTACTCTATATAAGGTCTCGATCCGCTCCGTTTTGGATTATGGCAGTATCGTCTACGCTACTGCAGCGCAATCGACCCTGCGCAAACTTGATGCCCTCCAGTACAGAATGCTTCGTCTTGTTCTCGGAGCTATGAAGTCAACACCCACCAACGCCTTGCTCGTGGAAGCGTCTGAAATGCCGTTAACTGTACGTCGACAGATGCTGTCCGATATTTTCCTCCTCAGCCGAGCGTCAATATGTGATAGTGCCTCTCAAAACGGTGCACCAATTTTGGAGCCTTACAGAAATGCGTCACAGAAGAGGCATGACCCGATTTCCTTTACTGGTTCGCAGCTATGAGAAATGGAGACATCTCTTCCCACTCATCATACAGGACACTAAACTTCCTTGCTTCCGTTATTCGTATCATCTGTTTTTCAACCCAGTCCCGGTGACTGTTGTAATGACCCGCTGTCAGTATTCGGCCGGTCAGAGTGTTGCACCTTTCTCGCCCCGTCGGCGGCAGATGTGTGGTGCGTTGTCGTGCTGGAGTGAGTCGGCCCCCTCGGCAGCGGCAGGGGTGAGACGTGCCCCACTTGTCGCCGTCACCAGCCTGCACCCCCCACCCCCAGGCACGCTTTGTCCCCAGATAACGCCGCCCCCAACGCCCCCGGCCAATTAGTCCGCCCCCGCCCCCAGCCAGTACCGCACCGTGCCACCCCCGCCTGCTAGCCTCTACAATGCCGTCGCACTGCTACGGCCTCGGACGCGAGAGGTCGACGCTCACATTTAAGACACTGCGTCTCCTGCTCCACAAGCTAGAACTGGACGACAGCTGATGGATACAAAAAAAAAAAAGAAAAATAAAGTTCAAATGTTTGTAAAGCTTTTGGGACTTAACTACGGGGTCATCAATCCCTAAAATTACAAACTACTTATGAACTAGCTAACCCTAAGGACGGCACAAATATCCATGCCCGAGGGGGGATTCGAACCCCCGACCGTAGGGACCGTGCAGACTGTGACTGGCGCGCCGCAGACCGCTCGGACACCGCGGCCGGAGCATAATATCCATTAGGTAGGGATACCAAAACTGGATTCGTGGACCTCTGTCTCTAGTGGGAACCAACAACAACAACTGTGACAACAAAGACTGGTTGTGGTTTCAAAGATGGTATAGAATGCATCTTCTAGCGTACGTTCTATACCATCTATCAAACCACAACCAGTCCTTACGGTGGTTAGCGAAGTATGTATGTAGATGTAGAAATTTTCTAATTCACTGTCGAATTGATTTCAGTACATTATACTCTCACTATCCAGCACATAAAATTTTACTTGTTCATCTTCAACAGGTTAGTCAAATCAAATGTTTGTTAAGCTTACGGGACTTAACTACGGGGTCATCAGTCCCTAGAATTACAAACTACTTATGAACTAGCTAACCCTAAGGACGGCACAAATATCCATGCCCGAGGGGGGATTCGAACCCCCGACCGTAGGGACCATGCAGACTGTGACTGGCGCGCCGCAGACCGCTCGGACACCGCGGCCGGAGCATAATATCCATTAGGTAGGGATACCAAAACTAGATTCGTCGACCTCTGTCTCTAGTGGGAACTAACAACAACAACTGTGACAACAAAGACTGGGTGTGGTTTCAAAGATGGTATAGAATGCATCTTCTAGCGTACGTTCTATACCATCTATCAAACCACAATCAGTCCTTACGGTGGTTAGCGAAGTATGTATGTAGATGTAGAAATTTTCTAATTCACTGTCGAATTGATTTCAGTACATTATACTCTCACTATCCAGCACATAAAATTTTACTTGTTCATCTTCAACAGGTTAGTCAAATCAAATGTTTGTTAAGCTTACGGGACTTAACTACGGGGTCATCAGTCCCTAGAATTACAAACTACTTATGAACTAGCTAACCCTAAGGACGGCACAAATATCCATGCCCGAGGGGGGATTCGAACCCCCGACCGTAGGGACCGTGCAGACTGTGACTGGCGCGCCGCAGACCGCTCGGACACCGCGGCCGGAGCATAATATCCATTAGGTAGGGATACCAAAACTGGATTCGTGGACCTCTGTCTCTTAGTGGGAACCAACAACAACAACTGTGACAACAAGGACTGGGTGTGGTTTCAAAGATGGTATAGAATTCATATTCTAGCGTACGTTCTATACCATCTATCAAACCACAACCAGTCCTTACGGTGGTTAGCGAAGTATGTATGTAGATGTAGAAATTTTCTACTTCACTGTCGAATTGATTTCAGTACATTATACTCTCACTATCCAGCACATAAAATTTTACTTGTTCATCTTCAACAGGTTAGTCAAATCAAATGTTTGTTAAGCTTACGGGACTTAACTACGGGGTCATCAGTCCCTATGTTTACAAACTACTTATGAACTAATACAAATAAATGATCCCAGAGACAGATTTACGTCTCAAATATGTCAAAGTCATTATTGATAGATCTGAAGCATCGAACCCGGACCTCCATGCTTACTAGTAAGACGTCTTAACCGTTAGACTACCACATGGAGAGCCTTGGCAGTAGTGGCAATTATCTTTGGAACAAAGAAGCTGTATTAAAGTTTGTGTCGTTGAGGGAAATGGTTCATAGACTATTCCAAGACGCCTTAATCGTTAGTGGTGTGGTAGTCTAACGGTTAAGACGTCTGCCTAGTAAGCATGGAGGTCGTGCGTTCGAATCTCGGCACAGCATAAATTTATATTCAGTGCCTCATCTTTGGTATAACGAGACAACGTTGTCTCAAGGAATTGTGTTATTTGTTGATATAAAAATCCAGATATTTACAGAAACGCAAGCTTCAGCATTCACTCAGCTAACGATATCTCCTACCACAGAGTCGAGTCAGTGATTCGGAGGGGGGGGGGAGATTGGAAAGAGCGACAAAGATGCATTTCAAACAGAAACGTTCCCTCCGCATTTACACAAGTGATATCTTAATACACTACTGGCCATTACAATTGCTACACCAAGAAGAAATGCAGATGACAAACGGGTATTCATTGGGCAAATATGTTATACTAGAACTGACATGTGATTACTTTTTCAAGGAATTTGGGTGCATAGATCCTGAGAAATCAGTATCAAATCAAATGTTCAAATGTTTGTATAGCTTATGGGACTTAACTACGGGGTCATCAGTCCCTAAACTTACAAACTACTTATGAACAACTTACGAACTAGGACGGCACAAATATCCATGCCCGAGGGGGGATTCGAACCCCCGACCGTAGTGGCCGTGCAGACCGTGACTGGAGCGCCTCAGTCTCCTCTGCAACCGCGGCCGGCTACAAAAAAAAAAAGAAAAAAAAAAAAAAAAACCATCCAAATATTAAACATAAGGATAGGCTTTAAGACCTGTGGCTAGAACGCTGTGTTAACTGAGTGGTCTAAAGCACCCCCTATTAAGTTGGAGGTCGTGCGTTTGAATCTCGGCACAGCATAAATTTATATTCAGTGCCTCATCTTTGGTATAACGAGACAACGTTGTCTCAAGGAATTGTGTTATTTGTTGATATAAAAATCCAGATATTTACAGAAACGCAAGCTTCAGCATTCACTCAGCTAACGATATCTCCTACCACAGAGTCGAGTCAGTGATTCGGAGGGGGGGGGGGAGATTGGAAAGAGCGACAAAGATGCATTTCAAACAGAAACGTTCCCTCCGCATTTACACAAGTGATATCTTAATACACTACTGGCCATTACAATTGCTACACCAAGAAGAAATGCAGATGACAAACGGGTATTCATTGGGCAGATATGTTATACTAGAACTGACATGTGATTACTTTTTCAAGGAATTTGGGTGCATAGATCCTGAGAAATCAGTATCAAATCAAATGTTCAAATGTTTGTATAGCTTATGGGACTTAATTACGGGGTCATCAGTCCCTAAACTTACAAACTACTTATGAACAACTTATGAACTAGGACGGCACAAATATCCATGCCCGAGGGGGGATTCGAACCCCCGACCGTAGTGGCCGTGCAGACCGTGACTGGAGCGCCTCAGTCTCCTCTGCAACCGCGGCCGGCTACAAAAAAAAAAAAAAAAAAAAAAAAAAAAAACATCCAAATATTAAACATAAGGATAGGCTTTAAGACCTGTGGCTAGAACGCTGTGTTAACTGAGTGGTCTAAAGCACCCCCTATTAAGTTGGAGGTCGTGCGTTTGAATCTCGGCACAGCATAAATTTATATTCAGTGCCTCATCTTTGGTATAACGAGACAACGTTGTCTCAAGGAATTGTGTTATTTGTTGATATAAAAATCCAGATATTTACAGAAACGCAAGCTTCAGCATTCACTCAGCTAACGATATCTCCTACCACAGAGTCGAGTCAGTGATTCGGAGGGGGGGGGGGAGATTGGAAAGAGCGACAAAGATGCATTTCAAACAGAAACGTTCCCTCCGCATTTACACAAGTGATATCTTAATACACTACTGGCCATTACAATTGCTACACCAAGAAGAAATGCAGATGACAAACGGGTATTCATTGGGCAAATATGTTATACTAGAACTGACATGTGATTACTTTTTCAAGGAATTTGGGTGCATAGATCCTGAGAAATCAGTATCAAATCAAATGTTCAAATGTTTGTATAGCTTATGGGACTTAACTACGGGGTCATCAGTCCCTAAACTTACAAACTACTTATGAACAACTTATGAACTAGGACGGCACAAATATCCATGCCCGAGGGGGGATTCGAACCCCCGACCGTAGTGGCCGTGCAGACCGTGACTGGAGCGCCTCAGTCTCCTCTGCAACCGCGGCCGGCTACAAAAAAAAAAAAAAAACATCCAAATATTAAACATAAGGATAGGCTTTAAGACCTGTGGCTAGAACGCTGTGTTAACTGAGTGGTCTAAAGCACCCCCTATTAAGTTGGAGGTCGTGCGTTTGAATCTCGGCACAGCATAAATTTATATTCAGTGCCTCATCTTTGGTATAACGAGACAACGTTGTCTCAAGGAATTGTGTTATTTGTTGATATAAAAATCCAGATATTTACAGAAACGCAAGCTTCAGCATTCACTCAGCTAACGATATCTCCTACCACAGAGTCGAGTCAGTGATTCGGAGGGGGGGGGGAGATTGGAAAGAGCGACAAAGATGCATTTCAAACAGAAACGTTCCCTCCGCATTTACACAAGTGATATCTTAATACACTACTGGCCATTACAATTGCTACACCAAGAAGAAATGCAGATGACAAACGGGTATTCATTGGGCAAATATGTTATACTAGAACTGACATGTGATTACTTTTTCAAGGAATTTGGGTGCATAGATCCTGAGAAATCAGTATCAAATCAAATGTTCAAATGTTTGTATAGCTTATGGGACTTAACTACGGGGTCATCAGTCCCTAAACTTACAAACTACTTATGAACAACTTACGAACTAGGACGGCACAAATATCCATGCCCGAGGGGGGATTCGAACCCCCGACCGTAGTGGCCGTGCAGACCGTGACTGGAGCGCCTCAGTCTCCGCTGCAACCGCGGCCGGCTACAAAAAGAAAAAAAAAAAACATCCAAATATTAAACATAAGGATAGGCTTTAAGACCTGTGGCTAGAACGCTGTGTTAACTGAGTGGTCTAAAGCACCCCCTATTAAGTTGGAGGTCGTGCGTTTGAATCTCGGCACAGCATAAATTTATATTCAGTGCCTCATCTTTGGTATAACGAGACAACGTTGTCTCAAGGAATTGTGTTATTTGTTGATATAAAAATCCAGATATTTACAGAAACGCAAGCTTCAGCATTCACTCAGCTAACGATATCTCCTACCACAGAGTCGAGTCAGTGATTCGGAGGGGGGGGGGAGATTGGAAAGAGCGACAAAGATGCATTTCAAACAGAAACGTTCCCTCCGCATTTACACAAGTGATATCTTAATACACTACTGGCCATTACAATTGCTACACCAAGAAGAAATGCAGATGACAAACGGGTATTCATTGGGCAAATATGTTATACTAGAACTGACATGTGATTACTTTTTCAAGGAATTTGGGTGCATAGATCCTGCGAAATCAGTATCAAATCAAATGTTCAAATGTTTGTATAGCTTATGGGACTTAACTACGGGGTCATCAGTCCCTAAACTTACAAACTACTTATGAACAACTTACGAACTAGGACGGCACAAATATCCATGCCCGAGGGGGGATTCGAACCCCCGACCGTAGTGGCCGTGCAGACCGTGACTGGAGCGCCTCAGTCTCCTCTGCAACCGCGGCCGGCTACAAAAAAAAAAAAAAAAAAAAAAATCATCCAAATATTAAACATAAGGATAGGCTTTAAGACCTGTGGCTAGAACGCTGTGTTAACTGAGTGGTCTAAAGCACCCCCTATTAAGTTGGAGGTCGTGCGTTTGAATCTCGGCACAGCATAAATTTATATTCAGTGCCTCATCTTTGGTATAACGAGACAACGTTGTCTCAAGGAATTGTGTTATTTGTTGATATAAAAATCCAGATATTTACAGAAACGCAAGCTTCAGCATTCACTCAGCTAACGATATCTCCTACCACAGAGTCGAGTCAGTGATTCGGAGGGGGGGGGAGAGATTGGAAAGAGCGACAAAGATGCATTTCAAACAGAAACGTTCCCTCCGCATTTACACAAGTGATATCTTAATACACTACTGGCCATTACAATTGCTACACCAAGAAGAAATGCAGATGACAAAAGGGTATTCATTGGGCAAATATGTTATACTAAAACTGACATGTGATTACTTTTTCAAGGAATTTGGGTGCATAGATCCTGAGAAATCAGTATCAAATCAAATGTTCAAATGTTTGTATAGCTTATGGGACTTAACTACGGGGTCATCAGTCCCTAAACTTACAAACTACTTATGAACAACTTATGAACTAGGACGGCACAAATATCCATGCCCGAGGGGGGATTCGAACCCCCGACCGTAGTGGCCGTGCAGACCGTGACTGGAGCGCCTCAGTCTCCTCTGCAACCGCGGCCGGCTACAAAAAAAAAAAAACATCCAAATATTAAACATAAGGATAGGCTTTAAGACCTGTGGCAAGAACGCTGTGTTAACTGAGTGGTCTAAAGCACCCCCTATTAAGTTGGAGGTCGTGCGTTTGAATCTCGGCACAGCATAAATTTATATTCAGTGCCTCATCTTTGGTATAACGAGACAACGTTGTCTCAAGGAATTGTGTTATTTGTTGATATAAAAATCCAGATATTTACAGAAACGCAAGCTTCAGCATTCACTCAGCTAACGATATCTCCTACCACAGAGTCGAGTCAGTGACTCGGAGGGGGGGGGGGAGATTGGAAAGAGCGACAAAGATGCATTTCAAACAGAAACGTTCCCTCCGCATTTACACAAGTGATATCTTAATACACTACTGGCCATTACAATTGCTACACCAAGAAGAAATGCAGATGACAAACGGGTATTCATTGGGCAAATATGTTATACTAGAACTGACATGTGATTACATTTTCAAGGAATTTGGGTGCATAGATCCTGAGAAATCAGTATCAAATCAAATGTTCAAATGTTTGTATAGCTTATGGGACTTAACTACGGGGTCATCAGTCCCTAAACTTACAAACTACTTATGAACAACTTACGAACTAGGACGGCACATATATCCATGCCCGAGGGGGGATTCGAACCCCCGACCGTAGTGGCCGTGCAGACCGTGACTGGAGCGCCTCAGTCTCCTCTGCAACCGCGGCCGGCTACAAAAAAAAAAAAAAAAAAAAAAATCATCCAAATATTAAACATAAGGATAGGCTTTAAGACCTGTGGCAAGAACGCTGTGTTAACTGAGTGGTCTAAAGCACCCCCTATTAAGTTGGAGGTCGTGCGTTTGAATCTCGGCACAGCATAAATTTATATTCAGTGCCTCATCTTTGGTATAACGAGACAACGTTGTCTCAAGGAATTGTGTTATTTGTTGATATAAAAATCCAGATATTTACAGAAACGCAAGCTTCAGCCTTCACTCAGCTAACGATATCTCCTACCACAGAGTCGAGTCAGTGATTCGGAGGGGGGGGGAGAGATTGGAAAGAGCGACAAAGATGCATTTCAAACAGAAACGTTCCCTCCGCATTTACACAAGTGATATCTTAATACACTACTGGCCATTACAATTGCTACACCAAGAAGAAATGCAGATGACAAAAGGGTATTCATTGGGCAAATATGTTATACTAGAACTGACATGTGATTACTTTTTCAAGGAATTTGGGTGCATAGATCCTGAGAAATCAGTATCAAATCAAATGTTCAAATGTTTGTATAGCTTATGGGACTTAACTACGGGGTCATCAGTCCCTAAACTTACAAACTACTTATGAACAACTTACGAACTAGGACGGCACAAATATCCATGCCCGAGGGGGGATTCGAACCCCCGACCGTAGTGGCCGTGCAGACCGTGACTGGAGCGCCTCAGTCTCCTCTGCAACCGCGGCCGGCTACAAAAAAAAAAAAAAAAAAAAAAAAAAAAAAAAAAAAAAAAACCCTCCAAATATTAAACATAAGGATAGGCTTTAAGACCTGTGGCTAGAACGCTGTGTTAACTGAGTGGTCTAAAGCACCCCCTATTAAGTTGGAGGTCGTGCGTTTGAATCTCGGCACAGCATAAATTTATATTCAGTGCCTCATCTTTGGTATAACGAGACAACGTTGTCTCAAGGAATTGTGTTATTTGTTGATATAAAAATCCAGATATTTACAGAAACGCAAGCTTCAGCATTCACTCAGCTAACGATATCTCCTACCACAGAGTCGAGTCAGTGATTCGGAGGGGGGGGGGGGGAGATTGGAAAGAGCGACAAAGATGCATTTCAAACAGAAACGTTCCCTCCGCATTTACACAAGTGATATCTTAATACACTACTGGCCATTACAATTGCTACACCAAGAAGAAATGCAGATGACAAACGGGTATTCATTGGGCAAATATGTTATACTAGAACTGACATGTGATTACTTTTTCAAGGAATTTGGGTGCATAGATCCTGAGAAATCAGTATCAAATCAAATGTTCAAATGTTTGTATAGCTTATGGGACTTAACTACGGGGTCATCAGTCCCTAAACTTACAAACTACTTATGAACAACTTACGAACTAGGACGGCACAAATATCCATGCCCGAGGGGGGATTCGAACCCCCGACCGTAGTGGCCGTGCAGACCGTGACTGGAGCGCCTCAGTCTCCGCTGCAACCGCGGCCGGCTACAAAAAGAAAAAAAAAAAACATCCAAATATTAAACATAAGGATAGGCTTTAAGACCTGTGGCTAGAACGCTGTGTTAACTGAGTGGTCTAAAGCACCCCCTATTAAGTTGGAGGTCGTGCGTTTGAATCTCGGCACAGCATAAATTTATATTCAGTGCCTCATCTTTGGTATAACGAGACAACGTTGTCTCAAGGAATTGTGTTATTTGTTGATATAAAAATCCAGATATTTACAGAAACGCAAGCTTCAGCATTCACTCAGCTAACGATATCTCCTACCACAGAGTCGAGTCAGTGATTCGGAGGGGGGGGGGAGATTGGAAAGAGCGACAAAGATGCATTTCAAACAGAAACGTTCCCTCCGCATTTACACAAGTGATATCTTAATACACTACTGGCCATTACAATTGCTACACCAAGAAGAAATGCAGATGACAAACGGGTATTCATTGGGCAAATATGTTATACTAGAACTGACATGTGATTACTTTTTCAAGGAATTTGGGTGCATAGATCCTGCGAAATCAGTATCAAATCAAATGTTCAAATGTTTGTATAGCTTATGGGACTTAACTACGGGGTCATCAGTCCCTAAACTTACAAACTACTTATGAACAACTTACGAACTAGGACGGCACAAATATCCATGCCCGAGGGGGGATTCGAACCCCCGACCGTAGTGGCCGTGCAGACCGTGACTGGAGCGCCTCAGTCTCCTCTGCAACCGCGGCCGGCTACAAAAAAAAAAAAAAAAAAAAAAAAATCATCCAAATATTAAACATAAGGATAGGCTTTAAGACCTGTGGCTAGAACGCTGTGTTAACTGAGTGGTCTAAAGCACCCCCTATTAAGTTGGAGGTCGTGCGTTTGAATCTCGGCACAGCATAAATTTATATTCAGTGCCTCATCTTTGGTATAACGAGACAACGTTGTCTCAAGGAATTGTGTTATTTGTTGATATAAAAATCCAGATATTTACAGAAACGCAAGCTTCAGCCTTCACTCAGCTAACGATATCTCCTACCACAGAGTCGAGTCAGTGATTCGGAGGGGGGGGGAGAGATTGGAAAGAGCGACAAAGATGCATTTCAAACAGAAACGTTCCCTCCGCATTTACACAAGTGATATCTTAATACACTACTGGCCATTACAATTGCTACACCAAGAAGAAATGCAGATGACAAAAGGGTATTCATTGGGCAAATATGTTATACTAGAACTGACATGTGATTACTTTTTCAAGGAATTTGGGTGCATAGATCCTGAGAAATCAGTATCAAATCAAATGTTCAAATGTTTGTATAGCTTATGGGACTTAACTACGGGGTCATCAGTCCCTAAACTTACAAACTACTTATGAACAACTTACGAACTAGGACGGCACAAATATCCATGCCCGAGGGGGGATTCGAACCCCCGACCGTAGTGGCCGTGCAGACCGTGACTGGAGCGCCTCAGTCTCCTCTGCAACCGCGGCCGGCTACAAAAAAAAAAAAAAAAAAAAAAAAAAAAAAAAAAAAAAAAAAACATCCAAATATTAAACATAAGGATAGGCTTTAAGACCTGTGGCTAGAACGCTGTGTTAAGTGAGTGGTCTAAAGCACCCCCTATTAAGTTGGAGGTCGTGCGTTTGAATCTCGGCACAGCATAAATTTATATTCAGTGCCTCATCTTTGGTATAACGAGACAACGTTGTCTCAAGGAATTGTGTTATTTGTTGATATAAAAATCCAGATATTTACAGAAACGCAAGCTTCAGCATTCACTCAGCTAACGATATCTCCTACCACAGAGTCGAGTCAGTGACTCGGAGGGGGGGGGGGGGAGATTGGAAAGAGCGACAAAGATGCATTTCAAACAGAAACGTTCCCTCCGCATTTACACAAGTGATATCTTAATACACTACTGGCCATTACAATTGCTACACCAAGAAGAAATGCAGATGACAAACGGGTATTCATTGGGCAAATATGTTATACTAGAACTGACATGTGATTACATTTTCAAGGAATTTGGGTGCATAGATCCTGAGAAATCAGTATCAAATCAAATGTTCAAATGTTTGTATAGCTTATGGGACTTAACTACGGGGTCATCAGTCCCTAAACTTACAAACTACTTATGAACAACTTACGAACTAGGACGGCACAAATATCCATGCCCGAGGGGGGATTCGAACCCCCGACCGTAGTGGCCGTGCAGACCGTGACTGAAGCGCCTCAGTCTCCTCTGCAACCGCGGCCGGCTACAAAAAAAAAAAAAACATCCAAATATTAAACATAAGGATAGGCTTTAAGACCTGTGGCAAGAACGCTGTGTTAACTGAGTGGTCTAAAGCACCCCCTATTAAGTTGGAGGTCGTGCGTTTGAATCTCGGCACAGCATAAATTTATATTCAGTGCCTCATCTTTGGTATAACGAGACAACGTTGTCTCAAGGAATTGTGTTATTTGTTGATATAAAAATCCAGATATTTACAGAAACGCAAGCTTCAGCATTCACTCAGCTAACGATATCTCCTACCACAGAGTCGAGTCAGTGACTCGGAGGGGGGGGGGGGAGATTGGAAAGAGCGACAAAGATGCATTTCAAACAGAAACGTTCCCTCCGCATTTACACAAGTGATATCTTAATACACTACTGGCCATTACAATTGCTACACCAAGAAGAAATGCAGATGACAAACGGGTATTCATTGGGCAAATATGTTATACTAGAACTGACATGTGATTACATTTTCAAGGAATTTGGGTGCATAGATCCTGAGAAATCAGTATCAAATCAAATGTTCAAATGTTTGTATAGCTTATGGGACTTAACTACGGGGTCATCAGTCCCTAAACTTACAAACTACTTATGAACAACTTACGAACTAGGACGGCACATATATCCATGCCCGAGGGGGGATTCGAACCCCCGACCGTAGTGGCCGTGCAGACCGTGACTGGAGCGCCTCAGTCTCCTCTGCAACCGCGGCCGGCTACAAAAAAAAAAAAAAAAAAAAAAAATCATCCAAATATTAAACATAAGGATAGGCTTTAAGACCTGTGGCTAGAACGCTGTGTTAACTGAGTGGTCTAAAGCACCCCCTATTAAGTTGGAGGTCGTGCGTTTGAATCTCGGCACAGCATAAATTTATATTCAGTGCCTCATCTTTGGTATAACGAGACAACGTTGTCTCAAGGAATTGTGTTATTTGTTGATATAAAAATCCAGATATTTACAGAAACGCAAGCTTCAGCCTTCACTCAGCTAACGATATCTCCTACCACAGAGTCGAGTCAGTGATTCGGAGGGGGGGGGAGAGATTGGAAAGAGCGACAAAGATGCATTTCAAACAGAAACGTTCCCTCCGCATTTACACAAGTGATATCTTAATACACTACTGGCCATTACAATTGCTACACCAAGAAGAAATGCAGATGACAAAAGGGTATTCATTGGGCAAATATGTTATACTAGAACTGACATGTGATTACTTTTTCAAGGAATTTGGGTGCATAGATCCTGAGAAATCAGTATCAAATCAAATGTTCAAATGTTTGTATAGCTTATGGGACTTAACTACGGGGTCATCAGTCCCTAAACTTACAAACTACTTATGAACAACTTACGAACTAGGACGGCACAAATATCCATGCCCGAGGGGGGATTCGAACCCCCGACCGTAGTGGCCGTGCAGACCGTGACTGGAGCGCCTCAGTCTCCTCTGCAACCGCGGCCGGCTACAAAAAAAAAAAAAAAAAAAAAAAAAAAAAAAAAAAAAAAAAAAAAAAAAAACATCCAAATATTAAACATAAGGATAGGCTTTAAGACCTGTGGCTAGAACGCTGTGTTAAGTGAGTGGTCTAAAGCACCCCCTATTAAGTTGGAGGTCGTGCGTTTGAATCTCGGCACAGCATAAATTTATATTCAGTGCCTCATCTTTGGTATAACGAGACAACGTTGTCTCAAGGAATTGTGTTATTTGTTGATATAAAAATCCAGATATTTACAGAAACGCAAGCTTCAGCATTCACTCAGCTAATGATATCTCCTACCACAGAGTCGAGTCAGTGATTCGGGGGGGGGGGGAGATTGGAAAGAGCGACAAAGATGCATTTCAAACAGAAACGTTCCCTCCGCATTTACACAAGTGATATCTTAATACACTACTGGCCATTACAGTTGCTACACCAAGAAGAAATGCAGATGACAAACGGGTATTCATTGGGCAAATATGTTATACTAGAACTGACATGTGATTACATTTTCAAGGAATTTGGGTGCATAGATCCTGAGAAATCAGTATCAAATCAAATGTTCAAATGTTTGTATAGCTTATGGGACTTAACTACGGGGTCATCAGTCCCTAAACTTACAAACTACTTATGAACAACTTACGAACTAGGACGGCACATATATCCATGCCCGAGGGGGGATTCGAACCCCCGACCGTAGTGGCCGTGCAGACCGTGACTGGAGCGCCTCAGTCTCCTCTGCAACCGCGGCAGGCTACAAAAAAAAAAAAAAAAAAAAAAAAAAAAAAAAAAAAAAAAAAAAAACCTCCAAATATTAAACATAAGGATAGGCTTTAAGACTTGTGGCTAGAACGCTGTGTTAACTGAGTGGTCTAAAGCACCCCCTATTAAGTTGGAGGTCGTGCGTTTGAATCTCGGCACAGCATAAATTTATATTCAGTGCCTCATCTTTGGTATAACGAGACAACGTTGTCTCAAGGAATTGTGTTATTTGTTGATATAAAAATCCAGATATTTACAGAAACGCAAGCTTCAGCATTCACTCAGCTAACGATATCTCCTACCACAGAGTCGAGTCAGTGATTCGGGGGGGGGGGGGGGAGATTGGAAAGAGCGACAAAGATGCATTTCAAACAGAAACGTTCCCTCCGCATTTACACAAGTGATATCTTAATACACTACTGGCCATTACAATTGCTACACCAAGAAGAAATGCAGATGACAAACGGGTATTCATTGGGCAAATATGTTATACTAGAACTGACATGTGATTACTTTTTCAAGGAATTTGGGTGCATAGATCCTGAGAAATCAGTATCAAATCAAATGTTCAAATGTTTGTATAGCTTATGGGACTTAACTACGGGGTCATCAGTCCCTAAACTTACAAACTACTTATGAACAACTTACGAACTAGGACGGCACAAATATCCATGCCCGAGGGGGGATTCGAACCCCCGACCGTAGTGGCCGTGCAGACCGTGACTGGAGCGCCTCAGTCTCCGCTGCAACCGCGGCCGGCTACAAAAAGAAAAAAAAAAAAACATCCAAATATTAAACATAAGGATAGGCTTTAAGACCTGTGGCTAGAACGCTGTGTTAACTGAGTGGTCTAAAGCACCCCCTATTAAGTTGGAGGTCGTGCGTTTGAATCTCGGCACAGCATAAATTTATATTCAGTGCCTCATCTTTGGTATAACGAGACAACGTTGTCTCAAGGAATTGTGTTATTTGTTGATATAAAAATCCAGATATTTACAGAAACGCAAGCTTCAGCATTCACTCAGCTAACGATATCTCCTACCACAGAGTCGAGTCAGTGATTCGGAGGGGGGGGGGGAGATTGGAAAGAGCGACAAAGATGCATTTCAAACAGAAACGTTCCCTCCGCATTTACACAAGTGATATCTTAATACACTACTGGCCATTACAATTGCTACACCAAGAAGAAATGCAGATGACAAACGGGTATTCATTGGGCAAATATGTTATACTAGAACTGACATGTGATTACTTTTTCAAGGAATTTGGGTGCATAGATCCTGCGAAATCAGTATCAAATCAAATGTTCAAATGTTTGTATAGCTTATGGGACTTAACTACGGGGTCATCAGTCCCTAAACTTACAAACTACTTATGAACAACTTACGAACTAGGACGGCACAAATATCCATGCCCGAGGGGGGATTCGAACCCCCGACCGTAGTGGCCGTGCAGACCGTGACTGGAGCGCCTCAGTCTCCTCTGCAACCGCGGCCGGCTACAAAAAAAAAAAAAAAAAAAAAAAAAAATCATCCAAATATTAAACATAAGGATAGGCTTTAAGACCTGTGGCTAGAACGCTGTGTTAACTGAGTGGTCTAAAGCACCCCCTATTAAGTTGGAGGTCGTGCGTTTGAATCTCGGCACAGCATAAATTTATATTCAGTGCCTCATCTTTGGTATAACGAGACAACGTTGTCTCAAGGAATTGTGTTATTTGTTGATATAAAAATCCAGATATTTACAGAAACGCAAGCTTCAGCATTCACTCAGCTAACGATATCTCCTACCACAGAGTCGAGTCAGTGATTCGGAGGGGGGGGGAGAGATTGGAAAGAGCGACAAAGATGCATTTCAAACAGAAACGTTCCCTCCGCATTTACACAAGTGATATCTTAATACACTACTGGCCATTACAATTGCTACACCAAGAAGAAATGCAGATGACAAAAGGGTATTCATTGGGCAAATATGTTATACTAGAACTGACATGTGATTACTTTTTCAAGGAATTTGGGTGCATAGATCCTGAGAAATCAGTATCAAATCAAATGTTCAAATGTTTGTATAGCTTATGGGACTTAACTACGGGGTCATCAGTCCCTAAACTTACAAACTACTTATGAACAACTTATGAACTAGGACGGCACAAATATCCATGCCCGAGGGGGGATTCGAACCCCCGACCGTAGTGGCCGTGCAGACCGTGACTGGAGCGCCTCAGTCTCCTCTGCAACCGCGGCCGGCTACAAAAAAAAAAAAAAAACATCCAAATATTAAACATAAGGATAGGCTTTAAGACCTGTGGCAAGAACGCTGTGTTAACTGAGTGGTCTAAAGCACCCCCTATTAAGTTGGAGGTCGTGCGTTTGAATCTCGGCACAGCATAAATTTATATTCAGTGCCTCATCTTTGGTATAACGAGACAACGTTGTCTCAAGGAATTGTGTTATTTGTTGATATAAAAATCCAGATATTTACAGAAACGCAAGCTTCAGCATTCACTCAGCTAACGATATCTCCTACCACAGAGTCGAGTCAGTGATTCGGAGGGGGGGGGAGAGATTGGAAAGAGCGACAAAGATGCATTTCAAACAGAAACGTTCCCTCCGCATTTACACAAGTGATATCTTAATACACTACTGGCCATTACAATTGCTACACCAAGAAGAAATGCAGATGACAAAAGGGTATTCATTGGGCAAATATGTTATACTAGAACTGACATGTGATTACTTTTTCAAGGAATTTGGTTGCATAGATCCTGAGAAATCAGTATCAAATCAAATGTTCAAATGTTTGTATAGCTTATGGGACTTAACTACGGGGTCATCAGTCCCTAAACTTACAAACTACTTATGAACAACTTACGAACTAGGACGGCACAAATATCCATGCCCGAGGGGGGATTCGAACCCCCGACCGTAGTGGCCGTGCAGACCGTGACTGGAGCGCCTCAGTCTCCTCTGCAACCGCGGCCGGCTACAAAAAAAAAAAAAAAAAAAAAAAAAAAAAAAAAAAAAAAAAAAAAAAACCATCCAAATATTAAACATAAGGATAGGCTTTAAGACCTGTGGCTAGAACGCTGTGTTAAGTGAGTGGTCTAAAGCACCCCCTATTAAGTTGGAGGTCGTGCGTTTGAATCTCGGCACAGCATAAATTTATATTCAGTGCCTCATCTTTGGTATAACGAGACAACGTTGTCTCAAGGAATTGTGTTATTTGTTGATATAAAAATCCAGATATTTACAGAAACGCAAGCTTCAGCATTCACTCAGCTAATGATATCTCCTACCACAGAGTCGAGTCAATGATTCGGGGGGGGGGGGGGGGAGATTGGAAAGAGCGACAAAGATGCATTTCAAACAGAAACGTTCCCTCCGCATTTACACAAGTGATATCTTAATACACTACTGGCCATTACAGTTGCTACACCAAGAAGAAATGCAGATGACAAACGGGTATTCATTGGGCAAATATGTTATACTAGAACTGACATGTGATTACATTTTCAAGGAATTTGGGTGCATAGATCCTGAGAAATCAGTATCAAATCAAATGTTCAAATGTTTGTATAGCTTATGGGACTTAACTACGGGGTCATCAGTCCCTAAACTTACAAACTACTTATGAACAACTTACGAACTAGGACGGCACATATATCCATGCCCGAGGGGGGATTCGAACCCCCGACCGTAGTGGCCGTGCAGACCGTGACTGGAGCGCCTCAGTCTCCTCTGCAACCGCGGCCGGCTACAAAAAAAAAAAAAAAAAAAAAAAAAAAAAAAAAAAAAAAAAAAAAAAAAAAAAAAAAAAAAAACCTCCAAATATTAAACATAAGGATAGGCTTTAAGACTTGTGGCTAGAACGCTGTGTTAACTGAGTGGTCTAAAGCACCCCCTATTAAGTTGGAGGTCGTGCGTTTGAATCTCGGCACAGCATAAATTTATATTCAGTGCCTCATCTTTGGTATAACGAGACAACGTTGTCTCAAGGAATTGTGTTATTTGTTGATATAAAAATCCAGATATTTACAGAAACGCAAGCTTCAGCATTCACTCAGCTAACGATATCTCCTACCACAGAGTCGAGTCAGTGATTCGGGGGGGGGGGGGGGGGGAGATTGGAAAGAGCGACAAAGATGCATTTCAAACAGAAACGTTCCCTCCGCATTTACACAAGTGATATCTTAATACACTACTGGCCATTACAATTGCTACACCAAGAAGAAATGCAGATGACAAACGGGTATTCATTGGGCAAATATGTTATACTAGAACTGACATGTGATTACTTTTTCAAGGAATTTGGGTGCATAGATCCTGAGAAATCAGTATCAAATCAAATGTTCAAATGTTTGTATAGCTTATGGGACTTAACTACGGGGTCATCAGTCCCTAAACTTACAAACTACTTATGAACAACTTACGAACTAGGACGGCACAAATATCCATGCCCGAGGGGGGATTCGAACCCCCGACCGTAGTGGCCGTGCAGACCGTGACTGGAGCGCCTCAGTCTCCGCTGCAACCGCGGCCGGCTACAAAAAGAAAAAAAAAAAACATCCAAATATTAAACATAAGGATAGGCTTTAAGACCTGTGGCTAGAAGGCTGTGTTAACTGAGTGGTCTAAAGCACCCCCTATTAAGTTGGAGGTCGTGCGTTTGAATCTCGGCACAGCATAAATTTATATTCAGTGCCTCATCTTTGGTATAACGAGACAACGTTGTCTCAAGGAATTGTGTTATTTGTTGATATAAAAATCCAGATATTTACAGAAACGCAAGCTTCAGCATTCACTCAGCTAACGATATCTCCTACCACAGAGTCGAGTCAGTGATTCGGAGGGGGGGGGGGGAGATTGGAAAGAGCGACAAAGATGCATTTCAAACAGAAACGTTCCCTCCGCATTTACACAAGTGATATCTTAATACACTACTGGCCATTACAATTGCTACACCAAGAAGAAATGCAGATGACAAACGGGTATTCATTGGGCAAATATGTTATACTAGAACTGACATGTGATTACATTTTCAAGGAATTTGGGTGCATAGATCCTGAGAAATCAGTATCAAATCAAATGTTCAAATGTTTGTATAGCTTATGGGACTTAACTACGGGGTCATCAGTCCCTAAACTTACAAACTACTTATGAACAACTTACGAACTAGGACGGCACATATATCCATGCCCGAGGGGGGATTCGAACCCCCGACCGTAGTGGCCGTGCAGACCGTGACTGGAGCGCCTCAGTCTCCTCTGCAACCGCGGCCGGCTACAAAAAAAAAAAAAACATCCAAATATTAAACATAAGGATAGGCTTTAAGACCTGTGGCAAGAACGCTGTGTTAACTGAGTGGTCTAAAGCACCCCCTATTAAGTTGGAGGTCGTGCGTTTGAATCTCGGCACAGCATAAATTTATATTCAGTGCCTCATCTTTGGTATAACGAGACAACGTTGTCTCAAGGAATTGTGTTATTTGTTGATATAAAAATCCAGATATTTACAGAAACGCAAGCTTCAGCATTCACTCAGCTAACGATATCTCCTACCACAGAGTCGAGTCAGTGACTCGGAGGGGGGGGGGGAGATTGGAAAGAGCGACAAAGATGCATTTCAAACAGAAACGTTCCCTCCGCATTTACACAAGTGATATCTTAATACACTACTGGCCATTACAATTGCTACACCAAGAAGAAATGCAGATGACAAACGGGTATTCATTGGGCAAATATGTTATACTAGAACTGACATGTGATTACATTTTCAAGGAATTTGGGTGCATAGATCCTGAGAAATCAGTATCAAATCAAATGTTCAAATGTTTGTATAGCTTATGGGACTTAACTACGGGGTCATCAGTCCCTAAACTTACAAACTACTTATGAACAACTTACGAACTAGGACGGCACATATATCCATGCCCGAGGGGGGATTCGAACCCCCGACCGTAGTGGCCGTGCAGACCGTGACTGGAGCGCCTCAGTCTCCTCTGCAACCGCGGCCGGCTACAAAAAAAAAAAAAAAAAAAAAAATCATCCAAATATTAAACATAAGGATAGGCTTTAAGACCTGTGGCTAGAACGCTGTGTTAACTGAGTGGTCTAAAGCACCCCCTATTAAGTTGGAGGTCGTGCGTTTGAATCTCGGCACAGCATAAATTTATATTCAGTGCCTCATCTTTGGTATAACGAGACAACGTTGTCTCAAGGAATTGTGTTATTTGTTGATATAAAAATCCAGATATTTACAGAAACGCAAGCTTCAGCCTTCACTCAGCTAACGATATCTCCTACCACAGAGTCGAGTCAGTGATTCGGAGGGGGGGGGAGAGATTGGAAAGAGCGACAAAGATGCATTTCAAACAGAAACGTTCCCTCCGCATTTACACAAGTGATATCTTAATACACTACTGGCCATTACAATTGCTACACCAAGAAGAAATGCAGATGACAAAAGGGTATTCATTGGGCAAATATGTTATACTAGAACTGACATGTGATTACTTTTTCAAGGAATTTGGGTGCATAGATCCTGAGAAATCAGTATCAAATCAAATGTTCAAATGTTTGTATAGCTTATGGGACTTAACTACGGGGTCATCAGTCCCTAAACTTACAAACTACTTATGAACAACTTACGAACTAGGACGGCACAAATATCCATGCCCGAGGGGGGATTCGAACCCCCGACCGTAGTGGCCGTGCAGACCGTGACTGGAGCGCCTCAGTCTCCTCTGCAACCGCGGCCGGCTACAAAAAAAAAAAAAAAAAAAAAAAAAACATCCAAATATTAAACATAAGGATAGGCTTTAAGACCTGTGGCTAGAACGCTGTGTTAAGTGAGTGGTCTAAAGCACCCCCTATTAAGTTGGAGGTCGTGCGTTTGAATCTCGGCACAGCATAAATTTATATTCAGTGCCTCATCTTTGGTATAACGAGACAACGTTGTCTCAAGGAATTGTGTTATTTGTTGATATAAAAATCCAGATATTTACAGAAACGCAAGCTTCAGCATTCACTCAGCTAATGATATCTCCTACCACAGAGTCGAGTCAGTGATTCGGGGGGGGGGGGAGATTGGAAAGAGCGACAAAGATGCATTTCAAACAGAAACGTTCCCTCCGCATTTACACAAGTGATATCTTAATACACTACTGGCCATTACAGTTGCTACACCAAGAAGAAATGCAGATGACAAACGGGTATTCATTGGGCAAATATGTTATACTAGAACTGACATGTGATTACATTTTCAAGGAATTTGGGTGCATAGATCCTGAGAAATCAGTATCAAATCAAATGTTCAAATGTTTGTATAGCTTATGGGACTTAACTACGGGGTCATCAGTCCCTAAACTTACAAACTACTTATGAACAACTTACGAACTAGGACGGCACATATATCCATGCCCGAGGGGGGATTCGAACCCCCGACCGTAGTGGCCGTGCAGACCGTGACTGGAGCGCCTCAGTCTCCTCTGCAACCGCGGCCGGCTACAAAAAAAAAAAAAAAAAAAAAAAAAAAAAAAAAAAAAAAAAAAAAAAAAAACCTCCAAATATTAAACATAAGGATAGGCTTTAAGACTTGTGGCTAGAACGCTGTGTTAACTGAGTGGTCTAAAGCACCCCCTATTAAGTTGGAGGTCGTGCGTTTGAATCTCGGCACAGCATAAATTTATATTCAGTGCCTCATCTTTGGTATAACGAGACAACGTTGTCTCAAGGAATTGTGTTATTTGTTGATATAAAAATCCAGATATTTACAGAAACGCAAGCTTCAGCATTCACTCAGCTAACGATATCTCCTACCACAGAGTCGAGTCAGTGATTCGGGGGGGGGGGGGGGAGATTGGAAAGAGCGACAAAGATGCATTTCAAACAGAAACGTTCCCTCCGCATTTACACAAGTGATATCTTAATACACTACTGGCCATTACAATTGCTACACCAAGAAGAAATGCAGATGACAAAAGGGTATTCATTGGGCAAATATGTTATACTAGAACTGACATGTGATTACTTTTTCAAGGAATTTGGGTGCATAGATCCTGAGAAATCAGTATCAAATCAAATGTTCAAATGTTTGTATAGCTTATGGGACTTAACTACGGGGTCATCAGTCCCTAAACTTACAAACTACTTATGAACAACTTACGAACTAGGACGGCACAAATATCCATGCCCGAGAGGGGATTCGAACCCCCGACCGTAGTGGCCGTGCAGACCGTGACTGGAGCGCCTCAGTCTCCTCTGCAACCGCGGCCGGCTACAAAAGAAAAAAAAAAAAAAAAAAAACCTCCAAATATTAAACATAAGGATAGGCTTTAAGACCTGTGGCTAGAACGCTGTGTTAACTGAGTGGTCTAAAGCACCCCCTATTAAGTTGGAGGTCGTGCGTTTGAATCTCGGCACAGCATAAATTTATATTCAGTGCCTCATCTTTGGTATAACGAGACAACGTTGTCTCAAGGAATTGTGTTATTTGTTGATATAAAAATCCAGATATTTACAGAAACGCAAGCTTCAGCATTCACTCAGCTAACGATATCTCCTACCACAGAGTCGAGTCAGTGACTCGGAGGGGGGGGGGGAGATTGGAAAGAGCGACAAAGATGCATTTCAAACAGAAACGTTCCCTCCGCATTTACACAAGTGATATCTTAATACACTACTGGCCATTACAATTGCTACACCAAGAAGAAATGCAGATGACAAACGGGTATTCATTGGGCAAATATGTTATACTAGAACTGACATGTGATTACATTTTCAAGGAATTTGGGTGCATAGATCCTGAGAAATCAGTATCAAATCAAATGTTCAAATGTTTGTATAGCTTATGGGACTTAACTACGGGGTCATCAGTCCCTAAACTTACAAACTACTTATGAACAACTTACGAACTAGGACGGCACATATATCCATGCCCGAGGGGGGATTCGAACCCCCGACCGTAGTGGCCGTGCAGACCGTGACTGGAGCGCCTCAGTCTCCTCTGCAACCGCGGCCGGCTACAAAAAAAAAAAAAAAAAAAAAAAATCATCCAAATATTAAACATAAGGATAGGCTTTAAGACCTGTGGCTAGAACGCTGTGTTAACTGAGTGGTCTAAAGCACCCCCTATTAAGTTGGAGGTCGTGCGTTTGAATCTCGGCACAGCATAAATTTATATTCAGTGCCTCATCTTTGGTATAACGAGACAACGTTGTCTCAAGGAATTGTGTTATTTGTTGATATAAAAATCCAGATATTTACAGAAACGCAAGCTTCAGCCTTCACTCAGCTAACGATATCTCCTACCACAGAGTCGAGTCAGTGATTCGGAGGGGGGGGGAGAGATTGGAAAGAGCGACAAAGATGCATTTCAAACAGAAACGTTCCCTCCGCATTTACACAAGTGATATCTTAATACACTACTGGCCATTACAATTGCTACACCAAGAAGAAATGCAGATGACAAAAGGGTATTCATTGGGCAAATATGTTATACTAGAACTGACATGTGATTACTTTTTCAAGGAATTTGGGTGCATAGATCCTGAGAAATCAGTATCAAATCAAATGTTCAAATGTTTGTATAGCTTATGGGACTTAACTACGGGGTCATCAGTCCCTAAACTTACAAACTACTTATGAACAACTTACGAACTAGGACGGCACAAATATCCATGCCCGAGGGGGGATTCGAACCCCCGACCGTAGTGGCCGTGCAGACCGTGACTGGAGCGCCTCAGTCTCCTCTGCAACCGCGGCCGGCTACAAAAAAAAAAAAAAAAAAAAAAAAAAAAAAAAAAAAAAAAAAAACATCCAAATATTAAACATAAGGATAGGCTTTAAGACCTGTGGCTAGAACGCTGTGTTAAGTGAGTGGTCTAAAGCACCCCCTATTAAGTTGGAGGTCGTGCGTTTGAATCTCGGCACAGCATAAATTTATATTCAGTGCCTCATCTTTGGTATAACGAGACAACGTTGTCTCAAGGAATTGTGTTATTTGTTGATATAAAAATCCAGATATTTACAGAAACGCAAGCTTCAGCATTCACTCAGCTAATGATATCTCCTACCACAGAGTCGAGTCAGTGATTCGGGGGGGGGGGGAGATTGGAAAGAGCGACAAAGATGCATTTCAAACAGAAACGTTCCCTCCGCATTTACACAAGTGATATCTTAATACACTACTGGCCATTACAGTTGCTACACCAAGAAGAAATGCAGATGACAAACGGGTATTCATTGGGCAAATATGTTATACTAGAACTGACATGTGATTACATTTTCAAGGAATTTGGGTGCATAGATCCTGAGAAATCAGTATCAAATCAAATGTTCAAATGTTTGTATAGCTTATGGGACTTAACTACGGGGTCATCAGTCCCTAAACTTACAAACTACTTATGAACAACTTACGAACTAGGACGGCACATATATCCATGCCCGAGGGGGGATTCGAACCCCCGACCGTAGTGGCCGTGCAGACCGTGACTGGAGCGCCTCAGTCTCCTCTGCAACCGCGGCCGGCTACAAAAAAAAAAAAAAAAAAAAAAAAAAAAAAAAAAAAAAAAAAAAAAAAAAAAAAAAAACCTCCAAATATTAAACATAAGGATAGGCTTTAAGACTTGTGGCTAGAACGCTGTGTTAACTGAGTGGTCTAAAGCACCCCCTATTAAGTTGGAGGTCGTGCGTTTGAATCTCGGCACAGCATAAATTTATATTCAGTGCCTCATCTTTGGTATAACGAGACAACGTTGTCTCAAGGAATTGTGTTATTTGTTGATATAAAAATCCAGATATTTACAGAAACGCAAGCTTCAGCATTCACTCAGCTAACGATATCTCCTACCACAGAGTCGAGTCAGTGATTCGGGGGGGGGGGAGATTGGAAAGAGCGACAAAGATGCATTTCAAACAGAAACGTTCCCTCCGCATTTACACAAGTGATATCTTAATACACTACTGGCCATTACAATTGCTACACCAAGAAGAAATGCAGATGACAAACGGGTATTCATTGGGCAAATATGTTATACTAGAACTGACATGTGATTACTTTTTCAAGGAATTTGGGTGCATAGATCCTGAGAAATCAGTATCAAATCAAATGTTCAAATGTTTGTATAGCTTATGGGACTTAACTACGGGGTCATCAGTCCCTAAACTTACAAACTACTTATGAACAACTTACGAACTAGGACGGCACAAATATCCATGCCCGAGGGGGGATTCGAACCCCCGACCGTAGTGGCCGTGCAGACCGTGACTGGAGCGCCTCAGTCTCCGCTGCAACCGCGGCCGGCTACAAAAAGAAAAAAAAAAAACATCCAAATATTAAACATAAGGATAGGCTTTAAGACCTGTGGCTAGAACGCTGTGTTAACTGAGTGGTCTAAAGCACCCCCTATTAAGTTGGAGGTCGTGCGTTTGAATCTCGGCACAGCATAAATTTATATTCAGTGCCTCATCTTTGGTATAACGAGACAACGTTGTCTCAAGGAATTGTGTTATTTGTTGATATAAAAATCCAGATATTTACAGAAACGCAAGCTTCAGCATTCACTCAGCTAACGATATCTCCTACCACAGAGTCGAGTCAGTGATTCGGAGGGGGGGGGGGGAGATTGGAAAGAGCGACAAAGATGCATTTCAAACAGAAACGTTCCCTCCGCATTTACACAAGTGATATCTTAATACACTACTGGCCATTACAATTGCTACACCAAGAAGAAATGCAGATGACAAACGGGTATTCATTGGGCAAATATGTTATACTAGAACTGACATGTGATTACTTTTTCAAGGAATTTGGGTGCATAGATCCTGCGAAATCAGTATCAAATCAAATGTTCAAATGTTTGTATAGCTTATGGGACTTAACTACGGGGTCATCAGTCCCTAAACTTACAAACTACTTATGAACAACTTACGAACTAGGACGGCACAAATATCCATGCCCGAGGGGGGATTCGAACCCCCGACCGTAGTGGCCGTGCAGACCGTGACTGGAGCGCCTCAGTCTCCTCTGCAACCGCGGCCGGCTACAAAAAAAAAAAAAAAAAAAAAATCATCCAAATATTAAACATAAGGATAGGCTTTAAGACCTGTGGCTAGAACGCTGTGTTAACTGAGTGGTCTAAAGCACCCCCTATTAAGTTGGAGGTCGTGCGTTTGAATCTCGGCACAGCATAAATTTATATTCAGTGCCTCATCTTTGGTATAACGAGACAACGTTGTCTCAAGGAATTGTGTTATTTGTTGATATAAAAATCCAGATATTTACAGAAACGCAAGCTTCAGCATTCACTCAGCTAACGATATCTCCTACCACAGAGTCGAGTCAGTGATTCGGAGGGGGGGGGAGAGATTGGAAAGAGCGACAAAGATGCATTTCAAACAGAAACGTTCCCTCCGCATTTACACAAGTGATATCTTAATACACTACTGGCCATTACAATTGCTACACCAAGAAGAAATGCAGATGACAAAAGGGTATTCATTGGGCAAATATGTTATACTAGAACTGACATGTGATTACTTTTTCAAGGAATTTGGGTGCATAGATCCTGAGAAATCAGTATCAAATCAAATGTTCAAATGTTTGTATAGCTTATGGGACTTAACTACGGGGTCATCAGTCCCTAAACTTACAAACTACTTATGAACAACTTATGAACTAGGACGGCACAAATATCCATGCCCGAGGGGGGATTCGAACCCCCGACCGTAGTGGCCGTGCAGACCGTGACTGGAGCGCCTCAGTCTCCTCTGCAACCGCGGCCGGCTACAAAAAAAAAAAAAACATCCAAATATTAAACATAAGGATAGGCTTTAAGACCTGTGGCAAGAACGCTGTGTTAACTGAGTGGTCTAAAGCACCCCCTATTAAGTTGGAGGTCGTGCGTTTGAATCTCGGCACAGCATAAATTTATATTCAGTGCCTCATCTTTGGTATAACGAGACAACGTTGTCTCAAGGAATTGTGTTATTTGTTGATATAAAAATCCAGATATTTACAGAAACGCAAGCTTCAGCATTCACTCAGCTAACGATATCTCCTACCACAGAGTCGAGTCAGTGACTCGGAGGGGGGGGGGGGGAGATTGGAAAGAGCGACAAAGATGCATTTCAAACAGAAACGTTCCCTCCGCATTTACACAAGTGATATCTTAATACACTACTGGCCATTACAATTGCTACACCAAGAAGAAATGCAGATGACAAACGGGTATTCATTGGGCAAATATGTTATACTAGAACTGACATGTGATTACATTTTCAAGGAATTTGGGTGCATAGATCCTGAGAAATCAGTATCAAATCAAATGTTCAAATGTTTGTATAGCTTATGGGACTTAACTACGGGGTCATCAGTCCCTAAACTTACAAACTACTTATGAACAACTTACGAACTAGGACGGCACATATATCCATGCCCGAGGGGGGATTCGAACCCCCGACCGTAGTGGCCGTGCAGACCGTGACTGGAGCGCCTCAGTCTCCTCTGCAACCGCGGCCGGCTACAAAAAAAAAAAAAAAAAAAAAAAATCATCCAAATATTAAACATAAGGATAGGCTTTAAGACCTGTGGCTAGAACGCTGTGTTAACTGAGTGGTCTAAAGCACCCCCTATTAAGTTGGAGGTCGTGCGTTTGAATCTCGGCACAGCATAAATTTATATTCAGTGCCTCATCTTTGGTATAACGAGACAACGTTGTCTCAAGGAATTGTGTTATTTGTTGATATAAAAATCCAGATATTTACAGAAACGCAAGCTTCAGCCTTCACTCAGCTAACGATATCTCCTACCACAGAGTCGAGTCAGTGATTCGGAGGGGGGGGGGGAGAGATTGGAAAGAGCGACAAAGATGCATTTCAAACAGAAACGTTCCCTCCGCATTTACACAAGTGATATCTTAATACACTACTGGCCATTACAATTGCTACACCAAGAAGAAATGCAGATGACAAAAGGGTATTCATTGGGCAAATATGTTATACTAGAACTGACATGTGATTACTTTTTCAAGGAATTTGGGTGCATAGATCCTGAGAAATCAGTATCAAATCAAATGTTCAAATGTTTGTATAGCTTATGGGACTTAACTACGGGGTCATCAGTCCCTAAACTTACAAACTACTTATGAACAACTTACGAACTAGGACGGCACAAATATCCATGCCCGAGGGGGGATTCGAACCCCCGACCGTAGTGGCCGTGCAGACCGTGACTGGAGCGCCTCAGTCTCCTCTGCAACCGCGGCCGGCTACAAAAAAAAAAAAAAAAAAAAAAAAAAAAAAAAAAAAAAAAAACCTCCAAATATTAAACATAAGGATAGGCTTTAAGACCTGTGGCTAGAACGCTGTGTTAAGTGAGTGGTCTAAAGCACCCCCTATTAAGTTGGAGGTCGTGCGTTTGAATCTCGGCACAGCATAAATTTATATTCAGTGCCTCATCTTTGGTATAACGAGACAACGTTGTCTCAAGGAATTGTGTTATTTGTTGATATAAAAATCCAGATATTTACAGAAACGCAAGCTTCAGCATTCACTCAGCTAATGATATCTCCTACCACAGAGTCGAGTCAGTGATTCGGGGGGGGGGGGGGAGATTGGAAAGAGCGACAAAGATGCATTTCAAACAGAAACGTTCCCTCCGCATTTACACAAGTGATATCTTAATACACTACTGGCCATTACAGTTGCTACACCAAGAAGAAATGCAGATGACAAACGGGTATTCATTGGGCAAATATGTTATACTAGAACTGACATGTGATTACATTTTCAAGGAATTTGGGTGCATAGATCCTGAGAAATCAGTATCAAATCAAATGTTCAAATGTTTGTATAGCTTATGGGACTTAACTACGGGGTCATCAGTCCCTAAACTTACAAACTACTTATGAACAACTTACGAACTAGGACGGCACATATATCCATGCCCGAGGGGGGATTCGAACCCCCGACCGTAGTGGCCGTGCAGACCGTGACTGGAGCGCCTCAGTCTCCTCTGCAACCGCGGCCGGCTACAAAAAAAAAAAAAAAAAAAAAAAAAAAAAAAAAAAAAAAAAAAACCTCCAAATATTAAACATAAGGATAGGCTTTAAGACTTGTGGCTAGAACGCTGTGTTAACTGAGTGGTCTAAAGCACCCCCTATTAAGTTGGAGGTCGTGCGTTTGAATCTCGGCACAGCATTAATTTATATTCAGTGCCTCATCTTTGGTATAACGAGACAACGTTGTCTCAAGGAATTGTGTTATTTGTTGATATAAAAATCCAGATATTTACAGAAACGCAAGCTTCAGCATTCACTCAGCTAACGATATCTCCTACCACAGAGTCGAGTCAGTGATTCGGGGGGGGGGGGGGGAGATTGGAAAGAGCGACAAAGATGCATTTCAAACAGAAACGTTCCCTCCGCATTTACACAAGTGATATCTTAATACACTACTGGCCATTACAATTGCTACACCAAGAAGAAATGCAGATGACAAACGGGTATTCATTGGGCAAATATGTTATACTAGAACTGACATGTGATTACTTTTTCAAGGAATTTGGGTGCATAGATCCTGAGAAATCAGTATCAAATCAAATGTTCAAATGTTTGTATAGCTTATGGGACTTAACTACGGGGTCATCAGTCCCTAAACTTACAAACTACTTATGAACAACTTACGAACTAGGACGGCACAAATATCCATGCCCGAGGGGGGATTCGAACCCCCGACCGTAGTGGCCGTGCAGACCGTGACTGGAGCGCCTCAGTCTCCTCTGCAACCGCGGCCGGCTACAAAAGAAAAAAAAAAAAAAAAACCTCCAAATATTAAACATAAGGATAGGCTTTAAGACCTGTGGCTAGAACGCTGTGTTAACTGAGTGGTCTAAAGCACCCCCTATTAAGTTGGAGGCCGTGCGTTTGAATCTCGGCACAGCATAAATTTATATTCAGTGCCTCATCTTTGGTATAACGAGACAACGTTGTCTCAAGGAATTGTGTTATTTGTTGATATAAAAATCCAGATATTTACAGAAACGCAAGCTTCAGCATTCACTCAGCTAACGATATCTCCTACCACAGAGTCGAGTCAGTGATTCGGGGGGGGGGGGGGGGAGATTGGAAAGAGCGACAAAGATGCATTTCAAACAGAAATGTTCCCTCCGCATTTACACAAGTGATATCTTAATACACTACTGGCCATTACAATTGCTACACCAAGAAGAAATGCAGATGACAAACGGGTATTCATTGGGCAAATATGTTATACTAGAACTGACATGTGATTACTTTTTCAAGGAATTTGGGTGCATAGATCCTGAGAAATCAGTATCAAATCAAATGTTCAAATGTTTGTATAGCTTATGGGACTTAACTACGGGGTCATCAGTCCCTAAACTTACAAACTACTTATGAACAACTTACGAACTAGGACGGCACAAATATCCATGCCCGAGGGGGGATTCGAACCCCCGACCGTAGTGGCCGTGCAGACCGTGACTGGAGCGCCTCAGTCTCCTCTGCAACCGCGGCCGGCTACAAAAAAAAAAAAAAAAAAAAAAAAAAAAAAAAAAAAAAAAAAAAAACCTCCAAATATTAAACATAAGGATAGGCTTTAAGACCTGTGGCTAGAACGCTGTGTTAACTGAGTGGTCTAAAGCACCCCCTATTAAGTTGGAGGTCGTGCGTTTGAATCTCGGCACAGCATAAATTTATATTCAGTGCCTCATCTTTGGTATAACGAGACAACGTTGTCTCAAGGAATTGTGTTATTTGTTGATATAAAAATCCAGATATTTACAGAAACGCAAGCTTCAGCATTCACTCAGCTAACGATATCTCCTACCACAGAGTCGAGTCAGTGATTCGGAGGGGGGGGGGGGGGAGATTGGAAAGAGCGACAAAGATGCATTTCAAACAGAAACGTTCCCTCCGCATTTACACAAGTGATATCTTAATACACTACTGGCCATTACAATTGCTACACCAAGAAGAAATGCAGATGACAAACGGGTATTCATTGGGCAAATATGTTATACTAGAACTGACATGTGATTACTTTTTCAAGGAATTTGGGTGCATAGATCCTGAGAAATCAGTATCAAATCAAATGTTCAAATGTTTGTATAGCTTATGGGACTTAACTACGGGGTCATCAGTCCCTAAACTTACAAACTACTTATGAACAACTTACGAACTAGGACGGCACAAATATCCATGCCCGAGGGGGGATTCGAACCCCCGACCGTAGTGGCCGTGCAGACCGTGACTGGAGCGCCTCAGTCTCCTCTGCAACCGCGGCCGGCTACAAAAAAAAAAAAAAAAAATCCAAATATTAAACATAAGGATAGGCTTTAAGACCTGTGGCTAGAACGCTGTGTTAACTGAGTGGTCTAAAGCACCCCCTATTAAGTTGGAGGTCGTGCGTTTGAATCTCGGCACAGCATAAATTTATATTCAGTGCCTCATCTTTGGTATAACGAGACAACGTTGTCTCAAGGAATTGTGTTATTTGTTGATATAAAAATCCAGATATTTACAGAAACGCAAGCTTCAGCATTCACTCAGCTAACGATATCTCCTACCACAGAGTCGAGTCAGTGATTCGGGGGGGGGGGGGGGGGGAGATTGGAAAGAGCGACAAAGATGCATTTCAAACAGAAACGTTCCCTCCGCATTTACACAAGTGATATCTTAATACACTACTGGCCATTACAATTGCTACACCAAGAAGAAATGCAGATGACAAACGGGTATTCATTGGGCAAATATGTTATACTAGAACTGACATGTGATTACTTTTTCAAGGAATTTGGGTGCATAGATCCTGAGAAATCAGTATCAAATCAAATGTTCAAATGTTTGTATAGCTTATGGGACTTAACTACGGGGTCATCAGTCCCTAAACTTACAAACTACTTATGAACAACTTACGAACTAGGACGGCACAAATATCCATGCCCGAGGGGGGATTCGAACCCCCGACCGTAGTGGCCGTGCAGACCGTGACTGGAGCGCCTCAGTCTCCTCTGCAACTGCGGCCGGCTACAAAAAAAAACAAAAACATCCAAATATTAAACATAAGGATAGGCTTTAAGACCTGTGGCTAGAACGCTGTGTTAACTGAGTGGTCTAAAGCACCCCCTATTAAGTTGGAGGTCGTGCGTTTGAATCTCGGCACAGCATAAATTTATATTCAGTGCCTCATCTTTGGTATAACGAGACAACGTTGTCTCAAGGAATTGTGTTATTTGTTGATATAAAAATCCAGATATTTACAGAAACGCAAGCTTCAGCATTCACTCAGCTAACGATATCTCCTACCACAGAGTCGAGTCAGTGATTCGGAGGGGGGGGGAGATTGGAAAGAGCGACAAAGATGCATTTCAAACAGAAACGTTCCCTCCGCATTTACACAAGTGATATCTTAATACACTACTGGCCATTACAATTGCTACACCAAGAAGAAATGCAGATGACAAACGGGTATTCATTGGGCAAATATGTTATACTAGAACTGACATGTGATTACTTTTTCAAGGAATTTGGGTGCATAGATCCTGAGAAATCAGTATCAAATCAAATGTTCAAATGTTTGTATAGCTTATGGGACTTAACTACGGGGTCATCAGTCCCTAAACTTACAAACTACTTATGAACAACTTACGAACTAGGACGGCACAAATATCCATGCCCGAGGGGGGATTCGAACCCCCGACCGTAGTGGCCGTGCAGACCGTGACTGGAGCGCCTCAGTCTCCTCTGCAACCGCGGCCGGCTACAAAAAAAAAAAAAAAAAAATCCAAATATTAAACATAAGGATAGGCTTTAAGACCTGTGGCTAGAACGCTGTGTTAACTGAGTGGTCTAAAGCACCCATTATTAAGTTGGAGGTCGTGCGTTTGAATCTCGTCACAGCATAAATTTATATTCAGTGCCTCATCTTTGGTATAACGAGACAACGTTGTCTCAAGGAATTGTGTTATTTGTTGATATAAAAATCCAGATATTTACAGAAACGCAAGCTTCAGCATTCACTCAGCTAACGATATCTCCTACCACAGAGTCGAGTCAGTGATTCGGAGGGGGGGGGGGGGAGATTGGAAAGAGCGACAAAGATGCATTTCAAACAGAAACGTTCCCTCCGCATTTACACAAGTGATATCTTAATACACTACTGGCCATTACAATTGCTACACCAAGAAGAAATGCAGATGACAAACGGGTATTCATTGGGCAGATATGTTATACTAGAACTGACATGTGATTACTTTTTCAAGGAATTTGGGTGCATAGATCCTGAGAAATCAGTATCAAATCAAATGTTCAAATGTTTGTATAGCTTATGGGACTTAACTACGGGGTCATCAGTCCCTAAACTTACAAACTACTTATGAACAACTTATGAACTAGGACGGCACAAATATCCATGCCCGAGGGGGGATTCGAACCCCCGACCGTAGTGGCCGTGCAGACCGTGACTGGAGCGCCTCAGTCTCCTCTGCAACCGCGGCCGGCTACAAAAAAAAAAAAAAAAAAAAAATCCAAATATTAAACATAAGGATAGGCTTTAAGACCTGTGGCTAGAACGCTGTGTTAACTGAGTGGTCTAAAGCACCCCCTATTAAGTTGGAGGTCGTGCGTTTGAATCTCGGCACAGCATAAATTTATATTCAGTGCCTCATCTTTGGTATAACGAGACAACGTTGTCTCAAGGAATTGTGTTATTTGTTGATATAAAAATCCAGATATTTACAGAAACGCAAGCTTCAGCATTCACTCAGCTAACGATATCTCCTACCACAGAGTCGATTCAGTGATTCGGAGGGGGGGGGGGAGATTGGAAAGAGCGACAAAGATGCATTTCAAACAGAAACGTTCCCTCCGCATTTACACAAGTGATATCTTAATACACTACTGGCCATTACAATTGCTACACCAAGAAGAAATGCAGATGACAAACGGGTATTCATTGGGCAAATATGTTATACTAGAACTGACATGTGATTACTTTTTCAAGGAATTTGGGTGCATAGATCCTGAGAAATCAGTAGCAAATCAAATGTTCAAATGTTTGTATAGCTTATGGGACTTAACTACGGGGTCATCAGTCCCTAAACTTACAAACTACTTATGAACAACTTATGAACTAGGACGGCACAAATATCCATGCCCGAGGGGGGAATCGAACCCCCGACCGTAGTGGCCGTGCAGACCGTGACTGGAGCGCCTCAGTCTCCTCTGCAACCGCGGCCGGCTACAAAAAAAAAAAAACATCCAAATATTAAACATAAGGATAGGCTTTAAGACCTGTGGCTAGAACGCTGTGTTAACTGAGTGGTCTAAAGCACCCCCTATTAAGTTGGAGGTCGTGCGTTTGAATCTCGGCACAGCATAAATTTATATTCAGTGCCTCATCTTTGGTATAACGAGACAACGTTGTCTCAAGGAATTGTGTTATTTGTTGATATAAAAATCCAGATATTTACAGAAACGCAAGCTTCAGCATTCACTCAGCTAACGATATCTCCTACCACAGAGTCGAGTCAGTGATTCGGAGGGGGGGGGGGGAGATTGGAAAGAGCGACAAAGATGCATTTCAAACAGAAACGTTCCCTCCGCATTTACACAAGTGATATCTTAATACACTACTGGCCATTACAATTGCTACACCAAGAAGAAATGCAGATGACAAACGGGTATTCATTGGGCAAATATGTTATACTAGAACTGACATGTGATTACTTTTTCAAGGAATTTGGGTGCATAGATCCTGAGAAATCAGTATCAAATCAAATGTTCAAATGTTTGTATAGCTTATGGGACTTAACTACGGGGTAATCAGTCCCTAAACTTACAAACTACTTATGAACAACTTATGAACTAGGACGGCACAAATATCCATGCCCGAGGGGGGATTCGAACCCCCGACCGTAGTGGCCGTGCAGACCGTGACTGGAGCGCCTCAGTCTCCTCTGCAACCGCGGCCGGCTACAAAAAAAAAAAAAATCCAAATATTAAACATAAGGATAGGCTTTAAGACCTGTGGCTAGAACGCTGTGTTAACTGAGTGGTCTAAAGCACCCCCTATTAAGTTGGAGGTCGTGCGTTTGAATCTCGGCACAGCATAAATTTATATTCAGTGCCTCATCTTTGGTATAACGAGACAACGTTGTCTCAAGGAATTGTGTTATTTGTTGATATAAAAATCCAGATATTTACAGAAACGCAAGCTTCAGCATTCACTCAGCTAACGATATCTCCTACCACAGAGTCGAGTCAGTGATTCGGAGGGGGGGGGGGAGATTGGAAAGAGCGACAAAGATGCATTTCAAACAGAAACGTTCCCTCCGCATTTACACAAGTGATATCTTAATACACTACTGGCCATTACAATTGCTACACCAAGAAGAAATGCAGATGACAAACGGGTATTCATTGGGCAAATATGTTATACTAGAACTGACATGTGATTACTTTTTCAAGGAATTTGGGTGCATAGATCCTGAGAAATCAGTATCAAATCAAATGTTCAAATGTTTGTATAGCTTATGGGACTTAACTACGGGGTAATCAGTCCCTAAACTTACAAACTACTTATGAACAACTTATGAACTAGGACGGCACAAATATCCATGCCCGAGGGGGGATTCGAACCCCCGACCGTAGTGGCCGTGCAGACCGTGACTGGAGCGCCTCAGTCTCCTCTGCAACCGCGGCCGGCTACAAAAAAAAAAAAAAAAAATCCAAATATTAAACATAAGGATAGGCTTTAAGACCTGTGGCTAGAACGCTGTGTTAACTGAGTGGTCTAAAGCACCCCCTATTAAGTTGGAGGTCGTGCGTTTGAATCTCGGCACAGCATAAATTTATATTCAGTGCCTCATCTTTGGTATAACGAGACAACTTTGTCTCAAGGAATTGTGTTATTTGTTGATATAAAAATCCAGATATTTACAGAAACGCAAGCTTCAGCATTCACTCAGCTAACGATATCTCCTACCACAGAGTCGAGTCAGTGATTCGGAGGGGGGGGGGAGATTGGAAAGAGCGACAAAGATGCATTTCAAACAGAAACGTTCCCTCCGCATTTACACAAGTGATATCTTAATACACTACTGGCCATTACAATTGCTACACCAAGAAGAAATGCAGATGACAAACGGGTATTCATTGGGCAAATATGTTATACTAGAACTGACATGTGATTACTTTTTCAAGGAATTTGGGTGCATAGATCCTGAGAAATCAGTATCAAATCAAATGTTCAAATGTTTGTATAGCTTATGGGACTTAACTACGGGGTCATCAGTCCCTAAACTTACAAACTACTTATGAACAACTTACGAACTAGGACGGCACAAATATCCATGCCCGAGGGGGGATTCGAACCCCCGACCGTAGTGGCCGTGCAGACCGTGACTGGAGCGCCTCAGTCTCCTCTGCAACCGCGGCCGGCTACAAAAAAAAAAAAAAAAAAAAAAAAAAAAAAAAAAAAAACCCTCCAAATATTAAACATAAGGATAGGCTTTAAGACCTGTGGCTAGAACGCTGTGTTAACTGAGTGGTCTAAAGCACCCCCTATTAAGTTGGAGGTCGTGCGTTTGAATCTCGGCACAGCATAAATTTATATTCAGTGCCTCATCTTTGGTATAACGAGACAACGTTGTCTCAAGGAATTGTGTTATTTGTTGATATAAAAATCCAGATATTTACAGAAACGCAAGCTTCAGCATTCACTCAGCTAACGATATCTCCTACCACAGAGTCGAGTCAGTGATTCGGAGGGGGGGGGGGGAGATTGGAAAGAGCGACAAAGATGCATTTCAAACAGAAACGTTCCCTCCGCATTTACACAAGTGATATCTTAATACACTACTGGCCATTACAGTTGCTACACCAAGAAGAAATGCAGATGACAAACGGGTATTCATTGGGCAAATATGTTATACTAGAACTGACATGTGATTACATTTTCAAGGAATTTGGGTGCATAGATCCTGAGAAATCAGTATCAAATCAAATGTTCAAATGTTTGTATAGCTTATGGGACTTAACTACGGGGTCATCAGTCCCTAAACTTACAAACTACTTATGAACAACTTACGAACTAGGACGGCACAAATATCCATGCCCGAGGGGGGATTCGAACCCCCGACCGTAGTGGCCGTGCAGACCGTGACTGGAGCGCCTCAGTCTCCTCTGCAACCGCGGCCGGCTACAAAAAAAAAAAAAAAAAAAAAAAAAAAACATCCAAATATTAAACATAAGGATAGGCTTTAAGACCTGTGGCTAGAACGCTGTGTTAACTGAGTGGTCTAAAGCACCCCCTATTAAGTTGGAGGTCGTGCGTTTGAATCTCGGCACAGCATAAATTTATATTCAGTGCCTCATCTTTGGTATAACGAGACAACGTTGTCTCAAGGAATTGTGTTATTTGTTGATATAAAAATCCAGATATTTACAGAAACGCAAGCTTCAGCATTCACTCAGCTAACGATATCTCCTACCACAGAGTCGAGCCAGTGATTCGGGGGGGGGGGGGGGGGGGAGATTGGAAAGAGCGACAAAGATGCATTTCAAACAGAAACGTTCCCTCCGCATTTACACAAGTGATATCTTAATACACTACTGGCCATTACAATTGCTACACCAAGAAGAAATGCAGATGACAAACGGGTATTCATTGGGCAAATATGTTATACTAGAACTGACATGTGATTACTTTTTCAAGGAATTTGGGTGCATAGATCCTGAGAAATCAGTATCAAATCAAATGTTCAAATGTTTGTATAGCTTATGGGACTTAACTACGGGGTCATCAGTCCCTAAACTTACAAACTACTTATGAACAACTTATGAACTAGGACGGCACAAATATCCATGCCCGAGGGGGGATTCGAACCCCCGACCGTAGTGGCCGTGCAGACCGTGACTGGAGCGCCTCAGTCTCCTCTGCAACCGCGGCCGGCTACAAAAAAAAAAAAAAAAAAAAAAGAACCTCCAAATATTAAACATAAGGATAGGCTTTAAGACCTGTGGCTAGAACGCTGTGTTAACTGAGTGGTCTAAAGCACCCCCTATTAAGTTGGAGGCCGTGCGTTTGAATCTCGGCACAGCATAAATTTATATTCAGTGCCTCATCTTTGGTATAACGAGACAACGTTGTCTCAAGGAATTGTGTTATTTGTTGATATAAAAATCCAGATATTTACAGAAACGCAAGCTTCAGCATTCACTCAGCTAACGATATCTCCTACCACAGAGTCGAGTCAGTGATTCGGAGGGGGGGGGGAGATTGGAAAGAGCGACAAAGATGCATTTCAAACAGAAACGTTCCCTCCGCATTTACACAAGTGATATCTTAATACACTACTGGCCATTACAATTGCTACACCAAGAAGAAATGCAGATGACAAACGGGTATTCATTGGGCAAATATGTTATACTAGAACTGACATGTGATTACTTTTTCAAGGAATTTGGGTGCATAGATCCTGAGAAATCAGTATCAAATCAAATGTTCAAATGTTTGTATAGCTTATGGGACTTAACTACGGGGTCATCAGTCCCTAAACTTACAAACTACTTATGAACAACTTACGAACTAGGACGGCACAAATATCCATGCCCGAGGGGGGATTCGAACCCCCGACCGTAGTGGCCGTGCAGACCGTGACTGGAGCGCCTCAGTCTCCTCTGCAACCGCGGCCGGCAACAAAAAAAAAAAAAAAAAAAAAAAAAAACATCCAAATATTAAACATAAGGATAGGCTTTAAGACCTGTGGCTAGAACGCTGTGTTAACTGAGTGGTCTAAAGCACCCCCTATTAAGTTGGAGGTCGTGCGTTTGAATCTCGGCACAGCATAAATTTATATTCAGTGCCTCATCTTTGGTATAACGAGACAACGTTGTCTCAAGGAATTGTGTTATTTGTTGATATAAAAATCCAGATATTTACAGAAACGCAAGCTTCAGCATTCACTCAGCTAACGATATCTCCTACCACAGAGTCGAGTCAGTGATTCGGAGGGGGGGGGGGGAGATTGGAAAGAGCGACAAAGATGCATTTCAAACAGAAACGTTCCCTCCGCATTTACACAAGTGATATCTTAATACACTACTGGCCATTACAATTGCTACACCAAGAAGAAATGCAGATGACAAACGGGTATTCATTGGGCAAATATGTTATACTAGAACTGACATGTGATTACTTTTTCAAGGAATTTGGGTGCATAGATCCTGAGAAATCAGTATCAAATCAAATGTTCAAATGTTTGTATAGCTTATGGGACTTAACTACGGGGTCATCAGTCCCTAAACTTACAAACTACTTATGAACAACTTACGAACTAGGACGGCACAAATATCCATGCCCGAGGGGGGATTCGAACCCCCGACCGTAGTGGCCGTGCAGACCGTGACTGGAGCGCCTCAGTCTCCTCTGCAACCGCGGCCGGCAACAAAAAAAAAAAAAAAAAAAAATCCAAATATTAAACATAAGGATAGGCTTTAAGACCTGTGGCTAGAACGCTGTGTTAACTGAGTGGTCTAAAGCACCCCCTATTAAGTTGGAGGTCGTGCGTTTGAATCTCGGCACAGCATAAATTTATATTCAGTGCCTCATCTTTGGTATAACGAGACAACGTTGTCTCAAGGAATTGTGTTATTTGTTGATATAAAAATCCAGATATTTACAGAAACGCAAGCTTCAGCATTCACTCAGCTAACGATATCTCCTACCACAGAGTCGAGTCAGTGATTCGGAGGGGGGGGGAGATTGGAAAGAGCGACAAAGATGCATTTCAAACAGAAACGTTCCCTCCGCATTTACACAAGTGATATCTTAATACACTACTGGCCATTACAATTGCTACACCAAGAAGAAATGCAGATGACAAACGGGTATTCATTGGGCAAATATGTTATACTAGAACTGACATGTGATTACTTTTTCAAGGAATTTGGGTGCATAGATCCTGAGAAATCAGTATGAAATCAAATGTTCAAATGTTTGTATAGCTTATGGGACTTAACTACGGGGTCATCAGTCCCTAAACTTACAAACTACTTATGAACAACTTACGAACTAGGACGGCACAAATATCCATGCCCGAGGGGGGATTCGAACCCCCGACCGTAGTGGCCGTGCAGACCGTGACTGGAGCGCCTCAGTCTCCTCTGCAACCGCGGCCGGCTACAAAAAAAAAAAAAAAAAAAAAAAAAAAAAAAAACATCCAAATATTAAACATAAGGATAGGCTTTAAGACCTGTGGCTAGAACGCTGTGTTAACTGAGTGGTCTAAAGCACCCCCTATTAAGTTGGAGGTCGTGCGTTTGAATCTCGGCACAGCATAAATTTATATTCAGTGCCTCATCTTTGGTATAATGAGACAACGTTGTCTCAAGGAATTGTGTTATTTGTTGATATAAAAATCCAGATATTTACAGAAACGCAAGCTTCAGCATTCACTCAGCTAACGATATCTCCTACCACAGAGTCGAGTCAGTGATTCGGAGGGGGGGGGGAGATTGGAAAGAGCGACAAAGATGCATTTCAAACAGAAACGTTCCCTCCGCATTTACACAAGTGATATCTTAATACACTACTGGCCATTACAATTGCTACACCAAGAAGAAATGCAGATGACAAACGGGTATTCATTGGGCAAATATGTTATACTAGAACTGACATGTGATTACTTTTTCAAGGAATTTGGGTGCATAGATCCTGAGAAATCAGTATCAAATCAAATGTTCAAATGTTTGTATAGCTTATGGGACTTAACTACGGGGTCATCAGTCCCTAAACTTACAAACTACTTATGAACAACTTATGAACTAGGACGGCACAAATATCCATGCCCGAGGGGGGATTCGAACCCCCGACCGTAGTGGCCGTGCAGACCGTGACTGGAGCGCCTCAGTCTCCTCTGCAACCGCGGCCGGCTACAAAAAAAAAAAAAAAAAAAAAATCCAAATATTAAACATAAGGATAGGCTTTAAGACCTGTGGCTAGAACGCTGTGTTAACTGAGTGGTCTAAAGCACCCCCTATTAAGTTGGAGGTCGTGCGTTTGAATCTCGGCACAGCATAAATTTATATTCAGTGCCTCATCTTTGGTATAACGAGACAACGTTGTCTCAAGGAATTGTGTTATTTGTTGATATAAAAATCCAGATATTTACAGAAACGCAAGCTTCAGCATTCACTCAGATAACGATATCTCCTACCACAGAGTCGAGTCAGTGATTCGGAGGGGGGGGGGAGATTGGAAAGAGCGACAAAGATGCATTTCAAACAGAAACGTTCCCTCCGCATTTACACAAGTGATATCTTAATACACTACTGGCCATTACAATTGCTACACCAAGAAGAAATGCAGATGACAAACGGGTATTCATTGGGCAAATATGTTATACTAGAACTGACATGTGATTACTTTTTCAAGGAATTTGGGTGCATAGATCCTGAGAAATCAGTATCAAATCAAATGTTCAAATGTTTGTATAGCTTATGGGACTTAACTACGGGGTCATCAGTCCCTAAACTTACAAACTACTTATGAACAACTTACGAACTAGGACGGCACAAATATCCATGCCCGAGGGGGGATTCGAACCCCCGACCGTAGTGGCCGTGCAGACCGTGACTGGAGCGCCTCAGTCTCCTCTGCAACCGCGGCCGGCAACAAAAAAAAAAAAAAAAAAAAAAAAAAAACATCCAAATATTAAACATAAGGATAGGCTTTAAGACCTGTGGCTAGAACGCTGTGTTAACTGAGTGGTCTAAAGCACCCCCTATTAAGTTGGAGGTCGTGCGTTTGAATCTCGGCACAGCATAAATTTATATTCAGTGCCTCATCTTTGGTATAACGAGACAACGTTGTCTCAAGGAATTGTGTTATTTGTTGATATAAAAATCCAGATATTTACAGAAACGCAAGCTTCAGCATTCACTCAGCTAACGATATCTCCTACCACAGAGTCGAGTCAGTGATTCGGAGGGGGGGGGGAGATTGGAAAGAGCGACAAAGATGCATTTCAAACAGAAACGTTCCCTCCGCATTTACACAAGTGATATCTTAATACACTACTGGCCATTACAATTGCTACACCAAGAAGAAATGCAGATGACAAACGGGTATTCATTGGGCAAATATGTTATACTAGAACTGACATGTGATTACTTTTTCAAGGAATTTGGGTGCATAGATCCTGAGAAATCAGTATCAAATCAAATGTTCAAATGTTTGTATAGCTTATGGGACTTAACTACGGGGTCATCAGTCCCTAAACTTACAAACTACTTATGAACAACTTACGAACTAGGACGGCACAAATATCCATGCCCGAGGGGGGATTCGAACCCCCGACCGTAGTGGCCGTGCAGACCGTGACTGGAGCGCCTCAGTCTCCTCTGCAACCGCGGCCGGCAACAAAAAAAAAAAAAAAAAAAAAAAAATCCAAATATTAAACATAAGGATAGGCTTTAAGACCTGTGGCTAGAACGCTGTGTTAACTGAGTGGTCTAAAGCACCCCCTATTAAGTTGGAGGTCGTGCGTTTGAATCTCGGCACAGCATAAATTTATATTCAGTGCCTCATCTTTGGTATAACGAGACAACGTTGTCTCAAGGAATTGTGTTATTTGTTGATATAAAAATCCAGATATTTACAGAAACGCAAGCTTCAGCATTCACTCAGCTAACGATATCTCCTACCACAGAGTCGAGTCAGTGATTCGGAGGGGGGGGGAGATTGGAAAGAGCGACAAAGATGCATTTCAAACAGAAACGTTCCCTCCGCATTTACACAAGTGATATCTTAATACACTACTGGCCATTACAATTGCTACACCAAGAAGAAATGCAGATGACAAACGGGTATTCATTGGGCAAATATGTTATACTAGAACTGACATGTGATTACTTTTTCAAGGAATTTGGGTGCATAGATCCTGAGAAATCAGTATGAAATCAAATGTTCAAATGTTTGTATAGCTTATGGGACTTAACTACGGGGTCATCAGTCCCTAAACTTACAAACTACTTATGAACAACTTACGAACTAGGACGGCACAAATATCCATGCCCGAGGGGGGATTCGAACCCCCGACCGTAGTGGCCGTGCAGACCGTGACTGGAGCGCCTCAGTCTCCTCTGCAACCGCGGCCGGCTACAAAAAAAAAAAAAAAAAAAAAAAAAAAAAAAAACATCCAAATATTAAACATAAGGATAGGCTTTAAGACCTGTGGCTAGAACGCTGTGTTAACTGAGTGGTCTAAAGCACCCCCTATTAAGTTGGAGGTCGTGCGTTTGAATCTCGGCACAGCATAAATTTATATTCAGTGCCTCATCTTTGGTATAATGAGACAACGTTGTCTCAAGGAATTGTGTTATTTGTTGATATAAAAATCCAGATATTTACAGAAACGCAAGCTTCAGCATTCACTCAGCTAACGATATCTCCTACCACAGAGTCGAGTCAGTGATTCGGAGGGGGGGGGGGAGATTGGAAAGAGCGACAAAGATGCATTTCAAACAGAAACGTTCCCTCCGCATTTACACAAGTGATATCTTAATACACTACTGGCCATTACAATTGCTACACCAAGAAGAAATGCAGATGACAAACGGGTATTCATTGGGCAAATATGTTATACTAGAACTGACATGTGATTACTTTTTCAAGGAATTTGGGTGCATAGATCCTGAGAAATCAGTATCAAATCAAATGTTCAAATGTTTGTATAGCTTATGGGACTTAACTACGGGGTCATCAGTCCCTAAACTTACAAACTACTTATGAACAACTTATGAACTAGGACGGCACAAATATCCATGCCCGAGGGGGGATTCGAACCCCCGACCGTAGTGGCCGTGCAGACCGTGACTGGAGCGCCTCAGTCTCCTCTGCAACCGCGGCCGGCTACAAAAAAAAAAAAAAAAAAAAAAATCCAAATATTAAACATAAGGATAGGCTTTAAGACCTGTGGCTAGAACGCTGTGTTAACTGAGTGGTCTAAAGCACCCCCTATTAAGTTGGAGGTCGTGCGTTTGAATCTCGGCACAGCATAAATTTATATTCAGTGCCTCATCTTTGGTATAACGAGACAACGTTGTCTCAAGGAATTGTGTTATTTGTTGATATAAAAATCCAGATATTTACAGAAACGCAAGCTTCAGCATTCACTCAGATAACGATATCTCCTACCACAGAGTCGAGTCAGTGATTCGGAGGGGGGGGGGGGAGATTGGAAAGAGCGACAAAGATGCATTTCAAACAGAAACGTTCCCTCCGCATTTACACAAGTGATATCTTAATACACTACTGGCCATTACAATTGCTACACCAAGAAGAAATGCAGATGACAAACGGGTATTCATTGGGCAAATATGTTATACTAGAACTGACATGTGATTACTTTTTCAAGGAATTTGGGTGCATAGATCCTGAGAAATCAGTATCAAATCAAATGTTCAAATGTTTGTATAGCTTATGGGACTTAACTACGGGGTCATCAGTCCCTAAACTTACAAACTACTTATGAACAACTTATGAACTAGGACGGCACAAATATCCATGCCCGAGGGGGGATTCGAACCCCCGACCGTAGTGGCCGTGCAGACCGTGACTGGAGCGCCTCAGTCTCCTCTGCAACCGCGGCCGGCTACAAAAAAAAAAAAAAAAAAATCCAAATATTAAACATAAGGATAGGCTTTAAGACCTGTGGCTAGAACGCTGTGTTAACTGAGTGGTCTAAAGCACCCCCTATTAAGTTGGAGGTCGTGCGTTTGAATCTCGGCACAGCATAAATTTATATTCAGTGCCTCATCTTTGGTATAACGAGACAACGTTGTCTCAAGGAATTGTGTTATTTGTTGATATAAAAATCCAGATATTTACAGAAACGCAAGCTTCAGCATTCACTCAGCTAACGATATCTCCTACCACAGAGTCGAGTCAGTGATTCGGAGGGGGGGGGGGAGATTGGAAAGAGCGACAAAGATGCATTTCAAACAGAAACGTTCCCTCCGCATTTACACAAGTGATATCTTAATACACTACTGGCCATTACAATTGCTACACCAAGAAGAAATGCAGATGACAAACGGGTATTCATTGGGCAAATATGTTATACTAGAACTGACATGTGATTACTTTTTCAAGGAATTTGGGTGCATAGATCCTGAGAAATCAGTATCAAATCAAATGTTCAAATGTTTGTATAGCTTATGGGACTTAACTACGGGGTCATCAGTCCCTAAACTTACAAACTACTTATGAACAACTTACGAACTAGGACGGCACAAATATCCATGCCCGAGGGGGGATTCGAACCCCCGACCGTAGTGGCCGTGCAGACCGCGACTGGAGCGCCTCAGTCTCCTCTGCAACCGCGGCCGGCTACAAAAAAAAAAAAAAAAAAAAAAAAAACATCCAAATATTAAACATAAGGATAGGCTTTAAGACCTGTGGCTAGAACGCTGTGTTAACTGAGTGGTCTAAAGCACCCCCTATTAAGTTGGAGGTCGTGCGTTTGAATCTCGGCACAGCATAAATTTATATTCAGTGCCTCATCTTTGGTATAACGAGACAACGTTGTCTCAAGGAATTGTGTTATTTGTTGATATAAAAATCCAGATATTTACAGAAACGCAAGCTTCAGCATTCACTCAGCTAACGATATCTCCTACCACAGAGTCGAGTCAGTGATTCGGAGGGGGGGGGGAGATTGGAAAGAGCGACAAAGATGCATTTCAAACAGAAACGTTCCCTCCGCATTTACACAAGTGATATCTTAATACACTACTGGCCATTACAATTGCTACACCAAGAAGAAATGCAGATGACAAACGGGTATTCATTGGGCAAATATGTTATACTAGAACTGACATGTGATTACTTTTTCAAGGAATTTGGGTGCATAGATCCTGAGAAATCAGTATCAAATCAAATGTTCAAATGTTTGTATAGCTTATGGGACTTAACTACGGGGTCATCAGTCCCTAAACTTACAAACTACTTATGAACAACTTACGAACTAGGACGGCACAAATATCCATGCCCGAGGGAGGATTCGAACCCCCGACCGTAGTGGCCCTGCAGACCGTGACTGGAGCGCCTCAGTCTCCTCTGCAACCGCGGCCGGAAAAAAAAAAAAAAAAAAAAAAAAAAGAAACCTCCAAATATTAAACATAAGGATAGGCTTTAAGACCTGTGGCTAGAACGCTGTGTTAACTTAGTGGTCTAAAGCACCCCCTATTAAGTTGGAGGTCGTGCGTTTGAATCTCGGCACAGCATAAATTTATATTCAGTGCCTCATCTTTGGTATAACGAGACAACGTTGTCTCAAGGAATTGTGTTATTTGTTGATATAAAAATCCAGATATTTACAGAAACGCAAGCTTCAGCATTCACTCAGCTAACGATATCTCCTACCACAGAGTCGAGTCAGTGATTCGGAGGGGGGGGGGAGATTGGAAAGAGCGACAAAGATGCATTTCAAACAGGAACGTTCCCTCCGCATTTACACAAGTGATATCTTAATACACTACTGGCCATTACAATTGCTACACCAAGAAGAAATGCAGATGACAAACGGGTATTCATTGGGCAAATATGTTATACTAGAACTGACATGTGATTACTTTTTCAAGGAATTTGGGTGCATAGATCCTGAGAAATCAGTATCAAATCAAATGTTCAAATGTTTGTATAGCTTATGGGACTTAACTACGGGGTCATCAGTCCCTAAACTTACAAACTACTTATGAACAACTTACGAACTAGGACGGCACAAATATCCATGCCCGAGGGGGGATTCGAACCCCCGACCGTAGTGGCCGTGCAGACCGTGACTGGAGCGCCTCAGTCTCCTCTGCAACCGCAGCCGGCTACAAAAAAAAAAAAAAAAAAAAAAAAAAAAACCTCCAAATATTAAACATAAGGATAGGCTTTAAGACCTGTGGCTAGAACGCTGTGTTAACTGAGTGGTCTAAAGCACCCCCTATTAAGTTGGAGGTCGTGCGTTTGAATCTCGGCACAGCATAAATTTATATTCAGTGCCTCATCTTTGGTATAACGAGACAACGTTGTCTCAAGGAATTGTGTTATTTGTTGATATAAAAATCCAGATATTTACAGAAACGCAAGCTTCAGCATTCACTCAGCTAACGATATCTCCTACCACAGAGTCGAGTCAGTGATTCGGATGGGGGGGGGGGGGGGAGATTGGAAAGAGCAACAAAGATGCATTTCAAACAGAAACGTTCCCTCCGCATTTACACAAGTGATATCTTAATACACTACTGGCCATTACAATTGCTACACCAAGAAGAAATGCAGATGACAAACGGGTATTCATTGGGCAAATATGTTATACTAGAACTGACATGTGATTACTTTTTCAAGGAATTTGGGTGCATAGATCCTGAGAAATCAGTATCAAATCAAATGTTCAAATGTTTGTATAGCTTATGGGACTTAACTACGGGGTCATCAGTCCCTAAACTTACAAACTACTTATGAACAACTTACGAACTAGGACGGCACAAATATCCATGCCCGAGGGGGGATTCGAACCCCCGACCGTAGTGGCCGTGCAGACCGTGACTGGAGCGCCTCAGTCTCCTCTGCAACCGCGGCCGGCTACAAAAAAAAAAAAAAAAAAAAAAAAAAATCCAAATATTAAACATAAGGATAGGCTTTAAGACCTGTGGCTAGAACGCTGTGTTAACTGAGTGGTCTAAAGCACCCCCTATTAAGTTGGAGGTCGTGCGTTTGAATCTCGGCACAGCATAAATTTATATTCAGTGCCTCATCTTTGGTATAACGAGACAACGTTGTCTCAAGGAATTGTGTTATTTGTTGATATAAAAATCCAGATATTTACAGAAACGCAAGCTTCAGCATTCACTCAGCTAACGATATCTCCTACCACAGAGTCGAGTCAGTGATACGGAGGGGGGGGGAGATTGGAAAGAGCGACAAAGATGCATTTCAAACAGAAACGTTCCCTCCGCATTTACACAAGTGATATCTTAATACACTACTGGCCATTACAATTGCTACACCAAGAAGAAATGCAGATGACAAACGGGTATTCATTGGGCAAATATGTTATACTAGAACTGACATGTGATTACTTTTTCAAGGAATTTGGGTGCATAGATCCTGAGAAATCAGTATCAAATCAAATGTTCAAATGTTTGTATAGCTTATGGGACTTAACTACGGGGTCATCAGTCCCTTAACTTACAAACTACTTATGAACAACTTACGAACTAGGACGGCACAAATATCCATGCCCGAGGGGGGATTCGAACCCCCGACCGTAGTGGCCGTGCAGACCGTGACTGGAGCGCCTCAGTCTCCTCTGCAACCGCGGCCGGCTAAAAAAAAAAAAAAAAAAAAAAAAACATCCAAATATTAAACATAAGGATAGGCTTTAAGACCTGTGGCTAGAACGCTGTGTTAACTGAGTGGTCTAAAGCACCCCCTATTAAGTTGGAGGTCGTGCGTTTGAATCTCGGCACAGCATAAATTTATATTCAGTGCCTCATCTTTGGTATAACGAGACAACGTTGTCTCAAGGAATTGTGTTATTTGTTGATATAAAAATCCAGATATTTACAGAAACGCAAGTTTCAGCATTCACTCAGCTAACGATATCTCCTACCACAGAGTCGAGTCAGTGATTCGGAGGGGGGGGGGAGATTGGAAAGAGCGACAAAGATGCATTTCAAACAGAAACGTTCCCTCCGCATTTACACAAGTGATATCTTAATACACTACTGGCCATTACAATTGCTACACCAAGAAGAAATGCAGATGACAAACGGGTATTCATTGGGCAAATATGTTATACTAGAACTGACATGTGATTACTTTTTCAAGGAATTTGGGTGCATAGATCCTGAGAAATCAGTATCAAATCAAATGTTCAAATGTTTGTATAGCTTATGGGACTTAACTACGGGGTCATCAGTCCCTTAACTTACAAACTACTTATGAACAACTTACGAACTAGGACGGCACAAATATCCATGCCCGAGGGGGGATTCGAACCCCCGACCGTAGTGGCCGTGCAGACCGTGACTGGAGCGCCTCAGTCTCCTCTGCAACCGCGGCCGGCTAAAAAAAAAAAAAAAAAAAAAAAAAACATCCAAATATTAAACATAAGGATAGGCTTTAAGACCTGTGGCTAGAACGCTGTGTTAACTGAGTGGTCTAAAGCACCCCCTATTAAGTTGGAGGTCGTGCGTTTGAATCTCGGCACAGCATAAATTTATATTCAGTGCCTCATCTTTGGTATAACGAGACAACGTTGTCTCAAGGAATTGTGTTATTTGTTGATATAAAAATCCAGATATTTACAGAAACGCAAGTTTCAGCATTCACTCAGCTAACGATATCTCCTACCACAGAGTCGAGTCAGTGATTCGGAGGGGGGGGGGGAGATTGGAAAGAGCGACAAAGATGCATTTCAAACAGAAACGTTCCCTCCGCATTTACACAAGTGATATCTTAATACACTACTGGCCATTACAATTGCTACACCAAGAAGAAATGCAGATGACAAACGGGTATTCATTGGGCAAATATGTTATACTAGAACTGACATGTGATTACTTTTTCAAGGAATTGGGGTGCATAGATCCTGAGAAATCAGTATCAAATCAAATGTTCAAATGTTTGTATAGCTTATGGGACTTAACTACGGGGTCATCAGTCCCTAAACTTACAAACTACTTATGAACAACTTACGAACTAGGACGGCACAAATATCCATGCCCGAGGGGGGATTCGAACCCCCGACCGTAGTGGCCGTGCAGACCGTGACTGGAGCGCCTCAGTCTCCTCTGCAACCGCGGCCGGCTACAAAAAAAAAAAAAAAAAAAAAAATATCCAAATATTAAACATAAGGATAGGCTTTAAGACCTGTGGCTAGAACGCTGTGTTAACTGAGTGGTCTAAAGCACCCCCTATTAAGTTGGAGGTCGTGCGTTTGAATCTCGGCACAGCATAAATTTATATTCAGTGCCTCATCTTTGGTATAACGAGACAACGTTGTCTCAAGGAATTGTGTTATTTGTTGATATAAAAATCCAGATATTTACAGAAACGCAAGCTTCAGCATTCACTCAGCTAACGATATCTCCTACCACAGAGACGAGTCAGTGATTCGGAGGGGGGGGGGAGATTGGAAAGAGCGACAAAGATGCATTTCAAACAGAAACGTTCCCTCCGCATTTACACAAGTGATATCTTAATACACTACTGGCCATTACAATTGCTACACCAAGAAGAAATGCAGATGACAAACGGGTATTCATTGGGCAAATATGTTATACTAGAACTGACATGTGATTACTTTTTCAAGGAATTTGGGTGCATAGATCCTGAGAAATCAGTATCAAATCAAATGTTCAAATGTTTGTATAGCTTATGGGACTTAACTACGGGGTCATCAGTCCCTAAACTTACAAACTACTTATGAACAACTTACGAACTAGGACGGCACAAATATCCATGCCCGAGGGGGGATTCGAACCCCCGACCGTAGTGGCCGTGCAGACCGTGACTGGAGCGCCTCAGTCTCCTCTGCAACCGCGGCCGGCTACAAAAAAAAAAAAAAAAAAAAAAAAAAAAAAAAAAACATCCAAATATTAAACATAAGGATAGGCTTTAAGACCTGTGGCTAGAACGCTGTGTTAACTGAGTGGTCTAAAGCACCCCCTATTAAGTTGGAGGTCGTGCGTTTGAATCTCGGCACAGCATAAATTTATATTCAGTGCCTCATCTTTGGTATAACGAGACAACGTTGTCTCAAGGAATTGTGTTATTTGTTGATATAAAAATCCAGATATTTACAGAAACGCAAGCTTCAGCATTCACTCAGCTAACGATATCTCCTACCACAGAGTCGAGTCAGTGATTCGGAGGGGGGGGGGGGAGATTGGAAAGAGCGACAAAGATGCATTTCAAACAGAAACGTTCCCTCCGCATTTACACAAGTGATATCTTAATACACTACTGGCCATTACAATTGCTACACCAAGAAGAAATGCAGATGACAAACGGGTATTCATTGGGCAAATATGTTATACTAGAACTGACATGTGATTACTTTTTCAAGGAATTTGGGTGCATAGATCCTGAGAAATCAGTATCAAATCAAATGTTCAAATGTTTGTATAGCTTATGGGACTTAACTACGGGGTCATCAGTCCCTAAACTTACAAACTACTTATGAACAACTTACGAACTAGGACGGCACAAATATCCATGCCCGAGGGGGGATTCGAACCCCCGACCGTAGTGGCCGTGCAGACCGTGACTGGAGCGCCTCAGTCTCCTCTGCAACCGCGGCCGGCTACAAAAAAAAAAAAAAAAAAATCCAAATATTAAACATAAGGATAGGCTTTAAGACCTGTGGCTAGAACGCTGTGTTAACTGAGTGGTCTAAAGCACCCCCTATTAAGTTGGAGGTCGTGCGTTTGAATCTCGGCACAGCATAAATTTATATTCAGTGCCTCATCTTTGGTATAACGAGACAACGTTGTCTCAAGGAATTGTGTTATTTGTTGATATAAAAATCCAGATATTTACAGAAACGCAAGCTTCAGCATTCACTCAGCTAACGATATCTCCTACCACAGAGTCGAGTCAGTGATTCGGGGGGGGGGGGGGGGGGGGGAGATTGGAAAGAGCGACAAAGATGCATTTCAAACAGAAACGTTCCCTCCGCATTTACACAAGTGATATCTTAATACACTACTGGCCATTACAATTGCTACACCAAGAAGAAATGCAGATGACAAACGGGTATTCATTGGGCAAATATGTTATACTAGAACTGACATGTGATTACTTTTTCAAGGAGTTTGGGTGCATAGATCCTGAGAAATCAGTATCAAATCAAATGTTCAAATGTTTGTATAGCTTATGGGACTTAACTACGGGGTCATCAGTCCCTAAACTTACAAACTACTTATGAACAACTTACGAACTAGGACGGCACAAATATCCATGCCCGAGGGGGGATTCGAACCCCCGACCGTAGTGGCCGTGCAGACCGTGACTGGAGCGCCTCAGTCTCCTCTGCAACCGCGGCCGGCTACAAAAAAAAAAAAAAAAAAAAAAAAAAAAAAAAAAAAAAAAAAACATCCAAATATTAAACATAAGGATAGGCTTTAAGACCTGTGGCTAGAACGCTGTGTTAACTGAGTGGTCTAAAGCACCCCCTATTAAGTTGGAGGTCATGCGTTTGAATCTCGGCACAGCATAAATTTATATTCAGTGCCTCATCTTTGGTATAACGAGACAACGTTGTCTCAAGGAATTGTGTTATTTGTTGATATAAAAATCCAGATATTTACAGAAACGCAAGCTTCAGCATTCACTCAGCTAACGATATCTCCTACCACAGAGTCGAGTCAGTGATTCGGAGGGGGGGGGGAGATTGGAAAGAGCGACAAAGATGCATTTCAAACAGAAACGTTCCCTCCGCATTTACACAAGTGATATCTTAATACACTACTGGCCATTACAATTGCTACACCAAGAAGAAATGCAGATGACAAACGGGTATTCATTGGGCAAATATGTTATACTAGAACTGACATGTGATTACTTTTTCAAGGAATTTGGGTGCATAGATCCTGAGAAATCAGTATCAAATCAAATGTTCAAATGTTTGTATAGCTTATGGGACTTAACTACGGGGTCATCAGTCCCTAAACTTACAAACTACTTATGAACAACTTACGAACTAGGACGGCACAAATATCCATGCCCGAGGGGGGATTCGAACCCCCGACCGTAGTGGCCGTGCAGACCGTGACTGGAGCGCCTCAGTCTCCTCTGCAACCGCAGCCGGCTACAAAAAAAAAAAAAAAAAAAAAAAAAAAAAACATCCAAATATTAAACATAAGGATAGGCTTTAAGACCTGTGGCTAGAACGCTGTGTTAACTGAGTGGTCTAAAGCACCCCCTATTAAGTTGGAGGTCGTGCGTTTGAATCTCGGCACAGCATAAATTTATATTCAGTGCCTCATCTTTGGTATAACGAGACAACGTTGTCTCAAGGAATTGTGTTATTTGTTGATATAAAAATCCAGATATTTACAGAAACGCAAGCTTCAGCATTCACTCAGCTAACGATATCTCCTACCACAGAGTCGAGTCAGTGATTCGGAGGGGGGGGGGGAGATTGGAAAGAGCGACAAAGATGCATTTCAAACAGAAACGTTCCCTCCGCATTTACACAAGTGATATCTTAATACACTACTGGCCATTACAATTGCTACACCAAGAAGAAATGCAGATGACAAACGGGTATTCATTGGGCAAATATGTTATACTAGAACTGACATGTGATTACTTTTTCAAGGAATTTGGGTGCATAGATCCTGCGAAATCAGTATCAAATCAAATGTTCAAATGTTTGTATAGCTTATGGGACTTAACTACGGGGTCATCAGTCCCTAAACTTACAAACTACTTATGAACAACTTACGAACTAGGACGGCACAAATATCCATGCCCGAGGGGGGATTCGAACCCCCGACCGTAGTGGCCGTGCAGACCGTGACTGGAGCGCCTCAGTCTCCTCTGCAACCGCGGCCGGCTACAAAAAAAAAAAAAAAAAAAAAAAAAAAAAAAAAAAAAAAAAAAAAAAATCCAAATATTAAACATACGGATAGGCTTTAAGACCTGTGGCTAGAACGCTGTGTTAACTGAGTGGTCTAAAGCACCCCCTATTAAGTTGGAGGTCGTGCGTTTGAATCTCGGCACAGCATAAATTTATATTCAGTGCCTCATCTTTGGTATAACGAGACAACGTTGTCTCAAGGAATTGTGTTATTTGTTGATATAAAAATCCAGATATTTACAGAAACGCAAGCTTCAGCATTCACTCAGCTAACGATATCTCCTACCACAGAGTCGAGTCAGTGATTCGGAGGGGGGGGGGAGATTGGAAAGAGCGACAAAGATGCATTTCAAACAGAAACGTTCCCTCCGCATTTACACAAGTGATATCTTAATACACTACTGGCCATTACAATTGCTACACCAAGAAGAAATGCAGATGACAAACGGGTATTCATTGGGCAAATATGTTATACTAGAACTGACATGTGATTACTTTTTCAAGGAATTTGGGTGCATAGATCCTGAGAAATCAGTATGAAATCAAATGTTCAAATGTTTGTATAGCTTATGGGACTTAACTACGGGGTCATCAGTCCCTAAACTTACAAACTACTTATGAACAACTTACGAACTAGGACGGCACAAATATCCATGCCCGAGGGGGGATTCGAACCCCCGACCGTAGTGGCCGTGCAGACCGTGACTGGAGCGCCTCAGTCTCCTCTGCAACCGCGGCCGGCTACAAAAAAAAAAAAAAAAAAAAAAAAAAAAAAACCTCCAAATATTAAACATAAGGATAGGCTTTAAGACCTGTGGCTAGAACGCTGTGTTAACTGAGTGGTCTAAAGCACCCCCTATTAAGTTGGAGGTCGTGCGTTTGAATCTCGGCACAGCATAAATTTATATTCAGTGCCTCATCTTTGGTATAACGAGACAACGTTGTCTCAAGGAATTGTGTTATTTGTTGATATAAAAATCCAGATATTTACAGAAACGCAAGCTTCAGCATTCACTCAGCTAACGATATCTCCTACCACAGAGTCGAGTCAGTGATTCGGGTGGGGGGGGGGGAGATTGGAAAGAGCGACAAAGATGCATTTCAAACAGAAACGTTCCCTCCGCATTTACACAAGTGATATCTTAATACACTACTGGCCATTACAATTGCTACACCAAGAAGAAATGCAGATGACAAACGGGTATTCATTGGGCAAATATGTTATACTAGAACTGACATGTGATTACTTTTTCAAGGAATTTGGGTGCATAGATCCTGAGAAATCAGTATCAAATCAAATGTTCAAATGTTTGTATAGCTTATGGGACTTAACTACGGGGTCATCAGTCCCTAAACTTACAAACTACTTATGAACAACTTATGAACTAGGACGGCACAAATAGCCATGCCCGAGGGGGGATTCGAACCCCCGACCGTAGTGGCCGTGCAGACCGTGACTGGAGCGCCTCAGTCTCCTCTGCAACCGCGGCCGGCTACAAAAAAAAAAAAAAAAAAAAAAAAAAAAAAAAAAAACATCCAAATATTAAACATAAGGATAGGCTTTAAGACCTGTGGCTAGAACGCTGTGTTAACTGAGTGGTCTAAAGCACCCCCTATTAAGTTGGAGGTCGTGCGTTTGAATCTCGGCACAGCATAAATTTATATTCAGTGCCTTATCTTTGGTATAACGAGACAACGTTGTCTCAAGGAATTGTGTTATTTGTTGATATAAAAATCCAGATATTTACAGAAACGCAAGCTTCAGCATTCACTCAGCTAACGATATCTCCTACCACAGAGTCGAGTCAGTGATTCGGAGGGGGGGGGGGAGATTGGAAAGAGCGACAAAGATGCATTTCAAACAGAAACGTTCCCTCCGCATTTACACAAGTGATATCTTAATACACTACTGGCCATTACAATTGCTACACCAAGAAGAAATGCAGATGACAAACGGGTATTCATTGGGCAAATATGTTATACTAGAACTGACATGTGATTACTTTTTCAAGGAATTTGGGTGCATAGATCCTGAGAAATCAGTATCAAATCAAATGTTCAAATGTTTGTATAGCTTATGGGACTTAACTACGGGGTCATCAGTCCCTAAACTTACAAACTACTTATGAACAACTTACGAACTAGGACGGCACAAATATCCATGCCCGAGGGGGGATTCGAACCCCCGACCGTAGTGGCCGTGCAGACCGTGACTGGAGCGCCTCAGTCTCCTCTGCAACCGCGGCCGGCTACAAAAAAAAAAAAAAAAAAAAAAACCCTCCAAATATTAAACATAAGGATAGGCTTTAAGACCTGTGGCTAGAACGCTGTGTTAACTGAGTGGTCTAAAGCACCCCCTATTAAGTTGGAGGTCGTGCGTTTGAATCTCGGCACAGCATAAATTTATATTCAGTGCCTCATCTTTGGTATAACGAGACAACGTTGTCTCAAGGAATTGTGTTATTTGTTGATATAAAAATCCAGATATTTACAGAAACGCAAGCTTCAGCATTCACTCAGCTAACGATATCTCCTACCACAGAGTCGAGTCAGTGATTCGGAGGGGGGGGGGGAGATTGGAAAGAGCGACAAAGATGCATTTCAAACAGAAACGTTCCCTCCGCATTTACACAAGTGATATCTTAATACACTACTGGCCATTACAATTGCTACACCAAGAAGAAATGCAGATGACAAACGGGTATTCATTGGGCAAATATGTTATACTAGAACTGACATGTGATTACTTTTTCAAGGAATTTGGGTGCATAGATTCTGAGAAATCAGTATCAAATCAAATGTTCAAATGTTTGTATAGCTTATGGGACTTAACTACGGGGTCATCAGTCCCTAAACTTACAAACTACTTATGAACAACTTACGAACTAGGACGGCACAAATATCCATGCCCGAGGGGGGATTCGAACCCCCGACCGTAGTGGCCGTGCAGACCGTGACTGGAGCGCCTCAGTCTCCTCTGCAACCGCGGCCGGCTACAAAAAAAAAAAAAAAAAAAAAAAAAAAAAAAAAAAAAAAAAAAAACCTCCAAATATTAAACATAAGGATAGGCTTTAAGACCTGTGGCTAGAACGCTGTGTTAACTGAGTGGTCTAAAGCACCCCCTATTAAGTTGGAGGTCGTGCGTTTGAATCTCGGCACAGCATAAATTTATATTCAGTGCCTCATCTTTGGTATAACGAGACAACGTTGTCTCAAGGAATTGTGTTATTTGTTGATATAAAAATCCAGATATTTACAGAAACGCAAGCTTCAGCATTCACTCAGCTAACGATATCTCCTACCACAGAGTCGAGTCAGTGATTCGGGGGGGGGGGGGGGGGGGAGATTGGAAAGAGCGACAAAGATGCATTTCAAACAGAAACGTTCCCTCCGCATTTACACAAGTGATATCTTAATACACTACTGGCCATTACAATTGCTACACCAAGAAGAAATGCAGATGACAAACGGGTATTCATTGGGCAAATATGTTATACTAGAACTGACATGTGATTACTTTTTCAAGGAATTTGGGTGCATAGATCCTGAGAAATCAGTATCAAATCAAATGTTCAAATGTTTGTATAGCTTATGGGACTTAACTACGGGGTCATCAGTCCCTAAACTTACAAACTACTTATGAACAACTTATGAACTAGGACGGCACAAATATCCATGCCCGAGGGGGGATTCGAACCCCCGACCGTAGTGGCCGTGCAGACCGTGACTGGAGCGCCTCAGTCTCCTCTGCAACCGCGGCCGGCTACAAAAAAAAAAAAAAAAAAAAAAAAAAAAAAACATCCAAATATTAAACATAAGGATAGGCTTTAAGACCTGTGGCTAGAACGCTGTGTTAACTGAGTGGTCTAAAGCACCCCCTATTAAGTTGGAGGTCGTGCGTTTGAATCTCGGCACAGCATAAATTTATATTCAGTGCCTCATCTTTGGTATAACGAGACAACGTTGTCTCAAGGAATTGTGTTATTTGTTGATATAAAAATCCAGATATTTACAGAAACGCAAGCTTCAGCATTCACTCAGCTAACGATATCTCCTACCACAGAGTCGAGTCAGTGATTCGGAGGGGGGGGGGGAGATTGGAAAGAGCGACAAAGATGCATTTCAAACAGAAACGTTCCCTCCGCATTTACACAAGTGATATCTTAATACACTACTGGCCATTACAATTGCTACACCAAGAAGAAATGCAGATGACAAACGGGTATTCATTGGGCAAATATGTTATACTAGAACTGACATGTGATTACTTTTTCAAGGAATTTGGGTGCATAGATCCTGAGAAATCAGTATCAAATCAAATGTTCAAATGTTTGTATAGCTTATGGGACTTAACTACGGGGTCATCAGTCCCTAAACTTACAAACTACTTATGAACAACTTACGAACTAGGACGGCACAAATATCCATGCCCGAGGGGGGATTCGAACCCCCGACCGTAGTGGCCGTGCAGACCGTGACTGGAGCGCCTCAGTCTCCTCTGCAACCGCGGCCGGCTACAAAAAAAAAAAAACATCCAAATATTAAACATAAGGATAGGCTTTAAGACCTGTGGCTAGAACGCTGTGTTAACTGAGTGGTCTAAAGCACCCCCTATTAAGTTGGAGGTCGTGCGTTTGAATCTCGGCACAGCATAAATTTATATTCAGTGCCTCATCTTTGGTATAACGAGACAACGTTGTCTCAAGGAATTGTGTTATTTGTTGATATAAAAATCCAGATATTTACAGAAACGCAAGCTTCAGCATTCACTCAGCTAACGATATCTCCTACCACAGAGTCGAGTCAGTGATTCGGGTGGGGGGGGGGGGGGAGATTGGAAAGAGCGACAAAGATGCATTTCAAACAGAAACGTTCCCTCCGCATTTACACAAGTGATATCTTAATACACTACTGGCCATTACAATTGCTACACCAAGAAGAAATGCAGATGACAAACGGGTATTCATTGGGCAAATATGTTATACTAGAACTGACATGTGATTACTTTTTCAAGGAATTTGGGTGCATAGATCCTGAGAAATCAATATCAAATCAAATGTTCAAATGTTTGTATAGCTTATGGGACTTAACTACGGGGTCATCAGTCCCTAAACTTACAAACTACTTATGAACAACTTATGAACTAGGACGGCACAAATATCCATGCCCGAGGGGGGATTCGAACCCCCGACCGTAGTGGCCGTGCAGACCGTGACTGGAGCGCCTCAGTCTCCTCTGCAACCGCGGCCGGCTACAAAAAAAAAAAAAAAAAAAAAAAAAAACATCCAAATATTAAACATAAGGATAGGCTTTAAGAACTGTGGCTAGAACGCTGTGTTAACTGAGTGGTCTAAAGCACCCCCTATTAAGTTGGAGGTCGTGCGTTTGAATCTCGGCACAGCATAAATTTATATTCAGTGCCTCATCTTTGGTATAACGAGACAACGTTGTCTCAAGGAATTGTGTTATTTGTTGATATAAAAATCCAGATATTTACAGAAACGCAAGCTTCAGCATTCACTCAGCTAACGATATCTCCTACCACAGAGTCGAGTCAGTGATTCGGAGGGGGGGGGGGGAGATTGGAAAGAGCGACAAAGATGCATTTCAAACAGAAACGTTCCCTCCGCATTTACACAAGTGATATCTTAATACACTACTGGCCATTACAATTGCTACACCAAGAAGAAATGCAGATGACAAACGGGTATTCATTGGGCAAATATGTTATACTAGAACTGACATGTGATTACTTTTTCAAGGAATTTGGGTGCATAGATCCTGAGAAATCAGTATCAAATCAAATGTTCAAATGTTTGTATAGCTTATGGGACTTAACTACGGGGTCATCAGTCCCTAAACTTACAAACTACTTATGAACAACTTACGAACTAGGACGGCACAAATATCCATGCCCGAGGGGGGATTCGAACCCCCGACCGTAATGGCCGTGCAGACCGTGACTGGAGCGCCTCAGTCTCCTCTGCAACCGCGGCCGGCTACAAAAAAAAAAAAAAAAAAAAAATATCCAAATATTAAACATAAGGATAGGCTTTAAGACCTGTGGCTAGAACGCTGCCGGCCGCGGTGGCCGAGGGGACTGAGGCGCTTCAGTCACGGTCTGCACGGCCACTACGGTCGGGGGTTCGAATCCCCCCTCGGGCATGGATATTTGTGCCGTCCTTAGTTGTAAGTAGTTCATAAGTAGTTTGTAAGTTTAGGGACTGATGACCCCGTAGTTAAGTCCCATAGACTCTACAAACATTTTTTGCTAGAACGCTGTGTTAACTGAGTGGTCTAAAGCACCCCCTATTAAGTTGGAGGTCGTGCGTTTGAATCTCGGCACAGCATAAATTTATATTCAGTGCCTCATCTTTGGTATAACGAGACAACGTTGTCTCAAGGAATTGTGTTATTTGTTGATATAAAAATCCAGATATTTACAGAAACGCAAGCTTCAGCATTCACTCAGCTAACGATATCTCCTACCACAGAGTCGAGTCAGTGATTCGGAGGGGGGGGGGAGATTGGAAAGAGCGACAAAGATGCATTTCAAACAGAAACGTTCCCTCCGCATTTACACAAGTGATATCTTAATACACTACTGGCCATTACAATTGCTACACCAAGAAGAAATGCAGATGACAAACGGGTATTCATTGGGCAAATATGTTATACTAGAACTGACATGTGATTACTTTTTCAAGGAATTTGGGTGCATAGATCCTGAGAAATCAGTATCAAATCAAATGTTCAAATGTTTGTATAGCTTATGGGACTTAACTACGGGGTCATCAGTCCCTAAACTTACAAACTACTTATGAACAACTTATGAACTAGGACGGCACAAATATCCATGCCCGAGGGGGGATTCGAACCCCCGACCGTAGTGGCCGTGCAGACCGTGACTGGAGCGCCTCAGTCTCCTCTGCAACCGCGGCCGGCTACAAAAAAAAAAAAAAAAAAAAAAAAAAAAAACATCCAAATATTAAACATAAGGATAGGCTTTAAGACCTGTGGCTAGAACGCTGTGTTAACTGAGTGGTCTAAAGCACCCCCTATTAAGTTGGAGGTCGTGCGTTTGAATCTCGGCACAGCATAAATTTATATTCAGTGCCTCATCTTTGGTATAACGAGACAACGTTGTCTCAAGGAATTGTGTTATTTGTTGATATAAAAATCCAGATATTTACAGAAACGCAAGCTTCAGCATTCACTCAGCTAACGATATCTCCTACCACAGAGTCGAGTCAGTGATTCGGAGGGGGGGGGGGAGATTGGAAAGAGCGACAAAGATGCATTTCAAACAGAAACGTTCCCTCCGCATTTACACAAGTGATATCTTAATACACTACTGGCCATTACAATTGCTACACCAAGAAGAAATGCAGATGACAAACGGGTATTCATTGGGCAAATATGTTATACTAGAACTGACATGTGATTACTTTTTCAAGGAATTTGGGTGCATAGATCCTGAGAAATCAGTATCAAATCAAATGTTCAAATGTTTGTATAGCTTATGGGACTTAACTACGGGGTCATCAGTCCCTAAACTTACAAACTACTTATGAACAACTTACGAACTAGGACGGCACAAATATCCATGCCCGAGGGGGGATTCGAACCCCCGACCGTAGTGGCCGTGCAGACCGTGACTGGAGCGCCTCAGTCTCCTCTGCAACCGCGGCCGGCTACAAAAAAAAAAAAAAAAAAAAAAAAAAAAAAAAAGCATCCAAATATTAAACATAAGGATAGGCTTTAAGACCTGTGGCTAGAACGCTGTGTTAACTGAGTGGTCTAAAGCACCCCCTATTAAGTTGGAGGTCGTGCGTTTGAATCTCGGCACAGCATAAATTTATATTCAGTGCCTCATCTTTGGTATAACGAGACAACGTTGTCTCAAGGAATTGTGTTATTTGTTGATATAAAAATCCAGATATTTACAGAAACGCAAGCTTCAGCATTCACTCAGCTAACGATATCTCCTACCACAGAGTCGAGTCAGTGATTCGGAGGGGGGGGGGGAGATTGGAAAGAGCGACAAAGATGCATTTCAAACAGAAACGTTCCCTCCGCATTTACACAAGTGATATCTTAATACACTACTGGCCATTACAATTGCTACACCAAGAAGAAATGCAGATGACAAACGGGTATTCATTGGGCAAATATGTTATACTAGAACTGACATGTGATTACTTTTTCAAGGAATTTGGGTGCATAGATCCTGAGAAATCAGTATCAAATCAAATGTTCAAATGTTTGTATAGCTTATGGGACTTAACTACGGGGTCATCAGTCCCTAAACTTACAAACTACTTATGAACAACTTACGAACTAGGACGGCACAAATATCCATGCCCGAGGGGGGATTCGAACCCCCGACCGTAGTGGCCGTGCAGACCGTGACTGGAGCGCCTCAGTCTCCTCTGCAACCGCGGCCGGCTACAAAAAAAAAAAAAAAAAAAAAAAAAAAAAACATCCAAATATTAAACATAAGGATAGGCTTTAAGACCTGTGGCTAGAACGCTGTGTTAACTGAGTGGTCTAAAGCACCCCCTATTAAGTTGGAGGTCGTGCGTTTGAATCTCGGCACAGCATAAATTTATATTCAGTGCCTCATCTTTGGTATAACGAGACAACGTTGTCTCAAGGAATTGTGTTATTTGTTGATATAAAAATCCAGATATTTACAGAAACGCAAGCTTCAGCATTCACTCAGCTAACGATATCTCCTACCACAGAGTCGAGTCAGTGATTCGGGGGGGGGGGGGGGAGATTGGAAAGAGCGACAAAGATGCATTTCAAACAGAAACGTTCCCTCCGCATTTACACAAGTGATATCTTAATACACTACTGGCCATTACAATTGCTACACCAAGAAGAAATGCAGATGACAAACGGGTATTCATTGGGCAAATATGTTATACTAGAACTGACATGTGATTACTTTTTCAAGGAATTTGGGTGCATAGATCCTGAGAAATCAGTATCAAATCAAATGTTCAAATGTTTGTATAGCTTATGGGACTTAACTACGGGGTCATCAGTCCCTAAACTTACAAACTACTTATGAACAACTTATGAACTAGGACGGCACAAATATCCATGCCCGAGGGGGGATTCGAACCCCCGACCGTAGTGGCCGTGCAGACCGTGACTGGAGCGCCTCAGTCTCCTCTGCAACCGCGGCCGGCTACAAAAAAAAAAAAAAAAAAAAAAAAAAAAAACATCCAAATATTAAACATAAGGATAGGCTTTAAGACCTGTGGCTAGAACGCTGTGTTAACTGAGTGGTCTAAAGCACCCCCTATTAAGTTGGAGGTCGTGCGTTTGAATCTCGGCACAGCATAAATTTATATTCAGTGCCTCATCTTTGGTATAACGAGACAACGTTGTCTCAAGGAATTGTGTTATTTGTTGATATAAAAATCCAGATATTTACAGAAACGCAAGCTTCAGCATTCACTCAGCTAACGATATCTCCTACCACAGAGTCGAGTCAGTGATTCGGAGGGGGGGGGGGAGATTGGAAAGAGCGACAAAGATGCATTTCAAACAGAAACGTTCCCTCCGCATTTACACAAGTGATATCTTAATACACTACTGGCCATTACAATTGCTACACCAAGAAGAAATGCAGATGACAAACGGGTATTCATTGGGCAAATATGTTATACTAGAACTGACATGTGATTACTTTTTCAAGGAATTTGGGTGCATAGATCCTGAGAAATCAGTATCAAATCAAATGTTCAAATGTTTGTATAGCTTATGGGACTTAACTACGGGGTCATCAGTCCCTAAACTTACAAACTACTTATGAACAACTTACGAACTAGGACGGCACAAATATCCATGCCCGAGGGGGGATTCGAACCCCCGACCGTAGTGGCCGTGCAGACCGTGACTGGAGCGCCTCAGTCTCCTCTGCAACCGCGGCCGGCTACAAAAAAAAAAAAAAACATCCAAATATTAAACATAAGGATAGGCTTTAAGACCTGTGGCTAGAACGCTGTGTTAACTGAGTGGTCTAAAGCACCCCCTATTAAGTTGGAGGTCGTGCGTTTGAATCTCGGCACAGCATAAATTTATATTCAGTGCCTCATCTTTGGTATAACGAGACAACGTTGTCTCAAGGAATTGTGTTATTTGTTGATATAAAAATCCAGATATTTACAGAAACGCAAGCTTCAGCATTCACTCAGCTAACGATATCTCCTACCACAGAGTCGAGTCAGTGATTCGGGTGGGGGGGGGGGAGATTGGAAAGAGCGACAAAGATGCATTTCAAACAGAAACGTTCCCTCCGCATTTACACAAGTGATATCTTAATACACTACTGGCCATTACAATTGCTACACCAAGAAGAAATGCAGATGACAAACGGGTATTCATTGGGCAAATATGTTATACTAGAACTGACATGTGATTACTTTTTCAAGGAATTTGGGTGCATAGATCCTGAGAAATCAATATCAAATCAAATGTTCAAATGTTTGTATAGCTTATGGGACTTAACTACGGGGTCATCAGTCCCTAAACTTACAAACTACTTATGAACAACTTATGAACTAGGACGGCACAAATATCCATGCCCGAGGGGGGATTCGAACCCCCGACCGTAGTGGCCGTGCAGACCGTGACTGGAGCGCCTCAGTCTCCTCTGCAACCGCGGCCGGCTACAAAAAAAAAAAAAAAAAAAAAAAAAAAAAACATCCAAATATTAAACATAAGGATAGGCTTTAAGACCTGTGGCTAGAACGCTGTGTTAACTGAGTGGTCTAAAGCACCCCCTATTAAGTTGGAGGTCGTGCGTTTGAATCTCGGCACAGCATAAATTTATATTCAGTGCCTCATCTTTGGTATAACGAGACAACGTTGTCTCAAGGAATTGTGTTATTTGTTGATATAAAAATCCAGATATTTACAGAAACGCAAGCTTCAGCATTCACTCAGCTAACGATATCTCCTACCACAGAGTCGAGTCAGTGATTCGGAGGGGGGGGGGGAGATTGGAAAGAGCGACAAAGATGCATTTCAAACAGAAACGTTCCCTCCGCATTTACACAAGTGATATCTTAATACACTACTGGCCATTACAATTGCTACACCAAGAAGAAATGCAGATGACAAACGGGTATTCATTGGGCAAATATGTTATACTAGAACTGACATGTGATTACTTTTTCAAGGAATTTGGGTGCATAGATCCTGAGAAATCAGTATCAAATCAAATGTTCAAATGTTTGTATAGCTTATGGGACTTAACTACGGGGTCATCAGTCCCTAAACTTACAAACTACTTATGAACAACTTACGAACTAGGACGGCACAAATATCCATGCCCGAGGGGGGATTCGAACCCCCGACCGTAATGGCCGTGCAGACCGTGACTGGAGCGCCTCAGTCTCCTCTGCAACCGCGGCCGGCTACAAAAAAAAAAAAAAAAAAAAAAAAAATATCCAAATATTAAACATAAGGATAGGCTTTAAGACCTGTGGCTAGAACGCTGCCGGCCGCGGTGGCCGAGGGGACTGAGGCGCTTCAGTCACGGTCTGCACGGCCACTACGGTCGGGGGTTCGAATCCCCCCTCGGGCATGGATATTTGTGCCGTCCTTAGTTGTAAGTAGTTCATAAGTAGTTTGTAAGTTTAGGGACTGATGACCCCGTAGTTAAGTCCCATAGACTCTACAAACATTTTTTGCTAGAACGCTGTGTTAACTGAGTGGTCTAAAGCACCCCCTATTAAGTTGGAGGTCGTGCGTTTGAATCTCGGCACAGCATAAATTTATATTCAGTGCCTCATCTTTGGTATAACGAGACAACGTTGTCTCAAGGAATTGTGTTATTTGTTGATATAAAAATCCAGATATTTACAGAAACGCAAGCTTCAGCATTCACTCAGCTAACGATATCTCCTACCACAGAGTCGAGTCAGTGATTCGGAGGGGGGGGGGAGATTGGAAAGAGCGACAAAGATGCATTTCAAACAGAAACGTTCCCTCCGCATTTACACAAGTGATATCTTAATACACTACTGGCCATTACAATTGCTACACCAAGAAGAAATGCAGATGACAAACGGGTATTCATTGGGCAAATATGTTATACTAGAACTGACATGTGATTACTTTTTCAAGGAATTTGGGTGCATAGATCCTGAGAAATCAGTATCAAATCAAATGTTTGTATAGCTTATGGGACTTAACTACGGGGTCATCAGTCCCTAAACTTACAAACTACTTATGAACAACTTATGAACTAGGACGGCACAAATATCCATGCCCGAGGGGGGATTCGAACCCCCGACCGTAGTGGCCGTGCAGACCGTGACTGGAGCGCCTCAGTCTCCTCTGCAACCGCGGCCGGCTACAAAAAAAAAAAAAAAAAAAAAAAAAAAAAAAAAAAAAAAAAACATCCAAATATTAAACATAAGGATAGGCTTTAAGACCTGTGGCTAGAACGCTGTGTTAACTGAGTGGTCTAAAGCACCCCCTATTAAGTTGGAGGTCGTGCGTTTGAATCTCGGCACAGCATAAATTTATATTCAGTGCCTCATCTTTGGTATAACGAGACAACGTTGTCTCAAGGAATTGTGTTATTTGTTGATATAAAAATCCAGATATTTACAGAAACGCAAGCTTCAGCATTCACTCAGCTAACGATATCTCCTACCACAGAGTCGAGTCAGTGATTCGGAGGGGGGGGGGAGATTGGAAAGAGCGACAAAGATGCATTTCAAACAGAAACGTTCCCTCCGCATTTACACAAGTGATATCTTAATACACTACTGGCCATTACAATTGCTACACCAAGAAGAAATGCAGATGACAAACGGGTATTCATTGGGCAAATATGTTATACTAGAACTGACATGTGATTACTTTTTCAAGGAATTTGGGTGCATAGATCCTGAGAAATCAGTATCAAATCAAATGTTCAAATGTTTGTATAGCTTATGGGACTTAACTACGGGGTCATCAGTCCCTAAACTTACAAACTACTTATGAACAACTTACGAACTAGGACGGCACAAATATCCATGCCCGAGGGGGGATTCGAACCCCCGACCGTAGTGGCCGTGCAGACCGTGACTGGAGCGCCTCAGTCTCCTCTGCAACCGCGGCCGGCTACAAAAAAAAAAAAAAAAAAAAAAAAAAAAAAAAAAAAAAAAAGCATCCAAATATTAAACATAAGGATAGGCTTTAAGACCTGTGGCTAGAACGCTGTGTTAACTGAGTGGTCTAAAGCACCCCCTATTAAGTTGGAGGTCGTGCGTTTGAATCTCGGCACAGCATAAATTTATATTCAGTGCCTCATCTTTGGTATAACGAGACAACGTTGTCTCAAGGAATTGTGTTATTTGTTGATATAAAAATCCAGATATTTACAGAAACGCAAGCTTCAGCATTCACTCAGCTAACGATATCTCCTACCACAGAGTCGAGTCAGTGATTCGGAGGGGGGGGGGGGAGATTGGAAAGAGCGACAAAGATGCATTTCAAACAGAAACGTTCCCTCCGCATTTACACAAGTGATATCTTAATACACTACTGGCCATTACAATTGCTACACCAAGAAGAAATGCAGATGACAAACGGGTATTCATTGGGCAAATATGTTATACTAGAACTGACATGTGATTACTTTTTCAAGGAATTTGGGTGCATAGATCCTGAGAAATCAGTATCAAATCAAATGTTCAAATGTTTGTATAGCTTATGGGACTTAACTACGGGGTCATCAGTCCCTAAACTTACAAACTACTTATGAACAACTTACGAACTAGGACGGCACAAATATCCATGCCCGAGGGGGGATTCGAACCCCCGACCGTAGTGGCCGTGCAGACCGTGACTGGAGCGCCTCAGTCTCCTCTGCAACCGCGGCCGGCTACAAAAAAAAAAAAAAAAAAAAAAAAAAAAAAACATCCAAATATTAAACATAAGGATAGGCTTTAAGACCTGTGGCTAGAACGCTGTGTTAACTGAGTGGTCTAAAGCACCCCCTATTAAGTTGGAGGTCGTGCGTTTGAATCTCGGCACAGCATAAATTTATATTCAGTGCCTCATCTTTGGTATAACGAGACAACGTTGTCTCAAGGAATTGTGTTATTTGTTGATATAAAAATCCAGATATTTACAGAAACGCAAGCTTCAGCATTCACTCAGCTAACGATATCTCCTACCACAGAGTCGAGTCAGTGATTCGGAGGGGGGGGGGGGGAGATTGGAAAGAGCGACAAAGATGCATTTCAAACAGAAACGTTCCCTCCGCATTTACACAAGTGATATCTTAATACACTACTGGCCATTACAATTGCTACACCAAGAAGAAATGCAGATGACAAACGGGTATTCATTGGGCAAATATGTTATACTAGAACTGACATGTGATTACTTTTTCAAGGAATTTGGGTGCATAGATCCTGAGAAATCAGTATCAAATCAAATGTTCAAATGTTTGTATAGCTTATGGGACTTAACTACGGGGTCATCAGTCCCTAAACTTACAAACTACTTTTGAACAACTTACGAACTAGGACGGCACAAATATCCATGCCCGAGGGGGGATTCGAACCCCCGACCGTAGTGGCCGTGCAGACCGTGACTGGAGCGCCTCAGTCTCCTCTGCAACCGCGGCCGGCTACAAAAAAAAAAAAAAAAAAAAAATATCCAAATATTAAACATAAGGATAGGCTTTAAGACCTGTGGCTAGAACGCTGTGTTAACTGAGTGGTCTAAAGCACCCCCTATTAAGTTGGAGGTCGTGCGTTTGAATCTCGGCACAGCATAAATTTATATTCAGTGCCTCATCTTTGGTATAACGAGACAACGTTGTCTCAAGGAATTGTGTTATTTGTTGATATAAAAATCCAGATATTTACAGAAACGCAAGCTTCAGCATTCACTCAGCTAACGATATCTCCTACCACAGAGTCGAGTCAGTGATTCGGAGGGGGGGGGGGGAGATTGGAAAGAGCGACAAAGATGCATTTCAAACAGAAACGTTCCCTCCGCATTTACACAAGTGATATCTTAATACACTACTGGCCATTACAATTGCTACACCAAGAAGAAATGCAGATGACAAACGGGTATTCATTGGGCAAATATGTTATACTAGAACTGACATGTGATTACTTTTTCAAGGAATTTGGGTGCATAGATCCTGAGAAATCAGTATCAAATCAAATGTTCAAATGTTTGTATAGCTTATGGGACTTAACTACGGGGTCATCAGTCCCTAAACTTACAAACTACTTATGAACAACTTACGAACTAGGACGGCACAAATATCCATGCCCGAGGGGGGATTCGAACCCCCGACCGTAGTGGCCGTGCAGACCGTGACTGGAGCGCCTCAGTCTCCTCTGCAACCGCGGCCGGCTACAAAAAAAAAAAAAAAAAAAAAAAAAAAAACCTCCAAATATTAAACATAAGGATAGGCTTTAAGACCTGTGGCTAGAACGCTGTGTTAACTGAGTGGTCTAAAGCACCCCCTATTAAGTTGGAGGTCGTGCGTTTGAATCTCGGCACAGCATAAATTTATATTCAGTGCCTCATCTTTGGTATAACGAGACAACGTTGTCTCAAGGAATTGTGTTATTTGTTGATATAAAAATCCAGATATTTACAGAAACGCAAGCTTCAGCATTCACTCAGCTAACGATATCTCCTACCACAGAGTCGAGTCAGTGATTCGGAGGGGGGGGGGGGGGAGATTGGAAAGAGCGACAAAGATGCATTTCAAACAGAAACGTTCCCTCCGCATTTACACAAGTGATATCTTAATACACTACTGACCATTACAATTGCTACACCAAGAAGAAATGCAGATGACAAACGGGTATTCATTGGGCAAATATGTTATACTAGAACTGACATGTGATTACTTTTTCAAGGAATTTGGGTGCATAGATCCTGAGAAATCAGTATCAAATCAAATGTTCAAATGTTTGTATAGCTTATGGGACTTAACTACGGGGTCATCAGTCCCTAAACTTACAAACTACTTATGAACAACTTATGAACTAGGACGGCACAAATATCCATGCCCGAGGGGGGATTCGAACCCCCGACCGTAGTGGCCGTGCAGACCGTGACTGGAGCGCCTCAGTCTCCTCTTCAACCGCGGCCGGCTACAAAAAAAAAAAAAAAAAAAAAAAAAAACCCTCCAAATATTAAACATAAGGATAGGCTTTAAGACCTGTGGCTAGAACGCTGTGTTAACTGAGTGGTCTAAAGCACCCCCTATTAAGTTGGAGGTCGTGCGTTTGAATCTCGGCACAGCATAAATTTATATTCAGTGCCTCATCTTTGGTATAACGAGACAACGTTGTCTCAAGGAATTGTGTTATTTGTTGATATAAAAATCCAGATATTTACAGAAACGCAAGCTTCAGCATTCACTCAGCTAACGATATCTCCTACCACAGAGTCGAGTCAGTGATTCGGAGGGGGGGGGGGGGAGATTGGAAAGAGCGACAAAGATGCATTTCAAACAGAAACGTTCCCTCCGCATTTACACAAGTGATATCTTAATACACTACTGACCATTACAATTGCTACACCAAGAAGAAATGCAGATGACAAACGGGTATTCATTGGGCAAATATGTTATACTAGAACTGACATGTGATTACTTTTTCAAGGAATTTGGGTGCATAGATCCTGAGAAATCAGTATCAAATCAAATGTTCAAATGTTTGTATAGCTTATGGGACTTAACTACGGGGTCATCAGTCCCTAAACTTACAAACTACTTATGAACAACTTATGAACTAGGACGGCACAAATATCCATGCCCGAGGGGGGATTCGAACCCCCGACCGTAGTGGCCGTGCAGACCGTGACTGGAGCGCCTCAGTCTCCTCTTCAACCGCGGCCGGCTACAAAAAAAAAAAAAAAAAAAAAAAAAAAAACATCCAAATATTAAACATAAGGATAGGCTTTAAGACCTGTGGCTAGAACGCTGTGTTAACTGAGTGGTCTAAAGCACCCCCTATTAAGTTGGAGGTCGTGCGTTTGAATCTCGGCACAGCATAAATTTATATTCAGTGCCTCATCTTTGGTATAACGAGACAACGTTGTCTCAAGGAATTGTGTTATTTGTTGATATAAAAATCCAGATATTTACAGAAACGCAAGCTTCAGCATTCACTCAGCTAACGATATCTCCTACCACAGAGTCGAGTCAGTGATTCGGAGGGGGGGGGGGAGATTGGAAAGAGCGACAAAGATGCATTTCAAACAGAAACGTTCCCTCCGCATTTACACAAGTGATATCTTAATACACTACTGGCCATTACAATTGCTACACCAAGAAGAAATGCAGATGACAAACGGGTATTCATTGGGCAAATATGTTATACTAGAACTGACATGTGATTACTTTTTCAAGGAATTTGGGTGCATAGATCCTGAGAAATCAGTATCAAATCAAATGTTCAAATGTTTGTATAGCTTATGGGACTTAACTACGGGGTCATCAGTCCCTAAACTTACAAACTACTTTTGAACAACTTACGAACTAGGACGGCACAAATATCCATGCCCGAGGGGGGATTCGAACCCCCGACCGTAGTGGCCGTGCAGACCGTGACTGGAGCGCCTCAGTCTCCTCTAGAACCGCGGCCGGCTACAAAAAAAAAAAAAAAAAAAAAAAAAATATCCAAATATTAAACATAAGGATAGGCTTTAAGACCTGTGGCTAGAACGCTGTGTTAACTGAGTGGTCTAAAGCACCCCCTATTAAGTTGGAGGTCGTGCGTTTGAATCTCGGCACAGCATAAATTTATATTCAGTGCCTCATCTTTGGTATAACGAGACAACGTTGTCTCAAGGAATTGTGTTATTTGTTGATATAAAAATCCAGATATTTACAGAAACGCAAGCTTCAGCATTCACTCAGCTAACGATATCTCCTACCACAGAGTCGAGTCAGTGATTCGGAGGGGGGGGGGGAGATTGGAAAGAGCGACAAAGATGCATTTCAAACAGAAACGTTCCCTCCGCATTTACACAAGTGATATCTTAATACACTACTGGCCATTACAATTGCTACACCAAGAAGAAATGCAGATGACAAACGGGTATTCATTGGGCAAATATGTTATACTAGAACTGACATGTGATTACTTTTTCAAGGAATTTGGGTGCATAGATCCTGAGAAATCAGTATCAAATCAAATGTTCAAATGTTTGTATAGCTTATGGGACTTAACTACGGGGTCATCAGTCCCTAAACTTACAAACTACTTATGAACAACTTACGAACTAGGACGGCACAAATATCCATGCCCGAGGGGGGATTCGAACCCCCGACCGTAGTGGCCGTGCAGACCGTGACTGGAGCGCCTCAGTCTCTTCTGCAACCGCGGCCGGCTACAAAAAAAAAAAAAAAAAAAAAAAAAAAAAAAAAAAAAACCGTCCAAATATTAAACATAAGGATAGGCTTTAAGACCTGTGGCTAGAACGCTGTGTTAACTGAGTGGTCTAAAGCACCCCCTATTAAGTTGGAGGTCGTGCGTTTGAATCTCGGCACAGCATAAATTTATATTCAGTGCCTCATCTTTGGTATAACGAGACAACGTTGTCTCAAGGAATTGTGTTATTTGTTGATATAAAAATCCAGATATTTACAGAAACGCAAGCTTCAGCATTCACTCAGCTAACGATATCTCCTACCACAGAGTCGAGTCAGTGATTCGGGTGGGGGGGGGGGGGGAGATTGGAAAGAGCGACAAAGATGCATTTCAAACAGAAACGTTCCCTCCGCATTTACACAAGTGATATCTTAATACACTACTGGCCATTACAATTGCTACACCAAGAAGAAATGCAGATGACAAACGGGTATTCATTGGGCAAATATGTTATACTAGAACTGACATGTGATTACTTTTTCAAGGAATTTGGGTGCATAGATCCTGAGAAATCAGTATCAAATCAAATGTTCAAATGTTTGTATAGCTTATGGGACTTAACTACGGGGCCATCAGTCCCTAAACTTACAAACTACTTATGAACAACTTACGAACTAGGACGGCACAAATATCCATGCCCGAGGGGGGATTCGAACCCCCGACCGTAGTGGCCGTGCAGACCGTGACTGGAGCGCCTCAGTCTCCTCTGCAACCGCGGCCGGCTACAAAAAAAAAAAAAAAAAAAAAAAAAAAACCTCCAAATATTAAACATAAGGATAGGCTTTAAGGCCTGTGGCTAGAACGCTGTGTTAACTGAGTGGTCTAAAGCACCCCCTATTAAGTTGGAGGTCGTGCGTTTGAATCTCGGCACAGCATAACTTTATATTCAGTGCCTCATCTTTGGTATAACGAGACAACGTTGTCTCAAGGAATTGTGTTATTTGTTGATATAAAAATCCAGATATTTACAGAAACGCAAGCTTCAGCATTCACTCAGCTAACGATATCTCCTACCACAGAGTCGAGTCAGTGATTCGGAGGGGGGGGGGGGAGATTGGAAAGAGCGACAAAGATGCATTTCAAACAGAAACGTTCCCTCCGCATTTACACAAGTGATATCTTAATACACTACTGGCCATTACAATTGCTACACCAAGAAGAAATGCAGATGACAAACGGGTATTCATTGGGCAAATATGTTATACTAGAACTGACATGTGATTACTTTTTCAAGGAATTTGGGTGCATAGATCCTGAGAAATCAGTATCAAATCAAATGTTCAAATGTTTGTATAGCTTATGGGACTTAACTACGGGGTCATCAGTCCCTAAACTTACAAACTACTTATGAACAACTTACGAACTAGGACGGCACAAATATCCATGCCCGAGGGGGGATTCGAACCCCCGACCGTAGTGGCCGTGCAGACCGTGACTGGAGCGCCTCAGTCTCCTCTGCAACCGCGGCCGGCTACAAAAAAAAAAAAAAAAAAAAAAAAAAAAAAAAAAACCTCCAAATATTAAACATAAGGATAGGCTTTAAGACCTGTGGCTAGAACGCTGTGTTAACTGAGTGGTCTAAAGCACCCCCTATTAAGTTGGAGGTCGTGCGTTTGAATCTCGGCACAGCATAAATTTATATTCAGTGCCTCATCTTTGGTATAACGAGACAACGTTGTCTCAAGGAATTGTGTTATTTGTTGATATAAAAATCCAGATATTTACAGAAACGCAAGCTTCAGCATTCACTCAGCTAACGATATCTCCTACCACAGAGTCGAGTCAGTGATTCGGAGGGGGGGGGGGGGAGATTGGAAAGAGCGACAAAGATGCATTTCAAACAGAAACGTTCCCTCCGCATTTACACAAGTGATATCTTAATACACTACTGACCATTACAATTGCTACACCAAGAAGAAATGCAGATGACAAACGGGTATTCATTGGGCAAATATGTTATACTAGAACTGACATGTGATTACTTTTTCAAGGAATTTGGGTGCATAGATCCTGAGAAATCAGTATCAAATCAAATGTTCAAATGTTTGTATAGCTTATGGGACTTAACTACGGGGTCATCAGTCCCTAAACTTACAAACTACTTATGAACAACTTATGAACTAGGACGGCACAAATATCCATGCCCGAGGGGGGATTCGAACCCCCGACCGTAGTGGCCGTGCAGACCGTGACTGGAGCGCCTCAGTCTCCTCTTCAACCGCGGCCGGCTACAAAAAAAAAAAAAAAAAAAAAAAAACCCTCCAAATATTAAACATAAGGATAGGCTTTAAGACCTGTGGCTAGAACGCTGTGTTAACTGAGTGGTCTAAAGCACCCCCTATTAAGTTGGAGGTCGTGCGTTTGAATCTCGGCACAGCATAAATTTATATTCAGTGCCTCATCTTTGGTATAACGAGACAACGTTGTCTCAAGGAATTGTGTTATTTGTTGATATAAAAATCCAGATATTTACAGAAACGCAAGCGTCAGCATTCACTCAGCTAATGATATCTCCTACCACAGAGTCGAGTCAGTGATTCGGGGGGGGGGGGGGGGAGATTGGAAAGAGCGACAAAGATGCATTTCAAACAGAAACGTTCCCTCCGCATTTACACAAGTGATATCTTAATACACTACTGGCCATTACAATTGCTACACCAAGAAGAAATGCAGATGACAAACGGGTATTCATTGGGCAAATATGTTATACTAGAACTGACATGTGATTACTTTTTCAAGGAATTTGGGTGCATAGATCCTGAGAAATCAGTATCAAATCAAATGTTCAAATGTTTGTATAGCTTATGGGACTTAACTACGGGGTCATCAGTCCCTAAACTTACAAACTACTTATGAACAACTTATGAACTAGGACGGCACAAATATCCATGCCCGAGGGGGGATTCGAACCCCCGACCGTAGTGGCCGTGCAGACCGTGACTGGAGCGCCTCAGTCTCCTCTGCAACCGCGGCCGGCTACAAAAAAAAAAAAAAAAAAAAAAAAAAAAAAAAAAAAAAACAACATCCAAATATTAAACATAAGGATAGGCTTTAAGACCTGTGGCTAGAACACTATGTTAACTGAGTGGTCTAAAGCACCCCCTATTAAGTTGGAGGTCGTGCGTTTGAATCTCGGCACAGCATAAATTTATATTCAGTGCCTCATCTTTGGTATAACGAGACAACGTTGTCTCAAGGAATTGTGTTATTTGTTGATATAAAAATCCAGATATTTACAGAAACGCAAGCTTCAGCATTCACTCAGCTAACGATATCTCCTACCACAGAGTCGAGTCAGTGATTCGGATGGGGGGGGGGGGGGGAGATTGGAAAGAGCGACAAAGATGCATTTCAAACAGAAACGTTCCCTCCGCATTTACACAAGTGATATCTTAATACACTACTGGCCATTACAATTGCTACACCAAGAAGAAATGCAGATGACAAACGGGTATTCATTGGGCAAATATGTTATACTAGAACTGACATGTGATTACTTTTTCAAGGAATTTGGGTGCATAGATCCTGAGAAATCAGTATCAAATCAAATGTTCAAATGTTTGTATAGCTTATGGGACTTAACTACGGGGTCATCAGTCCCTAAACTTACAAACTACTTATGAACAACTTATGAACTAGGACGGCACAAATATCCATGCCCGAGGGGGGATTCGAACCCCCGACCGTAGTGGCCGTGCAGACCGTGACTGGAGCGCCTCAGTCTCCTCTGCAACCGCGGCCGGCTACAAAAAAAAAAAAAAAAAAAAAAAAAAAAAAAAAAAAAAAAAAAACCTCCAAATATTAAACATAAGGATAGGCTTTAAGACCTGTGGCTAGAACGCTGTGTTAACTGAGTGGTCTAAAGCACCCCCTATTAAGTTGGAGGTCGTGCGTTTGAATCTCGGCACAGCATAAATTTATATTCAGTGCCTCATCTTTGGTATAACGAGACAACGTTGTATCAAGGAATTGTGTTATTTGTTGATATAAAAATCCAGATATTTACAGAAACGCAAGCTTCAGCATTCACTCAGCTAACGATATCTCCTACCACAGAGTCGAGTCAGTGATTCGGAGGGGGGGGGGGGCGGAGATTGGAAAGAGCGACAAAGATGCATTTCAAACAGAAACGTTCCCTCCGCATTTACACAAGTGATATCTTAATACACTACTGGCCATTACAATTGCTACACCAAGAAGAAATGCAGATGACAAACGGGTATTCATTGGGCCAATATGTTATACTAGAACTGACATGTGATTACTTTTTCAAGGAATTTGGGTGCATAGATCCTGAGAAATCAGTATCAAATCAAATGTTCAAATGTTTGTATAGCTTATGGGACTTAACTACGGGGTCATCAGTCCCTAAACTTACAAACTACTTATGAACAACTTACGAACTAGGACGGCACAAATATCCATGCCCGAGGGGGGATTCGAACCCCCGACCGTAGTGGCCGTGCAGACCGTGACTGGAGCGCCTCAGTATCCTCTGCAACCGCGGCCGGCTACAAAAAAAAAAAAAAAAAAAAAACATCCAAATATTAAACATAAGGATAGGCTTTAAGACCTGTGGCTAGAACGCTGTGTTAACTGAGTGGTCTAAAGCACCCCCTATTAAGTTGGAGGTCCTGGCTTCGAATCTCGGCACAGCATAAATTTAAATTCAGTGCCTCATCTTCGGTATAACGAGGAATTGTGTTATTTGTTGATATAAAAATCCAGATACTTACAGAAACGCAAGCTTCAGAAGACAGCTAACGATATGCCCTTAGTGTTAACTAGTTCATAAGTAGATTGTAAGTTTTCAATTTACATTTAAAGAGAAATACGAAAATGAGCTGTAACATGGAAATTAAGCGTTTTCGGACACATGTCCACATAACATATTTTCTTTCTTTGTGTGTGAGGAATGTCTCCTGAAAATTTGGCCGTACCTTTTTGTAACACCCTGTATATATATTTGTGTGTGACTATGTGTGTGTGTGTGTGCTCATATATATACATCGTGTAGGTATTTTCCCATAAAACCAAAATATTTTTCAGCTTGCAGATTACTTCGCCTCTTTTGTAAGAGAAAACAAGTAGAAAATAAAGTAATAAGCTCTGGTGCAACTTTTTCGGTGTGTTAAAAAACACAAAGCAAACAACAGAATAAAGTGAAAGAAGATGCGAAAGCATTTCTGTAATTTTGAATGCGCTGGACAAGAATACGGTAACTTGCGATGTCAGCAGAAATCACTACTCGTACTTGCTTCTACGCATGCGCATTCTGCAGCACACTCGAAAATTTAGAACTCCACACAATCTACAGATCACTGACGTCATATAGGGACTGGTGACCAACGTAGTATGGTCCCTTAGAATTATAAACCTTTGATCATCTTTTTGGAACATTTTTGACTAACACTGACGTCATAGACGCACTCGCTATGGTGTTGGCTGCTGAATTTACACGCAAGGGCGAAAGGCGCACTGACTTTGAGTAGTCAGTTTTGACCGCAAAGTCGATCGTGTATAATGGGCTTAACCCCCACGAATCACAGACATTGCCGAGGTGGGGCGGCTTGCAGTATACAGTTGAATTTAATACAAGAAAGGGGCAGCAAGGACAAGAAAGCTTCTAGGTGAAGAAAAGAAGAACTAGAAGATGACCCTGATTACTTTTTTTATACACTTTTGATAATAGTATAAGAGATATTGTGAATTTTCATAATAAATTACATTAATCGCATATTCTGGCATTTGTCACTTTTAGTGATATACGTACCTTTAAACCACAAAACCAATAACATTTAAATTTTCATAAATGCTGTACAGCAGTTAAAAAAAGGCCACTTAACTAGAATAAATACAAAATCTAGCTTATTCTCCGAAGAAGGGATATTTATGTTAATGTCTATATGTATATAAAAATGAATTGCTGTTCGTTAGTCTCGCTAAAACTCAAGAACAGCTGAACCGATTTGGCTAATTTTAGTCTTGAAATATTCGTGTAAGTCCAGGGAAGGTTAAAATGGTTATAAAATATGGAAACTTTGTCCGAAAAAGAGGAAAATGGGATAAAATTGAAACAGCTTTTTTCAGTGAGCTATCAATACCGGTCGTCCAATTGCGATAAAATTTTATGAATTTCATGTTGAAAGCAAGAGAAAGGTTCGCATCAAATAAAAATTCGAATAAGACACCCGGAAAGTAGGAAAAATCAGGGAAAACAGAAAGCTATTTTTTTCTATAAATAAAAATCAATTGCCACACGGTTGTAAGAGCATCACTTGAGTACGGCTTGACAGGACAAAGTGTGTAGGAAATAAATTTTTTGGAAAATCTACCGGAAAATTGAAAAATTTGAGAAAAACTGAAAGTGCGTTTTTAAATGTGTTTTTGATTGAATTTAGCACTATAATTGTCTATTTGCACGACGGAGAGGGGTAATTCTTTTTTTCGTTCGTTATGTTCTAGAAAAAGTTGCCAGTTTAAAAAATAAGTACAGTTAAAAAGGAAAGTCGCAAAATTCGAAGCAAGTTCCTTTTTCAACAATGTACTCATCACCATACTCAATGTGCTCAATGTACTCAACACTATAACTTGAGAACCGTTCATCCGATTGCGATAAAATTTTGATCATTTGGCGTTCAACTAAAATTTTGGGAAAGTTACGCGGAAAATCTGAAAAATCGCAAGAAACTGAAAGAGCTATTTTCGTTGGGATATCAATATCATTCTTCTGATTGCGATCAAATTTTGCATATTTGTCGTTTAAAGCAAAAGTAAGGTTAAAGCTACTGGGTCTGACATTCATATGATTTAAATTAATATGTGTCAGACACAGACCCTGATGAAGTCCGCCTGCAACAGTGGCCGAAACGTCGGCAAAGTTTACAAAATGACGACGCGGTACCATACCCAGAAGAATTTTATTGATAGTGACAACTGCCGCGGAAGCCTACGTTTGCAAGTAAATTAATATGGTTTATATTAAGAGGTAAGTGATACGAAGTTCAGCGGGTCGTCTAGTTTTCCAATAAAAATGGCTTAAAGGTAAAAAAATCCATAGACATAGTATCAACAAAAAGAAAATATCGGTACTAGTTAAGAGAGCTAAAAATATATGCTGAAAATAGGTGCCAAAATATTTATATAACAGTTCCAGATTAAAAGGTACATAACGATAGCAAATTTAACATTGGCGAGATATGTCATTCCGACTCCCCATTAAAATGTTCAAATGTTTGTCAAGCTTATGGGACTTAACTACGGGGTCATCAGTCCCTAAACTTACAAACTACTGATGAACTACCTACAACTAAGGACGGCACAAATATCCATGGCCGAGGGGGGATTCGAACCCCCGACCGTAGTGGCCGTGCAGACCGCGACTGAAGCGCCTCAGTCCCCTCGGTCACCGCGGCCGGCGACCCCCCATTAAAGGGCAATAGACCTCGCGTTTTGTGGGAAACCACCACGAAACCTCCTTTCTCGGTCGTGTCTGGAACTCGTAAAGGCGACCTATCGGCAGAAAATTCTGCGCCGCGTATTTTCAGGCTAGCCACGCTTCGACGGCTCCACAGGGAGGCGTCTATGTGTGTGTGTGTGTTTTCCTCTTTTTTTTTTTTTTTTTCTTCTTTTTTCTGCGTCGACAACAGCCTGCCACTGTCTGTATCAGAGCGTTAATGCGCCGACAAACGCCAGCGAACAGTAACGCGATTACGTTGGCTGCTGACGCTCCGACGGATGGCGGCTTACAAGGCTAGTAGCGCTTTGCCGAGGATTTAACGCGCATTACGCCCGAAACCGCCCAATAACTGCACGACTGCATGGCGGAAAGCTTGCCGAAGCGCCGATACAAACGCCCACCGAACTGGCTCTGTTTATTTGCCATGTGCCGGATCTCGCTTACCGAAAGTCGGTGTGGGGCGAAACAAAAAATACTAAAAAAAACACACAAATAGAGGGAGAAAAAAAAGATTACAAAAGTAGGTGGTGGTGGGAGGGAAGGGAAATCCTGTACACTACTGAAACTGTGGAAACATTTTCAGAGATTTTTTTTTACCAATGATTACGAGTGCATCGGCAGACAGACAGAAAGAAGGGTGAAACTTTTGAAAGCGATCTCTCTCTAGAAATGCAGTGTTGGTTAATTTAATGCTAGCTTAGCCGCTAACATCCTGCTATTATTTTGCATCCGCCAGAGAAAGAAATCTGTACGTATTACAAAACAAAGTCGTACCGCTGCATCTGTCTCTCTGTCAGTGGTGATGCGTCCGATGTGTTAACTGGTTCGTTAAAAAAAAAAAGAAAAAAAAGGCCAGACGCAGTGGCCGAGCGGTCTGCGGTGCGCCAGTCACAGTCTGCACAGCCACTATGGTCGGGGGTTCGAGTCCCCCCTCGGGTATGGATATTTCTGCCGTCCTTAGCTAGTTCATAAATAGTTTGTAAGTCCCTATATATATATATATATATATATATATATATATATATTGAACACTGACTAAGACGAGCAACGAAATAGATTATATATATATTATTTTATCTATTTCGTTGCTCGTCTTCCTCATGTCAGTCAGTTAGGGTTCAATTTTCTGTTCCCAGAACGTTCCGTTTTGTTCATTTGTGTGTGACAGGCAGTATTAAAGATGTGATTCTACAGTTCTATAGTACAGTAGCAAGTATAGGAAATATGTTTGAACACTTTTGTTATATGTCGTACTGTTTCTACACTATCTTTTCATGAGGAGGGGTATTCACAACTTCAGGGGCAGTATGGGCACATGTAAATAAATTCGTTGTAATGATACTCGGTTCTGTTGTCTGTATAGGTGGAGGTTGAAAAAACCGCGAAGTACGAAATAAAGGGGATAAATTTTTTAATGGAAGAAAAACAGAAATAAAATGTGGCAAATTTCAATTATTCTTAAACAATGATGTGACAATTAATGTTGGGACAACAGGCGTGAAATACCATTATGAAAAGAAACAAGTTAGTTCCATTATCTTCTCGGCTTGTAGGCTGTCGGAGCTGCTAGAATTTTTAAACTATTGAATAACGTGTTCAGTGGTAGAAGGAGGTTTGGCCATGTTAAGCTTCATGTAACAATAGAATGACCGTACTAAAATTTGATCACAGCGCGAAAGAAACTACTTTGATTATCGGACTTCGGAAAAAAATTAATAGCCGGCAGGTACTGTTACCACAGTCGTGGTAAGAACTGGCCGGTGAAATCTGGCTTTCTGGATTAATATTAACACGAAGTGCAAAAAGAAACGAGGTGGCGTGTAAACCTCATACTATGGCAAAACGTATAGTTCCGAAAATAGCAATTTAACACCTAACGGGATAAAAAGAGTGGAATAATGAATAATGAATGCAGAGTCGTAAAACTGGTAACTATGGGGGTTTATTTACAGAACAAATCTTCAAGTGAAGCTCATACTTAACTTACATTTATTATAAGCAGATGTAGGAGACATCGGAAGACAACCGAAAAATATGAAAGACAACATAAGACTGCTTTGTGTACGCGTTCTCTTTCCAAAAAGGGCGGTAAAAATTGAAGACAAAAACGGGTCAGAGGTTTATTTTGAAAAGAGAACGCAGTCTATAGTGGCAAGAACCGCTTTTTATATGCATCGCTCCAACGTGTGTCTTATTTTGACGTAGGCTACAACATATTCAAAGCGTACGTAAGCAAATATATCAAAATTAGATAACGCCTGATAAGTATGCAACACAATTTTATTTATTTATTTTATTTATTTGGTTATTTAACCTGACCAGATTAGGGCCATAGGGCCCTCTCTTACATCAGATCAGGAACAACATAAACAAAGGATTTTATTACAAAAAACACTGCATTAATAATATTAAATAATAACAATATATGATAATAATAATAATGATAATGATAATATTAACACAAAAATCAAAGTAATACTAATAATAACAAGAGATATTCACATTTGAATTAAGTTTAAAATAAACAGAAGAGAGAAAATGGTTAGTAAAAGAGGAGAAGATTGAAAAATGACAGTGCTAATGGATGTGAGGAAGTGGAGACATATATGAGTGGAGATCTCTGCTGGCGAAAGGAAAGGGAAACATTTATGGGGGGAGGAGGAATTGACAACAGTGGGCTACAGACTGGTAAGTGGAGAAAAATTAACAATTAACACACAAGTAACGCTGGTGTTTCAAATGTTCAAATGTTTGTTAAGCTTAAGGGACTTAACTGCGGGGTCATCAGTCCCTAAACGTACAAACTACTTATGAACTAGCTAACACTAAGGAGGCACAAATACCCATGCCCGAGGGGGGATTCTAACCCACGACCGTAGTGGCCGTACAGACCATGACTGGCGCGCCGCAGTCCCCTCGTCCACCGCGGCCGGCACTGGTGTTTTCCGATTAGGAAATACATCTTACTCTAGGCTACATATTTGAAATACCGAGTGATCAAAGAGTCAGTATAAATTTGATAACCTAATAAATCACGCAATGTTGTAGATAGAGAGGTAAAAATTGACACGCATGCTTGGAACGACATGGGGTTTTAATAGAACAAAAAAGTTCAATAAACGTCCGACAGATGGCACTTCATCTGAATAGAAACGCAATAGTTAGCATAACCAATTAATACAAAGCAAATATTATGTTCTTTACAGGAAATGCTCAATATGTTCATCATTATTCCTCAACAATAGCTGTAGTCGAGGAATAATGTTGTGAACAGCACTGTAATACATGTCCGGAGTTACGATGAAGCATTGGCGTCGGATGTTGTCTTTCAGCATCCCTGGAGATGTCGGTCGATCACGATACACTTGTGACTTCAGGTAACCCCAAAGCCAAGCACGACGAAAGTGGCGGCTGAGCACACGATCATCACCAAACGACGCGCGCAACAGATCTTTCACGCGTCTAGCAATATGGGGTGGAGCGCCATCCTGCATAAAAATCGTACGTTCCAGCAGGTGTTTATCAGCCAGGCTGGGGATGATGCGATTCTGTAACATATCGGCGTACCTCTCACCCGTCTCGGTAGCAGTTACAAAACCAGAATCAACAAGAAAAAAGGCCCGATAACGGTAGATGTGGCTTTAATTAAAAAAAAAAAAAAAAAAAAAAAAAAAAAAAAAAAAAAAAAAAAAACCTTGTCATTCCAAGCATGTTTGTAAATTTCTACCTCTCTATCTACATTATTCCGTGATTTATTAAGTTTTAAAATTTATACTGACTTTTTGATCACCCGGTAGAACTCTCATGAGTAAGTGGTAGTTACGCTGCTAGGAAAACTACACTCACTGACGACAGTCTACAGTAGCCTGCCGTAGTTTCACGACTCTACGGCTGCAGCAGCGGCTGTTGGCGTACACAGCCTCGGGCCATCGCAAGCGCTGATCAAACACCACTTCAGCTACCGCGGTGCTACTGTGTACACTGGACGCAGTAAACACTCGCTTTGGAAATTGAATGAGGAAATGGACGGTGCCACGCAGTGGTCTCAAACGACCGAAACGTTGGCCGAACGGCGAAAAAAGATTCGGATATGATCGGAAATCTTCTCTATATATAAAAAGAAGTGTCCCGATTGCCTGACTGACTGACTGATTGACTGATTGACTGACTGACTGACTCATTATCGCCCAGCCCAAACCACTGAAGATAGAAACTTGAAATTTGTGGAGGGTGTTGATCTTACTCTGTAGGCGTCATTTAAGAAGCGATTTTTCGATATTCCGTCCGTTAGGGGGTGAAATAGAGGATGAAACGTTTTTTGAAAATACGTAGCTATTCAAGCAATTTTGAAGCTAGAACTACAAAATTTCAGATTTAAATTCAGGGTTCGAATTTAAAGGACACGTGATTCGGTATTTTTTTAAAATTAAACTAATAAGGGGGTGAAATATGGGACGCAAAAATTGATTTTCAAAGATATGTTGCTGTTAACTCAAATTTTAAACTACAACTACGAAACTTCGGATATGCAATCTTGGTGAGGATTAAAAATCCATGATTTTTAGTATTTTTGGAAATTCAACAAGTAAGACGGTTAAATAGAGGATCAAAAATTATTTTTGAAAACACGTTGCTATTGATACAATTTTGAAGCTAGAGCTGCAAAAATTGATATTTGTATAGTTGGTTGGACGTTAAAAAATTAGTGTTTCAGTATTTTTGGAAATTCAACCATCAAGGGGGTTAAATTGGAGAGGGGATGTTTTTCGAAAACCTGTTGCTATTTAGGGAATTTTGAAGTAAGAACTACAAATTTTCGGACTTGAATTCGGGGTCGAATTTAAAAGACACGTATTTCGGTATATTTGGAAATTAGACCAATATGGGGGTGAAATACGGGATGCAAACATTGATTTTCAAAGATATGTTGCTGTTAACTCAAATTTCGATCTATAACTACGAAATTTAGGGTATGGACTCTTGATCATGATTAAAAAGACACGTGTTTTGGTAATTTTGGAAATTCAACAACTAAGGGGGTAAAATAGGGGATCAAAAATTCTTTTCGAAAACACATTGTTGTCAAGACAATTTTGAAGCTAAAGCTGCAAAAATTGGTATTTGTATTGTTCGTTAGAATACGTGTTTCGGTATTTTTGGAAATTCAACCATCAAGGGGGTTATTGGAGAGGGGATGTTTTCGAAAATCATTTGCTAATAAGGCAATTTTGAAGCTCCAACCACAAAAATTGATATATGTTTTCTTGGTCAGAATTAAAAAGGACGTGTTTCGGTATTTTGAGAAAATTAATCAATTTTTGATCCTCTGTTTGACCCTGTTAGTTGATGAATTTTTACAAACACTGAAACACGCATTTTTTAAATCCTGACCAAGAGTCCACATCGGAATTTCCAACAAAGTATGCAAATATCATTTTTTGTAATTCTGGTGCTGTGAACTGAAATTTCAAGCTATAACTACTAAACTTAAGATATGGATTCTTCATCAAGATTAAAAGGAAACAACTGGTGCAGACCAACCAGCCTACGCATGTGAAGGACACTTATTCAGACGCTCACTCACTCACTGACTAAACACGAAATCTCGAAAACTACTTCACCTATGAAGCTGAAATTTGGCAGGGATGTAGTTCATCGGTGGAAGACGTCAGCTAAGAAAGTATTTTGCGATAGGGCCGACAGTTCAGGAGAAATGACGTTATAAACAATGAAAACTTCCCCGCATTTTATCAGTCCACTGTTTGAGAAAAACTTTTTCTCGCTGACAACCCCAGCAAAATGATGAAAGGAAAAAAGTTTGTCGCTTACTACTTTTTCGGCGTTCATGAAGTAAAATTACGGCAATTGACTTGACGTTACAGTTTATTACTCGTAAACTATTAATTGTATTCGCGAGAAATGTTACAGACAGTATACACACATACCACCAAACTTACGTTCGAAATTTTATCGTAGTACGATACACAGTTCATGACATATGGAGTAATAAATAATTACGTTAATGAAAAACCGCCACATCACGCATGACGTTTTGATTTGTTACGTCTTTCCTACTAACCCTATTCGCGACGTATTTTGCAAACGTTTTACATATGCACCACTGGCTGTACCTTCGAAATAACATCATATTACGACATATAGTTCAGGTGCTATGACGTCAAAGACATTGAAATACATGAAACTTCTCCCAAAAAAGCATGACGTGTTAATTTACTGCGTCTTTACTACCAAATCAATTCACAACACATTTCGCAGGCAGTTTCCTAATATTCCTCTCTAGGAACCTGGTAAATAATGTGTTTGTAGGACCCATAATTCAGGAGATATCTCTTTATATATAAAAGCTAAGGTCACTCACTCACTCACTCACTGACGAAACACGAAATCTCTAAAACTACTGCACCTATGAAGCTGAAATTTTGCCGGTATGTATTTTAGAGGTAGAAGGTGTTAGCTAAGAAAGTATTTACGATAGGACGGAATGAAGGTGCATGGCGGAGGATACTTTTCCTACATACTGACGAAATCTGCGGTTTCATTCCGACCTTCACGAAACTTCTCACGCTTGACCTTCAAAAGGAAGTTCACCATCTACCTAAAGTTTCATACGGTGCAAGGGGGAGAGTGTCTTGCAATATAAAAACGGATCCCTAAGTATTTTGGTCGCGCCATAACTTGAGAACGGCTCGACCGATTTCACAGATCCTTTTTTATTTTGTTGTTTTCGTTATTCTCAGAACACAGGTTGTATGAAATAAAACTGGAAAATTTGAGAACAACAAAGTGCGTTTTTCTATGTGACTCTGTGTTTCTACTGCATACAAATCTACAGTGTGCTTTCGGTATTTATGAAATTTTCCACACTTCACCATAAAAACAACAGGAATGTCAGTGTCTGTATAAAATTTCGTTCTGTGCACGGTGGAGGGTACTTAACATACGAACTTTGACAAAATAAATAGGTTTTCTCAGATCTTGATGAATTTTTGCACAAGGTCAAAAGATACATACATCGTCGTATGGTACATGACAGAGGGTGTCTTGCAAATAGCACTGCCGAGAAAAGGAAAGGTGGAAACGAACAGGGACATGGGAAAGAAAGAGATTAAATAAAATAGGGGAGGGAATGGGAGGTGAACTACGAGAGTGTAGAATAAACAAATACCCGGGTTTACAGCTAGTTTATTTATAAAGGTTTTTGGGAGCGCTGAGTGTTAAATTGAGGACAATAGTTAAAAATTGCAAAAGGTCGATCTAAATTGGCCCAATTGCTTAAGAAAAATGTTTTACGAATCCGAAATATTTAAACATTTCTACCGTTCCAGGGCATTGAAATAAATCCAATGGCAAAGTTGAAAATTTGTGCTGGACCGGCATTCAGAGGCTTGGATCATGTTGCGGGAGCTGCCTGGCTGTATGAATAAACTAACTCTAATAGATTTGGTGCATGATGTCGTACCGTGATACAATATATCAGGTACACTGAACTAAGTGCGCTAGAATTTGTAGTGTAGATATTATAAATTGCAAACGTCATACAAGTCGCTAAGTACAGTGTGCAAAATTTCATAAAGATTGGAACAAAACTGTAGATTTGTATGCAACACGTACACACATACATCTACATCTACATACATACTCCGCAATACACCGTAAGGTGCGTGGCGGAGGGTACACTGTACCACTACTAGGCATTTTCTTTCATATTCCACTCCCAAATTGAACGAGGAAAAAAAGAATGCCTATATGCCTCCGTACGAGCCCTAATTTCTCTTGTCTTTGTGATCTTTACGCGAAATATAAGTTGGCAGCAGCAAGATCGTGCTACACTCAGCTTCAAATTCCGGCCCTCTAAATTTACTTAACAGAAATTCACGAAAAGAACGTCGTCTTTCTTCCAGCGATCCCCAATTGAGTTGCCGGAGCATTTCCGTGACACTCGCGCATTGGTCGAACCTACCGGTAACAAATCTAGCTGCTCGCCTCTGAACCGCCTCTATGTCTTCCTTCAAACCGATCTGCTGCGGGTCCCAAATACTTGAGCAATACTCAAGACGTGGTCGTACAAGCATTTTATACGCGGTCTCCTTTACAGGTGAAGTACATCTTCCCAAAATTCTGCCAATAAACCGAAGTCGGCTGTCCGCCTTACTCACAACTGTCTTTACATGCTCGTTCCATTTCATATCGCTCTGCAATGTTACGCCTAGATATTTGAACGACGGACACTCTGATTTATATAGTAGATATAGATAGATTACTGAAGCTACATCTAATATATAAAGCAGAGTGTCCGAATGTGTGTGCGTGTTGCATACAAATCTGCAGTGATTTCGGCCCGGAATACTGAGGCCAGTTTCCCTAGAGAGATGACACCCTCCAGTCATGGCTGCACCCCGTACACGCCTTTTAGTGTCAGCAACATAAAGTGGGTCTGTAGGAATCGCAGAGGCCAGAAAGTGAGTTATTCGACGCCCGCTGACATCTGGTTCGGACACCTTATCCCTAGACGTCGAGATGTCTCGCCTTGGGAGTGTCGCTAGCAGATATAGCGTCGACTGAGCGGAAACACAGCGGACCGAGATAGCTGCTGGTTATCACGAATGTTCTGTCTCTCTTAGTCTCCAATGCAGTGCAGGTGTTATGCAGTTTCCTCACCACCATCACCATCATTACAGATCCTACATTTGGAGTCTTCTACTGTGGTGTCGCACAAGCCTAAAGTGCGCGCCACGTACTTTCGCCGCGCGCCGCCATGCACGCACGGCGCGGCGTTCTTACGACGTCAGCCACGAGCGCCCTCTTTTGCAACTCCGCTCGTGGCCACCACTGAACGACATCGTTCACTTGGGACTGAGATAGCAACCAGTTAACACTTCGGAATCAGATAGGCACCAGTGAAGACTTGGCTATCGGATAGGCACTAGGCAGGCTTCTAGCTCAACTATGTATCAGCATTCTGCAGTACTGAGCTATGTAAAAGTTAAGTATTACTAAGTCTCTAAGAAATATATATCTCGTTCTAATTTACTCTAGTGTTTCTAGTTTCTGCTGCCCCACTGGCTGCTCACCTTCGTACCTGCACAAGCGTGCATCTTTTATTCCTGTGTCGGTCTTCCTATTCGGCCACCGACACCTACGACGGAAACGAGACACAAAAGCGGTGACGAGGCTGGGACACAAAAGTGGCGACGAGGTTGGGATACAAAATCTACCACTATGCCCATTGTATGTAGTTTATATATGTATAGTTCCAATGGCCTTTCTTCAGCCCAACCATGAGTTTAATCTCTTTCCTATTCAGGCCCAGGATTACAGACCTTATTTTGAAAAATGGCTTTGGCATCATTACCTTACCACGCTTTTCATTATAGACCTTGGTCCAATATTCTACGTGCTGTCTTCTGACCCACTTACGTAACTCCAGTTTGATCATTGCCTTGGTGATTGTCAGGACAGATTCCGGTCCAATAAATGTAGTCTCTGCCCCCATCCTGGCTAATCTGTCGGCATGTTCGTTGCCACTGATCCCCGAGTGGCCAGGGACCCACAACAGATTTACTCTATTGATTTCCCCTAGCTCTACCTGTGACATTCTGGAAACATTTTGGATTGTGTTGGGGGAGCTGCCAGTGATTTCAGGGCTGCCTGGCTGTCTGAATAGATATAGACGGTACGGTCATTGTAGCGGCTACATCTACATCTACGTCCATACTCCGTAATGCACCCGACGGTGTGTGGCGGAGGGTACCTTGAGTACCACTGTCGGTTCTCCCTCCTATTCCAGTCACGTTTTGTTTTCGCGGAAAGAAAGATTGTCGGTATGCCTCTGTGTGGGCTCTAATCTCTCTGATTTTATCCTCACGGTCTCTTCGCGAGATATACGTAGGAGGGAGAAATATACTGCTAGACTCCTCGATAAAGGTATGTCCTCCGAACTTCGACAAAAGCCCGTACCGAGCGACAGAGCATCTCTCCTGCAGTGTCTTCCACTGGAGTTTATCGATCATCTCCGTAACGCTTTCTCGATTACCAAATGATCCTGTAACGAAGCGCGCTGCTCTCCGTTGGATCTTCTCCACTTCCTCTATCAACCCCACCTGGTACGGATCCCACACCGGTGAGCAGTATTCAAGCTGTGGGCGAACAAGTGTACTGTAACCTACTTCCTTTGTTTTCGGACTGCATTTCCTTAGGATTCTTCCAATGAATCTCAGTCTGGCATCTGTTTTACCGACGATTGATTTTATATGGTCGTTCCATTTTAAATCAGTCCTAATGCCTGCTCCCAGATATTTTATGGAATTAACTGCTTCCAGTTGCTGCCCTGCTATAGTGTAGCTAAATGATACAGGATCATTCTTTCCGTGTATTCGCAGCACATTACACTTGTCTACATCGAGATTCAATTGCCATTCCCTGCACCATGCGTCAATCCGATGCAGATGCTCCAGTGTTGGCTGCACCCCGTACACGCCTTTTAGTGTCAGCAACATAAAGTGGGTCAACAGGAATCGCAGATGCCAGAAAGTTGAGTTATTCACCTTATCCCGAGAATTCGCGATGTCCCGCCTTGGGAGAGTCGGTAGCAGATTTCGCGCCGACTGCGGAAACAGCGGACGAGATAGGCGCCAGCAATTTCCTGCCGTCCAGACTTTTCTGCGCAACCTCGACCTGGTAGCCAACAGTTCGCTAGGTAGTAGCCAGAACCAGTAGACAGTAGCCAAAAAAAAGCCTGCAGCTCACTGATAGTCCAAATGGCTAGGCGTACGCTACATTACACGCAGGTTCATATGTAAGCAGACTCTTACTTGTCCGTATAAAATACTTGCTGAAAACCCGGCGTTGCCCGGGTATTTATTTATTTACTAGCTTATATGCCCGTGCTTCGCAACGGTTGTTGAACGAGGGCCTCTGTGTCAATAAGATACCCTCAAGTGTCCTGTGAAAAATCTCTGAAAACTCGTCTATTTGTTTTGCAGATGAAAGCGAAAGATAGACATGACGGTTGTCGATGAAAAACGTTAAACGTGCTATTCTTCTTTCTGTGATCCGATTTTTATGAAAGTAAGTCTATATGTTGTACGCTAAAGTTACCTGTGAAAACCCTATGCCAATTCGCGAAGTAGTTTTGGAGAAGTGGTTTCCAATAGATGAACATACAGACACGACGGTCTATAAAAAACACTTAGCGATTACATTTTGATGAAATCGAGCCTAGATCCTGAACCAATCTTCGCTCATGTTTCCTTCGAAAACCACACGATAATTCGTCCAGTAGTTTTGAAGATAGAAGCGAACAGTGACGGCTTACATTTACAGATTTATTATTAGTATAAATATGTTGTATAATTGTAAATTTTTGCAGGAATATTTTGATTTGTATAAGTGCTGTATGTTGGTGGAATCTGTTGCGAATAAGGTTAGTAGTAAAGAAGTAATAGATTAAAACGTGATGCTTGATGGGTCATTTTCCATTAACGTTACACTTTACGTCCACAAATCTCATGAACTACGTGTCGTACTGTGATATAATTTCGAACGTACAACAGCTTTTCTGTTTGCAAAATTTACAATTTACAATTGGTAATGTAGAAATTATAAACTGTAACGTTATACCGAATGCCTTAGTTTTGCTCCATGAACAGCGGAAAAGCAGTAAGCGAGAAACTTTTTTCCTTTCATTATTTTGATGTGGGTGTCTGCGAGAAAAAGTTTAATAGAGGTTTGAAACTGTGTTTAAAGTTTGTTCCAAGTCGCCTAGTGCTGTCATTCTCATATAGTGCAATTATATAGTCTCGTCGCATTAGGGCTATGTAGCGATTCCTATTGTTCATGACGTTATATCTCCTGAAACATGTGTCGTACGTGGTTGGTACACCTACAGCAATTGTTAGCTTACGTTCGAAATGTGTGTACCAAATTTGGTTGAAATCGGTCCAGTGGTTTAGGAGGATATAAGCAGCATTGTCGTTTGACACAGCTGTTTTTCGCGCATCTCATTGTTTATGACGTCATATCTCCTTACGTTTGTCTCGTAGGTGATTCTTATCCCAACAGCGATTGTTGCCTGATATTAAGGAACATGTGTGCCAAGTTTGGTTGAAATCGATCCGGTAGTTTAGGAGGAGATGTGGAACATACATAAATATATACACACATACAGCATATTTTATAACATGTAAGATTCCTGCCATTTTTCAAGTATATACACATTTGTATAAGGTCTTTATGTCTGTAAAATCTCTTGGGAATACAATTAGTAGTAAAGAATTCATAGGTTAAAACTTGATGCGTGATGGTACGGTTTTCATGAACGTTACTGTTTATGTGTTCATATCTCATGAACTATGTGTCTTACTTTTATATAATTTAGGAGGTACATTCAACTATACTGTCTGTAAAATTTCCTGCGCCTACAACTTGTAGCGTACACATTATAAATTGTAACGTCATACCGAGAGTCGTAGTTTTACTCCATAAAAAGGTAAAGCAGTCAACAATTCGAAGATTTGTTTGAAGACCACAGTGCTTTACTAGGCATGGTCCTGTTTGGAGGTGGTATGCCGTTGCCTTCCTCCGACCTTCGAACTGACTTACCCAGCCAGTTATAGGGGGACCTACAGTTTAACGTGGGTTCCGAACCACGGTGCTACTCGGTATTTTTCACATGAGCAATATTGCCAGAGGTGAAAGAAGTGGAAAGTGACAAATAAAAAACTTAGGACCTGGCGTGGATCGAACCCGCGACCTTTGGATTTGTAGTCTGGCACTCTACCACTGTGCAACCGAGGCGCACTTTTTCCTCCATAAACAGCGGTAAAATAGTAAGCGAGAAACTTTTTTTTTTCCTTTCATCATTTTGCTTTGGTTGTCAGCGAGAAAAAGATTAATAAAGATTTGAAATTATGTTTAAAGTTTCCAGACTGCTGTTACTGGCACCCAGATTCATCCATCTTCAACTCGAACGGTCACTGCCAGTGGCTGACCACATCTCAAATTCCAACTTCTTCTACGGTTGCTGATGCTGCTAACGCCGCTACTGTCTCCCACTCTATTACTCTATCTCATCGTCTTCTTGGCTGTGGTGTTATTTGATGGACCTGCCTGGAGGTGAACGATCTTCATGGTCATTTTCCCCTGTCATGTTGTACAGTTTCTATAAAGATCGATCGTCACATTGCTCTAGGGCTCAATACACTAGGTTCAGTGGCGTAGCTATGATACCAAGGGCCCCGGGGCAAAAATGACATTGGGGCCCTCTTTAAACTAAAACTATGCAAAACAACTTATCATCAGTTCCTTACCGCCTACTGGAAGAAATAATAAGGTAAACCTAAATACTATTAAGTAAATTATTGTGTGTCACGCAGCAGATAATACTTAACTGTACTCTCAAATATAATTATAACTGTGAAAGTTGGTTTGTTTGTTATGCTTTGACGCAAAAGTTACTGGGCGGATTTGAGTGAAATTTTGCAGAGGGGTAAATTTGGACCTGGGTAGGACATAAAGATAAACGACCTATTGGGATAGTTTCCGAAGTTTCTCCATACTAGATGAATGAAGTCGCAGGCATAACTAGTAATAAACAATGAAAAAGTTTTACTTAACCATGAAAACATGGCGCCCTGCCGCGAAGCAAACCGGGAACAGTCGAGTCCGCGGTGACAGCAGGCGGACTGTTGTCAGTGGCGACAACTCACTGTCGCTAAACTCCTCGCTGTTAGCTGACTGCACCGTACCGATCATCCTAATTTCATTGATAGCCCAATCAAAGAAGGAAAACAGGGGAAATATTCGTGTAGGATGGTTTCAACAAAAGGGAGTTGCCCGATTTTGTTTGATGGAATACTTTGTTTTGAGCCGTGCCCTACCAGGCTTCATGAAGTATATATTAATGTCTGGTCAGGAAAAAGTAATAAGTAAAATAACTAAGTTGACATCTTCGCTTATTATAGTGGCAGTGGGGTACAGGGTAGTGTCTTGAATGCACAATTTACTATTGTGGCAAAGTAACCATATTTTCTCTTCTTCTTGCACGAATTTCAGAGTGCAATTGGTTACAGCACTTCATTGGGATCTATGATTATGGAGCACACCCTTGGGGAATTCACTACACAAACAATTGAGTTGCAACAATAATACCGTTCTGTAATAATACATTGTAGAGACTTCATATTCAAATGTGGTCACACTGCATACTGTCAAACACTGTGCTAGTATTTCAGCACCATTCACTGTTATTTCGCAAAGATTACCAGGCACGGCAACTCCGACTTCAAACGACAATACGCTGACGATGGCAGGGTTCACGTCTTAGCAGACAAGCAAAGGACCTTGTTATGTTTATATTCTGGGGTGCGAATAATTTTTGGATTTCACTTCGTGCGTTTGAGGTCTGTTGGTCAGGATTCAAAAAGTTCAAAGTCGGAAAAACCTTCATTCAACTAAATTATTATATACAGTAGAAATTCGACTATCCGAAGTAATTGGGGGGCATGAAAGTGTTCAAGGATCTACTGTAACTTTTTTCGAACGTCGCACACGGAGGCCGAGGGGCCCCTGGAGCTCGGGGGCCCCGGGGCACTGCCCCGCCTAGCCCTGTGATAGCTACGCCACTGACTAGGTTATTGGCTTCAGATCACGTTTGACTATCATTTCACGTGAGGTGGTCGGTCGATGATCTGATCGCTGAATCAACGGCTTCCGCTTGTCTAGATAGCGGTGGCCTCCTGTTCGCATTCCACCACAGGTAGAAAAGTAGCGTGTTATTAAAATAATCAAGATACAGGGCAGTTGAGATCGGCAAATGTAACTTAAAACGATCACTGCTGCCTGAGTGGTAACAATACATGCGTAACGGTAATTTATCTAACTGCTCACTCCTTAAGGGAGCAGCCAACTTTTTAACAAACACAAAATCAACGTTAAAAAATAAATGGATAGCTGGGATGGCGAGCATGAAATCATAAGGCAGTGGTTTCATACTTTAAAATCATAATCTATTCAGAAAAATGAACAAGCAAATAAATGTGGGAATAAAAGATTTTCAGCCCTTTATGAATCTGGAGGTAAGGTGGGAGGAAATTTGCAAACACACAATTCATAGATGAAAGCAAATTCATTCATTGACAGACACGGGCATAATGCTTAGCGGTACATCACTCCCCAGAAGCCGGCCGCAGTGGCCGAGGGGACTGAGGCGCTCCAGTCACGGTCTGCATGGTCGCTGCGGTCGGGGGTTCGAATCCACCCTCGGGCATGGATATTTGTGCCATCCTTAGTATTAGCTGGTTCGTAAGTGGTTTGTAAGTTTAGGGACTGATGACCCCGTAGTTGGGTCCTATAAGCTATACAAACATTTGAAACAACTCCCCAGAAACACTTGAAAGCAGCAGCAAAATGAGGTGTTGATGGCGTCTTGACGAGATGGCGGGCGTCTTGATCACAATTTTTTCAATATACTGTGCAGTAAACGAAATCATGTGTGGGGAGGCAGCGGCTCACTATTCTTAAGTACCACATGCTGTGCCACCAAGCTGAAATTCATAGCATTACAAACAGAAATTAATTTAGCATAAACGAGTTAAGCACATGACAGAATTCGCATGGGAGAAAACTAGTATTAACTAAAGCTTGGCTGAAGACTAAAGTAATGACCTTTACAAAAGAACATGCTGCTATCGGTCATACAAGATAGGAAAGATGAATCAATTCAAAAAATCTGAGGAATATTTATCATACTTGCATATACAGAAACGACACAAAAACGGTAGTTAAAAACACGAAGGAAATTCAGACACACTAGGTTTATACCAAGGCTGAAGGCACGTGTATTGTAACTTGAGCAAAACCGGACTCATAATCATCACTGGAATGAAAATGCAAATAATAAATTTACACTGAATTTACTCGAGTTTTGCAAATTAAGAAACAGTTCGCCTAGCGTAGCGAAAGAATAACTGAAAAGAACTATCACTGAAAAACCAAGACTGCCTGATCACAAATAAATCAAAGTCCTAACAGCATGCCTTCCCCTCAGCACGATTCGGTGCAGTACTTACTTCCTCAGTCGTCGGAGCCAGAATGAACAGTGAAGGCTAAAGCTCTAAGGCCACGGAAAGACGTTCCCCCACATACACTGGACGTAGAGCGCGCTAAAAGCGACGCAGCGTACGTTCAGAGACTAGTGTTTCCCAACCCTTGCTACCCTGGCCAAGACAATTCCCCCTACAACCGCTCCCAGAGACACTAAGAACACGGCCACCTCGCCACCTTGCCAAGTAAGCTTGTCTCTGGCCAGCCAGCAGACGCCAGCGCAGACGACAGACGAAGCCATGCACGGCAGTCAGTCAGTATTAAGAGCAACCTTCCACATTAACATGAACACACAAGTTCAATCACAAGGGTGGGAACATATATAAATATGGGGCAAACATATATAAACATGGGGCATTGATCATTAATAAAAAGAATTAACACACAGATAGATGACATTAATGGTGCAGAAACACTTAAGGTTAATGAATAAGTCGAAATGGAACACGAACAACACAATCAATGGACGAGTTTCAATGTGAATAGCTGGCGCTGAATCTGCAGCGTTAGCTGGTTGATGCACTATCGGAATGCAGTCGCAGGTTTGTACTCGGCTGTGCCTCTGAACTAAACTACCATTTTTATTTCATGTGTTATTCACTTTTCATTTATTACTGCATTTTATTTTACAAATTTTTTACACACTTTACTGCACTCGACAGTAGAGCCATTCACGGCGAGATAATAGAAGCGGAAAAGGAGTTGCTGTTTCCAGATGAAATAAAACAGAACCCTTCGATTGTACCCTTTGCGAAGTATTTGTACAACGTCCATCCATGAAATCTTCAACTATGAAAGTGGCCGAAAAGACACGGCCCTTTTCACGACTGCCGCTACAGAAGAACGTCTCGGGACACAGAGAGGACCTATTAAGAGGACCTATTAGCGAGAAGAAGCCTTTCGCTGTTAAATTCACTAGCTGGGGCGCGGACGGCTGGGCTAAGTACTGAGCCGTGAGGAGCGGCAGAACTCGGCTCGTTAAGACTCGCGATACTTGCCTCCTGCGGGGCGAGCAGAAACGGTGGCGTAACGAGCAATTAGCGCCACTACTGGCGCCAGTAGCCACTGAAGGGGTCGCGATAACGCGGCGCCTTTTATCTGGGCAGCGGGTGTCTGCGTAAACTTCTCCAGGGGTTAAAGGGAGGCGGACGATAGGGTACAGAACGAGGGGTTAGGCTCTACAACTGCCATTTTACTTAACCAACTACAGAACTATCTGAATAAGATATCAGTGTGGTGTAAAAATTGGCAATTGACTCTAAATAATCAGAAGTGTGAAGTACTCCAAATGAGTATGAAAAGAAATCCGATAAACTTTGTTTACAAGATAAATCAATCGAATGTGAAGGCCGTAAACTCCACAAAATACCTAGGAATTACTATTAGTTCAGACTTAACGGCCGCGGTGGCCGAGAGGACTGAGGCGCTCCAGTCACGGTCTGCACGGCCACTACAGTCAGGGGTTCGAATCCAACCTCGGGCATGGATATTTGTGCCGTCCGTAGTGTTAGCTACTTCATTAGTAGTTTGTAAGTTTAGGGACTGATGACCCCGTAGTTAAGTCCCATAAACTATACGAACATTTGAACTTAAAATGGAAAGAACTCGTAGATAATTTCGTGGGAAAGGCGAACCAGGGAAAGGCGTTTTATTGGCAGAACCCTTAAAAGATGCAACAGAACCACTAAAGAAACTGCATACATTACGCTTGTCCATCCTTTATTGGAGTATTGCTGCCCAGTGTGGGATCCTTATCAGGTGGGTTTGACGGAGGACATTGAAAGAGTCCAAAGAAGGGCAGCTCGTTTCGTATTGTCACGATACAGGGGAGACTGCATCACGGAAATGATACTGGATCTGAGGATTTTTGACTCCCACTTACACAGGTAGAAAAGATCATCAGAATAAAATACGAGAAATCAGAGCTTGAAGAGAGAGATTTAGGTGTTCTTTCTTCCCGTGTGCTATTCGAGAATGGAATGGGAGATAAATAGTATAAAGGTGGTTCGATGAACCCTCTGCCAGGCACTTAAATGTGATTTGCAGAGTATCCCATGTAGATGTAGATGTAGACAGTAGAAAGTTTTGAGTTTCAATTTCATTTCACTAATTTATTTTTCACACTTTACTGCACTTTACTGCTCTGCAACAATAGAGCCATTTCAGGACGAGAAAATTGAAGCGGAAAAGGAGTTGTTGTTCCAGATGAAATAAAACAGAACGGTTCGATTGTACCCTTTGCGATGTATCCCTACAACATCACAGAGATGAGACGTACAGGAAGTTGCTACATTAGCGATCCACGAAATCTTCAACTACGAAAGTGGGCTAGAAGACGCGGCCCTTTCACGACTCTCGCTACAGAAGGAACGTCTCGGGACAGAGAGAGGACCTATTAGCCAGAGGAAGCCTTTCGCTATTAAATTCACCAGCCGGGGCGCGGACGGCAGGGCCAAGTACTGAGCCGTGAGGAGCGACGGAACTTGGCTCGTTAACAGTGGCGATATTTCCCTCCTGCGGGGCGAGCAGAAACGGTGGCTAACGAGCAATTAGCGCCACTACTGGCACCAGTAGCCGCCACTGGTGCCAGCGATACTAGCGCTCTGGAGGGGTCGCGATAACACGGAGCCTTTTATCTGGGCCGCGGGTGTCTGCGGAAACTTCTACAGGGGTTGAAGGGAGGGGGAGGGGGTGGAGAATGAGGGGTTAGCGTCCACAACTGTCAGTTTAGTTAAAAATTATCTGGTGAGTTTCAACTGATGTCCTGCCATCTCTACAGGACAAGGGACTTAAAAGGAATGCAAGTGTAGGCTTTCGCGACGGTTGTCACAGTCAATAAAAGTCTTCGGGGTATTATAAAATCTGCTGGCGTTTCAGCCGTTGCTGCAGGCGGCCTTCATCAGGGTCTGTGTCTGAGTCTGGCACAGACCCTGATGATGGCCGCCTGCAACAGTGGCCGAAAAGTCGGTAGAGTTTATAAAATTGACGACGCAGTCTCATACCCAGATGAATTTTATTGACAGTGTTTTCATGAATATTTGGAAAAATCAAATCAGATTACAAAAAAAGTTGCAGTAAAACTTGTTCACCTCAAACAACATAGGACTCATACCCTGCATCACTCACAAGGCATTGGAGGGGGTAGTGACTTTGAAATCTTAAAAAGGTACCCGTATCTTGCAGAGTTTCGATCCTGTTGTGTTACATGTGCCTCCTAAAAAGGAAAAAGCTAAAATGAACAATTAAAAAACAGTCTCCATTTGGATTTTTATATAAAGTGATGTAAGACTGAACTATTTTTAAATGTGAACTGTGAATATATCGATATAATAAAGTATAATTAGCATTCTCTGATCAAAGAATCCAATGAAGAAGTTTTGATATACAGGGTGTTTCACTACGTTTTTTTAATGCGGTAGTTCAACACAAGAAATGTTACACTTTCTGCGGAGCTTTGGAAAATGATACAATAAACTATGTTCATAGCTCCGCAGAATGTGTAACATTTCTTGTGTTGACCTACTGCATTAAAATGTCCCGTCACCTATTATTTTACAAGTTACAGAGGCAAACACACTTCGTGAAACACCCTGTATATTAAGACACCAATTAGTACACATTTTTACCACCAATTATATATAAACAGTAAACAGTTTAGAGTTAAAGTGCCTACTAAAATTACAGTAAAACGTAACTATTTCTACCATAAATATACCTCACATGAATTTGTTTTTTATATGAAAGTTTAAAGAGGGCGCCTTAGTCGCAAATGACGCATGCTGATGTCAACTGCGTAAGAATTGTAACAGCTGCGTCAGTACAAATGCAACCTCCAACATGGAGGTCGAGGCGTTCTAAGTATTTTAATTGTTTTTAAGGTATGTTTTTATCATTGACTTTAACTGAAACTTGTACAATTGGTCTATAACGTGACATGTACGTTATTCTAACTGGTTTTTTTGTATTTACTTTAGCATTGATAATGTACTTCATCTGTAAAGGAGACCGCATATAAAACGTTTGTACGACCACGTCTTGAGTATTGCTCAAGTGTTTGGGACCCGCAGCAGATCAGTTTAAAGGAAGACATAGAGGCGGTTCAGAGACGAGCAGCTAGGTTTGTTACTGGTAGGTTCGACCAATGCGTGAGTGTCACGGAAATGCTCCGGCAACTCAATTGGGGATCGCTGGAAGAAAGACGACGTTCTTTTCGTGGATTTCTGTTGAGTAAATTTAGAGGGCCGGAATTTGAAGCCGAGTGTAGTACGATATTGCTGCCGCCTACTTACATTTCGCGTAAAGATCACAAAGACAAGATAAGAGAAATTAGGACTCGTACGGAGGGATAGAGGCATTCTTTTTTGTCTCGTTCTATTTGTGAGTGGAATAGGAAACGAAATTCCTAGTAATGGGACAGTGTACCATCTGCCACGCACCTTACGGTGAATTGCGGAGTATGTATGTAGATGTAGATGTAGAACATTGACCCGAGAGCGCAGACCCGTTGAATATCAGCCTACAGTGGCTCGAAAACTAGTTTTGGAATTATTAAAAAAAACATATAGACATCAGGTTGCAATTCTTTTTACGAAAATAAACCGCCAAAAATGTTGTATAACAGTTAAAAGAGGACACTGAACTAGAATAAAGACAAAATCTGGTTTATTCTCTGAAGAAGGGAAATTTATGTTAATTTTTTCCAATAAAAGTTGCTTAAAGATAAAAATCCAGAACTATTGTACCAACAAAAAGAAAAAGATTGTCACTACTTAAGTGGGCCAACAATATATGCTCGATAAGGGATAAGAGAAATTAGGGCTCGTAGGGAGGGATGTAGGCATTGTTTTTTGCCTCGTTCTTTTTGGGAGTTGAGTAGGAAAGGAAATGCCTAGTAGTGGTACAGTGTACTCTCCGCCACGCGCCTTACGGTGGATTGCGGAGTATGTATGTAGATGTAGAATAACCACACAGTGGTCGAAATCTAGATTTGCGAATAAATATCGCGTATACCCCAAGACAAAGGTGGCGAGCGTTTATCGAATGCCTGGCTGTTTCCCCGGGCATCACCGCTGACCCCAGCGGTCGGTCAGCGAACGTTTCCCTGCAGAGGCCCCCGGTCAGGACTTTAACATAACGCCGGACCACGCAGCAGCAGAGGCAGCGGCGAGGTATTAAAAAGTTTTCACGCCACGCATTAGCTAATAAGAGGCGTTACACCCTAATTAGCCGCGCGTAATGAAACTGAATTTCTTCACGGGACTCCGACCCACCCCGCAGAATACTTTCTCGTTTGGAGCGCGCAAGTTGAGCCGTTCTTTAGCGAGTAAATTAAATGAGCGGCCCATCTCATTTTCATCACGAGTCTTCCACGGTTCTCTTCTACTTGGCGCTGGAAACTCAGTTTACGTCGCCTCTTACTCTTATGCTCATTGCCGCCGTAATTTCTTTTGCAAGCGACAATGAATAAGATTTCAGGCTCCGAGTTGCTGAAGTTGTGCTTTAAAATCATTGTTTCCAAAACTGTGGGTTGCGGTATCTATTGTGTGTTGGCGGACAACCAATAATTTACCATCAAGTACAAAACGTTTGGCTACAAATAAAGATCAGTTTGGGATGAACCTGAAAGGCTTTCTAATGGCCAACTCCTTCTATTCCATTAGTGAATTTCTAAATTGTACCAAATAATGCATGTTCTCAATCTAAAAAAATAAATAAATAAAAAATAAAAACCAACTTAAAAATGTATGTATCACTATTTACTATATTATCACTATTTACTATATTATTAGTATTATCTATTATTCAACTTGTCAATTTTGTTTCTTGAAATGTTCCACATCCAAGACGATCTTCTCAACATGGATCTACCGAACGAAAAACTAATCTAATCTAATCTCTAATCTGAAAGTTTCTTGCTTGTCCTTCTCTCTTACAAAATTTACGTCTGCTGTGAAAGTTGAGTGTTTTACCATAAGATCTAACAAATGTAACTGACTGACGCTACTTGAATGAAATGTAACTGAATGTGTTTCAACTTGTTCTATCTGAATGACCTTCCACAACATTATGTTAATCTGACTGCGTATTTTTAACTGTATTCTATGTGAATGTAAAGGTATTGCAAAACCTATCTAATATATAAAGCAGAGGGTCCGTATGTTTGTACGTGTTGCATACAAATCTACAGTTTTGTTCCACTTTTTTTGTACACTTAACCTTCAGTCCATAAGGACGGTCGCCGTAAGTGTAAGAATCACATACGATATATAGTTCGCGAGATATGACGTCATAAACAATGAGATGCGCGAAAAACTGCTGCCTTTTGCGACAATGTCGTTCATTTTCAGCAGGGCATTGACGCCATACAATTTTATTATGTTAACCCCCCTCCACGGCATGTAGTTAAGATAGCTGTGTTTGTAATGTACTTCAGTATCTCTTTTGTCCATACAGTTCTCTATCTTTTTGTGACACCAGGCTTACTGATGTTTGAAGCTTTACAGATTCTGCAGATGATTTAATCGAAACGCGTCAATAAACGCATCACCACATCACTGTCTGTGGCCATATAATTTTACACAGCGTCCTAATAGCACTGTTTATCAATTTTATGAAATCTACCGACGTTTCTGCCACCGTTGGAGGCAACCTTTACTAGTAAATGACGATGTGGTCTCATACTTCCTAAGTAATAGAATGCAGTACGTTATTCTCGACGGCGAGTGTTCATCAGAGACGAGTGTATCGCCAGGCGTGCCCCAGGGGAGTGTAATAGGACCGCTATTATTTTCTATCTATATAAATGATCTGATGGACATTGTAATTTGCGGGTGTTTGCTGGTGATGCTGTGGTATATGGGAGGGTGTCGTCTTTAACTGGCTGTAATAGCGCACAGGATGATTTAGACAAAATTTCTAGTTGGTGTGAAGAATGGCAGTAGCTCTCAATGTAGAAAAATGTAAGGTGATTCTTGATGCTGTCGCGTCGTTCAATTATCCAGGCGTAACATTACACAGGGAAAAGGAGTGGTGCTGTTTCAATTCTGACGATGACGATTCTTAAGATCCTAGTTATCTCAGCTGATCCCCTAAATGTTTTAACCAATGTAGTGAGACGCGCAGCCTACTTTGGTCTGTGGTTCCTACACGATTTCCTCCTACCCGGTCCGTATCGGGTATACCCCAAAGGTGTCGAGCGTTTAGGGAATGCCTGACTCTTTCCCGCTGACCCCAGCGGTCGGTCGGCGAACGTTTCCATGCAGTGGCCGACGGTCAGGACTTTAATATAACGCCGGACCACGCAGCAGCAGAGGCAGCGGCGAGATATTAAAAAGTTTTCACGCCACGTGCCAGCTAGTAAGAGGCGTTACACCCTAATTAGCCGCGCGTAATGAAACTGAATTTCTTCACGGGACTCCACCCCGCCCCGCAGAATACTTTCTCGTTTGGGTCCCGCAAGTCGAGCCGTTCTTCAGCGTGCAAATTAAATGAGCGGCCCCATCTCGTTTTCATCACGAGTCTTCCACGGTTCTCTTTCTACTCAGCGCTGGAAACTCAGTTTACGTCGCCTCTTACTCTTATGCTCATTGCCGCCGTAATTTCTTTTACAAGCGACACTGAATAAGATTTCAGTCTCCGAGTTGCAGAAGTTATGCTTTAAAAATCACTGTTTCCAAAGCTGTGGGTTGCGGTACCTATTGTGTGTTGGCGGACAACCAATAATTTACCATCAAGTACAAAAAGTTTGGCTACAAATAAAGATCAGTTTGGGATGAACCTGAAAGGCTTTCTAATGGCCAACTCCTTCTATTCCATTAGCGAATTTCTAAATTGTACCAAATGATGCATGTTCTCAATCTAAAAAAATAAATAAATAAAAAATAAAAACCAACTTAAAAATGTATGTATCACTATTTACTATATTATCTCTATTTACTATATTATTAGTATTATCTATTATTCAACTTGTAAATTTTGTTTCTTGAAATGTTCCACATCCAAGAGGATCTTCTCAACATGGATCTACCGAACGAAAAACTAATCTAATCTAATCTCTAATCTGAAAGTTTCTTGCTTGTCCTTCGCTTTTACAAAATGTACGTCTGCTGCGAAAGTTACGTGTTTTACCATAAGATCTAACAAATGGAGCTGACTGACGCTACTTGAATAAAATGTAACTGAATGTGTTTCAACTTGTTCTACCTGAATGCCTTTGCACAACATTACGTTAATCTGACTGCGTATTTTTTAAACTGTATTCTATGTGAATATAAAGGTAGTGCAAAACATGTCTAATATATAAAGCAGAGTTTCCATATGTTTGTAAGTGTGGCATACAAATCTACAGTTTTGTTCCAATCTTCAAGAAATTATGTACATGTAAACTTCAGTCCATGAGGACGGTTGCCGTAAATGTAAGGAATACAGTTGCTGATATCTGAAGGAACTGAGATACCAAAACAGCCGTATGTATAACTAGCTGCTCCCCGTGGTGTTACCTGCGGTTCAATAGTCAGTCATTAAAGTGCCAAGAAAGGGCATAAATAACTACATGACTGTTTGCGACATTGTTAGCACGGAATATATAATTGTCTTGGAACGGATGGAGAGCCAAAAATCTATTGCAAAACGTCCCAGTTTACGTACGCTATTTATACGTGGCGGTTCGCGCTTTGTACACAAAATAGAGCTTGGTATCTAGATCCCATTCTACACAAAACGTCAATGTTTTTTCTTGCCATGGTACTTAGAGCATATTTTATTTAGTCTTCAAATTATATACATACTTCCTTCATTTGTTACAACAAATGAAAATGAATGCGGTATAAACGCCAACATTCATATTTATTGTGTATGTAATTATATGTCAGTTAAGCCGTTTTGGCAGTATCACAGAATCTTTTTGTATATTCGAAAGTAGAAAAGTTAACAACAACAAAGAAAAAAAATTTCACTATAGCAGGACGCGAACCATTCCCCACGATAATGGAAGTTTCTGACATGATGCGTTAACCCACGCAGCTAAACATGACATACACTACATAGCACCTATGCTGTTGTATTAAAACTTTCTTACAACCGTTACGTATTTCTATGGATATATTTCAAATAAATAACTTGTAATAAACATTTTGAAAAGTAGCCTATGTCCTAATCCAAGACATAAGAAATCTCTGTATGAAATTTCATCTAAAACAATGCCGCAGTTTTAGCGTGATGCGGTAACAAACATACAAACTTTCGCATTTATAATATGTATAAGATGTATAGGATAACTGAGATACCAACGTCATTTTTTTTTTTTTTTTTTTTTTTTTTTTTTTTTTTTTTTTTTATACGGACCAAACTGCGTGGTCATCAGTCCGTAGCTTACAAACTACTTAAACCTAGATAAACTAACCTAAGGACAAACACACACTCCCATGCCCCAGGGAGGACTCGAACCTCCACGGCGAGTAACGGCGCGCTCCGCAGCGAGACGCTTTAGACCGCTCGGCTACTCCACCGCGGCGAGATACCAACAGCCGTATGTATAATAACTGACGGTAAGTCATCGTGAAAAACAGAAGTGATATCTGGCGTTACACAGGGAAACGTTATAGGTCCCCTACTCTTCCTCGTGTTTATAAACGATTTAGGGGACAATCTGAATAGCTCCCTTAGACTGTTCGCGGATGATGTTGTCGTTTATCGGTTAGTGAAGTCAACAGAGGATCAAAAGCAACTGCAAAGCGATTTAGACACAATTTCTACATGGTGCGAAAATTGGCAATTGACACTACATAAAGAAAAGTGTGAAGTAATACACATGACCACTAAAAGAAATCCGCTGAACTTCAATTACGCGATAAATCAGTCAAACCTTAAGGTCGTAAATTCTACCTAATTCCTAGGAGCTACAATTACGAACAACTTAGACTGGAGAGAACACACAGAAAATATTGTGGGGAAGACGAACCAAAGATTACGTTTTATTTGCAGAAAGCTTCGAAAGATGAAACAGCGCCACCAAAGAGACTGCCTACATCACACTTGTGCGTCCTCTCCTGGAGTGCTGTTGCCCGTTGTGGGACCCTCACCAGGTGGGACTGACGGAAGATATTGAGAAGGTTCAGAGAAGGGCAGCTCGTTTTGTTTTATCACTTTACGGGGCGGAAAGCGTCACAGATATGTTTCACGAATTGGAGTGGAAATCATTAAAAGAAAGACGTTATTTTTTGCGGCGTGATCTGTTTGCGAATTTTCAATCACCGACTTTTACTTATGAATGCGAAAATATTTTGTTAGCACCCACCTACTTAGGGAGACATGACCATCCCAATAAAATAAGAGAAATCAGATCGAAAACGGAACGATTTAGGTGTTCTTTCTTCCCGCGCGCTATTAGAGAATGGAACGGTAGAGAAAAGTTATGGAAGTGGTTAATGAACTCTCTGCCAAGCACTTAAATGTGATTTGCAGAGTATCTATGTAGATGTAGATGTAGTGTATGACAACCAGTTTCGGCATTCCACTGTGCTATATTCAGGTCCCTAGATGTTCAAATGTTTGTATAGCTTATGGGACTTAACTACGAGGTCGTCCCTAAAGTTACAAACTAGTTATGAACTAGCTAACCCTAAGGACGGCACAAATACCCATTCCCGAGGGGGGATTCGAACCCCCGACCATAGTGGTCGTGCAGACCGTGACTGGCGCGCCGCAGACCGCTCGGCCACCGCGGCCGGCAAGGTCCCCTACATCGGAGCATAGGGATACCTAAACTGGTTTCGTCGACCTCTGTCTCTTAGTGGGAACCAATAAGAACAACTGTGGCGACAAGGTCTGGTTGTGGTTTCAAAGATGGTATAGAAGAATCTTCTAGCGTACATTCTATACCATCTATCAAACCACAACCTGTCCTTATGGTGGTTAGCGAAGTATGTATATATTTATTTCAATACATTATACTCTCACTATCCAGCACATAAAATTTTACTTGTTCATCTTCAACAGGTTAGTCAAATCAAATGTTTGTTAAGCTTATGGGACTTAACTACGGGGTTATCAGTTATGTTTACAAACTAGACGGATTTACGTCTCAAATATGTCAAAGACATTATTGATAGATCTGAAGCATTGACTAAAATTTGTGGTTCGGCCGGGAATCGAACCAGGACCTCCATGCTTACTAGGCAGACGTCTTAACCGTTAGACTACCACATGGAGAGCCTTGGCAGTAGTGGCAATTATCTTTGGAACACAGAAGCTGTATTAAAGTTTGTGTTGTGGAGGGAAATCGTGCATAGACTATTCCAAAGCGCCTTAATCGTTAGTGGTGTGGTAGTCTAACGGTTAAGACGTCTGCCTAGTAAGCATGGCGGTCCTGCTTCGATTCCCGGCCGCACCAAAAAATTTAATTCAATGCTTCAGATGTATCAATAATGTCTTTGACATATATACTAGCTGAAGCCCCGCTGCTTCGCATGCGTAGGCTGGTTGGTCTGCACCAGTCGTTCTTTTTAATCCTGATCAAGAATCCATATATCAAGTTTCGTAGTTATAGCTTGAATTTTGAGTTACAGCACCATATTTTTGAAAATCAATTTTTGTATCCCGTATTTCACCCCCTTATTAGTCTAGTTTTCAAAAATACCGAAACACGTGTCTTTTAAATTTGAACGCCGAATCCAGATCCGAAAATTTGTAGTTCTAACTTCAAAATTGCCTAAATAGCAACAGATTTTCGAAAAACATCCCCTCTCCAATTTAACCCCCTTCAAGGTTGAATTTCCAAAAATACCGAAAGTGATATTTTTAAAATCTTAACGAACAATGCAAATACCAATTTTTGCAACTATAGCTTCAAAACTGTCTTGACAACGAAGTGTTTTCGAAAAGAATTTTTGATCACCACTTTCACTCCCTTAGTTATTGATTTTCCAAAAATACCGAAACTCGTGTCTTTTTAATCCTGATCAAGAGTCCATATATCAAGTTTCGTAGTTATAGCTTAAATTTTGAGTTAACAGCGCCATATTTTTTAAAATCAATTTTTTCCGTCCTCTGTTTTACCCCCTTGTTGGTTGAATTTGAAAAAAAAAACGGCGAAACACGTGTCTTTTAAATTCGAAGGCTGAATTAAAATCCGAAATTTTGTATTTCTATCTTCAAAATTACATAAATAGCAACGTATTTTCAAAAAACGTTTCATCCCCTATTTCACCCCCTTACGGACGCAATATCGAAAAATCGCTTCTTAAATGACGCCTACAGAGTAAGATAAACACCCTCCACAAATTTCAAGTTTCTATCTTCAGTGGTTTGGGCTGGGCGATGATGAGGCAGTCAATCAGTCAGTCAGTCAATCGGGACACTTATATATACTAGCTGTAGTCCACCTCCCTTTCCATCCTCTACCTGCATTCATCTCTTTCTTTCCCGTGTCACTGTTCGTTTCCATCTTCCCCTTTCTCGATAATGTATGTAGATGCAGAAATTTTCTAATTCGCCGTTGAATTTATTCCAGTACATTATACTCTCACTATCCAGCACACAAAATTTTACTTGTTCATCTTCAACAGGTTAGTCACACTGTTTGATATCACGGGAGTACCGATTTCAATGCACTTCGCCGCCATAACCTAATCTGTGGTACAAATAACTGCCCTCGTACGTCACTTCCTCGAACATCTGCCGCTCTGATTGCGTTAGCGTCTGCTGTGTTGTGACGTCAGAGCCCGGAACATAACGGGGTGACGCGTCGTGCGGTATTAAGCGCAGTCGTATAATCACTGCATGAGCCATCTAGCGCCAGATAACTCGCTGTGACTCCGCGGAGCGACCTGGCGTGAAATTATCTGCCGTGACCGCCACAGCCGTTACACCGCATCGCTCGCTGTCCGCGTCTAGCTATGTGGGTTCACTGCCGGAATAGCACTGCTGACACATTTCCATTTTCGGGCAACCTCGAAAGGAGTACGTAATATAATTTTCACTTAATTTTACTTGTCACTCAGCCTTGAGTACATTTTGTTGTAGAAACTTAACACTAGAACCGCCACAGCGCTCAAAATGACCGCTATACATTTTCAAAACGTTATTGTGACTGTAGTTTTTATAGTAAAAACGTCTGAAAAATGACATTGACAGAAAATGCAGACTGGATAAGCAGGAGTGGCTGGAGGACAAATGCAGAACCGTAGAAGAATGCATAACTAGGGGAAAGGTAGGAAAATAAAAGAGATATTTGGAGACAAGACAATCAGCTGTATGAATATCAAGAACTCAGACGGAAAACCAGTACTAAGCAATGAGGGGAAAACTGAAATGTGGAAGGAATATATAAAAGGTGTATACAAAGGAAATAAACTTGATTGATGAGAGGAGAAAATATAAAAAATCAGCAAGTGAAACATGAAAAAAGGAGTACAAACGTCTGAAAAATGAGATTGACAGGAAGTGCAGATTGGCTAAGCAGGAGTGGCTAGAGGACAAATGCAGAACCGTAGAAGAGTGCGTAACTAGGGGAAAGATAGATACCGCCAGTAGGAAAATAAAAGAGATATTTGGAGACAAGAAAAGCAACTGTATCGATATCAAGAACTCAGACCGAAAACCAGCACTAAGCAAAGAGGGGAAATCTGAACTGTGGAAGGAATATATATAGAGGGTCTTTACAAAGGAAATAAACTTAAAGGCAGTATTCTAAAAATGGAAGACGAAGTGGAGGAACATGAGATAGGAGATATCATACTGTGAGAGGAATTTGACAGAGCTCTGAAGGACTTGAGTCGAAAAAAGGCCCCTGGAGTAGATGATATTCCGTCTGAACTGATATCGTTAGGAAAGCCAGTCATGAAAAAATTGCATCGCCTGGTATGCAAGATGTATGAGACAGGGGAAATACCCTTAGACTTTAAGAAAAACGTAATAATCCCCATTCCAAAGAAAACAGGCGCAGACTGCGAAAATTACAGAACCATAAGTTTGATAAGCCATGGTTTCAAAATTTTAACACGAATTATTTACAGGGGAATGGAAAATCTGGTAGGAGCTGACCTCGGGGAAGATCAGTTTGGATTTCGGAGAAATGTAGGAACACGGGAGGCAATACTCACATTACGATTTATCTTAGAAGGTAGGCTAAGGAAAGGGAAACCTACGTCTTTAGCGTTTGTCGATTTGGAGAAAGCTTTTGACAATGTCGACTGGAATACACTCTTCCAAATTCCTAAGGTATCAGGGGTAAAATATATGGAGCGAAGAGTTATATTCAATCTATACAAAACCAGACAGCGGTTATTAGAGTCGAAGGGCAAGAAAGGGACGCAGAGGTTGGGAAGGGAGTAAGACAGGGTTGTAGCCTTTCCCCAATGTTGTTCAATCTGTACATTGAGCAGGCAGTGAAGGAATGGAAGGAGAAATGTGGAGAGGGCATTAAAGTGCATGGAGAAGAAATAAAAACATTGCGGTTTGCCGATGACAAAGTAATTGTGTCAGAGACTGCAAAACATCTGTAAGTGCAATTGAATGGAATGGACATTATCTTGAAAGGAAGATATAAAATGAACATTAACAAGAGTAAAACTAAGGTAATGGAATGGAATGTCAGCAAATCAGGCGATGCTGAAGGAATTACATTAGGTAATGAGACAATAAAATTAGTAGACGAATTTTGTTATTTTGGTAGCAAGATAACTTCTGTTGACCGAAGTAAATATAAAATGCAGAATGGCTATGGGGAGAAAAGCGTTTCTAAAGAAGCGAAATTTGCTGACATCCAATATTAATTTAAATGTTAGGAAGTCCTTTCTGGAAGTATTTGTCTGGAGTGTAGCATTGTATGGGAGTGAAACGTGGACGATAAGTAGTTCAGATAAAAAGATGATAGAAGCTTTTGAAATGTGGTGCTACAGACGAATGATGAAAATTAGATGGGTAGATCACGTGACTAATGAGGAGGTGCTTAACCGAATCGGGGAGAAAAGGAGTTTCTGGCATATCCGGACTAAGAGAAGGGATAGATTGGTAGGACACATTCTGAGACATCAAGGAATCGTCAACTTAGCATTAGAAGGAAGTGTGTGGGGTAAAAATCTTAGAGGGAGACCAAGGGACGAATACAGTAAGCAGATTCAAAAGGATGTAGGTTGCCGAACGTATTCTCAGATGAAGAGACTTGCACAGGACAGGGTAGCGTGGAGAGCTGCATCAAACCAGTCTGCGGACTGAAGACCACAACAAGAATCACGTCCTTGAGAAGGTTCATGTTTATACATTTACTGAGCCAGCTGGGAAACTAAATTAATATTATAAAATACAAAGACAATATTTTAAAATATATTCTTATAAACCTGGGCACTTTAAAAAAATTGCACTGACGTGTTTTATGGCTTACTTTAGATTTGCAGTTTTATAAGATTTTGCAAACATTTTGGACCAAAATAATAAGCTAAATAATAAAAAATTAATTAATGAGAGTGCCTGCAACCGTTTTAGAAAAAAAAAATCTGGTGGTGACGGGTTCCGAACCACCGACTTTTATGGTCACAGTTCAACGATTTGCCCATTACGCTACGGCTATCAGCCGATCTCATACTATTGATGGTCGTTGTTAAGTGATGCTATAATGGCATTTGTAGACACTATATTATAATTTATCGTACGAAGAACGATGCGTTTTTGTTAATTCTTCAGTGCGCCATTGCTTTGAAATGACAACGTGTAAGTTACAATAAGAAAATCATCAAATACGCAACGCAAGATGGCGCATGCCAGAGAGAGTTCTGGGCGAGGAATGTCACCTGACATCTCCGAAAGGCTGGTTTTCGTTGATTCAATGGAGGGTGTCAAAACTCCTTTATTTTTGCAAACATCTCTCAAACGATACGAGATATGAAAAAAACATAAGGGAACGAAGTTGTACAGAATTTTCTCTACTGCCAATTAGGTTATTCAATTGTCGCGTCAGATGAACGATGCGTTTGCAATTACAATTACGTTACAAACTGCTTTTTTTGTATTACTAACGTATTTTTGTCCGAAAAATTTGAAAAAGGGAGGTTCTGGTTTCTGGCGGCCTGCAATTATGTCTGTAAAATTTGGTGCTGATCTGTTGAACGGTTCGTCTGAATAACAGGGAACACGTTACAGACAAACAGACATACATCTCAAAATCGCCGTTATTTTTAAAATTTTTTTGAAATGCTACGAGATTTGAAAAAAAAAATAAGAGAGGAAAGTTGTAGAGCATTTTCTCCTCTACAAATTCGGTTATTCCATTTTCGTGTGAGATGAATAGTTAAGACGTTATTTTCATTTAAATTTCGAGCTGTCAAAAGATGATCGCAAAGGCGTACTTTCAGTGTTACCACCGTAACTTAAAGTGGGCCAAAATTTTTTCTCCAACAAGTTTTTTAGCGTATTCTTACAGTGAATAAACGGAACTACCATTACAAGACAAACACAAGTTCTTATTAACGTTCGCAGAGGCCTACTTTTAGTGTTAGTACCGTAAACTAAAGTGGGCCCAAAATTTTTTTTCCAACAATTTTTTTAGCGTATTTTTACAGTGAATAAACAGAACTACCGTTACTGGACAAACACAAGTCGTAATGACGTTCACAGGCGCTCTTTTACGCGCTAGGAAAGTGGCAGTATGGTGTGGTGCTTCATCACGTGGTAGTTTTTCGTGTTCCGGACGACGTGTTGTATGTAAACAGAGACAGAGAGCCAGAGACGGCATTTAAGCTGCCTTCCCGCTGTGGCGTGTACGGTGGCCGTGTAAACAGAGCATCCGCCCGCTGTCGGCACAGGTCAGCCATTGAGCCGGCGTGGCAGGGGAGATTTATGCGAGCTGAGGTGAGATGGGGTGGGGCGTCAGTCAGCAGTCAGCAGTTGCAGTGGCGCTGACGTGGGGAGCAGACGTGTCAGCACGGGGTCAGCGACCACGCGACACGACACGACACGACACGCTGCAAGGCTTCGACAGCGCGCTAAAGCCAGCCACGGTCTGCCCTGGCTAACACGACACCGCTCTCCTCCCTCAACAACACAGTGAAGTATTCACACCCAAAACTACAGTGCGCAAGACAATTATAGTCTAACATCCGGCATAAGTAATATATACCCTCATCTGTTATTTAATTTTAATCAAGTATATATGGTAGATAATGTATAGATTCATATATCGCTACACTCCATTCACTCTGAAGTAGCGGCTCGACGTCACGCAGCTGTGTCCCCACTCTACACCCCCCCTCCCCCTCCCCCTCCCCTACTCCCTTGCCAGCTCACTGCGCAGGCAGCCCGCTTAGACGACGCGCCAACAATAATAAGCACTGCCGGTTTTTAAAATTAATTTATCACATTTTAGTGAGCTTCATTTCGTTCGTTGCGATATGTATATAATTTACATCACTCCAGAGGCTATTACCTGAAAATAATTACATTAATAAACAGAAATAGTGAAAAAGTTGTATGTAACTCACCAAACAGAAACTACGATGGGCGGACATCAGCTTCACTATCTTCGTCATCACTGGAAGTCTCGTCACTATCGTCACGTAGATTAATTAAAATGCTGTGAATTCTTTCACCTCCAAGTCCTTCCTTCGCAAAGTCTTCTTCCTGCAATCACTCCGCATGGGCAACGCATATCTGCCAATCTTCTATTGTCACGTTTTTAATGGCGTCCTCCAGTAATTTTCTCACATCTCTAATTTTAAATGTAGAATTCTTTTCCGCTACCTCTCGCTTTATTTGAGCCCATATCAGTTCAATGGGACTGCACTGACAATGATAAGGAGGAAGCCGTATTACTTCATGTCCCATTTCTGTAGCTAGATCATCAAGCTCATATCGCCTAAAACTGCTGCTGTGTTGCCTGACAGTGCAAAGCAATTCGGCTATCGTGTGTGTGGGATCATGAGGTATGCTTTTGCTTTGCAACCATTGCAAAATATCGGCTTTCTTGAAACTTGAGTTGAGAATTTTTTCTTTAAGCATGGAATGATAGCTTGCATTGTCCATGCCAATCACACATCCTTCTTCCAGGCTTCGAAGGAGATCAGTAAACCATTCCCTAAAGACTGTATTACTCATTTCTTGATGGTAATCAACACCGCTTTTAGACTGGAACACCAGTTCTGCCCCATCTATGAAACCATATTTGGCCGATCCGGCATGGCAGATTATGAGACGTGATCCTTTACCCAACGGGATCTTTAGACCACCGTTTCTTTTACAATCCTGCCAGATAAAACTTTTAGAACGGTTTTCATTTACCCATGTTTCGTCGATGTAAATGATAGGTCGAGGATGATCTTCATTCCTTATTTCAAGCAGTCTTCTTAAAAATGAGGCTCTTGCGACTACAACATCTTTTCTCCCCATCAAAAATCTTCGACCGTCATTAGCTCTTCTGTATCTGAAGCCAAGTTTTCTCACAATTTTATGCAAAGATGTAATACCTCCCGCATAATCTATATAATCTCTTAAAACATCTTTAAGTTTTTTAAGTGTTGGGTATTCACCATTATCGTAAAATTCTTGGTTTGAGCGGCCGATTACGTCTTTTTGGAAATTGTCTAATTCTGTGCCAGGCTTTTGGCGAGTAATGTTTTTCCTTGGAGATAAAAACCTTGGCCCTAGGATATGACCTTGAGCCGCCTCTTTAGAGTGAACGGAGTATAATAGGTTGCCTAGCTTAATCTGGCGCCGTTGATGTTAAACAACAAAATGTTTTATAAGGAACAAATAGTTCGATGGGGCGATCTGTAATTGTTTAATACTGATTTTTCAGCCAAGATCGCATTTTTCATGTATTAAGTTACCAGTTTCGGCGTGCTCGACGCAATCTTCAGACCTGTCGTATTTTACATAAGTTCACGACATTTTTTTTATATACTAAAATAGTACATCAAGGTTGAGGCATCATCAAACATAAAATGACTAGTCACAAATAAAATATATACATCCATCTTCTAAGCCGGCCGCGGTGGCCGAGGGGACTGAGGCGCTCCAGTCACGGTCAGCACGACCACTACGGTCGGGGGTTCGAATCTCCTCTCGGGCATGGATATTTGTGCCGTCCTTAGTATAAGGTAGTTCATAAGTAGTTTGTAAGTTTAGGGACTGATGACCCCGTAGTTAAGTCCCATAAGCTTAACAAACATTTGAACATTTTGAACCATCTTCTAATGGTTCTGAAGTGAGGTACTTCAAAGTCAATCAATATTGATTGAAGTCCAGTATAACACTCTGTCCTCCACTCTATTATACTGGACTTCATTTAATATTGAACTTAGACTTTGAAGTACCTCGCTTCAGAACCATTAGAAGATGGATGTATATATCTTATTTTTCACTAGTAATTTTATGTTTGGTGATGCCTCAACCTGGATGTACTCTTTTAGTATATAAAAAAATGTCGTGAAGTTATGTAAAATACGACAGGTCTGAAGATTGCGTCGAGCACGCCGAAACCGGTAACTTAATAAATGAAAAATGCGATCTTGGCTGAAAAATCATTATTAATAAAATGTTTCATTAAAATTTTTTCGATCAACTACCCCAGTTATTTATTGACGTCAAGCATCAACTGAGAGAATATGCCCCAATGAACTGAAGAAGTAAAGGTTGCCTACTTTCACCTGTTGCCATCTATAGGGTTGCCGAGTATGAAGAGGTAAGTATGCATAGTTAATATACCCTAATACGTTATTTAATCGAATTACATTTCAAATGATAGGTTATTTTATTCCAAATCCAACTGTAATAGTTTGCCTTATCAAAAAGTAACTTGATAAAGATCTCGCATGACTACACAATATTATAAGTTATAATAAGAAAAAAAAAAAAAAACACGTCACAATAATACTGAAATGTACAGCATAACAGAATGTGGCGTAACACCTGAAGGTAACTTACGTCGAAATAAGCTTATAGTGTAATTAATACGAATTAATGAATACACACTGTTGAAATTATATAATTCTTAGCGAATGTAAACAGTGTGTCTTTCGGACTAGGTGAGTGTTTCTTTTTAACAGTAATAAGAATATTAAAATTACATAACAGATGAGGGTATATATTTCTTATACCGGATCTCGGACAATTAGGGTATCAGGTCAGATATCATACACAATAAAAAATATATACTGATATGCTACATTGTTCCCCACGCCTTTTTTTAAAGTGCCTATACCTATCATTGCAGAAATAAATTCCAAACATTTGTGTTTCACAATACACTGCTATCTAATATATAAAGCAGAGTGTCCGTATGTTTGTACGTGTTGCATACAAATCTACAGTTTTGTTCCAATCTTTATGAAATTTTGTACACGTAAGCTTCAATCCACGAGGACGGTTGCCGTAAGTGTAAGAATCACATACGATATATAGTTCACGAGATATGACGTCATAAACAATGAGATGCGCGAAAAATTGCTGCATTATCCACAATGCTGCTCATTTTCTCCTAAACCACTGGACCGATTTCAACCAAACTTGGTACACACATTACTTACCGTGAGTTAACAATTGCTGCAAGGTTACGAACACGTACAACACATGGTTCAGAAGATATGTCGTCATAACAATAGCAATCGCAAAAAACTGTTACATAATGCGGCCAGACTTTACAAATACCCTATATGAGAATGACAGTACTTAGCGACTTCCAACAAACTTTAAACATAATTTCAAACCTTTATTAAACTTTTTCTCGCTGGCAACCATAGTAAAATGATGAAAGGAAAAAAATTTTCTCGCTTACTACTTTTCTGCTGTTTATGGAGTAAAACTACGCCTCTCCATATGACGTTAAGATTTATAATTTGTACACTACAATTTGTATCAGCATGCAATTTTACAGACATTATACAGACATATAGTTGAATGTAACTTCCAGATATGATCACATAAACAGTAACTTTCCGCTGTTCATGGACTAAAACTACGGCATTCGGTATGACGTTACAATTTATAATTTCTACACTACAAATTGTAGCCGCTGGAAATTTTACAGACAGTATACACGCATATAGTTGAGTGTACTTTCAAAAATGTTCAAATGTTTGTACAGCTTATGGGACTTAACTATGGGGTCATCAGTCCCTAAACTTACGAACAACTTTATGAACTAAGACTAAGGACGGCACAAATATCCATGCCCGAGGGGGGGTTCGAACCCCCGACCGTAGTGGCCGTGCAGACCGTGACTGGAGCGCCTCAGTCCCCTCGGCCACCGCGGCCGGCGCAATCTATCAAATGATCTCTGAAATGCGAGGTGTTTCGGCCCTCTTATTCCCTGGACATTACTATTCCGAACTACAGAGATATAATTTGAATTTACTAAAATTTGAGAAAATGTGATCTCTGCCTGTTAAAAAAAATACGAAATGATGAAAATGGTGATTCTAATGATATGATCGCGATGTGGTGTTACGAGACCACTGATGATAAACTGCTTCCCGCGCAGCTGTTAAAAGAAAAAAAAAAATACATTCTACATCTACATCTACATGGGATACTCTGCAAATCAGTTTCAAGTGCCTGGGAGAGGGTTCATCGAACCACAATTATACTATTTATCTCCCATTCCATTCTCGAATAGCGCGCGGGAAGAAAGAACACCTTTATCTCTCCGTTCGAGCACTCATTTCTCGTGTTTTATTCTGATGATCATTTCTACCTATGTAAGTGTGAGTCAACAATATATTTTCGCATTCGGAGGAGAATGTTGCCGATTGGAGTATCGTAAGTAGCCCACGCCGCAGCGATAAGCGCCGTTGTTGTAATAATTCCCATCCCAGATCCTGTATCATTTCCGTAACGCTGTCTCCCCTGTATCGTGACAATACGAAACGAGCTGCCCTTCTTTGGACTCTTTCGATGTCCTCCGTCAAAACCACCTGATAAGGATCCCACACTGGGCAGCAATACTCCAAAAATGGACGTACAAGCGTAGTGTATGCAGTTTCTTTAGTAGTTCTGTTGCATCTTTTAAGGGTTCTGCCAATAAAACGCTTCCCTGGTTCGCCTTTTCCACGGCATTATCTACGTGTTCGTTTCAGTTAAGTCTGAAGTAATAGTAATTCCGAGATTTTTGTAGAGTTTACAGCCTTCACGGTTTGATTAATCGTGAGACTGAGCATTTTTTAATTATTCAACACTGTTGCTGCACCAGCCGCCACTACCAACATCATGGAATGGAATGAAATGATTGATTTATCTTGTAAACAAAGTTTAACGGATTTCTTTTCGTATTCATTTGAGCGACTTCACACTTCGCATTATTTAGAGTCAATTGACAATTTTTACACCATAGTGACATCTTATTTAGATCGTTCTGCAGTTGGTTTTGATCTTCAGATGATTTTACTAGACGGTAAATGACGGCGTCATTTGCAAACAACCTGAGAGAGTTAGTTAGATTTTCTACCAAATCGTTTATGTAAATAAGGAACTGCAGAGGACCAATGACACTACCCTGTGGAACGCCCGATATCACCTCTGTTTTAGTCGATGCCTTACCATCGATTACTACAAACTGTGTCCTCTCTGACAGGAAATCCCCTATCCAGTCGCAAATTTGGGGCGATATACCATAAGCACGAAATTTGATTAAAAGCCGTTTGTGAGGTACGGTGTCAAAAGCCTTCTGGAAATCAAGAAACACGGAATCGATTTGTGAACCCTTGTCGATAGCACTCATCACTTCGTGCGACTAAAGAGCTAGTTGTGTTTCGCGTGAACGATATTTCCGAAATCCGTGTTGACCTTGGGTCAATAGATAATTCTGTTCGAGATAATTCATAATATTTGAATACAGGATATGTTCCAAAACCCTGCTGCAAATTGACGTCAATGAAATAGGCCTGTAGTTTAGTGGGTTACTCCTACTGCCTTTCTTGAATATAGGTGTGACCTGTTCAACTTTCCAATCTTTTGGTACAGATCCTTCTTTGAGAGATCGGTTGTATATGGCTGTTAAGTAAGGAGTTATCGCTTCAGCATAACCAGATACAAATCTAAGGGTATTTTATGGGGACGAATTATTGTTCCCGCTACAACCTTATATCAGCTTAGTTTTGCAGCAGACTGTGTTTATGTTTAAATGATTTTTCTATGTAAATGTGTTTGTTATATGATTCTAAAAAGAGTTTGTACATTTTTTATGTTTCATGTTTCGTCGACACCTACCACAAGGAATAGAACATCTGGCTACTTCAAGTCGCGGGTCTACGGCCTCAAGGCAAGAAGATGCTGGTCTCTGCGGTTATCGTCGCCCTTATTTACATTGTCAACGAAATTTTCCTAAAATTTGAGCTAATACATTATGTAAGTTCATTCTTGACTTCCGACATATAAAGGTCAAGTGTAATAAAAGTCGTATTTAAACTTTAAGTACGTGTTCGCCAACATCATTTACTTATTTTGAAGAGATCTACCAGAAATATTACATTAACAGGAATTGAGAATTATTTACTGTTAAAGTTTCTACGATTTTTTGAGAATATATTTTATTTGAATTTAATTGGTGTTTGACAGTTAAGCTAAAGGAAGACTTTGATAATTTTTCAGTGCTTTCTTAATCGATCGCCTACATCGATCGATTTACTGTCAACAAGATATATAGAACCTCTGTGGTCAACACGGCGTATAAACTTCAGTTCGACAGTTAAAACTTGACAATAATTCAAAAATTATATCCGATTAGCGGCGAGCGTCTAAATAAAAGAAGTTCTTCTGACTATGCTTCTCTGAATGCGCACTGACCTGATGTAGAAGATTCAGAACTTGGAAAGATTTTTTGGCCCACTTTAGGTTACGGTAGTAACACTAAAAGTGGGTCTTTGCGATCGTCTTTAGACAGCTCGAAATTTAAATGAAAATAACGGCTTAACTATCCATCTGATACGAAAATTTAATAAGCAAATTTGTAGAGGAGAAAATTCTCTACAACTTTGCTCTCTTATGTTTTTTTCAAATCTCGTATCGTTTGAGACATATTTGCAGAATGAATGTTGTGGATGGCTGATCACGAGGATAATAAAGGATGAGGGGGGGGGGTTTAAAGGGGGGCTAAACGACTGGGTTATCAGTCCCCCGTTCCTTTCGAGGAGTGCACTAAGGATGGTTTTCCGTTGGAAAGACGAGCACTACTTAGCTCATTCTGCAAAATGATGAGGTGACAAGAGGCGCTAAGATGGCAACAAAAAAGGGAAAAAAGATAAAAGTCGACGCTCAAATAAGAAATGTTGTTAAAATAGCTCAACAGAAGATTGAGGCTGGCTGATCACTAGGATAATAATGGATGAGCCAGCCATTCTGCACGTACTAAAACTGCCAAGTAAAAAAGATTAGCGAGACAAAATTAACAACATATTAAAACTGCTTGATGGTGGCCGCCTGAAAGATCGAGTTTCAGGTGTCACCATTAAATCATGTGATAAAATCCAGCTGCGCGAATAAAATGTAAAACACGGTTAACCATGAGGGCATCGTCGGATAAAATAGAAGAAAGCGCAGAAGGAAGCATAAAAGACTGCCGCAATGCAGCTAAAAGCGGACAGTCCGACAAGATGTGGGCCACCGTGAGCAGCGCGCCACAACGGCAGCCTGGTGGGTCCTCACGTCGCAACAGGTAGCCGTGCGTTAGCCATGTATGGCCTATACGCAGGCGACACAGGACAACCGAGTCTCTTCGAGAAGGCAAGAAGGAGGTCTTCCAAGCTGCAGTTGACTGTTTAACTGCATGGAGCTTATTTGGCGTTGTCAACGTGGACCATTCGCCGTCCCATGCCATGGAGAGTTTCTGGTGTAGAACCAATCGGATATCCCTTTCTGGGGTACCGATCTCCAGGCGCTGGCAGTCGATTGCCTGCTTGGCCAGCTGATCAGCACGTTCGTTCCCCTGAATGCCAATGTGGCCTGGGGTCCAGATGAAGGCCACAGATCGGCCGGACTTGCCGAGATTGAAAACGGAGTCCTGGATGGACCGCACCAGGTGGTGTTTGGGAAAACACTGGTCACGCTGGAGGTCTCTAAATATCTTGCGTTGTCTCAGCCACACTACCTGGGGAGCTAGCCGTCAAACTCTCCTTCACCTCTACAAGGCTCTAATCCAGTCACGCCTGGATTATGGAAGCCAGGTGTATGACTCTGCAGCACCTTCCGCCTTACAGATCTTGGATCCGATCCTTCATGGTGGTGTACGTTTAGCAACAGGGGCTTTCCGTACTAGCCCTGTTCTAAGCCTCCTAGCCGAAGCTGGCATCCCGCCTTTGCGGTACCGCCGGCAACAGCTGTTGGCTTCTTATGTTGCCCATGTTCACACTACACCGCATCATCCCAATCGCAGGCTTTTGTTTCCGAATACTGCCCTACCCTGTCCACAGCGTCGACCCCGATCGGGTCATCCGATTGCAGTCCGCGTTCGTGGTCTCCTTTCCTCCCTCGAGGCTCTCCCTCTCCCTATCGCATTCTCCTGCCACTCGCATATCCCTCCTTGGTCCATCCCTCGCCTACAGCTCAACCTACAATTGTCCTGCGACCCCAAGGCAACGGTTCCATCACACATACTTCGTCACCAGTTTCAGGACACACTTTGCGCGTTCGGTGATGCAGACGTGATATATACTGATGGCTCCCAGGTAGATGGCAGAGTGGGCTACGCCTACGTTCATGGCGACCACTATGAACAACGCTCGCTCCCACATGGCTGCACAGTCTTTACGGCAGAGTTAGTCGCAATACTCAGAGCCCTCGACCATCTCCGTACATGCCCCAGGAAGTCGTATGTCGTATGCAGTGACTCCCTGGGCGGCTTACGAGACATATTTGCAAAAATAACGGAAATTTGACACCCTCCATTGAATTAACGAAAACCAGCCATTCGGAGATGTCACATGACACTCCTCGCGTATTTGATGATTTTCTGATTGTAACTTACACGTTGTCATTTCAAAGCAATGGCGCACCGAAGAATTAACAAAAACACATCGTTCTTCGTACGATAAATGATTATCTAATGTCTACAAATGCCATAGTAAAATCAGTTAACAACGGCCATCAATAGTATGAGAGTAAAGACCTTATGTTTTGATTTATAGACGTAGCAGTAACATAGGAAGAGAAAAGCGCCTCGAAACGAATAATAGATTCTACACCACACATTTCGTCACTCAACACCAAATCACTGATATAAAGTTAAAAAACAATAAAGAAAAAAAAAAAAGAAAAGAAAAGAAAAGTAACGTAGTGGGCATGTTGCTGAACTGTGATGCGAAAGGACGGTGGTTCGAAACCCGCCACTTCCTAATTTTTTTCCTAGAAGGGTTTCGGACACACTTATTAATTAATTTATTATTATTTCGATTATTATTTCGGTCCAAAATTTTTGCAAAAACTTATAAAACCACAAATCTAAAGTGGGCCTTAAAACACGTCAGCGCGATTTTTTTTTTCAAACTTCATAATTTTTAGGTCACTAGCGGACTACTCGAAGATTACGGATTCTGACACGGCCATATTTACAGCTTCAAATACTCAGTTGCAAGCTATACATCAGAGCCGCTCCGGACCAGAAGACTTGTTCTTGTTAAGTGATCTCGTGTTTGGTTTTTGTGTGGTAACCGTAGAATAAAATAAATGTAATCGTCGGCAGGACATGTTTGACGAAACTCCTGTTTCCGTTAAAGAGATTCCACGCCGTACCCCCTGAGAGGCAGACAGACGTCCGAAATATTTGCTTCTCCCTGCCGATTCCTGCTCTCTTATGCAATCCGCCGGCTTCGATCCGATCCATCTCTTGCGATTGGGATTTGCGGTGCTCGGGAAAGGCTCAACGTTCGCTCCGTCGTCAGTTCGTTATTCCCGACCCCAGAAAGCGGCGCACCGCTTCCTGGGAGAAAAGATGTTCCGCAAACAGAACGGCGCACAGCAAATCTTGAGAAGTGAAGACCACGGGTTCTAAGGGCAGACCGCGGTCCACACTGCTTCGAGACGCTCAGTATGGGATTACACTGCGTCCGCTTCACAGCTGTGCGAAATCCTCACACAAGAAAGTTTGTACGCTTGCGACTACGTAAGCTACTACATCTACGTCTACATGGGATACTCAACGCGGTCTAATCACCTCCGAAAACAAACTCTCATCCAGTGAATACCTTTTAATATTCTGGCATTAACAAGGAGAGAAAGCGTAATCGTTTTATGGTACATATATGGCGAGTGAGATATGTAAGTAACATTCATAGAATATATGACATCAACTGCGATTGAGCAAAGCTGTAAATGTGTACCCAGCCGGGATTCGAACCCGGGTCTCCTGCTTTCTAGGCAGTTGCGCTGCCCCCTACACCACTGGGGACACAGTGATCACCGCACCTGCAAGGACTACCTAAGCACGCCTCCCGTCAGATACAAATTCCCAGCTTCGCCCTGCCCTCAGTACTCAAACTCGTAGTTATGAAACTAATTCCCGTAAGAGTAAGGGCTTCAAACTTGCCCACCCCTCCCCACTAACGATAGGATCATTGCCCATCACCGGCATATTATATATATATATATATATATATATATATCTGTGGCGTCTGTTCCGAAAGAATAGACGTCACTTATGATCCTGCAGTTGTTATTATTCAACATTCATAGAATATATGACATCAACTGCGATTGGGCAAAGCTGAAAATGTGTACCCAGCCGGGATTCGAACCCGGGTCTCCTGCTTTCTAGGCAGTTGCGCAGACCCCTACACCACTGGGGAGGCGTGCTTAGGTAGTCCTTGCAGGTGCGGTGATCACTGTGTCCCCAGTGGTGTAGGGGTCAGCGCAACTGCCTAGAAAGCAGGAGACCCGGGTTCGAATCCCGGCTGGGTACACATTTTCAGCTTTGCCCAATCGCAGTTGATGTCATATATTCTATGAATAATAAATAATAACAACTGCAGGATCAGAAGTGACGTCTATTTTTTCGGAACAGACGCCACAGATATATATATATAGATATGTAAGTGTCCCAAGTGGGAACTCCAGACGGTGAAATGTTTTGGACATAAAAGGATTTTTGATACGGATGTAATCACTATATGCACCTTATCAGTAGTGTCTGTGAGAATGTACTTAAGAATCCGTGTTCGACTGAAGGATTTAAAAAAAAAAGCGGTAAGAGACCGGATTTGTAGTGAAGGGGTCATGGGTGCCTGGTGTAATGCTGCTTTCCTTTTTGCTTGGTGCTGCCGTTATAGTTAAAGTTAGGTACCGCTATTAAAACTGAACAGGTCTGGAAACATTAGGGGAAAAAATAATTATGAATAAGTGATCTACTGAACAAAACATGAAAGATTCCGCACTCGATGTTTACCGGTCGTAATAGTTTCAACAAAGACAACACCAGAAAGCATCACTACATAAGAAAGTGACGGAACCAGTACTTTACCTGTTGTTGTGGTCTTCAGTCCGTAGACTGGTTTGAGCAGCTCTCCACGCTACCCTGTCCTGTGCAAGTCTCTTCATCTGAGAATACGTTCGGCAACCTACATCCTTTTGAATCTGCTTACTGTATTCGTCCCTCGGTCTCCCTCTACGATTTTTACCCCACACGCTTCCTTCTAATGCTACGTTGACAATTCCTTGATGTCTCAGACTGTGTCACACCAATCTATCCCTTCTCTTAGTGAGGATATGCCAGAAACTCCTTTTCTCCCCGAATCGGTTAAGCACCTCTTCATTGGTTACGTGATCTACCCATCTAATTTTCATCATTCGTCTGTAGCACCACATTTCAAAATCTTCTATCATCTTTTTACCTGAACTCCTTATCGTCCACGTGTCACTCCCATACAATGCTACACTCCAGACAAATGCTTTCAGAAAGGACTTCCTAACATTTAAATTAATGTTGGACGTTAAAAAGTATCGCTTTTTTTAGAAACGCTTTTCTTCCCGAAACCGTTCTTCATTTTATATCTTCTTTATTTCGGCCATCAGAAGTTATATTGCTACCCAAATAACAAAATTCATCTACTTCTTTTATTGCCTCATTACCTAATCTAATCCCTTCAGTGTTCGCCTGATTTTTTGGCATTGCATTCCATTACCTTCGTTATACTCTTGTTCATGTTCATCTTATATCTTCCTTTCAAGACACTGTCCATCCCATTCAATTGTTTTTTTTTTCATATCATTTGCGGCTTCTTATGAAATTGCGTGCTTATGGAACATCTCCCCAATTGTGCCATTCGATTCCCTTTTTCCTATCGGAAAGGACACAGTTCGTTGTAATTGACGGTAAGTCATCGAGTAAAACAGAAGTGATATCTGGCGTTCCACAGGGAAGCGTTATAGGTCCCCTACTCTTCCTTGTGTTTATAAACGATTTAGCAGACAATCTGAATAGCTCCCTTAGATTGTTCGCGGATGATGCTGTCGTTTATCGGTTAGCGAAGTCAACAGAGGATCAAAAGCAACTGCAAAGCGCTTTAGACAAAATTTCTGCATGGTGCGAAAATTGTCAATTGACACTAAATAATGAAAAGTGTGAAGCAATACACATGACCAGTAAAAAAAAATCCGCTAAACTTCAATTACGCGATAAATCAGTCAAACCTTAAGGTCGTAAATTCTACCAAATACCTAGGAGTTACAATTACGAACAACTTGGACTGGAGACAACACACAGAAAATATTGTGGGGAAGGCGAACCAGAGGTTACGTTTCATTGGCAGAACGCTTCGAAGATGCACCAGCTCCACCAAAGAGACTGCCTACATCACACTTGTGCGTCTCTGGAGTACTGTTGCCCCTTGTGGGACCCTCACTAGGTGGGACTGACGGAACATATTGAGAAGGTTCAGAGAAGGGCAGCTCGTTTTGTTTTATCAGCGTCACGGAAATGTTGCACGAATTTGGGTGGAAATCATTAAAAGAAAGACGTTATTCATTGCGGCGTGATCTGTTTGCGAAGTTTCAATCACCGACTTTTAGTTCTGAATGTGAAAATATTTTGCTAGCACCCGCCTACATGACCATCCCAATAAAATAAGAGAAATCAGATCGAAAACGGAACGATTTAGGTGTTGTTTCTTCCCGCGCGCCATTAGAGAATGCTACGATAGAGAAAAGTTATGAAAGTGGTTAATGAACCCCCTGCCAGGCACTTAAATGTGATTTGCAGAGTATCTATGTAGATGTAGATGTTAAAGTTAGATACCGCTATTAAAATTAATCATCATCATCATGATTAGAGACTGATTATGCCTTTCAGCGTTCAGTCTGGAGCATAGTACTTCTAATGAAATTCCTCCGTGATCCCCTATTCAATGCTATCATTGATGCCTCGTCTGATGTTATGCCTTTTACTTCAAAATCATTCTGCACTGAATCTAAGTACTTTCATCTTGGTCTACCTCGACTCCTCTTAGGCTCCGCTGCCGAGCTCATGAGTCTCTTAGGCCTGTAACATGACCCCACCATCTCAGTCTGTTCGCTCTAACTGCTTCATCTATGGTGTTCATTCTCAGCTTTTCTTTGATTTCCTCATTATGGACACCCTCCTGTTATTGTTCCCATCTATTAGTACCTGCAATCATTCTTGCTACTTTCATATCTGTAACCTCTACCTTACGAATAAGGTAACCTGTATACACCCAACGAGCAGGCAACTATACTGGCTGTCGGAGGTGATCACACAGCATATTATAGTGAAACAACACTGACTTTTTCACTATTATAGTAGCTCTGTGGTACCTAGCTCCAAGTAAACGCCATGTAACAGTTGAAACAGCAAAATATCTTCATCTGCTTCTACATACATACTCCTCAAGGCGGAGGGTACACTGTACCACTACTAGGCATTTCCTTTCCTATTCTACTACCAAATAGAAGGAGGGAAAAAAGAATGCCTATATGCCTCCGTACGAGCCCTAATTTCTCTTGTTCAAAAAATCAAATGTTCAAACGTTTGTATAGCTTATGGGACTTAACTACGGGGTCATCAGTCCCTAAACTTACAAACTACTTATGAACTACTTACGAACTAGGACGGCACAAATATCCATGCCCGAGGGGTGATTCGAACCCCCGACCGTAGTGAACGTGCAGACCGTGACTGGAGCGCCTCAGTCCCCTCGGTCACCACGGCCGGCAATTTTTCTTGTCATTGTGATCACTACGCGAAATATAAGTAGGTGGCAGGAATATCGTACTACACTCAGCTTTAAATTTCGGCCCTCTAAATTTACTCAACAGAAATTCACGAAAATAACGTCGTCTTTCCTCCAGCGATCCCCAATTGAGTTGCCGGAGCATTTCCGTGACACTCGCGCACTGGTCGAACCTACCAGTAACAAACCTAGTTGCTCGCCTCTGAACTGCTTCTATGTCTTCCTTTAAACTGATCTTCTGCGTGTCAAAAACACTTGAGCAATACTCAAGACGTGGTCGTACAAGCGTTTTATACGCGGTCTCCTTTACAGATGAAGTACATCTTCCCAAAATTCCCCCAATAAACCACAGTCGTCTGTCAACCTTACTAACAATTATCCTTACATGTTCGTTCCATTTCATATGGCTCTAGGATTTTCGGTAGCGCAAATTCTGCAGTTGTGGGCGTTGACAGACCCTCGGAGCGTGAAATGAGCTTCGTCGGTCCACAACACGTTACTCAACCAATCGTCGTCTTCCGCCATCTTTTAAACGCCCACACCGCAAATGCCCTCCACTTCACTAAATAGCCAGGCAACAGTTCATGATGCCGATGGACTTTGTAAGGATAGCATCGGAGGGTACGCCTAAGTGTCAACCAAACAGTAGTGTATGGAATGCCGGTGCGACGTGCGACTGCACGTGCGCTGACTTCCCCGTGAACAGACGAACCCGCTACAGTCTGCATTTCTTCCTGAACTGTCTCGGTCTTGTGCTTGGTCTTGTGCTCGGTCGGCCACTACGGGGTCTATCGTCTAAACAACCCGTGGCTTCGAACTTCGAAATCATTCTCGCCACAGCTGCATTTGTCAGCGGACCTTTACCCGTTCGAATCTCCTTCCTATGGTGATAGAATCTGAACTAGCACATTCTCCATTCTGATAATACAGCTTCACTAAAAGCGCCTTTTCAGGTAACGTCAACATGATGGTACTGCTGGTGCATCTGATTCTCATTCTCTCATTACAGCTCCTTTTATACACGATTTTCATGCGCAGTCACTGACATTTTGCTGTCCAGTGCCATCAATCGGACATATTTTTATTTTTATTTTATAAAACCCCATGTCATTCCAAGCATGTGTGTGAATTTTTACCTGTCTATCTACAATCTTCCGTAATTTATGAGTTTTTCAAATATATACTTTTTGTTATTCATAGAATATATGACATCAACTGCGATTGGGCAAAGCTGAAAATGTGTACCCAGCCGGGATTCGAACCCGGGTCTCCTGCTTTCTAGGCAGTTGCGCTGACCCCTACACCACTGGGGACACAGTGATCACCGCACCTGCAAGGACTACCTAGGCACGCCTCCCGTCAGATACAAATTCCCAGCTTCGCCCTGCCCAACTTCCTGAAACTCGTAGTTTGAGTACTGTGGGCAGGGCGAAGCTGGGAATTTAGTTTGAGTACTGTGGGCAGGGCGAAGCTGGGAATTTGTATATGACGAGAGGCGTGCTTAGGTAGTCCTTGCAGGTGCGGTGATCACTGTGTCCCCAGTGGTGTAGGGGTCAGCGCAACTGCCTAGAAAGCAGGAGACCCGGGTTCGAATCCAGGCTGGGTACACATTTTCAGCTTTGCCCAATCGCAGTTGATGTCATATATTCTATGAATAATAAATAATAACAACTGCAGGATCAGAAGTGACGTCTGGTCTTTCGGAACAGACGCCACATGTATATATATACTTTTTGATTAATCGGTATACCGTAATGGGGTCGTACACGACTTAACTCGACAGATCACGACTTAGGTCCATGTGAAGGAGACTCCACCACGGTGAAAACATTTACAGCGGAGGAGCGCGTGGCTCAGTATCCAGTAGCTGGTGCAACACACGACGGAAGCGGTGCTGATCTGTTTCTCCCGCAGCCGGTACAGACGCGCCCATCAGCTTTCGCCGCCTGGCTCGGTTCTCTAGAACTCGATCCGCCGGCAAGAGGAAGTGTGCCGCAGTTTCCGGCAGAATAAATTGCGCCCCCTGCAGTCTGTTGAGCCGCAGACGTCGCGACCCAGACCAGTGCCGCTTAACTCAATCTGTGGCCGCCTTTAATTCTCCGCCGTAAATCCTGGAGGGGCCATTCCAGCCACGTCTCGCAGCCTCTCCGCTGTTGTCTCTTCTCCTGATTCAGTCCGGCGGCTCTGGCCTCTTCATTACATGGAGCGACGGAAAATTCACCACTGCCTGCAGCCCAGGGGAAAGTCACTTCCCGACTGATGTGACACACTGCCTCTCACTTTCTATATTTACATAAATTCTACACAATCCACCGTAAGGTGCGTGACAGAGGGAACACTGGACTACTACTAGTCATTTCCATCCCTATTACACTCCCAAAAAGAAAGAGGAAAAAAAGAATGCCTATATGCGTCCGTATGAGCCCTAATTTCTCTTATCTTGTCTCTGTGATCACCATGCGAAATGTAAGTAAGCGGCAGCAAGATCGTACTAACTCAGCTTCAAATTCCGGTCCTCTAAATTTCCTCAACAGAAATTAACGAGAAGAACGTCGCCTTTCCTCCAGCGATTCCCATTAGAGTTGCTAGAGCATTTCTGTGACAGTCACACTTTGCTCGAACCTACGAGTAATGAACCTACCTGCTCGTGTCTGAACTGCTTCCATGTCTTCCTTTAAACTGATCTGCTGCGGGTCCCAAACACTTGAGCAATACTCAAGACGTAGTCCTACAAGCATTTTATATGCGGTCTCCTTTGCAGATGAAGTATATGCTCCCTAAATTCTCCCAATAAACCGAAGTCGGATGTCCGCCTTACTCACAACTGTCCTTACACGTTCGTTCCATTTCATATCGCTCTGCAATGTTACGCCTAGACATTTGAAAAACGCGACAGCATCAAGAAGCTCACTACCAATGCTGTATTCGAACATTATAGGATTGTTTTTTCTACTCATGCACATCACCTTACATGTTTCTACATTGAGAGCTAGCTTCCATTCTACACACCAACTAGAAATTTGGTCTAAGTCGTTCTGTATGCTATTACAGTCAGTTAATGACGACACCCTCCCAACATCAGCAAACAGCCGCAAATTACAACTTACTCTGTCCATCAGATCATTTATATAGATATAAAATAATAGCGGTCCTATCACACTCCCCTGGGGCAAGCCAGATGATACACTCGTCTCTGATGAACACTCGCAGTCGAGAACAAAGTACTGCGTTCTATTACTTAGGAAGTTGTGGTGTCGCACAAGTACAAAGTGCGCGCCACCTACTTTCGCCGCGCGCCGCCATGCACGCACGGCGCGGCGTTCTCACGACGACAGCCACGAGCGCCCTCTGCGACAACGCCGCTCGTGGCCACCACTGAAGGACATCGAGCACTTCGGACTGAGATAGCAACGAGTTAGGACCTTCGGATCAGATAGGCACCAGTGAAGACTTTGCTATCGTACAGGCATTAGGCAGGCCTCTAACAACTATGTATCAACATTCTGCAGTACTATGTAAAAGTTAAGTATTGTTACATTCTGTGCAATATATATCTCTTTCTAATTTACTCGAGTGTTTATAGTTTCTGGCTGCTCCCCTCCGTACCTGCACCAGCGTGTCGGTCTCATTCCACTCGGCCACCGACACCTACGACGAGGCTGGGACACAAAAGCGACGTCGAAGTTGGGACACAAAAGAAGTCTTCCAGCCAGTCACAAATCTGTGAACCTATTCCATAAGCTCGTATCTTCGTTAGCAGTCTGCAGTGCGGCACTGCGTTAAATGTCTGTTTAAATGCCTGTTTCCCTTCAACCATGGCTCGCAAAAATGAGAAAAGGGCAAGCTGAGTTTAACACGAGTATTACAATTGTAACCAACATGTGAATAAAATACATTACCACATGTATATTGCGTATACCTCACCCAAACCCATAGCTGTTTCGAGCAGTGTAGACCATAGACCATAAAATGTTGTCAAATGTATACTGTAATGAGATGGTACACGACTTTACTTGACAGGCCGCGACTCAGGATCCATGTGAAGGAGACGTCACTATGGTGAAAAAAATTTCAGCGGAGGAGAACATGGCTCAGTATCCAGTAGCTGGTGCAACACACGACGGAAGCGGTGCTGATCTGTTTCTCCCGCAGCCGGTACAGACGCGCGCGCCACCTTTCGCCGCCCGGCTCGGTTCTCGAAAATTCGATCCGCCGGCAAGAGGAAATGTGCCGCAGTTTCCGGCAGAATAAACTGCGCCCCCTGCAGTCTGTTGAGCCGCAGACGTCGCGACCCAGACCAGCGCTGTGGCAGGGAATTAAAGTCAGCCGCAAATTGTTGCAAACTGCCTCTCACTTTGGTAAGACATGCTAGGTTGTCTGTCTCATAAGGGAAACACCAAGTATGGTACAAACGGATTTTGATGAGTATCAGGTATTTTGTAAGGGAATTCCTTCAGACCATCAAAGTAAAAGGATTTGTTACATTGCACTTTAGTTTCCATGAAAATTGACACCAAAGTTTAAATGCTGTCCGACGACTAATGGTGCATAATTACCTGTTTCTTTCACACTTTATTTATTACTAACTGTAAACCCAGAGTTGCCCAGATGTTTGTTTATCCTACACTCTCGTAGTTCACCTCCCCTTCCACCCTCTCTCTGCATCCACCTCTTTCTCTCCCATCTCTCTGTTCGTTTCCACCTCATTTCCTGACACTATATTCCATTAGATGGGTAGATCGCATAACTAATGAAGAGGTACTGAACAGAATTGGTGAGAAAAGGAATTTTTGGCATACCCTGACTGAAAGAAGGGATCGCTTGGTAGGACACATTCTTAGACATCGGGGAATCGTAAATTTAGTATTGGAGGGAAGTGTGTGGGGTAGCCGGCCTCGGTGGCCGAGGGGACTGAGGCGCTTCAGTCACGGTCTGCACGGCCACTACGGTCGGGGGTTCGAATCCCCCCTGGGCATGGATATTTGTGCCGTCCTTAGTTGTAGCTAGTTCATAAGTAGTTTGTAAGTTTAGGGACTGATGACCCCGTAGTTACGTCCCATAGACTCTACAAACATTTGTTCATTTTTGTGTGGGGTAAAACTCGCAGAGGGAGACCAAGAGACGCGTATAGTAAGCAGATTCAAGTGGATGTGGGTTGCCGTTCTCATGAGGAGATGAAAAGGCTTGCTCAGGATAGAGTAGGGTGGAGAGCTACATCAAACCAGTCTCCGGACTGAAGACCATAACAATAACATATTCCATTAACCATGTTCTGCTCTTGTTAATCTTCATCTCATTCCCTCCTTTCAAGACACTGGCCATTAAATTCAATTGCTCTTTCAGATCCTTTGCGGTCTCTGACAGAATTACTTTGCCTTCGGCAACCCGCCAAGTTTTTATATTTTTTCTCTCCAAATTTCTTCTTGCATTCCTTCACAGCTTCCTCAATGTACAGATTGAACAACAACGGGGAAAGGCTACAACCCTGTCTTACTCCCTTCCCAACCCCTGCGTCCTTCTCGTGTGCTTCGATTCTAATAACTGCTGTCTGGTTTTTGTACAAGTTCAATATAACTTTTCACTCCCCACATTTTATCTTGCTACCTTCAGAATTCGAAATACTGTATTCCAGTTAACATTGTCAGGAGCTTTCTCCAAATCTATAAACACTAAAAACGTAGGTTTTTCTTAATCCATCTTCTAAGATACATCACAATGTATTGCCTCCCATTTTCCTACATTTCTCCTAAATATAAATTGATCTGCCCCAAGGTCGCATTTCAGCTGCTTTTCCATTCGTCTGTAAATAACTCTTGATGGTCTTTTGCAAGCATTATTTATTAAACTGGCAAGTCTGTAATTTTCACATTTTTCTGCACTTGCTTTATTTAGAATTGGATATCTAATATATAAAGCAGTGTGTCCGCATGTTTGTACGTGTTGCATACAAATCTACAGTTTTGTTGCAATTTTTATGAAATTTTGTACACGTAAGCTTCAATCCATAAGGACGGTAGCCGTAAGTGTAAGAATCACATACGATATATAGCTCACAAAATATGACGTCATAAACAATGAGATGCGCGAAAAACTGCTGCATTTTGCGACAATGCTGCTCATTTTCTCCTAAACCATTGGACCGATTTCAACCAAATTTGGTACACACATTTCTTGCCGTGAAGTAACAATTCCTGAAGGATTAAGAATCACATACGACACATGGTTGAGAAGATATAATGTCATATACAATAGGATTCGCAAAAAACTGCCACATAATGCGGCGAGACTTTATAAATACGCTATATGAGGATGAGAGTACTTAGCGACTTGCAACAAACTTTAAACATAATTTTAAACCTTTGGGAAACTTTTTCTCGCTGACAACCATAGCAAAATGATGGAAGGAAAAATTTTTCTCGCTTGCTACTTTTCCGCTGTTTATGGAGTAAAAGTACGGAATACGGTATGACGTTACAATTTATAATTTGAACATTACAAATTGTAGCGACAGGAAATTTTACAGACAGTATACACAAATGCAGTTGAATGTAGCTTCTAAGTTGTATCATATTCCGACACTTAGTTCACGAGATATGAGCACGTAAACAGTAACGTTCATGGAAAACCAACCCATCAAGGATCAGCTTTTAATACATTACTTCTTTGCTATTAACTGTATTCACGACAGATTTTACAGTCAGTTACACCAATGACTGCATACCTGGAAGACTATACAATTGTATATTATGTAATTCAATAAATATGAGATCATATGTACTGCAAATCGTGTCATATTGTCCGCCAAGTTTTAATACATTTCGTAATTACTACTAAGGCACTCCTGTATTGCAGACTAGCTGAAGCCCCGCTGCTTCGCATGCGTAGGCTAGTTTGTCTGCACCAGAATATTTGATTCCCTCTTTTACCGCCTTAGTTGTTGAATTTCCAAAACTACCGAAACTCGTGTCTTTTTAATCCTGATCAAGAGTCCATATCCTAAGTTTCGTTGTTATAGCTTGAAATTTGAGTTAACAGCAACATATTTTTGAAAATAAATTTTTTGCGTCCTCTATTTTACCCCCTTATTGGTTGAATTTCAAATAATGCTGAAACACGTGTCTTTTAAATTCGAACCCCGAATCCAAATCCGAAAATTTGTAGTTCTAACTTCAAAATTGCCTAAATAGCAACATATTTTCGAAAAACATCCCCTCTCTAATTTAACCCCTTGCTGATTGAATTTCCAAATATACCGAAACACGTATTTCTTAACGTCTAACCAACTACACAAATGTCAATTTTTGCAGCTCTAGCTTCAAAATTGTATCAATAGCAACGTGTTTTCAAAAAGAATTTTTGATCCTCTATTTAATCCTCTTACATGTTGAATTTCCAAAAAATACTAAAAATCATGGATTTTTAATCGTGACCAACATTCCATATCCGAAGTTTCGTATTTGTAGCTTAAAATTGGAGTCAACAGCAACATATTTTTGAAAATCAATTTTTTTGCGTCACCTATTTTACCCCCTTCATTGTCGAATTTCAAAAAATGCCGAAACACGTGTCTTTTAAATTCGAACCCTGAATTAAAATCCGAAATTTTGTAGTTCTAGCTTCAAAATTTCCTAAATAGCTACGTATTTTCAAAAAACGTTTCATCCCCTATTTCACCCCCTTACCGACGGAATATCGAAAAATCGCTTCTTAAATGACGCCTACAGTGTAAGATCAACACCCTCTACAAATGTCAAGTGTCTATCTTCAGTGGTTTGGTCTGGGCGATGATGAGTCAGTCAGTCAGTCAGTCAGTCAATCGGGACACTTCCTTTTATATATAGAGAAGAGATAACGAAATTCCTGAAAGATGACAGTGCTGCTGACAAATCTGAACCAACTTTGAGCTATGAAGTTTACACGGCAGTAGGCGAAAGCAGTACACATCCATAGGCTACAGAGATAGGAAGGGAATGGAACAGTATATGTCCAAAGAAATTTCATTATTTCCGACAGATCTAACTTTTAACTTCAAGAGACTGCAGTTTCCACTGCGACTTGAATTTTATATTACGATTTATTAATCGCTGAGCAATCTTCTCAATTCTGTGGCCTGGATTTGACATCTTCCTGTTTCCCACAGGGACAACTCTGTCATTTGCTTCGGTGTGGGCTCATCAAAGAATTTATCCATGTTAGATCCTGGACAAGTAACAAGAAGTATTGTTTTCAGTCAAGTTTTGTGTTAATATATGAACGTTATCTTTGGATACTGCAGTTGCTATTTGGTACATTATGTAACAAAATCAGGTGATGCTGAAGGAATTATATTGGGAAACGAAGCAATAAAGGAGGTAGATGAGTTTTGTTACTTGGGCAGTAAAATAACAAATGATGGTCGCAGTACAGAGGATATAAAATGCAGAATGGCAATGGGTAGAAAAGCGTTCTTGAAAAAGAGAAATTTGTTAACATCGAATATTGATTTAAGCCTAAGGAAGTCCTTTCTAAAGGCATTTGTATGGAGTGTAACCTTGTATGGGAGTGAGACATGGACGATAAACAGTGCGGACAGGAAGAGGATTGAGGCTTTTGAAATATGGTGCTACAGAAGAATGCTAAAGATTAGGTGGGTGGATCGCGTAACTAATGAGGAGGTACTGAACAGAATTGGGGAAAAAAGAAATTTCTGGCATACCTTGACTAAAAGAAGGGATAGATTGGTAGGACACATTCTTAGACATCAGGGAATTGTGAATTTAGCGTTGGAGGGAAGTGTGTGGGGTAAAAATCGCAGAGGAAGACTAAGAGATGGATACAGTAAGCAGATTCAGACAGATGTAGGTTGCCGTTCTTATGTGGAGATGAAGAGGCTTGCTCAGGATAGGGTATTGTGGAGAGCTGCATCAAACCAGTCTCCGGACTGAAGACCCCAACAACAACAGAATGTATTCTGCGATAATCATATCATATTTTTAGCAAACCAAAATTGGACATAAAGAGAAGGGACAGGAGAAGTACCAACTGAAGGCTTGAATGAATAAATAAATAAATATGCGGGCAGCGCCGGGTTTTCAGGTAGTATAATATATATGTGTGTCGAATTCTAGCCGTTTCTCCACTCGTCTGTAAATAATTCTTGTTAGTATTTTGCTACCATGACTTATTAAACTGATAGTTCTGTAATTTTCTCATTTTTCTGCACTTGCTTTATTTAGAATTGGATATATGAGATAAAAACTTGTTTGATAAGTAACAAACCGTTATATCACAGTGGGACCCCTGATTCGTGTAGAATTGTATGCGGCGACAGCTGACATTTCAGCCGAAGATAAATGGCATTCAGGTATTAATTAACCAAACGTTCGTGCTCCGTTGACATATGGCCAGTGGGAATCGCTACAGCTGTGCTTATAATTTCGGGGTTTAAAGCGAATACATTGGAACGATAAAATTACAGTTCATTTCCAATTACGATTAATCCACAAAACACTAATATAGCGCAGAGTTCGCCGGTACGTGGGTTCGACTCCACACGAGAAGCATTAGTCATCGTGACTTCTGATTACTGAAGGCTTAAGCTCTAACCAGGTGCCCCAACGAGTAATAATAGATTCAGTTGGCAAGGCAACATCTGGAAATTGAATGCCCGCACCCTTAACCGTATTTAACAAAAAAAATTTTGTTAGCCGTGGATATTCGTAAATAGAAGACTCTAGGATTATTTGCTGTGCTACACGGTTTATACCAACTGCTACACAAGTTACATGCAGTCTCGAAGGGTGCAACACTTGGGGCAAATGAAACGCTGCAACCATACGTGCAGCGGCATCTGTCAAAGAAGAACTTTGTTTTTGTCTACTCCATTTGAATATAACACCTTCAACCCATAGTTGAAAAAGAGTGCGACTGTTTCTTGGTTACTCTTTGCGAGTTGTTTTCAGCAAATCAAACAATAAGCTCTTCATGCCGCATCTGTTCCAACTTGCTAACATTCAGATTTTTAATATCCCAGCTGCGATTGTCGTTGAAACTAGAAAAATGCTTATGGGAAAACTCCCCAATATATCCTCGAATTCTTTGCAGTGCATCCATATAAGTTGAGTCCATATATTTTACGTGACCTTTTTTTTTCCTACAATTATTGACTTCAATGCTTTTACCATTGATTCTTCTAAATGAGTCAGATATCTTGGAGATACAAGTAATGGGTGTCTTTTAGGCTTTTAAGGGGAGACGGAAGGCAATTTATATCCCTATTCTGCCAATGCTATTTTACTCTTTGAATAGGTACACTTTTCAAAGGAACTGTAAGTGATAAAACAACGAAATTTTTACTGCATATATACGAGGCGCGTCCAGAATGTAAGTTCCGTTTGGTAATAAAATGAAATTGTACACAGATACAGAAGAAAATTTTTATTGCACAAAACTCTACAATTCTTAAACCACTTTTCCACATAACTGCCGAAATTTTGTAGCCACTTGTCATAGCGTGCCACAAGTTTTTGCATGCATCCTTCACAGAAGGTTGCCGCCTGTGTATTCAACCATGTGGTAACAGCTATTTATCATCGTTGAAGTGTTGACCACCAAACACAGATTTTATGTGTAAGAAGAGATGAAAGTCGCTAGGAGAGAGGTCCGAGCTGTATGGAGGATGATCGAACAGGTCCCATTGAGATTTCCGTAAGAATTGTTTGGTCACATTCGGTGTGTGAGGTCAGGCATTATCGTGAAAAAAAAAAAATCTTTTGACAGTAATCCTCTTCTTATACCTAAAATCTGTCCTTGGTGGACAACACTTCAACGATGATGACGAGCTGAAAGAACATGTTACCACATTGTTGAGTACACAGGCGGCAACATTCTATGAAAACGGCACACAAAACCTTGTGCCATGCTATGACAATTTCCTACAAAATTTTGGAATCTATGTAGAAAAGTAGTTTAACAGTTGTAGATTTTTGTACAATCAATATTTTTTCTGTATCTGTACCCGTTTGTATTATATAACCAAACGAAACTTACTTTCTGGACGCGCCTCGTATATAACATATATGTCTCAATTTACAAGTTAAATCAACATAATAACTCTAATGGTTTTTTAGAAAAAAAAATTATTCTTTCACCAATAAAATTTAACTTTTTTAGTACAGTAATTATTATAAAACAGTTGGTGATTGTTTTGTTTTTCTCAATTTACTTGTAATGATTTATTGCCATCTTCAGGACAAAAAAAACAAATTTCATCTTTCTAACCCCATTAGTTTATCAAATAATGGTACCTGTAAGTTAAAAAATGTAGTTTTGAGAAAAATCAATTTAAAGTTTAATATCGCAATTCTAGTACAGTTATGGATGAGAATTACTTACCACTAATATTTTCCTGCACCATATTGAGCATCATCTGAATCATACTGAACTTCTTTCTTCTCTTGGTCCCTCTTCTTTTCTGTCTAGCTTCTTTTGTGCATTTTAAATTGTCAATATCGGCTTTGCGGATTCTCTCTTTATCTATTTGCACCAAGGATTTTGCGGTATTTCCACTAGATTATATGCCCAATAATTCCAGAGGAATTTTAATTTAGGCAAGAATTTCATTATTCGCGGCATTTTTATGAAAAAATGCGGGACAAACGAAAATACAAATCAAGACGTACTTCACTAACAACAAACTTCAAGTTCAACCAATAACGTTCTAAAACAATAACAAACACGATCGGAACATAAAGTATCGATAGTAGATACAAGGTAGGAAACATTGAAGCGATAAAAACAATAGAAGCTTGAAATAATGTACAAGCAGTAAAAGAATCCTGTGTTCATTTTCCCCGCTTGGTGCGAAACGGAAAGCATGGCCAGATAGCACAGAGCGACAGGAAAACCATCATAACTCACGAAAAAATTGTCGGATTTATACAAAACAAAAACTGTTTCACGCAGGAAATACCAAGCATTTCAAATACGCTAAAATCTTAAAATCGAATTTTTCAGCCCAGTTGCCTTCCGTCTTCCCTTAAAGCTGGAATAGGCAAAAAAATAGACGTCAACGACGAAGTAGGTCATTTTAGGTGCCATAAAATTATCCATTTCGGTTTTAATTAGTCGTGTAAGCAAATGTTTGTACGGCTTATGAGACTTAACTGCGGGGTCATCAGTCCCTAAACTTACAAACTACTTATGAACGAGCTTATACTAAAGACAGCACAAACATCCATGTACGAGGGGGATTCGAACCCCCGACCGCAGCGACCGTGCAAACTGTGACTGGCACGCCGCAGACCGCTCGGCCACCGCGGCCGGCGAAACGTGTAAGTACAAGTTTATTTGCAGCTAGGAACTCAGGGGAAAAATATAGGTTTTAATCTAAAGATCCGCTGTTTAGTGTTGAAATATGGGTCCACCTTGAAACCAAATTCCAGTCTTCTCTATGAATCGGGACTAAAGAATGCTCGTCAGGTCAGTTCAAATTTTGATTTATTTGATATTACCGGAATGTATGACGTTAACCGCGAATGGATAAAGTTGAAAATGTGTATGCAGCCGGGATTCGAACTCGGGCTCTGGCTTTCTAGGCAGTTTCCCTGACCCTACACCACTGTGGACACTCAAGTATGTTCAAAATGTTCAAATGTTTGTATAGCTTATGGGATTTAACTACGGGGTCATCAGTCCCTAAGCTTACAAACTACTTATGAACTAGCTAAGACTAAGGACGGCACAAACATCCATGCCCGAGGGGGATTCGAACCCCCGACCGTAGTGGCCGTGCAGACCGTGACTGAAGCACCTCAGTCCCCTCGGCCACCGCGACCGGCACTCAAGTACGCTGCGGCGGTACGACCTCTTCTTGCATGGCACTAAATACCAAATGTTTTACGTGCTGTGTCAGACTTCAGGATCCGAAAGTCGTCCGCTCGTCAACAAGAGAAAAAAAATTCCAATTAATATAATCTTCCTGTATTGTGAAATTTCAACGACAGATCCTTGCGCAGATAGAAGAAGCGTATGATATTACGTTTGCACTTCTTTAAACTGTCACTTTCAAATAAACGTTTTAAAGTACCCTTAAAGATCGAACTGTCAAGCAGAAGTTCGTAGTTGTTCTGGTTGCTATAAACACAAATATTACAAGTCATGAACGAAACTTTCACTCTGCAGGGGAGTGTGCGCTGGTGTGAAACTTCCTGGCAGATTAAAATTGTTTGCCGGAACCGGAACTCGAACCTGGGACCTTTGCCTTTCGCGGGCAAGCGCACTACCGACTGTGTTGCCCCGACACGACTCACGATGCCGCCTCACAACTTTACTTCCGCCAGTACCTCGCCTCCTACTTTCCAAACTTCACAGAAGCTCTCCTGCGAACCATGCAAGACAAGCACTCCTGGAAGAAAGGATATGGTGGAGACATGGCTTAGCCACAGCCTAAGGGATGTTTCCAGAATGAAAGTTTCACTCTGCAGCGGAGTGTGCGCTGATATGAAACTTCCTGGCAGATTAATATTGTTTTCCGGAACCGGGACTCGAACCTGGGACCTTTGCCTTTCGCGGACAAGCGCTCTACCGACTGAGCTATCCCGACACGACTCACGATGCCGCGTCACAACTTTACTTCCGCCAGTACCTCGCCTCCTACTTTCCAAACTTCACAGAAGCTCTCCTGCGAACCATGCAAGACAAGCACTCCTGGATGAAAGGATATGGTGGAGACATGGCTTAGCCACAGCCTAAGGGATGTTTCCAGAATGAAAGTTTCACTCTGCAGCGGAGTGTGCGCTGATATGAAACTTCCTGGCAGATTAATATTGTGTGCCAGAACCGGGACTCGAACCTGGGACCTTTGCCTTTCGCGAGGAAGCGCTCTACCGACTGAGCTATCCCGACACGACTCACGATGCCGCCTCACAACTTTACTTCCGCCAGTACCTCGCCTCCTACTTTCCAAACTTCACAGAAGCTCTCCTGCGAACCATGCAAGACAAGCACTCCTGGAAGAAAGGATATGGTGGAGACATGGCTTAGCCACAGCCTAAGGGATGTTTCCAGAATGAAAGTTTCACTCTGCAGCGGAGTGTGCGCTGATATGAAACTTCCTGGCAGATTAAAATTGTTTTCCGGAACCGGGACTCGAACCTGGGACCTTTGCCTTTCGCGGGCAAGCGCTCTACCGACTGTGTTGCCCCGACACGACTCACGATGCCGCCTCACAACTTTACTTCCGCCAGTACCTCGCCTCCTACTTTCCAAACTTCACAGAAGCTCTCCTGCGAACCATGCAAGACTAGCACTCCTGGAAGAAAGGATATGGTGGAGACATGGCTTAGCCACAGCCTAAGGGATGTTTCCAGAATGAAAGTTTCACTCTGCAGCGGAGTGTGCGCTGATATGAAACTTCCTGGCAGATTAAAATTGTTTTCCGGAACCGGGACTCGAACCTGGGACCTTTGCCTTTCGCGGGCAAGCGCTCTACCGACTGTGTTGCCCCGACACGACTCACGATGCCGCCTCACAACTTTACTTCCGCCAGTACCTCGCCTCCTACTTTCCAAACTTCACAGAAGCTCTCCTGCGAACCATGCAAGACTAGCACTCCTGGAAGAAAGGATATGGTGGAGACATGGCTTAGCCACAGCCTAAGGGATGTTTCCAGAATGAAAGTTTCACTCTGCAGCGGAGTGTGCGCTGATATGAAACTTCCTGGCAGATTAATATTGTGTGCCGGAACCGGGACTCGAACCTGGGACCTTTGCCTTTCGCGGGCAAGCGCTCTATCGACTGTGTTGCCCCGACACGACTCACGATGCCGCCTCACAACTTTACTTCCGCCAGTACCTCGCCTCCTACTTTCCAAACTTCACAGAAGCTCTCCTGCGAACCATGCAAGACTAGCACTCCTGGAAGAAAGGATATGGTGGAGACATGGCTTAGCCACAGCCTAAGGGATGTTTCCAGAATGAAAGTTTCACTCTGCAGCGGAGTGTGCGCTGATATGAAACTTCCTGGCAGATTAAAATTGTTTTCCGGAACCGGGACTCGAACCTGGGACCTTTGCCTTTCGCGGGCAAGCGCTCTACCGACTGTGTTGCCCCGACACGACTCACGATGCCGCCTCACAACTTTACTTCCGCCAGTACCTCGCCTCCTACTTTCCAAACTTCACAGAAGCTCTCCTGCGAACCATGCAAGACAAGCACTCCTGGAAGAAAGGATATGGTGGAGACATGGCTTAGCCACAGCCTAAGGGATGTTTCCAGAATGAAAGTTTCACTCTGCAGCGGAGTGTGCGCTGATATGAAACTTCCTGGCAGATTAAAATTGTTTTCCGGAACCGGGACTCGAACCTGGGACCTTTGCCTTTCGCGGGCAAGCGCTCTACCGACTGTGTTGCCCCGACACGACTCACGATGCCGCCTCACAACTTTACTTCCGCCAGTACCTCGCCTCCTACTTTCCAAACTTCACAGAAGCTCTCCTGCGAACCATGCAAGACAAGCACTCCTGGAAGAAAGGATATGGTGGAGACATGACTTAGCCACAGCCTAAGGGATGTTTCCAGAATGAAAGTTTCACTCTGCAGCGGAGTGTGCGCTGATATGAAACTTCCTGGCAGATTAAAATTGTTTTCCGGAACCGGGACTCGAACCTGGGACCTTTGCCTTTCGCGGGCAAGCGCTCTACCGACTGTGTTGCCCCGACATTTTTTTTTTTTCCCGTCCTTCCGCTCTTCAAATTCGCCTTCATCGGCGTCGGCTTCATCGGCCTTTGGCTAAAGTAATGTGCTCTTCCTCTGCACGTTAAGGTAGAGGATCTCTTTCCGTCTTGAAGTCCTCCGCAGGTAAGTGTGGAACTTCATCCAGAAGGAAACAAAATATATCGACAACTTGTGTCACAGGAAAATAATAATAATGATAAATAATAAAACAAATAAGAATAACTAAAGGAATATGATAAAGAAACTGACACTTCTGTCTTCACACACATGTCATTTTCAACACACTGTCTACTACCAGAGTTCGTCTTCTCGTGAATTGGGTTGGGTTGATTTCCGTTTGGGATCTTCTTTTCGTAAAAAAAAAATCACTAATCTCCTTCATTTTGAAACTGTTTTACTTTCTCCTCTCTTAACTCCGGTAGCGCCACGCGCCGATATGACTATGCGTCATGCTTCTTTGACATCCTCTTTCTAATGTTTCACTAGTGTCGTAGGGTTCATCATAAACTAATATCGTTCATTGCCCTTTGTTTTTCATATCTGCGTTAATTCTAACGCCACTGGGTAGTTTGCAAATAATGTTTTTTGTCGTGGATTGTTTAGGAGTTTCATAGCCTGATTTATACTATAGAGTCGAAAATCGTGGTAAGTGCCTTCCGCCGGTTTATTAATTATATAATGTAATGTGTGGCCGACTAGCCAGGTCCACATGTTTTGTTTCGTCATTGGGAAATAGTCGAAATCAGGTTGTAACATGGTTCCAATTGCTATTTCTTTGGTGGTCGTTCTGCCTATCAGAGCAAGTTTCCTTCGACACAATTCCCATATCTTCGTGTTCTCTCCGCATACACACCTGTGTTGTAGTGTGTCGATGAGGTCGCAACCCTTACACGTTGGTGTCTTGGCCAGCTTTATTCTGTGAAGTTTTTCCTTCGTGGCTATTGTTTCGTTTACGACTCTGTACCATGTTGATCTGATGTTTGTGTCGAGGATCTTGTTGTTGATGTTTTTCCACACTGTGGGCCACCGTATGTGCGCGTATTTGGTTTCCATCCTGTTCTGTCTCCCGTTGTCATTCATAAACTTGTATATCTCCGCTGTTGTTTTATTTCTGATGGTGTTGCTCTGCCTGCGCAGGTAGCTTGCGTCTAGGAAGAACTGGCGAATATGAACTAGTTCGTGTGGTACGGCACTAAGGTTAACCGGAGCCTCTAAACTAAGTGGTCTGTATGCGTTGATGACTGCTCGGAGAACGCTTTGTGGTTGTTCGTCATAAATTTGGAGAGTTCGTCTTATCAGTAGTGCTCTGCATTTGGTACGAACATCCACTACACCAAGTCCTCCTTCCCTGGGCGGAAGTGTCGTTACATCTATTCCGACTTTAAATATACTGCCTCGCCATAGATACCACCCTACCGCCGCCATCACTCTGCCAGCTATTGTTGCATTGACCGGAAGGATTTGGCCTACGTACCAAATTTTCGATAGGATTTTGGTGTTAACAAAGTGAACTCTTTCAAGTAAATTTTGCATACGACCGTAGTTCTGTCGGAGACATGCTCTCGTCATATTTAAAATGTCTCTCCAAGTTGCAGCCGTTGTTCGCAGAGGACAATTATACATGTTTATTCCGAGGAGTTTCAGGAAGTCGGTACGCACGTAGTCTTCTCCCTCATTTTCTGGGAACCCTCTTCCTAATGGCAGTAATTTCGTTTTCCGTATGTTCAGTCTGGATCCTGAAGTGTGTTCAAACTCGCCAACCACCGTGTGCACGTCACGCAGTTCCTGAGCGTTGTTAAGAACAACTCCCACGTCATCCGCGTACGCGATGCATTTGAGAGTGCTGCCGTAGATGGTCATTCCTTGGAGCCGTTGGCTGAGTCTCCTAAGTAGTGGGTCGATAGCAATGACGAAGAGAGTCATTGACAAAGGACAGCCTTGTCGTACGGATTTCTCTATGGAGATTGGTTTCGTGAGATGTCCGTTTATCTTTACCCTCGACTTGGCATTGTTAAAGAGATTTTTGAGCATGCAGACGAATTCTTCCCCAAACCCCAGACGGGTCATTATTGCGAAGAGGTACTGATGCCTGATCCTGTCAAAAGCTTTGTTAAGGTCTAAGGATAAGAGTGCTGCTTCTGGACGTGTAAGAGCACAGTAGCTTATGAGCTCCCTATAATCAGTGAGACTTTGAAGGATCGTTCGTCCCGGTACTGCTGCCGTCTGACTTAGATGTATGATTTTATGCAACACCAGTTTGATCCTCGCTGCCATGACACGGGCTACTATCTTGTAATCCGAGTTGAGTAAGGATAACGGGCGGATTTTATGCATTTCGTTACAGGGGTATTCCTTGGGAATAAGGACTATGATCCCCTTGTTGAATCCATCCGGTATAATTGTCCCGTCCTTAATTTCGTTGCACATGTCGAGGAAGCAGTTTTCCAGTAGGTACCAAAATCGTTTGTAGAATTCTATTGGCAGTCCGTCCGCGCCAGGTGATTTGTTTCCCTGTGCTCTTTTCATTGCTGATCTCAGTTCTTCTACTGTTATGTCCACCAACAGAGATTCCGCCTCTCGTGTATTCAGTCGGTCAGGTAAGCTGTTCATAATCTGCCTGAGCAACTCGTCATCGACATGCTCCGAAGCGTACAACTCCGTATAATACTCAGTGACGTATTGCTTAATTGCCCGGTGATCTTTCAATAGGTTTCCGTCTCCTCTTCGAAGGCTGTGTATCAGCCCATTCCGCTTCTGACGTTGTTCCTTCGCGAGGTGGTACAGCGAAGGCGCTTCCCCGGACAAGCTGTTGTGGTCTCTCGACCGAATTATGATGCCTTCCATCTGTTTTCTTTTTAGCGCCGTTAATTTTGCTTTCACTTTTTTAATTTGTAATATGGTGTCCGCTGTTCTGTTGCGACATTCGTGGAGTTCCCGGAGGCAACGGAAATAAAACTCAGACACGCTCTTTTCGTCTTGACGCCGTTGAAAGCAATACGTTTTTAAGCAACTGATTATCTTTGGTTTCGCACACTTGCACCACCATTGTATCGTATTTGGGAAGTTTCGGCGTCGTCTCATACAGGTATTCCATACCTCTTCCACACGAAGCCTCAAACTATCTTCTGGAAGGATAGTGACGTTAAGTTTCCAGATGTTCCTTCCCCGAAAAATATCCTGTTTGGTTATTTTCAGTTGACAGTGATACGCCAAATGATCTGAGAAATACACTGGCCATGTTTCAGGTCCAGTGACATTTGCTGTTAAGCACGGTGTTACATAAATCCTATCAATTCTACTAGCTGAGGTGGGGGTATAAAAGGTAAAACATTGACGATCTCCATGAATAACTTCCCAAGTATCGGCAAATCGCATCTCTCGTATTACGCGGTCTAACTCTGCGCTGTAATTAAAGTTGGGATGCTGATCTTTTCTCTTAAGCACACAATTAAAATCACCGGCTAAAACCATTGCTTCTTCAGCTCGTCGTATTAGATACAGGAGGTCCTGTTCATAAAAAAGTGATCTCTCCGCCCTGTACTGGTTGCCTGAAGGAGCGTAAATGTTTATAAAACGAACGCCATGGATTAAACAAGACAACCCTCGGCCGTTTGCTATCCGTTCTATATCAGAGACTACGATTCCCTCCTTAATCAGGAATGCCGTCCCAAAGGCGCCATCCAACGTCGTGTTTAAAATCGCATCATAGCCAGTTATATTTAGCTGTAGCTCATAGTCGACCTCTTGTATCATCACGATGTCAACATCGGCGCTGTAGATGTAATCTCGGAGGGCGTCAACCTTCAGCAACGTCGTTATTTTATTGATGTTCAGGGTTGCTATTTTATATGTTTGAAGAAGTGACATCTATGGGTATAGGATCAAATGTTCCCCTGTAACACGAGTGAAATCATGTACAGGCAGGAAAGACAGGTCATCCAACTAGTTGGAAGTTCAGACGCCCTCTGTCCGCCGGAGTTCATCGTGCAAGGATGTCTTGGTGTTGTACATCGTAAATGTAGTAAATTTTAGTAAAAATCCGGGTCGTCATCTCCATCCCGCGGCGGGCCCTCTTGTCCAGGAGGCAGTCCGCCGTGTGGTTCCACCTGCATTGTATCAGCATCGCCGTGGTCCTCGGCATTATCTTCCATGTCCTGGTACCAATCCAGCGTACGGTTGTCGGGGATCGGACGTTCCTTCTCCTGTACCGTGGATACTAACGGTTTATTCTTATTGTCGGAACCTTTTGTGTCTTTTCCCGTGGGGGCAAAAGTTGCCGCTGTTCCGGTTGGTCGGTCCGACATGTCTCCCGTCCGCGATTTCTTGTTTGTTTTAGAAGGCTGTGAGCCGCCGGCCGTGTCCTTCGCCGTGATTTTCTGGCGAACTTGCGCCGCCCTTTCCCGCAGCGTCGGCGCATATTTTTCCGCTGCTTCATGAGCGATGCGACGCTTCTTGTGTTCCTGGGGAGATACGTCGCCTGAAGTTTCAGTTACCTCCATCATGTCCGTCTCTGATGGAGCGCTGTGTGCTTTGACCTCCAAAATTGTGGAAGCAATTTCGGACGAGCCGTGGTGTGCCGGTGTCACTGCGGCACAACTCTTATCCGCCACGCGATCGGCAGCAGTCGGCACCGCCGTGTCACAGGAGTCCATATGCACATCGTCTGCTAAAGTGTTTTCGGCGACAGGTGCGTCCGTTGTTATCTTGGAATCCACCACGACACCGTCTGCCGAAGCGTTCACGGTAACAGTCGTGTCTGTCGCTACAGCGCTAGATTCTCTGGTTGCATCTTCTACATACGTGTCCTCGGTGGCAGATGTGAGAGCCGCTACGGTCGGTTGTGTGGCCAGGTGTCCGCGGGCTACCGCTGCGTACTTGAGCGGCAGTGAAGTTACGGTGGTCGGCGCTTCCGCCTCGCCTACCGGGGTCTGTGTCACTCGTCGTTGCATACATTGCGAGCGGACATGACCGGTGGAGCCGCACGCCCCGCACGTGCGTGGTTGACCGTCGTACATTACTATTGCCCTATAGCCACAAACTGAAATATAGGACGGAATGTGTTTCAGAAGTTCGATTCTGACTTGTCTAACGCCATTCAACACCTTGAATTTGTGAGCACCGGACCATATTTCAGCAACATTACTAAGGACGGTGCCATAACTCTTTAAAACAGAGTCGATATCCTCGGCGGTAATTTCAAAAGGCAGTTCGAATATTCTAACCGTCCTGATACCTAGACCCACTTGTGTTATGCGGACCTCTCCTATATTACCGTCGGAGTGCTTAACTTTGAAATTCCTCCGCAAGATTCGACAACCGCGTCACATTTGGCTGCACTGAGAAGTTTCAAATAAACCGTGCTGCTACAGAGCGACAAATGGTAACCAATGACATCGTCGGTATTCAATTTCAATGATTCTTCTATAAAATCCTCAATCTCAAAAGATGTCGGTCGCACTAATTTCGGGTCAAACGTCAATTTCAATGTGTCTCTTCGTGGTGGTTGCGTCATCGTTAAGTCGTTCGAAATATCATCACCAACAAGTAAACACGCTCAGCGGCGTGGCACTTACCACACAAACAGCGCTCTGCCGGCAGCGGCGAGGACGTAAACACCAGGCGTCCGCACTGCTCGCCCGCTGACAGCGGAATGACACGACTCACGATGCCGCCTCACAACTTTACTTCCGCCAGTACCTCGCCTCCTACTTTCCAAACTTCACAGAAGCTCTCCTGCGAACCATGCAAGACAAGCACTCCTGGAAGAAAGGATATGGTGGAGACATGGCTTAGCCACAGCCTAAGGGATGTTTCCAGAATGAAAGTTTCACTCTGCAGCGGAGTGTGCGCTGATATGAAACTTCCTGGCAGATTAAAATTGTTTTCCGGAACCGGGACTCGAACCTGGGACCTTTGCCTTTCGCGGGCAAGCGCTCTACCGACTGTGTTGCCCCGACACGACTCACGATGCCGCCTCACAACTTTACTTCCGCCAGTACCTCGCCTCCTACTTTCCAAACTTCACAGAAGCTCTCCTGCGAACCATGCAAGACTAGCACTCCTGGAAGAAAGGATATGGTGGAGACATGGCTTAGCCACAGCCTAAGGGATGTTTCCAGAATGAAAGTTTCACTCTGCAGCGGAGTGTGCGCTGATATGAAACTTCCTGGCAGATTAAAATTGTTTTCCGGAACCGGGACTCGAACCTGGGACCTTTGCCTTTCGCGGGCAAGCGCTCTACCGACTGTGTTGCCCCGACACGACTCACGATGCCGCCTCACAACTTTACTTCCGCCAGTACCTCGCCTCCTACTTTCCAAACTTCACAGAAGCTCTCCTGCGAACCATGCAAGACAAGCACTCCTGGAAGAAAGGATATGGTGGAGACATGGCTTAGCCACAGCCTAAGGGATGTTTCCAGAATGAAAGTTTCACTCTGCAGCGGAGTGTGCGCTGATATGAAACTTCCTGGCAGATTAAAATTGTTTTCCGGAACCGGGACTCGAACCTGGGACCTTTGCCTTTCGCGGGCAAGCGCTCTACCGACTGTGTTGCCCCGACACGACTCACGATGCCGCCTCACAACTTTACTTCCGCCAGTACCTCGCCTCCTACTTTCCAAACTTCACAGAAGCTCTCCTGCGAACCATGCAAGACTAGCACTCCTGGAAGAAAGGATATGGTGGAGACATGGCTTAGCCACAGCCTAAGGGATGTTTCCAGAATGAAAGTTTCACTCTGCAGCGGAGTGTGCGCTGATATGAAACTTCCTGGCAGATTAATATTGTGTGCCGGAACCGGGACTCGAACCTGGGACCTTTGCCTTTCGCGGGCAAGCGCTCTACCGACTGTGTTGCCCCGACACGACTCACGATGCCGCCTCACAACTTTACTTCCGCCAGTACCTCGCCTCCTACTTTCCAAACTTCACAGAAGCTCTCCTGCGAACCATGCAAGACAAGCACTCCTGGAAGAAAGGATATGGTGGAGACATGGCTTAGCCACAGCCTAAGGGATGTTTCCAGAATGAAAGTTTCACTCTGCAGCGGAGTGTGCGCTGATATGAAACTTCCTGGCAGATTAAAATTGTTTTCCGGAACCGGGACTCGAACCTGGGACCTTTGCCTTTCGCGGGCAAGCGCTCTACCGACTGTGTTGCCCCGACACGACTCACGATGCCGCCTCACAACTTTACTTCCGCCAGTACCTCGCCTCCTACTTTTCAAACTTCACAGAAGCTCTCCTGCGAACCATGCAAGACAAGCACTCCTGGAAGAAAGGATATGGTGGAGACATGGCTTAGCCACAGCCTAAGGGATGTTTCCAGAATGAAAGTTTCACTCTGCAGCGGAGTGTGCGCTGATATGAAACTTCCTGGCAGATTAAAATTGTTTTCCGGAACCGGGACTCGAACCTGGGACCTTTGCCTTTCGCGGGCAAGCGCTCTACCGACTGTGTTGCCCCGACACGACTCACGATGCCGCCTCACAACTTTACTTCCGCCAGTACCTCGCCTCCTACTTTCCAAACTTCACAGAAGCTCTCCTGCGAACCATGCAAGACTAGCACTCCTGGAAGAAAGGATATGGTGGAGACATGGCTTAGCCACAGCCTAAGGGATGTTTCCAGAATGAAAGTTTCACTCTGCAGCGGAGTGTGCGCTGATATGAAACTTCCTGGCAGATTAAAATTGTTTTCCGGAACCGGGACTCGAACCTGGGACCTTTGCCTTTCGCGGGCAAGCGCTCTACCGACTGTGTTGCCCCGACACGACTCACGATGCCGCCTCACAACTTTACTTCCGCCAGTACCTCGCCTCCTACTTTCCAAACTTCACAGAAGCTCTCCTGCGAACCATGCAAGACAAGCATTCCTGGAAGAAAGGATATGGTGGAGACATGGCTTAGCCACAGCCTAAGGGATGTTTCCAGAATGAAAGTTTCACTCTGCAGCGGAGTGTGCGCTGATATGAAACTTCCTGGCAGATTAAAATTGTTTTCCGGAACCGGGACTCGAACCTGGACCTTTGCCTTTCGCGGGCAAGCGCTCTACCGACTGTGTTGCCCCGACACGACTCACGATGCCGCCTCACAACTTTACTTCCGCCAGTACCTCGCCTCCTACTTTTCAAACTTCACAGAAGCTCTCCTGCGAACCATGCAAGACAAGCACTCCTGGAAGAAAGGATATGGTGGAGACATGGCTTAGCCACAGCCTAAGGGATGTTTCCAGAATGAAAGTTTCACTCTGCAGCGGAGTGTGCGCTGATATGAAACTTCCTGGCAGATTAAAATTGTTTTCCGGAACCGGGACTCGAACCTGGGACCTTTGCCTTTCGCGGGCAAGCGCTCTACCGACTGTGTTGCCCCGACACGACTCACGATGCCGCCTCACAACTTTACTTCCGCCAGTACCTCGCCTCCTACTTTCCAAACTTCACAGAAGCTCTCCTGCGAACCATGCAAGACTAGCACTCCTGGAAGAAAGGATATGGTGGAGACATGGCTTAGCCACAGCCTAAGGGATGTTTCCAGAATGAAAGTTTCACTCTGCAGCGGAGTGTGCGCTGATATGAAACTTCCTGGCAGATTAAAATTGTTTTCCGGAACCGGGACTCGAACCTGGGACCTTTGCCTTTCGCGGGCAAGCGCTCTACCGACTGTGTTGCCCCGACACGACTCACGATGCCGCCTCACAACTTTACTTCCGCCAGTACCTCGCCTCCTACTTTCCAAACTTCACAGAAGCTCTCCTGCGAACCATGCAAGACTAGCACTCCTGGAAGAAAGGATATGGTGGAGACATGGCTTAGCCACAGCCTAAGGGATGTTTCCAGAATGAAAGTTTCACTCTGCAGCGGAGTGTGCGCTGATATGAAACTTCCTGGCAGATTAAAATTGTTTTCCGGAACCGGGACTCGAACCTGGGACCTTTGCCTTTCGCGGGCAAGCGCTCTACCGACTGTGTTGCCCCGACACGACTCACGATGCCGCCTCACAACTTTACTTCCGCCAGTACCTCGCCTCCTACTTTCCAAACTTCACAGAAGCTCTCCTGCGAACCATGCAAGACAAGCACTCCTGGAAGAAAGGATATGGTGGAGACATGGCTTAGCCGCAGCCTAAGGGATGTTTCCAGAATGAAAGTTTCACTCTGCAGCGGAGTGTGCGCTGATATGAAACTTCCTGGCAGATTAAAATTGTTTTCCGGAACCGGGACTCGAACCTGGGACCTTTGCCTTTCGCGGGCAAGCGCTCTACCGACTGTGTTGCCCCGACACGACTCACGATGCCGCCTCACAACTTTACTTCCGCCAGTACCTCGCCTCCTACTTTCCAAACTTCACAGAAGCTCTCCTGCGAACCATGCAAGACAAGCACTCCTGGAAGAAAGGATATGGTGGAGACATGGCTTAGCCACAGCCTAAGGGATGTTTCCAGAATGAAAGTTTCACTCTGCAGCGGAGTGTGCGCTGATATGAAACTTCCTGGCAGATTAAAATTGTTTTCCGGAACCGGGACTCGAACCTGGGACCTTTGCCTTTCGCGGGCAAGCGCTCTACCGACTGTGTTGCCCCGACACGACTCACGATGCCGCCTCACAACTTTACTTCCGCCAGTACCTCGCCTCCTACTTTCCAAACTTCACAGAAGCTCTCCTGCGAACCATGCAAGACAAGCACTCCTGGATGAAAGGATATGGTGGAGACATGGCTTAGCCACAGCCTAAGGGATGTTTCCAGAATGAAAGTTTCACTCTGCAGCGGAGTGTGCGCTGATATGAAACTTCCTGGCAGATTAAAATTGTTTTCCGGAACCGGGACTCGAACCTGGGACCTTTGCCTTTCGCGGGCAAGCGCTCTACCGACTGTGTTGCCCCGACACGACTCACGATGCCGCCTCACAACTTTACTTCCGCCAGTACCTCGCCTCCTACTTTCCAAACTTCACAGAAGCTCTCCTGCGAACCATGCAAGACAAGCACTCCTGGAAGAAAGGATATGGTGGAGACATGGCTTAGCCACAGCCTAAGGGATGTTTCCAGAATGAAAGTTTCACTCTGCAGCGGAGTGTGCGCTGATATGAAACTTCCTGGCAGATTAAAATTGTTTTCCGGAACCGGGACTCGAACCTGGGACCTTTGCCTTTCGCGAGGAAGCGCTCTACCGACTGAGCTATCCCGACACGACTCACGATGCCGCCTCACAACTTTTTAGATAGGAGGCGAGGTACTGGCGGAAGTAAAGTTGTGAGGCGACATCGTGAGTCGTGTCGGGATAGCTCAGTGGGTAGAGCGCTTCCTCGCGAAAGGCAAAGGTCCCAGGTTCGAGTCCCGGTTCCGGAACACAATTTTAATCTGCCAGGAAGTTTCATTACAAGTCGTGTTTTTTGTGTCTCGTTTCCGCCGGTTGTAGGTGTCGGTGGCCGAGTAGCAAGAGTCCGACACTGGAATAAAGGATGCACGCTAGTGCAGGTATGGAGGTGACCAGCCAGTGGGACAGCAGAAACTAGAAACACTAGAGTAAATGCCGGCCGCGGTGGCCGAAGAGACTGAGGCGCTCCAGTCACGGTCTGCACGGCCACTACGGTCGGGGGGTTCGAATCCCCCCTCGGGCATGGATATTTGTGCCGTCCTAGTTCGTAAGCAGTTCATAAGTAGTTTGTAAGTTTAGGCACTGATGACCCCGAGTTAAGTCCCATAAACTATACAAGCATTTGAACATTTTGAACTAGGCTAAATTAGAACTAGATATATATTTCGTGGAGTCTTGATAATACTTAACTTTTACATAGTTCTTGACTGCAGAATGCTGATACATAGTTTCGATTGAGGCCTGCCTACTGATGATTCCTAGTGCCTATCCGATAGCCAAGTCGTCACTGGTGCCTATCTGATTCCGAAGTGTTAACTGGTTCCTATCTCAGTCCCAAGTGAACGATGTCGTTCAGTGGTGGCCACGAGCGGAGTTGCAGCAGAGGGCGCTCGTGGCTGACGTCGTAAGAACGCCGCGCCGTGCGTGCATGGCGGCGCGCGGCGAAAGTAGGTGGCGCGCACTTCAGACTTGTGCGACACCACATTGTTCACCGGTGATCGATTCCTGTATAAGATCGATTTATTAAAATACTAAAAATTGATAAAAGTCTTCTTGCTTTACTTGTGAAACAAAATAATTTTCCGTAAATGTCTTCTTGCAAATTATAAAATAGTTTGCCAGTAAGTAATTCTTCAGTTCCTAGAAATGAATATATTTCTTGTAAAATTTCTATAAATCTCAAAATAATTATCGTTGACACTTGGTTAAGTTTCGAGATACAATGACATTTATTGCTCACACACTACAGATCATGACTCAATGACAGATAAACAAGGACTGATTTTTTGCTCTTTTTGATTTTCCACGAAAGTGTCTATAATAATGTCAATAGCCGCGACGATAACCGCAGAGACCAGCATCTTCGTGCCTCGTGGCAGTCGACCCGCGACTTGAAGTGGCCAGATGTTTGTTTACTCCTTGAGCTCGGCGTCGAAGACGTTGCTCTCATAGGTTTAATCGCCGTCACAGCACATGAAACACAAGAAACATACGAAAACTCTTTTAAGAATCACGTAACATAAATCATTTACATAAAAATCGTTTAAAAACATAAAATATAAACATAATCTTCTGCGAAACTGAGCTGACATAAGATAGTAGTGGAGACAATAATCGGTCCCACTACAGCGCCTTCCGTCAGATAGAAATTCTCAACTTTACTAGAACTCAAACTGAACGTACCATAAATATTAAAAAAAAAAACCTCTAAAATCCGATAGCCATGTGTTCTTTTTTTAGATGCACAGCAATTCCCGAGTGGCAGGGTGTTATTTCAAGTATTGGATAGGACAAGGATGACGGTTCAAGAGAAACAATGGAAAATGTATAAAAACAAAAGTGTGGTCTTACTGCAAGGTGTATGGACAAATAGTACCCGATCACAATTTTACTGATTCTGAATGAACCAGTGACCAGCAGATACAATTCAGCTACTGGCAGAGGCGCGGTGGAGTGGCCGAGCGTTCTAAGGCGCATTGCTGCAGAGCGCACGGATGCCCGCCGTCGGAGGTTCGAGTCCTCTCTCGCCCATGGGTGGGTGTGTTTGCCCTTAGGTTAGTAAAACTTAGTCTAAATAGTTTGTAAGCCTACGGAGTGATAACCAGAGTAGCTAAGTAGCATAGATTTACAAACATTTGATTTTGGAATGAAACACACGAGCTAACTGTGTAATATTCTGCAAATTTATTGTTTTCACTAACCGGTTTTCGGCTGTTACAGAGATATAGCGATGCAGTCGGGAGTTTGCATTGAAAGATGTGAAGTTGCTGTGTAGATAGTACCGGTACATGTACATTAATTTTCAAAAAAGGCTAATGTGACAGTAAACAATGGTGAAATATGACAAGACTAACATTGATAAAATATGACAAAATATAAAGTGTAACATTTGTCCTAAGAAAATTAACTGAACATGAGAAATTGGCAGAATAAGTGATTTTAACAGGTCAAACCTTCGGTACATAGAAGGGTACGAATAACCTGAATGAAACATCTGTGAATAATAAATAAAAATTGTAAACGATTAAGTTATAGTTACAGGCTTCAATGTGCAATATTATTACCAAAATAGTAAATTACAATCCGGTAAGTAGCTTAACTTCTGTGACCACATTTAAGCCAGTAATTATAATGTAACTGCTTCAAAATTTCAACTATATATTCATAGATGTTTCATTCAGTTCATTCTCACCCTTCTATGTACCAAATGTTTGACCTGTTAAAATTGTTTCTTCATCCAGTTTCTATTGTTCAGTTGGGACAAATCTTGTCACATTTCATCAATGTGAATGTCGTCGTATTTTACCAATGTTTATTGCCATACTAGTCTTCTTTGAAAATTAATGTACATGTCATATTCATGGAATGTATGACATTAACTGCGAATCGGTAAAGTTGAAAATGTGTATGCAGCCGGGATTTGAACCCGGGTCTCCTGCTTTCTAGTCAGATGCGCTGACTCCTACACCACTGGGAACACAGTGATCACAGCACCTGCAACGACTACCTAAGCTACTACTACCTAAGCCGTCAGATACAATTTTGCAACTTTACCCTGCGCACTAGAACTCAAACTTATAGTCACTTTGTACACTAATACCCGTAAGAGTAAAGGCCTAGGAGTGCCTCCGCACTGAAAAAAGGATCATTGCCCGCCATCGGCAAATTGTATAAGTTCATTTAGAATCGTGTGTGGTGATTTATGTTTGTGGGTGAAAATATCTGATTGTTCAAGGAGATCCAAATTTGTTCCCTGGTCTACAGAGTGTAATATATGGAGGTTGGTTTTTATGTCTGTAATGTAATGTTTGTTTTCTGCAAGGTGGGTGGCAAAACAGAATTTGCGAAATGTATATATACAATCTGATGATGAGCTGCTAGGCAGCTCGATACCGGTCATTGTTAAATATCTTCATTGTGAAGAAAAAAAAAAAAGGTTGACTGGTTGCAGTTGCAGTCGCGGGTTCCGACATATATATATATTAGGGTTGCCAGATCTCCGGGCGCCGCCCGGAGTGCCCGGGCTTGGAATGAATTCTCCGGGTCTACGGGCCAATGACTCTCATCTCCGGGCGTGAATGTAACCTTCATCTTAACTTTTTTTTTAAGTACTATGGTCATATAGCGACGATCTAAATCGAACTTAACGTAACTTAAACTAAGGACGAACACAACATCCATGACCTAGGGGGCGGAGGATTCGAACCTCTGGCGGGAGCAGCCTCGCGCACCGTCGCAAGACGCCTCAGTGCGCTCGGCCATTCCCGGCCGGCTCCTCTCTAGTAATTATGAATAACTTTATATAAATGTCAATTTCTTATTGCAACAAAACGCTACTTTTCTGTTCTTCCTGTGAAAACCTTTCATTGTTGCGTCGGTAGTAATCGGCTAGCGCATTATTAAGCAAACACTGTTGCGGCAACGTGTCAACTGGCGACGTCTATTATTTGTGTTCGTTCGTTCATTGTTTATTATCAGTTTACCGGTAATTTTTGGAATACTCGGATCGTGTGAGAACAGACAAGCTTACATTAACTCAGATTAGTGAGTAAGAACAGTGAAATGAAGAGACGATATCTAAGTTCGTTCCGTGAAAAATAGTTGCAGGAAGAAAATTATAAAGAGTGGCTACAAAAAGTCGATACTGATCAGTGTATGTGTAAGTGCAGAATATGCACTATCTCATTTACTTGCTGGGAGGGAGCATATATGAATGTTTGTATATCCTTTACGTGTTCAATGGATTGCAATGAAACTTTGGTGAACAGTTCACCGTACGCCCACGAAGTTTCCTGACCCAAAAACAACAGAGCACAACACATAGCTCAGGAGATATAACGTCATAAATAATGAGAGGCCACTGCGTGAGAATACCCACATTCATGCGTCCGTTATTGGAAAATGGGAGTAGTTAGGGATCTGCAACAAAGTTTGTATGTAATTTCGGACGTTTATGTAGCGTTTTGTAACTGAGCCCCCCCCCCTCCCTCCTCACACACACACACACACACACACACACACACACACACACACAAACACATGAAGAAACGAAAAGAAGTCTACCGCTCACAACAGTTTCGCTGTAGATACCGTAAAACCATCGCATCAGGCTTGACTTTGTATCAGATTAAGTTAGCATTACAGATTTGCATGTTACTGTTTATTTTTTGCCTGCAAGTCTCCGTTAATTCTCTTGCATCTAAAATTAAGCAATCTGTTTTCTTACTCTCTATCTATATATAAAAGCGAAAGGACACTCACTCACTCGCTGACTAAACACGAAGTCTCGAAAACTACTTCACCTATGAAGCTGAAATTTGGCAGGAATGTAGTTTATAGGTAGAAAACGTCAGCTACGAAAGTATTTTGTGATAGGCGCATGGCGGAGCATACTTCTCCTACAGACTCACGAAATCTACAATTTCATTCCGATCTTCACGAAATTTTGCACGCTTGACCTTCAAAACAAGAGGAAGGTCACCGTCTACGTGTCATACGGTGCAACATAAAAATGGATCCCTAAATACCTTGGTCGCGCCATAACTTGAGAACGGGTCACCTTGGGTTTCTATTGCATAGATATTTATAGTTTTGTTCCGATATTTATGAAATTTTACACTCTCTACCTTAAAAACAAAAGGAATGTCACTGTCTGTATAACATCTCGTTCGGTGTATGGTGGAGGGTACTTAACTTACAGAATTTTACAAAATGCATAGTGTTGCTCCAATCTTTATGATTTTTTTTCCACACATGACCTTTAAACCAAGAGGAAGATTAAAAGCTCTGTGTGTGTTGTGGATGTTGAACCTATCGTTAAATCAGACAACAAATTGTTCATTAACACAGCAATTTGGTTTAATTATGGCCCTGATATTGATGTATATACTATTAAATAAGAAACAGTGCATTGAACTGATTATGTGCGCAACGGATATTTTAAACACAAAACAACTGTGACAAGTCACCATTTGAAACAGACACTGACTATACTCAAAAATTTTGACTGCGAGAAAGATATTAAAAAACCACAAACCACTTTCTTAATGCTTGACTGTGAGAATTTTATGCAGATCATTTTCTGATTATTGAAATTTAGTATCGTAGTCAATTAACTATCATTTACTATGGCACTAATAATGAAATCTGTTCAACAATATTATTAAAATCAATACTGCACTTTAAATCCACTAATAACTAATTATCAAATGAAGGAAGTAGGTTAATTTTCTAACTACGTAAATGAAACAGGAAAGAAAGGTCAAATTTGTTACTTGTTATTAATAATCAGCATTACATTACCTACATAATACAACTTCTGACTTGCTGGCAAAGCAGCCTCTGCTCTACATCGGAGCCATACTCACAGCTCAACCGCTCTCTAAGCGAGCTGAACCACAAGTGCTTCTCTCTCTCAGTGCGAGCTACAATGCTATGCAATACATGATCTTTGCCAAAGATGAAACTTCACAGAGTTAAGTACACATATCGATACATACAGTAGAAGCGATATTATACATTTTCTTGCAAGCAAGTTACTCGATACAAAACAGGAGGCACAATATTAGACATTTTCTTACAAAATTAATGTTTTATGGACACGTTTCAAGATCACTGGGTGCATAAATGTTTGTGTGGTACCTAGTAGAAAACTCTGCCGAGAGAGAGAAAGGTGGAAACGAACAGAGAGATGGGAGAGAAAGAGGTGGATGCAGAGAGAGCGGGGAAGGAGATGTGGACTGCGAGAGTATAGAATAAATAAACACCCGTGTAAGGCCGGGTTTACAGATAGTAATGTATAAAAGTGTTATCTCTTCTGTTTCAGTCAAAATGGATGAAATATTCTGTGAAGAACCGATGGAACGGTAAGTGAATTGATTTGATTTTTGCTTCTGGGACACAGGTGGCTTGCAGAGAACATTTGCAACGTGTGACGGTGTTGCACATGTCCAACCTCAGCCCCCACTCGTATAGCATTCTGCCTCAACCAGAGACCGCGGCACACAAGCAGAGCGTTGCACTAAGGCCGGTATTACACTGTAAAAGATCTTTGTCAAAGATTTTATCCAAGATCTTTGACGAAACTACTTCACAGGAGGACATTACACTAGCGTAAAATATTTCGTCATAGTTGCTCAGAAAAGTCTCCAAAATAGTCAATCGTCTCCATTATATTACGTAATATATTGTTGCTCGGTAGTGCACTCACTGCAAAGAACGAAAAATGGGAACAATTTTAGATAAAACCGTGAATAGTGAGAGGAAAATATGAAAAGTGCTCGCACAAATGTACTGCACTGCAAGGACATAATAACCTATATTGTTTAAGAACGTGTGTACAAACATTTTAATTCGCCCACATATTTAGAAATACTTCATCATAATCGATGTTTCAGGAAGCCCTAAACCTGTGTCAATGGGTAAATAATGAAACACTGAAATAATTTAACGTCTCATGTTAAACATAACTTCATTAGACACTTTATCATAATAAGAAGAGAGAATATTTTCGTAGTTCTTTCATGTTATACTTCATTGCGGATTATGCGGTCCGAAAGACATTTTTATAGTTTACTGTAGTCTCACATTTATTTTGCCTGATTTTCCGAAACAAAATATCCGTATAAATATCTTGACTTGTGGTTAAATGTCGAAAAGCATCGTGCAAAGCAAGAAAAAATATGGAGCTAACTAGTGCAGTATCTCATTACGCAAATCATGAATATTCACACACAAAATCTATTCCAGCAGGCAGTAAAATAAACGAATCCTACAGTGTAGGCCTAAGATTTAACGTATTATTCCAGACATAAGTGAACCAAAATGTAAATCACTTTAGGAGGATGAGGTTAGGTTAGAGTACAAATAAAAACATTTATTTCACTTATGCATCATCATATATCCTTTGATCCATATAATTTCTTCCCAATCCTCATCCACAGTGAGTCACTTTGAATACAACTGACAGCAGTAGCTTTTTCTTTATACAATTGTAACCGTATATTTTAGTAAATGTGCTTTGTATTAAGAAATATTCCGTACACTTATCACTGGAAACGATCACTGTGGCAGTAGCGGCACAACAAATACACTTTCACATTAATTTGTAGGTTAAAAGGCGTCAAAGCAAGGAAAGATGCATGTATACAATGGCGAACTTTTATAAAAGCTAGGCTCTCCCGCTAACATTTATCAAATATCTTTTATAAAATAAATCTTTTATAAAAGATGACCCATTACACTGTCAAAGATTTGACCAAAGAGCTTTCTTTGATAAAAGATCTTTGTCAAAGATCTTTTACAGTGTAATACTCGCCTAACTCCGACATGGAGGAGAAGCGGAGACATTTCGTCCGACCCACCCGCCCCTACGTATAAATACAAAAGAATCGAGACTGCAGGGAGGAAAAAAGCGCAGGAGAACGGAACGGCTGTAAAGGCCAGCTGTCTGGAGACCAGGAAAGACAGGAGAGACACACAGGGCCAAGCTGGGACGCAGGTGGGGGCGTGAATTCATCTGCCGCGCTGACACACAGGGGCCAGGCAGCGGGATAAATAAATATCCTTCCCGCCTCTGCTGTCTGCGTCTGAGGGGGCGCGGGGAGCGTGGTCCTCACTGGAGGAAAGGCTGCTCCCCAATCCCTTCACTGTAGCCTCTCATTCCTCCACTAGCTAAATTCCCGCTGCTTCGCACGCGTAGACTGGATGGTCTGCATTGTGTGTCCCTACTTCTAAATATAATTTTTTTTTCCTAATCAAGTATTTTGATACAACTTGTCACTATCTGTTGCACCATTGTTGGCAGAATTCAAAACATTTTTGGCCCACTTTAGGTTACGGTAGTAATACTAAAATTGGGCCTTTGCGATAGTCTTTTGACAGCTCGAAATTTAAATGAAAATAACGGCTTAACTATTCACCTGACACGAAAATCGAATAAACGAATTTGTAGAGGAGAAAATTCTCTACAGCGTTGCTCTTTTATGGTTTTTTTTTTTTTTTTTTTTTTTTTTTTTTTTTATTTCGTATCGTTTCAGAGATATTTGCAAAAACAACGGCGGTCTTGGGATGTATGTCTGTCAGTCTGTCTGTCTGTCCGTAACGTATTCCCTGTTTTTAAGACTAACCGTTCAACCGATAAGCACCAAATTTTACAGACTTAATTGCAGGCCACCAGAGACCAGAACCTCCTTTTTTTCAAATTTTTCGGGCAAAAAATACGGTAGTAATACCAAAAAAGCCGTATGTAATATAATTGTAACTGCAAACGAACCGTTCATTTGAAGATGTAACATAAAGATGTGTTGTTGTTGTGGTCTTCAGTCCGGAGACTGGTTTGATGCAGCTCTCCACAATACCCTATCCTAAGCAAACCTCTTCATCTCCACATAAGAACGGCAACCTACATCTGTCTGAAACTGCTTACTGTATCCTTCTCTTGGTCGTCCTCTACGGTTTTTATCCAACACACTTCCCTCCAACGCTAAATTCACAATTCCTTGATGTCTAAGAATGTGCCCTACCAATATATCCCTTATTTTAGTCAAGGTATGCCAGAAATTTCTTTTCTCCCCAATTCTGTTCAGTACCTCCTCATTAGTTACGCGATCCACCCACCCAATCTTCAGCATTCTTCTGTAGCACCACATTTCAAAAGCCTCTATTCTTTTCCTGTCCGCATTGCTTATATATTTCACTCCCGTACAAGGCAACACTCCATACAAATGCCTTCAGAAAGGACTTCCTTAGACTTAAAGAAGAATGCTGAAGATTAGGTGGGTGGATCGCGTAACTAATGAGGAGGTACTGAACAGAATTGGGGAGAAAAGAAATTTCTGGCATACCTTGACTAAAAGAAGGGATATATTGGTAGGGCACATTCTTATACATCAAGGAATTGTGAATTTAGCGTTGGAGGGAAGTGTGTGTGGTAAAAACCGCAGAGGAAGACCAAGAGGTGGATACAGTAAGCAGATTCAGACAGATGTAGGTTGCCGTTCTTATGTAGAGATGAAGAGGCTTGCTCAGGATAGGGTATTGTGGAGAGCTGCATCAAACCAGTCTCCGGACTGAAGACCACAACAACAACAAACAACAGGGACGGATTTTCAAAACGTAGGGACTTCTCTCAGGGATAAGTACCTTTTTCTTAATTCAAAACAGTAACAATTCATTGTACAATAATATTAATGAAGGGGAAGTGATCCTAAATGTAAGGTTTTCTTTCTTTTTCTCTTGGTGCGTAGGGACTTTCATGGCGAACATAGGGATTTTTGACACGTCATGTAGGGACTTGGTTGCAAACGAGTTGGCAACACTGGTCTAGATGCTTGTTTCGTTGAAGTTGGCCGGACATGATAGTTGTGTGTGTATAATTGTCTGAGTGGTTGCGTAAATGTATGCATTTCTTTTTCTGACGAAAGCTGGGCCTAAAATTTAAGTTGTGTGAATGTGATTATCTATTTTCGTGTCTGTCAGCAACTCAGCTAGCCCCTTTACGGTGAGTTGTAACCTATCCTCCATTATTGATATTCCTATCGGATTTTCCATTGTTAAAACCAGGTTAAAAGTTATTGCGTTTTTCGCAAGTTATTTTATAAATTGCTGGCTCTGAGTATCACTAATTTCTCTCGATTGCCAAGTGCAGGTTAGCGCAGTTGATAATACGAAGAATTTATTTTAATTCTCCTTTCTAATTAAAATTAATTGCCACTCATTTTTGCTTTGATGTTCTTCATTACACTGTATAGCCGTATTTAAATCCATCCAGCCTTTGTGTACTGGAGTGAGTGGAAATTCCGGATATCATCTACAATGATCCACTCATAGAAGTAGTCCGTTCCTGAGAATCGTCCAGTCATTGAAATGGGTAGCAAATAATTTAGCGTTTTATTCCTGGCGGAGTTGAAAGTATATCAGCAATAACTTTTATGAGCGTTTTATACGTTACAGCAGCTGTGGTTTTTATTACTTCCATTGAGGCAGCAACGAGTGGCACAATCGTAGTTTTTATTTCCGACCAGATTCAGGCAGGTGTGTAATTGTGTTCGAAATAAGAGACAATTATGTAGTAGAAGAAAAAAACCCTACGAGTCTGCAACTGGTCCCTGCCTTATTTGAGCGTACAACTTTTACAAATTGTAATATGGGTCACTTGAAAAGTTGTGACTCTAAGTTCCACTTGAAACAATCGATGTTCTTAAATTTGGGACAGAAATTACCTTACCTTACTGACATACCACGAAGAATTTTATATTGCCTACACGATCATTTACAGAATCGTTTTATTTCATTTTTTATAACAAATCTTGCAGATACTACAATTTTTTGTATTAATAAATTACCCTCGTAATATTACGTATTTTAGTTCCAATCATGAACCTCATAAATTTACACAGCTAGAATATGATTCGGATAATGAACATAATTAGCACAACATTGGCGTATCACCTTATAAATAAGAAGTAATAAGAAGGAAACGAAGCTTATGTGTTTGTGTTATTTCTACTCATATAGAGTTGTATAGAGTTGTTTTGGGATCTTTCTTCTTCATTGCATTCCTTTGATATGTAGTTGGCAAACTGTTCAACCGATTATACCGTTATTAAATTTGTGTAGAAGTTACATACCCATTTGCTATGTTTATAGTGAGGTTTTGATACAACTCTGGGTAGAAATAACACAAACACATAATCTTCATTTACTTCTTATTACTTCATATTTATAAGGTGATGTGCCAATATTATGCCAATTTTGCTCATGATCAGAATCATATTCTGGCTGTGTAAGTTTCATGGGTTTCATGATTGGAACTAAATACGTATTACTGCGAGAGTAATTTGAAAACTTCTCTGAAAGAAATAGATAAAAAATACTTACATCACACTTTTTTTTAATTTTTCAATGTAGTCTCCTTGTAGATTAATGTAGTTGATCCAACGATGGCCCAGTGCCTTGATCCCATCTCGGAAACGAGATTCCTCGAGGCCAGCAAAATGGCTGACAACCCCTGCTATCAGATCTTCGTTTGTAGTGAATCTTCGTCCACCATGATAAATTTTCAGTTTTCGGGAAGAAACGGAAGTCTGACAGAGCCATATCAGATGAATAATGTGGGTATAGCAACAATTCGTACCTCAGTTCGCGTAATTTTGCCATGGCGATGGAACATGTGAGTGCGCATTGTCTTGATGGAAGATGACTTTCTTACGTGCTAAACCTGGCCTTTTTTTCGCCTATCCTTTGTTACAATTTTTCCAGGAGGTAAGCATGGTATCCTCCAGAAATTGTTTGCCCAGTTGGGAGAATACCATTTACATCTACATAGATACTCTGCAAATCACATTCAAGTGCCTGGCAGAGGGTTCGTTAACCACTTTGATAACTTTTCTCTACCTTTCCATTCTCTAATAGCGCGCGGGATGAAAGAACACCTAAATAGTTCCGTTTTCGATCTCATTTCTCTTATTTTATTGGGATGGTCATGTCTCCCTAAGTAGGTGGGTGCTAGCAAAATATTTTCACATTCAGAACTAAAAGTCGGTGATTGAAACTTCGCAACCAGATCACGCCGCAATGAATAACGTCTTTCTTTTAATGATTTTCCACCCCAATTCTTGCAACATTTCCGTGACGCTTCTCTCCCCCCGTAACGTGATAAAACAAAACGAGCTGCTCTTCTCTGAATCTTCTCAATATCTTCCGTCAGTTTCACCTATATATATATATATATATATATATATATATATATATATATATATATATATATATATATATATATCCGTTTTAATTTATGTCCGCTGCAGTGCTGCGATTGCAGTTCCGCACATGCGCTGTAGACGATGTGTATCAAGGAGAAGAACGTGCGCCATTTGGAGATCGCTGTCAGTTACGTACGCTTTGTTGTGCTTGTTTGAAATGTCGGCATTGAATTAAAATCCCGCTGCCTATGAAATCAGGTCGATGATTCGGTTTCCGAATGTGAGGAAAGTGAAACCAAGTAAAATTTATCGGTAAATTTGCGATGTTTTACGGACCAAATGCGATGAGTGATTCGATGGTGAGAAGATGGGTCCGACAGTTCAATGGCGGGCGTAGTGATGTGCACGATGAAGAACGAAGTGGGCGTCCACCTTTGGTTACAGAAGAACTGTTTCACGCGATTGATGACAAGATCCAGGAAAACGTAGATCTACAATTAGTGCTCTCGCTATGGACTTCCCCCAAAACTGAAAGAAACACTTTCCAACTGGTTGAAGACACATGCGGCACATTTCTATGAAGGAGGTATACAAAACCTGGTGCCACGCTATGACAAATGCCTGCAAAATTTCGTAGTTATGTTGAAAAGTAGTTCAAGAGTTGTAGAATTTTGTGCAATAAAAATTTCTTCTGTATCTGTGTACAATTTCATTTTATTACCAAACGGAACTTTCTGGACGCGCCTCGTATATATATATATATATATATATATATATATATATATATATATGGTGTCCCACTCAACTGTTTCACCCCAGATATCTCTGAAACTACAAGAGATCTTGAAAAAGCACTTTCACAGTCATGAACGTACGGCAGGGGCTTATGAAAGTAGGTACTACGACAGCTTTCTAAAACGTGAAAAAATATTATTTTGAATACAAACCTAAAGTGGGCCAATACCAGGAAATATAACCAGAGAATGGTAGCAAGTACCGCCATCACATTTCGTAGTGTCTCAACTGAAATGGATTCACATGCCACAGAGATCGCCGATTCAAGCTCGTCCAGCGTGGCGGTATGCTTCGGGTAGACCATGTCTTTCACTGTGCCTCACAAAAAAGTCAAAGGGAGTCAAATCTGGCGAATATGGAGGCCAATCCATGCCTGCACCAGTAAATTTGAGATATTCAAAAGCAGTGACTCGATTCCCGAAGTATTCCTCAAGAAAGCCAAACACTTGTTCGGTCCGATGTGGTCGGGCTCCATCTTGCATAAAACATTCAGTACCTGGTCGATCCTCTAACGCTTGCTGTGCGGCGACTAATTGTTCCAAAAATGCAACGTAACGTGCACCAGTGACCGTTTCTCGAATGCAAAAAGGGCCAATAATGCCTCTGCTGCATACTGCAGCCCACACAGTAATCTTAGGAGAATACAGGGGTTTCGCTTCACACCGATATGGCTTTTCGGAACCCCAAAATCGCCAGTTCTGCTTATTCACGTATCCATTCAGATGGAAGTGTGCTTCATCGGTAAACCAGATGTAGCCAACATCAAATCCTTCACTATCAATTATTGTGAGCATGGGCAACCCTTTGTTGCACAGCTCGTACGGGTATGGCCTGGTGCGTTTGAGTTTTGAATGGAAACATGTGTAGGCCCTTTCTCAGTATTTTCTGCGTGCTGGAACGCTTCAAACCAGTCTCAGATGCAATTCTACGGACGGATGACATTGGATTTCGCTGAATAATTCCAGAAACTGTGGCGATATTTTCAGGCGTTTCAGCGGTTTGCTTGCGGCCAACATGCCCCACTAGATCATCAGTTACGCTGCATGTTGGTTGCAATTTTGCGAAGAGCGTACGAATGGTTTTCACGTCGGGTCCTTTTGGAACATTAAATCGTGCTTGAAAACTTGGCCTTGTTGCAGTAGGACTCTCTTCTAACCTGTGGTACTCTAGCACCAGAAAAACGCGTTGTTGAATGGAGTACATGTTTTTAATCTCTTCCTTCGGTACGATAACCACTTTTCATTTTTCAGTAGTGGAACTGATCGCTCTGGGCTTCCGGTCACTATTATTTCAAACTGCTGTATAAGCATCTTACAGCTTTCACAATAAACATGCCGTTTACTGCATTACTCTATCGATATTTGTTTTCGAGATATTTAATTTTGAAATCATGGAGTCCTTTTTAGGACACCCTGTATAACTACAGAATGGTAGCAAGTATGGCCACTGTTTCGACGCTTGATGCCTTCGCGTTCTTGGAGACGCTAGCGACCTCCCTACAGCTAAATAGGGCACAGCTGCCGCCACGCCATTAGACCCGCTGTCTGACGTCACAGCTGCGAAACGTCATAACGAGGGCCCCCGGCGCTCTACCCCCCTCTCCCCCCCCCCTCCCCCCAGCCAATGGCGCTAGAGTAGTCGCAAACCCCGCACCCTGCCGATGTAATGTAGAGCTGACGTTTGGCGCGTTTCCACTCGACGAGCGCTGTGCCCCAGTTTCCACAATTTGCTTCAGTAGAGACAAGTCACGCATATGGTGCGAACTCATCTCTCTCACCGAGCCAGTATCAGTATTTCACACAGTTACTTTGAAAAGCATTGGAGATAAAAACTGGGGTTAGTCCAGTTGATGAGTTACCACTAGACTGCAGATTCTTAGCTTAAAACCTACTGTTTTTCGAGTTGTTGCAAACAAAATTGTACGTAGGTGTATCATGACTAATTAAAACCTAAACAATTAATTTTATGGCACCTAGAATAACCTATTTCGACGTTGAAGCCTATTTTGGTCTATTTCAGCCTTAAAATCCTAAAAGGAACCCTTTTTTTTCCTATTTAGAAAGACTTGCTTAGAATAATCAGAGCTAGAAAGACCAAAGTCGATATTTCAAAAGCTGAGCGGTCTAAGGCGCCTCGCTGCGGAGCGCGCGGTTATTCACCGTCGGAGGTTCGAGTCCACCCTGGGGCATGGGTGTGTGTGTTTGTCCTAGGGTTAGTTTACCTTAGTTTAAGTAGTTTGTAAGCTACGGACTGATGACCACGCAGTTTGGTCCGATAGATTTACAAACATTTGAACATTTTTGATATTTCAAACAGACAAAAAAAGTGCTGTTAATGGTCTGTGCCCTCAGAGTTAACGTTGTGTAAAAATTATTGTTGTCTCAGCTTATATAGACGCACTGTAAAGAAACCGATAAGGTATTTCTTGAATACTTGAGTAACAGAACGTCTTCATTGCAAATAATTTTTATTACAATGATGCGTTTTGCCCGGTTAGGGCATCTTCAGATATCTTGTATGATGTCCCTGCACCTTAGGTCGTCAACATATGGTGCAATCAAGACGATCTGTTATTCAAGAATACAACTGAAGACGGTTGCAGTACCAAACCACGTAAAAATGGAATGGGAAGGTATTTTGGAGTCTTGCTTATGGATTTTTGTAGAGAAACTATAGCGCATTCAAAAGCTGCTTGTTTGTACGTTATACTCAGCTGCAGTACCCAGTGATTATTTGAATTGTTCAAAGCAAAGACCAAAGACTGAAGAAAATATAGCCGCAATCTTTGTCAACATTGAGTTGAAGGTGCCTTATTCAAGGGGCGTACATGAAAATACAACGCTTCTGATTTTGAAAGATGCAACAGAAAACAGAGATCCCTCAGTTCAGCGGACTTGTCTTAGAGCCAACTGCACGTCTATGGCAACAGTTAGTTGCAAATTATGAGGCTCAGGTAGACCTACCTACGAGAATATGGCTTTTCTGGAGGAAGTGGAAAATAAAATAAATGAAACATAGGTGAAGTGGGAGAAAAAGAACGCGGAAAATTTTAACAGGTTTAAAAAAAATACTTCAGCCTGAAGAGCCTCTGCAAAAAAGTAAATAAATAAAATAAAAAAATATCTTCATTTCCACTAAATGCTCCATTCATGTCCAAAATGTACCGAAAGTGAAGTTCGCCTCTGTCACATCCGTTGATGTAGAACATTCATTCTCGGCATATCATGGCTTTTCTCTGGAAAAATCTACAAAAGGTTTCAGACATTTAGCCACTGTGAAGCCGTCTGAGTGTTTAAAACCACTAGTTTATTCAGAATTTATTAAATTGTAGAGGCCTATTACATGTATTTTAACACACGGTTTCTGATCTGAATTTTATTTCAATCTTCGAAAACTGTAAAGGTTTGGAGTCAGTTTTATTATTAATGATTTGTGGTGTTTTTCTTATTGTAAACGATTGAAAATTGTTTCATAAGTCAACACAATGTATTTTACTTTATGTTCATTTCATATAATGAATTATTATTATGGGTCTATTTTAGAATTTATTTAGCCTAAATGAGGTAAGGAAAATGGCCGTTTTAGGCGCCTAAAATGCTCTTTTTACGCCCTAAAAATCCGCGGTCTAGTTATCACCTTTGTTATTCAACTTCATCATAATATGCCAATTTTAGATCACTGTGACTGTGACAATCCATCTTGCCACTCCCCAGTTTGTATCCACATAATTCGTGATAAATAAATAAAAATTCAGAGTAATTTGCATGACACATGGGTGTGGTGGTTACACAAGTACAAAATGAGTGTAACTTATAGTGTAGTCAATTTATGTTGTCTTCATTGTGTGACACAAATACAAAGTAAATGTAACTTATAGTTCAGAAAATTCATTTCATCTTCATCGTGTTGTCCCAGGTTCTTGGCACTTCATGGAATACATTTCTGCTAAACAATATATCAGGAGCAGGAGAATTCTCAATTACAATGGCAAAGTCGACACATTGAATTTTTTATTACAGTTTGAATTATACTTCGTCATTTGATCCAATTCATAATAGTCCCTTTATAAATTCTTGAGCAAATACATTTGAAGACAGCAGCTTCATACGCAAATATACATGGATACAGAATGAAAAAAATATGGCTACTTCTCGAACATTCAAGTAAAGACTGCGTGAACATGTTAATATAAAAATGATGCAGTCTTTATATAAGTGTTACAATTATGACTGAAATGAGTCAAATTATTTAAAATAAAATATTGGTCTTGTATACTAAATCTGAAGTTAAACAGGATAGATACTTACTATAATTGGGTTTAACAAGATACCCAAACAGTAAGTGTTATTTTGAATTTATAATTTTACATATTAAACATATTCAACAGAATGTACAAAATTTATTATTTAAGTGTTTAAAAATGTAGAGGTTGACAATATTATTTAGGAGTACTGTTATTTAGGCTTGTAATTTTAGAGTCCTTCAGTTTGTGGTTTGAACTGTATGAAATACATTAATGTTTAGTACTTTTGTTCATTTATGCAATAAACTTGTTCTATCAATTGGATAAACAAAACAAGTGGCAGAATTGTGATCTACTTCATATTTAGAATCTATTGATATACAAAACATCATCTGCCCTAACTTATTTGAAAACGAGGTATGTACGAAATAATGTTATGCAGTCATCATGGTTTTATGTATGTTGATAAATTATTTCATAACTATGTGGTTGTATTCAGAGTAGTTATAATAGCTTCTTACAAAAGTGTAAAAGCACAGTATCAAGTAATACGATTAAAAGATCAACAAGTTCATAAATAAACAAGTGAGCTTCAAGGTATTTATATGTGAAATATCAAAGTTCGAGATGAATGCGAGAATACTAAGAATTACGCCCTTGGCGATGTTTTGTTTGTAAGGTTGTTAGTGCTGGAATGTATATTTGTGATTTAAGGAATGCACAACACATGGAAACATTACAGTACCTATTATAAAATTGGCATGCATTGTTATGATGCTATGCATACTATTATCGCTTGTCTTACCTTTACACGAATCAATTATATTTTAAGATTCTGTCACAGGAGTACAGTTTGCTATATTCCATAACATTACATTTTTAATGGATAATTTCTTTACCTACTTTTATACATTGACAGATAATGGTTTTGTGGCACATATTTATTGTTTTAACACTCCAAACTGTCATTTGCATAATGTTTTCATAGCATTCTATGTGACCATGACACCTTATCAAAAATATATCCTGAGATGGTTGTCAAAGGCATGTTGTTTTCACACTCTGAATTCTTTGATTACTACTGATTTTGTCACAGCAATTGATGTAGATCTTAATATTCTTGTTAGATACTGTTTGAATTCATAGACCCTGGTTGAGTATAACAAAGTGTGGCACTTCTTTTATGTTTTCATCAAGATATTATGTCAACTGACTTGTGTGAAGATAAACTATCCATTTAATTAGTCTGTTAAGTTTGTAAGTACTTACTGGATGAAAATACTGGGTTATTATTATGTATTTTATTTTAACTTGTGTCAAATTCATGTTTGTTATTTTTATTTAACAGAATTCTGTAGAGATAGTGTAAAATCGAAACTGAACAAGGTTATAATAAACATTTGATGGTTGACTATATGTATTTTCTAGAATATTCAACATAGTTCTGAATAGAGCAATAAAACAATTGGAGAAGAAACTTAAAAAAGAAAATTACTGGAAACCAAACTCATTGGAAAATATATTCTACAAATTCCCTACCTACCCTTTGTGGACGATCTCGCAATACAGTAGACTCTAGTGAAATGCCACTAAAACTGATACAAACCTTAAAAGCAAGTGCAAATATCCTTTGAAAAGACTGTGTTTCTAAATTACAAACCAAATATGGAGAAATTAGAACCATAGTTTAAATAGCTAGGAGAAACATTCTCTGAAAAATACTCAGAACAGGAAAGAATGGAGGCTCAAAGAGTCTTTGGACTGTTGCAAAACCTGTGTAATAAAAACATTTATCGGTAAATACCAAAATTAGACATTAAAACATGGTAATTCAACAAACAGTGTTGTACATCAGTGAAACCCTGTCAATAAATAGCAAAAGAAAAACGAGAAGGGATTAGGAAAATTCTGGGATCAAGATGGATATCAATTTCATAAAACATCAAAAACTGAAAAATATTCTAACATAGAGATAGACATGAGGAAAAGGTGCCTTCAATTCTATGATCACATAATAAGGCTTCCCAATCACAGACTGACAAAAAATACTAAAATATGTAGCAGCACTCAATAATGGAGGAGAATGGTTCCAAAACGGCTTGGAGATTTGGAATTGACCACAATTACCAAAGAAGAAAAGGACACAAGAAACAGTTTTTACAAAAAGTTGAAAATGTTAGGATAAACCAGAAGCAAAAGCCCTGAGTTCCAGAATAAAATGGAGCAAAGAAAAAAGAGCTAAATTCTGACAGAGAATAAAAAATTCGTTGGCTTATAAAAAGAACAAAAATCCTCAAAAATAAACCATTTTTACTTAGCATTTTCTACTTTGGGAGCTTTACGATTAATAATAATAATTACTAACAGCATTTACACATTTAGAAAGCACTCTTAACCTTGCAACACTTTACATTGGTATCAGTAACTTAAGTAAACATTTCTAAATTAACCTTGTTTCTGACTGGGTATCATAGTTTTCGGTAGACTCTATATTATCAAATCCCCATATAAATCAATCAATAAAACTGATAACAATATAATGTACCATATCATTACCACTAATTATCTTATACTATGTAATAAACAGATAGAGTTATCCAACTAAACCTAACAAGTAGACTATGCAAATGCAATTCATAGCCATAATACTTCCAAAACACTGAAACTCATAGAAGTATTGACAAACTGCAAAACAATACGAAAATGTAAACAAATTTGACCAGCAATATTTTACATATATATTACCAAATGACACTAATAATTAGTGAACAAAACTGATAACAACATAACATACAATCTCATTATCACAAATAATTCTATTATATGTAATTAACAGAAACACTCACAATGTTTGAAAAATACGAGATAGATTTCTCCAGCTAAACCTAAGTGGACTACGCAAACGCAATTTATAGCCAAGATACTTCCAAAACAACTATTGTGCTTGTAACACCGAAACTTACAGAAGCAATTACCTATTGTACAAAAATATGAAAACATGAACAACAATGAGCAACAATTTTTATATCTCACTCGAAATGTAATAGGCAGATAGAAGGACCAAGTATCTCGTTTTTGTCAAAATTACATCATACATGGTATATCCAGTTTTATATTATATAAATGTCTAACAATTACATTTGCAAAGATATTTGATTTAAAAAAACTATTTTTGTCAGAATTTACCTTATATTTTATAAATATCTGCACTAAATTGGAAACTTGAATTTAATGTAAATCTTCAATAATGGTATCAGCAACAGTTGTTAATCCAAAATGTTAAAGGTATGCAGTACCTGAGTTTCTAGACCTGTGTCTCATCTTCAGGTGCATCTGCAGATTACAACAATAAAATAGTTACGTTATTCATGTAACAAAAACAGCTACCCTACTACTTGGCAACAGTGTCTCCCAGATTGTTACATGTACCAGAGGTGCTCTATTTTAATTTCGAATAACATGTAACAGTTTTATGTATGCAGTACTCCATCTTTTCTTACCTTTTTAGCAATGACGTTGGGAGGCCGTTTTTATGCCATAACAGGTCTCACAATTTTATTGTTGTAATTTGGCAGATGCACTTTATGATTAGATATAGGTCTTGAAACCCGAGAATTGCATTTTGAATTAACAACTGTTGAGGTTTTAATTATTGAAGAATGAGATGGACGCTTGTGGAAGCCCCATGGGATGAAAACGGCGCTATATGTGAATTATTAATTTAAATACATAATTGACAAGCAAAGTGAAGGAATTACTCCATGTTTCAAATTTGCCTCACCAAAAAACGTTACTTTAAAAACTCATGAATATATTATACTAATGAAAAAAATGTTACAGAACTTTTATAACTTTCATTCTATTTTGAAACTAGTTATTTTTGTTATCATTTCATTTAGAAAAAATACAAAATGTAATCATCTAATTAAACTTGGAGATTTTGAAGTCAAACTATCAGAATTATCTTGCATTCAGTTGGTTACGAGTAAATTTATAACCTCTGACAGTAAAGTTCGGCCAATAGTCTTGTAACATTAACATAATTGAACTATGAATTACAGTTACTCTACTTTACTGTCCTTCGAAATGGCCACCTTCCATAACTATGCACCGCTGAGTTCTGCAAGACTTGTCCTTGAAACTCTGCATGAAGTCTCCCTTTCGGGTGGTGTTCAAAAGCCTCGTCACATTTCATTCGATCTCAGAAATATTGTCAAATCTGTTTCCTTTCAAACTGAGTTTGAATCGAGGGAATTGGAAGAACTCTGGAGGACTGAGGTCCTGTGAGTGTGGTGGATGTTCAAGTTGAACCACCTCCTTTTCTAACCAAGAACTGTTTGATAATATTGGCTGTGTGTGGGCGTGCGTTGTAGTTCAACTTTACATACGTTTTAGCACTGCCGTTTCTTGAAGACGAATCGTGTTTTCGTTCCTCGCAACCGCCTGCGTTCACGTCAACGCCATCCCATTCTGCATGATACAACATAAACGTTATTACATACGAAATTTTGCCACGAGCAGATCAAACACTGTATTTACATAAATATAACACTTTGTTTCACCTTGATAACTTGTTTCAAAAAGATTACCACCTCGCAAGCCGCAAGGCGTGCATGCGATAGCTGCGCATGCAGTTACCCATGTGCCACAATCACTTGTTTTATACAAAATTGTCTTTGGTCTGACTCAAGCAGTTGCAAGGAATTCTCGATTTCCCATTTCTTACTACCACGTAATCAAATAGAAAAACAAAAAAATACAGTTACAAAAGAAAAATAATAAACATTAACATATTCATAACACAGAACATATGACAATAAAATATAGTGCTTGCACATAGTAAATACACGTAAACTAGATACATGACCTAAGAAATTAAATTTAAAAGAAATACAAATGATACATTGACATTTCATATATGAGTATATACAGCGTGGTCCATTGATAGCGACTGGGCCAAATATCTCACGAAATAAGCATCAAACGAAAAAACTACAAAGAAGAAAACGTTTCTAGCTTGAAGGGGGGAAACAGATGGCGCTATCGTTGGCCCGCTAGAAGCCGCTGCCATAGTTCAAACGAACCGTTTGACTTATGGCAGCGCCATCTAGCGGGCCATCTATAGTGCCATCTGTTTTCCCCTTTCAAGCTAGAAAAGTTTTGTTCTTTGTAGTTTTTTCGTTTGATGCTTATTTCGTGAGATATTTGGCCCAGTCGCTATCAATGGACCACGCTGTATACATAGACGTCAAATGTAAATAAATAACCCCAAATTATTCGTTTGATGAGTGTTCCGTGTTTGTGACACCTTACACCGTACAGTTCATCCGAATGTGATAACACTTCACACACTTCGTCTACAAAAATGTTCTAATGTTTCTACAATTTATGGCACTTAACTACAGGGTCATCAGTCCCTAAACTTACAAACTACTTATGAACTAGCTTATACTACAGATGGCACAAACATCCATGCTCGAGGAGGGATTCGAACCCCCGATGGGGAACGGCCTTGTGCATCGTAGCACAGCGCCTCAATGCGCTCCGCAGCACTTGTTCTTCAAAACAACATGAAAAATATCTACATAAAATTTAGTATGATGCATGGCACCTATGAACTTCCACAAAATCGACTGTTTTGTTCCAATTTTGCTGACCTTTTACACACTTAACCTCAAAACAAGATCACAGTCTATCTAACAAGGACACCACACGGGTATCGATTTTTTTTATATATATATATTTATTTATTTATTTATTTATTTATTTATTTATTTCTGGTACGTGAAGTTCAGAACACAAATATCAATGAGACAAAGCCAACCGTCGCAACTCTCAAAAATACTCGAGAAAATCGACATTGAAGTTTTGCAAAGTACACGTAAGTACCAATAATTTAGCGATCTGGTGGTTCGATTTCCGCAGTGACAGATTAAAAAAAAAAAATTATCATTGTGTTCGAATACTTACACAATTTTAATATCTAATGGTAATTTTTACGAAAATTACACTTGTTTTTATTTTTACGTAATTTTCTATAATTTGTAAAAGGTTGTTAATAATGACAAAAAAGTTCAAATGTTTTGTAAGCTTATGGGACTTAACTACGGGGTCATCAGTCCCTAAACTTACAAACTACTTATGAACTACTTACGAACTAGGACGGCACAAATATCCATGCCCGAGGGGGGATTCGAACCTCCGACCGTGCAGACCGTGACTGAAGCGCCTCAGTCCCCTCGGCCACCGCGGCCGGCTAATAATGACAGTTTTAATAAAAAATACAAGTTACATTTTTGACACTACTGACTTCACTATTAGTTGCCGACGGTAGTCTTTGATTGTTCAGTTTGCGTATAGCTACGACGCTGTTTTGGAACGTCGTTTCCATAGTTTCTAATGGCTTTCCAAGCAGCTGACCTACTCAACCATAGTTCTCAAACACAGACAGCAGTTGACCGGCGTTGCCTGGTGAAATGTTGTTGTGATGCCTCGTGTAAGGAGAAGAAATGCGTAACATCACGTTTCCGACTTTCATAAAGGTCGGATGTAGCCTATCGTGATTGCGGTTTTATCGTATCGCAACATTGCTCTTCGCGTTGGTCACGATTCAATGACTGTTCGCAGAATATGGAATCGGTGGGTTCAGGGGGGCAATACGGAACGCCGTGCTGGATCCCAACGGCCTCGTATCACTAGCAGTCGAGATTACAAGCATCTTATCAGCATGGCTGTAACGGATCGTGCAGCCACGTCTCGATCCCTGAGTCAACAGATGGGGACGTTTGCAAGACAACAACCACCTGCACCAACAGTTCGACGACGTTTGCAGCAGCATGGACTATCAGCTCAGAGACCATGGCTGCGGTTACCCTTGACGCTGCATCACAGACAGGAGCGCCTGCGATAGTGTACGCAACGACGAACTTGGATGCACGAATGGCAAAACGTCATTTTTTCGGACGAATCCAGGTTCTGTTTACAGCATCATGATGGCCGCATCCGTATTTGGCGACATCGCGGTGAACGCACATTGGAAGCGTGTGTTCGTCATCGCCATACTGGCGTATCACCCGGCGTGATGGTATGGGGTGCCATTGGTTACACGTCTCGGTCACCTCTTGTTCGCATCGACGGCACTTTGAGCAGTGGCCGTTACATTTCCGATGTGTTACGACACGTGGCTCTACCCTTCATTCGATCCCTGCGAAACCCTACATTTCAGCAGGATAATGCACGACCGCATGTTGCAGGTCCTGTACGGGCCTTTCTGGATACGGAAAATGTTCGACTGCTGCCCTGGCCAGCACATTCTCCAGATCTCTCACTGTGGTGTCGCACAAGTCCAAAGTGCGCGCCACCTACTTTCGCCTCGCGCCGCCATGCACGCACGGCGCGGCTTTCTTACGTCAGCCACGAGCGCTCTCTGCTGCAACTCCGCTCGTGGCCACCACTGAACGACATCGTTCACTTGGGACTGAGATAGGAACCAGTCAACACTTCGGAATCAGATAGGCACCAGTGAAGACTTGGCTATCGGACAGGCACTAGGCAGGCCTCTACCTCAACTATGTATCAGCATTCTGCAGTACTGAGCTATGTAAAAGTTAAGTATTACTAAGTCTCTGTGAAATATAGATCTCGTTCTAATTTACTCTAGTGTTTCTAGTTTCTGCCGTCCCACTGGCTGGTCACCTCCATACCGCACAAGCGTGCATCCTTTATTCCTTTGTCGGTCTCTTTCTACTCGGCCACCGACACCAAAGACAAAAGCGGCGACGAGGCTGGGACACAAAACTCACCAACTGAAAACGTCTGGTCAATGGTGACCGAGCAACTGGCTCGTGACAATACACCAGTCATTACTCCTGATGAACTGTGGCACTGTGTTGAAGCTGCATGGGCATCTGCACCTGTAAAGGCCATCCAAGCTCAGTTTGACTCAATGCCCAGGCGTATCAAGGCCGTTATTACGACCAGAGGTGGTTGTTCTGGGTACTGATTTCTCAGGATCTATGCACCCAAATTGCGTGAAAATGGAATGTAATCACAAATGTTCAAAATGTTTGTAGAGCTTGTGGGACTTAGCTACGGGTCATTAGTCCTACACTTACAAATTACTTATGAAGTAGCTAATATTAAAGACGGCACAAACATCCATGTGCGAGGGGGACTCAAACCCCCGACCCCAGCGACCGTGCAGACAGTGACTGGCACGCCGCAGACCGCTCGGCCACCGCGGCCGGCATGCAATCACATGTCAGTTCTAGTATAATACATTTGTCTAATGAATACCCGTTTATCATCTGCGTTTCTTCTTGCTGTAACAATTTTAATGCCCAGTAGTGTAGTCTGGACCATAATTTTACATGCATCTCGTTTAACATACTAGTGTTCTCTCTTACTCTTGCGGAGTTGTTGTTCCTGTCTACGTTTGTCAATGCATAATGCACGCAGATGCGAGTAATTGTTCAAAAGTCGTTCATCATGGTGTAAATGAAACTAACGCCCAGGATAAAAATACAGAAAACTGACAAACAATTTTAAAATTGAACTTCAGTCATGTATATAGTGCAAAAGAAAATTTATGAGCTATTTCTGTAAGGACTCTTCTTTTGCAACTCAAAATCCTTCATTATATGTGTAATTTTATATTCTTCTATTTCAGAAAAAGTTGAAGATGCTATATTATATACTTCTACATCTACATCTACATCTACATCTACATACATACTCCGCAATTCACCGTAAGGTGCGTGGCGGAGGGTACACTGTACCACTACTAGGCATTTCCTTTCCTATTCCACTCACAAATTGAACGAGGAAAAAAAGAATGCCTATATGCCTCCGTACGAGCCCTAATTTCTCTTACTTGTCTTTGTGATCTTTACGCGAAATGTAAGTAGGCGGCAGCAAGATCGTACTATAGTCAGCTTCAAATTCCGGCCCTCTAAATTTACTCAACAGAAATTCACGAAAAGAACGTCGTCTTTCTTCCAGCGATCCCCAATTGAGTTGCCGGAGCATTTCCGTGACACTCGCGCATTGGTCGAACCTACCGGTAACAAATCTAGCTGCTCGCCTCTGAAGAGCCTCTATGTCTTCCTTCAAACCGATCTGCTGCGGGTCCCAAATACTTGAGCAATACTCAAGACGTGGTCGTACAAGCGTTTTATACGCGGTCTCCTTTACAGGTGAAGTACATCTTCCCAAAATTCTCCCAATAAACCGAAGTCGGCTGTCTGCCTTACTCACAACTGTCCTTACATGCTCGTTCCATTTCATATCGCTCTGCAATGTTACGCCTAGATATTTGAACGACGCGACCGCATCAAGAAGCTCACTACTGATGCTGTATTCGAACATTATAGGATTGTTTTTTCTACTCATGCGCATCACCTTACATTTTTCTACATTGAGAGCTAGCTGCCATTCTTCGCACCAACTAGAAATTTTGTCTAAGTCAACCTGTATGCTTTTACAGTCAGTTACAGACGACACCCTCCCATACACCACAGCATCATCAGCAAACAGCCGCAAATTACAACTTACTCTGTCCATCAGATCATTTATATAGATAGAAAATAATAGCGGTCCTTTCACACTCCCCTGGGGCACGCCTGACGATACACTCGTCTCTGATGAACACTCGCCGTCGAGGACAACGTACTGCGTTCTATTACTTAGGAAGTCTTCCAGCCAGTCACAAATCTGTGAACCTATTCCATAAGCTCGTATCTTCGTCAGCAGTCTGCAGTGTGGCACCGCGTCGAACGCCTTTTTGAAGTCGAGAAAAACACAATCCGCCTGTTGCCCTTCGTCCATGGCTCGCAAGATGTCATGTGAGAAAAGGACAAGCTGAGTTTCACATGAACGATGTTTCCTAACCCCGTGCTGATTCATGGAAAGAAGCTTTTCCGTTTCAAGGAAATTTACTATATTCGAACTGAGAATATGCTCCAAAATTCTACATGAAACCGATGTCAACGATATAGGCCTGTAATTGTATGGGTCAGTTCTCTTTCCTTTCTTATACACGGGAGTCACCTGCGCTTTTTTCCAATCACTAGGAACTTTGCGCTGAATTAAAGATTCGCTATAAATGCAAGGTAAGTAGGGGGCCAATGCCGCAGAATAGTCTTTGTAAAACCGAACTGGTATACCATCCGGACCAGCAGACGTTTTCGTATTTAGCTCTCTCAGCTGCTTCTCTACACCGGAAATACCTATTGCTATGTCCCCCATTTCGGAATTAGTACGTTGATCAAATGATGGTATATTTGTGCGGTCCTCCTGCGTGAAAGATTTCTTAAAGGTTAAATTTTGAACTTCAGCTTTCCGTTTGCTTTCTTCTATTACCGCCCCGGAATGATCAACTAGTGACTGGACAGTGGGCTTTGACCCGCTTATCGATTTCACATAGGACCAGAATTTTTTCGGGTTCTCGGAAAGATCTTTTGCTAAGGTATGGCTGTAATAATTATTGTATGCTTCACGCATCGATCTTTTTATAGACGCACGAATCTCTACTAACTTTTGCCCGTCATCATTTGCGTGTTCTTTTTTGAATCGAGGGTGCAACAGCCTTTGTTTTCTCAGCAGCTTTCTAACATTCAAAAATGTTCAAATGTTTGTAAAGTCTATGGGACTTAACTACGGGGTTATCAGTCCCTAAACTTACAAACTACTTATGAACTACTTACGAACTAGGACGGCACAAATATCCATGCCCGAGGGGGGATTCGAACCCCCGACCGGTGTGGCCGTGCTGACCGTGACTGGAGCGCCTCAGTCACCTCGGCCACCGCGGCCGGCTTTCTAACATTATTATTATACCACGGTTGATCTTTTCCATCCTTAATCGTCTTTACTGGCACATATTTCTCTAACCCTTCATTAACAATGCATTTAAATTTAGTCCACAATTCCTCTACATCCATAGTCCCAGAATTAAACGATGCCCATTCATTTTCTAAGTGCGATAGTAACATTTGCTTATCGGCTCTTCCCAACAAAAACACGCTCCTAGCCTTCTTGATTGGTTTATGAACTTTGGTCACCATCGACGCTATGACGATATCATGATCACTAATTCCTGTCTCTACACAGACATCGTTAATAAGGTCAGGCCTGTTTGTGGCTATAAGGTCTAGAATATTTCCATTGGGCGTGGGTTGCCGGTTTAACTGCTCAAGACAGTTTTCGGAGAATGTGTCCAAAAGTAACTCGCAAGACTGCTTGTCTGTACCGCCTGAAATGTAACTAGCGAGGTCCCAGTCTATACTCTTAAGGTTGAAGTCACCTCCGATTAATATTGCATGGCCCGGGTACCTATGCACTACCTGGTGTAGACTTTCCTTGAATGATTCTAAAACTGCTACAGCAGCACTGGGGGGCCGATAAAAACACCCAACTATTAACTTTACTTCAGTGATTATTATCGCGTAGAGTTCTTGAAACATCCTTCTGTAACCTGTACAAACAGACCATTCTCAACGCACATGCACACTTTGTAGCGCGTGCGACAGCGTCAAGATTCAAGCAGTTATGAATCTCAAACGTTGCCCTTTGTCAGGTCTGATGTCGCTTACGTAGGACAGACGCGTAAACCATACATGCGATTGAGAATTGCCACTTGCAGTTGTCGTGCGCTATCTCTATCTTTTGTCGCTCACGTAGGACACGGCCTAATAAATGAATTTTTTCAGAGTTCGTAATGTAGATACAAGTATTTTAATTAAAGCATCAGGTGGCGGATCACACACCGCCTGCATAATTTTTGTTTTTGTTTTCTGCAATTGATTTTATTTCTCCCATACACGTTTTCCCTTTTATTTTAAAGGCATCTTCAGTGGGATCTACAAGTTAAATGTCTATGTCAGATGTGTTGTTTCGAAATTATAAACAATGCACTTTTCTTTTTATTTTTATTTTTTTTATTTTTTTTTTATTTATTATTATTTTTTTTTTTTTTTTACATAAGTGCTGTTTACTCCATGTGGTGTTTAGCAACCATGATTTAGTTGATTTAGTTTCTGTACTTTCGTGCTTGATTTGTTTTGTTGCCAACACAACGAAGTATATGTTCGTTACTCACCTTAGTATGTAAACAAAATTAAATTAATTGAAGCAGAAGAATAAGAAGGAGAAAGAGAGAGAGAGAGACAGAAAGTCTGCTTCAAACAATTTCACTTTTTTTTTACACACAAATGTGCGCCTCGGTAGCACAGTGGTAGAATGCCAGACTACAAATCCAAAGGTCGCGGGTTCAATCCCCGCCAGGTCCTGGGATTTTTATCTGTCACTTTCCACTTCTTTCACCTCTGGCAGTATTGCTCATGTGAAAAGTTCCGAGTAGCACCGTGGTTCGGAACCCACGTTAAACTGTAGGTCCCCCTGTAACTGGCTGGGTAAGTCAGTTCGAAGGTAGGAGGAAGGCAACGGCATACCACCTCGAAATAGGACCATGCCTAGTAAAGCACTGTGGTGTTCAAACCAATCTTCGGATTGTTGACTGCTTTACCTTTTTTTATTTTTCACACAAATACGATTAATTATGTTGGCAACAAAACAAATGAAACACGAAAATAAAGACGAAACTAAATTATGGCTGCTAAACACCTCCAAATGCACAAATATGCGAAATTCCATTAGTTATAGAATGTGTAACATGTGGCCTTGACCAGGTGGAGGAAATAGCAGAAGGTATCTTCAAAATAAAAGGCGAAACGCGTCTGAGAGAAATAAAATCAATTGCAGCAAACACAAGGGTGTTTTTTTTTTTTTTTTTTTTTTTTTTTTTTTTTTTTTTTTTTTTTTTTTTTTTTTTTTACCTTCTTAGACGAGGAGTTTGGACGCTTGCTGCAGAAGATGGCCACCCAAACTAATTTGTTACGTAAAATTTAGTGTAGTTCGTGGTGGAGAGTCTCCATTTTTACTCTAATCTTCAAAAAAATTTGCACATTTAAACTTAAAAACGAGAGGAACAGAACGAGAGGATGGGAGATGAATAGACGAACTAGAACATGGAATAAATAAATAGCATGGCAGTAGCGAGTGTTCAGCTAGTAAATAACAAAAAGTATTTTCTTTCAACGACGAAATTGCTCGCTCTGTTCGGCGGCAGGAGCGAGCAGCGGCTGCGATGATTTGTGTGTGCCGCGACAACAAGCAATATCCGGGCCGCAATTTCTGCTGGTCCCGATACGCCGCAGCAGCAGACGTCCGCAGCTGCCGGCGGTCGGTGACAGACTGCCACGGCGTGAGGCGAGGGCTGGCCGAGGGCACGTCGCGCTGCCATCTGTCGGCGCTTCTTGAAACCAACGCGCCGTCTGCAGCCAGGCCACAGAATAGGGAGCATACAGAAGGGAAAGCTGGGGGCGGCGCCTTTGATCTGTATGTTACCAAGCGCTGCGCTCGACGCCATATTGAAAAGCAGTAAACGCGACCTATAGCCACTTAGTACTATGGCTGGAAATTGACTTTTTACGAACTGCAGCCAATCTCACCGACTTTTAAGGAAGGAAACGGCTTTTCATTATGCTCTCATCTATTTTGCGCCCTCTTCTTGCACCTAATTGTAATCCGACGAAAAAAAAATAGGCCTACATTTTAATACAACTACGAAAATGTACGGTGGAATCGATGATCGTTTTATTTGGTGCTTATCTCTAGGAAAATCCCAAATAACGTGGAGTTATGTTTGGGAAATTAGTTATAAACAAGAAAGTGACTTTACAACTGCCAGGTTTTATTTGACACGAATAAATTCGCACAAAGTATTGAGTCAGACTTAGCAGTACAACGTGATTACTTTACACAGAACTATTGACGTCTGGGCATACATAAAAGTTGTATTTGCATTAGCAGTATCATTAATTTACTGATCGGAGAAGGGCATATATAGGAATCTGTCAACCTCAGAGCAGAAACAGCATAAAATAATTATTCCCCTTAATCTATTTGTTTATCAGAAGAGCATTCGTTGCCAACATTAGCACGCTACGCCTCCAATGTCGTAAGTAAAATTTTACTTGCCTACTTACACACTATTCTTTGTCATTCATTTTATATTCCCTGCAACGTTAAACTTATAAAATATAAATGTACTTCGACATTTCTATGCTGTTGAACTGCTGCAGCAACAGCGAGAATTATCGTCAAGAGAAGAAGCAAGGCTACTTTTAATAATTATGCACACATTGCTCTCATTCGAAACTGATAACATTTAACTTTCACTACACATATAGCGACGTTCACTTACTGCTCAGCATCTTTTGGGAAGGTGAAGAAACTTATATCCTTATTTTTATTCGAATTATTGCGGCAATTAGGTGCTGAACACCATCGGCCGCCTTTTCTTTTATTGCTGTTCATAATAAAAACGGAACAGCTCGAACTACTGACACACAGTTCTTTCTTTTCACTTACCAAATACTTGTTTACTTTTATGAATTGCGATTCATGCAGCTAAAATACAGAATTAACAAACTAAGACGGCGCATTACCACGCCACAGAGTAGGGAGTGATCACACGTTTACTGCTTTTCAAGATGGCCGATTCCGCGCATGCGCACTAAATTTTGGACGACAGACTGCAGCGGGAGATTCCTTTCTGTATACTCCTTACTCTGTGGCCAGGCACAAGCGGAAGACACTTCTCTGTCTGCATCGTCGCCTGCTCTCCCCGATTCCTAATATCAGAGAGCTGTGATTCGGGTACTGGGTGACGAGTACTGTGAAATACAGGGTGTCTCCCTTATTTTAGTCCCCTCAAAAACCAACAACAACAACATCTCCCTTATTTCCCCAGGATTCGCGATCGTACTCAGAAGCTCGAAATTTAGCGAGGATTTCAATGCGAGATGCCTACAATATTTATCACAACGAAACTCTTTCTCGTAATTTGACTGAAAACCCAAAGAGATTTTGGTCATATGTTAAATATAGTCGGGGCAAGTCACAAACAATACCTTCACTACGTGATAGTAATGGCGATCCTGCCGATGACAGCGCTACTAAAGCAGAGTTACTAAACTTAGCTTTTAGAAATTCATTCACCAAAGAAGACGAAACCAATATTCCAGATTTCGAATTACGAACAGATGCCGTAATGAGTAACATACAAGTAGATATCATCGGAGTAGTGCAGCAACTAAAATCACTTAACAAGAACAAGTCTTCTCGTCCGGATTGTATACCCATTAGATTTCTATCTGAGTATGCTGAAGCGATAGCTCCTTACTTAACAGTCATATACAACCGCTCACTCATAGAAGGATCTGTACCAAAAGATTGGAAAGTTGCACAGGCGACACCTATATTCAAGAAAGGCAGTAGGAGTAACCCACTAAACTACAGGCCTATTTCATTGACGTCAATTTGCAGCAGGGTTTTGGAACATATCCTGTATTCAAATATTATGAATTATCTCGAACAGAACGATCTATTGACCCAAGGTCAACACGGATTTAGAAAATATCGTTCATGCGAAACACAACTAGCTCGTTATTGACACGAACTGATGGGTGCTATCGACAAAGGTTCGCAAATCGATTCCGTATTTCTTGATTTCCAGAAAGCTTTTGACACCGTACCTCACAAACGGCTTTTAAACAAATTGCGTGGTTATGGTATATCGCCCCAAATTTGCGATTGCATAGGGGATTTCTTGTCAGAGAGGACACAGTTCGTAGTAAGGCATCAACTAAAACAGAGGTGATATCGGGCGTTCCACAGGGTAGTGTTATTGGTCCTCTGCTATTCCTTATTTACATAAACGATTTAGGGGAAAATCTAAGTAGCTCTCTTAGGTTGTTTGCAGATGACGCCGTCATTTACCGTCTAGTAAAATCATCTGAAGATCAAAACCAACTGCAGAACGATCTGAATAAGATATCAGTATGGTGTAAAAATTGGCAATTGACTCTAAATAATGAGAAGTGTGAAGTCGTCCACATGAGTACGAAAAGAAATCCGTTAAACTTTGTTTACAACATAAATCAATCAAATGTGAAGGCCGTACACTCCACAAAATTCCTAGGAATTACTATTACTTCAGACTTAAACTGGAAAGAACACGTAGATAATATCGTGGGAAAGGCGAACCAGAGACTGCGTTTTATTGGCAGAACCCTTAAAAGATGCAACAGAACTACTAAAGAAACTGCATACACTGCGCTTGTCCGTCCATTTTTGGAGTATTGCAGCCCAGTGTGGGATCCTTATCAGGTGGGTTTGACGGAGGACATCGAAAGAGTCCAAAGAAGGGCAGCTCGTTTCGTATTGTCACGATACAGGGGAGACAGCGTTACGGAAATGATCCAGGATCTGGGATGGGAATCATTACAACAACGGCGCTTATCGCTGCGGCGTGGGCTACTTGCGAAACTCCAATCGGCAACATTCTCCTCCGAATGCGAAAATATATTGTTGCCTCCCACTTACATAGGTAGAAATTATCATCAGAATAAAATACGAGAAATCAGAGCTCAAACAGAGAGATTCAGGTGTTCTTTCTTTCCGCGCGCTATTCGAGAATAGAATGGGAGATAAATAGTATAATTGTGGTTCTATGAACCCTCTGCCAGGCACTTAAATGTGATTTGCAGAGTATCCCATGTAGATGTAGATGTAGATTTCAAAATTAAATATCTTGAAAACAAAGATCGATAGGGGCGCAAACTAAGAATGAAATTCGCCTTCACATTTCGTAGTGTCTCAACCGAAGTAGATTCACATGCCACAGAGATCTCTGATTCAAGCTCATCCATTCTGGTGGGATGCTTCGCGTAGACCATGTCTTTCACTGTGCCCCATAAAATAAAAGTCACAGAGAGTCAAATCCGGCGAATATGGAGGCGAATCCATGCCTGCACCAGTAAATTTGGGATATTCCAAAGCAATGACTGGGTTCCCAAAGTATTCCTCAAGAACGCGAAACACTTGTTCGATCCCATGTCGTCGAACTCCATCTTGCATAAACCATTCAGTACCTGGTCGATCCTCTAACGCTTGCCGTGTGGCGACAAATTGTTTCAAAATTGCAACGTAACGTGCAACAATGCCCGTTTCTCGAATGAAAAAATCCCACTGGCGTGTTTTACGGCCCACTTTAGGTTTGCAGATTTATAAGTTTTTGAAAACATTTTGGAACAAAATAATAATCTAAATAATTAGAAAATCAATTAATAAGATTGTCTGAAACCCTTTTAGGAAAAAAAAGTCTACGTAGTGGTGGGTTCCGAGCCACCGACCTTTTGCGTCATAGTCTAACGCCTTGCCCACTACGCTACGGCTATTAATCAAAATATGAGTTCTTTAATCTGGTACTATTGATGGCCGTTGTTAACTGATGTTAATATGGCATTTTTAGACACTAGATTATCATTTATCGTACGAAGAACGACGTGTTTTCGTCAATACTTCAGTGCGCCATTGCTTTGGAATGAAAACGTGTAAGTTACAATAAGAAAATCATCAAATGAGCAAAGCAAGATGGCTTATGCCAGAGAGTTCTGGGCGAGGAATGTCACGTGACATCTGCGAACGGGTGGTTTTTGTTAATTCAGTGGAGGGTGTCAAATCTCCGTTATTTGTGCAAACATCTCTGCAACGATGCAAGATATGAAAAAACATAATAGAGCGGAGTTTTAGAGAATTTTCCCCTCCACCATTTAGGTTCTCTACCAATCAGCTTATTCAATTTTCGTGTCAGATGAACGGTTCTTTTGCAATTGCAAATATATTACAAACGGATTTTTTAGGTATTACTAACGTATTTTTTGTCCGAAAAATTTGCAAAAGGGAAGTTCTGGTCTCTGGCGGCCTACAATGATGTCTGTAAAATTTGGTGCTGATCGGTTGAACGGTTCGTCTTAAAAACAGGGAACACGTTACGGACAGACAGACAGACAGACATACATCCCAAAATCGCCGTTATTTTTGCAAATATCTCTAAACGATACGAGATATGAAAAAACATAAGAGAGCAACGTTGTAGAGAATTTTCTCCATTACAAATTCGCTTATTCAATTTTCGTGTCAGATGAATGGTTAAGCCGTTATTTTTATTTAAATTTGGAGCTTTCTAAAGACGATCGGAAAGGCCCACTTTTACGGCCGAGTGCACCAACCTCGGTCAAAAGTTAATCGCGGTTAAGTTGGCATTTAACCGTGGTCAACTCAAGTTTCTGGTGCACCAACACCGATCAAAGTTAAACGAGCGAGTTGACCGCGGTTAAATTTGATCGCGGCTGACGCCCGGTTTTGTTGAGATGATCAGGGTTATAGGAGTGTGCAGTATCAAGATGGCGGCGCGTTTTGCTGTTTTAGACGGAATTGACAAAGATTTATTTTACCTCGATTATTTAAATCGGGATCAAAACTGGAACGTAGTGATTGTGGAAAGGGGGACTCTTTTGAAGATTACAGTGACAAAAAGTTTGGAGAAAGATTTTGTTGGTCCAAAGAAAGTGTGGTGGTTGTTAAACCAAATCAATGATAGGTTAGAATTTCCTACCGATAGAAATAACCCTATTTCGCCAATGAACAGACTATTGATTACTTTAAGAACATATGCAACTGGTGCATTTAACATACTTATTGGTGACAACAGTAACATATATCGCGACGACACATTGCCAGGAAGAGCAGTTCGCCGCGCCATATTTAATGAATATTTCCAGTAAGGTAACTATCAAATTCAGAAAAAGTTTTGAATAAAAAATTACGATATGTTCTGTACCTATAATCGTAAAGCTTTCGTGTTATTAAAACATGTTATCTGTATATTTCTGTTACCAGGTGAACATGCAGTGTATGGGAAAAACGCTGTGAACAATAATGACATTTGTGTTGATTTGTTCGAAACAATAAATAATAATTTATGTAATTATATAAATCTGTCTTAGGGTGTTTTTTTAATAATCATTTCTCTTTGAAATATGACTGGATTCGGTAAAATTTTACGACGCTTCTCTCTGGGCTCCAGTGCTTATGTTGGCAACAGATGAACAATGAAGTGTAGAATTGCGTTAATATTTTTCACAAGCTACAGAGCACTCGCAGCAAAATCAATACTGTACCTGCTCTATGGGTGAAAGGTTCTTGTATGTACCCTTGTCCGTTCATAAGAAAATAATTTTCGTTTTAATTGAAGTTGTCACAAAAAAATATTTATTTGTAATCTTAGTTGCCGTCATTACAATTGGTGCCAACATAACCACTGCAGCCCGGCGAGAAGCGTCGTACAATTTTACCGTATTTACAATCTTGTACATACAAATCACGTGATACTCTCGTCATTCATCAAAGATAGTTGAGAATACACATGAAGGTAAGCTCAACTAACACCTTTGCATCACTTGGGTGCCTTCCATTGCGCTATACTGACTTGATCACGATCAAATGTACGATTGGCTGACGACGGTTTGCTGACCGTTGATGAACGTTGGTGCACCGCAGAGACGTTTTAAACCGCGATTAACTTTTGATCGTGTTCTCGGAACCCTTGATTATCTTGCTTTTTGACCGAGATTGGTGCACTCGGCCATTAGTGTTACTACCGTAACCTAAAGTGGGCCAAAAAGAAAATCAGTCTGGAGCTTTTTATAACTTTTGCAGATATTTAGGAGAAAAAATAATAAAACTTGAATAATAAAAAAATTATTGTAATATTGCCCCAATTGTTTCTAATCTTTATATACGATTTAGAGGACAATGTAAGCAGCTGTTTTAGACTGTTTTGTTATCATTATTAGGGGTCAAATCCCACTTTTTGCACCATGTAGATATCTGTCGAAATCATTTTGCAGTTGCATTTGATCTTCTGTTGACTTAACTAACCGAGCATGACAGCATCATCCACAAACAGTCTAAGAGAGATACTCACATTGTCTCCTAAATTACTATACATACATAAAAAATGGGACGTGGGACGTATGTCCGTATAATATTTCACTTCATAGGTAAAATTATTCACTGCAGACCAATGGCGGCTATGCATGAGAGTAGCCTTTAGGTTGGCGGTGTGCACTATGGTGTTTTGGCCGCGGTGTGTGGCGGTGGGTGAGTGTGGCGAACAAAAATCCGTAAAATGTGGAGCAATACGACGATCAACAGATGCTCAAAGATAAAAAGACTCAAAGATAAAAAAACTGGGAAACACAGGCATATATTAACTGAGCATTAACTACACTAACAATACACCAATGATCTCAATATATACACTGCGAAACTGTAGTGCTTAGGATCGAAATACTGACAACTGGATTTGCAGTTCCGTGTCGATAGCTATAAGACGGTGGATGATATAGTAGTTTAAATACGTCGGCTTATATAAAATTCTCACTGAGGACCAGCGATGACTTTTGACACTATAATTGCAAAGAGGTTACATACCGCGAAACGTGATGCATATTCTTCAGTTTGTTTTTCTGCTGCAAGCGTACGAATAAAGAAAAATAAGTGCATATTACAGTTTGAAAAGTAAAACTACCAAGAAAGATGCCAAAGAGTAAGAAAGAAATTTCGCGTTCTCCATCCGTTTCTAAAAAGTCAGACAACGGTGCTGAAAAGTGAATCAACAGACGATAGAAACCTGAAATTTGTAGACGTTGTTTATCTTACACTGTAGGCATCAGCGATTTTTCGTTATTCCCATCCCTAAGGGAGGCGAAATAGGGGATGAACGGTTTTTTGAAAATACGTTGCTATTCAGGCAATTTTGAAGAAGAAATATAAAACTTCCGGTTTAGATTTCTGATTGGAATTTTAAAAACACATGTTTCGATATTTTTGGAAATTCAACCATTAAGCGGATGATATAAGGGAAAATCTTTTAGGGTGCTACTGAGACTATTTCTATGCTAGAAATGTGACAATTTGGGTTTGGAACTATGGTTATAATTTTTAAAAAATGCGTTTTAGGATGTTTTGAATTCTGCCAACAGTGGTGCAATAGGGAGTGGCAAGTTGTATCAAAATACTTAATTAGGAAAGTAATTTGAAAGCTAAATCTATGAAAATTTATACTTAGAAGTAGAAACAACTAATGCAGACCATCCAATCTACTCGTGCGAAGCAGCGGAAATTTAAGTAGTCGCTAAAAAAAATAAACAAATAAAATAATATAAAAAAAAAATAAAAATAGATCGAACTGTAGGGGACCTACAACAGTTCCCTGTGGAACGCCAGATATCACTTCTGTTCTGCTCTATGAGTTACCGACAGTTACAACGTACTGTATCCTTTCTGACATGAAATCACGAATCCGATCACACAACTTAGGTGATATTCCATAAGCACGTCAAGACAATTCACTGGAAATACTATATTTAATATAAAGTTCTATACAGACGATCAGCTGACGCCATTCCTTCAACGATTACCCAGACTTACTGTATCGCACATTGGCACGACCATGACGTCTTATTTAAACAGAGTTGAACTGCCCTGTCGATTGAATTACCAGACTTTCAGTATTCGTCGAGTTTTCGATAATAGGGAGCACTGCTTACAGAATAACTACATTGTCCCCAGTGCTACACTGTAACATACTAATACTTCAGCATACGTTTACTGCGAGAGATGAACAGTTTAGTACTACACCAAAGAACCAATACATGGCGCTGTTATTAGTATTAATATTTCTCATCTTAAAGATACAAGTGTTTTCAGAAGTGTACGCCAAACACATACCGCAGTCTTAACTTTATGAACACAAACTAACATTGAATTTACTTCGTTGAGGAGTACGACCTTAAATTAATTTCACTCTTTGTATGAAAAACTTTACGAACATTCATCGCTTTCGACAATGACTTCTACTTATATTTGACATCTTGGCTAGAAAAACTGAGTTTATTGACAGAGAGATCGTACAAGGATACTGTTTTTGCTGACCTAAGTCCGGAACCCTAAAAAACCATGATATACACAGATCCCTCTTTAACAACCGTTGCGAAGCACGGGCATATAATCTAGTCGTCTACAAAAATAAGTGACAGTAGGGGCCTTATAACACTTTCCTGGGGAACGCCAGATGTCACTTTTCTGCTCTATGACTTGCCGTCACTTACAACGTAGAGTGTCTTTTCTGACAGGAAATCACGAATCCAGTCACACAACTGTGGCAATCTTCCATAAGCACGCAATTTGATGTGAAGACTATTGTGAGGTACAGTGTGTAAAGACTTCCGGAAATCTAGAAATACGGAATCTATTTGACACTCCTTGTCTATAGCACTCATCACATCATGTGAGTGAGGAGCTAGATGTGTTAAAGAAAAGCGATAGTTTCTGAATCCGTGTTGACGAACAGGCCAATAGGTCGTTCTCTTCGCGGTATTTCAGAAAAGTATGTGATGTATAATCCTGCTGCAAATCGACGTCAGTGACATAGGCCCGTAATTTTGCGAATCACTTCTGTTGTCTTTTTTTAATATTGCCGTGACCTATGCAACTTTCCATTCTTTCGCTACGGAACATTCTCTGAGCGAGTGGTTGTATATGATAGGCATGGCGCCACTGCAACAGCATACTCTGAAAGAAACCTAACTGCTATACAGTCGAGCATGGGAGACGTATTTTTGTTCATTGATTTAAGTTGTTTTAATACTCCAAGGGGATTTACTTCTAAGTTAGGCATGCTCGAAACTGTACTTGACACGAATTCTTGAGTATTTGCTTTGTCTTGTCTAGTGAAGGAATTTCGAAAACCTGTGTTAAGCAGTTCTGCTTTAGCAAAACTGTCATCAATAGTATCAAAAACATTTCAAAAGTTTGTTAAGCTTATGGAACGTAACTGCGCGGTCATCAGTCTGTAAACTTGCAAACTACTTATAAACTCCCATATACTAAAGACAAAAGCTGGTAGAAGCCGACCTCGGGGAGGATCAGTTTGGGTTCAGGAGAAATGTAGTAACACGGGAGGCAATAGTCACTTTACGGCTTATCCTAGAAGATAGATTAAGAAATGGCACACCTACATATCTAGCTTTCGTAGATTTGGAGAAGGCTTTTGACAATGTTGATTGGAATAAACTCTTTCAAGTTCTGAAGCAAGCAGGAGTAAAATATAGTGAGCGTAAGGTTATTTACAACTTGTACAAAAACCAGACAGCAGTTGTTACAGTTGAAGGGCATGAAAGGGATGCAGTGGTTGGAAAGGGAGTAAGACAGGGTTGTAGCCTTTCGCCAATGTTATTCAATTTGTACATTGAACAAGCTATAAAGGAAAGCAAGGAGAAATTTGGAGAAGGAATTAAAGTTCAGGGCGAAGAATTAAAAACATTGCGTTTTGCCGACGACATAGTAATTCTGTCAGAGACAGCAAAGGAGCTGGAAGAGTAGTTGAACGGAATGGACAGTGTGCTGAAAGGTGCATATAAGATGAACATTAACGAGAGCAAAACTAGGGTAATGGAGTGCAGTCTAAGAAAATCAGGTGATGCTGAGGGAATTAGATTAGGTAACGAAACAATAAAGGAGGTAGATGAGTTTTGTTACTTGGGCAGTAAAATACCAATTATAGTCGCAGTATAGAGGGTATAAAATGCAGAATGGCAATGGGTAGCAAAGCGTTTTTGAAAAAGAGAAATTTGTTAACATCGAATATTGATTTGAGCGTCAGGAAGTCCTTTCTGAAGGCATTTGTGTGGAGTGTAGCCTTGTATGGGAGTGAAACATAGACGATAAACAGTGCGGACAGGAAGAGGATAGAGGCTTTTGAAATGTGGTGCTACAGAAGAACGCTGAAGATTAGGTGGGTGGATCACGTAACTAATGAGGAGGTACTGAAGATAATTGGGGAGGAAAGGAATTTCTGGCATACCTTGATTAAAAGAAGGGATCGATTGGTAGGACACAATCTTAGACATCAAGGAATTGTGAATTTAGCGTTGGAGGGAAGTGTGTGGGGTAAAAACGCAGAGGAAGACCAAGAGATGGATACAGTAAGCAGATGCAGACAGATGTAGGTTGCCGTTCTTATGTGGAGATGAAGAGGCTTGCTCAGGATAGGGTATTGTGGAGAGCTGCCTCAAACCAGTCTCCGGACTGAAGACCACAACAACTAAAGACAAGAGAAACATCCACGCCCGAAGGACGATTCGAACCCCAGACAGGGAACGGCCTCCGACATCGGAGCATAGCGCCTCAATGCGCTCGGCCACTCCACCGCGGCTCAGTAGCAGCACCATTTCACCCGTGGAATGAAGGTATTGATTATGTTTTGCCTCTACTATACTTCACACACGACCAGAATTTCTTAGGACTCTCTACCATATTACAGTCTGAGGAGGAGAGAAAGAGAGAACAGATACTCATTGCGGGAGAGAGGCTGTGACAGTATAAAAGTTACGTAGATCGGCAGAGTAACACAGAGCAAAGGAGAGAAAAAATGTTCAAATGTTTGTTAAGCTTATGGGACTTAACTACGGGGTCATCAGTCCCTAAACTTACAAACTACTTATGAACTACTTACGAACTAGGACGGCACAAATATCCATGCCCGAGGGGGGATTCGAACCCCCGACCGTAGTGGTCGTGCTGACCGTGCCTGGAGCGCCTCAGTCAGCTCGGCCACCGCGGCCGGCGCAAAGGAGAGAGAGAGAGAGAGAGAGAGAGAGAGAGAGAGAGAGAGAGAGAGAGAGAGAGAGAGAGAGAGAGAGAGAGAGAGAGAGAGAGAGTAGACCTCTGATTGATGAAGTACTCCTCCTTACACTTCGTGATATCGTGGAAGAAACACTATTACTGTGTGGTTACGACCTGGTTCTTCAAAGGTTGTTGTGTTCTGCCTCTTCAGTATGTTGCGTTCTGCATTATGGAATTTTTAGTAACAACAATTTGAGAATAAGATCTTGACGGAAAGTCATCACTTAAAGTAGAAGTGCTACCTGGCGTACCTGAGGGTATTGTCCCTTGTCTTTATAAACCATTTAGGAGACAATGTAACCAGCTCTTTTAGACTGATCATGGGAGACGCCGTCGTTTATCACTTAGTAAAAGCTATCTCGGTTGCACAGTGGTAGAGTGCCAGACTATATAATCCAAAGGTCGCGGGTTCGATCCCCGCCAGGTCATAGGATTTTTATCTCGCACTTTCCGCTTCTTTCACCTCTGGCAGTGTTGCTCATGTGAAAAGTACCGAGTAGCACCGTGGTTCGGAACCCACGTTAAACTGTAGGTCCCCCTATAACTGGCTGGGTAAGTCAGTTCGAAGGTCGGAGGAAGGCAACGGCATACCACCTCCAAACAGGACCATGCCTAGTAAAGCACTGTGGTGTTCAAACCAATCTTCGGATTGTTGACTGCTTTACCTTTACCTTAAAGTCTAAAAAAGATCAAATCAGTTGCAATTCGTAGCACAATAAAATTATCTCACACGAAATTGTGTTTTATTGTACACAATGCATTTCGAGCCCAGAGGTCATATCATTAGATACCTCTATGATTTTTTTATACATAGGTTGCAACAATATGGAAAACTTTAAAAACAGCTTCATGTCTTGACTGAGAAATATAAATGGGAAGACAGTATTCGTTCTTGTTGTTCCTTTCTTAAAACGATTTTTGCAGTTAAACGCTAAACAGCTCTTCACTATCGAGTTTCATGTACACTGCAATAGTCAAACAATAGAGACGTGACCATGAATTGGGTATATATACCGCAGTACCTATATACTCGATTTGTCTCCTAACAACACTCTTTATTTATCTGACGCTTGCCACTACCATGGCGACCGGCCAAAGAAAGGTTCAAATTATCCCGCGAAAGCAGCGCCATTAGTGAGTCTATTTATTATTAATAATAATGATAATATGGTTTTCAGTTCCATAGGACCCAATTGAGGAGTGAGACTCCATGGTCATGGAACAAGTCAATACATGAATTTTTACACAAGGATGCTAATAGAAAATTGTTAAGTAGTCCTATGCACACGACAATCTTATGACAAAGTGAAAAGAATCAATAAAGAAAAAATGAATTAGCTTCATTGTTTAACTTTTCTAGGAATTCCTCGACAGAATAAAAGCAGTGAGCCATGAGGTAACTCTTCAATTTAGATATGAAAATATGTGGCTTAGTGCTAAGATTCTTTAGTTCTTGTGGCAGCTTATTGAAAATGGATGCCGCAGAATACTGTACACCTTTCTGCACAAGTCTCAAGGAGGTGTGATGCAAATGTTTATTCCACTTCTGCCTAATATTCACCAAGTGAAAGCTACTAACTCGTGGGAATAAACTGATATTATTAACAACAAACGACATTAAAGAAAAAACGTATTGTGACGCCAGTGTCAAAATTCCCAGACTCGTGAAAGGGGTCGACAAGAAGTTCATGAACTTACACCAAAAAATTGCTCGAACCGCCCGTTTTTGATCCAGAAATATCCTTTTTGCATCAGGCGAGTAACCTCAAAAAATAATGCCGTGCGTCATAAGTGAGTGAAAGTAAGCGTAATAGACTACTTTTCGTGTTGAAAAATCACTTATTTCAGATATTGTTCTAATGGTATATATAGCAGAATTTAATTTTGGAACAAGATCCTGAACATGGGCTTTCCACGAAAGCTTACTGTCCATCTGAATACCTAAAAAATTTGAACTGTTCAGTCTCACTTATCATATGCCCATTATGTGTAATCAAAATGTCAGCTTCCGTCAAATTATGTGTTAGAAATTGTAAAAACTGAGTTTTACTGTGATTTAACATCAACTTCCTCTCTACAAGCCATGAACCTAGTTCTTGAACTGCATTATTTGATACTGTGTCAATATTACCAGCAACATCCTTCACTAACAAGCTTGTATCATCAGCAAACAAAAATATTTTACAGTCACCTGTTATACTCGAAGGCATATCATCATTATATAAATACTCTAACACGAAAATTGTGGTATAGATTACTAATTTATTCGTACAAGAAGGCCAATGAAAGTTACATAACTCGAACGATTGTTTGTCGTAGATTTCACGAATATAAATATTATGTGTGCATTTAGTCATTAAAAGTGGCAAAAGGAAGTAGAAATTTTCCTATATACAGCTTGGATCAAGTTCTACATTCTCCAACAATCAGCTCACTGATTGGCTATTCGCCTCGACCAAAGACGCTGTAATGCAGCGCATCTGGAGTATTAAAATAACGTATTAAAATGAGTGAATATCGAAACATGGAGTGCTCCCAACTCACTTTCTTGTGCCGTTCAAATGCTTCATTTTCGCAGTGATTAAGAGTGGTTAAAGGAAGTGGACGTTTTCATACGAATGCCGATATAAAGGATGATGCACCGGGAGAGGCATCTAGCGGTGCTCGGGTGGAACTACGAAGTCGAGAATGCCGATATAAATGATGATGCGCCGGGAGAGGCATCTAAAGGTGCACGGGTGAAACTACGAAGTCGACATGTTGTCAGCTCTATAATTCTGAATATCGCAGTATCGAAATAACATTATTTCTTGGCGTTATATAAATATACGAACACCGAAATTGTAGTTCCATTTCAAATATTAGGCTAATGAAAGTTACACAATTCGAAAATGTTATGAGAAGTAGATACTTCCGTTTTTATTTGTTGTTATTGTGTCAGGCATTTTGCTTAACACGTAAAAGATACCGTTTCATACCTCCCAGTGCCGGTTAAATTTAACTAAATATCCCAGCGGCCTACTATGATAATGTTGGCAACAGATGCTGGATAGTGAGAATCCTGTGAGTCTTCATTTCAGCCAATCGCTTAACAACGCTGATGTTTTCTCATGGAATCTTCGCTTTACGAGAGCAATTATTTTTACTGAGCGGACGAGGGTTCATACAAGAACCTGTCAACCATAAAGCAGGAACAGCATTATTTGTTTACTTCATGGTCTGTATGATACACTAATCGAGTCATTCTATGTGGTTCGAACAAATGGGCAAAGATTTTCTATCGTCTTGTTGATGTTGCCAACATAATCACGCGAGGCCGCCGAAATGATACGGAAAATTTTACCCCCAGTGACCATTGTAAACACAATTGGATGATTTTCGACCACAGGCAATACTAGTACATATAAATACGAAACAGCAACGGTCCCAAAACAGGTCCCTGCGCCACCCCACACTTAATTGTGCCCCATTGCGATTGTACGTCATAGCCATTTACTACACTGTAGAGAATTACCTTATGGTGTCTATTATTAAAGGAACAGGTGAACCAGTTGTCAGTTTGCAAGGTCTTTGTTGGTAACAGCGGTACGACCGAGATTACATCCACATCTACATACATACTCCGCAATTCAACGTAAGGTGCGTGATCGAGGATACACTGTACCACTACTAGGCATTTCATTGCCTATTCCACTCCCAAATAGAACGACTGAAACAAGAATGCCTATATGCCTCCGTACGAGCCCTAATTTCTCTTATCTTGTCTTTGTGATCTTTACGCGAAATGTAAGTAGGCGGCAGCAAGATCGTACTACACTCAGCTTCAAATTCCGGCCCTCTAAATTTCCTCAACAGAAATTCACGAAAAGAACGTCGTCTTTCTTCCAGCGATCCCCAATTGAGTTGCCGGAGCATTTCCGTGACACTCGCGCATTGGTCGAAACTACCGGTAACAAACCTAACTGCTCGCCTCTGAACTGCCTCTATGTCTGATCTGCTGCGAGTCCCAAACACTTGAGCAATACTCAAGACGTGGTCACACAAGCGTTTTATACGCGGTCTCCTTAACAGGTGAAGTACATCTTCCCAAAATTCTCCCGATAAACCGAAGTCGGCTGTCCGTCATACTCACAACTGTCCTTACATGTTCGTAGCATTTCATATCGCTCTGCAGTGTTACGCCTAGATATTAGAATGATACGACTGCATCAAAAAGCTCACTACTAATGGTGTATTCTAACATTATAGGATTGTTTTTCCTACTCATGCGCATCACCTTACATTTTTTCTACATTGAGAGCTAGTTGCCATTCTTCGCACCAACTAGAAATATGGCCAAGTCACCCTGTATGCTATTACAGTCAGTTAAAGACGACACCCACCCATACACAACAGCACCATCAGCAAACAGCCGCAAATTACAACTTACTCTGTCCATCAGATCATTGATATAGTTAGAAAATAATTGCGGTCCTATCACACTCACCTGTCGATGTTCCTCGCTTCTGGTATCGGTATCCGACTGAACAATGTTTCCCATACACTGAAAGCAATATAGAAGCAGAAAAGCGAAAAGAGCAGGACGCCACAATTATTGCGTGCAAGCGCCTGTTTACATAAAGCCGCAGTCGCGAACCAGCGCGCTGCAAACAAATATATTTTACAGTCACCTGTTATACTCAAAGGCATACCATTTATATAAATAAGAAACAGCAACGGCCCCAAAACAGACCCCTGTGACACCCCACACTTAATTGTGCCCCATTGCAACCGTACGTCACAACCAGTTTCTACACTGCGGAGAATTATCTTCTATTGTCTATTATTAAAGTAAGAGGTGAACCAGTTGTGAGTTCACATTAGTGAGTATCGTGACTGTATGTTAGACTCTGGTACGACCGAGACGGAACATCGATGTTCCTCGCATCTGGTGTCGGTATCCGACCGAACAATTTTTTCCCGTACACGGAAAGCAATACAGAAGAAGAAAAAACGAAAAGAGAACGATACCAGAATTATTGCTTGCTAGCGGCTGTTTACATAAAACCGCAGTCGCGAACCGGCGCCAGCAAACAAATATATTTTACAGTCACCTGTTATACTCGAAGGCATATCATTTATATAAATAAGAAACAGCAACGGTCCCAAAACAGACCCCTGTGGCACGCCACACTTAATTGTGCCCCATTGCGACTGTATGTCATAGCCATTGTCTACACAACGGAGAATTATCTTCTATTGTTGATTATTAAAGTAAGAGGTGAACCAGTTGTGAGTTTGCAAGGTCTTTGTTGGTAACAACTTTCACACCATTGAGTGTCGCGACTGTGTATGTTAGACTGTGGTACAACCGAGACTGAACGTCGAGGGTCCTCGCTTCTGATGTCGGTATCCGACTGAACAATGTTTCCCATACACTGAAAGCAAAATAGAAGCAGAAAAACGAAAAGAGCAGGACGCCACAATTATTGCGTGCAAACGCCTGTTTACATAAAACCGCAGTCGCGAACCGACGCGCTGCAAACATATATATTTTACAGTCACCTGTTATACTCAAAGGCATACCATTTATATAAATAAGAAACAGCAACGGTCCCAAAACAGACCCCTGTGACACCCCACACTTAATTGTGCCCCATTGCGATTTTACGTCATAGCCATTTTCTACACTGCGGAGAATTACCTTCTGCTGTCTATTATTAAAGTGACAGGTGAACCAATTGTGAGTTTGCAAGGATTTTGGTTTTAACAACTTTCACATTGGTGAGTATCATGACCGTGTATGTTAGACTGTGATACGACCGAGACGAAACGTCGATTTTCCACGCTTCTGGTGTCGGTATCCGACCGAACAATTTGTTCCCGTACACGGAAAGCAATACAGAAGAAGAAAAAACGAAAAGAGCAGGACGGCAGAATTATTGCGTGCAAGAGCCTGTTTACATAAAACCGCAGTCGTGAACCGGCGCGCAGCAAACAAATATATTTCACATTCACCTGTTATACTCCAAACCACAGGATATCATTTATATAAAAGAGAAACAGCAATGGTCCCAAAACAGACCCATGCGGCACCCCACACTTAATTGTGCCCCATTGCGACTGTACGTCATAGCCATTTTCTACACTGCGGAGAATTACCTTATGTTGTCTATTATTAAAGTAACAGGTGAAACAGTTGTGAGTTTGCAAGTTCTTCGGTTGGTAACAACTTTCACATTAGTGAGTATCGTGACTGTCTATGTTAGACTATGGTACGACCGAGACGGAACGTTGATGTTCCTCGCTTCTGGTGTCAGTATCCGACCGAACAATTTTTCCCGTACACGGAAAGCAATACAAAGAAAGAAAAACGAAAAGAGCAGGACGACAGAATTATTGCGTGCAAGCGCCTGTTTACATAAGACCGGAGTCGTGAACCGGCGTGCGGCAAACAAATATATTTTACAGTCACCTGTTATACTCGAATGCATATCATTTATATAAATAAGAAACAGCAACGGTCCCAAAGCAGACCCCTGCGGCACCCCACACTTAAGTGTGCCCCATTGCGACTGTACATCATAGCCATTTTCTACACTGCGGAGAATTACCTTCTGTTGTCTATTATTAAAGTAACAGGTGAACCAGTTATGAGTTTGCAAGGTCTTTAGTTGGTAACAACTTTCACATTAGTGAGTATTGTGACTGTGTATGTTAGACTGTGATAAAACCGAGATGGAAGGTCGATGTTCCTCGCTTCTGGTGTAGGTATCCGACCGAACAATTTTTTCCCGTACACAGAAAGCAATACAGAAGAAGAAAAAACTAAATTAGAACGACACCAGAATTATTGCGTGCAAGCGGCTGTTTACATAAAACCGCAGTCGCGAACCGGCGCGCTGCAAACATATATATTTTACAGTCACCTGTTATACTCGGAGGCATATCATTTATATAAATAAGAAACAGCAACGGTCCCAAAACAGACCCCTGTGACACCCCACACTTAATTGTGCCCCATTGCGATTTTACGTCATAGCCATTTTCTACACTGCGGAGAATTACCTTCTGCTGTCTATTATTAAAGTGACAGGTGAACCAATTGTGAGTTTGCAAGGATTTTGGTTTTAACAACTTTCACATTGGTGAGTATCATGACTGTGTATGTTAGACTGTGATACGACCGAGACGAAACGTCGATGTTCCTCGCTTCTGGTGTCGGTATCCGACCGAACAATTTGTTCCCGTACACGGAAAGCAATACAGAAGAAGAAAAAACGAAAAGAGCAGGACGGCAGAATTATTGCGTGCAAGAGCCTGTTTACATAAAACCGCAGTCGCGAACCGGCGCGCTGCAAACATATATATTTTACAGTCACCTGTTATACTCAAAGGCATACTATTTATATAAATAAGAAACAGCAACGGCCCCAAAACAGACCCATGCGGCACCCCACACTTAATTGTGCCCCATTGCGACTGTACGTCATAGCCATTTTCTACACTGCGGAGAATTATCTTCTATTGTCTATTATTAAAGTAAGAGGTGAACCAGTTGTGAGTTCACATTAGTGAGTATCGTGACTGTATGTTAGACTCTGGTACGACTGAGACGGAACATCGATGTTCCTCGCATCTGGTGTCGGTATCCGACCGAACAATTTTTTCCCGTACACGGAAAGCAATACAGAAGAAGAAAAAACGAAAAGAGAACGACGCCAGAATTATTGCGTGCAAGCGGCTGTTTACATAAAACCGCAGTCGCGAACCGGCGCGCGGGAACTTTTTATTGATTAGGCCCCCCATAAATCTCGTTTTACTGCTCGGCCCGGGGTAAGGTGCCGTGTTTTGCTCCTAGCGGCCTACAAACTGGCCGCGGCGTATACAGGGGACACACCGACCCAGGATAATCGCGGGGAAGTAAGCCAATAAAACACGCCGCCGACAGCGATGCCAACTTGCGCCGTATTTCTTCCCAAGCGGTTTGCGAGCCTATTCCAAAGAACTTACTGTCTGCCGCATCCGGGCTAACGCGCGTTTGTTTCATTTCGGACCGCACCTGTACATTAAAGGAAAGGAGGGATCTTTTTTCCTCTCTATATTCGCTCATACACTGCTCAAAACAGGTAGGGGATTAATGAATGAAGTCTGCAATAAGTTGCATAGCTCGCTGTACTGATATAAGCTGTTCCCAATTCAACATCAACCACAATTGCTGGCATGGATAAAACTTTTAACATATATAAATGTAGCCGGCCGCGGTGGCCGAGGGGATTGAGGCGCTCCAGTCACGGTCCGCACGGCCACTACGGTCGGGGGTTCGAATCCCCCCTCGGGCATTGATATTTGTGCCGTCCTTAGTTGTAAGTAGTTCATAAGTAGTTTGTAAGTTTAGGGACTGATGACCCCGCAGTTAAGTCCCATAGACTCTACAAACATTTGAACATATACATGTATGACGTGTAGGATGACAGCGTATAATTCTCTAGCTCTCACTGAATTTCGACGTAATTCTTCTTAAAAGAGAAGCACATCGACTTGTTCTTCGAAGGAATATATCAATCACATTTGCGTGCTTCGTCGATACTAGTTTTGCCGTTCCTTTTAGTGCTTTATTGTGTAACCATCAACGGCACGATAGACTGATACGCTGTATTCGGCGAATATTTACTGTTTGACCGATATACAGGAGAGAATTGTCAGAGCATGTGTTTCGATAAGTGCGAAATGATAAGGAAAACTCCTAAGTCCATGATAAGAATAATTCAGTGCTCCATTGATACCAATGGTCATCACTGCGAACACTTTCTGTACATGGACGTTCATGCCACATGTTTGACCTCCCTTGACCTTCAAAGATCTTAACGTTACAAATCATTAAATTTGTCCCGATAACCGCTATCAGAAAATAAGTACCAAATTATAACATCCCATTCAAAAATACAAATTTGACCTTCGTGTCACTGAAGCGACCCCACCTAGAAACAAAATACCTACGTCATGTTCTGGCCACCATTCTACCAAGCAACAAAAACTTTTCAGCTCATACCGTACTTTCGGAGTTATTCTTGGTAGAAATAGTTAGTGACTCACCGCTGTATAACTCAATGCGTAAACCAGTTTAAAGCCCTTTCAAAAAACGCTCAACAGGGTAGTATTTCTTCCGGAGCCGGTTTGCGAGCCTATTCCAGGGAACTTACTGTCTGCCGCATCCGGGCTAACGCGCGTTTGTTTCATTTCCAACCGCACCTGTACGAGGTGCATTCAAGTTCTAAAGCCTCCGATTTTTTTCTGCGGACTGGAAAGAGATAGAAACATGCGCATTGTTTTGAAATGAGGCCGCGTTCATTGTCAATAAGTCCCAGAGATGGCAGCACCTTACGGAAGATTAAATTTTACCGCCAGCGGCGAGAATGAGAACTGTTTTAGATACTTAAAATGGCGACGTTTTCCTTACTTGAACAGCGTGAAATCATTCGTTTTCTGAATTTGCGTGGTGTGACACCAATTGAAATTCATCGACAGTCAAAGGATACATGTGGTGATGGAGTTATGGATGTGTCGAAAGTGCGTTCGTGGCTGCGACAGTTTAATGAAGGCAGAACATCGTGTGACAACAAACTGAAACAACCTCGGGCTCACACAAGCCGGTCTGACGGCACGATTGAGAAAGTGGAGAGAATTGTTTTGGGGGTTCGCCGAATGACTGTTGAACAGATCGCCTCCAGAGTTGGCATTTCTGTGGGTTCGGTGCACGCAATCCTGCATGACGACCTGAAAATGTGTAAAGTGTCATCCAGGTGGGAGCTAACGTTATGCAACAGTTTCTTTGTGATAACAACTTTGAAGTGATTCCTCGTGCTCGCTACTCACCTGACCTGGCTCCTAGTGACTTTTGGCTTTTTCCATCAATGAAAGACACTCTCCGTGGCCGCACATTCACCGGCCGTGCTGCTATTGCCTCAGCGATTTTCCAGTGGTCAAAACAGACTCCTAAAGAAGCCTACGCCGCTGCCATGGAAGCATGGCGTCAGCGTTGTGGAAAATGTGTACGTCTGCAGGGCAATTACGTCGAGAAGTAACGCCAGTATCATCGATTTCCGGTGAGTAGTTAATTAGATAAAAAATCGGAGGCCTTAGAACTTGAATGCATCTAGTACATTAAAGCTAAGGAGGGATCTCTTTTCTCTCTATATATTCGCATATACACGGCCCAAAACAGGTAGGGGATTAATGAAGTCTCGCTGTACTGAAAAAAATGTTCAAATGTCTGTAAATCTATCGGACCAAACTGCGTGGTCATCAGTCCGCAGCTTACAAACTACTTAAACCTAGGTAAACTAACCTAAGGACAAACACACACACCCATGCCCCAGGGAGAACTCGAACCTCCACGGCGAGCAACCGCGTGCTCTGCGGCGAGGTGCTTTAGACCGCGCGGCTACTCCACCGCGGTGGGGAGATTAATGAATGAAGTCTCGCTGTACTGGTAGAAGTCATTAAAGGTAAAGCAGTCAACAATCCGAAGATTGGTTTGAACACCACAGTGCTTTACTAGGCACGGTCCTGTTTGGAGTTGGTATGCCGTTGCCTTCCTCCGACCTTCGAACTGACTTACCCAGCCAGTTATAGGGGGACCTACAGTTTAATGTGGGTTCTGAACCACGGTGCTACTCGGTCTTTTTCACATGGGCAATACTGCCAGTGGTGAAAGAACTGGAAAGTGACAGATAAAGGTCCTAGGAGCTGGCGGAGAAGTCATTAGTTGGCTTATATTTCAAACTAGCTGAAAACCTGGCGTTGCCCGGGTATTTATTAATTTATTCCTGCCACTTTTCTGATATATATTCATGTGTATAAGGGCTGTATATCTATAAAATCTCTTGGGAATACAATTAGTAGTAAAGAAGTAATAGACGAAAACTTGGTGAGTGATTGGGCGGTTTTCCATGAACATTACTGTTTAAGTGTACATATCTCATGAACAACGTGACATATTGTGATACGATTTAGAAGGTACACTCAATTATATGCGTGTATACCGTCTGTAAAATTTATAGTGTGGTGTAGAAATTATAAATTGTAACGTCATACCGAATGTCGTATTTTTAGTCCATGAACAGCGGAACGTTACTGTTTACGTGCTCATATCCCATGAACTATGTGTCGGAATGTGATACAATTTAGAAGCTACATTCAACTATATATGTATATACTGTCTGTAAAATTTCCTGTCGCTACAATTTGTAGTGTTCAAATTATAAATTGTAACGTCACACCGAGAGCCGTAGTTTTACTCCATAAACAGTGGAAAAGTAGTAAGCGAGAAACTTTTCTCCTTTCATCATTTTGCTATGGGTGTCAGCGAGAAAAAGTTTAATAAAGGTTTGAAATTATGTTTAAAGTTTGTTGCAAGTCGCTAAGTACTGTCATTCTCATACAGTGTATTTCGAAAATCTCGCCACATTATACGACATTTTTTTGCGATTTCTATTGGTTATGACGTAATATCTTTTGAACCATGTACCGTATGTGATTCTTAACCATGCAACATTTGTTATCTCATGGTAAGGAATGTGTGTACCTTATTTTTGTTGAAATCGGTCCAATGGTTTAGAAGAAAATGAGCAGCATTGTCGCAAAATGCAGCAGTTTTTCGCGCCATCTCATTGTTTATTACTTCATATCTCGTGAACTATATATCGTACGTGATTCTTACAACCTACGGCGACCGTCCTCATGGATTGAAGCTTACGTGTACAAAATTTCATAAAGATTGGAACAAAACTGTAGATTTGTATGCAACACGTACAAATATACTGACACTCTGCTTTATATATTAGATGATATTTCATTGTTTTTGACTTTCTGTACATTTCACTTCTATGCAGATGACCTGAAGATACCGGGTGATCAAAAAGTTAGTATAAATTGGAAAACTTAATAAATCACGAAATAATGTAGCGCACTTATAATGTCTCACCTCATTATGTGGCAGTTTTCTGTGATTCCTATTGTTTACGACGTTATACCTCCTGAACCACGTCTCGTATTTGGTTTGTATTCGTACAGCAATTGTTACCTCACGGTAAGGAATATGTGTACCAAATTTGATTGAAATCGGTCCAGTGGTTTAGGAGAAAATTAGCAGCATTGTCACAAAATGCAGCAGTTTTTTTGCGCATCTCATTGTTTATGACTCATATCTCGTGAACTATATGTCGTACGTATACAGGGGACACACCAGCCCAGGATAATCACGGGGAAGTAAGCCGATAGAACACGCCGGCGACAGCGACGGCAACTTGCGCAGTATTTCTTCCGGAGCTAGTTTGCGAGCCTATTCCAGGGAGATTAGATTAGATTAGATTAGATTAGATTAATACTTGTTCCATAGATCATCTGCCGCATCCGGGCTAACGCGCGTTTGTTTCATTTCGGACCGCACGTGTACATTAAAGGAAAGGAGGGATCTTTTTTTTTCTCTCTCTATATTCGCATTATACACTGCTCAAAACAGGTAGGGCATTAATGAATGAGGTCTGCAAAAATCTGCGCAGCTCGCTGTATTGATAGACGTCGTTAGTTGGCTACAAAATGACTTTATATGACGCGTTTCGTCGTGGGCTATCATCAGAATCAGTCAATGAAAAATAATAATAATAGTAACTATAGGATAGAGGCTTTTGAACTGTGGTGCTACAGAAGTATGCTGAAGATTAGGTGGGTGGATCGCGTAACTAATGAGGAGGTACTGAACCGAATTGGGGAGAAAAGAAATTTCTGGTATACCTTGACTAAAAGAAGGGATAGATTGGTAGGACACATTCGTAGACATCAAGGAATTGTGAATTTAGCGTTGGAGGGAAGTGTGTGGGGTAAAAATCGCAGAGGGAGACCAAGAGACGCGTATAGTAAGCAGATTCAGGGGGATGTGTGTTGTCGTTCTTATGAGGAGATGAAAAGGCTTGCTCAGGATAGAGTAGGGTGGAGAGCTGCATCAAACCAGTCTCTGGACTGAAGACCACAACAACAACAATAACTATACAGTGTGAAAACAGAAATACAGGGCGAGTCAAAAGTCCTTGGACACCTTCATAAGTTGTAAGATTATTGGGAAAATTGAAAAGTGATGATGGAAACAGAGGTTTGATGTGGGGACAAAACTTTTGGAGTGAATGTCATTCATGGCCGCCATCTTGAAATCGGCGATTCTGATTTCAAGTCTTTTTTATTTATTTATTTATTTATTGCGCGTGTATGACACATCAAGCAACACTCGCTTGAGCTCAGGTATTTAGTTGTCTAATTTGTTTTTGTCTGACTTATACAGTTTAGAAGTTATTAAGGAGTTGGGAAGACCTCCCAAAGTGGGCTGGTTCCGGTATAGGGGCGTGTGGGCCAAGTCTCTCTCTATCTACTCTTACTCACGCTCACACTCTCATCCACGTACAGACAGCAACGTAACACAACCTCCAAAACTGATAGATCAATGACTCAGAAGCGGCTACACGCCGTACCAAGCGGCAAAATGTCGCACTAAAAGAATGTTGTTCATCAACAGCAATGTGACTTTAAGGACTGATATAAAAAATGTGGTATTAATCAGCTTTTAATACAATGTTTTTGAGGAACAACACTGGAAATGAAAGGGTTCATGTGTTGTAATGGTATGGCTTCCTGACGCACTGTTTTTATGACTTACAATTCTTACCCATCCCTGGTTTTGTATTCATTAGGACATGATGTAAATATACTTGTCCATTCTTTCCGATAACCTATTAGAAAGGGACTGATAACCATTGATGTTTAGCCCCTTTCAAAAACCACCACCATCACCTATTAGAACATGATGTAAAGAGCATTTGGTCACTTTAATTGATTACCCTTTCTTACTTTTTTACTGCTTAACTTTTAACGGTACCTATCTTGTCTTCCGTTGGTACGGCGCCACCAGACAATATATATAACTATGGCACGTCATCTGGCCATTAATATCTGTACTCATGTGCTGCACCATTACTGTACTAATTCAGTCTGCTCTATGATGTTACCTGAAGAACATGTAACGAATATTACTAACCAACTTGTAACTGTGTACTGGTTATTTTCAACCACAGGGTACGTGTGCCGAATTTTTATAATCACAAACATTTATACAATGTTTTTGTAATACAGGGTGAGTCAAAAGTCCTTCGACATCTTCATAAATTGGAAGAGTGAAGGGAAAATTGAAAAGTGATGATGGGAACAGAGGTTTGATCTGGGGACGCTACTTTCGGAGTGAATGTCATTCATGGCCGCCATCTTGAAATCCGCTATTTTGGATTAAAGTTAATTTTTAATGGGAAGGGGGGTATATGACACATCAAATAACACTCGTTTGAGCTCAGGAATTTAGTGGTGTAATTTGTTTTTGTCTTTCTTGCACAGTTTAGGAGTTATTAATGTTCAAAGTTGCGAAATTACATTCATACCGACTGCTACAACACATGATGCACATAATAATAATAATAATAATAATAATATGATATGACTTCTAAAATTTTCCCGCCGTATTTCTACTTGCAGTAATTTTCGGGTATGCAGCCGGATCTCATTGGCATTCTGCAACGATATTTCGGCCCAGAGACGTCCGGCCATCTTCAGGTGAGTAGGCAACTACTGAAGAGCGCAGGTACGTTCGCGGTATTTATGCCGAGTATTGCGCATGCGGAATGCGCTGGCGTCTTACTGCGCTCTTCAGTAGTTGCCTACTCACCTGAAGATGGCCGGACGTCTCTGGGCCGAAATATCGTTGCAGAATGCCAATGAGATCCGGCTGCATACCCGAAAATTACTGGAAGAATAATAATAAGGTTTTCTGTACCGCAGAACCTAATTGAGGAGTAACACTCTATGGTCATAGAACAAGTCAATACACGAAGTATAACACAAGAATGTTGTTGTTGTTATGGTCTTCAGTCCGGAGACTGGTTTGATGCAGCTCTCCACCCTACTCTATCCTGAGCAAGCCTTTTCATCTCCTCATAAGAACGACACCCCACATCTATTTGAATCTGCTTACTATACGCATCTCTTGGCCTCCCTCTGCGATTTTTACCCCACACACTTCCCTCCAATGCTAAATTTACGATTCCTCGATGTCTAAGAATGTGTCCTACCAAGCGATCCCTTCTTTTAGTCAGGGTATGCCAAAAACTCCTTTTCTCGCCAATTCTGTTCAGTACCTCTTCATTAGTTATGTGATCTACCCACCTAATCTTCAGCATTCTTCTGTAGCACCACATTTCAAAAGCCTCTATTCTCTTCCTGTCCGCACTGCTTATCGTCCATGTTTCACTCCCGTACAAGGCAACACTCCACACAAATGCCTTCAGAAAAGACTTCCTTACACTTAAATTGATATTCGATGTTAGCAAATTTCTCTTTTTCAAAAATGCTTTTCTTCCCATTGCCATTCTGCATTTTATATCCTCTGTACTGCGACCATCGCATGTTATTTTACTACCCAAGTAACAAAACTCATCTACCACCTTCATTGTTTCGTTACCTAATCTAATTCCTTCACCATCACCTGATTTTCTAAGACCGCATTCCATTATTTTTGTTTTGCTCTTGTTAATGTTCATTTTGTACGCTCTCTTCAACACACTGCCCATTCCATTCAACTGCTCTTCCAGGTCGTTCGCTGTCTCTGACAGAATTACAATGTCATCAGCAAAACGCAAGGTTTTTATTTCTTCCCCCTGAACTTTAATCCCTATTCCAAATTTTTCCTTGCTTTCCTTCATCGCCTGCTCAATGTACAAATTGAATAACATCGGAGAAAGGCTACAACCCTGTCTTACTCCCTTCTCAACTGATGCTTCCCTTTCATGCCCTTCGAGTCTAATAACTACGGTCTGGCTTTTGTACAAGTTGCAGATAACTCTCCTTTCCCTGTATTTTACCCCTGCTGACTTCAGAATTTGAAAGAGTGTAGTCCAGTCAACATTGTCAAACGCTTTCTCCAAATCTACAAAGGCTAAAAATGTAGATTTGCCTTTCCTTAATCTATCTTCTAAGATAAGCCGTAAAGTGAGTATTGCCTCCCGTGTTCCTACGTTCCTCCTGAATCCAAACTGATCTTCCCCTAGGTCAGCTTCTACCAGCTTTTCCATTCTCCTGTAGATAATTCGTGTTAAAATTTTGCAACCATGACTTATCAAACTGATGGTTCTGTAATTTTCACACCTGTCTGCACCTGATTTCTTTGGAATGGGGATTATTACATTTTTCTTAAAGTCTGAGGGTATTTCGCCTGTCTCGTACATCCTACACACCAGTTCAAATAGTTTTGTCATGGCTGGCTCTCCCAGAGACTTTAGTAGCTCTGAGGGTATGTCATCTACTCCTGGGGCCTTGTTCCGACCTAGGTCTTTCAGGGCTCTGTCAAATTCATCTCTCAGTATAATATCTCCTATTTCATCTTGATGTACTTCCTCTTCCCTTCCTACAACATCGTCTCTCAGTTCATTTCCTTTGTAGAGCTGCTCTATGTACTCTTTCAATCTTTCAGCCTTCCCTTCTTTGCTGAGAACTGGTTTCCCATCTGAGTTCTTGATATTTGTAGAATTGCTTTTCTTGTCCCCAAATGTCTCTCTGATTTTCCTGTAGGCGGTATCTACTTTTCCCCTTCTTATACATTCTTCTACAGATTTGCATTTGGCTTCTAGCCACTCCTGCTTAGCCATTTTGCACTTCCTATCAATCTCATTTCTTAGTCGTCTGTAATCCATTTTGCCTGTTTCATTTACTGCATTTTTATATTTTCTCCTTTCATCAATTAAATTTAGTATTTCCTGTGTTATCCAAGGATTTTTTGCAGGTCTTGCCTTTCTACCTATTTTGTCCTCTGCTGCCTTCACTATTTCATCTCTCAATGCTACCCATTCCTCTTCTACTGTTTTATTTCCCCCTGTTTCTGTCAATTGTTGCCTAAATCTCCCTCTGAAATTCTCCAGAACTTCACTTTCCTTCAATTTATCTAGGTCCCATCTCCTAATTTTCCTACCTTTCTGCAGTTTTTTCAGTTTCAGCCTACAGTTCATGACTAACAAGTTATGGTCAGAGTCTATATCTGCCCCTGGGTATGTCTTGCAGTTAATAACCTGATTCCGGAATCTATGTTTTACCATTATAAAATCTATCTGATATCTTCCAGTGTCTCCTGGTCTCTTCCACGTATACAACCTTCTTTTGTGATTCTTAAACCACGTGTTTGTTATGATTAAATTATGTTCCGTGCAAAATTCTACCAGGCGACTTCCTCTTTCATTCCTTCTGCCCAGTCCATATTCACCTACTATTTTTCCTTCTCTTCCTTTTCCTACTACCGAATTCCAGTCTCCCATCACAATTAAGTTTTCCTCTCCCTTAACTGTCTGAATAATTTCCTTTAGCTCCTCATATATTTCTTCTATATCCTCATCATCGGCAGAGCTAGTTGGCATATAAACCTGTACTACTGTTGTCGGTGTTGGCTTCGTATCTATCTTGACAATGATAACGCGATCACTGCGCTGCTCATAGTAGTTTACCCGCATTCCTATTTTCTTATTCAATATCAGTCCTACTCCTGTGATACCCCCAACTGATTTTGTATTTATAATCCTGTACTCACCTGACCAGAAATCCCGTTCATCCTGCCACCGAACTTCACTAATCCCCACTATATCTAACTTCAACCTATCCATTTCCCTTTTTAAATTTTCTAATTTTCCTACCCGATTAAGGGATCTAACATTCCACGCTCCGATCCGTAGAATGCCAGTATTGTCTTTCCTGATGATAACATCCTCCTGAGTAGTCCCCGCCCGGAGATCCGAATGGGGGACTATTTTACCTCCGGAATATTTTACCCTAGAGGATGCCATCATCATATTTTCATACAGTAGAGCTGCATGTCCTCGGGAAAAGTAACGGCTGTAGTTTCCCCTTGCTTTCAGCCGTTCGCAGTAGAATGGTAATAGAAAATTTTTAAGTAGTCCTATGCACACGACAATCTAAAGACAAAGTCAAAGAATCAATAAAGAAAAAGAAAAGCATTAGCTTAATTCTTTAACTTTTCTAGGAGCTCCTCGACAGAATAAAAGCAGTGAGCCTTGAGCTGACTCTTCAATTTAAATTAGAAAGCGTGTGGGTTAGTGCTAAGATTCTTCAATTCTTGTGGCAGCTTATTGAAAATGCAAGCTGCAGAATACTGTAGACCTTTCTGCACAAGTGTCAAGGTGGTGGATGCAAGTGGCTTCTAATGAAATTGCATGCTTATGGAATATCTCCCCAATTGTGCGACTGGATTCATGATTTCCTATCAGAAAGGACACAGTTCGTTGTAACTGACAGTAAGTCATCGACTAAAACAGAACTGACATCTGGCGTTTCCCAGGGAAGCGTTATAGGTCCCCTACTCTTCCTTTATAAACGATTTAGGAGACAATCTTAATAGGTCCCTTAGACTGTTCGCGGATGATGCTGTCGTTTATCGGTTAGTGAAGTCAACATAGGATCAAAAGCAACTTAAAAGCGATTTAGACAAAATTTCTACCTGGTGCAAAAATTGGAAATTGACACTAAATAAAGAAAAGTTTGAAGTTATAGACATGACCACTAAAAGAAATCCGCTGAACTTCAATTACGCGATAAATCAATCAAACCTTAAGGTCGTAAATTGTACTAAATACCTAAGAGTTACAATTACGAAGAACTTAGACTGGAGAGAACACATAGAAAATATTGTGGGGACGGCGAACCAAATGTTACGTTTCATTGGCAGAACGCTTCGAAGATGCACCAGCTCCACCAAAGAGACTGCCTACATCACACTTGTGCGTCCTCTCCTGGAGTACTGTTGCCCAGTGTGGGACCCTCACCAGGTGGGATTGACGGAATACATTGAGAAGGTTCAGAGAAGGGCAGCTCGTTTTGTTTTATCACGTTACGGGGGGGGGGGGGCGAGCGTCGGGGAAATGTTGCACGATTTGGGGTGGAAATTATTAAAAGAAAGACATTATTCGTTGCGAGATCTATTTACGAAATTTCAATCACCGACGTTTACTTCTGAATGTCAAAATATTTTGCTAGCACCCACCTATAAGAGAAATTAGATCGAAAACGGAACGATTTAGGTGTTCTTTCTCCCCGCGCGCTATTAGAGAATGGAACGTTAGAGAAAGGTTATGAAAGTGGTTAATGAACCCTCTGCAAGGGACTTAAAGGTGATTTGTAGAGTATCTACGTAGATGTAGAAAACAGTAGTGTGCGTCATTTACATGATAAACGCCGCACTTTTCTGCTAGATGGTGGCATAGTGTATAATGTAGCGCCTATCAGTTGTTGGGGTTTGAGACGTTAACTGAAATCTCACGTGAAAGCTTTGAATCGGGGAGAAACGGAAGATAAATGGAGGGTATGATTTTAAATATTCTTCAATTAATTTTGGATAACGTCAGAAATAAGGGAAATGTTGGCGGCAACTACATTATAAAAAAGTTTACCTTCACGGTTGCGATACATCGTTTTGATTATATCAGCAAGAAATCTGTAAATTTCAAATGATGGTAATTGAAGGTAAAACACCATCGTGATCAAGAATTGGACGGGTGGAATTTTGATGTGCAGTGGACCGCGCGATAAATTTTAGTTGCGGTCTCCGCCTTTGCGGTTGTTAAATATCGCGGGAGTTGAAAATTCAGACATCGTCATATACTATAGCTTCATATAAATGACTGCAGGTTCTAAAGAAAAAAAATTGAATACTATTGTGAAGGGGGAAGATCGAATTCTAATGTTAATAAAATGTTTAATAATCACTGCACTATAATTCATCAGCCGTAATGGCGTCCAGTCCTGGAACACGCGAATGGTAAATTATCTACGCCACTATGAGGCGGGAAATCAAATAAGAACACCTCCGCCATTTAATTAATTAAACTATATATTTCATCATCTATTCAGACAGCCAGGCAGCCCTGAGATCACTGGCAGCTCCTGCAACAAGGTCTAAAATTGTTGCAGAATGTCACAGGGTTCTGGTGGAGCTAGGGGAAAGCAATAGAGTAAACCTATTGTGGGTCCCTGGCCACTCGGGGATCAGTGGCAACGAACATGCCGACAAATTAGCCAGGATGGGGGCAGAGACTCCATTTATTGGACAGGAAACTGTCATGACAATCACCAAGGCAATGATCAAATTGGAGCTGCGTAACTGGCTCAGAAGACAGCACGTAGAATATTGGACCAAAGTCCATCAACAAAAACATGGCAAGGTAATGATGCCAAAGCCATGTTTTAAAAGAAGATCTGCAATCCTGGGTCTGAACAGGAGAGAGATTAGACTCATGGTTGGATTGCTGACAGGCCATGGGAATTTCAAAAAACAGCTACATACAATGGAAATAACAGAAGAGGACCCTAAATGTAGGATCTGTGATGACGGTGATGAAACTGCATCGCATCTAATCTTCGAATGCATTGCATTGGAGTGTAAAAGGCACAGAACATTTGGGACAACCAGACCCGAAGAAATTGTGTCTAATAAAGAACTGGTAAAGGGACTCCTTGCACTGTTCAAGGGCATTGGTTGGCTTTACTAGATATACAGGGAGCGATACCGCACAATAAACTTAGTTTCGGTGTGGGCAGTGGTGGATTGGACCAAGACTGTTTTGGCTTCCCTGGAAAAATCAAATCAAATATATTTCATAGTATATCCTTTTTTCCTTTGAATTTAGTACTATACTTACAGCAATTTTAATGGTGAACAGGGAGAGCTGCTAGTAATGCGACTTAATTCGACGACGGCATAAAACAGACAAATGAAGCGGTTCGCTGTTCTTTCTCTCCGGCGGTAAAGCAAGAGAATGTAGCATTTTCAGAGATTATTTTTTATTGGAGAGAAAGAAAACCGATCCTTCGTGGTGTCTATAATCTCCGACTCGCAAAGTTAATTATTGTATATTTATTTATATTTTTATTGGTAGCGTTTCAAGTGCAGCTACACTATCCAGTGCTCCAGTTGCGTGAGTGGTATTATCTGCAGTACGTATTTGTCTCTTTGAGAGTTGGCAAGCGAGTTACTGAGTCAACTGTGCACAGTGCACTGGTATCACGAAGAGACTCAATCGTACGCATGCGGTCCAAATAGTAGCGAACAAGTGTAGTGGGACAAGCATTAGTGAGTCCCACTTTCCTACATCGGCCCTGTTTTACAGGATAATAGAGATGGCTATTGAGTTGATGTTTCGACCCAGTGAATCGAGTCAGCGAACTGTTCGCATGAGTCGACACTTGAATCGGCACTGTTTCGAAACAACGAATCTTGTGATTCATGTATCAGACGCTAGACACCGTTAGGATGCGTTTTATTGTCCGTCTGCCTGGGTGAGTTCGACCGGGATTGAACTGCAGCGTTGCCAACTTGACGGATTCCCCATCAAATCTGACGAAATTTCAAGTTGTATGACGGATAAAATTTAGCTTTGACGGTTGGCGGATTTTTTGACGGATATTGTTACAAATTTACTTTTTTACTGATATTGCTGGTCTAATATAATTTTGAAGAAAAAAAACAACATTTTCTGTGTAAAAGCTATTACAGATGCAAATCTTTTTGTGCCTTCAAGACACTAGCATAATGTATTAACGTATTTTTCCGCTAAAAACCCAATAATAAACAACTCCGGTTACTGGAAAACTAAGTAAAATAAACATAACGGTGGCATATGGCTCTAATTTGTCTGGATGCAAAGAGAAGACATGTTTCTCAGTAGCTGCAGCAGCAGCACGCTAACAATGATGTGCTTTGCTTTACGAGTTAGTTCGGGGAATTCAGAATAGTAAGATCAGTACATTGGCTGTATTTGACAGATTTTTAAATGCATGTCCTACTCGTAAAAGAAGTAAGGAGTATTAAATGTAGTATAAATGTTAATTTTATCTTATTTTTGCAAGGGATTGCCTAATTTTGACGGATTTTTGAATATTTTGCTGACGCATAAAATGTAAATGTTTTAAAATGCATTTCTTTTTATTTTGCAAGAAAATACAGAAGTATCTAATTCTGACGGATTTTGAAGGAATTTTGGGTGTTGGTGTGACGGAAAAAATTACCATGAGTTGGCAACACTGGTTTGAAGTTGTTCCCCTAACGCGCCACGCGAGATTTCGAATTATGCTACCGGTATCCTTCAGCTGAGGTTTGAAAACCGGGGTACCAACAAGAAAAGTTGTGATGTCCTTCGGTGTTTTGAGGTAGTTTCGCTTGAACTAAGCGTTGTTAGGCATTGTTGTTACATCTGTGCCAGGTGGACGCATATTTTCGAAGCAAGGGCAAATAAGTTCAGTGAGACGAAACTGCATTCTCAGTAAGATGTCAAAAATAACGTTTACTTTCAATTTAAAGAAACTGTAACTGATTGTCTTTTATTTGACTGAATGACGATGAATCTGATTATTAGAATACCTATCGGAACGCTGAAGAATTTTAGTTCAGTTTTGTGGTTTCGTCACGTAAATTGTGAAATGTGTTTCCCTGTGTTAATACTTGCAGTAATATCTGTTGATTGCATTAAATATATCTTAGGAATAAATCTTAAATATTTTGTTTATATTCATTGGTTAGAAAAGTTATTCATTTCCGGATGCACGTAGATGTTTGAACCATGATCTTTCTTGTTTTATTTAAACTTAATTGTGGAATTTCATGACTTTAGAATTTGAACGTTACTATTTTGTGCTTCCTTTGTTACAATATTTGTTTCTATGAAAATACGAGCAACTTAGGAAACGTTTACGCTTTAACACGATTGTAAAATCGTAGTATCAAACAAATTCTGTGCCGTTCAATTAAGTCCTGTGAATAACGTATTAAAACCGTGTTGATATAGCTGTTTCGTATTTTCTGTATCGCCCAACTGCAGCTTTCTCGGCTCACGTGAATCAGCGGAGGTAGCAGGACGCAGGTCTGCGGCACGTCTCGTGTTTCGAGTGCCGAAGCAGCGAGTCGACTCACTAGACTCAGATGATACGTATGTTTCGAAACAGTGAAATGATCCGAACTGCCCATCACTACAGGATAAGAATAAAATAGTGTAATTGTTGTATGTAGATACTATGAAATTGTATGTATTTGTGTATAAGTGTTGTAATGTCATTATGTGATACTTAAAATGTTTTTGTTTGTTTTCTTGCTGTTTCGTGTACGATCGAGGTGCCGCAATAAACAAGGGCAGCGTCGTCGCCGCCGCAGCCAACATAGCGGTATATGGCCACTATCGACAAACAACCGACGGCTACGGGGCTACGAATCCGTCTGCACCTTCTTTATTGCCGCGCGTCGATCGTTTGCAAAGAAAAAGAATAAAATATTGTTACTTCATTTTTGTCTGTCGTTATGAGTTGACGTTTCATACGAGCTTTGCTCTAGCTGACATGTATCATATCAGACGGCAATAAATATGAATGGGTTACTATGGAAGTGATTTTGAATTTATTATGAAGTTCTATGTAATATGTGTATTATCACATTCTACCATATAGTCTATATCACAGTCTAACATATACAGCCGCGATACTCACTGCTGTAGAAGTTGTTACCAACTGACAGTTGCTGCAACACTAGCGCTCCTAGTGGTGGGTAAGCTGCCGAGGGAGTGATATTTGTTTATAATTATTTTTGTACGTAATTAACTATACATTTACTATACTTTTTGCGTTACAAGCATTAGTGAAACATCAATAGACATGCATAATACGGAAATTAATGTAAAAACATTTAACTGACTCAGTGGTATAAAGAATATCTTCGTCATGAACCAATACGAATATGTTTATATTTGTAGCTTATTCTGCTGAAACTAAGGACAATATAAATATAGGAGAAACACGTATTTCTATTATGGTCTGTTCTTACAATGAGAAGCCGTTTGTTTGACTCGTATTAGTTCGATGTAGAGTCTAATAATTCGCACATTTTTACACCTCACTCGTCTTTCTTATACGTGCAGATTCTTTTCAGTGTAATTACATTAGCTTTTAAAGACTTTTTTATTATTCTTGCCGTTTGTGGTTCAGGTGTAGCAACAGTTGTGGAATTGGGATCTTCTTTGTTGGAAAACAGTTTCTTTGCTTTTTCCGTTTTATTGCCAGGTCTGTGACGTTTTCCCTTCAGCTACAGCTGTGGTGGCTGATTTGGTACGTTAAATACTGTAGTTATTTCATTCTATATATGTTTCCTACGTGCCACCCCCACCGATTTTACTGGAGCCGTAATGAGTAAACGTTATCGTTCCTCAGCAGGAGAGCGACATCTTTCTGCCAAAGGGTAGGTCTCCTGGTGTTTCCTAACCATTTTCTAATTTTTAATAGAAAATAAAATTATTCAGTAAAAGCCTATAGGTTACAAGATAATTGTAAATAAACTGCCCTGTAATGTACCGTTTCGTACCTTGTTAGGGAGTATATGAAAACTAAGAGGGACAAATGTGGAGCTATTATTACGTTATTACCTATTTTTATGGCAATACATACGTTCCCTAACGTAAAAAGTAAGTTAAAATTATTGTAAATGTTGCTATTCGTACGCACCCAATACCGTATTCAGAAATGTAGCTTTCCGACCGCTTGGAGCGCTGCTTTCCAGTGTATAACAAAAATCTGTACGAGTGTCGTGACTCGTGACTATATACGTTAGACTGTGGTATTATTATTGTAAGAAGATGATTCTGATTTATTGAAAGTATTTAATTTCGTCAAGAGACCAATTGAATGGTTTATTGAATTTTAACGTTGACTTATCTTCAGTTGTGGCAAGATCAAGTACATTAACTGTTAATACGAAACTTCAGTTTAGCAGGCACTAAACTTCGATCTGTGAGTTTAAAAAGATCGAGAGCAATTTGGGGTACCTGTGACGGATTTCGAAAGTGAACCTACAGGAACAGTTAAAAATTAGTTCTCTGTCCCGCTCGTACAAGGACCTCTTATTTTATTTATTTTATTGTAGAGAATTCCCTGAATTTATTATATATATTTCTTTTAATTGTGCTGGTGGTGCGGGAACTTCGGATCGAAGTTGACAATTTTCACGGCCAAAATTGACAGTTAATGTTCCTAGGCAACAGAAAACTTTGAGTCAACAGCTACCTAACAACCAACTGAGACTAATTCAGAAATGGAGTTCGTTTACAACTTTTACTAAATTAGGATGGACTTAAATGACAATTTTATCATCATCCGTAGCCCGTGCCACCGCACAAGTTGCGAGGTGCTGAATATGGAAATCACATAGAGGCCAAAGATATGAAGTTCTCGGATATATTGTGGAATATCAGAATTCAGAAATATAATGGCAACGACGCAGAAATACACGTCGTTACATTGGATAGATGTACAGAATTTCAGTGATAGGAGGAACCTGAAAGCGAAAGTGACTCTTCAAGCAGTACACCACATTCATCTCCAGAGCAACAGGAACAGTCAGATCATAGTGATTTGGAATGTGATAACGTGGGTTTAGTGAGGTGTGCACACTGTTTTCTCCCGCTTTATTTTAACCACTTTATGGAAGTCCCACATCTGCACATTGAGGACTAATGTAACTTTCAGATATGTGGTACTGGTGTTTACATCACCCCGTTTACATGGGCTCCCAAAACTGGATTTCGTAAACCGATTTCCCAATTCCGCTTTTGGTTAGTCATGTAAACACTCCAAAATCGATTCTGTAAATCCGCATCTCTAAAGCGGTTTTCCAGCTCCACAATCGATTTTCGTGCCCATGTAAACGCAACCGTTTTTGAAGTGTTCTATGGCTTGTCAGATTGTGAAGTCTTGTTAAGAATTTTCGGCACATATTGAAATATTGATATTTTCTAATGTGAAATAAAAGTATAAATAATAGTGTGAACATGAATTTCTGTATTTAAATAAAGGAAAATAGAGATTGTGTTGACTAAATCAGGAATTGAATCAGCTGTTTTGCAGCCGCCATATTTATGTGGGCTAGGAAATCCGATTCAGGCTATGCCATGTAAACACAACAGCGAAGAACGGTTTACGAAAATCGGTTTTCGTCTACCTGAAGATGTGTTCCATGTAAACGTAGTGTGTGTGTTTTTCGCTATTATAAGTTCCTCAAGCAGAGAGTTTTTGATACTTCTGATTGAATATGTAATGATACACCGAAGCCTTTAAATTACATATAATTTCTTTATTGTTGTGGTCTTCAGCCCAGAGACTGGTTTGATGCAGCTCTCCACCCCAAGGCTCCTATAAACCCCAGCTGAACTGTCCGCCATTTTTCCCCAAGCTGCAGCAGTCGTCACGTTCCGGACGAAGCTCACGCGTTACCTCGCGTTTCATTCAACTCGCTCACACTCGCAAACTACTCACTGTATCAACGTGGAACTTTCATCAATGTGTTCGTTAAGAACTACACTTCATTTTCATTTCAGTTTTATTTATGGCAATAATTTATAAACAGCATATACTGATAGTTTACGACCATGCACTTTCTGACAACGTTACGGAATTTTCGACATGCGAGGAACTTTTTTTCTTTTGAAATTAGGAGAACACATTAAGCGAATGAAATGTTCAAAAAACATCAAATTTTCATCCTCTCCAAACAGAAACTTTGTGAGAAACGTATAACTTGAGATAACGTCAGACAAATGTGACGCAATGGGATCCGCCCGCCCGTCTAGTAGTAACACGTCTTACCTATTAGAGCTCCTAATAATTAGGCACATGTTGCATAACGTCCATACTTGAAGATACTGGTACTGACTTCTTTTAACCCATTAAATTTAATAGTTGCACACTACAAACGTGCTGTGCCTCTATGTAATATGCAAATTCAATTTTTCAGTTATATGGAAAGGATATTCTAAACATCTCAATACAGAATGCTTTATTATGTGAGGAATGAGAACACGTCAGTTCGTTAGCTAGTGAAGAAATCCTTGCTATCTGTCATTTTCAAGTATTCTCACATAAAATTCTCATTAGATCTCTTAACTTCCGTTCTGTTACTGCTAGGCGTTAAACTGAAAGAAAATTTAACTCCTATTAGGTTTTGGAAACGGAGTAGTGGCTCTGAAACACAATGGACAAGAAGCAAAGAAATAAACATTTGTTAGTGATGAAGGAATGTCTGCAAATCGAATAATAAATCACTAACTTAACTCTTTTTCATTCTGCTATGTATTTCCTTGAATAACGTGACAATTAATGATGTTTTGCGTAGTAACCATGTGGCAAAATACTCCTCTCTTTGCATTTTATCATTTGTCAAAATATCATTTTGATGCCTCTAACCGTGTATGAGATACGCAATGATTGACTCTGGCCTTATCGCCATCGGAAATGAGTGCGCTAAATACAATATAGTTTAGCGGTATGAGTGAAAGGTAAAGATCTCCTCCTAAGTCGAAAATAAAATTCAATAAGTTAGGAAAGTTTGATCCGAATCAAAATATAGTGCAACATGCTCAAAATAGAATATCATAGCAGCCTCTATTTTTTACTGCAAACTTTTCCTAATGTAGGGCATTGTCTTATTTCGAAGCTAATATGTTATTAGCTATGACTATTAACGAAATGACGAGCATTTCGTCACAATGCTGACATACAAAGATTTAAGTAGCGGAAAAATGAACTATTTTTACCAATTAGTTTTTGCGAAATCGTTTGTGAAAGATGGCAGGGCATGCGCCTCTACGCTGTTAGTGCAGCCCGATTCCAACCATGTTGGGGAAAACATGGCGGAAGATTCAGCTTGGGTATTTAGCAGCTCTACTCCACTCTACTCTATCCTGAGCAAGCCTTTTCATCTCCTGATACGAACAGCAACCTATATCCATGTGAATCTGCTTACTGCATTCGTCTCTTGGCCTACCTCTGCTATTTTTCCTCCACACACTTCCCTCCAATGCTGAATTCGCGTTTCCTTGATGTCTCAAAAAGTGTCCCACCAACCGATCCCTTCTTTTACTCGAGGTATTCCAGAAATTCCTTTTCTTCCCAATTCTATTCAGTACCTCCTCATTAGTAACGCTATCCACCCACCTAATCTTCAGCATTCTTCTGTAACACCACATTTTAAAAGCCTCTTTCCTCTTCTTTTCCACACTGTTTATCGTCCATGTTTCGCTCCCATACGAAGCAACTCTCCACACAAATGCCTTCAGAAAGGACTTCCTTACGCGGTGGAGTAGCCGAGCGGTCTAAAGCGCCTCGCTGCGGAGAGCGCGGTTGCTCGCCGTGGAGGTTCGAGTCCTCCCTGGGTCATGGGTGTTTGTGTGTTGTCCTTAGGTTAGTTTACCTAGGTTTAAGTAGTTTGTAAGCTACGGACTGATGACCACCCAGTTTGGTCCGATAGATTTACAAAGATTTGATTCACGATTTCCTATCAGAAAGGACACAGTTCGTTGTAATTGACGGTAAGTCATCGAGTAAAACAGAAGTGATATCTGGCGTTCCACAGGGAAGCGTTATAGGTCCCCTACTCTTCCTCGTGTTTATAAACGATTTAGGAGATAATCTGAATAGCTCCCTTAGACTGTTCGCGGATGATGCTGTCGTTTATCGGTTAGTGAAGTCAACAGAGGATCAAAAGCAACTGCAAAGCGATTTAGACAAAATTTCTACTTGGTGCGAGAATTGGCAATTGAAACTAAATAAAGAAAAGTGTGAAGTAATACACATGACCACTAAAAGAAATCCGCTGAACTTCAATTACGCGATAAATCAGTCAAACCTTAAGGTCGTAAATTCTACCAAATACCTAGGAGTTACAATTACGAACAACTTTGACTGGAGAGAACACATAGAAAATATTGTGGGGAAGGCGAAACAAAGGTACGTTTCATTGGCAGAACGCTTAGACGATGCACCAGCTCCACCAAAGAGACTGCCTACAGCACACTTGTGCGTCCTCTCTTAGAGTACTGTTGCCCCTTGTGGGACCCTCACCAGGTGGGACTGACGGAAGATATTGAGAAGGTTCAGAGAAGGGCAGCTTGTTTTGTTTTATCACCTTACGGGGGGGAAAGCGTCACGGAAATGTTGCACGAATTGGGGTGGAAATCATTAAAAGAAAGACGTTATTCATTGCGGCGTGATCTGTTTGCGAAGTTTCAATCACCGACTTTTAGTTCTGAATGAGAAAATATTTTGCTAGCACCCACCTACTTAGGGAGACATGACCATCCCAATAAAATAAGAGAAATCAGATCGAAAACGGAACGATTTAGGTGTTCTTTCTTCCCGCGCGCTATTAGAGAATGGAACGGTAGAGAAAAGTTATGAAGGTGGTTAATGAACCCTCTGCCAGGCACTTAAATGTGATTTGCAGAGTATCTATGTAGATGTAGATGTAGATTTGATTTGAATATTCGATGTTAACAAAATTCTGGATTGCGGAACATGTATGTAGGTGTAGGTGTAGAAGCAGTACGCATTCCACGGACATCACCCCAGCACACACTTCTTCAGATACACCCGACGCTGCTTGAGCAAATAACATCTCCGAGACTACACTCAGAATGGACGCTTTATGCATCTATACAAGAGCCTGGGCGACGCGTGTAAAAAGCATTACATGTGCCAAAGCATTGGCCGCCGGTAGCGCTAGCCCCTCCCGCCTGTAATGGTCGACGCGGCAATAAATAACGCATATCAAACACACGCGACCCACACGTGCGCGGAACATAGTAATATTTGCGCGATAAATCTCGCATCGGCACGGGGAAAAAGTACGCGAGCCCATTGTGATGCGGACAAAACCGGGGCGCCATTAAAATTTGATTGGTCGGACCCCGCTTTTACACCGCCGGGCTACACGCCTACGTGTTTTTTCGGGCGACTCGTTTTCGATTCCGCGTCGATAAATCATTTCCTGGCATCACGTCAGGGGGTAGCTCCGCCACGTCTTGAGGCCACACAGCAATCACTTCAGTCATTAATTTAGACAACATTGTCCATAACACTAGACCCCTGTACATTAGCCTTCTAAATGTTACATCTTCACTTCCTTTATGACTCTCTTCGGGGCCGCTTTATTACCTTCTGTTATGGCAATTTTTGTATTCTACTTATAATACTTGTAGTTTGCACTACTATAAAATCTATATTCCACTTTGTTATGGCAATTTTTGTATTTTATTTTAATGCTTGTAGTTTGTACTACTATAAACGGGAATTAGTTTCATAACTACGAGTTTGAGTACTGTGGGCAGGGCGAAGCTGGGAATTTGTATCTGACGGGAGGCGTGCTTAGGTAGTCCTTGCAGGTGCGGTGATTACTGTGTCCCTAGTGGTGTAGTGGTCAGCGCAACTGCCTAAAAAGCAGGAGACCCGGGTTCGATCCCGGCTGGGTACACATTTTCAGCTTTGCCCAATCGCAGTTGATGTCATATATTCAGTGAATATTAAATAATAACAACTGCAGGATCAGAAGTGACGTCTGTTCTTTCGGAACAGACGCCACAGTATATATATAATATGCCGGTGATGGGCAATGATCCTATCGTTAGTGGGGAGGAGTGGGCAAGTTTGAAGCCCTTACTCTTACGGGAATTAGTTGTATAACTACGAGTTTGAGTACTGTGGGCAGGGCGAAGCTGGGAATTTGTGTCTGACGGGAGGCGTGCTTAGGTAGTCCTTGCAGGTACGGTGATCACTGTGTCCCCAGTGGTGTAGGGGTCAGCGAAACTGCCTAGAAAGCAGGAGACCCGGGTTCGAATCCCGGATGGGTGCACATTTTCAGCTTTGCCCAATCGCAGTTGATGTCATATATTCTGTGAATATATTGTCCATAACACTAGACCCCTGTACATTAGCCTTCTAAATGTTACATCTTCGGTCCCTTTATGACTCTCTTCAGAGCCGCTATATTACCTTCTGTTATGGCAATTTTTGTGTTCTATTTTAATACTTGTAATTTGTACTACTATAAAATCTATATTTCCTTCCGTTATGGCAATTTTTGTATTCTAATACTTGCGGTTTGCACTACTATGAAATCTATATTCCATTTTGTTATTGCAGTTTTTTTGTATTTTATTTTAATACTTGTAGTTTGTACTACTAATATTTTATTATATTAAAATACTGCATAATTATAAATTAAGTCGAATTTTTAAGGTACAATGCCATCTAATCGGTCGTTAGATATGACGCCGTTATGTTAGCAATTGGTGACGCCGTTGTCAAGCCAACACAGAAGTTAAAATGATGGGTTGGTAGTCAAAGATGTGTGTAGAACGTCGCCAAGTATCAACATGGTTTTGCAAATGCATAATTTTAGCGTTTTTCGAATGCCATGCACTCGAAAAAAATGTCTTAACGACCTTCACTCTGCATATTGATGCATTTGCAAAACCATGATGATACTTGGCGACCTTTACACACATCTTTGACTACCAACCCACCATTTTAACTTCTGTGTTGGCATGACAACGGCGTCACCAATTGCTAACTTCTTTGACCCTCCCGTTGCCATGGTAACGGCGTCATATCTAACGACCGACTATATGGCATTGCACCTTAAAAATACGACTTATTTGATAATTATGGAGTATTTTAATATACTAAAATTAGGTCTACATATGTTTTAGCCACATTAGCATATACACTGATTATAATAACATTTTCGTTTGCAAATTAATACCATTGATTAAATCTCGCCTGTTGATTACATTCGTTATGCATTATTTTAATACACAGCATTTTCATATTATCCTTCTTTTATTAAACTTCTTAATTCTATTTATGTATTTTTATTATCAGACTATCTTAAACCTGCGGCTCCGCTCGCGTGTTGGTTGATTATGATAGATAAGTTATCTTTCAGTAGTGTGCTATGAGACTGGTTTTCAAGGATGAAATGAAATACAATATCTTCTTTAGAAACAAACATTTATAATCAACATTATCAGGAAAGTAAGTAGTGTAGATCAAATCACACTCGTTTCGAATAATTCAATCACGAAATTCAACAATAATGATTGCAATAATATCACAGATCGATCACTTGATGTAATGCGTGAAATGTCAAATCGAGTTTTTTAAGAGATGTATTGAAGGAAAATTCTTTTTTATTGCTTTATTTATTTCTTTATGTATATCCTTATAGAGAAAGAGCAGAAGACATTGTAGCACGCGTAGACCAAAGATATGGTCTGTGACATCATGTTTCGCTGTATGTAATCTCCTTGCTATAGAGTCACAAACGTCATCGCTGGCCTTCAGTCCGATTGTTTTTAATTTGACGACTTTCAACCACCATATCTTCTACCCCATTATGGCTATCGACATGGAACTGCTTTGGTGTACAACGGGAGACTTCGGACAACAATTACACACAGACCATTCGTTCGGGTTCTGTAGTTTTCGCTGCAGAGCGCTATATTAACACACACACACGTATAATTTTATATACACCAATAACTTTCCATCCCAATATACTCCACCCTTTTGTCATTATCAGCCCTCAAGCAACAATGTAACCAATAAAACCATTTTCAAAGAGTAATTATTGTTCCGCATTTCGAGTTATATTCTTCAAATTACTAAATATCTATCAGATCACTTTAAAACCGTGCCTAAAACCTTCCTCAAAAATGTTCAAATGTTTGTAGAGTCTATGGGACTTAACTACGGGGTCATCAGTCCCTAAACGTACAATCTACTTATGAACTACTTACAGCTAAGGACGGCACAAATATCCATGCCCGAGGGGGGATTCGAACTCCCCACCGCGGCCGGCAAAACCTTCCTCAGGTATAAATTAGTAACTCTATAAATATATAAGTCTCTGCATCTTGTCGTTCTGACGTGATAAGCGTGCATCCACCATCATTCATATTAATATATATATATATATATATATATATATATATATATATATATATATATATATATATATATATATAGATAGATAGATAGATAGATAGATAGATAAATAGCTATCCGATCGTCATAAAACCGTACCTAAAGCGTTCCCCGGGTAGACATTAGTAACTAAACAAAGTTTTAGCTCTTTATCTCTTGTGGTTCAGACGTGATAAACGTACACTGAACAGACATTCACATTAATATATATAGATAAATAGCTATCCGATCGCCATAAAACCGTGCCCAAAGTCTTCCCCGGGTAGACATTAGTAACTGTACAAATTTTTAGCTCTTTATGTGTTGTGGTTCAGACGTGATAAACGAACACCGAACAGACATTCACATTAATATATATAGATAAATAGCTATCCGATCGCCATAAAACCGTGCCCAAAGTCTTCCCCGGGTAGACATTAGTAACTGTACAAATTTTTAGCTCTTTATGTCTTGTGGTTCAGACGTGATAAACGTACACCGAACAGACATTCACATTAATATATATAGATAAATAGCTATCCGATCGCCATAAAACCGTGCCCAAAGTCTTCCCCGGGTAGACATTAGTAACTGTACAAATTTTTAGCTCTTTATGTCTTGTGGTTCAGACGTGATAAACGTACACCGAACAGACATTCACATTAATATATATAGATAAATAGCTATCCGATCGCCATAAAACCGTGCCCAAAGTCTTCCCCGGGTAGACATTAGTAACTGTACAAATTTTTAGCTCTTTATGTCTTGTGGTTCAGACGTGATAAACGTACACCGAACAGACATTCACATTAATATATATAGATAAATAGCTATCCGATCGCCATAAAACCGTGCCCAAAGTCTTCCCCGGGTAGACATTAGTAACTGTACAAATTTTTAGCTCTTTATGTCTTGTGGTTCAGACGTGATAAACGTACACCGAACAGACATTCACATTAATATATATAGATAAATAGCTATCCGATCGCCATAAAACCGTGCCCAAAGTCTTCCCCGGGTAGACATTAGTAACTGTACAAATTTTTAGCTCTTTATGTCTTGTGGTTCAGACGTGATAAACGTACACCGAACAGACATTCACATTAATATATATAGATAAATAGCTATCCGCTCGCCATAAAACCGTGCCCAAAGTCTTCCCCGGGTAGACATTAGTAACTGTACAAATTTTTAGCTCTTTATGTCTTGTGGTTCAGACGTGATAAACGTACACCGAACAGACATTCACATTAATATATATATAGATAAATAGCTATCCGATCGCCATAAAACCGTGCCCAAAGTCTTCCCCGGGTAGACATTAGTAACTGTACAAATTTTTAGCTCTTTATGTCTTGTGGTTCAGACGTGATAAACGTACACCGAACAGACATTCACATTAATATATATAGATAAATAGCTATCCGCTCGCCATAAAACCGTGCCCAAAGTCTTCCCCGGGTAGACATTAGTAACTGTACAAATTTTTAGCTCTTTATGTCTTGTGGTTCAGACGTGATAAACGTACACCGAACAGACATTCACATTAATATATATAGATAAATAGCTATCCGATCGCCATAAAACCGTGCCCAAAGTCTTCCCCGGGTAGACATTAGTAACTGTACAAATTTTTAGCTCTTTATGTCTTGTGGTTCAGACGTGATAAACGTACACCGAACAGACATTCACATTAATATATATAGATAAATAGCTATCCGATCGCCAGAAAACCGTGCCCAAAGTCTTCCCCGGGTAGACATTAGTAACTGTACAAATTTTTAGCTCTTTATGTTCTTGTGGTACAGACGTGATAAGCGTACACCGAACAGACATTCACATTTATAGATATAGACTATATATTACCTACTCTTTGTAAAGCCTTTTCCCATTGGCTGCTGCTGACTTGGCTCCAAAATCACACACTATTTAACCAGAGGCCTTATGGCCACTAGTCAACAGTTACCTCCTGGCAGCAGAACAGCCCAGGACAGCCCAGCCCAGCCGAGTCCAGCACTGGCCACATGGGTAAACGTCGTAAACGTTACTCTGTGTGTACTTGATGTTACATCTAAACTCGTACATAGACGTTCTACATCTACAACCATACTCCGCAAGCCACCTGATGGTGTGTGACAAAGGGTACCTTGAGTACCACTATCGAATTTCCCTCCTATTCCAGTCACGTATTGTTCGCGGAAAGAAGGATTGTCGGTATGCCTCTGTGTGGGCTCTAATCTCTCTGATTTTATCCTCACGATCTCTTCGCGACATATTCGTAGGAGGGAGCAATATACTGCTAGACTCCTCAGTAAAGGTAAGTTCTCGAAACCTCGACAAAATCCCGTACCTAGCGACAGAGCGTCTCTCCTGCAGAGTCTTCCACTGGAGTTCATCGATCATCTCCGTAACGCTTTCTCGATTACCAAATGATCCTGTAACGAAGCGCGCTGCTCTCCGTTGGATCTTCTCTATTTCCTCTATCAACCCCACCTGGTACGGATCCCACACCGGTGAGCAGTATTCAAGCTGTGGGCGAACAAGTGTACTGTATCCCACTTCCTTTGTTTTCGGACTGCATTTCCTTAGAATTCTCCCAATGAATCTAAGTCTGGCATCTGCTTTACCGACGATTGATTTTATATGGTCGTTCCATTTTAAACCACTCCTAATGACCTCTCCCAGATAATTTATGGAATTAACTGCTTCCAGTTGCTGACCTGCTATAGTGTAGCTAAATGATAAAGGATCTTTCTTTCTGTGTATTCGCAGCACATTACACTTGTCTACGTTGAGATTTAATTGCCATTCCCTGCACCATGCGTCAATTCGATGCAGATCCTCCTGCATCTCAATACAATTTTCCATCGTTACAACCTCTCTATATACTACCGCATCATCCGCAAAAAGCCTCAGTGAACTTCCGATGTTATCCGCAAGGTCATTTATATATATCGTGAACAGCAACGGACCCACGACACTCTCCTGTGGTACACCTGACATAACTCCTACTTCAGAAGACTTCTCTCCAGTGAGAATGACCTGCTGCCTTCTGTTATCTAGGAATTCCTCAATCCAAGCATACAATTGGTCTGATAGACCATATGCTCTTACTTTGTTCATTAAACGTTTGTGGGGAACTGTATCAAACGCCTTGCGGAAGTCGAGAAACACAGCATCTACCTGAGAACCCGTGTCTATGGCCCTCTGAGTCTCGTGGACGAATAGCGCGAGCTGGGTTTCACACGATCGCCTTTTTCGAAACCCATGTTGATTCCTACAGAGCAGATTCCTAGTCTCGAGAAATGTCATTATATTCGAACATAATACATGTTCCAAAATTCTACAACTGACCGACGTTAGAGATACAGGCCTATAGTTCTGCACATCTGTTCGAGGACCCTTCTTGAAAACGGGGATGACCTGCGCCATTTTCCAATCTTTCAGAACGCTATGCTCTTCTAGAGACCTACGATACACCACTACGAGAAGGGGGGGGGGGCAGTTTTTGTAATTATTTCCATTAATCCTTGCAGGCTACATTTTGTTCCTAAAATGAATACATCAGGTGGAAACCGGTCAATGAAAACTGTTAATTTTTTCAATCGAAACAGTTTTTTGTAATATTAACCACTGCAGTGCTGAGAAGTCTAACTGCTCTTTCATTTGGCGAGTGAAGTTTCTACTAGACAGTACAAGGGCTGCTACGAATGTACCACAACAGTGGGCTCTACTTATTTATGTACTGACGTATTTAGCTCACATTGCGTTTCTTAGTAGAATAGTAAGAACTTGGCGGTATATTTACCACATTACATGTTAAGTAGAAGAATGTATAAATAGGGGAAAAATAGATAGAGCCTACAGGAAAATAAAACAGATATTTGGAGATAAGAAAAACAGCTCTCTGAACATCAAGAACACCGATGGAAAACCAGTTCTCGGCAAAGAAAGGAAAGCATACTCTCGGGTAAAATATTCCGGAGGTAAAATAGTCCCCCATTCGGATCTCTGGGAGAGGACTACTCAGGAGGATGTGATCATCAGGAAAGACAGCACTCGCAATATACGGATCGGAGCGTGGAATGTTAGATCTCTTAATCAGGTAGAGAAGCTAGAAAATTCAAAAAGAGAAATGGATAGGTTGACGTTGGATATAGTGGGGATTAGTGAAGTTCGGTGGAAAGAGGAACAGGATTTCTGGTCAGATGAGTACAGGATTATAATTAGAAAATCAGTTGGGGGTATTACAGGAGTAGGTCTGATAATGAATAATAAAATAGGAATGTAGGTAAACTACTATGAGCATCACAGTGATCGATTTATCGTAGTCAAGGATGATACAAAGCCAACACTGACAAGAGTAGTTCAGGTTTATATGCCAACTAGCTCTGCCGATGATGAGGAGATCGAAGAAATATATGAAATAGTTAAGGCAGCAGAGGACAAAACAGGTAGGAAGGCAATACCTTGGATATCACAGGACATACTAAATTTAATCGATGAAAGGAGCAAATATAAAAATGCAGTAAATGAAACAGGCAGAATGGAGTACAGAAGACTAAGAAATGAGATTGACGGAAGTGCAAAATGACTAAGCAGGAGTGGCTAGAAGGCAAATGCAAGGATGTAGAGGAATGTATAAATAGGGGAAAAATAGATGATGCCTACAGGAAAATAAAAGAGATATTTGGAGATAAGAAAAACAGCTCTATGACTATCAAGAACGCAGATGGAAAGCCAGTTCTCAGCAAAGAAGGGAAAGCTGAAAGGCGGAAAGAGTATATAGAGGGGCTCTACGAAGGAAATGAACTTCGAGACAATATTGTAGGACAGGGAGAAGAAGTGGACGAGGATGAAATAGGAGATAGTATACTGAGAGATGAATTTGACAGAGCACCGAAAGACCTAAGTCGAAGCAAGGCCCCTGGAGTACATGACATTCCCTCAGAGCTACTGAAGTCACTGGGAGAACCAGCCATGACAAACCTGTTTCACCTGGTGTGTAAGATGTATGTGACAGGCGACGTACCCTCAGACTTAGAGAAAAATGCTATAATGCCCATTCCAAAGAAATCAGGCGCATACAGGTGTGAAAACTACAGAACCATCAGTTTGATAATTCATGGTTGCAAAATATTAACACGAATTATTTATAGAAGGATGGAAAAGCTGGTAGAAGCCGATCTCGGGAAAGATCATTTTGGGTTCAGGAGAAATATAGGAACCCGGGAGGCAATACTCACTTTACGACTTATCTTAGAAGATAAATTAAGGAAAGGCAAACCTACATTTTTAGCTTTTGTAGATTTGGAGAAAGCTTTTGACAATGTTGACTGGAATACACTCTTTCAAATTCTGAAGTCAGCAGGGGTAAAATAAAGGGAAAGGAGAGTTATTTACAACTTGTACAAAAGCCAGACCGCAGTTATTAGACTCGAAGAGCATGAAAGGGAAGCATCAGTTGGGAAGGGAATAAGACAGGGTTGTAGCCTTTCTCCGATGTTATTCAATTTGTATATCGAGCAGGCGGTGAAGGAAAGCAAGGGAAAATTTGGAATAGGGATTAAAGTTCAGGGGGAAGAAATAAAAACATTGCGCTTTGCTGATGACATTGTAATTCTATCAGAGACAGCTAAGTACGTGGAAGAGCAGTTGAATGGAATTGACAGTGTGTTGAACAGAGCCTATCAAAAGAACATTAACAAGAGCAAAACAAAGATAATGGAATGCAGTATTAGAAAATCAGGCGATGCTGAAGGAATTAGATTAGGTAACGAAACAATGAAGGTGGTAGATGAGTTTTGTTACTTGGGTAGTAAAATAACATGCGATGGTCGCAGTACAGAGGATATAAAATGCAGAATGGCAATGGGAAGAAAAGCATTTTTGAAAAAGAGAAATTTGCTAACATCGAATATTAATTTAAGTGCAAGGAAGTCTTTTCTGAAGGCATTTGTGTGGAGTGTTGCCTTGTACGGGAGTGAAACATGGACGATAAGCAGTATGGACAAGAAGAGAATAGACGCTTTTGAAGTCTGGTGCTACAGAAGAATGCTGAAGATTAGGTGGGTAGATCGCATAACGAATGAAGAGGTACTGAATAGAATTGGTGAGAAAAAGAAATTTGGCATACCTTGACTAAGAGAAGGGATCGCTTGGTAGGACACATTCTTAGACATAGAGGGATCGTAAATTTAGCATTGGAGGGAAGTGTATGGGGTAAAAATCGCAGAGGGAGACCAAGAGACGCATATAGTAAGCAGAAGGTAATGGAAGTGGGTTGCCGTTCTTATGAGGAGATGAAGAGGCTTGCTCAGGTGTAGAGTGGAGAGCTGCATTAAACCAGTCTCCGGAATGAAGACCATAACAACAACAACAAACAACACGTTAAGTTTGTATTATATGTTAAGGTTTAGCAGCTAGTACGTTATAAGTGAATGAAAATAAGCAAAGTAAACCACTTTTCGTGTTGAATTATCACTTATTTCAGAAACTGTTCGAATTTTAGACAACGCAGAATTTAGTTTTTGAACAAAATCCTTTCCCGAGAGCTTACTATATACCTGAATGCCTAGAAATGTGAAATTTTCAGTCTCACTTATCATGTGCCTATTTTGTGTAATTGCAATGTCAGACGTTGTAGAACTGTGTCTTAAAAACTGTAAAACCTGAGTCTTACTGTGATTTAACAGCAATTGATTTTTTACAAGTGATGAACTTATTACTTAAACTGGATACTGCATCAATAATGCCAACCACATCCTTCACTACCAAGGTGGTGTCGTCATCTAACAAAAATATATTATAATTTCCTGTAATGCTAGAAGGCATATCAATTATATAGATGTGGAACAAATTGGACCCAGGACAGAACCCTGGAGCATCCTCCCACTTAACGTTCCCCACTGAGAGTGCATATGACAACCAACTACCAAGCTAGTGCCATCAGCAAACAGAAATATCTTAGAATTTGCTGTTATGCTAGAAGCCATATCATTTTTGTGAATGAGAAACAACAGTGGCCCCAGAACAGAACCCTGGAGCATCCTCCCACTTAACTTTTCCCCATTGAGAGTGCATATAACAACCAACTACCAAGCTAGTGTCATCAGCAAACAGAAATATCTTAGAATTTGCTATTATGCTAGAAGGCATATCAATTATATAGATGTGAAACAAACTGGACCCAGGACAGAACCCTGGAGCATCCTCCCACTTAACGTTCCCCCACTGAGAGTGCATATGACAACCAACTACCAAGCTAGTGCCATCAGCAAACAGAAATATCTTAGAATTTGCTATTATGCTAGAAGCCATATCATTTTTGTGAATGAGAAACAACAGTGGCCCCAGAACAGAACCCTGGAGCATCCTCCCACTTAACTTTTCCCCATTGAGAGTGCATATAACAACCAACTACCAAGCTAGTGTCATCAGCAAACAGAAATATCTTAGAATTTGCTATTATGCTAGAAGGCATATCAATTATATAGATGTGAAACAAACTGGACCCAGGACAGAACCCTGGAGCATCCTCCCACTTAACGTTCCCCCACTGAGAGTGCATATGACAACCAACTACCAAGCTAGTGCCATCAGCAAACAGAAATATCTTAGAATTTGCTATTATGCTAGAAGCCATATCATTTTTGTGAATGAGAAACAACAGTGGCCCCAGAACAGAACCCTGGAGCATCCTCCCACTTAACTTTTCCCCATTGAGAGTGCATATAACAACCAACTACCAAGCTAGTGTCATCAGCAAACAGAAATATCTTAGAATTTGCTATTATGCTAGAAGGCATATCAATTATATAGATGTGAAACAAACTGGACCCAGGACAGAACCCTGGAGCATCCTCCCACTTAACGTTCCCCCACTGAGAGTGCATATGACAACCAACTACCAAGCTAGTGCCATCAGCAAACAGAAATATCTTAGAATTTGCTATTATGCTAGAAGCCATATCATTTTTGTGAATGAGAAACAACAGTGGCCCCAGAACAGAACCCTGGAGCATCCTCCCACTTAACTTTTCCCCATTGAGAGTGCATATAACAACCAACTACCAAGCTAGTGTCATCAGCAAACAGAAATATCTTAGAATTTGCTATTATGCTAGAAGGCATACCATTTTTATAAATGAGAAACAACAGTGGCCCCAGAACAGAACCCTGGGGCATTCCCCACTTAACTTTTTCCCATTCAGGCTCCATACCACAGCCATTTTCAACACTGCAGAGAATCACCTTCTGCTGACTGTTATTAAAGTAAGAGGTGTACCAATTATGAACTACTGCCCTTACCCCACCATGTTTCAATTTTTGTAACAATATCATGTGATGAACAAAATCAAATGCATTTCTTAAATCGAAGAATTCAACAAGCGTTCGCAGTTTTTCTTCTTTTTTTATAATCATTTAAACTTGAATAAAAAATATTTTCAATAACTTGAGCAAAAACTGATGGCATAGAAATATGTCTTTAGTTGTCTACATTATCCCTTTCTCCCTTTTTATGAATTGGTTTCGCTAATGAGTACTTCAGTCGGTCGGCAAACTAATCATTCTGAAAGGAAAAATTACAAATATGGCAGAACTATACTTCAGTATGCTGTTAAGACACCCTGTCATATCCATAAGAGTCCTTAGCCTGACTCAATCTGTCCCCTATCAGTATCACTTCAGGTACCATTTTCTAAGAGAGTTTGAAACGTGTCCATAGAAAATGTATATTGCTGAATTTGTAAGAAAATGTCTAATATTGTGCCTTCTGTTTTGTGTCGAGTAACTTGCTTGCAAGAAAATGTGTGATATTGCATCTACTGTGTGTCGATATGTGTACATAAATCTGTGAAGTGGTGAAGATTAATCTTTGGCAAAGATTATGTATTGCATAGCATTGTAGCTCGTGTGGAGAGACAGAGACAATGCGTTATGCGTAGCAGTTTCAGCTGGTACCGGGATACCTGATTGGTTGTTGGTAGGAGCCATCAGTTGCTGCGTGTATCTTAACCGGAGATTCGAGCGCAACGCGCCCTCACATACTAAAAAAAAACTTCTTGTTTATATATACGTGTGGCGTCTGTTCCGAAAGAACAGACGTCACTTCTGATCCTGCAGTTGTTATTATTTAATATTCACAGAAGATATGACATCAACTGGGATTGGGCAAAGCTGAAAATGTGTACCTAGCCGGGATTCGAACCCTGGGGGACACTGGGAACACAGTGATCACCGCACCTGCAAGGACTACCTAAGCACGCCTTCTTGTTTAACCTATACCTATCCTTCTTAAGGCTACGCTACAGATCACTTTTTTTAAGCGAAAGTTGGGTTATGTATAGGTTAAACAAGAAGTTTTTTTTAGTACGTGAGGGCGCGTAGCGCCAGAATCTTCGGTTAAGAAATATGCAGCATCTCATTGGCTGATGGCTCCTACCAACAACCAATCAGGTCTCCCGGAGCCAGTTGAAATTGCTATGCATAACGCCTCGTGAGACAGAGAGTCAGACTTGTGGTTCAGCTCGCTTAGAGAGCGGTTGTGTTGTGTGTGTGACTCCGATGTAGAGCAGAGGCTACAGTGCCAGCAAGTTGGTTTGATTGTATTTGGAATATATTGCATTTCATATAATTGTGAAAAAGGTTGCACCACCCCTGGAATGAAGGTAATAGCATTTCATGTAATTATGAAAAGGCTGTATCAATTAGGTAATCCAAAAGTGATTATTAATAATAAGTAACATAGTTGACCTTTCTTTCCTGTTTCATTTACGTAGTTAGAAGATTAACCTACTTCCTTTATTTGATAATTAGTTATTTGTGGAGTTAAAGTGCAGTATTGATTTTGGTAATCTTGTTGAACAGATTTCTTTATTGGTAAATGATTGGTATGCAACACTGCAGTTAATTGAGTATGATACTGAGTTTTAATAATTAGGTACTGATCTGCATAAAATTCTCGTAGTCGAACATTAAGAAAGTGGTTTGTGTTTTTAATGTCTTTCTCGCAGTCAATTTTTTTGAGTATAGTCGGTGTGTGTTTCACGCAGGTTACATGTCACAGTTGCTTTGTTAAAAGGTCCGTTGCGCACATAATCAGTCTAATGCACTGTTTCTCATTTAACTGTATATACATCAATATCAGGGCCATAATTAAACCAAATTAATATGTTATTGAACAATGTACGTGTTCAGTTACATTTTGATGACTTAGTGATCTTGACTGTTAAACATCAATATATGACAACTGTTTGGACTGCAACTAATATGAGATCAGGTTTTGAATGAGTAACTTTAAAATAAACTGCTTTTGTTGTCTGATTAAACGATAGATTTAACTTTAAACTTCACGTACACCTTTTAAGTTTTATGATTACCTGTAGGGGCTAGGGTGCCGTTTAAGTCGATCGAGCAATATGCATGACTCGTAAGACATCAACTGTTGTTCAAAACAGAATAAACGTGCTCAGGTATTTCTTTCCACTGCGCCCTCTTTAATTGTAGCTCTGACAGCGAAGTCCATTTAAAAGATCGAATAACATTCTGAACGCTCGTCTTTGGCGGAGAGCCACAAGCGTGAGAGAAACCTCCCTCTAACGATCTGTTGCGGTCGAGCGCGATCCTCGCAATCCTTTTCCCCGTCGCTACACAAATTGCTCGTTATCACCGACGCTTCTTCCTCAAAGAAGACGGGAGAAACGTCGAGACGTGGGAATTATTTGTGGCTCCGAACTTCCCCAAACGTTCGCTCGCGCTTTGCCACTTTGTGTTCAAATAGCAGAGGCAGAGAGTTGGAACGAAAAGTCGCATAGCCTGATGCAAGAGCTAATACGTCTTTTGAAATAAACTTTACTCTCTTGTCCACAACTTTCAATTTCATGTCGTTTGGGCCTGCAGCATTGTGTATGTCTTTTAAGGACATATTGTTAATCTATGAAATGCCAAAATGCTGCTTCACTTTATAGATGTTAAAAACTGTTTATTATTATCGCAATAGGCCTATTTCGGCACTGTGGCCATCATCAGGCTATTTACATATGGCATCGTGGAGGTATAATTTATTACAATGACTGCAATGATTGCAGTATACGTGTTCTTTAGATGGTATATATATTACGTTAATCAGGTCTTAATTCTTTACAGCTAATCTGTCAGTTTAATAGTTTAATAGAGAATCGGTGGAGGATATGTCACACTGACAGATTAGCCATAAAGAATTAAGACCTGATTATCGTAATATATATATACCATCTAAAGAACATGTATACTGTAATCATTGCAGTCATTATAATCACTTATACCTCCACGATGCTATATGGAAATAGCCTGATGATGGGCATAGTGCCGAAATAGGCCTATTGCAATAATAATAAACAGTTTTTAACATCTATAAAGTGAAACAGCATTTTGGCATTTCATAGATTAACTCTCAATTTATTAAGGCCTTACGCGTTTCGACATGTCGTGATTATCGAAGACTGCAACAAGACAATGGAATTAATATAAAACTACAGGCCTATTCTATTTACGTCAATTTTCACCAGGGTTTTGGAACATACCATGTATTCCAATATTATGAATTATCTCGAACAGAATGTTCTATTGATCCTAGGTCAACACGTATTTAGAAAATATCGTTCACGCGAAACACAACTAGCATTTTAGTCACACGAAGTGATGGTTGCTATCGACAAGGGTTCGCAAATCGATTTCGTATTTCTTGATTTCCAGAAGGCTTTTGACACCCTAGCTCACAAACGGCTTTTAATCAAATTGCGTGGTTATGGTATATCGCCCCAAATTTGCGACTGGATAGGGCATATCCTGTCAGAGAGGACGCAGTTCGTAGTAATCGGTCGTTCCACAGGGTAGTGTTATTGGTCCTCTGCTGTTCCTTATTTACATAAACGATTCAGGGGAAAATCTAAGCAGCTGTCATAGGTTGTTTGCGGATGACGCCGTCATTTACCGTCTAGTAAAATCATCTGAAGGTCAAAACCAACTGCAGAACGATCTGAGTAAGATATCACTATGGTGTAAAAATTGACAATTGACTCTAAATAATGAGTAGTGTGAAGTTGTCCACATGAGTACGAAAAGAAATCCGTTAAACTTTGTTTACAAGATAAATCAATCAAACGTGAAGGCCATAAACTCCACAAAATATCTATGGATTGCTGTTACTTCAGACTTAAACTACTGGAAAGAACACGTAGATAACGTCGTGGGAAAGGCGAACCAGAGACTGCGTTTTATTGGCACAACCCTTAAAAGATTCAACAGAACTACTAAAGAGACTGCATACACTACGCTTGTCCGTCCATTTTTAGAGTATTGCTGCCCATTGTGGGATCCTTATCAGGTGGGTTTGACAGAGGACATCGGGAGAGTCCAAAGAAGGGCAGCTCGTTTCGTATTGTCACGATACAGGGGAGACAGCGTTACGGAAATGATACAGGACCTAGGATGGCAATCATAACAACAACGACGCTTATCGCTGCGGCGTGGGCTACTTACGAAACTCCAGTCGCCAACATTCTCCTCCGAATACGAAAATATATTGTTGACTCCCACTTAGATAGGTATAAATGATCATCAGGAAAAAAAAAAAAAAAAAAAAAAAAAAAAAACAACGAGAAATCAGAGCTCGAACGAAAAGATTCAGGTGTTATTTCTTCCCGCGCGCTATTCGAGAATGGAATGGGAGATAAATAGTATAACGGTGATTCGATGAACCCTCTGCCAGGCACTTTGTGATTTGCAGAGTATCCCATGTAGATGTAGATTCATCCAACATTTTGATAAAACATAACAAATGAGCAACACTATCTTCACACTCACCATATCTGTTGAAAATTATTAAAAAGTAAAACTAAAAAATTGCCTTTAAAAGAATTACTGTCATAGATATATGCCAAACATAAAGGAAGTTTAAAATTCCTCCAGAACATCCCTGTAAGATGATCAAGTGCATACTGAGGTCAGCCCAACAGCTAGTTACTAAGTGGAAAACCCGGCAGATGGCGATACTGGGATTCTACTTCTCTCTCACATACACATGCGCGCACTCACTCCCGGATGGTATTTAAAAAAATAAATCTTAGTGCTGTTCAAAAAAAAAAATCTTAGTGCTGTACAAATTTTTGTTTTCTGTTAAGTAATAGAATTATAAACTTATCAACTATGAAACTTTTAAAATCATTATGTACTGTACAAACATGTTTTCTTTTAGAGTATACTATTTTAAATAAGTGCTACACAACATATTTTGTCATGTTCACAGAACATATGACATCAACTGCGAATGGGCAAAGCTGAAAATGTGTACCCAATCGGGTTTCGAATCCGGTCTCTCGCTTTCTAGGCAGTTGCGCTGACCACTACACCACTGGGGACACAGTGATCACCGCACCTGCAAGGACTACCTAAGCACGCCTCCCGTCAGACACAAATTTCCAAAATGTTCAAATGTTTGTAAAGCGAATGGGACTTAACTACGGAATCATCAGCCCCTAAACTTACAAAGCAGTTATGAACTACTTACGAACTAGGACGGCACAAATATCCATGCCCGAAGGGGGATTCGAACCCCCGACCGTAGTGGCCGAGCGGACCGTGACTGAAGCGCCCCAGTTCCCTCGGCCACCGCGGCCGGCACAAATTTCCAGCTTCGCCCTGCACACAGTACTCAAACTAATTCCCGTAAGAGTAAGGGCTTCAAACTTGCCCACCCCTCCCCACTAACGAAAGGATCAGTGCCTGTCGCTGGCATATTATCTATATCTATAAATGTGAATGTCAGTTCGGTATACGTTTATCACGTCTGAACCACAAGACATAAAGAGCTAAAAATTTGTACAGTTACTAATGACTACCCGGGGAAGGCTTTAGGCACGGTTTTATAGCGATCGGATAGCTATGTATCTATTTATATTAATGTGAATGTCAGTTCGGTGTACGCTTATCACGTCCGAACGACAAGACGCAGAGACTTAAATATTTGTACAGTCACTAATTCATACCTGAGGAAGATTTTAGGCACGGTTTTATAGCGATCTGATAGATATTTAGTAATTTGAAGATTATAATGCGAAATGTGGAACAATAATTAATATTTGAAAATTATATTTACTCTTTGAAAATGGTTTTATTGGTTGTATTGTTGTTTGAGGGTTGATAATGATAAAAGGGTGGAGTATATTGGGATGGAAAGTTATCGGTGTATATAAAATTCTACGTGTGTGTGTGTGTGTGTGTGTGTGTGTGTGTGTGTGTGTGTGTGTGTGTGTGTGTGTTACTATTTCGCTCTTCAGCGAACTACAGAACGCAAACGAATGGTCTGTGTGTAATTGTTGTCCGAAGTATCCCGTTGTACACCATAGCAGTTTCATGCCGATAGATATAAGAGGATGGAAGGTATGGTGGTTGAAAGATATCAAATCATAAAAAAATTGGGACTGAGGGCAGCGATGACGTTTGCGATTCTATAGCAAGGAGGTTACATACAGTGAAACGTGATGCCACAGACCATATCTTTGGTCTATGCGTGCTGCAATGTCTTCAGCTCTTTCTCTGTAAGGATAAGCATACGAATAAGGAAATATAAGAATAAATAAATAAAGCGGTAAAAAAGAAATTTCTTGTAATACATACAAATTGTAACACAGGCTATAAGGAATAATGTATGTATTATTTATTGTAAATAATTAAGCACTTCACGTAATTTTATTTTTTATTTGAATGTCGATTAAAAATGTTTGTTTCTAAAGAAGGTAGTGTATTTCATTTCATCCTTCGTCTCATAGCAAACTACTGAAAGGTAGCTTATCTATCATAATCAATCAATACGCGAGCGGAGCCGCGGGTTTAAGCTAGTATATATATACATGTGGCGTCTATTCCGAAAGAACAGACGTTAATTATGATCCTGCAGTTGTTATTGTTCGAATCCCGGCTGGGTTCACATTTTCAGCTTCGCCCATTCGCAGTTGAAATCATATATTCTGTGAATATGAAAACAATAACAACTGTAGGATCAGAAGTGATGTCTGTTATTTCGGAATAGACGTCATATGTATAAACATTTTTCTGACACACTATGTTTTGACATCATCAGGCCAGATGGTGTTAAGTGAGATATTGCTGACAAATACCAAAATCATGATATTTTTACAGTATCCGGGTAAGGAAAAGTGTGGGGGTGTGGGCACATGGAAGGGAGAAAATAAATACATGTTTCCAAAATTTTTCTATCTCCTTTGTTGTGTCGGTTAGTAATAGGACTACCCTCGTATATACCTAAATGTTGACCCAAAGATCGTTTCCCGTTGCAGCCGAGGGTGTGAAGTGTACAATGACGACTTACATTTACAAAATTATTATCTGTGTAGATGACCTACAAGTTTGTCTCGTTTCTCTTCAGAAATGTCCCTATCGCACTGCTTCTGACACGCTTATGGGACGAAATCATTCACACGGAAAGGAGATTATGTTGAAAAATAAATAGAACTTTGTTTCCAAAATTTTTGTATTTTCTTCGTTGGGTCGGATACTTGTAAGGATATACTAGATTTTCTTTCTTTCATCAGCGATGCTTATCGCCTCCAGTTTTCACTAGCTCGCGATATAAATGACCTAATTTCATTCGTCACTTTTTTTTTTTTTTTTTTTTTTTTTTTTTTTTTTTTTTTTTTTTTTTTTTTTTTTTTACTTCCGGACAAGCGAGAAGATGGAAGCGCAATCGTAGTTTTCATCTCTCTCTTGTTTGTTTTCGTTCAGTAATTGTGATGCAAGTTGTTGATATAATATATTACTTAAATTAAAATCATATCCTCTCTTTGGCTTTTATTTAAATGAATCCCTCCACGTCAAATATTTATTTTCTAATGTTTTCAGCTCCTCGACGTCCGTAATAGTTTAATGTTCAGACGCCATTACGATCGCTTCGCATGTCTTTAAAATTTCACTCCCTATTAGTCATTCTTATACAATACCTTGCTTGATTACAGAACCTTCAATCATTTCTTTTGTATTTTACGAATCCCGATCATTTTTCCTCTTTGTATCATTATCATTAACTTTATGTTTCATCCGCGGCCATACAACAATGAAAAGCGAAGTGAACTGTCTGAGCATTAGTCTAGTACGGAGAGTATCTCGAATAATCTCATATTAAATAAGAAAAAATTAACATTTTCAGCTTCTGCAGTTCGAAGCATAGGATCCAGCTAGATGCTTTCCGTAAGTCTTATAACGTGCCGTTGGTTTGTGTGGTGTCCGACTTTAGCATTCAACCCGCGGTGTATTTGGCTTAATGTTTACGAATGTTAAATTGTGATGTGTTTTAACTAAGTTATTCCAAATTCCGAGGGGACTGAGGCGCTTCAGTCACGGTCTGCACGGCCACTACGGTCGGGGGTTCGAATCCCCCCTCGGGCATGGATATTTGTGCCGTCCTAGTTCATAAATAGTTCATAAGTAGTTTGTAAGTATAGGGACTGAGGACCCCGTAGTTAAGTCCCATAAGATTTACAAACATTTGAACATTTATTCCAAATTCAATATTTCGATACAACCAGTCCTTTGTCCAAATTACAATCGCGGAATCAATTTTAACAACTGATGGCATCATACGAAAGCAAGGGTAACGTTATATGAGTAGCCTAATATCAAACCTGAACATCTGACCTAATGGTCGAAATTTAGTTAGCAGTCGATCCTAAAACAAGTTTTTCCGCTCTTTTCATTTCTGTAGTCCATTTGTTTCCAAAAATTGACGTAAATGTGATAAATCGCACGTTAAATTTGACTTTTCACATCAAAAGTGGACACCTACATAAGAGCTTAATATCAAATTCCGACACTTGTTGAATGAAGCAGTCTGCACCTATGGGAACACAGTATATGATAACATGACCTCGAAAATCAGACATGGTGACAGTATGTGCCAGGTACTAAGACGTATTAGCCCGTACTTCAATTTTTCAGTAATTTTTATAGTATTATTACTAATACCCATCTCAAAGCGAGTGAAATGGAACATATCACCAGCGTCCGAAGGAAAAGCTAGGAAGTGGTTGAAACAACCTGAAAATTGGAAAATAAACATTGAAAACAAACAAAGGCAAAACTAGCTTGTAAACTACACTGTTCTATTGTAAGGTGTGCTGTACGAAATTATCTCTTGCAGGAAAGAAGTCGATGTCAGAAAAAACGTAAGGATGTTTACGGACAAATCTGACGACAGTTTCAACAGACCTTATGCTAATAATTTTAGAGATTCAGTGCGGTAACATTTCATTTTGTATATAAAATTAAAAAGATTATTATGATTATCGTAGTTCTTCATTTTTCCAATATGTAACAGAGTTCAAAATTTAATATTTTCCACTTTATGTCGACATTCGTATAATTTCCCAGATTATACACCTGTAAAAGATTCTTGTCGGCAGTAAGCGAATCTCTGTACATCAAAAACGGACATCTGAAAGTGCATTCACATCAAAAGCGGACACCTACTCGTTTTGGTTTCAAAGACGGACATCTGTATTTTCAAACACAATTTGAAGGTGCTTGAGTAATCAAATTGATATTAGCCACTTCCAGGTATAAATACTCAAGTATTAAAGTTGATGATGCTGAATACAGCTTATAAATATATTAGCTCTACGTTTCGCAATAAAAAATGACGTTTATCTCAGTTTCTGGCAAACGACAGACGTCCGAATTTGATAATGGGATACTCATATACTTACCAGCCTACTCTCGTATATACCTAAATGTTGACCCAAACTTCGTTTCCTGTTGCACCCGAGAGAAAATGCTTCCAGTAGTTTTTGAAGTGTACAACGACTACTTACATTCACAAAATTGTAATCTCTATAGATGACCTATACGTTTGTCTCGTTACTCTTCAGAAACGGCCCTATCGCACTGCTGACGGCGTATGGGACGAAATCATTTACACGGAAAGGAGATTATGTTGAAAAAATAAAGACATTTCTCCAAAATTTTTGTATTTTCTGCGTTGGGTCGGGTACTTGTATTTTTATTTATTTATTTATCAGCGATGCTTATCGCCTCCGGTTCCCTCTAGCTCGCAATATAACTGACCTAATTTCGTTCGTCATTTTTTTTTTTTTTTTACTTCGTGACCAGCGAGAAGATGGAACCGCGATCGTAGTTTTTATCACTCTCTTGTCTTCTTGTCTGTTTTCGTTCTGTACGGACGTCTTCCATTCACGTATCCATTCAGTGTAAGCAATTGTGATCAAATGTTCAAATCCAGAATGAATCTTTCACTCTGCAGCGTAGTGTGCGCTGATATGAAACTTCCTGGCAGATTAAAAGGTCCCAGGTTCGAGTCCCGGTTCCGGCACACGATGTTAATCTGCCAGGAGGTTTCAAATGTTCAAATGTTTGTAAATCTATCGGACCAAACTGCGTGGTCATTAGTCCGTAGCTTACAAACTACTTCAACCTAGGTAAACTAACCTAAGGACAAACACACACTCATGCCCCAGGGAGGACTCGAACCTCCACGGCGAGCAACCGCGCGCTCCGCAGCGAGCCGCTTTAGACCGCTCGGCTACTCCAGCGCGGGCAATTGTGATCCAAGTTGTTGTTAAATATATATTACTTAAATTTAAAATCATCCCCCCGTTTGGCTTTTATTTAAATGGGTCCCTCCACGTCAAATATTTATTTTCTAATGTTTTCAGCTGCTCGACGTCCGTAATAGTTCAATGTTCAAACGCCATTACGCTCGCTTCGCATGTCTTCAAATTTTCACTCCCTATTAGTCATTCTTATACTGCTTGATTACAGAAGCTACAATCATTTCTTTTGTAATTTTACAAAGACCGATCATTTTTTTCTCTTTCTATCATTACCATTAACTTCATGTTTCATCCACGGTCATACAACAATGAAAAGCGAAGTGAAATGTCTGAACATCAGTCTACTACGGAAAGTATCTCATACATGCTCATATTAAATAAGAAAAGATTAACATTTTCAGCTTCTGCAGTACGAAGCATAGGATCTAGCTAGATGCTTTCCGCAAGTCTTATAACGTGCCTTGCTTTGTGTGGTGCCCGACTTGGCTTAATGTTTATGAATGTTAATTTGTGCTGTGTTTTAAGTAGATTATTCCAAATTCAAAATTTCGGTACAACCAATCCTTTGTCCAAATTGCAATCGCGGAATTAATTTTAACAACTGATGGCATCATACGAAAGAAAGGGTAACGTTATATACTTACAGGCCTACTCTCGTATATATCTAAATGTTGACCCAAACTTCTTTTCATCTACATCTACATGGGATACTCTGCAAATCACCTGGCAGAGGGTTCATCGAACCACAATTATACTATTTATCTCCCATTCCATTCTCGAAAACCGCGCGGGAAGAAAGAACACCTGAATCTCTCTGTTCGACCTCTGATTTCTCATATTTTATTCTGATGATCATTTCTACCTATGTAAGTGGGCGTAAACAATATATTGTCGCATTCGGAGGAGAATGTTGGCGATTGGAGTTTCGTAAGTAGCCCACGCCGCAGCGATAAGCGCCGTTGTTGTAATGATTCCCATCCCAGATCCTGTATCATTTCCGTAAAGCTGTCTCCCCTGTATCGTGACAATACCGAACGAGCTGCCCTTCTTTGGACTCTTTCGATGTTCTCCGTGAAACCCACATAATAAGCATTCCACGCTGGGCAGCAATAGTCCAAAAATGGACGGACAAGCGCAGTGTATGCAGTTTCTTTTGTAGTTCTGTCGCATCTTTTAAGGGTTCTGCCAATAAAACGCACTCTCTGGTTCGCCTTTCCCGCAACATTATCTGCGTGTTCTTTCCAGTTTAAGTCTGAAGTAATAGTAATTCCAAGGTATTTAGTGGAGTTTACGGCCTTCACTTTTGATTGATTTATCTTGTAAACAAGGTTTAATGGATTTCTTTTCGTACTCATGTGGACGACTTCCCACTTTGCTGTCGTACCCGAGTGAAAATGCTTCCAGTCACTACTTAGATTCACAAAATTGTTACCGTATATTTCCGCACATTAAACGATGGCTTAATCATAAAAAAAGGCCCCTGAAATCCGAGGTCGTCTTATACGACGGTACCAGAAAAATTAGATAGTAATTTAGTCTGAAATTGGTAATTTCGTAGATGTGCTGCACTGCGCTGCTTCGACCTCCAAACTATATATGTCGAATCGGTTAAGCACCGAAACGATACGTATCGAACACGCGAATGTTATGATTTTTATGAATATGTCGTGATTTTAAAGGATGTGGTTAGGCAGAAATCTAACTACGTTCTGGGTAATTTACAAGAAAGCTTACACTCGAAGTAACTCGGCCTGAAATGATAGCTGTCGAACGTACAACTGTAAATCGTTTTAGTCTTCCTCACGTACTAAAAAAATCATCTTGTTTAACCTATACCTAATCTTCTTAAGGATACGCTACAAGTTACTTTTTTTAAAAGTGAATGTTAGGTTAGGTATAGGACAAACAAGAAAATTTTCTTCCCAGTACGTGAGGGCGCATAGCGTGTTTACACATAAAGGTTAGGTTTCTTACATATGTACAATACATTTCATTTCTGATTTAAAACATTTCGTTGTTTGCTATAAAATGGTGTACTTACTACTCCATATCAGTCTCTTTCTGGCAACCAGGTCGAAAGGTTACACTGTTTTTTGAAACACATTGCAGGTGACATTGGAACCAGAAAACTGCAAAGTTTTTTTTTAGAAAACAGTGTAACCTTTCGACCTGGTTGCCAGAAAGAGACTGACGTGGAGTAGCAAGTGCTGTAAGTACACCATTTTATAGCAAACAACGAACTATTTTGAATCAGAAAATAAATGTTTGGTAGATATGTATAAAAAGCTAACCTTTATGTGTAAACAGAAACATGTAAATATTTCAGGACACCCACTGATGATGCCTTGAGACAAAGGTGAAACGCGTATGGGTGAATTATAAAAAATAAAACCCTTCATTCGCAGTAGCAAAAGGTGTTTACTTTAAAAACATTACAGTGAAATGATTTTACAATGTCGCTTGTCTAAAATACTTTCTCAATATATGCAGAGTCCCAGTGAAACTATTAGAGCATATTTGCGTACGGAGCAGTGAAAGAGTTAAAATATTTCGGAGCTATACGCAACAATTGCGGCTTCCTTCGAAATACTTTATCTTCTGTTCTCGGGCAATTTCGTGTGTTTTCACCCGGGTAATATGTGCAACGGTGCGATTAAATGTCGTCTCGGCAAAAGAAGTTACTTAAAAAAACATCGCGGTGTTAAAAAAAAGTTCAAAAGGAGGCCGCAAAAACAGCAACAAAGGGTGAAATCTAAGTGTACCGATCACGAAAACTACTTATGGCGGCTTCTAACGGCATTTTTCGGAACTTCCTGGAGCTTTGCCTCCGAGTTGTATTCGCGGGCGTATTTTTAAATCCCGAAAACTGGAAATAAATAGGGACATGTATTCGGGTAAACACGGTAACTTGGGGGTCGTCTTATAGGCCAGATATATACGTAACCCAGATGATCCGGACGTCCTTCCAGAAGGATTAGGGTTACCAGACGCCCTCTTTTACCCGGTCATGTCCTCTTTTTTGGGCACTAAAAATGGTCCGGCCGGGTTTTTAACAAAATGGAAAAATGTCCTCTTTTTTGCGTTGTGCAACAGCTTCAACTTGATAGTGGGTAAATACAACTCTCTGAACTGCCACGATCACTAACTCTAGAGAATTTAACCGCAGTCTAACACATACAGTCACGACACTCCCACAGATTTTTGTTATACGCTGCGATAGCAGCGCTCCAAGCGGCCGGTAAGCTACGTTTTTGAATGCCATAGTTGATTAGTGCGAATAGTATTGTTTAGATTGACTTTAGCATACTTTTTACATTGGGGAACGTATGTAGTGCCTTATAAATAGGTAATAATTTAAATAAAAGGTCCCCATTTGTCTTTCTTAGGTTTTATGAGATCCCTCATAAGGTAAAAAACGGTATATTACAGGACAGTTAATTTGCAATCATCCTGAAACATACAGACTTTAAATGAGGAATTTCATTTTCTATTAAAAATAAAAATGCCTCGGAAACACCAGGAGACATGCCCTTTAGCCGAGAGACGTCAATTTCTACGCAGGAACGTTAAGTATTCTTCATTACAATTCCAGTAAAATCGGTGAGGTTGGACCATAGGAAAGGCATATAGAATGCAATAAATACGGTATTTAACATACCAAATCAACCATCACAGCTGTAGGCTAAGGAAAAACGTCCCAGACATGGCAATATAACGATAAAAGCAACCAAACTGTTTTCCAACAAAGAAGAACGCAATTCCACAATTGTTGCTACATCTGAACCACAAACGGCAAGAATCATCAAAACATTGGTTTTTTAAAGCTAAAGTAAATACACTTAAAAGAATATGCACGTATAAGAAAGACGAGTGACGTGTAAAAATGTGAGAATCATTAGACTCCGTACTGAATTGATACACATCAAAAACTGGCTGTCATAGTAAGAACAGACCATAATAGAAATTTATTATTCCATTATGTTTATATGCAACTTACTTTCAGCGGAATAAGCTGCAAATATACACATATTCGTAAGTATTTGTTCATGAGAGTTGTTCTTTATTCCATTGAATCATTTAAATGAGGCTGTTTTTATATTAATTTCCGTATTATATTTCTCTCGATATTTTAATAATGCTTGTAAAGCAAAAATTATAGTAAGTATTTCGTTAATTACGTACAAAAGCGATTATAAACAAACATAACTACTTCGGCAGCTTACCCACCGCTAGGAGCGCTAGTGTCGCAGCAATTGTCAGTTGGTAACAACTTTTACAGCAGTGAGTGTCGTGACTGTATATGTTAGACTGTGATTTAACGTTTCTTGCAACAATGTAATTTTCTTTTAATTTCCTCGTTTCTGTGCCGCCGATGCCCTGACGTCAAGCTACTTAGGAACAATTGAAATAATTGTCACGGAATACGAGCTTCTAGGCAGCCAATTAAAATCATACGTCTGCAACAATGGAAGACAGTGCAATACACATATAGTAGTATAATATGAAACTCTCCCCCCCCCCCCCCTGTTTCTCTGGTTGGAGTGTTGAGTTACACCCAAAAATAAGACGTTCAGTCTGTCGTGCTGTGACTCGGCAGTTCTGTGGTTTGTATGTCAACCACACTTATGACTTCAAGATCAAAAGCTAGTGCAATGTTCGTTATGCTTAAGTTAAAACCTTGTTCAAAACTCCATACAAATAAGGTCAGATGCCACAGTCGCCTGTTTAGGACCATAGAGACGTAACTACATAAACACTGTTTTGAAAACATCGATTTGAAGCTTTTGTCCTAAAAACCGAGTAGTTTTTAATAACTAATTGCGAGCCTTTGTACGGTAAATAAAAAGTTTATTTTATTTATTGCTTTTTTCACCCAGGCCTTACATTTTCCAATCACTCACTAGAATCTAGAAGCTAATCATGTATATATACACGTCGTTCTGATCCAGGGAGCATAACTATATCAAGGAACTCTTACATAATTTTGACAGTTACTTTATTAGTGACGATTTTACAGCCAACAATACTATGGTTTCCGTAAATAATGCATCGTAAAAAACTTCAGGTGAAAACATGGGTGATCGGCAAGGTATAAGTATGGAAAAAAAGTTCAGCACTTAAGACGATAATTACAAGTGGTGGAGTGATGAAATATTAGGGCTTCACTGCTATGTAGTTTATGTAATTCCTTCTATGGGTCAACATTTCATGCTTCTTAATTTGTAAGAAGATGAACAAATTTCGTAAGATGCGTGAGATGTATTACAAACAAGACTCTGATAATACAGTAGAGAACTCACTAGTACTTGAGTTGTCAATGCCAGAGAGAGAGAGAGAGAGAGAGAGAGAGAGAGAGAGAGAGAGAGAGAGAAGGTTCTTTTATGAATCTAGAAATGTCCTCTTTTCTGAAGACGGGCATCTGGTAACCCTAAGCAGGATGGTGTTTCGTTTTTTTAAACAGTTAAGGTAAACTTCATTTAAAACTTCCGGGCTCATAAGCCGTGGTCGATTTATAAAACTTTCCCCTAACGTTTCATCTTCGGCTGCGGAAGACATCTTCAGAGGTAGAATGGCGAACTGCGATGAGAACTTGAGGGAGCGCCGTATATATAGGCAATGTAGAGGGCACCACAAGACATCACGTGATGTCTGCTACGACACTATCTCTGGTATTGCCAACATTCTTGGCAGAGAAGAAACGATTGTCATATCGCTGGTGTAAAGCAGAAGTCCAAATTCTGTCTAATTTAACAGCTTCCTCTTTCCTGTTAAAGTTATTACGATGTTTATAAGTCTCGATTGCTTCTCTATATGTGCGCGCATGATAGTGCGAAGTTTTTGAGATGACACTAGTCTCATTAAATTTAATTTCATGGCTGCCTTCTTGGTATACATGTTCTGCTACGGCCGATTTCTCCGTGTGCCCCAGGCGGCATTCCTTTTATGTTCGACCAGACGAGTATTGACGCTCCTTTTTGTGGTTCCAATGTGGACTGAACCACAGCTGCAGGGAATTTTATATACACCTGGTGTATTCAGCGGATGTCGTACATCTTTTGCAGATCTTAAATACTCTTTTATCTTCCTTCTAGGTCTGAAAATGGTTTCTACCCCATGCTTGTCCAGCACTTTTCCAATACGGTCTGTAACCTTATTTATGAACGGAAGAAAAACTTTCCCCTTAGGCGGTTGTCGTTCCTTGTTAACATTAACTTTCTTTAGTTAAGGTAAACTGTTTCCTTTTGGCACAAAACACTTTCTTCAACATCGAACTGTCATTTAAATGTCGATCATTGACATGCATATACTATCAATCATTGTGTTAGCTCGTTATTATATGTTAATCCCCTTTGAAGAGAGGATGGATGGATGGTAAGGGTTTAACGTCCCGTCGACAGCTTGGCCATTAGAGACGGAGCTTACGCTGGGAGTTTTTGGGTTAGGATGTGGAAGGAAATCGGCCGTGCCCTTTGAAAGGAACCATCCCGGCATATACCTGGAGTGATTTAGGGAAATCATGGAAAACCTAAATCTGGATGGTCGGAGGTGGATTTGAACCACCATCCTCCCGAATGCGAGTCCAGTCAGCAGCCCCTATAGAAGAAAGCCTGCGCACGACGTCACAACATGGCGGCGGTGAGAGGCTTAGAGTCCTCTGAAAGATTGTAAACATTAGCAGTGCACGCTGTTTATAGTGCATTCTTTCGTTCAGGAGTGTATTTTTTACGTAAATTGGTGTTGTGAACGGTGTGATCGCTACGCTGGACGATTTGTGTGTGTGAGAATAACGTGTGATCTCTTTTTTACTGACAAAATGCCGTTTCGCTGTTCTGTGCCGAAATGTAGAGGGAAATTACGACTGTGGCCCAAAAGTTACCGTCTTTAAACGTCCTAAGAAGAATAAGCTAATGGGGGTGGTTACGTAAATAAAATGAATCGCAATATCCAACGGTAAACAGTCATGACTTAAAACTCTTTTATAAGGTTAAACAAAAACGAAAACTTCTTATTAACTTGAAGAAGGAGCCAAGTTATCCTGAGAATTTTTGATAACCATTTCTTCTTCTCCGGATATTTATAGACGGTAACTTTTGGGCCACAATCATAAGTTCCTACACATTTCGGCACAGAATAGCGAAACGGCATTTTGTCAGTATAAAGAGATCACACGTTGTTCTCACACACACAAATCGTCCAGCGTAGCGATCACACCGTACACAGCACCAGTTTACGTAATAAATACACTCCTGGACGAAAGAATGCAGTATAAACAGCGTGCACTGCTAATGTTTACAATGTTTCAGAGGACTCTAAACCTCTCACCGCCGCCATGTTGTGACGTCGTGCGCAGGCTTTCTTCTATAGGGGGTGCTGCTACAGTGCGTTACCACTGCGCCACCTCGCCCGGTTTTGAAGAGAGGAATTCCGAAGAAACGTATCAGTTAACTCAAGATTTTGGATGTGCAAGTATTTACGTTTCAATTTCACTTCTATTATTCAGAAACATATGGATGGATTTACAATTAAAACGTCAAATCTAACGTGTAATATTAGTGTTCTAATTTTTGCTGCGTTCCCAAAGGACGGCCTAGTATGTCGAGACTAAGGATGTAATTCGAGTAAAATCAATGTTGCAACATTTGAATGATCTATTAGAGATGTAATAAACTATTTTTTAAACCAAAAGTAACCGTCAAAAAAAAAAAAAAAATCAGGAACAGCTGGGTTACACTATACATTTTTTACGAAAATTTTTACCTCGTCTTATCTGAAGGTCGTCTTATCTGCGGAAATATACGGTATATTTATAGATAGATCTATATAAATGTGAATGTCTGTTCGGTGTACGTTTATCTCGTCTGAACCAGAAGACATAAAGAGCTAAAATTTTGTACAGTTACTAATGTCTACCCGGGGAAGGCTTTAGGCACGGATTTATGGTGATCGGATAGCTATTTATCTATATACATTAATGTGAATGTCTGTTCGGTATACGTTTATCACGTCTGAACCACAAGACATAAAGAGCTAAAAAATTTACAGTTACTAATGTCTACCCGGGGAAGGCTTTAGGCACGGTTTAATGGCGATCGGATAGCTATTTATCTATTTATATTAATGTGAATGTCTGTACGGTGTACGCTTATCACGTCCGAACGACAAGACGCAGAGACTTAAATATTTGTACACTTACTAATTTATACCTGAGGAAGGTTTTAGGCACGGTTTTATAGCGATCTGATAGATATTTAATAATTTGAAGAATATAACGCGAAATGAGGAAAATAATTACTCTTTGAAAATTACATTTACTCTTTGGAAATGGTTTTATTGGTTGCATTGTTGCTTGAGGGTTGATAATGATAAAAGGGTGGAGTATATTGGGGTGGAAAGTTATTGGTGTATATAAAATTCTACGCGCGCGCGTGTGTGTGTGTGTGTGTGTGTGTGTGTTACTATTTCGCTCTGCAGAGAAAACTACTCTCGCAAACGAATGGTCTGTGTGTAATTGTTGTCCGAAGTCTCCCGCTGTACACCATAGCAGTTCTGTAACGATACACTGAAATTTTTTATTTATTTTTTATCTTCGATCAGCGACACTTATCGCCTCCGGTTCCCTCTGACTCGCAATGCAACTAATTTAAATTCGTTCGTCATTTATTTTATTTTATTATTTTTTTTTTTTTTATTTTTTTTTTTTATTTTTTTACTTCCAAACAAGCGAGAAGTCGGGACCGAGATAGTAATTTTACTCACTCTATTGTCTATGTTCGTTCTGTACAGACGTCTTCCATTCATGTATCCATTCAATGTAAGTGATGCAAGTTGTTGTAAAAATATATTACTTAAATTTAAAATCATCCCCTCTCTTTGGCTTTTATCTAAATGAATCCCTCCACGTCAAATACTTATTTTCTACTGTTTTCAGCTCCTCTACGTTCGTAATAGTTTAATGTTCAGACGCCATTACAATCGCTTCGCATTGTTTGCAAAATTTCAATCAATCAATCATCCTTATACTATAGTTTGCTTGAATTTAGAACCTGCAGTCATTTCTTTTGTAATTTCACGAAGTCCGATCTCTTTTTTTTTATTATTCTATCATTACCAGTAACTTCATGTTCCACCCACGGTCACACAACAATGAAAAGCGAAGTGAACAGTCTGAACATTGATCTACTACGGGAAGTATCTCCAACGTTTACATATTAAAAAAAAAAGGTTTATCATTTCCAGCTTCTACAATACGAAGCGCAGGGTCCAGCTAGATGCTTTCCGTAAGTTTTATAACGTGCTGTTGCTTGTATGGTGCCCAACTTTAATATGCAACCCGCGGTTCATTTGCTTTAATGTTCATTTTGTGCTGTACTTTAACTAACTTATTTCAAAATTCAAAAAATTCTGTACCGTCAATTCCTTGTCCAAAAAAATATAATCGCGGAATCTACTTTAACAATTATGGCATCATACGAAGCAAGGGCAACGTTATTGTTTCATGCCGATATCTATAAGGGGGTGGAAGATATGGTGGTTGAAAGTCGTCAAATTATAAAAAAATTCGGACTGAAGGCCAGCGATGACTTTTGCGACTCTGTAGGAAGGAGGTTACATACAGCGAAACGTGATGCCACAGACCATATCTTTGGTCTATGCGTGCTACAATGTCTTCAGCTCTTTCTCTGTAAGGATATGCATACAAATAAGGAAATATAAGAATAAATAAATAAATGCCCGGGCAACGCCGGGTTTTCAGCTAGTGACCTATAAGTTTGTCTCGTTTCTCTTCAGAAATGGCCATAGCGCGTAGCGCACTGCTTCTGACGTGCGTATGGGACGAAATCATTCTATCGCACACACACACACAAACTCGCACGCATGTAGAGTTAGAGTCACATACATCTCTATCTCGGATCCCTCCACGGTCAAATCTTATTTGCACTTTTACGCAATTACTAGGCAATATCCTGCGGGGAGCGGCCATATAATATTGGACTGAAATTGATGTGCGTTATTAAATTTAACAGCAGGATGAGGGGGTGAGGACGTTTACGTGCTGATAGGTCCGAAGCAGTCGGGAATTCGGTAGCAGGAGATAGCGGTGGTGGTGGTGGGGGGGGGGAGTGGAGGGGATGAAGAGCGGGTGGAGGGGAGGGGGAAGGAAATAGCTGAGTGTCGCACTGGGGATCGATCTCGTTAAAAGAGAAGGCGGAGCAGGAGGCGTAGGAGGGGCGAAATGGCTGTCTCCGATATCAATCGCAGGAAACCGAAATATTTTTTACGACCTGAGCGAGCTACGCGCTGTGCGTTGGTGTGCGGCGATTTCCCCAGAGAGCACGATGCGACCTCAACCAGCTAGCTAGCTCGCCAAAACCGCTAAATTTAATATTTATTGCCACGCACTGAGTCAGCTCTGCACAGCCAATCGCCGTTTTCCGCTCGTTTGCGTCGGACGTTTTTGTATGCGATTTTTTTTTTTTTTTTTTTTTTTTTTTGGCAATGTGAAGAATTCACCCCGGGCGGTGAGAAGTGTTGAAAAGATCCAGCGGTAAGTGAAGTGACGAGGTCGCTGATAACGTTTAAAAGGAAAATTCCCTCATCCTTCATAGCCTTCCGCGTTCGCTCGAGTGAGAGTTCATCTTATTTACACAATCCATTCTCCGCAAAACTGCCGAATATCGCTACATACGCGTGCACTGAGGTGACGAAGCTCGTGGCATGGGCACGGGAAATTGCCCTCTCCTGCAAAATCTACCGGGTGATCGAAAAGTCAGTATACATTTGAAAACTTAATAAATCGCGGAATAATGTAGGTAGAGAGGTAAAAAATTGACACACATGCTTGGAATGATATGGGGTTTTATTAGAACCAAAATAATCGCACTGACGTGTTTTACGGCCCACTTTAGATTTGTAATTTTAAAAGTTTTTGCAAACATTTCGGACCAAAATAATAATCTAAATAATAAAAAAATTATGATGATAAGATTACGACTCTACTATTGTGGTAATATCTATGCGCCCAACACGTAATATTCTTTCTGACTGTATTTTAACAGACAGCCAAAATTGTATGATGTTTGAGATTAGCTTTGACAAATACACTCTTTTTTGAACTTTTACCTCTTTGAACAATCATTTTAATATCTCTCCCACATTTTCATTACATTTTCCGTCAAAATATTACCACCTGTCTTGTCTTGGTAGTTCTAAGTTTATTTTCTTTGCCTGTACTGGTTACGAATGACTATAGGCTGGAACGAACGTAGCGCACATTTGGCGTTCGGACGAGTGAGTATAGCCTGGATGGAACACAGCGTACATTTGGTGTAGATGCATTGAGTCTAATTAATGACTTTCAATATATTCCACAAATAGTGAATAAACGCTTACAAAAAGAATAAACAAGGTTGCAATGTATACATTTCCCTTCTGTTTGATTAAGGAACTACACTTTACACAGAAATCTGGGACTTCCTTTATATACGAAACTACCTGTATCAGCACTTTGTGCAGAATGTTCATTATTGCAGTATCCTCCCAGTTTACGAGCATATGCTTCAGAAGACCATTGTTCAATTCGTTGTTACGTATTTCACTGCATGTTCACGAAATAGAACAAACACGCATTTTAGAGGGAGCATTCTTACTTATGCAAAATTCTAAACATAGAAAGAAAATAAAGTTGCGTTCTTTAATTCGTACTATTCATGGCCGTTGTTAACTGATGCTAATATGGCATTTTTAAACACTAGATTATCATTTATCGTACGAAGAACGACGTGTTTTTGTTAATTCTTCAGTGCGCTATTGCGCATGACAACGTGTAAGTTACAATAAGAAAATTATCAAATACGCAACGCAAGATGGCGTATGCCAGAGAGAGTTCTGGGTGAGGAATGTCACGTGACATCTCCGAACGGCTGGTTTTCGTTAATTCAATGGAGGGTGTCAAATCTCCGTTAATTTAGCAGATATCTCTCAAACGATACGAGATATGAAAAAAAAACATAAGAGAGCAAAGTTGTAGAGAATTTTCTTCTCTAGAAATTCGGTTATTCAATTTTCACGTCAGATGAACGGATTATTTGCAATTAAAAATACATTACAAACGGCAGTACTAACGTATTTCTTGTCCGAAATATTTGAAAAAGGGAGGTTCTGGTCTCTGGCAGCCTACAATCATGTCTGTAAAATTTGGTGCTGATCGGTTGAACGGTTCGTCTTAAAAAGTGGGAACACGTTACGGACAGACAGAGAGACATCCCAAATTTTTGCAAATATCTCTGAAACGATACGAGATATGAAAAAACATAAGGAAGAAAAGTGTAGAGAATTTTCTCCTCTACAAATTCGGTTATTCAGTTTTCGTGTCAGCTGAATGGTTAAGTCGTTATTTTCATTTAAATTTCGAGCTGTCAAAATACGATCGCAAAGGCCCACGTTTAGTGTTACTACCGTAACCTAAAGTGGGCCAAAGAAATAAAAAGTTCAAAAAATGTCAAACAAGTGGCGCTGGACTGCAAAACGTCAGTGACTGCTACCGTGACAGGTGAGAGGTACGCCGATATGTTACAGAATCGCATCATCCCCAGCCTGGCTGACAAACACGTGCTGGAACGTACAATTTTTATGCAGGATGGCGCTCCACCCCATATTGCTAGACGCGTGAAAGATCACTTCCGCTCGTCGTTTGGTGATGATCGTGTGCTTAGCCGCCACTTTCGTCATGCTTGGCCTCCCAGGTCCCCAGACCTCAGTCCGTGCGATTATTGGCTTTGGGGTTACCTGAAGTCGCAAGTGTATCGTGATCGACCGACATCTCTAGGGATGCTGAAAGACAACATCCGACGCCAAGGCCTCACCATAACTCCGGACATGCTTTACAGTGCTGTTCACAACATTATTCCTCGACTAAAGCTATTGTTGAGGAATGATGGTAAACATATTGAGCATTTACTGTAAAGAACATCATCTTTGCTTTGTCTTAATTTGTTATGCTAATTATTTCTTTTCTGATCAGATGAAGCGCCATCTGTCAGACATTTTTTGAACTTCTCCTTTTCGTTTTGTTCTAATAAAACCCCATGTCATTCCAACCATGTGTGTCAATTTTTACATCTCTATCTCCATTATTCCGTGATTTATTAAGTTTTCAAATTTGTACTGACTTTTTGATCGCCCGCTAGATTTACATACATTTTCTGCAAACCACGTTTAAGTGCATGGCAGAAAGTTCATCGAACCGCTATCACAATCTTTTGCCGCAATGGAGTGGTCGAGCGTTCTTAAGCGCCTAGCTGTTGGAGGTTCGAGTCCTCCCTTGGGCATGGGTGTGTTTGTTATCATTAGCATAAGTTAGTTTAAATAGTTTGTTAAGCCTAGGGGCTGATGAGCAGTGTAGCTGAGTTCCATAGATTTACAAACACTTGAATATAATATTTAGCTGCTGTTCCATTCTCTAACAGTGCGAGGGAAGAAGCAGCACCTAAAAATTTCCGTTTGCGGTCTCATTTCTCTTATTTTATTACGATGATCAAATCTATGTACGATGGTGCTAACAAGATATGTTCGCATTCGGATGAGAAAGTTGCTGAAATAAATTTCTCAAATAGCTCTCGCCGCAACCAGTAACGCTTTTCTTGTAATTATTTCCACACAACTCGTGCATCATTTCCGTGACACTCTCTCCCCTATAATATACAAACTTATGCCCAAGTGAAGTTTATTTAATGCTAAAATAACGTATTTCCTTCTGCAAAATTCATTATTAATTGATCATAGCCTGTTTTATAATACAGTGTGTTAATGATGAATAAGTGCAAAGCGTAAATACTTATTTCGGGAACCAATCTCTAGGTAAAAGAACATAACACAATAAGTAATTCTAAAACTTTGAAAAAAAAAAAAAGAAGTACATCTTTACAAATGTGCTACACAGCATTTCTTCATGACCATAATTCGTTTTTCACTTAAGCCTGGAATGCGAAACACTTGTTAAATAAAATACATTTTTCTGTCTGAAATAACATGATAATAGGATGTGTTCTATTGCGAAAAATATACACACAAAAACTTATTCCAGCAAAGAATTATATATACACTACTGGCCATTAAAATTGCTACGCCAAGAAGAAATGCAGATGATAAACGGGTATCCATTGCACAAATATATTATACTATAACTGACATGTGATTACATTTTCAAGCAATTTAGGTGCATAGATCCTGAGAAATCAGTACCCAGAACAACCACCTTGATACGCCTGGGCATTGAGTCAAACAGAGCTAGTATGGCGTGTACAGGTATAGATGCCCATGCAGCTTCAACACGATAGCACAGTTCATAAAGAGTAGTGACTGGCGTATTGTGACGAGCCAGTCGAACATTTTCCGTATCAAAAAAGCCCCGTACAGGACCTGAAACATGTGGTCGTGCATTATCCTGGCGAAATGTAGGGTTTCTCAGGGATCTAATGAAAGGTAGAGCCACGGGTCGTAACATATCTAAAATGTAACGGCCACTGTTCAAAGTGCCGTCGATGCGAACAAGAGGTGACCAAGACGTGTAACCAATGGCTCCCCAGACCATCACGCCGGGTGATACGCCAGTATGGCGATGACGAATACACGTTTCCAATGTGCGTTCACCGCGATGTCGCCAAACACCTGGATTCATCCGAAAAAATGACGTTTTGCCATTCGTGCACCCAGATTGCGTACACCATCGCAGGCGCTCCTGTCTGTGATGCAGCGTCAAGGGTAACCGCAGACATTGTTTCCGAGCTGATAGTCCATGCTGCTGCAAACGTCGTCGAACTGTTCGTGCAGATGGTTGTTGTCTAGCAAAGGTCCCTGTCTGTTAACTCAAGGATCGAGACGTGACTGCACGATCCGTTACAGCCATGCGGATAAGATGCCTGTCATCTCGACTGCTAGTGATACGAGGCCGTTGGGATCCAGCAGGTCGTTCCGTATTGCCCTCCTGAACCCACCGATTCCATATTCTGCTAACAGTCATTGGATCGCGACCAACGCGAGCAGCAATGTCGCGATGCGATAAACCGCAATCGCGATAGGCTACAATCCGACCTTCATCAAAGTCGGAAACGTACGCATTTCTCCTCCTTACACGAGGCAACACAACAACTTTTCACCAGGCAACTGGTTGGAAACTTTCCTCATGTCAGCACGTTGTAGGTGTCGCCACCGGCGCTAACCTTGTGTGAATGCTCTGAAAAGCTAATCATTTGCATATCACAGCATCTTCTTCCTGTAGGTTAAATTTGGCGTCTGTAGCACGTCATCTTCGTGGTGTAGCAATTTTATTGGCCAGGAGCATATATATTTTAAGGGGATCGCTAAATTTGCTTTTTTTTTTTTAACTATTCCATCTTCCGAGTATGCTGCCAATGAACCGTAGCCTTTCGTTTGCCTTCACCACATTACTTTCCAAGTGTTCTCTCCAATTAAAGTTGTTCGTAATTGTAATTCCTAGGTATTTAGCTGAATTTACGACTTTTATATTTGATTGATTTATGAAAATGCAGTTTAACGCATTTCTTTTGGAGCTCATATGGATGACTTCAGACTTTTCATTATTTAGGGCCAACTGCCAATTTTCGAACCACGTAGTTATCTTATCTAAATCGTTTTGCAGTTGCCTTTGATCCTCTGGTGACTTTAACTAAGAGATAAATAAAAGCAGTATCCGCTAACAGTCTAAGAGAGCTGCTCACATGCTCTTTTAAATTATTCATAAGGAACATCTATATCTCCATCCATACTCCGCATGCCACCTGATAGTGTGTGGCGGAGGGTACTTTGAGTACACTATCGGTTCTCCCTCCTATTCCAGTCACGTATTGTTCGCGGAAAGAAAGATTGTCACTATGCTTTTGTGTGCGCTCTAATCTCTCTGATTTTATCTTCGTGATCTCTACGCGAGATATACGCAGGAGGGTGCAATATACTGCTAGACTTCTCGAAACTTCGACAAAAGCCCGTACCGAGCGACAGAGCGTCTCTCTTGCAGTCTTCTACTGGGATTTATCGAACATCTCTGTAACGTTTTCACGATTACTAAATTATCACTTCACTGGGAAACGCCAGATATTTCGGTTTTAGTCGATGACCTTCCGCCAATTACTTCGTACTGTGTCCTTTCCTATAGGACGTCACGAATACAATCGCATATCTGCGACAATATTGCATAAGCACTCATTGGGGAGTACAGACTTTTATTGTTTCGGGCGTGTGCGAAAGAACTGACACCCCAGGCTTCAACCGTCCGCCATGTTTTCCCCAACATGGTTGGAATCACGCTGCACTAACAGCGTAGAGGCGCATGCCCTGCTATCTTTCACAAACAATTTCGCAAAAGCTAATTGGTAGAAATATTTAATCTTTCCGCTAATTAAATCTTTATATGTCAGCATTGTGACGAAATGGTCATCATTTCCTCAATAGTCATAGTTAATAAGATATTGGCTTCTAAATAAGAGACTGCGCTACATTAGGAAAAGTTTGCAGTAAAAAAAAAAATAGAGGCTGCTATGATATTCCGTTTGGTGCTTGTTGCACCATATGTTGCTGCGGATGAAACTTTCCTAATGGATTTAATTATTTTTTTTCGACTTAGTAGGAGATCTTTACCTTTCACTCATACCGCTAAACTTTATTTTATTTAGCGCACTCATTTTCGATGGCGGTAAGGCCAGAATGAATCATTGCGTATCTCATACACGGTTAGAGGTATCAAACTGATATTATGACAAATGATAACATGCAAAGAGGGGAGTATTTTGCCACATGGTTACTACGCAAAAATTCATTAACTGTCGTGTTATTCAAGAAAATGCATAGTTGTACAATGAAAAAGAGTAACGTTAGTGATTTATTATTCGATGTTCAGATATTCCTTAGTCACTAACAAATGTTTATTTCTATGCTTCTTGTCCATTGTGTTTCAGAGCTACTACTGTTTCCAAAACCTAATATGTGTTACATTTCCTTCAGTTTAAAGCCTAGCAGTAACAGAACAGAAGTTACTAGATCTAATGAGGATTTTATGTGAGAATACTTGAATATGACAGTTAGCAAGGACCTCTTCACTAGCTAACGAACTGACTTGTTCTCATTTCCTCACATAATAAGCACTCTGTATTGAGATATTTAGGATATCCTTTTCATATAACTGAAAAATTGAAATTGCATATTACATAGACACACAGCACTTTTGTAGTGTGCAACTATTAAATTTAATCGGTTAAAAGAAGTCAGTACCAGTATCTTCAAGTATGGATGTTATGCAGTAACAACAAGTACCTAATTATTAGGGGCTCTAATACGGAAGACATGTTACTACTAGACGGGCGGGCGGATCCCAGTGCTTCATATTTAATGACATTATCTCAAGTTATACATTTCTCACAGACTTGTTGTTTGGAGAGGATGAAAATTTGATGTATTTTGAACATTTCATTCGCTTAATGTGTTCACGTAACTTCAATAGAAAAAAAGTTCCTCGCATGTCGAAAATTCCGTAACGTCGTCAGAAAGTGCATGGTCGTAAACTATCAGTATATGCTGTTTATAAATTATTGCCATAAATAAGACTAAAATGAAAATGTAGTGTAGTTCTTAACGAAGACATTGATGAAAATTCCACGTTCATACAGTGAGTAGTTAGCGAGTGTGAGCGAGTTGAATGAAACGCGAGGTAACGTGTGAGCTTCGTCCGGAACGTGGCAACTCCTACAGCTTGGGGAAAAAAATGGCGGACAGTTCAGCTCGGGTTTATAGGAGCCTTACTGACACCATATTAATACTAGTATAATATGTACCCCCAACAGGCAGTTGACAATTCCTATGCGGATGCTTAAACACTGTCTATCCGCTGCGAGCATACATTATAGGCTGCGAACAAGAGGAACTAATACACAGGGGTTACTACCATCACAGTGTGCTACAAGTTTAGAATTTCGGCAGGGTGGAAAGCATAATACCCTGATAGCCTAATTGGTTAAGGCGACCGCTGGACCGAAACGGAAAATTCGCGTTCGAATCTTGGTCGAGCGTAAATTGAATTTAATTCGACGCCCTGCAGCGGTAGAAATGAACCAATATTCACCCCGTTTACATGGGCTCCCAAAACCGGATTTCGTACACCGATTTCCCAATTCCGCTTTTGATTGGTCATGTAAACACTCCAAAATCGATTCTGGAAATCCGCTTCTCTAAAGCGGTTTTCCAGTTCCACAATCGATTTTCGTGCCCATGTAAACGCAACCGTTTTTGAAGCGTTCTTGGCTTGTCATACTGTGTTTTCTTGTTAAGAATTTTCGGCACATATGGAATGAGTGAAATGAAAGTATAAACATTAGAGTGAACATAAATCTGTGTATTTAAATAAAGAAAAGTAGCGATTGTGCAGACTAAATAAGGAACGGAATCAGCTGTTTTCCAGCCGCCATTTTAAGTGAGCTACTAAATGCGATTCAGGCTATGCCATGTAAACACGACAGCGAGAAACGGTTTACGAAAATCGGTTTTCGTCTTCCGGAAGATGTGTTGCATGTAAACGTAGTGATTGTCACGTTGAAATGGAAACAGGCTTGACTTCTAAGGCATGGTTGTCGACTGAACACAGCACTTACACTGAAAGCAGGTTTATTGCGAACTGAAACACGCAGTACTGACTGCCTCTCGGGCAGAGTGCTCTGCTATTTATACACAGACAGAATGTATCAGATATTAGAAGAATAGTTAACATAAGAAAAAAGTAGAAATTACGAGTGAACATAAGAAACATGTAGCCGGCCGCGGTGGCCGAGGGGACTAAGGCGCTCCAGTCACGGTCTGCACGGCCACTACGGTCGGGGGTTCGAAACCTCCCTCGGGCATGGATATTTGTGCCGTCCTAGTTCGTAAGTAGTTCATAAGTAGTTTGTAAGTTTACGGACTGATGACCCCGTAGTTGGGTCCCATAGACTATACAAACATTTGAACATTTGAAGAAACATGTAGAACATTCTGGAAATGTTACTTTCGAAGAAATAATTTTTTGCCGGTGGACGGGATTGAACCGGCGACTTTCAGCACCACTATCCTTTGCGCCACGCCGGCAGTCGGTTAACGGGGGGGGTCGCGGCAACATTTCGAATTTGTCTTTATTCGTTACAAAATTTTAACGCGTCTCTAGACATAATTCTGGACGCCACAGGTAACCTATCGTAAGTAACATTTCGTTGACTTTACAGGAGAGCAAAAAGAAGCTGCTGCGACTCGGATTTTGCTACCTGTAGGAATTAAGGTTCAGGGTGAAGAATTAAAAACATTGCGGTTTGTCGACGACATAGTAATTCTGTCAGAGGCAGCAAAGGACCTGGAAAAGCAGTTGAACGGAATGGACAGTGTGCTGAAAGGTGCATATAAGATGAACATTAACAAGAGCAAAACTAGGGTAATGGAGTGTAGTCTAAGAAAATCAGGTGATGCTGAAGGAATTAAATTGGGTAACGAAGCAATAAAGGAGATAGATGAGTTTTGTTACTTGGGCAGTAAAATAACAAATGATGAATAATCGAATATTGATGTAAGTCTAAGGAAGTCCTTTCTGAAGGCATTTGTATGGAGTGTTGTCTTGTATGGGAGTGAAAGGTGTCCGGACACTTGCCACGCCGGACAGTTGCCACGCCGGACTTTTGCCACACTTCTACCTGCTCCGAAGGGTCGGGTGCCGCTGTCTCCTCCTCCTCCTCCTCCGCCCCTAACATCCGGCTCAGGAATTTCCGTGCACGGTGTCCAGGCCTGCACACTGGTCACAGTGCACACTGGTCACTAGTACACACATTACATTACGAGTTTCGTAAGTTGTGCTTCTTCTTTCTGTTCTATTGCACATCATAGCAATTATAGCCTTTCCCTTCGAAAAAAAGGTTGCTTGCTCTGCGACTCTGTGGATAGCAAACCTAAACAATCTAGAACAGTGTACGTTACAAACATTGCACTCTATATTACTTCAGTTTCTCATATGAAACATTTTGAAATTGTATGTCGACTTTAAGTGACCTGTAAAAGACAGATGCTCTTACCTTGTTTAGTCAAAGTATTTGCTGTCACTGATTTGAACATTGTCCCACTACACTTTTTTAAAAAACTAGCTGAAAACCCAGCGTTGCGCGGATATTTATTTATTTGAAGAATGTGTGAAGTTTGGAAAGTAGGAGGCGAGGTACTGGCGGAATTAAAGTTGTGGGGCGGCATCGTGAGTCGTGTCGGGATAGCACAGTCGGTAGTGCGCTTGCCCGCGAAAGGCAAAGGTCCCAGGTTCGAGTCCCGGTTCCGGCACACAATTTTAATCTGCCAGGAAGTTTCATATCAGCGCACACTCCGCTGCAGAGTGAAAAGTTTCATTCTGGAAACATCCCTTAGGCTGTGGCTAAGCCATGTCTCTACCATATCCTTTCTTCCAGGAGTGCTAGTCTTGCGTGTTTGCAAGAGAACTTCTGTGAAGTTTGGAAAGTAGGAGGCGAGGTACTGGCGGAAGTAAAGTTGTGGGGCGGCATCGTGAGTCGTGTCGGGATAGCACAGTCGGTAGTGCGCTTGCCCGCGAAAGGCAAAGGTCCCAGGTTCGAGTCCCGGTCCCGGCACACAATTTTAATCTGCCAGGAAGTTTCATTTATTTATTTATTCATTCCTGCCTTGAGTTATTACTTCTCCTATCCTCTCTCTGTCCATCTCCCTTTTTCTAAAATGATGATATACTTTTTTATGGTTCCGGACCTACGTCAGCAAAAACAGAATCCTTGTTGGATCCCTCTTTCAGTTACTCAATTCTCATAGCCAAGATGTCAAATTTAAGTAGAAGCCATTGTCTTAAACGACGAATGTTCATAAAGTGAAATTAATTTAATTCCGTACTCCAGAACGATGTAAATTCAATGTTAGATTGTGTTTGGCGTAAACTTCTGGAAACACTTCTATCGTTGAGATTAGAAATGGTAATAACACCGCCATGTATTGGTTCCATGATGTAGTACTAAACTGTTTATTTCTCACAGTTAGTGTATGCTGAAGTATTAATATGTTATAGTGTAGCACTGGGGACAATGTAGTTATTCTGTATGCAGTGCTCCTATTATCGAAAACTCGACGAATGCCGAAAGCCTGGTAATTCAGTCAACAGAGCGGTTCATGTCTGTTCAAATAAGACGTCATGGTGGTATTAATGTGCGATAAAGTAAGTCTGAGTAATCGTTGAAGGAATGGCGTCAGGTGATCGTCTCTTCCATTAAGTATAGTATTTCCAGTGAATTGTCTTGACTGTGTTAGCAGCATCGGCCACTGTTTCAGCTAATAAATGTCCCCATGTCCTTCAGTGATTATTTCGTAAAGCACGAAGTTGAAATCTACCTTGTGTAGTAGAACTATATATCAGAAGTCGGATTATAACTAGGTGCTATTGTATCTGCAAAAGAAGACGTCCTTCTCTATCTTAATGTAGTCCGCACCAAAAGTAAGTAATTTCACATTTTAATCACAATATTGTACCGAATAATTATGAAAGCAGAGACGCTTCTGATGAGTTTGTCGCTCGCATGTGTATATTATCCCTAGTGGCAGGCAGAGAGCAGAAATATCTCTGGAGTGAGCTTCCAGAGGCGCAGAACAGATTTTGTATTCTCAACATTAAGGTGCAAATGTCACATGATATTGGGAAAAATCTACTAATCGCTGACTTTATCTTGGTCCCTTTTTGTTCGATTAATGGACCTTTTAGCGAGGCTTCCTCAGCTTTGTTGTTGCTTCTATGACACATTTATTTACATATTATTTCATGTTATGTGGTTGCTCTGCAAAAAGGAGGTGGGGCTTCTTCCCAGACAATGCGGTACAAACTAATCGTAATAGCAAATATGTGGGATGAGTGGATTTGTCTCAATATCACGTGGTAATTCCAGCTTAATGTTGAGAACATGCACAAAATTCAATGCTCACTCCATATATATTTCTACTATATATACAATGTAGTGTTTATACCCATCAAAAGATGCACTTTTATTTCCATGACATTGCAAAACATATGGGATACAGCTAGGAAGAACAAAATTTTTGTGTTCTACCTGGAATAAGATGCGCCTCGGTTGCACAGTGGTAGAGTGCCAGACTACAAATCCAAAGGTCGCGGGTTCGATCCCCGCCAGGTCCTAGGATTTTTATCTGTCACTTTCCACTTCTTTCACCTCTGGCAGTAATGTTTATGTGAAAAATACCGAGTAGCACCGTGGTTCGGAACCCACGTTAAACTGTAGGTCCCCCTATAACTGCCTGGGTAAGTCAGTTCGAAGGTCGGAGGAAGGCAACGGCATACCACCTCCAAACAGGACCATGCCTAGTAAAGCACTGTGGTGTTCAAACCAATCTTCGGATTGTTGACGGCTTACCTGGAATAAATTGTACTTGGAGAGGCAGCGGTTTATTATGTTAACGTTGGCAACGAAATATTCGCTTTAGGGGGATCATTAACCACTTAATGCCTGAATTAATTTCTACTGCAAGAAAAAAAATCAAATATCATATATTGTGCTCAATATTGGGGTCTTAGACCATTTATAACATCAAATATAAGAAATGTTATACAAAGTTGGTATAATTAGGTATGTGTCAAATTTGCGACAATATGCATTTGAGAAATAAAACGCTTATAACTCTTCATTGAGGGAATTTTTTTATTTATTTATTTATTTTATTTTTTTAATAAAAAATGAACATGCGTTTGAATTACAATCATGGTTACTTATAAATCTAATGCAGAGGATCAACATTTCTTTACTCTAAAACAATTGGAATTTTTGTTTAGGCAAAGGTGAAGTTTGCATTTCGCACACATAATGACTGTCTGCCCTTTAAAGCTGGGTCTTTTGCATCTTTGCATTCCTATTACACAAGGCCAATGACATACTTCATCGGTACGGGTAGATTTATCAGGGACTGGTTTCATTGGACCCCGACGCTTCTTACGTTGAATTTCCGTTTCCATACTTAGTAAGCGCTTACCACACTTTTTTCGTGTCATGTCTTTTCCTTGCTTACAGAGAGTATCGGCTATTCTAGATTTGAATTCCAGAAGATCGTTTTGTTTGCGACGGAGAATTTCCAAAGCATCACAATTCCTCCGATACAGCAACCACGAATTCATTATCACAAGATCAACTAGGTGGAAAAACAATCTATGGTAACATTTCCTTGACTTTACGAAAATCCTATAACAGGAAATTGGAGCGTTAAGTAAATCCATCCCTCCCATTGTAAACTGTAACAGTGCTAGGGCATGGTACTTGAGTGCGTGCTTTTTCTTTCGCTCCCATCTTTTTATTATGATCACCGGATGAGCAGATGGAAATGCACTGGTAGCAATTACACCTCTGTTGTCAAACCATCGTCCTTTCTTCGTTTTATTTTATCGCTTGCATTTGCCCATAGAAGTGCCCAAGTGCCTGATGATGTATATTTTACACAAACCGTATTTACGTGTTCACTGAAAGTCTTATCTGCTTTATCACATCTAAATATGATATATAATACTTAAAAGATATTAGAAAAACAAAATATAATTTTCAAAATGAAACTGACCTCTGTATTTAGCTGTATTTCACGGAACAATGTACACAAACTCAGGTCTTGGTTAGCAACACGCACACAATACACAAATGTTGTCATAGAAAGACAATCAATGTTCGGTAGATGCTAGCACATGTCACTCGCACTGCGCCGGTCCCTGTAGAATCTGATACAACCGGCGCTGGAGTCTGAAAACACTTATTCTTCCATATATATGGATCACAACGGTATGAGGCGCATTTGCGACAACCGGCATTAAGTGGTTAATTTACTGATTGGAATAAAATTATTTATTTCATTAGCTACACAAAGAATTATTCCCCTCATTGTACGTGACTGATTTTTCAAAAAGGATTCAACATCAATACACTACACCGCTGCCGTAAGGAAAATCGTAGCCCTTGTTTCAGTGTATTACACCTTAGTTATGTGCATATAAAACGTAGCATCGGCAGTTATTAGTTATTTGGTATACTATGTAACAGCGCCTCTATCGGATGTTTGCTGCACTACGCAGCAATTCAAGCGTAACATACACCAGAAACTACAAATTACATCTTTCCTTCCCCTGATCCTATTTTGATGAAATGAAGCTTATATGTTGCCCCAAGGTTCTCTCAGTTGACCTACGAAACCCCATGAAAGTTCGTATAGTACTCTTGGAGATTTGCTGAACTACACCATACTTACAAGCATAATATACATAAAAACTTCAAATTACAATTTCCTTTCCCATCCTTACCCAAACAATCTGAGCGTAAGCTCCACCTCTAATGACCACTTTGTCGACGGGGCGTTAAACGCTAATATTCCTTCCTTCCTTCCTGACTAAAATCAATATTTCTTGTTTTTGTGTCCCGACTTCGTCGCCGCTTTTGTGTCCCAGCCTCGTCGTAAGTGTCGGTGGCCGAGTGGAATGAGACCGACATGCTGGTGCAGGTACGGAGGGGAGCAGCCAGAAACTATAAACACTAGAGTAAATTAGAAAGATATATATTGCACAGAATGTAACAATACTTAACTTTTACATAGTAGTGCAGAATGTTGATACATAGTTGTTAGAGGCCTGCCTAGTGCCTGTACAATAGCAAAGTCTTCAATGGTGCCTATCTGATTACGAAGGTCCTAACTCGTTGCTATCTCAGTCCGAAGTGCTATGTCTTTCCGTGGTGGCCACGAGCGGGGTTCCAGCAGAGGGCGCTCGTGGCTGTCGTCGGAAGAACGCCGCGCCGTGCATGCATGGCGGCGCGCGGCGAAAGTAGGTGGCGCGCACTTTGTACTTGTGCGACACCACACCCCTCCCCCCCCAAACCGCCGCGCCGTCGTGGCGTAGGGCTGAGGGCCACGGCGACGGCACTGGGAGGAGGGCCTGGGCGGGGGCGTTACTGGTGGGACGGGCGTCGTAGCTGAGGCCGGGATCGAGACGCCGTCCGCGCCCTGGCATCCGCCTTGAGATCCTCCAGGGAACCCGCCGAAGCCTGGGGAAGGGCGCCCGCCCCCGCCCAGAGGGAGCAGGTCATCTTCTTCTGAGGTGCGTGGCCCAAGCTGGGGGGGCCCGCACGGTCCCGGAGTCCCTCTCGGTGACGCTGTCATCTGCGGCGGCGACAGCGGCGGCGTCGCGTCGATCTCCATCGGGACGATCTCGTAGTCCGGGGACGAACGATGTGGTTGTGCTCCCTGGCGGTGAACTGGGTCTGGAATCAAGAAACCGGAGACAGGATCGCGCGGCCTATGCAGGCGTAATTGGTTTGTGTGGCGCCGCAGCTCCGACCCTGTGGAAGAACGTACAACATACATATTGCGCCCGAGCACGCGCTGAATGGTGCCCGGCGTCCATCTTGTCTTGTTGCCAGCAAACACCCTGTACAGCACCGGCGTGGAAACCTGAAAACCTGAAAACGCGTAGCGCCATACGAACCGACTCGGTGCGTGGGAGGCTGCAGCAGGTGAAGGAGAGTGCGGTGACGGCGGCCGTGTAGCAGCTCGGCAGGAGACGGGCCGTCACGTGGCATGCACCGATACGTAGACAGGAAAATTTGAAGAGCTTGCTGCCTGGAGTGCTGACCTTTCATCTTCTCCATGTGAGACTTGAATGTTGGAACGAAACGTTCTGCTTCACCATTGGACTGAGGGTGAAAAGGTGCGGTGGTGATATGCTGAATGCCATTCACACGACAAAACTGTTGAAATTCCGCACTAACAAACTGAGGTCCATTGTCACTGACGATAGTTTCAGGCAAGCCTTCGATGCAAAACACTGATGTTAAGGCACTGATTGTACTAGACGCCGTCGTTGAGTTCATGGCAATCACAAAAGGAAACTTGCTGAAAGCGTCTACAACAATTAACCAGCGCGTATTCCAGAAAGGTCCCTTGGGGCGTGGCCAGTCTGAGAAACGCTGTGGAGGAGCCGCCTGATGCTCCGCACAAACTGTACACTGTGATGTCATGCTCTCTATCTGAGCGTCCATACCAACCCAGGTACAATGACACCTGGCCAGTTGCTTTGTCCTAACAATGCCCCAATGTCCTTGATGCAGGAGGCGTAACACTTCTCGTTGCAGGGAACGAGGAACAATCACTCTTGCTTGGTCGTTGTCGGTATGCAACAACAGTACACCCTGACTTAAAGATAATGCATGACATTGTACAAAATAACGTCGAACCAGAGGCCGATCAATGTCTTTGGCTCTGGCAGGCCAACCAAAGCGAACAAAACGTGCTACCACACTTAAGTCTGCATCCGCAGCTGTTTCCTGTGCAACCCGACGAGAGTTTAAAGGAAAGTCTGCGACAGCGGAAGCATCTCTGGAGTCTATCTGACAACATGCCATTTCTGAAGAATCAAATGATACATCCTGGCCAACCGGAAGTCGGGAAAGTGTGTCCGCGTTGGCATGTTTAGTGGTAGGTCGGTACAAAATCTCATACTGATAATTTGACAATATCAAGGACCATCTCTGAAGCTTTTGTGCCGTACGTGGCGGAATTGGCTTTGTGGGTGAGAACAACGACGTGAGAGGCTTGTGGTCTGTCAACAAATAGAATTTTCTGCCATAGAGATAATGATGAAACTTTGTGACGCCGTAAATGATTGCTAAGGCCTCCTTTTCTATCTGACTGTAATTCTGTTGCGTCGGCGTCAGTAGCTCGGATGCAAAGGCAATAGGACGATCGTGACATCCAATATGATGTGACAGAACTGCACCCACACCGTACGACGAGGCGTCAACTGCTAACACTACAGGCTTCTGTGGGTCAAAGGGAATCAAACATGCATCACTGAGTAGTGCAGACTTTAATTTGTCAAAGGCAACTTGACAATCTTTAGACCATACAAAAGGAACATTCTTCCTACGTAAGTGATGCAGTGGAGCTGCAATCTGAGAGGCATTGGGAATAAACCTGAAATAATAGTTAAGTTTTCCCATTACTGCTTGCAATTCGTGCACATTCTTAGGAGGAGGCAAGTCTTTGATTGCTCTAAGATGTGACTGTAAGGGATGAATTCCTTGGGCATTAATCACATGGCCTAGGTACTCTATTTCAGTTTGAAAAAACGAACACTTTGCTTTATTGCAACGTAGACCTGCTGCAGTCAAAACTTTGAAAAGGCACTCCAGGTTTGCTAAATGTTCTTCAACTGTACGTCCGGATACCACAATATCATCTAAATAGTTCGAACAACACGGTACAGAAACTGTCAGCTGTTCCAAAAAACGCTGAAAAATAGCGGGGGCGGAAGAACTGCCAAAGGGTAGGCGTTGAAATTGAAAAAGGCCCATGTGAGTATTAATGACGAAAAATATTTTTGACTCGTCATCAAGCGGAATTTGTAAGTATGCCTCTGCTAAATCAATCTTAGAAAAGAAACGAGACTGTCCTAATTTGTCCATTAGTTCGTCAGGTCTGGGCAGGGGATAAGTGTCTACAATTGTTTGACTGTTGACAGTTGATTTGAAGTCCGCACAGAGACGAAGTTTTCCTGACGGCTTGGGTATAATTACTATAGGCGAGGCCCACTGACTCGCAGAAACAGGTGAAATCACCCCACTATCTTGCCAACGTTTAAGTTCTTCGGCAACTGTATCACGCAAGGCGATAGGCACTGGTCTAGCTTTACGAAATTTTGGAACTGCAGATTCTTTTAAAGTTACATGTGCCACGAAGTCTTTTGCACAACCTAGTTCCGGCGAAAACAAGTCACTATATTTGTCACATAAAGCATTGATTTTGTCCTGAGGCACTATTGACGAAATTTGAAGCACATCTCTTTGAATTGATAAACCAAACAAGTCAAAAGCATCTAGTCCAAAAATGTTCTGTGTCGATTTGGCCTGAAGAACTACAAAAGCAACTGTTTTTGTTACACCTTGAAAAGAGGCGGGCAGGCTACATGTTCCTAGCACGGGAATATTTTCACCTGTATAAGCTGTTAACACTTGCTGTGACGGCGACAATTTTGGCGAACCCAGAAGTTCATAAGTATCTTTATTAATTAATGTAACAGCGGAACCAGTATCAAGCTGAAATTGCACAGTCTTATTTTCTATGGAGAGATTTACAAAAAGTTTGTGCTTCTGGCGCACGACAGGTGCGCGAATGTGGGCAACGTCTGCTACGGTTTGTGTGCTGCGTATGCGCGGGCCGCGTAGTGAAGTAAGCAGCGCAGACTCGGCACGCAGCGGATTAACCACACTGTCACTAGATGACACTACCGCCGGATCGGCGTCCGCGCAATGCGAAGCTACTCCAGATGTACTAACTACTGCACTACACTTTTGAGTAGCTACTTGGTGTCTACTGTCACTAGCTACACAGTACTGGGCACTATTACAAGGAGCAGTTGCAGAAGGCACTATTTTCACTACAGGAATGCACTGTTCATAGTCATTTTGCTTGTCCCGAACCCTTTTCCGTTGCACTGTTTTACGCGCTCGTCGGCGCTTGCTACGTGGTGCACTATATAGTTTTGCCATAGGCGCAGAACTACTTTCTTGCAATTGAGAATCAAGAGAAGCACCGTTCAAGTCCACAGGGTGTATAACATTGACTGCATGCACCGCTCTCGCACTGTGCGAAGCACTGTTTCTAACGTTACTGTTCGAGTTTTTAATTTGCATACACACAGACTGCACATGTCCCGATTTGCCACATTGATAACAGGTTGCGTTGCGACTAGGGCAATGAGCACGCTTGTGGCGAGACACACACTGGGGGCAAGATTTACGTACATTTTTCTGAAATGAGCGTTGGCGCCCGTTATTCAAATTACTGTTTCTAACACGACGGGGCGACCTTTGCGTCGCACTTTTACACTGGCTACTGTTCACTGTCTGTTCAGCACGGCCGGTAGAAAAATAAGAATCACTAGTGCTATACTGAGAACTACGGCTAGGAAAGCGTCCGTTGCGGCGCACTGAATTTACACTATGGCTTTGCATTTCTACATCAGCTAAGTCAAAAGTATTATGCGCTTCTATAAGCTGCAGTACACTGTCTAATGAGGGGTCAGACTGTTTCAGAATTGCTGCTCTAATTCTGGGGTCCTGAATGTTCTGCGTAATCGCATCCCTCAACATAACGTCACTATACGAAAGTCCACAAGAGCAAGTAAATTTACATTGGCGGGTTAAGCCCTTCAATTCCGTAATCCACTCTTGGTGTGACTGCTGCGGTAATTTTTTAAGTCTGAAAAATCGGTACCGCGCAGCGGCTACGAGAACTTTCCTCTCGTAATGAGCATTCAATGCATCTACAATTTGTTCAAAGTCTACATCACGAGGAGATGCTTGCGGGAATAGTTTCTGCAGTAATACGAAGGTTTTGGGGCCCACTACGGACAATAAAAGATGCTTAACAGTCTGACCTGTAAGTTGATGAGCCGCGACGAGTTCTTGAAACTGCGCCAGATAATCACTCCATTCTTCCTCACGTTCGTTGTACTGGCGAAACGTAGGAAGTGTTGCGGCGGCAGGTGTGGGCTGCTGAAGCGGCGGCTGTTGTTGTTGGTTAGCTGCCTGCGCTGTGAGCTGGGACACCGCCTGGAGGAGTTGCGTTATTTGCGCCGTCTGAATAATTTCCATTAAGTTTGGGTTCGGGGTAGTGGCCATGCTGACCGATTAGGCGCCGCGTATACAAGTAACTTATAACAAAACACAAATGCAATATGAAAGAGGACACTCTGCAACAAAAAAGTCCACAAAACACGTAACTGAATATGTTCCCCAAAAAATCTTATAATAAGGGTGGGTGGGCGGGAGCAATTTCTGCGTGCTCCGACTGCTGCTGTCTGGCTGCTGCAAGCGGGCTGGTCCAAGGTTCTATCACTCCTCGTCGCCACTTTTGTGTCCCGACTTCGTCGCCGCTTTTGTGTCCCAGCCTCGTCGTAAGTGTCGGTGGCCGAGTGGAATGAGACCGACACGCTGGTGCAGGTACGGAGGGGAGCAGCCAGAAACTATAAACACTAGAGTAAATTAGAAAGATATATATTGCACAGAATGTAACAATACTTAACTTTTACATAGTAGTGCAGAATATTGATACATAGTTGTTAGAGGCCTGCCTAGTGCCTGTACAATAGCAAAGTCTTCAATGGTGCCTATCTGATTACGAAGGTCCTAACTCGTTGCTATCTCAGTCCGAAGTGCTATGTCTTTCCGTGGTGGCCACGAGCGGGGTTCCAGCAGAGGGCGCTCGTGGCTGTCGTCGGAAGAACGCCGCGCCGTGCATGCATGGCGGCGCGCGGCGAAAGTAGGTGGCGCGCACTTTGTACTTGTGCGACACCACACTTGTGACTTGTCCAGGATATAATATGAATATTTTCTGTGGAGAGCCCATGCCTTAGCAAGCGATAGAAAGCTGTCCGTGTGAGAAACTTAGAGATTTCAAATACACTCCACAGTATTGAGTAGATTGCCCTGTAATATATTAATCATTATAGAAAATGCAAGTCCCACTGCAAACGGCAGGCTCTTAGTTAAAAAGCCAGATCTGTCGGAAATAAGGGGTATTCGTCGGATGAACTGTTTCATTCTCTTCCTTTCCTTGTAGCTCTATAGATGTCTATTGCTTCTTCCTACAGCGCTTTGCGCTTCACAATTAAATGTTGCTTCAAAGTTTTCAACAGCACTCTCAGCTTTCAGGAATTTCCTTAGGCTCACTGGAATACAGAAGTTTCTTGGCAGTAAATAAGAAATGTAATAAAACGTAATGCCTGATGTTAAAAGTTTTGATCCATCGCAGTATATATTGACATTGTCTGTGTAGAGAGAGGAATTAGTGATCATGATATCGTCATAGTGTCGATGGTGACCAAAGTTCATAAACCAATCAAGATGGCTAGGAGCGTGTTTTTGTTGGGAAGAGCCGATAAGCAATTGTTAGGATCGCACTTCGAAAATGAATGGGCATCGTTTAGTTCCGGTATTATGGATATTGAGGAATTGTGGACTAAATTTAACTGTATTGTACATAAAGGGTCAGAGTAATATGTACCTGTAAAGTCGATTAAGGACGGAAAAGATCCACCTTGGTATAATAATAATGTGAGAAAACTACTGAGAAAGCAAAGTCTTTCAGTCTCGGTTCAAAAACGAACACGCAAATGATGACAGGCAAAAGTTAGTACAGATTTGTGCGTCTATAAAAAGATCGATGCGCGAAGCATGCAATAATTACCACACCCATACCTTAGCAAAAGATCTTTCCGAGAACCCGAAAAAATTCTGATCCTATGTAAAATCGATCATTCCGGGGCAGTAATAGAAGAAAGCAAACGGAAAGCTGAAGTTCTAAATTTAACCTTTAAGAAATCTTTCACGCAAGAGGACCGCACAAATGTACCATCATTTGATCAACGTACTAATTCTGAAAAGGAGGACATAGTAATAGGTATTTCCGGTGTAGGGAAGCAGCTGAGAGAGCTAAATACGAAAAAGTCTGCTGGTCCAGATGGAATACCAGTTCGGTTTTACAAAGACTATTATGCGACATTGGCCCCTTACTTAGCTTGCATTTATCGCGAATATTTAATTCAGCGCAAAGTTCCAAGTGACTGGAAACAAGCGCAGGTGACTCCCGTTTATAAGAAAGGAAATAGAACTGACCCCGATAATTAATGGCCAGTATCGTTAACATCAGTTTCCTGTACAATTTTGGAGCGTATTCTCAGATCGAATATAGTAAATTTCCTTGAAACGGAAAAGCTTCTTTCCGTGAATCAGCACGGGTTTAGGAAACATCGTTCATGTTAAACTCAGCTTGTCCTTTTCTCACATGACATCTTGCGAGGTATGGATGAAGGGCAACCGGCGGATTGTGTTTTTCTCGACTTCAAAAAGGCGTTTGACCCGGTGCCACACTGCAGACTGCTAACGAAGATACGAGGTTATGGAATAGGTACACAGATTTGTGACTGGCTGGAAGCCTTCCTAAGTAATAGAACGCATTACGTTGTTCTCGACGGCGCGTGTTCATTAGAGACGAGTGTATCGTCAGGCGTGTCCCAGGGGAGTGTGATAGGACTGCTTTTATTTTCTATCTATATAAATGTTTTGATGAACAGAGTAATTTGTAATTTGCGGCTGTTTGCTGATGATGCTGTGGTGTATGGGAGGGTGTCATCTTTAACTGACTGTAATAGCATACAGAATGACTTAGACAAAATTTCTAGTTGGTGCAAAGAATGGCAGCTAGCTCTCAAAGTAAAATAAATAAATAAATAAATAAAATGTAAGGTGATGCCCATGAGTAGTAAAAACAAAGCCATAATGTTCGAATACAGCATTAGTAGTGAGCTTCTTGATGGAGTCGCGTCGTTCAAATATCTAGGCGTAACATTTAAGGGCAGTAGTGAGTAAGACGGACAGCCTACTTCGGTTTATTGGGAGCACTTTGGGACGAAGTACTTCATCTGTAAAGGAGACCGCGTATAAAACGCTTGTACGATCACGTCTTGAGTATTGCTCAAGTGTTTGGGACCCGCAGCAGATCAGTTTAAAGGAAGACATAGAAACAGTTCAGAGACGAGCAGCTAGGTTTGTTACTGGTAGGTTCGACCAATGCGCGAGTGGCACAGAAATGCTCTGGGAACTCAGTTGGGGATAGCTGGAGGAAAGTCGACGTTCTTTTCGTGAATTTCTGTTGAGGAAATTTAGAGGGCCGGAATTAGAAGCTGAGTGTAGTACGATCTTGCTGCCACCTACTTACATTTCACGTAGTGACCACAAAGGCAAGATAAATTAGGGCTCGTACGGAGGCATATCGGCATTCTTTTTTTCCTTGTTCTATTTGGGAGTGGAATAGGAAAGGAAATGCCTAGTAGCACCTTACAATGGATTGCGGAGTGTTTATGTAGATGTAGATCTTACATTTACTGATTTATATTTTGTACAATTGTATAATTTTTCAGGTATATATTCATTTTTATAAGTGCTGTATGTCTGAAAAAATCTGTTGCGAATGTAAATAATAGTAAAGAAGTAATAGATTAAAACTTGGTGCGTGATGGGGTGGTTTGCCATGAACGTTACTGTTTATGTACTCATATATCATGAACTACGTGTCGTACTGTGAAAAAATTTAGAAGTTTCATTAAACTATATGCTTGTATACTGTCTTCAAAATTTCCAGCAGCTACAATTTTTAGTGTAGAAATTATAAATTGTGACGTCATACCGAATGCCGTAATTTTAGTCCACGAACAGCGGAAAAGTAGTAAGCGAGAAACTTTTTTCCTTTCATTATTTTGCTATGGTTGTCAGCGAGAATAAGCTCAATAAAGGTTTGAAAATATGTTTAAATTTGGTTTCAAGTTGCTAAGTACTGTCATTCTCATACAGTGTGTGAATAAAGTCTCGTCGCATTATGTGGCAGTTTCTTGCAACTATATTGTTTATGACGTATCTCCTGAAACATGTGTCGTATGTTGTTCTTACCCAGACAGCATTGTTACCTCATGCCAAGGAATATGTGCGCCAAATTTGGTTGATATCGGCCCAGTGTTTTAGGAGATGTGCAACACTGTCGTTTGATGCAGCAGTTTTTCGCGCATCTCATTGTTTATGAAGTCATATCTCGTGAACTATGTTTTGTACATGATCCTAACACTTAGGCGCGGCGACCGTCCTCATGGATCGAAGCTTACGTGTACAAAATTTCATAATCATTGAAAGAAAACTGTAGAATTGTATACAATACGTACACATAAACAAACATACGGAGTCTCTGCTTTAAATATAAACAGATATCGGATTTTAGAGAGTAAATTAATGTAGACTGTGTCGTTAGTTATATCAATGTTATTTCGCAATAGCAAATTTTTCTTAGCGTCACTGTATGAGGTAGGATGTTATACCAAATTGTAACATATGAAAATTTGTGGCGGTCCGGGACTCGAACCCGGGTTTCGCGCTTTTCGCGAGCGGTCGCCTTAACCACTAGGCTACCCGAACACGACTCCTGGACTGCCCCAAACTTCCATATGTCACACGGACTTCACAAATGAGTCCACTGCATTCCTCCCTTTAACACTCGCAGCTTAATCTGTATTCCCGCACCAGGGAGAATGAAAACAACGAGGCATTAACCTACGCTGTTATCGTCATTGCCTTGCTTAGGCATCTGTTACATAACTGTATGGCGTCGAATTACAGTGTTGATATTTTTATCAATATTATTTCGCAATAGCGAAGTTTTCTTAGCGTCACTGTATAAGGTATGGATGTTATACCAAATTGTGACATGTGAAAAATGTCACAATTTGGTATAACATCCATACCTTATACAGTGACGCTAAGAAAAATTCGCTATTACGAAATAATATTGATAAAAATATTAACACTGTAATTTGTCACCATACAGTTATGTGTCGTTAGTCTTTACTTTCGTTCTTTTCTTTTTTCATTAGCATTGCTTTTACGTCGTTCCTTTCTTGTTCATGCTCATAGCGATGGGCTGTGTCTCTTGCAATCAGTAAGCGTAGCCTTGCTGTCGATCGCGCAGTTACTGCCCGTCGAAGTTTCGAGTCCTACCTCGGACGTGTGTGTGTGTGTGTGTGTGTGTGTGTGTGGGCGTGTGCGTGTGTGTTTTGTCCTTAGATTAAGTTATTTCCAGTAATTTTTAAGCCTAGGGCAGTCGTTAACTCCCAAAGACTTTATAACATTTGAACATTTTCAATTTTCAGTAATGGAGTGATGGATCTATTTTTATGCTTGGGAGAATTAATTACATACTGAAACAGACGACGATATTGCTTTTGTTTCCCAAAAGTTGTAAATAAATATTTCGATCTCGGGATATTTAAAAGAAGCTCTATATTTCTCAAAGATGTCGAAGAATGCGGCCTTTTACGTAGTGGCTGTATTAAGTAAGATGTATAGAACGTGGCTTGAAAGCGGGCAGTAGGAGGCGGACGGGCGGGCGTCCCTTGCCTGGGAGGGGGCGGGGGGGGGGCTTGCCTGAGGGGCCGCTAATCCGCTAATCCGACTACCTGTCGAAGGGTCAGGTGTGGCAAAAGTCCGGCGTGGCAAAAGTCCGGCGTGGCAAGTGTCCGGGATCCGAGTGAAACATGGACGATAAACAGTGCGGACAGGAAGAGGATTGAGGCTTTTGAAATGTGGTGCTACAGAAGAATGCTGAAGATTAGGTGGGTGGATCGCGTAACTAATGAGGAGGTACTGAACAGAATTGGGGAGAAAAGAAATTTCTGGCATACCTTGACTAAAAGAAGGGATAGATTGGTAGGACACATTCTTAGACATCAAGGAATTGTGAATTTAGCGTTGGAGGGAAGTGTGTGGGGGTAAAAACCGCAGAGGAAGACCAAGAAATGGATACAGTAAGCAGATTAAGACAGATGTAGGTTGCCGTTCTTATGTGGAGATGAAGAGACTTGCTCAGGAAAGGGTATTGTGGAGATCTGCATCAAACCAGTCTCAGGACTGAAGATCACAACAACAACAACAGAATAAGTCAAACACCCAATCATGAAGAGCTCTAATTTTTATATCTTTTCTAGTTAGTCTCTACATGTACTTCGTTTTTAGAAATATTTTATGAAATGTTACGGGAGAAACAGCACTTACGATATTTTATCTCACATAAATACATTTGTGAAGTCGTTTTTATTTACGCATACGATATTGTCAACATGCTTATTACATTAGGTTTGCTGTTCATTTGCATGCTATTTTATGTTTATAAACGTTCCTTTTTATGTTTATAATGTTTATCTTTATTATACAGGATTATTCTACGAAATACGAATAGGAGTGTGAGAATTTTTGGTACTGAAATTAAGAAATAAAGGCATTCATACTTATTGAATGCCAGTAGATTTATTAAGCGTTACAGTTTTATCCTTTCACAAAGCCAGTCACAAATACTAATCACTTAGCAAAGTTTAAGTAAATTGAACGAAATAATTTCCAACCATAGTAGCTTACTCTAGAAAGTAACAAAGGTTAAACCACTTTAAAAACTGAGAAATGACAAACATTTCTGTCCAAATTCAGCATATATTCATTAACAAATTGAGGACAAAATTCGAAAAGTAGAAAAAGAATTTCCTTGTACAATTAATTGATAACAACGTCATCTTTTCAGTTTGTGTTGACATAATCTGTGGCATATTTTGGTAGAAATAGTGAAAAGATTCAGGCACCCACCTACGCAGCTTTTGTAAATCTTTATACTTCTCTGTAGCAATAGGTCTGAGAGTATTTCGTATAGCAGAAAGCTCTTCCGGCCATACTACCCCTCTTGTTCGCCGTTGCACATCAGTCTCTTGAAATTCACCATCAAATGCTGTTTTATAGAAAACAGAACCTGAATTCTCTGCTCGTACTTGTAGATGCACAACTTGGCTAACCAAAAATTTTCCAGACGATAAACTTTTGGTTGTCCGTTTAACTAAAGGTGATGATGATCCTTTGAAAAGACTTTCAAAGTCTTTGAAATCTGCCATTTGCATGTCATATTCTTCAATGAGTTCTTTGAATCTGCACTGGCGAACAAACTGTTGCCAATTCCAAGGAGTTGCAATTATGTCATTTGGGCTCAGTTTGCTTTTGGCACGTTCAATAGCAGCATGTACACCATCTACATCCATATGAGTGTGTCCCTTCAATGAGAATTTATGGTTTATCACTTTAAGATTAGGAAGACACCTGTTGTTGTTGTTATGGTCTTCAGTCCGGAGACTGGTTTGATGCAGCTCTCCACCATACTCTATCCTGGGCAAGCCTTTCCATCTCCTCATAAGAACGGCAACCCACATCCACTTGAATCTGCTTACTATACGCGTCTCTTGGTCTCCCTCTGCGATTTTTACCCCACACACTTCCCTCCAATGCTAAATTTACGATTCCCCGATGTCTAAGAATGTGTCCGACCAAGCGATCCCTTCTTTTAGCCAGGGTATGCCAAAAATTCCTTTTCTCACCAATTCTGTTCAGTACTTCTTCATTATTTATGCGATCTACCCACCTAATCTTCAGCATTCTTCTTAACACCACATTTCAAAAGCCTCTATCCTCTTCCTGTCCGCACTGCTTATCGTCCATGTTTCACTCCCGTACAAGGCAACACTCCACACAAATGCCTTCAGGAAAGACTTCCTTACACTTAAATTAATATTCGATGTTAGCAAATTTCTCTTTTTCAAAAATGCTTTTCTTCCCATTGCCATTCTGCATTTTATATCCTTTGTACTGCGACCATCACGTGTTATTTTACTACCCAAGTAACAAAACTCATCTACCACCTTCATTGTTTCGTTACCTAATCTAATTCCTTCAGCATCGCCGGATTTTCTAAGACCGCATTCCATTATTTTTGTTTTGCTCTTGTTAATGTTCATTTTATACGCTTTCTTCAACACACTGTCCATTCCATTCAACTGCTCTTCCAGGTCCTTTGCTGTCTCTGACAGAATTACAATGTCATCAGCAAAACGCAATGTTTTTATTTCTTCCCCCACCTAAGAATCCAAAAGTATGACATAATGGGGAAGTTACGATTGTGGCCTCCACAATTGTCAGTCCATATCGTAAGTTCCTCAGTTTGGGTTTTTGGCAGGTTAGCTGGGGCCCACTTTAGCGAACAAGATGACACTTCTACGACCTGCTACTGTTTCATCGCACATGCAACAATAGAATTTCTGCTCTGAAGCATCAAGGATTGTCAAATTATACGTCCAGAGCTTTCTTAGATAAAACGCACTGGAGTAGTAAAACAACTTATGTCACTAAACAAAAATAAATCTTCCGGGCCAGATTGTATACCAACTAGATTCCTCTCAGAGTATGCTGATGCAATATCTCCGTACTTAGCTATAATTTAAAACCGATCAACCAGCGAAAGATCCGTACCCAAAGACTGGAAAGTTGCCCAAGTTACTCCAATGTTCAAGAAAGGCAATAGGAGTAATCCCCAAAATTACAGGCCTATCTCATTGACGTCGATTTGCAGTAGAATTTTGAAACATATACTTTGTTCGAATATTATGTACTACCTCGAAGAGGTAGTACAATAGTCAGCACGGATTCAGAAAGTATCGCTCTTGCGAAACACAGCTTGCCCTTTATTCACATGAAGTGTTAAGTGCCATCGACAAGGGATCTCAAATCGATTCCATATTTCTGGATTTCCGGAAGGCTTTTGATACTGTACCCCACAAGCGGCTTCTAATGAAATTGCGTGCTTATGGAATATCTCCCCAATTGTGGATTCACGATTTCCTATCAGAAAGGACACACTTCGTTGTAATTGACGGTAAGTCATCGAGTAAAACAGAAGTGATATCTGGCGTACCACAGGGAAGCGTTATAGGTCCCCTACTCTTCCTCGTGTTTATAAACGATTTAGGAGATAATCTGAATAGCTCCCTTAGACTGTTCGCGGATGATGCTGTCGTTTATCGGTCAGTGAAGTCAACAGAGGATCAAAAGCAACTGCAAAGTGATTTAGACAAAATTTCTGCATGGTGCGAAAATTGGCAATTGACGCTAAATAAAGAAAAGTGTGAAGTAATACACATGACCACTAAAAGAAATCCGCTGAACTTCAATTACGCGATAAATCAGTCAAACCTTAAGGTCGTAAATTCTACCAAATACCTAGCAGTTACAATTACGAACAACTTTGACTGGAGAGAACACATAGAAAATATTGTGGGGAAGGCAAACCAAAGGTTACGTTTCATTGGCAGAACGCTTAGAAGATGCACCAGCTCCACCAAAGAGACTGCCTACATCACACTTGTGCGTCCTCTCTTGGAGTACTGTGGCCCCATTTGGGACCCTCACCAGGTGGGACTGACGGAAGATATTGAGAAGGTTCAGAGAAGGGCAGCTCGTTTTGTTTTATCACGTTACGGGGGGGAAAGCGTCACGGAAATGTTGCACGAATTGGGGTGGAAATCATTGAAAGAAAGACGTTATTCATTGCGGCGTAATCTGTTTGCGAAGTTTCAATCACCGACTTTTAGTTCTGAATGTGAAAATATTTTGCTAGCACCCACCTACTTAAGGAGACATGACCATCCTAATAAAATAAGAGAAATCAGATCGAAAACGGAACGATTTAGGTGTTCTTTCTTCCCGCGCGCTATTAGAGAATGGAATGGTAGAGAAAAGTTATGAAAGTGGTTAATGAACCCTCTGCCAGGCACTTAAATGTGATTTGCAGAGTACCTATGTAGATGTAGATGTAGAATTAGTAAGGTGAGGTGTCGGCAAACATTTCTGAAGATCGAACATGACAACCTTTGCTTTTGATCAAGGTTATTTTGATCGATTTTTGTCGAAGGTCTTTTTATATCTTATATCTGCTTCTGACAAGTGGGCATCGTAATCTGATTTAATTTTGACTGCTTCTTCAGCTGTTATAACATTTTTGAGTTTCACGTCATCACACGTATCTGTTACAGGTTCCTTGAATCCTAAATTAAACTCAATGTTAAATATGTCACGGTAAAGCCACTGCTTTGCAATTAACTCTAGCTTCATTTCGTTTTCCTTGCAGTGCTCTACATACAAAGAATACATTTTTGATATATTGAGATGGCTGCCAAGATACAATCTACCTGTTTTCTCTCTGCTGTAGTGACTCTCGACTGTGGGGAACATCCTGATGTGGTTTCTGATAACGTCCCTTATTTCTTCATCCAACTTGTTTGGTGGAACTTTCTTTCCTCTCCGGTCTGGTTCAATAAGTCCACCATTAATTTTTTTTTTGGACAAAACTGTCTTGACATACATTTCGGAAATACTCAAAGTATTTAAGAAAAATGTTTTGCAAACTTGTAGTCTCTGGCCACGAACTTCAAAGAAGTAATGAAGTGTCACATTACGCCTACATTCCCTCTCTTGAACTGCTCTTCTACTAACATGTTTTGCAATTACGTGTGAGACAACATATAATCTCTTAAAATCATTATTATTCCCTTCTCTCCAAAAACTGTTGACAATATGCTGCCTATCTTCAGAAGTAATGTTTTCTGAACATTTTCTTTTCCATGAAGATTTGAAGGCAGGCTTAATACATTTTGCCGGAACTACGGTTCCGGTTTCAGATGTAAACTCCGCACCAGCCACTCTACATCTTTTCCTTATATAGCACTTCACCTTATTTTCTTGTCGCACTCGCTTCCGGCCTCTTGTAAATTCTGATTCTAGTGTAGTAAATGTATGAATGTCATCCAAGGCATTAGATGCAACATTTGATGAAGCAATCACGCCTCCATTATCAGCATTTTCAGTCCCCGGATGTGATTGAAGATAGAGCCTTGTATTGGGAGAGTAGCGCCAACCTTTGATGTGTGTCTTGCCGACAACCGCCGGCTGCTATTGGTCAGTTGAGCGCGGGTGGGGCATGTCCGCCATTTTAGGCCTAAGCAGTCCATCAGCGTAAATGGCATATTTCACTTAACTAGCTGTTATTTTAGCATTTAGAGGTGTTGGAAATGTATAGACTCATTATGTATTAAATTAAGAGCTTAACATAGCTTATTCCATGTTTATATGGTGAAAAATGACGCATTGTTGGCAGTGAACTGTTATACTAAGACAGTCCGAGGTAGCAAGTTTTACGCATTCCACAGGGCGAAAGAGATGCGAAAAGACGCGAATTGTGGGTACACCGCATTGGAAGAAAAAATACATTTCCATATGAGAATGCAAAATTTTGCGAAGAAAGTGAATTTGTATTGAAATATCGAATAAATTTCTAGGTTTATCTGTTCAAGTTTCTTGCGAACGATGTTGGACAGACAACACATGTAAGAGAAAAGATATTTTTAAAATATATAAATAGATGAAAATCTAACATAATTTACCGTATTCGACGAATTTCGTATTTATACTTAGCCTGCATATTACGAAAGTTTGGGCGGTAAATGAAACCGCCCATTAAATAGATCTCCAAAACTCGAATTTTAAGATAAAGTTTATTTTACCGAAGTACCCAGCATTGCGATAACAATGTGTAAAAACTTAAACCTTCCTAAAATGTTAGCTCAGTTAATGTTATGTGATAATATCACATGTAGGTTAGCACACAACACCTACCAACATTAGGCACTAGATTAATGGAAAACAACATGTGTTAATTACATATACTTTGATGAAAACCAATATATTAGATATAAAAACGTCAGTCCTTAGCTAATTTGATAGCAGGAACGTCACTTATTGCGAAAGCAGTGCATTTGGTACAGGATTTAAATTTTAGCACGAAACAATTTTACAACTAGTTTGCTCAAAAATAAAGGTCTTGATCTCAGATTACAATTTTTTCTTAATATTCGCTGTAGATTTGATGAAACGATGAAAAGTTCATTGTTTACTTAACGTATTGTCATACCACGTCGATGTACAGACCAGTTCCCTTCATCATAAATGTTAATTAAAAAGCGCCGTGCATAGCGTTGCTGTTGCGAGATAGGCCTACAATAAATATATATTAGACTGTGGCGGTACTCTCCCAATACAGGGCGCTAATTGAAGACTCTTAATGTTAAAGGAAACGCCACCGCCAGATCCGTCTGCCTCATCACCGCCTACTTCACTGTAGCATGCCTTGCCGATGTCGTCATGATCACAGCTGTTTACATGGTCGGACGTTATACACCTACCCTCAGCTGCCACCTACGAACAAGACGGAGAGTCAAAGCATAACGAGGCAACGAAATTAATACAACACCATTAGTTCGATTTAACCATCTGGAACGCGCAATCTGGAAAGTACATACGAACGCGCAGTGTCGTGACAAGTCTTTGTGGTAATAATGAGAAAACACGCGTTGATTAAACGCTGAACTTGGAAAGGAAAATCACTGCACAAGATACACAAGGCTTCGGCAATGGGGCAACAGTCGAAAATTAAAACATTAGGGACCTGACACGTCACGCGGTCCCGTATACACTCGACAGAATTGTTCATATGTTTGTAAACCTATTGTACTAAACTGCTTGACTGGTCGTCAGTCCCTAGACTTGGAAGTACTTGAACTAACACTAAAGATCATTTCACATGGGCGTAGCGTACCTTGAGCTACATCTTCGGAAAGACGTCGTAACGTCACCGTTGCGTCCACCTAATCCTCGATGGGCGAAGTTGCCATTATCTTCTATTTTATGCTTAATCATTTAATAATTGTTCCAATGATTTGACGGTATGGGATGCGGACAATTACTAGGTTGATCCATACAGTAAACTTTGTTAACTTCCTTTATTATGGAACGACAAATGTTAAAAACTCTTCCCTTTAAATACACTGATTAAATAACTGCGTGCCACTACGATGAATGTCTACAAGTCCACACTGACACATTTCAATATGCAACTGCAACCCGTATGCGATACGACGGAATGGCAAAAACTTTAGCCACCACTAAACGCAGGTTACGAACTCACTGCCGACATGCTACTATACTGCCTCGCTCTGCAGAGTTGCCAGGTTATTCCATTGCTCTGTCGCCAAATTTTAAACAAAAAGTAGCCAAAATATCGCCATCTTTTCATCAATAAAATGCCAAAGTAAAAAAAAGCCAAATATCGCAACCTTTAATCTGTTAACATTATTATGCTGTGGTTATTATGGCATGTTACTCGACAATAATAATCCTGAAATTCAGGGAGTAAGCTGGTTATGAGTAAAAGGTAACACAAAATGTGGCACCCTCACATTCACAGACATCAGACTGAACTTTTCAAGGAAACTCATACTTCACAGGAACATTTATCTGAGTCCATCTAAGAACTGAACCCAGACACAACACCAACTGACAATGAGGCCAGTTAAAATATTGTCACATTGTAAATATAACAGAGAGACTCCGGAAATTCAGTTACATTTAACTGTCACATTTATTAATTTCATAACTTACAAAAATTACAACACAAAACTGTTCAAGAATCATTATATCAAACTTACTCAAGGGATAGTTTCGATTACCAATCACTTAAAAACAAATATTTACAGATGTTAAATAGAGCTATTGAATCTTTCAAACATTTCTTTAATACACACAAAATCATTTCAATTTTGAGGTGAGGTAATTTGTAATAATGCACTAAGCAATCCATACTTTGAGGTGAGATGGACTTTAATACGTAATAATGCGTCATGACACACTGAAAAATCATCCATGAGAACGACCGCGTGTTCTCCATCGACATTTATACTATGCAAACCATCGTTAGCCACTGTGAAGTGCGTAGCAAAGGGCTCGCTTCACAGTAGCACTTGTTATGAATTTCTGTTGTGTTGTCGTATGGAACGCGGAAAAAAATTACCGTTTGAATGCTTCCTTGCACACTGTAATTTATATAATCTTATCGTCATGTTCTCAGCGGGAGCCATACAAACGGTGTCGCAGTGGACTTCGAAATAGCGTTTAAAGCCTGTTCTCGAACCATCGTAAGTAGGCTACATGAGGTAGTTTACGTCTATCTTCAAGAGTCTGTAACCTGTGTTTGTTTACATCTCTGTGACACTCTCCCAAACATCCATGATACTTGAAAACATTTGGGCTAACTTGTGTAGATTGATGACATTTCCCCTAGGGTTACCATATCTTCATCACCAAAAAAGAGGACAGTTCATATAAAAAAAAAAGAGGACACTTTATCCTTAACATACTGTAATTGACAACATTATTAATGAACCACGTAAAACTACTACAAACTAAAACAGTAACACTATGTGGTTGTTCGGAAACGAAATATAATGAACCTTGACAGTTCATTCCTCATCACTACCCCCAATTGTCTTATTCTTGTCTTATTCAATTTTGAACCAACTATATTTGGTGGACGACGAAATCTCTCTCAATAGCTTTTCGTTTTTTAACAAGGAATTTCAAATGTTTGAAATTATAATTACAGTATATTTTAAATCTATTCCTGTCTTTTGTACACTGTGTGTTCACAAGAGAAAACACAGGTTCTGTATCGGCATTATGAATAGTTATAGAAAAAATACAATTTTCAGCAGTTCAGAATAACTAACAACACTAGATGACATTTAAATATTCACGCCACACTTCAGCTGCTGGTATGTTCTGCTTCCTTTGATAATCTTTAAAAAAATTTTATAAAATTACAAAGCTGATCGGAGCACAATGTATCATTAATTATTACATTCGTTTGATCATTCTCTTGAATGATTTGTATTTCTCCAGGATCACATATTTAGCACTGTCTTTCTCTTCGGTATTATGTTATATTTAAGATCGTAATTTATTTTGAAGCAAAAGGCTTCCTACGATCTCGAACACACAATACGGCTTTAACCTAAACCACAAAGTATATCAAAAGCAACGCCATAGTACGTAATGCAGAAGACAGAATGCACTGGTTGAATACAGGATAGACAGTCGGATTCTTACGCAGAGAAGATCCAAATCATTTGCAACTGTCAGAGCCATGCGGAGTGCGAAATTGTGAACGGCAATTTCACTCTGTGTATGCGCATAATAATAACTGCAGTACGAATGGACATGTTTTCAGTGACACAAAAATAAATTTTCCTTCTCGGAACCCAAAAAAAAAGAAGACATTTTCTAGAATTTTATAAATTCCGGCGGACACATTTTCTTGCCTCAAAAAGAGGACGTGTCCGGAAAAAAGAGGACGTATGGTAACCTTAATTTCCCCAGCATTCTACCGAAGTTTAGCCGGTATCATTCACGCAATGTCTAAATAGTGATTGCTTTACATTAGTTGTATTTGAAGTTAAAAAAATAGCCATTAAGTCGCCAACCAATTCCTTTAATAGCCAAATTTAATCGCCAGTCGCCAGACTGCTAGAATGACTACTATTATAAGAAAAAGATAGCCAAGAATGCGAAAAATCACCACACCTGGCAACCCTGTCGCTCTGCGGTCGGCGGGAGACTGCCGCACACCGGCCAACAGACAAAGAACATTCCAACCCAAGCATTGTTGCCAGCAGCTCTCGGGTGATTCTATTTACACTTCGGTAAAATCAGACGTGACGTCATTATGACGTATCCACACTATCGAAGACGACTTCGAAGACTTGTGTGGTCGTTCTAGACGCAAAACTGCGGTTGCAATTGTAGCAGACGAATTAAAGGAGTAGCTGATAATATCTTCAGTTGGTAATGGTATATTCATTACAGTTTCGGAAACTATAACTTCGCTTTTTTTTTTTTTTTTTTTTTTTTTTTTTTTTTTTTTTTTTTTGAAAGTAAGAAGCTATAACCTTTCCGAAAAAGGACCTACACTGTGAACTCTGAAACGTTAGTCAGCCAAATCTGATGTTGTCATCGTGGCCCATTTGTGAAGGTTGTGTTTAAAACTAATGGAAACTTTTTCTTAAGCGAAAAATGCTACCGAGTTGCATTGTAGTACGGAGTCTACGTTCAACTAAGAGGACAAAATACGGTTACCAGGCTATGAAGCGACAATGTGTACTCGGACATGTCAAAATATGCGACATACAAAAACAACATATAGTCGCCGTAGGTATATGTATGTTTTCGCCGAAACTATAAATCAAATGAGCTGGATATTAATACAGTCATCTGTTACAGAGGCTCTGCGAACATCAGGTAACACATTTCGTAAAACTGGGTACTCATCTACCGCCAAGTTGTTGCAACATGCTAGTTCTTTTCTTTGAAAATGTGTGAAGTTGTCGTTCTCTACGGCTCGGTCTGCGTTATTTCTGACATAATTTTCAATTTACATTTACTGAAATTTCCGTCAGTGCTTTCCAAAACATGATACCAATATTAAGTAAGGACTAGTTTTGTCACTAAACTACGAAGGATAAAAGTATGCAGTTCAGAAAGAATGTCGAATTAAGCGTGTTGTTCCACCCCAAACCAGCGTCTCGAACGATGCAAAAGTCGATGCGCCGCTCTTCTGGACGTCGATAGTGTGTATACGTCATAATGACGTCACGTCTGATTTTACCGACGTGTAAATAGAATCACCCGCAGCTCTCGCTGCACACCAACGATAACCATCATTCGACCAAAACGTACCAAAGAGGTTACTAACCTAAAAACCTGTATCCTCACAACGTCGCAGACGTAGCGTGTATCCTTCAAACCGAAAGCCACTCAATGTGCCGCGGTGTGTGTCAGATATCAACTTCAGTGTGCCGTGGATGGACTGTAGTTGAAGCTGCGATTGCGATGATGAACTGCTGATGTTTTATTCAGTGTCAAATAAATCTAATTGGGTTAATCCGATAAATGTTAGAAGAACAGCGTATGGCGAATACCACCAACTAATGCAAGCTTTACAGCTTGACGATGAAAAGTTTAAAGCTATTTCAGGCTTAATGCAGAACAGTTCAATGAAGTTTTATCCCTGATCAGCAGCGAGATTAAAAAACAGGATACAAGTTACAGAAAATCAATACCTCTTGAAGAACGACTACCTGTTTGTCCAAGGTAACAATTCCTTGCAACGTAATATCAAAATAGAAACGTAGCCTATTAGTATAACGTTGGAGGAAGTTGATTAAAAATATATCTTAATTACAGTTATATTACACAAATATATTTTTAGATTGCTGATAGACATTATTAACAAGCCACAACCACTTTAGAAATCATCATATGTTTTGTTTGAGTTTAAAGTTCATGATGTTTGTGCTTAAAGTATTTGAATATTGATTTCAGTTGTTTGTCCTGAATAGTTTCGCACTAACAAATCAGCATCTGTGTCTTCTTCCAATGATAGAAGCAATGTGCCAGTTTGACTAAGTAATACGAACATAATGTTGCAGTCTTACTTATACATATGATACTGAATGAAAAGAAATTTTCATACTTACTTATCTGGCTTCCTTAAAAGTTGCGAAATTTCTTCCCAAGCTAAGTCACGCAAGTTAGCATCTCTGTATTCCATTTTAGCACTAAATACTTTCGCACTTGGTCAGTTAATGCAGACCTTGTCAAATGTTGAAATGTTTGTAAATCCATCGGACCAAACTGCGTGGTCATCAGTCCGTAGCTTACAAACTACTTAAACCTAGGTAAACTAACCTAAGAGCAACACACACACCCATGCCCCAGGGAGGACTCGAACCTCCACGGCGAGCAACCGCGCTCTCCCCAGCGAGACGCTTTAGACCGCTCGGCTACTCCACCGCGGCGCAAACATTGTCAACAATAAACACACAAACACGCATCAATAGAGCTGTGCAGCACAGATCACGTGGTTTGTGGAACAGTGTAGTGCGCATGCGCCAGCCTAGAAACGCAGCGACGCTACGTGTGCTAAAGAGCCGTAGCTGGAATACGTGTAGTATGTTCAAGATGGCCGGCCGCGGTGGCCGAGGGGACTGAGGCGCTCCAGTCACGGTCTGTACGGCCACTACGGTCGGGGGGTTCGAATCCTCTCTCGGGCATGGATATTTGTGCCGTCCTTACTATTAGCTAGTTCATAAGTAGTTTGTAAGTTTAGGGACTGATAACCCCGTAGTTAAGTCCCATAAGCTATACAAACATTTGAATTTTGTTCAAGTTATTCAAATGTTTGTTAAGCTTAAGGGACGTAACTGCGGGGTCATCAGTCCCTAAACTTACAAACTACTTATGAACTAGCTTATACTAAAGACGACACAAACATCCATGCCCGAGGGGGGATTCGAACCCCCGACCGTAGCGGGCGTCGCGTACTATGTATCCCGACTGGACATCGGTGTGAAATGCCCCATTTGGTTACATAATAAGCTACGCCTGCGACGTCTTTACGAAGACGTCGCTCGAGATACGCTACGCCGCTGTGAAATGATCTAAAGGACAACACAGGCACCCTGCCCGAGGAAGGAATCGAACCTCCGCCAGCTGTCAGACAAGGAAAAACTTTACTGCCGTTGCCGGGATAGCTGACATTGCTTAGCGGCCGTATCGCATACTGTATTTCACACGTATTTACTTTCCCACGTTGTCGTAATATATGTTATAAAACGTATAAAATGAAAGAACTCATGAAGCTGAGTATCCTGGATATAATTTGTGACCGTGTTTCTGAGAGAATAAATCGTCTCTTTTATTCTCCTATAAGAAGAACATAAAGAGTTATATGAAATATAAAACGGCTGACTTAAATAGTGCAACACAACAAGGGGCATACAAAACTTGCCTACAAATACCTACACCATTTGAATATAACAATCGTAGGGTAATTTTTTGATGAAATAAGCATACCTTTTGTCTTTTCTTAATGTTCAATAGTTTTTCGGTTGTTGATAATGATGGTTCCAGTTAAGAAACGCATACGAATACACATTATACGTCCTGAGAAATATTTTCTGGAGTATATGTTACATTGTTTCTTTATTACTTTATTACTATTTCTGTGTCGTTTACCAGTCATGACTGGACAGACTGCGTCAAGATTATATACATACATATACATATATAAAAGAAGAAGAAAAAGAGAAAAAAGGTTTACAATTTGGACATATACAACACAAATATTATCATTTTGTCCAGTCACTTTCATCACTGTTGAAAAATTCACCAATTGAGTATAGTGGGTGCTCTTTCAGGTCCTGTGCAATTTTCCTTTTGAATGGTTCTGGTGGTAGGGATTGCACTTCTTTTGGCAGCGAGTTAAACATTTTCAGTGCAACCATTGGAAAACTGTCTCGTGTTCCAGTCAGACGACAGCTTGGTATTTCAATGCTCCTCTTGTTACGGGTGTCGTGGTTATGTATATCTTGCCTCATGCTGAACTCCCCTTGGTTTTCTTTTATGCTCATGAGGCATAAAAACACATACTGGCTGAAGATCGTCATAATACCTAACCGTTTGAATATTGGCTTGCAGTGGTCCAATCTTTTGCTTGATGTAATTATTCTGACAGCCTTTTTTTGTAGCATTAACACATCTTTACAACCTGCAGCATGTCCCCATAGCAGTAGGCCATAATTAATATGGCTATGAAATAGCGCATAATACACTGTTACAAGGTATTGGTCAGTTAATGTACCTTTAAGCCTTCTCAGAAGGAATATTACACGGGAAAGCTTGGAGCATACATACACTGTGTGTTCATTCATTGTAAGTTTGCTGACAATCATGAAGCCTAGAAGTCTAACAGCTTCCATATTCTCGTGACAGCCAATTTTGCTAAGGCTGCATATAAGATGTTGTGTTTTTCCTTCATTCAGTTTCATTTTATTTTTGATGAACCATTCTTTTGTGTATTCGAAGAGGTTGTCTGATGCTTGAAGAGCTTGTGCTGCAGTTTTTCCTTTGGCAAAAAGAGTGGTGTCATCAGCAAACTGTAACATGTGGTTGTTACAGCCCATATCATTAACATATATTAGGTACAGGAGAGGACCTATGACGGACCCTTGGGGTACGCCATGTTCCAACTTTTGTTCTTGTGATAAGGCTCCGTGTACTGACACCACCTGCTTTCGGTTTTCCAGATAAGATTGGAGAGTTGCCAGAACAGCACCTCCAACACCATAACAGTTTAATTTATTGAGGAGTATCTTGTGTGAGATGCAGTCAAATGCCTTACTCAGGTCACAGAGTGTCAGTGCCACACTTTCTCTATCTTCAAATACCTGTCTTATCTTTCTAGTCAAGTCCAGTGCTGCCGTAAATGTCGACTTTCCCTTGTGAAAACATGCTGTGTGTCCTGGAAGAGCCTATTTTCTTCAAAATAATTTTGCAACTGATGTTTCATTACAGACTCCATAACTTTAGCTAGGATGGGGATTATTGAAATGGGTCTGTAGCTGGACACTTCACATGGATCACCTTTTTTGTAGACTGGTACTGTCCTTGCCAATTTCAGGAATTCTGGAAAGACACCTGAGGATAAACATCTGTTAATTACTATGGCTAGTGGTTGGACAAGCTCTGGAATTATTTTCTTTAGAACTGCGCAAGACATGCCATAGATATCTGCACTCTCTGAATGCTTATATGATCTCACTATTTTTATTATGTCATTAGGGTGCACTTCCTTCCAGTTTACAATTCTGTTACAGCGTTCATTTTTTTATATCACTCGTGAGAAGTAAGCTTGAGTCTGGAATTTCACTGACAGTATCCTTCACTATCCTAATGAACTACTGATTGAAGGCATCGGAACTACAGGAATTTAAGGCAGAAGTAGGCTTCTTCCTGTGCTCATTTACTAGATTCCAAGCTGCTTTACATGGGTTGTGAGCCTCTTTGATGAACTTCTCATTATATTTCTTTTTTGCTTCCTCCACTTCCTTTCTGTCAATTCTCTTAGCTATTGAGTATTTACAGTGAAGCAGATCTTTAGTTGGAAGATCTTTAGCTGTCTTCATACAGTCCCTGAACATTACTACAATGCCTTTTAACCTGTCTAGCTTATCTTCATTGTTATAGGTTTGTCCCTTCCTTTTGATTTGCCTGCAGGATCCTTCTTGTGGATTATTGGAAACAAACCATCAAATTTTGTTTTTAATGTTTGGAACAGACATTCAAATGAGTCACTAGCTCCCAGTTCTGCAAGTTTCTGCTGCCAGTTCACACCAGATAGGACGGTTTTTAGGTCATTTAATCTGTCTTCTTTGATAACTCTTCTACTGAATGTGCAGCTTGAGTGTCATGTGCTTGGTTGTAGTTTATTGTTGCCATTCATACTGATTTCCATTACCAATGCACTGTGGTCTGCAATCATTGGTTCAACTATATTGATATTATAATCCCAGGTATTTAGGTTGGTGATAACTGTATCTAGACAGGCATCACCTCTTGTTGGGAGTCGATTTGCTACAAATAGTCCATAGCTGTTTATTAAGTTCATGAAGAATCTCTCTTTGATAATTCTATCACCTCTATGCACATTGAAGTCACCAAATAATGCAATTTTAGATTTAAGGCGAGTTAGGTAAGACAAACAGTTCTCCATTTGTGCAATAAAGTTTTCAAAATTACCGTCTGGTGAGTGGTACACAGAGATAATAATGATATCAATATTTGTTAAGACTAGTGAAGCCAATTCAAGATCTAGGTCTGTAGAGAAGCTTTTTAGATCTATTTCCTTTACACTAAGATTTTTGTTTGCATACACAGATACACCACCATGAATTTTAGTTGTTCGATACCATGCATTTACCACATTCAAATATTCAATATATCTGTAATAGTCATCTTCTGCTTCAGTCAACCAGTGCTCACAGATACATAAGACATCTGGTTTAACATCTTCTACAAAGAATGATAAAAAGTCTATTTTGGTTCTTAAACACTGCACATTGACAAATGCAATGACTAAAGCCATATGACTGTCATCTCTATTGTTTTTTCTCTATTGTAATAATCTGGGGACCTGGTTTTCACTGTCAGGGTCTAGTTTATTGGGCACTGGTCGATCTCTGGAATAAAAAACGCCTGATTACAATGTTCTTTGGCCATATAGCAGTGTCCATTACCTTGTCCTTTAGATGGAAGTCAACACCAATCTTGAAGCTATTGTTCATACTCTTTGTTTCTAGTTTCTCAACTTGTAAGTTGCTGTATCCTGGAAAGATTTTCTCTAGAAATTGATTACATTTTCAGTTGTTGTACCATTTTTCACTTTTCCTAAATGGAACCATGCTCTTTTCTCTCCATATAGCATTCCTTGCTCATCACCAGTGCCTATTATCAGATTTTTTCTTCCTGTGGTACTTGAATTTCTGACAGGCACTGTGGCAGAAGCTTGTGGTTGGGCTATTGGTATTTCTTTCTCTACAGTTTTCTGGAGCACAGTTTTGTACAGCATTTTTGGTCGTGCATATGTCTTATGTGTAATTTCGTGCATATATTGGTTTGTTGTTTTGCTGTAGTGGGCGTATTTTGTTTATTCACACAACGAGCAGTTTCGGAGTTTAGTGATGGCTCAGATCTTTCTTACGTGATATGGGGTGATGATTTTATCATAAGGTAATATTTCTCTATTCGTATATCGAAGACTTGGAGTAAAAAGTCTGTAACTACCAAAATCATGAATGTAAGAAAAAATGGAACTACATGAGAGTAACAACGAGGAGGGAGGTTCGGAAGAAACAGCGTTCCATTTAACTGCAGCGGCTGCTACACTGCCTGCCATCTGTTGAGCGCATTTGGTACTACATGTACAGCCGTTGCTGTATGCGCTATTTACACGTAGCAGTTTGCACTTCTTACACGTAATAGTGCTTCGTATGTACATCCCACGTCACAGGAAACTTCAATATTTTTTATATAGCTCTTACAGCATTTTTAATTCAGGTTTTCAATTTATGTACGTACTTCATTTGTTACAACTAAAGAAAATGGGCGCTGCGTAAAAGCTAATTTCCAGATTTGTTGCAATTAAATGTCAGTGTTAGTCATATTGGCAGTATTCCAGAATGTTTTGCAAAACACGAAAGTAAAAAATAACAACAAAATATAACGTGAACTAGCGTCCTACATAAATAGTGTTACCAGATGTCCGTCTTCAGAAAAGAGGACATTTCTAGATTAATAAAAGAACCTTCTCTCTCTCTCTCTTACAAATTAAAGAAGCATGAAATGTTGAGACCCGTACAACGAATTACAGGACTACACAGCAGTGAAGCCTAATATTTCATCACTTCACCACTTGTAATTGTCGTCTTACGTGCTGAACATTTTTCCATACTTATAAGATACCTTGCCGATCACTCCTATTTTCGCCTGAAATTTTTTGCGGTGCAACATTTACGGAAACCATAGTACTGTTTACTGTAAAATCGTCACGAATAAAGTAACTGTAAAAATCATGTAAGTGTTCCTTGTTATATCTGTGCTCCCATTTCGGATCAGGCCGACGTGATTATATACATGATTAGCATCTAGATTTATTTACCATACAAAGGCTCGCAATTAATTATTAAAGAACTACTCAGTTTTTAACACAAAAGCTTTAAATCGATTTTTTTAAAATATACTGTTTACGTAGTTACGTCTCTTTGGTCCCAAATAGGTGAATAGTGGAACGGCAATTTGTATGAAGTTTTGCACAAGGTATTAACTTATGAATAACGAACACCGCACTAGCTTTTGATGTTAAAGTCATAAGTGTGGTTGGCAAACAACACACGAAACTGCTGAGTCCCAGCACGACATACTGAACGTCTTATTTTTGGGTCACACAACACTCCGACCAGAGAAAAAGGTGGGGCGGGAGTTTCATATTAAACTATGTGTATTGCATTGTTGCAGACGAATGTTTTTAATTCGACGCCTCAAAGCTTGTATTCCGCGACAATTGCCACGCCATTTATTTCAAGTGTTTCGAAGTAGCTAGACCTCCGAGCAGCGGCGGCACAGAAACGTCATTTTTTTTTTTTTTTTTTTTTTTTCAAAAAATCACGTTGTTTCAAGAAAGGTTAAATTCCATAGTGAGTCTGACAAATCAGAGAGTTGTAATTACGCAGTTTCAACTTGAAGGAGTTGTAAAACGCAAAAAGAGGACATTTTCCCATTTTGTTAAAAACCCGGCCGGACTATTTTCAGGGTCCAAAAAAAGAGGACATGTCCGGGTAAAAGAGGACGTCTGGTAACCCTATACATAAATCACTCACAGGACGTTACGACTCTATCCGCACGACTATTGTTTTAAACCTTCTTAAGACTGTAAAGTACTTCTCTTTATATAACTTATAGTATACAGTTTTTAAAGTAGCCTATGTGTAATCGAAGACGTTGGCTATCTATCTGAACGTGAAATTTCATCCAAATCCTTGCCACAGTTTTAGCATGATGCGGTAACAATCATACAAATTAGCTTAAATATGCTGCTCTTCTACGACGTGCACATATGTGACTGGCCAAGAAAAAGTTACACGTGTGTTAATAGTTGTGGAGTAACCGCAACGAAGTTCTTATTTTTGATCGGTATAATTGAAAATAGCTTGAAACATCATGGGGAACAGGTTCCTGTCACTCTACAACTCGTCCATGTCGGAGTAGTTACTACAGTATTATTCGTTTGTTATCTGAAGGGCGGAGTGTTTCGAGTTGATGTTTCAGTCATTCTATCATAATGTTTGACTTTTTTGTATTACTTACGTAGTGATGACGATTCTCTCAAACGTTTAGAAATTCGATTACTCTTACAAAATTTAGCAACTAATAAAAATAAAGTATTCGGGTCGTAATATATAGAAGGAGGGCACTTGCCCAGTGATACCATTACCGTATTGTTTAGTTTCAGATAGCATACGCAACAATGTAAGATGTTGAGGTACAAACGTAAATCTGGACCTTTAAAAACAAAACTAGAAAGAGTAGGGTTGCCATTCGTCCTCTTTTTCCCGGACACGTCCTCTTTTTGAGACAAGAAAATGTGTCCGGCCGGAATTTATAAAATTCTAAAAAATGTCCTCTTTTTTGGATTCCGAGAAAGAAAATTTAATTTTGTGTCATTGGCGACATGTCCATTCGCACTGCAGTTCCTAACTGTTCGCAAGTATAGACAGAGTAAAATTGGCGTTCACAATTTCGCACTCCGCATGCGTCTGACAGTTGCAAACGATTCAGAACTTATCTACGAAGGACTGCGGTTGTCTCTCCTGTATTCAGCCAGTGTATTCTGTCTTCTGCATTACGTTCTATGGCGTTGCCGTTGATATACTTTGTGGTTCACGTTAAAGCTGTATTGTGTGTTCGAGATCGTAGGTAGACTTTTGCTTCAAAATAAATTACGAACTTAAATACAAATACATAGTGCCGAAAAGAAAGTCAGTATTATTCAAAATGTTCAAATGTTTGTTAAGCTTATGGGACTAAACTACGGGGTCATCAGTCCCTAAACTTACAAACTACTTATCAACTACCTTATACTAAGGACGGCACAAATATCCATGCCCGAGGGGGGATTCGAACCCCCGACCGTAGTGGCCGTGCAGACCGTGACTGGAGCGCCTCAGTCCCCTCGACCACCGCGGCCGGCAAAGTCAGTGTTAAATAAGTGCTCCTGAAGAAATACAAATCATTCAAGAGAATGATCAAACGAATGTAAGAATTAATGATACATTGTGCTCCGATCAGCTTTGTAATTTTATAAAATTTTTGAAAGATTATCAAAGGAAACAGAACATATCAGCAGCTGAAGTGTGGTGTGCATATTCAAATCAGTCATGTAGTGTTGCTAGTTATCCTGAACTGCTGAAAATTGTAGACTTCTTTTTTTCTATAACTAGTCACAATGCCGACACAGAGCCTGTGTTTTCTCTTGTGAGCACACACTATACAAAAGACAGGTACAGATTTAAAATATCCTGTAATTGTACTGTATGTGTACAGTATAATTTCAAACATTTGAAATGCCTGAGCTTTTGTCAGTACTTGTTAAAAAGCAAAAAGCTCTTGAGAGAGATTTTGTCGTCCACCAAATATTGTTGGTTCAAAAGTGAGGAAGACAAGAATGAGACAATTGAGATTAGTGATGAGGAATAAACTGTCAAGGTTCATAATATTTCGTTTTCCAACAAGCACACAGGGTTACTGTTTTAGTTTGTAGTAGTTTTACGTGACTCATTAATAAAGATGTAAATTACATTATGTTAAAGATAAAGTGTCCTCTTTTTATGTGATCTGTCCTCTTTTTTGGTGATGAACATATGGGAACCTTAATAAAGAGACAAATTCGAAAAAGTAGCTAAAGGTCGGCAGACTATTACAAAAGTTTTGAAGTATCAAGATAAAGGATAGTTGCAAGAAGTCCAGCTTCATGCTATGTCAGATCCAACAACAGCCCCAGATAAAGAACTCTCATTTTCTGTAGTTCATTCGGTTTCAGCCCAAAAAGATGTAAAAGAAATCGCACCACAACAAGATACTGTGATATGCGAACATCAAATTGAAGCGGAACAAACAAAAAAATAACACACATTTCCTTCATGAATGTAGTGAAAAATGTGGTAATCTAGACCTTCGTATGAAAACTGATGAAAGCAACTGTTGTATTTTGGACGATAAACTGCGACAGGAAATAGCGTCCTATTATGTTGATTTTTCAGCTTTTTAAACCTGATCGAAGTCTTTTCCAGTTGACCTTTCAGGGAAACGCATTGATGAGACTGTTGTACATGGAAATAGATAACAGAACAAGTAAACCATTTCCACGAGAATGGTTAATGTGGAGCGAGTCGAAAAACAGTATTGATTGTTTCCCTTACAGTATTTTTAAATTAAATCAAAGCAAACTAGCTAAAGAAGGATTCTCTTCCCAAAAAACTCCCTACAAAAGACTTAACAGGTTGTTACGGATGCATGAAAAAAGCTCTGAGCGTCGAAAACTTTACCTAGAATGGAAAACCCTTCAGTTATCGCTGAAAGTCGATTGTGATCTTCGACAGATGATTAACTGTGAAGCAACAAGGTGAAAAGCTTATTAAAAAGAATTCTTAACACAACTTTATTCTTGAGTAGTAGAGGTTTAGCTTTCCAAGGCGAAAATACCCAGATTGGTGATGTTCATGTCGCGGCGGAGCGGCCGAGCGCATTGAGGCGCTATGCTACGATGCACGAGGTCGTTCCCCGTCGGGGGTTCGAATCCCCTCCCCTTGGCCATGGATGTATGTGCTGTCTTTAGTATACGTTAGTCCATAAGTACTTTGTAAGTTTAGGGACTGATGACCCCGCAGTTAAGTCCTTTAAGATTTCTTTTTTATGTGTGATGTTCACAATGGAATTTCTTTTTAGGAATTTTGGTACTTATTGGCAAATAGGACGCAGTAATTCGTGAACATCTAGCCATAGTAAAAGAAAACCAACTGATGAATAAACGTATGCCATATCAAGCTCACTATCATAGTACTCACAAAATGAATTTATTTCGCTATGTGCTAAAAAACTATTTTTCACCAAAGAGAAGAGTCTGTATTCTACGAAATTATTGTTGATGAAACTCGTGACATTTCCCACCAGGAGCAGAATGTGCTCATTCTGCGTTATGTATACCAAAATATAGAAAAAGAGTCATTCGAAATTTATGAAAGATTCATTGAATTTATGCATATTAACGAAAAAACATGCCAGACCAAAACTGGTGAAAAAATGTCCACATTGGAAACTCATGGAATATCACTTGCCAATTGTCGTGTGCAGGGCTATGACAATGGCTCCAACATGCGGAGTCACACAAGTGTAGTCTTGTGTAGTTCGCGAACGAACTAGTTCGGAACAGCGTTCCCACAGTCGAACTACGCGAACTAGTTCGCAGATCCCTCGCCTCTTAGTTCGTCCGCTCCTTTTCCGAAGACTGACGGGGAACAGCGAGAGGACGCGAGAGCGCGCAGAATCGCGTGATTACCTTCTGCCAGTTACCGTCATTTCGAGCTGAGACGCAGCTCAGCTGTAGTTTTAGTAGCGGTAGCAATAGGCAAAACTTGCGGACTAACTAAGAAGAGCAACCTACTTCGCGGCCGAGCTGCGAACTAAAAGAAGAGCTACCGGTCGCGAACTAAAAGATGCATGATAGGTCGCGAACTAAAAGATGCCCGATAAGTCGCGAACTAAAATATGCGCTATAGGTCACGAACAGAATTAAAAATCACGTGTTTGCCTTCTGCTGATGAGAGCCATTTCGAGGTTAGCGTCTGCCTGCTAGATTACATAGTTCAGTGTTACAAAATTTCTGCTTTTAAGTATTCTGCACTCTGCAATATCTGACTAATAAATTCCGCCGCGGTGGAGTAGCCGAGCGGTCTAAAGCACCTCGCTGCGGAGCGCGCGGTTGCTCGCCGTGGAAGTTCGAGTTCTCCCTGGGGCATGGGTGTGTGTGTTTGTCCGTAGGTTAGTTTACCTAGGTTTAAGTAGTTTGCAAGCTACGGACTGATGACCACGCAGTTTGGTCCGATAGATTTACAGACATTTCAACATTTTTTGAACTAATAAATTCCATAATGCCAAGATATAGAGATAACTCTAAAATTAAACGCGAGAAATTATCCACAAACTGTTTCTTTTGGTTTGCGTGATACCGTTAGCGGCTCAAGCAGCAAGCGCATGAAGCAGCTAGGTGGGGGAACTTCTCCCTCCACCTGCATGCGCAGACCACGCCGCTCAGCCGTCACTGGGAGCGGACGAACTAAAAGAAAAGTGAGCGCTCCCGATCGCGAACTATTATGCACAAGTCTACACAAGTGGTGTTCAGTCAAGAATACTCGAAAAACATAAGTCTGCCATTTTTTTCCTCCTGCGGTGTACACTCTCTGAACAGAGTTGGTACCAAAGCCGCTAAGCTGAATTCTGATGTTGTGACGTTTTTTGGAACATTGAAAGTTTTTATAATTTCTTCACTTGCCGTTGAGAACTGATGAAGCAGCATGTCCCTTTGTCTCTGCAAAGCCTTTCTGAAACTCGTTGGAGTGAAAGATTACAAGCTGTGCGACCTATTTTGAAGAACTATCCTTCAGTCCTCACACTTTTAGACTTGTTCCAAGTGAATAAGGTACCCACATTAACTCCATCAACAATAAATACTATTTTGGGACGTAAGAAGAACTTTGCATCCTTTAAAGGCCTATTGATAACATCATTTTGGCACAAGATCTTGGTCTCTATTAATAAAAAAAACGTTATAAGTAATTTATCTCAACGTATAGACGCAGCTAATGAAAGATTTACTTAATGAAATACAGGTTCTTAGAGATTCCTTTTAAATGAAGCTAAAGCAGTTACTGAGTCGGTTGATATTACATCAGAGTTTGTTATCAAAAGGAAAGCCAGTGGAGATGAAAAGACGCCTGAACACCTTCAGCTAGAAGCATCAAATGAGTTCAAATTATCTGTTTTCCTTCCTGTTTTGGATTTCATCTTGACAAACTTTACAATATGTGTTACGAGCTGTGAACAAATTTGTGATGTTTTCAACAGTTTTAGATTTCATTGACTTAGAAAATGATGAAATGCAAATTAAAACCACCAATCTTGTCTCAAAATATTCTTCAGACTTTTCAGATTCCGACAGCTTAGTTGAAGAAAATCTACACATGAAGAGAGTCTATACAGGTCGCGCACTTTTTCGTGGCCCCTCTGTGATCGGCCGAAGTCGGTTGAGTTCGTGTGTCTACGGAATGTTTATGCTCTCTACCAACCTTGCCTTGTAACAGCATTGTACACCGTAGACATCGTCAGTGTAGTGATTGTTTTGTGCTTGGTATTGATTATTGTCTTCCACTTTGTTATTTGATGAATAAGTCCACATACCCCAACGACTTCTTTTACAAAAAGAAATGCTGTTCTAGAAAGAGGTGTGAGGAATGTTAATTCCGATTGTTATTCAATTGCGACAATACAAATAGGCAGAAAGCATTGCTACACCCGCTTAATAAGTCCCTTAAAAATAAACGTTCCAGTTTTCTATTACTCAAACATTAAAGTGATAATTTCGTGTTCCATTTGTGACACTTTAAGCCCGAACATGTTTCTCTTAAAACCTGTAAGCTATAGGCCATAAGCTGGCAGCACTGGGAGAAAGAGGCGGGGCTTGTTCAAATAGCCAATGCGCTACGAGCCGAATGCAAGCTTTAGCTCCCAACATTCTCCGCTCAGGGGCCACGTTTCAGTGTGATATCTGGTACAGTCTTCCAATTAGAAACGGGCCCGATGAGACTTCTGAATTCCATATACTAGAAAAACCTTGAAGCAATTTTCTTGAACCTCTGTACTGCAATTAGACTTTCCTGTACCATTCCAGAGACAGTGTCTGCAGCTGAAAGATCGTTTAGTAAACTGGCGAACTCTTTAAAAATTCGACAAAGGAGTACAACAGGACAAAGTCGTCTTAATCATTTAGCAATTTTTTCAAGTGAGAATGAGCTGGCCAAAACTGTTGACTTTTGCGACGTAATTGATAAGTGTAGTCAAAAGAAAGTGCGCAAGGCTATTATTAAGTATTCTTTCTCTGTAGCCAGTGTCTACGGCTGACACTGATTGCAATTTTAGTGTTTTGTAACTATGTTTATTTTAATCTTCGTCAGAAAGTAAAAGAATTTTATAAATAAAGTGTTGTGTGGGCTAATAAAATAGGTACTGTAACTATACCCTGTATTTTCTAGTTAAATTACATTCTAAAGACAGTGTTGGTAACAAATAACCATGACATTTTAATGCAGCACGCGACTGTAAAATAAGGGAGGGCCCATCTCTGATGCTGGATCCAGGGCCAGCAATCTAGTGTGGGGGCCATGAGATCGAAAACTTAATTTGGCATATCCACACCATGTCAAACAATCCTAGAAAAAAATTTTGTTCCAATTAATGTTAGCTGAGACACTTTTTGGATCCTCTATATACTGGGCTAGTGACCATAAAATTAAATCAACTAACAGTTCACTAAGATGGACTAAAAGAAAATATGGCGCTTTATAAGGTACCGCATTTAAGTCCTACTGCTCACCCCACTACTATAACAATTAAGAAACCCTGTTAAATAAAGCTACTATACAATTCTCTCACTAACGTCAACTTCACTAAAATCTATCGTTAACTTTATTTACAGAAAACTTCATAATTTACCTCCATAGAGGTCATGAGAAGATAAATAACGGATTCACAGCAACACGTATAACTGAAACGGGAAGCACTACATAAAGAACACGATAAATCCTTGGGAATATAAGCAAAATTTCAAAGGGAGTAATTGAATTCAAAATAAAAACCTGCACTGCCCGGGAATCGAACCCGGGTCGCAAGAATGGGAATCTTGCATGATACCACTACACCAGCAGTGCTTGTGTGAACTGTGATTCTTCCTGGTAATGACAAGAATAATAGTGGATTCACAGTAACACGTGTAATTGAAACGGGAAGTATTATATAAAGAACACGACAAATCCTTGCGAATATAATCAAAATTTCAAAGGGAGTAATTGAATTCAAAATAAAACCTTGCACTGCCCGGGAATCGAACCCGGGTCGCAAGAATGGGAATCTTGCATGATACCACTACACCAGCAGTGCTTGTGTTACAACTGACCTTCATCTTTGCTAAACCAGTGATTTTCGTTTCATTAGAAGCCTGAATTTGATGTATGAAATTAATAATAAATTAGTTTCAATATAGATTAGATCTTTTTCGTAATATTGTTCCCGTAATAATCAAAAGTGAATAATGATTACACCATAAGTGCCATAAATGGTTTCGAATACCGGTAGCTACAGTTGCTCAAGAAACAAATTAGAATGCGTTAAGGTGCTCAAAAACTGAAAATAAAATCCAACATTTACATCGATGTTTTCGTTGAAACCGGTACATTCGGCTGTGTTTAATTTCATTTCTGATTGCATATGGCTGCTATACTACCGGCATTCAAAAAGTAATAGTCGGCTGATTGTTGCCTACGTAAAAATCCTGGATCTCAGATTCATTTTTTCTTCAAAATTAAACTTGTTCGTGTATTCATAAGCTTGCACTTTTGACAGTAGTAGGCCTTCGTTACTTGCTGGAAACGTAAAGCAGAAAGTTTTCCATCCAAACTATGTGTCAGAAAAACAGAAACACCTCTTTTTTTTTTTTTTCACTAATAAGGGTACAAACAATAGATCTGCCCCATATATTCATGCAATCAGCTTACACACATTTCTGGTTTAATTTCTCATCCCAGGAGTATCTCGTTTGCTCCAAATCAATTTATTTTCTGCAATTCGTTTTATTTAAATTTTCTTCAAAAGAGATTGATTCGCTGTCCAATAGGCTACTTACCTTTGTGCTGTACCGCCGTTAGGCCGGTATTACACTATCAAATTATTTGTCAAAGAATTGGACAGAGAAAAATTTGACGTAGTGTAATGGGAACATCGTCCAATATTTCATCCAATCTATTAGTCACACAAGGAAAGAAAAACGACGAAAAAATAGGACTAGCTTTCGGAACAGGGTTCCTTCATCAGGTAGGAGAGAAGGGAAGAAAAAAGAAATGGGAACAGAAGGGGAACGTAATGCACGACCTAAGTCATTAGGATTTATCATGTCTGTGGAGAATTTCTATCAGCAACTGCCCTTTATTTAGTCATTCAGCATTTACAAAATCAACCATCACATTAGATAGTTAGCTCAATGCATTACTAAATTATTCTATATTTATTCCCACGCAACATGGGGCTGTAAATGATGGAAGCTCACTTAGACAGTAGGGCCTACTTGCCTCTTTGCAGATGACACAACCCTGTTCTCGAAAGGTATCAACAGGGCCGTATTTAGGTAGGTGCAATATGTGCAGCTGCACAGGGCGGCAAAATTTAGGGGACGACAAAATTTTGCCATCGAAAAAAAAAAAAAAAAAAAAAAAAAAAAAAAAAAAAAAAAAAAAAAAATGTTATGATATATGTTACCTGAATAATTGATTAAATAATACTTTTATTCAGAGTTTTGATTACAGCAATTAATTTTAAAATTCAGGTTGTTGTGTTGGTAGCAGTGGCGTAATCCTGAGAGGAAGGTGATTTTTTTGGAAATCAGTTTGAATCCTAAATGGGTTAGTGGGAGGGTGAAGTGAAAAGGGGGGGGGGGGGGGAATAAAGTACTGCACAGGGGCATCACATACCCTAAATACGGCCCTGGGTATCAATGTAACAAGGTTCAGGAAAAAAAAAAACGACATTCTATTTGATGCCAGAAAGCAATGGTTCGGTATGAAGAAACTGTGAATAAATGAACAAAAAACACAAAAATTAGTATTAAGGACAGATTACAACTCACTGCAAAGACATGGTGATGACCTTCAACAGGCACGTACAAAAGACACACGCATACAACACTTTCAGCTATCGGTCATGGCCTTCTTCAGAAAATAGAACATTCATGCAATCACACAGGCACACAACACAGTCATACAACCGTCACCTCCGGCTGTCAAAGTGCGGCAGCTGTAGGTGGCGGTTGTATGACTGTGATGTGTGCCTGTGTGATTGCATGAATGTTCTATTTTCTGGAGGCCAGGACCGATAGCTGAAAGTGCGGTATGTGTGTGTGTCTTTTGTACGAGCCTGTTGTAGCTCTTTGCCACGTCTTTGCGGTGATTTGTAAACTGTCCTTATTACTGTATTGTTAATTCCAACCTGGACTTTCCATTATTACAAAAATTAGTGTGTAGTCTCACAGGGGCAGTGAAACTAATGGAGTTCATGTCAGATATCCAAATAACTTGGTAATAATAATAATTTTGTGTGGCTCATTGGCCTGGTGCAAGTCTTTCAGCCGGCCGCGGTGACCGAGTGGTCTGCGGCGTGCCAGTCATGGTCTGCACGGATACTGCGGTCGGGGGTTCGAACCCCCCTCGGACATGGATGTTTGTGCCGTATTTAGTATAAGCTAGTTCATAAGTAGTTTGTAAGTTTAGGGACTGATGACCCCGAAGTTAAGTCCCATAAGCTCTACAAACATTTGAACAAGTCTTCCAACTGGACACCACGTCGGCGACTTGCGTGTCCCTAGCCTACCACAGTTATCCCACCAGGGAAAGGAGAGGGGGCCTACAGCTTAACATGGAATCAACCACGTGTTGTTTCTGGCGACTCCTCACATCGTTGAGAGGTGAAGGATGGGTTGGTAAGAACACACACCACACAAACTATGTAGTGGTACAAGCCCCTTTCCCCCACTTCTTCAATACCTTGAGATACCCAAATACTTATCAATAAATTTTAGTGAATTGATTAGGCATGATAGGAACAGCAGCTGCTGCCAGAATCTGTTTGTTTCAGATTCTGCAAGTGGGGGCAGCAGCAAGTGGCCTCAGATATTATGTCTACCCAGTCAAAGATATATTGAAGTTTCTTGGAGATAGTGTGTGCTTTGACGGTTGCTAAGAAGAAGAAAAAGTTGTTGATTTTGATTTGTATTCTGTGTCTGACATCTGTCAAGATATTTGTGTAATATTCCTATGTCCTAATTGGTAGAATAACTCCTTAAATATAAATAAATATGGAGTTGCAGACGAAAAATTCCTAGCAGGAAAGAATATATATATAAAATAGACAAAGATTACTCACCAGGCGAAAGAGCACAGGTGTGACAGCAGCACAAATAAACAGAACACACTTACATACACACAAACGCTAGCTTTCGCAGCCTAGCTGCTTCATCAGACAGAAGGGAAGGAGAGGGAAAATGAAATGATGAGGGTTTTAAGGAAGGGGATAAGGAGCCATTCCAATCCCGGGATAGGAAAGACTTACCCTGGGGGAAGAAAAGGAAGGCAAACAAATACACACACACCCACACATTTACACAGACGCAGGTACACCTAGGCAGACATACTGTAGAAAGCAAAGAAGTTAAGAAGTTAGACAGAGATACCACTTGAGGCAGAGGTTCTGTCCAGAGAACTGACGCAAAGATGTTAAGATGGTGGGAATTCGAATTTAGCGGAGGTTGAGACCAGGTGGGCAACGGGAAGAGAGAATATGCTGAAGGGCTAGTTCCCATCTCTGGAATTCTGAAGGATTGGTGTCGGTGGGAAGTATCCAGATAACCCGGACGGTGTAACACTGTGCCAAGATGTGCTGGTCATGCCGCAAGGCGTGTTCAGCCACAGGGCGATCCTCATTACCAACAAACACTGTCTGCCTGTGTCCGTTCATGCGAATGGACAGTTTGTTGCTGGTCATTCCCACATAGAACGCTTCACAGTGCAGGCATGTCAGTTGGTAATTCGCATGAATGGTCACAGGCAGACAGTGTTTGTTGGTAATGAGGATCACCCTGTGGCTAAACACGCCTTGCGGCACGACCAGCACATCTTGGCACAGTGTTACACCGTCCGGGTTATCTGGATACTTCCCACCGACACCAATCCTTCAGAACTCCAGAGATGGGAACTAGCCCTTCAGCATATTCTCTCTTCCCGTTGCCCACCTGGTCTCAACCTCCGCTAAATTCGAATTCCCACCATCTTAACATCTTTGCCTCAGTTCTCTGGACAGAGCCTCTGCCTCAAGTGGTATCTCTGTCAAACTTCTTAACTTCTTTGCTTTCTACAGTATGTCTACCTAGGTGTACTTGCGTCTGTGTAAATGTGTGTGTGTGTATTTGTTTACCCTCCTTTTTTCCCCCCAAGGTAAGTCTTTCCTGTCCCGGGATTGGAATGACTCCTTACCCACTCCCTTAAAACCCTCATCATTTCCTTTTCCCTCTCCTTCCCTTCTGCCTGACAAAGCAACTAGGCTGCAAAAGCTAGGGTTTGTGTGTGTGTGTGTGTGTGTGTGTGTTTTCCATTTATTTGTGCTGCTGTCACACCTTTGCTCCTTCGCCTGGTGAGCAATCTTCGTCTATTTTTTATATATAATTTTTCCTGCTAGGAGTTTTCCGTCTGTAATATTTGTAAATATGGAGTTAAATCTATAAACAAGTGGTTCATTCTACAAAGTACATAGACTAGTGGAAAATGACAAATTCATTTGGTACTTAATTAATGACTAAAAGTACTTAGAGGCACAGCTATTGCTGGGCCTCATTGCTTCAAGATTTTCATATTTCGAACCTTAAAAGAAGAATTTACCGTAATAGTTGAATTTCAATCTTCATAGAGAAGAACTGACAGCTTGGAATTCATTACCTGGTGAATTACTAAGCAACTACAAAAGTAACTATCACACTGCTTATGTTGAAAGTCATTCAACTAAGGGTTAGGCAACCGTGGTAGTTCAACTGTCACGAATCATATATACCTCCTAAGGAAACTGGTGGCAGGATCACTACAAGCCAATCTTCAAACCTCTAACACTGATAGGCCCTAATTTTCTACAGTCAATATGTCTTCTTCTGATTCATGTACAAATGTGAAGGAAAATCATAAAACATTCACAAACAGCAGCGTCATCCACAATTACAAGACATGCAGTAAGGGAGACACAGACATGCCAAGTCGACTCTCTGTGACATGCGACAGTTTTCCACCCATGGCTATTAAAATGTTCAGCAATCTAAACATTGAAATTTAGAATACCATTTATTTTTTATTTTATTTTATTTTATTTTATTTTTTTTTTTTTTTTTTTTTTTTTTTTTTTTTTTTTTTTTTTTTTTTTTTTTTTTTTTTGTCACAGTTGCGCTAGGCAGGTCAGCAACTGGATATGTAATGAAAACCATCTTCACAATGAATTTTCATTGAAATTTAGTCCTTCAAATTGGTTTAATTGCAAGGAAAGGTGCCACACCATCTACACTAAAAACAACCTTAGGCTACAGTATGAGTAAATTCTTTGCCTGTGAAACTGCAAACTGCACTGCCTGAACAGTGCACCACTAAGTGAATTAAGTGAACTTTTGTTGAAACGAGATAGAATGGCTGGCCAGTACTTACCATTGTGCTGTACCGCCGATAGTAACACAAATGAAAAAAACAGAAAAAAGGGGACAAAAAGGACAAGCTTTCGGAACAGAGTTCCTTCATCAGGTGGGAGAGAAGGGAAGAAGAAAGGATGGGAACAGAAGGGAAAGGTGGTTCACGACCTAGGTCATGAAGGTGGTGTTTCGGGAGTGTGGACGTCAGAGATACTTCTCTCCCACCTGACGAAAGAACTCTGTTCCGAAAGCTTGTCCTTTTTATCCCATTTTTTCTGTTTTTTTCATTTGTGTTACTATCGGCGGTACAGCACAATGGTAAGTACTGGCCAGCCATTCTATCTCGTTTCAACAATATTTATCATTTCTGAGGATAATTTTCATCATTAAGTGACTTTTACTAGATGAAAAGTGCTACTTTATTTTATTTATTTATTCATGTCAAAAGTGTTGCATACAAAGGTCAAAGACAAGAGTACAACTATGATACAAAACAAAGGAGATTATATATATAAACAAATTACAGAACCACTAAATATAATCAGACCAAAAATTAGCAAGCTGATGGTATTGTCCTTGGCCTGCAATAGATCGTCTAGCTTGCAGGATACTGGACAGCTGTACAGAGAGTTGATTCGTCCCCGAGGTAGTTCCATCTGGGTATGTTGTCCTCTGTTCTACCCACCCCACTTCTTAGTCTGTTGAGGGACTTCCATGTTTTCCACAGCAGATTTTCGCCTGGGGGGAAGGACCTACAGAGGTGGAATTCATGTTGCGATATCAGCATTTCTGGTCGTCCACAGGTTTTGTTGTGCCGTTGAGAGTGATGTACTTCAGTTGACAGTAGTTTTCATAAAACTCTTCCTGGATTTCAGCCTGTTTGGGGGAGCACAGTGTCCATGTAACAGGTGAGCAGCATTTTGTTCTACTTTATTTTGTATCCCATCCTCATCGCCACTTTTGTGTCCCAGCCTCGTCGCCGCTTTTGGGTCTCGTTCCCGTCGTAGGTGTCGGTGGCCGAGTAGAAAGACCGACACAGGGATAAAGGATGCACGCTTGTGCAGGTAGGAGGTGACCAGCCAGTGGGACAGCAGAAACTAGAAACACTAGAGTAAATTAGAACGACATATATATTTCTTAGAGACTTAGTGATACTTAACTTTTACATAGCTCAGTACTGCAGACTGCTGATACATAGTTGATACTAGAGGGCTGCCTAGTGCCTATCCGATAGCCAAGTCTTCACTGGTGCCTATCTGATTCCGAAGTGTTAACTGGTTCCTATCTCAGTCCCAAGTGAACTATGACGTTCAGTGGTGGCCACGAGCGGAGTTGTGGCAGAGGGCGCTCGTGGCTGACGTCGTAAGAACGCCTCACCGTGTGTGCATGGCGGCGCGCGGGGAAAGTAAGTGGCACGCACTTTAGACTTGTGCGACACCACACTTTACATCTCTCTATATTTGCGGCAACTTCCTGTCTTATATCTGATGGGGCTATCCACGCGAGGTTGTATAGTTTGTGAGTATGCATTGCCCTCAGGCATCCTGTTGTTATTCTACAGGTCTCGTTGAGGGCAACATCCACATGCCTGGCATGGAAAGATGTATACCAAACAGGGCAGGCGTATTCAGCAGCAGAGTAACATAGTGCAATTGCCGTTGTTCTAAGTTGTTCTTAGAAGTGCTACTTACATACATTATTCTATACCTATGCAATTTTTTTCTTAATTATGCATACCTGAGTTGATTTTTCTCTTTTTGATTGTATAAACATAACCCTGCAACATTTATGCAGACAGTCCAGTCGTAACTGGCAAATGACATGGCTACGGTAATAAAGGGTCAGCATTTTAAATCTATATTTGGTGTGCATCTGGTGTAGAGTAATTGGATGCCATCACACTCGCCAGCATGCTGTACTGAAATACAATGTTCTTCTTAGATATTTTTACACATACATTACACAGTAATTCTGTCAGACAGCAAAGGAGCTGGAAGAGCAGTTGATCAAAGCAAGGGTAATGGAGTGAAATCAGGCGATGCTGAAGGAATTAGATTGGGTAACTAAACAATGAAGGAGGTAGATGAGTTTTGTTACTTGGGCAGTAAAATAACAAATGATGGTCACAGTACAGCGGATATAAAATGTAGAATGGCAATGGGTAGAAAAGTGTTCTTGAAAAAGAGAAATTTGTTAACATTGAATATTGATTTAAGCATAAGGAAGTCCTTTCTGCAGGTATTTGTGTGAAGTGTTGCCTTGTATGGGAGTGAAACATGGACGATAAACAGTGCAGACAGGAAGAGGATAGAGGCTTTTGAAATGAAGTGCTACAGAAGAATGCTGAAGATTAGGTAGCTGGATCGCATAACTAATGAAGAGGTACTGAACAGAATTGGAGAGAAAATGAATTTCTGGCATACCTTGACTAAAAGAAGGGTCGATTGGTAGGACACATTCTTAGACATCAACGAATCATGACTTTAGCTTTGGAGGGAAGTGAGTGGGGTAAAAACCGCAGAGGAAGACCAAGAGATGGATACAGTAAGCAGACAGATGTCGGTTGCCTTTCTTATGTGGAGTTGAGGATGCTTGTTCAGGATAGGGTATTTTCAAGAGCTGCATCAAACCAGTCTCCGGACTGAAGACAACAACAACAACAACAACAACATGCAATGTTTTTCTTAATTATGTATACCTGAGTTGATTTTTCTCTTGTTTGATTGTATAAACATAACCTTGCCACATTTATGCAGACAGTCCAGCCGTGACTGGCAAATGACATGGCTATGGTAATAAATGGTCAGCATGTTAAATCTACATTTGGTGTGTCTCTGGTGTAAAGTGATTGAATACCATCACATTCACCAGCATTCTGTACTGAATTACAATGTTCTTCTTAGATATTTTTACACATATACACTATTATCAAAATAATATGCAACTGCCCACATTGAGAAGGCATTGAATTATACCCAAGCACAACGAATAAGAATTTTCATGACTTTGTTGCAAATATTCTTTACTCACTCCAGTGCCAAATCCAGGATCTTGTTCTGGGAGGATGAAGGTGAGTAATAGGGTTTGCATATGATCCTTCAGTTCACCCTTCCGACACATGTTTTTCCATCAGTTACTTACACCGTTCAAATATGATCCAAAGTTGTCCATAATATCCTTGAATGGTTGAATCCTTCAACAATCTTATTTGAAATGTGCATAAAAATTGGTTAATGATGGAAATTCTCCACAGAGATGGTAAATTGACAATCCTCAAACACCATCCTAATGACCTCGGTGATGAATTACCATCCCCTTCCTTTCCCATTCCTGTTTTCTTCCCTTCTCTCTTACCTGGAGAAGGAACCGAGTTCCGAAAGCTTGTTTTATTTTCGTCCTCCTTTCTTTGTGTGTGTGACTATCGGCGGTACAATAAAAATTGGTTCTTTTACACTGTCTGAGTCAAATCATCACAGTCCTCAATCAATAATCCGTAAAAATTATCTAGACTTAAATCTATTTGTGAGTGGCAGGACTTGAAATTAGGAAGTTATGGGCGTCTCAGATTTTTCTGTATGCCCATGTGACTAACAGTGATTGACTAATTTGAGGGTGCTATAGGTTTGCTAGGATGTGGAGACAAACACCTGAGATGGTCCTTAACACTTTCGCTGTGGCTGACGCTTACTATGGAGGATAGCGTCAGCCGCAGCGAAAGTGTTAATCTTCCAGAGATTATCTATAGTGTCTCCTTAGGTTGGATATCTCCTTAGCTATGTGCTGCACTTCTCATCCGGAATTGTCAGCTACACTTGTGTGCAAATCTTAAGGAAGAAAGTAACTTTTGCACGATATCTCACTGCCAACTAACATGGCTGAATGAAACTTGGAACAAAATTAAAAGGAACTGCTACAGTATAGCAAAGAATGTAAATGAAATAAATAAGCATTAAAGTGATCTCAGTGAGACTTTTATTATTATTATTGTTGTTGTTGTTGTCATTGTTGTTAGTGAATGTCCCCATTGGAGAACAATAAACATGTGATTTTCAATGTTGCTTAAGATTCCTCTTATTTTCCCAATATTTCTTCCAGAAGTCCTACTTTCTTTCTTAGGCCCACTTTGGTTGGTATGCTTTCGTTCCCATCTCTGAAATAAACTTCCTCTTGTCAATTTTACTTCTGAATGTATTCCTGTGTAATGTGTTTGTTACGTCAATATTTGCTTTTGTCAAACCCTTCTTAACTTCCATTATCCAGGGTATTGATGCTTTAAAGTGGTGTCACACAGTCCAATAAACATCTAGTTAGAACGAAACTTTCACTCTGCAGTGGAGTGTGTGATATGAAACTTCCTGGCAGATTAAAATTGTGTGCCGGAACCAGGACTCAAACCTGGGACCTTTGCATTTCGCAGGCAAGCACTCTACCGACTGAGCTATCCCGACACGACTCATGATGCTGCCTCACAACTTTACTTTCGCCAGTACCTCGCCTCCTACTTTCCAAACTTCACAGAAGCTCTCCTGCAAACCATACAAGACTAGCACTCCTGGAAGAAAAGATATGGTGGAGACATGGCTTAGCCACAGCCTGAGGGATGTTTCCAGAATGAAACTGTCACTCTGCAGCGGAGTGTGCGCTGATATGAAACTTCCTGGCAGATGAAAATTGTGTGCCGAAACCGGGAATCGAACCTGGGACCTTTGCCTTTTGCGGGCAAGTGCTCTACCAACTGAGCTATCCTGACATGACTCACGATGCCGCCTCACAACTTTACTTCCGCCAGTACCTCGCCTCCTACTTTCCAAACTTCACAGAAGCTCTCCTGCGAAACATGCGAGACTAGCACTCCTGGAAGAAAGGGTATGTTGGAGACCTGGCTTAGCCACAGCCTAAGGGATGTTTCAGAATGAAACTTTCACTTTCACACAATTTTAATCTGCCAGGAAGTTTCAACATCTAGTTAGCCCATTAAACTTCACTCATCTCTTTCTCAGGTATATTTCGATATTTTTTGGTCCCTTACTCTTATCAATCAACCAACCAATTTCAATATTTGATACTTTTACTGTTGTTTTGATGGTTTACAACAAGGAGGTTAGAATATGGGGAGATGACCTTAACGACACAGAAGTGAAGCCATTGCCGGCATATTATGGTGCCAATAACATTTGTGGTGACTAGTGTTTATTCAACTGTCTGGTATATTATATCAAATATATCTGGTATATTATATCAAATATGTACTCGACAGTCACTTACATGTATGAAAGTTAACAGGACAAGAACCACAGAGTGCTTTAATCTGAAAACAGATTTCCTTAGCTCTGCAAGATGGTGGACTGGCTTCAATCGACAGCTAAGCTTTGAATAGTAACGCCGTCTCCTGTTATTTTAACCTCCTTGATTTACAATCTGTATCCATCTTGTGTGTTCTTGTTTTCTTAGTTCCATTTCCTGTCATTTCATTAATGTTTTTAACACTGTGTTAGATATCAGTGGTGATATTACATCTCCTTGTCTAGCTCCTGTTTTAGCTAATAATGATTCCAAAATTTCATCTATGAATTCAATTTTTTATTTAGTTTCTCTCAGTGTTTGTCTATCAGTTTTTGGGTTTCAGTGTGTAGTCTGCATTCTTTTAGAATATTTCATAGAGCTTGTGTCTCTAAAAATTCATATGCTTTTCTAATGAATGTTCAAACAACTTACGGGTATACTGCCGGGTAACGTTGTCGACAACCTGGCAGCATACCCATAAGTTGTTTGAACATTCATTACGCTGAGAAAAGTTGAAGTCTCACAATGTGCATACTGTTTGTGAACTGATTGCTTTAATTTCTAAAATAGTGCATGATACATTAGGTTGAAAGACTGGTAATCTGAAATTGTATGTTCTATTTGTTCTTGTGTTCTCTTTAAGAGGCACACAGATAAATTTTTGTAGGTGGTCAGCAAAAGTGAAATGCTCCTGTAGTTGTTTACATTTGATCTCTCTTTGATTCAAAGATAATAACTGCAGTGCGGTTACTATGATTTATGATGATTACCTGGACAGTGCAAAATACCCACTTGATTAGCAGCGCAGTTCCAAACTGGGGAGCTATTCCGATCACTGTTAAAATCTGTGCAGTGGATTAACGACATGGGGTAGCATGCAAGCCAGACTATGTAGATGTAGTTGGTTTTCCACATCGCACTAGGTCAGTTGTCGGTAAAATTATTTATCAAACGTATAATGTACAGTACAACAGTACAGTGATTAAAAATTGTATGAGAGCCACACTTTCTACAATTATGTTTTTAGGAGTCAACTAATAAAAATAACAGCAAACAGATATACTGTACATATCACATCAATGATAATGCTATTTCTTGACAAATAAAGTGCAATAAACAATATGTAACAATGGACATTTATTGCAGACAGTGGTCTTGAATTTCTTGACTGAGTTGTCTTCTCAGAGGGAAACAATTATGTTCGGAAAAACATTTAAAAAACGTAAAGAAAGTTGGACTTACCAGGCGAGAGGGCACCGGTTCGTTGATACACAAACAAAAATAAAAACATATTCACTGGCTGTTCCATCAGTTCTTGATAGAATATTTGATACATTATGAATGAAATGCACAAGATAACTGTGAGATATTCTGCAAATTTATTGGTTTACGAACCGGTTTTCGGCTGTTACGCCATCGTTAGGTAAACCTGATGATGGTTGTAATGATACTGCTGACCCCCTCACTCAATGTTATCGTACGATACCGTCTGCCTGGTCCTCTCATCTCAATGTCATCCTACGATACCGTCTGCTTTGGTTCCGAAATCGTGTGGTTCAATAGTAATAAAAGTTGCATGTGAAGTTAATTAAAAACGATATAGCCAGCCTAGGAATCAGTGTAGGACAGTGACTCGGTGATACTGTGATTAAAACAAGTGATAGATTTCATTAATTAAGAGATTCACATATTTTCTTGCCAGAAAGTTCTATAAACAATAGTTGCGTCATTGTATGTTATTTCAAGACTTAAAGAGACGAATTGTAAAAAAAAAAAAAAGAAGGAAAGAAATGAAAATTAATAGCATTGTATATATGTTAGGCTCATAAACAAGTTGTGTTGATCAGCTAATTGTGTTATTTCGACTATTACGTTAATTATCAATATTGAATTCTTTGTATATATTGACTGATGCGAGATTTAGAATCTAATTTGAGAATTGCCAAGATAATTGATAGCTCAATATATGTTAGGAACATGTATGATGTACTCGTTAACTAATTAATTGATATTTAACATCGCACTTTGTTGTCAACAGAAAGATCAGAAATTTCGTCTTAAAAATATATGTGCCATCGAAAATTATTGTATGCATAGTTTTCATTTTATATTGTGATTATTCTTGTGTACATGGAATGTTTTACTGTTGTGTTCATTAATTGTAAATTACTATATTCAATTGTTATGAACAATGGATAATGTAACATCATTATTGCCGATGTTATATATTTGCCTCACCGCCTTGCGTGGGGGGGGGGGGGGTGTTCGAGTTTTGACTTTTATAAAGTGCACTGGAAGCTGTGTCAGTCTGTTGTCTTAAAATGGAAGTACTACCGTTCTGATGCGTTGTATATGTTTTTAATTTGTAATGTTTTGGTGGAGAAGTAGTTTGATTTAAATTAAACAAGAAGTGAAAAATTGTATCTACAAGTATTTATTTCTACCACGACGCCCCAGGAGAATAATGTTGCAGCGAGCAGAACCCCCATACACCGCAATCTTGAAAATATGAGTATTATGTTGGAAAGTGGTAGAATGAAACTGTAATTACTTACATTATATTAAAATATTACATGGTGTAACAGCCGAAACTCGGTTCGTAAACCAATAAATTTGCAGAATATCTCACAGTTATCTTGTGCATTTCATTCATAAAAATAAAAACACACACACAAAACTGAGCTTTCGCAACCTAAGGTTGCTTCATCAGAAAGAGTAGGGAAGGAGAGATAATAGGAAAGGATGAGGGTGTCTTAAGGGAGTGGGTAAGGAGTCATTCCAATCCTGGGAGAGGAAAGACTTACCTTGGGGGAAAAAGGATCGGTAAACAAACACACACACCAGGGCAGACATATGCAAAATGCATATAATTTTAATTTATCCAAAAGAGATTTGAAATAACCTCAGATTGGTTCATGTCAAGGGATAAGATGTTAAGTCCATACACTTTTCCTGAGGATGCAGCACATGTTTGATATGCCAGTAGTTAAAAAACAGCATTTTGTGGATAATTCACATTCAAATAATGTATTTACCTACATGTAGTACCTAAAGTATGAGTCACATTCCTAAAATAAAGACTCCATGACAAAGTTATATAGCTTACTAAATTAATAACAGAAATATTTCGAAGATTTACAACTAGTTGAAAGATACAGTTAGCTAAATATGCAGTGCATATACTTTCGTCTCTCATGCACTTTTCTCCGACCCACCTGGCTCCAACTACTTAACACTTTAATAGCTCTTCCTTGAGCATGTGTCATACATATCTTCCTTGTGCCCAAACACAAACAATACCAATTCACCAGCAATTAACAATTGCTGTCAAACTTTGAAGACCAGTCTGAAAATAGACACTGCACACGCTTTTGGTTGACACAATATATGAACTAGGCATACAGGATTTTCCCTTTCACTCTTTTCCAATAAATAAACACTTAAAATGACTTCAATGCAAAAACAACCAACACACTGCAGGTGAGCCTCTGTAACAAAAGTTTAAAACCTCAAAGTTTAGCAAGAGCTGTGATCGGATTCTATTAATCAAAGAGCTGTATAGAATGTTCAAAGAGGTGTATGTTCTGCCTTGGTAACACAATTCACGAACACAAAAGAAACTATCGCACACTTTCACATACATAACACTATACTGACAGTTGGAATACACCCTGTATTTTCTCCAAGGAAGGGTAACAGTGGTGACAAGAAGTCAGCTGGCAAACCCTATTAAATTAACTGTGCCATATACATAGTTAACCATTGTTGATCCCGTGCAAGTAGGAGAAAGGTGTGAGAAAAAGAAAGCAAGAAACTCTGACATTACAAAAAGCAGGACACAGTTTTAATATAGTGTGTGTAACCACCACAAATGGCATTGCATGCTTTGCAGTGTGCTCCTACGATGACATGATTGATAAGGAGTTCTTAAAGTGGGGCATTCCAAACACTTCCTCCCATGTGGCTGACAACCATTTGCTGAAAAGATGGGAGATTGGTGCTTAATGTCCCATCAACAATGTGACCATTACAGATGGACCATAATACTTTCTTCTTCTTTTTTGTGAGAGGATAGGGGAGGAAACTGGCCATGCCCTTTGAAAGGAAGCATCCGAGCATTTGCCTGAATTGATTTAGGAAAATCACAAGAATCTGGATGGCTGAGCCAGGTTCGAACTGCTGCGCTCCCAAAAGCCATTTGCCAAATATCGTCTTATTTCAAGAACTCTTCCACCTGCACTGTTCCACGTGGTGATGTAGTTTCAGCCAAAAAAGTCAGTGGGTGAATGTATCCTAGAAATATGCATATGGGGGAAGAAGTGTAGTGTTACAATAATGTTGACTGATGAGTGTTCCGTAGTTATAAAAGCATCAGTTGCGAGTTGAATGGAAGAAGGAACGAAGCTTAGAGTTTAATGTTCCGTCGGCAGCGTGGTCATTAGAGACGGAGCTTACCCTCGGAAGGTTTGGCTAAGGATGTGGAAGGAACTTGGCCATGCCCTTTCAAAGGAACCATCCCGGCATTTGCCCGGAGTGATTTAGGGAAATCATGATAAACCTAAATCTGATTGGCTGGAGGTGGATTTGAACCGCCATATTTCTAAATGAAAGTCCACAGTTGAATGGCATGAAAATGGTATAGTGTCTGGGATGGAAGTAAGCCAGAGTTGTAGCCTTTCCTCATTGTTATTCTATCAGTACATTGAGCAAGATTTGAATGAAAGCAAGGAGAAATTTGTAAATGGAATTAAAGATCAGAAAGAAGAGATAAAACCTTTGTGGTTTGCTCACGACATTGTAGTTCTGTCAGTGACGGTAAAAAACCAAGAAAAACAATTGAACACAGCTGACAATTTTTTGAAAGAAAGGTATGAGATTGACGTTAACAAGAGCAATAGAAGAGTAATCCAATGAAGTGTTAAGAAAATCAGTTGATTCTGAAGGGATTGGATTAAGAAACGAGACAATACAAGTTATAGATAAGTTTTGTAATTTGGGTAGTAAAATAACTTCTTATGGCCAAAAGATGTAAAATGCAGAATGGGTATGGGAAGAGAAGAATTTCTGAGAAAGAGAAATTTGTTAACACTGAATATTAATTTTAGTATTAGGAATCTTTTCTGAAGGCATTTGTCTATTGTGTCGAGAATTATTGACTTAAAGTTGCTACTTACAGTTGGTAACGTCATTATATATATTGTGGTGTGGTATTTATTCCAAATTGGTATAACTCAGTGCTTTCCAACCTGTGGGTCGGAAAGATCTGCTTAGAGGGGAAGGGGGGGGGGGTGCCACCATCACAGGAGGAAGTACTTGCACCATGAAACAACTAGGAGTTTAGTAACACAAAAACACATGCCTAAGTGAAATTTATTTAACATTAAAATAATGCAGTTCCTTCTGTAACAGATTATTAGTAATTAAGTAGAATATAAATTGTTTTATAATAATTTCCACTAAAAATTCAAAAAAATGTTCAAATGTCTGTAAATCTATCGGACGACCAAACTGTGTGGTCATCAGTCCGTAGCTTACAAACCACTTAAACCTAGGTAAACTAATCTACGGACAAACACACACACCCATGCCCCAGGGAGGACTCTAACCTCCACGGCGAGCAACCGTGTGCTCCGCAGCGAGACGCTTTAGACCGCTCGGCTACTCCACCGCGGCCCACTAAAAATTGCATTTGGAATTATCATAAAGAAAGCTTAAGGGCAAACACTCAAAGTTGCTGGTGTACGTTTAGTAAACTTGTGTTTTTCTCATGGATAGCTCTATGCAGTGTGCTCATATGTACCTAAAACACAAAATCTGTACATCCCTACAAAAGAGGGCAAGAGCAAAAACATTGTTTTATACAACTGTGCTGAGTCAAGATTTTGAAATATATAGCTGATAAATGTTTTCACCTAAAATACTACATACAACAAAAAATAAAAACATTTACAAAATTATTTGCAACTGGGATTTTCTTACAGCTCCACTGTATTAGGCACAAATGTTTTACCAGATGGTGACGTGTGAAAATTTGCGCCGGGCCGGGACTTGAACCGGGGTTTCCCGCTTTTCGCGAACGGTCGCCTTAACCACTAGGCTACCTGAACACGACTCCATGACCGACACAAACTTCCATATGCCATACTGACTACCTATATGAGAGTCAATTAAATTCATCCCTTAGCACTCACAGCCTGTACTGTATTTACACACCAGGGTGAATGAATACAACGGGGCATTACCCTACGCCGTTGTTGTCATTGCCTCACTTTGGCATTTCAAATATTGGTTTCATGGTGACAAATAATGGTGGTATAACATCCATTACATACCTATATAACAGCACTACAAACATTTATTCATACATGCATACACAGCTTGTGATGAGACCGTGTAATTCCACCTATTTCAGGAATACCATCCTGTATTTTGAGTTTGTTATCGAGTTGTTTTGTATGTGTTCAAGGTCATTGATATTTGTAGCTAGAGATCCTGCTACTCGGTGCCTCTACATAAGGTTATTCCAGTTTTAAAATTGTTTGGGCTTCTTTTCCATATAAATTAAGATCAGAAGAGAGAGAGAGACCTAAACTCCAACTTTCTCACTAATAAAGTGAGAAGACTGTTTCATTATAAATGAACACCTATAACACGAGTTTATTTGACCCTTATACAATAGTTAATTTCAAGCATTTAATTTACATAAATACAACTAGATAACATTACAGACTGGACCTTATTCTGCTCAGGTCAACTCAAGAAACATATCTATTTATAAAACAAAACACTGTCAACCACAGCACAAGCACAGTATTTTGCATCTCCACATTCCATGTCCTTAGTAAGATTTCTGTCTGGGCCTTCACCTGTGGAATAAAAAAGCCCAGGACAGTAACAGTCCCAAAAAGGCTTCCCTAAATAAAAAAAAAAAACTACTACTTCATTTGGGCATCTTGTATAACGACAGAGAGCATGCAGTGTTTGCTCTACAAGCTATAGCACTACATACCAAAATATTTATAAATTAGTAGCATACTTCCCCACTGTCACCCGTCATATAACTGCTCATATGCGAACGCAGCCACAGGTAACTGGTAGTTAAAAGATAAATGGAATTTCAGGAGATTTTTTAAATATGAAACCAGCACAAAGAAGTTAGTGAAACTGATTAATTTTGATGTTTGCAAACTAATATCACACTATTATAGTATGTCGTGACACAGACACCTCAAGCAGGAGTGAAGAGTTGCCACACCTGAATCTGGATTAAAACATTTTTATTCCTGTATTAAACGGTAATCACCAATTTTCTAGGATATAATAAATTTCTTGTGCCATCCATACAATTTAGATATGAAGGAATGACTCATTTCTATCAGAAATGACTATTTTAGAGACTTCCTCTTTCCTTCATTAGGACATAACTTCAGTGTTTTGAACATCTGGTCAGTATACGTTTATTAAAATGCATTCTTGACATGGGCTATATTTCAAATAAATTGCCATGGGATACAAATGAGGATGTGAGATATCAAGAACATTACTCAATTTTATAATGCTCATTTATTTAGTTTTCATTTCGTACACATTTAACAATGTATATACAACATTTAACAACATATATATTTTTAAAACATCTGGCACATATGAAGACTGCATATAACCATGTAAAAATCTAAAGAAAACCTTCAATGTTGTCTTTTATTGTAACCATTCCCAGTGAAGTGATGAAATTGCACCACTACATGTTGAAACATTTCTCCAAACAGTGGTAAAACCAAAACTTTAAAAATAAGTACAAAACTTAAAAGTAAAACACTTGTAAGAAATATGGTCCACACTTACTTTAAGGCAGCTTACTATGAGCACATCATCATTTATTAGCAATATGCACAGAACAAAAGTTTTTATATTTCATTTGTATTTCTTAATGAAGAAGTCCACCATAAATTGACAATCAGACTAACAATTGGTAACATCGGCACATGAATGCAAAAACTGAATAAATTCAAAGAATACTATATTTTTAAAACAATCAGTCAAAATTTACATAGATCCAGCATAATATAAACAAGGAACAGTTAATTACTCCCGACTCTTCAGAGCTTCAGTAAAATAGTGCACCATGTCCACTTTTAGTATTGTGTATTACACATTGCTTTTTCTTACCAAAACTGATGTGTTAAGGAAAAGGGGGGTATCATATCTGTGATGATGTGGAGTAAATTTCTCCAAAATCCACCAACACATACAAGCACTTCTAAAAAGTGATATCTCTCTGATTTAAGAGTATGATGGGCATTGTCAATCTAGTGTTGAATGTGATGGACTGTGACGAGGAGTTTGAATTAATTACTTGTTTCATCTCCAGAATTACTACATAATACAAAAGTGTTTAGTATATTCAAAGTTTCAAGTTAAGATCTGAGTATAATCAGATACAAGAGGCTAATTTCAGTTCCCTAATTCATACTGCATTTATCTGTATTTAGCATTCTTGCTAAGAAAGAACATTGGAGCCTTTTAAACAATTGGCCTGCAAACAATGTTCTAATGAATATTTTAGTGCACCTGTCCACATCCCAGACAGACTATTTACAAATATGTGACAAATTTAGGAAACTTCTTCCTTGTGCATGCCAATGCCAAGGAATGGAAATAATGGAAAATATGGAAGATACATTGCTGGAGACGAAGAGTTAATCTGTACATTTCTTACAACAAATCTTGCAATGAAAATGTATGAAATGGACAGTGTCCAGTTTTCCTCAAAGTCTCAGCTACTAAAATTTTATAATTTTAGTATATTACATCAAATTTAATAAAATTCTGTATTACTGTACTTTAGTTATTTGCTTTATTCAAAGGGAAGTACTTTTTTTTTCTCTTGTAAGTGAGAAAATGGACATGGCACTTTTCTTTATTCGAAGATCCACTTGTCTATACTGGGAGCTTATTTTGTGAAAAAATATCCACTTTATAAGACATGGAGGAGGACAAAATAAACAGATCATAAGGGAGTCTATGCATTTGTGAAAACTCTATTATGTAAGACAACATTCATGTTACCACCTGGTTTCATTACTGAACTATGACCTTCAGAAAGCTATCAAATAAAGAAATAATGGCAAAAGCCAATATTGACATCTCAGTCTTTATTTAAGCTATTTTCAATCTCAAATAATTATGCTAAAACAAAACATACATATGAATGTTTTGCTTGGAATGTACTTATACTATTAGGCCGTTTTTTAACAAATATAGAAAAAACAGCACACCTTTTCGCTTGGGCAACGAAGTAAAATGAAGAATTAGTGCCACAATGAAAATACATTAACTTGCCTGTTAAATGGTGTTTAAACTGTATATCAATACAAAGAAAACAATAAGAAGAACAGTCATCCCACAACACTTGACACGCCAGATGACAGCTCTTGTGGAAAATCAATAGTTTATGGCTCTAATGAAGAGCAGCTACCAGTGGTCTGTATAGAAGCTACATATATAACTCTGGTGCCTGAGCATAGAACTGTAGTGTGCCTGCTCATTCATATGTTTTGCACACAAATTTTCATTATCCACCATGTTGCAATTAATCAAACAAATTGCCATCAGTTATTACATGAAATTTATCTCAATATGCGAAGTAAGAGACTCGCACGAGTACAGAATAGAAACATATTTCCTTTTCTTTTTCTGGTAATTAGTCAAGAAACAGAATATGAAAATTTTTCGCTGGCATGCTCAGAAATCTGTACCTCATCAAGGTAGTACTGAGATCACTGGCAGCTACAATCTTCCACAAAGCACACATTACAGTACATATTTTGAATCTGTTATTCTTAAGATATCAGGAACATTACAATGCTTAATTTTACATTCTGGAATCTGAAGTACAGAAATGCTTCAAAACAAGTCTTGAGTTACGCAAGGGTGATAGTTATCAATAGTAATTTAAAAAGTTAGAAGACAAATCATTACCAGTGACAATGATGCAAATAAATCCGAGTCTACCATTAAGAATGCGGTGGGAGAATTTGCCAGCTGAAAATGAAATTTTTAGTTAGCTGCAGCATATCAGATTTTGTACAGAGTAATTATAGTTTAGATTTGGAGCTCAGTTACAACATTTGGTACATAATAAGTTGGTGGCAGAAACTTACACATCCACATTTCAACACCTTCTCTGGATGCTGATACTAAATCTATTGACATCCTGTGGAGTGTACCATATACACAGTGCATCATTTGAAGCAACTTTACAAATGTCAGCACGTAATTCTATGGTGGCAGGTCAATCACTAAAAGTGTAAATCCTGCACAGCTGCCGACATTACACGAGTGAACAACATCACCAAAGACCGCACCGGATTACTTGGTTTCTGTACCAGGAAAGTGTAAAAACTGCAAATATTCACAGTCTATGGCACTGTGATGAGAACATGAGCCATCTTGAAAACTGATATTACAACACATCAATACTTGTCCCCATAACAGTCAGAAACAATGGCTGTCATTGCTGGAATGGGATTCCAGGTACTGCCACACCCAAAATAACTCCAGGTCATCCCCAAACCACTCAAAGTAATGGTTCAAGAATAACTTTCAAAGAAAAATCAACATTTAATGGTTGCCAGATAGTAGACAGAGCCCATCATTTGTAAGAATAAAAAGACTGTACTTTTTATGCCCACTTTGTCACCATAGAAAGTAGGCAGAAATTAATATGCTGCCACAAAATAATTATATCCAACAATGCTGGTATACCACCTGCAGTCCGTATGGCAAGTCATCTGTGCAGCACAAACAGTAACATTACTGAACTCTCCTACATAAACATTTCTTTCATAAGCCTGGAAAGAAATGTTAGTTTAGCATCATGTTTCCAAAAACTTAGTCTCTGTGTTTAGTGGTTTAACTGTTTCTCCACTTTGTGGTGTAGCTTTTATAAAGAGATGGTATTTAACAGATTACAGACCCTATTCATAAGATCACAAGAATGAAAGTGAACTTACAGATATTTATTCTGAATTTGACGTAGGCCAGGGCACTTGAAGAAGCATTGAAAGTATTTCTTTTCATATAAAATATTCATAACCATTAATGTGACAGTGATTTCTACACTCAGCAGTGTATCAAAATAGGTACTTTCGTAATAGATGCATCTTTTTGTTAACAAATTAGTTTGTTTCTTATTAAAATCCTGTAGGCTGCAAAAATGATTCCAAATCTTACTTAAATTTTTCAGTCAACATCTTTATGAACCTTTGGAGGCATTGACTACCTTGTTTTGTTTTTATTTAAAATAAGGAAAGCATTTTTCTGTCCAGTTAACAAATGCATAGACACAAACCAACTACTGACTAGCTTAGTAGCACATTTAATGTGGAGTACCCTCTTTCAATTGTTGAAACAGAGTCATATTACCACATCAAAGTGTAATATTTTCAAAATAATGCAAGCATTCGTTGAACTGAAAGACCAATGTCCAATCTCCCCATAAAGCAACAGCCTCTTTTAGTTAGAACACTGGAGAGCTATAAGGATTTTGGATAAGAAGAAGCTAGAGACTAATTGCATTTGCTATATAACAGCTGAGTAAAAATCAAATGTAAAAAGTATTGAAAATACAGAGTACATTAGTGTTACCATTAAAAAATCTCTTGTTGTTTGTTGCAATATAAGTAATTAAGGAATGTTGAGTTTTTTCTGTACACTGGAATGGTAAGTAGTGAAGGATCAGTTAAGAAGTGAAGGCAGCAGGAAACAATTTCAAAATTTAAAAACACAATACACTAACAATAAGAAATACATTTTTAAAATTCAATGCACATTTGATGAAATGATTAGCTGCTAGTCACGCACACTGTCCAAACTGCGCAAATATCGACTACACAGAGACAATATTGTGTATGCGGCACAAAAAAATCTATGACAAAGTATCTCATATCTACTCATTCAGTAATGTTTCAGATAAGAAAAATTCCCATGTGGGAACTGGAATGTGGGCAAATCCTCTCAATAAATGCCAATTACATGAAATGGAGGCAACATTATTCGCAATGGAGCACAGCCGAAGGGAGAAATAGCAGAAAAATCACTATTGTGATGTGATGGGACATTAAAACGCTATAATAAATGACAAGCACGTTTTAAAATACACCATAAAAATAATAAACAATAATCAGTCTTCTTAATAAGTTCAGTAATTTCTATCATAACTGCCCCAAAACACATCATAATTGTAAAATTAAGGATGTATTACACATTACTTCACTCCCCTTAACAAATATGTCAGACATCTCCAAATAAATGATGATACTAACTCTATTAACTTGAAGTGCGCAATATTTTGTATCAAAGAAATATTCACTTGAGAAATACATTATGAGAGTGAATTGCTGGCCATGACATAACTTCTCAAGAAGGTGGATGTGGTATTGTTGATAAACACACATGAAAATAAATCCCTTTCTTCTTCCCGAGGAAAGAAAGTTACGATTGTGTTACGAGGTTGTTTACTAAACACTTCTCCTGTACGTATAAGTACTAGTCAGCAATTCTGTCTCAAATTTATTAATGTAAAATATTTGTAACCCTTTAAATTAATAAAAGCATTCAATGTGGCAGAATAAAAAGAACATTGTCGAAACAAATTTGCTGTAGCTAATATTCTTAATTCTTACAGTGTGTGACATTGTTTACAACTAATCATCTCATCTGGGCAGCTTTTACAGTGTCATTACACGGTAACAGAAATGGGAACTTTAACCTCTGAACACGCGGAAATCTCTTTCCCCGACACATCAAATCTGAAGGACGAGACCCGCAGACGAAATGTTGTCGCCGCCTCCGGCCGTCTGGTGGGCGTGGGTGCAGACCAGGACGGGCGCGACGCAAATCTCGACGGGCACGGGAGACACCGCCAGGGCGCCCCGGCTGTAGTCGTCGTCCCCAACCATCTCCTCCCAGCAGGACACAGGCTTCTCCACGTCCAGGGGGACGCGCTTACTGCCCGGGGCCACAGATGTCGAAAAGCTCTCGTCCATTATCAGCATAGCTTTACCTATGTCCACCTGCGAGCAGCAACCGTGCAAAAACTGAATTAACTATCACATCAACACATTCTTTAAGATCAGACAACTCCTCTGTCTGGTCTCTCTCAGCCCTCACATTGACCCCTAATGAAAGTCAGTGAAAAATAAAAATAAACAAACAAACTTGTACCCGCCACCGCTGGCAGGTTCTTAGGTCTCCGTGGCAAACGAGTCTGCTTCAGTCCCGAATCTCTGAACCAGTACACCAATAACCAAATAACAGCTTTCACATCCCGCAGCTATCCACCTGATCTAGTACAGTAGCAAATTGCCAGAGCCACTTCCTCATCCCCCCAAATTCAGAACCTTCAACAGAAGAATCCCAGAAGTGCCCCTCTTGTCACCGGATACTTTCGGGATTGTAGTGGACTCTGAATGTGGCTCTCCAGCAAGGATACGACTTCCTTAAATCCCGTCCCGAAATGAGATCCAACCTTCAAGACATCCTCCACACTCCACCGAAAGTGTCTTTCTGCCGCCCACCTAACCTCCTTAACCTCCTAGTCCATCCCTATGAAATCCCCAAACCAGCTTCCCTACCCTTTGGCTCCTACCCTTGTAACCGCCCCCGTTGTAAAACCTGCCCTATGCACCCTTCCACCACCACTTACTCCAGTCCTGTAACCCGGAAGGTGTACACTATCAAGGGCAGAGCCACTTGCGATAGCACCCACGTGATTTACCAACTGACATGCCTGCACTGTGAAGCTCACAAGAATGGATCCCGACAGACCATTCCCGCAAGAATGGATCCAGACAGACCATTCCCGCAAGAATGGATCCAGACAGACCATTCCCGCAAGAATGGACCCAGACAGACCATTCCCGCAAGAATGGACCCAGACAGACCATTCGCAAGAATGGACCCAGACAGTGTGGGTTTGTAATGAGGATCACCCTGTGGCTAAACACGCCTTAGTGCACGGCCAGCACATCTTGGCACAGTGTTACACCGTCCAGGTTATCTGGATACTTCCCACCGACACCAACCTTTCAGAGGTCTGGAGATGGGAACTTGCCCTTCAGCATATTCTCTTTTCCCGTTGCCCACTTGGTCTCAACCGCCACTAAATTCAAACTCCCGCCCACCATCTTTAACATCTTTGCCTCGATTCTCTGGACAGAGCCTCTGCCTCAAGTGGTATCTCTGTCCAACTTCTTTGCATTCTACAGTATATCTGCCTAGGTGTGTGTGTGTGTGTGTGTGTGTGTGTGTGTGTGTGTGTGTGTGTGTGTGTGTGTGTTTGTTTACCTTCCCCCCCCCCCCCCAAGGTAAGTCTTTCCTCTCCCGGGATTGGAATAGCTCTTTACCCACTCCCTTAAAACCCTCACCATTTCCTTTTCCCTCCCCTTACCTTCTGCCTAAAGAAGCAACTGGGTTGTGAAAGCTTGCGTTTATGTGTGCGTGCTTGCGTGCGTGCATGTGTGTGTGTGTGTGTGTGTGTGTGTGTGTGTGTTTTATTTATGTTACTATCACTACCTGTGCTCCTTCGCCTGGTAAGTAAACTTCATCTACTTTTTATATCTATTTTTCCTGCTAGGAATTTTTCCTCTGTAATATTCATATGATAAATAAATAAACTGGTTTAAATAAGTCAGTTGCAACCAAGCAATGGTCCTAGTGTGAAACAACTACATTAAGATAAGGAAGAAAACAAAAAAATAAGAGCGAGCAGAGATTCATATTTCAATACATGTTGACCAAATACCCCCCTTTACTTTTGGAATGGTTGAAGTTTCATACCACAAATGAATTATGCTATCACCACCAACCGAATGCCAACTATTCAGTTAAAATATGTAAATAAGGCTACACATTAATTGACTGACTAGTGAAGGACTTAGTAGCAGTCAGCTCAGTGAAAATCACAGAAAATTCCTTAACATATTAAACCTCAAGGATAGCACACAGTCACAGCATATATAAACATTGGTGTAATGATTGTACGATGTTAGACAGTGGTGCGACTTTGAACAAGTATCCTCCTTGGCAATGTAACATTTTGGTCCAACACAAGCTATATTATCCAGCAGCAGAGCATAGTTTTACCAAACTGCTCCTCAAACAAAATGATTTTCAGTCCATGGTGTACAGCGATCAGTGAGAATAAATATTCCTTCAGTAAAAACTGTCTTGATTGCAAATTTTAATTTAATGAAAGGGAGGTTATTAAGCAGGAAAGAAGTTAATAGTTATGTTGGTACTTATAAATGAAAGGAATTTTATTTGAACAGAGACATCATAATACCTAGGAATGTTTGATTCCTGCATGCCAACTGATTGTTTACAAGGTGTGGGTGTCCAAAGTAAGAGCGCTTCGCTATCTCAAACTCTTCCAGTAAATTTAACTTATGCCCCTTCTGCGCAATATGTAAAATTTGCATGTTGTCAATGGTTGGATGCTTTAGTGTGTTCCGCAAAAGGACAATGTTTTTTGAGGTTTTTTTTTGTAAGAAGGTGCTTAGTACAAGGGCTTTACTTCCTCCACGCAGCACAATCTTATAAAAACGCTACCAAGCCTTTCTGCACCCCAGGTGATTTACATTTCCTAACAATCCCTGAAGTCAAAAGGGGTACCTACCTAAGTCACATGGCAGCTTTGGCCAGACAAGTAGCCATCTGTGTGGTTAAAAATTTACTGTCTATCAGAAACAGTAATGTGGCCAGAAGGTGTGGTCCAATTTATCCCATTTCGGTATACAAGTGTATCTTTGATGTGAGAGTAAATGATTAGATCCACATGACTAATGGCTGGAATGTCCACCCATATGAATTCCTGTCACCACCCCGCTGTTGCGAAGTATATACCACTCAAATGCTGTGTCAGACAGGTCCGCAAGATGCTTATTTACATCAAAAACCACCCACAATGCTTCCACAACATGTTAGACAGTCTAAAAAAAAAAAAATTCGAATACATTCGATAGAAGTCACAATACTGGACTGTGTCAAGCAGAGTGGTCATATCCTGCAACTGCCAGGTATGTGGGCCATTCAAATACCACAGCAGCCTTATGTTGGAATCAATGGGTGCATGAAGGTATCAAGTAAAGTCCGGCCAGGTTTGGATCGACACCACCCCTAGGGAGGACCGTCATTTTGACCAAGCAATGTGGGGTCTCCCTATCTTGGCGTCCACCAACATGTACTGGAAATCTTACAACATCCTGAGAATTCTTACACAGTGTCTTGATGACTCCCATCTGCCGGATTGGGGCATGTGTTGGTGCCCCATCCCTCAGTTTCCACTGATATCAGAACACCACCATCTGGAGTGGGGTGCCCTGCCTGGGATGCGTAGAAAAAGGATGAATGGCATCACACACATGGCACATGTCTCCACAGCCTTCAACGACTATCTTGCTCGGGTTTTGTAGATTGAAAGACAGTACCAGCAGCCAAGTTTAAATTTTATAATTAAGCGACCAGTTTCGATGCTATAATCACATCTTCAGACCCCTGGTACAAAAATGTCGCAAGTAACAGTGCATTTAAAAGTCGTGGCCATTCATAACAGTAACTGTAAATTTCGTCATCCCTGCATGACAGGTATCAAACAACCACTCAAAAACCGGTCACTTAATTAAAAAAATTCAACACAGCTGCTGGTAATTTCTTTCAATCTACACAGCTGTAGTCCCACGCCATTAATTATAGAGAGAATTAAACAGTGTTTGGGTTTGGCACTGCCAAAGGTAGAGTGTAGTTAGTTGGTTTGGTGTTAAAGGGACCAAACTACATCGGCCATTGGTAGAGTGCCAGACTACAAAATGTAACAGTAGCTTTGCTTTCTACAGTATGTCTGCCTAGGTGTGTTTGCGTCTAGGTAAAGGTGTAGGGATTTGTTTTTCTTCCCCCAAGGTAAGTCTTTCCTCTGCCGGGATTGGAATGGCTCCTTACCCCTCCCTTAAAACCCTCATCCTTTCCTTTCCCTCTCCTTCCCTTCTGTCTGAAGAAGCAACTGGGTTGTGAAAGCTTGTGTGTGTGTGTGTGTGTGTGTGTGTGTGTGTGTGTGTTTGTTTTATTTGTGCTACTATCACCACCTGTGCTCCTTCGCCTGGTGAGTAATCTACATCTATTTTTTATTTATAAATGTAACAGTTACTTTGTTTCATATGAGCAATAACATAACATAACATTAGTGCGCCTTGGTTGCACAGTGGTAGAGTGCCAGACTACAAATCCAAAGGTCGCGGGTTCGATCCCCGCCAGGTCCTAGAATTTTTATCTGTCACTTTCCACTTTTTTCACCTCTGGCAGTGTTGCTGATGTGAAAAATATCAAGTAGCACCATGGTTCGGAACCCACATTAAACTGTAGATCCCCCTAAAACTGGCTGGGTAAGTCACTTCGAAGGTCGGAGGAAGGCAACGGCATACCATCTCCAAACAGGACCATGCCTAGTAAAGCACTGTGGTGTTCGAACCAATTTTTGGATTGCTGACTGCTTTACCTTTTACCTGTCAGCATACAGTGTTTCAGCAAATACATCATCAACCTGACTAGCTTGGATCACAAGCAGCACTTCAAGCTTCACCAAATGGATACTACAGCAGTCACTATTTTTTGCTTCATTGTTCTGAACATGCAAACACTGTACACAGAAATACTAAATCCTTATCTCCCGGCTACAACTTACACAGCCCACTCTTTCAGTCCGCACTCTGTGCACCTTTCCACACTAACCTCTTCGGAGGCGCAGACGTGGCGGTGAGCTGTCAGCGAGGCCTTAGCAGCGGCAGCCATCGTGTTGCGCCACTTTGAGCCCTTCACCGTCATCACTGCCTGGTAGGCTAAGGTGTGGACGTGCAGGCGAGTAAGCGACCGGTAGCCACGCATGTCCTTGCTCTTGCTAAGGACCAGCCTGAAACACATCACAAATAATCAACAATGTGCTCTTTACTCATTATACTAAATACAAACAGCTTCCAAAAATGTGTGTTGGAAGCTGTATGGAAGGTAATAAAGATACAGTAAAACCTCATTTTTACATTCCCAGTTTTTACGTTTTCCCGCCATTTACACCATTTTTTTGTCAGTCCTGTCAAATTTCCTAGGTTCACAATGTTAATTTGCCCTCATTTTTGCATTAACTTATTTACACTTTTCCCATGTTTTACGCTTTTCAAAAGCATGTTCGTAAAGAAAAAAAATGACATAATCTACATAAATTGACACTAGCATGACTTTCTCCTTAAAGTATAGCGATTAAAAATTATTCACAGTCAAGTTTCTTGACACTTTGCATTTATTCAAATGTATATTTCACATTTAATTGTTGGCAGTATATGGCTAGTTGACTTACAACGTGCCGATTTGTGGTGATGTAGTTCCTCTTTCCACTAGCTTCTTTGCCAGAGCGGCTGGCTTCTACTCAATCACAACCTGTAGCTTTGTTGATGTGAGAGTAAAGAGTTGAATTGTTTTTGTGATACATATTTCTGATTAATAAGAAACGTTATCTATCAAAGTTGGGTATGATAATACCACCAACCTCAAAAAAGAGAAATTAGTGTGAGATACCGATCCTATGCAAACATCACAAAGATACGTATGCATATGTTTGAACTCGAGAAAGCGAATGAATTCTCTAATATTGTCATGTGAAACATCGAAAAATACAAAAAGAACGGAAGTTTAGGAGTTTAACAACGTACATAATTAATGCCAGTAGAAGGCAGTAATTTTCAAGATGTGTTACATAGCCTGGCAGCGGCGTCCAAACGATATCTACCAAAGCGGTTCAGGTAAGTTTGAAGATGTTTTACACAGCCCAGCAGCGGCGTCCTCGATTATAATGAATGAAATTACATCAAAAATTTCTACTTCCCATAAAATTACCAGTTCTGTCCTGCACTTAAAATAGTAAAAATTTGGATAACCTTTATTGTATAATAAACTTCCTGGTGAGTATTTAGATGCCTATTATGTACATATATCACAAACTACGAAAATGCAAGGCTGATCCAGTAAGCATATTTTACCATTTAAAACATTATTTCCTGCATTTTACACCATTTCACTGAAGTCCCTTGAAAAGCATAAAAATGAGGTTCTACAGTAGATAGTGATGTAAGTGTTGTCATGTAGTATCTTTGTGTACATCACTGATTTACTAGCATTTTAACATCACACCTCACCAGAGTCGCTTAAATGTGGCCAGAAGGCTTCTCTGACACCTACCAATGAAAAGTATCTAACCCTTTCCTATCTTTGATGAGTATCTTTTCTATCTCACTGGTAGTTGTTGCAGCTTTTAACATTTCCATTTGTGCACACCCAAACCCCTTTTCTTAACCCGTCACTGTTGATGTTGGGTGTCAGATACCTAGCTAAATCTTTGCAACCCCACTGTTAGCAAATTGTTGTGAGTACATAATCGTTGGTTCCTATACCTTCAAGTCAGTTCGTTGCGAGTCGGCCTGAAGTGCGGTATTAACAGATATTTTTAACCCAACCTCACCAGTTGCGGAACTTTTTTGGAATATTCTTGCCATCTATTTTATACGTAGTATGGCATCTGGTAGGTTTTCTATGATAACTAATAAAACTGGGCGCAGTTCTCATCCAAGCAGAGAGTTTATTTTATTCATTGTTTTCCATGATAACTAATAATCCTGGGCGCACATCTCATCCAAACAAAAAGTTGATTTGATTCGCTGCTACTAGAAACTCTGCTAATTGATAACCATGTCAGTTACCTAATAATATTTTTCACTTTCCTTAACATTAGCCTAGTGAATGCCTATATTATCTACTGTAGATTTCCACGGAATCCAGAATTAACCAGATTGGAATATATCAAAAATTTTGTCAAAGAACTTTTAGAGCCTCATCTCAATAGTCTATTTCAAAACAACCATTTTCCCCGTGAATTGCGGCTAAACTTCAGTAGAATACTCCAGATGCCCATTCCATACGAAGTAAAATGAGACTTGGGCCAACAAAAGAGGTGTAATAAGTGACCACCAGGCTCTGACAGAAAAACCACAAAATCTGTGACAGCTGCAACCTATGGATCTGCAGAAGCTGCACACTTCCTGTATGCCGGCCGCGGTGGAGTACCCGAGCAGTCTAAGACGCCTCGCTGCGAGCACACAGTTGCTCGCCGTCCGACAAGTCCTCCCTGTGGCACAGGTGTGTGTGTGTGTGTGTGTGTGTGTGTGTGTGTGTGTGTGTGTGTGTGTGTGTGTGTGTGTGTGTGTGTGTCTCCCCTTAGGTTAGCTTAACTTAGTTTACGCAGTTTGTAGACGGATTGATGACCACGCAGTTTGGTCCGATAGATTTCCAAACCTTTGAACATCCTGTATGCCAAGATTACGTTGAGTAATGACTTGCAAATTTTTGTGTGTGTAATAATTTGTCAAAGACTAATGTGTTTTTATAAAGGTTCAATGAATCGGTATACTGTAATACTAAATTTGCTTTATTTCTTTATAAAAATTAGCAGATATATGGATTAAGTAACATGTTGCAAATGTTTTTATGGACTTTATATATATTGAAAAATTTGTCTATTCTGTAGACTGTAAATAATTTTTGGCTGCCAAAAGTTGTTCAGTGATGTTAATAAAAGTTACTTTTGAAATGTAAGTAGAAACTTTTCATTTCTCCTTCACCATAGAAGTATGAGGGCGATGAAAATTATTGGGCATCTATAACCCAATCTCACCAGTTGCGTTAGAAAAATATCACCTCACCAGTTGTGGGTTGATAATTCAAACGCACTTCTTTATGATTCAGCCTCAGAAAGCTACAAAATTATGGCTTGAAACCTTGGTAAATAATAAAATATTACATGCAACTAAATGACTGTGTGCTTGTTAATTTGAATACTTTGTACAGTTGCTGAAAACAGTCATGTTCAAAATTATCCACATTCTATAGTAAATATTCTGCACATTTACATCTATATTCTATAAAACACATTACTCTGAACAATCCCCCCCCCCCTCACAGATAAGGGCAAACCATATTAATGTTCCGATTAATGTTGGAAATTCTCCTCAGAGATGATACATCATTTTTCAAAAGAGTTAGATTGGCTGGCCAGTACTTACCTTTGTGCTGTACCACCAATAGTGACACAAATGAAGGAAATAAACACTCCTCAAACACCACCTTCATGACCTAGGTCGTGAATTACCTTTCCCTTCCGTTCCCATCCTTTTTTTCTTCCCTTCTCTCCCGCCTGAGGAAGGAAGCTTGTCCTTTTTCGTCCCCCTTTTTTTTCTTTTCTTTTTCTTTCTTCATTTGTGTAACTATCGGTGGTACAGCACAAAGGTAAGTACTGGCCAGCCAATCTATCATATTAATGTTTCATTGCTTCCTATGGAGATAGGCTGTCTGCTGAGAACTTTGAAGACTATGTGATGAGCAAAATGGTAGTAAAACTTCTTGACGAACATGTAATTAGCAGTTAGAAATCATGAAAACAATCAATAGATTATGACTACACAGAAGATAAAGAAACTGATGGAAGCTGTTAAGGAGCATGCACAATATCCCATACCAGCTTTTCTGAAATGCACAAATGGGAGTTATTATCCAGGCTTCAACTTACAGTAACCTATTGTCCCCACACACTTCACAACCAACAGTTACTGTTCTCTCTGTCTTACACCTCATTAACCATCTATGCTATATTACCCTCCTCCTCTATTCCTCCCCATTTAATTCGCCTTCCCCCAGGCATTCCTAAGCTGTATCTCTCTCCACACAACAGTACCTACATACTTTGTAAGGCATATCTATTCACACCATCACATTGCATCTTTCCCCTTCTCCCTCTCCTCCCCATCAAGCATCACTCTGAAAGCAACTGCCCGAGACAATAGTTGAGTGTTAGAAAGCTTTAAGTTTGTGTGGGAGATTGCCCACCCCCCCCCCTTTAAAAAAAATGTAAATCTTGCATTTAAATGAGCTAAAATTTGTGTCAATCAATAAAATTAGATTGAGGCATCACAGATTAAGCATATACATTTATAATAAAGAAATTTTTCTTATAATAAAGGTTTATCTATTTGGAATTGCATATTGCATTGCTAAGTTATGAAGCTGAGAAAATGTCTAGATTGCAAATGTATTGTAAAGGTTTAGATTGACGTAGGTATCATCCAAGGTCTACGTGCATTGTAAACCAATATCTAAGTTCATATAAGCTACCTATAATTGCCAAGGTATAGATATAGGAATGACTCAATGTTTATGTTGAAGCTGATCCATTGTCTTAACTGTGATGTGTGTCTTGTCTCAGCTGTATTAAGTTCAATATGATTGCTAAAGTGTCAGTTTTACGAAGAATACAATGTCTGGGTTGCTGATACAATGTAATGTCTAGATTAATCCAGATGTAAATATACATGATATAAGAATAAAATTGATACATAAGATGCACATATTTTTAATTAATATATGAATAGTCATCTCTAAAAGGTAAAAAATGTTCCAAGAATAGATAACATCAATAAAATTACAGGGTGGAATTTAAGTCACAGCTATACCCACAGTACACCTTAAATCAGTGTCCAACTATTTTGGTTCGCAATTTAATAAAAAGATATAATAATATGATAAATGGATGGTGAGAACCATTAGAAGATACAGAGCTAATAATTTTACACCAAGAGAATAGTGGGTATTGGAGGGAAGCGGAGACAAGTTGCAGTGTTAAGAGAATCAAATTATGTGACAATTTGTTTTTATGCAATAACTGACTGCTGAAAACCAGCTTACAAACACTATCCAGTTATGGTGCTGCCACCTTGCGCCAAAATGTAAACTAGAATCTTCAGAGCTGTCAGTATTTTGTAACCTGTCATGTTTTTAACTTGTGTATTTTTTATATAATGACTAAGTGCAATGTTGCACTTGTTATTTTATACCCAATTTTTTAACAAGGTAGGATAAGTGCCTCCCAAATGTATCTTATTTTTTTGTTTTTACATTACTTCTAGCATGTCTTTTATATTTTTGACAGATGACCACCTTGTAACTTATATATGTTACCAGATGATGGTGACACAGTGCACCGAAACCGGTCGTCATTTATTAAATTATTAACGTGCGATCTTGGCTTTTTATTTTGAAAACTATATCCTTATTTTGTTGTTGAATTCCTACGTGGAGTTTCCATTATTATCAATGTTCTTTCAGACATTAAGAACTGTAATTTTACAAATTTAAAATACTGAAACAACTCGACTAGGGGGGCACTACCATGTTAGTGTGCTATTAACTGACATTTTGGGTAGGAAGAGAAATGTGTTTGGTTAGCCTAACTGGTTAAGGAAACCGCTGACCCGAAGTGAGAAATACAGGTTTGAATCCCCGTCAAGCACAAATTTCCAACTTCGCCATTGAATCTATTATAATGTCCTGAAAGAGCCATATTGTTTCAATATTTCAAATTTTTTCCATTGTTATTATACAGAATATTTTTTACAATTTCTACTACTGTCAGGATGATACGAAACTTCCTGCAAAACTAAAACTGTATGCCTTACGCGGGCAAGCACACAGCAAAGATCCTCAGTTCGAATCAGAGTGTCACACAGTTTTAATCTGTCAGAAAGTTTCATAGTATAATAATGGAAAGTCCAGGTTGGAATTAATAATATAGTAAGGACAGTTTATAACTCACCGCAAAGACGTGGCGACGAGCTGCGACAGACACATACAAAAGACACACACATACAACACTTTCAGCTATCGGCCATGGCCTTCTTCAGAAAATAGAACACTCACGCAATCACACAGGCACACAACACAGACATACAACCATCACCTCCGGCTGCCGCACTTCGAATTCGAAACGCGGCAGCCGGAGGTGATGGTTGTATGACTGTGTTGTGTGCCTGTGTAATTGCGAGAGTTTCCTATTTTCTGAAGAAGGCCATGGCCGATAGCTGAAAGTGTTGTATGGATGTGTCTTTAGTATGTGCCTGTCGCAGCTGGACGCCACATCTTTGCGGTGAGTTGTAAACTGTCATTACTGTATTAGAAAGTTTCATAAGGCTTTTACAATCCAAAGCTACTGGTCCGTTTTCTCTAATATATCAAAATTACTGCTTACACGTCCTCCACATTAGTGGCCTATTATTGACATACGGCTGTGTGACTGACATCAAGGGTACGTACCTGAACACGTGTCGCATCTGGTCAAGGACAGTGGCAACTCGAGGGTTAGAGTCGGACACCAGGCTGATGTTACCGAACTGGAGAATGTGCTGCAGGTTTGTCAGTTCCTGGTGGGGAATATTAAGCATCTCACAACATGTAGGCGTTAAAACACACACTCACTGCTCGAAGCAGCACAAATTCTCCAAAACTACATGCATTTATGTTTAATATGTCATGCTAAGCACACAACAGTCAAAGCATTATTACATTATCACAAACAGTATGAATCAGAAAGCAGCTTCAAAATGTCAGAATGATGTCAGAGTCTGCAGCATGGAGTGCACCAGAGCAAACTCGAACCCTGGACCTTTTCCTTCAACATGCAAATGGTAGAACAAATGGGCTAACTGGCCATGACTCGCAACCTGTGCACAGAACTTTACTTATAACAGTGCCCATGAAAGGTAATGATTCACGTCCTCTTCTGTTATGGTTTTAATCTGCTAGGATTACTTCATTATTTTTGCACATATTCATATCATAAATGTGAAAGACACACTGTCAAGCTTTCATGACTAAACCATTAAACCAATGTTGATGTTGTATTACATTAAATATTTTCATTCGATAAATAATTTATTTACGATGCTTATCGCTGACCACAGCTTTCTCTGTCAGCTAATTACACTCTTCCTTATTAAATTTAAGTGTGTTAGATAGCATTTTTTCTTATGAAGTATGGTGAAAATATATTTAGTTACATATAAATCTTTTACTTATTTCAAATGACCCACCTTTAATAATTCATGAAGTGATTCTATTTTTCCAGCAGTAATCTTAATTAGGTAATATGATGCATGGAGCCATTGTTGGACTTTTATCTATAATTTACTAGAAACTTTTAGATGTCATTAAATGTAACTTTTATGAACGCAACTTGATAGTAATGCCAGCAAGGAAATCTTCGGAATTAATCGAAATCCGATCGATCTAAACATTCTTTCGTCAAAAAAGATAATTTAATATTTTTCTTCACAGTCATTGAGTTAGTACAATCTGCTCCAAGCCAACCAAGCATCTTTTTACACAATGCAGCAAGAGTTTTTACAGCTTCATCTGCTACATCCAGTCAACATAATCATCATGGTAAGAAAGGTCATCACGGAATCTGCTAGTTTCTTTGTGTAATATTGTGCTCAGGTGTTGCTTTCATTCCAAATTACTACTGCTGCTAAACTTTAAAGTCAGGTTCCACTTCCTCTTTTTATTTTATTTGTTTATTTATTTATTTATTTTTTTGAGTCTTCTATTTCTAAAGTTACCTAAATGTGTCAGATCCACCAAATTATTTTCTTGTATTATTGTACCGTTAGTGAACTTTAATAGCAGCTACGAACAGTAACTAGTACTCCAACACCTGATCGGAAGAAAGAAAACGCAAAATTACAATGACATTGTGAATGGAGATAGCTTGAATGCTAAAGAAGAACACAGGATACTTTAGAAAGTGCGTAATTCAATATACCTGTTTTTAAGTATATAACTTGAAATATGGAACAGCTGAGCATTAACGTTTCACTTTTAGCTTCAGAAACACTTCAAGATTATTTGAAAAACTATCTATTCTTTGACTTTTGAAATTTTTCACATTTATTAAAGTACTTTGAATACTTGGTATGTTGTACTTAATATGATTCAACACAATGAATACAATGCTTACACAAGACATCAATGTCTTCAAACCACCAAACCGATTTCGATGACATTTGAATCCTGCATAATTTACGTGTTGTATAACATAAATCATCTTCAGTCAGCAGTTGTACATGATGCAACAGAGTTTCTTTTTGAACTTATCATCTTTATTTTCATCGCGATAAAGGAGGACAGAATTTATACGACAATTCTATACAAGGTATATATTTAAACTGGAAAACTGGACTTTTCTTTTGTCCTGATCATCCTTGTTATAACTCGAGAACAAAGTTGTGAATTTATTGTATTTTCAGTGCTCTTTGATATGTATGAAATGAAATCAATACAAGTGAAGCCCAGGTGAAAGCTATCTTTATGTAAATTGATTATAATTACTCGTAAAATCTATATCAGCTGTTATGAACCTTTCCATCTACTCACCATATCCATGATAGCAGCTTATTATCATACAAAGAATCTAAGTATAGGACAACCACGAACTGAATTTTCTGACTTTTTCCTTAATTTTTCCATTCTGCAGTTCAAAGCCTGGTTTGAGGTAGCATTCCACACTTGCTAGTGCAAGACTCTTCATCACTGTGTAACTGCTTTAATGAACCTCCAATTGAGTCTGCTTTAGTCAAGTCAGGACATGGTCTTCCTCACCAATATTTAGGAGACATGTCCAGAAAGTATGGTATCATTCTAACATCACTTCAGCAACTGTGTTGCAGTTACATGCATTCAAATCTTATCTGGTCCAATGCCTTTCCACTGACACCATTAAAGCTGAATTGTGTTTACATTTGTCAGTGATTTTTCACTAAATATAAGCCAATCACTGAGCCTACCTACTGAAGGTGTCCTAGAAACAACTTGGCACTGTTTACATATTTCTTACACAAGATGAGTTCTTACCCATACCTTTATGGATTCTCTATGTATTGATGAACAATGAAGGATATTTCTGTCACCAGGCAATTTAGTAGAGCTCTACTTTACTGGTCATTCCGACAACATTTTCCACGCCTCATCAATAGATAGCAGAAGCTGTAAGTATTGAAACAGGATAGTTATTATTGTAAGTAGGCTTTTTTAATGGTGCTGCTACTGATAGTAGCATGCTTAATGACTGACCCATACCAAATTGAAGATGAAATAATACAACAGTTGCTTGAAAAAGTGATTTGAGTGATTTTGGTGAGGAAATATATTCTGAAAGAGAGTGATTTTTGCAATGTCTGACTCTAGTGACTATGAAGACAACAATCGACACAACAGGAAAATGAATGTAACATAAATGCTAGTATGATGTGCAGTGTCCGTGTTTGTTGATATAACTAAGCAAATGTCCTACAGACACTGCACATCGTATTTAAAATCAGTCATAGCAAGGCTTGCAACAAATGTACTAAAAAGTCTCACCCTGTGCGGGAATTACATCATAGAATGTACGAGCACTCATGGGCAGTAGACAATGTGTGGCATATGAAGGTTCGGGTCGTTCCGGGAAGCATGTGCAGGTAGCGTAATGGCAATGCGACCGCTCGCAATGAGCGGGAAATCCGGGTTCGAGTCCCAGCCCGGCACAAATTTTCATGTCACCATTACACCGTACAGCTGATGCTGATTAACATTCGCAATTGCGAATACATTTCTTGTATATAGATGCTAGTATTTGTTGACCCTTAAGGCAAACCCCACTGAAATGCAAGTATCTGATCAGTTTTTGACAGCTCTTTTTTTGGAGTCTGTAGTCAAAGAACAAATTTGTTTGCAGTTACAGTACACTCAGAGACAACAAAATAAAAAAAAGAATGGCTGATGAAGACCACTGGTTTCCACCAAAAGTAGACGAGATAAAGGCTCACATTGCACTTTGTATTCACATCTCCCGACTAAAGAAGTGAATAATAAAATTCTACAGTGGAAATTAGATTTTGCAATTTTAGTCATAAATTCATAGCCCCTGTGAAAAGCTAATAAGATCAATTTTTACCAAAAAATTCACCGATTTTATGCTCCTTCCCAGAAAAATGTTTACCTCGATTCTACATTCTGACTATAGGTCTCCCTTGACTTTGGCCCAGTTTCTTCTTACTGACATTCGATGTGACTCAACAAGTTAAAATGGCGGAAGAAGCAGATGGTTCTTACTGCCTTTGGTGACAATGGAGTTAAGGGGAAAGAAAGATCTGCTGTAAAAATGAGAAGGTGGATTTGGTATAGTTACCTCAAATTGTTTCTAAAACTATTGAAGATGAACACAATTTATGTTCAAACTGTAAGGATAAACAGAGGCAAGATGTCTACAGATTTCCAGCATACAGACCTCATAAACATGCTGTCCACTAGACTACGTAGGCAGACACCAAATGAAATTTTAGCATTCAAATGGACTGGGGGGGGGGGGGGGACACTATCCTATCAACTGTTTGTGAAATCCTTAGAAAGTATGGAAATATTTGAGCTAAAATCTAACTGTATCATTGTTTACAATAAAGGAATGAGTGGTGTTTACACCCATGATCAACATTTGGCATCATATCCATTAATGAGAAGATACATGAAAGATTACTAAAATATATACATATTTTCCTATGTTAGAGATGGCACTTCTCAAATCAAATGTAATACAAATATGTTAAACATCACAAAAAAAAAAAAAAAAAAAAAAAAAAAAAAAAAAAAAAAAAAAATAGATGCTTGCAGTGGTGTTAATGCTTGTGCTAGCACAACAGGACACACTGATCCCTGATAAAGGGCATTTAAAAGTCTCTCATACAAAAGTTATTGCTTGTGCAAGAAGTCGTGGTCCCTGCCGTCTCAGCTTGTGCAGTGGGCAAGTTCATTCATTGGCCCTGGAGGCACAGCCGCCTCGGTTGCATGTTGCCTACAGGTCATGGGACGCAGTTCACAGCCAACAAACAAACAAACCGTACGGCTTGGCAGACAACAAGCAACTGAGCCGACCACCCCTCCAAAATAATGAAATGGACTCTCTGTGCGCACAAATCAAGAATGCGCTTCTGTGCACGGGCCGTGATTCTTGCACGAGCCACACTTTCACTTTTCAAAACGGCAGGTTAAAACAGCATCTAAAGTAAAAACGCCTACTACATACAAGTTTAGACCAGCAATTAAACATGTCAAATTTACTATGAGCTGTGTGGAATTAATAGGTCTTCATGAACAACTGAAATAAAAAAATAAAAAAAAAGAAGAATGATGATGATATTTTGGGGAAGTTGTATAAACATGCACATTAGGAAGAAAATTGGAGGCTTTGCACTTAAATCTGAACAGAATCAGTAGTTCCGATATGTGACCCAGTTCTCAGCAAATCTCATACAATTGAAATAATCAAAAACATCTGAAGTGAATTCAGAATGAGCAGACTCCCCAGAACCTGGGTCAGAGATAGCTAGGGCTTTTCTGCTTCACAAGAATGCAAATACTGCCATAAAAGCAGTTGTGCAAAATCTAATAATGGAAAGTCCAGTTTGGAATTAATAATATAGTAATAAGTTATTGTTCAAATGAGATAGATTGGCTGTGAAACTATCGGCGGTACAGCACAAAGGTAAGAACTGGCCAGCCAATCAATCTCGTTTGAACAATAATTTATCATCTCTGAGGAGAATTTTCGTCATCAATCTAATATAGTAATAAAGACAGTTTACAACTCACCAAAAAGCTGTGGCGACAAGCTGCGACAGGCACATAGAAAAGATACTCATACAACACTTTCAGCTATCGGCCATGGTCTTCTTCAGAAAATAGAACATTCATGCAATCACACAGCACAATCATATAATCATAACCTCTGGCTGTCAAAGTGCAGCAGCCGAAGGTGATGGTTATATGACTGTGCTGTGTAATTGGATGAATATTCTATTTTCTGAAGAAGACCATGGCCGATAGCTGAAAGTGTTGTATGAGTGTATCTTTTGTATGTGCCTGTCACAGCTTGTCGCCACATCTTTGTGGCGAGTTGTAAATTGTCCTTATTACTACACCCGGGCCGCTGAAACTTTGCACTTGAAATTTACAAATAACCTAGTCGCTAGGAACGATCCAATCACAACACGATAAACACTTCCGGTGATCACATGCCGTGACGTCAAAGTTCCCGCGTTGCTGGCTCTGTTCAGTGCTACTGTAAACAACGTTGTGTATTGTGTTTACCGCGTGTTTATGTCTTGTGTGTGCTTTTTTCACTGGGATTTGTTTTACTGTGAGTGGTTTAACTTGACTTTCCAAGTTCAAGTAATAGAATAATGACACCGGAAAGACGTTTTTCTGGTGATGTTCTCCGAGTAAGTTCTAAATTTTGTATGAATGAAAACTTTGAAACATATGCTCTGAGTAGGAAGTTCATTCTCGTTTCAAATAATCGGAAAGAAATTATGGTGCAGTGGCCAAAAGAAAGAAATATTGCTGCAGATATGTCAATGTCAAAACTTTTTATATTTGCTCGTGAAACAAAATAAGCCTATTACGCCCACGTATGTAGTAGATGAAATCGCAAAGGAGCAGGATCGCAATGTAATAAGGCTGCCCCCATATCACTGACATTTTAACCCTATAGAATTAGTGTGGAGTGACGTGAAGAATTACATAAACAATGAGAAGAATTTCACAAAAACAGAGGTGAAAAGGCTGTTGCGTGAAGCTGTTGCCAATGTGGATGCTGCATCTTGGAAAAAGAAAAAAGTCGAGCACATTGAAAAACTGATTCGGTTGTGCAGACAATGGAAGGTATCATCAGCAATCATGAACAGTTAATGATCTGTCTTGGTGATGACGATTTTCGTAGTGACAACAGTGAAGTTGGGGGACTGTATGGAATTGCACCATTGTCGACGTAAATTGGTGAGTGAAAAGCATTGTGATTATAAAACTTAAGAGTGTGCACTTTTATTGTTCAATAGCTTACATTTACGATACGCAACTGAAAAAAGTTTCGTCTGCTGTGTATATAGAGGCTAGTGTTGCAACGATGCTACAGCAGTGTATCCAACTTAACTCGCCGTAACGCTAAACGTAAAGTGCAATGTTTTAGCGGCCCGGGTATATATTATTCATAAAAGCAGTTGGAACTTTTTGTACGAACCTCACCAATTATAACTACCATCTAGCACCCAGCGGTAGACATTAATTTCTATACCTCTATACCTCATTTATCAATTTTTATGTAGTGAAAAATTTCATTTCTAGTTTGTTTGAAATTGATATCTGTAGTATTCTATCAACAGCTTGGAAGAAAACTGTTAAACTGTATCAACAATGCAAAGTGCAGTTTGGAATGCCAATAATGTAATGAGGGTAAGCTGCAATACATGGTAAACACAAAGTCACAGACAGGAACATGGAAAAGAAAATCATGTTCACAAACACACAACTAAAAGCTTTCAGCTACAGCCATTGTCAGAAAGAGAGCACACAAACACACACACACAATCACGTGATCACACAAGCATGACTTACGCACACATGACCACCACCTCCAGCTGACATGTGCCCAGTCTCTTAAGGTCAGGAATACATTTTGGAGAGAAAACCTAAATCTGGATGGATGTAGAATAATTTTAACTCTCTGACCTTTGCATCATCTCACTTTAGACTGAAAACCTCACACTGGAATCCCGTTTTTAAACTTTAAGGAACTTTAGGCAAAATGGCGTAATTATTTTATCCATTTTTGGTTAAGAACACCACAGCTGTTTTTGTAATAATGCTGTAGTAAATAGATAGTGCGACTAGCCACAAGATTTACAAAAATTGTAGATCTTCTGGCTGGTTGCAATATTTACTTACTACAGTATTAAAAATGGCGTAAAATGTGGGAAATAATTCTAAACAGTAAAATTTGCTTGCTGGATCACCCTTAAACTGTTAAAATTAATGTTATAATAGCAAAATGGAATGTGGCAACTATAGAGGAATCAGTCTGTTGAATGTTAACACAGACGGTACTATGTATCATCATCCTCAGAAACTTGCAACCATTAATAGAGAAAAATGCGCAGGAATAGTAAGCTGGCTTTTGAGCAGCTGTCATTGTCCCTAGGAGGAAGCTATTGTCAGTTCTACAAGATTATGGAATAGGAGACAATCTGCAAGCAATTTACGTAGATTGTCAGGCAGCAGTTAAGAGTCGACAGCAAATTGAGTTCATGGCTCACAGTTGCTTCATGGAGTAACAAGGCTGTAAAACCCTTCCTATACGAGGCGTGCAACACGCACAAGGAAGTCATCGGCAGCTGCAGCGCCTCTTGCGATAGACCGTCGAACTACAATGAAGCGTTCAAACGGTACGCATTTGTTGAGTTGTCTGCTTCACGCGTCTACTCCGTTTGTTGTCAACTTACAGCAAATGATTCGCCGCATTAACATCACTTTTCGAAACTGTGTGATATGTTGTGCTGATTAAAACATTTATTTGTGTTTTAGACTGCCACTGTGAAACTATTTAATTGTTTTCGTGCAGTTCATGCATAACTACGTGTTAACGTCCCCATTATAAAATGCAATTACATACTTCCAGCCCCTGCGGTTTGAGATGCCTATGTGTATGATGAACAAGTTCAGGTGTCTATACGTAGACTTTTCACTTTGATTAACTTCAGATAATGCTTTCCAAAAAAAAAAAAAAAAAAAAAAAAAAAAAAAAAAAAATATATATATATATATTTCATCTGTTAACAACAGCATGTTTCAGGAAAAGTAGCAAATTTTTGATGATGGTAATAAAGATGACTTGCAGTTAAAATTTCATATAATGTGTGTCCAATTTTTATTGGGTACAGAGATACAGCTCTTGGTTTGTACAACAAACTGATTTGGATATTTTGACCAATTCTTTCGTTGATTCTTGGAAGATCACCATATTGACTTTTATTTAAATAACCGGATTTTGACATAGTTTAAAGTCTGAATATGTCCTAGTAAACTGAAAACCGGGTAACTAAGTGGAAATGAATGTGTAGAACACACACAAAATACTACTTTTAAGTAAGTGTGATGTACTACCAAGAACCAACGGATAAATCAGTGAAAATTTCTCGATTTACATTTGCTCTACATTTGTTTGGATTTCATATTAACAGCTATATCTCTATATTCGATAAAAATTGTACACAGATTATATTAAATTTTTAATGCAATTCCTGTATAGTATCACCTCCTAAAATACTTACAACTGAGTGGAAAAACAATGTTCCTCCGAGCAGGAGACAAGTACACATTCTCAAACAAATTCCCGACTTGGCTTCGTATGTCAGCTGAGTTCCCCATTCGATCATCTGCACATGTGTGAAGCAATTTCATATGCGTGAGAATAGGATCCATCCTATTCCATCTACTAGCGATCGTATGCGTGCATCTTGTGCAAGTGATCCCGTCTACACTGTACGCGGACGGCGTGACCGGTTCATCATGGGTAATCTCTTAAGCGCTCACTTTCCGTGTAGAAAGGGCTTCATTCACCTATCACCGTTGTTGTTCATACTGTTTATGGACCATATGCTAAAAGTAATACTCTGACACAGTGAGATTAAAATAGGTGAAAACAAAATAAGTACTCTTGCGTATGCGGACAATTTAGTGGTGATAGCAGATTTGATTGAAAGGTTTCAATCTTCTATATCAGAGCTAGACCAGAGATGTAAGTGTTATGGTATAATGATCAGCATCTCCAAAATGAAAGTAATGTCTGTGGAAAGAGATTTAAACTGGGTGCCAAATAGGAGGAACAGTGTTAGAACAGATGGACTGTCTCAAGTATTTAACTAATATTTTCTCACAGGATGGCAACGTAGAACTGGAATCAAGGTGTAGCAAAACTGATGCAGTGAACACTCAGTTATGATCTACTCTCTTAGCAGGAAGGAAATCGGCACCAAGTTAGATTAAGTTATTAGTGCACCATTGGAGTGAAAGCTGGGTGGATGCAGGTTACCTTATCACGTTCGCTGCGGTCACCATTGCAGGCCACTAACATTCTAGGCAGACGCCTGTAAGCGCACATGCTATGAGAGCTGAAATCAGACCCCTGCAAAATCTGTAATACTGAAAGCGAATATAACATCTGCACAAGAGGCGGTGCTAAGCTGCATGCCGATTATGTGATAAATGACGCAAACTCTGACTTATAAACATCATATGCATTTAGTGCAAACAATTCTAACAATGCCTCTGATTTATTGATTTTATTACAAAATGGGAAGAAAATTAAATTCAAACAAGCGATAAATCCGCTTCATTGAGAAAGAATTATTCTGAAAACCCCGAAATGTTTATCAAACGGAGTAAACACGTCCCATATGAAATGTGGAGCTATGGAAATCTAATCCCATATAACAAATTTGCAAGGTGTAAAGGCGATGTTTTTATAACAAACCACTAAAGACGAAAACACAAAACTGCAGACAGGAAAATGTTATGTGATGTTTTTTGGTGGCCTGTACTAACACGAGTGCACAGTCTATCAAACTAAACTGAGTAATCAGCTAGCATGCCGCTTATAAGTGTTACCCGCACTGGCATGTTGATCTTGGAAACGCTTATAAGCGTCAGCCGCAGCGAACATGTTGTTCGTGGCGTTGAGGTTACTGATATGAAAGTAACAAGGTTGGTTACAGGTACTACTAAATAATAACAATGGCATGAGGGTGTCTATAATGAGGAAATCAAGGAAAAACTGGGAATGAACACCATTGATGAAGCAATTACAGCGAATAGGCTGAGATGGTGGGGTCAAGTTTTACACATCTGAGAAGCAAGGTCAACCGAAGAGACTCATGGGTTTGGTAGTAGAGGGTAAGAGGAGTTGAGGAAGACCAAGGAGGAAGTACTTTGATTCAGTCAAGAATAATTTTGAAGTAACGGGCTTAACTTCAGACAAGGCATTAATGTTAGCATTGAATGAGAGATCAGGGAGGAATTTTATTAAGGGGACTATGCTCTAGACTGGACGCCGAAAGACATAATCAGTCTCTAATAATAATAATAATAATAATAATAATAATAATACTGGATAAAAAAATCAATTAGAAGTGTTATTGCAAGGCTATGTTTCTTATTCTTTGGAATTCAGCCCTGTAAATTATTTTCAGCCCCCCCCCCCTTCCATAATACAATATGTCTACTACTTTTCCTAATGTAATACCCTCCTGGTCACCTGCTAAGTGATTGCATTCCATTGCCTTTCCTTTGCTTATTCATTCCATTCAACTGATTTTCCAGGTTCTTTGGTACCTCTTGCAGAAAACCCTTAGAACATTCAACTTTTTATTCCTTCATCATGACCATAAATTTTAATGCCATTTTCAACATTCCTCTAAATTTCCAGACTAGGGAGTGATATTTATCGATGTATGGTTTGCAAATTTATCCCCCCCCCCCCAACCCCACACACACACACATATATACACACAGCAAACGTTGACACTGCCTAGTACATAACATTAACAAAAACCACCTGAAATTCCACTTCTCTCCTTGAACAACAACACCCACTTATGTTATACCCTGGGCACTTTTACTGCTCAAATGACTTGCAAACTGACGTCACAGGGCCCAACAAATGCTCATAAAGACAAAGAAGAGAGGGAGATACAGCAGTTTCTAACCTGTTCATTCATACCAAGAGAATCTGCAAATGGAATAATGTACAGGGCTAGCTCGTGCAGCAACGCAGGCTCGCTGAAGGACGCCATCTCGAAGTGCACTTTAGTGGAATGGGGGCGACTGCGCATCTGTTCACGCACTCTGGCCAGCAACTGCATTCGTTCCCCTACAAAATTTTAGAACAGAACTGTGTGATAGAACACGGTGAACCTGAGACGGACACACAACAAGCATTTCACACAATTACAGTTTCACACAAATATACAGCTATTTACCATCTCACGACATCTTAATTTAATGGGTTTAAATTAGTGAAACCATCAAATTTTCTAAACAGTATATTAAATACACCAAAATACTGCAACATGTTCAAGGAACCTATTAGCTATTTAATAAGATATAGTGTGAGTGTTCTCTCCCCCCCCCCCCGACAGACACCACATCTATAATCTTCTACATCTACATCTACATACATACTCCGCAATGCACCGTAAGGTGCGTGGCGGAGGGTACACTGTACCACTACTAGGCATTTCCTTTCCTATTCCACTCCCAAATTGAACGAGGAAAAAAAGAATGCCTATATGCCTCCGTACGAGCCCTAATTTCTCTTATCTTGTCTTTGTGATCTTTATGCGAAATGTAAGTAGGCGGCAGCAAGATCGTACTACACTCAGCTTCAAGTTCCGGCCCTCTAAATTTACTTAACAGAAATTCACGAAAAGAACGTCGTCTTTCTTCTTCCAACGTTTCCCAATTGAGTTGCCGGAGCATTTCCGTGACACTCGCGCATTGATCGAACCTACCGGTAACAAATCTAGCTGCTCGTCTCTGAACCGCCTCTATGTCTTCGTTTAAACTGATCTGCTGCGGGTCCCAAACACTTGAGCAATACTCAAGATGCGGTCGCACAAGCGTTTTATACGCGGTCTCCTTTACAGGTGAAGTACATCTTCCCAAAATTCTCCCAATAAACCGAAGTCGGCTGTCTGCCTTACTCACAACTGTCCTTACATGTTTGTTCCATTTCATATCGCTCTGCAATGTTACGCTTAGATATTTGAAAGCATCAAGAAGGTCACTACTAATGCTGTATTCGAACATTATGGGATTGTTTTTTCTACTCATGCGCATCACCTCACATTTTTCCACATTGAGAGCTAGCTGTCAATCTTCGCACCAACTAGAAATTTTGTCTAAGTCATCCTGTATGCTATTACAGTCAGTCACAGACGACACCCTCCCATACCACAGCATCATCAGCAAACAGCTGCATATTACAACTTACTCTGTCCATCAGATCATTTATATAGATAGAAAATAATAGCGGTCCTATCACACTCCCCTGGGGCACGCCTGACGATACACTCATCTTTGATGAACACTCGCCGTCGAGAACAACGTACTGCGATCTATTACTTCGGAAGTTTCCAGCCAGTCACAAATCTGTGAACCTATTCCATAAGCTCGTATCTTCGTTAGCAGTCTGCAGTGTGGCACCGCGTCTAACGCCTTTGAAGTCGAGAAAAACACAATCCGCCTGTTGCCCTTTGTCCATGGCTCGCAAGATGTCATGTGAGAAAAGGGCAAGCTGAGTTTCACATGAACGATGTTTCCTAAACCCGTGCTGATTCATGGAAAGAAGCTTTTCCGTTTCAAGGAAATTTACTATATTAGAACTAAGAATTGTGCAGAGGCCTGAACATGGTTAATGCCTTTCGAGAATACAGTCAATGCTGTGAAAAAGAGGAGGCACTACACTCTCAGTGTGCGATACGCTGAGAATTTGTTCAGAATGGGAAGTGTGTCTGGATAGAAACCGTTTATTGCAATACCACATGAAAAAAAAATTACGAGAAATTTTTACAAGCATAGCTTTTCATTGATTTTATATATTTACAGTTCTACATATAATTTTTAAGTCAGTTGCACTAATTAAATGGCAATATTTATCTTATTTCGACAACTGCTTCAGGCATCTTCATTAGAATAACTGTTGAAGTACATGTACAAGAAATTTCACTTAGAGCAACAGTGCTCTTCTCATGTAAAATTACTCAAAATGAGTGTCAAAAAAATAAAACATTAAAGCTGTGTAATAGCCAGTCAGCGAGATTGTGAATACATATTAAATAGCCTGCCGTTATGAATAATAAGACAGTAATATATATTCTCATTGTCTCACAAACTGACAGTTTCAGAGTTTTAATTGTGTGTGTGTGTGTGTGTGTGTGTGTGTGTGTGTGTGTGTGGAGTTTTCAATCATTTTCAGTAATTTTACATAAAGATAATACGGTCGCTCTAAGTGTCACTTCTTTTATATGTAATTTAGAAGTTATTCTGATGACCACACATCTAGAAGCTGTTAAAATCAAGGTAAATATTACCATTTAATTAATGCAAGAAGAAGAAGAATTGATGCAACTAGTGGGCTGTGATTCGACTTAATATTTCTGTATGGTTGCTGCCCGAAAACCAATGTTTAAAACTGTAAAACTGCATGTAACGGTACCAAGTACTGTATCCAAAAGGTGGAAATAAGATTAATTTGTAGAATTATGCAAGTTAAAATGCTTTTATTGATGGAGAACCCAAGAAAAATTGCTGAAAGAAATAACAGCTGACTTCCCACTATAGTCCACAAAGGGGTGAACAAATTTGGCATGCAGAGCTAAGGCCTAGATGATTGGCAGGCATAGAATATTGTCAACAATGCTACCAACAGAGCCACAACTGCTCGTTGTAGACACAGCATGGGCAATTCTTTGACACGAACACTGCAATGAGGTTTGTAGCGTCACTTGTGACATTGGTGCCCAACAGAGAAACTATTTACACTGTTGCTTATTTAGCCATAAGGACAGGTAAACTCTTTCTTACTTGATAAGGAGCCATACATATAGTATGACAAATGTAAGGGGATGTTCCCTATTAATTTATACATATTTTTTGAACACTATAATATATAAACTTTTTAAGTACTTTTTAATATGGCACTTACACTATACCAAGGTCAACTTTTAAGTGCTTTCCATTATTTTCACTTGTGTCATCAATCTCAAAACATACAACCAAGATTATCAAAGACTTATTGGCAGAAGATCTAGGGATATGGGATGGATTTATACAGGGAATAATAGAATGTTCATTATTCATTCACGTTTTATTTCACACTATTTATAATTTCTTTCAAATTGAACTACTACTTCAATGTCACACTGTTGAAATACTAACTTTACACACATTACAAACAGAAACATCTCACTTTCCTTGCACCAACATTTCACCTAGCCAGTAAACAGATGACAGTAACTCTTAACTGCAGTTTAAATGTTGAGAAAATTTGCAAGTACTCACCAAACTCAAAAGGATAATTGTCCATCATTTGTAAACCACTAATTACAAGCAGATCTGGCTTAAAGTCGTCCAGAACTTCTTCAAATCCTTCCATTGCGCTCAGAGTTGGATTTGTTACATCATTGTGGACAATAAATCTACAAAAAAACAAATTACAGTGACAGCTAATTTCACTTCTTACTAAATGTAAATAACAAATTGATAAAAAAATTTAAAAAAAAATAGAATTTGTTTATGAATAATAACTTGGCAACAAATTATATTTGCACAATTTTTTAACACAAGCATTCCATATAATACTGTTTATCATCACTCCTTGAACCACATTAAAGTTGAGAAGGTATATTGCAAAAATTTTGCATGAACCACTTGAAATAATATTAATTTTTTTTTTTCAAAAATTGCATTGTGCCACTGAATAACGCTGTATGGCACATTTTGACATTTTGTAGAACCTTGTGGAATAATAATGTAAATTGCATCCTGCATCGCCTGCTGTTGTAATAGTTCACCAGTTTACCGTCCGAAGGCAGCACTAAACAACGAGGAGACCCACGAAATTTTCGCGCCTCTGTGTGAACAGTGCTGTATGTTACAATAATGGTGGAGTGTAGCAAGGTGATGCTAACCGAAAGCGGTTTGAAACATACTAATAACACACGGAAAAGGAAAATTTAATTGTTTCATGAGGTGGATGAGGCTTCATGACTTTTAATGTTTCTTGCCCTAGTCCATTTCTAAATGAAAGTCATTGCTACGTGATACGTAGTCATCGAGAAAAAAGAGTAAATACCGAAAACCGCCAACGGAACATTTTTGTCCCATTGTATACACTAAACGTTGCTGATTGCTATAGACTGTTAGAGGCTTTTGTACAGGATGACCAGCCAGTCTAAAACAGTTTAGGAAAAAAATTCAAAAATTTTATTTCATAACTTCGCCTAAGTTTTACAAGTGTTCTTCCACTGCGACATACGCCTTGACAACGTGACCAAGCCTGTCCACCTTGCAGGACAGAGCCAGACAGAACCAGTATTGAATGCTGATTCTAAAATCACGCCACCCTTCTGGCGTCCGTGCTGAAACTACTGACGTTTCTATGCTACCGTGGAGCCAATAGTAGACACCCACGTTTGATCACATGTGCTACTGCTGCAGGACTTAGAGGTGCGAGAATCAGTTCCTTGGCTCTCTTCAGTTTGAGTTCTCGTACAGAACAGACGCACTCCAGAGGCTCAGCGTCTGTGCGGGGCGAACGGCCGCATGCCGTCCGCTCCCGCCTAGCGGCTGTTCGGCATCAGCCACCAACTATGTGAACCATAACCATTACCGTAACCATTACCTTTTCCATTTTCTAATCCGTTTAGACTGGCATTCATTCATTCATTACATCCGACCCCAGGGCAAGTCCCGCCATGTATCCCGTATTTCAGAATATACCAAATATTAACTTCAACTCTATCTTTTATTTGCCATTCAGCCACCCTTTCCTAGGGCGCCCACAAGCCTTCACCGCTCCGCCTTCCATCCTGACAACGCTTCCAAACCATTTTATTTATGCAGCACTGGGATGGATTGTATAATTTTCCTATCTTCCGTGGGATAAAGATCAAGTGCTGTACACTTTTTGCTGTTATCTGCTGCTACAATGCTGATTTGAAGCAATGAGTTCAGTGGCTTTGACAGTAAAAATTTGTATAAATATAGGTGACAGGGCCTGTGAGGTAGTGCAACATGGCTTGTTGGCGCAGTCTCTCAGATGAATAGTATTGAACATAAATTTGAAGAGGAATACATAGGTGGTATTTCAACTGATTTTGATTATGCTGCAAAAAAAAATATGACTAAGAACTCTAATGAATCAGAGGACAATGATGAACTTTCTGATAATTACAATTTCTTCACGTAACTTTCACTAGCAACAGAGCTGAAAACAAATCGAACCAGCTGGCTTGGTACCAAAAACAAAATTAGACGAAGTGCCTGAAGCGTCAAGTAAGCTCACGAGAACCTACACAAGACTGTAGTTTTCAAAAACGACGATATTACCCTCACAGTGTATCAAGCACAACCAGGAAAAAAAACATAATAATTGTCAGTTTCTTGCATCCAGATGTACAAACTGGAAATGATATTAAGTTAAAGCCTGACACTGTGATAAGTTACAATGAATCAGAGTATGTTGTAAATGTTGTTGACCAAATGGCTTGCAAATACTCTGTGAAAGCTAGTGTAAAAAGGCTGCCTGCTCATTGATTTGATTTGATTTCCTCAGGGAAGCCAAAACAGTCTTGGTCCAGCCCGTCACTGCCTGCACCGAAACTAAGTTTATTGTGCGGTATCGCTCCCTGTATATCTAGTAAAGCCAACCAATTCCCTTGAACAGTGCAAGGAGTCCCTTTACCAGTTCTTTATTAGACACAATTTTTTCGGGTCTGGTTGTCCCAAGTGTTCAGTGCCTTTTACTCTCTAATGCAATGCATTCGAAGATTAAATGTGATGCAGTTTCATCACTGTCATCACATATCCTACATTTAGGGTCCTCTTCTGTTATTCCCATTGTATGTAGGTGTTTTTTGAAATTCCCATGGCCTGTCAGCAATCCAACCATGAGTCTAATCTCTCTCCTGTTCAGACCTAGGATTGCAGAGCTTCTTTTAAAACATGGCTTTGGCATCATTACCTTGCCATGTTTTTGTTGATGGACTTTGGTCCAATATTCTACGTGCTGTCTTCTGAGCCAGTTACGTAGCTCCAATTTGATCATTGCCTTGGTGATTGTCAGGACAGGTTCCGGTTCAATAAATGGAGTCTCTGCCCCCATCCTAGCTAATCTGTCGACATGTTCGTTGCCACTGATCCCTGAGTGGCCAGGGACCCACAATAGGTTTACTCTATTGCTTTCCCCTAGCCCCACCAGAACCCTGTGACATTCTGCAACAATTTTAGACCTTGTTGCAGGAGCTGCCAGTGATCTCAGGGCTGCCTGGCTGTCTGAATAGATATAGATGCTACGCAAATTCTCCTCCACACACACCCTGATGGCAGTGATTTCGGCCTGGAATACTGAGGCCAGTTTTCCTAGAGAGATGACGCCCTCCAGTCTTGGCTGCACCCCGTATACCCCGGCCCCAACGCCTTGGTCTGATTTCGACCCCTCAGTGAACCAGACAATATCCCCCGTACGGTGTCGAACTATTTTCTCCCACTGCTCCCTACTTCCAACTGTTATACTGAAAGGCTTGTTGAAGCAGTATAGGGTTATAATATAGTCGGATGGCATTTCCCCAACCTTTCCTATATTTACCTCACTCACTATTTTAGTGTGTGATTCTGGATATCCCAAACAGTTCCAGTTGTTGCCAGTTTTGAGTCTGTATGCACCAGCCGCTGCCTCCATTTTGACCCAAAGGTGTAATGGGGGCATATCCAGCATAGTTTCCATCCCAGCAGTTGATGTGCTGCTAATTCCACCTGTTATGGCTAAGCAGGCTAATCTCTGCATCTTACCAAGCTCCTTAGCAGCAACCTGCTGTTCTACCTTCTTCCACCACATGACCGCCCCATAGCTGATTCTGGGTCTAATCTCTGAGGCATATATCCAGTGCATACCCTTGGTGCTAAGGCCCCAATTATTGCCACAAGCTCTCCTGGTACTTACTAGAGTACCTTTCGCCTTGGAGCAAATATTCCTAATGTGAGGAGTCCATGTCAGTTTCTCATCTAAAGTAACCCCTAGATATTTCACTGTGCCCTTCACAGGTAGCGCTTCATTGAAAAGCTTAAGATTCCAACTTGAATGTTGGATATGCTTCTTTGTGAATGATACAATAACAGTCTTCTTAGGACTAACTCCCAGATCCTGTTTTTTGCACCAGTCTTGCACAATGTCCAACGCACTTTGTGCCATATTCTTTACTGTGTCAGCAAATTTGCAAAGTATTACTATGACGAGATCATCTGCGTATCCTTGGCAAAAGTACTGCCTAGAGTTTAATTCTCCAATGAGATCATTCACCACTAGATTCCACAATAAAGAGGAAAGAACTCCTCCTTGCGGGCAACCCCTAGTGGTGTTGATTACCATTTTTTTCATTTATCATGGTAGCCTCTACCTTTCTTCCACTGTGCATGGCCCTAGTCCACCTACATATAGTGGCCCCTAAGTCATGCATCTCTTCTGCCCTAACCATGGAATCAAAGGTCGTGTTGCTAAAAGCCCCCCCTCGATGTCCAGGAAGATACAGAGGGCTATTTCCTGAAAGTGTAGTGCTTTCTCCACCTTCCCAGCGAGTTGGTGGAGAGCTGTCTCACATGATTTACCTGGAAGATATGCATGCTGGTTTGAATGTAGAGGAGCCCTACTTAACCTCCTTTCTCCAACATGCACATTAACCAGTTTTTCCAATGTCTTAAGAATGAAGGAGGACAGGCTGATTGGTCTCATATCCTTGGCCTTGGTATGATCAATTCTCCCTGGTTTAGGAATGAAGACAACCTTCACTGCCCTCCAGGCATTGGGAATGATTCCTGCTGCTAGGCTAACCCTGAATAACCTACATAGGAATCTAATAAGATTTTCTCCCGCTTGTTGCAGGAGAGCTGGAAAGATTCCATTAGGGCCAGGTGACTTGAACGGTTGAAATGTTCCCACCACCCATCGGACCTTGCTGAAATAGACACACTCCCCTATTCAGGATCTCCAAGTTGTTAGATAGGAGAATTTCAAGAAGGTGCTCACCTCTACTGTTGGTGTCCTTGCTGCCCCACGATAGATTGTGGGCATTGGCATCAGATCCCACCAACAGTTCCTCACCTTGCCGATGGCAGGCTTCTGTCAGTCTCCTCACTTCTGAAGGAGGAGGAGAGCTGTCTTCGTAAGGAAGGTATGCTGAGGCCAAAACAATTTCCCTCGTGATACCTTCCTCACGTTGCTGCATCCTGATGGTCACCAGGTCCCTGGGAAAAAATCCATCATTGGTATGAAAGGGATTCCATTTCTAACATAAATGCATGTTCTGGAGTTTTTTTGATTTCTAGCATGAATCAGCTTACCTCCAGTACCACCGAGGCCCGATACACCCCCTTTGTATAAATAGGGTTCTTGTATCAGGGCTACATCCACCTCCTGTCTCCCCTGGCGATGGCTCAGGGCAGCAGTGGCCCCTTTACTGTGCTGCAGGTTTATCTGCAGCACTTCCAGTCCCCATCTTGCTGCCAAAACAGTTTCAGTCCTTGCTCTCGCATTGCCTTCAGGGACTTCTCTCTGACCTCCACCACCAGGGTTCGTCCTTCCGGAACGACCTTTTGGTTAATTACCCTCCAATCCTCTGTCAAGACTTTTGGGTTCTGGACCCTTATTTTCTCAAACAGAGTCTTTGGAGAGACATCCTTAAGGATCTTTGGTACCCATATTGATACCTTTGCGGTCTTCAGGAGTTCGACTGCTGTCTTGACCAGCAGCTTCGCATCCTCCCACGGGGATATCGTGGGTACCTTGTCCTTAAGCCATTCTGCTGAGTGCTCCCCCTCGCAGACAAAAATGAGGGCACCGCAATCTAGATAGACCCTCCTGAATTTGGGTCCTGGACCAGTGTCCCCTCCAATCTCTTCAAAGAGGGCCATCTGCACAAGCTCCTCCTGCTGCGAGGTGATGCTCACCAGTGGGTATCCTTCTTGGACAACTGCCATTCTAAAGACCGAGACTGCAGTACTATAGGTCTGTTTCCCTATTTCCTGCCTCAGCCTTTCAGCATCACACCTGTCCAGAGAGGAGGGAGTCTTAGATTCCTCCCTAACCCTCTTGCCACCTGTCTTTGACGTCGAGGGGGTCTGTGTATCCCCTTCGACCTGAGACAGTTTCTTTTTGGAGGTCTTGGGCTCAAGCCCTTTTAATTCCCTCCACTTATGCTTAGGAAGCCATTCTTTTCCTTCCTTTTGCTTCTGTTCCTTGAGAAGTTTCCTCCTCTGAGCCCCAGACAAGGCCTTAATCCTAGTCTGGTCCAACTTCTCTGTTACAGTTCCCACTTCTTGCTCAGGTCTAGACCCTGATTCAGAAGTAGGAGTGCACTCCATCGGTCCTGATCCCGATGTCCGAGTATCTGAGGTCTCAGATTGTCCCTCAGATTCTTTTAAAATAATTTCTTTCTTCGTGTTCATCTTAATCCCACGAGATTTGGGGATTTATACGGTCCACACCACGATAACCCCGCGCGGTGCAAGGCTACTTACTCAGGGAGGTCGCCCGGTATCCCTGAGGCTCCGTTCGAGACACATCCACCCATGTGCCACGCACCCCTCGGCACGGATCGCATCACACCTTGGGTTGGGAAAGGAATTGGGAAAGGACTGGGAGAGGATAAGGAAGACGGGACGTTGTGGGACACACTTAGTCTCATCCATCAGCTTAGGTCTTTCCGGCAGTAGGTTCTCTACCTTCGGTATAGCCCTCAGCTTCCCACGGATGCTCAAGCCTCTCCACCCGCACGGACAGTGCTTCGTCAAGGTGGTGTCCCCCGGAGAGGGACCTGCTCATACTTTTTGTAATATTCTAGATTTAGCAGGCATCAGAATAACAAGATGAGATTTCCTTCTGAAGCATTCAGATGAACTTGCCAAAGGCTATACAGAAACCAGGATCGAAACTCTACCAGTTCACGTTGAAGCATCAGATGTAGATGGGAACTGCTGCCATTGACAGGTTCAAAAATCCTGCACAGAAGGAAAAAAGTTTATACAAATGTGCATTGTGTGACAAACCAGTTTGAAAGATATGTGTTGCCGAAGTTCCCTATGTCTGAGCAGATTTCGAAGTACAGTCTACAGACAATGGTGACCAGTAGGTGTCTAAATGTTCAAATGTTTGGAATATTAAGACGAAAAATTTCTAGGAGGAAAAATTAAATATAAAGAAATAGACGAAGATTACTCACCAGGCGAAGGAGCACAGGTGTGACAGCATCACAAATAAATAAATGAATACACACACACACACACACACACACACACACACACACACACAAACACAAGCTTTCGCAACCCAGTTGCTTCTACAGGCAGAAGGGAAGGAGAGGGAAAAGGAAATGATGAGGGTTTTAAGGATGGGGGTAAGGAGCCATTCCAATCCCGAGAGAGGAAAGACTTACCTTGGGGGAAAAAATGGAGGGTAAACAAATGCACACACATTAACACAGACACAAGTACACCTATGCAGACATACTGTAGAAAGCAAAGAAGTTAAGAAGTTAGACAGAGATACCACTTGACGCAGAGGCTCTGTCCAGAGAACCGATGCAAAGATGTTAAGATGGTGGGTGGGAATTCGAATTTAGCGGAGGTTGAGACCAGGTGGGCAATGGGAAGAGAGAATATGCTGAAGGGCTAGTTCCCATCTCCGGAGTTCTGAAGGATTGGTGTCAGTGGGAAGTATCCAGATAACCCGGACGGTGTAGCACTGTGCCAAGATGTGCTGGCCGTGCACCAAGGCGTGTTTAGCCACAGGGTGATCCTCGTTACCAACAAACACTACACCAATAACCTAATAACAGCTTTCACATCCCGCAGCTATCCTCCTAATCTGGTAGAGAAACAAATTGTCAGAGCCACTTCCTCATCCCCCCAAATTCAGAACCTTCAACAGAAGAATCCCAGAAGTGCCCCTCTTGTCACCGGATACTTTCCGGGACTGGAGCGGACTATGAATGTGGCTTTCCAGCAAGGATACGACTTCCTTAAATCATGCCCCGAAATGAGATCCGTCCTTCATGACATCCTTCCTACTCCACCGAGAGTGTCTTTCCGCCGCCCACCTAACCTCTGTAACCTCCTAGTCCACCCCTATGAAATCCCCAAACCACCTTCCCTACCTTCTGGCTCCTACCCTTGTAACCGCCCCCGTTGTAAAACCTGCCATATGCATCCTTCCACCACCACTTACTCCAGTCCCGTAACCTGGAAGGTGTACACGATCAAAGGCAGAGCCACTTGCGATAGTACCCACGTGATCTACCAACTGACATGCCTGCACTGTGAAGCGTTCTATGTGGGAATGACCAGCAACAAACTGTCCATTCGCATGAATGGACACAGGCAGACAGTGTTTGTTGGTAACGAGGATCACCCTGTGGCTAAACACGCCTTGGTGCACGGCCAGCACATCTTGGCACAGTGCTACGCCATCAGGGTTATCTGGATACTTCCCACTGACACCAATCCTACAGAACTCCGGAGATGGGAACTAGCCCTTCAGCATATTCTCTCTTCCCATTGCCCACCCGGTCTCAAACTCCGCTAAATTCGAATTCCCACCCACCATCTTAACATCTTTGCATCGGTTCTCTGGACAGAGCCTCTGCCTCAAGTGGTATCTCTGTCTAACTTCTTAACTTCTTTGCTTTCTATAGTATGTCTGCCTAGGTGTACTTGTGTCTGTGTGAATGTGTGTGCATTTGGTAACTCTCCATAACTCTCCACTTTTTCCCCCAAGGTAAGTCTTTCCTCTCCCGGGATTGGAATGGCTCCTTACCCCCTCCCTTAAAACCCTCATCATTTCCTTTTCCCTCTCCTTCCCTTCTGCTTGAAGAAGCAACTGGGTTGGGAAAGCTTGCGATTGTGTGTGTGTGTGTGTGTGTGTGTGTGTGTGTGTGTATATATTCATTTATTTATTTGTGATGCTGTCACACCTCTGCTCCTTCGCCTGGTGAGTAATCATCTATTTTTTATATTTAATTGTTCAAATGTTTGTATAGCTTATGGGACTTAACTATGGGGGTCATCAGGCCCTAAACTTACAAACTACTTATGACCTAGCTAATACTACTGACGGCATAAATATCCATGCCCGAGGGGGGATTCGAACGCCCGACCATAGTGACTGTGCAGACCGTGACTGGAGCGCCTCAGTCCCCTTGGTCACTGCGGCCGGCGGTAGGATTCTAAAAGCAGTTACAAAGACTGTAATTTTATCTTTGGAAAATGTATCGAAGTGCAGAATGACATTAGACTACAATAATGTATTGATGGTGTATTATGTTATACTTAGTTGTAGAAAATATAAATTTGAAAACTTCATGCCATGGCTCGATTTCTATTTAAAAAGTTTGTTTTCTTTATGACATAATGAACAATTTTCAAGTTTTTGTATATTGTAGTTCATATGTCCAAAAATAAAAAATAAAATTATATTTAGATTCAAATTGATGAAACGAAAATTATAGAAGGAAACTTTCCTGGTGGGATAAACAAATATAAAAAATAGAAAACGGATAACTCACCCAAAGGACAGGCTCGTCGACTGACACAAATAAAATCACACACAAACACACATACAAGCTTTTGCAACCGTTGGTCGCTTCTTCAGGAAAAGAGGAAGAAAGGAGAGGAGAAAGGGAAGGATATGGGTTTTAAGGAAGTGGAAAAGGAGTCATTCCTTTTCCACTTCCTTAAAACCCTTATCCTTGCCTTTCTCCTCTCCTTTCTTCCTCTTTTCCTGAAGAAGTGACCAACGGTTGCAAAAGCTTGTATGTGTGTGATTTTATTTGTGTCTCTCGACGAGCCTGTCCTTTGGGTAAGTCATCCGTTTTCTATTTTTTATATTTGTAAAATTATATTTATGATGTTATGTTAAAACGTTTTGAATTTAATTGTATCTATCACATTTGTACTTAATATTTAGAATAAAAACAACATATGACACCTTCAGTGTCAATATTTCTTACCTAAATACCCGTCCCTTAAAATTAAAAGACTAGGATCAAACAGTAACGCATTGATCTGAAATGGGACACTTTTGTCCTGTTGGCGGTTTTAGTGTGTTAAAAACTCCGACAGTTCTAGTGTTAAGAGGAAAAGGCTTCATGATGCCGGATTGAAATATAAATCACGGAAAGGAAGGGTAGTTCCTGGGAATAATCCTGTATGGGTTTCATAAAAAGGTACATATGTATAGAGAAATGTGTGTGCCCTTGTTAGCAGCCACTATCCCTGTAGAGTAGATGGTTGCAGCTACACACTTCACGTGCAATTTATGAAACTTTACAGTAGAAGTATGTAAAGATGAATTAAATAAACATAATGGAAAGTCCAGGTTGGAATTAATAATATAGTGAGGACAGTTTACAACTCACCGCAAAGACGTGGCGACGAGCTGCGACAGGCACATACAAAAGACACACACATACAACACATTCAGCTATCGGCCATGGCCTTCTTTAGAAAATAGAGCACTCATGCAATCACACAGGCACACAACACAGTCATACAACCATCACCTCCGACTGCCGCACTTCGAATCACGCTCTGCAGCGAATCGAGGACGGGAGGGGGAGGGGATAGAAAGGTTATGTCACGGTGGTGGGGAGGCGGGTGAGGGGAGAAAATAAAATAAAGTGAAATAAATATATATATAGAAAATGCACACTGCAAGTACACACACACACACACACACACACACACACACACACACACGATCACACATTCACACACCACTCAAAATTTTGAGTGTGTGTGAATGTGTGATCGTGTGTGTGTGTGTGTGTGTGTGTGTGTGTGTGTGTGTGTGTGTGTGTGTGCGTCTTGTGTACTTGCAGTGTGCATTTTCTATATATATATTTATTTCACTTTATTTTATTGTCTCCCCTCACCCGCCTCCCCACTCCATTGTTAAGCTGCATCTCGTTATTCCCATCTAACCCATCCCCACCACCGTGACATAACCTTTCTATCCCCTCCCCCTCCCATCTCTGATTTGCTGCAGAGCGCGATTCGAAGTGCGGCAGTAGGAGGTGATGGTTGTATGACTGTGTTGTGTGCCTGTGTGATTGCGTGAGTGCTCTATTTTCTAAAGAAGGCCAAGGCCGATAGCTGAATATGTTGTATGTGTGTGTCTTTTGTATGTGCCTGTCGCAGCTCGTCGCCACGTCTTTGCGGTGAGTTGTAAACTGTCCTCACTATATTATAAATTAAATAAACTATAGTTTTTAAGTGTTAACAATGATGAGAAAATAATATATACAATCTAAGCCCTGCTATATTATTGAAAGAGAATGTGTAATATGATAATCTGAATATAAGGTAGTAATATTCATTGGTTACATTATTCACTGCAGGAGTGCGCTTAAAAGAAAGCAGTCCATTTACCCGATAAAATCAATGGAAATAGGCATACCAGACAGATGAAATAAATGTAAGACAGACAATACTTCACAGAAACAAGAAGCAATTGTCACATACAAAGACCAGTCAAAAGAAGAGAGCGTAGAAACACTTCTTGACATATTCTCCATCACCCAGTGACAAATACAGACTGTTCAATGTAAACTGAAAGATGCAATAACCACTCCTAAAGACGGACGAGGAAAACATTTCAATAGGCCACATGCAATATCAAATGATGACAGGGTTCTGATTTGGGAACACATTTCGAGTTTCCCAAAGCAGATGAGCCACTACAGCAGGAAAAAAACCTCAAAAGAATGTTTGCACCCACATCTCAACCTCTGCAGAATGTATTGCTTGTTCACTGAAAACTTTCCTAATAAATCAATAAGCAGGTCATTCTACCTAAGTGCATTTCCTACAGATTTTAATTTGCATTTGGGAACACCAAGGTCAGATATCTGCAGACAGTGCAATTTGTAGTTAAACAGAATGATCACAGCTTCAGATGATATGGAATTGCACAACATTGAACTTGACAGTCAATTGCATCACTCTACAGCAGACCAAGCTTACGAAGCACTAAGAAACAATACGGAATTGGCTAAAAGGAACAAAAGTGTATGTGTTAATAATATAGTAAGGACAGTTTACAACTCACCGCAAAGATGTGGCTACAAGCGGCGACAGGCGCACAAAAAAGACACACACGTACAACACTTTCAGCTAGCGGACATGGCCTCCTTCGGAAAAATAGAACTCACGCAATCACACAACACAGTCATACAACCACCACCTCCAGCTGCCGCACTTCGAAGTACAAGGTGATGGTTGTATGACTGTGTTGTGTGCCTGTGTGATTGCGTGAGTGTTCTATTTTCTGAAGAAGGCCATGGCCTATAGTGTGTGTCTTTTGTATGTGCCTGTCACAGCTCGGCGCCACATCTTTGCGGTGAGTTGTAAACTGTCATTACTATATTATTAATTCTAACTTTGAGTTTCCATTATTATAAAAATGTACATGTGATATGTGTTGCCTTACAACAGGTTTTACTTTGTCCTACATTGAAGCATTCCACAGTATTCTACCAGAGGAAGCTGCCATCGTATAATTTCACAATTAATGACATTGGTATTGGGATCATCACAGTAAATTTGTGGGATGAATGCACTAGGAGAGGTTCAGCTGAAATTGTTTCCTGTCTGCTTAAATTTATGACAAACTATTACAATACCCTAGGAGGAGGTATGGAATGCAAACTGATTGTATGGTCTGGCCACTGTGTTGGGCAAAACAAGAACTTGAGAGTTTTAGCACTTTATTTCTATCTTGTCAGTTGCAGGTACTTTACTGAAATATGATCAAAAGTATTATACATAAGGAGATGCACTGAATTAAAATTTATGCTGTGGCCAGGATTCAAACCCGGGACCTCCTACTTACTAGGTAGGCAATTCAGACCACTCAGCTAACACAGCGTTGCAGCCAAAGTGACTACACAGACTGTCTTAAAGCACGTCTCCCTCCACACCACATACTTTAATTCTGTGCCGTGTTCCCTGTGTTAGCTGAGTGGTCTAAAGTGCCTACCTAGTAAGGAAGAGGTCCCAGGTTCGAATCCTGGCCACACCATAAATTTTAATTCAATGGCTCTCCTTATGTTTAATACCTCTGGTATAGCGAGACAACGTTGTCTTAAGGAATTGTATTATTTGTGGATATAACAATCAAAAGTTTTAATTTAATGAAAGTCCAGCTCCAGTTGCATTTATTGTTGCTTTATTTAAGCCCACACTACTGGTTTCAGCCTCTATGTTAGGCCATTTTCAAGTGTGACAAACGTTATGCCCTTTTTTTAATGTTGCTTTCTCTACGGAATAACGTTTGTCACACTTGAAAATGGCCTAACATAGAGGCCGAAACTGGTAATGTGGGCTTAAATAAAGCACCAATAAATTCAACTGGAGCTGGACTTTCATTAAATTGGACCACAGTTGCAGCAACAGCAAGCATCCAGTCATGGAGAAACTAATAAAAGTTATAATGTTCGGACCACAGTTTCCTACCTTGTGATAGAGACTTCACAATGATCGAAGAAAGAAAGGAAGTGTCAAAAGTTATGGTTCGTTCGGAATGGAAGCATGCCATTGCTGAGGCCTTTGTCGATCCTTTGAAATTGACCATACATGTGGTGATGGAAAACTTCAAGGATATAGGAGCAAATATTGAGAAAGTTTTGAAAAGCCACCTGGTTTAAAAGTTATTGATGTACTCTGGTTTAAGCTGTCACAATGGGCCTTATGAATAAAACGGAGTATCTACTTTATACTCTGAATTCCAGAGAATGTACTCATGTATAAAATAAAGATTTTTGACTTACCTAAAGTACAGGCTCGTCGACAGAAACATAAAACACACAAACATTCGAGCTTTCGCCACCACTGTCAGCTTCTTTGGGAAAAAGAGGAAGGAAGGAGAGGAGAAAGGGAAGGATACGGGTTTTAAGGAAGTGGAAAAGGAGTTATTCCTATCCCAGGAGAGGAAGGACTTACCGTAGGGGACAAAAAGGGAGGTAAACAAATACACACACACTCACACATATCCATATGCAAACACACCTAGGCAGACATGTGTCTGCATGTGGATATGTGTGTGTGTGTGTGTGTGTGTGTGTGTGTGTGTGTGTATTTGTTTACCTTCCTTTTTGTCCCCTAAGGTAAGTCCTTCCACTCCTGGGATTGGAATGACTCCTTTTCCACTTCCTTAAAACCCGTATCCTTCCCTTTCTCCTCTCCTTCCTTCCTCTCTTTCCTGAAGAAGCGGCCAGTGGTGGCGAAAGCTAGAATATTTGTGTGTTTTTGTGTTTGTTTTATGTTTCTGTCGATGAGCCTGTACTTTAGGTAAGTCAAAAATCTTTATTTTATACATATTTTTCCCACCAGGAAAGTCTCCTCCTATAATATTAGAGAATATACTCAGGTTCACATGAATAAAGTGAGTTGGAGAATATACTTCAGCCGAGTACGTTCTCAGCGTGACTAACAGGGTGGGAGAAGTTGCTGACAGCAGAGAACATTCTCCAATTTGGTATGAATAAAGCTAAAGAAGTTTCTCGCGACTGGAGAACATTCTCAGATCTCTGAAGTGAGCTCTCTAGCATACTTAGGGCTGAGTAACGTCTATTAAGTTACGTTTTACAGTGGTTTATAATAAACATTACATTTGTGTTACTTAGAAGGCAAAAACAAGTTCCTTTACACGTAGTCTTTTAAAAATACAAGGGGATTTAAAAAGTTAATGCAAATAAAAATATTTTGTTGACGAATAACTTCCTTCAGAAAAATCTTGAGTGTGACACTTAAAGCATTTTATATAGTGACAGAAGTGATGTAAGAGGAATGTTTCCATTACTGACATAGAAATGAAAAACAAGTGGATTCAGCTGCATGTTTTACCCATTTGTTTTGAGTGTATATTTACAGTTGTAAACAGCTACACAGCAAAATAATATTGTTTTTAAATAAGGTCTATTAGTAAGGCCTCATGATGTTAGTTCCAAAAAAAGTGCATACTAAGACTTCACAGTTTCTATCACAAAATAAATATTGCTGCAAGTTTTCATTCATACGAAATTCAGAATTTCCTCAGAGAATGTTCTTTTGCTCTGAGAATCTTCTCGGAGCATGTACTCTTTTTTTTTATTCATACGGCCCAATGTGCTTCACCCATGGGAAAGACATCGTATTGTAAAACACGATTGTGAACGTAAAGTAAAAAAAAATCTGTTGCCTTCTGGTTTTCGGTTGCTCTACAATGGGGCACTGACACTTCACAAGGAGAAGAAAAGGATCTGTTGCACATGAAACAATATATGGAGCCAAAATACTGGAATTTTTTTACGAAAACCTAAATTGTGCCAGCTGAGTTGTGTCTCAACTTTAACAGACTCGTGTACTACTACTTTTTAAGACCAATGAAATTAGTTTACAATAAATATTTTTTGTATTTTGTAACAATTTTTTTACTTACACTTTTTGTATTCTAGACAACCTTACCATTAGAGCAGAGTACAGAGTAATATGGAATAAAGCTGTATATACATTGCTATACCAGCATTTACCCATTTTAAAACTTGCCAATTTTCAAAAAAATTATACTTAGTGAAATTTTGAAAAACACACTGAAGTACTTTTAAGAGTCTGTATGCACAAATAAAACATATCTGTTGGTACATTATTATTTTGCAACAATTCTTTGGAATTGGCAGCTTTTTATTATTTCCTATAAACTGCAAAATATGCCATACAGTGTTATTTGATGTGATGATTTAATTATGTGAAAGAACTATTAACAAAATCTACAACAGAAAAAGATCATCTACTGCCCAATCAACCAGTGTGTGTGAGACAATAGAGTCAGTTCAGGGACTGCTGTTATTTCTTATTAATATTTATGGTATGCCTTCTAGGAAATTCTAAAATAGCGATGTTAAAGTAGCAATGCTTATATTTGAAGGCAATAGTTAGTTGTACCATGGACTAGCACATTTTTTTTCAGAACTTCCATTTATTTTACACTTTATTCTAAGATACAGATGCTTCTGGCAGAGACCACAAAAACAACATGTTGTGTCATGTAATTTCCGTGCACATTCCTTCATTTCTTAACTTGGAAATGGCTCAAAATAGAGTCCCTATCAAGTCACTAGGGCACAAACTGCATCATGTGACATGTTCACATTCCTGGTAGGAAAATTATATATAAACAAATATAAAAAATAGAAAACGGATGACTTATCCAAAAGGACCGGCTCGTCGATAGAGACAAATAAAAATAAAAATCATACTCAAACACACATACAAGCTTTCGCCACCACTGGCAGCTTCTTCAGGAAAAAAAGAGGAAAAAATGGGAGGAGAAAGGGAAGGATATGGGTTTTAAGGAAGTGGAAAAGGAGTAATTACAATCCCAGGAGTGGAAGGACTTACCTTAGGGGGACAAAAAGGAAGGTAAACGAATACACACACACACACACACACACACACACACACACACACACACACACACACACACATATATCCAAACGCAAACACACCTAGACAGACATTTGTAAAAAATTTGCCCCGAAATGAGATCCATCCTTAATGACATCCATCCCACTCCACCAAGAGTGTCTTTCCGCCGCCCTCTTAACCTTCGTAACCTCCTAGTCAATCCCTATGAAATCCCCAAACCACCTTCCCTACCCTCTGGCTCCTACCTATGCAACCGCCCCCATTGTAAAACCTGCCCTATGCACCCTTCCACCACCACTTACATACTTCAGTCCAGTAACCCGGAAGGTGTACAGGATAAAGGGCAGAGCCACTTGCAATAGCACCCACGTGATTTACCAACTGACATGCCTGCACTGTGAAGCGTTCTATGTGGGAATGACCAGCAACAAACTGTCCATTCACATGAATGGTCACAGGCAGACAGTGTTTGTTGGTAATGAGGATCACCCTGTGGCTAAACACGCCTTGGGGCACGGCCAGCACATCTTGGCGCAGTGTTACACCGTCCGGGTTATCTGGATACTTCCCACTGACACCAACCTTTCAGAATTCCGGAGATGGGAACTTGCCCTTCAGCTTATTCTCTCCTCCCGTTGCCCACCTGGTCTCAACCTCCGCTAAATTCAAATTCCCGCCCACCATCTTTAGCATCTTTGCCTCGGTTCTGTGGACAGAACCTCTGCCTCAAGCGGTATCTATGTCCAACTTCTTTGCTTTTTACAAATGTCTGTCTAGGTGTGTTTGCGTTTGTATATGTGTGAGTGTGGGTGTATTTGTTTACCCTCCTTTTTGTCCCCCTAAGGTAAGTCCTTCCACTCCTGGGATTGGAATGACTCCTTTTCCACTTCCTTAAAACCCATATCCTTCCCTTTCTCCTCACCTTTTTTCCTCTTATCCTGAAGAAGCGACCAGCGGTTGCGAAAGCTTGTATGTGTGTGGTTTTTATTTGTGTCTATTGACGAGCTGGTCCTTTGGGTAAGTCATCCGTTTTCTATTTTTTATATTTGTTTATCCCACCAGGAAAGTTCCCTTCTATAATTACTTACCATCCAAAAAAAGCACAAGTATGTTGAAAGACACACAAACGAGTCTGCTCCAGTCCTGAATTCCTGAACCAGTACACCATAACATGATAATTGCCTTCACATCCTGCAGCTACCCTTTTGATCTGCTACAGAAGCAAATTCCTCATCCCTCAAAACCAGAACCTTCCACAGAAGAACCTGAAAAGTGCCACTGGATACTTTCCGGGACTGGATCAGACTCTGAATGTGGCTCTCCAGCAGGGATACAACTTCTTTAAATCCTGCCCTGAAACGAGATCCATCCTTCATGACATCCTTCCCACTCCACCGAGAGTGTCTTTCGGCCACCCACCTAACCTTCATAACCTCTTAGTTCATCCCTATGAAATACCCAAACCACCTTGCCTACCCTCCGGCTCCTACACGTGTAACTGCCCCTGGTGTATAACCTGTCCTATGCACTCTCCCACCATCACTTACTCTAGTCCTGTAACCCAGAAGGTGTACACGATTAAGGGCAGAGCCACTTGCGATAGCACCCATGTGATTTACCAACTGACATGCCTGCACTGTCTGCTGTGGTGTGTTTGCTTGTATATGTGTGTGGGTGTGTGTGTGTTTCTTTACCTTTCCTTCTTTTCCCCCCTAAGGTAAGTCCTTCCATTCCCGGGATTGGAATGACTCCTCATCCACACCCTTAAAATCTGCATCCTTCCCTTTTTTCCCCTCCTTCCTTAATCTTTTCCTGATGAATCAACAAATGGTTGCGAAAACTTGAGTTTTTGTAACTTCTTGGCAGATTAAAATTGTGTGCCGGAACCTGGACTAAAACCTGGGACCTTTGCCTTTAGCGGGCAAGCGCTCTACCGACTGAGCTATCCCGACACGACTCACGATGCCGCCTCACAACTTTACTTCCGCTAGTACCTCACCTCCTACTTTCTGAACTTCACAGAAGCTCTCCTGCGAAACATGCAAGACTAGCACTCCTGGAAGAAAGGCTATGGCTTAGCCACAGTCTAAGAGATGTTTCCAGAATGAAACTTTCACTCTGCAGTGGAGTGTGCGCTGATATGAAACTTCCTGGCAGATTAAAATTGTGTGCTGGAACCGGGACTCGAACCTGGGACATTTGCCTTTCACGGGCAAGCGCTCAACTGACTGAGCTACCCCGACACGACTCACGACACCGCCCCACAACTTTATTTCCGCCAGTACCTTAAGTAAAGTTGTGAGACGGCATTGTGAGTCTTGTCGGGATAGCTCAGTCGGTGGAGCGCGTGCCCACGAATGGCAAAGGTCCTAGGTTCAAGTCCTGGTTCGGCACACAATTTTTACCTGCCAGGAAGTTTCACATCAGCGCACCCTCCACTGCAGAGTGGAAGTTTCATTCTTGAATTTTTGTGTTTGTGTGTGTTTTTAGTTGTGTATCTATCAATGGGCCTGTGCTTTTGGTAAGTTAAACCATCTCTATTTTTTCTTCATTGAATTTTCCTATGGAAAATGTTTAAAGCAGAACAAACTCACAGTTCACATTATGCTATGTAGAATAAACTTGTGGGACTGTAGGATATTTTACTGCACCGTGTACTTACTAATACTGTTATCCACATAATGTGGGATTGGACAGATGTATTACATTTACTTTATAATATACCAGCAATAGACAAACCTGTTTGCCCTAGGTGATGAGTATTTTCCCCATACCTCTCCTGCTTTGTACTCCAAAATAAGATGTATATCATCTCTTGAGATTTCCCCTCCATACACTGCAACAATAACATAAGTGTAAAATGCTGACCACAAAAGAATGTATCATACATATTAAGATTCTGTGCAGCAATATTCCCATAACATTTTAAGAAATAGAAGGATTTATAACTAACAATAACAAATAAATGAGGAGGAAACCTTGTTCAATAACCTCTTAAGGAAGGGGGGGGGGGGCATCAAATGTTATGTTTCTCAGTTAATCACTCGTTCTTAAGCCTTTCCCATTTTATGTAATTATATGGCAAGAGAATGTCATGACAGGAGATGACAGAACTGTTGTATTTGTCTATGACCATGTATACAACAATGTATTCCTACGTTTAAGATTATATTCGGCTTGCTGGAATGTTTATGATCAATTAAGTGGAGTGTGACTCTCCTAAGACTTTTTTACAAGTTTGGGGTATTTTGCCTATGCTTCTTGTGTAATTCAAATATAAAATGGGGAGACATTGCTCAAATTACTGGACCCTTAATTGCTAAATGTACATTTCAATACAAATAACAGAGGTCCTGTGTACGGTTGTGCTTCTAAGATGGTATAAATAGCCTGAAAACGGCTTTGATCAAAAGCTGAGGTGTGCGATTGTGATAGCATTATGTGGATTTACTTATTCAACAAAAATAATAAACATTTGGAAGTTCATTCTATCATCATTACTGTTATATATTTTATTTAATTAATGATGGAAATTCTCCACAGAGATGATAAATTATTTTTCAAAAGAGATATATTGGCTGGCCAGTACTTACCTTTGTGTTTTACTGCTGATAGTGACACAGATGAAGAAAAAGAAAAAAAGGAATGAAAAAGGACAAGCTTTTGGAACACAGTTTTCTCTTCAGGTGGGAGAGAAGGGAAGAAAAAAGGACGGATACGGAAGGGAAAGGTATGGGAACATTCCCATCCATTCCCCTTCCATTCCCATCCTTTTTTTTCTTTCCTTCTCTCCCACCTGAAGAAGGAACTGAGTTCTGAAAGCTCGTCCTCCTTTGTCCCCGTTTTTCTTCATTTGTGTCACTATCAGTGGTATAGCACAAAGGTAAGTACTGGCCAGCCAATCTATCTCCTTTGAAAAATAATTTATCTGTTATAACATTTTATCACTCCACCTTTAAAGGCGTAATACTAATGAGACTGAACGAAAATGAGAAATTGTTTTAAATGTTTGTTTTTTCAGTACACATGCTAATTCATAGAAACTGTTTTATGGGAGACAGGTTATGAGAGTATGTGATACGTAGTAAGTGACTCCAGTTATGGGCACTATTATTTAAAACACATTTCAGAAATGAGAGACAAATGAAACGTGCACAGTATTAACGCCAAACTTCCCAAGACAGTTTCTGTATATTCGATCAAATATGTCAACACAATGCCGCAAATCACTTGACAGCCACTACTGTAAATAGTAATTCGATCGGTTGTGGAATTTTTTTCAGTGCGGACATTAAATTGTAGATTTGTTGGCATTACAGAAAAGGAGGTGTAAAGTTGCAGACAACAATTAACACTCAATACTTAGCCGATTTGATCGATATACTGAAATATGCTACATTTGTATTTATCTTTCACGATTTTAGTGCAAGAATACAATACAAAACATAATGAAAAATGTAAATATCAAAGTTTGATTAACAATGGAAATTCTTCACAGAGTTGATAAATTATTTTTTAAAAGAGAGAGACTGGCTGGGCAGTACCTACCTTTTTGCTGTACCACTGATAGTCACACAAAGAAAGAAAAAAGGATGAAAATAAAACAAGCTTTTGGTACTGGGTTCCTTTTTCAGGTAAGAGATAAGGGAAGAAAAAAGGAATGGGACAGGAAGGAACATAATCCTCAAGACCTAGGTTGTAAATGACCTTCCCCTTCCTTTTATTATTCCCTTCTCTCTTACCTGAAGAAGGAATCCAGTTCCAAAAGCTTGTTTTATGGTCATCCTTTTTTCTTTCTGTGTGTGACTATCAGCGATACAGCAAAAAGTTAAGTACTGGCCAGCCAATCGATCTCTTTTGAAAAATAAAATATCAATGTTTTATACTCTTACAAATGCTGAGTAATGTATTTTACAGCAATTACAGAAATGATAAATTGGCACTTAGAAATTTATAAATGAGAAATTGCTTAAGAAAAATCCCCGGTTGGAACAAACCTATCTCAATTAAGGGAGATGTGAATATAAGAAAATAATGTGTATTTTTATTTTACTGGGACATGTTTTGACCCATTATCTGAAAACCAACCATATACTCTACCAGACTACGAAATACCCATGAGAGAGAGAGAGAGAGAGAGAGAGAGAGAGAGAGAGAGAGAGAGAGAGAGAGAGGTTATCTGTACTCTTACCTTTCACGTGTTCAGGCAGATGACGCATGAGAGATAGGGACATGCGTGCTGCCAGGACAACTTCACAACCTTCATAGTAGAATCTAGAAGCCATAACTGGTGCATTGCCACCCAGAGCATAGCGTGTGCTTTTCAGAGCTGAAGCCGCCTCCACCAACTCCTCAAACAGTGACCCGTTTGAAACAAATCGTCTGTTATGTGACAGAAAAAAAAAGGAGTGTTTTCAGTTTTCATTCCACAATCACATAATGTAATGTACTTGAGGCATTTCGGTAATTTGGAAGATGTGACGCTTGCTGCCACCAACTGATATAATGTATATATTGAACAAGCAAGCATCTTAATTGAAGATGTCAGTTATGTTTAATATGTTGAGAAACAATAACTCCTTAATCAAAATCACATAGAATAAGAGCAATATTTTGTGTTGGGCAGGCATAAAACACATACTGTTCCTTCTCTATTGGATGTCAGGTTCTTGTATGTACCCTTGCGTGGCCATCCGCCTGAAGCAAACATTTTAGAGTAATTAATTAACCATACATGGGTACATACAACAACCTGTTAACCATTACTACTTGAATGAACTGCTTTGTCCCCCACACACATATATATATATATATATATATATATTGAAACGATTATTAAGACGAAAAATTCCTAGCAGGAAAAATAAAATATAAAAAATAGACGAAGATTACTCACCAGGCGAAGGAGCACAGGTGTGACAGCATCACAAATAAATAAATGAATACACACACACACACAATCGCAAGCTTTCGCAACCCAGTTGCGTCTTCAGGCAGTAGGGAAGGAGAGGGAAAAGGAAATGATGAGGGTTTTAAGGAAGGGGGTAAGGAGCCATTCCAATCCCGGGAGAGGAAAGACTTACCTTGGGGGAAAAAATGGGGGTAAACAAATGCACACATGCCCACACATTCACACAGACACAAGTACACCTAGGTAGACATACTGTAGACAAATCTACAGTATGTCTACCTAGGTGTACTTGTGTCTGTGTGAAATCTACAGTATGTCTACCTAGGTGTACTTGTGTCTGTGTGAATGTGTGGGCATGTGTGCATTTGTTTACCCCCATTTTTTCCCCCAAGGTAAGTCTTTCCTCTCCCGGGATTGGAATGGCTCCTTACCCCCTTCCTTAAAACCCTCATCATTTCCTTTTCCCTCTCCTTCCCTACTGCCTGAAGACCCAACTGGGTTGCGAAAGCTTGCGATTGTGTGTGTGTGTGTGTGTGTGTATTCATTTATTTATTTGTGATGCTGTCACACCTGTGCTCCTTCGCCTGGTGAGTAATCTTCGTCTAAAAAATAAAAAAAAATAGAAAAGAGATGACTCACCAAAAGGACCGGCCCGTCGACAGAAACAAATAAAATAAAATAAAATTACACACAAACACACATACACGCTTTCGCAGCCTAGCTGCTTCGTCAGGCAGAAGGGAAGGAGAGGGAAAAGGAAATGATGAGGGTTTCAAGGGAGTGGATAAGGAGTCATTCCAATCCCGGGACAGGAACGACTTACCTTGGGGGGAAAAAAAGAGGGTAAACAAAAACACACACACCCACACGCAAGTACACTTAGGCAGACACACTGTAGAACTGTAGAAAGCCTACAGCCTATGGACATGCTACATCAAAAATTTAATAACTGTAAGACAATGTGAAAGACCTATAAAAAATAGGACGATTTCATTCATACAAAAGCATTACTATTGCGAATTGAGGTATTCTAACTAATTTACACATTTTCCAGAAAACAAATATAGGCCTAGTGCCTGTAATTAATTTTATTTGCCAAATAAACAAGACATCAAGTAAAAACATACTGCTCACAGATTAAAGCAGTACATTCAACAAACATAATAAATGAGTCATTCACATTAGATACGCTTCCGGATTATTTAAGAGAGACAAGAGTTAAATGTTTTGTTTTAAAAAAAAAGTAATGCAGAAAACTACAGGTTCTTTTCTTTGCTGTTATTTTCAAAAATCCTATTAAAGTGATCAGAAAAGACAGATCAATAAATTAGTTGAGCAGATATTACTTTCTAAGAAATCACAAAAGTGTTTTTGAAGTTGTCCAGGGTGATACAGAAAACGGAAACATTTCCATAAGCCAATAAAATAGAAGTGATGAAGGAAAGGAAATTTAATTCATAGTAGTTGAAATCTTCCAACTTTGCCATTTACAAAACATTTACGTCATTTATCATTTGCTCAAAATCACAAATGGATATATTAGGTGATTTTGGGGACCAGGGAATGTTACCGAGATCACACAGTTACCAAACAATTCACGCACACATGCCATTGATGGTAAAAGTCTTGATCAGCAGCATGGCCTAATGTATTTACGTGACGTGAAGCGGCAGTGTTGGCAAGTCTGCTGTGGATACTGGGATGAATGGTGACAGACGATGTTTATAAGATGTGAAAATGAATGTGTTAACATCACGTTTGAATGATTTTATTTACGAAATGAATCACAGCGTTGGAACGTAGAAGATCGCACACAACAAAACTACGTTTCTCCACATGCACTGTCTTTCTGTTGGGATGTAACACTTTGTTGTTATGTAAATCAAAATACGTGTATGTGTCTCTCAAATGTTACAAATAACAATAATTCTTTCAATGTTCATAATTTGGTAAAATGCTTGCAACAATTTAATCTGTACTCCTTGTTTCCTGCCTAACCACTTCCTTTAATATCATGCCATATTCGTAAAAAATCATGACATTCGCTCACAATTGAAGCTGTACTCTTAGGTTCCTGCTTAACCACAACCCTTAAAATCATGACATATTTGTAAAAGTAATATTCGTTGATGTACCCTCGTCCAGTCAGTAATTGAATTATTGTACACAGCATTGGCTACTCGAAATGTACTACGTTGCCAACCTAACACTGCTACGGACACACCGTGACGCTAATCGAGACTTTAGCCACCATTAATTGTCATGCAGTGTGATGTCATGATGATTGTTTTCTTATGGGGCTATCTCAAGAGAAAAGTCTACACATTCAACCAAGAATCCTGGACGAGTTAAAAATAGAGAATTCGGGATGAAATTCACAGTATCCCAACTGAGATGTTGCAGCGGTCAATCAGTAATTTCCACTGCAGAATTCACACATGTTTTATTGGATTGTGTAAATGTTCCCATTCTTCTGTGTCACTCTGTACAAGAACGTAATCAGCCCTAGCAGCATTCACGAAAGTGGTAATTGATATCAACAACAATTGATTTATCAGAGGCATTCTTACACCCAAACCTTCAGATGTCAGACACTCAGATCCACACCAAATGTTGTATATCAATAGAGTATCAACCGAAACATCTATATAATTCCCGATTTTTGCTGCCGTCCAGTAGAACGTTCGTAAATTATAATAATAAATAACATCAAACATACGGATTAGAGAAAAGCCTGTCTGTGAGGGGCAATCAAGCCACGCCACCATGGGTTAGTTGGCAGAGCGTTAGCTTGTGGTGCAGAAGGTCCTGGGTTCAAGCCCCACCTCGCTTTAATTTTTTTTCATTGTTTAAACTACAGTACGTTGGAAATTGTTAAAAGGGGCAATGTGTTCCTCATGTGTAAAAGGACTGTTTCGATTTTGTAGCAATGTGTTATTGGCAGTTTACTCTTGCTTCGTTTTATTTGAAAGTAGGAAACCTGTACAGTGTTATTACTTTAATTACTTTTATTGTTTTTAACATTACTATTTTTGTTATTGTTATTACTATTATTGCTATTAATACAGCTGTATGTGTGATGCAGTTTTTTTTTTATGTTCTGATTATGTTCGTTTATTCTGTGAAACTACGAAAAAAAAAACCCCTACAGATTAGCTACTTGCAAATAAAACGAAGCAAGAGTAAACTGCCAATAACACATTGCTACAAAATGGAAACAGTACTTTTACATATGAGGAACACGTTGCCCCTTTTAACAATTTCCAACGTACTGTAGTTTAAACAATGAAAACATTTAAGGCCTAGGTGGGGTTTGAACCCAGGACCCTCTGCAAGAGAATCTAATGCTCTACTTACTAACCCATGAAAGCGTGACGTGATTATGCCTCACAGATATGCCTTTGCTCTATTCCGTAGGTTATTTGTTACTTATTATTATAGTTTATACACGTTCTACTGGACGACAGCACAAATCATGAATTATATAGAAGTTTCGGTTGATACTCTATCGATATACAACGTTTGGTACGGATCTGAGTGTCTGACATCTGAAGGTTTGGGTGTTAGATCTTCCTAGGGCTTTTTATGCTGTTGGCCACACAAGTACACTAAGTATGCTAAAATCATTAGGAATGAGAGGTAAAGTGAAATGATTTTATTGGACTAAATATATTTTAATGTAGGACTTTGATTTTTGAGAAAACAAATTTTGAGACAGCACAGTGACACAAAACTTCTACAGCTCAGCTCAGACCAAAATTCTTTATTTTACTTTCATGACACGAATCCTTGTGATTACAGTCTCTCTGTCAATTGAAAGAACTGCTGTGAGGGATCTTTTACAACATAAGAGACAGCGTTATTCAAACCATAGGGTGGTTATCACAGAACATCAACAACAGTGCCTCTGTCAATAATGTCATTTCCAAGAAAAATAATTTTACTCATTACTTACTATCCAGCCCCCGTACCGTGAAAAGAACCAGATCAGCCAAAATGGCAGTAATGCAACCTTCAGAGTAAACTTAGGGCCCACAAAATACCACGATATGGGTGACAAAATCTCTGAACACCCTCCATACATTACTCTTAGCAGCAAGCAGTCTGCACTGTAGGCTTGGGAGTTAATCTAAATGAAGTGGTTTAATAAAAAGTTACGCATGAGTACATGTTTTCGCTGCAATATCCATTAATAAAATCTTCTCGGGTTGCAAGCTGCATTATGTGGTTTTCTGCCCACGAGCTTTCAACGGAGATCTCCTCCGCCATTGTCAAGTGGATGACTGTTATTTCGAGGCCACTGCCATGCTTATACATGCGCGCCGCTGCCTCAGATCACTGGTGCCCAGTTCCTTGACCATATATGGAAATGTTTTGGTCGCGCATATGTCGCACCCATTTTCAACTCTGCAAATCTCATGCCATACTCAGCTGCAGACCACCATCTTTATTCAGAGTGTTTTCAGAAATTTTGATCTCTATGGCCTCATTTATTACACTATCCCAGAAGCTGTTCGGTCGTTTAATAACTGATGCCTCGCTGAAAGCAATTTGGTGTCCATTTTCCAAAGCATGTTCCTCCACAGCTGACTTGTCGAGATAGCGTAATCGAAAACATCTTTCAAGTTCTATGCTTCACTGTTCAATAGTGCAGTCAGTCTGACATAAGACTACCCACACTCACATAGAATTTTATAAATGCCTCGTATTCTGAGACCTACATCATCTTTCATGGGATACATTACTTGCCAGATCTTTTCTGGGGGCCAGAAAATTGTGTCGATTTTATGTCTCTTCAGGAGCTGACTAATTTTCCTTGTTATGGAGCTACAAAACAGTAAAACAGTGGTCTTCAAATCTTCTGTTTACATAACTTAGGTGAAAGTGCCCGATATATTTGTCTTTTGCTGTAGTTGTTATCCTTGAAAACTTTACGTAAGTGGCTGAGTTCGAGTGACAGGGTTTCAGCATCTGACACAGTTTCTGTGCTGTGTGAGAGTAGCTGGTAGTGTGCAAATATCGATTGTGTGGGTGGGCTTGCGGTAAACACTGTGACCCAGGCTTGCATCAGGTTTATAGCAGATAAGAATGCCCGGGAATGGCAAGGAACTGTCCTCCTCTACTTCCAACATGAATTTGATGTGGCCATTTATACTGTTGATGTGCTCTAGGAACCCTTCTAGCTTTTTCTCTCCACGAGGGCAGATGACAAAGGTATCGTCGACATACCGGTAAAAGCAGCTAGGCTTTGCAGGAGCCGTGTCCAAGTCAATGTCTTCGAAATGCTCCAACCAGACAGATGGCATAGCAATGGGAGGCCCGTTAGCTCCAGTTGTAGCCAACCTCTTCGTGGAGCATTTAAAAGACATTGCCTTGGATATGGTTCCTGAAAGTCTAGCTGCTTTTACCGGTATGTCGATGATACCTTCGTCATCTGGCCTCATGGAGAGAAAAAGCTATGAGTTCCTGGAGCACATAGACATTACACACGGCCACATGAAATTAACGATGGAAGTACAGAAGGATGGTTCATTGCCATTCCTGGACGGTCTTATCCCCCGTAAACCTGATGGAAGTCTGGGTCACAGCATTTACCACAAGCACACCCACACAATCGGTATATGCATGCTGCCAGCTACCATCACCCAGCACAGAACCAGTCTGTTCTGAAGACCTTGGTACGAAACCATGTCAGATGCTCAAAACCTGACACACGAACTTAGCCACTTACGTAATCGGTAGACGGCTGAAGTGCAGTTTAGGAGTCCGCGAGTGACGTTTCATCTTTGGACGTTGGCAACGGCATAGGATCAGCAGTCGCATTTGCGTGGTCAATAACAAATATCCTTCTCTTTATGGTTTGTAAACAAATCGGCGTAGTGGATGTAATGATCTTTATCTCAACATATTGCATTGCAATAAATGTGAGATTTATATTTACGTTTTGTAATGGAGATTGAGCGTACTGGCTGTACTATGTAGTCAAAATTATTTTCACCAGTGATTTTAGTTGTGGTAATTGCATGACTTTCGCAGCCTTTACGAGTGCAATCACTTATACTGAGCGGTTCTGAACAAGATATTCAGGCGCTACTACGAGACAAAACTTACTGTGTAACCTATGTACCTAACCTTAAGACTGCACTGGCCTGTTGTTTTTGAAGTGATCAATAGTGTGATAAAGAGTAGTCTGAAAGTGTGTTGGAAACATCCTTTCATTTAAGAAAGTGATCTGTAGTGTAGCCTTCAGATGGTTAGGTATAGGTTAAACAAGAGTTTATATATATGACAAATGTCTGTCTAGGTGTGCTTGCGTTTCGATATGTCTGAGTGTGTGTGTATTTGTTTACCTTCCTTTTTTTCCCCTAAGGTAAGTCCTTCCACTCCTGGGATTGGAATGACTCCTTTTCCACTTCCTTAAAACCCATATCCTTCCCTTTTCCTCCCCTTTTTTCCTCTTTTTCCTGAAGAAGCTGCCAGTGGTGGCGAAAGCTTGTATGTGTGTTTGTGTGTGATTTTATTTGTTTCTCTCGACGAGCCGGTCCTTTTGGTAAGTCATCTCTTTTTCTATTTTTATTTTTAGTTTATATATATATATATATATATATATATATATATATATATATATATATATATATATATATATATATATATATATATATATATATATAGTTCTACAGTATGTCTGCCTAAGTGTACTTGTGTCTGTGTAAATGTGTGGGTGTATGTGCATTTATTTACCTTCCATTTTTTCCCCCAAGGTAAGTCTTTCCTGTCCCGGGATTGGAATGGCTCCTTACCCCCTTCCTTAAATCCCTCATCATTTCCTTTTCCCTCTCCTTCCCTTCTGCCTGATGAAGCAGCTAGGCTGCGAAAGCTAGCATTTTTGAGTGTGTGTGTGTCTGTGTGTTTATTTGTTGCTATTACTGCCTGTGCCCCTTCGCCTGGTAAGTGTTCTTCATCTATTTTTTACGTATATTTTTTTCCTGTTAGGAATTTTTCCTCTATAATATTCGTATATATATATATATATATATATATATATATATATATATATATAAATTAACCAACTTCTGGTTTTTTTCTTAGGGTAGTGAACACTAATTTTAATAATGTTCATTATTCCCGTTTACAATTCACTGGAAAAATTGTCAGTCGTATTACTTGAGGGAGAAACGCTTAATTGAATTTACACTGCAAGAAATTATTAAATCTGAACGAAAAAGCATGTGAAGAAAGGCCAAATTCACAACACACGAAATGCGAAATCTGATTGGCCACCTTCACCTGCATCATTCATCACGCCGTTACCAACATCTACCCATGAACCGCAATTCGTAGACTCATAAACAGCACTTTTACCCAGAAGAAATCTGAAGAAGACATCAAGAAGACCGCTTTTTTAACATTTTGTGACTCCATTACATGGAAAATTATCCAGCTTCTGAAGAGACAAATTCAACAATCTTCAGGCCTCCAGCAAAGATGCGGTAACTAATGAATCCCTTGAAAGATGATTTAGTTCTCAGAACACCATGCATTTATGAAATTCCGTGAGAGTGTGGGCAGTTTTGTGTCAGTCCACGTGCTTCAAGTATCCAGCATAATCTGTGGGCAACCATCCTATCAAGCAATTTACACGGCACATTTGTCAGGCTAACTGGCCAGTAACTGTCCAGGGAGGGATGATCGATCCTTTGCCAGGCTTAAGAACAGGAACCATTATAATGTCCCTCTGCTGGGAGGGGAAAACCCCCTTGGAACCAAGTATGGTTAATCACCTGGAGGAGATATTATCATTGTGGAGGATTGAGTTGTTGCAGTAGTTGAGTATTGATGGGGCTACGGCGAAGGAAAGGGGAAAGGAAGGGAAAGGGGTGCATGCTATAGGGGCTAGGTTGGGAGACCTTTCCCAAATGGTCATGGTAAAATTTTACGACACTTCTCGCCGAGCTCCAGTGCTTATGTTGGCAACAGATGAACAATTAAGTGTAGAGTTGCGTTAATATTTTTCATGAGTTACAGAGTAAATGTTATTGTTTCTCATCTCACTTGCAGCGAAATTAATACTGTACCTGCTCTATGGTTGACAGATTTTTGTATGTACCCTTGTGCATTCAGGAAAAAAAAAAATTATTCGTTTTATTTGAAGTTGTCAAAACAAAACATTTGTTGGTCATCCGAGTTGCTGCCATTACCATTGGTACCAACATAACCACTGCAGTCCGGTGAGAAGCTACGTACAATTTAACCATGGCTCACACTGGTAACTAATTTCACGGTAGGGGTCAAACCAAACTGTGCCAAAAACAGGAGTAAACAAGAATGAGATAAAAATTGCTATAACCATCAGCAGAACCATAGGCATAGCCAGGCTGTTTTAAAGGGAAACGTCTAGAGAGGGGAGATGTGTGGAATGTGTGGGGGCTGGGAGGAATTAGGAAATTATGACAGGGAGGAGGGGAACTGTGAGAGGTTGAGTTGTTCCGACGGCATCTACTGTTTAAGTATCTCAACCAAACTTGCGTGTCGGGAACAATCCCATTACCACTTCTTTATGATAAGATCTCTTCATTTGTTAAATGTGTGTAATAAGAATGTTGTTGCCAAATATAAGAGGACCGACTAGTCCGTGCCTCCTAACATAGCAACATATCTTGATAGGTCTTCTTGGATGTTAACTCTTTTCCAATCATCACAAGAGAACCCAAAATAGCAAACACGTCTCATTTAAACCCTTATTAATTCAAGCAAGCAGTGTGTTACTTACTAGAACAAGTACAGTGTTTATTTTATAACTTAAGTACATACATACAAAGGCTTATTATATGCCTTGTTTCTCAAACATATCCAGACCAAGAATAATTATAACATAGTAAAAGCTACGGAATATACACACAGTCCATAGGTTTAATTTATCTCGGAATAATTATATCACTGCCAATGAATTCTTCACCGATTCTTTTTCTTCTGCACAAAACCTGTACAGGGAAAAACTGGAGGCAGAAAATATTCTCCTACCAGTTTGCTAAATTAAATATGACTCATTAAATAATTATACTCGACTTTCTTGAGCCTCTAGCTGTTACACTACAAGGTCATGCAGCCTAGGAAAACAGAAAGAAAGGCTGTGCACAATGACCCGGGGACCCGTGTGCACCACATAAGGTAAAGCAGTCAACAATCCGAAGATTGGTTTGAACACCACAGTGCTTTACTAGGCATGGTCCTGTTTGGAGGTGGTATGCCGTTGCCTTCCTCCGACCTTCGAACTGACTTACCCAGCCAGTTATAGGGGGACCTACAGTTTGACGTGGGTTCCGAACCACGGTGCTACTCGGTATTTTTCACATGAGCAATACTGCCAGAGGTGAAAGAAGTGGAAAGTGACAGATAAAAATCCTAGGACCTGGCGGGGATCGAACCCGGGACCTTTGGATTTGTAGTCTGGCACTCTACCACTGTGCAACCGAGGCACACGTGGTACCAACAAATTAACTGTGGACCCCCTAGGGGGTCGGGGATGGATGAATTGGAAGCTACACAGAGCTGAAAATGTTACGTAGACTAGATAGTTTATTTTAAATCAGTTAGTCCTAATTTTTTTGGGAAGGATGGTAGGTTGCTACTCACCATAGAGACACCCAATGAGTCACAAAAGGCACACATAACAGAATAAACAAAAAACGAAGCTTTTGGTTGTTAAGCCTTCCTCTGCTACAGAGAACACACACACACACACACACACACACACACACACACACACACACACACAGTCTCCAGCTGTTGCGACTGGAAAGCCAGCCACAACAGCCAGAGATGGCGGTTGAGTTTGTGTGAGTGTAAGCACGTTCTCTGTGGCAGAGGAAGGCTTAACAGCTGACAGCTTCATTTTGTATTTATTCTGTTATGTGTGCCTTTCTGTAGATAATCGGCCGTCTCCTTGGCGAGTAGCAACCAATCCTTTCCAAAATATTGTTGAATCCTTAAGGTATTTCCATTGTTTTATTAGTCCTAATTTTATATCATAAAAAAATCATGCACTTTATAAACTGTGGACCAAATAATACAATCAAAAAGAACATACTTGAACAAGTAACTTGTGTTAAATTTGTGGGTCTACACCTAAACAACATACTTATGAGGTCAGAACACCTGGGGAAATTGAGTTCAGCCAGTTATAATACACTATAAAAGCTATGGTTAGAAGTGAAATCCTCAAAATGTTCTAATGTGAACACTAGGAATCAATGTCATATGGAATAGAATTATGAGGAAGCTCAGTAAACATGAAGAATGTACTCATAACACAGAAAAGAGTAACCCGAACGTGTTTCACCTTCGTTATCATGAGACATTGCTCTTTTATATTCATTCTACGTGTACCATATGTTTTGCCGTATTGTGTGATTGTGAGGTTGGCATCTAAGCCAATTGCATGACAAAATGTTTGGCATGAAATCTTCATTTTTGTAGGACAATTACTTTTAATGGGTGGACAAGGGCACATACAACAACCTGTCAGCTATAGACCAGAAAGAGCATTAGGGCCTATTTATTTATTTCATGGTCTTTATGAAACATTAATAAATTCATTCTCTGTGAATTTCTAAGAGTATTAATTGAACAGATTTTCTGCTATGTTGTTGTTGTTGCCACGAAGATATACACTCGAGGCCGGCAGAATATTAGTAAAATTTTACCGGATGAACCTCTTCAATTGCTTGCCGAGCAAAATCAACCAAATAAAGAACGTTAATAAAGCTTGGAAGAAAGTGAGAGAAATCCATTTTACTCTTTGAATGAATTATGTTATTACTAGAAAGAAAACCTAAAAGTAGGCTTGCTTATCAATATACTATGTTGTAATTGAACTGTTCTGTATTGGCCTATAATTGTATAAAGTCGTTGCAATTGGAAAGAAACTCGTTAATCATCAATCAAAATATGATCAATAAAGAAAGCTGTAATTTCAACTAAAAGTGCACTATATATGACTATAACGTATTTAAAAAATAATACTGTAAAATGAACATGTCAAGGCCAACGTGTAAAGATACAATTTGTTTAACTGGCTGATACACACACACACACACACACACACACACACACACACACACACGTAAAAGCCTATCTTGCTGGTAGGGTGTCTCTCAAAATTTGTCAATAAATGTATATGATCCTTCATCACATCAAACTTGTTCACGTCGCATACTAGAAAAGTTGTCATAAACACACACGTTTTGATGAGGTGGATGTGTAAATTATGTTATAAAAAAATCAGAATCTTCTAACAAAATATTCTAAATTTTAAGGGCATAGTACTACCATGATTTCAGTCTCACGTTACATTTATTCATTACTGTGCAAAGCTGTTTGTGTCAAGGTTACGTAAGCAACGGATCACTGATTGACAGGAGTTAGTTGAACAACTCTTTTTACGTCAATTCTCCTGCTTGTGAAGAATACCGGACAGATCTACAACATGTAAATCAAATTGGCGAAGTTGTTTCGGAATCGTACGACTGACAACTAGCAATGTTAAGTGAAGATTTCAACTATAGCAGTAGATAACATACTTACTCGGCAGCAGCTCCATGCCTGAAGAAATACGCATACGACCTCAGGAGTTCATCTCGCGATCTGATATCGCTGAAATGTTCCGGGTTTTCAGCAATTCTATCGTATGTCAACAACTGTCTGGCGTCAACAAACATATCCTGACAAGCACCGTAGCCCAACGCCACTTTTGGGTGCTGGTTCAAGGAAAACTCCTTCTCCGCCTTCACTAATCCTTCAAGCACCGAATTTAACTTGACTTGTAATTCATCACCCACATCTCTTCTCAAGTACAAGGAGTACAAAAGAACTAACAATGAAATAAAACTACAATACTTCAGAAAGTTTCCCATTTTTTGAATTGGCACTTCTCAAAACACTACACAGCTGGCAAGCAAAGATACTTTACTACTAACAAAGCAAAGATCTATGCCAAGTGAAGAATGGAACCGGAAAGACAGGAAAAGTGTAGAAAGGTCATTTTTTTCGAATGAGAGTCAATAATGAACAGTATTTACTGTAAATGATTTATTCTATTTCCGCTTTTATTAGTTTCTTAGAATATAAATATACGCTTTTGTTTGAAAATTAATTCAACATGTAAGTAATTGTCGTCACAGCAAGTGGCATGAAGGTAGATACCGCAGCGATGTCATATGCTGCTATAGGCAACACCGCCTAGAAGACAAGGCCTGACAACTGGCAGTGCCTACGTCACACCGATAAGCGGCACACAAGCAGACAGGGCAGCCACTACGAGGCGGTGGGCGTGCCCCAGCGGGCAGGCAGTCAACTAACAGCCGCCGCTTCTTGGTGTGACGTCAGTTGTGAGACCTTGTCTTCTAGGCGGTATTGCTGTAGGCCGGTTATGTCCAGGGAGGGAGATGTCCTTAAGGCCAATTCACACTGTCCGTCACGTCACGGCACCGTCACGTCAAGTTGTATTCACACTGTCAGTCAGTGTCCGTGACGTCAATTCGCCCATCTCAATACACGATGTTGAAAGTGAGCTTATGAGTGCTGATCTGTTAAGAAAGTCATAGTTTAACACTAGAATTGAGTGACCAACAACGCTAAATGTTATTCACGGCAAAAGAAAACTTTACAGTGTATGTTCTTCGCCAACTTACTGGGAACTGAAACAACATTTCAAACATCGACATCTATCTTCAAGCGAAAAAGTAAACATTTGAAATCATCAATACAATACTTATAAGAACATAAATAGCGCCTGTTTACTTTATCCATTACGATTTGCCCGCTGACATTGTTAATACTGTCGTAAACAACTGAATTTTTGTCTTTCATTAGAACCGACTTTTGCATTTAAAATGTTATTTAAAGAAAAATGCGTAATCAAATTACAATCTTATTCAAATAAACAGTTTGCTTCAGTCTTTTCTGTTACAATGTTACGCAACATAAACCATTTTTTGGTTTCAGATATCCGACCACGATTTTAGGGGGACACTCAATTGACAAAAATATTTAAGTCGTCATGAAACTTTTGAGATTTACCACTAAAACGAAGTATAACAACAAAATAAACATGAATAAGACACATTTGCATATAAACAGTGTAATCGTCGACTGCAACATGTAATTCGCATGACGAAAATAGGTTAACTTCCGATTTTAGCAGACGGCCGTTCCGTCAAAACATTCTTCTCGAGAAAGCTTGACGTCACGTTGACGTCACGTGACGATCCAGTGATGGACAGTGTGAATGCCGCTATTAGAAATACATTGCGGAATGTTCTAAGGGATGGTGACGTGACCTGACGTGACGGACAGTGTGAATTAACGCTACAAAAGTGAAGCCGTTGTCGCCATATTGTGGAGCCAATAATTTTATGTTATTAAATCACAGTTCACCTATTTGGAAGGTCTGTATTTGTTCACAGAAGTGTGCTATATCAAACATGTACTAGAAATGACAGTTATTTAAATGTATGACAGTTAATAGGGCAAGAACTGCACAGAGCTTTCATCTCGATCATATTTCGTTGACTCCATAAGGTGGCGGACTGGCTTCAAACATTCAAATGTTTGTAATTCTATCAGACCAAACTGCATGGTCAACAATCCGTAGCTTACAAACTAGTTAAACTATGGTAAACTAACCTAAGGACAACACACACACACACCCATGCCCCAGGGAAGACTCGAATCTCCGATGGCGAGCAACCGTGCGCTCCGCAGAGAGGACTGGTTTCAATTGACGATAAGATTTTCATAGTAGAGCCGTCTCCTCTCATTTTAACCTCCTTCGTTATATCTTCATCTGTAAATATCTCGACAAATCAGCAACAATACAATGACCTGAAGGCAACAATGGCCATGAAAGTTTACATAATACATACACGGTAACTGTATCTATGTCTTGATGGCGTTGTCCCCAACTGTTGAAAAAATGTAAGTCACAAGGTGCGAGAAACATGGGTGATAGACAGGGGAAACCACGTCAGTATCCCAAATTCTAGATTGTTTGAAATTATTCTGATATTCTTGCATCTAGTAATATATTGATCTTTTCGCATTCTTACCGCATTCTTTCGCTTTGGTCTTTTCATTGTTTAGTTTCATTCCAAACTCTTTACCCACAAGTGCAACAGGAAAGCAAGCAACTATAGTCGGCGTCACCTACCATGGCGGTCTAGTTTTCAGCCGTTCTGCCCATCCCTCTCCATTACCGCACTGTTGTTGTTGTTATGGTCTTCAGTCCGGAGACTGGTTTGATGCAGCTCTCCACCCTACTCTATCCTGAGCAAGCCTTTTCATCTCCTCATAACAACGACAACCCACATCTCTTTGAATCTGCTTACTATACGCGTCTCTTGGCCTCCCTCTACGATTTTTACCCCACACACTTCCCTCCAATGCTAAATTTACGATTCCTCGATGTCTGAGAATGTGTCCTACCAAGCGATCCCTTCTTTTCGTTAGGGTATGCCAAAAACTCCTTTTCTCGCCAATTCTGTTCAGTACCTCTTCATTAGTTATGTGATCTACCCACCTAATCTTCAGCATTCTTCTGTAGCACCACATTTCAAAAGCCTCTATCCACTTCCTGCCCGCACTGCTTATCGTCCATGTTTCACTCCCGTACAAGGCAACACTCCACACAAATGCCTTCAGAAAAGACTTCCTTACACTTAAATTAATATTCGATGTTAGCAAATTTCTCTTTTTCAAAAATGCTTATCTTCCCATTGCCATTCTGCATTTTATATCCTCTGTACTGCGACCATCGCATGTTATTTTACTACCCAAGTAACAAAACTTATCTACCACCTTCACTGTTTCGTTACCTAATCTAATTCCTTCAGCATCGCCTGATTTTTTAAGACCGCATTCCATTATTTTTGTTTTGCTCTTGTTAATGTTCATTTTCTACGCTCTCTTCAACACACTGTCCATTCCATTCAACTGCTATTCCAGGTCGTTCGCTGTCTCTGACAGAATTACAATGTCATCAGCAAAACGCAATGTTTTTATTTCTTCCCCCTGAACTTTAATTCCTATTCCATAATTTTCCTTGCTTTCCTTCATCGCCTGCTCAATGTACAAATTGAATAACATCGGAGAAAGGCTACAACCCTGTCTTACTCCCTACCCAACTGATGCTTCCCTTTCATGCTCTTCGAGTCTAATAACTGCGGTCTGGCTTTTGTACAAGTTGTAGATAACTCTCCTTTCCCTGTATTTTACCCCTGCTGACTTCAGAATTTGAAAGAGTGTAGTCCAGTCAACATTGTCAAACGCTTTCTCCAAATCTACAAAGGCTAAAAATGTAGATTTGCCTTTCCTTAATCTATCTTCTAAGATAAGACGTAAGGTAAGTATTGCCTCCCGGGTTCCTACGTTCCTCCTGAATCCAAACTGATCTTCCCCTAGGTCAGCTTCTACTAGCTTTTCCAAAAATGTTTCAAATGTTTGTATTGTCTATGGGACTTAACTACGGGGTCATCAGTCCCTAAACTTACAAACTACTTACGAACTAGCTAAGACTAAGGACGGCACACATATCCATGCCCGAGGGGGGATTCGAACCCCCGACCCTAGTGGCTGCGCAGACCGTGACTGAAGCGCCTCAGTCCCCTCGGCCACCGCGGCCGGCTAGCTTTTCCATTCTCCTGTAGATAATTCGTGTTAAAATTTTGCAACCATGACTTATCAAACTGATGGTTCTGTAATTTTCACACCTGACTGCACCTGCTTTCTTTGGAATGGGGATTATTACATTTTTCTTAAAGTCTGAGGGTATTTCGCCTGTCTCATATATCCTACACACCAGTTCAAATAGTTTTGTCATGGCTGGCTCTCCCAGAGACTTTAGTAGCTCTGAGGGTATGTCATCTACTCCTGGGGCCTTGTTCCGACCTAGGTCTTTCAGGGCTCTGTGAAATTCATCTCTCAGTATAATATCTCCTATTTCATCTTGATCTACTTCCTCTTCCCTTCCTACAACATCGTCTCTCAGTTCATTTCCTTTGTAGAGCTGCTCTATGTACTCTTTCCACCTTTCAGCCTTCCCTTCTTTGCTGAGAACTGGTTTCCCATCTGAGTTCTTGATATTTGTAGAATTGCTTTTCTTGTCCCCAAATTACCGCACTGATAGCCAATAATGTTTCTCCCGCAGGCTCCACTGTTGGCGCTCGACCATAGCTCCTTCCCTCCATGCTTCGTCTATAGCTCCACCTCTATGCGCGGAAGCGCCTTCTTATATAACGCCGGCTATAGTTTTGGAATTCTCGAAATCATGGCACCAGTTTGCTTTAAAAACTGATATGGCACTGAGTGTTTTGGCTGTAAACAGTCCCTGTTAAAGGGTTCACAAAGACAGCATTATGACGTATGTGTTATCAGACGACGGTGAAATCAGAATAATTAGAGGATCAAGTGAGATATCGTTCACAATATACAAATGGAAGCATGTCTTATTTAGATATTGGTAACAATTGTAATTTGTGTGTAGCACAAAACGATATTTTTCCATCACAGTAATTTACTTGACGTTTACATGGCGTTTGCTTAGAGTGAGGCACCATGGGGCTACCACAATAGTGAAAAAGTCATTCTCATTCCGCTCTAATATTGTGTGTGATCACCTCGGACGATCAGTAGAATTGTACACATGCATTGTACGGACAGTACCGCTATTGAGGGATATTTCGCCATTCTTTCTTCATTGCAATATCCAGTTCTGCAACCGCTAAGGAAGGTGTTGGTCTGGCTGTAATACATCTTCCAAATGCATCCCTGACATAATAAAACGGGTTTCAGCTCTGTGGGGACGAGCATTGTCGTCCACAAGAAGTAAACCATCTTCTATGGCACCAGCGTAGGGCACAACAAAATGTTGAAGTATCTCCTCTGTATCCCTCTTAGGAGTCAAAGCGCCATTCTGAGCAACATACAGATCCGTACGTCCGCCAATACTGACTCCTGCCCAGACTATTCGTCCACCACCATGATATGGTTTTATAGTTTTCGAAATGGAATACCAAGATCACACATTAATAATTTATTCAATGATGACCGGTTTAGGTGAACTGTGTCACCATCATCTGGTCACATACATATTACAAGCTGGTCATCTTGTTAAAAAAAGTATAAAATAACAAGTTGTAATGTATTTAGCCAGGAGGATCCCATTTGTTTGCAATATTGCAGTACACAATACCATTTTTGATCATAGTATTGTGCCCTAATATTCAGTGTTTGTATTATATAAGTATTTTATGCCACTTATGACAAGTCACATTGCTTTACTCATTTTCATTATTTGGGCCTTTTTATGAAATAAATAAATTAATGATTGAAAGTTGTAAACTAAACGTTCGACAATAATGTGTTTGTTCATGAAACCAATAACTAACATTATCTAATGTTTTCTGTAATGTATTGAATGTAATGTTATATGTTGTTGATTGTAAAATTGATTAGTTGCTTTGATTTAACAATTTTAAATAATGTAAACATATATTAATACTGCACTAATTGTTGTTTACTTACGATCTTGCCGGTCGCAGTGGCCAAGGGGACTGAGGTGCTCCAGTCACGGTCTGCACGGCCACTATGGTCGGGGGGTTCGAATCCCCCCTCGGGCATAGATATTTGTGCCGTCCTTAGGATTAGCTAGTTCATATGTAGTTTGTAAGTTTAGGGACTGATGACCCCATAGTTAAGTCCCATAAGGTTAACAAACATTTGAACATTTCTTACGATCTTTTGTATTAGTTTATTTTGATGTGGAAATATTTTTATTACATTTGTCATAATTTTGTGTATCTTTACGTAAAGCATGATAGATTTATGTTTCATGAGCTAATTGTTTTATATTTGAATATTGTACTTCTATGTTCTAGAAGGTTCTAGAAATGCTATTATGTATTTATACGCGCGAATTGGCGCGAACTGAGACAGTCTAAAGTCAGTCTTAGATGAGTAACATCTTAGTCTTGAGTTAGTATGGAAGCATGTTGTCAACCAGTCTTACTTTTGCATTACGTTTGTGCTTTATCAAGAATGGATAAATAAATATACGTTAAAAATGAAAAGTGTCTCATTTATGATTTCTTAAATGCATAAGAACCCGACGTTATAACATAATTTTGTGATGTGTTAATGGCAGGTGAGCTACAAGATCTTCGAGACCACTGAACATCTTAAAAGAAAGGTGATGTTTTAAAAATGTGGCTTTTATGTATGTCCAGTAAAAAGCGCCACAAACCGCAACATTGCACTTAGTCACTACATAAAAAGTACTCAAGTTAAAAACATAACAGCTTACAAAATACTGACAGCTTTGAAGATTCTAGTTTACATTTTGGCGCCAAACAAGATGACCAGCTTGTAATATGTATGTGACCAGATGATGGTGACACAGTTCACCGAAACCAGTCGTCACTGAATAAATTATTAATGTGCAATCTTGGCATTTCATTTTGAAAACTATAAAACGATCCGATCGCCTCCAGACCCGACTATGTCAGGTAATCATGTTTTCAGCACATAAGCAGCATTTACTCCAAGTTTCCTCCAGATGAGGGAATGACGATTGCCCAGCTGAACACAAAATGTCGACTCATCTGTGAACAGAACCCGGAGCCATTCCTTATGACTCAGATCCTGATGTTCCTCGGCCCAGTTTCTGTGGGATAAATGGTGTTATTGTTTTAATGGAATGCATAGCATAGACCTCCGTGTCTAGAGGCCACATTTCCGAAGGCGATTCCGGACTGTTTGTTTTGATACTGCACATCCTGTTGCTGCCTGGAGGGTGCGTTGCAGCTGAGTTGCATTCAGCCTCCTGTCTAGACGGGCTGTTAACCAGAGATACAGGTCATATCATGCTGATGTTACCCGTCGACGACCTTGGCCTTGCCTTCTTTTAACGGCTCCTGTTGTCTGAAATCGCTTCCAGGTCCTGGAAATTACACTTTGGGGCACTGCAACTGCTGCAGCCACCCCCCTCTGTGTCTGTCCCGCTTCCAGCATTCCTATGGCTCTCCGTGCCACAGCTTCATCTAAGTCACGTTGTTGTTGTATTGAACTACCAACTCGCTAAACTATCTGAACCCAACTGTTTGTGTGATTCGTTTTGTAGTGTAAACATGAGTCAACAGCGACTCCCTCTGTAGCAACTTTTTGTTATTACCACTATCTCAGTTGCCGTAATGTTGTTGTCTCACTCCGTAGAACCTTTTAGTCCACTCTGCCGACGACAGTACTTCAAAACCTCAACTGATCCCCTAATTATTTTTGCCAGTGAACATTGTTCCGAAGGTTGTTCTTCCCTCATCAGATCAAAATCTATATCCTCTTGCCAAGTATGTTATGGTCTTCAGTCCGGAGACTGGTTTGATGCAGCTCTCCACCCTATTCTATCCTGAGCAAGCCTCTTCATCTCCTCATAAGAACGGCAACCCACATACATTTGAATCTGCTCACTATATGCGTATTTTGGTCTTCGTCTGCGATTTTTACCCCACACACTTCCCTCCAACGCTAAATTTACAATTCCTCGATGTCTAAGATTGTGTCCTACCAAGCGATCCCTTCTTTTAGTCAAGGTATGCCAAAAATTCCTTTTCTCGCCAATTCTGTTCAGTACCTCTTCATTAGTTATACGATCTTCAACATTCTTCTGTAGCACCACATTTCAAAAGCCTCTATTCTCATCCTGTCCGCACTGTTCATCGTCCATGTTTCACTCCCGTACAAGGCAACATTCCACACAAATGCCTTCAGGAAACACTTCAATGTTGGAATATTTCTCTTTTTCAAAAATGCTTTTCTTCCCATTGCCATTCTGCATTTTAAATCCTCTGTATTGCGACCGTCATATGTTATTTCAGTAACCAAGTAACAAAACTTATCTATCACCTTCATTGTTTCGTTACCTTATCTAATTCCTTAAGCATCACCTGATTTTCTAAGACTGCATTCCATTACCCTTGTTTTGCTCTTGTTAATGTTCATTTTATACGCAAGATGTGAGAAAAGGGCAAGCTGAGTTTCACATGAACGATTTTTCCTAAACCCTTGCTGATGCATAGAAAAAAGGTTGTCCGTTTCGAGAAAATAACTCTTCTTTCCCTGTATTTTACCCTTGTTACTTCAGAAATTGAAAGAGTGTATCGTCAAGTAGAGTAATTTGTTTTTCGGGCAGTGCATTCAGCCCCACAGTGCGGTCGGTGTTCCGCCTTGCAGGTCATATTTTCAAGTGATGACGTCATCGGTTGACTTGCGCATAATAGTTCGCGATCGGGAGCGCTCACTTTAGTTCGAGGTTCAGCCGGGAACTAGTTCATTCTTTTAGTTCGTCCGCTCCCAGCGGCGTGGTCTGCGCGTGCAGGTGGAGGGAGAAGTTCCCCCACCCAGCTGCTTCATGCGCTTGCTGCTTGAGCCGCTAACGATAACACGTAAACCAAAAGAAACAGTTTGTGGATAATTTCTCGCGATTATCTTTAGAGTTATCTCTATATCTTGGCATATTTATTAGTAAGATATTGTAGAGTGCAGAATACTTCAAAACAGAAAACGGAAATGAGCGTATGGCTTTCTTGGCCGGGAGAACCCATGCGGGTTTGTTCGGCCGCCTTAGTGTAAGTCTTTTTTATTTGACGCCGCGTGGCCAAATGATGATGAGATGAAGATGATTAGGACAACACACAACACCCAGTCCCCTGTCATGAATCGAACCCGGGCCCCTGCGTGGTAGTCAGCGACGCTACCGCTGAGCTACGGAGGCGGACTTCAAAACAGAAATTTTGTAACACTGAACTACATAATCTAGCAGGCAGACGCTCACCTCGAAATGGCTCTTATCAGCAGAAGGCAAACACGTGATTTTTAATTCTGTTCGCGACCTATCGCGCATATCTTAGTTCGTGACCTGTCACGCATATTTTAGTTCGGGACCTATCGCGCATATTTTAGTTCGAGACCTATCGCGCATATTTTAGTTCGCGACCTATCACGCATATTTCAGTTCGCGACCTATTGCGCATATTTTAATTCGCGACCTATCGCGCATCTTTTAGCTTGCGACCTATCGTGCATATTTTAGTTCGCGACCTATGACGCATATTTTAGTTCGAGACCTATCGCGCATCTTTTAGTTCGTGACTTGTCACGCATCTTTTAGTTCGCGACCTATCGCGCATCTCTTAGGTCACGACCTATCGCGCGTATTTTAGTTCGCGACCTATCGCGCATCTTTTAGTTCGGGACCTATCGCACATCTTTTAGTTTGCGACCTATCGCACGTATTTTAGTTCACGACCTATGACGCATATTTTAGTTCGCGACCTATCGCGCATCTTTTAGTTCGTGACCTGTCACACATATTTTAGTCTGCGACCTGTCGCGCATCTTTTAGTCCGCGACCTATCGCGCATATTTTAGTTCGCGACATATCACGCATATTTTAGTTCGCGGCCTATCGCGCATATTTTAGTTCGCGACCTATCGCGCATCTTTTAGTTCGGGACCTATCGCGCATATTTTAGTTTGCGACCTATCGCGTATCTTTTAGTCCGCGACCTATCGCGCATATTTTAGTTCGCGACCTATCACGCATATTTTAGTTCGCGGCCTATCGTGCATATTTTAGTTCGCGACCTATCGCGCATATTTTAGTTCGTGACCTGTCACGCATCTTTTAGTTCGCGACCTATCGCGCATCTTTTAGTTCGTGACCTGTCACTCATCTTTTAGTTCGCGACCTATCGCGCATCTTTTAGGTCGCGACCTATCGCGCGTATTTTAGTTCGCGACCTATCGCGGATATTTTAGTTCGTGAACTGTCACGCATCTTTTAGTTCGCGACCTATCGCGCATCTTTTAGTTTGTGACCTGTCACGCATCTTTTAGTTCGCGACCTATCGCGCATCTTTTAGGTCGCGACCTATCGCGCGTATTTTAGTTCGCGACCTATTGCGCATATTTTAGTTCGCGACCTATCGCCCATCTTTTAGTCCGCGACCTATCGCGCATATTTTAGTTCGCAACCTATCGCGCATATTTTAGTTCGCAGCCTATCGTGCATATTTTAGTTCGCGACCTATCGCGCATCTTTTAGTTCGTGACATGTCACGCATCTTTTAGTTCGCGACCTATCGCGCATCTTTTAGTTCGCGACCTATCGCGCATCTTTTACTTCGTGACCTGTCACGCATATTTTAGTTTGCGACCTATCGCCCATCTTTTAGTCCGCGACCTATCGCGCATATTTTAGTTCGCAACCTATCACACATATTTTAGTTCGCAGCCTATCGTGCATATTTTAGTTCCCGACCTATCGCGCATCTTTTAGTTCGTGACATGTCACGCATCTTTTAGTTCGCGACCTATCGCGCATCTTTTAGTTCGCGACCTATTGCGCATATTTTAGTTCGTGACGTATCGCGCATATTTTAGTTCGGGACCTATCGCGAATATTTTAGTTCGCGATCTATCGCGCATCTTTTAGTTCGCGACCTATCATGAATATTTTAGTTCGGGACCTATCGCGCAAATTTATATTTTAGTTTCCACCCTATCGCGCAGATTTTAGTTCGCGACCTATCACGAATATTTTAGTTCGGGACCTATCGCGCATATTTATATTTTAGTTTCCACCCTATCGCGCAGATTTTAGTTCGCGACCGGTAGCTCTCCTTTTAGTTCGCAGCTCGGCCGCGAAGTAGGTCGCTCTGTTTAGTTTGTCTGCCGGTTTTGGCTTTTGCTACCGCTACTAAAACTACAGTTGATTGTGAGCTGCACCTCAGCTCGAAATGACGGCAACTGGCAGAAGGGAATCACGCGGTTCTGCGCGCTCTCGCGTCCTCTCGCTGTTCCCCGTCAGTCTTCGGAAAAGGAGCGGACGAACTAAGAGGCGAGGGATCTGCGAACTAGTTCGCGTAGTTCACCTGTGGGAGCGCTCTTCCTAACTAGTTGGTTCGCGAACTACACAAGACTAATTCAGCCGCACAGTGTGGCCAGTGTTTCGGGTTGCAGGTCGTATCTTCAAGTGAAATGAAGATCGTAGCATAGCCGTGATTACGTCATGCATTGAGGCGGGAATGAGGTATCTGATTGGCAGGCCAACGTTTGGAATAATTTCAAAATCCGTTTCATATGCGTACCTTTTGGAGAAAGCATTTGACAATGTTGACTGGAATACACTCTTTCAAATTCTGAAGTCAGCAGTGGTAAAATACAGGGAAAGGAGAGTTATTTATAACTTGTACGAAAGCCAGACCGCAGTTATTAGACTCGAAGGGCATGAGAGGGAAGCATCAGTTGGGAAGGGAGTAAGACAGGGTTGTAGCCTTTCTCCGATGTTATTCAATTTGTACATCGAGCAGGCGGTGAAGGAAAGCAAGGAAAAATTTGGAATAGGGATTAAAATTCAGGGGGAAGAAATAAAAACATGGCTTTTTGTTGATGACATTGTAATTCTGTCAGAGACAGCAAAGGACCTGGAAGAACAATTGAATGGAATGGACAGCGTGTTGAAGAGACCTTATAAAATGAACATTAACAAGAGCAAAACAAAAATAATCGAATGCGGTCTTAGAAAATCAGGAGATGCTGAAGGAATTAGATTAGGTAACGAAACAATGAAGGTGGTAGATGAGTTTTGTTACTTGGGTAGTAAAATAACAAATGGCGGCCAGAGTACAGAGGATATAAAATGCAGAATGGAAATGGGAAGAAAAGCATTTTTGAAAAAGAGAAATTTGCTAACATCGAATATTAATTTAAGTGTAAGGAAGTCTTTCCTGAAGGCATTTGTGTGGAATATTGCCTTGTACGGGAGTGAAACATGGACGATAAGCAGTGCGGACAGGAAGAGAATAGAGGCTTTTGAAATGTTGTGCTAGAGAAGAATGCTGAAGATTAGGTGGGTAGATCGCATAACTAATGAAGAGGTACTGAACAGAATTGGTGAGAAAAGGAATTTTTGGAACATCCTGACTAAAAAGAAGGGATCGCTTGGTAGGACACATTCTTAGACATCCGGGAATCGTAAAATTAGCATTGGAGGGAAGTGTGTGGGGTAAAATCGCAGAGGGAGACCAAGAGACGCGTATAGTAAGCAGATTCAAGTGGATGTGGGTTGCCGTTCTTATGAGGAGATGAAAAGGCTTCCTCAGGATAGAGTAGGGTGGAGAGCTGCATCAAACCAGTCCCCGGACTGAAGACCATAACAACAACATGCGAACCTACCAATCAGGAGCCTCAGTCCCGCCTCATTGCATGACGTCATCATGACTATGCTACGGCCTTGGTTTCAAGAAGGCAGTGGTGGGGCACCGTGAAGTAGGCGCCTGTGGCTTTCCCTGGAGGAAGCGCATCTCTTGGGCGCTCTCTTGGTTGCCACACACTCAGTCGCTTCCCGGCAGTTGAGGTCCGTTTCTAACCCACACGGGCCCACATTTCGGCGCCTGCTGCTATCAGGACATCCTACGACTGAGCGATGCGCCTGTTAGCTCAGATGTGTCTACTGCTGGTGGCGCTGCAAGCTTCAGCAGACACGGATTCGCTCCTCCGATGCTTCTGCCACCATCCGGAACTGCTGGAAGAACACGGCGTTATCACTTCGCAAGCGCACTTCAAAGTGCGGATATACTGCGGCAGTAAGTATTTGTTTCGTGTCTGCAGAGTCGCAAGTCTAGGTTTAATTGACAGTAACGACCGACCGCATATTGGTTTCGGCCAGAAATCGGTCGAATCTTGGGCTTGGCCGAAATTAAGTTTCTTGAAGTTACTGACGAAGTCCGGTCGCAAGGGACGTAGACTAGAAAGGTATGCCAGTTTGGGCTTCTTCACTCTCATTGGTTAGCGCTGTATTACGTCACGCGGCAGCAAGCCGCTGTATTATAAGGCCGCCGTGAACATTTTCTCCGTCTTTTCTTTTCTCATTCGACAAAAAACATTGCTTTTAAGCGGTGTAACACGCTTGTGATTAATATATATGTTTACTAACATACAAAGGACTGAAAAAGCTCCAAACAGTATTAACAACTAGCTAACCCGTTCCGACCAGCGACTTGGCACGGGTAATATTTAAACGTCTTTAACTTGAGAACCACTGAGCGTATCGCGATGAGGTTTGTTTTTAAATTGTAGAGCTAATAAAGATTTAAAATAAAGTCCGTGAGAGCACATGTCTAACTTTTATAGATTTCCCGCAATCACTATTTATGTAGTCTGAAGCCGGCCGCGGTGGCCGCGGGGACTGAGGCGCTCCAGTCACGGTCTGCACGGCCAATACGGTCTGGGGTTCGAATCGCCTCTCGGGCATGGATATTTATGCCGTCGTTAGTATAAGGTAGTTCGTAAGTAGTTTGTAAGTTTAGGGACTGATGACCCCGTAGTTAAGTGCCATAAGCTTTACAAACATTTGAATTTTTGAATTTGTAGTCTGAAGCCATCTGGTGACAGCGCCTTAGGAGAGAAAAATGGTACATATGCTTCACTCGTAAAAGTTTGACATATGCTCTCGCTGACTTTTTTTATACCTTTGTGAGATCTACAATTTAATAGAAACCTCATCACGATACGTTCAGTAGTTCTCGAGTTATAGAAGGTTAAAGGGACAGATAGAGAGAAAATGTGCTTCTATTATACGAGGCGCGTCCAGAAAATAAGTTCCGTTTGGTAATAAAATGAAATTGTACACAGATACAGAAGAAATTTTTATTGCTCAAAATTCTACAACTCTTAAACTACTTTTCCACATAACTGCCGAAATTTTGCAGGCATTTGTCATAGCGTGGCACCAGGTTTTGTATACCTTCTTCATAGAAATTTGCTGCCTGTGTCTTCAACCAGTTGCAGACAGTTTATTTCAGCTCGTCGTCATTGGTGAAGTGATGACCGCCAAGGAAAGACTTGAGATGTTCTGAATCTTGTCATCAATCGCGTGAACCAGTTCTTCTGTAACCAAAGGTGGACGCCCACTTCGTTCTTCATCGTGCACATCACTACGCCCGCCATTGGACTGTCGGACCCATCTTCTCACCATCGAATCACTCATCGCATTTGGTCCGTAAACATCGCAAATTTGCCTATAAATTTCACTCGGTTTCACTTTCCTTGCATTCAGAAACCGAATGGCCGACCTGATTTCACAGGCGGCGGGATTCTCAATCAACGCCGACATTTCAAACAAGCACAACAAAGCGTACGTAACTGACAGCGATCTCCAAATGGCGCACGTTCTTCTCCTTGATACACATCGTCTACAGCGCATGTGCAGAACTGCAGTCGCAGCGCTGCAGCGGAGATAAATTGAAACGGAACTTACTTTCTGGACGCGCCTCGTATCATAACTTCGTGGCGACGTTCCCTTTCTGTCAAAACGTTGCTAGTAACCTCTAAGGGTAAAGCAGTCAACAATCCGAAGATTGGTTTGAACACCACAGTGCTTTACTAGGCATGGTCCTGTTTTGAGGTGGTATGCCGTTGCCTTCCTCCGACCTTCGAACTGACTTACCCAGCCAGTTATAGGGGGACCTACAGTTTAACGTGGGTTCCGAACCACGGTGCTACTCAGTATTTTTCACATGAGCAATACTGCCAGAGGTGAAAGAAGTGGAAAGTGACAGATAAAAATCCTAGGACCTGGCGGGGATCGAACCCGCGACCTTTGGATTTGTAGTCTGGCACTCTACCACTGTGCAACCGAGGCGCACTTATGTTGCTATAACTTGCAACATCTGATTTGTTTCCATGCCAGTTTGTTTTTTTTTTTTTTTTTTTTTTTTTTCCGATGGAACAGCATTTGCTTTCAGCAGCTTCTTTGTAGGTAGACCTAACAGTTCATTCTGCAAGTCTCTTCTGTAATCTGCTTCACAAAAATGTTCGGAACAAATTCTGACATTTTTGACATTTATCTCGTCGTTTACAGCGAGAGATCCATATGCGCTGAAGTTGCTCATCTTTTGGAAACCGACGGTACAAAATGCCTTCCGTCTTGCGTCCACTGTTATTGCACTCCGCAACAGCACAACTAGAGTCGCCAGATCTCCGGGCGCCGCCCGGAGTGCCCGGGTTTGGAATGAATTCTCCGGGTCTACGGGCCAATGACTCTCATCTCCGGGCGTAAATGTAACCTTCATCTTAACTTTTTTTTTACGACGCTTTTTAAGTACTACGCTCATGTAGCGACGATTTACATCGTACTTAACGTCACTTAAACTAAGGACACAACATCCATGCCCTAGGGGGGATTCGAACCTCTGGCGGGAGCAGCCTCGCGCACCGTGGCAATTGCGCTGCTAGCTGTCAGAGCTCAACTCTCGCCGTACGTAGTATACTGTAGCACTGTAGCATCAATTCACTATACAATTCGCGATCGTTGTTGATATCCTGTACTTCGGTGTATAATGTTAAATTGATATTACATTACAACGTCGATTATCCGAACTACTTGGGGAACGTGGGTGTTCTGAAAACTGGTTTATTCGAATAATCTTATCTCTCATAGAAAGGACAGCACTATTACGTTTAATCATTTTATGCCCTCAACCTTACTTCTTTACGCGGCAGCAAGTGGTCGTAACAGGGAGCAGACGGTAACTGTGCCCCTTCACATGGAGCCAGTGATAAGTTCTTCTTGGTGGCGCGCGATCCTTCACAGTGCGCGGAGACACAAGCGGCAACTCTTGGAAGGCGCAGCTGTTGATGTGAGCAGCTTTGATGCCGCCGCCACTTCTGCTGCTACGCCGACTGAAGTGTTCCGATTGTTGATCCACAGCTACTGGCGGCCTGGCCGGTCAGCTGCGGCATGTGAAGGCCACCCCTAGCAATGGGGGGTGGGGGGAGGGGGATACTTGCTGGGAGGGAGGAGATGATCAGTGGTTTTTTTTTTTTTTTTTTTTTTTTTTTTTTTTTTTTTTTTTTTTTTTTTAGTATTCACGTGGGGTGGGGTGAGTCATTGGCCAAGGGGGAGGGGGGCACGTCTGGTCTCCGGGCCTGCCTCGAGTTCAATCTGGCAACCCTAAGCACAACTCGAAGTATTCTTACTCATAATTACAGGAAGAATATATGGAAAACGTTGTTCCCTAATACAAGGAAGCTACTTCCTATCCGAACACTGAACAGGTCACGAAACGAGCGAGCGCAAAACACAACTTCCTGCTCGCACGTTTCATAAGGGCACTGCGGCAACTGCTCGGCGCTTGCTGCGAGGTGACGTCACAAAAGCAAAGCGCGCCAGGCAAATTTACAAAAAATTTTCAAATGTTTGTAAAGCTTATGGGACTTCACTACAGGGTCATCAGTCCCTAAACTTACAAACTACTTATGAACTACTTACGAACTAGGACGGCACAAATATCCATGCTCGAGGGGGGATTCGAACCCCCGACCGTAGTGGCCGTGCAGACCGTGACTGAAGCGCCTCAGTCTCCTCGGCCACCGCGGCCGGCTCAAATTTACAACCCCTGGTCCTGTCGTATTCGGGATGGACTGAGTCAACAATAACGCCTTACCTCATTTGCTAGGAGTCTCTCCTCCCGCGTAAAAATTGTGGGTATTTTGTTGTTGATCAAAATATAAATCAATTGTATCTTATAATTACGGTTACCAGATGTCCGTCTTCAGAAAAGAGGACATTTCTAGATTCATAAAAGAACCTTCTCTCTCTCTCTCTCTCTCTCTCTCTCTCTCTCTCTCTCTCTCTCTCTCTCTCTTTGGTATTGACAACTCAAGTACTAGTGATGTGTCTACTGTATTATCACAGTCTGTTTGTAATACATCTTACGAAATTTGTTCACCTTCTTACAAATTAAGAAGCATGAAATGTTGAGACCCGTAGAACGAATTACATGTCTACATAGCAGTGAAGCCCTAATATTTCATCACTTCACCACTTGTAATTGTCGTCTTAGGTGCTGAACAATTTTTTCCATGCTTATAAGATACCTTGCCGATCACCCCTGTTTTAGATTAGATTAGATTAATACTTGTTCCATAGATCATGAATGCGACACTTCGTAATGATGTGGAACGTGTCAGTTAAATGAAGTGTGTCTATACATAATATTACATGACACTCAATATTTGAATTTTTATTTTTTTTATTTTTATTTTTTATATTTTTTTACTTTTTAAGTTTTTCCTAAAGTTCTAACTTTTATCTAGAAATTCATCTAATGTGTAGAAGGAATTGCCATTCAGAAATTCTCTTAATTTATTTTTAAATGCTAGTTGGCTATCTGTCAGAATTTTGATACTACTAGGTAAGTGACCAAAGACTTTTGTGGCAGAATAATTAACCCCTTTCTGTGACAGAGCTAAATGTAACCTTGAATAGTGTATGTCACCCTTTCTCCTAGTGTTGTAATTATGCACACTGCTGTTACATTTGAATTCAGTTGGATTGTTAATAACAAATTTCATAAGTGAATATATATCTTGTGAAGCTACTGTAAAGATTCCTAGATCCTTAAACAAATGTCTGCAGTATGATCTTGGGTGGGCTCCAGCAATTATTCTGATGACTCGCTTTTGGGCAATGAATACTTTCTTACTAAATGATGAATTGCCCCAGAATATGATGCCATAAGAAAGCATTTTTTACGATGCATCATTTACAGAAACCATAGTACTGTTGACCGTAAAATCGTCATGAATAAAGTAACTGTAAAAACTATCTAAGCGTTCCTTGATATAGCTACGCTCCCATTTCGAATCAGACCGACGGGACTATACACATGATTAGCATCTATATTTTAGTGAGTGAATGGAATATGTGAAGCCTATATGAAGAAAAAGCAATTAATAAGCTTAACAAACATTTGAACACATTTATCATATTGTTATGCTGTAAGGTTTTATTAATGAGTTTCCTTGAAAGAGAAGAGCTTTCTCTAATGACTAATACGGGTTTAGGAAACATTGACCATGTAGGAAACACCTTTTCCTGTTCAGTTTGGCCGAGCGGTCTGCGGCGTGCCAGTCACGGTCTGCACGGCCACTACGGTCGGGGGTTCGAATCCCCCCTCGGGCATGGATATTTGTGCCGTCCTTAGAATTAGCTACTTCATAAGTAGTTTGTAAGTTTAGTGACTGCTGACCTGTAGTTAAGTCCCATAACCTCTACAAACATTTGGACAATTTTTTTATTCAGTTTGCGTAAATTTATACCAACAACAGTCATACTGTTGGTCTGAACTGTGGTTTAATTTTTCGAAATGCTTTCTACAGCACTGATTTAAGGTGTTATGTATTCAGGAATGCCAAAAAAAGGACATATTTAAAGTTTTTTGTCGATTGCAACAAACGGAAGTGAAGATAGCAGTACCAACCTAGCGCTCTCAAGAACAAAATCGTAAAGCTATTTATGGAAGCAAACAAATTGTTACTTTCTACGTATTTTGCATTGTGGTAGTAATGTTGAGGCTCTGCTTTTCGTAGTATCTATTTGGCATGTTTCTTGCGTACTTAAAGACTAAAGACTTTCTTCCAACGAGAAGGTATTCAAGACTGTGGAATTTGTGGTAGCTGTACAGTACTCTCGTTAATTCGTGGTGAGCGGGGTCACATGGAACAATCGAAATTTACCCGTGAAAAAGAATAAAATCGACTTTAAAAGAATACACGTGTAAAAAATACGACCATTTTTCAAAACAAAGTTTTGAGACCAGGAACACTGTTCACAGTGCTCTACATCGCTTTGAACTATATTTAGACGCAGCCCCGAGAAAGCTGTCCCGATAGCTTGCCGCAGGTATAGCTGACTAGCATACCGGGTATGTAGAAGCTCTTATCTGCGCGGGCATGTAGGAGTCTTATCTGCAGTGTCGGGTGGTCATTAAGATACTGTGTGTAAGCTGCAACGTTCAACATTCATTGTTTCTACACAGACGTTGTACTTGAATCACAAGTTGGCCTTGCCTATTTTCGTGTTTTTCGTCAGTAAATTCCAATGTTTTTTTATAAATAACTAGCTGTAAAACCGGCGTTGCCCGGGTGTTTATTTATCCTCTCTGCATCCACCTCTTTCTCTCCCATATCTCTGTTCGTTTCAACCTTTCCCTATCTCGACAAAATTTTCTGCAAGGTACCCTCTGTCATGTACCATACAAACATTTATGTACTCAGTCATGTTCCTCTTGGTTTAAAAGTGATGTGTCCAAAAATTCATAAAGATTCGAGCATAACTATGCATTTTGTAAAATTTCGCAAGTTAAGTACCCTCCACCTTGCACCGAATGAAATTTTATACAGACATTGACATTCCTCTTGTTTATAACGTACTAGCTTGAACCCGCAGCTCCGCTCGCGTGTTGGTTGATTATGATAGAAAAGCTATCTTTCAGTAGTGTGCTATGAGATCAAATCACATTTTAAAAATGCACTCGTTCCGAAGAATCCAATCACGAAATTCAACAATAATGATTGTACTAATATCACAGATCGAACACTTGGTGTAATGCGCGAAACGTCAAATCGATTCTTTTTAAAGAGATGTATGAAAAGAAATTTCTTTTTTACTGCTTTATTTATTTATTCTTATATTTCCTTATTCGTATGCTTATCGTTACAGAGAAAGAGCTGAAGACATTGTAGCACGCATAGACCAAAGATATGGTCTGTGGCATCACGTTTCTCTGTATGTAACTTCCTTGCTATAGAGTCGCAAACGTCATCGCTGGCCTTCAGTCCCAATTTTTTTTTTATAATTTGACGACTTTCAACCATCATATCTTCCACTCCCTTATAGCTATCGCTATGGAACTGCTATGGTGTACAACGGGAGACTTCGGACAACAATTACACACATACCATTCGTTTGCGTTCTGTAGTTTTCGATGCGGAGCGAAATATTATCACACACACACGTAGAATTTTATATACACCGTTAACATTCCATCCCAATATACTCCACCCTTTAATCATTATCAACCCTCAAGCAACAATGCAACCAATAAAAGCATTTTCAAAGAATAAATATAATTCTTAAAGAGTTATTATTGTTCCGCATTTCGCGTTATATTCTTCAAATTACTAAATATCTATCAGATCGCTATAAAACCGTGCCTAAAACCTTCCTCAGGTATAAATTAGTGACTGTACAAATATTTAAGTCTCTGAGTGTTGTCGTTCAGACATGGTAAGCGTACACCGAACATTCACATTAATATGTGTGTGTGTGTGTGTGTGTAGATATCCGATCGCCATAAAATCGTGCCTAAAGCCTTCCCCGGGTAGACATTAGTAACTGTACAAATTTTTAGCTCTTTATGTCTTGTGGGTCAGACGTGATAAACGTACACCGAACAGACATTCACATTTATAGATATAGATAGCGTGCAAAATTTCTTCAATATCGGAACATAACTATGGATTTCTATACAAAGGAAACGCAGGGTCACATTGAAAAACGCACTTTTTGTTCTCAAATATTCCAATTTTATTTCATACAACCCTTGTTCTGAGAATAACGGAAAAAAAAGAAGTCCACTATCAGCTCACCGACAGAGCTGTACAGCGGATTGTGGAGAAATGACAGGCGTTAGTTATCTCTCCCTTACGGTCGTCTATCCCAAAATTACCCTACAGTGGCTTGCACAGTACATGATGTATGTAGATATTGATAGGGGTTTGTATAATATGAGACTAATACCAGAGGAAAGCGAAGTTTTAATACACTTCTGGCCATTAAAATTACTACACCACGAAGATGACGTGCTACAGACGCGAAATTTAACAGACAGGAAGAAGATGCCGTGATATGCAAATGATTAGCTTTTCAGAGCAATCACACAAGGTTGGCGCCGGTGGCGACACCTACAACGTGCTGACATGAGGAAAGTTTCCAACCGATTTCTCATACACAAACAGCAGTTGACCGGCGTTGCCTGGTGAAACGTTGTTGTAATGCCTCGTTTAAGGAGGACAAATGCCTACCATCACGGTTTCCAACTTTCATAAACATCGGATTGTAGCCTATCGCGATTGCGGTTTTTCGTATCGCGACATTGCTGCTCGCGTTGGTCGCGATCTAATGACTGTTAGCAGAACATGGAATCGGTGGGTTCAGGAGGGCAATACGGAACGCCTTGCTGGATCACAACGGTCTCGAATCGCTAGCAGTCGAGATGACAGGCATCTTATTCGCATGGCTGTAACGGATCGTGCAGCCACGTCTCAATCCCTGAGTTTACAGATGGGGACGTTTGCACGAAGAGTTCGACGACGTTTGCAGCAGCATGGACTATCAGCTCGGAGACCATGGCTGCGGTTACCCTTCACGCTGCATCACAGACAGGAGCGCCTGCGATGGTGTATGCAACGACGAACCTGGGTGCACGAATGGCATTTTTTCGGATGAATCTAGGTTCTGTTTACAGCCTCATGATGGTCGCATCCGTGTTTGGCGACATCACAGTGAACGCACATTTGAAGCGTGTATTCGTCATCGCCATACTGGCGTATCACCTGGCGTGATGGTATGGAGTGCCATTGGTTACACGTCTCGGTCACCTCTTGTTCGCATCGACGGCACTTTGAACAGTGGCCGTTACATTTCAGATGCGTTACGACCCGTGGCTCTACCCTTCATTCGATCCCTGCGAAACTCTACATTTCAGCAGGATAATGCACGACCGCATCTTGCAAGTCCTGTACGGGCCTTTCTGGATACAGAAAACGTTCGACTGCTGCCCTGCCCAGCACATTCTCCAGATCTCTCACCAATTGAAAACGTCTGGTCAATGGCGGCCGAGCAACTGGCTCATCACAATATGCCAGTAACTACTCTTGATGAACTGTGGTATCGTGTTGAAGCTGCATAGGTATCTGTATCTGTACACGCCATCCAAGCTCTGTTTGACTTAATGCCCAGGCGTATCAAGGCCGTTATTATGCCCAGAGGTTGTTGTTCTGAGTACTGATTTCAAAGGATCTATGCACCCAAACTGCGTGAAAATGTAATCACACGTCAGTTCTAGTATAATATATTTGTCCAACGAATAGCCATTTATCATCTGCATTTCTTCTTTGTGTAGCAATTTTAATTGCCAGTAGTGTACAACAGAAACTTTTATGTCTGCTTCTACTCTCATCTGATCGTTGCATAGCAGTCACTCAGCAACTGCACGCGAGATGTTTAATTGACGATCCTGCTGTTAGGTGCTCCCGCCATGACGATCAACCTGTACCGCAACGTGACGTGTGATGACGTCATGGCCAGTGGAGCAGTCAGCACCGCTGTCGGGGAACTGGTGAAGAGGGTCGTGCAGATTGGCATCAGGGAGCCCCCGACAAATGTGTGTCGAGCTATGGTGGCTGGGGTGAAACCCATTACCGAGACCAATGTGAGGGGGCTGCTGTGCGAAGCTGCCACCAACAACGAGAGCGTACACTTCGACCACTGGTAAGTGTCTACGAAATTACTATCAAACATTTTTATGCTCAAAACGTAGGGTAGTCCACAGAAAGTTTTGCTACAGAATTAGGAAGTCAAATAAAAAAAATCGCACGGAAAAGCTTCTTTTTATGAATCATCACGGGTTTAGGAAACATCGTTCATGTGAAACTCGGCTTGCCCTTTTCTCACATGACATCTTGCGAGCCATGGATGAAGGCAACAGGCGGATTGTGTTTTTCTCGACTTCAAAAAGGCGTTCGATGCTGTGCCACACTGCAGACTGCTAACGAAGATACGAGCTTATGGAATAGGTTCACAGATTTGTGACTGGCTGGAAGACTTACCAAGTAATAGAACGCAGTACTTTATTCTCGACGGCGAGTGTTCATCAGAGACGAGTGTATCGTCAGGAATGCCCCAGGGGAGTGTGATAGGACCGCTATTATTTTCTATCTATATAAATGATCTGATGGACAGAGTAAGTTGTAATTTGCGGCTGTTTGCTGATGATGCTGTGGTGTATGGGAGGGTGTCGTCTGTAACTGACTGTAATATAATGCAGGTTGACTTAGACAAAATTTCTAGTTGGTGCGAAGAATGGCAGCTAGCTCTCAATGTAGAAAAATGTAAGGTGATGCGCATGAGTAGAAAAAACAATCCTATAATGTTCGAATACAGCAACAGTAGTGAGCTTCTTGATGCTGTCGCGTTGTTCAAATATCTTATTGGGGAGAATTTTGGGAAGATGTACTTCACCTGTAAAGGAGACCGCGTATAAAACGCTTGTACGACCACGTCTTGAGTATTGCTCAAGTGTTTGGGACCCGCAGCAAATCAGTTTAAAGGAAGACATAGAAGCAGTTCAGAGGCGAGCAGCTAGGTTTGTTACTGGTAGGTTCGACCAATGCGCGAGTGTCACGGAAATGCTCCGGCAACTCAATTGGGGATCGCTGGAGGAAAGACGACGTTCTTTTCGTGAAGTTCTGTTGAGGAAATTTAGAGGGCCGGAATTTGAAGCTGAGTGTAGTACGATCTTGCTGCCGCCTACTTATATTTCGCGTAAAGATCACAAAGACAAGATAAGAGAAATTAGGGCTCGTACGGAGGCATATAGGCATTCTTTTTTTTTCCTCATTCTATTTGGGAGTGGAATAGGAAAGGAAATGCCTAGTAGTGGTACAGTGTACCCTCCGCCACGCACCTTACGGTGAGTAGATGTAGATGTAGAGGTACAGCCCACTTTATATTTGTAGTTTTATAATTTTTTGCAATCATTTCGGACAACAATAATAATTTAAATAATAGAAATTTATAGTGATATGATTACGACATACCCATGCACCCAACACGTAACCCTTCTAGGAAAACAGGAGAAAAAAAGATGTAGCGGTGGGTTTTAAGCAGTAAGTTTTAGAATCCAACGCACTGCCCACTACACTAGAGCAGACAGCTACGAAATTCATCCTTTATTTTCGTACTACTGATGGCAGTTGCTAACTGATGCTAATAAGGAACTAGATTATCAAAAAATGTTCAAAGGTTTGAAGAACTTATGGGACTTAACTACGGGGTGATCAGTCCCTAAGCTGACAAACTACTTATGAACCACCTAAGACTAAGGACGGCACAAATATCCATGCCCGAGGGGGGGATTCGAACCCCCGACCGTAGTGACCGTGCAGACCGTGACTGGAGCGCCTCAGTCCCCTCGGCCACCGCGGCCGGTCTAGATTATCATTTATCGTACGAATAACGACGTGTTTTTGTTAATTTCTTCAGTGCGCCGCTGCTTTGAAGTAACAACGTGTAAGTTACAATAAAAAAAAATCATTAAATACGCAACGCAAGATGGCGTGTGCCAGAGAGAGTTCTGGGCGTGGAATGTCACGTGACATCTGCGAACGGCTGGTTTTCCTCAAAGCAATGGACGGTGTCAAATCGCCATTACTTTTGCAAATATCTCTCAAACGATACGAGATATGAAGGGGAAAAAAAGTAAGAGAGCGAAGTTGTAGAGAATTTTCTCCTCTACAAATTCGGTTATTCAGTTTTCGTGTCAGATGAACGGTTCGTTAGCAAGTATAATTACATTACATACTGCTTTTTTAGTGTTACTTACGTATTTTTGTGCGAAAAATTTGAAAAAGGGAGGTTCTAGTCTCTGGCGGCCTACAAGTATGTCTGTAAAATTTCGTGCTGGTTGGTTGAACGGTTCGGCTTAAAATGTGGGAACACGTTACGGGCAGACAGACAGTCAGACAGACAGACATACATCCAAAAATCGCCGTTACTTTTGCAAATATTTGTGAAACGATGAGAGATATGAAAAAAAAAAAAATCACACAAGAGAGCAAAGTTGTAGATAATTTTCTCCTCTACTAATTCGGTTATTCACTTTTCGTATCAGATGAATGGTTAAGCCGTTATATTCATTTAAATTTCGAGCTGTCATAAGACGATCGCAAAGGCCCACTTTTATGCCCGGTTTCACCAAACTTCGTCTATATATGTTAAACAAACGTCAAAAACAGCGCCTCGTTTATTTTTGACGGATCGTCAAAAACTACAGCGTTTCATCATCGCCAGTCTCAATGAATTGACGAGGCGCTTATTTTAACAGACTCCCCAATCGAAACAGCGTCTAGTATCGTGTATTGAATCGATACTATCCAGTCTTATCTTTTTGTTTTCATTGTTGTTCTCTAGGTTTCGACTGAACAAATGAATAGCGCTACGTAAATAGCGGGTTTTTCAGTACAGTCAAAGTCGTTGTGATTCGTAAGTTTGGCGAAACCGGGGAATAATAACACTAAGAAAATGGAAAGTGCCTATGAAATTAAGAGAGGTCTAAATGTTCTGATGATCAGAGAAGTCCATTAGTGGGCTTTATTTCGAAAATGAAAGACGTAATTCCTTGCGGGAATTTCACATATAGGGGGTCTCAGCGGTGCAATTTCTTCTGAAACCTTCTTGATGTATCGGCTGATTCTTGATTTCGAAACCCCATTTAAGTCTGCTATTACAATTTGAAGTGATCCAGTATCATAGAATCGCAAAGTTAAAAGCAGCTGTTTTATTGGGGTGTGTGGGCTGTTTCTGTTTATTAGATACTCTAGTTTTATTTTCATTTGATTCCAGACGTTTTAATGTTACTTTCTTGGACAACGTTAACCGTCAATGACTTTTATATCATTCATTGTGTAGAAATGATCATTTCGTTCATAAAGTACACTTTCAGGCCCTAGATTTTCTAGCAAATCTATGAACAATACTTCCGCATAAAAATTATCTCCCATCTTCACAGCCAGAAGCCGTGAACAGCAATAAAGTATCTATGTTACCTTTACAAAATCTCCTTAATATTCCAGTTACAGTGAACCTGTCTTTCATAAACGACTCGTCAAATGATTTGACGACGCAAAATCGGCGCGTCAGTTTTGACCGCGAGTTTAACGATGGTTACAGTAAACAGACGTCGATGAAACGCAAAAATGAAAATTAAACGATCATCAAAGATTAAACGATCGTCATTGTCATAAACGACGCTTGGTGAAATCGGGCATTAGTGTTACTACTATTCTATCGTTCACGTGCAATATTCTAAATTTTTGCCCCGATATCGGGCTACGTCAAGTGCCGCATCGATGACCAACCATAGATCATCGAGAGTACACGACTGCGGGCAACTACAACACTGAAGTAGATGAGTCATGTCCTGTGGTTCTCCACATTCGCAGAGAAGATCCTCAGCGTCCGCTAGTCCCCACTTAGCTTCAATAGTTTTCGCAGATGCAACTCCCGTTCTCATCCAATTCAGGGTTCGCCAGCTTTTTCAATCCATTTCGCTTCCGGTATGGCGTGTTTGTTGTAGTTGGTAGTTTTTAGGTGGTTCAGTTGGTACATTCCTCAGTTCTAACACTAAACGTAGGTGTAGACCGGATGTGGCTCAAATTCAAAGAAGTGGTATCGACAGCAATTGACAGTTTTATAAAATGTTCAAATGTTTGTGTAGCTTATGGGAGTTAACTACGGGGTCATCAGTCCCTAAACTTACAAACTACTTACGAACTAACTTACACTAAGGACGGCACAAATATCCATGTCCGAGGAGGGATTCGAACCCCCGACCGTACTGCCCGTGCAGACCGTGACTGGCGCGCCTCAGTCCCCTCGGCCACTGCTGCCGGCGACAGTTTTATACCAAAAATAAACGAAACGTATATTTGTTCCGGAAAGCAGATAGAAATAAAATACATTGCTTCTTGGAAGATAGCCTCCACTCGTTTCTAACACTAAATGTACGTGTAGACCAGATGTGGCTCAAATTCAAAGAAGTTGTATCGACAGCAATTGACAGTTTTATACCAAATAAATTAATAAATGAAGGAAGTGATTCCCCATTCGTACACAAAACAGGTCAGGACACTGATCCAAAAGCAACGGAAAAGGCATGCTAAATTTAAACGAACACAAAATACCCAGGATTGGAGATCCTACACAGAAGCACGAAATTTAGCGAGGACTTCCATTCGAGATGCCTACAATACTTATCACAATGAAATGCTTTCTCGAGATTTTCACTGAAAACGCAAAGAGATTTTGGTCATATGTTAAATACAATAGGGGCAAAACACAAACAATACCCTCACTAGGTGATAATAATGGCGTCCCTGCCGATGACAGCGCTACTAAAGCAGAGTTACTAAACTTAGCTTTTAGAAACTCATTCACCAAAGAAGACGAAACCAATATTCCAGATTTCGAATTAAAAACAGAGGCCAGAATGAGTAACGTAGAAGTAGATATCCTCGGAATAGTGAATCACTTAACAAGAACATGTCTTTTGGTCCGTACTGTATACCCGTTAGATTTTTATCTGATTATGCTGAAGCGATAGCTCCTTACTTAACAGCCATATACAACCGCTCTCTCAAAGAAGGATCTGTACCAAAAGATTAGAAAGTTGCACAGGTCACACCTAAATTCAAGAAAGGCAGTAGGAGTAACCCACTAAACTACAGGCCTATTTCATTGACGTCAATTTGCAGCAGGGTTTTGGAACGTATCCTGTATTCAAATATTATGAATTATTTCGAACAGAATGATCTACTGACCCAAGGTCAAGACGGATTTAGAAAATATCGTTCATGCAAAACACAACTAGCTCTTTATTCACACGAAGTGATGGGTGCTATCGACAAGGGTTCGCAAATCGATTCCATATTTCTTGATTTCCAGAAGGCTTTTGACACCGTACCTCACAAACAGTTTTTAATCAAATTCCGTGGTTATGGTGTATCGCCCCAAATTTGCGACTGGATAGAGCATTTCCTGTCAGAGAGGACATAATTCGTAATCGATTTTAAGGCATCTACTAAAACAGAGGTGATATCAGCCGTTCCAAAGGGTAGTGTTATTGATCCTCTGCTGTTCCTTATCTACATAAATGATTTAGGAGAAAATCTAAGTAGCTCTCTTACATTGTTTGCAGATGACGCAGTCATTTACCGTCTAGTAAAATCATCTGAAGATCAAAACCAACTGCAGAACGATGTGAATAAGATATCACGATGGTGTAAAAATTGGCAATTGATTCTAAATAATGAGAAGTGTGAAGTCGTCCACATGAGTACGAAAAGAAATACATTAAACTTTGTTTACAAGATAAATCAATCGAATGTGAAGGCCGTAAACTCCGCAAAATACCTAGGAATTACTATTACTTCAGCCTTAAACTGGAAAGAAAACATAGATAATGTCGTGGGAAAGGCGAACCAGAGACTGCGTTTTATTGGCAGAACCCTTAAAAGATGCAACAGAGCTACTAAAGAAACTGCATTCACTACGCTTGTCCGTCCATTTTTGGAGTATTACTGCCCAGTGTGGTATCCTTATCTGGTAGGTTTGACGGAGGACATCGAAACAGTCCAAAGAAGGTCAGCTCGTTTCGTATTGTCACGATACAGGGGAGACAGCGTTACGGAAATGATACAGGATCTGGGCTGGGAATCACTACAACAACGGCGCTTATCGCTGCGGCGTGGGCTACTTACGAAACTCTAATCGCCAACATTCTCCTCTGAATGAGAAAATGTATTGTTGACTCCCGCCTACATAGGTAGAAATGATCATCAGAATAAAATACGAGAAATCAGAGCACGACCGGAGAGATTCAGGTGTTCTTTCTTCCCGCGCTCTATTCGAGAATGGAATGGGAGACGAATAGATTAACGGTGGTTCGATGAACCCTCTGCCAGGCACTTAAATGTGATTTACAGAGTATCCCATGTAGATGTAGATGTACCCACTAGCGCTTCATGCGGCGCAAACGGGTACTACTTTCCGGACGACCCTTGTACGACTAGCGGCATGATAAGGAAATTGTTTCGATCTTTTCTAGGGTGAACAACACGGAATGGGATGAGCAGGAACTTTTAGACGATCGCCTGAGGACTCGTCTTATCGAGAGAGTACTGGATGCCAACAGCCGGATTTCAGAGGCCATCATAAACAACGTCGAGTGTTACAAACTGTACTGGAACGAGTTTCGCCTGAATAAAATCATGACTGCTGCTGGTGAGTACATAGAATTTTTTCTGGATGAATTGCTCTTTTTCCGTTATACGTGGCTTGGAGCAGCAAAACTTATCAATTATCTAAAAGGTTAAACACTGGCGCACAACTTCCCCTTGTTAAAAAAAATCGCACTGACGTGTTTTGCGGCCCACTTTAGATTTGTAGTTTTATAAGTTTTTGCAAACATTTTGGACCGAAATAATAATCTAAATAATAAAAAATTAATTAATAAGAGTGTCTAAAAACCCTTTTAGGAAAAAAAATTAAGTAGTGGCGGGTTCCGAACCACCTACCTTTAGCGTCATAATCCAACGACTTGCCCACTACGCTACGGCTATCAAACGAAAGAACGAAAGAGGGGGTTCTTTAATCTCATACTATTGATGGTCGTTGTTAACTGATACTAATATGGCATTTGTAGACACTAGATTATCATTTATCGTACGAAGAACGATGTTTTTTTGTTAATTCTTCAGTACGCCATTGCTCTGAAATGACAACGTCTACGTAACAATAAGAAAATCATTAAATACGCAACGCAAGATGGCGTATGCCAGAGAGAGTTCTGGGCGAGGAATGTCACGTGACATCTCCGAACGGCTGGTTTTCGTTAATTCAATGAAGGGTGTAAAATCTCCCTTATTTTTGCAAATATGTCTCAAACGATACGAGATATGAAAAAAAAAAAAAAAAAATAAGGGAGCTAAGTTGTAGAGACTTTTTCTCCTCTACCAATTAGGTATTTAATTTTCGTTTCAGATGAACGGTTCGTTTGCAATTACAATTATATTACAAACGGCTTTTTTTTTTGTATTACCACCGTATTTGTTGTCCGAAAAAAATTGAAAAAGGGAGGTTCTGGTCTCTGGCGGCCTACAATCATGTCTGTAAAATTTGGTGCCCATCGGTTGAACGGTTCGTCTTAAAAACAGGGAACACGTTACGGACAGACAGACAGACGGACAGACAGACAAACATTCCAAAATAATCGCCGTTATATTTGCAGATATCTCTGAAACGCTACGCGATATGATAAAAACACAAGAGAGCAATGTTGTAGAATTCGTTTATTCAATTTTCGTGTCAGATGAATAGTTAAGCCGTTATTTTCATTTAAATTTCGAGCTGTCAAAAGACGATCGCCCATTTTTAGTGTTACTACCGTAAACTATAGTGGGCCAAAAATGCACTTACAATGTCGGCGTTTTTATTATTATTATTATTTCGTGACTCGTAGATATTGGTAAAGGCGCGAGAATTGATGGCAAGTAAGTAAGGCCAATCAGGGGTGCAAACAGCCTGTGAAAAAGCTGTTTTCCAACTCTGTTTCGTAAATGAAATTCGCGTATACTTCAGTTTTGTCATTATGACAAAGATGTTATAATTTATGAGAAAGTCGTTTATCATTTTTTGCCTTGTTGTAAATAGCTTACTTCGCAGTTTTGTAAGTCGGCTGCGGTGACCGAGCGTTCTGCGTCGCGCCAGTCACAGTCTGCACGGCCACTAAGGTCGGGGGTCGAATCCCTCCTCGGGCATGGATATTTGTGCCGTCCTTAGTATTAGCTAGTTCATAAGTAGTTTGTAAGTTTAGGGACTGATGACCCCGTAGTTAAGTCCCATAAGCTCTACAAACATTTGAACTTTTTTTTAGTAGTTTTGTATGAATATATTACGATTTTCGTGTATGTTGTTAGGCTGTAACCCAACACAACAGCTTTAATCGCTTGTAAAATATACTTTACCGTTTTCTTAGATTGCGTCGCGATTTTTACGTATGTTGTTTTGCATTTATTTATTTTTTTCTTGTCAATTAATAGTAACTCCTCTTAGAGTACAGGACACTTATTTTTGCACATCCTGTATTTTACCCTGCTACCACTGAACAATCTTTTAAAATTGTGGTACTTTTTACAGTATATATGTAAAGATACAGGAACAATTCGCGGTTAGCATCTTTGCATGTAGACGTCTTTGTTTCAGTTCTGACGGCAATGTTTGAGAGCTACCAAGAATATCAGCAGTACTTGTCCAGAGTTCTTCATCGTCAAGTGGAGTTACTGTCGCTTGGAATAAACAACACTATGCAGAATTTTGTCGCCCTCGCCTTCGAAGGAATTGTAAGTACAAAGCGGTAGGTGGATCAAAACAAAATCTCCAGACACTTGTAACGAAAATGGCACTGAAACAGAGGATTACACTCTAAAGGCTGAATTACTAAATGACTTTTTCCAAAGCTGTTTCATAGAGGAACATTGCACTGTAGTTCTTTCTCTAGATTGCCGCACAGATCACAAAATGGTAGATATCGAAATAATTGACAGAGGGATAGAAAAACAATTAAAATCGCTCAAAAGAGGAAAGGCCACAGGACCTGATGGGATACCAGTTCGTTTTTACATAGAATACGCTAAGGAACTGGCCCCCCTTCTCGCAGTGGTGTACCGTAGGTCTCTAGAAGAGCGTAGCGTTCCGAAAGATTGGAAAATGGCGCAGCTCATCCCCGTTTTCAAGAAGGGTCCTCGAACAGATGTGCAGAACTATAGGCCGATATCTCTAACGTCGGTCTGTTGTAGAATTTTGGAACATGTATTATGTTCGAGTATAATGACATTTCTAGAGACTAGAAATCTGCTCTGTAGGAATCAGCATGGGTTTCGAAAAAGGCGTTCGTGTGAAACCCAGCTCGCGCTATTCGTCCACCACACTCAGAGGACCATAGACACGGGCTCTCAGGTAGATGCTGTGTTTCTCGACTCCCGCAAGGCATTTCATGCAGTTCCACACAGACGTTTAATGAACAAAGTAAGAGCATATGGTCTATCGGACCAATTGTGTGATTAGAGTTCCTCGATAACAGAATGCAGCATGTCATTCTCAATGGAGAGAAGTCTTCCGAAGTAAGAGTGATGTCAGGTGTGCCACAGGGGAGTGTCGTGGGTCCGTTGCTGTTCACGATATATATAAATGACCTTGCGGATAACATCGGAAGTTCACTGAGGCTTTTTGTGGATGATGCTGTAGTATATAGAGAGGTTGTAACAATGGGAAATTGTATTGAAATGCAGGATGATCTGCATCAAATTGAATCTCAATGTAGACAAGTGTAATGTGCTGCGAATACATAGAAAGAAAGATTCTTTATCATTTAGCTACATTATAGCATGACAACAACTGGAAGCAGTTAATTCCATAAATTATCTGGTTGCGGGCGTTAGGAGTGATTTAAAAGGAAACGACCATATAAAATCAATCGTCTGTAAAGCAGATGCCAGACTTGGATTCATTGGAAGAATCGTAAGTAAATGCAGTCCGAAAACAAATGAAATAGACAACAGTACACTTGTTCGCCCACAGCTTGAATACTGCTCACCGGTGTGGGATCCGTACCAGGTGGGGTTGATCGAGGAGGTAGAGAAGATCCAACGGAGAGCAGCGCGCTTCGTCACATGATCATTTGGTAATCGAGAAAGCGTTACGGAGATGATCGATAAACTCCAGTGGAAGACTCTGCAGGAGAGACGCTCTGTCGCTCGGTACGGGCTGTTGTCGAAGTTTCGAGAATATACCTTTACCGAGGAGTCTAGCAGTATAACACTCTCTCCTACGTATATCTCGCGTAGAGATCATGAAGATAAAATCAGAGGGATTAGAGCCCACACAGAGGCATACCGACAATCTTTCTTTCCGCGGACTATACGTGACTGGAATATGAGGGAGAACCCATAGTGGTACTCAAGGTACCCTCCGCCACACACCGTCAGGTGGCTTGCGGAGTATGGATGTAGATATAGATGTAAATACTCCTCTCTACGGAAGTTGTAAGAGTCAGGTTTTATTTGGATGCCAGCTTTTGACGTATTTTTGCTACCCCGTTCATTTACACTGCCCTCCAGAAGTTTGGAAACACCATGCTGTGTATTAAAACGGAGGTAGATGGAAGTTATCTATGTGTGGTATTAGTTAGAATACGGAATAGCGAGCTCAAATAACGGTTAATAACGAGACAGTATTGTACACTTAATTATTGTACATATACTTGCATATTGGAACATACTAGTGTTGCTCCGTTTTACGTAAACTGACGTTACCTGTCCAAGCAGTCCTACTAAACACGCCAGGTAACGCGAGAAGAGCGCATGGCTGTGTAGGGGTAAGTTGTTTACAGTTCTGTTCACTTGTAGTTGCATTTCCATAAAGGCTATAACACGCTGCGAAAGTGCCGGCCGCGGTGGCCGAGGGGACTGAGGCGCTCCAGTCACGGTCTGCACGGCCACTACGGTGCGTTCGAATCCTCCCTCGGGCATGGATATTTGTGCCGTCCTTAGTATAAGGTAGTAGATAAGTAGTTTGTAAGTTCAGGGACTGATGACCCCGTAGTTAAGTCCCATAAGCTTAACAAACATTTGAACATTTTTGAACGCCGCGAAAGTAAATGAAAATGGCTCAAAAGCGCCAGATTTCTTATGAATCACGGGTAATGATAATCAGTTTGCCCCAAGAAGGCAATAGTGTCCGACAAATAGCAAAGAAACTGAAGATTTCCATGAGCAGATTTGTCAAAACAATACATCGGCATCGAAATACAGGCTCCAGTACAGATCGTCCTCGCTGAAGAGCACCCAGGAAAATATAAGAACGCCACGGAGAGTATTTGCTAGTGATCAGTAAACGTAACAGACTAAAAGCTGTCCGTAAATTGAGTTAAAATTGAAATGTTTGTAGAACTTATGGTACTTAACTACGGGGTCATCAGTCCCTAAGCTTACAAACTAGTTATGAACTAGCTAAGACTACAGACGGCACAAATGTCCATGCCCGAGGGGGGATTCGAACCCCCGACCGTAGTGGCCGTGCAGACCGTGACTGGAGCGCCTCAGTCCCCTCGGCCACCGCGGCAGGCCGTGAATTGAGTGCTGAACTAAACATAACGAGGGACATAACCGACGACAGTCCTGCTAAGGCAGAATTACTAAACACAGCTTTCCGAATTTCTTTCACCAAAGAAAACGAAGTGAACACTCCAGTATTCAACCCAAGAACAGCTGCCAGCATGCGAAACTTAGAAGTAGATGTTCCTGGAGTAGTAAAACAACTTAAGTCACTAAACAAAAGTAAATCTTCCGGGCCAGATTGTATACCAACTAGATTCCTCTCAGAGTATGCTGATGCAATAGCTCCGTACTTAGCTATAATTTACAACCGATCACTCAGCGAAAGATCCGTACCCAAAGACTGGAAAGTTGCCCAAGTTACTCCAATATTCAAGAAAGGCAATAGGAGTGATCCCCAAAATTACAGTCCTATCTCATTGACGTCGATTTGCAGTAGGATTTTGGAACATATATTTTGTTCGAATATTATGAACTACCTCAAAGAGAACGACCTATTAACAAATAGTCAACACGGATTCAGAAAGTATCACTCTTGCGAAACACTGCTTTCCCTTTATTCACATGAAGTGTTAAGTGCCATCGACAAGGTATCTCAAATCGATTCCATATTTCTGGATTTCCGGAAGGCTTTCGATACTGTACCCCACTAGCGGCTTCTAATGAAATTGCGTGCTTATGGAATATCTCCCCAATTGTGCGATTGGATTCACGATTTCCTATCAGAAAGGACACAGTTCGTAGTAATTGACGGTAAGTCATCGAGTAAAACAGAAGTGATATCTGGCGTTCCACAGGGAAGCATTATAGGTCCCCTACTCTTCCTCGTGTTTATAAACGATTTAGGAGATAAACTGAATAGCTCCCTTAGACTGCTCGCGGATGATGCTGTCGTTTATCGGTCAGTGAATTCAACAGAGGATCAAAAGCAACTGCAAAGCGATTTACACAAAATTTCTACTTGTGCGAAAATTGGCAATTGACACTAAATAAAGAAAAGTGTGGAGTAATACACATGACCACTAAAAGAAATCCGCTGAACTTCAATTACGCGATAAATCAGTCAAACCTTAAGGTCGTAAATTCTACCAAATACCTAGCAGTTACAATTACGAACAACTTTGACTGGAGAGAACACATAGAAAATATTGTGGGGAAGGCGAACCAATGGTTACGTTTCATTGGCAGAACGCTTAGAAGATGCACCAGTTCCACCAAAGAGACTGCCTACATCACACTTGTGCGTCCTCTCTTGGAGTACTGTTGTCCCTTGTGGGACCCTCACCAGGTGGGACTGACGGAAGATATTGAGAAGGTTCAGAGAAGGGCAGCTCGTTTTGTTTTATCACGTTACGGGGGGGGGGGGGGGGGACGTCACGGAAATGTTGCACGAATTGGGGTGGAAATCATTAAAAGAGAAGACGTTATTCATTGCGGCGTGATCTGTTTGCGAAGTTTCAATCACCGACTTTTAGTTCTGAATGTGAAAATATTTTGCTAGCACCCACCTACTTAGGGAGACAAGACCATCCCAATAAAATAAGAGAAATCAGATCGAAAACGGAACGATTTAGGTGTTCTTTCTTCCCGCGCGTTATTAGAGAATGGAACGGTAGAGAAAAGTTATGAAAGTGGTTAATGAACCCTCTGCCAGGCACTTAAATGTGATTTGCAGAGTATCTATGTAGATGTAGATACACCGGTGAGTGAATCAACATTGAGAAGACATCTGGCAGACAACGACCTTCGAGGGTATGTAGCGACGAGGAAACCACTGTTGCGACCTGTTAACGAGAATAAAAGGCCTCAGTGGGCTAAGACAAACCAACAATGGACAGCGGGGGATCGGGTAAGAGTCTTACTCACTGATGAATCCAACTTCAAAATATTTGGAAGTTGTAACACCACATCGCAGACATAGCATTAGAATCACGCTATTCCAACATTTTTCATCGTTACGTAATTTAAATAATTTGTTAAGAGGCATAATTTTCTCATTTTTAAAAATTTTTAGTTGTTGTTGATATGGTCTTCAGTCCGGAGACTGGTTTGATGCAGCTCTCCACCCTACTCTATCCTGAGCAAGCCTTTTCATCTCCTCATAAGAACGACAACCCACATCCACTTGAATCTGCTTCCTATACGCGTCTCTTGGTCTCCCTCTGCGATTTTTACCCCACACACTTCCCTCCAATGCTAAATTTACGATTCCTCGATGTCTAAGAATGTGTCCTACCAAGCGATCCCTTCTTTTAGTCAGGGTGTGCCAAAAATTCCTTTTCTCACCAATTCTGTTCAGTACCTCTTCATTAGTTATGCGATCTACCCACCTAATCTTCAGAATTCTTCTGTAGTACCACATTTCAAAAGCCTCTATTCTCTTCCTGTCCGCACTGCTTATCGTCCATGTTTCACTCCCGTACAAGGCAACACTCCACACAAATGCCTTCAGAAAAGACTTCCTTACACTTAGATTAATATTCGATGTTAGCAAATTTCTCTTTTTCAAAAATGCTTTTCTTCCCATTGCCATTCTACATTTTATATCCTCCGTACTGCGACCATCGCATGTTATTTTACTACCCAAGTAACAAAACTCATCTACCACCTTCATTGTTTCGTTACCTAATCTAATTCCTTCAGCATCACCTGATTTTCTAAGACCGCATTCCATTACTTTTGTTTTGATCTTGTTAATGTTCATATTATACGATCTCTTCAGCACACTGTCCATTCCACTCAACTGCTCTTCCAGGTCCTTTGCTGTCTCGGACAGAATTACAATGTCATCAGAAAAACGCAATGTTTTTATTTCTTCCCCCTGAACTTTAATCCCTATTCCAAATTTTTCCTTGCTTTCCTTCACCGCCTGCTCGATGTACAAATTGAATATCATCGGAGAAAGGCTGCAACCCTGTCTTACTCCCTTCCCAACTGATGCTTCCCTTTCATGCCCTTCGAGTCTAATAACTGCGGTCTGGCCTTTGTACAAGTTGTAAATAACTCTCCTTTCCCTGTATTTTACCCCTGCTGACTTCAGAATTTGAAAGAGTGTATTCCAGTCAACATTGTCAAAAGCTTTCTCCAAATCTACAAAAGCTAAAAATGTAGGTTTGCCTTTCCTTAATCTATCTTCTAAGATAAGACGTAAAGTGAGTATTGCCTCCTGGGTTCCTACGTTCCTCCTGAATCCAAACTGATCTTCCCCGAGGTCAGCTTCTACCAGCTTTTCCATTCTCCTGTAGATAATTCGTGTTAAAATTTTGCAGCCATGACTTATCAAACTGGTGGTTCTGTAATTTTCACACCTGTCTGCGCCCGATTTCTTTGGAATGGGGATTATTACATTTTTCTTAAAGTCTGAGGGTATTTCGCCTGTCTCATACATCCTACACACCAGTTCAAATAGTTTTGTCATGGCTGGCTCTCCTAGAGACTTAAGTAGCTCTGAGGGTATGTCATCTACTCCTGGGGCCTTGTTCCGACCTAGGTCTTTCAGGGCTCTGTCAAATTCATCTCTCAGTATAGTATCTCCTATGTCATCTTGATCTACTTCCTCTTCCCTTCCTACATCATAGTCTCTAAGTTCAATTCCTCTGTAGAGCTGCTCTATGTACTCTTTCCACCTTTCAGCTTTGCCTCCTTTGCTGAGAACTGGATTTCCATCAGAGTCCTTTATATTCATAGAGCTGTTTTTCTTATCCACAAATGTTTCTTTTATTTTCCTGTAGGCTGTGTCTATTTTTCCCCTATTTATACATTCTTCTACAGATTTGCATTTGGCTTCTAGCCACTCCTGCTTAGCCATTTTGCACTTCCTGTCAATCTCATTTTTTTGTCGTTTGTACTCCATTTTGCCTGCTTCATTTACTGCATTTTTATATTTTCTCCTATCATCAATTAAATTTAGTATTTCCTGTGATATCCAAGGATTTTTGTAGGTCTTGCCTTTCTACCTATTTTGTCCTCTGCTGCCTTCACTATTTCATCTCTCAATGCTAACCATTCCTCTTCTACTGTTTTATTTCCTCCTGTTTCTGTCCATTGATGCCTAAATCTCCCTCTGAAATTCTCCAGAACTTCACTTTCCTTCAATTTATCTAAGTCCCATCTCCTTATTTTCCTACCTTTCTGTAGTTTTTTTCAGTTTCAGCCTACAGTTCATGACTAACAAGTTATGATCAGTCTATATCTGCCCCTGCGTATGTTTTACAGTTTATAACCCGGTTCCGGAATCTATGTTTTACCATTATAAAATCTATCTGATACCGTCCGGTGTCTCCTGGTCTCTTCCACGTATACAACCTCCTTTTGTGATTCTTAAACCATGTGTTTGTTACGATTAAATCATGATCCGTGCAAAATTCTACCAGGCGACTTCCTCTTTCATTCCTTCTGCCCAGTCCATATTCACCTACTATTTTTCCTTCTCTTCCTTTTCCTACTACCGAATTCCAGTCTCCCATCACAATTAAGTTTTCCTCTCCCTTAACTCTCTGAATAATTTCCTTTAGCTCCTCATATATTTCTTCGATCTCCTCATCATCGGCAGAGCTAGTTGGCATATAAACCTGTACTCCTGTTGTCGGTGTTGGCTTCGTATCTATCTTGACAATGATAATGCGATCACTGTGCTGCTCATAGTAGTTTACCCGCATTCCTATTTTCTTATTCATTATCAGTCCTACTCCTGTGATACCCCCAACTGATTTTGTATTTATAATCCTGTATTCACCTGACCAGAAATCCTGTTCATCCTGCCACCGAACTTCACTAATCCCCACTATATCTAACTTCAACCTATCCATTTCCCTTTTTAAATTTTCTAATTTTCCTACCCGATTAAGGGATCTAACATTCCACGCTTCGATCCGTAGAATGCCAGTATTGTCTTTCCTGATGATAACATCCTCACTTCTTTCCCCTCTGGCAGTATTGCTCATGTGTCAAGTACCGAGTAGCACCGTGGTTCGGAACCCACGTTAAACTGTAGGTCCCCCTATAACTGGCTGGGTAAGTCAATTCGAAGGTCTGAGGAAGGCAACGGCATACCACCTCCTAACAGGACCATGGCTAGTAAAGCACTGTGATGTTCAAACCAAACTTCGGATTGTTGACTGCTTTACCTTTTTTACCTTAGTATCCAGGGAATAGTTAGGTCAAAACATATATCAGAGATCATTTGTCAGATTGCTATTATAAATAGTACCTGCAGCACCTTAATATGTAGTGAAACTTCCTTTATTTGAACAAAACACCTGATTTATGAGCTGTTGCTTGTTAGTTGAAGCACGGTAATGATATAAAATTTCAGTGAATGTTCCGCTGAACATAAGCTGACCGCAGTAAGATCCACACTTTTGTCTACAGGGTGGAACTCTACCTAAAGAGCGGTTGCCCGTCTGGATGAGGAAAATGAGGAAGCTCAGAGATTGGTTCCGCAGGAGACTGAATGCAGTGGTGGAAGACATCGTCGGTATAAGAGACGAAATGGGCAAAGTGGAGCTGGAAGAAAACGAGCAAAAACTGGGGCACTACGTACTGCGGTGAGTACCAAATGTCTTCTAAATTTATATCCTCCTTACTAAATAAAAAAAAAAAGTTCAAATGTTTGTATAGCTTATGGGACTTAACTACGGGGAGGAGTCGAGGTAGACCAAGAAGAAAGTACTTAGATTCGGTGCAGAATGATTTTGAAGTAAAATCAGACGAGGCATCAATGTTAGCATTGAATAGGGGATCATAGAGGAACTTTATTAGAGGTACTATGCTCCAGACTGAACGCTGAAAGGCATAATCAGTTTCTAATGATGATATTGATAATTTTAATGAAATTCCAGCTCCAGTTGCATTTATTGGTGCTTTATTTAAGCCCACACTACCGGTTTCGGCCTCTATGTTAGGCCATTTTCAAGTGTGATAGACCTGCATATAATGTGTAACAATAAGTTTACAAGAATTACATGGTACAAGACAGAATGTTATATATGTAAAAAGGTACTGTACAGAAGCAGAAGGAAACTTACGTTATACCATACAGAAAGCAACATCAAGTGATTACAACAATAGAACTCAGAGAATTTAAAACTTTTGTCGCCCAATGGCGACATGAGAAACATGGGCGTGTCGTATTTAACATTCCAAATCATTATAATCGGCATGTTCTGATGTGTTCTGATATAAACATTACATCACTGCAAGCATGAAATTCTAAACATTAGTTGATAAAATGTAAAGATCAATGTCGCCATTGGGCGACAAAAGTTTTAAATTCTCTGAGTTCTATTGTTGTAATCACTTGACGTTGCTTTCTCTATGGCATAACGTAAGTTTCCTTCTGCTTCTGTACAGTACCTTTTTACATATATTACATTCTGTCTTGTACCATGTAATTTTTGTGAACTTATTGTTACACATTATATGCAGGTCTGTCACACTTGAAAATGGCCTAACATAGAGGCCGAAATCGGTAGTGTGGGCTTAAATAAATCACCAATGAATGCAACTGGAGCTGGACTTTCATTAAAATTTGAACCACAGTTGCGGCAACAGCAACCATCCAGTGATGGAGAAACTGATAATGACAATGGTGATGATGATGAAAAAGTAAACCTTGCACTGGAAACTCATTTTCTGTAAGAGAGTATTTATTTACTTACTATTAGTGAAACATAAGAATTACTCCACATTCTATATCACGCTCCATACAACAGTCTGAGATAGTGGTAGGTCAAAAGTTTTATATTTCTCTTTCCAGTAGCTGTTCTCTTGAGGATAAAGTAGTGCCTTACGTTTCAGGTTGCCGCTGCTGAGAGAGAAGTTGCTGACTTACCACAGACGGCCTCCCCCTTTCCAAGAGGCCTTTGGGAAGCAGTGCGGCAAGCACATCCCAGAGGGGCCCCAGATGCTACAGCTGATCGAGACCTTGTATATATACCTGTACATCAACTGGTTCCAGCTGCCACCCAGGCACCCTCTGGAGTTCTCCCTCTTAAGAAATGTCTCCATTGAAGGTAGGTAGGTCTAACGCCCAATTCGAATCAAGGAAAATATGTCCAATAAACATGGGACCAGAAACGTATACAGGGTGTTACAAAAAGGTACGGCCAAACTTTCAGGAAACATTCCTCACACACAATGAAAGAAAATATGTTATGTGGACAGGTGTCCGGAAACGCTTAATTTCCATGTTACAGCTCATTTTATTACTTCTCTTCAAATCACATTAATCATTTAATGGAAACACACATCAACAGAACGTACCAGCGTGACTTCAAACACTTTGTTACAGTAAATGTTCAAAATGTCCTCCATTAGCGAGGATACGTGCATCCACCCTCCGTCGCACGGAATCCCTGATGCACGGATGCAGCCCTGGAGAATGACGTATTGTATCACAGCCGTCCACAATACGAGCACGAAGAGTCTCTACATTTGGTACCGGGGTTGCGTAGACAAGAGCTTTCAAATGCTCCCATAAATGAAAGTCAAGAGGGTTGAGGTCAGGAGAGCGTGGAGGCCATGGAATTGATCCGCCTCTACCAATCCATCGGTCACTGATTCTGTTGTCGAGAAGCGTACGAACAAGTCGACTGAAATGTGCAGGAGCTCCATCGTGCAAGAACCACATTTTGTGTCGTACTTGTAAAGGCACATGTTCTAGCAGCACAGGTAGAGTATCCCGTATGAAATCATGATAACGTGCTCCAGTGAGCGTAGGTGGAAGAACATGAGGCCCAATCAAGGCAATACCTTCCTTCAATTTGCCCAACTGGCGGTGAATCGAGGAAGTACAGTACATACCAACGAAACAATTGGGTATTTTGACAATTGTCTGCACGAATCATTTCAGTTTACATGCAAAGAGAAATACTAAAAAGAGCTCTAACATGTAAATTAAGCATTTCCAGACACATGTCCACATAACATATTTTCTTTCTTTGTGTGTGAGGAATGTTTCCTGAAAGTTTGTCGTATCTTTTTGTAACATCCTGTATACCGGGTGATCGAAAAGTCAGTATAAATTTGAAAACTTAATAAATCACGGAATAATGTAGATAGAGACGTAAAAATTGACACACATGCTTGGAATGACATGAGGTTTTATTAGAACAAAAAAAAAAGATTCAAAAATGTCCGAGAGATGGCGCTTCATCTGATCAGAAAAGCAATAATTAGCAAAACAAATTAAGACAAATCAAAGATGATGTTGTTTACAGGAAATGCTCAATATGTTCACCATCATTCCTCAACAATAGCTGTAGGCGAGGAATAATGTTATGAACAACTGTCGTGTCCTACATAGGAAAGAGGGAAGAGATAGCAAGGTCAGTCTGCATATCCCGAGCGGAAAGGAGTGATTGCAGAGAGACAGTGCAGGCATCAACTAGAGATGCGGATTTTGGGGACTCGAGAGCGTACTTGTTCAGGAAACTTTATGGAACTCCTAGGTACATGGAACTGAATTTATTGTATCCCATACTAAGTCTACTACACCGGGGTTATTCATTTAAAAAGCAAGAAGTATAAATCGGTTGCCACAACAGAAGCCAGTAATTACGTTCCCTAGCAGCATTTCCTAGACAGACGTACTCTCCGCGAGAAACAGACTGTCATGGAGCACCCCGAGGCCGACGGCGATAGTCACGGGCTGGCGCCCCTCGAATAGGGATTAAAGTTGAGGGTAAAGAAATAAAAACATTGCGTTTTTCTGATGACATTGTAATTCTGTCAGAGACAGCAAAGGATCTGGAAGAGCAGTTGAATGGAATGGACAGTGTGTTGAAGAGAGAATATAAAATGAATATAAACAAGAGCAAAAGAAAGATAGTGGAATGCAGTCGTAGAAGATCCGGCGATGCTGAAGCAATTAGATTAGGTAACGAAACAATGAAGATGGTAGATGAGTTTTGCTACTTGGGTAGTAAAATAACATGCGATGGTCGCAGTACAGATCATATAAAATGCAGAATCGCATTGGAAAGAAAAGAATTTTTTAAAAAGAAAAATTTGCTAACATAAGTGTAAGGAAGTCTTTTCTGTAGGCATTTGTGTGGAGTGTTGCCTTGTACGGGAGTGGACCATGGACGATAAACAGTGCGGACAGGAAGAGAATAGAGGCTTTTGAAATGTAGTCTTACAGTAGAATGCTGACGATCGAGGAATCATAAATTTAGCATTGGAGCGAAGTGTGTGGGGTGAAAATCGCAGAGGGAGACCAACCCATGTGGGTTGCCGTTCTTATGATGAGATGAAAAGGCTTGCCCAGGATAGAGCAGGGTGGAGAGCTGCATCAAACCAGTCTCCGGACTGAAGACCATAACAACAACAACAACACACCGGGTTGCTGTTTTTTATCAACTAATCAATGATTATGCTACATAAATCAATGCCAATACTAAAAGTACACATCTAACTCTGTAACAGCTGAGAATAAACTAAATATCCATTGTGACTAAGGCTATAGTTTAGATATTTTTAGCAACAGACCAATGGAAAAATGTCACCTCGGCCGTACTAATTCAACATATGAAATTTAAAACAATTTCCATTACTTTTTAACACGCTGCACACTTCATTACTCTTCCTATCTAATTCTGGTATACTTAACCTAGTGATATAGTAAAGCAATAAACTATTTATGCCACTCGTTTTTAAAGCCTATTTATGTCTTTTTTTTTTTTTCAGATGGAAAATGGGAACTAGGAGACCAGAGCGATGTTACTGTGTCTGTGGATACCAGTTGTGTGCAGTTGATGGTGGAAATGATAGATCTGCCCACTTGTCCGATGGAGGATTTACCACACCACGTCATCAACAGACACAGAGAGTGTAGGACCCAGCTGGCGAACAATCTGATACACAAAATATCGTATATACCGGTCACCAGTTACCTGGCCTACACGCAGAGGGTGAACATAAACATCTGTCTGCTCTCGTGGATAGTGTCCAACGAAAAGAGTATCTGCCACGATGTCCCCACGGGAATCGTCAAATCGGTGAATGATACGCGGTGTCTATTCTCCAATTCGAGAGAGAAACAGTGTTCTCAAGTGAACATCAAAGACGTTATCTGCTCCATTTCCAGATCGATTTTGTGGTTGAGGTGTCCATCCTTCTACACAGACAGTTACGAGTCGTCATTCCCACCTCCAGACGACCTGATAGTGTATACGTCCAATAACGGTAATCATAAATGCGAATCGTACCCGCAGCCCACACGTCTAATTGGTGACTACAAAAGGAGACTCAACACAGCCATGCTGAAATACAGGAGATTTAAAATCGATCACTTGCAGGCTTTAGAGGCGACACTGGTTTCTGTAAATGTCCTCTGTCGAGTCTTCACTTTGGGAGTGTACATGTATTTTCCAAAACTGCGCAACGTCCCTGGGAGACTCCTGGTGTGCTTTCAGATCACGAGGTTGGTACAGATCGTGCTCTGTGAAATTGTTTACCGCTTTGCGAGTGCAATCGACCTCTCGACCACTGTACAACTCGATAGTGCCCTCACCCTTCTCAGTTGTATCTGGCTGAACGTGTTCTGCTACGGGATCTTCAACTGTGCTCACAAGCTCACTCTTCCGGACCACTTGGACCGATACCAAATTCGTCAGATATTCCGCAAGTATGCCCTGCGTGTGATGGTTGTTTGGACCGCGGTGTCGATCGCACTTATTGTTATAGAACGCGAGGGCGAGACTTACTTATTCCACAGCAGGGTGCTTTTCTTTACCGCTATCTGCTTATCGGTGGTCGTCAACTTCGTGCTACTCCTGCTGGTGTGGGACCTGTACCTCCGTAACCGGGCTTCCATGAAAGATCTGAAGATCAGTAGCTGGAAGTTTGGCAGCAAGAGACGGCTCGCCTTCTTGGCAGTCAAGACGTGCATCCTGAGTGGCTCGGGGGTGCTGGTCCGCGTGGGCTTCCACCAGGTGGAAGGTCTGGCGCAGGCCGTCTACTGCGTCCACCTGGTGGGCATGCTTCAGGGCCCGGCCCTGTTCGTCCTTTTCATCTGCAACGACACTGCGTTGCCTCTCCTCAGGGACAGGATCCTGCGGTGGTGGGACCCAGATGTCATCATACCTGGTCAAGACCTGGGATCAGCGGCGAGGAGGAACCAGCAGAGACGCGAACAGCTCGCAGAGCCTGCAGTGGCAACGACTGCGGTGTGAAACCTGACTCGCATCAGCTGTCAACATTCTTGTTGTTGTGGTCATCAGTCCTCAGATTGATTTGATGCAGCTCTCAACGCTACCCTGTCCCATGCAAGCCTCTTCATCTGACAAGGAAAGTACATGGACTCGAACAAACATATCTGTATGAACGTTTGGTTAAGTATCTCTACGTACACCTCAATATGCTGGTTGGTGTTGTTTTTCTGCAAAGCCCTGCATCCATGCTCTAGATAACACTGTAGATGTAATTGTAGACGCCATACATAATGCAGATATCTTAACTATAACTTGAGTAATAATCATCGTACATGTTCTCTAGCGAATTGCCATCAAAAGCCGTGATGATAGTTGCAACTTTAACCTTCTTCCCGAAAGACTATTTGTATTCTTTGCCACTGCTTCCATCGCCTCTTCCCGCACTTACCGTAGCACTACCGCTTACAATGAGTTGTTCGTCATTATCATCCCTATTATCATTATTATGAGTTTGTTACAACAGTATCTAACTTATGCTCATATTTCTGTACCATAACAGATACGAGAAAGCATGCGAATGATTCATCTTCTACACTAATACCATCTTCACGAAGAAGGGTTCTTCGTAACTTCATCTCAACTAATCGCAATACATTAGCAGGACTGATTAGCAATCGCCGCCCCATCTGACGCTTCACCACACAAATAACGTCACAAAACGCAACTTCGGAGGCACACTGCACCGTCCCTACTGGCGACCCGTCAGGTAAAAGTGCAATGTGGCATGGCACACGCAGAGGCCTCTAACGGACGACTACAGAGTTTTGCAGATGCGGAGGTACCACTAGTGCAAAATGGGACCTTTACATTATCTCTCATACGATTTTGGTGTATATGTGTTTGTTCGAGCCCAAGTACTTTCCTTGTGAGAATATGAACGGCGACCCACATCCTTTCCAATCTGCTTACTGTGTAAGGAAAGAACGGAGAAGGGTTTTGTTAGGTTTTTGTATAGCGAAATGGCGTGAGTGGAAAATTAAAAAAAATATTTTTGGTTGTGTGTTAATAAATGTGTTGTTGTCATAATAATGATTGAGTAACGTAACTAACCTGATTTTAATTTCATGGTTGGCTACTTTAAACTCGTCATCAGCGCAAGTGGTGTGATTAAATTTTGAAATAATTAGCAAAACAATTAATGTGATTAACAAAAACTATGGCTCTATCTGACAAACTTTTCAAAAGATCACTCACCTTCACTTTCCTTAAAAAAATTCCCAACCGAGACCGTGCACACACTGATAACTGAAACTAAACTACCGCATCTGTGCAATGCGTACGACTTAATTAGCTTGCGCTTGCCCGCGAAAGGCATAGGTCCCAGGTTCGAGTCCCGGTTCTGGCACACAATTTTAATCTGCCAGGAAGGTTCACTGTTAATTGAATTCACGAGCAATGTTACAGACAGTATACACACATACCACTGAAAGTACGTTCGAAATTTTATCATAGTATGACACACAGTTCATGAGATATGGAGTCATAACAATTAGGTTCATGAAAAACTGCCTCATCACGCATGACATTTTGATTTATTACGTCTTGCCTACTACCTCTATTCGCGACGTATTTTGCAGACATTTTACATATACACCACTGGGTGTACCTTCGAATTTATATCGTATTACGACATATAGTTCATACGCTACGACGTCAAAGACACTGAAATGCATGAAAATTCGCCCTAGTAAGCAACAGGTTGTAATTTACTACGTCTTTACTACCAACCCCATGAACAACACATTTCGCAGGCAGTTTCCTAATATTCCATTCTACGAACCTGGTAAATAATGTTTTTGTAGGACCCAAAATTCAGGAGATATTACGTCATAAGCGTGACATCCTTATACAGGTACTGCATTATGTTTGACATTTGGTTGAGTCTTTATTACTCTGTTCGCAGCACATTTCGCAAACAATATCGAAATATACCACTAAACGGATCTACAACATTATATCACTGAACAACACATTGATCAGCAGATACGACGTCATAACCACTGAGCTGTTTGAAAACGAAACTACAGGGTGAATTTCGCTGTAGATTCAAGTGAAACGTGTGTACAAATACAATTTTCTCTTAAATTAATTCATATGTTACACAGAAACAAAGATTCTCACTACCATGTTGTCCTAGACCTATGTCAGAAAGCATCTTTACTGTTGAGAGCCGAATGAATGGAAATTAATATTAATTACCATTTAGTCTATTAATGATGAAAATTCTCCTCAGAGATGATAAATTATTTTTCAAAAGAGATAGATTGGCTGGCCAGTACTTACCTTTGTGCTGTACCGCCGATAGTTACACAAATGAAGAAACAGAAAAAAGGAGACGAAAAAGGACAAGCTTTCGGAACACAGTTCCTTCCTCAGGTGGGAGAGAAGGGACGTCCACACTCCTCAAACACCACCTTCATGGCCTAGGTCGTAAATTACCTTTCCCTTCCGTTCCCATCCTTTTGTCTTCCCTTCTCTCCCACCTGAGGAAGGAACTGTGTTCCCCCCTCCTTTTATTTTATTTTAATATATTTTTTTTAATTTTTGGGTAACTATTGGCAGTATGGCACAAATGTAGATACTGGCCAGCCACTCTATCTCTTTTGAAAAATAATTTACCATTTAGTCTCATCTTTTTTATCATTTTGTTTGCTTTCACATGTTTGAAGATATTTCACTACCTAATAGTGAACAGCAACACAATACTCCCAGTTGACCTTTACTTCAAGTGAGATTATTTTTGTCAGGTTCATGGTAACTAATAAATTGCGGTTGTGCATAGTGGCAATTTCGTTGTTAACCAGGAAAATCATGTACCGGCTCAAAGACGAATAAATTGTTTTCAGTACACCAATAATTTATTGCAAAAAATGTTTAAATGTTAAAGCTGTTTGATTTTACTAGATCACTAACTTTATTGTTAATGAATAAAGTTTCAAAACGAAAAGTGTCACTTCATAGTATGTCAATAATTTGATTAGTATGAAAAATTTTCAAAATGAACGATGTTTGTTTTTAGAATGTCAGTGATTTCATTGTAAAAAATCCATAATTAAGGGTGATTGTTTTTAGTGTGGCAGTGATTTTATTGTTAAAAAATGAGGGGTGTTTGTTTTTAGTATATGAATAAATTCTCTGTTACAAATCAAAAATGGACAAACTACAGAAAGCAGAAAGAATAATAAAAAATACCAAGTAGAGGAACAGTGGCGACTATTACCTAACCAAGTTGTATACCAAGAACTGAGTCAGTAATTAATACAATGTGGAAAAGAAGAGTTTTTTTCTGCCACATAGTCAGACTACCAGAAACCAACTACTGAAACAACTGTTCGCCTACTTTTGGAAAAGTAAGACCACGAACAACTGGTTCAAAGAAATTGAAGATGATTTAGATGAGTTAGGCTCGACAATGCAACAAATTTAAGGCAGAGATGAGCAGAAGATCCTGATACTCAGTGACACAAGATTTAAATTAAAGACATTTACACGCAAAAAATACACCTTAACTGATGAAGAAAGGGCAGCCAGGTCGGAAAGGATGTGTAGTAGTTTTGGGAGCAGAAGAGGAAAGCCAAATCTACAACTAGGATTAAGACTTAAATGTATATGGATTGATTAAATTGCTCCAATGTGGCCACAAAATATGTAAATAAATAATAAGCACATTCTTATAAAATTCTTGTGTAATAACGACTGTTTTGGCTGCTTATGTGATATAAACGTTAATGTCTTATTTTACTAGTAACCATAGTTTAATTTAAGCAGTTGATAAATTTTTAACATATATTTACAGATGTTTCATTCGACTTTGTCACATGCTTCCATGTTCCAGACATTGGTCCTGTTTAAGATAATTTTTGGTCAAGTTTAATTTAACCAGTTAAAATTTTAATATATATATATATATATATATATATATATATATATATATATATATATATATATATATCACAATGCTTCCATTTTTCTATATATTAGACCTGTTTAAGATAGATACGTTTTGATTACCATTTTTAGCCAATTTCTATTGTGGAAATTTTTTCATCAATCAGTCATAAAAAATATATTTATTAATTTGCAAATCTAGATTTCGACCACTGTGTGGTCATTATCAATGCTAAAATAAATACAAAAGAACCAGTTTGAACAACATACATGTCACATTATAAGCCAATTGTGCAAGTTTCGGTTAAATTCAATGATAAAAATACATACCTTAAAACCAATTAAAACACTTAAAACATCTTGACCTCCATGTTGGAGGTTACGTTTGTACTGACGCAGCTGTTACAATTCTTACACAGCTGACGTCAGCATGCGTCATTTACGATTAAGGCGCCCTCTCTAAAGTTTCATATAAAAAACAAATTTGTATGAGGTATGTTTATCGTAGAAATATTTAGTCGCAAATGACGCATGCTGACGTCAACTGTGCAAGAATTGTAACAGCTGCGTCAGTACGTATGCAACCTCGAAAATGGAGTCCGAGATGTTTTGAGTATTTTAATTGTTTTTGAGGCACGTTTTTTTTATTACTAACTGGAACTTGTACAATTGGCTTATAACGTGATATGTATGTTATGCTAACTGGTTCTTTTGTATTTATTTTAGCACTGATAATGACCACACAGTGCTCGAAATCTAGATTTGTAAATAAATAAATATATATTTTTTACGACTGATTTCTGAAAAAATTTCCACGAGTCAAATACAGTCGTGGAGCACAAATTCCACCATGGAATCAAGCCTGATAAAATTTCTGTTGTTTCACTTTATATTTCTTAGGATAACGTCATAATCTATTATACTGTCATGTACTTTATCAATGTCAGGAATTGACACCACAACTTGAATTGTAATATTTCCTGCAGGTTAGTTATAAACCAAAACACTAGTCTCCTTTCAAAGTTATGTATCTAGCAAGTTAAGATCTTTGAAACATAAACTTGTAATGTTTACCTGATGATGGCGTAACAGCCGAAATCCGGTTCGTAAACCAATAAATTCGCAGAATATCTCACAGTTATCTTTTGTATTTCATTCATAATGTATCATATTTTCTGTCAAGAACCGACGGAACAGTCAGTGAATATGGATATAAAATTCCTTGTTTGTTTTTATTATGTCCATAAATTGATTGCTAAATATAGGAATGGACTGTATTTAATTTCGCCAGACGAACGAAGTCGCGGGTAGCTACTAAGCCTGTGGAAACAGATGAAAACACGAGGGAGGATGTAGGCACTGCGTTCATTCCACATACCGGCGCACTCTCGGGGAAGATCGCCCGCATTTTGAAAAAAAAAAAAAAAAAAAAAAAAAAAAACACCAGGTTGGAACTGTTTTTTGTCCGCCGAATAAAATTCGTGCACTGGTGGAGAGCGCCAAAGATGATCTCAGTTTGAGGAAGGCCGACGTGTACCAGATTCCGTGTCAGTGTGGAAAGTCATATATTGGACAGACGATTTGTACCGTCGAGGATCGACGTGTTGAACACCAGAGGCACACACGATTGATGTATCCGAACAAGTCGGCGGTCGCTGAACATTGTTTGTCGGAGAATCATGCGATGGAGTATGAAAGCACTAGGATTATGGTACAGACGTCGAGATACTGGGACTGCGTAGTTAGAGAGGTCATTGAAATTCGCACAAGTGACGACCTCATAAACCGTGACTGTGGCTATAATCTTAGCAAAGCTCGGGAACCAGCAATTGGGTTAATTAAGAGTAAATCTAGCAAACGTAACGAAGTGACGACCACGGCGGACAGAGCCCTCACACCGACGTCATCTCAGACGCCGGCGCAATCGGTTCCACTGCGCGGCCGCGGCGCAGGGCGCGGACCGCGGAGGGGTCGCTCCGCGGGCCGAGGGTATTTAAATGGCCTGCTACCGGGCTAGAACCCACTTTCACGATGTACTTGTCACTGGTTCGCCCAGTGCTCGAGTACGCGTCCCCAGTATTTGGAAACGCCGCAGACCTCCACATCGAGTCGCTGCAGAGGATCCAGAACCGCGCCCTGAAGACTGCCCTGCATCTTCCGAAGCGGTACCCCACCGCCCGACTTCACGACGAAGTCGGCATCTTGCCCCTCCGGGAGAGGTTCCGCGCCACCGCCAGGAACTTCTATGAGAAGTCCCAGCAGTCCCAAAACCGGCTCGTCCGGAACCTTGGGACGCAACAACACTTCAGGCCAACGACTCGTTGGCCTGACCTGCTACGGGATTAATCTTATAATCTCGTAGCAACCGTGGAAGAAACCACACTCCGTCACCAGCTGACACACTAAGACCCTTCCTCCAGTCAGGCCACTAATTTGTTTTTCATATGTTTCAGGTACCGCAGGAACAGCAGTTAATGCTTAGCCTGCAACCCATCGGACCAAGGTCGAGGTCCGTCATGAGAAGCGTGAGCGTGAGCGTGAGCGGCTAGAACCCAGTTCCCTTCGAGCCGCCGCAGCGTGCGGATCTCCATGCCGGCGCGTTTCCAGGAACTCAGTCCGTCAGTTCACCTGATGATGGCGACATGTATGATCGCCGAAATATTGCGTCCTTGGACACTATAGACCGGCAGTACACCCGTGGATATTTTGATTGTCAAATACGCCGGGAGAAACTGAAGAATCACAGCAGCTAGTTGTTTATAAAGTTAGGGTCAGGGGGGAAATCAGTTATCAGTTGTGTTTTACTCGATGACTTACCGTCACTTACACCGTACTGTGCCCTTTCTGACAGGAAATCACAGTCCAGTCGCACAACTGTGGCGATATTCCATAAGCACGCAATTTGAAATGAAGCCGCTTGTAAGGTACAGTGTCAAAACCCTTCCGCAAATCTAGAAATTTGGTATCGATTTGAGATCCCTTGTCAATAGTACTCATCACGTCACGTGAGTAAAGAGCTAGCGTTGTTTTACAAGAACGATACTTTCTGAATCCATGTTGATTATGGGTCAGTAGGTTTTTCTCGGGTTAGCCCATAATATTTGTGGAAAGCATATGTTCTAAAATCCTGCAGTTAAATAGGTCTGTAATTCTGAATATTTGAGTAACTTGTGCAACTATGTACGGATCTTTGACACGGCGGAATAGCCATGAGGCCCCGTGCTACGGTGCGCGAGGCCGTTTGCCGTCGGAGGTTCGACTCCTCCCTCGGGCATGGGCGCATGTGTTGTCCTTAGGTTAGTTTAAGTACTTTGTAAGCTAGGGGCTAATAAACGAGGAGTTAATTCCCTTAGATTTACAAGCATGTGAACGGATCTTTCCCTGAACGAGTGGTTGTATACGATAGCTAGGTATGGAGCTATTGCAACAGCATACTCTGAAAGGAACGAAATTTAGGCCAGTCGTCGTAGACAAAAAATTGCCTTAGGTCCAAAAAAATTGCAGGAAGCTGAATTTTTGGTATGTTGTTAGGACATATTAGAGTAGTATTAAACCAAGTTTGCAGCTTCGAAATCCTTTTGCGTAACTTTTAAGAGCCAAAAAACATCGGAATTTTTGGACTTTTTTCAGGTTTTGCCTCATAACTCGTGAAGGGTGTTTTTTTGACGAAAAGTCACTCAAACCTTTATTAATGTAGATAAAATATTCTAAAATTTAAGCCCACGCGCAGCTCTGTAAGTCCAATAGTTCCCGATATATTGGACTTTAAAAATTGACTTATTTCTCCAAAAAGTTCAAATTTCCGATTTTAGTCATCTGTCGGCTAGAATATTGGCTCTAATGTTCATCCCACGGGGAAAGTCATATAAAACAAAGTTATAGAGCAGTTATTTAGCTTTAATATAAGTACATAACTAAGTCCATAGGCCCAATACATTTCTAGTTATCGTTAAAAAACGAAAACTTAGAAAAATCGGAGTAGTCAATAAATCGACCCAGACAAATTGCAGTCCTCTTCTCCTGTGTATGTTAAAGAAAAAGGAAGAATTACTCATTGACGAAGATTATTAACGCATCGTATATAAAAAGGATTTTTTCAACACTGTTTTGCGCAAATATTGAACAGAGAAGTTCCTTGAGTCACTTCCTGCCATTATGGCACCGACGGTCCCCATGAATAACATGAGGTGGTGAAAACCTCTAAGTCTCACTCCTTTGTTGACAAGCTGAGGACGCTGGTGGCACTCCACAATGTCTCGAGCTTTCAAGTACAGTGGTTGGTCGTAGGTCACAAAACATGTTTCCTGACCGTAAATACTTGTTCTTTAACTGGCTTCTAAAAGCGATGTTAAAACTGTCGTAGTCGGTTGGGGGAGCATGGATAAAATGGAGATATACAATCTTTGAACGTTTGTAAGGAAGATCTTCTGTCACTTGCTCCATGAATCCATTCCATCCTGGGATGCCTGGCATGTTAGTTGCATTTCCAAACAACCACAGCAGGTATGGGGATTTTGGCAAAATGTCTTCAGCGATTTTCACTTCGTTAATTGAAATGGCTGATAAGCCAGATTTCTTTCTATCAGATGAATGTTTAATGTGTGTGGCAGTGTGTGAACCTGATAGACTCTGCAGAAACAGACTTCAAACATGGTATGTTTATGTCTGGGTGAACGGATGAGTGAGGGGTCATGATCATTGTACCACCCATTTCATGGAACTTATTTTCTTCATCAATTGTGTTAACGTTCACATCTGCATTGTCGAATACAAAATGCATAAAAGCTTCTTTGTCGACTGGTTGGGCCACTTCTCCGCGGAGGATATCGGAACTTTCAAAATGCATAGCCTCCGTATATGTACAAGAAATTCCCATACAGTGGCAAAGTTCAACAAGGTGCTTTGATTCAAATTTTTTATACAAATAGGTTCCAAAGCTTATTTGAATTGAGGATAGGAAAGATTTGGGCCTCGTTGCAGCCATGATTGCATGAGCAAATCCTATGCACTTCTTTTTCCACTGTTCAAGAGGACGCATCTGCGCCTTTTAAAAAAGCATCTGACGGGGGATTTTGAGTAGTGTCAAATGTTTAGGAACGAATGTCTTGCACGATAATCTCTAAGTCGCTCTTCAGCAGGATCGCTAAGTCTTTGATTCTACCACTTTTCATAAAGAATGTTTTGTCCAATGTCTGTGAACATCAAGACTGGACTGTGATACGGACCAACCAGCGCAAAAATAATTTTTCCTCCACTTGAACACTTGCAACACCTGGTTTGTAATCACATGTACGCTCCATACCTTCGATAAGGAAGGGATCTTCAGGACAGCCTTGTTTACCTCCTGCACTAGTAGATCGCGACAAGGAGTGCAATTTTACGTAGCAATGTTTGTGGTACTTACCCTCAGCAGCAACAAGTTCACTTATACATGAAAGAAAGACGCCGAAGAATGTGTTGTCCCCATTCACTAGCTTGTCTAGCTTTTTCCACAATCGATTCTTTCACTTCCAGTGTTTCCCTTTGATGGAGTTCATCCTGTAGATATTTGGGCAATTTTATCTGCTTCTCGAAATATTCCTTGGCGAATTTTTCACGACAAATAAAACAATAATATCCAATGATGTGACACCTAGAATACGAAGCACTTTTCAGCCTTTCCCCACACGAAGACGATGGTTGAGCAAATCAAACATCTCCATCTCGCTGGACAAATGCTTACACATTACTTTCCACAGCGTACCTTTTCCAGCATGCGTCATGTACGGCCACTTCGTTTAAACTGCAAAAAAACCTCATTTCCCTTTCAAGCCCACGTTTCTGACTCATTTGTATCAGCGTCTAAATTCCGCGTTTTTTCACTGTCACTGTTCCCTCTGCAAGCACTTACCGACGACCCCGAAACAAACATGCGACGGGGGTAGCTCCGACATATTGTAAAACAGTACTTAAAACGCCACCAAGATGAAGATTTAGACGATTTTTGTTTGAATCGTTCTTCACGGATCCGAACTCGGCTGTTTAAGGGCAGACTGGGTGTAGTGAGGAAGGCCTCGGAGGCACGAAGTTTGGGAGGGAGGACAGAACACCCGCTAAGTCACGACTCTGAGTAAGGGGGACGGGATACCTTCGCACAACATAAGGCCTCGCTTCGAACGAAAGACCCAATCCCTTAATGGCTGGCCAATGGCCAATACCCAAAAACGGAGAGGCTTTCGTTTTTTTTTTTTTTTGTTTTTTTTTTTTTGTTTTTTTTTTTTTTTTTTTTTTACAGCAATACCTACTTTCACAAATATATTTGTATGCACTGACACATAATTACACCTATTTATATACAATAGGTTGATAATCATCGTCAATGAGTAATTATTCCTTTTTCTTTAACTTACACAGGATAAGAGGACTGCAATTCGTCTGGGTCAATTTATTGAATACTCGATTTTTCCAAGTTTTTGCTTTTTAACGATAACTAGAAATCTATTGGACCTATGGACTTCGTTCTGTACTTAGATTAAAGCTAAATAACTGCTCTATAACTTTGTTTTGTATGACTTTCCCCGTCGGATGATCATTAGAGCCAAAAATCTAGTCGAAAGATGACTAAAATTGGAAATTTGAACTTTTTGGAGAAATAAGTGAATATTTGAAGTCCAATATCTCGGGAACTACTGGACTTACAGAGCTGTGGTTAGGCTTAAATTTTAGAATATTTCAGCAACATTAATAAGGGTGTGAGTGACTTTTCGTCAAATAACCATCCTTCACGAGTTATAAGCCTAAACCAGAAAAAAGTCCGAAAATTTCGAGGTTTATTGGCTCTTAAAAGTTACGCAAAAGGATTTCGACGCTGCAAACTTGGTTTAATACTACTCTAATATGTCCTAACAACATACCAAAAATTTTTTTGGACCTAAACATACCTGACGACTGGCCTAATTGGTACCAATTGGTACTAATTGGTACTGAACCAAGAGACTTGATTTTTTCAAGTGATTTACGTTGCTTTGATATTACAGGAATATCTACACTCCTGGCCATTAAAATTGATACACCACGAAGATGACGCGCTACAGACGCGAAATTTAACCGACAGGAAGAAGATGCTGTGATATGCAAATAATTAGCTTTTCAGGGCATTCACACAAGCTTGGCGCCGGTGGCGACGCCTACAACGTGCTGACACGAGGAAAGTTTCCAACCGATTTCTCATACACAAGCAGCAGTTGACCGGCGTTGCCTGGTGAAACGTTGTTGTGGTGCCTCGTGTAAGGAGGAGAAATGCGTACCATCACGTTTCCGACTTTGATAAAGGTCGGATTGTAGCCTATCACGATTTCGGTTTATCGTATCGCGACAATGCTGCTCGCGTTGGTCGCGATCCAATGACTGTTAGCATAATATGGAATCGGTGGGTTCAGGAGGGCAATACGGAACGCCGTGCTGGATCCCAACGGCCTCGTTTCACTTGCAGTCGAGATGACAGGCATCCGCATGGCTCTAACGTATCGTGCAGCCACGTCTCGATCCCTGAGTCAACAGATGGGGACGTTTGCAAGACAACAACCATCTGCACGAACAGTTCGACGACGTTTGCAGCAGCATGGACTATCAGCTCGGAGACCATGGCTGCGGTTACCCTTGACGCTGCATCACAGACAGGAGCGCCTGCGATGGTGTACGCAACGACAAACCTGGGTGCATGGTCATTAGTCATTGGCATTTGTAAGACTATGTCCATAAGGGAAGTCCATTTCACTCTTGTACCTGAAAAACATCATCTTCCTCAGTAAGTTTAATGTACCTGAAACTAAATTATTATGTGGATTATCAAAATATTGTTTACTATGAAGAGAAAACAACAGTCTCCATCTAAAATTTCATTGTTTATCTCAAGCTTTGACACGATTGGTCGGCTTCATTTCCAGGATCCAACAGATGTTGCCAACGTAGCTATACCACGCCTGTGTCGCGGATTGTAAAATTTTACCAATATGCAGCACTGTTGTTAATCGCGTTCCAATTAGATTGCTAAGAAGAGTTCATTATTCACTGACAGGTCAAAAAACTAACAAGGTCAGCTGCATGAATTTTTATGCCTACCGTTTGATGATTCTCCAAATCGAGGACGATCACATACGCGCTTATGACTTCTGTAGTTTAGAGCCATAACCCTCCCCCCTTCAACCTAAAAATATAATACGTTGCTTGCAGTGGCCATTTTGAGCAGCAGCTGGATTGTATTTCACTGTAAGGTTTTAAAATAAATGCCTTTTGCTACTGCAACTGAAGGGTTTTATTTTTATATTTTTAATCACCCATACGCGTTTCGCCTTTCTCTCAAGGCATCATCAGTGGGTGTCCTGAAATATTTACATCTTTTTGTTTGCACATATAGGTTAAGTCTCTTACATATCTACAAAACATTTCATTTCAGATTTAAAACAGTTCGTTTTTTGGTATAAAATGGTGTACTTACAGCACTTGTTACTCCACTTCAGTCTTATTCTGGCAACCAGGTCGAAAGGTTACACTGTTTTTCGAACCACATTGCAGTTCTCTGATTCTGCTGTCACCTGCTGCCATACTGTGTCTACTGCTGTTTGGCAGCAGGTGACAGCAGAATCAGAGAACTGCAATGTGGTTCGAAAAACAGTGTAACCTTTCGACCTGGTTGCCAGAATAAGACTGAAGTGGAGTAACAAGTGCTGTAAGTACACCATTTTATACCAAAAAACGAACTGTTTTAAATCTGAAATGAAATGTTTTGTAGATATGTAAGAGACTTAACCTATATGTGCAAACAAAAAGATGTAAATATTTCAGGACACCCACTGATGATGCCTTGAGAGAAAGGCGAAACGCGTATGGGTGATTAAAAATATAAAAATAAAACCCTTCAGTTGCAGTAGCAAAAGGCATTTATTTTAAAACCTTACAGTGAAATAAAAATATAATAATTAAAAAAATCGCATACTGAAATGTCGCAGATTGTTTCATCAGTTCGCCGTTGATATGTATGTGTGTACAATAAAATCATTAAAAGTACGGCCATTGAAGCTACTAACCTCACAGATAGAGCAGCTCAAAAGGTCTCTAATAACCCGTTTCCAATACTGTGGGCAGGGTAATGCTGGGAATTTGTGTCTGACGGGAGGCGTGCTTAGGTAGTCCTTGCAGGTGCGGTGATCACTGTGTCCCCAGTGGTGTAGGGGTCAGCGCAACTGCCTAGAAAGTGGGAGACCCAGGTTCGAATCCCGACTGGGTACACATTTTCAGCTTTGCCCATTCGCAGTTGACGTCATATATTCTGTGAGTATGAAAACAATAACAACTGCAGGATCTGAAGTGACGTCTGTTCTTTCGGAATAGACGCCACATGTATATATACGTTTCCAATTGATTTACCTATCCATTTTGACTTCTATTCCCAATCAGGGTCCCGACTGCGATAACAATGAATAAGGTGAGAGAGAGGGGGGAGGGGGAATAGAGAATGTGGGAATGAAATAGATTTAAAAAGGGGGGATGATCTAGACGCACAGTGGAGGGTGGAGGAGATGGATATGGTGTGGGATAAGAGGGAGTGGTGAAAGGTGATGGACAAAGATAGGGGGAGGAGGCGATTGTGAAATTGAGGAGGGAGAGTGGGATAGAATAGGGATAAGAAGAGGAGAGATTACGGTATATATCCCATACATATTAGCTACTGCGAAGCGATGCCAGGTTTGCTAGTCTATATCTATAAATGTGAATGTCTGTTCGGTGTGCGTTTATCACGTCTGAACCACAAGACATAAGGAGCTAAAAATTTGTACAGTTACTAATGTCTACCCGAGGAAGGCTTTAGGCATGGTTTTATGGAATAGCTATTTATCTATATATATATATTAATGTGAAAGTCTGTTCGGTGTACGCTTATCACGTCCGAACGACAAGACGCAGAGACTTAAATATTTCTACAGTTACTAATTTATACCCGAAGAAGGTTTTAGGCGCGGTTTTTTAGCGATCTGATAGATATTTAGTAATTTGAAGAATATAATGCGAAATGTGGAACAATAATTACTCTTTGAAAATTATATTTACTCTTTGAAAATGTTTTTCTCTACTGGGCCCGCAGCATATACAGGGTCAAATGTTCAAATGTTTGTAGAGTCTATGGGACTTAACTACGGGGTCATCAGTCCCTAAACTTACAAACTACTTAAGAACTACTTACAACTAAGGACGGCACAAATATCCATGCCCGAGGGGGGATTCGAACGCCCGACTGTAGTGGCCGTGCAGACCGTGACTGGAGCACCTCAGTCTCCTCGGCCACCGCGGCCGGCATACAGGGTCAAAATATGACATTATCGTAATATATAAATCCAAGTTTGCTGCTAACAATATTTATTCACCTTGTGCAAATTGACTCCACTACAAGCTTGTTTCGGCTTTTGCCATTTTCAAGTGGACGTTTGACAGACGCCCATAAAGCATATTAGAGTAAGTGTCTTTTTGTGACAAGATGGTAAGGTCACGTTTCATCTGTCAAATATAAAAAGTAATACGTGACCTTACCATCTTGTCTCAAAAAGACACTTACTCTAATATGCTTTATGGGCGTCAGCCAAACTCAAACGTCCACTTGAAAATGGCAAAAGCCGAAACAAGCTTGTAGTGGAGTCAATTTGCACAAGCTGAATAAATATTGTTAACAGCAAACTTGGATATATATATTACGATAATCTTTGAAAATGGTTTTATTGGTTGCATTGTTGCTCTAGGGTTGATAATGACAAAAGTGTGGAGTATATTGGGATGGAAAGTTATCGGTGTATATAAAATTCTACGTATGTGTGTGTGTGTGTGTGTTAATATTTCGCTCTGCAGCGTAAACTACAGAACGCAAACGAATGGTCTGTGTGTAATTATTGCCCGAACTCTCCCGTTGTACACCATAGCAGTTCCATGCCGATAGCTATCAGGGGGTGGAAGATATGATGGTTGAAAGTCGTCAAATTATAAAAAGTTCGGACTGAAGTCCAGCGATGACGTTTGCGACTCTATAGAAAGGAGGTTACATACAGCGAAACGTGATGACACATCTTTGGTCTATGCGTGCTACAATGACTTTAGCTCTTTCTCTGTAAGGATAAGCATACGAATAAGGAACTATAAGAATAAATAAATAAAGCAGTAAAAAAATTCTTTTAATACATATCTTTAACAAAAAATCGATTTGACGTTTCGCACATTCCATCAAGTGATCAATCTGTGATATTATTACAATCATTGTTGTTGAATTTCGCGACTGGATTCTTCGAAACGAGTGCATTTTTACGTGTGATTTGATCTACCAACACGCGAGCGGAGCCGCGGATTAAGCTAGTTGTTAATAAATAAACTATCAATAATTTGGTATGAAAAAAGTTTGTTTTAATCTCCTCGTCTACTAGAAATATGGGCTTAAATACTGAGTCCCGAATTTTTAGCGTTTCACGTCACTATTACGTGAATTCCAGCAAGAAGTAATCGGAAACATACTGGAGCCGTGAAGGCAAAGCGGCTCAAACAGACGGGGTTTCACAGCAGGTAGTGGTAACAGTTGACCAGTGATCTCAATGATTAACACTGGATACACAACTGTAGTGTTTTGAATCTGTGTAAATCGTGACACTCTATCTTTGTTAGGTTGGCAACATGGTACGTATAAGTCGTGTTGTTCTTTTGTACTCTGCGTCCTTTGACAATAAGATATGAATGATTAATTACTTTAATAAATACATTATACTAATTAAAAATGTTCAGTCTCTGTTGTAACAGATACTGAGCATTTTTTAATTATTCAACACTGTTGCTGCACCAGAGAAGAGAACTCAAAGGAAACGAAGTAGAGTTCATATCCATAGATGAACTATATTTTTAGTCAGTTCCTATCACATTAAATTTAATGAATAAATTACGCTACTTCTCGTGTTCATTTCTCTATTTGCCTCTTGTTTATAATTTCCGTTTGAGCCCACCGACTGGAAATTACTGCATGAAAAATTACGCTTATGTCAGACACCTCGAATTGATCGCTTTTACACCTTCATTTCTGTTTCTACAGTAAAACAATTTATCCATTTAACGCAATATGGTAGAAACAATACTTCTGAATACAAATATAACTGACGTACACGTTTTAAAAACCCCATGCCGTTTTCTGCTGTTTCGTTTCATGAGTATACGGTTTATTCCAAGTCTCAACTATTTTGTGAATAGCATTAAAATGTTCATAGGTAGCTGCCGTTTTATTTGAGTTACTTTGTTCGAAAAGCAACTAGAACAAAGGATTACAAATGTCAATGTTAAATTCGGTGTACGCAAATACTACTAACAACTAGATAGAGACAGATATACGTTCACAAACATGGCGTCGAACGACACGCTTGCGTAATACACAGTACTGACTACAGATTATCTTTGAGCTCACTGCAGTTGACTCAGCAGTGAGGTTATTACGGCTCTGTTCTCGCATCTAGCGCTTCACATTTCACGGGCGAACGGATTTCCTGCCCAGCAGAAATCTCGCTGCGATAGCGTTCCCACGATATCTGCCGACGCTCTCGGAATTTCCTTGACACTCCAGCCATCCGCTACTGCTGATGCAGTCGCCCGCAGGCCCTGAGCATTTCACGCTGTTATCAGATGCTGATTCTAAGATCGTTAGTCCGTTAGTGACAGAAAAAGGGGGAAGAGAAGAGGATAGTCTGTTCCAGTCGCTCACTGTCCTTCCCCCTCCGCCCATCTCAACTTTAATTAGCCTGTATTCTTACTTTTAATGTGACAAAAATGCCTACAATTACAATCATGAATGAAACTTTCACTCTGCAGCGGAGTGTGCGCTGATATGAAACTTCCTGGCAGATTAAAATTGTGTGCCGGAACCGAACCTGGGACTTTTGTCTTTCGCGGGCAAGCGCTCTGAGCTACCCCCCCCTCCCCCCACTCAACTTCATTTCTGCCAGTACCTCGCCTCCTACTTTCCAAACTTCACACAAGTTCTCCTGCGAACCTTGCAAGACTAGCACTCCTGGAAGAAAGGATATGGTGGAGACATGGCTTAGCCACAGCCTAAGGGATGTTTCCAGAATGAATCTTTCACTCTGCAGCGGAGTGTGCGCTGATATGAAACTTCCTGGCAGATAAAATTGTGTGCCAGAACCGGGACTCGAACCTTTGCCTTTCGCGGGCAAGCGCTCTACCGACTGAGCTATCCCGACACAACTCACGATGCCGCCTCACAACTTTACTTCCGCCAGTACCTCGCCTCCTATTTTCCAAACTTCACAAAAGCTCTATTGCGAAACATGCAAGACAAGCACTCCTGGAAGAAAGGATATAGCGTAGACATGGCGTAGCCACAGCCTAAGGGAAGTATCCAGAATGAAACTTTCACTCTGCATCCTTTAGGCTGTGGCTAAGCCAAGTCTCCGCCATATCCTTTCTTCCAGGAATGCTAGTTCTGCGAGGTTCGCAGGAAAACTTCTGTGAAGTTTGGAAAGTAGGAGGCGAGGTAATGGCAGAAGTAAAGTTGTGAGACAGCATCGTGAGTCGTGTCGGGATAGTCAGTCGGTAGAGCGCTTGCCCGCGAAAGGCAGAGGTCCCAGGTTCGAGTCCCGGTTCTGGTACACAATTTTAATCTGCCAGGAAGTTTCATATCAGTGCACACTCCGCTGCAGAGTGAAAGTTTCATTATGATTATATCTGATTGATAGAAATCCTTGACAATCTTCTCGTTTCCACCTGTATACATTTTTGTTACTTCTTGCTACATCATCCCTAATTTGAGAGCAAATATGTTGAATATATTGAAATGGCAGCAATTTGAAAGCACTCTTAAGACAATATGTCCGTACGTTATTGAACAGTTCATGTAAGTACCGTTTTCCTGTCTTATGGGTCCTAATATTCTCCTCAGGATCTTCCTCTCTCTAAGTTCTAGTTTCCTGAGTGATCCCTTTCGATTGATCAAGAGGCACTCGGAGGCAGAGGGTCTTACTACCGAGTTGTAGTGCTTCAGTTTTAAGTTCTTGGACAGGAACTTGGAGGTATAGATGTTCCTACAGAAATAATATTTTTTCCTAACGTGGTGCACCTGGAGTCTATGGCAAAAGTTTCGCTCTCACTTGCTGAAATCCATTCTCCCAAGTACTTGACTGCAGTAATTAAACAGATATTATTGTTTCCTAGTGGAATTGTAGAAGAAGCCTGTTCGATATTGGTGATGAACCCAGTCTTCTGTATGTTGATTTTCAAGCCGGTTTTTACTGCAATATTGTAGAGGCTCTGTAGTTGATGATTAGCCTCCTCCATGCTATTGGCCAGTAGGGTGAGATCATCAGCAAAGGCTAGACATGGTACAATGAGGTTATCTTCAGTCCTGCTTCTGGTGGCAATGTGGAAGTCCATTCTCTGATGATTTTCTCCAGAACGCAGTTGAAGAGGATGCTCAAGAAGCCATCCCCCTGCCTGTCTGGATGGGAATTCTCGCGGAGAGTTGCCTCGTAAACTTGACTTTGGAGATATAATTACGTAGGTTTCTGGGGTGTTGTACCGCGTCATGATGTAAGAAGGCATTCTTACATCATGATGCGGTGCAGTACCCAGAAAACTTTATGTCATTTGATTTTGTAGGTTGTGTTATTCAGGGTAGCCTGTACCAATCTGGTAGTCTTCTGATCTAGGCCTAGTTCCCACAAGGTGGGGAAGAGGGTTTGTCTTTGATTATTTTCTCTATTTCTTCCCTGTTGCTTAGTACAGAGTTCTGGTTCCTCATAGCGGTCTCGGTGAAACCAAGACTCTATCTAGGTTGTTCTGCATTGAAGAGTTTCCGAAAGTATTCTGCAAAGCTATTTGTGCAGTTAGTTATTTATTTATTGTTTTTATTTAGTTATTTTAAACCGGTCGGCACAGGGAATTTGAAATAGTCCATATGTTGTGAATCACAACGTAACTATAATTTACCAAGCTCAATTGAATGTGTCAATGGCTCGCTAACACGATGCCGCCACTGAGACCGTGTGCTGCTGTTTTAGTGTGAGCGGTTTTAATGCCGCCGCGACCAGCTTTGATGCTGCCGCTATTGTTACTGCTGTGCTGAAGTTACGAGGCGATTGTTCATGTGAGGCGACCTGCTGCTTACCACGTCAGCGGCGCCACCGAGTGGAATCTTATGAACACCGCCAAACACAACAATTGTGTTATTTCAAAAAATGTTTCAAATGTTTGTATAGCTTATGGGACTTAAATACGGGGTCATCAGTCCCTAAACTTACAAACTAGCTAATACTAAGGACGGCACAAATATCCATGCCCGAGGGGGATTCGAACCCCCGACCGTAATGGCCGTGCAGACCGTGACTGGAGCGCCTCAGTCCCCTCGGCCACCGCGGCCGGCTTGTGTTATTTACTTCACTTTTTACACATAGATTCTCATGTTAATTAAACAGTTATACAGGGTGTTACAAAAAGGTACGGCCAAACTTTCAGGAAACATTCCTCACACACAAAGAAAGAAAACATGTTACGTGGACATGTGTCCGGAAACGCTTAATTTCCATGTTAAGGCTCATTTGATTACTTCTCTTGAAATCACATTAATCATGGAATGGAAACACACAGCAACAGAACGTACCAGCGTGACTTCAAACACTTTGTTACAGGAAATGTTCAAAATGTCCTCCGTTAGCGAGGATACATGCATCCACCCTCCGTCGCACGGAATCCCTGATGCGCTGATGCAGCCCTGGAGAATGGCGTATTGTATCACAGCCGTCCACAATACGAGCACGAAGAGTCTCTACATTTGGTACCGGGGTTGCGTAGACAAGAGCTTTCAAATGCCCCCATAAATGAAAGTCAAGAAGGTTGAAGTCAGGAGAGCGTGGAGACCATGGAATTGATCCGCCTCTACCAATCCATCGGTCACCGAATCTGTTGTTGAGAAGCGTACGAACACGTCGACTGAAATGTGCAGGAGCTCCATCGTGCATGAACCACATGTTGTGTCGTACTTGTAAAGGCACATGTTCTAGTAACACAGGTAGAGTATCCCGTATGAAATCATGATAACGTGCTCCAGTGAGCGTAGGTGGAAGAACATGAGGCCCAATCAAGTCATCACCAACAATTCCTGCCCAAACGTTCAGAGAAACTGTGTTGATGACGTGATTGCACAATTGCGTACAGATTCTCGTCAGCTCACACATGTTGATTGTGAAAATTTACAATTGGATAACGTTTGAATGAAGCCTCATCCGTAAATACTAAAATGAGGTCTAACACGGAAATTAAACGTTTCCGGACACATGTCCACATAACATATTTTCTTTCTTTGTGTTTGAGGAATGTTTCCTGAAATTTGGCCGTAACTTTTTGTAACACCCTGTAGATGAGACCCCCCCCCCTTCCCGAACCATATCCTGGCTGCATCACTGGTAACACAGATCACTGAATGTAAAAGAGTTTTATCAAGAGACAATGTTTCTCACAGCAAGAATTTCGAATTAATTACTGAGTCTTAATTTCAAAGCATTTTAATATCTATGCCCACTCAAGACAAGCAACGGTGGGTGTATGTAAGATATGAAAGGGTAGACCTAACCAAATAGTTTATCATCGCCTGCTACACATCGTGAGTCTGACATTTAGTCTTTAAAAAAAAATTCTGCAGACAGATACGTTTGCCAAAGTACTAACTTCCGCAGCGCGCGTACTTTCGCCGTATTTGGATGAAATCATTTTTACGGTAGTGCAACAGAAAAGACAGAAATCGTGCGTACTGTTCTTGCACACGAAATTGACAACGTGGTGACCACAGACATACATAAACTACCTTGCAGATTAAAACTGTGTGCCGGAACTGGGCCTCGAACATGGGACCTTTGCCTTTCGCGGGCTAGCGCTCTACTACTGAGCTACCCCGACAAGTTTCGCAGGAAAGCTTCTGTGAAGTTTGGAAAGTAGGAGGCGCGGTACTGACAGAATTGATGTTGTATGGGGGAGCCGTGAGTCGTGTCGGGGTAGCTCAGTTATAGAGCGCTTGCCTCTACCACTGAGCTACCCCGACACAACTCACAATTTTAATCTGCCAGGAAGTTTCATATCAGCGCACACTCCGCTGCAGAGTGAAAGTTTCATTCTGGAAACATAAACTAGATTCGCAATGCCCTATGCTGTATCAGTGGTGTCACTGAAGCTATCGTCGGCATACTGCTACCATAAAGGGCCTGTAAACCACGGGAAAGTCTATTTGCACCCGAACGAGCCAATGAAGTGACGTCAAAATGACGTTTTGTTCCCGTGCAAGCTTTGTCCTACAGATACGCCATCTTCCCTTTCGTATTTCATGATATTCTCCTTGTCACTATTATTTTATTATCATAGCTATGTCATTCGCCAGTCATCGAACCCCCGACTGTAGTGGCTGTGCACCTCAGAGCGCTCGTCCACTGCGGCCGGCAAACAGAAATGTGATTAGGACAGAAAAACGTTCATACGCACAGATAATATGACTTATAAGCAGCAATTTTCATCAAGAAGATGTTCTCTTGATTCACTCGAAACTGTATTGTTCAGCCCGTCCAGTTTGCTGTTTCACTGTCGAAGAATTCACTCACACTGTATAGCGGTTTCTGGCGTAGATATTATGACATCTTCCTTTTAAATTTCCCCAACTACAAGGACCGTAGCTCATTGTTTAGGTGGTTGAACATTTTAATAGCCACTGCTGGAAAACTGTCTCGAGTTCTGGAGAGTCGACAGCTTGCAATGTCTATCTTACCTTTATTTCGTGTATCGTAATTGTGGAAATCGCTCCTGTTTGAGAATGTGTCCTGATTTTCCTTTACATACGCAGATTAACCAGCTTTTTCAATGTTTTGAGAATGAAGGAGGACAGGGTGATTGGTCTCACATCCTTGCCCTTGGTATGATCAATTGGAATGAAGACAACCGTCACTGCCCTCCAGACATTGGGAATGATTCCTGTCGCTAGTATAACCCTGAATAACCTTATAAGATTTTCTGCTGCTTGTTGCAGGAGAGCTGGAAAGATTCCATCAGGGCCAGGTGACCTGAATGGTTGAAATGTTCCCACCGCCCATTGGACCTTATTTAAATCGACACAGTCCTAGACTAGATCCCAGTCCTCTCTGCGAATGCCTGAGAACCGTTGTCTCTCACAGATCACATTCTGGTCTGTGTTATCTGCTAGAGTGTATTGGGAGAAATTAATCTTGAGGAGTAGTTCCAGCATCTCATGCGCTGTCTTTGTATACTCCTACTCCTCCTTCCTCACTGTTCCTCTTGGATTAGTCGGTACTCTAATGAGGATTTTATGAAGTCTTGATTGAGCAGCTGTGCCTTCCACTAGACTTGTGCATAATAGTTCGCGATCAGGAGCGCTCACTTTCTTTCGCGGCTCTGCCGCGAACTAGTTCGCTCTTTTAGTTCGTCCGCTCCCAGTGACGGCTGAGCGGCGTGGTCTGCGCGTGCAGGTGGAGGGGGAAGTTCCCCCACCTAGCTGCTTCATGCGCTTGCTGCTTGAGCCGCTAACGATATCACACACACCAAAAGAAACAGTTGTGGATAATTTCTCGCGTTTAAGTTTAGAGTTATCTCTTTATCTTAGCATTATGGAATTTATTAGCCAGATATTGCAGAGTGCAGAACACATCAAAACAGAAATTTTGTAGCGCTGAACTATGTAATCTAGCAGGCAGATGCTCACCTCGAAATGACTCATCAGCAGAAGGTAAATGCGTGATTTTTAATTCTGCTACACGCCCTCTCGCTATTGCCCGTCGGTCTTCGGAAAAGAATCCAACGAACTATGAAGCGAGATACGTTTGGCATAATCGTCCGCTGCTCCTAGTTCGTCCCCTGTCCCTACTTCGTCTGCTACTCCTAGTTCGTCCGCTGCTCCTAGTTCGTCCACTCCTTCTAGTTCGTCCGCTCGGTTTGGCTTTTGCTACCGCTACCAAAAGAGCTCTTTTCTTATGACAGATTTTTTTATATAATGAATCAGTGTTGCCAAATCGTGTGCTATTACCCGCATTTTTGGGCAATTTGACATCAAATACTTAGGCAAATAAACCAGTTATATACACGAATGGGTGATACAATGGTATTCACCTACTTTGCATACAGAGTACTCGTAGTACTTTATTATTAAAATAGATTTCTTGTGGCAGTGAGCTGCATCTCAGCTTGAAATGAAGGTAACTGGCAGAAGGGAATCACGCGATTCTGCGCGCTCTCGCATCCTCTCGCTGTTCCCCGTCAGTCTTCGTAAAAGGAGCGGACAAACTAATAGGCGGGGGATCTGCGAACTAGTTCGCGTAGTTCGCCTGTGGGAACGCTCTTCCGAACTAGTTCGTTCGCGAACTACACAAGACTACCCTCCACTTCCTCACATAATACCTTCCAGGATACCTCCTTTGTTCGTTTGATAGCAAGGTTGTAATTGACAAGATCCTTTGATATTTTGCCCATTGTCCTTGGCGTCTTGCAAGCTGAAACAGCCTTCGTACCTGTCTTCTTTGCGTTTCTAAGTTGTTATTCCACCTAGGCACACACCTATTCGTGCTCTTCTTGGTGAATGAACAGTTATCCTAGTATGAGGTCAATATGATAGGGGTTACGGCATCTGCTACTTCCTCAAAGTCTGCTGGATTCCTTACCGAAGTTTTCATTTCCCATAGGCTGAAATCAAGGTCTCGCCTACTGTTTTCGTGGGATTTCTATAGGCCATGGTCTGTCTGGTTCCCATTTCGACCTTGAATTTAATGTACACGTGGTCTAATGAGGATGGCTCTATCACCACATGCCACTGTTTGACATAACTACCCATCATCATGGCACCAAAGGTTAGGTCAATTACTTCTTCCCTTCTATTATTCCTGAATATAGGTTCATGTGGAAAGAATATATAAAGGGCCTATACAAAGGAAATAAACTTGAAGGCAATATTCTAGAAATGGAAGACGAAGTGGAGGATGATGAGATAGGAGATATCATACTCCGAGAAGAATTTGACAGAGCGCTGAAGAACGTGAGTCGAAACAAGGCCCCTGGAGTAGATGATATTCCGTCTGAACTGCTGGTGTCGATATGAGAACAAGTCCAGAAAAAATTGTATCACCTGGTATGCAAGATGTATGAGACAGGGGAAATACCCTCCGACTTCAAGAAGAATATCGTAATTCCAATTCCAAAGAAAGCAAGTGCAGACAAGTGTGAAAACTGCAGAACTATCAGTTTAATAAGTCATGGTTGCAAAATACCAACACGAATTATTTACAGACGTATGGAAAAACTTGTAGATTCCGACATCGGGGAAGATCAGTTTGGATTTAGGAGAAATGTAGGAACACGGGAGGCAATACTCACATTACTACTTATCTTAGAAGATAGGCTAAGGAAAGTGAAACCTACGTCTTTAGCGTTTGTCGATTTGTAGAAAGCTTTTGACAATGTCAACTGGTATCCACTATTCTAAATTCTGAAGGTATCAGGGGTAAAATATAGGGAGCGAAGAGTTCTATTCAACTTATACAATAACCAGACAGCGGTTATCAGAGTCGAAGGGCAAGAAAGGGTCGCAGAGGTTGGAAAGGGAGTAAGACAGGGTTGTAGCCATTCCCCAATGTTGTTCAATCTGTACATTGAACAAGCAGTGAAGGAGTGAAAGGAAAAATTTGGAGAGGGAATTAAAGTGCATGGAGAAGAAATAAAAACATTGCAGTTTGTCAATGACATAGTAATTCAGTCAGAGACTGCAAAAGATCTGGAAGAGCAATTGAATGGGATGGACAGTGTCTTGAAAGGAAGATATAAGATGAACATAAAGAAGAGTAACACGAAGGTAATAGAATGCAATGTCAGAAAACCAGGCGATGATGAAGGAATTAGATTAGGTAATGAGACAATAAAAGAAGTAGATGAATTTTGTTATTTGGGTAGCAAGATAACTTCTGATGGCCGAAGTAAAGAAGATATAAAAGGCAGAATGGCTATGAGAAGAAAAGCGTTTCTAAAGAAGCGAAATTTGGTGACATCTGATATTAATTTAAATGTTAGGAAGTCCTTTCTGAAAGCATTTGTGTGTAGCATTGTATGGGAGTGAAACTTGGACGATAAGGAGTTCAGATAAAATGATGATAGAAGCTTTCTAAATGTGGTACTACAGACGAATGATGAAAATTAGATGGGTAGATCACGTAACTAATGAGGAGGTGCTGAACCGAATCGGGGAGAAAAGGAGTTTTTGGCATATCCTCAAGGCATCAGTGGCCCCTTTTCTGTGCTGCAGGTTTATCTGCAGCACTTCCAGTTCCCATCTTGCTGCCATTATTGACTTTGAGGTCTTTGATCACCCTGATGGCAACCTGCGAGAACCCTAAAAACAATTTTAGGCCTTCCTCTTGCATTGTCTTCAGGGGTTTTTCGCCGAACTCCACCACCAGGGTTCGTCCTTTCAGTACGACCTTTTGGTTGATTACCCTCCAATCCTCTGTCAAGACTTTTCGGTTCTGGACCATTTATCTTCTCAAAGAGTCTTTGGAGGGATATCCTTAAGGATCTTTGGTACCAATATTGATACCTTTGCAGTCTTTAGGAGCTTGGCTGCAATCTTGACCAGCAGCTTCGCATCCTGCCTTGGGGATATCATAGGCACCTTGTCCAGATCCATTCTGCTGAGTCCTCCCCCTCACTGACAAAAATGAGGGCACCACGATCTAGATAGACGCTCCTGAATTTGGATCCTGGACTAGTGTACCCCCTCCCAATCTTTTCAAAGAGGGTCATCTGTCATCTGCTCGAGCTCCTTCTGCTGTGAGGTGCTACTCACCAGTGGATATCCTTCTTGGACAACCGCCATCCTAAAGAGAGAGACTGCATTAGGCCCTACTATAGGTCTGCTTTCCTATTTCCTGCCTCGGCTTTTTAGTATCACACTTGTCCAGAGAGGAGGGAGTCTTGGATTCCTCCCTTACCCTCTTGCCACCTGTCTTTTACCTCAAAGGGGTCTGTGTATTCCCTTCGACTGGAGGCAGTTTTTTTCTTGGGGTCTTGAGCTCAAGTCCTATTGATTCCCTCCACTTGTGTTTAGGAAGCCAATCTATCCCTTCGTCTTTGTTCTTTGAGAAGTTACCTCCTCTGGGGCCCAGATAAGGCCTTGAACCTAATCTGGTCCAACTTCTCAGTTGCAGTTCCCACTTCTTGCTCAGGTCTAGACCCTTATTCAGAAGTGGAAGTGCACTCTATCAGTCTTGATCCCAATGGGTGGGCATCTGAGGTCTAGATTTGCCCTCAGTTTCTTTTACATTTTTTTTTTCAGTTGTGTCCATTTTGGTTCCACGAGATTTGGGGAGTTATTTTATTTTGTCCCCACAATGATAGCCCCACATGGTGTAAAGCTACTTACTCATGGAGGTCGCCCGGTATCCCTGAGGCTCCATTTGCGACACATCTACCCATGTGCCACGCACCCCTCAGCATGTATCGCATCACATCTTGGGTTGGGGAAGGGAAATTGGAAAGGACTGGGAGTGGATAAGGAGGGCAGCATGTTGTGAGACACTCTTAGTCTGATCCATCGGATGAGGCCTTTCTGGCAGTGGGTTCTCTACCTTCAGCATAGCCCTTGGCTTACCATGGATGTGCAAGCCTCTTCACCCACACAGACTGTGCCTTGTCAGGGTGGTGTCCCCCAGAGAGGGTTCTAATGGAAATCAATTTTCAAAAGGCATGAGAAATATGTTGATGAAAGCATTACTTTTATTGTATATATTATCATCACTATAAACATCCTGCCACTCTTCTCCTTAATTAGTATTAAAAATATCTCTGCTGTAACTGGATTAGTTTTTCAATAGTTTATAACAAAATTTAATGTGCATTTTAGCACAAAAACACTTCCAAATTCATTCTGCATCTTTGTCTGAAAGGCCATTTACTATTTTGCTAACATAATGTCTAATAATGATTACTGAACGAAACTGTTTTCTTCAGTTGTCATACTGCTCCCCTGAATTCTCATTTGGAAAGAATACAGTTTGAATCAGACGGTTAAAATTAAGAAGATCTAACAGCATCCTCAGCAATAAACACATGCAACTTGACTGACGATCAGAAACAGGAACGTTTAGTGCCTTTACAGGATTTTGTCAAAAACGGGAGTTGCGACATTCAATTTCTTAAACAATATTGTGTGTAAGGATGAAACTTGGTGGGTCCGATACGACCCTGAAATGAAACGGCAAAGCATAGAATGGCGTTCTCCGACATCACCTCATCAGATGAAACTCTGAGCCGAAAAATTACGCATCAAAACGATGCTCATCACCTTTATCAATAGTCAAGGCACTAACCGCAAGGAATTTCTACCTGAGGGAATGACACTGAACGCTGCAAGGTACGTTGAAATTTTGTCCCATTTTATTAAACGTCTATGCAGGGTATGACACCAGTGTGCACAACATGTTTCCTTAGATTTTGTTCACGACAACCCTCGCCCACATACAGCCAACATCTTCAAATAGTTCCTGGAAAAAATCTGGGTAGTGCAACTTCAACACACACCACACCGCCGCATCTCAATCCTCCATATGTTTTCCCATTCTGTCGACTCAAACTTTCTTTGAAAGGAAAGAGTTCTAACGATATTCCTGAAATTCTACAAAGCATGATGAGACTTTTGAACACCATTCCAAAAGGAAGATTTTGTGCAAAGTTTCCTTCACGTTTATCACAGAGCTCAGGGCTGCATAGTTATGGGAGGTGACTATTTCGAATGACAGTAAAGTACCTGTAGTTCATGGTTCATCTACAGCAATGTTACATATATAAACATATATAAAAATGGAACATGGGACGTGTGTCCGTATGTTTCACTTGGTAACCAAAATTATTCACTGCAGACCAATGGTGGATATGCTTCAGAGTAGCCTTTAGGTTCGCGGTGTGCACTATGGTGTTTTGCTCGCGGTGTGTGGCAGTGGGTGAATGTAGCAAACAAAAATCCGTAAAATGTGGAGCAATATGACGATCAACAGATGCTCAAAGACAGAAAGACTCATAGATAAAACACTGGGAAACACAGACATATATTAACTGAGCATTAACTACACTGGCAATACACCAATAATCTCAATACAAACACGGGAAAGACAACTGTAGTGCTTAGGATCAAAATACTGACAACTGGATTAGGAGTTCCGTGTCCATAGCTTTAAGAGGGTAGATGATATAGTAGTTGCAGGTCGTTGGCTTATATAAAATTCGCACTGAAGACCAGCGATGACTTTTGACTCTATAATAGCAAAGAGGTTATATACAGTGAAACGTGATGCAAATTCTTCAGTTGTTTTTCTGCAGCAAGCGTACGGATAAAGAAAAATAAGTGCATATTGCAAGTTTGAAAAGTAAAACTACTAAGAAAGATGCCAAAGCGTAAGAAAGAAATTTCGCGTTCTTGAACCATTTCTAAAAGATAGAAAATGGTGCTGAAAAGTGAATCTACAGACGATAGAAACTTGAAATTTGTTCAAATGTTTGTATAGTCTATGGGACTTAACTATGGGGTCATCAGTCCCTAAACTTACAAACTAATTATGAACTACCTAAGACTAAGGACGGCACAAATATCCATGCCCGAGGGGGGATTCGAACCACCGACCGCATTAGCCGTACAGACCGTGACTGGAGCGCCTCAGTCCCCTCGGGCACCGTGGCCGGCTTGAAATTTGTAGATGTTGCTTATCTTACACTGTAGACATCAGTGATTTATCGATATTCCCATCCATAAGGGGGTGAAATAGGGGAAGAACGGTTTTTTTGAAAATACGTTGCTATTAAGGCAATTTTGAAGAAGAAATACAAAACTGTGGATTTCGATTTTTGACTGGAATTTGAAAAATATGTGTTTCGGTTGTTCGGAAATGCAACCATTAAGCGGGTGAAATAAGAGAAAATATTTTAAGGGTGCTACTACGACTATTTTGATGATAGAAATGTGAAAATTTGGGTTTGGAACCATGGTTATAATTTTAAAAAATGCGTTTCGGAATGTTTTGAATTCTGCCAACAATGGTGGCAAGTTGTATGAAAGTACTTGATTAGGAAAGCATTTTTAAAGCTAAATCTGTGAAAATTTATATTTAGAAGTAGAAACAACCAATGCAGACCATCCAGTCTACGTGTGCGAAGCAGCGGGAATTTAGCTAGTTTTGAAATAAGACTTAGTAGATCTTTTCATAACAACAATTAGAAGTTTAGCTGCACCAAATTCAAACAACCTGGCATAACATTCAAACTCCTGGTCAGTGCAGTGTTTTGGAGCATTGATTGACTCAACTGGAATGCCATTTGTAATGTGTAATCGCACTACCCAATACCTCCAAAGTACTTTTAGAGAAACAGGCAGCTAATCTGCATACCATATCATGAAGTCTCTGAATCATCACATTATTCCAGAAGAGCTCTGAAATACCAATAATGTATGAGTTAACATCTGTAGACAGCTCTCTAAGTTTTGAAGAAGCAACCCTTATTACTTGGATATCTGACATATGTCTAAATTGGTTTCTTTGCTAGAGATACTTCATTTAACCAGAATACCTATCAGCTGACTTTAGTCTAAAAAAGGTGCAGCTATAACACCAACTACTGTATCTCCCACCGTGACGTCACCTATAAGTTTTGCCAACCTCCCCTTCCCATACCTACTGAGGTGCAAGCCATGCCAAGGAAAACCCGACCTTTTTATAGTCTCAACTGCTTCCACTGCAATGTGAGCCATGTCCTCGAGCCTCATATTAATACACCGGAAAACTATTCAAAATGAGGCCAATCTTGAAGCTGAAACAGCTGCACAAAATGTACATTTGTGTCATCAGTTTCAGTAGCTATCTTCCCCATGTCAACATGTATGTATACTCCCCTTCCCTATCAAAAGTATTCCCAGCTCCACTCATTACCAGTACCTGATCCTCTTTTGAACAATTCATACATTATTCCCCTATGTCAATTACTGGCCTAAACCTTTGCCGGGCGAACTACCTAAAGCCACACCTTCTTCTTTCTTTCAGAATTTCCAACTGATTTAGGTTTCCTAACAGCAACACCTTCTTCTTTCTATCGTTCTTTGCAACTGTTTTAGGTTTCCTGACACATGAAGTCTGCTATGTGCTTCCTACACCTGCAGCTACAGGTTCCTCTCCACCAAACACTGACAGCTGGTCAAATCTATTAGTGATTTGCAGACTGCAACTATCTAAATATCTCCTCCTCGTAGTTGCCTTCTTACCCTCTGCCAGTTCCCATCACCGCCCCCTGCCCTCTTTTCCTTCTTTGTCCTGCTGCTCAAAACAATCAGGAGTTCAGGTGAGATATGACAACAATATACACGTGCTAACATATTGTATTCAGATATTGATTACAATTGTAATTTGTTGTTGATACAGTGCAATATTTTGCTGTCTCTTGACTTGAGGTTTACATGGCGTTTACTTAGAGTGAGGCATCATGGGCCTACCACAATAGTGAAAAACTCATTCTCGTTGCCTTCTAATATGGTGTGTCATCACACGGGATAACCTGTGCTGTTACACACCTGCGTGATATGCACAGTATCAAGTTATCAATCAGCTCTCAAGGGATATTTGGCCATTCTTTCATGAGTGAAATAACCAGCTCTGCACCTGTTGTGGGATATGCTGGTCTGGCTGCGAATCTGCCAAGTGCATCCCAGACATGCTCAGTCAGGTTTAAGTCTGGTGACAAGCTGGCTACTCTATTCATTCAGTTCCCTCGACGAGCGTTATCGTCCACCAGAAGAAAATTTCCTATGGCACCAGCACTGGGCACAACAACAGGTAGAGGGATTCATCTCTATATCTCTGAGCAGTCACAGCGCCATTCTGAACGACATAGTGATCCGAACATCCGCCAACACTAACTCCTGCCCATACTATTCGTCCACCAACACGTCACCATGATATAGTGGTGTTTTCTGCACATAAGCAGGATTGTTCCACTTTCTCTAATGATGAGGGTTATCCAGCTAAACACAAAATCTTCATTCTGCTATGAGCAGAATCCAGCGCCATTGATTACGACTCCAATGCTGATGTTCCTCCGTACAGTTTTTGCTTAGGTAAACAATGTCGTGGTTTTAATGGGCCACACATCATAGACCTCTATGCATAGAGGTCACATTTCCAAAGGCGATTCCGGACTGTTTGTGTTGATGTATCGTGTGTTATTGCTGCTTGGAGGGTGCGTTGCAGCTGAGTTGCATTCAGTCTGCTGTCACAAGGGGCTGTTAACTGAAGATAATGGTTATCTCTTGCTGACATTACCTGTGGACGACCTTGACCTTATCTTCTTTTAACGGTTCCTGATGTCTGAAATCATGTCCAGGACCTAGAAATTACTCCTTGGGATACTCCAATAGCTGCAATCACCTCTCTCTGTGTCTGCCCCCCTCTGAACCTCCTGCGCCATAGTTTCGGATAAGTCACATGTTGTTGTACTGCACTATCTATTCTTATACTATCTGAACCCAACTGCTTAAAGGCCACATACTGCCGTATGTTGTTGTCTCTCTCTATATATAAGTGACAGAAAGTCGTCCTTTTTATTTCATTATGGCATACAACATGTTGACAAACTATGTGTGTAAAATAAAACACAAGCTTTATTTCGGTCAGGTAAAATTTATTATGCATTAGTATTGTTAATGAGTACAATATTTTTGCTTCCAGCAGCATTGAGCCGTTTTAGTGTACGTGTTAATTTCTCAGTACTGTATAGATATATCTGGGATCAGAATAAGGAAAACCATAAATATATAGTGATATTTCAGATGAGTGGAAGTTGCACGTCAGTTTAGCTGTCACTGAAACCAGGCGAGTACACAGAAAGCCTTTACATCTTAGTTTGGTTGTGCGCAAAAAGTTTATTATTTACTGGCGCCATCAACGTTAACGTCACCTGCAATAATATCTTTGGCGATGTTTCCAGTTGTTTGTGTCTAGAAGTGTGTTTTCTTGTCAACTGAGTTTTTTTTGTTGATTCGTCTTTGCGTAGGAGTGGTGTTATTGTCGGCTGATCGATAAATTCAGACAGACTCCATTAAGTGATTAATTACTGTAGACTTTAATTATTGTTGCTGGAGTGGTATTTTTGTCTAGAACCATCTGTCTCCGAAATGTAAACTATGTTCGAACAACTTGGAAGGTAATATACACTGCGTCGGCTGTTTGTGTAGTGTAAGATCCTTCTCAGATTCTCTTTTGACGGTCGGAATTTGTGTCAAAGAGAACTTCAGTCCCTAAAATTAATCGTAACCTGTAAGTTTATGAAATTAAAATTAAAATCCATGGTTTTTAGTTAAGATACTTCGAAATATTTGTAACTAATGACGTCACAGTGATTGAAACTCGTAGTGTATAATGTAGTACGTATGGAAACAGTTTTTGTTAATTATAATACGTTATTAGTTTTGTAGACGATGTAGTATTTCATGTAACATTCTTTTACAACTCTCAGAGTTTCGTGAAACAGAGTTTTACACTAAGTGGTTCACATATTCTGTGAGTACCGGTATGTGTTTAGCATTACATTAGGCCTGTGGATGTTATATCTATTAGTTGCGAATGTTTAGGTGCTATTTCTTAGTACTTTAAGTCTTTAACTCATATATGTATCGTGTGTCAAAATGGTGCGTAAATTTCCGTCATTATGCCAAGGCTATGTTGTAGCCTAATGAACTTATTCTGAGTGTTATGTGGATTTAAAAAGTGGTTACTAACGGGAAAGTTCCTCATGCTATCATTATCTTCAGTTGACATCGACGCCCTGATAATGTGTGTGTATGAAACTCGGTAATGAGCTTTTTCATAAATCAAGCTACTTGTTGCCCCACTGCCAACTTGTTTTCATATTTGATGTATTTATCAATTAGGCCTCTAATGTGCTCATAGCACATGAAGAGTTCATTGCGGCACCCTTTTTTACTACGTATTTAAAATTAGGGCCTTGGATCATTCCATGGAAAATAACAGATATTTTAATGACGGATAAGGTAACCTATGTTTCAAAATTTGCTCATATTTGGTGCATGGGGACCTACATGTCTTAATAGAAAAACTACCAAATATCACTGTCCCATTTCTAACCATTTTTGAGAAAATTATGTTTGAAGGCTTAAAGGTGTGTATGCGATCAACATTCGGGCAGCAATATCCCCCATATTCAAAGGGCTACTGCTTAGCGATGAGTTGACCTAGGCCTATAGACGTCAATTTTTTTTATGGATGACATATGTAGAGCACAACGTTAATATATGATAAGTGAAAAACATCATTTAGATTATTTATGAAAAATATACTTTTTTCATATTGCACTTCAAATTCACGATTAAAAAAAAAAAATATATATATATATATATATATATATATATATATATATATATATATATATATATTAACACTGCCTCTGAAAATAGTACAGCCCTCAGTTTTGGTACTGTAGCTCTTATGTCCTAGTATTATTTATAAAAAATAATGGAAAGTATACCAGTATTGCACTGCATATAGTAGTTCTTACTTTCAGTTAAAAGTTGACTCCTTCAAGAAAAATGCTCAAATTTGATGATCTCTGAAGTCCTGGATGAGTATGTGGACACTTGAATCTTAACTTGATTTTTTTCTGAAATGCTTACATATTTGATAGCAATCTTAGGAGCAAACAACTCTAGTAATCCGTTGTATCTGTAGTTAATATATATTGTCAATATCAGGTAAGTAAACCTTGTAACAATCATGAATGCAATGTGTTTGAGCTGCAGTAGGTTTGTTCGTGCTGAGCTTCAATACAACTGTTGTGACAAGTGGTTTCATTGGGGTGGGGGGGAGGGTGTAGCAGTGTGGGAAAGAGGGAAGCAAACAGTCTTTCTTTGTTCTGTGAAGTTTGTTCAAGGGACAGAAAAATAGTTGAACAGGCAACAAGAAGGGAAGATTAGAGCCCTTCAGGCTGAACTGGATAGTGCTAGGGTGGAACTTATGAGGTTAAGGGGGAGAATGGTGGGAAAGGGGTGGGAAGTGGTAGCAGGGAACAGGGGCCGCAGAGAGAGTATAGTTCCTGACAGCTTCACAGTTGGCAGAACCAACAGATTTTCTTATCACAGTTAAGTGAGGAAGAGGCTCCTTTAGAAGTAGGTGTAGCTAAGAAACAACAGACTTTAACTAAGAAACCATCGGTTTCAAAAGAAGTAGATAAGAGGAAAGTTCTGTTGTTATGAAGTAGCCATGGAAGAGGTGTGGGCCAGATTTTGCTGGAAAAACTAGGTGACAGGTACCAGGTCACAAACATTTTCAAGCCCAGTGCTGGTCTTGCCGTGGTGGTAGAGGATATAGGTTCCTTATGTAAGGGTTTCACAAAACAGCATCACATTGTAATAGTGGGTGGGGTGGGAAACAGCATTGATAGGGATCAGGGCTACAGTATTGAATGTGACACAGTTAAAATAGCTTCTGCAACAACCTGGACAAATGTTGGACTGTTGCCCGCTTTCATGCGGTATGATCGACCCCAATTGAACTGCTCTCTCAGGAGGGTCAGTATGGAGATTGATCAACTGCTTAGGGTGGCTACTCTGTCGGACATAGGTTTAGTTCCTGTTGATGCTATTGATAGGTGGGATTTCACTAGGCATGGCCTGCATCTCAATAGGAAAGGGAAGGGGAAACTAGCTAGGTTGATGGCAAAATGCTTAAGGGGGGACACTGCAATTCATGGAAGTACTTCTTTTTTAGGGTAAGACCAGTGTCCAGTGAGAAGCTCAGGCAGGCAGGTGCTAAAAATGTTGAAAAATCAAATGTTTCTCACAAAAGTAAAGTAAAAAACAATGTTAGCATTATTCACCAGAATATTGGGGAACTAAAGAATAGAAAAGTTTTGTATATAGCAACATTTTTGAAGTTTGTGCCTGCCAGCTTAAACTCAGTGATGATTATCTTATAATTTTAACAGTATATAGGTCCCCTTCAGGAATCTTCCAGTTATTTCTGGAAAACTTGGATGCCTTGTTGTGCTATCTGTCAGATAAGGAGAAGCAAATTATTATTTGTGGCAATTTCAATGTACATTCACTGAAGGAGTGTAGTAGGAAGAATGACCTGGAAATATTACGTGGCTCATTCAATCTGAGATCTGTTATTGATTTTTCTACTCAGGTAGTAAAGGACAGCAGTACATTGATACCGTAGATAACTTTTTTACAGACCAAGATAAGTTTAACAACGTAAAGGCTTGTCCCGTTGAGAATGGTCTTTCTGATCATGGTGCACAGCTTGTAACAGTATATGACATAACTCCATTCAGTAATTTGAAACAGTCCTCCAGACTTGTGCACTTGATTAATGACTTACCTACTAAAAGTTTCAAAGGAAGTTGACACCAGTTAGACTGGGCTGAGGTTTATAATGAAAATGATGTTAATTGAAAATATAACTTATTTCATAATACATTTGTAAGGGTATTTGATAACTGTTAGTTAAATATCCTAATTGTACGAAACTGTGCAAAAAGCCAGGGCTTACTAAAGGAATAATAATATCTTGTAACTGAAAAAGGGAACTATATTTATCTGCAAGAAAGAGTAATAACCCAGGAACACTAAGATATTATAAACACTACTGTCCTACATTAAGAAAAGTTATTAAAAAGTCAAGAAGCATGTGCTTCATGTCTGAGGTTAGTTCATCTTATAATATTTTTTTTAAAAAAAATTGGAATATTTTTAAAAGGGAGAGAGGGCAACCAAGAGCAGAGGAAGAGGGTATTACCATCAAAACAAATGAAAACTTTATTAGCAGAAAGTCAGAAGTCGAAAACATTTTTAATTATTACTTTTTAAATGTTGTAGAGAAAATAGGATCTAAATGTTCATTAGAGGGAGCAAGGCAGTTAACGGAAGTGGCATACCCACACATTTTGATACAATTGAAATTCCACCCACCTCTCCTTCATAAATTAGGAAAATAATAAACTCTCTCAAGAGTAAAATATGATATGGAATTGAAGGCATTTTCAGCAGGTATTAACAGCTTGTTCCCAATTGAAAAGTAGGATTCTCAGTCATATATGTAATAGATCTTTAAAGCTGGGTATTTTCGCAGATAGACTAAAATATGCTACCATTAAACCTTTGTGAAGAAAAAAGAGAGAGAGAGAGAGAAAAATGGGATATGTCTGATGTCAACAACTACCACCCCCTCTCGCTTTTCACTTTTTATATCATATATCAACTTAGTGATCTACATATGTGATGCATAAAAAATAATTGAGGTGTATAGGTCAACTCATCACTAAGCAGTAGGCTCCTGAAGATGAGGATATTGGTGCCTGACTGTTGATCGTATAACGCATATACATCTACATACATACTCCGCAATTCACCGTAAGGTGCGTGGCGGAGGGTATACTGTACCACTACTGGGCATTTCCTTTCCTATTCCACTCCCAAATTGAACGAGGAAAAAAAGAATGCCTATATGCCTCCGTACGAGCCCTAATTTCTCTTATCTTGTCTTTGTGATATTTACGCGAAATGTAAGTAGGCGGCAGCAAGATCGTACTACACTCAGCTTCAAATTCCGTCCCTGTAAATTTACTTAACAGAAATTCACGAAAAGAACGTTGTCTTTCTTCCAGCGATCCCCAATTGAGTTGCCGGAGCATTTCTGTGACACTCGCGCATTGGTCGAACCTACCGGTAACAAATCTAGCTGCTTGCTTCTGAACCGCCTCTGTCTTCCTTCAAACCGATCTGCTGCGGGTCCCAAATACTGGAGCAATACTCAAGACGTGGCCGTACAAGTGTTTTATACGCGGTCTCCTTTATAGGTGAAGTACATCTTCCCAAAATTCTCCCAATAAACCGAAGTCGGCTGTCTGCCTTACTCACAACTGTCCTTACATGTTTGTTCCATTTCATATCGCTCTGCAATGTTACGCTTAGATATTTGAAAGCATCAAGAAGGTCACTACTAATGCTGTATTCGAACATTATGGGATTGTTTTTTCTACTCATGCACATCACCTCACATTTTTCCACATTGAGAGCTAGCTGCCATTCTTCGCACCAACTAGAAATTTTGTCTAAGTCAACCTGTATGCTATTACAGTCAGTTACAGACGACACCCTCCCATACACCAAAGCATCATCAGCAAACAGCCGCAAATTACAACTTACTCTGTCCATCAGATCATTTATATAGATAGAAAATAATAGCGTTCCTATCACACTCCCCTGGGACACGCCTGATGATACACTCGTCTCTGATGAACACTCGCTGTCGAGAACAACATACTGTGTTCTATTACTGAGGAAGTCTTCCAGCCAGTCACAAATCTGTGAACCTATTCATAATTTTCTCAAAAATGGTCAGAGACAGGACAGTGATATTTGGTAGTTTTTAGCTAACTTCGTAACTTCTTTGCTTTCTATAGTATGTCTACCTAGGTGTGATTGCGTCTGTGTAAATGTATGGGTGTGTGTGTGTGTATTTGTTCACCTACCTTTTCTTGCCCCAAGGTAAGTCTTTCCTGTCCCTGGCGAAGGAGCACAGGAAGTGATAATAGCACAAATAAATCAATAAATTCACACACACACACACACACACACACACACACACACACACACACACACACACACACATGCTTTCGCAGTCTAGCTGCTTGGTCAGGCAGAAGGGAAGGAGAGGGAAAAGGAAATGATGAGGGTTTTAAGGGAGTGGGTAAGGTGTCATTCCAATCCTGGGACAGGAAAGACGTACCTTGGGGGAGAAAAAGGAGGGTAAACAAATACACCCACACATATACACAAATGCAAGCACACCTAGGCAGACATACTGTAGAAAGCAAAGAAGTTGGACAGAGATACCACTTGAGGCAGAGGCTCTGTCCAGAGAATCGTTGCAAAGATGTTCAAGATGGTGGGCGGGAATTTGAATTTAGCAGATGTTGAGACCATGTGGGCAACGGGAAGAGAGAATATGCTGTAGGGCAAGTTCCCATCTCCGGAGTTCTGAAAGACTGGTGTCGGTGGGAAGTATCCAGATAACCCGGACGGTGTAACATTATGCCAAGATGTGCTGGCCATGTACCAAGGCATGTTTAGCCACAGGGTAATCCTCATTACCAATAAACACTGTCTGCTTGTGACCATTCATGCGAATGGACAGTTGGTAAATCACGTGGGTACTATCGCAAGTGGCTCTGCCCTTGATTGTGTACACCTTCCGGGTTATGGGACTGGAGTAAGTGTTGGTGGAAGGGTGCATAGGGCAGGTTTTACAACGAGGGCAGTTACAAGGGTAGGAGCCAGAAGGTAGGGAAGGTGGTTTGGGGATTTCATTGGGATGGACTAGGAGATTACGGAGGTTAGGTGGGCAGCGGAAAGACTCTCTCGGTGGAGTGGAAAGGATGTCATGAAGGATGTCATGAAGGATGGATCTTATTTTGGGGCAGGATTTAAGGAAGTCGTATCCTTGCTGGAGATTGGGGAGGGGTGGGCAAGTTTTAAGCCCTTACTCTTACGGGAATTAGTTTCATAACTATGAGTTTGAGTACTGTGGGCAGGGTGAAGCTGGGAATTTGTATCTGACAGGAGGCGTACTTAGGTAGTCATTGCAGGTGCGGTGATCACGATGTCCCTAGTGGTGTAGTGGTCAGCGCAACTTCATAGAAAGCAGGAGACCCAGGTTGAAATCCCAGCTGGGTATACATTTTTTGTGAATATGAAAGAATAGCAACAGCAGGATCAGAAATGACGTCTGTTCTTTCAGAACAGGTGCCACATGTATATACAATAAAATGTGCTATGGCACTAGGAAGGGGCAAGAGGCTACTCCATTGTCATAGCTGCCTCTAATCATCCTGGAAGAGATTGCTGGTATTCAATTTGATAACAGGCTGTACGAGTCTGGGACCATCCTCAAAAGGCTGAAATGAGAAAAAATACCAAGTCCTATATGGGACTGATAAATGAATCTCCCTAGCCGAGGTCCAACGTACTACCAGTTGACCATCAGGACAACATGTATCATAGGTAGCCCTAGAAATTACACAGTTGGCTTATATACTGTAATAAGGGAATTCAGGAATTGTGATACTTGTATAATTTTTAAAAATAGCTGTTGTTTTTGTATGAATAATGCATACATTTTAAAGAATAACAATTTATATTGTGTGAATATATGAGCAAGTGATGTCTAATCTGAACATTTGAAATAAATCCCACTGAACCCAAATGAATGGTGACAACTGTAGTAAAATCATTCAATCTCCGGTGACATGAAATGGTATTAGTGAAAAACCATCCAAAAATATTTTATGCAGAATCAAGTCAAAAATTTCATGAAAATGAAAATTTTAGACACATGTCCTGCTTCTCATAAAGCATACCAAAATGCATATTGCTCTGGAAGTTGTGGAGAGGCAAATGACAGTAATTCCTGATACAGAAAGCAGTTTACGACTTGCAGATTTAATCGATTAATTGTAAGTAGTTTGTGTGAGCTACATAATGATCATGCAATTTTTGTCTGTGAATGCAATGGGAGAATTGTTACAGAAAGAGTGTAATTTATAGTATTGTTTTGCAATATAAGTAGCTGCAACCAGTGTTTATCTAATCTGTTGTTAAATCAAAATACATGAGCAATACATTTATCCTGGTCACAACCAATTAAGTTGTAGTATACAGTAGCCACTGATAATCACTGAATTCCCCTCTGCATACTAACTTGTTTTGGAACAAGGTATGAATTGATTACTTTTTTTCTGGTGTTGAGAGTGCCAGAATAGTTTTATTTATTTTGAACTTGTGGATTTTAGGGCTAATTAAACCTATTGATTTTATATTTCATCTATCTCTTTTTAAGAATGATTTCATACTTAACTAGGTTTGCTGATGGACGAATCTGTAAACAAAGATTGAGGCCAAGGTTTGGTTGAGAGTTGGTAAAATCAACAAATATGAATGAAAGAAAACTAAATATCCTGTGAGAAATTGACCTTTAGTATAATACAAAGCCTAGGTTAGGTTCAAATGTTGACAATTAGGTTGTAAGTTACTGAAGTAATTAAATCTCATCATATTTTATAATATCTCTAAAAGATTTATCTGCAATGTAGCCTGAGGTATATGTCTTGCCATTTCAGATTGATTAACAGATTGATAAAAAGTAATTTATTTCCATTGTGTACAGTGACATTCACAGATTCTAGATTTAATTTCCAATTGCATATCGACATCATGACTGAATACACATATTTCTGTACTTCAACTATTGTTCTTGATGTAATGCTGTAAACATTTCTAATAATGCGTGTAAACATAATATCCACCAGGAATATTACTACCGGAGGTAGATTATGATACTGATTTAAAAACCATCAATATCAAGTACTAATTAAAATTATAGAAGGAAACTTTCCTGGTGGGATAAATTTATATAAAAAATAGAAATCGGATGACTTACCCAAAGCACAGGCCCGTCGACGGGCCTGTGCTTTGAGTAAGTCATCCAATTTCTATTTTTTATATAAATTTAAGTATTAATTAAAACAGTTATAAATTTACTGTAAAGGATTTAAAGTAATATGTATGGTAGATTTGCAGACAATGTACAGAATTTCTTGGCGAAAATCTACATCATGGCCATCAGCAGTCACCATAGTGTTTACTGCTCATTGGTTGATAACATGTCAGTTCTGTGTAGTTATTGGATGATACTATCATGTAACCATCGAGAGCTGAGAAGAGACAGCAAAGTTCTTCTGCCAAAATGGGCACCTTTCAGAATCTTTGCTGTTGTCACAAATATTTAACATTGTCCCCTCCCCCATAGACATTTCCATTAACCAGCAAATGTGAAATCTAAAATAGGTATATCTGAAAATATTTGGTAATGGTAGCAACCTGATCTAGAGCATAGCCCAAGGCTTAGGTTAGTTTATGATATATGACAATTTTAATCACTGTAGTTAAATTAATTATCCCTTGTTGTCAAAATATTTGCATGTGTCTTCTGAATGTGTTATTTTTTGTCTCTCGTTTCCGCCGGTTGTCGTAGGTGTCGGTGGCCGAGTAGAAAGAGACCGATACAGGAATAACGGGTGTACGCTTGTGCAGGTACGGAGGTGACCAGCCAGTGGGACGGCAGAAACTAGAACACTAGGCTAAATTAGAACAAGTTATATATTTCGTGGAGTCTTGGTAGTACTTAATTTTTACATAGTTCTTGACTGTAGAATGCTGATACATAGTTTAGATAGAGGCCTGCCTAATGATGATTTCTAGTGCCTATCCGATAGCCAAGTCTTAACTGGTGCCTATCTGATTCCCAAGTGGCAGATGCAGCAGTCGTGGCCACGAGCGGAGTTGCAGCAGAGGGCGCTCGTGGCTGACGTCGTAAGAACGCCGCGCCGTGCGTGCATGGCGGCGCACCGCGAAAGTACGTGGCGCACACTTCATACTTGTGCGACACCACATTATTATTTTGAATGTTGCGTTATGTGGATGTTAGAATGTGACAATATTTCTTAGAAACACACTCTTCGTCAGCTGCTTCCACAATGGCTGCATAGAACCAGCAGCTAACACACTCTTCTTTCCTTCCCATCAAATTACGCCATGAAACATGTTATGCGTACAACTGGCTTTGATGTAGACTTTCGCTCTTAATTTTTAGCTATATGGTGAGTTCTTGGCTATTCATGTGAGCATACTGTTAACATATAATATTGTATTATATACTGCAGGTCTTAAACTGCCAATATGAGAAGGTCTAAACTACAATATGGATCCGTAATACCACGAGGGAATAAGAGGGCTATCTGTTCACGTGACAGGATGTTCCGGTCTCGGTCCCCGGAGCGGCAGAAGATCAAGAAGTCAGCCATTGGGTCACTATTCTCAGGTCCGCCAACATCCAAAGGCCGCCCAGCAGGTGATGTTGACGTAAGTGTGATTGTTACTGCATATTACTGAGACTATTCTGTATTTTAGTCTTTACAGGGCTGTGCATTTGACCAAACTCTTCCCCACCTTCTTTCTCTATTTATCTGTGTGAATGGCCATGCGTGTATGTATGCTCTTGGGTGTGGCCACCATGTATTGCTGACTCTTTTCTTTTTTTCTTTTTTTAACTTGGCCAACTATGGACTGCAAGAAACTTAACCCATGAGAACTTGCACATGAGCATTTTGCTCACAGTAATTCTAATACAATCGGCATTTTACCAATTGTAAATAGTCGAATATTTGTGTTTTCTTGTAAACTCAACTAGAAATACTTATTTAAACCTATTAAGAACATTACAAACTATTCTTTGACTGTCAGAAAAATCTATTCATGCAATCGAACATAACTTTTTAAGGTGCGAGTTCTTGCGGCTTAAGACTTTTTGGCTTTTCTTCTCTTTTCCTCCCAGTGGTGTACCGTAGGTCTCTAGAAGAGCGTAGTTTTCCGAAAGATTGGAAAATAACGCAGGTCATCCCCGTTTTTAAGAAGGGACGTTGAAAAGATGTGCAGAACTATGGGCCTATATCTCTAACGTCCCTCAGTTGTAGAATTTTGGAACATGTATTACGTTCGAGTGTAATGACATTTCTGGAGACTAGTAATCTGCTCTGTAGGAATCAGCATGGGTTTCGAAATAGGCGAATGTGTGAAACCCAGCTCGCGCTATTCGGCCACGAGACTCAAAGGGCCATAGACACGGGTTCTCAGGTATATGCTGTGTTTCTTGACTTCCGCAAGACTCTTGATACAGTACCCCACAGACATTTAATGAACAAAGTAAGAGCATACGGACTATCAGACCAATTGTGTTATTGAATTGAAGAGTTCCTAGATAACAGAATGCAGCAAGTCATTCTCAATAGAGAGAAGTCTTCCGAAGTAAGAGTGATGTCAGGTGTGCCACAGGGGAGTGTCGTGGCTCCGTTGCTGTTCACAATATATATAAATGACCTTGCGGATAACATTGGAAGTTCACTGAGGCTTTTTGCGGATGATGCTGTAGTATATAGAGAGGTTGTAAAAATGGAAAATTGTATTGAAATGCAGGAGGATATACATCAAATTGACACATGGTGCAGGGAATGGCAATTGAATCTCAATGTAGACAAATATAATGTGCTGCGAATACATAGAAAGAAAGATCCTGTATCATTTAGCTACACTATAGCAGGTCAGCAAATAGAAGCAGTTAATTCCATAAATTATCTGGGAGTAGGCATTAGGAGTGATTTAAAATGGAACGACCATATAAAATTAATCGTCGGTAAAGCAGATGCCAGACTTAGATTCATTGGAAGAATCCTAAGGAAATGTAGTCCAAAAAACAAAGGAAGTAGGTTACAGTACACTTATTCGCCCACAGCTTGAATACAGCTCACTGGTGTGGGATCCGTACCAAGTGGGGTTGATAGATGAAGTAGGAAAAAATCCAATGGAGTGCAGCGCGCTTCGTTACGCAATCATTTGGTAATCGAGAAAGCGTTACAGAGATGATCGATAAACTCCAGTGGAAGACTCTGCAGGAGAGACGCTCTGTCGCTTGGTACGACCTTTTGTCAAAGTTTCCGGAACATACCTTTACTGAGGAGTGTAGCAGAATATTGCTTCATCCTGCGTATATCTTGCAAAGAGATCATGAGGAGAAAATCAGAGAGATTAGAGCCCACACAGAGGCATACCGATAATCTTTCTTTCTGCAAACAATACGTGACTGGAATAGTGGTACTCAAGGTACCCTCCACCACACACCATTGGGTGGCTTGTGGAGTATGGATGTAGATGTAGAAAACCTCTTCATTCATTCATTTCTATTTTTTCCCTCCTCCTCAGAAATGATCCATTTGGGTCTTGTGTTTGGTGGTTTGTCTCGAAATGATTTGATTCTGTCAGCTCTGCTTCTGAACTCTCTGTTGTGGACCATCTGTGGTGTAATTCCAGCTTCTGCTGCATCCTTCTTCAAGTCAACTACCCATTTAGATGCAGCCTTTAACGCCGTGATGTAATTGAAGATCCTTTTGGACAGTCTGCATTCATCCGTCCTTAATAGATGTCCATAGAACTTCAATATCCGCTTCCTCATTGTGTTCGTAAACCGGCGGTTCGAGCAATATGTGGTGTAAGCTTACGAACGTCATATCAACCCCTTTTCAGTAGTCTGGGAATTTTGACACTGGCATCACAATACGTTTTTTCTTTAATGACAATGGACATTAACATAAGGAGAGGCATTGAATTAAAATTTATGCTGTGACCGGGATTCGAACCCGGGACCTCCGTACGAGGTAGGTGCTTTAGACCACTCATCTAACACTGCGTTGTAGCCAAAGCAACTACACGGACTGTCTTAAAGTATGTCTCCCTCCACACCACATACTTTAATTCTGCCTCATGTTCCCTGTGAAATGCGTATCAAATTGCCAGGGTGACATACTTTAAGACAGTCCGTGTAGTTGCTTTGGCTACAATGCTGCATCAGCTGAGTGGTCTAAAGCACCTACCTAGTAAGTAGGAGGTCCCGGGTTCGAATCCTGGCCATAATAAATTTTAATTCAATGCCTCTCCTTATGTTAATCTCCAGTTGTTATGTAACTTCTTCTAGTTTATTTTTTCAACGTATTCCTTCCCTCACTGATTCTGTAGAAAACCTCTCATTTGACATTCTGCCAGGAATCAAAGTTAACTTATTTTACGATATTCCTGGTCATCTAATGTTTTCAAAACAGCTTTATTACATTTCATTTCTGCCTTCCTAAAATTCTTGATGTGCTAATGTAATTTAATACAAACACTTATGATACATACAATGTGTCCCACTTGTGTTTTTGGAAGCTAATTTAATGGTGCTAATATTATTTTTCCCCTTTTTCCTATTGTAGGTGGACAACTCCGACACTGTGCTCGAGAAGTTGTCAACGCTGTACGCAGAGCACCTGATGAGCGATGTCACACTCGTGGTGTCTGGAGTCGAGTATCCAGCTCACAGGCTCATCCTGTGTGCTTCCAGTGAAGTTTTCCAGGTACATAGATAGCTATTGCCAGAGGCTGTATCAGCTCACAGTTAATTTTGAAACTTGTTATCAGTTGAAAAACTGCAGTAAGATTTTATGTGCTGTATGAGCACTTTTAGTTATTGTGGGCTTATACAGATTCAGAGATTCCAACCAGTATTATTTAATCCTAATTGTTACAAAAATTGTTTAAAATTACGAGTTTACGATTGGAGTGGTTCAAATTACGATTTTCAGGTTTAAATAACAATCTGTGTCATTAGTTTTTTGTCGGCGAAACTCGGTTCCTTTAGAGTTCGTTCGTGTGATATCATAGACAAAAATAAAATGGTTATGAACAACACCTTCTAGTATGTCCTTGTGGAAATCATGAGTACTAAAAGTAGCTTCCACAAACTCCAAAATTGTGTAATTCGACATACGGGATGAATCTACAGAGGCACGCTGTTGTGGAATCTAGCAGCAGCCGGATTCTGAGATAGCTGATATATAAAAATGAACTTTGCATCTGTGGAATACTTCTTAAATTTCCAATCTTCTAGTGAGATTGAAGGACTAAAAGAAGAGTTCAGTAGCTTTCAGTTTTATCCTTTGGAAGATGTTTTCCATGAACAAGCAGATATCACATGGTGTAATATTTTCCAATTTGAGAATTCCTCAGACAAAACACATTTTCCAGGATTGTCCAAACTGATTATGAGAACTCTGTTGGTGCCATAAAGTAATTTAGCCAGTGAAAGAGTTATTAGCATTGTGTCTTAAAACATAACAGAATTCTGACAAACTCTTACCACTTCAATATTGAATTCATTACTAGTGGAAAAAATATTTAAATGATTTATTTTGTAAATAATGAAATGCCAAGATCGCGGTATTTCATCTTTATTTATGAGAGACGACCGGTTTTGATGTACACAGACATCATCTTCGGTCTCAGCACTAAATAGTAACATTATTACATAAATACATATTGTAGAGAGTTGGATGGGCTGGTGGGTTATCACACATTAAAATTAGCCATTTGGTTGTCAGATATAAAACTCATAGTCATATGTAAATAAAGAGCCACCACAGTGTACAGTTGTGAGTGACAACAAGCTACGAGGTAGCTTGTTGTTGCTCACAACTATACACTATGGTGGCTCTCTATTTATATATGACTATACGAGTTTTATATCTGACAATGGCTAATTTTAATGTGTGAAAACCCACCAGTACAATCCAACTGGCTACAATATGTATTTATGTAATAATGTTACTATTTAGTGCTGAGACCGAAGATGATGTCTGTGTACATCAAAACCGGTCGTCTCTCATAAATAAAGATGAAATACCCCAATCTTGGCATTTCATTATTCACAAAATACATTTATAAGATCACTCCCTGCCATAAGCAAATTGTATTTAAATGATTTCTTCAAGAAATGTATGCCATAAGTTAAAATGTATCGAAAAGCAGTTGAGTGATGCCAAGAAAGCGACTAGGTTGTCCTATTCAAGTTTTAAGAGCTCCACTGTCACTTCAGGTTCTCCCTCTCTCCCAATGCTGAAATTTTCATGAATGCTTTAAAAAAAGGGGGGGGGGGAGAATGATTTAATTATGCCTAGTAACATGCTGGAAGAGGAGGATGTGGATGGAGATACTATAATTTACAATTTTACGTTATTTTTAATGAGTAGATTCTTTTAGATATAGATCTATAGCCTATATAAATAAATATTAATCTGGAAATCACAAAATCTAAAAAACTCAGTTCTGAGGAAGAAAAGATTTAACTGTAAAGGTTTTCTCCCCCCCCCCCCCCCCCACCCACCCACATTGCTACTGCACACATCAGAGTTATGTAGTAATATGCTGCCCCTATCTCATCTGCGGCCTTAGAGAAACTGTTTTCACAAATTTCATGATTCCTTATTCACTTATCCCCTCTAACCCCCTCCCTCAATCACACATATTTGGTCGCATTACTATTTGCCGTATTCAAAAGTTGGAAACTCTGCAGATTTTGTACTTTCAGTTATGGTTACTGAACTTGGAGGAATCTACATTAACAGTTATTAGGACTGAAATATTATTCAAAAGAGAGAGTTGCTGGCCAGTACTTACCTCAGCTCAATAAAGCCGATAGTCACACACAACAAAAGACAAAATAAGTGTAGATATAAACTTTCAGAAATTAATTTCCAGAATCTTGCCCCAACGTTTATTTTTGTCTTTTTCTGTGACTATTGACGGTACTGAACTGAGGTAAGTGCCTCTCTCTCTCTCTCTCTCTCTCTCTCTCTCTCTCTCTCTCTCTCTGTTTTGAATAATAATTTTGCATCTAATTGGAGAAGTTCCACCAGATTAATCAGTTATTGTGGCTTATTTGCATTTCATTCATTTTTGATGAATGATCGCTTGAACACCTCCATATCTGCTGTAATTAGTCTAATCTTGTTCCTGTAATACTCATGAAAGTTATGTATAGAGGTTTGTAGAATATTCCAAGACTACTTGCCTAATATTCTTCATTTGTGTGGCCATAATGTCCGTAGTTGCTTTCATAATTATGAATAGCAGTGATTTTCCATCTTTGCAACTACAATAAAATGCGATTTTTTCACACCAGACACGTTTCATTTTATTGAATGTAAAACATCATCAGTGGTCTGAAATAATAGAAATCTACAGTTTGTTTTTTGTTTAGATCGAAAACAGTTCTTAAATGGACCCTGAAAAGTAGGCCTAATGTTTGGTACTTACGGAAATTTTGTCTCCTTTTCGCTTCACATCATGGAATGCCGGTCTGTTTGGTGCAATACCGCCGGTTCTTCATGCTGTGTCATTTTCTCACTACTTTCACTGTCACTGTTTCACTGTTCATAGTCGTTTTCCACAGATCAGAAGTGTTTGTTTTTACTGATTTGGCAACACTCCAATAACACACTGAGCAGAATCAGTAAAAACAAAAACAAACACTTCTGATCTGTGGAAAACGACTATGAACAGTGAAACAGAGACAGTGAAAGTAGTGAGAAAATGACACAGCATGAAGAACCGGCGGTATTGCACCAAACAGACCGGCATTCCATGATGTGAAGCGAAAAGGAGACAAAATTTCCGTAAGTACCAAACATTAGGCCTACTTTTCAGGGTCCATTTAAGAACTGTTTTCGATCTAAACAAAAAACAAACTGTAGATTTCTATTATTTCAGACCACTGATGATGTTTTACATTCAATAAAACGAAACGCGTCTGGTGTGAAAAAATCGCATTTTATTGTAGTTGCAAAGACGGAAAATCACTGCTATTCATAATTACTTGCCTAATATTGGTTCTTGCAACTTTGTAAGGTTTCAGGGGACAGGTAGCATTCATCTTAAAGCTCAGTTTTCCAACCTCTCTCTATCATGGACCAGACAAATCTGTGACCATTGTATATTTTCAGTATGAACAGGTAGTCCTGGTTGGTAAATTAGACAATTTAACAGTTTAGTATAAATATTTTTCAAAAGATGACTTACCTAAAGGAGCGGCTGATCGATAGACACAAATAAAATCACACACAAACACACACACAAGTTTTCGCAACCGTTGGTCACTTCTTCGGGATAAGAGGAAAAAAAGGGGAGGAGAAAGCGAAGGATATGGGTTTTAAGGAAGTGGAAAAAGAGTCATTCTAATCCCAGGAGTGGAAGGACTTACCTTAGGGGAAAAAAAGGAAGTTAAACAAATACACACACATCCAAATGCAAACACACCTAGACAGACAGTTTCCTTCTATAATTTTATTTTTCAAAAGAGATAGATTGGCTGGCCAGTACTTACCTTTGTGCTGTACTGCCAACAGTTACACAAATGAGGAAACAGAAAAAAAGGGGACGAAAAAGGACAAGCTTTCGGAACACAGTTCCTTCATCAGGTGGGAGAGAAGGGAAGAAAAAAGGATGGGAACGGAAGGGAAAGGTAATTCACTACCTAGGTCATGAGGGTGGTGTTGACCATTGAATCAAATTTCCACTCTGCTTGCAAATTGTCATTCAACATCATTTCATCAATTATTTCATGATTTTGTGTATTTTTTAATAACTTCAAATTTTCAACCAAATTGGTAAAAATTTCACAATATTATGCTCTGCCATAAACAGATGCCTCTACCATTTACTGAAGTTCAGTCATTTTTCCGTGTCAAATTGCACTTGGTGGAAGCATATATAATGTTCCTGTGAAAACTTGTTTACAGTGAGAATTTGTTCTGCTGTAAATGCTATGCGTCTTGTGCAGGTCACATTCGCAAGTGCTAGCTGGTGATCCACTGGGTGTCCGTTTCGGGTGAAGTGTCGAAGGAAGTTTGCGTCCTCTCCACTTCAGTGCTAGCTTTGCTCTCCTACAAAGTGCTGTTTTTTGCACACATTAATTATTTGTTGTTGTCATGGCGGGGCTTGTTCAAACAGCCAATGCATTATGAGCTGAGTACAAGCTTGTGCTCCCAACATTCTCCACTCAGGGGCCACATAAGGGTGTGATCTCTATGTGCACAGTGCGGGTGCCACCAAGAGTAAATGTGCAGTGAAAGGGTTAATACATATAGTTTTCTCACTGCTGTTGCTGTTTGCGATGTAACAGTAATTTAAGTGTGCAAATCACAAAGGAAGGGCTACTCTATCCATCACGATGATCCATATTTTTTCTTTTTAAGTGTAGCTGGTGGTTGTTGTTGTTGCGTTTTTTCTTTTAGTCTAATTTCTGGGATGCGACTTGCATTTGAAGTTGGCTTGCTTTCGGGAAAATGCAGTACATACAACTTAAAATTTCAGCCATGGCCTTCATCAGGCAGTGGGAGAGGTGGGGGGGGGGGGGGGGACCACACCTACACACACACACACACACACACACACACACACACACACACACATTTACTCAGTGTAGATGATTGTGGCACTGGAGTGGTCGACATGGTGGTTGTGTGTATATAGTTGTCTTAGTGATTGCGTGAATGTATGTGTTGCTTTTTCTAACAAATTCCATAGCGGAAAATTTAAGATGTGTGTATGTGATTATTTGTTTTTGTACTTGTCAGCAGCTCAGCAAGCCTCTTTATGGTGAGTTTTTATCAATCCTCCATTATTGACATTCCAATCAGATTTTCCATTGTTGAAATTTCACCAAGATATTTGTGTTAATGGATTTCATTGCTTTAAATTAATTCAGCATAGACTCTTTTTACTCTCTTGAATATTAACTGCAATGTTCATGTCAGATTGTGTTTCGTTTTAGCTAACTTACGGATTGCAATAACTTGTGCTCAGGTGATGCTGATGAAACGAGAATGGAGTGAGTCGAAGGAGCGCCGCGTCCGCTTGAAGGAGAGCCCGGCCTGTGCAGCTGTGTTCGCCAGCTTCATGCGCTACTTCTACACTGGGCAGATACGCATCAACCATAGCGTGGTTATGCCTGTGCTTGCTCTGGCTGACAAGTACAACGTCAAGGTACATACCCTTAAGTTTTCTGAAACTCCATTCCTTAACAGCTATTCCAATAAATCATTATATAAATACGCTAACATGAAAATTGTGGTACAGATTACTAATTTATATTATAGAAGGAGACTTTCCTGGTGGGAAAAATATCTATAAAGTAATAATTTTTGACTTACCTAAAGTACAGGCTCGGTGACAGAAACATAAAACACACACAAAAACACACAAACATTCTTGCTTTCGCCACCTGTGGCAGCTTCTTCAGGAAAAAGAGGAAGGTAGGAGAGGAGAAACGGAAGGATACGGGTTTTAAGGAAGTGGAAAAGGAGTCATTCCAATCCCAGGAGTGGAAGGACTTACCTTAGGGGACAAAAAGGAAGGTAAACAAATACACACACACTCACACATATCCACATGCAAACACACCTAGGCATCGTGTGTGTGTGTGTGTGTGTGTGTGTGTGTGTGTGTGTGTTTTTATGTGTTTGTCGATGAGCCTGTACTTTAGGTAAGTCAAAAATCATTATTTTATATGTAGATTACTAATTTATTTGTACAAGAAGGCCAATGAAAGTTACATAATTTGAAAGATTGTTTGTCGTAGATTTCACGAATATAAATATTATGTGTGCATTTAACCATTAAAAGTGGTAAAAGGATGTAGAAATTTTCCTGTCTAGAGCTTGGATCAAGTTCTACATTCTCCAACAATCAGCTCACTGATTGGCTATTCGCCTCGACCAAAGACACTGTAATGCTGCGCATCTGCAGTATTAAAACAAGTGAATATCGAAACATGGAGTGCTCGAAACTCACTTTCTTGTGCCGTTCAAATGCTTCATTTTCGTAGTGATTAAAAGTGGTTAAAGGAAATGGATGTTTTCATATGAATGCTGATATAAATGATGATGCGCCAGGAGAGGCATGTAGCGGTGCACGGGTGCAACTACGAAGTCGACATGTTGTCAGCTCTGGAATTTTGAATATCGCAGTATCGAAATAACATTATTTCTTGGCGTTGTATAAATATACGAAAACCGAAATTGTACTTCCACTTCAAATATTAGGCTAATGAAAGTTATATAATTCCAAAATGGCATGAGAAGTATATACTTCTGTTTTTATTTGTTGCTATTGTGTCAGGCATTTTTCTTGGCGAGTAAAAGATGCCATTTCATACCACCCAGTGTCGGTTAAATTTTACGAAATATCCCAGCGGCCTGCTGTTATAATGTTGGCAACAGATGCTGAATAGTGTGACTCCTGTGAGTCTTCATTTTAGCCAATCGCTTGACAACCCCGATGTTTTCTCATGGAATCTTCGCTTTATGAGGGCAATTATTTTTACTGAGCAGACGAGGGTACATACAAGAACCTGTCAACTGTAAAGCAGGAACAGCATTATTTGTTTACTTCATGGTCTGTACGATACACTAATAGTCATTCTATGTGGTTCGAACAAATGGGCAAAGATTTTCTATCATGTTGTTGATGTTGCCAACATAATCACGTGATGCCGCCGACACGATACGTAAAATTTTACCCCCAGTGACCATTGTAAACACAAATGGCGATTTTCGACCACAGGCAATACTAGTAGTTGTTAGTGTGTTACTTTATGGCCAAATCTTTACTGTATGGTCCCTTTTACAATATTGTCTCCTCATCCCCTCCCTAAGGGGGCTCACAACTTGTGTGTGTGTGTGTGTGTGTGTGTGTGTGTGTGTGTGTGTGTGTGTGTTGAGCACTGGACCCAAGCTATTGCAGCCCTTATTTCTTTTCCAGTATTGCATTACAATTCCTGTTCTCCTCCATTCCTATGGGGCAGTCATGTGGTGGATGAAGGTAGAACAGCAGGTTGCTGCTAAGGAGCTTGGTAAGGTGCAGAGAATAGCCTGCTTAGCCATAACAGGCGGAATTAGCAGCACACCAACTGCTGGAATGGAAACCATGCTGGATATGCCCCCATTACACCTTTGGGTCAAGATGGAGGCAGCGGCTGGTGCATACAGACTCAAATCTGGCAACAACTGGAACTCTTTGGGATATCCAGAATCACACACTAAAATAGTGAGTGAGGTAAATATAGGAAAGGTTGGTGAAATGCCAGCCGACTATATTATAACCCCTACTGCTTCAACAAGCCTTTCAATATAACAATTGCAAGTAGGAAGCAGTGGGAGAAAATAGTTCGACACCATACAGAGGATATTGTCTGGTTCACTGACGGGTCAAAATCGGACCAAGGTGTTGGGGCCGGGGTATACGGGGTGCAGCCAAGACTGGAGGGCGTCATCTCTGTAGAGAAACTGGCCTCAGTATTCCAGGCCGAAATCACTGCCGTCAGGGCGTGTGTGGAGGAGAATTTGTGTAGGTGCTACAAAGATTGTAGCATCTACGTCTATTCAGACAGCCAGGCAGCCCTGAGATCACTGGCAGCTCCTGCAACAAGAATGTTGCAGAATGTAACAAGGTTCTAGTGGAGCTAGGGGAAAGCAATAGAGTAAACCTATTATGGGTCCCTGGCCACTTGGGGATCAGTGGCAACGAACATGCCGACAGATTAGCCAGGATGGGGGCAGAGACTCCATTTATTGGACCGGAACCTGTTCTGGCAATCACCAAGGCAATGATCAAATTGGAGCTACATAACTGGCTCAGAAGACAGCACGTAGAATATTGGACCAAAGTCCATGAACAAAAACATGGCAAGGTAATGATGCCAAAGCCATGTTTTAAAAGAAGCTCTGCAATCCTGGGTCTGAACAGGAGAGAGATTAGACTCATGGTTGGATTGCTGACAGGCCATGGGAATTTCAAAAAACACCTGCGTACAATGGGAATGACAGAAGAGGACCCTAAATGTACGATCTGTGATGACGGTGATGAAACTGCATCACATCTAATCTTCGAATGCATTGCATTGGAGAATAAAAGGCACAGAATATTTGGGACAACCACACCCGAAGAAATTGTGTCTAATAAAGAACTGGTAAAGGGACTCCTTGCACTGTTCAAGGGCATTGGTTGGCTTTACTAGATACACAGGGAGCGATACCGCACAATAAACTTAGTTTCATTGCGGGCAGTGGCGGGTTGGTCGAAGACTGTTTTGGCGTCCCTGGAAAAATCAATCAATCAATCCCCTCCATTCTGGGGGAAGGTGGCTCAAATCCACCTCCGGCCATCCAGATTTTGGTTTTCCTTGATTTCCCTAAAATAACTTGAGGAAAATGCTGGGATGATTCCCTTCAAAGGGCACGCCTGATTTTTCCTTCCCCAGCCACAATAGCCGGAGACGGCAGTTGGGTTTGTGTGAGTGTGTGTATGTGCATTCTCTGTGGCAGATGAAGGCTTAACAGCCGAAAGCTTCATTTTGTTTATTCTGTTACATGTGTCTTTTTGCGGCTCATCCGACGTCTCTGTGGTGAGTAGCAACCTATCCTTTCCAAAATATTGTTGAATCCTTTAAAGTATTTACATTGTTTGAATACTAAAATTTACTTATATGGTAAATACACTATTTGGGATGTCACATCTATTAAATGTCAAAACAACACATAATTAATAATATAGTAAGGACAGTTTACAACTCACTGCAGAGACGTGGCGACGAGCTGCGACAGGCACATACAAAAGACACACACATACAACGCTTTCAGCTATATGCCATGGCCGATAGCTGAAAGTGTTGTATGTGTGTGTCTTTTGTATGTGCCTGTCGCAGCTCGTCGCCACGTCTCTGCGGTGAGTTGTAAACTGTCCTTACTATATTATTCATTCTTTAATATTATTGGTACCATACTTTTAACCGTGTGATGTTCATATTGTCGTTAGATATTAATTTAAAGCTGAGGTAACAATTCTTCTGCATGACTGTTTGTCTGTTGCAGGATCTTGTGGGGCTCTGTACCAGTTATATGTGCACTCACACGGCACTTGCAGCAACAAACAATCAGCTCGTCTCTTGGCTGCAGTATGCCTTGAATGTGGGCCACTATCGTGTTGCGCAGGTAAAGTTCATTTTTAATTTGTAACTGTATGGTTTGATTGTATTGCTGTTTAGTGTACTGCTGTTCTAAGGAATAGTGTATGTTTCAAACTAGATAATGTTCTCAGAATGTGAATACACTTGAAGCTATAAAGTTGCCATATATTAGAATAAGTGAACTGTACTTACTCTTTGGTGCAAAGTTCATGCACTATTGACGGCTACATTTAAAATACAAAGTACTCGATTCTAGGTTTTGAAACTGTTACTTTACTTGTCAGTGAGGAAAAAGGTATGAATTGGAAGAGAGGAGGGGGGGGGGAGTGTACCCTCAGAAAAAGTTAAGAGGAATGTTATTATCTGTTCAAAACCTTCTATACAGTGTTGAAATCACATAATCAGTGGTGTAGTTCAAAGTCCCACATACCACATGCTACAATCATCATTTCTGCAAGTCTTTTTTGTGGGTAAACAACAACAAAGTATGAAACTTCCTGGCATGTTACAATTGTGTGCCGGAACCGGGACTCGAACCTGGGATCTTTGCCTTTCAAGGGCAAGCGCTCTACCGACTGAGCTCTCATGACACGACTCACTATGCTGCCTCACAATGTTACTTCTGCCAGTACCTCGCCTCCTACTTTCCAAACTTCACAGAAGCTCTCCTGTGAAACATGCAAGACTAGCACTCCTGGAATTTTGGAAAGTCGGAGGCTAGGTACTGGCGGAAGTAAAGCCATGAGGCGGCAACGTGAGTCGTGTTGGGATAGCTCAGTCGGTAGAGCACTTGCCCGTGAAAGGCAAAGGTCCTAGGCTCGAGTCCCGGTTTCGGCACACAATTTTAATCTGCCAGGAAGTTTCATATCAGTGCACACTCCGCTGCAGAGTGAAAGTTTCATTCTGGAATCAACAAAGTAACTCTTCAGGCTTTCCCAGCAATCTGTTGACATGGTGAGTGATCAGGACTTCTGCCAGATGTTAGCATCATTCTGGCACGAAATTTCAGTGACGTAACTCAGTGTCTTCTTCAGGTGCTACCAAAGAATGGTCTTTTGGTTGTCCAAGTCCAGTATTTAAACCCAGACAGTATGGGGTGCTTTGTAACTAGTCCATGTCATCCAGGCATGGTTCCAGTGTCCCCTCTGCTTGCTACACATACATCTACATGGGATACTCTGCAAATCACATTAAAGTGTCTGGCAGAGGGTTCGTCGAACCACCATTATACTATTTATGTCCCATTCCATTCTCAAATAGAAAGAACATCTGAATCTCTCCGTTCGAGCTCTGATTTCTCGTATTTTATTCTGATGATCATTTCTACCTATGTAAGTGGTAGTCAACAATATATTTTCGCACTCGGAGGAGAATGTTGGCGATTGGAGTTTCGCAAGTAGCCCACGCCGCAGCGATAAGCGCCGTTGTAATGATTCCCATCCCAGATCCTCTATCATTTCCGTAACGCTGTCTCCCCTGTATCGTGACAATACAAAACGAGCTGCCCTTCTTTGGAATCTTTCGATGTCCTCCGTCAAAACCGACCTGCTAAGGATCCCACACTGGGCAGCAATACTCCAAAATAGGACGGACAAGTGTAGTGTATGCAGTTTATTTAGTAGTTCTGTTGCATTTTTTATGGGTTCTGCCAATAAAACGCAGTATCTGGTTTGCCTTTCCCACAACATTATCTACATATTCTTTCCAGTTTAAGTCTGAAGTAATAGTAATTCCTAGGTATTTTGTGGAGTTTACAGCCTACACTTTTCATTGATTTATCTTGTAAACAAAGTTTAACAGATTTGCTTTCGTACTCATGTGGATGACTTCACAATTCTCATTATTTAGAGTGAATTGCCAATTCCTACACCATACAGATATCATATTCAAATCGTTCTGCAGTTGGTTTTGATCTTCAGATGATTTTACTAGACGGTAAATGACAGCGTCATCTGCAAACAACCTAAGAGAGCTACTTAGATTTTCCCCTAAATCATTTATGTAAATAAGGAACAGCAAAGGACCAATAATATTACCTTGTGGAATGCCCAATATCACTTCTGTTTTAGTCGATGCCTTACCATCGATTACTACGAACTGTGCCCTCTCAGACAGGAAATCCCCTATCCAGTCACAAATTTGGGGGGACATACCATAACCACGCAATTTGATTAAAAGCCATTTGTGAGGTACAGTGTCAAAAGCCTTCTGGAAATCAAGAAATACGGAATCGATTTGTGAACCCTTGTCGATAGTGCCCATCACTTTGTGTAAATAAAGAGCTAGTTGTGTTTCGCATAAATTATATTTTCTAAATCCGTATTGACCTTGGATCAATAGAACATTCTGTTCGAGGTAATTCATAATATTTGAATACATGATATGTTCCAAAACTCTGCTGCAAATTGCTGGTGGTGTTCAGACTGCCATCTGCACCCAGCTTGGCCCTTCTCGGGAGTTGCGGTTGTCAAATGAGGCTCGTATCGTGCTGAGTATTCCCTCTGCAACCTGCGTTCAACTGGTGTAGTGCCAATGGTCCTCTCTGCTTCCTGTTGTTCTGAAGACCTCCTGCACCTTGCTCCGCCATCCTCCGAGGCCACGGTGGTCATCTGAGGCCCGTGCCACACTTTGTGTTCCATTTGCCTTCTGGTCGACCGTAACCCCAGAGGCTGGCAAAGCGGGGGGCAGACTACACACATACTAGTGGTTTTAAAAAGTTGATCTCATCTCTTGTCACATATTTGCTTTAGACAGGCTCACCTATTATGTGGATGAAGGGAGACAGAGATAAAGTCGGAGACTCACGAGTGTGTATCAGGTTTGGTCTAAAAATAGGCCTAATGATGTGTGCACTGTGACATACTTCTTGTGATGTGACAAAATACTTTTATGAGTGGAGTACGAAGCATTTATAAGTAGTCGATAATACGTCTATCGATAGCCGACCTGGCTCTTACTCCTCTATTTGTCACTCAAAATACCACTTGTATAGTCTTCCATATGAAACGGTCGCCTTCGGATAACTGAATGGATGGTTTGAGGAACCCGTTAGTCGTATTCCTCTATCCACTCAAATGCATAATATATATATATATATAAGAGATGACTTACCAAAAGGACCGGCTCGTCGAGAGAAACAAATAAAATCACACACAAACACACATACAAGCTTTCGCCACCACTGGCAGCTTCTTCAGGAAAAAGAGGAAAAAAGGGGAGGAAAAGGGAAGGATATGGGTTTTAAGGAAGTGGAAAAGGAGTCATTCCAATCCCAGGAGTGGAAGGACTTACCTTAGGGGAAAAAAAGGAAGGTAAACAAATACACACACACTCAGACATATCGAAACGCAAGCACACCTTATATATTTATATATATTTAAAAATAAAAATAGAAAAGAGATGACTTACGAAAAGGACCGGCTCGTCGAGAGAAACAAATAAAATCACACACAAACACACATACAAGCTTTCGCCACCACTGGCAGCTTCTTCAGGAAAAAGAGGAAAAAAGGGGAGGAAAAAGGAAGGATATGGGTTTTAAGGAAGTGGAAAAGGAGTCATTCCAATCCCAGGAGTGGAAAGACTTACCTTAGGGGAAAAAAAGGAAGGTAAACAAATACACACACACTCAGACATATCGCAACGCAAACACACCTAGACAGACATTTGTGGAAAGCAAAGAAGTTGGACAGAGATACCAATTGAGGCAGAGGCTCTGTCCACAGAATCCAGGCAAAGATGCTAAAGATAGTGGGCGGGAATTTGAGTTAGCGGAGATTGAGACCAGGTGGGCAACGGGAGGAAAGAATAAGCTGAAGGGCAAGTTCCCATCTCCGGAGTTCTGAAAGGTTGGTATCGGTGGGAAGTATCCAGATAACCCGGACGGTGTAACACTGCGCCAAGATGTGCTGGCCGTGCACCAAGGCATGTTTAGCCACAGGGTGATCCTCATTACCAACAAACACTGTCTGCCTGTGACCGTTCATGCGAATGGACAGTTTGTTGCTGGTCATTCCCACATAGAATGCTTCACAGTGCAGGCATGTTAGTTGGTAAATCACGTGGGTGCTATCGCAAGCGGCTCTGCCCTTGATCGTGTACACCTTCCGGGTTACTGGACTGGAGTAAGTGGTGGTGGAAGGGTGCATAGGGCAGGTTTTACAACGGGGGCGGTTGCATGGGTAGGAGCCAGAGGGTAGGGAAGGTGGTTTGGGGGTTTCATAGGGATGGACTAGGAGGTTACGAAGGTTAGGTGGGCGGCGGAAAGACACTCTCGGAGGAGTGGGAAGGATGTCATTAAGGATGGATCTCATTTCAGGGCAGGATTTAAGGAAGTCGTATCCCTGCTGGAGAGCCACATTCAGAGTCTGCTCCAGTCCCGGAAAGTAACCGGCGACAAAAGGGGCACTTCTGGGATTCTTCGGTGGAAGGTTCTGGATTTGGAGGAATGAGGAGGTGGCTCTGGTAATTTGCTTCTGAACCAGATCAGGAGGATAGCTGCGGGATGTGAAGGCTGTTATTAGATTATTGGTGTACTGGTTCAGGGATTCGGGACTGGAGCAGACTCTTTTGCCACGAAGACCTAAGCTGTATGGAAGGGAACGTTTGATGTGGAATGGATGGCAGCTGTCATAATGGAGGTACTGTTGTTTGTTGAAATATATATATATATATATATATATATATATATATATATATATAATATAAAAAATAGACGAAGATTACTCACCAGGCGAAGGAGCACAGGTGTGACAGCATCACAAATAAATAAATGAATACACACACACACACACACACAATCGCAAGCTTTCGCAACCCAGTTGCGTCTTCAGGCAGTAGGGAAGGAGAGGGAAAAGGAAATGATGAGGGTTTTAAGGAAGGTGGTAAGGAGCCATTCCAATCCCGGGAGAGGAAAGACTTACCTTGGGGGGAAAAATGGAGGGTAAACAAATGCACACATGCCCACACATTCACACAGACACAAGTACACCTTACTTGTGTCTGTGTGAATGTGTGGGCATGTGTGCATTTGTTTACCCTCCATTTTTCCCCCCAAGGTAAGTCTTTCCTCTCCCGGGATTGGAATGGCTCCATACCACCTTCCTTAAAACCCTCATCATTTCCTTTTCCCTCTCCTTCCCTACTGCCTGAAGACGCAACTGGGTTGCGAAAGCTTGCGATTGTGTGTGTGTGTGTGTGTATTCATTTATTTATTTGTGATGCTGTCACACCTGTGCTCCTTCGCCTGGTGAGTAATCTTCGTCTATTTTTTATATTTTATTTTTCCTGCTAGGAATTTTTCGTCTATATATATATATATATATATATATATATATATATATATATATATATACGTAAAAAATAGATGAAGAACACTTACCAGGCGAAGGGGCACAGGCAGTAATAGCAACAAATAAACACACAGACACACACACACTCAAAAATGCTAGCTTTCGCAGCCTAGCTGCTTCATCAGGCAGAAGGGAAGGAGAGGGAAAAGGAAATGATGAGGGATTTAAGGAAGGGGGTAAGGAGCCATTCCAATCCCGGGACAGGAAAGACTTACCTCGGGGGAAAAAATGGAAGGTAAATAAATGCACATACACCCACACATTTACACAGACTCAAGTACACTTAGGCAGACATACTGTAGAACTGTATATATATATATATATATATATATATATATATATATATATATATTCTACAGTTCTACAGTGTGTCTGCCTAAGTGTACTTGCGTCTGTGTAAATGTGTGGGTGTGTGTGTTTTTGTTTACCTTCCTTTTTTTCCCCTAAGGTAAGTCCTTCCACTCCTGGGATTGGAATGACTCCTTTTCCACTTCCTTAAAACCCATATCCTTCCCTTTTCCTCCCCTTTTTTCCTCTTTTTCCTGAAGAAGCTGCCAGTGGTGGCGAAAGCTTGTATGTGTGTTTGTGTGTGATTATTTATTTTATTTGTTTCTATCGACGAGCCGGTCTTTTTGGTAAGTCATCTGTTTTCTATTTTTATTTTTATATATATATATATATATATATATATATATATATATATATATATATATTATAGAGGAAAAATTCCTAACAGGAAAAAATTATACGTAAAAAATAGATGAAGAACACTTACCAGGCGAAGGGGCACAGGCAGTAATAGCAACAAATAAACACACAGACACACACACACTCAAAAATGCTAGCTTTCGCAGCCTAGCTGCTTCATCAGGCAGAAGGGAAGGAGAGGGAAAAGGAAATGATGAGGGATTTAAGGAAGGGGGTAAGGAGCCATTCCAATCCCGGGACAGGAAAGACTTACCTTGGGGGAAAAAATGGAAGGTAAATAAATGCACATACACCCACACATTTACACAGACACAAGTACACTTAGGCAGACATACTGTAGAACTGTAGAAAGCAAAGAAGTTAGAAGTTAGACAGAGATGCCACTTCAGGCAGAGGCTCTGTCCAGAGAACCAAGGCAAAGATGTTAAGATGGTGGGTGGGAATTCGAATTTAGCGGAGGTTGAGACCAGGTGGGCAACGGGAAGAGAGAATATGCTGAAGGGCTAGTTCCCATCTCCGGAGTTCTGAAGGATTGGTGTCAATGGGAAGTATCCAGATAACCCGGACGGTGTAGCACTGTGCCAAGATGTGCTGGCCATGCACCAAGGCATGTTTAGCCACAGGGTGATCCTCGTTACCAACAAACACTGTCTGCCTGTGTCCATTCATGCGAATGGACAGTTTGTTGCTGGTCATTCCCACATAGAACGCTTCACAGTGCAGGCATGTCAGTTGGTAGATCACGTGGGTACTATCGCAAGTGGCTCTGCCTTTGATCGTGTACACCTTCCGGGTTACGGGACTGGAGTAAGTGGTGGTGGAAGGGTGCATAGGGCAGGTTTTACAACGGGGGCGGTTACAAGGGTAGGAGCCAGAAGGTAGGGAAGGTGGTTTGGGGATTTCATAGGGGTGGACTAGGAGGTTACGGAGGTTAGGTGGGCGGCGGAAAGACACTCTCGGTGGAGTAGGAAGGATGTCATGAAGGACGGATCTCATTTCGGGGCAGGATTTAAGGAAGTCGTATCCTTGCTGGAGAGCCACATTTAGAGTCCGCTCCAGTCCCGGAAAGTATCCGGTGACAAGAGGGGCACTTCTGGGATTCTTCTGTTGAAGGTTCTGAATTTGGGGGGATGAGGAAGTGGCTCTGGCAATTTGCTTCTGTACCAGATCAGGAGGATAGCTGCGGGATGTGAAGGCTGTTATCAGGTAATTAGTGTATTGGTTAAAGGATTCAGGACTGGAGCAGACTCGTTTGCCACGAAGACCTAAGCTATAGGGAAGGGAACGTTTGATGTGGAAAGGATGGCAGCTGTCATAATGCAGGTACTGTTGTTTATTGGTAGGTTTGATGTGGACGGATGTGTGTAGTTGGCCGTTGGATAGATGGAGGTCGACATCGGGGAAAGGGGTCTGGGATTTGGAATAGGGCCAGGTGAATTTGATAGGACCAAAGGAGTTGAGGTCGGAGAGGAAATTCTGGAGTTCTTCTTCACTGTGAGTCCAAATCATGAAGATGTCGTCAATGAATCTATACCAAACTTTGGGTTGACAGGCTTGGGTGTCCAGGAAGGCTTCCTCTAAGCGTCCCATAAATAAGTTCGCATACGAGGGGGCCATCCTGATCCCTATGGCTGTTCCCTTTAGTTGTTGGTATGTCTGGCCCTCAAAAGTGAAGAAGTTGTGGATTAGGATGAAGCTGCCTAGGGTATTAAGGAAAGAGGTTTTATACACACACACACACACACACACACACACACACACACACGTAAAAAATAGATGGGGTCCACTTACCAGGCGAAGGAGCACAGGCAGTGATAGCAACAAATAAACACACAGACCCACACACACTCTAACGCAAGCTTTTGCAGCCTAGCTGCTTCGTCAGGCAGAAGGGAAGGAGAGGGAAAAGGAAATGATGAGGGTTTTAAGGGAGTGGGTAAGGAGTCATTCCAATCCCGGGACAGGAAAGACTTACCTTGTGGGGAAAAAAGGAAGGTAAACAAATACACGCACACAAAAGATTACATCATTTCTCTTGCAATGTCTGTGCAGCGTCTTAATTATTCTTAGGTGGCACACTGTTATTCACTGTGTGTCGCTTCCGTTTCCAAAGTCATCACTTGGATTCTTCTTTTAACATTTTCTTGCACCCTGTAATGGGCGCACAGTTTTCTGTTTCGTTAATAAATGGTTGATAGCAACTATCTTCTGTCGGGAATCTATAACTTATGTAACGACCATTCCATCGTTACATTACATGGGCAGATGAGAAGTAAACATTGGAGAAAGGTAAAAGTTTTTTTGTCCATTAATGTCTTTGTCAATAGTTCTTGGGTTAGCCTGCTGTAGGTATTGGAAAGTCTCTCTGTCTCCTAGGACAGGGTGACAACTGTCTCTAGAAAACCTGGAAAGTCTGGTATTCTGCAGGTAATTGAATGTACAAAAAAATTAAGAGTAAGCTCTTGGGAATTCTTAGAGACTTCGGAAATTTTTTATACCGAGTTTACTGCCAAAAAGAAATATCGCAAAACACTCTTGATAAGTAAGTAGCATTGGAGTAGTGTAATTAAAGGTAACACCGAGCACTGAATTTCTGTGGTCTTTGCTGCTAAATCTGCCATGCAGATCAACATCTGAAATCTTCAAAATTTTCATGTATTCTCACACTCCAGGTCCATCGCTTGGTGTTGAGTATGATGCAGTCTAACATGTGCACAAGAATTTGTCATGTAACTCTGGATTTGATATTCACACGAAAGCAGAAGTGGATTTTTTAATTTCTTAATAAATATTAGGTATATATTTGGACACATGTTGTATAAGTCAGCATTGAATGTTCGAGCTTCATTTCTTCTTTCCTAATTTCCATTCAAAACAAATTTTCTAATTCAAAACACTTTTCTATCTTTGCAAGACCCAACGAGGTGGTGCAATGGTAACACACTGGACTCGCATTTTGGAGGAAGATGGTGCAAATCCACCTCCGGCCATCCAGATTTGGGTTTTCCGAGATTTCCTGAAATCGATCCAGGCAAATGCCGGAATGGTTCCTTTGAAAGGGCATGCCCAGTTTCCTTCCCCATCCTTAACCAAACAATGAGAGCATGAGCTCCGTCTCTAATGGCCTCTCTTTAGGCGAGAAGTTTCCTATCTGGTCGGTTGGAGATTTTCTCCAGTCGGGTCTGGGTGTTGAGTTGTCCTCATCATCATTGACACCCAAGTCGCCCATTGGTGTCAGCAGAGGCTTGCAACAGGTAGGCCGTTCACAATTCTACCTTGGTTCTGACGGCCAAATATGCCACACAAAATCGTCATCAAAACAAATTTGCAGACAAATGCCTTGCAGAGTCACGTTTCAATTGTAAAGTCTGTTACTGTTGCATTCCACTCACTCTAAAAGCTTGCACATTTTTATACCTTCTTTTTGTGAGTTTTCTCCTACAACAACTTAGTGAGCAGGTGTCTTTATCTGTACAGTTACATTTTTAAGTATTTGTTCTTGGACAGAACAGATGTTCTAAGTTACAACAATGATATCTGCATTCTGTTTGAGGACCATTGAAACTAGATATTATGATGATTTCCAAATCAATATATAATTTTGATTTTATCTTTTGCAGATTTGTCAGAATTTTGTAAAGTGGAACTTTGAGCTTGTGGCTCGATACGCTGACTTCGGCTCTTTTGAACCTGACGTCCTTCAGCTTCTGCTGCAACAAAATGACATAGTAGCACACGATGAAATGTCATTATACAAGTAAGTTTCTAAGTTACAGTAAGAAGGTAAATAACTTTTAGTGCTTAGAAATAACAGTGTAGCATCATTTTAAGTGAATTGTGTTAACAATAGTGGAATCAATTCAGTAAGCACGACAAAATTTTTGAGATGATGGGCAGATACCTTGTGACTCGTAGGGGGCTTCACGTTGGTTGTCTTGTATTTTGGTTTTAGCTTCTGACTTGTAAGCTGTAGATTCGACTTAACTTTCACAGTTGTAGTGGATGGATGGTTTCAAAATTTTGTCACCTTAGTGTGAAATTTAAGTTTGTAGACCTGGTGCTTCTTTGTAATTAGTAAAATTTCTACCTTTGTTGGATTTTTCATACTGTAAATATTGGTTCTGTGTATCATCTAAAATTAAAGACTTTTTATAATGTTTGAGCATGAAATTCTGTTTCTCAGGGGTTGATATTTAATAAACCGAAAAAAATGGAATCATTGAGTCCCGGTAGTACGGACAGTTTGAAGCCTGTCACAAAAGATATTATTTGTACGTGATTCCTTTCTATTGAATTATTCTTTAGAAAACTTTTCATTAGAAGTTTCTTCTAAACAAAACTGTTAGATATTTTCTTTCACGTATTAACTGATTCATTACGAATTTCACAGATATATGTTCACTTTTACAATCTTCTTGGACAATATTAGGGAACTAAATACTTGAATAATTGTTTAAGTATCACAGACTCTCGATTTGAATGTAATATTGACAACAAAATCACTTTCACAGAAAACACTTGAGTTCACAATGCGTGATTATTTTCGTCAGTCTCATTTATATTAAAGTCTCTGGATCCTGTTACATTGCTTACAAACTTCAACACTTCCAGATACGATTTTTAGAAGTTATTTCATTAAACTTGACAATAAGTTCATATTCCAAAATCACAAATATTAATCAGTTTATTACGGGAGGCATTAGTTTCTAATTCTTCCGTCCTAGCCTATGTCGATCAAAGTCCAAAGATAATGTACGCATTCACATATGATCACGATATGAAAGTTTATATTAATAAATAAATACTTTTTCTCGGTTTCTTTCCTATCTTGGAAATAAACCGCGTATGATACTTTGAAACTAATCATGGAGAGTTAAACACTTTGAGATCTAGTAACATAGAGAGCAAGTAACATAGAGAGAGAGTAATTCAAATCCATGACATACAGCAATCGTTGACAATAAATATTCCTTCAAAGCATCTTGATTGCAAATTATTTCATTAATTAATGACGCGTTTCGTCCTTTAGCAGGGCATCTTCAGATTATCTGCATGACAGAATTACACAAAATTACAAGGCGGAATTACAAACAGGTATGATGGTACATGGGCTTATTTTGTGTTAAGAAGAGAGTATAAATGGTAAACAAAGCTTACAATGCGCTCTCCGTGGTGTGACACCGTAAGTTGTTATTGCAGTGTTTCTATTTTTGGAATTTATGGGTTTCCTTGTCGCCCTACAAATGATCGGGTGACAACGAATTACAGTTGGAACATATTCGGTAAACATGTGAGAAACATAAAACTGATTTTTAAGATTACCTTAATAGAAGCGGTGGTCTCTAGTGATAAAAGATAAGGCCATGTTTACAACTGCGCTCATGGCATGGTGTGCTGCTCCGCCGACTTGTACAGGCTAAGGGAATGTGGGTAGGGAGTGACATAGGAAGCCGATGTATAAGACGGGACGGGTGAAATCTAGCTATCTGAATACAAATTTAATGAAAGGTAGGCTATTAAGCAGGACAGAAGTTTATAATTTATGTTGGTATTTTTAAATGAGAGGAATTTTATTTGAACAGAGACATCATAATATCTAGGAATTTTTGATCTTTGCATGCCAACTGATCCTTTAGCAGGTGTGGGTGTCCAAAGTAAGTGCGCTTTGCTATCTCAAACTCTTCCAGTAAATTTAACTTACGCCCCTTCTGTGCAATATGTAAAATTTGCATGTTGTCAATGGTAGGTTGTTGATGATCAGATGCTTTAGTGTGTTCCGCAAAAGGGGAATGTTTTTTGAGTTGGCCTTTTTTTTTGTAAGAAGTTGTTCAGTAAAACGTACTTTAAAGGTCCGGCGTGTCTGTCCTATATATATTCAGCTGTACATTCCCTTAGTTAGTCTGTACAAGTCGGCAGAGCAGCACACCACACCTGCCCACCGCCCATGAGCACAATTGTAAACATGGGCTTAGCTTGTATCACCAGAGACCACCGCTTCTATTAAGGTAATCTTAAAAATCGGTTTTATGTTTCTCATATCTTTACCAAGTATGTTCCAACTGTAATTCATTGTTACCCGATCATTTGTAGGGTGACAAGGAAACCCAAAAATTCCAAAAATAGAAACACGGCAATAACAACTTACGGTGTCACACCACGGAGAGCGCATTGTAAGCTTTGTTTACCATTTATACCCTCTTCTTAAAACAAAATAAGCCCATGTACCATTATACCCGTTTGTAATTTCGCCTTGTAATTTTGTGTAAATTCTGTCACGCATATAATCTGAAGATGCCCTCCTAAAGATTGAAACATGTCATTAATTAATAAAATAATTTGCAATCAAGATGGTTTGAAGGAATATTAATTCAACTGTGGGTACTATTTATAATAGCAACCTGACAAATGACCTTTGATATACGAGGTGTTTTGACCTACGTATTTCCTGGATAATGTTATTCTGAATTACTCTGATCTAATTTGAATTTACTAAAAAATTTGAAAAATGAGAAATAAATAAAATTATGTAACAATGAAAAATGTTGGAATATGGTGATACTATTGCTATGGTCACGATGTGGTGTTACAACCTCTGACTGCCCACATTTACTGTAATTTTCATATAATTTTGGTCCTTTACTTAATATGTGTTAATAAGAGGTTACTTTACAGTTGCGTTGTCCGCTGGCTAGAGCTGCAGGAGCAACGCCTTGCAGGAGAGGACTCGAAGGAAGCACACATGGAACAGCTGGTGGTGGCTATGATGTCGCACGTGCGTTTTCCCATGATGTCGCCCCGCCAGCTAGCCGAGCTCCTGCTTGCACCTCTTACTAAAAAGTACAAGGAGTTCTTCATGGAGAGGATGGCAATTGGAATGGCGTTCCACTCAGGTTATTATCATCATAGACTTAACTATCACTACTCTAAGGTAAAGCAGTTAACAATCCAAAATTTTGATTCTTGAGTTTCTCTCGGCATATTTGATAATCAAAATATCGCAAAATATCCACGGGTGTACTGCTGGTCTACAGTGTCCAACGGGCACAATATTTCGGTGATCATACATGTCGCCATCATCATGTGAACTGACGGACTGAGCTCCTGGAAACACGCCGGCAGGGAGATCCGCATGCTACGGCGGCTCAAAGGGAACTGGGTTCTAGCCCGGTGGTGGGCGATTTAAATACCCACTGCCCGCAGTGGGTATTTAATGGGAACCTACTTACTTTTTCCGTTACTTTCGTCATCTGGCCACATGGTATGGATAAACTCCTTGACTTCCTTACACATCTGAACTCCATACACCCCAACAGCAAATTCACCATGGAGACTAAAACGGAGGGTAAATTGCCGTTCCTTGACATCTTGGTCAAGAGAAGAGCTGATGGCACCTGGGTCATGGTGTGTATCGGAAGACAACATACACTGATCTGTATTTACATGCAGACAGCTGTCACCACCCTTCACAGAGGAATGGGGTACTTAAAACTCTAGTACATAGGGCACGCACTATCTCCGACGCAGAGAGTCTACCCCCAGGAATTGGAACACCTGAGAACTGTATTCTGAAAAAATGGGTACTCAGAGTGGCAGATTCAGCGGGCTCCCCACCCAACCACTACAGCACAACCTGTGGAAACGGGTGAAAACATGAGGGAGGAGGTAGGCACTGCATTTATTCCATATACCGGTGCACTCTTGGGGAAGGTCGCCCGCATTTTGAAGAAACACCAGATTGGAACTGTCTGGTCCGCCGAAAATTTGTGCACTGGTGGGGAGCGCCAAAGATGATCTCGGTTTGAGGAAGGCCGGCGTGTACCAAATTCCATGTCAGTGTGGCAAGTCATATATTGGAGAGACAATGCATACTGTCGAGTATCAATGCCTTGAACACTAGAGGCACACACGATTGATGTATCTGACCAAGTCGGCGGTCGCTGAACATTGTCTGTCAGAAAATCGCGCGATGGAGTATGAACGCACTATGATTCTGGTACAGACGTCGAGATACTGGGACTACGTCTTTAGAGAAACCATTGAAATTCGCACTACTGACGACTTCATAAACCGTGACTGTGGCTATAATCTTAGCAAAGCTTGTAAACCAGCGATTGGTTTAATTAAGAGTAAATCTAGTAATGTAATGACGACCATGGCGGACAGAGCCCGTCATCTCAGATGCTGTCGCAATCAGTTTCACTGAGTGATCGCGGCGCGGGGCACGGACCACGGAGGGGACGCTCCGTGGGCAGAGGGTATTTAAATCGCCCTCCACCAGGCAAGAACCCAGTTCCCTTTGAGCCACCGTAGCGTGCGGATCTCCGTGCTGGTGTATTTACAGGAGCTCAGTGCATCAATTCACCTGACAATGGCGACACGTATGATTGCCAAAATATTGTGCCCGTTGGACAATATAGACCGGCAGTACACCCGTGGATATTTTGATAATCCAAAATTTGGTTTGATCACCATTAGGAATAGTCCTGTTTAGAGACAGCATGCTTTTACCTTCCTCCGACCTTCTGACTGACTTACCCAACCAGTTATAGAGGGACTTACAGTTTAATGTGGATTCTGAACCACAGTTCTACTTGACATTTTTCACATCAGCAACTTAGCCAGAGGTGAAAGAAATGAAAAGTGACAGATAAAAATCGTAGACTTAGTGGGGAATGGGCTCGCGACTTTTGGATTCAAAGTCCGGCTCTCTACCACTGTGCTATGAGCCATAATCACTACACTAAATGGTAATGAAAGATCAGTACCCTTAACCTGTAGTCTCACACTTCCACTGTCTTATCAAAAGTACACTGATGAGCCAGAACCACAGGACATTGCCAAGGTAGGATGGTTTGCGTGCCTCAATGATACGGATAGCCGCACCATAAGTGTAACCACAGTGGAGGGGTATCTGTAGAGAGGCCAGACAAACATGTGGTTCCTGAAGAGGGGCAGCAGCCTTTCCAGTAGTTGTAGGGGCAACAGTCTGTGACTGACTGAACTGGCCTTGTAACATTAGCTAATGTGGCTTTGCCATACAGTTACTGTTAGTGGCTGAAAGGAAGGAGAAACTACAGTCATAACATTTCATGAGACATGCAGCACTACTGTATGAATATAAATGATGGTAACATCCTCTCAGGTAAAATTTTCTGAAGGTAAAATCCTCCCCCATTCGGATCTTCCGAGCGGAAACTACTCGTGAAGATGTTGTCATCAGGAGAAACAACACTGGCATTCTACAGGTTGTAGCGTGGAATGTTGCAAGAAATTTGAAGAGAGAAATGGATAGGTTAAGGTTAGATACAGAGGGTATTAATGAAGTTTGGTGGTAAGATGAACAGCAATTCATGAAAGGGGAGTACAGTTTTCTAAATACAAAAATCATTTGAGGGTATTACAGGAATAGGTCTAATAATGAATAAGAAAATAGGAATGCAGATAAGTTACTATGAGCAGCACAGGAATTACATTATCATAGTTAAGATAAATACAAAGTCAACCCTGACCACAGTAGTACACGTTTATATGCCAACTAAGTCTGCCAGTGATGAGGAGATCAAAGAAATGTATGAGGAGGTAAATGAAGTTATTCAGACAGTTACGGGAGAGGAAAATTTAATCATTGTGGGGAACTGGAATTCAGTAGTTGGAAAAGGCAGGCAAGGAAAAATAGTAGGTCAGTATGGACGGGGGGGGGGGGGGGGGGGAGGAATGAAAGAGGAAGCTGCCTGGTAGAATTTTGCATGGACCATAATATAATCGTAACACAAACACTTGGTTTAAGAATCATGAACAACTGTTGTATACGTGGAAGAGACCAGGAGACATTGGGAGGTACCAGATTGATTTTATAATGGTAAGACATAAATTTAGGAACCAGATTAGAAACTGTAAGACATATCCACAGCAGATATAGTGTGTGACCTTTTTGGTTATGAACTGTAGACTGAAACTGCAGAAAGGTGGGAAAATGAGATGGGACCTGGATAAATTGAAGGAACCTGAAGTTCTTGATATGAAGATGAATGGGTAGCTCTGAGAGATGAAATAGTGAAGGCAGCAGATGACTAAATAGATTGAAAAAAGCAAGACCTACAAAAAGTCCATGGATATCACTGGAAATACTGAATTTGGTGATTAAATGAAAAGGTATAAAATGCATTAAATGAAACAGGCAAAATGGAATACAGGTCACTAAGAAATGAGATTGACAGAAAGTCCAAAATGGCTGTGTGGCTCAGTGGTTGTGTTTATGATGAGTTGAAATTTATCCTCATGTTGTTGGGTGGATGTGCATCAGTTATAAAAGCTGTAGGTAATCATGATAAGCATGTTCAAGTTACCGTATATTTCTACAAATAAGATGATGGCTGAATCATAAAAAAAGGCCCCAAAAGCCAAGGTCATGTTATACGATGGTAAAAAAAAAAAAATTAGATTGAAATTTATATTATGGAGGAAAAATTTACGAAAACAAAGGTTTGAGTGATTGTTTTTTTTAAAGCTTTACGAGCTTGATTAATTTACTGAGCAGACAAGGGTACATATGATAACCTATACGCCATAAAGCAGGAATAGGATTAATTATATGCATTTCAGCTTGATTTTAAAATGTTGCTTGTCAAAAATAATTTCTCAATATATCCAGAGTCGTATTGAAATGATTAGCATATATTTACGTACGGGGCATTGCAATGGTTAAAATATTTCGTAGCCACACTCCCTTCTGTTCTCAGGCAGTTTCATGTGTTTTCACCTGCTTAATATGTGCAACGGCGCGATTAAATGTTGTCTCAGCGAAATAAATTACTTTTCTCTTAAACTTCACAGTGTAAAAAAAGACATGCTTCTTCATGATCGGATACAACGTAGCACTACACCCACAAAAGTTCAATAGCAGACTGCAAACACTGCAACAAAGGGTGAAAACCAGATTTACCAATCATGAAATCTACTTATAGTCAGTTTTTAGCGGAATTTTTTAGAACTTCCTGAAGCTTTGTCTCCAAATTTAAGCTGCAGGAGTATTTTTAGATCTCGAAAACTGGAAAAAAAGTGTGACTTCCATTGAGGTAAATACAGTAACTTGGGCATTGTCTTGTATGCCAAATATATGCTTAAACTATAAAATTTTGATGAATATTTGTACTTTGTCTAATCTGAATATTGTCTTATCTGTGGAAATATATGGTAATTAATAAACTGTACACTTAGATGGTAGCTAGATAGGACCATAGTGTTCATATCAACTTCAGTAATACCATTCGCTGTACATTCTACAGGTCAGCAAGACAGGATACGTGAAGTTATGAAGATGGAGGATGGCCGCATGCTCTTCACTCCTCGGCTCTACACTGCTGATACGTGGAGTACCCCCCTCTGTGTTGACAACTTCCACGCCCTGCCGCCGTACCACGCACGCACCCTCGTCTTTTCGTCACGGGCCGCAACTGCCGAGCATGCTGGTTCGCGTACGTCGGAGTGGATAGTGGATCTGTATCCGAAGGGAGTCTGGTTCAAGAAATGTTATCTCATCGTCTGGCAGGGGACTGTGGAGGTGCCCGAACAGGTGCTCCGGACGATTCGGCTGTCAGTAAGTATAGACAAACTATAATTCATTGCTTACTGTTTCTCCAGGTTGCATCTGTTTGCAATCTACACCCAGGTTTTATTACTGCACTTGTACTGTGTTTAGTTTAATAGTTTTATATGTTAAACGATTTTTGGTTTTCTGGATATAGGGCTATGTCCAGAGGCATAGTTTTGTGACCTACTGTTGGCAAGGTTACAGACATGTAATTACAACAAACAAGTAGCTCCCAATCATCTACTTTGCATAGTTCAAACATTTTTGGAAAACTCTTATGTAGATTACTAATGGATGCATACGTCATATATTGGGCCCTAAAATTGTAACATGACTGTGTAAAATTCACATTTAGTTTCCGCATATCTGCATCCATTTTTGGCAAAATTGACATTTATTTTATTGATTTATTTTTAATGATTGCCGACACAAATTTTACTTATGATTTTGTAGTTGTCAGGGGCCTCAATCATATAAATTTTTTTAAAGGATCTGACTGCCATTTGTCTGAAAGTTTTATTATCACTACCTGGTTTCGGCCTTAGGCCGTTTTCAAGTGTTCCGAAAAAAGTTGTCAGATCAGTTTCATTAGGTCATAGTCATAATAATGAAAACAATAAAATATTCGGAGTAGAATCCATGTCGGAGTTGTAACTTTGTTATTTTATGGTGAACGCATACCTATTTTATTATTTTAAATTAAGATGTGGGGACAAATGTATCAACCATTTTATAACTCCGACATAGATTCAACTCCAAATATTTTATTGTTTTTATTATTATGACTATGGCCTAAGGAAACTTATCTGACAACTTTTATCACAACACTTGAAAATGGCCTAAGGCCGAAACCAGGTAGTGATAATAAATAAAACTCATCGGACATCTCTGTGGTTAGTCCAGTCCAGTGCCAGCTGTCACCAGTGCCACATCGTAAACAGCGCTAAGTATCTGAATTTAATTTGTGTCAAATTTAATTTGCCAGTCTAGTTCATTTTCGGTAGTACTGTTTTAAGAGGTTTATTCCCGCGTACTTGCAGATTTTGTTGGTACTACTGTTTTAATTGTTTATTCTATCGAATTTGATAAATACCGTTGTGTTTAGTCTTCGTCTTTGACCGGTGTATTTCAAAACAAGTCAGAGACCGTTATTAAGCTCGTTATCAGTCAGTCCAGTGCCAGCTGTCACCAGTGCCACATCGTAAACAGCGCTAAGTATCTGAATTTAATTTGTGTCAAATTTAATTTGCCAGTCTAGTTCATTTTCGGTAGTACTGTTTTAAGAGGTTTATTCCCGCGTACTTGCAGATTTCGTTTGTACTACTGTTTTAATTGTTTATTCTATCGAATTTGATAAATACCGTTGTGTTTAGTCTTCGTCTTTGACCGGTGTATTTCAAAACAAGTCAGAGACCGTTATTAAGCTCGTTATCAGTCAGTCCAGTGCCAGCTGTCACCAGTGCCACATCGTAAACAGCGCTAAGTATCTGAATTTAATTTGTGTCAAATTTAATTTGCCAGTCTAGTTCATTTTCGGTAGTACTGTTTTAAGAGGTTTATTCCCGCGTACTTGCAGATTTCGTTGGTACTACTGTTTTAATTGTTTATTCTATCGAATTTGATAAATACCGTTGTGTTTAGTCTTCGTCTTTGACCGGTGTATTTCAAAACAAGTCAGAGACCGTTATTAAGCTCGTTATCAGTCAGTCCAGTGCCAGCTGTCACCAGTGCCACATCGTAAACAGCGCTAAGTATCTGAATTTAATTTGTGTCAAATTTAATTTGCCAGTCTAGTTCATTTTCGGTAGTACTGTTTTAAGAGGTTTATTCCCGCGTACTTGCAGATTTCGTTGGTACTACTGTTTTAATTGTTTATTCTATCGAATTTGATAAATACCGTTGTGTTTAGTCTTCGTCTTTGACCGGTGTATTTCAAAACAAGTCAGAGACCGTTATTAAGCTCGTTATCAGTCAGTCCAGTGCCAGCTGTCACCAGTGCCACATCGTAAACAGCGCTAAGTATCTGAATTTAATGTGTGTCAAATTTAATTTGCCAGTCTAGTTCATTTTCGGTAGTACTGTTTTAAGAGGTTTATTCCCGCGTACTTTCAGATTTCGTTTGTACTACTGTTTTAATTGTTTATTCTATCGAATTTGATAAATACCGTTGTGTTTAGTATTCGTCTTTGACCGGTGTATTTCAAAACAAGTCAGAGACCGTTATTAAGCTCGTTATCAGTCAGTCCAGTGCCAGCTGCCGGACTCAGTTTTGTTGATTCGACAGTGTAGTTACCACTGACCACAGTTAAGTCAGCAGCCAGGCGCCTTCATTAGAGTACTAGGCTTCTTTAAAGTTGTTAATTGCTGTTAATTGTATCGATAGGATGGATAGGATGTGTGCCTGCTGTGTGCGGACGCAGGAGGAGTTGGCCGCGGTTCGCGAACAGCTGAGCGTGCTGTTGGCTACGGTCAGCCGTCTTCAGGCTGCTGTCTCGGGGTGCAGCGATGGTGGGGAGTCTGGTTCGTCGAGTGGGACACCTCAGGTGTCTCGCGCTACGCTCTCTGTCCCTGCTACCGAGGCACCTTCAGGTGTACCGGACGTCGTCGAGCCGCCTTCTCCGCAAGGGGAGTGGCGGGTTGTACGGCGTTCGCGTCGCTCGAGGCGGAAGGCCAATGTGGAGGCTGGACGTCCGTCCGCGCCCGTTCGTCCTGTGAGTGAAAGTGTGGCCACTCCTTCAGCAGGGTCCGAGCAGGTGCACGGGGGGAGGGGATTATTAGTTATTGGGAGCTCCAATGTCAGGCGCGTGATGGAGCCCCTTAGGCAGATAGCGTCCAGATCTGGAAGGAATTCCAACGTGCACTCGGTGTGTTTGCCGGGGGGCCTCATCCGAGATGTGGAGGCGGCCTTGCCGGCGGCTATCGAGGGTGCGGGGTGCAGTCGACTGCAAGTCGTGGCTCACGTCGGCACCAATGACGCTTGTCGCTTGGGTTCTGAGGACATCCTCAGGTCCTACGAGCGGCTGGCGGAATTGGTGAAGGCTGCTGCCTTCGCACGCGGGGTGCAAGCAGAGCTGTCGATTTGCAGCATTGTTCCCAGGGTTGATCGGGGTCCTTTGGTTTGGAGCCGAGTGGAGGGTCTGAACCAGAGGCTTCGCCGACTCTGTGACAGTCATGGCTGCAGATTTCTGGATCTGCGTTATCGGGTGGGGAATTGTAGGGTGCCCCTAGATAGATCAGGGGTGCACTACACTAAGGAAGCGGCTACTCGGGTAGCAGAGTACTTGTGGAGTGCACATGGGGGTTTTTTAGGCTAGGCGTTAACTCTGATGAGCACTCGACTGTCAGCATTCAAACAGCGAATTCAGGCCACGTTCTGAATAAAAATTCGAACATAAAAATATTAGCCGCGAACTTACAAAGTATTAGAAACAAAGTTCCCGAATTTGCAGCGCTGCATGGAAGTTATTGCGCTCAGATAGTTTTAGGCACCGAAAGCTGGCTAAATGATGATGTGGAAAGTTCAGAAATATTTAGCGAAGCGTGGAATGTATATCGGAAAGATAGATCTGATACAACCGGAGGAGGAGTGTTCATCGCTGTGGACAAAGATATTGTTTCTACTGAGATCGAGGTTGAAAGTAATTGTGAAGTTATCTGGGCACGCATAACAGGTCTAAAAGAAGTAAAGTTAATAGTTGGTTGTTTTTACCGGCCCCCCAGTGCTGCTGTAGCAGTTTTAGAATCATTCAAGGAAAGTCTACACCAGGTAGTGCATAGGTATCCGGGCCATGCAATATTAGTCGGAGGTGACTTCAACCTAAAGAGTATAGATTGGGACCTCGCTAGTTACATTTCAGGCGGTACAGACAAGCAGTCATGCGAGCTACTTTTGTACACATTCTCCGAAAACTGTCTTGAGCAGTTAAACCGGCAACCCACGCGCAATGGAAATATTCTAGACCTTATAGCCACAAACAGGCCTGACCTTATTAACGATGTCTGTGTAGAGACAGGAATTAGTGATCATGACATCGTCATAGCGTCGATGGTGACCAAAGTTCATAAACCAGTCAAGAAGGCTAGGAGCGTGTTTTTGTTGGGAAAAGCCGACAAGCAAATGTTACGATCACACTTAGAAAATAAATGGGCATCGTTTAATTCTGGGACTATGGATGTAGAGGAATTGTGGACTAAATTTAAATGCATTGTTAATGAAGGGTTAGAGAAATATGTGCCAGTAAAGACGATTAAGGATGGAAAAGATCCACCGTGGTATAATAATAATGTTAGAAAGCTGCTGAGAAAGCAAAGGCTGTTGCATTCTCGATTCAAAAAAGAACACGCAAATGGTGACAGGCAAAAGTTAGTAGAGATTCGTGCGTCTATAAAAAGATCGATGCGTGAAGCATACAATAATTATCACAGCCATACCTTAGCAAAAGATCTTTCCGAGAACCCGAAAAAATTCTGGTCCTATGTAAAATCGATAAGCGGGTCAAAGCCCACTGTCCAGTCACTAGTTGATCATTCCGGGGCAGTAATAGAAGAAAGCAAACGGAAAGCTGAAGTTCTAAATTTAACCTTTAAGAAATCTTTCACGCAGGAGGACCGCACAAATATACCATCATTTGATCAACGTACTAATTCCGAAATGGGGGACATAACAATAGGTATTTCCGGTGTAGAGAAGCAGCTGAGAGAGCTAAATACGAAAAAGTCTGCTGGTCCGGATGGAATACCAGTTCGGTTTTACAAAGACTATTCTGCGGCATTGGCCCCCTACTTAGCTTGCATTTATAGCGAATCTTTAATTCAGCGCAAAGTTCCTAGTGATTGGAAAAAAGCGCAGGTGACTCCCGTGTATAAGAAAGGAAAGAGAACTGACCCATACAATTACAGGCCAATATCGTTGACATCGGTTTCATGTAGAATTTTGGAGCATATTCTCAGTTCGAATATAGTAAATTTCCTTGAAACGGAAAAGCTTCTTTCCATGAATCAGCACGGGTTTAGGAAACATCGTTCATGTGAAACTCAGCTTGCCCTTTTCTCACATGACATCTTGCGAGCCATGGACGAAGGGCAACAGGCGGATTGTGTTTTTCTCGACTTCAAAAAGGCGTTCGACACGGTGCCACACTGCAGACTGCTAACGAAGATACGAGCTTATGGAATAGGTTCACAGATTTGTGACTGGCTGGAAGACTTCTTAAGTAATAGAACGCAGTACGTTGTTCTCGACGGCGAGTGTTCATCAGAGACGAGTGTATCGTCAGGCGTGCCCCAGGGGAGTGTGATAGGACCGCTATTATTTTCTATCTATATAAATGATCTGATGGACAGAGTAAGTTGTAATTTGCGGCTGTTTGCTGATGATGCTGTGGTGTATGGGAGGGTGTCGTCTGTAACTGACTGTAATAGCATACAGGTTGACTTAGACAAAATTTCTAGTTGGTGCGAAGAATGGCAGCTAGCTCTCAATGTAGAAAAATGTAAGGTGATGCGCATGAGTAGAAAAAACAATTCTATAATGTTCGAATACAGCATCAGTAGTGAGCTTCTTGATGCGGTCGCGTCGTTCAAATATCTAGGCGTGACATTGCAGAGCGATATGAAATGGAACGAGCATGTAAGGACAGTTGTGAGTAAGGCAGACAGCCGACTTCGGTTTATTGGGAGAATTTTGGGAAGATGTACTTCACCTGTAAAAGAGACCGCGTATAAAACGCTTGTACGACCACGTCTTGAGTATTGCTCAAGTATTTGGGACCCGCAGCAGATCGGTTTGAAAGAAGACATAGAGGCGGTTCAGAGGCGAGCAGCTAGATTTGTTACCGGTAGGTTCGACCAATGCGCGAGTGTCACGGAAATGCTCCGGCAACTCAATTGGGGATCGCTGGAAGAAAGACGACGCTCTTTTCGTGAATTTCTGTTAAGTAAATTTAGAGGGCCGGAATTTGAAGCTGAGTGTAGTACGATCTTGCTGCCGCCTACTTACATTTCGCGTAAAGATCACAAAGACAAGATAAGAGAAATTAGGGCTCGTACGGAGGCATATAGGCATTCTTTTTTTCCTCGTTCAATTTGGGAGTGGAATAGGAAAGGAAATGCCTAGTAGTGGTACAGTGTACCCTCCGCCACGCACCTTACGGTGAATTGCGGAGTATGTATGTAGATGTAGATGTAGATGTAGTAAGCAACCTATCCTTCTCAAAAAATATTATTGAATCATTCCTGGAATTTCCATTGTTTGATACTGTTAAAAAATAATACTTCCAGGGAGATCAAACTAATGCTGTACTAATAATGGAGGATAGGGAACGACTCGTCGAAAAGAGGCTCGCTGAGCTGCTGACAGACACGAAAATAGATAATCACATCCACACAACTTAAATTTTTGGCTATGTCCTTATAAAATGCAAAGTTTTCCTTGCCATATTTCATAAAATAATCAATTTAACAATGTAAATTTCAATCAAGTTTATTGACTATTTTAGTTCTACTCATTATTTTTGTTTATATAACGAAAATTATAGAGGGAAACTTTCCCGGTGGGATAAACAAAAATAAAAATAGAAAAGAGATGACTTACCAAAGGACCGGCTCAGCGATAGAAACAAATAAAATCACACACAAACACACATACAAGCTTTCGCCATCACTGGCAGCTTCTTCAGGAAAAAGAGGAAAAAAGGGGAGGAAAAGGGAAGGATATGGGTTTTAAGGAAGTGAAAAAGGAGTATTTCCAATCCCAGGAGTGGAAGGACTTACCTTAGGGGAAAAAAAGGAAGGTAAACAAATACACACACACTCAGACACATCGAAACGCAAACACGCGTTTGATTGGAATGACTCCTTTTTCACTTCCTTAAAACCCATATCCTTCCCTTTTTCCTCTTTTTCCTGAAGAAGCTGCCAGTGGTGGCGAAAGCTTGTATGTGTGTTTGTGTGTGATTTTATTTGTTTCTATCGGCGAGCCGGTTCTTTTTGTGTATATATATATATATATATATATATATACGTAAAAAATAGATGAAGAACACTTACCAGGCGAAGGGGCACAGGCAGTAATAGCAACAAATAAACACACAGACACACACACACACTCAAAAATGCTAGCTTTCGCAGCCTAGCTGCTTCATCAGGCAGAAGGGAAGGAGAGGGAAAAGGAAATGATGAGGGATTTAAGGAAGGGGGTAAGGAGCCATTCCAATCCCGGGACAGGAAAGACTTACCTTGGGGGAAAAAATGGAAGGTAAATAAATGCACATACGCCCACACATTTACACAGACACAAGTACACTTAGGCAGACATACTGTAGAACTGTAGAAAGCAAAGAAGTTAGAAGTTAGACAGAGATGCCACTTGAGGCAGAGGCTCTGTCCAGAGAACCAAGGCAAAGATGATAAGATGGTGGGTGGGAATTCGAATTTAGCGGAGGTTGAGACCAGGTGGGCAACGGGAAGAGAGAATATGCTGAAGGGCTAGTTCCCATCTCCGGTGGACTAGGAGGTTACGGAGGTTAGGTGGGCTAACCTCCGTAACCTCCTAGTCCACCCCTATGAAATCCCCAAACCACCTTCCCTACCTTCTGGCTCCTACCCTTGTAACCGCCCCCGTTGTAAAACCTGCCCTATGCACCCTTCCACCACCACTTACTCCAGTCCCGCAACCCGGAAGGTGTACACGATCAAAGGCAGAGCCACTTGCGATAGTACCCACGTGATCTACCAACTGACATGCCTGCACTGTGAAGCGTTCTATGTGGGAATGACCAGCAACAAACTGTCCATTCGCATGAATGGACACAGGCAGACAGTGTTTGTTGGTAACGAGGATCACCCTGTGGCTAAACATGCCTTGGTGCATGGCCAGCACATCTTGGAACAGTGCTACACCGTCCGGGTTATCTGGATACTTCCCACTGACACCAATCCTTCAGAACTCCGGAGATGGGAACTAGCCCTTCAGCATATTCTCTCTTCCCGTTGCCCACCTGGTCTCAACCTCCGCTAAATTCGAATTCCCACCCACCATCTTAACATCTTTGCCTTGGTTCTCTGGACAGAGCCTCTGCCTGAAGTGGCATCTCTGTCTAACTTCTAACTTCTTTGCTTTCTACAGTTCTACAGTATGTCTGCCTAAGTGTACTTGTGTCTGTGTAAATGTGTGTGTGTATGTGCATTTATTTACCTTCCATTTTTTCCCCCAAGGTAAGTCTTTCCTGTCCCGGGATTGGAATGGCTCCTTACCCCCTTCCTTAAATCCCTCATCATTTCCTTTTCCCTCTCCTTCCCTTCTGCCTGATGAAGCAGCTAGGCTGCGAAAGCTAGCATTTTTGAGTGTGTGTGTGTGTGTCTGTGTGTTTATTTGTTGCTATTACTGCCTGTGCCCCTTTGCCTGGTAAGTGTTCTTCATCTATTTTTTACGTATATTTTTTTCCTGTTAGGAATTTTTCCTCTATAATATATATATATATGAATATTATAGAGGAGAAATTCCTAACAGGAAAAATATATATATATATAAAAATAGATGAAGATTACTTTCCAGGTGAAGGAGCATAGGAAGTGATAGTAGCACAAATAAATTAATAAATTCATTTATTAATTTGTGCTACTATTACTTCCTGTGCTCCTTCGCCTGGTAAGTAATCTTCATCTATTTTTTTAATAATATTTTTCCTGCTAGGAATTTCTCCTGTATATATATATATATATATATATATATATATATATATATATATATATATATATATATATATATAGTATAAAATAAAGATTTTTGACTTACCTAAAGTACAGGCTCGTCGATAGGAACATCAAACACACAGAAAAACACACAACCATTCGAGCTTTCGCCACCAGTCGTGGCTTCTTCGGGAAAAAGAGGGAGGAAGGAGAGGAGAAAGGGAAGGATACGGGTTTTAAGGAAGTGGAAAAGAAGCCATTCCAATCCCAGGAGTGGAGTCCCCTTCCACTCCTGGGATTGGAATGGCTCCTTTTCCACTTCCTTAAAACCCGTATCCTTCCCTTTCTCCTCTCCTTCCTCCCTCTTTTTCCCGAAGAAGCCACGACTGGTGGCGAAAGCTCGAATGGTTGTGTGTTTTTCTGTGTATTTGATGTTCCTATCGACGAGCCTGTACTTTAGGCAAGTCAAAAATCTTTATTTTATACCATTTTCCCACCTGGAAGGTCTCCTTCTATAATATAATATATAACGATTATTAAGACGAAAAATTCCTAGCAGGAAAAATAAAATATAAAAAATAGCGAAGATTACTCACCAGGCGAAGGAGCACAGGTGTGACAGCATCACAAATAAATAAATGAATACACACACACACACAATCGCAAGCTTTCGCAACCCAGTTGCGTCTTCAGGCAGTAGGGAAGGAGAGGGAAAAGGAAATGATGAGGGTTTTAAGGAAGGGGGTAAGGAGCCATTCCAATCCCGGGAGAGGAAAGACTTACCTTGGGGGAAAAAATGGAGGGTAAACAAATGCACACATGCCCACACATTCACACAGACACAAGTACACCTAGGCAGACATACTGTAGAAAGCAAAGAAGTTAAATTATAGAAGTTAAGAAGTTAGACAGAGATACCACTTGAGGCAGAGGCTCTGTCCAGAGAACTGATGCAAAGATGTTAAGAAGGTGGGTGGGAATTCAAATTTAGCGGAGGTTGAGACCAGGTGGGCAACGGGAAGAGAGAATATGCTGAAGGGCTAGTTCCCATCTCCGGAGTTCTGAAGGATTGGTGTCAGTGGGAAGTATCCAGATAACCCGGACGGTGTAGCACTGTGCCAAGATGTGCTGGCCGTGCACCAATGCGTGTTTAGCCACAGGGTGATCCTCGTTACCAACAAACACTGTCTGCCTGTGTCCATTCATGCGAATGGACAGTTTGTTGCTGGTCATTCCCACATAGAACGCTTCACAGTGCAGGCATGTCAGTTGGTAGATCACGTGGGTACTATCGCAAGTGGCTCTGCCTTTGATCGTGTACACCTTCCGGGTTACGGGACTGGAGTAAGTGGTGGTGGAAGGGTGCATAGGGCAGGTTTTACAACGGGGGCGGTTACAAGGGTAGGAGCCAGAAGGTAGGGAAGGTGGTTTGGGGATTTCATAGGGGTGGACTAGGAGGTTACGGAGGTTAGGTGGGTGGCGGAAAGACACTCTCGGTGGAGTAGGAAGGATGTCATGAAGGACGGATCTCATTTCGGGGCAGGATTTAAGGAAGTCGTATCCTTGCTGGAGAGCCACATTTAGAGTCCGCTCCAGTCCCGGAAAGTATCCGGTGACAAGAGGGGCACTTCTGGGATTCTTCTGTTGAAGGTTCTGAATTTGGGGGGATGAGGTAGTAGCTCTGGCAATTTGTTTCTCTACCAGATTAGGAGGATAGCCGCGGGATGTGAAAGCTGTTAATAGGTTGTTGGAGTACTGGTTCAGAGCTTCAGGACTGGAGCAGACTCGTTTGCCACGAAGACCTAAGCTGTAAGGAAGGGAACGTTTGATATGGAATGGATGACAGCTATCATAATGCAGGTACTGTTGTTTATTGGTAGGTTTGATGTGGACGGATGTGTGGAGTTGGCCGTTGGACAGATGGAGGTCGACATCGAGGAATGTGGCGTGGGATTTGGAATAGGACCAGGTGAATTTGATGGGACCAAAGGAGTTGAGGTTGAAGAGGAAATTCTGGAGTTCTTCTTCACTGTGTGTCCAGATCATGAAGATATCATCAATGAATCTGTACCACACTTTGGATTGACAGGCTTGGGTATCCAGGAAGGCTTCCTCTAAGCGTCCCATGAATAAGTTTGCGTACGAGGGGGCCATCCTGGTTCCCATGGCTGTTCCCTTTAGTTGTTGGTATGTCTGGCCCTCAAAAGTGAAGAAGTTGTGGGTTAGGATGAAGCTGGCTAGGGTATTAAGGAAAGAGGTTTTAGGTAGGGAAGTGGGTGGTCGGCGTGAAAGGAAATACTCCATCGCAGCAAGGCCCTGGGTATGTGGGATATTGGTGTATAGGGAAGTGGCATCAATGGTTACAAGGATGGTTTCTGGAGGTAACAGGCTGGGATATATATATATATATATATATAGAGAGGGACACTTTCCCGGTGGGATAAACAAAAATAAAAATAGAAAAGAGATGACTTACCAAAAGGACCGGCTCGTCGAGAGAAACAAATAAAATCACACACAAACACACATACAAGCTTTCGCCACCACTGGCAGCTTCTTCAGGAAAAAGAGGAAAAAAGGGGAGGAAAAGGGAAGGATATGGGTTTTAAGGAAGTGGAAAAGGAGTCATTCCAATCTCAAGAGTGGAAGGACTTACCTTAGGGGAAAAAAGGAAAGGTAAACAAATACACTCGCACATATCCACATGCAAACACACCTAGGCAGCCATTTATAGAAAACTACAAATAACACACACATTTGTATTTATATTTGTGTTTTTTTGTGTCTATCGGCGAGCCTGTGCTTTGGGTAAGTCAAACAATCTTTATTTTTATACATATTTTTCCTTCCCACCAGGAAAGTCTCCTTCCATAATATTCGTATATATATTAATAAAAAAAAACAGTAGTTCTAATTTTATTGACAACTAGCAGTGTGATAAATGTTTACATATTGAGCTTTTGATTACACCATTTTATAAGATTTAGTTATACAGCCTAAGTATTTTCTAGTTTAGATCGTACTCCCATCAAAGGGTGTTAAAGAATTATTGGTGTAAGTTGAAAAGCAAAACAGTATCATAAATAAAGTGTCGTATTGTTTTGTAAACAGGTGTATATGTAAGTATATAGAATAATTTCTCCTACATTGTGTTTCATACAACTTGCAGGTGACGTGTCGAGATCCGAGCCCGACGCGCGTTTTGGTCGGCGTGCTCATTCGGGGCCAGCAGGACGGAATCGTACACGTGACGAATGTCGCTCAGCGCTGCCACCGATTCTCAGACGAAGAGCGAGTTCTCAACTTCGACGACCTGTTGCCTTTCGACTTACTCAATCCGGGCGCAGCTGCATATATGGTTCACGGCGGTTCACCTCCAAAGGGGGCGCCTCCCGGCTCGGCTCCGAATGTCCCTCCCAACGCCTCGCCCTCTCATATACCCCCCATGGCCCATATGCCCCACATGCCACCTCATATGCCCCCCATGGCTCATATGCCTTCTACCAGCTCGGCCCCGCAAGGGCCTTCCACCAGTTCGGCCTCGAATGCACCTTCCACCAGTTCGGCCGGAAACGCAGCTCCCGGCGGTGCGGCAAAGAACTCGGCTACCGGCACGGGTAGAACCTACACCTTCAACTGCTGCGGTGGCCACCCAGCCGCGTCGCCGTACTTGATCGGCCCGAATCACGATAACTTCAAGGTGCACATAAGCATTGCTCCACTATCGGATGTGTGCTGCCTGACACCTCCGCCCTTCCCGGGAGGCCGTGGGTTTGCTTCGTGGGCTACAGATTCCTAGCACGACCCAATGTACCGGAGAAAAGCTCAGAGGTGGCGAAGAATGAACCGAGTGTTACACTGTAACAATTTATTCTGAGGGTTTGTATTATTTCCTGTGAAAGAAGAAGACAGCAGCCAAATACTATCCTAACCTTTGTTGGTTAGAAATGAACTCCTGTAGCTGGACTTAATAATGTAATAGATAAGATTGCCATAGTGTGGCACTCAGTGAACCAGGTGCACTACTCTGTCAAATCACATGATGGGGCTGTATTATTCATTGTGGGAGAAGGAGGGAGGATACAAAAATCATTATCCTCACCAATGTGTGTTTTGAAATGAATGCCTGAACAGTAACAAGGATGTTAAGTGTTGCTGTGAACATCTGTGTTGGCGTGGTGTTTGTGAAATATGTGCAGGGTATGTCAATAAAGGAAAGAGATTATAAATGTGTGTTGCTGCTCTCCCGTGAGGCGGCAAGTGTGGGCATTAATTATTTTAAAAAACAAGGCACTGTTATAGTGAATATTGTGTGTCTTATAGCCTAGTGCATTGCAGATAAAATTAAAAAGTTGTGAGATTCTACAGTGGTGTATTTTGACAGTGTATGACACATTCATTTTGTGTTTGTGTGGGCAAAAAAATATGGGATTTATGTTGTGTTACCTGTGAGTATAAACACATAGTCTGCAGCTGCATTTCTTAGTTATTCTCCAAGAGATTTTTTTGGAGTTTTGTTTTTGACACTAACACTGTGTTAAATTGTATTGTTGTGTTTTACAGCAAATGAAGTGATTATTTTGTATGCGTTACCTGAAAGAAAAATGTGTGACGAGTTTTATTTTTTTTACAAAGCCAACAGTGTGTTCTGGTAGTAACTGCTTCATTTTGATGAGCTTCTACAAATTTCAGGCAAAAAGTAATGCACAAACTATCATCATCCTGTGGTACATAATCTACCACGAGTGAAGAAATGAAATTCTTTTTATTGAAACATTCTAACTCTCATTCTTTGGAAATGTTACTTCCTATTTGATCCACAACACTACATCTATCTTTCTGACACATTACTGTGTCTTTGTGGTACATCGTTGACTTAAAAAAAAAAAAAATTCATGCAAGTAAACTGTCAAATTGTAATCTCAGAAATACTTGTTGCACAAATGATCCTTCAGTCATCCAGGTGGACAGTGCTCCAACGTCACTTGGTCACAAAGATGAGACACTTCTATCACAGTGGTCCAATTTTCTGAATGTCGTATGGAATTGTATTTACATTGTAAAAACTAACAATGGATAGTCCTGATTGAACTTTCACTATCTTACATTGTTGTGATGCAATGTAACTGTGACGTCTTTGTTCCCTTAGTGTTTCAACAGCTGAGCAATATCAAAATTTCATAGTCAGCTGTGGAAAGTGTTGATGGTCTACCTGAATTTGGCTGCAGCAGATTGTTGCTACTGCCTTGCCCAAACCTTCAGAGTTATGAATTATGTTCTTTTGATACACTATGTTTAACCCAAATACTTTTCAATAGCATGGTGTGTACCCCCCAGATCTGTTGATTGATTGAGTCACTGTGCTTTAGCATGAAACATTTGTGGTATGTGGTGACTTTTCTCGCACAGGTAAAAGTCTGGTAGGACACATCCATTGGTTGTACCTACTAAAGTCCATTCCTGCAGTACTTTCCAAATTATAAAACCATTCTGGAATGTACAATACTTTGACCTACATTTGTAGTATTATTTCTTAGCTTTTATCTCAATGAATTCTGTATTGAAAGTGGGCATAATGTTGGCTTTGAACGTAAGAGTGAGATTCTTTGTGCCAAGAAAAATGAAATATTATGTGGAATCTTTTTTTCCGAAATAATTACTATAAAATACTATTGTATAAACAGCTGTGACTGTCAAATGCATGGGTGTCATAAAAAACTGCATTAACTTTGGTTGCAATCTTGTCTAAACAAGGAGCTGTGACATAACTGTGTTTTTAAACAAAGAATGGAACTGGAACAGTTTATTCTATAAGTGCTTAAAAATTAGGTGAGCTAATCCTGGAGTCTCACAGAACTTGTTTCCTGTGAAGTGTGACTCCTATCGTAGTAGTTATTTCCTTGAAGGCACATTCTACTCGGAAAAATATTTATTCTAAATGTCAACAGTGTTTACCAGTATATTTCTTGGGTCACATTCTTCGCATCATTTGTCTGTAAAATTTAGCAGCTGTCCAAAAGGCATTAAATTAATTTTGACTATATCGTCACCTTTATGAGACTATTCTCAAGAATTTTTTTTTCTGAAGCACAGGATGAGGACCAAGGTCTCGTGGACCTGCTTACATCCTTCTAATTTGTTAAAAAAGGACTTGGCACCTGTTCTTAACCTTACTTGAACTTACAATCTTGCTTGCATGATTGCTGGTTCTTAAGTTTATTGTCAAGTATTATAATCTCTTGCTGTGTGTTATGAGTGTTAGTGTATGTTTAACGTTATTGTGTCTTGTATAAAAATATTAGGTGTTTAGAAAGTTGTCTGTGTTCATACACAGAGTTGACGAAGGTACATCTCCATCAGCAGTGTATATAAAAGTGCTATATATATGTATATCAAACTGTTGTAACAGTAACAGAATATTGACATCGACAGAATGTTCTGTCTCTATATTGTGTTATTAGTGTAATGTGACATCCTGCACTTCCCCTTCTATTTGATTCCAGTTTGTTTGAGGACAAATCTAACACTATACTAAGATTATCTCAGAACTAAGTTTCATAAGAGATGTTAACAGATTAAAGCGTAATTGTCTGTCTGCACTACTTTTCAGCAAGTTGTGGCAGGTACTGAGCAACTTATCCAATTAACTTTTCATTTCCCAAGCCATTTTTATTGAAATACATGATGTCTCCCTACAAATTTCACCACTGTGGATATGTTCGCTACACTTGAATTTCTTTAAGACTGACTTCTTTTTTGTCCACTGTATATTACTGTAATAAGCATCAATCATAATTCTCCCTACTCTGTGAGTCTCTTCATGTGAGAATATGTTGTCAGTTCTGGGTCTTGTTGTACTTGCCTAATATACTGGTATCGTGGTGTTCCTCATGCGTCCTTCACAGGTGTGTTTTCTTCATCCAGTACTAATTATACAGTAATGGGGGCAGCATTTGTATCGGAGCCCATCATGTCGGTCTCTGGATTCCTTGACAGTCTTTCAGGGATAATTCTCTCTCCTGTCTTGCTGCAACATCTTTGCCGTTTTCTGTCTATGAAAATCTTTAGAACTGTTCTTCAGCACCTCGCTTCAAAACCCGAATTCCCCCCCCCCCTTCTGTTAAAGCTCCCAGACTGTCAGTGTCTGTACAGCACAACATTTTGAACAAAAGTACTGTTACCCATTTCAGCAAAATCTGGGTTTAGATGCTGTCATTGCTGTAAAGAAATCATCCAGGCTATTGATAGGTATCCCCACCGTTGTCATCAGGACCTAAAGTAACTGACCATTGAGCTGACACAATTTTGACTTATCAAATTTTATTTTTGTGTCCTTGTGTCTGTTTCCTGTGCAGCTGTCAACCACAACCAATTTCTCAAGTTCTTTTTGTTTAATATGTCACAAGTTCTTATTACAATCCTCAGCAAAGTGCAAATAGTTTGTCCTGTGTAAATGTTTCCCTATTTGCATGGTACAATACATCCACCGGGAACTCAAAAAACCTAGTTCACAAGGTATCTTTCCATATGTGACACGTGAAACCTTTAGCAATCTCCACTTTGCTCTAACCCTTGTCTTTCAACATTTATTCAAATTCCAACTACAGATGGTCATTGTCAGACGTTACCTTTGGCCTTTGTAAGTATGTTTCAGGTCCTCTTTGCTCCTGCAATGAAACATATTGGCATGAAAGCAACTGTCAGTGTTTGTAGGTTTCCTTTACGTAGAAGAACCGTGCTGGACTCCTGCCTTTGCTCAACTAAATAATCCAAGAATGGAAACTTCAGATCACAGAAGATTTTATTGAAGTCTGGTACTGTGGAATACCCAAAGTACACTGTTTCCTGGTGTTTAAATATTTTTTCTTGTTAATAATGTCTTCTTCTGGAAAGCTGTTTTAACTTGTGCAATGCATGATGTGTCCTTTGTTATTCTATTGTAATCACCATTTCTCAAGTAAAAGACATTCATTTTGCAAAGACAGATGTAGTCTCAGCGTATCAAAGGTAATGGTTACAAGGAGCACACTCACTGTTGTGTTTCCTTGTCTTCGTGGTCCTTGGGTCCCTGGATATTTCAACTGGAATTCTCCCTCTTAATCAGATCTCGCTATTCCCTAGGCCTCCCTGTGGTCTTTTGCCTTTGATATTTATTTCGAAATATTTTATGGCGCTCATTTCTTGTAAATGTCTGATGATTCTACATTTCTTAATTACACTGTTCACCCATATTTATCTTATTGTACTTTCTGGCAATTTGTATCTCAGTTGTCACTTGAATTCTGCTTTAGGGTCCCCCCCCCCCATTAGCATACGGTACATTTTTCTAAACCATAAGTGAGCATGGACACAAGATTGTTTCAATAAAGATTTTAGATAAATTAAAACAATAAGCACAACTGACTGGGAAAGAGTTAAAGAGTATGGCCTTTTTCTCCACAACAAAAAAATATGTATCGTATTCATAGTTCTCAGTAATTTGGCTTCCATGAAAGTAGCTATATTGTTTTTAAAAGTGCCAAAGACAGTAGTAATAAATAATTTACTTTCCATGGAAGCCACTATCTTTTTAGTGTTAGTAACTTGAAGTTAGAAAAATACAAAACACATCTTGTGAATCTGGAACAAAGCAAAAAAGGGAAAAAAGAGAGAGTGAGACTGTTGGAACATTTGATTGGCAGCTTCCACCACTGTGGTTTTAAGTGTGCAATTTAACGTGTTTGAGATGGATAACAGGCACCTACACTCATTTGTTGCTGTGAGCAACAATGATCATAGTACCAAACCTTTTTTCCTTCTGCAGTGGGCGACTGACATAAGATGTAACTACTATTTTATTTCATAAATGGTTTAAACCTTTAATACAAGGTTTTGACAATTGGTAGTGTTATCTTGTTCTGTGAAGAACATGCCAATTCTGTATCAACCTCTGATGCTACAGAAGATAATATTTTATTGTAACTATATAGTTTTACTGGCATTCAGAAGCTTTTGGGAAGATTAGTACAAAATTGTTAATGTCACTCAACACTTTTTGGGAAAGTATCTGAGATTTTATTATTATTATTGGAAGGCAAGGTTGTTGCAATGTAAATACTACCATATGTGTGACTCTCACATCACTGTATTCTTTGAGATCATTCCATTTAAAGAAAAAAACTGTATTTGCTTCATAATCTTGATACAGAGTATTATACCTGCAAAAAATTGCATACTCCTTCTCCATACTATTATGTACTAAAACAAAAAGCAAGGCTTTCTGTTAGTATCTTCTGTTCATGACATAGCCAGTCAGTTCCACAAAATTGAAAGAAATTTCTACACTGGTAAATAGTGCTCATGCGAACAAGGTCTGCAAGTGCTACAAACGCTTGCTGTTAAGAACCATTGTTACAGAGAGAGAATATTGTTGGATCAGAGAATTTGTTTTGTTTGTGTTTTTGCCCATCCAGCGATGAAACTTGAAACATCGTAGATAACGGAGTGAAGTGTTGGCATTGGTTGAGAGCATAATTGCCCAATAAAGGGTTAAGAGAAAAAAAAATGTGTTACATGTTGCATGAATACCCTAGTATGTTTCAATACAGTTTCCGGACCGTTACTGCCCAACCTCATATAGAATGCTACTCTTGTTCGATCTGAGTTCTTGCGCATTCTTCTCTCTACACCAGAACATTGATTGTGTAATTTTCTCTCTATTACAACTTTTACAAATTCTTTGTATATTTAATATGTATCTTATAATTCACCAAGGAAGTGTACTGTATGTGATATTTCAGATCTGTTGCAAGTTACACCTCTTGCAATATGTATTTCATTTTGCCATCACTTGTGGGTTGCTGTTGATTAACATTAACCTATAGATCTCACACATCTGTATCTTCGTCTGACATTACTGACAATAAGAGTTCATCTTCACAAGTCTTTCATAGGTTGTATCTTTCATGAGAAAGTAAGATTGTGGTTTTCTTTATTGTCTTAGATAATTCACTTTACTTTCTTAGTGTGTCTCCTAACTCGGGAAATGAGCAACAGTCAGTAAGAATTGTAATTTACTTTATGTTTTAGATCATGGATGTTCCCTGCAGTTAATTATGTCACATCAAGGAACTGTGTTTGAATACCATCAAATTTCAATGTTTTTGGCATTGCAAATTGTTAAAAATGATTCAGAGAACAGTAATTGTATTAAATGTTGACTACCAGATGCATAGTGAGGGATGTTAACTTCTTGGTCAGGCCATGTTGTCTAATGAAGACTATATTGTGGATGCCGTCAACCTCTTGCCAGTCAGTGTGTTAAAGTGTGTCCCATTTTATGTCAGTGTATTGCATTTTGTGATATGTGCTCCTCAAACATACTGGCAACCTATTTGTGTGTAACATTGTGTACAAGTGTCGTCCTCTTCAGTAGTGTGCCATATTTCAGTCATTACATTTTGTACAGAACCTGAGATGTAGATAAAGCTTTAAGTGGAACCCTTTTAGAAGCAACTGATCACATCTGTTTTAGATTATGCAAGGACTTCTTTGAAAAAGAAGTCCTATGTTTGTGTTGATAGATAGTAGTTTTCAAACAGTGAATATTAGGGTGGAACAACAATGTTTTGTTGTTATTTAGTAGTTTTGCATTCTAGTCTCTTTACCAGCTGTCTGTTCTTAATTATGGAAGGCAGTGGCTGTCTGTTACTCTTACCCACTGGTTGAGGGATTCAGCAGATTCTATAACTTAAATTATCTGTTAATGCTTGATAAATTTGTTAACTTGCATTATATCATGGATATTGATGACATGTTTTTTAACTTTATATTGTATATATGCAGAATTTATTTTCAGTATCACATGATTCTTCAGTTTGAGGTGCTAAATGTTTTTTCTGATAAGATACACTGTATTGAGTTCAAATGAGCTTCTTTTTCCCTTAATTGTTGCACGTCTGTATATTCAAAGAGCAAATATTTTAATCCTGTCATTGGCAGTAAATGTTTAATAAATGTTGACTATCTATATTGTCTGAGATATTTTTTGTCACATTATGCTTTTAAGCTTCCACCTTGAGTTCTGATTCTGCTGTAGAAGAAAAGAAGAGCAATAGTTCATTGTGGATTATAGTATAGTTTTGTAAGAGCAGGCATTGCCTGCAAAGGAAAGCAACTATTAGAACTAAAGTCTTTGAAAACAGTCACATTATATAGCATATAATAATGGAAAGTCCAGGTTGGAATAAATAATATAGTGAGGACAGTTTACAACTCACCGCAAAGACATGGCGACTAGCTGCGACAGGCACATACAAAAGACACACACATACAACACATTCAGCTATCGGCCATGGCCTTCTTCAGAAAATAGAGCACTCACGCAATCACACAGGCACACAACACAGTCATACAACCATCACCTCTTCCTTCTTCTCAATCCTTTGTAACTGTCACATTCCGACTTCCCAGCCAACAATCCCGCCAGCTTTCAACAGAGAGTTTTAGCGTGATTCGAAGTTTGGCAGTCAGAGGTGATGGTTGTATGACTGTGTTGTGTGCCTGTGTGATTGCGTGAGTGTTCTATTTTCTGAAGAAGGCCATGGCCGATAGCTGAATGTGTTGTATGTGTGTGTCTTTTGTATGTGCCTGTCGCAGCTCGTCGCCACGTCTTTGCGGTGAGTTGTAAACTATCCTCACTATATTATTTATCACATTATATAGCCTTTTATTAATTGGTTCCACTGTTAAAATAACAAGAGCATCTGTAGAGTGTACAGTATTGGAAGACTACACTTGGTGTATAACAGTGTTTGTACTCTATTAAAAGTACATTCAAGATGAAAATGTCTGCATCTTTCTTAAATGTACTTTTAACAAAGTTACAAGTACTGAATCTTCCTGGCAAATTAAAACATTGTGCTGCAATGGGGCTCAAACCCAGAACCTTTACGTTACGCTGACAAGTGCTCTGCCGATTGAGCTGCTCGGACATGCTTCACAGCCCATCCTCTAACCATTATTTCTACCAGTACCTCACCTTCAACTCTCCAAACTTAATGGAAGATCTTCTTTGAACCATTTAGGACTATTGCTCCTGGAAAAAAAAGTAGATTGTGGAGACATGTCTTAGCCACACCTGGAAGGATGTTTCCAGACTGAAATTTTCAGTCTGCAGCAAAGTGTGCGCCAATATGACAGGTCCTGGCTTTGAATTCCGGTCTGACTCATACTGTTAATCTGCCAGGAAGTTTCATATCAGTGGACGTTTTGCTGCTGAACCAAAAATTCATTCTTGAAATATGCCTTAAACTGTGTCTAAAACATGGCTCCACCGTATCCTTTCTTCCGAGAGTACTAATCCTCCAAGGTTCGCAGAAAATCTTCTGTGATGTTTGGAAGGTAGGAGGCAAGATACCAGTGGAAGTAAAGCTGAGAGACTGTGAAAGCATGCAAGGGTGGCTATCGGTAGAGTACTTGTTAGCGAAAGGCAAAAATCCTAGGTTTGAGTATCAATATGGCACTTACGTAATTGTATTCTGCCAGGAAGGTACGTATTGGCACAAATTCTGCTGCAAAGAGAAAATTTCATTCTGAAAGGTACTTGCACTGTGGTACAGCAAGTGTAAACAACACTGGCAGCTATCTATTGGACTTTTAACTGTAAATTCTAAGAGTAAAAGCAGATAGTAAAAAATTGCTACTTGTGGCTGTTTTCAAATACTTTACATTTATTTTGATAATTTTCTGACTTTCCACGACCAAATAAATGTTGCTTGACCTTCGCCTCTAATACAAATTTTGTTGTTGTCACTTTTCCAAGGAGTACTTTCCTTTACAGTGGCCCTAACCTGTCTCAAACGACAACAATGTCAGCAGGACGTAAAATCCCAATCTCAGTTTGTTCGTTCCTTCCTTCCTTTGGTCTCCACCATCCCCTTAGATGTCCAGTACTCTCCTTTTTATGCGTTTATTTTTTAATACTACTTATACAGAATAATTTAAAATTTAGCTCCCACAACCTCCTACAAAGAATATATAAAAGACATAATTCACACAACTTTCAAAACCCTCATCGAAAAATAGTTTGGAAAGGATTGAAAATTGTTCTAAAAGATTGTTGGAAGTTGCAGAGAGATCTCCTGAAACATCAAATGAAGGTATTCTGAATAAGTTACATTCAGTTTTATATACATTATAGAGGAAAGTAGGCGAAGAAGCAATGGTAGCGATAGTAACATAAATAAAACACACACACACACACACACACACACACACACACAAATGCAAGCTTTTGCAACCCAGTTGCTTCTTCAGGCAGAAGGGAAGGAGACGGAAAAGGTAATGATGAGGGTTTTAAGGGAGTGGATAAGGAGCCATTCCAATTCCGGGAGAGGAAAGACTTACCTTGTCACACACACACACACACACACACACACACACACACGAAGTTTACTTACCAGGCGAAGGAGCACAGGTACTGATAGTAACATAAATAAAACACAAACTTTTGCAACCTGTGCTCCTTCGCCTGGTAAGTAAACTTCATCTACTTTTTATATATATTTTTCCTGCTAGGAATTTTTCCTCTCACAAAGATTTTTTTGTGATTGACCTACTGCATTGTAATGCCATTAAATAGAACTTGTTGACCATCCCTTACAGATAGTATACAGGAGTGAATTTGTTATGTTCACTCTGCACCAGCCACTGACAGGAATTTCTTTGGCTAAAGGTTGGACACGTGGTCAGAAGTATACTGTACTGTCCTCGAGTGTCATGACATGGCAGTGTTGCCAGCAGTCATGTGGCATACTGGTATGAAGTAGTGAAAGTCAATTTAAATATAAATTAAGAAACCCTAGATGGTTTTTCATCTCAAATATGTACATGACATTGAAGATGAAGGTCAAGCAATGAATTAAAATTTGTGATGTGGCCGGGAATCGAACCCGGACCTCCATGCTTACTAGGCAGATGTTTTACTGTTAGGCCACCACACCACTAATGATTAAGGTGCCTCGGAATAGTCTAAGTACGACTTCCCTCCACGTCCATTGCCAGGGTGCTATTCCCTGCATGGAGAGCCTTGGCAGTAGTGGCAATTATCTATGGAACAAGGGAGCTGAATTAAAATTTGTGACATGGAGGGAAGTCGTACTATTCCGAGGTGCCTTAATCGTTAGTGGTGTGGTGGTCTAACGGTAAGACGTCTGCCTAGTAAGCATGGAAATCCAGGTTCGATTCCCGGCCACATCACAAATTTTAATTCATTGCTTCACCTTCATCTTCAGTGTGATTGTGTAAGTCATTTGTTTGTTTATCTGCACCAAGTGCAAAAGCTGTGTTTCTATGCAAGAGACCACAGGGTATCAGATTTTAGAATTTCTTTATATTTATGGTATGTGAAGTTCAGAACATTAATAACAATCCGCCAAAGCCTTTTGATGCAACTCTAAAAAATTTATCGAAAAAATCGACTTTGAAGTTTTGCAATAACATAAGTGAGTAAAGCAGTCAACAATCCGAAGATTGGTTTGAACACGACAGTGCTTTACTAGGCATGGTCCTGTTTGGAGGTGGTATGCCGTTGCCTTCCTCCGACCTTCGAACTGACTTACCCAGCCAGTTATAGGGGGGCCTACAGTTTAACGTGGATTCCGAACCACGGTGCTACTCGGTATTTTTCACATGAGCAATACTGCCAGAGGTGAAAGAAGTGGAAAGTGACAGATAAAAATCCTAGGATCTGCCGGGGATCGAACCCGCGACCTTTGGATTTGTAGTCTGACATGCTACCACTGCCCCCCCAGGGGGCCCACAGTTCTTTTGTGGGTTCGTGTGTGGCGCGCACGGGGCCCCGAGCCGGAGCAGTCTTTCTTCTGCCCCAGGGTGCTTCACCTTCCCTCCCAGTTTATGCCTTCGCCCGGAGACGGGCATATTTCGTTAGCTACGGTGGTTCTTGTTATCGTTTTTCTTCCTTCGTTCCTTCCTTTCTTACTCTTTGTTTCTGTCTTTCTCTCCTTGTACTCTCCTAGCCTTCTTCTCCTCCTCATTCGTCTCCACCTCGGCGTTTGAGACACTTCTTTCTCTTCTCTTCCTCCCTGTGCGTGTCTGAATGCCGACCCACGCATTATCATGCGTAGCAGGTGACGGGGTAACGCGTAATTCCCCGCCCCGGGTAGACAAGTAAGGCACGTACGTACCCCCTGGTAAAGGCCAGGCCCAGGGAGGGGTGATTAGCCGAGCTGGTACCTTCCGAACGTGCCGATTGGTCCCTCCGTCAGTTCTCGGGAGGTGTGACCTGAGGTGTGAACAATCACCTAAGGCGGGTAAGCCCTCGGAGAGGGCCCCCACTGGGAAGGAGCGCGCCATCGGAGACGCCGGTAATCATGGGGGGACACTTCTGCGATGACTTCCTTCTCTTCTTTAGTGACGTTGACCCAAAAACGTAAAATAGACTCGCCTCAGCAAAAAAAGACTCTGCCTAATGTACCTAAATTTCTTGTCGTCTCTCGCACCGATGGAAAGGATTTCAATTCTGTCAATCCTTTCGTTATACAGAAAGGTGTAGATGCAATTGCTGGCCCTGTTAATACCTGTTCACGTCAGCGCAATGGCACATTGTTGCTGGAAGTGGAAAGTGCCTTCCAAGCTCAGAAACTACTCCGGACTACATTGTTACACACGTTTCCGGTAAAGGTGGAAGCACATCACACACTCAACTCGTCACGGGGGGTAGTCTTCACGAGATCCCTTGACGGGTTGTCTGATGAAGACATCCAATCGTATATGTCCAACCAGGGTCATGAAAAAGGTCGATAACCAACTGACACCGACTCGTACTGTGTTTTTGACGTTAGACAGAGTTGACCTCCCGTCGAAGGTCAAAGCAGGGTATGAAGTCATCTCCGTCCGCCCTTATGTGCCTAACGCAACGCGCTCTTTTCAATGCCACAGGTACAACCATTCCCGTGAACATTGCCCAAATGCAGCAAAGTGTGTCACTTGTGGTAGGGACGCCCATGAGGGGGATTGCCCACCTCCGTCCCCTCACTGCCTAAACTGCAACGGTGACCATGCGGCTTCCTCTCGCGACTGCCCTGTATACAAGGATGAGAAGGTAATCCAGCAAATTCGGGTTACGGAGAGGGTATCGACATCTGCCACTCGAAAGTTGTTGGCGAGTCGAAAGCCCACTGTCCTCCCAGCGGGTACATACAGTAAGGCCCGTCACCTCAACTCGACCTACCAAGGATTCCAGTACCCAGACTTGTGACTTCACTTTCGCTGACACAGTTGTGCGATCCGCCAGCCCAAAGATTGCCTGTTCCACGTCCCCGCTTCCTCCTGCTGCTTCTAAGGTACAGTCTTCGTCAACCTCTAGTAAACCAACCACGGGCACCTAAACAAGATGCCCGGACCTTGAAAAAGGAACCCGTCCGTGAGGATTTTCTGCGTTCTCAGGCTTCCCAACCGTCAACTGCCTCTTCCCGCCGTCACTCTTCCAGAAGAGCTGACAAGAAAAAGAGTTCCTCTCCTTCCCCGCCGAGGCGTGACCCATCCGTCACGCCGTCCAACAGTTGCCGGCCTCGGCCGTCTTCTGTTTCACCAGGTCACTCCGTCTGCCGGGCACCCGGCCCTCTACCGGTGGTGGAAACTGCCCCTCCTGATCAACTCAGGGAGGTGGCAGGCGCGTCAGTCGAACCTATGGACCACGACCCTTTGCCCCTGGACAGCGATAGCAGTGCTCCCTCGAAATCCGGTCCTCAGCGGCCGTCGAGGTGACCCCCCTTGCTAGTTGGTTTTTATCCTTATTTCTTCTCTCATTTTTATCATGGCACTCCTTCAATGGAATATTTGCGGCGTTCGTTCTAATCGGGAGGAGTTAAAACTACTCCTTCGATTGCACTGCCCGCTTCTAGTCTGCCTCCAGGAAACTAAGTTGCGTCCACGTGATCGTGCAGACTTTCCACACTACACCTCTGTGTAGTTCGACCTGCCACACGTGGAAGGTGTCCCAGCCCATGGAGGGGTTCTGATGCTCCTTCGAGACGATGTCTATTTCCATCCCATTTCCTTGCACACTCACCTACAGGCAGTTGCCGTCCGCATCACTTTATCCACATTTACCTTCTCCCTCTGTAATATCTATTCGCCATTGTCATCTGCCCTTACTAGGGTGGATGTGCTACACCTTGTTGACCAGCTCCCTTCACCTTTCGTGTTGGTAGGCGACATTAATGCCCACCACCCCCTATGGGGCTCTCCGGCACCTTGTCCGAGAGGCTCCCTTTTGGTGGACCTTCTCCAACACCTCGATCTTGTCTGCCTCAACACCGGTGCACCGACCTTCCTTTCTGACACAACACACACTTATTCTCATATAGACCTCGCAATATGCACTCCAGCTTGCCGGTCGGTTTGAGTGGTATGCACTTTCTGACACGTACTCAAGTGACCATTTCCCTTGTATCATCCACTTCCTACATCATTCCCCATCTCCTCGTCCCACCAGTTGGAACATTTCCAAAGCCAACTGGGGGCTTTATTCTTCCGTGGCTGTTTTTCATGATCAGAATTTTCCCAACTGTGACAGTCAGGTCGACTACCTCACAGAGGTTATTCTCACCGCTGCTGAACGTTCCATACCTCGTACATCCTCTTCTCCACGTCGTGTCCAGGTCCCTTGGTGGACTGCAGTCTGCCGCGACGCGCTTAGAGCCCGGCGCCGTGCTTTACGCACCTTCCGCCGCCACCCAACTTTGGAGAATTGCATCAATTACAAACGTATGAGAGCGCAGTGCCGTTGTATCATAAACGACAGCAAGAAAGCTTGCTGGACTGCTTTTACTAGTTCTTTTAACCGTTTTACTCCCTCCACGGTTGTCTGGGGTGGCCTATGCCGTTTGTCCGGCATCAAGGTCCACTCTCCGATTCCTGGCCTGACCGTGGAGAACGCAGTCCTCGTGGACCCCTCTGATGTTTCAAACGCATTGGGTCGTTTCTTTGCGGAGGTTTTGAGTCTGCCCATTACCACCCTGCCTTTCTCCCTCGCAAACAGGTAGAGGAGGCACGGCCGCCTTCTTTCCGCTCTTTTAATCATGAAAATTATAACGTCGCCTTCACCATGCAGGAGCTAGACCGTGCTCTCGCCCTGTTCCGGTCTTCTGCTCCCGGGCCCGATTCCATTCATATTGAGATGCTGAAGAACCTCTCTCCTGAGGGCAAGTGCTTTCTTCTTAGTACCTACAATCGCATATGGACTGCAGGTCATGTTCCCACAAGTTGGCGTGAAGCCATTGTTGTCCCCATCCCCAAACCAGGGAAGGACAAACACCTTCCTTCCAGTTATCGCCCCATTTCTCTGACGAGCTGCGTCTGTAAGGTGATGGAACGCATGGTTAACGCTCGGTTGGTCTGGCTCCTTGAATCTCGCCGCCTCCTGACTAATATCCAATGCGGTTTTCGTCGACACCGCTCTGCTGCTGACCACCTCGTTACGTTGTCGACCTTCATTATGAACAACTTTCTAAAGAAGCGTCAAACAGTAGCAGTGTTCTTCGACTTGGAGAAGGCATACGATACCTGTTGGAGAGCGGGCATTCTCCGCACATTGCACACATGGGGCCTTCGGGGCCGCCTTCCTCTTTTCATTCAAGTGTTTTTGGCGGATCGCAAGTTCCGGGTACGGGTGGGCTCTGTTTTGTCAGATACCTTTTACCAGGAGAATGGGGTACCACAGGGCTCCGTCTTGAGTGTGGCGCTCTTTGCCATTGCAATCAATCCAATCGTAGATTGCCTTTCAGCCGACGTCTCCGGATCTCTTTTTGTTGACAATTTCGCAATTTATTGTAGCGCCCAGCAGACGTGTCTCTTGGAACGTTCTCTCCAATACTGTCTTGACCGTCTATATTCCTGGACCATCGCAAACGGCTTCCGATTCTCCACTGAGAAAACTGTGTGTATCAATTTCTGGAGATACAAGGAATTTCTTCCACCTTCTCTACGTCTCGGCCCTGTTGCTCTCCCTTTCGTGGAGACTACGAAATTCTTGGGACTCATGTAGGATCGGAAACTTTGCTGGTCCACACACGTGTCGTACCTGGCTGCCCGTTGTGCCCGATCCCTTAACGTTCTTCGTGTCCTCAGTGGCACGTCATGGGGAGCGGATCGTACCGTCCTGCTTCACCTTTACCAGGCCATTGTCCAGTCGAAGCTCAACTACGGAAGCCTTGTATACGCTTCTGCACGGCCGTCAATTCTCCGCCGTGTCAACTCTATCAACCATCGGGGATTACGTCTGGCGACCGGTGCATTTTATACCAGCCCTGTTGAAAGTCTGTATGCTGAGGCTGCTGTATTACCCCTGACCAATCGACGTGACATACTCTTGTGTCGGTACGCATGCCGCCTACGGTCGATGCCCAACCATCCATCTTACAGATTATTTTTTGACGACTCACTCGATCGCCAATATCAGTTGTCTGCGATTGCCTTGCTTCCACCTGGAGTTCGGTTTCGCCGCCTGCTACAGCGGCTCAATTTTACCCTTCCTTCCACCCTTCGGTTGAGTGAAAGCCCATTGCCACCGTGGCATCAGGCCCAGGTTCACACACACCTTGAACTTAGTTCGCTACCCAAGAAGAGCACTCCGGATTTGGTATACCGCTCGAGGGTTGTCGAACTCCATTCGCAGTTCGATAATGCGGTATTTATTTACACTGATGGTTCCAAGAGCACTGCCGGTGTCAGATCTGCCTTCGTCATCGGGGACAACCGTTTCCAATACAAGCTCCCTGACCGGTGCTCGAACTTCACGGCTGAGCTTTTCGCCCTCCACCAGGCCGTTTTGTATACCTGCCGCCACCGCCAACCTTTCTATGCCATATGTTCTGACTCCCTTAGTGCCCTGCAGAGTCTTAAGGACCCTTTCTCGAACCATCCTCTCGTGTATCGGATCCAACGCTCCCTCCAGTTGCTGGCAGATGACAGCTGTCACGTTTCTTTCCTGTGGGTCCCTGGCCATGTGGGTGTGCCCGGGCATGAGGCCGCCGACATAGCAGCCAAGGCAGCAGCTCTTTTGCCTCGCATGGCTATCTTTTGCGTCCCATCGGACGATGTTCAACGGGCTCTTCGCCCGGAGTATCGTGTCGCAATGGCACAGTTTGTGGCTTTCACTGTACAACAATAAATTGCGAACTGTCAAACCGATCCCGACCGCTTGGAGGACCTCCTCACGCCCCTCTCGGCGGGAGGAGGTCATCCTGGCCCGGTTGCGGATCGGTCACTGCCGTTTCAGCCACCGTCACTTGCTATACGCCGAACCTGCACCGCTATGCTCCTGCGGTGAACTGCTGACAGTGCGACATGTTTTACTGACTTGTGTTAATTTTGATCATCTCCGTGTAGCCCTTCACTTTCCGTCTACTCTGGAGGAAATTTTAGCTGATGACACACGAGCAGCTGCTCGAGTTTTGCGTTTTATCAACTTGGCCAACCTATCCAAGGATATTTAACCCTTTTAATTGTCTTTTATCTTTCGTTTTTAGCCTCTTGTTGATGTTCTGACAGTCACCATTTTATTTTGAGATCATAGCGAATCTATGTTCTTGGCTGGGCGCTAATGACCATAGAAGTTGTGCACCCTAAAACCACAAAAATAAAACGCTACCACTCTGCAACCGAGGCGCACTGCAAGAACATATAAGTACCAAGAATAGAAACAGTTGCATCATCTGTCCGTGTAGCTCAAGTGGTAACTTTCTGGCCTCACAAATATACAGTCATTGGTTCACATCTCCCCTGTGACAAATATTTTTTCGTCATTTTCGAATTCAGTTTATATAAACATTTTGGAATCTCTAATTCCATGTGTTGTCAGTTTTTATTGTATGTAGATGAGCTGAACACCTTGTTGTCACCTAAAATGGTGGTCGATGAGTACATTAGTTGCTTGGAAAGCCATTAGTAGCTATAGAGATGACTTTCCAAAAACAGTTTCGTAGTTCTTCATGAACTGAACAATCAAAGACTATCATCGTCAACTAATAGTGAAGTCAATACTGTAAAAAATGTAACTTATGTGTTTTGATTGAAATCATCATTATTAAATTACGAATAAATAAAAATGCACAATTTTTCATAAAAATTACTATTAGATATTAAAATTGAGTAACTATTTGAACAAAAAATAATTTTAAAAAGTAAAATAAAAACTGTTACTGTAGGATTCGAGCCACCGACCCCATGGTTGTAAGGTCAGAATACTTCCACCTGAGCTACAACCACAAATGTTGAAACTGTTTCAATTATTGTTACTTCCATGTTTTTTCAAAACTTCAAAGTTGATTTTCGTGAGATATTTTGAGAGTTGCGTCAAATGGCTTTCGTTCATTGTTATTTGTGTTCTGAACTTCACGCCGCAGTGGAGTAGCCGAGTGTTCTAAGTTGCCTTGCTGCAGTGCGTGTTTGCTTCCCATTGGGGGTTAGAGCCCTCCCTCGGGCATGGGTGTTTGTTTTGTCTTTAGCATAAGATACTTTAAGTTAGTTTAAGTAGTTTGTAAGTGTAGGGACTGAAGACCAATGTAGTTAAGTCCCTTAGTTTTACAAACATTTCAACATTTTTTTACTTCACATATCATAAATATCAAAAAATATTGTCTATATATAAAAAATAGATAAAGATTACTCACCAGGCAAAGGAACACAGGTGGTGATAGTGCACAAATAAAACACACACACACACACACACACACACACACACACACACACACACACACACACACACACACACGCGTGCACGCACGCGTGCAAGCTTTCGCAACCCAGTTGCTTCTTCAGGCAGAAAGGAAGGAGAGGGAAAAGGAAATGATGATGGTTTTAAGGGAGAGGGTAAGGTGCCATTCCAATCCTGGGAGAGGAAAGACTTACCTGCCTAGGTGTGTTTGCGTCTGTGTAAATGTGTGTGTATTTGTTTACCTTCCTTTTCTTCCCCCAAGGTAAGTCTTTCCTCTCCCAGGATTGGAATGGCTCCTTACCCTCTCCCTTAAAACCCTCATCATTTCCTTTTCCCTCTCCTTCCCTTCTGCCTGAAGAAGCAACTAGGTTGTGAAAGCTTGCGTTTGTTTGTTTGTTTGTGTGTGTGTTTTTTTTTTTTATTTGTGCACTATCACCACCTGTGTTCCTTCACCTGGTGAGTAATCTTTATCTATTTTTTAGATATATGTTTTTCCTGCTAGGAATTTTTCATCTATAATATTTGTATCTTAATTTTGAATTCAACAAAAAAAAATATGGTCTCTTTGTTAGTTATTTTGCAGAATTTACATTTAAAACAGTGTATGCATTCTGGTAAGTAACATCGGTATAGAGTGATTTATATTATTTCTAAATATATTAACTTCATTGTCCGAGTATAGTTTGATGTGGAAGGTTTCGTGCAGTTCTTTAAATAATACTCATAGTAATCCTTTTCTTAAATTTATTTGCGGAGGTAGTAACAGGTTCATACACAGCTACGCTATACAAACTCAACATCATCTTTTATCAGCAATAGACAATCACTTTTGAAACTTCTCGGCCATGTTATAGACTTCGACATACTGAAAGTTTGACTGACTGAAAGAGCTAACTGCCTTGCGCTCCTATTTATATTATGTTAACAATTATGCCTGTACATCACAATTGTTATAACAATCACAACATTGGTTTACAATCACAAGACAATGAGTTAATAAATGAACATGTAGAATAATAGCAATACAAACAACATAATACACAAAATCTCGGGTTTTCTTTGGATTTTCCTTTGGCAAAATCTTGAACTTGTATTTACAAACAATGCTATATTTTGTTAAGTGCTTTTTCCTATTAAATATTGAATGTATACAAACACTGGTAAGATTTTATAATATTGGTTTTGTAGTCTGAAGTTTATAAATGTATAAATACAAAAATGAACAATTTAGTGCTCTACACATTTTCTCGTATTTAATTAGTTAAATCTTACTGTTACTGGAAGTATTGCTGTTCAAGCAGTCTATATAATTTGATACGTACACAAGTAGATCTTAATTTACAAACATCATATTTCTCTTTAACCATGTAGTTTGTTAGTAAATTCTTCTTGCAGTTTCTGGAACCTTCTGAAATACATTTTTTTGTTAGGACGCCACAAATGAAGTGTTTTAGCACTAAAATCACATGAAATGTTTCTAAACATAATTTTTATTTGTTGCACACCTGATTTAGCCTTTTTCTGTTTGCGTTTTCATGTAACTTAACAATACTGAATTACCAGATACCGTCGTCGGTGCTCGTGAGTCCTGGTCTCCCGTACTTCATTTAGGCCTGTTGAGGGAGGTCCAACTGGTAGTTACATTACACTACACAGAATTTTCTGTTGAAAATGTTTCAACTAATTAGTTTTTTTTTTATAGATTTTTAACTCGGGAGTTTTAGTCTCAGCTGTTAGAAGGCGATGTGGTATTACAACAGGGATATATGAAAATTTGTGTCAGGGTGGGGGATTCGATCCTGGGCACCCCAGGCATAAGGCTTAACACAGCTGCAAGGAATACCCTTGCATGTAACCCACCTGACTCGAACTCTCTTATAGGATACTTTGACCACCTCACTCCATGGGTCATAGCTGTCTCTGTATTCCCACCAGGACTCCAGCCCCTGTGTGCATCAACACTGAAATTTATGTCAGTATTTGACTTGGAGGCTTAACAATTAAGAATTGTGGCGTCTGTTCTTCCAGATATAAATTGATCAGGTTGTTTTGTAAAAAGTAATGACACACATATAGCAAAATTTCTCCAACATACCATTCAGTAATGTCGCTGCACAGTATAACCTCAGTGTAAGCATGCAATCAAATCACCTGCCATAGTGATGCAAAAGTTTAACACACATTGACACAATCGAATCGAAGTGCAGCAGCTGGAAGTGATGGTTGTGTGGCTGTGTTGTGTGCCTGTGAGATTGCTTGAGTGTTCTATTTTCTGAAGAAAGCCATGGCCGATAGCTGAAAGTGTTGTATGTGTGTGTCTTTTGTATGTGCCTGTCACAGCTCATCACCACGTCTTTGGGGTGAGTTGTAAACTGTCCTTACTATATATTAATTCCAACATGGACTTTCCATTGTTATAAATAATTTATTCCACCCCCATGAACCACAGACATTGCCGAGGTGGGGTGGCTTGCGTGCCTCAACGATGCAGATAGCCGTACCGTAGGTGCAACCACAGCGGAGGGGTATCTGTGGAGAGGCCAGACAAACGTGTGGTTCCTGAAGAGGGGCAGCAGCCTTTTCAGTAGTTACAAGGGCAACAGTCTGGATGATTGACTGAACTGGCCTTGTAACATCAGCTAATGTGGCTTTGCCACACAGCTACTGCGAACGGCTGAAAGCAAGGGGAAACTACAGCCGTTACCTTTCCCGAGGACATGCAGCTCTACTGTATGAACATATGATGATGGCATCCTCTCAGGTAAAATATTCCGGAGGTAAAATAGTCCCCCATTCGGATCTCCGGGCGGGGACTACTCAGGAGGATGTTGTCATCAGGAAAGACAATACTGGCATTCTACGGATCGGAGCGTGGAATGTTAGATCCCTTAATCGAGTAGGAAAATTAGAAAATTTAAAACGGGAAATGGATAGGTTGAAGTTAGATATAGTGGGGATTAGTGAAGTTCGGTGGCAGGATGAACAGGATTTCTGGTCAGGTGAGTACAGGATTATAAATACAAAATCAGTTGGGGGTATCACAGGAGTAGGACTGATAATGAATAAGAAAATAGGAATGCGGGTAAACTACTATGAGCAGCACAGTGATCGCATTGTCATTGTAAAGATAGAAACGAAGCCAACACCGACAACAGTAGTACAGGTTTATATGCCAACTAGCTCTGCCGATGATGAGGAGATTGAAGAAATATATGAGGAGCTAAAGGAAATAATTCAGACAGTTAAGGGAGAGGAAAACTTAATTGTGATGGGAGACTGGAATTCGGTAGTAGGAACTGGAAGAGAAGGAAAAATAGTAGGTGAATATGGACTGGGCAGGAGGAATGAAAGAGGGAGTCGCCTGGTAGAATTTTGCACGGAACATGATTTAATAGTAACAAACACCTGGTTTAAGAATCACAAAAGAAGGTTGTATACATGGAAGAGACCAGGAGACACCGGAAGGTATCAGATAGATTTTATAATGGTAAGACATAGATTCCGGAACCAGGTTATAAACTGCAAGACGTACCCAGGGGCAGATATAGACTCTGACCATAACTTGTTAGTAATGAACTGTAGGCTGAAACTGAAAAAACTGCAGAAAGGTAGGAAAGTAAGGAGATGGGACTTAGATAAATTGAAGGACAGTGAAGTTCTGGGGAATTTCAGAGGGAGCTTTAGGCAACAATTGACAGAAACAAGGGAAAATAAAACAGTAGAGGAGGAATGGGTAAAATTGAGAGATGAAATAGTGAAAGTAGCAGGGACAAAATAGGTAGGAAGGAAAGACCTACAAAAAATCCTTGGATATCACAGGAGATACTAAATTTAATCGATGAAAGGAGGAAATATAAAAATCCAGTAAATGAAACAGGAAAAATGGAGTACAGACGACTAAGAAATGAGATTGACAGGAAGTGCAAAATGGCTAAGCAGGAGTGGCTAGAAGCCAAATGCAAATCTGTAGAAGAAAGTATAAATAGGGGAAAAATAGATACAGCCTACAGGAAAATAAAAGAAACATTTGGAGATAAGAAAAACAGCTCTATGAATATCAAGGACACGGATGGAAAACCAGTTCTCAGCAAAGAAGGGAAAGCTGAAAGGTGGAAAGAGTATATAGAGGGGCTCTACAAAGGAAATGAAGTTGGAGACAATATTGTAGGAAGGGAAGAGGATGTAGATGAAGATGAAATAGGAGATACTGTACTGAGAGAAGAATTTGACAGAGCCCTGAAAGACCTAAGTCGAAACAAGGCTCCTGGAGTAGATGATATTCCCTCAGAGCTACTGAAGTCTCTGGGAGAACCAGCCATGACAAAATTGTTTCACCTGGTGTGTAAGATGTATGAGACAGGTGAAGTACCCTCAGACTTTAAGAAAAATGTTATAATCCCCATCCCTAAGAAAGCAGGTACAGACAGGTGTGAAAACTACAGAACCATCAGTTTAATAAGTCATGGCTGCAAAATATTAACGCGAATTATATACAGAAGGATGGAAAAGCTGGTAGAAGCCGACCTCGGGGAAGATCAGTTTGGGTTCAGGAAAAATGTAGGAACACGGAAGGCAATACTCACTTTACGGCTTATCCTAGAAGATAGATTAAGAAAAGGGAAACCTACATTTCTAGCTTTTGTAGATTTGGAGAAGGCTTTTGACAATGTTGATTGGAATAAACTCTTTGAAGTTCTGAAGCAAGCAGGAGTAAAATATAGGGAGCGCAAGGCTATTTACAACTTGTACAAAAACCAAACAGTTGTTGTCAGAGTTGAAGGGCATGAAAGGGATGCAGTGGTTGGGAAGGGAGTGAGACAGGGTTGTAGCCTTTCTCCAATGTTATTCAATTTGTACATCGAGCAAGCTATAAAGGAAAGCAAGGAGAAATTTGGAGAAGGAATTAAAGTTCAGGGCGAAGAATTGAAACACATTGCGTTTTGCCGACGACATAGTAGTTCTATCAGATACAGCAAAGGACCTGGAAGAGCAATTGAACGGAATGGACAGTGTGCTGAAAGGTGCATATAAGATGAACATTAACAAGAGCAAAACTAGGGTAATGGAGTGCAGTGTAAGAAAATCAGGTGATGCTGAAGGAATTAGATTGGGAAACGAAGCAATAAAGGAGGAAGATGAGTTTTGTTACTTGGGAAGTAAAATAACAAATGATGGTCGCAGTACAGAGGATATAAAATGCAGAATGGCAATGGGTAGAAAAGCGTTTTTGAAAAAGAGAAATTTGTTAACATCGAATATTGATTTAAGCCTAAGGAAGTCCTTTCTGAGGGCATTTGTATGGAGTGTGGCCTTGTATGGGAGTGAGACATGGACGGTAAACAGTGCAGACAGGAAGAGGATTGAGGCTTTTGAAATATGGTGTTACAGAAGAATGCTGAAGATTAGGTGGGTGGATCGCGTAACTAATGAGGAGGTACTGAACAGAATTGGGGAGAAAAGAATTTTCTGGCATACCTTGACTAAAAGAAGGGATAGATTGGTGGGACACATTCTTAGACATCAAGGAATTGTGAATTTAGCATTAGAGGGAAGTGTGTGGGGTAAAAATCGCAGAGGAAGACCAAGAGATGGATACAGTAAGCAGATTCAGACAGATGTAGGTTGCCGTTCTTATGAGGAGATGAAGAGGCTTGCTCAGGATAGGGTATTGTGGAGAGCTGCATCAAACCAGTCTCCGGACTGAAGACCACAACAACAACAGAAGTTCTCATGACAAAACATTTGCCTTACTATTAAGATATTGGTATAAAAATTTGCAAGTTTACATCAAATAATAATTACAAGAAAGAACATAAAAGAATGTTTGATTATTAATTAGTAGGAACACTATGTAACTAAACTTTCACATTATCATTAGTCGAGAGTGAATGCTTATGGCTAGGATCGAACAGTTCCCCACACCCGAAAGAAATACACCAAATGATACACCTTTATTCAGGATTATAAAGTCTTCTGACAGCTATCAGAAACTCTTCAGACAAATATTCTGAATCAGAATGTTTCCTTCTCCATACATACTCAAAAAGGTAACTATCAAATGTATTCTTACAGTTATTTAGCCCAGGAAAGGAACGTTTTATGGCCGACCATGTCCTTCAATACTATTTGTGTGTGCACCCGTTTCCTGGTCCTTGAAAGTAAAACTATGGTTAACAGAAAAGTGAAAAAGTCCTTCATCCGACAGGAAATTATACGATTTGAAACAATCGGAAATGAATGTTGTTCCTGGGAGAACGTAATGTTTCAAAAACTTTAAGAGAACCAGTTTCATTCTTTTAGGGACAACTTCGAAGAAGCACTTGTTTGTGCTCCTTTCTATGCTCCCAAACACCTACCTCCCTACAACTCTCTCCCCCCTTTGAAATCTTCTTATGTCAAATTTAGATTTGTCTATTTCAACGATTTTCACGCCCCCCTCCCTCTCCTCCCCCCCCCCCCCCCCCCCCAAATAACATCCAGATTTTCCATACTGTCTAACACACACATTTCTCTGGAGAAACTACACCAGTTCACTACAGTCTAACACGATTAATGGTCAAGACACACAAAAGATGTACTGCATTTCCGAACCCATAATAAAGCAAGCTTTTAAATTTCTCCAATTGTAAGCTTACTTCCAGCAAACAACTTTTATCTAATACTTTGTTGTTTAACATAACTTCCGTCTCCTCTGCACAACCACTCTACTCTATCTCCACGAGCTTTTCTTGGAGCGATGTTCATAGGTCGGACACATACTTTGCAATATACAAATCTCACAATTAGCCCATGACTTATGCACCAGTCTACAATTTCACACTGAAAATTAAATGAAAAGTAGCAGGAAAACTCATAACATGCCAAAAGGAAAAGAAACATGCAAAACATACGTAAATAGGTAATCTTACTTTACAATTCATTATAACTAAATCTGCATATGATATTACAGAACAATGTCCCACTTCCGTTAAATGCCAAACAACGAAATGCATTGTTATCTAGGGTTCTTATATTTCACGGAAAAATAAAACGAATCTATTGGCTGCCTACATCTGCCTCGTGATTGGTCATTTGAGTTGTCGCCATTAACCGTTGGTGCCAACATAACCAATGGAGCCCGGCGAGAAGCGTCGTACAATTTAACCTCTATTTTATGGCAATTAACAATAGAATGTTTATGTCCTGATATGTAGCTTGCTAATCCGGAAATATGTATTTGTGAGATCCTATGCGACCATTCTAGTGTTAACAATTTCATAGGCAACGTGCCAGTACATTTGACCAATCAGTAGTCAACATGGATTCAGAAAGTATCGCTCTTGCGAAACACAGCTTGCCCTTTATTCACATGAAGTGTTAAGTGCCATTGACAAGGGATCTCAAATCGATTCCATATTTCTGGATTTCAGGAAGGCTTTTGAGACTGTACCCCACAAGTGGCTTCTTATGAAATTGCGTGCTTATAGAATAGCTCCCCAATTGTGCGGTTGGATTAACGATTTCCTATCAGAAAGAACACAGTTCGTTGTAATTGATGGTAAGTCATCGAGTAAAACAGAAGTGATATCTGGCGTTCCACAGGGAAGCGTTATAGGTATAGTGCGCGGGAAGAACACCTAAATCGTTCCGTTTTCGATCTGATTTCTCTTATTTTATTGGGGTGGTCTTGTCTCCCTAAGTAGGTGGGTGCTAGCAAAATATTTGCACATTCAGAAGTAAAAGTCGGTGATTGAAACTTCGCAAACAGATCACGCCGCAATGAATAACGTCTATCTTTTAATGATTTCAACCCCAATTCGTGCAACATTTCCGTGACACTTTCCCCCCCGTAACGTGATAGAACAAAACGAGCTGCCCTTCTCTGAACCTTCTCAATGTCTTCCGTCAGTCCCATCTGGTGAGGGTCCCACAAGGGGCAACAGTACTCCAGGAGAGGACGCACAAGTGTGATGTATAGGCAGTCTCTTTGGTGGAGCTGGTGCATCTTCCAAGCGTTCTGCCAATGAAACGTAACCTTTGGTTCGCCTTCCCCACAATATTTTCTGTGTGTTATCTCCAGTCAAAGTTGTTCGTAATTGTAACTCCTAAGTATTTGGAAGGTTTGACTGATTTACGCGTAATTGAAGTTCAGCGGATTTCTTTTAGTGGTCATGTGTATTACTTCACACTTTTCTTTATTTAGTGTCAATTGCCAATTTTCGCACCATGCAGAAATTTTGTCTAAATCGCTTTGCAGTTGCTTTTGATCCTCTGTCGACTTCACTAACCGATAAACGACAGCATCATCCGCGGACAATCTAAGGGAGCTATTCAAATTGTCTCCTAAATCGTTTATAAACACGAGGAAGAGTAGGGGACCTATAACGCTTCCCTGTGGAACACCAGATATCAGCCTAGTTTACACGGTGATCGCGCTAGTAATGAACAGATCTCTGTTTACAAACAGTAATAAGCCCATAATATCACACAGGCGCTGCTGTTAATTGTAATCAGACGTATAGACGGAAGTTTATCGTATTGACGCAACCAAACGTGTATGATCGCACAGTTTAGTACCAAGTTAGTACGTTTGGAGCGCTGCAGCAGACAGTTATCTTTCTTCTGAACTTCCGATCGTCGTGTAAACTAGGCATGAACAGAGCAGGAATTGCAGTTTCGATTGAGGCATACAGGGTCGCTGTAAAAAATCGTCTCTATTGTAAGAAGGTACACTGACTGTTAATTATTAAGAAAATACCAGAAAAGTGTAGATTTAAATGAATTTTGAATACGTCTTGTTGATTAACTTCATATTTTAAAAATTCTCTAATTTTTAGCATGTCAGAAAGTCAGTTGCACATAATATCGAAAGTGTGATGCAAAAAGCAAAGCAAAAATTTAGTTGGCAGAGGTCCCATTATGGATCGGAAATTGAAATTGCTGTGCAGGCTTCAACAGCAATATTTGTAAGAGTCGATACAGAAATTCTTTGTGCAAGGGCTAGGCTTTCGAAAGATTCTCCTATCGCCAGAAACCGCAATGTTATAGCGAACCTGCAAAAACTAACAATTACAGGAAGTAACTAACGCATAACTTTAACAAAGCTGAAAATGTAACTCAAGCTTGGGAAAATACGCCCTCACCTGTCGTCGTATTTTTGTCCTTGGACGAACACTCAGCACTTAATATTCGATCTAAATTTTTGAGGTCCTCTGGTATGAGTTACTTCATTATCTGCATGCAGTACACATCTCATTCTTCGTCTCTTCCCCTCAACCAAGGACATATACAACTTCTATTTCTTCTTCAGTAGTGTTCTAACAAACATTGCCACAGCTCCCGCAACCGCGGATAACGTAGGCTTGTTGAATATTATCAGCTATGACATACACCCAAAAATGAACAATCCACGTACACAAACAGTAATAAGCCCTTAATATCGCACAGGCGCTGCTGTTAGTTGTAATCAGACGTGTAGACGGAAGTTTATCGTAATTTACGTATTTGACTTCGAATCACACTACCGACCAACGAGCTTGAAATTCACGGGTTCGTTCAAACTTCAAAGAGCTGCAGGGCTGCAACCGCGCATGCTTGCTGCAGCCTACCGGCTGTTCAAGGAAGCTCCCGGCAACAGCGTCCTGCAGCTTCTTGGCTGCATGAGCTGCAGGGAAAATTTGCAGCCTGACTGACGTCATCGGTAATGCCTGCTTTGCTGCTGTAGGAAGTTGCGGTCTTGCAGCTCTTTGAACGAACCGCAAGCTAGATGCTACCAACAGTGCAGACACTATCGATTAATCGATAGTTTATCGATGTTTAATACGACCGCGAAGTAAACATGTTTGTGATTTGGGTGTAATGCAAACCGATGCTTGCGTGCTGTGCACGTGGGTTGTACCGTGTGTGATCGCTTGTAGGTGTTTGCAGTATCTATATGTGTTGGTGATTGAAAGTCAATTTTGAGTAAAGTTGGTTGTTTGGTGCTATTCAGTGTTGTGTAGACCTTTCATGTAAAATTCTATACTAATTTTGAAGATATGTCACCTACCATATCTCAAAGTAAAACCGAAGAGCGACGCAAGAACAAACTTCTCAAGAAAATACGTAAACAGGAGAAATTATTAAAACTTGCGAAGAAATGTAATGTAGACAAGGAGGCGTCACCTGACAAAGAAAAGCAACCAGAAGATGATAAAATAGCATTATCAATCATTGATTTGCCTACTGTTAGTATAGCTGTCCCAGGAACTATTTTGGAAAATGCGCAGAGTCAAGAACTCCGAGCTTATTTAGCCGGTCAAATTGCAAGAGCGGCATGTATTTACAGAATTGATGAGGTTAGTTAAATTGTGATCGATTTTCTTTGGCCTAACATTGCAATCTAGAGAGTATCTTGACGGGATATATGTATATAAAATAAAAATATAACAAGCAGTTTCACTGGTTAAATAATTTGGCTAAATACCTACATGCCATAGTCTGCGGTTAAATTTTGCTTGCGGAGTTAACATTGGTTTTGAGCTTCCTGTAACATGCTGTATGTTAAATTACAAGTCTTCGAGAGATCTCTAATGCACCTTATCATTTATCCTTCTAACTTTGCAAGGTCTGCATAAAATAAGCTGCTGGTCTTTGTGATATAGTGCCCAGCAGTATGATACTGTCGTTATTCTGTGGTGACGTTGACAACAAAATGTTTCACTTTATGAGAATAATTAATTTAATGAGCCCAACACTAAAAGACTAGTCCCCTGATTACATTTTTAAAGAGCAATCGGTGGTGGTTGCCAACATCAGCACATTTCGCTGCTGCTGCAGTAAGTAAAATTTCAGCAGTCTCCTAACCTTAATTCTAACTTATACTGCAAATTATGATGGCTGGCTGGTTTTCATGAGAGTAGCGTTAAACCTTTCTTACTTGCAATAACCTGCTGCTGTTGATCAAAGCTCTCACTGTTTCTACAAATTGCAGTACGGTATATGAATATCTAGGTGCAAAGATTGAAATGTTCTGTTATTTTCATGGCAGGCGGTAGCTTTTGTTCTAAATGAAGCTAGTTAGTTATGTTATGTAAACATGACTTCTTTTTTCTTGGAATGGGCCTATTAGCATTGTAATAAGGTAATAGGCGTATTAAGCAGCTTTGTGGCATGATCAGCTTCTTGAGTAGATGAGTTATCCACATCAAATCAACACAGGTGCCAAGTTGACCCTCTCCAATTTTCATAAAATTTCATGTGTTCGTTACACATGACAAGAGAATGTAAAATACAAAATTACAGAATTTTAGCACGAATGAGACAAAAGTAATATTCACTCAAAGTTTTGAAAATGTTTTGAAAATTTGTCAAACACTGCTGACAAAAACAGCTGTAACTTATGTTCTAATAAAGATATAACCAGGTAATTTTGGAAAGGTCTTGAAACAAGCTTTTCAGTGCTATGTAGTTCTGTCATATTCGAAGAATGTACAAATTAAGGTCAGTGACCTTGACCTTTGACCTCGAATATCTCAAAACATGCCATCTTCATAATTGATAAATAAAATATAATTGCTTCTTTATATGACACTATATAACATAGTAAACAATCAAGTTGGGATGACAATGGGATTAGGGGATAAAAATTAGTATGTACAGCAATGTGTTGCATTAATGCAAAATAAATTGTATTCAGACTTCAGTATGCCACAAAGCACGGAAACACACATTTATGATTGAAAAGGTGGTGTTATAGCACAGCACAGTAAGTTAGTCCAGTCAACAGTCCAATATGAAGCTTTTACAATAATCTGACTTTCAGTGAAGCAAAACAAGATATCTAGTAATCCCAGCCAAAACACATTTGGAAGGCATGGTAAACAGGTTGAGATTTACAGAAAGAAATATTACAAATCTATCATCTAGACTTACTATGTCTCAATACTGAGAATGTACATATTGTGTTTGTGCATCTGTTAGTGAAATGAAATATATTCCTGTTGGTGTTCTCACGTCAACCTAAAGATTGCCCTCCTTGTCCACCGTATGTCAGGTTTCTCAGGATACACATATAAAGGTGAAGGCTCATGATGATGTAGGAAGTTCATTGAAACCTCACTAGTTTATTCATTAACTCATAGATGGTCTGTAATACATACCATCTATGAGGTACAATGCACATGCATAACATGCTAACATACAAAATATATGGTATGTATAGTACATCTTATTGACTCTTTTTCTAATTTGTGAATGTTATATTTCATATAATGTATGTATACGGACGATGACTTCTCGTTAATTTAGCATTGATAATGGCAAGTCACTTGCCGTAATCTAGATCTGCAAAATAAAGCAGTTTCTTAAAAATAACAACTGATTGCTGCAAAAACTCCCATTTGGGTAAATACTCCATATGTTGTAACCATTGATGCCACTTCCCTATACGTAAAAATCCTGCACGCCCGGGCCCCTTTTTCATACTGCATTTCATTTTTCACCTGACATCGCCTCTGCTTTTTGTATCCCCACACTTACCTTCCCTCTCCACTCCCCCCCTCACCCTCCTCTGCTCTTTCCCCCCTATCCCCTCCCATTCCTTCTGCTTGCCATAAGTCACACTGTGTTGGGTGGCCAGAGATGGCTGACGTGTGTGGATGAGTGTTCTCTGCCTGAGGAAGGCCGCGGCCAAAAATTTACAATTGTGTGTGTGTGCGTGTGTGTCTCTTTTATTTGTGTCTGTCGGCGGCTCAACGTTTATCTTTATGGTGAGTTGTTCCCTTTCTACATATTATTATCATCATCATTCCTTACGATACATCCCTTGATCTAAGCTGTGCGAAGCTATTAAAGGTGTAGTTATGGATGATCACCTTTTATAAATTAATATTGAAATGAAAATTATAAAAGGAAACTTTTCTGGTGGGATAAACAAATATAAAAAATAGAAAAAGGGTGACTTACCCAAAGGACAGGCTCGTTGACAGACGCAAATAACATTACACACAAACACACATACGAGCTTTCGCAACTGTTGGTCGCTTCTTCAGGAAGAAAGGAGAGGAGAAAGGGAAGGATGTGGGTTCTAAGGAAGTGGAAAAGGAGTCATTCCAATCCCAGGAGTGGAAGGACTTACCTTAGGGGAAAAAAGGGAAGGTAAACAAATACACACGCACTCACACATATCCAAACGCAAACACAAAACACATGTTTGCGTTTGGATATGTCTGAGTATTTGTTTACCTTCCTTTTTTTACCCTAAGGTAAGTCCTTCCACTCCTGGGGTTGGAATGACTCCTTTTCCACTTCCTTAAAACCCATATCCTTCCCTTTCTCCTCTCCTTTCTACCTCTTTTCCTGAAGAAGTGACGAATGGTTGCGAAAGCTTGTATGTGTGTGATTTTGTTTGTGTCTGTCAATGAGCTTGTCCTTTGGGTAAGTCATCAGTTTTCTATTTATTATTGAAATGTACAGAAATAATCTGGTACGGATTAAATGAGGTTCAAAGTTATCAGTCCCTATCAATGTCGCTAAAGGTAGCAGTATGTCACCCATCTTATTCAATTTATATGTAGAAGTGGCTCCCCGAAATTTAAAGTACAGCTGCAGAGGAATGGGAATCACTGTCCACAATGGACATATATTTTCATTAAGTTTTGCTGACGATCAATGCATTATAGCAGAAGATGATTATGACCTTGAGTTCATTATACGACGATTATATCATGAATACAACAAATGGGGGTTACAAATGAGTCTAACAAAAATAGAGTATGTGTTGGTGAATAGTTATGCTACATTTGAAGTAATCATCAATGATGAAGCAGCTATGAGACAGGTAGAGAAATTTAAGTATCTTGGGGCACATATTGATAATAATGGATTGGGCCACACAGAAGTAAAATACAGAATACAACAAAGCAGAAGTGTTAGAGTGTATGAATTAATTTTGGTGGGATAAGAATATTTCCATAAACAATAAGAAAAGAGTAGGTAATATAATGGTTGAATCAGTGCTATGCTATGGACCAGAACTATGGATATTAAATGAGGATCTCAAAAGAAGACTAATAGCTGTGGAAATTGACTATTTGCATAGGAATGCCATAATATCAAGAATAGAGAGAAAAACTAATGATGAAGTAAGAGCTATAATGAAGGCAAATGATACAGTGATAGAATTGAAAGAAAATCACTGAATAATGAGAATCATATGATGAGAATGCCAAAGAAAGTTTATCAATGGAAACCACCCGGCAGACGTAAGCCTGGGAGACCACGATGTTCTTGGACAGACCAGAAAAACAGAGTAATGGAACAATGCGGCATTGACAAGTAAGAAGCGCTGGATAAAGAGGCTTGGCGGAGGATAACAGGAATACAAGAAGATGTTATTAATTAATCTTTGTATTGATTAATCCTGTAATAATAATATATGAGTTTTGTTACTTGGGCAGTAAAATGACACAAGATGGTCACAGTGCAGAGGATGATATATGCAGAATGTAGGATGCAGGCTTGTACAGGGAAGAAAAGCGTTTTTGAAGAAGAGAAATTTATTAACATTGAATATTAATTTACGCATAAGGAAGTCCTTTCTGAAGGCATTTTTATGGAGTGCTGCCACGTATAGGAGTGCAACATGGATGATAAACAGTGTGGATAGGAAGAGGATAGAGGCCTTTGAAATGTGGTGTTACAGAAGAATGCTGAAGATTAGGTGGGTAGATCACATAACTAATGAGGAGGTACTGAACAGAATTGGGGAGAAATGTAATTTCTCTCATTCCTTGACTAAAAAAAGGGATCGATTGGTAGGACACATTCTTAGACATCAAGGATTCGTGAATTTTGCATTGGAGGGAAGTATGTAGGGTAAAAATTGCAGAGGGAGACCAAGAGATGAATACAGTAAGCAGATTTAAAAGGATGTTGGGTGCCTTTCTTATGAAGAGATGAAGAGGCTTGCTCAGGGTAGAGTAGGGTGGAGAGCTGCATCAAACCAGTCTCCAGACTGAAGACTGCAACAACATATAGACACAAGGATAGGTAGCAACACTCACCATAAAGATGATTCTGAGCTGCAGACAGGTATGTAGAAAAGACAATAGGCCACAGGCAGGGCAGACATCCATTCACATAAGCATCAGTCCCAACTCTTTTATGCAAGCTCGCCATATCTGGTTGCTATGGTCTGACTGTATTTGAACACTGACTGAGGAGGTTAAGGGGAAGGATACAGACCAGGGGTGGAGGTAGAATGTTCCACACTGCCTGGTGAATATAACAGCACTGTTGTTGTTGTTGTTATGATAGTGGTGATCTTCAGTCTGCAGACTGATTTGATGCAGCTCTGCATGCTACCTTGTCTTGTGCAAGTCTCTTCATCTGAGAATATGTTTGGCAACCTACATCAGAAGTTATTTTGCTACCCAAATAACAAAATGCATCTACCACTTTTATTGTCTCATTACCTAATTATAAATCCTTCAGCGTCGCCTGATTTTTTGACACTACATTCCATTACCATCGTTTTACTCTTGTTAATGTTCATCTTATAACTTCCTTTCAAGACACTGCCCATTCCATTCCAGATCGTTTGCAGTCTCTGACAAAATTACTATATCATCGGCAAACTGCAAAGTTTTTCTTCTCCCTGAACTTTAAATTCCTTCTCCACATTTCTCCTTGCATTCCTTCACTGTTTGCTCAATGTACAGATTGAACAACATTGGAGAAAGGCTACAACCCTGTGTCTTTTTCTTGCCCTTCAGCTCTAATAAATACAGTAGAGCTGCATGTCCTCGGGAAAATTAACGGCTGTAGTTTCCCCTTGCTTTCAGCTGTTTGCAGTGATTCCTTGGCAAAGCCACATTAGCTGATGTTGCAAGGCCAGCTCAGTCAATCATGCGGACTGTTGTCCCTGCAACTACTGAAAAGGCTGCTGCCCCTCTTCAGTAACCACACGTTTGTCTGGCCTCTCCACAGATACCCCTCCGTTCTGATTGTACCTACTGTACAGCTATTTGTATCGTTGAGGCACGCAAGCAACCCCACATCGGCAATGTCTGTGGTTCATGGGAGTGGATAACGGTACTAATAGGTTGGAATACGAGGTGCAGCTTGGTATGCAATTAAGGGAGGGAAGGTGGGGAAGTGAAAATGTGATGTGCAGAGAAGAGGGGGAGGGGGGGTATCTGTGGAAACGAGTTCCCTGGTGGGAAATAGTTAAGATCATGGAGGTGTCTTAGGAACCAATCTTTAGTTTTAGCTTGTATATCTTGTTCTTTTCATTAACTTTATTCCTTTTTTTTTTCCATTGATTTGTTGTTGTGGTCTTCAGTCCGCCGACTGGTTTGATGCAGCTCTCCATGCTACCCTGTTCTGTGCAAGTCTCTTCATCTGACAATATGTTCGGCAACCTACATCCTGTTGAATCTGCTTACTGTATTCATCCCTTGGTTTCCCTCTATGATTTTTACCCCACATGCTTCCTGCTAATGCTAAGTTAACAATTCCTTGATGTCTCGGAATGTGTCCAACCAATCTATCCCTTCTCTTAGTCAGGATATGCCAGAAACTCCTTTTCTCCCCTGATTTGGTTAAGCACTTCCTCATTAGTTACGTGATCTACCCATCTAATTTTCATCATTCGTGTGTAACACCACATTTCAAAAGCTTCTATCATCTTTTTATCTCAACTCCTTATCGTCCACGTTTCACTCCCATACAATGCTACACTCAAGACTAATGATTTGGAGAAAGGACTTCCTAACATTTAAATTAATATTGGATGTTAACAATTTTCACTTTTTTAGAAACAATTTTCTTCCCAAACCTATTCTGCCTTTTAAATCTTCTTTACTTCGGTCATCAGAAGTTATCTTGCTACCCAAATAACAAAATTCATGTACTACATTTATTGTCTCATTACCCAATCTAATTCCTTCAGCATCGCCTGATTTTCTGACAATGCATTTCATTCCCTTCGTTTTACTCTTATTAATGTTATCTTATATCTTCTATCTTTATTGATTTATAGACAAGCATTGTCTCATCCTCAGCTATACTGGTCATAAATTGATGGTTCATCAAGAACTATTCAAGTTCTTGGTCCTCTTTCTCCTTTCGCTGATGTTGACATGAACTCGTGTTAAATGGATGACATCACACCACTACAGTTACAAATATATACATTTAGCAGATTATCGTTTGATGGTAACAAAGATCATCAGACGATAATCTGTAAACGTATATCATCGAAACTGTCAAATGAAATTCAATAACCTTTTTATAATACCATAAGGTAATTGACAAACATTGCACACTCCAATATGATGATATATGCACGTCATTCCATCTAGACAACACATGAAAATGGCAATAATGTGCTGAAACAGTCTGTAGTGATGAAATAAAAAAAAATCTAAACTTAGCAGCAAATTTGTAACTTTCCCATACCTGCCAACTCTCCCGATGTAGGCAGGAGTCTCCTGATTTTTCACTTTTTCTCCCGCCTCCTGATTATGCCATTATTTCTCCCGATTTTTAGCTTTTGTCTTTAAGACCCAAGATACGTCTTTTGGTCATTGGTCAAAAGTGCTTTGCTCATGTATCAGTTTAATCTAAATACATATTGAAATTCATAGGAATTAGGAATTGTGCATTACTTGTATAATGATTATTTCTGCTCTTTCCGCAATATGCGATGTTGTGCTCTTTTTTGAATGTGATGTTTAGTCATTGTAGCTAAGTGAAATCGCTTCAGTGGTTTTTTTCTTTTAATCGATGGAAACCTTTTGAGTGGATAGTGGGAAGCAAATTGCAGAAAGGCAACTTTCGTGTAAAAAGCTATTTTACATCATTATGAAATTTTGATTCAGTGTTACGTGTTCCAGTATGGCAAGAAATATAATCTTTTTTTAAGTAGTTTTCAGAATATTATTCATATTTTGTACTCTTTCTCAATCTGATATTTCTTCATCACTTTGTGAAGAAATCGATGTACCGGAATACGTGCAGACAAAGAAAATGAAAAGTGGATGAGTAACAATAAGACAAAAATTGCTGATAAAAGTGAAAGGAATCGTGGTATATATGCCGATTGCTTATTTATGTTGTTTATTTTAAAGTATGGTTTAACAATTAAGTGCCGTGACCCTACGGCTCACTTGTTCTGTAAAATGTTCCCATGTAGCAATACAGCACAAAATAATAATAATAATAATAATAATAATAAAATTCACTTTACCTGGACTAGCTACAAACAAGGATGTAATGAACAGTTGGGTTAATACAAGTATTTTTTGTAGCCATTTCACAGCGTTGTGAAATGATAGGAAAAGGCTAAAATTGGTGATCTTAAGGTTTATACTAAAATGAGCCGCAGTTTTTCAAAGAATATATTTCCTGATTTTTTGAAGAATCTCCAGTTTTTTTTAACTGGATCTCCTGATTGTTATGTTTTGAAGGTTGGCAGGTATGCTTTCTTTAGCTGAAATGTCCTTGAAAGTCTTGTTTGTAAATTTTAAGGGAATGTAAAAGGCAGGCACACAGTGGGGAAACAGAAAATGTAGCTCATATTGCAGTCAGTGTAATGTTTATGTTTCTACTTTACAGATCATCGTCTTCGATGATATTTGTGTGGCGGACGAAACGAAATGCGAAACTGTGCCAGAAGCAGACGGCGTCAAGATGACCCGCCGCAGCTGCACGCAGCTGGCCAGGATTTTGCAGTATCTGGAGTGCCCGCAGTACCTCAGGAGGTTCTTCTTCCCCCTGCACAAGGACCTCGAATACGCCGGGCTCGTGAACCCGCTCGATGCCCCTCACCACCTGAGGAAGGATGAAGACTTCCCATTCAGGTGAGCTGCTCATTGAAAAGAGTTTTTTAAAGCATATTTTTCAGCGCAACTTGCTGTTCAGACAAACATTGATGTATCAAATTGTTGGGATTTTCTTGGCCACTCGGTGACATTTCACCTGTTCACTTCTGCCTTCAGCTAGTATTTGATTATTTCCTAATATTTGTTGAGTTTTTCGTTCTAGCCCACAGGGAGAAAAAAAAATTCAAGACAGTACCCTACATCACTTGTTTTTACCCATGGTGTTTGAATTAAGTTGCAGTTCAGTACACTGTTGGAATAGTTCAGTTTCACAGTGCAAAGTATGGCTAGTGTAGGAGGAACAGTGTTTATGTACAATATCAAAATCAAAAATTATCACAATGAGCATTGTCGAGCTGGGGTGTTGTTCTGCGTCCATAACAAGTAAAATATATGGCCAGATACTATTATCTCCAAATATACAGAATATGTACAACATGGAAAATGGGAATGTAAGAGCAAGACAACTGGAGCTGGTGCCAATGATGTATTTCACCATTGGAAAATTTTTTTAAGAATTTTTGCCAAAATTGATTTTGTCTTAAATTTTGTTATTATCTCAACTGCTTTCAAATACATGTACTGTCTTTGTGCTTCTCGAAGAAAGAAGAAGAAGGGGGGGGGGGGGAAAATACAATTTCTGTAAGAGTATTGCATGCCACATGCAAGCATAAGACAGCATTTCGGTTTTTCTGATGATGAAACCATTTAATTTTATGCACAGAACGATCAATGCGCCAGCCAGCAACAAGCACTGGAGAGCGCTGCGGTCGCAAAGCAAATTACGATTAGCAGCACGTTGTGTTCCGTGGGATCTAGCGTGTCGTTTCAGAGCGTGCTGTGGCTGTTATAGACTAGGTAGGCAGCACGTCTGGCCTGTGCCACATTGGGCAACATGTCCCATGTGAGGACGGCTTTACTCTCAAGAATGACGATTTAGTTTCCTACATGTACCAATCAATTGACATAATTGTGCACTTGAAAACGGCTATACAGCCGAAATCTGGATTTTGATGAAACATAATAAAATAATACAGTTAAATCATTTAATAAACTTGATAAGGTGTGTGTATGAGGGTACATTAAACACCTTTCCCCATTCACAATGAACTTTTAACAGATTCATAAAAATTTTTGTACGAGTAGGAAGTGATGGGAGGCGAAGGAGGAGATAGAAAGTGAGAAGAGGGGGAGATGGACAGAGTGAGAAGGGAAGAGGAGATGTAGTAACTCAAGATTGGAATAAATAAGTACCCAGAAAATTCCGAGTTTCAACTTGTGTAACATAAAATTTGTACGAGGGTAAGTCAATTGTTATCCACAACTTAGTTATATTTTTGTTTATGTTGGTAGTACTGTCATTTTATGTTGGTAGCGCATGCTTTGTTTATTTGTTGTTATATCCTTGAAATATTCAAGCTACTATGTTAGTTTCGTTGTTGCTGCCATGCTGTTAATCATGGCTGCTCTGCTGTCTATTTGCACCAAAGAAGTGCAATGTTCAGTGATACGTTTTTTGTGGGTGGAAGGTGTATCAGAGGGCCAAAATTCATAGAAGACTTTCAGTACAGTACAGGAGCAGTGTTTTGCCACAACAAAGTGTGTACGAGTGGATTGAAAAATTCCGAAATGGTGGCATGAGTGTTAAGCACGGAGCCGGACGACCGTTTACCGCTACAAATGAAGAAACCATTGAGCGATCACGTGAAATGATTCTCTTAGACAGACGATTCACTATTGATGAAGTGGCTCATCGTCTTAAAATAAGTCATGGTTCTGCTAACGAAATTATTCACAACAGACTTGGGTTTTGGAAAGTTTGTGCAAGATGGGTCCCAAAACAACTCACACAGTTGCATAAGCAAACACGCCTCGACATCTGCAAAAAACATTTGGATCGCTATGGTACCGAAGGGGACAACTTCTTAGACAGAATCATTACTGGTGATGAAACATGGATCCATCATTACGAGCCGGAGAGTAAACAGCAGAGTATGGAATGGAAACATCCAAATTCGCCATGCAAGAAAAAAGTTCAAGACCCAACCGTCTGCAGGAAAACTGAGGCTTACGGTTTTTTGGGATGCATGAGGTCCTGTACTGGAACATTATGCTGAAAGTGGCACAACAATAAACAGTGTATGTTACAGTGAGATGCTTACTGACAGGCTAAAGCCTGCAATTCTGAGCAAATGCTGAGGATTGCTGTCAGAAAGTGTTGTGTTGTTGCACGGCAATGCCTGTCCGCATACTGCTGTCCACACTGCTGAAACACTCCAGAAACTCAAATTCGAAATACTGGATCACCCTCCATATAGTCCTGATCTTGCCACTTCTGACTATCATCTGTTTGGTCCACTCAAACAGGCATTAAGGGACTGTCGATTTGACTCGGACGAAGCAGTGAAGGAAGCGGTGCATTCCTGGCTCGCAGCTCAACCGAAAACCTTGTTTTATGAGGGCATAAGGAAGCTTGTAGAGTGATGGACGAAGTCCGTTGAAAAGCAAGGAGACTGTGGAAAAATTATGTTCTTAAAAGGTATCATTAAAACCTTGGTGGATAGAGCCAACAAAATTTGTGAGCTAGTTTACTTGGAGGATGAACTAAATCACTTACGGTTGGCCTTCAAGAAAAATGGATATGGTGCCAAGGAAATTGATCGAGCTCTCCATCAAAGAAGAGAAGAATCCAGAAGTTCTGAGCAACAACAACAACAATCTGGAAAAGTTTTCCTGCCGTACATTAGCAGGGTTACCGATCAAATTGGGATAGTATTGGCCAAGCATGGCGTCGAAACCATCTACAGACCCACAAAAAAGATCAAAGAATATTTGAGATCACCAAAAGACGCACGTCACCCCCTAGCAATACCTGGGGTTTATAAAATTCCTTGCAGCTGCGGTAAAGTATATATTGGTACAACAAAAAGAAGCGTCAACAGTCGCATATCTGAACATAAAAGGAACTGTCGTCTGGGCCACATGGAAAAATCGGCAGTGGCTGAAGATGTTTTTCAAAAAAGGAAATCTTGAAATAAAAATTTGACAAGACGAGCATTTTAGCTAGGACACCTCAATACCATGCATGCAGCTATAGAGAAGCAATAGAGATCCACAAACCCCATAATAATTTAAATAGGAAAGAAGAAGGTCTGAAGTTAAATAAAATATGGCTGTCGACACTGCACCAGCAAAATGACAATAGATTATTTTTAATCGAGAATGACGACATCATTCAGAGATAGTTGCCCCCCCAGGGGGCCCACAGTTCTTTTGTGGGTACGTGTGTGGCGCGCACGGGGCCCCGAGCCGGAGCAGCCTTTCTTCTGCCCCAGGCTGCTTCACTTTCCCTCCCGGTTTATGCCTTCGCCCGGAGACGGGCATATTTTGTGAGATACGGTGGTTCTTGTTGTGGTTTTTCTTCCTTCGTTCCTTCCTTTCTTACCCTTCGTTTTCTGTCTTTCTCTCCTTGAACTCTCCTAGCCTTCTTCTCCTCATTAGTCTCCGCCTCGGCGTTTGAGACACTTCTTTCCTTCTTTCTCTTCCTTTCCTATCCTCTTCTTCTTTCCTCCCTGTGCGTGTCTGAAGGCCGACCCACGCATTATCGTGCGTAGCAGGTGACGGGGTAACGCGTAATTCCCCGCCCCGGGTAGACAAGTAAGGCACGTACGTACCCCCTGGTAAAGGCCAGGCCCAGGGAGGGGTGATTACCCGAGCTGGTACCTTCCGAACGTGCCGATTGGTCCCTCCGTCAGTTCTCGGGAGGTGTGACCTGAGGTGTGAACAATCACCTAAGGCAGGTAAGCCCTCAGAGAGGGCCCCCACTAGGAAGGAGCGCGCCATCGGAGACGCCGGTAATCACGGGGGTGCCTAATGTACCTAAATTTCTGGTTGTCTCTCGCACCGACAGAAAGGATTTCAATTCTGTCAATCCTTTTGTTATACAGAAAGGTGTAGATGCAATTGCTGGCCCTGTTAAAACCTGTTCACGTCAGCGCAATGGCACATTGTTGCTGGAAGTGGAAAGTGCCTTCCAAGCCCAAAAACTGATACGTACTACGTTGTTGCACACTTTTCCAGTTAAGGTCGAAGCGCACCGCACACTCAACTCGTCACGGGGGGGTAGTCTTCACGAGATCCCTTGACGGGTTGTCTGATGAAGATATCCAATCGTATCTGTCCGATCAGGGTGTGACAGCCGTCCACAGGGTCATGAAAAAGGTCGATAACCATCTGACACCGACTCGTACTGTGTTTTTGACGTTTGACAAAGTTGATCTCCCGTCGAAGGTCAAAGCAGGGTATGAAGTCATCTCCGTCCGCCCTTATGTACCTAACCCAACGCGCTGTTTTCAGTGCCACAGGTACAACCATACCCGTGAACATTGCCCAAATGCAGCAAAGTGTGTCACTTGTGGTAGGGACGCCCATGATGGGGATTGCCCACCTCCGTCCCCTCACTGCCTAAACTGTGACGGTGACCATGCGGCTTCCTCTCGCGACTGCCCTGTATACAAGGATGAGAAGGTAATCCAGCAAATTCGGGTTACGGAGAAGGTATCGACATCTGCCGCTCGTAAGTTGTTGGCGAGTCGAAAGCCCACTGTCCTCCCAGCGGGTACATACAGTAAGGTACTCACCTCAACTCGACCTACCAAGGATTCCAGTACCCAGACATGTGACTTCACTTTCGCTGACACAGTTGTGCGATCCGCCAGCCCGAAGATTGCCCGTTCCACGTCCCCGCTCCCTCTTGCTGCTTCTAGGGTACAGTCTTCGTCAAACTCTAGTAAACCGCGGGCACCTAAACAAGATGCCCGGACCTTGAAAAAGGAACCCGTCCGTGAGGATTTTCTGCGTTCTCAGGCTTCCCAACCGTCAACTGCCTCTTCCCGCCGTCACTCTTCCAGAAGAGCTGACAAGAATTAGAGTTCCTCTCCTTCCCCGCCGAGGCGTGACCCATCTGTCACGCCGTCCAACAGTTGCCGGCCTCGGCCGTCTTCTGTTTCATCGGGACGCTCCGTTTGCCGGGCGCCCGGCCCTTTACCGGCGGTGGAAACTGCCCCTCCTGATCAACTCAGGGAGGTGACAGGCGCGTCGGTCGAACCAATGGAACATGACCCTTTGCCCCCAGACAGCGATAGCAGTGCTCCCTCGAAATCCGGTCCTCAGCGGCCGTCGAGGTGACCCCGCTTGCTACTTGGTTTTTATCCTTATTTCTTCTCTCATTTTTATCATGGCGCTCCTTCAATGGAACATTTGCGGCATTCGTTCTAATCGGGAGGAGTTAAAACTACTCCTTCGATTGCACTGCCCGCTTCTAGTCTGCCTCCAGGAAACTAAGTTGCGTCCACGTGATCGTGCAGACTTTCCACACTACACCTCTGTGCGGTTCGACCTGCCACCCGTGGAAGGTGTCCCAGCCCATGGAGGGGTTCTGATGTTCCTTCGAGACGACGTCTATTTCCATCCCATTTCCTTGCACACTCACCTACAGGCAGTTGCCGTCCGCATCACCTTATCCACATTTACCTTCTCCCTCTGTAATATATATTCGCCATCGTCATCTGCCCTTACTAGGGCAGATGTGCTAAACCTTGTTGACCAGCTCCCTTCACCTTTCGTGTTGGTAGGCGACTTTAATGCCCACCACCCCCTATGGGGCACCTTGTCCGAGAGGCTCCCTTTTGGTGGACATTCTCCACCACCTCGATCTTGTCTGTCTCAACACCGGTGCACCGACCTTCCTTTCTGACACAACACACACTTATTCCCATATAGACCTCGCAATATGCACTCCTCAGCTTGCCGGTCGGTTTGAGTGGTATGCACTTTCTGACACGTACTCGAGTGACCATTTCCCTTGTATCATCCACTTCCTACATCATTCCCCATCTCCACGTCCCACCAATTGGAACATTTCTAAAGCCGACTGGGGGCTTTATTCTTCCATGGCTGTTTTTCACAATCAGAATTTTCCCAACTGTGACAGTCAGGTCGAATACCTCACAGAGGTTATTCTCACTGCTGCTGAACTTTCCATACCTCGTACATCCTCTTCTCCACGTCGTGTCCAGGTCCCTTGGTGGACTGCAGCCTGCCGCGACGCGCTTCGAGCCCGGCGCCGTGCTTTACGCACCTTCCGCCGCCACCCAACTTTGGAGAATTGCATCAATTACAAACGTATGAGAGCGCAGTGCCGTCGTATCATAAATGACAGCAAGAAAGCTTGCTGGACTGCTTTTACTAGTTCTTTTAACCGTTTTACTCCCTCCACGGTTGTCTGGGGTGGCCTACGCCGTTTGTCCGGCATCAAGGTCCACTCCCCGATTCCTGGCCTGACCGTGGAGAACGCAGTCCTCGTGGACCCAGCTGATGTTTCAAACGCATTGGGTCGTTTCTTTGCGGAGGTTTCGAGCTCTGCCCATTACCACCCTGCCTTTCTCCCTCGCAAACAGGTAGAGGAGGCACGGCCGCCTTCTTTCCGCTCTTTTAATCGTGAAAAGTATAACGTCGCCTTCACCATGCAGGAGCTAGATCGTGCTCTCGCCCTGTCCCAGTCTTCTGCTCCCGGGCCCGATTCCATTCATATTGAGATGCTGAAGAACCTCTCTCCTGCGGGCAAGTGCTTTCTTCTTAGTACCTACAATCGCATATGGACTGCAGGTCATGTTCCCACAAGTTGGCGTGAAGCCATTGTTGTCCCCATCCCCAAACCAGGGAAGGACAAACACCTTCCTTCCAGTTATCGCCCCATTTCTCTGACGAGCTGCATCTGTAAGGTGATGGAACGCATGGTTAACGCTCGGTTGGTCTGGCTCCTCGAATCTCGCCGCCTCCTGACTAATATCCAATGCGGTTTTCGTCGACACCGCTCTGCTGCTGACCACCTCGTTACGTTTTCGACCTTCATTATGAACAACTTTCTAAAGAAGCGTCAAACAGTAGCAGTGTTCTTCGACTTGGAGAAGGCATACGATACCTGTTGGAGAGCGGGCATTCTCCGCACATTGCACACATGGGGCCTTCGGGGCCGCCTTCCTCTTTTCATTCAAGCGTTTTTGGCGGATCGCAAGTTCCGGGTACGGGTGGGCTCTGTTTTGTCAGATACCTTTTGCCAGGAGAATGGGGTACCACAGGGCTCCGTCTTGAGTGTGGCGCTCTTTGCCATTGCAATCAATCCGATCGTAGATTGCCTTTCAGCCGACGTCTCCGGATCTCTTTTTGTTGACGATTTCGCAATTTACTGTAGCGCCCAGCGGACGTGTCTCTTGGAGCGTTCTCTCCAACGCTGTCTTGACCGTCTATATTCCTGGAGCATCGCAAACGGCTTCCGATTCTCCACTGAGAAAACTGTGTGTATCAATTTCTGGAGATACAAGGAATTTCTTCCACCTTCTCTACGTCTCGGCCCTGTTGCTCTCCCTTTCGTGGAGACTACAAAATTCTTGGGACTCATGTTGGATCGGAAACTTTGCTGGTCCACACATGTGTCCTACCTGGCTGCCCGTTGAGCCCGATCCCTTAACGTTCTTCGTGTCCTCAGTGGCACGTCATGGGGAGCGGATCGTACCGTCCTGCTTCACCTTTACCGGGCCATTGTTCAGTCGAAGCTCGACTATGGAAGCCTTGTATACTCTTCAGCACGGCCGTCGATTCTCCGCCGTCTCAACTCTATCCACCATCGGGGATTACGTCTGGCGACCGGTGCATTTTATACCAGCCCTGTTGAAAGTCTGTATGCCGAGGCTGCTGTATTACCCCTGACCAATCGACGTGACATACTCTTGTGTCGGTATGCATGCCGCCTACGGTCGATGCCCAACCATCCATCTTACAGATTATACTTTGACGACTCACTCGATCGCCAATATCAGCTGTCTGCGATTGCCTTGCTTCCACCGGGAGTTCGGTTTCGCCGCCTGCTACAGCGGCTCGATTTTACCCTTCCTTCCACCCTTCGGTTGAGCGAAAGTCCATTGCCACCGTGGCATCAGGCCCAGGTTCACACACACCTCGAACTTAGTTCGCTCCCCAAGGAGAGCACTCCGGATTTGGTATTCCGCTCGAGGCTTGTCGAACTCCGTTCGCGGTTCGATAATGCCGTATTTATTTACACTGATGGTTCCAAGAGCACTGCCGGTGTCGGATCTGCCTTCGTCGTCGGGGACAACCGTTTCCAATACAAGCTCCCTGACCGGTGCTCGAACTTCACGGCTGAGCTTTTCGCCCTCCACCAGGCCGTTTTGTATACCTGCCGCCACCGCCACCCTTTCTATGCCATATGTTCTGACTCCCTTAGTGCCCTGCAGAGTCTTAAGGACCCTTTCTCGAACCATCCTCTCGTGTATCGGATCCAACGCTCCCTCCAGTTGCTGGCGGATGACAGCTGTCACGTTTCTTTCCTGTGGGTCCCTGGCCATGTGGGTGTGCCCGGGAATGAGGCCGCCGACACAGCAGCCAAGGCAGCAGCTCTTTTGCCTCGCATGGCTACCTTTTGCGTCCCATCGGACGATGTTCAACGGGCTCTTCGCCGGAGTATCGTGTCACAATGGCACAGTGCGTGGTTTTCAATGTACAACAATAAATTGCGAACTGTCAAACCGATCCCGACCGCTTGGAGGACATCCTCACGCCCCTCTCGGCGGGAGGAGGTCATCCTGGCTCGGTTGCGGATCGGTCATTGCCGTTTCAGCCACCGTCACTTGCTATCCGCCAAACCTGCACCGCTATGCTCCTGCAGTCAACTGCTGACAGTGAGACATGTTTTACTGACTTGTGTTAATTTTAATCATCTCCGTGTAGCCCTTCACTTTCCGTCTACTCTGGAGGAAATTTTAGCTGATGACACACGAGCAGCTGCTCGAGTTTTGCGTTTTATCAACTTGGCCAACTTATCCAAGGATATTTAACTCTTTTAATTGTCTTTTATCTTTTGTTTTTAGCCTCTTGTTGATGTTCTGACAGTCATCATTTTTTTGAGATCGTAGCGAATCTACGTTCTTGGCTGGGCGCTAATGACCATAGAAGTTGTGCGCCCTAAAACAAAAAAAAAAGAAAAAAAAAAAAAGAGAGATAGTTAGAAAGTCAGCATCACGTGACGTATGGTGATGCCCTCTATGCCCCTCGGCCCACAGTGGCAGTAGCCGGAAGACCCTTGAGATGTCTCCCGCAGTTGGGAGGTAGTTTTACATCTGGACCATAGCCCATCAGCCCGGAAATGTTACCTGAAGACAACGCCGGCCGTGAAAGTTTACATTGTATGATATGTTCTATTTTATTACAGTAAAATTTTATAACTACTTTGCGGATAATAATTGGCTTATCCTCATTTGTGAAAAAAGGGTAACCCTTGAGTGTAGCACAGCTTCTTTTACTCTCTGCAGAGAAGGGGTGACCGTGAAGCGCCCTGGGAAGCCGGGCAGATGTGTGGTGAACGTAGGTCTGCAGCGCGACGTGGTCGCCGACCGCGCGCTCGTGCCCGGCCTCAGAGTCACCGTGCGCCTCCTGCCGCCAGCTCACAAGGAGACGAAGCGGACGCGGGCCACCATCGTGTCTCCGGCGACCCCGAGAGCCGAGATGGGCGTGTACTGGGGCTACACCGTCAGAGTGGCGTCTTCCCTGAGTGCCGTCTTTACGCAGTGCCCCTACGAGGGCGGTTATGACCTCACCATTGGAACCTCTGACAAGGGTACACCGGCTTCTCAACTGAAGAGGAAGCAGCTATCTGGGTAAGGAGTAGCTTGTTTTACAGAGCTGTTACCAGGATTACATTTTCTCTAGAGTACAAGTAGTATAACAATTCATTTCAGCCCATTTGTAGATTTTTTTCAGTGGTGGTGCAGCCCCTGTTTCCAATGGTTCAGTGAACCCCTGGAAAAAAAACTAGGCCTGAAAAAAAAGTAAATAAATAAATAAAATAAAAAGTGTTTTTAAACTATCATTATTCGTTTCGCTCTTCTGTCAAATTATTATATATGCACATTCAAAGTATTTTTATCGCATGAGAAATGTTTTATGTTGTGGAAACAGCATGTATACGAGTTGTATTGTGGCTGATTAATACAGACAGCAGTGGCTGCAGCGTTACAATGTGCATGCGTGGCTGAGGTTCAAATTCTCTTCTGAACCCCCTGGAGGCAGCATATGGGTGCTCCTTAAGTAGGGAGGGGCGAGGGGAAACGACACTTTCAACATTGGCTGCTCGAGCTATGGCAGTTACGCAAGAGGGAGGGGATTGCCACTATCAAGATCCAGCATTAAAAGAAGTGAACACCCCGTCATCTGAAGCACCAGTTGCCACTGAGATTTTTACAACTTATAAATTTATACTTCGCTTATTCATAATAGTACATTGTAGACTGTTATCTAACTTACACACATGCTAATTTGTATCAGCTTGTTTCTTCTGGATGTCAACCTCCACCTCACTGATGGCTCCATCCACACTTCCGTCCATATTAAACCTACCAACCACCAACAGTACCTACACTTTGACAGTTGCCATCCCTTCCACATAAAAAAAACCTTCCCTTACAGCCTGGCCACCCATGGACGGCATATCTGCAGTGACAAGAACTCCCTTTCTGAATATGCTGAGGGTCTCACAAAGGCCTTCACAGACAGAAACTACCCCACAGACCTAGTCCACAAACAGATCTCCTGTGCCATATCCTCACACACCCCAAATCCTCCTAACACCAGTAACCACCCACAAAAGAGCTCTCCCCTTGTCACCCAGTACTACCCTGGACTCGAACAACTAAATTACATCCTTCGCCAAGGTCCTCTATTAAGGTTTTCTATCCTTATGTCCAGAAATGAGAGACATCCTGCCCAAGATCCTTCCCACCCCTCCTAAAGTGGTGTTCTGTCGCCCTCCCGGCCTCCACAACATCCTAGTTCATCCTTATGCCATTCAGAAACCCAGCTCACTGCCACAGGGATCATATCCTTGTGGAAGACCCCGCTGCAAGACCTGTCCGATCCAGCCACCCAGCACTTCCTATTCCAGTCCTGTTACAGGATTATCCTACCCAATCAGAGGCCAGGCCACCCGTGAAAGCAGCCACCTAAGTTACCGGCTGTGCTGCAATCACTGTACAGCTTTCTATATTGGCATGACAACCAACCAGCTATCCATTAGGATGAATGGCCACCGCCAAACTGTGGCCAAAAACAAGGTGGACCACCCTGTGGCACAGCATGCAGCGGAGCACATGCTTGATTTCAATGGCTGCTTCACAATCCGGGCCATCTGGATCCTCCCATCCACCACCAGCTTTTCTGAACTGCACAGATGGGAGTTATCCCTACAATACATTCTCCGATCCCGAAATCAACCAGGCCTCAACCTACGATAACTTCCCTATTTTTTTCTCCATACCTTACAGTTCCTACCTGTGTGTGTGTGTGTGTGTGTGTGTGTGTGTGTGTGTGTGTGAGAGAGAGAGAGAGAGAGAGAGAGACTTTATTCAATTTTGTTTATTTTTTCTCCCCTCACCTACCTCCCCACTCCATTCCTAAGCTGCATCTCGTTATTCCCATCTAACCCATCCCCACCACCGTGACGTAACCTTCCTATCCCCTCTCCCCTCCCCTCCCATCCCCGATTCGCCCCAGAGCTTGATTCGAAGTGCGGCAGCCGGAGGTGATGGTTGTATGACTGTGTTGTGTGCCTGTGTGAGTATTCTATTTTCTGAAGAAGGCCATGGCTGATAGCTGAAAGTGTTGTATATGTGTGTCGTTTGTATGTGCCTGTCGCAGCTTGTCGCCACGTCATGTGGCGAGTTGTAAACTGTCCTTACTATATTATAAAATTGCAATAGTTTGATCAAAAATTTTGATGTTTAGTGGACTGTATTAAAACAGAAAACACTGAATTTTAATTTTTCAAAAGCTCAATTCATGATGTGGGAATGGAGGGGTGAATATTTCTCACCATGTGTTAATAATTTCAATGTAACTGTTCTACACCCATTTTAGGTAGACTCCTTTCCCTCCTCAGCCATCATTCCTCAAGCCCCCTCCCCCACCCCCATATTTTTGGACTCTTCAGTACATTCTCCTTTCTATCCATACATCATGCACTGTTCACTAATACAAGAAATTTTGTTTCATGAATTCCTAGTCTTTTAAGGTAGTTTATTCAAATGCTTTTCTGGGATTTACATTATGTGCTTGTGCCACATCTCACGTGGACATTATTTAAATTATACTATCAGACAATTTTATTATTTAAATCCGTTGCTGCAGGAATCGTTCAGACACACACAAAACATCTAAGTGTTTACATGAACTGTGTTAGTCTTTTTGCCACACCTCAAGCTTTCTGCTTGTTATAGCTAACATCTCCACTTAATGTCACACAGAAGTGAGACTGATTCATGCAGTGTTTTGCCTTATATAACATGGTAATGCAGTGGTGCACAGAACTTTGCAGAGGTGTGTATAGAGAGTTGTAACTTTTGCAGCTTCACACACTAGCACAGTACATGTCCAAATCCAATGTTATATAAGAGTTTTGATACATAGTCATTAAATATACACATCTTTGAACATGATCTTTGCATAACTACAGTAAAACCCTGTTTTTACGTTCCCGGATTTTACATTGTCCCACCATTTACACAACCTTTTTGTTCGTCGCGTCATATTTCCTATGTTCACAATGTTAATTCGCCCTTGTTTTTGGGTCAACTTACTTACACTTTTCCCGCATTTTACACTTTTTGAAACCACATTTGTGAAGAGTAAAATGACGTAATTGTTGCTGGCATGGCTTTCGCCTTAAAATATGGTGTTTATAAATGTTATGCAGTCAAGTTTCTTTAGACTTTGCATTTATTCAAACATATATTTCATGTTTCATTGTTTGCAGAACACACCTAGTTGAGTTTATGATGTGGTTGCTGATGAGAGTCTAGCATTCCCCCTGCCACTCCATCTGACAAATTGTGCATGTGCAGCGCTACCCGATGAACTTCCCATCTGCGATCGTCTGCTGTCTACACAGCGAACACGCGAAAACAAAAGTTTGACAAATAGACACCAGAGAATAGAGGTGCTGCAATTGCTGTGTACAGTTAGTTGTAACTAGTGATCACATATATAAATACTTCCTTGAGCTCACTGGTTGTAACTTGTGTAACATGGTGTGTAGGCTGCTACGAATTTGGTTGGTTGGTTGGTCGGAACGTGTGTAGCGGCCTTCGGCCACCACGCCGATTGTCAGCTTTGGTTTGTTTACACAAGTGGTAGTTTTTCATGCTTTGCATGACACATTTCAAGAATTTATTCTTGTTGTGAAATGCAGATATTTATATAAGTATTTTTTGTGATGTTTTATAAATGGCGAGACTAAAGGATTGCTTGTGTATGTTTTTCTGCACAATTGAAGGGGGCACAGTAAATTATAACCTCAAAAAAAAAAAAAAAAAACGATAATAGTCTGAGATGATGACACTATGCAAATGTCACAAAAATACTTATGCATATATTTGCACTCGAGAATGCGAATATTCTCGAATATCTTCATGCAAAACATCAAAACATACAAAAAGAAAGGAACTTCTGTTGTTTTACTATGTAAATAATTAATGCCAGTTAAAGGATTGCTGACTAATTATGATGAATGAATTGTCAAACATTTCTTCTTCTGATAAAATTACCAGTTCCATGGCACTTAAAATGGTAAAAATTTGGATAACCTTTATTATATACCGTATATTTCTGCAGATAAGAGGATGGCTGAATCATTAAAAAAGGGCCCCAAAAACCGAGGTCGTCTTATCCGACAGTACAAATAAAAATTAGATTGAAATTTAGTCTGAAATTGATAATTTTGCAGATGTGCCACATAGCTTCGGCCTCAAAACGATATATATCGAAGCGGTTAAGTATCAAAATGAAACATATTGAACAAGCAAATGTTATGATTTTTATTTATATATCGTGATTTTAAAGCATGTAGTTTGGCAGGAATCTTAAAAGTACAGCTTTCTGGGTAATTTACAAGAAAGCTTACACTTGAAGTACCTCGGCCTGAAATGATATATATCGAACGTCCAACTGTAAATCGATTTAGTGTCTTTGAACCATAGATTCGGCTGCTACTGCTACCACTAAGCACCCTCAGTACTTAAAAAAGAATTCTTGTTCAACCCATACCTAATATTCTTAATGCTACGCTACAGATAACTTTAAAAAAAGTGAAAGTTAGGTTAGGTATAGGACAAACAAGAATTTTTTTAACGCTAATCTCCGGTTCAGAAACATTAGCTTATTCCATACATATCGTTTCAAAACTTATCGATTCGATATATATCATTTAGAGGTTGAAGCCGTGCTGTGCAGCACATCTGCGATATTACCCTGATGAAATTTACATCGTGGAGGAAAGGTTTAGGGAAACAAAGTTTTGTGTTATTTTTTATAGGAATAGAATTAATTATTTAAAATGCAACTTGATTTTACAATGTCACTAGTCAAAAATAATTTCTCAATATATCCATAGTCGCACTGAAATGATTAGAGTAAATTTAGTACGGAGTAGTGAAAGGGTTAAAATATTTTGGAGCTATACGCAACAATTGCGGTATCCTTCAAAATCCTTTATCTTCTTTTCTCAGACAATTAAGTGTGCATCAGCATGATTACATGTAGTCTCAGTGAAATAAATTCCTGTTTTTCTTTTTTTTTTTTTTCTCCCAGCTTCGCGGTGTAAAAGACATGCTCCTTCACTATCGGATACAACGTTGCACTACACACACCACAAAGCAGACCACAAACACTGCAACTAAGGATGAAATCCAGGTGTACCAATCCCAAAAACTACTTTTGGCGGCTTCTAACAGCATTTTTCGGAACTTCCTGAAGCTTTGTCTCCGAATCTATGTCGAAGGCGTATTTTTAGATCCTGAAAACCGGAAAAAAAAGTGTAGCATGCATTCAGGTAAATACTGTAACTTGGGGGTCGTCTTATAGGCCAGATACATGCTTAAATTACAAAATCTTGATGAAAATTTGTACATCGTCTTATCTGAAGGTTGTCTTATCTGCGAAAATATACGGTAATAATCTTCCTGGTGAGTATTTTGATGTCTATTATGTACATATATCACAAATAAACTACGAAAATGCAGGAATGATCAAGTAAGCATATTTTACTGTTCAAAACATTATTTCTCGCTTTTTATGTTTTCCCGAATTTTACACTGTTTCACTTAAGTCCCTAAAAAAGTGTAAAAATAGGGTTCTACTGTATGTACTCTCACTGTTGTTGTGTTGAAAAGCCAAAAGTTGGTTCATAATGAACAAATAACTATTGTGGAACATGAATATGATGTTTTAAAGATATTAATTATCTTCAGAAGTTCTTTTCTAACAAATCACCTACTTTACAGGTACCGCCATGCACTTATAGTGTTTGGTGGCCTCCAGGGGTTGGAAGCTGCCTTGGAAAACGATGAACAATTGAATATAGAGCACCCCAGCCTGTTGTTCGATCACTACGTGAATACGTGCCTTTCACAGGGCACCCGCACGCTACGCACGGAAGAGGCGGTGTTGATCTCACTGGCAGTGCTGCAGAAGAAACTCAAAACGAAGACGGCAACTGCGCAGAGTCCGGATGATGTAGTGGAAGAGGAGGCAAATGAGGAGGGAGCCTGTATGGAAAGTGAAGAGGTAATTTGACTGTAAGAATGAAATGGCTAATATGAAAATCTGGGATTGACAGGGTAGATTCTTACTTACCACATAGAAGATATTGAGTGATGCATAGGCATGTTTAATCCTCCCTATGCAAAGGAGGGAAGGAAGGGGGCACTCAAGCATGCCACTGTAGGTGGACCCATGAAAGATGCCGGCAGAGTTTGAGCATGTTGTGTGTCGATGACTTCACGTGTCCTCCGACTGCAAATAAGCATTCAGGAATGTTCTGAGCACTCTGCTGTGGAGCGTCTTGGCCAATGTGTTCATAGTGAGATATTTGATGAATTTTTTTGTCAGTTATTGTGAGTAGCCTTTGCTCATGGTGTTAGTAGGGGACAATTTTCTCATAAACAAGTGAGAGAGATAAGAAACATATACATGGCCAAAGTAAAGAAGTTATAAAATGCAGAATGGCTTTGGGAAGAAAAACATTTCTTAAGAAGTGATTGGAAAAAAGCGCAGGTGACTCCCGTTTATAAGAAAGGAAAGAGAACTGACCCACACAATTACAGGCCAATATCGTTGACATCAGTTTCATGTAGAATTTTAGAGCATATTCTCAGTTTGAATATAGTAAATTTCCTTGAAACGGAAAAGCTTCTTTATGAATCAGCACGGGTTTAGGAAACATTGTTCATGTGAAACTCAGCTTGCCCTTTTCTCACATGACATCTTGCGAGCCATGGATGAAGGGCAACAGGCGGATTGTGTTTTTCTCGACTTCAAAAAGGAGTTCGACGCGGTGCCACACTGCAGACTGCTAATGAAGATACGAGCTTATGGAATAGGTTCACAGATTTGTGACTGGCTGGAAGACTTCCTAAGTAATAGAACGCAGTATGTTGTTCTCGACGGCGAGTGTTCATAAGAGAGGAGTGTATCGCCAGGTGTACCCCAGGCGAGTGTGATAGACCACTATTATTTTCTATGTATGTAAATGATCTAATGGACAGAGTAAGTTGTAATTTGCGGCTGATTGCTGATGATGCTGTGGTGTATGGGAGGGTGTCGTCTGTAACTGACTGTAATAGCATACAGGATGACTTGGACAAAATTTCTAGTTGGTGCGAAGAATGGCAGCTAGCTCTCAATGTAGAAAAATGAAAGGTGATGCGCATGAGTAGAAAAAGCAATCCCATAATGTTCGAATACAGCATTAGTAGTGAGTTTCTTGATGCTGTCGCGTCGTTCAAATGTCTAGGCGTAACATTGCAGAGCGATATGAAATGGAACGAGTATGTAAGGACAGTTGTGAGTAAGGCGGACAGCTGACTTCGGTTTATTGGGAGAATTTTGGGAAGATGTACTTCACCTGTAAAGGAGACCGCATATAAAACGCTTGTACGACCACGTCTTGAGTATTGCTCAAGTGTTTGGGACCCGCAGCTGATCAGTTTAAAGGAAGACATAGCGGCGGTTCAGAGGCGAGCAGCTAGATTTGTTACCGGTAGATTCGACCAATGTGCGAGTGTCACGGAAATGTTCCGGTAACTCAATTGGGGATTGCTGGAAGAAAGACTACGTTCTTTTCGTGAATTTCTGTTGAGTAAATTTAGAGGGCCGGAATTTGAAGCTGAGTGTAGTACGATCTTGCTGCCGCCTACTTACGTTTCGCGTAAAGATCACAAAGACAAGATAAGAGAAATTAGGGCTCGTACGGAGGCATATAGACTTTTTTTTTTCCTCGTTCAATTTCGGAGTGGAATAGGAAAGAAAATACCTAGTAGTGGTACAGTGTACCCTCCGCCACGCACCTTACGGTGAATTGTGGAGTATGGATGTAGATGTAGATGAAGTGAAATTTATTGACATCCATCCAATATTAGTTTAAATTTTAGAAAGTCCTTTCTGAAAGTATTTGTGTGGAGTGTAGCATTGTATAGGAGTGAAACTTGGATGAGAAGGAGTTCAGACAAAAAGATAATAGAAGTTTTTGAAATGTGGTGCAACAGACGAATGATCAGGATTAAATGGGTAGATCACATAACTAATGAGGTGGTACTCAACAGAATTAAAAAGGAATTTCTGGCATATCCTGACTAAGAGAATGGATAGGTTGGTGGGACACATTCTGAGACCATAGCTGCCAACTATTACGGATTGTCCATAATTGTTACGGATTTGTCACCTTATTTACGGAGTTACGGAGAGGTCGTAAAAATTACGGAAATTAGCTTTTTACGATGTGATTATTTTTTTTTTTTTTTATCATCAGAACAGGTACTGTTTACATTTCGTGAATCATAACTTTATTAACGGTTTGGTAGATCGTAATGTTTTCTTTCCTGAGTACGCAGAAAACGCTAGGACGATTTTCCAACCTCCTTTGGGAAACGTTAAATGGTAGCATTTCCGCTGGAAGTCCCACCTATTCACCCTCCTTCACACCTGCCAAACGCACGCTTTCCCGCCAAGAGCTACGTAAATTCACTGGTCTACAACGAGTATATGGTCTTTGGTCTCAGTTCAACAGTCAACGTGCTTTACTGGGCGGCGGGAAGTTGGCCAATTCATTTCCGCATTTGCACCAAAACAAAACACGAGTGACGAAATTTCTGTGATTTTGGTGGTTTTATTCGTAGTTTTAATATCCAAAACCGTTTTGTGCGTAGTTTTTGTTACTAAGGCTTTTCAGTTGATGTTTAAAAATGCAAGGAATTAGACGCTTTTTTGCCACTACGACAACTGTTAACAGTATCCGTAAAGGCAAAGGTGACGTAAGTGAGAATATGAACTTAAGTTGTGCAGATGATGGAAGTACAAGTGAAAAAAATATGGTTGAAGCTCCAGTGGATTTTCAACGTGTGAGTAGTGATGTAATTAAGAGTGTTGGTGGTAGTAAGGACACTGAAAAGATAGAAGATTACAATAAAAAAGCGAGTGCTACAAAAATAGATGTAAGTACTGTTTCAAGTTCGGACAATAATACTGTGAAAGACAAAAGTCTTCACACAGTGGATGGCAGCGCAGTAAAAAAATGTAGAACTGGACAAAGATTCAGGAAACAATACAGTGTAGAATTGCCTTGTCTGGTAAGATCCAATAAATCAGACCAACATGTTTTTTGTAGTGTGTTCTCGAGACAGTTCTATTAGTCATGCTGGTCGTGACGATTGCCGTCGTCATGTTTTGTCGAAATTGCATATAGACCTAGCAAATCTCAAGTCTACGAACAATTCATTGTCATTTCAAACAAAACGTGATGAGGATGACTCTGTAACAAATGCTGAAATGCTTTTCAGTTCGTTTATTGTTGAACATGGCCTTCCAACTTCTTGTGCAGATCATGCTTCACAGTTGTTCACAAAAATGTTTCCTGATTCCCACATTGCTAAAAGATACAGTTGTGGCAGGACTAAAACAACTGCAGTTATAAATACTTTAGCATCTGAAACACAGAAGGAAATGATGGAATATCTAACATTAAACCCATTTTCTCCTGCAACTGATGGGAGCACAGACATTAAAGATGTGAAACTTTACCCAGTTGTGATCACTTACTTTGATGTTGAAAAGGGAAAAATATACACTACAATTTTATCATTGCTGAATCAAATTTAAATACTGGTGAAGGAATTTTTAATCTCTTAAATGATGAGCTGCTAGGAAAAGGAATTCCTTGGAAGAACTGCATTTCTTTTGCATGTGATAATGCAAATACCAAGGTGGGTCATGTAAAAGGAGTTGCTGATTTGTTGAAGAAAGTCCAACCAAACATAAGAATACAAACTTGTTCCTACCATTTACTTCATTTAGCTGAAAAGCTTCAAACATTTTGATGCTGTAGAGTTTGTTATGGACATTTATTACTTTCTGCAAAAGAGTTCCAAAAGACAGTCAACATTTAAACTTTGCCAAAATATATATGGCACTAAACCCAATAAGATGGCTCTCTTTGCTCCAATCAGTAGAAAGAATAATTGAACAGTGGGAACCACTTGTAAAATTTTTCAATGAGGAAGCTTCAAAAAATATAAAAAACTTCCACTTAAGTAGAGTACTGCCTGTCTTAAATGACCCAGTTACCAAATTGTATCTTCTGTTCTTATGCAATATTCTTCCATTATTTACCAGAACAAATGTATTCCTTCAGAAAGAAGAACCTGTAATCCACAAACTTCATGGCATCCTAAACGCCCTAGTTGCAGATTTGATTGTGAGATTTGTCAAACCTTCTGCAGTATCTACTTCTGGGAGTCTCCTGGAATTAAAGTTTCAACAAGATAAACATCACAAAGGGGATTGAAGACATGGTCATTGGTGGAGACACTAGAAGCTACATTCGTCACACCAAGCTTGAAAGATCTGTTGTGATGAAGTTTTATGAAGACATCAGAAGTTTTTTCATCAATTCGTGTAGTTACATGAAACAAAAGTTTCCATTAGATGACGGCTTCTTAAAACACATGGAAGTTATAGATATAAAGTGCAGGAAAAATAAATCTTTTTCGTCAGTTGTAACCATGAATGAGCTTTTCCTGACATCTTAAATGAAACCGAAAAGAACATATTAGAGTTGGAGTTTTCAAAATACCAATTTGATGACTTCCAAAGTGTAGAAGAAGAAAGAGCTGATACTGCTTGGTGCAAAATATCTGCTCTATGTGATGCAACAGGCATTAGAAAGTATCCGTCGTTGAGCAAACTTATGCTTGCATTGCTGCTTGTTCCTCACAGCAATGCTGCATGTGAGAGAATTTTTAGTGTAGTTAGGAAAAATGTCACTGAATTTCGATCCAGTTTGTATACGACTACTTTGAGTTCATTAATGATAAGCAAAATGAACCATTTGTCTTCGGAAAGGGCATGTTTCCAAGACACAGTCACAAAGGACCAGATTCGTGTTGCTAAGAGTGCAATGCGGTTGTCACTCAAGAGAGGATCGTCGTCACTCATCAGTGAGGATCAAGATTCTGTTTTGAAGTGTAGGTGGGACGAAGCTGATGTAGTAGATGAAGAAGCATTGTAAATGAAGAGGCGGCAGTGGATCAAGAAGCATTGTAAATATTTGTAAATATGTATAGGACAGCGAAGACAACAGGCATCTCATAAAATAACGTAACATGAGTAGATTTCAATTCTATGTTTTATTTTCATTAATAATTTCTAAGATATAAATGGATTCATTTACAGGAATGTTTCTTGATATTTACAAAAATAATTGTTTTTGTTTTTCCATCTAACATGGTTCTATTAATTTACAGTATTGTTTATCCACGGAAAATATTTATGAATGGAAAGTGTCGAATATAGCATTTTATGGTCTAAATTAGGTTTATAATTTTTAAAATTTTCTTTGTGGCGGGAGCAGGTAGGTAGCTTTGCGCCCCCCCCCCCCCCCTCCCCTCATGACACGCATCGCACGTGGCGGCGTCAATACCCTTCTGTTGCGTGATTACTGACAGCTTCTTTTCAAGGTTGGCAGCTATGTGAGATGTCAACTTAGCACTGGAAGTGTGTGGGGTAAAAATCGTAGAGGGAGACCAAGGGATGAATACAGTAAGCAGATTCAAAAGGATGTAGGTTGCTGTTCGTATTCTCAAAAGAAGAGGCTTGTACAAAGACAGGGTAGTGTGGAAAACTGCATCAAACCAGTCTGTGGACTGAATACTGAATGCAAGAGTTGGGAACACATGCACTTCTGACCTTGGAGCCAAGTTTCAATCATTTATATCCTTCTAAAGAAGACAGCTGTAAGGGTGTGTGAATCTTGGGAATTACCTGCTACTGACTGGCTGTGTGCTTGTTAATTTGAAGTTTTAAAAATTTGTGCATTTAAGATATTGTGAAGGAATTTTTCGGTGATAGGTAAATATTGACACTTCATTGTTAGATTAAATGTATCAAAGATACGGTTTCTTATCTCTTGTAGTGTCTAGTGAATTAGACTCAAAGAATTATTATTTATCCAGTTGCAAAGAATAACATATGTTCATTTAATCAACAGATGCAGGTTGAGCAGTGACTTCTTGTAACACAAGGTGGGAGTGAGAAAAGAAGAGACGTGGTTAGTTGCGATGTCGCATTCTGTACAGACCTTAGTACCTGTGATGGTAAATTTTCTATTGTGTTGATGTTCTGGAACTGTTGGTGTAACATCAGGTCAGATTTTATGAAGAGGACAAAAGATTAGTTTATCATGGTTGCAACAACTGGAAAAAACATTAGAAAGTTGGCAGACATATTCTGTTGTATTTTTATATGAAATAAATATTTTTGAAATTTAATTGTAGTTTTGCTTTAACCATTTCCTATTCCTTCCAGTAATACTGCTCATGTGCTACTCTCTCTTTGTTCACAAAGGCTGGAAAGAATACACTCGGCAAGTTGGCAGTTGTGTGTAGAAATCTTTTGACTTCAGCAAGCAGAAAACCTTTTTTTCCATATCAGTGCACAAATCTCAGCTTTAAGTCTATCCCTTTTTCTAAGCATAAATAATACAAAATGAGAGAGGGAGAGGAAAGAAAATTGTGGCATAAGTTGACTAAAAGGAGGGATCTGTTGATAGGACACATTCTGAGAGAACAAAAGATCACCAGTTTTGTACTGGAGGGCAGTGGTGGTGGTAAAAACGGAGGGAGACAGTAGCAGAGTAAGCAGGTTCAAAAGGATTTATGTTGCAAATACTTTACGGCTTATCCTAGAAGATAGATTAAGAAAAGGAAAACCTACATATCTAATTTTTGTAGATTTGGAGAACACTTTAGACAATGTTGATTGGAATAAACTCTTTCAAGTTCTGAGGCGAGCAGGAGTAAAATATAGGGAGTGTAATGTTATTTACAACTTGTACAAAAACCAGACAGCAGTTGTCAGAGTTGAAGGGCAGGAAAGGGATGCAGTGATTGGGAAGGGAGTAAGACAGGGTTGTAGTCTTTATCCATTGTTGTTCAATTTGTACATTGAGCAAGCTATAAAGGAAAGCAAGGAGAAATTTGGAGAAGGAATTAAAGTTCAGGGTGAAGAATTAAAAACATTGCGTTTTGCCGACGACATTGTAATAATCTCAGAGACAGCAAAAGACCTGGAAGAGCAGTTGAAGGGAATGGACAGTGTGCTGAAAGGTGCATATAAGATGAACATTAACAAGAGCAAAACTAGGGTAATGGAGTGCAGTGTACGGAAATCAGGCGATGCTGAAGGAATTAGATTAGGTAACGAATCAATAAGAGGTAGATGAGTTCTGTTACTTGGGCAGTAAAATAACAAATGATGGTCACTGTACAGAGGATATAAAATGCAAAATGGCGATGGGTAGAAAAGTGTTCTTGAAAAAGAGAAATCTGTTATCAAATATTGATTTAAGCCTAAGGAAGTCCTTTCTGAAGGCATTTGTGTGGAGTGTTGTCTTGTATGGGAGTGAAACCTGGACAGGAAGATGATAGAGGCTTTTGAAATGTGGTGCTACAGAAGAATGCTGAAGACTAGGTGAGTGGATCGCATGACTAATGAGGAGGTACTAAACAGAATTGGGAAGAAAAGGAATTTCTGGCATACCTTGACTAAAAGGACACATTCTTAGACATCAAGAATTAGCATTGGAGGGAAGTGTGTGGGGTAAAAACCAGAGGAAGACCAAGAGATGAATACAGTAAGCAGATTCAGACAGATGTAGGCTGCTGTTCTTACGTGGAGTTGAAGAGGCTTGCTAAGGATAGGGTATTGTGGAGGGCTGCATAAAACTAGTCTCCGGACTGGAGACCAAAACAATACGAATATACTCTACAAAGACTGATAGCAAGCTGCCAGTATCCCAAACTAAATACCTGCCAATCATGCTTCTTTTCAGTATTCAATATTTTTAACTCACTTCTTTACCAGAATGAAAACTGCGGACAACAAAAGGTGGATGGGACCACCCCCAGAATCAAAGAACTAGCGTCTTGACTTATTGGTAGCTTCATAAACATTGAGAAAATCTTGACATATTCAACACTCATTAAGTATCATGATACATGCTGTAGAACCTGAAAAGACCATACTGTGCTCCAACATTGCATTTATCATGTCATGTGGAATCACACCAAGCACCACTGAAGAACAGGATACTTGATTTTACACATGTACACCCCCCTTGAGAGTTCACAGTGCTGGAGAATTAGCATTAACTTATAAGAGTGTGAACATGCCCAGATTCTTTTATTTAGTTGTTTCTGAAGCTACCAGATGGGTTGACAACCTAGTTCATCTTTTTTACTCGCTGACTAGCATATACTCATCTTACATTGTATTGTGATAGTATTTTTCATTGCGCTTTCTTCTTATTTTTTGTCCTACCATAGATTTTTTAGTTATCGTCAGAGATTGTGAATTAGGTATTCTAAATTTCATCATGTACAATTAAATTATGATTATTGAAATAATTCGTGGGTAAATGGCCGGGTTTCAGTGTGCAACGGGCACAATATTTCGACAAACGACCACGTTGCCATCATCACCTGCACTGATGAACTGACTGATGGGGGATCCTTGCCGTGCTTTTATCGCCATCCGCTCTATTGGCGGTCCGCGCCCAGCACCCTTGCCCTTGCTTCTCCCGCTGACCGAGTATTCAACCCGAGGTCCGCACCCAGGTGCGCGTGTTATCGGCTTTTCTGCTCTTCCTCTACCTATCCGCAAAGTCAGTTCTTTATCAGATATTTCGTTCCTCTTCTCCATCAATCTAATAGCGGGATCCCATGCCTTGCTAAGTATGTACCCACTATCACGATACATCTGCAGTTCCCTTACATGTATCTTGAGAGATTCCCTGATGACACAGTCTCAGAAGTTGGACGCTTGTGTCAGAACCTTTGTGCAATCGTAATCCATTCCGTGTATTTCCGTCGGACAATGTTCTGCGACTGCCGACTTGCTAGGTTGCTGTAGTCTAGTGTGCCGTTGGTGTTCTTGGCACCAATCCTTGACAGTACGCACTGCCTGACCTATATATGTGCACCACATTGGCAGTGGATCTGATAGACACCAGATTTCCGCAGTTCCAGGTTGTCTTTCACACTTCCAAGCAGTGCTCGAGTCTTAGGCGGTGGGTGGAAGACTGCCTTCACTTGGTGCTTCCTGAGAATTCGTCCTATTTTCCCGGATAACGCGCCACACAAAGGAATAAATGCCATGGCTACGTCCACCTGAGCGTCCTCTTCTTGTTCCACCAGTTGTGCAGAGGGGTGTAGGACGTAAAGCTCTTTGAATTTGCCACTCTTTGTAGCCATTCCTCTAGAAAACAGCTTTCAGGTGTTCAATTTCTTCATTGATACTACCATCATCAGAGACATGGAATGGATTCCGATTGCACCAAGGTTCTGACACAAGCGTCCAACTTCTGGGACTGTGTCATCAGGGAATCTGTTGAGATACGTGTCAGGGAACTGCAAATAAATTGTGATAGCACGTACATACTTAGCAAGGCAGGGGATCCCGCTATTAGATTGATGAAGAGGAGGAATGAGATATCTGACAGAGAACTAACTTCGGGATAGATGGAGGAAGACCAGAAGAGCCGCCAGCACGCACACCTGGGGTTGAACACTGTCAGCGGGAGAAGCGACGGCAGGGGTGCTGGGTGTGTACCGCCGATAGACCGGATAGCGATAAAAGTGCTGCGAGACCCCCCCATCAGCGCACCTGATGATGCCAATGTGGTTGTTTACATAGAAGCTTACTGCAATTATCAAATGATAATTGACTAATAAAATACCATCAACTTTAAAGTACAAAATTTCAATGTCCAATGAGTCTCAGCAAGTGCTTCATTGATTTTGGCTTTAAACCATCATATCTCAGTCTAGAAGTAAACAATTCAGAACCTCTCAAAGTTCGAATAGTGTCCCAACCAAATGTTACAGTTATCTGAGCATTGTTCACAGTCCAATCAATATTTTTGCCCACGAAATTAATCTATTTGACCAATTTGCTTGGATGTCAGCTCCTGTTTGTCATTAAAACTTGTTATGTACAACAACATAGCTACAGCAAGACAGATGTTCTAATGGTTATTACGGATGAGGTCTGGTGCACACTGAATCAGAATAATCTTAACCTGTGATGTATGAGGGGTGTTTCAAACGAAAAAATACAAAACGTCTTAACAACCAAACTGGTTGAAATTTGAATATGCCGCTTTGGGATAACTTAGTGCGACATCTAAGAATGTGAAGTTTGCGTCATTGCTCCCTAAAAGTTTCAAGCCTGTGTCCTCAGCAGGCAAGGTGATGCGTACAATCTTTTTTGACATCCGATACTCATCGAATTCCTTGTGCACGGAAAAACCATTAACAATGACGTTTACTGTGAGACAATAGTCTACGCAAGTCCAAGAGCTAATGGCCCAGGCTGCTCAAGGAGGGAGTGATTCTGCTCCATGATAACATATGTCCACATGTCGCCAGGGTCACACAAAGTGTACAGGCCAAGTTAAAGTGGGAGCAGCTTGAGCATCTGCCCTGCAGTAGGGATGGCGGTTATCACTGAAACAACTGGTTTTCGGTTATACCGGTTCTTTTCATCGCCAGTTTAACCGCACCGTAAAAATTGCCCAAGATAACCGGTTTTTTAAATAAATGGTTTTCGGTTTTTTATTGCTATTATTTCCAGTAGAGTTCAAACTAAACATATTTTGCGGCCGATACAGAAACCGTAATCGTCTGTTCTTCTAGTTTCGGCCGAAACCGAAACTTATGAAATTTAGTTAAAATTTACGTTATACGACAAATTACTTGTCTTTCCATATTTTGCAAGATCCCCTCCCATTTCTACGCTTTCTTGAGTGTGTGTAAGCCTAGCTAGGAGTCCGTAGAAGACGATATACGAAGCATACAGATTTACTGGCCTAGTATTTCCATCCGGCAGTTGCGAATATTTAGCCAACCACTGTGTAAGTTGGACTTGTTAGCCAGCACATATAACTATCTCGTTATATACACAATGTATATATAACTTACAGTCAATAAATGAACTTCCATCAGTGCTGCAGAAGTATTTCGAAAAATAAAGTCACAGTTCTGACTAACAGTATTATTGTAGTCAGTGTAAATTTACTCAAATTGAATTAGGAAAGCGGTGTACCACATGATGAAAGAATATTCAAATGGTGTGAGTTCTTATCCTCAGACCGCACGGCTACCTCGCGAGGCACCACATGATCAATGTTACCTAAATCCATATTGATTATTAAAAAAGCCCCTCGCTTTCAAGGAATCACAGTAATAAAAGTTGTTAGCATAACAATATAATACATTAATAGTTATTATTCCAAGCTTACATAATAGGTATATGAATCAAATTTACCTTCTCTTCCAAGAAACATTGTAGGTACTTTCTCCTTAAATGACACAGCATGTTTGTAGTACCTCAAATGGAGCACTGTACCTCACTGCTGCTGTACTTCGTGAAGTACTTCCACACTTGGGATGGTGTCATTTAAGACACAACCGATGTCTGGCAACGACAGCAAGGAACTGCCGCATGACCAGATGGAGGCAAGTCTCGTACACTGCTGGTGCACGCGCGTTGTATAATAGGCTACGCCACACGGCAACAGGTGTATAGATGCCTCAGTAACTGCACCAGTCCTTAAGTTCTTATGCCACGCATTTCTGACTGCCGGGATTGTTCTTAAATTATCACTGATCGCTTTTCTTAATTACTTTTCACAGCAGTGGAAATTTTAGGAATGGCCCCAAATATTAGGGTCTACTAGTTTTAATTTTTTAAAATTTACAAAAAACACATTTTGAACCGCTAGTACAGGAAGTAGTCATACCGGTTTTTTTACCTGGTTCTTGGCAATAACTAAAAACAACTGGTTACAACCGACACCAAATAAATACCGAAAAAACCGATTATTCAAAACTAAAATACCGGTATCAGTTTTAACCGGTCGGTTTTTCCCATCCCTACTCTCCAGTCAGGAATCCATCTGTTTGGTCCACTAAAAGGACAACTCAAAGGGAAGCGCAACTCAGATGACAAACTGGACATAGCAGAGGACTGGCTCTTGTCACAGCTACAGGAATTCTGGGACCAGGGAATCGTTCAGCCAAAACAGTGGAACAATTGTGCTCAAGCCTCTGGTAATTACTTTTGAATAAATACTTCTATTATACCCACTGTGTCATTTTGTACCTTTTTATTTGAACAACCCTTATATATGCAGAATGGAACATTGGGTGAAAATTTTTAACAGGGTTGGGATTAAAACCCAGCTCCCTTGCTCATTACACAGTGGACTCACCACTATACTACGCTGCCACTGTGGCTTTGTACTACCGCTTGGATTTACCTTGGCATGCCTTCCACTAATCTTCCTTAGTTTATACAACGATCCCCTTAATGTTTGCAAAGGCACTACAAATGAAATGGCATAGCACCTCTGCAGAGAACAAATCAGGTATCTTGCCTGAATCCCTGGGACAGATGTCCTTATACAAATTAAATGAATTGATTCAGAGACTTTTACATGCCACAAACATAAATGAAGTATGTATGCAGACAAGCATTGTGTGAAAATTTTTTCCAATGTCACGATTCAAACCTTGATCCCATGCTCAGTACTCCCACATGTGCTTGCTACCTTCACAGTTAATACTATAGTAAAGACAGTTTACAACTCACCGCAAAGACGTGGTGACGAGCTGCAACAGGCACATAAAAAAAAAACACCACACACACACACACACAACCCTTTCAGCTATTAGCAATGGCCTTAGTGCGGCAGCCGGAGGTGATGGTTGTAAGACTGTCTTGTGTGCCTGTGTGATTGCGTGAGTGTTCCATTTTCTGAAGGCCATGGCCGATAGATGAAAGTGTTGTATGTGTGTGCCTTTTGTATGTGCATGTAGCAGCTTGTCACTACGTCTTTGCGAAGAGTTGTAAACTGTCCTTACTATATTATTAATTCCAACCTGGACTTTCCATTATTATATTCTACCTTCACAATTATCAGAAATGAACATGTGCTATTTCTTACTATAGAAATGAGGGATAAAGCAGGGTTATAAGTGGACAAGAAAAACTATTCCAGTTAAAAATACTTTTTTTGGGAGAAATAAATCATTTTAGATCAGTGTAATGTCAGGTAGCAGTTTCATATGACGGATCTAGTGGAATAAAGAACATCACTTTGAACTTAGTGATGACTTATTAAGCACTTTTCACACACGTGGCACAGGATCACCTGACACATATATACATTAACAGAAACTTCTTGAGACATTATTTCTCATTATATCCATATTTAGATTACAGAGGAAAACTCCCTAGCAGGAAAAATTATATATATAAAGTAGATGAAGTTTACTTACCAGGCGAAGGAGCACAGGTATGTGTCAGCAAACATAAATAAAACAAACACACTCAAAAGCAAGCTTTCGCAATCTTGTTGCTTCTTCAGGCAGAGTAGGGAAGGAAAGGGCAAAGGAAAGTATTTGGGTTTAAAGGAGCGGGTGAGGAACTATTCCAATCTCAGGAGAGGAAAGACTTACCTTTGTGAAAAAAGGATAGATACACACACACACACACACACACACACACACACACACACACACACACACACATGTGCAAAATTCATATGATTAACCACCACTGAACGAGTCTGAAAATTTTTATTCATTCAAAACAGAGATATTAAAACATACTTGATGAATATGTATAAAATTTATATGTAGAAAAATAATCTTTATAATTCATAGTAACAACCCAGTTCAAAGATACCAAACAACGATTATATAAGACTTCATGCAATAAACAATTGGTGGGTACAACAAAATGCCATTACCCACACTTCTAAAAAGAGTAGATGCCATACAATAATTAGGCTAGAAGTATACTCTCGCTACTTCCATCTGGAAGCAATTTGCATTTGGTATGGAATCGCTAACCAATGCAACAATTAGTAATGTAAAGTTGTGTCTGTCGTTGATATTATTGGTCTTTTATCCCAGGAAGATGCTCCACTTCCCCTTCAGCCTTATACTGCTGCTTGCACCTTCGATTTTTCTATCGATGCAACCACTTCATCCCTCATTGTAGATATTACTTGCTTTGGATCTGGTGCACCTGTTATAGCAGTTCCAGAGACTATCATATTAGCTCCAGCCTGCAACAGTAAGTTTTCCACATCAGCAGTCATAATGTCAAGGAGTGCTATTAAATTGTAAAAAACTGTAGAAAACTTTTTTACAAGGAAAGTGTGAAAAGTCATTAGCAAATACATAAAATTCTGTACTAAAGCTTTAAATGCTTTGATGGCCAATACAATGACAAAGTAGAGCAAGTAATGAAATTCTACTTATTGTCTCCACTTACAGCTACGTACATATTCCACAGGTTACCAAATTGTGTATGGTGAAGAGTATCATGGATCATTACAAGACATATCCTTTCCTATTTGATTAAGAGTGAGCGAAAAACAATTGTCTAGACAGGGTGTTACAGACATCAGTTCCACAACTATCTATTTCAGTTTCCTGACCATTATTGACATGTTCCATGGTGCAGAAGTAGTTTATACTGACGGTTCCATGGTGGCTGGCAGAGTTCGGTATGCCTACGTTCACAGCGACTACCTTGAACTGCGCTCCCTGCCTTTTGGCAGCAGCATTTTTACCGCACAGCTGATCACAATATCTCTTGCTCTTCAGCACCTCTGAGCATGCCACAGGAAGTCGTTTGTCATCTGTAGTGACTTTCTGAGTGGCCTACAAGTCTTAGACTAGTGTTTTTCTTACCATCCTTTGGTGCAATCAATTTATATCTCCATCTTACAAGGAGATGACACCTACTCGTCATCACTGAATTCAATTTGTGGTACATGTAAGTCTTGGTGAGACAAGAAGTGGGAACTCCAGATGGTCAAGCGTTTAAGAAATAAAAGGAAGTTTGATATGGATCTATCACCATATGGATCTTACCTGTCCCTGTAATGGTGTGTTTAGGAAGTGGAGTTTGGCTCAGGGGTAAAAGATCAGATTCGTATTGAGAAGGTCACGGGTTCAACTACACCCGGCAGCAAATATTTTTCTATATATTTTTGACGAATTACAGTGTTCAAATGAATAAAATATATCGCAATTTACGATGTTATGGCTTCACTGTATTAGGTTTAGATGAAATACCAAACTGTGGCGAATGAAAATTTGTGCCCGGCCGGGATTCCAACCCGGGATCTCCTGCTTACTAGGCAGACGCGTCGACCACTCCATCACCGAGAACACAGTGACCAGCCCGACTGCAGAGGACTCTAACCCTGCACGTCTCCTGCCACACCCAAATCTCCATTTGCCTTGCTGTCTCTTTCCTACACCACAGCCTATGTATTCTATAGGCTCCTATATTCTATAGGATGGGCTCCTGACCACAATTAATTGTGCCTCGATACCTCATGGTCTGTTTTGCCTGATGCAGGAATACAGTATTGTGGCTGCAAGCATTATAGAATAAATAGGCTGTGGTATAGGAAAGAGACAGCGTGGCGAATGGAGATTTGTGTGTGGTGGGAGACGTGCAGGGAAGATTCCTCTGCAGTCAGGCTGGTCACTGTGTCCTCGGTAGCGGAGTAGTCAACGCGTCTGCCTAGTAAGCAGGAGATCCCGGGTTCGAATCCCGACCGGGCACAAATTTTCATTCGCCACAGTTTGGTACTTCATATAAACCTAATAAAGTGAAGCCATAACATCACAAATTGCGATTTATTTCAAATATTTTTCTGCTCCTCAGCAATGTGTACACCTGCATACTGTTCTCGTGGGGATCATGAGGAAAAGATTAATTACAGCACACACAGAGGCATTTAAACAATCGTTCTTCCTTTTGTGTCCCAGCCTCGTCGCCGCTTTTGTGTCTCGTTTCCGTTGTAGGTGTCGGTGGCCGAGTAGGAAGACCGAAACAGGAATAAAGGTAGCACGCTTGTGCAGGTATGGAGGGGAGCAGCCAGTGGGACAGCAGAAACTAGAAACACTAGAGTAAATTAGAACGAGATATATATTGCACAGAATTTATACAATACTTAACTTTTACATATCTCAGTACTGCAGAATGCTGATACATAGTTGAGTTAGAGGTCTGCCTAGTGCCTATCCGATAGCCAAGTCTTCACTGGTGCCTATCTGAGTCCGAAGTGTTAACTGGTTCCTATCTCATTCCCAAGTGAACGATGTCGTTCAGTGGTGGCCACGAGCGGAGTTGTAGCAGAGGGCGCTCGTGGTTGACGTCGTAAGAACGCCGCGCCGTGCGTGCATGGCGGCGCGCGGCGAAAGTAGGTGGCGCACACTTTGGACTTGTGCGACACCACACTTCCCACACTCAATATATGAATGGAATGGAAAAAAACCCTAATAACTGGTACAGTGAGAGGTACCCGCTGCTATGCCAAAATCATACATATAAGATCATATGTTATATCACTCTTCTGACCATTTCTAAAATTGTAATGTATCTTACTTTTTGTCTATATACATGTGGCATCTGTTCCAAACAAACAGACGCCACTTCTAATCCTGCAGTTGTTATTTAATATTCACAGAATATAGGACATCAACTGCGCTTGTCATATATTCTGTGAATATTAAATAATAACAACTGCAGGATCAGAAGTGACGTCTGTTTGTTCGGAACAGATGCCACATGTATATACATAATATGCCGGTGACGGGCAATGATCCTATCATTAGTGGGGAGGGGTGGACAAGTTTGAAGCCCTTACTCTTTCGGGAATTAGTTTCATAACTACGAGTTTGAGTACTGTGGGCAGGGCGAAGCTAGGAATTTGTATCTGACGGGAGTCGTGCTTAGGTAGTCCTTGCAGGTGCGGTGATCACTGTGTCCCCAGTGGTGTAGGGGTCAGCGCAACTGCCTAGAAAGCAGGAGACCCAGGTTCGAATCCCGGCTGGGTACACATTTTCAGCTTTGCCCAATCGCAGTTGATGTCATATATTCTGTGAATATTACTTTTTGTTTTTACTTTGTACTTTTATAAAAACATTTCTTTCCTGAGGAGCACTTGAAAGAGATGCCATAGTGCATGTAAACTGGTTGTGCATTACATATGAAATTATTTAAAAAAATTCCTTTTTTAACAAGCAACTGTGGCTTGAAATACACTTTTATTCCTTATTATATGAATTATTCCAGTTGCACTCCTGACAGACATTATGTCAAATTATATTAATTACCAACAAGGGCAAACATCCGATTACTTGTTAATAACATTATTGATAGATCTGAAGCATTGAATTAAAATTAGGTGCGGCCGGGAATCGAACCCGGACCTCCATGCTTACTAGGCATTTACTGGGATTCTTTATTTGTATTACTTGTCAATAAGTTTCAAAGAACTGGAAATGTTGCTGGTGAATAAGGCTCCAGGAGACCTGTTTCATCACAAGAGTAAAGCAACTGAAAAAGTCTGACTGCAGTTACACCTGTCAAAAGCAATGATTTTGAAAGTTTTACACTGTGTGCTAACGAAAAAGCAAAACACTTTCTGGTGCTTCACAAATTACATCACTAAGAATATGCAGATCATCAAGCTGCATGATATGATTTGATAGAAGCTGCACACAATCAACCCTTCACAGACCACATTTCTGTTCAGAGAAGAAGCCACATTCCACATCTGTGGACATGTTAAACATGTAATGTAAACAGGGTAAAGACCACTGAAAGATGCGAAGAAGGAATGTGTAGCTTGGGTATGGAACCTACATGTTAGTAGAAATGGCAATGGCAGGTAATATTAACTTTGATATGCTGGAGCAATTCTAGGAATCACAGCTTCAGCTAGAAGGAATTAATACTGTTGTGTAACAGAAGGACGGAGGCCTCCCCTACCTCAGCTGTTATTTGTTGCGAGTATTCAGGGGACAAAACAGTGAGGTCTGAGATCTAAAACCTAAGGGCTGAACAAAGCAAAATCTAATCCCAGGGTGTACAAAGGGGTAAAAGGTAAAGCAGTCAACAATCCGAAGATTGATTTGAACACCACAGTGCTTTACTAGGCATGGTCCTGTTTGGAGGTGGTATGCCGTTGCCCTCCTCCGACCTTTGAACTGACTTACCCAGCCAGTTATAGGGGGACCTACAGTTTAACGTGGGTTCCGAACCACGGTGCTACTCGGCATTTTTCACATCAGCAACACTGTCAGAGGTGAAAGAAGTGGAAAGTGAGAGATAAAAATCCTAGGACCTGGCGGGGATCGAACCCGGCACCTTTGGATTTGTAGTCTGGCACTCTACCACTGAGGGGTATAGTAAGCTAAAACAGCAGTGGCAACACAAAAGAACAATTACATAAAAGAGAAGACAAGGGAAATCTAAAGTCAAAAGCTGGATGGAATGGGCAAATTACTACAACACATTAAATTCAGAGTGGGTGTGAGCCTGAAAAGTCAGGATAAAGTAGTTACCACTAGATGGTATGATAGAAACCTGCTGCATGGATAAGACTTGTCATGCCATAGAAGCATCGTTGCAAAGAATCTAATGGAGTGCAGCAGATACAGTGAGAGACTGCTGAAGAGAGGCTAAAAGTGGACCAGCCTAGCAGGATGTGGACTCCTGCGATTAAAGTTGTTTTGTTTTATGGCGCAAAACTACTTAGGTCATTAGCGCCCAACACTGCCCATAGTAAAATTGAACCGGGTTTAGAACTTAAATGGCTTTCGCCATATTTGCATAATGTATAAAAAGTAAAACTCGGTCAGCAGAATGAGGATCATCAACTAAAATATCAGACATTTAAAATTTCAAATGGCAGACATAGATCAAGACTTAGATGATTAAAAAACGGACATTGCACTAAAAAGCGGTACACAGTAAAAGGTTCATCACAGTGCTCACATAAGGAAGCAGGATCACCACGAAGTAAATACTGGTGGCTATAACGGCATTGGCCAATATGAAGCGGGGCCAGAACAATCTGCTCTCGGCGAGAGAGTCGAGATGACGGTGACCAGAGATCAGGCACAGGTTTAATGGCCTGCAATTTGTTCCCTGACAGGGATGACCAATGTAGTTACCAACGGGAGATAATACGCTGGGAGACACCAGCGCGAAGGTCATCAGAGGTAGTAGAAAAGGTAGACAGCCGAGGGAGGAGAACTGCCTCCTTGGCAGCCGTATCTGCAGACTCATTCCCCAACACTCCCAGGGCCCCACAGAAAGTCACAGTAGTTCCGCTCACTGAAAGAGAGGTAAGTCAATGGCGGATACTTTGTGCCAGGGGATGGACAGGATATAGCGTGCGGAGGCTCAAAAGACCACTCAGAGAGTCCGAGCAAATGACACTCATTGAGCGAGTTTTGCCGGACGTATTGGGTGGCTTAATATAATGCATACAGCTCAGCTGTAAAATTGGAACTCCACTCAGGGAGACGATATTTAAACGAGGCGTTGCCAAGCACAAAGGAACACCCAACACCCTGGTCTGTGAGCCATCAGTTTAGATGAACAAATTACCATCAAATTTGAACCAGAGTGCGAGAAATTCTCTCCAGTAAACGAAACTAGGTGTGGAGTCCTTTGGAAGAGAATGAAGGTCCAAGTTAACATGGACTTCGGTGCTTAGCCACGGTTGAGAGGTGCTCTCTCCAGTCGAGAAAGTAGCAGGCATTTTAACACTGAGCTGGCCAAGTAATGAACGCAAGCGTACTCCCGGTGGTAGCAGAGCAGACAGGTGTACGGCAAAGAGACCGTCAAGTGAGTCATTAAAGAAAACAGCATACGTTGGGTGTCCTCGGATGGATGACAAACGGCTAGCGTAATGGCTAAGCAGGAGTTCCCGATGATAAGAAAGAGGTAGTTCGGCGGCCTCGGCATAGAGGCTCTCAACGGGGCTAGTGTAAAACGCTCCCGTCGCCAGATGGATTCCTTGGTGGTGGATTGTGTTCAGGCGGCGCAGTATGGACAGTCGAGCCAAAGAATAGACGATGCTTCCATAGTCCAATTCGAATCGAACTATGGTGCAATACAGATGGAGGAGAGTAGACCGATCAGTTCCCCACGAGGTGCCACTTAACACCCGCAGCAGTTTGAGAAAGCAGGTACAGCGAGCTGCCAAACGAGATAGGTGGGGAGACCAACATAGCTTCCTGTCGAAAACAAGTCCCAAGAACGTCATGGTAACCACAAATGGAAGTACTATGGGGCCCAGGCGAAGGGACGGGGGAAGGAACTCCTTCTGCTGCCAGAAGTTCACGCAGACTGTCTTGTCAGCCGAGAATCGAAAGCCAGTGTCCATACTCCATGTGTGGAGAGCGTCTAGGCACCGCTGAAGGCGGCGGTCCAGGAGACTCGTTTGCTCAGAGCTGCTGTAGATCGCAAAGTCCTCGACAAAGAGGGACGCCGAAACTCCCGGTGGTAGATGATCGGCTACAGAATTGATTGCCACTGCAAATAAAATGACGCTCAGGACTGAACCCAAGGGGACCCCGTTCTTCTAAATAAAAGTGTTCAATAACACCGAACCAACACACACTTTAAACACAGGGTCTGTTGTACTCGACAACAGATCATGTCCCTAGAACAGAAGCCTAAACATGGAAGAAAGAAAATAGTGTCAAAAATAAGGTAAAAAATGAAAATAGGTGGCTGGGATGTGTGAGGGGTCTAAACCCTGCAAGTAGTAGACAGCCGTAAACCCACCCACCACAACCGAGATAAAATTTTATAACCTCAAATAAAAACAGCTCTCGTGGAAATAACCGAGGACCAAGTCAGCCATCCACCAAAACTAGAGGCAATGATTGGGCACGGAGGGTCAAATGGAGGTGACAGGCTCCACAACCACAATGTGGGGGAGGCTCACTGCAAAACTCAAAAAGTACCTGGAATGTATGATGCGGAGATGACAAAGGACAGCGGATTCCCTCCGGGAAGAGCATAAGAAAGAACTGTAAGCCGCAGTGGTCTTCCTGATTAGTGAACATTGCACAAGAAGAATAGCAAGAATACAACTATCATTTTCTGATTTATCTGTAATTGGTACATACTTTCACTTGGTCACTTTGCCAGTCTGGGTAATTTCAAAGAATGTTTGCAATCAAAGTAGCTCAGCCTGAAATGATATATATCGAATGTGCAACTGTAAATCGATTATGTCGCGATTCATGCGCGATTATGGTTTTTTCTTTTTCCTCTTTTCCATAGACATGGGAACGTATTTGATTTATTATTATTTGAAAGATTTCATAGTCAAAGCAATGCAAAGGAAAATGCAAACTGTCATGACCATGTAATGACTGGTTCTCACTGTACTTCTCTAAAATCTCGAGGAAAGATCTTTCATGAGAAAGTACACAGACAAATACACTACATGGATGTGACTTTTTCCTTATGTTGGTTTGACTGAAAAGTATTTAAAATGTTAAGAAATCAATGTTACTGACAATTAGAATACGCTCAATTTCCATTAAAAACTGTCAAACCCATTTAGTGACAAGTTCTCTGAGAAGTACTTTTCTGAACATACAGTGCAGTGATTTATTATGTGATCAAAGACTATCTATAAGTTTTATTTATATGCACAAAATTTAACTTTTGTCCTCACTAATCTCAAATATATACTCTATGGACACCTAACGCGTATTCCAAATTACATTATAATGTACCCGTCAGCAACATTCAACAATTTTCTATGAAAATGTCATGATTAACGAATATCTCGTTGCAGATACGTATCACCACAGCTTCAGATCTTCTCAGTGACGGAGGGAGAAACGATACACTGAAATTGGTCAAACACATTGAGCTTTTTCCTAAGAATGTGTCACGATTCTGCTGTAAAAATATTCACGTCAGCTTTATATTACCATTTTGACTGGTTCTTCCGTCGCTTCTTGGTAGAACATAATCAAATAAATTAAAACACAATTTTGTGTGTGTTCTACAAGTTTATTTTTGCTTGCTTAACCGGTTTTCGGCTTATTAGGCCATCTTCAGAGTATTTACTAAATATAAGTAAATGCGCCTCGGTTGCACAGTGGTAGAGTGCCAGACTACAAATCCAAAAGTCGCACGTTCGATCCCCGCCAGGCTCTAGGATTTTTATCTGTCACTTTCCACTTCTTTCACCTCTGGCAATATTGCCCATGTGAAAAATACCGAGTAGCACCGTGGTTCAGAACCCATGTTAAACTGTAGGTCGCCCTATAACTGGCTGGGTAAGCCAGTTCGAAGGTCGGAGGAAGGCAACGGCATACCACCTCCAAACAGGACCATGCCTAGTAAAGCACTGCGGTGTTCAAACCAATCTTCGGATTGTTGACTGCTTTACCTTTTACTCTGAAGATGGCCTAATAAGCCGAAAACCGGTTAAGCAAGCAAAAAAACTTGTAGAACACACACAAAATTGTGTTTTAATTTACTTTACATTACCACTTATCCAAATTATTAGCATGTAATTATACATTCTTAAACGTTTATATTTTGTCATCTTGCACATCAGTGCCTGTGTAATCTATTTAGTTGCATGTAATACATATTGTTTCAGGCCGAGGTACTTCGATTGCAGGCAGTCTTGGAAAATACCCCAGCCTGTATCGCAAGTCATAGTCCCCTTCCCCTTCCCAGTTTTGTAATTCTTGTGTAACATTTGTCACATAGATGATCTGACGATTCCCTGTTAAGAGCGAAATGTGTCATTGGATAATAATAAAACACTGTGCAACCAAGTCAGATTTTACTGTAAAATATGATTTCACTGGTTGCTATACAATACCATGAATTGTAAATCATTTTAAAGAAGAATTCTGAAACAGGGTAAATTTTAGTATTCTGCAAAAATGCATAACCCTAATTTTGTAGAAGGTAACTGAAAAGCACAGGAAAGATGATCAGAAACCATGCAGCTACAGTCACCAAAAGAAAATTTAAAAGTGCACACCGAACAGTCACAAGGGTTGTAAACACCAAAATATTCAAACAGTGATATGCAGCAAAAAACGAGAAAAGAGCAAAACTTAGGATAAATGTCAGGAAAAATTTATAAGTTGGTAAGTAGGAAACAACTGAAGTTGATAAAAAAAAGTAGTTGCTTACAGTTAAAAGAACAACTGTGCCAAAAAAAAGGTGGAGGAGAAAAAAACCAAATGCTCAATACAAGCAGACAGGTAGTAGTACACTAAAGGAGGTTACAGAATGATAAAAAGCATTCAAAATGAGCCTATGCTCATTTACAGTAGAGCTTTACAGATGTTCCAAGCAGGTAAAAAATTAAATACAAAAGAATCCATTACCAGCTGTGGGGCAAATTGCATACACACAGAAAAACGTCACATCTGAAGATGGGGATACTGCCCATCAGATTTGACCAGTGGTGTCGGTGTTATGGTATGTGACATCACCGTTCAGTAGTTTTGAGGTGTGTTGACAAGTGGCGCTCTCCAGGTAGAATTCCAATGATTTGTCATTGTTACTTGTCATTCGGTTAGTTTCATATTTCGTGGTGGTTGTGTTGCTTACTAATTTTGTGCCTTTAAATGTGGTTCAGAATTGAGTGTGTGTGGATTAGTTACACAATTATTCTGGTTTATTGCTTCATTTCGTATTGTTATTGTTTGGTTTCTGTTAGGATGTATTTGGCAAGGAAATATATTTGTCCTGAAAGACTACACGTGAACTATGGCGGATGTCTAAGTTTCTTCATTTCTTCAGCCTTTTAGCTGTGCGCATGTTTGTAGGTGATGTAATTATGTGGTGGCTAAGTTACAGAAATCACATTGTTTACAAGCAGAAGATAGATTATAGATTTAATGTCTAAAAAGTGATCCATAGCTTCACTCTGATGGTGAGGTATAGGTTAACAGTCTTTTCTTTCAAAAGTGAATGCTGAAGGTGTGAATACTTGGACTGAGACCTATGATCGTTGGTGCACAATGTTGTAATCTGTAATTTATGAGGATAACAACAGATTTTTACCTACAATACACAAGTGTTAACATATCCCATATACGGGTTTTCCGACATGCTGATTTCATGGATCAAGGCAGGCAGATGGAATCTGCGTCATAATGACATTTTACTGTTTTCATTTTTCTATTCTTATTTTTGGGGAGGGGGCGGGGGATGTTTGGAATCCAGAGTGTCAAAGTGTAATATAATCCAATTGAAGTTTCCGCTACCAGTCTTTTTGGGTTGCTGGGGCTCATTTACTATCCCTGCATTTCGTTTGAGGAGCAATATAGGTACATTTAAGTTCCCAAAACCTTTTGTGTTTTCTGTTACGGTGTTTTGTTTATGGCTGTTTTATGGGATGCGTTTTTTTAGAGGTAGTTTGGTTTTTCAATATTTCTTTTGACCTTTTGGTAAAACTTTATGACCTTTCTCGCCAGGCGCCAGTGCTTATCTTGGCAACAGGTGAATAATGAAGTGTAGAATTGTGTTTTTAATTTTCGTGAGCTACAGAGTAAATGTTATTGCTACTTGTTTCACTTGCAGTAAAATAAATACTGTACCTACTCTATGGTTGACAGGTTCTTGTATGTACCCTTGCCTGTTCAGAAAAAACAAAAAAAAAATTCGTTTTAATTGAAGTTGTCATCTGATCATCTGAGTTGCCGCCGTTACCATTGATGCCAACATAACCACTGGAGCCTGGCGAGAAGTGTCGTACAATTTAACTAACCTTTTTTCCGCTTAGAATGTCTCCGCCCAAAACTCCCACATTCCCGCTAGTGTAATTTTATTGGTTTCTGCTTTAATTTTTGCATGTTTAAATGTGCATTTTTATGATTGTTTTGGTTGCCATATGGAATATGAGTGTGTATGTCATTGCCCCCATAGGTTAAAGGTGACGAGAGGTATGCTGGTCTTCAATTATGCCAGAAAAACTATATACAGAACGTTAGGTACCATATTCCAAAGCAACCAATGAATTTGGTTCTCATGAGGAGATTCACGCGAGTAACAAGTGTACAACATAGAAAATGTGCCAGAGATTTGGGACTGACCAAAGCATAGAAGCATAAAGTATGCCTACATTCTTGTCACCTCAGTAGAATCTGATGCAGGCTATGTTGCTGAATCATTAACACTAAGCTAAAGCTTCAGGAACAAACATTTAACAACCACTGTAAAAGAAATTGTCCGATCAGTGACTTATTCAAAATAGATTACACTAATCATCTCAAAGGAGTCTGGGACTGGTATTAAAATATATTGCTGTGTGTGATCATATTTGCATTAATAACTGCCAACTTTGAACTACAGTGTTGTCTAATACGAGTCATTGTCCGCTCAATAGTTTAATTCGTTATTTAAAATGACAAGCCAATTTCTTCAGTTTTGTACTCTTAAAAATTGGTAGCAGAAGAAAGCTGGGGGCAAAACATCACAACATGCAATAAGTATCAACACAGGAAGTCTGTCTAAGCATGGTAGTTACAACAAATAACACCTGTCAGTGTGATAGTGTTTAACAAGAGGTTACTCTCTATAGTAATGCCTGATGGAGGAAACTACCTGTTCCACAGGCCAATCAGCCGTCCCACTGAAGGGAATGTTTTCAATCTTCTGCAAAGTTCAAAGTTTATCTGCATGCTCTTCATTTGGAAGATATAACCAATTGTGGTGTAAAGAGCTGTAACTGCAATAAGAAAAAATATTTTAGTGTCAAGTTTAAAAAATAATTTTCTGTTTAATTTTTTACTCGACAATTCTGTGCAAGACACTCCAGTCCTGAAAGTATCAAGAGCTGCATCATGCTTACAGGTTTGGGAATTTAGGTAGGATGGAAAGAATGTTTAGATAGCCAAGGCAATGAAGGGATCCACTTGCAAAATGTGATAAATCCAACAAACTTAGCCAGTCTTGTCATTTAATACTACAACAGACAAGACATCTTAAACCACATTACATACTCATCACAAAAGTTTGAGTCTTTCCGAGGTGGACCTAGAAAAACCTAGGCCTAATCCTCAGACTAGGCTATGTAGAAAATCAGAACTAACTTTCTAACAAACTACTGTTGGCATGTCTTATGAAATAAAAATGTGACAGCCTTTGCATCCCATCGTCTGTCTTTAAGTTCCACAAAATGCCACAGTTAATGAACTAGGACATTTTTCTAAAATGCGTGCAGTGACATGGGAAGTCTAGTGGTAATGTCAGTGATGGATCACAGTAGAAAATGGAATATGAACAAATTATCAATAACTGACTGGTTACAATGGTCAAACAGCATGATCTTCATAACTGAGAATAGGTTTATGAGCCTATATGTAAACTTAAATATTGGTAATTCTACAAACCTTAGCACACTGTTGTATAGTGGACAGTCCTACACCACCGTCCACCTCTATATCCAATGTAGGATAATTATCACGCAGCCATCTAACTTTCTCCATCATGTCAGACATGAATTTCTGGCCACCAAAACCTGGTTCCACAGTCATCACTAGAATCATATCTGCGACATCAACATACTGCTTGACAGCTTCAACTGATGTGCCTGGTTTCAGGGCTACTCCGACCTAAACAAACATTTAACAACTACAATAGTGCCATAGGGTAAATTCTTTTGGAACATGGAATTTTACATGCGATTTGTTTTGATATTCCTTATCACATCAGTTGCTCACCTTCATGCCTGCCTCTCTTATTCTTCTGCAAGTTTCATTTACATCATCCGAAGCCTCAACGTGAAACGTGTACTGATTTACCCCTGCATCTGCCATAGGATCTATCCACTGAAAAAGTTTTAACCTTCAACTTTCAGAAATTTGTCTGATAGCGACAGCTGGAAGAAATTTATTCAGGAAATCAGTAACAAACGCACCTGGTCAGGCTTTGAAACCATCATGTGTGTTTCGAAAAATATTTTTGGAATTTTAGCCCTTAAGCATTTGACTACAGGATGACCAAATGTTATGTTGGGAACAAAATGACCGTCCATAACATCCAAGTGCAAATAATCTGCACCAGCATCAATAAGACGCTTTGATTCATCGTATAAATCCGCTAGATCAGCATTTAAGACAGAAGGTCCTATTTTACAAGTCACACTGTCTCCCATCGCGAAAATTCTGTTTCTGACCTTCCCACGCACAAAACAAACGCTACCAAAACATGTAAGATGCAAAGATTATCCATATTGCTACTACCCAGAGATCACTGCTACTACCATTCTAACCTCTTTGGCTACTACAGAACTTCAAAAAGAGCAAAGGAGTGAAATTACTGGCGACAACAGAAGTTGTAACTAGCTGTAAGAGGCGTCGACATTAGCCGAATAACAAAAACTAAATGGATTGACAATATATGCTTTTAAAGACAATTTCGACGGCGTTATAGGACTTATTTCTCCGGTGCTCACGATTTCCATACATCCAGACATATGCTCCTAAAACCGGATTTTGTATACCGATTTCCCAAATCCGCTTTTGGTTGATCATCAAAACACTCCCAAAATCGATTCTGGAAATCCACTGCTGTAAAGCGGTTTTCCACTTCCACAGTCGATTTTAGTGCCCATGTAAACGCAACTGTTTTGAAGCGTTCTTGGCTTGTGAGATTGTGTTTTCTTGTTAAGATTTTCGGCAAATATGGACAAAGTGACATTTTTTAGCGTGAAATAAAATTATAAATATTACAGTGAGCATGAATCTGTGTATTTAAGTAAAGAACAATAGCGATTGTGCTGACTAAATCAGGAACTGAATCAGCTGTTTTCAGCCACCATATTAAGTGGGATAGGAAATCCGATTCAGGCTCTGACATGTAAACACGACAGCGAAAAACGGTTTACGAAAATCGGTTTTCGTCTTTCGGAAGATGTGTTGCATGTAAACGTAGTGATTGTAAGTTTTGTTTGCGAAGTGTGGTATATCAAACAATATTGAAGGCCAATTCACACTATCCGTCACGTGAACGTCACGTCAAGTTGTATTCACATTGTCCGTCAGTGACCGACACGTCAATTCGCCCATCTCAATACGCGATGTAGAAAGTGAGGTTATGTGTAGTGATCTGTTATGTAGAAAGTCATAGTTTAATACTAGAATTGAGTGAACAACAACGCTAAATGTTATTTACAGCCAAGTAAAACTTAACAGTGTGTGTTCTTGGCCAACTTACTGGGAACTGAAACAACATTTCAAAACATTGACATCTATTTTCAAGCGAAAAAAGAAACATATGAAAACATCAAACAATACTTATAAGAGCATAAAAAGCGCCTGTTTACTTTATCCATTACGATTTGCCTGCTGACATTGTTAATATCGTCGTAAACAACTGAAATTTCGTCTTTCATTAGAACTAACGTTTTCATTTAAAATGTTATTTAATTAAAAATGCGTAATCAAATTACAATCTTATTCAAATAAATTGATTGCTTCAGACTTTTCTGTTACAATGTTATATAACATAAGCCATTTTTTGGTTTCATATATCCGACCTCGATTCTTGACAAAAATATTTTAGTCGTCATGAAACATTTGAGATTTACTCCTAAAATGAATAAAACAACAAAATAAAGATGAATAAAACACATTTTCATATAAACAGTGCGATCGTCGACTGCAACATGTAATTCGCGCGACGGAAATAGGTTAACTTCCGATTTTAGCAGACGGCCGTTCCGTCAAAACATTCTTCTCGAGAAAGCTTGATGTGACGTTGACGTGACGTGACCGTCCAGTGACGGAGAATGTGAATGCCGCCATTAGAAATACATTGCAGAATGTTCTGACGGATGGTGACGTGACGTGACGGACAGTGTGAATTGGCCTTATTAATAGGGAAATACATGGAGCCTGTTTAACTTATCCATTAGATTTTTTGTACGAACCTTCAACGTTGTAAACACCTGTCTTATTCTCCTCCATTATGAGTGACCTCAGTAAAAACGTTTTTGTCCCCTCGTAATATGTTAGCAAAGTATGGAGACACGCGCCGCTTTGCTGTACACCCTGGGGGCGCCGACCCTGCCCAGATGTAGGCTATTGACGTTTCATTGCTTACCGGCGTCGCGGTGTCTAGCAGCGCCCGCTGAAGGTACTCCTCTCCAGCCCAGCCTGCGTGATGACGTCGGAGGCATTCCAGAGCCGCACCGGCTGGAGGTCCTCACTTCGATGCCCGCTGTCAGTGGCGTGCTGCCATGTTAGGTCGCTGCGGCAACATCTGGCGTAGAGACGTTCTCGTTACAGCATTCTACGTCACCAAACGCCCACTGCTCAATACAGCACCTTTAAGTACTGCTTTTCTGCTGAGGTGTTGTCTGGCACGTCCCCCTTGCTTGCACCAAACTCCAAGCTCTGCATACAGTCAGTCAACGGTCTCAGGGCGAAGACCATGTCGTCCCAGTTTCCGGGTTACTGCACACGCATACTGATTTGTATTTGTAAGCAGATAGTTGTCACCACCCAGCTCAACGTGAAGGGGTTCTTCGAACCTTAGTGCATAGGGGTCACTTCATTTCTGACCCAGAAAGTTTGCCCACTGAGTTGTCTCATCTGGAGATAACTTTTTGACAGAATGGCTATGGTGAAGGGCAGATTAAAAGAGTGTTGCACTATCGACCACATGTGCAACGGGCTAGTGATGATAACGCTGAGTCGGCACCCACGTCAGTGGCCTTTCTGCCATACGTTGGCAGCAGTTCCAATAAGATTGGTCGTATTTTGCATAAAATCAATGTAACATGTGTGTTTCGTCCACCTTCTAAAATTGAGGCGCTGTTGGGATCCGCCAAGGATGATCTCGATTTGCGCAAGCCGGGTGTCTCCTGTATCCCAGGTAGCTGTGGCATGTCATATGCTGATCAAACTATTAGGACTGTTGAGGACCGTTGTATTGAGCATAAACGTCACACACATTCACAACAGCCTAACAAATCTGCTGTGGCCGAACACTGTCTTGACACAGGTCACCCTATGGAATACAACAAAACGGAAATTCTGGCATGCACTTCCAACTACTGGTACTGTGTTATCAAGGAAGCGATAGAAATAAAACTAGGTGACAACCTTATCAAGAGGGATGGAGGCTTTTGCTTAAATTCCACCTGGGATCCTGCTCTCTCACTTGTCAAAAAATAGAGACAAAACTAATCCGACCTCATCCGTCGAGAACTGATGTTTATTATCGATATTCTGACCGGTTTCATCTTTGGTCATGTCGGCGCTGTGTGCTTGCTTGCTCAGTTTATGTTGTCTTTCCTGTTCACTCATTGAAAACCGAGGTTTTAAAGATCGTTGCACATTGCTTCCTTACTGCAGTTTCGCCTTGAAAATGGCAGGGTGGTCTCCTGCGGAATATCGTCGATTTTGGTACCTGGCAGAATACCCATAAGTTTTTCGAAGTCAGCAGACTTGTTTTGACACCTTCTGCTTCTGCCGCCTTCTGCCGCTAGAACATGTACTCGCGAAAACCACAGTATAACATCACTCGTTAACTGATCAAATTAACAAATATCTCCATGCCTCTACAGAAATTCAACGCATCTCACAGCTACCTACAGTAGGAGACGATAGGAGAAAATGTGGGTATACAAGCGTTTACCAACACAATGTCAGAAAGAAAATGTAGTAATAAGAATGGAACAAAGAAACGAAGTTGCATCGGATTTGGAACATTTCCTATTTGTGCTCAAGTCCCAGCACCAAAAAGGGAAAGGGAATATGCTTCACCCAAAAAAAAAAAAAAAAAGTTCAAATATTTGTTCAGCTTGAGGGACTTAACTGTGGGGTCATCAGTTCCTAAACTTGCAAACTATTTATGAACTACCTTATAATAAAGGCGACACATCCATGTCTGAGGGGGAATTCGAACCCCCGACCAGAGCGGCCGTGCAGACTGTGACTGACATGCCACAGACTGCTCGGCCACTGCGGCCGGCATGCTTCACCCCAAACCTTTCATAAGTCAGATCATACAATGTGTTCATAAGACAGTTCGTTCTATCTTTACCACCACACTTACCTCTCACAAACTACAACTTGTATGTGCACATTTGCAAGCGCCGCTATAGAAAGCATGCCAAATATTTCAAAGTCATGTACGTCATAACTAGAGTTGACAACTATCCCTTGTATCCCGGGAATTCTCGTATTTTCACTAAATTTTGAAGAAACTGCCAGGTAGTGTATTTTTTAACATTTATACCATATTTTCTATCTTTTCAATTAGATGACTATTGCCTCAGTACTCTTTGTAACTTCCTTTCCTTTGTTCCCCTCCCCCTCTTCTAACGCCATAAAAAGTGATGTGTAATGAATAATCAAAACATTGTTGCGCTTAAAGAATCATTCTTCCTGCTTCTAACGTTGATTCAGGCTCGCTAATATGAATTCAATCGGTGTTGCAAGACTGAGCAAGGTGGCACAGTGGTAACACATTGAATTTAGTTTTGGGAGGATGGTGGTTCGAATCCACTTCTGGATAATCAGATTTAGGTTTTCTGTGGTTTTCCTAATTCACTCCAGGCAAATGCTTGGACGGTTCCTTTGGAATGTTAGGGCCGATTTCCTTCCCCAGTCTTAAAAGGTAAAGCAGTCAACAATCCGAAGATTGGTTTGAACACCACAGTGCTTTACTAGGCATGGTCCTGTTTGGAGGTGGTATGCCGTTGCCTTCACAAAAAAAAAAAAAAAAAAAAAAAAAAAAAAAAAAAAAAAAAAAACCCGAGCGTGAGCTACGTCTCTACTGGCCATGCTGTCCATGAGACGTATTCTTTCCTTTTGATGTTGTGTAGGCTCGATATATCTCGATATATGAGGAGATATCCCTCTTTCAGTACCACACAAGCGTGTAGTTGGTTTCTGAAAGAACAGTGTGTACCATTGAAAGCGGATTGTTAATTTCAAATCACTGATCCTGGCAGGGAACTGCCAGATAAAAGACGTTTGTTAAATCTGAAATAACTAATTCTGGCTGGAAACCGCCAGGGAAAAGAGCTGCAGTTATTTAAAACTAACAAGTCCTAGCAAAAGGGGTCCACGATAAGAGATTTGCGCAATGGAAAACATGAGTTTTCCTCCGGGAAGCAGAGGGAAACCATAATAATAAAACGAACCTGAGGTTAAATTACAAACAAGGGAAAATTTAACTAAGCTGATTAAACACACAATAAAAGTGCACCCCACTGTAATTTACTAGGTACTAATTTTGTTCACACACCAAGAGGGGTCAGATAAGCAAAAACGAAGATGTAAAACATATAAGAAACAGGAGGATTGGTAGGACATGGGACATAATCATTCACAAGCGCGTAGCTGCGACACTTACTCTCACAGAAGACTGCGACGTGAAATACAGCACAATGCACAACAAGGCAGATAAGCCGAATCTGCCAAGTTACGATATTCAGAACAACATGCACTCTGTTCCACTTGCAATACCTGGAAGGGGCCACTAAATTTCACACAAACCTTACACACGAGTGAACTGATAACGTAAGCAAGCATTATATCTGTTGATGTGGCATAGTGAAAGGAAAGGCAAAAAATACAACCTACTGGAAGTTAAACATCATGTGGGCACAAGATGTAGAAAATCTGGTAAATTCAATAAATTGTAAAAGAAATAAACTAAGTATCATGTTTAACTATTCGATGGATGCGGACCGTCGAAGAGAATAACACGAAACGGGCATTATAGAGCATTTAACAAAGTTACAAATCACACAGACAGAATTTACGGTTTCACGACAAAATTTAGGGAACACAATATGAGAGTCGGGAAGGCAGACGTGGAAAAATATTACAGAAATAGTAAGAGGTAGCATTATTTCAACGCCTGAAGGGCTGGAAAACGTTGGGCCAAAGAATAGGTGTTTGTTCCACATCCCGTAATGGGCACCAAACTAAACCTCACTAGTCATCATTTACCGTTTTAACAGAAATCAAACAAAGTCACACTGGAAAACATGCACCAGAGGAATACGCCACATTCCCGAGAATAACATAATTCACACACGTAACTTATTACTGCTACAAAGCGTAGCATGGACCTAGCTGTGGCTCACCATTTACACCATACGAACATCTTACCTAAGCCGAAACTGAAGAGAGAGTGACGACACCACTCCGATACGTACAAATCCTCGCGCCAAAGCTCCCAAAGAGCATTGCGGAGACATACCATACTCGTGCAAAGAGTCTAGCTGCCTGCGCGAGGTCGATCGGTGTACGCGCGACTAAAAGCCAATTCAGACTGTCCGTCACGTCAACGTCACGTCACGGAACCATCACGTCAAGTTGTATTCACACTGTCCATCCGTGTCCGTCACGTCAATTCGTCCATCTCAATACGCGATGTTGAAAGTGAGGTTATGAGTGGCGATCTGTTATGTAGAAAGTCATAGTTTAATACCAGAAAGGGGGAACAACAACGCTAAATGTTATTAACGGCCAAAGAAAACTTTACAGTGTATGTTTTTGGCCAACTTACTGGGAACTGAAACAACATTTCAAAACATCGACATCTATTTTCAAGCGAAAAAATAAACATATGAAGACATCAAACCATACTTGTAAGAGCATAAATAGCGCCTGTATACTTTAACCATTACGATTTGCTCGCTGACATTGTTAATACCGTCGTAAACAACTGAATTTTTGTCTTTCATTAGAACTGTCATATTCATTTAAAGTGTTATTTAATGAAAAATGCGTAATCAAATTACAATCTTAGTCAAATAAACAGTTTGCTTCAGTCGTTTCTGTTATAATGTTACGTAACATAAACCATTTTTTGGTTTCAGATATCCGACCTCGATTTTAGGGGGACACTCAATTGACAAAAATATTTAAGTCGTCATGAAACATTTGAGATTTACCCCTAAAACGAGGTACAACAACAACACAAAGATGAATAAGACACATTTGCATATAAACAGTGTAATCGTCGAGTGCAACATGTAATTCGCGTCACGAAAATAGGTTAACTTCCGATGTTAGCAGACGGCCGTTCCGTCAAAACATTCTTCTCGAGAAAGCTTGACGGACGTTGACGTGACGTGACGGTCCGGTGACGGACAGTGTGAATGCCGGCATTAGAAATACATTGCGGAATGTTCTGACGGACGGTGACGTGACGTGATGTGACGGACAGTGTGAATTGGCCTTAATAGCAGCCCTAGTGAGAAGTGGCTGAACTAGGCAGGCGTGGAGTGCACACCAACGCTCCCAGCGTAAACTAGTGGAATCAAGGCAGAGGCGAACGACGCACAGCAGAGCTCCCTGCGGCAAAATGAGGCAAGCACAGAACGCAGTAGAAGCGTATCTCTCACACGCAGGGTAAATACAGGGTGGGGAGCATAATTACATGTCAGTGCAAGTTAAAACGTCAACTTATAGTCAATAAATCAATAAGTTTTTAAATTGAAAATAGAATCTAACAAATGCAAAGCCTCTATAACGTGAAAGGGAGGTGAGCAAACATTGAAATAAATGAAAAGAGGCAGAGAGCCGTCTTTCACCATTTAGGCAATGAAATACTTTGTAGCAAGTTTGTGATGCTGTGAAAAATAAAATTCGCCAATGAAGTTAATAAAAGTTTAGGTGTTTGAATTATACACCTTCAGTCATTATTTATTTAATTGTATACATTTTGGAATGTACAAAACGCAGCAGTGACTGATTAGTTGTCATTCTTATGTTTTGGTAAATCAAAAAGATAGTGAAAGAGAAGTCAAACAGACACACAATATTTCTTGAGCCGTGTTGGGCTCAGATTTTGGGTGGTCACTTCCTCGCTTTCTGGCGCGTAAGTTCTGCTTTGCCCCTTATCGACCTTGTTGTCTCTTTTATCCGTTGATGGCGCTGTGAGTGACTGCAATTGCACTATCTTTGCTTCCCCATCGGGTATGACGTGTGAGAGGGGGACAGTTGGTCTGAGAGCAGAGATGGCGGCGCATCGGTCTCGGGGAAGCAGATTTGGATAGTCTCGGGCTGTGTGTATGAACGCTGGAGCACGCCAGCGCTGCTTGCAGTGTCTCGGGTTAGCGCAGAAATAGCTGTCGGATGGAACCCGCCGTGCTCGGCTGTGTGGGTGAGAAGGCAAGTCGACAGAGCCGTGTTAATTGAGATCGAGTGTTTCTGCAGCTGCATGTTGGAATTATCCTGGCTCTTACTACGCCTTCAGTACCTTTCAAGTCGGATCGGATGTTTCCTTGCCTGACACCAACCCGAAAAATAACTATAATTCAAATGTTTGTAAATCTATCGGACCAAACTGCGTGGTCATCAGTCCATAGCTTACAAACTACTTAAACCTAGGTAAACTAACCTAAGGACAAAAACACACACAGCCATGCCCCAGGGAGGACTCGAACCTCCACGGCGAGCAACCGCGCGCTCTGCAGCGAGTCGCTTTAGACCACTCGGCTACTCCACCGCAGCTAACAATAATTGTATGTACGTTATATTAGCGGAGTATCTTGATTGACTTTTAAGTATTCTGATATTTTTCATTTAATTTTACTTAGGAGAACTCTAAAAGACGTTTTTATCATGGTTTGTTATTCATAAGTCTGTACTGAGTTAAAGTGAGTAGGTACCTATCTTCTTGCGAGGTAAACACATACATCATACCTGTATATTGATGAGTAGAAAAAGTAAGTTGATTATTTAGTTGCAGAAGAATACACAATTATTTTTTTTACTTTTTAGTGCATATTAATTTGTTTTGGATTTTTTAAGGTTTTTTTATGAATCTGAAGTACACTGACTAAATTTCCTGAATATGGGTAGACATACTGAACGTGCTGCTCATATCAGACAGCGCTGTTTAAATGAAACAAACAAAGTCAGGCAGAAAAGCGTTTTTGAAAAAGAGAAATTTGTTAACATCGAAAATTAATTTAAGTGTAAGGGAGTCTTTTCTGAATGCATTGATGTGGAAAGTTGCCTTGTACAGGAGTGAAACTTGAACGAGAAATAGTTTAGGCAGGAAGAGGATAGATGTTTTCGAACTGTGATGCTACAGAAGAATGCTGAAGATTAGGTGGGTAGGTGGCACAAGTAATTAAGAAGTAGTGAACAGTATTGGAAAGAGAAGGAATTTTTGGCATGACTAAAAGAAGGGATCTATTGGTAGGACACATTCTTAGATATCAAGAAATCGTGATTTTAGCGTTGAAAAGATGGGATCTATTTGTAGGACACATTCTTAGACACCAAGAAATCGTATTTAGCTTTGGAGGGAAGTGTGTTGGGAGGGAAAATCGCAGAGGGAGGCCGTGAGACGAATACAGTAAGCAGATTCAAAAGGATGTCAGTTGCCGTTCTAATGAGGAGATGAAGAGTTAAAAATGTTTAAATCTTTGTAAATCTATCGGACCAAACTGGATGGTCATCAGTCCGTAGCTTACAAATTACTTAAACTACGTTACACTAATCTAAGGACAAACACACCCATGCCCAAGGGAGGACTCAAACCGCTGAGCAACTGCGCTCTCCGCAGTGAGGCGCCTTAGATCGCTCGGCTACTCTACCGCAGCAGGAAGAGTCTTGGTCGGGATAGAGTGGAGACCTGCATCAAACCAGTCCCCAGACTTGTAGCAATACATTAATATTTTTTTATTGAAAATTATATCTGCGACACTTGTCGCAAGCATCCGTTCTCTCTGCCAATAAATCTCTGATTATCCTTGTTTCAATTTATACCTTCAACTATTTCAAACGATCTGGAGAGAAAACAGAATCGCTTGTCGTCTTTCGTTTTTCTACCTTTATACTGAGCGGACGTATTTTACTCGACCTCCATAATCATGTAAGTGTGAGTTCTGGTTAGCACCCTTTATGTAATAAACTTTAACTTTCATTTGGAATTCCTATTTTATTTAAATAATGACTATTTCTCCCCATCTTTCATTTAATTGATGACTTATTTTCAGCAATATTAGTAAATTGATGCTTGGTCATTGTTGCCTATTGTCTCATGATGACAAAAGAACATTCTCGATGGAAAATTTATTTACTCCCATTTTATATTAAATTGAATTCAATGCCTGCAGGAAATCTTCATTCTGTTAAAAGCAAAGTCCGATAATTTCTTTAACTTTCGATAACCATAGTGATCAAAATTGCACATGGTCTTAAAACTTTAATAATTAATAGTCATGAAACCAAGCATCAGTTTACGAGAACGAAGATATTAATCAATTCGTACTGGTTCAACTGCAGTGTCACGGCTTCCACCAATGAATGCATACCAGGTAACTGATTCCGCTATTTTCTTATGTAATGGTGCTTTCTGGTGTTGTCGTAATTTTTAACTTACATTGCTAGTGAGAACTGACGGCGGAATCTTTTGTAGTCCTTTCAGTGTATTAACCATTTCAAAAATTAATATTCATTGCTGATCTTACGGTTAGTTAAATTTCAATTCCGTTTTTCAACTTTGATCTTGTGACAACACCACCGATAAAATCCAGAAAAAAAGTAACATTACAGACTGAAGACCACAACAACAACAAAATGTTCAAATGTTTGTTAAGCTTATGGGACTTAACTACGGGGTCATCAGTCCCTAAACTTACAAACTACTTATGAACTACTTACGAACTAGGACGGCACAAATATCCATGCCCGAGGGGGGATTCGAACCCCCGACCGTAGTGGCCGTGCTGACCGTGACTGGAGCGCCTCAGTCACCTCGGCCACCGCGGCCGGCCAACAACAACATATTGTATTTTTAACTCCCTGTTGTGTCTGCCTGGCAGTTCTGCAAACAAATGACAATACATAACTTTTTGGCAGATTAAAAGAATGTGCCAGAATCGGGACTCGAACCTGGTTCCTTTGCCTTTTGCGGACAAGCGCTCTACCAATTGAGCTATCCAGACACGACTCACGATACGAGGTACTGACAGAAGTAAAGTTGTGAGGCGGCATCGTTAGTCGTGTCGGGGTAGCTCAGTCGGTAGAGCGCTTGCCCGCGAAAGCCAAAGCCAGGAAGTTTCATATCAGCGCACAATCCACTGCAGAGTGAAATTTTCATTCTGGGAATTGACAATATAAATTGGCCAAGACATATACTTAACAATGGTGAAATAAGAGAATAATTTAAAATACAAACGATGGAATGATGGCGCATAAAATGAAATTAAAAGCTGGTTGTAAAATATACATATTCAGAGTTAAAATTTGCTACAGTAGCTAAAACACACTGATTGTCAAACCTGTAGACAGGCGAGAGGACTGCTAAATACATCTACATCGACATGCACACTCCGCAATCCACCATAAGGGGCTGTAGACAGACGAGAGGACTGCTAAATACATCTACATCGACATGCACACTCCGCAATCCACCATAAGGGGCTTGGCGGAGGGTACACTGTACCACTACTAGGCATTTCCTTTCCTATTCCTCTCCCAAATGGAACGAGGGGGGAAAAATGCCTATATGCCTTTGTACGAGCCCTAATTTCTCTTATCTTGTGTTTGTGATCACTACCCGAAATATAAGTAGGTGGCAGCAAGATCGTACTATACTCAGTTTCATATTTCGGTCCTCTAAATTTCTTCAACAGAATTTCACGAAAAGAACGTCGTCTTTCCTCCAACGATCCCCAATTGAGTTGCCGGAGCATTTCCGAGACACTCGCGCATTGGTCGAACCTACCGGTAACAAATCTAGCTGCTCGCCTCTGAACCGCCTCTATGTCTTCCTTCAAACCGATCTGCTGCGGGTCCCAAATACTTGAGCAATACTCAAGATGTGGTCGTACAAGCGTTTTATACGCGGTCTTCTTTACAGGTGAAGTACATCTTCCCAAAATTCTCCCAATAAGCAGAAGTCGGCTGTCCGCCTTACTCACAACTGTTCTTAAATGTTCGTTCCATTTCAATTCGTTCTGCAATGTTACGTCTAGATATTTGAACGAAGCGACAGCATCAAGAAGCTCACTACTAATGCTGTATTCGAACATTATGGGATTGTTTTTCCTACTCAAGCGTATCACCATACATTTTTCTACATTGGGAGCTAGCTGCCATTCTCCGCACCAACTAGAAATTTTGTCTAAGTCATCTTGTATGCTGATACAGTCAGTTAAAGACGATACCCTCCCATCCACCACAGCATCATCAGCAGACAGCCGCAAATTACAAGTTACACTGTCCATCAAATCATTTATATAGATATAAAATAACAGCAGTCCTATCACACTCCCCTGGGGCACGCCTGACGATACACTCGTCTCTGATGAAACTCGCCGTCGAGAACAACGTACTGCGTTTTATTACTTAGGAAGTCTTCCAGCCAGTCACAAATCTGTGAACCTATTCCATAAGCTCGTATCTTTGTTAGCAGTCTGCAGTGTGGCACCACGTCGAACACCTTTTTGAAGTCGAGAAAAATAAAATCCGCCTGTTGCCCTTCATCCATGGCTCACAAGATGTCATGTGAGAAAAGGGTAAGCTGAGTTTCACATGAACGATGTTTCGTAAACCCATGCTGATTCATAGAAAGAAGCTTTTCTGTCTCAAGGAAATTTACTATATTCGAACTGAGAATATGCTCCAAAATTCTACAGGATACTGATGTCAATGATATTGGCCTGTAATTGTGTGGGTCAGTTCTCTTTCCTTTCTTATAAACGGGAGTCACCTGCGCTTTTTTCCAATCACTAGGAACTTTGCACTGAATTAAAGATTCGCGATAAATGCGATCTAAGTAGGGGGCCAACGCCGCAGAATACTCTTTGTAAAACCGAACTGGTATTCCATCCGGACCAGCAGACTTTTTCGTATTTACACATGCCAACACTTTCTTCTGCCGATTCGGCGGTTCCTGAAGTACTGAAAGACGATGAGACACAGTAAAACACGTGAACGAAAAGCTCTGAAGCACGAGTTAAAATTCTGAACGAAGACCCCACAGGGGACAAGACATGCGAGCTGTCATGTGCGTTATTACAGAAAAAGAGTCGTAAAAATACGGATGAACTGACGAACCTACCCTGCAGAATTAGTTGCATCGATTTGCTGTTATTATTAACACAGTCTAACATATACAGTCGCGACACTCACTGCTGTAAAAGTTGTTATCAACTGATAGCTGCAACGACACTAGCGCTCCTAGCGGCGGGAAAGCCACCACAGTTATGATGTTTGTTTATAATTTCTTTTGTACGTAATTAACGAAATAATTAGTACAATTTTTGCGTTACAAGCATTAGTAAAATATCAAGTGAGGTAAATTAATACGGAAATTAATGTAATAACAGTCAATAAAACTGATTCAGTGGTATAAACAACAATTTCATCTTGAACAAATATTTACGAATATGTGTGTATTTCAAACTTATTCCACTGAAAATAAGTAGACTATAAACATAAGAGAATAATAAATTTCTATTTTGGTTTTTTCTTACTAAGACTTGCAGTTTTTTTGACGTGTATGAATTCGATGTGGAGTCTAATGAGTCGCACAGTTTTACACCTCATACGTCTTCCTTAAACGTGCATATTATGCTCAGTGTAATTACTTTAGCTTAAAAAGGCAAAGTTTTGATGATTCTTGCCATTTGTGGTTCAGTTGTAGCAACAATTGTGGAATTAGGTGCTTCTCTGTTGGAAAACAGTTTTATTGTTTTTGCCGTTTTATTGCCACGTTTATAACGTGTTTCCTTCAGCTACAACTGTTGTAGCTGATTTGATACATTACATACTGTAGTTATTCCATTCTTTATACGTTTGCTACGTTCAAACTCACTGATTCGACTGGAATTATAGTGAAGAAACCTTAACGTTCGTTAGTAGATAAGCGACGTTTTTCTGCCAAAGGAAAGGTCTTCTGGTATTTCCTACCCGTTTATTATTTCTAATAGAAAATAAAATTATTTAGCAGAAGCCTGCAGGTTACAAGATAGCGGTAAATAAACTATCATGTAATGTACCGTTTCGTACCTCGCCAGGGACCTTAGGAAACTTAACTAAGATAAATGTAGAGCTGTTTTTAAATTATTACGTATTTTAAGGTATTACATACGTTTGCTAATGTAAAAAGTATGTTAAAATCAATATAAACAATACTATTTGCACTCTTCCAATGTCGTACTCAGAAATGTAGCTTTCTGACCGCTTGGAGCGCTGCTGTCGCATTGTATAACCAAAATCTGCGCAAGTTTCGTGACTGTATATGTTAGACTGTGTTATTAATCTCTCACCAGTTTCATTCTACTTCGAATTTTTCTACAGTAGTATAGACATTTAATAGTGTTGGTTATTGTGAATAACACGCATTATTATTCTTTTGAGAGTTATTACGAAGTCTACAGCCTGCTTTGACACATACACTAATGAGTCGCGTTTCCTGTTTTTATGACTCTGTTACCAATTTCGATAAACTTTGGTTTTTATTTTAACAGTATGACCGTTATGAATGAGCTATTTGCCGTGGATAACACATATCGTTATTCTTCTTAGTGTTTCCACATAACTACAATCGGTTTCACTGTTTGTAACGGTAAAATTTTAACTACCATCCCGGCAGCCTCACATGATTCTGTTGGCAACATCAACAAAAAGGTAGGAAATCATTGCCAAGATGTTAATATTCTTATAAATCCGCATAGTGTGACTTGATTAGTGTTTCGTACATACGACAAGTTCTTGCACATACCCTAGTTCACTCAGTAGAAGTAATTGCGCTCGTTAAACGAAGATGTCATGAAAAATATTTGCGTTGTCACGCGACAGGATAATGCCAACGTCACATGTTTGAGAACATAATCACGCGAGGCCATCAGGACGGTAAGTAAAATTTAACTGTATGTAACACGTTTTTCTCATAACACGGTTCGAAAATAAGGCCACTCGCCTTTATTTAAGAAACTTCTGTTCAAATCCGTCGGATGGCAGTACCTACATGTCCGGAAACGGCGTCCTAGTAACAAATGATAAACAAGAAGCTCCATGCTTTTCGTCAATCAGTTGCAGAAGTGTATCTTTGGTTTTGGAGGTTTTTCTTAAGGTACTGATGTAAGTTTTTGCTAAGCTCTGGAGTAATTAATTTTTGTGACTGCTTTAAAATCTGGTGGTTCTTTTGAAGCATATTTTTTGTAGATTTGAAACCTTTGAGGTATTTTGAGATTAGCTTGTTAGAAATTACAGAAATATGCATGGGATGGTCAAAAACCTTTGTATAGACCAATATGGCCACCTTGGCCATATTAGGGCTAGGGTGGCCTTACTTTGCTATCACACCTGTTTATCCCATCTTTACTGTCTTCCAAGCAACACAACCCATGCCCTTCAGCCAATGGTTAGCTCTGTGTTCAAAGACTTTGAGCCATTTTGGGATGACGAAGTCTATAAATACTGGAAAAATAACCCTGATAGAAAAATAACGAAATGTAATTCGGATAACTTTTCTCGAAAGTGTGCCCAAGAGCTTTGACACCAAGCAACGTTAACTGCTGGGTTCCGGAGCTTAGGAATCTACCCCTTTGACCCGAATAGCATTCCTCCTGAATTTTTTGCTCGTAGTGAAATCACTGAGAACGAAATGCCGGAACTTACAAGGTCTCTCGACGTGGAAGATTTCATGACAAGGCTAATGGAGGATGGTGACTCCATAGATGGCGATGAAGTTGCTACTGAACTGGCTGACACGTCTGCGATGCAAGCTATGCCTTCAGTAGAGCCTGGCGAATAGTTGATGGAGTGAAAGTGAACAAACCGACATCACAAGACAAATGTTGAAAGCCTCGTAAAACACAACTCTCATCTCACCTTTCATCATCTGCTGGGAGATCCGTCACCGACATCTTTTAAACCCCCTAAAATGAAGGACAGTCACACCCAGAGAAGAAAAAGTTTAAATTATGTAGGGAACAATGTAACCCGAAGTTTATTCCAAGAGAAACCTCAAACATGAGCATGGAGATAACGAAACACGACGTCAAGAACTTTGAAGAAAAGCTGTCAAGCAGTCCCTAGCTCCTCAAAACCCGACGTGTCTTCTTCTTGGTATTGTTTTATCTGCACTGAGGACTTGGTAGCAGACATGAGAGCATTTCACTGTCCCTAATCCCTCGTTTTCTAGATATGGCCTTGTTGGGGTACATTGGGTGGCGTTATTGGGGACCCCGTGTATCCCAATAAGGCCATTTGATACGTTTTTTAAATTTCAGTTTAGGACATACTTCCGTTGCTTTTAATCATCAGAAAATTCTTTTTCTTAGTAGCTCAAGGGCTATTCCTAATAAATGTGAAGTTTCAAGATAATCGGCTGACTAATTTGGCTCTGAAAAATTGCCAAACCTTAAGGTGGCCTTATTTGGCGCACCTACCTTAGTAGTACAGAAACTTTTTGGCGTGAGGTAAGATGGCGGCGTCAGGCAGCAGTCACAGATGCAAGTTTGCCAGTCTAGTAATGTATGTCTGTGGTAGGAAGGATAGATTCTCCTGTGAGAAAACAGTGTGCATCAATTCCTGGAGATATAAATTTCTACCGCCGTCTCTGCATCCCGACCCCATTGCTCTGCCACTCGTGGAGACAACGAAATTTTTGAGGGCTAATATTGGATAGGAAATTTAACTGGTCTCGCCATGTCTCCTTTCTGGCTGGCAGACATATTCGTTCCCTTTAACGTCCTCCGTGTTCTTAGTAGAGATTCTAAATACCCAGGCTGAATCGTCCGCCATGTTTTCCCCAACATGGTTGGAATTGCGTTGCACAAACAGCATAAAAGCACATGCCCTGCCGTCTTACATAAACGATTTCGCAATAACTAATTGATGGAAATATATAATTTTGTCGCTACTTAAATTTTGTATGTCAGCATTCTGACGAAACGCACATCATTTCTTTAATAGTCATAATAAGATACTGGCATTCAAATAATAGAATGCGCTAGTAGAAAATAGGGGCTGCTATGATATTCCATTTGGTACATGTTTTACCATATGATGCTGAGGATGAAATTTTCCTATTGTATTGAATTTTATTTTCGACCTAGGAGGAGATCTTTACCTTTCACTCTTACCGCTAAACTTTATTTTATTTAGTGCACTCATTTCCAATGGTGATAAGGCCACAATGAAATATAGCGTATCCCATACATGGTTATAGGTATCAAAATGATATTTTGGCAAATCATAACGTGAAAAGAGGGGCGTATTTTGTTATATGATTACTACGCAGAACTTCATTAGTTGGCGCATTATTCAAGGAAATGTAGATGTTTTTGAATGAAAAAGAGTACAGTTACGGATTGCTTCATTAGTCACAAATGTTTATTTCTTCAGTTTAATGCCTAGCAGTAACAGAACGAAAGTTAGTGGATATAGTAAGGATTTTATGTACGAATACTAAAAAATGACAAATGCCATGAATCTCTTCACTAACTAATGAACTCACTTGTTCTCATTTCCTCACATAATTAAGCACTCTGTATTGAGATATTTAGAATGTCCTTTTCATACAACTGAAAAATTGAAATCGAATATTGCATAGAAAAGTAGACACAGCATTTTTGTAGTTTGAAACTATTAAATTTAATGGGTCAAGCAGTGATTAGTAGAAGTATCATCAAGTATGGATGTTATGCAGTAACAACCTGTGCCTAATTATTAGCAGTTCTAATACTGAAGACGAGGTATTACTGGACGGGAGAGCGAATCACAGTGCTTCATATTTAATAGAAATTATATCACATTGTAAATTTCACACACACTTCCTGTATGGAGAGGATGAAAATTTGATGTATTTTGAACATTTAATTCGCTTAATGTGTACACCTAACTTCAAGAGAAAAAAAAGTTCCTCGCATGTTGAAAATTCCGTAATGTTGTCAGAAAGTGCATGTTCGTAAACTGTCAGTATAACCTCTTAATAAAATATTGCTGTAAATGAAACTAAATTAAAAATGTAGTGTAGTCCTTCACGAACACATTGATGGAAATTCCACGTTTACCCAGTGAGTAGTTTGCGAGTGTGAGCGAGTTGAATGAATCGCGAGGTAACGTTTGAGCTTCGTCCGGAACGTGGCAACTCCTACAGCTTGGGGAAAAAATGGCGGAGAGTTCAGCTCGGGTTTATAGGAGTCTTAGTTCTTAGCGGTACGTCATGGGGAGCGGATCGAACCGTCCTTCTTCACCTCTACCGGTCCATTGTCTGCTCGAAACTGATTACAGAAGTTTTGTCTACTCTTCTGCACGACCGTCAATTTTACGCTGTCTAAACTCGATCCACCATTGGGGGTTACGCCTTCCGATTGGAGTATTTTACACCAGCCTTGTTGAAAGTCTTTATGTCGATGATGCCGAATTATCATTGAACTATCGGTGCGAATTACGTACCTATCTTCTTGCATGGTAAAGACATAGATCGTTCCCACATACTGATGAGTAGAAAAAGTATGTTGATTAAGTTCTACAAAAAAAAAACGCAATTATATTTTTACTTTTTAGTACATATTACGAGGGTAAATCAATTATTATCCGCAATTTAGTTATATTTTTCTTTATGTTGGTAGTACTGTAGTTTTACGTTTGTGATGCTTGCGTTGTTTATTTGTTGTTATATCTTTGCAATTTTCAAGCTGCTACGTTAGTTTCGTTGTCGCTGCCGTGCTGTTAATCGTGGCTGCTCCGCTGTCTATTTGCACCAAAGAAGAGCAACGTTCAGTGATACGTTTTTTGTGGGCGGAATGAGTATCAGCGGCCGAAATTCATAGAAGACTTTTAGTACAGTACGGGAGCAGTGTTTTGCTACAACAAAGTGTGTACGAGTGGATTGAAAATTCCGAAATGGTCGCACGAGTGTTAAGCACGATGAAGGAGCCGGACGACCGTTTACCGCTACAAATGAAGAAACCACTGAGCGATCACGTGAAAAGATTCTCTTAGACACACGATTTACTATTGATGAAGTGGCACATCGTCTTCAAATTAGTCATGGTTCTGCCTACGAAATTATTCACAACAGACTTGGGTTTCATAAAGTTTGTGCAAGATGAGTCCCAAAACAACTCACACAGTTGCATAAGCAAACACGCCACGACGTTTGCAAAAAAAAAAACATTTGGATCGCTATGGTAACGAAGGGGACAACTTCTTAGACAGAATCATTACTGGATCCATCATTATGAGCCGCAGAGTAAACGGCAGAGTATGGAATGGAAACATCCAAATTCGCTGTGCAAGAAAACGTTCAAGACCCAACCGTCCGCAGGAAAACTGATGCTTACAGTTTTTTGGGATGCACGAGGTCCTGTACTGGAACATTATGGTGAAAGGTGCACAACAATAAACAGTGTACGTTACAGTGAGATGCTTACTGACAGGCTAAAGCCTACAATTTGAAGCAAACGCCGAGGATTGCTGTCAGAAGGTGTTGTGTTGTTTCACGACAATGCCCGTCCGCATACTGCTGTCCACACTGCTGAAACGCTCCAGAAACTCAAATTCGAAGTACTGGATCATCCTCCATATAGTCCCGATCTTGCCCCTTCTGACTACCACTTGTTTGGTCCACTCAAACAGGCATTAAGGGGCCGTCGATATGAATCGGACGAAGCAGTGAAGGAAGCGGTGCATTCCTGGCTTGCAGCTCAACTGTAAACCTTCTTTCACTGTAAGATTTTTAAAGTAAACGCCTTTTGCTACTGCAAATGAAGGGTTTTATTTTTTTAAGTCACCCATACGCGTTTCGCCTTTCTCTCAAGGCATCATCAGTGGGTGTCTTGAAATATTTACATGTTTCTGTTTACAAAAAATGTTCAAATGTTGGTTAAGCTTATGGGACTTAACTACAGGGTCATCAGTCCCTAAACTTACAAACTACTTATGAAATACTTACGAACTAGGACGGCACAAATATCCATGCCCGAGGGGGGATTCGAACTCCCGACCGTAGTGGCCGTGCAGACCGTGACTGAAGCGCCTCAGTCCCCTCGGCCACCGCGGCCGGCTTTCTGTTTACACATATAGATTAGATTTCTTATATATGTACAAAACATTTCATTTCTGATTTAAAACAGTTCGTTGTTTGCTATAAAATGGTGTACTTACAGCAGCAAACAACGAACTGTTTTAAATCAGAAATGAAATGTTTTGTACATATGTAAGGAACCTAACCTATATGTTTAAACAGAAACATGTAAATATTTCACGACACCCACTGATGATGCCTTGAGAGAAAGGCGAAATGCGTATGGGTGACTTAAAAATATAAAAAAATAACACTTTATTCGCAGTAGTCAAAGACGTTTACTTTAAAAACCTTACAGTGAAATACAATTCAGCTGCTGCTCAAAATGGCCACTGCAAGCAACGTAGAAAACCTTCTTTTATGAGGACATAAGTAAGCTTATAGAGTGATGGACGAAGTGCATTGAAAAGCAAGGAGACTATGTCGAAAAATGATGTTCTTGTAAGTTTCGTATTTTTATTACCATAACAATTTATAACTGTTGTTGTTGTTGTGGTCTTCAGTCCGAAGACTGGCTTGATGCAGCTCTCCACAATACCCTATCCTGAGCAAGCCTCTTCATTTCCACATAAGAACGGCAACCTACATCTGTCTGAATCTGCTTACTGTATCCATCTCTTGGTCTTCCTCTGCCATTTTTTACCCCACACACTTCCATCCAACGCTAAATTCCCAATTCCTTGATGTCTAAGAATGTGTCCTACCAATCTAACCCTTCTTTTATTCAAGGTATGCCAGAAATTTCTTTTCTCCCCAATTCTGTTCAGTACCTCGTCATTAGTTACGCGATCCACCCACCTAATCTTCAGTATTCTTCTGTAGCACCATATTTCAAAAGCCTCAATCCTCTTCCTATCCGCACTGTTTATCGTCCATGTCTCACTCCCATACAAGGCAACACTCCATACAAATGCCTTCAGAAAGGACTTCCTTAGGCTTAAATCAATATTCAATGTTAACAAATCTCTCTTTTTCAAGAACGCTTTTCTACCCATTGTCATTCTGCATTTTATATCCTCTGTACTGCGACCATCATTTGTTATTTCACTACCCAAGTAACAAAACTCATCTACCTCCTTCATTGCTTCGTTTCCCAATCTAATTCCTTCAAGCATCACCTGATTTTATTACACTGCACTCCATTACCCTAGTTTTGCTCTTGTTAATGTTCATCTTATATGCACCTTTCAGGACACTGTCTATTCCGTTCAATTGCTCTTCCAGGTCCTTTGCTGTATCTGACAGAATTACTATGTCGTCAGCAAAACGCAATGTTTTTAATTCTTCACCCTGAACTTTAATTCCCTCTCCAAATTTCTCCTTGCTTTCCTTTATAGCTACTTTGCGGATAATAATTGACTTGCCCTCGTAATTTGTTTTGCATTTTTAATTCCTGTTTTTTTTCGGTAAATTTTATTTATTGAAATCGAGAAAAAAACAATCTGCCTATTACCTGTCAGTTCCGTTCAATTACTCTTCCAGGTCGTTTGTTGTGCAGTATAGGAAAACACACACACAGAGAAAAAGAGAGAGAAAGAGAAGTGGAAGAGGGAACGGTGTAGAAGAGAATGCGGGCATCGGGTTCGGCCGCTCCCCTGGTAATTAGCAGTTATTTGTGTTGCCTCCGCGGTCGCGGTCCTCGTATCCCCCTCCGCCGTCGCTTCGCATCGCTGCTGCTACGGGATACGCCCCAGGGAGTCCACGGGACAGCAGCGCCAAATTAAATTCCGATGGTGGCGCGGCCACAAGAAACACTGAGCAGCCACAAAGACTCCGCAATAAGAGGCCAGGCCCGGCCTGCTTCCACTTCTTCCATGGCAGCCAATCGGTGCGCCGTTTACGTTCCTCCTGCCGGTTGTCCGTGGCTGTTTTCCCCACAAGTTGCAAGTGTTCTGCCGCTCTCCGGCCGTTAAGCCCGTTTTAAACGATCAACAAACTTGTAATAGATTGATAACAAGTTGCGTTAATAGCGGCAGACAGTCGTTTGAACGGCTGCACTAGTATGATCGCGCTGGTATCGAAGCGCGATAATTATAGCGATAAAGAATTAGGGCCAGGTGTAAATCCGGTACTAGTGGGTTCACTGCGCATGCGCGAGCTAGCAGCTGTCTGCTGCAGTCGCCGCTCCAGTTAGTCCGCCATTTTCCTTCGTATTTACGTATATTTTACGTTATGTCGAAATTTATGATCAGAATGTATTACAAAATGTATTTCTAATGACGGCATTCACGCTGTCCGTCACCAGACCGTCACCTAACGTCAAGGTCACGTTAAGCTTACTCGAGAAGATTGTTTCGATTGAACGGTCGTCTGCTAACATCGAAAGATAACCTATTTTCGTCACGCGATTTTCATACTGTAGTCGACAATTACACGATTTGCACGCAAATATGTCTTATTAATCTTTAGTTTATTATTATACTTTGGTTTAGTGGTAAATTGCATATGTTTCATGAAGACTTAAATATTTATGTCAATTATTGTCCACCGAAAAGCAAGGTCGTAGGCCTACATCTGAAACCGAAAAATGGTTTATGTTTTGCAATATCGTAACAGAAAAGACTGAAGCCAATTGTTTATTTGAATAAGATTGTACTTTGATTATGCAATGTCCATTAAATAGCATTTTAAATGAAAAAGTCAGTCCAAATGAAAGACAAAAATTCAGTTGTGCATGACGTTATTAACAATGTCAGTGGGCAAATCGTAGTAGATAAAGTAAAGATGGTCTATTTACGCTCTTATAAATATGGTTTGATGTGTTCGTAAGTTTATTGTTTTCGCTTGAAAATATATGTGAATGTTTTGAAATGTTGTTTCACTTCCCAGAACTTTACCACACTAAGTTGACTAAAAACATAGACTGCAAGGTTTTCTTTGGCTGTCAATAACATTTAGCGTTGTTTCCTCAATTCCAGTATTAAACTATGACTTCCTAAACAACAAATCGCCTGTTATAACCTTACTTTCAACATCGTGTATTACTGTTCAATTACGTTTATCGTCTAAACACGCTGCCACAAGATCTTGCTTGAATTTGTAGTTCAGGGCTAGTACGCTAGGAGCGCTTCAGTAGACTATTATCTATCTTGTTCACCTTCGTTCATCGTGGCTTTAGCGAGCCATCGATAAGGCACTGCCGAGGGGAGGAAGCACGGGGAGAAATCAAAAAACGATCAAAAAAAGAAAACAAACATCTAACAAATAACAGGCAGATTATTCTCCAACAATTGGAGCGGGCAGTTTGAGATCCGGACCATAAAGAGTCGTGGTTCAGTTCAGCCAAATATCACACGAGCGTATAGTGGGGGCAACAAGGGAATTGGGAATAAATGGGAGGTGTAGTGGGACGAAGATTGACGATCTCCACTTCCCTATATCATTCCTGTTTTATAGGATACTACCTTATATACTACCTTGTGCTTCGCAACGGTTGTTGAAGGAGGACCTGTGTGTATCATTGCTTTTAGGGTTCTGGACCTCAGTCAGTAAAAATAAAATCCTTGTTGGGTCGCTCTATCATTAAGTTCAGTTGTCCTAGCCAAGATGTCAAATGTAAGTAAAAGTCATTGTCCGAAACGATGTATCTTCATAAAGATATCAAATGTAAGGAAAAGTCATTGCCCGAAACGATGTATGTACCTAAAGTTTTTGATACAAAAAGTGAAACGTGTCAAAATAAGCAAAGAAATGTCTTTAAGTATTTAATCATTGATCTCTATACAAACTGGATGTATAACTCTGGTGTCTGAAAAAAATGTTCAAATGTTTGTAAATCTTACGGGACTTAACTACGGGGTCATCAGTCCATAAACTTACAAACTACTTATGAACTACTTACGAACTAGGACGGCACAAATATCCATGCCCGAGGGGGGATTCGAACCCCCGACCGTAGTGGCCGTGCAGACCGTGACTGGAGCGCCTCAGTCCCCTCCCCCCCCCCCTGGTGTATGAGCATAGAACATCAGTGTGCCCACACATTCAGATGTTTCCCACACTTTTTCGTACTGTCCGCCATGTTTAAATTTCGCAAACGTATTTCCATCAGTTATTATGTGGGAAATAAGTTCTTGCTTACCTTTTGATCTCAAATTTGTGTGAACACTTTATGTAATAGGCTAATATGGAAGCACAATCGAAACGTGTTTTCTTCTGGTTTTCTTATAATACTTCACAGCAGCCATGGCTGGCACGCTCAGATAACTGAGGGTCAACATCCAGGTGGTGTAAAGCTCACTGTATGTAATACACAAAGCGAAACCAGCAACACTATGTTCAATGTTTGTTCGTATTCGTAGACATAAGATTGCTTAATTCTGTCACAGACGTTCGCTTCCTTGTTGTACTACCCCATACGTATTATGCAGCAGCGGTGTTTATTAGGTCTTTGGTGCACTACAGCGCCTCTATGGCTTGTTTGCTGTACTACACAATTCATACTTCAAGCATAACCTACATCTAAAATAATTTCCCTGATTCCACTTTTATGAAACAAAGTTGGTCCATGCAAATCCGTGAAGTAGTTTAGGAGGTAAGGTATTCCTAATAGATGAACTGACAGTTACTGAAAACACTTAAGATTGCGCTGTATCTTTTTTCCGTGATCTGATTTTGATGAAATCATACCTATATGTTTCCCCGATCTTAGCTTCAATATCCTGTGAAAACAGCATGAAAATGTGTCAGTAGCTGTTTTTTTATGTTTAAAATTTTTTAAAAATAATACCTTTTGTTTAGTGTTAGAAATAGGTATCTACATCTACATGGGATACTCTGCAAATCACATTTAAGTGCCTGCAGAGGGTTCATCGAACCACCTTTATACTATTTATCTCCCATTCCATTCTCGAACAGTGCGTGGGAAGAAAGAACACCTGAATCTCTCCGTTCGAGCTCTGATTTCTCGTATTTTATCCTGATGATCATTTCTACCTATGTAAGTGGGAGTCAACAGTATATTATCGTATTTGGAGGAGAATGTTGGCGATTGGAGTTTCGTAAGTAGCCCACGCCGCAGCGATAAGCGCCGTTGTTGTAATGATTCCCATCCCAGGTCCTGTATCATTTCCGTAACGCTGTCTCCCGTGTATCGTGACAATACGAAACGAGCTGCCCTTCTTTGGACTCTTTCGATGTCCTCCGTCAAACCCACCTGATAAGGATCTCACACTGGGCTGCAATACTCCAAAAATGGACGGACAAGTGCAGTGTATGCAGTGTCTCTAGTAGTTCTGTTGCATCTTGTAAGGGTTCTGCCAATAAAACGCAGTCTCTGGTTCGCGTTTCCCACGACATTATCTACATATTCCTTCCACTTCAAGTCTGAAGTATTAGTAATTCCTAGGTTATTTAGTGGAGTTTACAGCCTTCACTTTTGATTGATTTATCTTGTAACCAAAGTTTAACAGATTTCTTTTCGTACTCATTTGGACGACTTCACACATGTCATTATTTAGAGTCAATTACCAATTTTTACACCATAGTGATATTTTGTTCAGATCGTTCTACAGTTGGTTTTTATCTTCAAATAATTTTACTAGACGGTAAATGACAGCGTCATATGCAAACAACCTAAGAGAGCTACTTAGATTTTCCCCTAAATCGTATATGTAAATAAGGAACAGCATAGGACCAATAACACTACCCTGTGGAACGCCTGGTATCACCTCTGTTTAGTCGACGCTTTACCGTCGATTACTACCAACTGTCTCCTATCTGACAGGAAATCCCCTATCCAGTCTCAAATTTGGGGCGAAATACCATAACCAAGCAATTTGATTAAAAGCAATTTGTGAGGTACGGTGTCAAAAGCCTTCTGGAAATCAAGAAATACGGAATCGGTTTGCGAATCCTTGCCGATAGCAGCCATCACTTCGTGTGAATAAAGAGCTAGTTTTGTTTCGCATGAACGATTTTTTTCTAAATCCGTGTTGACCTTGGGATAGCAGCCATCACTTCGTGTGAATAAAGAGCTAGTTTTGTTTCACCTGAACGATTTTTTTTCTAAATCCGTGTTGACCTTGAGATATTCTGCAAATTTATTGGTTTACGAACCGATTTTCGGCTGTTACGTCATCATCGGGTAAACATTATAAGTTTAAGTTTCAAAGATCTTAACTTGCTAGATATATAACTTTAATAGGACACTAGTGTTTTGGTTTATAACTAACGCGCGGGGAATATTACAATTCAAGTAGCAGTGTAAATTTCTGACGTTGATAAAATACGTGACAATATAATAGATTATGACGTTATCATAAGAAATATAAAGTGAAACAATAGAAATTGGCTGAAAAATATTGATCAAAAACGTATCTTATCTTAAACAGGTCTAATTCTAGAAACATGGAAGCGTTGTGAATAATTAAAACTATTTAACTGGATTTATTAAACTTGATCACAATATTATCTTAAACAGGTCCAATGTCTGGAACATGGAAGCATGTGACAAAAGTTGAATGAAACATCTGTAAATATATGTCAAAAATTATTTTAACTTGCTAAATTAAACTCTGGTTACTAGTAAAATAAGACATTAAAGTTTATATCACATAGCAGCCAAAAAAGTTATGATTAAAAATGTTCAAATGTTTGTAAATCTGTCAGACCAAACTGCGCGGTCATCAGTCCGTAGCTTACAAACTACTTAAACCTAGATAAACTAACCTAATGACAAACACACACACCCATGCCCCAGGGAGGACTCGAACCTCCACGGGGAGCAACCACGCGCTCCACAGTGAGACGCCTTAGACCGCTGGGCTACTCCACCACGGCTGTTATGATTAGACAAGAATTTTATCACTAGTAAAATAAGGCATTACAATTTATTTACACTTTACGGCTTATCCTAGAAGATAGATTAAGAAAAGGCAAACCTACATTTCTAGCTTTTGTAGATCTGGAGAAGGCTTTTGACAATGTTGATTGGAATAAACTCTTTCAAGTTCTGAAGCAAGCAGGAGTAAAATATAGGGAGCGTAAGATTATTTACAACTTGTACAAAAACCAGACAGCGGTTGTCAGAGTTGAAGGGCATGAAAGGGATGCAGTGGTTGGAAAGGGAGTAAGACAGGGTTGTAGTCTTTCTCCATTGTTATTCAATTTGTACATTGAACAAGCTATAAAGGAAAGCAAGGAGAAATTTGGAGAAGGAATTAAAGTTCAGGGTGAAGAATTAAAAACATTGCGTTTTGTCGATGACATAGTAATTCTGTCAGATACAGCAAAGGACCTGGAAGAGCAATTGAACGGAATGGACAGCGTGCTGAAAGGAGCATATAAGATGAACATTAACAAGAGCAAAACTAGGGTAATGGAGTGCAGTGTAAGAAAATCAGGTGATGCTGAAGGTATTAGATTGGGAAACAAAGCAATAAAGGAGGTAGATGAGTTTTGTTACTTGGGCAGTAAAATAACAAATTAAACTATGACTTCCTAAACAACAAATCGCCTGTTATAACCTCACTTTCAACATAGGGTATTAAGGCCAATTCACACTGTCCGTCACGTCACGTCACGTCACCGTCCGTCAGAACATTCCGCAATGTATTTCTAATGGCGGCGTTCACACTGTCTGTCACCGGACCGTCACGTCACGTCAATGTCCGTCAAGCTTTCTCGAGAAGAATGTTTTGACGGAACGGTCGTCTGCTAACATCGGAAGTTAACCTAATTTCGTCACGCGAATTACATGTTGCAGTCGACGATTGCACTGTTTATATGCAAATGTGTCTTATTCATCTTTGTGCTGTTGTTGTACCTCGTTCTAGGGGTAAATCTCAAATGTTTCATGACGACTTAAATATTTTTGTCAATTGAGTGTCCCCCTATAATCGAGGTCGGATATCTGAAACCAAAAAATGGTTTATGTTACGTAACAATGTAACAGAAACGACTGAAGCAAACTGTTTATTTGATTAAGATTGTAATTTGAATACGCATTTTTCATTAAATAACACTTTAAATGAAAATGTCAGTTATAATGAAAGACAAAAATTCAGTTGTTTACGACGTATTAACAATGTCAGCATGCAAGTCGTAATGGTTAAAGTATACAGGCGATTTTATGCTCTTACAAGTATGGTTTGATGTCTTCATATGTTTATTTTTTCGCTTGAAAATAGATGTCGATGTTTTGAAATGTTGTTTCAGTTCCCAGTAAGTTGGCCAAAAACATACACTGTAAAGTTTTCTTTGGCCGTTAATAACATTTAACGTTGTTGTTCACCCTTTCCAGTATTAAACTATGACTTTCTACATAACAGATCGCCACTCATAACTTCACTTTCAACATCGCGTATTGAGATGGACGAATTGACGTGACGGACACGGACTGACAGTGTGAATACAACTTGACGTGACGGTTCCGTGACGTGACGTTGACGTGACGGACAGTGTGAATTGGCCTTTACTGTTCGATTACGTTTATCGTCTAAACACGCTGCCACAAGATCTTGCATGAGTTTGTAGTTCAGGGCTAGTACGCTAGGAGCGTTTCAGTAGACTATTATCTATCTAGTTCACCTTCGTTCATCGTTTAAAAATGGCTTAAGTTTGAACGCTTCTTTGTAGTTCGACGGTCTATCGCAAGGGGCGCTGCAGCTGACAACGGCTTTCTTGTGCGTGTTGCATGTCTCGTATAGAAAGGGCTTTAGAAATATTGTGGATCTTGTGGGAGTGTGTTATGTACGTGCGGTTTACCCTGCTACGCGGGCTGCGGCAAAGGCTTGCTGGTTCTCGCGTAATGGGGAAAGCCTCCATTCACTTTACGACCCAGTTTCGGTGGCGGGCGAGCTTGCAACGGCCTCTGCACTACCGAATTTTAGGTCACATGGAATTATTAATTAAAGTGGCATCAGACGCCCCGACCTCTGCTGCTGCTGCTGTTGCAAAATGAAATTCATTAACATCCGATTATGTTAATAATGCGTCAGATTTGCGCATTCCGGCGTTACGGGCCTGATATTTCAGCATCAGGCGTAATTAGCCTCGCGCGCTGTTCGCACAATTTGGCCGACAGAGGCGCTGCTAGCAGCGCAGCGCTCGCCGGCAATTGTTTTCTGGGCAAAGAGTTTCCAGCGCTCTCGCTTACGCGGGAGAGAGAGAGAGAGAGAGAGAGAGAGAGAGAGAGAGAGAGAACCGCTTTTAACGGAATACGCCATTTCGTGCCGGCCGACATCTTAGGCGTGGTGTAAATATCGGTGGCAACGTTTATAGGCGCAAATTCGCTGCTTTAATGGGATCTTCCTCGAGTAAAAGCTAATTCTCCGGTAAAAGCACCGTTTGAATGTCCTAAAGTGTTTGGAAGTGCGATAAAAAGTAATGTGTTTTTATCCAGTGTTAGAAACTTGAAACTACATCTACATATACAGGGTGTTTCACTAAGTGTGTTTGCCTCTGTAAGTTATAAAATAATAGGTGACGAGAAATTTTAATGCGGTAGGTGAACACAAGAAATGTTACACTTTCTGCGGAGCTATGAATATAGTTTATTGTATCATTAACCAAAGAGTTACAGTACAAAGATATAATTATTTAAATGGAACAATAGTTTTTTCTATCGTGCATTGGATTCGTTGAAACCAGCTGCGTCCAAATCAATTTAAACTATATTCCTATCACTGTTAGTTTGGGAGCTACAGCACTTCAAAGTTTAGGGGGCGGAGGCTACGACAGCGTAGCTGACTGGCTGGTGGTCATGAGACAGTGGGCCGTGCACCAGGGGATGAAGGGTTGTAGCTCCCAAACTAACAGTGATAGTAATGTATTTTAAAATTGATTTGGACGCAGCTGGTTTAAACGGATCCAATACACGATAGAAAAAAGTATTGTTCCATTTAAAAAATTATATCTTTGCGGTGTAACTCTCTGGAAAATGATACAATAAACTATGTTCATCGCTCCGCAGAAAGTGTAACATTTCTTGTGTTGACCTACCACATTAAAATTTCCCGTCACCTATTATTTTATTAGTTACAGAGGCAAACACACTTAGTGAAACACCCTCTATACTCTGCAAATCACATTTAAGTGCCTGGCAGAGGATTCATTGACCACTTTCATAACTTTTCTCTACCGTTCCATTCTCTAATAGCGCGCGGGAAGAAAGAACACCTAAATCGTTCCGTTTTCGATCTGATTTCTCTTATTTTATTGGAATGGTCATGTCTCATTAAGTAGGTGGGTGCTAGCAAAATATCTTCACATTCAGAAGTAAAAGTCGGTGGTTGAAACTTCTCAAACAGATCACGCCACAATGAATAGCTACTTTCTTTGGCCGGCCGCGGTGGCCGAGGTGACTAAGGCGCTGCAGTCACGGTCAGCACGGCCACTACGGTCGGGGGTTCGAATCCCCCCTCGGGCATGGATATTTGTGCCGTCCTAGTTCGTAAGTAGTTCATAAGTAGTTTGTAAGTTTAGGGACTGATGACCCCGTAGTTAAGTCCCATAAGCTTTACAAACATTTTGAACTTTCTTTAAATGATTTCCACCCCAATTCGTGCAACATTTCCGTGACGCTTTCCCCCCCGTAACGTGATAAAACAAAACGAGCTGCCCTTCTCTGAACCTTCTCAATATCTTCCGTCAGTCCCACCTGGTGAGGGTCCCACAAGGGGCAACAGTACTCCAGGAGAGGACGCACAAGTGTGATGTAGGCAGTCCCTTTGGTGGAGCTGGTGCATCTTCGAAGTATTCTGCCAATGAAACGTAACCTTTGGTTCGCCTTCCCCACAATATTTCCTATGTGTTCTTTTTCAGTCAAAGTTGTTCGTAATTTTAACTCCTAGGTATTTGGTAGAATTTACGACCTTAAGGTCTGACTGATTTATCGCGTAATTGAAGTTCAGCAGATTTCTTTTAGTGGTCATGTGTATTACTTCACACTTTTCTTTATTTAGTGTCAATTGCCATTTTCGCACCATGTAGAAATTTTGTCTAAATCGCTTTGTAGTTGCATTTGATCCTCTGTTGAATTCACTAACCGATAAACGACAGCATCATCCGCGAACAATCTAAGGGAGCTATTCAGATTGGCTCCTTTTAGTAAAGTTTATTTCAGTTACAATCAGTTGCTGTGTGGTGTGGCCATGTGGTTTAGAGCTCCTAAATACCCAGGCTGAATCGTCCGCCATGTTTTCCCCAACATGGGTGGAATCGCGCTGCACTAACATTGTAGAGGCGCATGCCCTGCCATCTTTCACAAACGAATTCGCAAAAACTAATTGATAGAAATATTTAATTTTTCCGCTACTTAAATCTTTATATGTCAGCACTGTGACGAAATGCTCGTCATTTCGCTAATAGTCGTAGATAATAAGATATTGGCTTCGAAATAAGAGACTGCGCTACATTAGGAAAAGTTTGCACTAAAAAATAGAGGCTGCTATGATATTCCATTTGGTTTGTTGCACCATATGTTGCTACGGGTGAAACATTCTTAATGAATTAAATTTTATTTTCGCCTTAGGAGTAGATCTTTACCTCTTACTCATACCGCTAAACTTTATATCATTTAGCGCACTCATTTCCGATGGCGATAAGGCCAGAATGAATAATTACGTATCTCATACACGGGTAGAGGTATCAAAATGATATTTTGACAAATGATAACATGAAAAGAGGGGAGTATTTTGCCACATGTTTACTACGCAAAACTTCATTAACTGTCGCGTTATTCAAGGAAATACATAGTTGTAGAATGAAAAAGAGTAAAGTTAATGATTTATTATTCGATTTGCAGATATTGCTTCGTCACTCACAAATGTTTATTTCTTTGCTTCTTGTCCATTGTGTTTCAGAGCTACTACTCAGTTTCCAAAACCTAACAGGACTTACATTTCCTTCAGTTTAAAGCCTAGCAGTAACAGAACAGAAGTTACTAGTTCTAATGAGGATTTTATGCGAGAATACTAGAAAATGACGAGTACCAAGAATCTCTTCACTAGCTAACGAACTGACTTGTTCTCATTTCATCACATAATTAAGCACTCTGTATAGAGATATTTAGAATATCCTTTTCATATAACTGAAAAATTGAAATTGCATATTACATAGAGACACAGCACTTTTGTAGTGTGCAACTACTAAATTTAATGGGTTAAAAGAAGTCAGTACTAGTATTTTCAAGTATGGATGTTAAGCAGTAACAACAAGTGCCTAATTATTAGGAGCTCTAATACGGAAGACGTGTTACTACTAGACGGGCGGGCGGATCCCAGTGCGTCATATTTAACTGACGTTATCTCAAGTTATACATTTTTCACAGACTTGTTATTTGGATATGATGAAAATTTGATGTATTTTGAACATTTCATTCGTTTAATGTGTTCACCTAACTTCAACAGAAAAAAAAGTTCCACGCATGTCGAAAATTCCGTAATGTCGTCAGAAAGTGCATGGTCGTAAACTATCAGTATATGCTGTTTGTAAATTATAGCCATTAATAAAACTAAAATGAAAATGTAGTGTAGGTCTTAACGAACACATTGATGAAAATTTCATGTTGATACAGTGAGTAGTTTGCGAGTGTGAGCGAGTTGAATGAAACGCGAGGTAACGCGTGAGCTTCGTCCGAAACGTGGCGACTGCTGCAGCTTGGGGAAAAATGGCGGACAGTTCAGCTGGGGTTTATAGGAGTCTTAATGTGGTTTTAGACGTCACACTACAGACTTCATAGTTCGCTGTGTGCAGCTTGAGGTACGCCTTCCATACAGGCAGCCCGCAACACTCATAGGTGAATTGGTTTGCAGGCACGTAGGCGCTATCCCGCAGTCAGAATAACAGTCCCTTTGCAGGGAAACGGCTCATTTCCTTCCCCCATCCTTACCCGAAACAATGTGCGTGAAGTTCGTCTCTAATTATGATGCTGTGGACAGGATATTTAAACTTAATCTTCCTTCCTTACTTCTTTGTCTTACGTCGGTTCTTGTTAGACGATCATACTAAATTAAGGTAACAGTTTCGAGTATAGGCCATTCGATTCCAAATTGACAGCAGGAAACCTCGCATTTTTTTGGGTTGGACAGGTAGGCGTTAACATCTCAGATAAATTCACAGATGTGATACACAAACGCTTCCGGTTGTTTTTTGAGAGCGAAAGTAACGTAATTTCGTGAAGCCATACGATTATTAAACACAAGGAGAGGCATTGAATTAAAATTTATGCTGTGGCCGGGATTCGAACCCGGGACCTCCTACTTACTTGGTATGTGCTGTAGACCACTCAGAGAACACAGCGTTGTAGCCAAAGCAACTACACGGACTGTCGTAAAGCAAGTAAAGCTAGGAAGTAGGAGTTCCCGGGTTCGAATCCCGGCCAAAGCATAAATTTTAATTCATTGCCTCTCCTTATGTTTAATACCTTTGGTATAACGAGTCAATGTTGGCTCAAGGAATTGTATTATTTGTTGATATCCATACGATTATGATACTCATAGCTCGGAAACTATTCGAAGGAAAATTTTCAGTCAATTTAACGGTCAAGACTTAGTACGTCTCTTTTGCACTGCGTTCGCGTCTGTGTTACCACTTATGCAATCGTAACAACTTTTTGTCTACCCCCTGTAAGTGTGTGTGTTCTGTTTATGTTTGTTCACAATGTTCAAACGTTTGTAAATATATTGGACCAAACGGCATGGTAATCAGTCCGTAGCTTACAAACAACTTACACTAAATATATAAAAAAAAGAATAACACAATTCCTTGAGACAACATTGTCTCGTTATACCAAAGGTATTAAACATAAGGAGAGGCATAGAATTACAATTTATGCTTGGGCCGGGATTCGAACCCGGGACATCCTACTTATAAGGTAGTTGTTTTAGACCACTGTTTTTTTTTTTTTTTTTTTTTTACAGAGGGCGTTCAGCCCTCTGACCGGGCGCGCTGAGCCACGGCGCCCGGCCCACTCAGCTAACACAGGGTGAGAGCCAAGGCGTCTACACGGACTGTCTTAAAGCACGTCTCCCTCCATACCACATACTTTAATTCTTCCTCAGGCAAAGGTGATATAAATATCAACAAATAATAAATTCCTTGAGACAATTCACAGGAAACATGAGGTAGAATTAAAGTATATGGTGTGGAGGGAGACGTGCTTTAAGACAGTGCGTGTAGTTGCTTTGGCTACAACGCTGTGCTAGCTGAGTGGTCTAAAGCGCCTACCTAGTAAGTAGAACGTCCCAGGTTCGAATCACGGACACAGCAAAAATTTTAATTCGGTGGCTCCCCTTAAGTTTAATAATTCAAACTAAGGTAAACTAACCTAAAGACAACACACACACACCCATGCCTCATGGAGGACTCGAACCTCCGACAGCGAGCAACCGCATGCTCCGCAGCGAGGCGCCTTAGACCGCTCGGCTATTCTATCGCGGCTTACGTGTGTATATTCGTGTTTGATCACACAATAATACACAATATTTATAAAAAAAATTATGTATCATACGATCTGGAAAGATTTTTGAGTGAACAAATACGAAATTACTGAATTGAAATCGAAGTCAGTGATGTATAAAATAATATTACAGTTCATTGGTCCATGTTCCCGCAAGCTCACAAAATAGAACGAATTCAAGCCTGAAACAGGGCTTTTGTAAATGCAGACCATCGAATATTCTATTAAATTAATAAGAAAAAAATTGTAGAATCTTCTCAAAAAACGAACATGACGACTTTTACTAGAGGTTAAAAGTCACCATTATTTGCAAACAATGTAAGAGCACTGCTACTAAAAATCTCCAAAATAGTGTCTATAGATATGGAAAACAGAGGACCAAGTACACAACCCTAGGGAACGCCAGCTATGAGCATTGTTTTAGCCGATGGCTGTCACCAGTGACTACGAACTGTGTCCTCTCTGACAGGAAATCAATCCGATAATATATCTGAGAGGATGTTCCATAGGCACGCAATTTTGTTAAAAGCGGCTTGTGAGGTACGGTGTCAAAGCATACCCGAAATGTAGAAATATGGAAGCGATTTGGAAGCCCTTGTCGATAACGCTCATCACTTTGTATGAGTAAAGAGATAGAGCTGTATATATTGTGGAGTTTACGGCTTTCACTTTTGATTGATTTATCTTGTAAACAAAGTTGAACGGGTTTCTTTTCGTACTCACGTAGACGACTTCACACTTCTCATTATTTAAATTGCCTATTTTTACACCATCTGATATCTTATTCAGATCGTTCTGCATTTGGTTTTGATCTTCAGATGACTTTACTAGATGGTAAATGACGACGTCATCTGCAAACAACCTGAGAGCTACTAAGATTTTCTCCCAAATCGTTTATGTAAATAAGGAACAGCGGAATACCAAAAACACTACCCTGTGGAACGCCCGATATCACCTCTGATTGATTAGAAGACGCTTGTGTCAAAAGCCTTCCGGAAATCTAGAAATACGGAATCTATTTGACATCTTGTAACTGAATCCGTGATGACTGTGGGACAATAGGTCTTTCTCTTCGAGGTAGTTCGTAATATTTGAAGAAAGTATATGTTCTAAACTCCTGCTGCAAAACGACGTCATTGATACAGACCTGTAATTCTGCGGATGATCCCTATTGGTTGGGATAATGGCCAACTTTGCCTTATTCCGCTCCTTATTTTTGCTTTCTTCTTCACACCATTCACTTATATGTCTGTTTCCTGCATTTTATACTGGTTTCAAATTAATCTTCTCTCTCTCCAATCACGATTTATTTCCCTCATTGTTTGCAACAACAATTTCCAATCAACCATGTCAAAAGCTTTTTGTCTATCAGTAAATGTTAGGTATGTGTTCCTGTTATCACTAATTTTATTTAATCGTATGGTAATTTTATAATATGTTCAAATGTTTGTTAAGCTTAAGGGACTTAACTGCGGGGTCATCAGTCGCTAAACTTACAAACTGCTTATAAACAAACGTATACTAAAGAGGGAATACTCACTTTACGACTTATTTTAGAAGATAGATTAAGGACAGGCAAACTTACATTTTTAGCTTTTGTAAATTTGGAGAAAGCTTTTGACAATGTTGATTGGAATACACTGTTTCAAATTCTGAAGTCAGTAGGGATAAAATACAGAGAAAGCACAGTTATTTACAACTTGTACAAAAGCCAGACCGCAGTTATTAGACTCGAAGGGCATGAAAGGGAAGTATTAGTTGGGAAGAGAGTAAGACTGGGTTGTAGCCTTTCTCCGATGTTATTCAATTTGTACGTCGAGCAGGCGGTGAAGGAAAGCAAGGGAAAATTTGGAATAGGGATTAAAGTTCAGGGGGAAGAAATAAAAACATTGCGTTTTGCTGATGATATTGTAACTGTGTCAGAGACAGCAAAGGACCTGGAAGAGCAGTTGAATGGAATGGACAGTGTGTTGAAGAGAGCGTATAAAATGAACATTAACAAGAGCAAAACAAAAATAATGGAATGCGGTCTTAGAAAATCAGGCGATGCTGAAGGAATTAGATTAGGTAACGAAACAATGAAGGTGGTAGATGAGTTTTGTTACTTAGGTAGTAAAATAACATGCGATGGTCGCAGTACAGAGGATATAAAATGCAGAATGGCAATGGGAAGAAGAGCATTTTTGAAAAAGAGAAATTTGCTAACATCGAATATTAATTTAAGTGTAAGGAAGTCTTTTCTGAAGGCATTTGTGTGGAGTGTTGCCTTGTATGGGAGTGAAACATGGACGATAAACAGTGCGGACAGGAAGAGGATAGAGGCTTTTGAAATGTGGTGCTACAGAAGAATGCTGAAGATTAGGTGGGTAGAGGAGGAATTTTTGGCATACCTTGACTAAAAGAAGGGATCGCTTGGTAGGACACATTCTTAGACATCGAGGAATCGTAAATGTAGCATTGGAGGGAAGTGTGTGGGGTAAAAATCGCAGAGGGAGACAAAGAGACGCATATATTAAGCAGATACAAATGGATGTGGGTTGCCGTTCTTATGAGGAGATGAAGAGGCTTGCTCAGGATAGAGTAGGGTGGAGAGCTGCATCAAACCAGTCTCCGGACTGAAGACCATAACAAGACGACATAAACAACCATGCCTGAAGGTGATTCGAACCCCCGACGGGGGACGGCTTCGCGCATCGTAGCATAGCGCCTCAATGCGCCCAGCCGCTTCGCCGCGGCAGTAATTTTATTCAATATTCAATTGTGTAATTGTCAACCACTCAGTTAAACCGGGTTTGAGAGCGAATAAATCGTCAGGAATGCCAGGGTAAGAACGAAGAGGACAGTGTTAGACGAGTGTTGGATCGTCTGTTCCTCCAGGTTACACTCTCACATCGGTGTGCCTGAAGTAATTGCACCAACGAAGATGTCCTGTCCTCAACCTGGTGATGCGGCACCATAATTTCCTCAACGGGTCCAAACCGTTTGGCTTCTTTTTGTGGAGCAACATGATGGGCACTTGTTCCCAATGTTCTTGTTGACCATGTTGACCATAGCGATCCTGCCGATGACAGCGCTACTAAAGCAGAGTTACTAAACATAGCTTTTAGAAACTCATTCACCAAACAAGACGCAGCCAATATTCCAGATTTCGAATTACGAACAGAAGCCTTAATGAATAACGTAGAAGTAGATATCATCGGAGTAGTGCAGCAACTAAAATCACTTAACAAGAACAAGTCTTCTCGTCCGGATTGTATACCCATTAGATTTCTGATTATGCTGAAGCGATAGCTCCTTACTTAACAGCCATGTACAACCGCTCTCTCAAAGAAGGATCTGTACCAAAAGATTGGAAAGTTGCACAGGTCACACCTATATTCAAGAAAGGCAGTAGGAGTAACCCTCTAAAATACAGGCCTATATCATTGACGTAAATTTGCAGCAGGGTTTTGTAACATATCCTGTATTCAAATATTATGAATCATCTCGAACAGAATGATCTATTGTCCCAAGGTCAACACGGATTTAGAAAATATTGTTCATGCGAAGCACAACTGGCTCTTTACTCATACAAAGTACATGGGTGCTATCACAAGGGTCCTCAAATTGATCCCGTATTTCTTGATTTCAAGAAGGCTTTTGACACCGTACCTCACAAACGGCTTGTAATCAAATTGCATGGTTATGGTATATCGCCCTAAATGCCCTGGATAGGGCATTTCCTGTCAGAGAGGGCACAGTTCGTAGTAATCGATGGTAAGGCATCGACTAAAACAGAAGTGATATCGGATAGTGTTATTGGTCCTCTGATGTTCCTTTAAGTATCTCTCTTGTGTTGTTTGCAGATAACGCCGTCATTTACCTTCTAGTAAAATGATCTAAAGATCAAAACCAATTCCAGAACGATATGGATAAGATATCGCTATGGTGTAAAAATTGATTCTAAATAATGAGAAGTGTGAAGTCGTCCACATGAGTACGAAAGCAAATCTGTTAAACTTTGTTTACAAGATAAATCAATGAAAAGTGTAGGCCGTAAACTCCACAAAATACCTAGGAATTACTATTACTTCAGACTTAAACTGGAAAGAACATGTAGATAATGTTGTGGGAAAGGCAAACCAGATACTGCGTTTTATTGGCAGAACCCATAAAAAATGCAACAGAACTACTAAATAAACTGCATACCCTACACTTGTCCGTCCTCATTTGGAGTATTGCTGCCCAGTGTGGGATCATTAGGTGGGTTTGACGGAGGACATCGAAAGAGTCCAAAGAAGGGAAGCTCGTTTCGTATTGTCACGATACAGGGGAGACAGCGTTACGGAAATGATACAGGATCTGGGATGGGAATCATTACAACAACGGCGCTTATCGCTGCGGCGTGGGCTACTTACAAAACTCAAATCGCCAACATTCTCCTTCGAATGTGAAAGCATATTGTTGACTCCCACTTACATAGGTAGAAATGATCATCAGAATAAAATACGAGAAATCAGAGCTCGAACGGAGAGATTCAGGTGTTCTTTCTTCCCACGCGCTATTCGAGAATGGAACTGGAGATAAAATAGTGTAACGGTGGTTCCATTAACCATCTGCCAGGCACTTAAATATGATTTGCAGAGTATCCCATGTAGATGTAGATGTAGATCACTTCTGCCTCCAAGTGCCCAACAATGACACTTACTGGCCTTTTTGATTGTAGTCGCTGCTATGATGGATGGCAGAATTCTTGGTGCAGTGGCAGACAGGGTGACGCAAACATTTTCTTAGATCCACTTAGTAGAGCGAGCTTCCGTCTTAGGTGAGGTGGAGGGATGTTACTCAGCATAGATAACCAGTGACATGGAGTTGATTTGATGTTACTAGTAATGCAACGCATTGCATTATTCAATTTCGTGTCTACCTTTTTCACATGTGCGCAGTACTCAGCAGCCGAGTAGACGAGACTGATGGCAGATAGGCGTAAACAGCCAGTAGAGGCTCCCAGGATGTACCACTGAGCATATGCAGTATTTTGTTTATTGCGCCGACTTTGTGGGAAAACTTAGTAATATGCTCTTTGTAGCTCAGGGCTCTATCTGAAGTGATGCCAAGTTAATTTGGAAATGGATTTTGCCTCAGCTCTTGTCCTGTGAATACAACTCTTGGTTTGTAGTTTGCAGCACGATTCGCTAGATGGAAACAAGAGAATTTTTCTAGTGCTGGGGATCAATCTCCGGGTTTTAAAGAAAGTTTACATCTTCTTGAGATCCTAAGAATTTGTTCGTCGTCTTCGAAGTTATTACCTGCAGCATACATGAACTTAGTTGATGCTGTGGTTGGTGTATCGTGTATGTACAAATTGAAGAGCACTGGTGCTAGGACAGATCCCTTTGGTAGACCGTTATTTAGTTTTCGTTTGTGGCTTTTAGTGCTGCCGAGGTAGACTTCGAATCGTCTTTCACTAAGCATACTAGATACCAGCCGAAAAATGCTCCTGCCATAGCACAGAAAAGGCGAATATGTTCTGTGACACAAAAGTGTGGAACCAGCTGCCTCAATCCTCATTCCGACTTCCTCACAAAACATTTTGGCATGCGAACATATTCGCGCACTTTTAGCGCATAACTTTTTAAATACTTTTGCCCAGTTAAGCCGTAATAGTCAGCAATGTCGCCTCACTGTCAGTGTCTATATATGTCTCTCCCACTGCCGCTTTCTGTCTGTGTCAAACTTTCAATGTCTTCATCCCTTTTCCTCGCGATTCCTCGCCGCTGTCTGTTTCCGCCACTTTCATCGTCTCTCTGCCCCACTGAAGTTGTCCCATTCACTTCCTGTCCTGTTGCCAGTATCCTTTCTTTCTCACTCAGAGTCGGTTATCAATGTCTTCAATCACGATAGTCTCCTTTACACAAGGCACTTAACATTTCATGTGAATAAAGGGCAAGCTGTGTTTCGCAAGAGCGATACTTTCTGAATCCGTGTTGACTATTGGTTAATAGGTCGTTCTGTTCGAGGTAGTTCATAATATTCGAACAAAGTATATGTTCCAAAATCCTACTGCAAATCGACGTCATACTGGAAACATACCGCACCGAAGACAGCTGCGGACGCGTCATAACTGAGCCCTGTATGGAGTCCGCCCCGCAGACAATTTTTCGGTGTTGTGCAGCACCCTCGTCGGCGAGTTGTGTGGTCCACCCGCGGTTTGTTAGCTCGTTTACGTCTCGCTAATTAAATGAAACTGTGCGACGCTTGCTAAAAACGGCACATTTAATCTTCCGCCGAAGCCATAAATTTCCCTCCCATTTTTTCCCCTCTCTGCTTCTGCATCTACCCCTTCTCCCCTCACCAATCTAGCAACGATCTCCCATCTCGCCCCATTTTCCGACACGACTTGCCACTCCCTAAAAAAGAAAAAAAAAAAAAAAACAAAAAACAAAAAATTGCCCACCAAACTCATATTTCACGGCCGTGAATCCAATTAGCGTTACATCAGCGAACGCACCGTGTATCACAGGTTAATATTTTCCGCCAATACCCGCCGCTTTATGCAAATGTGGGCAGTTCAGTCGTGCAACCCCCTGTGTACGACTTCCGCATCTCGATGTGGCGTGGGCGAGCGCGTTCATATGTGTGTTTGTGTTTGTGTGTGTGTGTGTGTGTGTGTGAGAGAGAGAGAGAGAGAGAGAGAGAGAGAGAAATAGAGAGGGAGCGAGGGAGACAGAGAGAGTAAGAGAGAAACAGGTCGGATTGCGGAAGCATGTTACGCGAGGGTCCGGCTACGAACTGCAAAACCAGACCGCGGTCGCCTCCGCTGCAACAGTTCCGGCATCGCTGGAACTGGAGGCGCCATCGATTGGCCATAAAACAGGCCGCGCCCTGGAACTCTAGCGTTTCCAGCCGCCAAGCCAATTTCGGCCCCAACACTGAGCCTTGAGGTAATGCTTTTTTTTTTTTTTCACTGTATCACGATGAGAAATGAGGCACAACCAGTGGCAACGACAAATACGGTTGTGAGAGAAGTCTCCACCGTACGGAGCACATATAACACTACATCGCGATCGTAACATGAGAATCGCCATTTCCGTCAGTTTCGAATTGTACTAATTTTTACGAGGTAGAATTCAGTTTTTTTTAATTTTAAAAGTAATTAATTCATATCTTTGTAATATAGAATAGAATGAGTCAGCCGAAACACCCTAAATTACAGTCATCTTTTGTTGGAAAACTAGTATAAGGCCGGATCCACACATTGGACCCAACGTTGGCGCCAACCGTGTTGGTCCAATGTGTGGATCGGTGAAATAGCGTTGACGCCAACGTTGGTACGGCTCCGTTGCTTGTCGGTATTTCGACCAAACATCAAAGGACGTTGGACCAATATAGGTACGTCGTCCACACATTGGCGCCAACGTTTCATTCTGTCTTTGTCGTCTGTTCATCTCTAAACTGTTACTTTCTTCCTTCGTTCTTCGTCGCCGTTTTAAAGTTTCGAAATCTCTTTTTAAATATTAGAACTGAATCAGAAAGTGATTCATTTGTGAAAGAACCCCCCCCCAAAAAAAAAGGAAATGCCACAGCAGAACTTAGGCGCTAACTGTGAAATTAAAAACTGTCAAGACTTTCGACACACTCCTATCACTCAATTTAATTTTTAAAATTAACAGTACAGTACTTAATATTTCCTGTCAAGTTTTAAATATCGTTTTGCAACCTTCAAGCACTACTAGTGATATCAATTACATGGTTATTTAAAAAGGGAAGTGTAGGCTTCTAATATTGTCTCCTTTAGCAAGAAATCTAAGCGTAATACCAAAAGAATAGCATCCCTCCAAAACATTTCTTTTTTTATTTTATTTTCAATCATTTAAAGTAGCAGGTCTAAGTTTTTATGTGTGTCGTTTACTTTTAGCATATTTTTAAAAATTAATGATTTCTTACAGTCTTTTACGTATGTTTCCCACTTTGATTTACAATGACAAAATGTAATTATTCACACTCAAAAGCGTTAATGCATTGACCGCGATTTGTACGTCAGATATGTTTTCGTTGGCTCTCGACGAATTCAACTGAATATTGGCTCCAATGTGTGGACGCTGTCTCAAAAATATTGGCCAATGTTGGCGCCAGCGTTGGTACCAATGTTTGGACGCGGGGTAAACTGTATCCTTAGTCGTGTTGCTCTCTCTATGTATTCAGCTCCCTACGTGTTAAGATATCTGTGCATTCAGCTTTCTATGTATTCAGATCTAGATATGTTCAGTTCGCTAGCTAGTTCAGTATTAATTAATTAGAGATTAATTCATTTCTTAAAGGCGTAAAGATTTTGACAGTGAGCAATGAGGTATCGAAGTATTACGCGTTTCGCGAATACATCATCTGTGCACTCTAGATCGGGTTTAGGCTACAGAAGATAGTTAAAATTCTGCCTCCCGTCCCGACGAGATAATCTCAGTATTATTGGTTTGTGTTATGGTCTTCAGTCCGGAGACTGGTTTGATGCAGCTCTCCACCCTACTCTATCCTGAGCAAGCCTTTTCATCTCCTCATAAGAACGGCAACCCACATCCACTTGAATCTGCTTACTATACGCGTCTCTTGGCCTCCCTCTGCGATTTTTACCCCACACGCTTCCCTCCAATGCTAAATTTACGATTCCTCGATGTCTAAAAATGTGTCCTACCAAGCGATCCCTTCTTTTAGTCAGGGTATGCCAAAAATTCCTTTTCTCGCCAGTTCTGTTAAGTACCTCTTCATTAGTTATGCGATCTACCCACCTAATCTTCAGCATTCTTCTGTAGCACCACATTTCAAAAGCCTCTATTCTCTTCCTGTCCGCACTGCTTATCGTCCATGTTTCACTCCCGTACAAGGCAACACTCCACACAAATGCCTTCAGAAAAGACTTCCTTACACTTAAATTAATATTCGATGTTAGCAAATTTCTCTTTTTCAAAAATGCTTTTCTTCCCATTGCCATTCTGCATTTTATATCCTCTGTACTGCGACCATCGCATGTTATTTTACTACCTAAGTAACAAAACTCATCTACCACCTTCATTGTTTCGTTACCTAATCTAATTCCTTCAGCATCGCCTGATTTTCTAAGACCGCATTCCATTATTTTTGTTTTGCTCTTGTTAATGTTCATTTTGTACGCTCTCTTCAACACACTGTCCATTCCATTCAACTGCTCTTCCAGGTCGTTCGCTGTCTCTGACAGAATTACAATGTCATCAGCAAAACGCAATGTTTTTATTTCTTCCCCCTGAACTTTAATCCCTATTCCAAAATTTTCCTTGCTTTCCTTCATCGCCTGCTCAATGTACAAATTGAATAACATCAGAGAAAGGCTACAACCCTGTCTTACTCCCTTCCCAACTGATGCTTCCCTTTCATGCCCTTCGAGTCTAATAACTGCGGTCTGGCTTTTGTACAAGTTGTAGATAACTCTCCTTTCCCTGTATTATTGGGAATAGAATAATAATTGTTTTCATTTATAAAGAGGATGTGTAAGCTATGAATTTTTCTTTAGCAGTCTTGAAAATTTTATCAACGCTAACTTTTATCAGAGATATTGTGATAAAAGTTTATTGTAAGGAATCAAATTCCCGAACTGTGAATACTTAAGTATGACTTTGTTCAAGTGTACTTATTGTAACTCATGTAAATGAAAAATATATTTTTAAAAGATTCAGATTTTGACAGAATAAAATGAATAATATTTCAGTGCTGCGCGATTTGCGTCAGTAATACCTATGGACTTTAGATCGGGTAAGGCTTCGGAAGATAGTTACAAAAATTCTGCCTTCCGAAGATATAGTGATCAGTGGTAGATAGATCAGTATAATAATAACTGTTTTATCAAGAGTACTAAAACTTACATTATAAACTTCATTTAAGAAGATCAAAGTTGATGTGAATCATAAAAGAGATCAGAGATTCTGTTGTAAAATATTAACTGTGAGAAATACAGTTACCGAACTGTGAATTATTGAAGTGTCTTTGTGCAAGTGCATTTATTGTATACCGTGTGATTTTGAAGAATATTAGAAACGAGTGACATTTAAAAAGTGTATTAACAGAGTTCTTCCGTAGTTAGAACCTTTACCAAATCAGTGATATTTTGAACGGTGCTTAAATGAATTTCTTTGACTGTGATAGATCGCAAATGTAGTAAAATTTACTTAAATCCGCTATTCAGTGACATGAACCGTATTAAAGGCAAACTTCCAAAGACTGTTTCATGAAAGGTCTTAACAAATTAATACTTGTGTAACTGAATTCGTATTAGTGAACTGCCGGAACAGATAAAAAAGATAAACTTTCATAACAACATATAGCCCCTGAGATAGAGAATATGTATGTTCAAACATTTTAATAAAGGCAAGGACATTAAATAGGTCCAGGAAAGTAATACTTCCCAATACGTTCAGGTGAAATAAGGAACAATAATTCAATTCGATCGATCAAACAGGCGTACCAACAGAAATTTCTGAAGTACAAGATAAGTAAAATTTGATAGCCTATTACACTATCAAACCGCAGAAGACTAAAGTTACACAATTGCCTAACATAAATAATCATCATCTATATTTTAAAGAACAGAAAGTTAACTCAAAATACGAAGAACGTTACACAAATGGCGCCCAACGTGGGGTAATATTTTTATTGATCTTATCCTGGCTTTTGACACAGCTCTCAGTGCTTCTTTTTTTTACTGAGTTAGACCACATGTACAATAGGGTGGGCCGAAAAAAGTGAAGTTTTGAGTATCGAGTAGTAATAGGGCTCGAAAGTTGCGTATTTATGTGCTGATTAACGAAAACATAATTTAAAAAATCCAACTTAATATCTTCAGTTCGCGAAAAAGGGCTTAAAGTTTCTAAAAAAAGATAAATTTATAGAATTTCTGAAAGGTCATATAAAAATATATCTTTCAGTATCACGTCCTAATAGGACTCAAAAACTGCGTATCCATGTATAGTTTAACATAAAAATATTTTTGATAGTCCTAGCTTACGTAATCAGTTCGCGCTAAAGGCCTTAACAATCGAAATATGACAACATTTCTAAATGTTCAAAATGTTACGGAAATTTACTAATATCTCGTATTTATATGTATGTTTTAATGTTAGGTTTTATTTATTGTGATTTGATTATTTAAATAGATAACATCATATTTCGATAGTTAAGGGCTTTAGAGCGAACTCATTAAATAAGCTAGGACTATCAAAAATATTTTTATGTTAAACTATACATGGCTACGCAGTTTTTTGAGTCCTATTAGGACGTGGTACTGAAAGATATAATTTTATCTCACCTTTCAGAAATTCTATAAATTTATCGTTTTTTTAGAAACTTTAAGCCCTTTGCGCGAACTGAAGATATTAAGTTAGATTTTTAAAATTATGTTTTCGTTAATCAGCACATAAATACGCAACTTTCGAGCTCTATTACAACTCGATACTCAAAAATCCACTTTTTTCGGTCCACCCTAATGTACAAACGTCTTGAAATGAAGTGATACCTAACGTTCCCCAGGGAAGTGTTATGGGGCCCCTACCGTCCCTTATTTTTATAAACAGTTTAGGAGACAATCTGAGTAGCTCTCTTACAAGTCTTACAAGGGTATCACCAAGTATGGTACCAACGGATTTTGATGGGTCGCAGGTATGTTATGAGAGAATTCCTCCAGGCCATCAACCTAAAAGGATTTGTTCCAATGGGCCTTGATTTCTACGAAAATTTTCATAAAATTCGCATCAAATTCTCACACGTGATGTGTACACTTGTACATGGCAATTACCAGGGGGGGGGGGGGGGCGGTGCAGTAAGCGATGCGCAGTAGGAAACGCGTTTTCGCCGTTCTGCGCATGACGTCACTGTGGGACACCTGGGAGCAAAACAATATGCGGAGTTGGTTGCTAACTCGTGTGCGCGTGTGTGTTTCCATTTCTGCTGTATTTGCTTAACCCTATCATTCCCACGTTAAGAGTTCAGCTTTGAAAAAATTAAAATTCGGTGTTTTATGTTTTAATACAGTGCACTAAACATCAAAATACGTGTTTTAAAAGTTTTGGTCGCACTATTGATTTTTTATGTCATGCACATGTCGAGGTATTTTATTACTTAGGGCGATATTTCGTTGATGGTTAACACTGTCAGATCAATAATGCTAATATAATCTTCGCCACAGCATCAATGATAATTCACTGCTCAAATAAAATAACATGAACCACACTCGCGCTCCTAATCACAGCCACGTACAGACGACTACGTAACACAAACTACAAGACGGAGAGATTAATGCGTCACAAGCAGCTACACGCCGTACCAAGCGGCGAAAATGTACTTGAAGCATGTTATTCATCAACAACAATGCGACTTTAACACGTCATGGGGAGCGGATCGTACCGTTCTGCTTCACCTTTACCAGGCCATTGTTCAGTCGAAGCTCGACTACGGAAGCCTTGTGTACTCTTCTGCACGGCCGTCGATTCTCCGCCGTCTCAACTCTATTCACCATCGGGGATTACGTCTGGCGACCGGTGCATTTTATACCAGCCCTGTTGAAAGTCTGTATGCCGAGGCTGCTGTATTACCCTTGACCACTCGACGTGACATACTCTTGTGTCGGTACGCATGCCGCCTGCGGTCGATGCCCAACCATCCATCTTACCGATTATTTTTTGACGACTCACTCGATCGCCAATATCAGTTGTCTGCGATTGCCTTGCTTCCACCTGGAGTTCGGTTTCGCCGCCTACTACAGCAGCTCGATTTTACCCTTCCTTCCACCTTTCGGTTGAGCGAAAGCCCATTGCCACCGTGGCATCGGGCTCAGGTTCACACTCACCTCCAACTTAGTTCGCTCCCCAAGGAGAGCACTCCGGATTTGGTATACCGCTCGAGGCTTGTCGAACTCCGTTCGCGGTTCGATAACGCCATATTTATTTACACTGATGGTTCCAAGAGCACTGCCGGTGTCAGATCTGCCTTCGTCGTCGGGGACAACCGTTTCCAATACAAGCTCCCTGACCGGTGCTCGAACTTCAAGGCTGAGCTTTTTGCCCTCCACCAGGCCGTTTTGTACACCTGCCGCCACCGCCAACCTTTCTATGCCATATGTTCGGACTCCCTTAGTGCCCTGCAGAGTCTTAAGGACCCTTCCTCGAGCCATCCTCTCGTGTATCGGATCCAGCGCTCCCTCCAGTTGCTAGCAGATGACAACTGTCACGTTTCTTTCCTGTGGGTCCCTGGCCACGTGGGAGTGCCCGGGAATGAGGCCGCCGACATAGCAGCTCTTTTGCCTCGCATGGCTACCTTTTGCATCCCATCGGACGATGAAGAGCCGGAGTATTGTCGTCATGGCACAGTGCGTGGCTTTCGCTGTACAACAATAAATTGCGAACTGTCAAACCGATCCCGACCACTTGGAGGACCTCCTCACGCCCCTCTCGTCGGGAGGAGGTCATCCTGGCCCGGTTGCGGATCGGTCATTGCCGTTTCAGCCACCGTCATTTGCTAACCGCCGATCCTGCACCGCTGTGCTCCTGCGGTGAATTGCTGACGGTGCGACACGTTTTTATTGTCTTGCGTAAATTTTAATCATTTCCGTGTAGCCCTTCACTTTCCGTCTACACTGGAGGAAATTTTAGCTGATGACACACGAGCAGCTGCTCGAGTTTTGCGTTTTATCAACTTGGCTAACTTATCGAAGGATATTTAACCCTTTCCATTGTCCTTTATCTTTCGTTTTTAGCCTCTTCTTGAGGCTTCTGTCACCAAATTTTTTTTGAGATCTAGTGGATCTAAGTTCTTGTCTGGGCGCTAATGACCGTAGAAGTTGTGCGCCCTAAAACCACAAAAAAAAAAAAAAAAAAAAAAAAAAAAAAAAAAAAAAAAAAAAAAAAAAAAAAGAGCGACTTTAAGGACTGATGCACAAAATACGGTATAAATCAGCTTTTAATACATTGTTGTCGTCGAGGAACAACACTGGGAGTGAAAGGGTTAAATAATATGTTTTGCTTCATAGTTTGGAAGTAAAAAGTTTATAGTGGAAACTATATTGATTTCCCGAGTGCTTGTCGCGCGTGCTATAATTTCTGCTGTAATTCTTTGAAATACTTCTGTTATTATTTATACCATTTCTGGCTGCGCTATTAGGGGTTATAATTCTCACAGCGGGAACACAAAGGGAACTGAAATAAAGTTTCATTTTTTTCTCTCGAGATGAAACGTTAAAGAAAGTGTGGCTCTCCAAGTGCTACACCGAGCGAGGTGGCGCAGTGGTAACGCACTGGACTCGCATTCGGAAGGACGGTGGTTCAAATCCACCTCCGGCCATCCAGATTTAGGTTTTCCTCGATTTCCCTAAATCGCTCCAGGCAAATGCCGGGATGGTTCCTTTCAAAGGGCACGGCCGATTTCCTTCCCGATCCTTACCCCAATACTCCGAGCGTAAGCTCCGTCTCTAATGACCAAGTTGTCGTCGGGACGTTAAACTCCAAGCTTCCTTCCTTTTCCTTCCTTACAGGAAGGACAATGTAAATGTTGCACATTCTCGAATACGCTCCTGGAATTTCAATGAAACCGATTACGTAAGGGATTTACAGTCGGAGTTGCTTAATTTGCCACGGAAAAAAGGGTTTGAAACATTCCTCTTCTTTTAAAGTCAGCAGTTCATATTAAAGAAATTATCGACCTGTTGGTGATCTGATACGTTACTGATACGTATCGCGCAAATCTACGATAGAATATGACCCAGCTATCTTAAATGCAATATTTTACAGCAGAATAGCACTTTGTATTTAAGGCAGAAACAATTTCTTTAGTCAAAAACTTGGTATAAATGCACATTCTGTGCCATACCGGACGAAGCCTGTGCAGGCGGTTTGGGAGCACGCAGTACCACAGTGACGTCACAGCGCCAGCCAATGGCAGAGCAGTGCGCTTACTGCCCAAACTTATATTTATTAACCTTGGGCAATTACCGCTCGGCGAGTCAGTGTGGTGTAATGGACAAGGCGATCGGCTCCCACTTAGGTGAACCGGGTTTGATTCCTGATGGCAGAACTATTTTTACAAATTATACTAGGCGGTATTTTCGTGAGCTGATTCCGATTGCGAAACAAACATCGGCGTATTTTAAGGCGTTAGGGAGTTCGGTTTTTGACTGCTCATCACACACACCCGTTTCCGAAGAGGTTTCGTGTAATGGGACTGCTTCTGTCATAGCGCATTCTTCCTCCATGTTGCACTTCTTGTTGCACGCATGAATGACACGCTACGAATGACTAACCGACTGGCCGTAGCAGAATAGTCCTCTAGGACGCGTCACTTGGGTACACACGTCATAGGAGCAGATAAAAACAGAACGGTCAGGAACTGTAAACATAGGTATTAAACGTTGCCCAAATTTATAACTGTTAACAACAGACTGTTTACTGATTTTGAAATATGCTTCAATCGCCTTAAAAGTGTGCTTCCAAATAATAAAATAAATAACATATTCGTCGCGCAATACTAACATGTTAGATTAGATTAGATTAATACTTGTTCCATAGATCATGAATACGACACTTCGTAATGATGTGGAACGTGTCAGTTAAATGAAGTGTGTCTATAGATAATATTACATGACACTCAATATTTGAATGTTTATTTTTTTTATTATTATTTTTTTTATTTTTTAAGTTTTTCCTAAAGTACTAACTTTTATCTAGAAATTCATCTAATGTGTAGAAGGAATTGCCATTCAGAAATTCTCTTAATTTATTTTTAAATGCTAGTTGGCTATCTGTCAGAATTTTGATACTACTTGGTAAGTGACCAAAGACTTTTGTGGCAGAATAATTAACCCCTTTCTGTGACAGAGCTAAATTTAACCTTGAATAGTGTATGTCACCCTTTCTCCTAGTGTTGTAGCTATGCACACTGCTGTTACATTTGAATTCAGTTGGATTGTTAATAACAAATTTCATAAGTGAATATATATATTGTGAAGCTACTGAAAAGATTCCTAGATCCCTAAATAAATGTCTGCAGGATGATCTTGGGTGGGCTCCAGCAATTATTCTGATGACCCGCTTTTGGGCAATGAATACTTTCTTACTAAATGATGAATTGTCCCAGAATATGATGCAATAAGAAAGCAGAGAATGAAAGTAGGCATAGTATGTTAGTTTACTGAGTTGTACATCACCAAAGTTTGCAATCACCCTGATAGCATAAGTAGCTGAGCTCAAACGTTTCAGCAGATCTTCAATGTGTTTCTTCCAATTCAACCCCTCATCAATGCATAAACCTAAAAATTTTGAATATTCTACCTTAGCTATAGATTTCTGGTTGAAGTCAATATTAATTAATGGTGTGATGCCATTTATTGTGTGAAACTGAATATACTGTGTTTTTTCAAAATTTAAAGAGAGTCCATTTACAGAGAACCACCTAATAATTCTCTGAAATACTTCATTGACAATTTCATCAGTTAATTCCTGTGATTCGGGTGTGATAGAGATACTTGTATCATCAGCAAAGAGAACAAGCTTGTCATCTTTATGAATATAGAAAGGCAAATCATTAATATATATTAAGAACAGCAAAGGTTCCAGTACAGAACCCTGTGGCACCCCATGCTTGATAGTTCCCCAGTTTGAGGACTCGGCTGTTTTTTGTATATTATGTGAATTACTTACATTAACTTTCTGAACTCTTGAGCTAATATTACATGTTATTATCGCGACTATTTACTCCAACGTTTCCATAAGAATGCTTATAAAAATATATAATTATGCACAATGAATCATCGGACAGGTGTGAAAAGTAATTGATCCACGTAGGAATTGAACCCAAGTCGCCTGCATGGGAGCTTCGCATCTTGCAGATTACACCACGGTCACTCGATAAGCAGTAATTGCCATGTACAAGTGTACACATTACGTGTGGGAATTTGATGCAAATTTTATCACGATTTTCGTGGAAATCAAGGCCCATTGGAACAAATCCTTTTAGCTTGATGGTCTGGAGTAATTCCCTCACAACATACCTGCGACCCATCAAAATCTGTTGGTACCATACCTGGTGTTCCCCTTGTTAGTTCGTGGATGATGTACTTATTTATCGATTAGTAATATCACCAAAAGATAAAAAGTAACTGTAAAATGATTTCGATCAGATATCTACATGGTACGAAAAATGACAATTGACAATAATGATAATACGTGTGAACTTTTCCATATGAACACTAAAATATATTCTTCTTCTACATCTAAATATATACTCTTCAATCCACCGTAAGATGCGTGGCGGAGGGTACAATGTACCACTACTAGGCATTTCCTTTCCTATTCCATTCCCAAATAGAACGAGCAAAAAACGAATGCCTACATGCCTCCGTACGAGCCCTAATTTCTCTTATCTTGTCTTTGAGATCACTACGCGAAATGTAAGTAGGCGGTAGCAATATCGCTCTATAATTAGCTTCAGATTCCGGTCCTCTAAATTTCCTCAACAGAATTTTTCGAAAAGAACAGCGTCTTTCCTCCAGCGATTCCCATTCGAGTTCCCTGAGTATTTCTGTGACACTCGCCCCTGAACAGCTTCCATGTCTTCCTTTAAACCGATCTGCTGCGAGTCCCAAATACTTGAGCAATACTCAAGACGTGGTCGCACAAGCGTTTTATACTCGGCCTCCTTTACAGATGAAGTACATCTTCCCAAAATTCTCCCAATGAACCGAAGTCTGCTGTCCGCCTTACTCACAACTGTCCTTACATGTTGGTTCCATTTCATACCGTTCTGCAGTGTTACGCCTAGATATTTGAACGACGCGACTGCATCAAGAAGCTCACTACTAATGCTGTATTCGGACATTATGGGATTGTTTTTCCTACTCATGGGAATCACCTTAACCTTTTTCTACAGTTAGAGCTAGAAATTTTGTCTAAGTCATCCTGCATGGTATAAAGTAAATTAATGACGACACCCTCCCATAGAACACAGCATCATCAGCAAACAACCGCAAATTACAAGTTAGTCTGTCCATCAGATCATTTATATAGATAGAAAATAATAGCGGTCCTATCACACTCCCCTGGGGCACGCGTGGGATCCTTATCAGGATCGAAAGTGTCCAGAGAAGGGCAGCTCGTTTCGTATTGTCACGATACAGGGGAGACAGCGTTACGGAAATGGTACAGGATCTGGGATGGGAATCATTACAACAACGGCGCTTATCGCTGCGGCGTGGTCTACTTACGAAACTCCAATCGCCAACATTCTTCTCCGAATGCGAAAATATATTGTTGACTGCCACTTACATAGGTAGAAATTATCATCAGAATAAAATACGAGAAATCAGAGCTCGAACAAAGAGATTCAGGTGTTCTTTTTTCCAGCGCGCTATTCGAGAATGGAATGCGAGATAAATATCATGAACCCTCTGCCTGGCTCTTGAATGTGATTTGTAGAGTATCCCATGTAGATTTAGATTCATAGTTTTCTTTGTATAGGAAAAAAATAGTGCGATAAAATCGAAAGAAACTACTAGTAAATCAGTCACGTATACTTTCAGCGTCTGCTAAAGATTCAGACTACAGCAAAACTTTTGGCAAAAGATAATGGACCATTCCTGTATATAAGATTTTGATCAATAGACTTACGGCTACTCAGCCGTAACTATTTATTTTATTTTCTTAATATTTCGATAAAATTAAAGTTTCACCGGAAGAACCAAAAGATGAAAAGTTCAAGTTAATGACCTTGCTGCCATACTTTGGGGATTCATTTCGAAAAGTTGGTCGCATCGTTTCCAAATAGAAAGTCAAACTTATTTTTCCTGCCAGCACCAAAGATATCCGCACTTGTCGGCTGTGCGAAGGACGATTTGGATTTGCCGCGGTGGAGTGGCCGAGCGCATTGAGGTACTATGCTCTGATGCGCGAGGCCATTCCCTGTCGGGGGTTCGAATCCTCCCTCGGGCATGGATGTTTGTGTTGTCTTTAGTATAAGTTAGTTTATAAGTTTTGGGAATGATGACCTCGCAGTTAAGTCCCATAAGCTTTACAAACCTTTTACTTTTTTTATTTTTCCCCTGCAAGGTTTGTGTGTGTGTGTGTGTGTGTGAGAGAGAGAGAGAGAGAGAGAGAGAGAGAGAGAGAGAGAGAGAGAGAGAGAAAGAGAGAGAGAGAGAGAGAAAGAGAGAGAGAGAGAGAGAGAGAGAGATTCCATATCAGTATGAATGTTCGTATATCGTATGCACTTCGCGGACAGTTGGTGAACGATGTTTGGAACATGGACGGTACACCCGCCTGCTGCAACCATATAAATCACCAGTGGCGGAACATTGCATTCAAATGGGGCACAATATGGATTACGGGAATGTTCCAACATTATCAAATTCAAATGTTCAAATGTTTGTAGAACTTACGGGATTTAACTACGGGGTCATCAGTCCCTAAGCTTACAAACTACTTATGAACTAGCTAAGACTAAGGACGGCACAAATATCCATGCCCGAGGGGTATTCGAACCCCCGACCGTAGTGGCCGTGCAGACCGTGACTGAAGCGCCTCAGTCTCCTAGGCCACCGCGGTCGGCTCAAACATTATCGTCTGTACAATTCTTCTGGGATTCGGCTTTTAGAGAAGCCATTGAAATTCAGCTGGCGAGTTACTAATTGGGATGATGGTTTTATTCTTGACAAAATTTGGAATCCGGAATTTCAGAATCGTGCTTAATCAAAGACAATGTCACTGTTAATCAAAAATGTGAATACATATACTTTCTATAGATTGGAATAAAACTGTGTGTTTGTATAAATTACAAAGACACAGAGCTATAAGACGATTATTCAGTAATGTACAATTAATGTAATAAAAATTGCTGCAACACATATTGTTACTGCATTAACGCGCATACATCATTGGAGTGTTGGATAAATAAGACGTTTATTAAGTTAATGTAATAAAAAATTGCTACACGAGACATTGTTACTGGTTTAATGCACAGACGTAGTAATATTGGAGTGTTGGATAGATAACAAGTTTATTAAGTTAATGTAATAAGAAATGCCTACAAGAGACGTTGATACTGGGTTAATGCACAGACGTAGTAATATTGGAGAGTAATGTTGGAGTATCGGGTAGATAAGAAGTTTATTAAGTTAATGTAATAAAAATTGCTACAATAGACATTATTACTGGGTTAACGCACAGACGTATATTGGAGTGTTGCTTAGGTAAGATAAGAGATATTTGGAGACAAGAAAAGCAGCTGTTTGAATATCAAGAACTCAGACGGAAAATATGTACTAAGCAAAGAGGGAAAAGCTTCACTGCGGAAGGAATATATAGAGGGCATATACAAAGGAAATAAACTTGAAGGCAGTATTCTAGAAAGGGAAGACCAAGTGGAGGAAGATGAGACAGGAGATATGATACTGCGAGAAGAATTTCAAAGAACGATGAAGGACTTGAGTCGAAACAAGGCCTCTGGAGCAGATAATATTCCGTCTGAACTGCTGATTTCGTTAGGAGAGCCAGTCATAAAAAATGTTCAACTTTGTATGCAAGATGTATGAGACAGGGGAAATACCCTCCGACTTGAAGCAGAATATCGTGATTGCAAATCCAAAGAAAGCAACTGCAGAAACGTGTGAAAATTACAGAACTATCAGTTTAATAAGTCATGGTTGCAAAATACTAACACAAATTATTTACAGACGAATGGAAGAATTTGTGGAATCTGACCTCGGGGACGATCAGTTTGTATTTAAGAAAAATGTAGGAACACAGGAGGCAATACTCACATTACGACTTATCTTAGAAGATAGGCTAAGGCAGGGCAAACCTTCGTTTTTGCATTTGTAGATTTAGAGAAAGCTTTTGATAAACTCCGAAGGTAGTAGGGGTAAAATATAGGGAGCGAAGAGTTATATTCAACATACACAAAAACTAGACAACAGTTATTAGAGTCGAAGGGCAAGAAAGGGATGCAGAGGTTGGGAAGGGAGTAAGACAGGGCTGTAGCTTTTCCCCAATGTTGTTCAATCTGTACATGGAGGAAGCAGTGAAAGAATTGAAGGAGAAATTTGGACAGGGAATTAAAGTTCAGGGAGAAGAAATAAACAGTTTGTGGTTCGTCGATGAGATAGTAAATTTGTTAGAGACTGCCGGCCGCGGTGGCCGAGGAAACTGAGGCGGTTCAGTCACGGTCTGCACGACCACTACGGTCGGGGGTTCGAATCCTCCCTCGGGCATGGATATTTGTGCCTTCCTAGTTCATAAGTAGTTTGTAAGTTTAGGGACTGATGACCGCGTAGTTGAGTCCCATAAGCTTAACAAACATTTGAACATTTTTTGTTAGAGACTGCAGAGAATCTGGAAGAGCAATTGATTGTCATGGAAAGGTCTTGAAAGGAAGATATAAGATGAACATTAACAAGAGTGAAACGAAGGTAATGGAATGCAATGTCAGAAAATCAGGCAATGCTGAAGGAATTAGATTAGGTAATGAGACAATAAAAGTAGTAGACGAATTTTGTTATTTGGGTAGCAAGATAACTTCTGATGGCCGAAGTAAAGAAGATATAAAATGCAGAATGGCTATGGGAAGAAAAGAGTTTCTAAAGAAGCTAAACTTGTTAACATCCAACATTAATTTAAAGGTTAGGAAGTCCTTTCTGAAAGGATTTGTCTGGAGTGTAGCATTGTATAGGAGTGAAACGTGGACGATAAGGAGTTCAGATAAAAAGATGATAGAAGCTTTTGAAATGTGGTGCTACAGACGAATGATGAAAATTAGATGGGTAGATCGGTTAACTAATGAGGAGGTGCTCATGAGAGTTGGAGAGTATAGGAGTTTCTGGCATATCCTGACTAACAGAAGGAATAGGTTGATGGGACACATTCTGAGACATCAAGGAAATGTCAGCATTAGAAGGATGTGTGTGGGGTAAAAATCGTAGTGAGAGACAAGGGACGAATACAGTAAGCAGATTCAAAGAGATGTAGGTTGCCGAACGTATTCTAAGATGAAGAGACTTGCACAGGACAGGGTAGCATGGAGAGCTGCATCAAACCAGTCTACGGACTGAAGACCACAACAACAACAAAAGATTGATAAGAAGTCTATTAAGTTAATGTAATAAAAAATTGCTACAACAGATGTTGTTACTGAGTCAATGCACAGACGTCACTGGAGTGTTAGATAAATAAGAAGTTTATTGAGTTAGTGTTATAAAAATTGCTACAACAGACATTGTTACAGATGTAATAATATTTGAGTTTCGGATAGATTAAGATAATGTAATAAAATGCATTAAATTTGCTACAACAGACGTTGTTACTGTGTTAACGCACACACTTTGTAATATTGGTGTGTTGGATAGATAAGAGGTGTATTAAGTTAATGTAATAAGATATTGCTACAACAGACATTACTGGGTTAACACGCAGACGTCACTGGAGTGTCAGATAAATAGAAGGTTTATGAAGTTAATGTAATAAAATGTTGCTGTAACTGACATTGTTACTGGATTAATGCACAGACGTAGAAATATTGAAATGTGAGAGAGATAAGAAGTTTATTGACTTAATGTAATAAAAAATTGCTACAAAAGACATTGTCACTGGGTCAATGCACAGACCTAGTAGTATTGGAGTGTCAGATAGATAAGAATATTATTCAGTTAGTGTAATAAGAAATTGATACAACAGACATTGTTACTGGGCTAACACACAGATGTAGTAACATTGGAGTGTCAGATAAGAAGTTTATTAAGTTAATGTAATGAAAAATTGCTACAATACAGGTTGTTACTGGGTCAATGCACAGACGTAGTAATATTGGAGTGTTGGATAGATAAGAAGTTTATTAAGTTAATGTACTAAGAAATGGCTACAACAGACATTGTAACTGGGTAAACGCACAGACGTAGTAAAATTGGAGTGTCAGATAGATAAGGAGTTTATTAAGTTAATGCATTAAAAATTGTTCCAAAGACATTGTTACTGGTTTAATGCACAGAGGTAGTAATATCGGAGTGTTGGATACATAAGAAGTTTATTAAGTTAATGTAATAAGATATGGCTACAATAGACGTTATTTCTGGGTTAACACACAGATGTCATTGGAGTGTAAGATAAAAAGAAAGTGTATTAAGTTAATGTAATAAGAAATTGCTACAACAGACGTTTTTACTGGATTAACACACAGACGTTGTAATATTGGAGATTCGGATAGATAAACAGTTTATTAAGTTAATGTAATAAAAAATTGCTACAACAGATGTTGTTACTGGATTAACGCACAGATGTAGTAGTATTGTAATGTCGGATAGATAAGAAGTTTATTAAGTTAATGTAATAAGAAATGGCTACAAGAGACGTTGTTACTGGGTTAACGCACAGAGATAGTAGTATTTGAGTGTCGTTTTGGTAGGGCAGTTCATGTTCGGGCAGTTTCCATTTCTTTGGGGATATGAGGGCAGGGGGAAGTCGCCAGGCGTTCGCCGGCGTTTTTCCGGCCAGTGTCGGCCAGCCACTTACGCCCCCTCCATCCCTCCAACCCCTCGGCTCGGCAGCCGCGGCATAAATCTCTCGTCTGATGGGACAGCGGAACTGTGTTACCGGCGGTGGCGGAAGAACGCGGCCCTGCGGAGCGCCAGAAAAATGGCGCCAGCCAGATGACGCTGAGCGGGCAAAAACCCGGATAAATCACTGGCGTGGGACAGTCGCTAGTGGGGGGGGGGGGATGACTAGTGGACGAGCTCACGTCACTGGCTACTGGAGGCGGGAAAACTGAAACAGCTGACCATTTCAGAACAGCTGTGTGCCTTATATGTTCACTGGTTCAGTAAACCCCGCAGAAAAAAATGATTGACGTGAAAAAAAAACAAGTTTTTAAACAATCAATCTTTGTTTCATTCTGTTATCAGATTTTTTATCGCATGAGAATTGTTTTACGTCGCTCAGACAGCACGTATACGAGTCGTAGCGCGGCCACTTAATATAGGCGGCAGTGGCAGCAGCGTCGCAATGCGCATGCGCAGCTGAGGTTCAGATTCTCTCTTGAACCCCCTGGAGGCAGCATATGGGCGCTCCCGCGACAGGGATGGGCGAGGGGAAACGACGCTTCTAACACTGGCGTTGGAGCTGGTAGGGACGCCAGCTCCTGGCTACTCGAGCTCTGGCGGTTACGCACGAATGGTCCCGAAGCGAAGACTATGGAGCTATTGCGCACCTCGCCTTGCGCATCAGCAAATCACTGGCCGCATGACAGTCGCAAGTAGTGGGGGGGGGGGTAACTAGTGGACGCCCTCACATCATGGCTACTAGAGGAGGGAAAACTCTGAAACATCTGGCCATTTCGGAACAGTGACGCGAGGGGTGAGGGGAAACGACGCTTTTAACATTGGCATTGGAGCTGGTAGAGACGCCAGCTCCTGGCTACACGAGCTCTCCCGGTTACGCTGGAATGGTCCCCAAGCGAAGACTATGGAGTTACCGTGCACCTCGCCTTGCGCATCGGCAAATCACTGGCCGCATGACAGTCGCAAGTAGCGGGGGGGGGGGGGGGGGGGGAGGAACTAGTGGACGCGCTCACATCATGGCTACTAGAGGTGGGAAAACTGAAACATCTGACCATTTTGGAACAGTGACACGTCTTATATGTTCACTGGTTCAGTAAACCCCACAGAAATAAAAAGATTGATGTGAAAAAAAAGTTTTTAAACTATCATTCTTTGTTTCATTCTGTTATCAGATTTTTTTATCGCATGATAATTGTTTTATGTCGCGGAGACAGCACGTATAGGAGTCGTAGACGGCCGCTTAATATAGGCGGCAGTGGCCACAGCGTTGCAATGCGCATGCGCGGCTGAGGTTCAGATTCTCTGCTGAACCCCCTGGAGGCAGCATACGGGCGCTCCCGCGGCAGGGAGGGGCGAGGGGAAACGACGCTTTTAACATTGGCATTGGAGCTGGTAGAGACGCCAGCTCCTGGCTACACGAGCTCTCCCGGTTACGCTGGAATGGTCCCCAAGCGAAGACTATGGAGTTACCGTGCACCTCGCCTTGCGCATCGGCAAATCACTGGCCGCATGACAGTCGCAAGTAGCGGGGGGGTGGAGGAACTAGTGGACGCGCTCACATCACTGGCTACTAGAGGTAGGAAAACTTAAACATCTGACCATTTCAGAACAGTGACGCGTCTTATATGTTCACTGGTTCAGTAAACCCCACAGAAATAAAGATTGATGTGAAAAAAAAGTTTTTAAACTATCATTCTTTGTTTCATTCTGTTATCAGATTTCTTTATATGCACATGCGAAGTATTTTTATCGCATGAGAATTGTTTTACGTCGCTTAGACAGCACGTATAGGAGTCGTAGCACGCCGCTTAATATAGGTGGCAGTGGCCGCAGCATTGCAATGCGCATGCGTGGCTGAGGTTCAGATTCTCTGCTGAACCCCCTGGAGGCTTTTGATACCGTACCTCACAAACGGCTTTTAATCAAATTGCGTGGTTATGGTATATCGCCCCAAATTTGCGATTGTATAGGGGATTTCTTGTCAGAGAGGACACAGTTCGTAGTAATCGATGGTAAGGCATCGACTAAAAAAGAGGTGATTTCGGGCGTTCCACAGGGTAGTGTTATTGGGGGACTAGTGGACGAGCTCACGTCACTGGCTACAGGAGGTGGGAAAACTGAAACAGCTGACCATTTCGATACAAATGAAACCCTACACTCTGCCGATGATCTGGCAGTACTCAGCAAGTAGTACAGGAGTCACTGAAATACTTACTGGTAGTCTTTGTAAAAACAGCTCCGCGAAGAAAACTCTTTGTATTCATAGAATATATGACATCAACTGCGATTTGGCAAAGCTGAAAATGTGTACCCAGCCGGGATTCGAACCCGGGTCTCCTGCTTTCTAGGCAGGCATTTTCAGCTTTGCCCAATCGCAGTTGATGTCATATATTCTATGAACATTAAATAATAACGCCTGCAGGATCAGAAGTGACGTCTGTTCTTTCGGAACAAACGCCACATGTATATATATAATATGGCGCTGACGGGCAATGATCCTGTCGTTAGTGGGGAGGGGTGGGCAAGTTTGAAGCCCTTACTCTTACGGGAATTAGTTTCATAACTACGAGTTTGAGTACTGTGGGCAGGGCGAAGCTGGGAATGTGTTTCTGACGGGAGGCGTGCTTGCAGTTGCGGTGACCACTGTGTCCCCAGTGGTGTAGGGGTCAGCGCAACTGCCTAGAAAGCAGGAGACCCGGGTTCGAATCCCGGCTGGGTACACATTTTCAGCTTTGCCCAATCGCAGTTGATGACATATATTCTGTGAATATTAAATAATAACAGCTGCAGGATCAGAAGTGACGTCTGTTCTTTCGGAACAACCGCCACATGTATATATAAAACTCTTTGTCTTTCTTTTTTTTTGTTAAGCTTAAGGGACTTAACTATGGGGTCATCCGTCCCTAAACTTACAAACTACTTATGAACTACTTACGAACTAGGACGGCACAAATATCCACGCCCGAGGGGGGATTGGAACCCCTGACCGTAGTGGCTACTAGGGATGGCGGTTATCGCTGAAACAACCGGTTTCCGGTTATACCGGTTCTTTTCATCTCCAGTTTAATCGCACCATAAAAGTTGCTCAAGATAACCGTTTTTTTAAATAACCGGATTTCGGTTTTTATTGCTGTTATTTCCAGCAGTTTTCGAACGAAACATATTTTGCGGCCGAAACAGAATCCGTAATCTTCGGTTCTTCTAGTTTCGGCCGAAACTGAAACTTACGAAATTTAGTTGAAATTTAGGTAAATTTACGTTATACGACAAATCACTAGTCTTTCCATATTTTGCAAGATCCCCTCCCAATACAACGCCTAATTGAGTGAGTGTAAGCCTAGTCCGGAGCTCGTAGAAGACGATATACGAAGCACACAGATTTACTGGCCTAGTATTTCTATCCGGCAGTTGCGAATATTCAGCCAACCACTCCTTAAGTTGGAGCTGTGAGGCAGCGCATACGAGTATCTCGTTATACAAACAACATACATAAGTTACAGTCAGTAATAAACTTCAATCAGCGCTGCAGAAGTATTTGGAAAAATAAAGTCACAGTTCCGACTAACAGTGTGATTGTTGTCAGTGTAAATTTACGCAAATTGAACTAGAAAAGCTGTACACCACATGCCCAAAGAATATTTAAATGGGTGTGAGTTCTTATGAGACCAAACTGCTTAGGTCATCGGTCGCTAGACTTCCAAACTACTTAAACTAACTTACGCTAAGGACACCATACACACCCATGACCGAGGGAGGAGGGTGGAGGGAGGATTCGAACCTCCGATTGGAGCCTCAGACCGCACGGCTACCTCGCGAGGCACCACATGATTAATGTTACATAAACCCATACTGGTTATTAAAAAGGCCCCTCAGTTTCAAGCAATCACATTAATAAAACTTGTTAGCATAGCATATAATACATTTAAAGTTTTAACCAACGTGTTGAGGAGCTAACAACACTCTGTTCTTTAATATCCAATAGTAAAAGCAGTCAAGAAAACTCATTTATTAAAATGGCCGCTTTCGGCACATTTAGTCAGTCTTCATCAGATTATTATTTAAAAAAAAAACACATTTTGAATCACTGCTACAGGAAGTAATCGTACCGGTTTTTTTACTCGGTTCGTGGCAATAACTAAAAAAAAAAAAAAAATTAAAAAGGTTACAACCGACACCGAATAAATACCGAAAAAACCGGTTATTCAAAACTAAAATACCGGTATCGGTTTTAACCGGTCGGTTTTTCCCATCCATAGTCAGTGGACGAGCTCACGTCACTGGCTACTGGAGGTGGGAAAACTGAAACAGCTGACAATTTCAGAACAGCCGTGTGTCTTATATGTTCACTGGTTCAGTAAAGCATCCAGAAAAAGAAGATTGACGTGAAAAAAAAGTTTTTAAACTATCATTCTTCGTTTCATTCAGATATCAGATTATTTTACACGCTCATTCAGAGTATTTTATCGCATGAGAAACGTTTTACGTCGCTTAGACAGCGCGTGTAGGAGTCGTAGCGCGGCCGCTTAATATAGGCGGCAGTGGACGCAGCGTTGCAATGCGCATGTGCGGCTGAGGTTCAGATTCTCTGCTGAACCCCCTGGAGGCAGCATACGGGCGCTCCCGCGGCAGGGAGGGGCGAGGAGAAACGACGCTTCTACCACTGGCGTTGGAGGTGGTAGAGACACCAGCTCCTGGCTACTCGAGCTCTGGCGGTTACGCACGAATGGTCCCGAAGCAAAGACTATGGAGCTACTGCCCACTTCGTCTTGAGCATGTACAAATCCTCCATGAGGGCAACATCCGCCTTTCATACTTGTTTTTGACGTATTGAAGATTTCAAATGTTCATATGTTTGTGGCCGCAGTATTGCAATGCGCATGCGCGCCTGAGGTTCAGATTCTCTGCTGAACCCCCTGGAGGCAGCATACGGGCGCTCCCGCTGCAGGGAGGGGGGAGGGGAAACGAAGCTTCTAACACTGACGTTGGAGCTGGTAGAGACGCCAGCTCCTGGCTACTCGAGCTCTGGCGGTTACGCGCGAATGGTCCCGAAGCAAAGACTATGGAGCTACTGCCCACTTCGTCTTGAGCATGTACAAATCGTCCATGAGGGCAACATCCGCCTTTCATACTTGTTTTTGACGTATTGAAGATTTCAAATTTTCAATGTTTTTGGCCGCAGTATTGCAATGAGCATGCGCGACTGAGGTTCAGATTCTCTGCTGAACCCCCTGGAGGCAGCATACGGGCGCTCCCGCTGCAGGGAGGGGCGAAGGGAAACGACGCTTCTAACACTGGCATTGGAGCTGGTAGAGACGCCAGCTCCTGGCTACTCGAGCTCTGGCGGTTACGCACGAATGGTCCCGAAGCGAAGAGTATGGAGCTACTGCCCACTTTGTCTTGCGCATGTACAAATCCTCCATGAGGGCAACATTTGCCTTTCATACTTGTTTTTGACGTATTGAAGATTTCAAATGTTCATATGTTTGTGGCTGCAGTATTGCAATGCGAATGCGCGGCTGAGGTTCAGATTCTCTGCTGAACCCCCTGGAGGCAGCATATGGGCGCTCCCGCGGCAGGGAGGGGCGAGGGGAAACGACGCTTCTAACACTGGCGTTGGAGCTGGTAGAGACGCCAGCTCCTGGCTACTCGAGCTCTAGCGGTTACGCACGAATGGTCCCGAAGCGAAGACTATGGAGCTATTGCGCACCTTGCCTTGGGCATGGGCAAATCACTAGCCGCACGACAGTCGTGAGTGGCGGGGGGGGGGGGACTAGTGGACGTGCTCACATCACTGGCTACTAGTGGTGGGAAAACTGAAACATCTGACCATTTCAGAGCAGCAACGCGTCTTATATGTTCACTGGTTCAGTAACCCCGAGGAAAAAAAAAGATTGACGTGAAAAATTAGTTTTTAAACTATCATTCCTTGTTTTATTCTGTTATCAGAATATTTTATATGCACATTCAAAACATTTTTTTGACATGAGAAACACTTTACATCGTGGAGACAGTACGTCAGTCGTGAGTGGCAGGGGGGGGGGGAATAGTGGACGCGCTCACATCACTGGCTACTAGAGGTGGGAAAACTGAAACATCTGACCATTTCAGAACAGCGACTCGTCTTATATGTTCACTGGTCAGTAAACCCCGAGGAAAAAAAAGGATGACGTGAAAAATAAGTTTTTAAACTATCATTCTTTGTTTTATTCTGTTATCAGAATATTTTATATGCACATTCAAAGCATTTTTATGACATGAGAAACACTTTACGTCGCGGAGACAGCACGTATAGGAGTCGTAGCGCGGCCGCTTAATATAGGCGGCAGTGGCCGCCGCATCGTAATGCGCATGCGCGGCTGAGGTTCAGATTCTCTTCTGTACCCCCTGGAGGCAGCATATGGGCGCTCCCGCGGCAGGGAGGGGCGAGGGGAAACGACGCTTCTAACACTGGAATTGGAGCTGGTAGAGACGCCAGCTCCTGGCTACTCGAGCTCTGGAGGTTACGCACGAATGGTCCCGAAGCGAAGGCTATGCAGCTACTGCCCACTTCGTCTTGCGCATGTAAAAATCCTGGCAACATCCGCCTTCCATACTTGTTTTTGATGTATTGAAGATTTCAAATGTTCGTATGTTTGTGGCCGCAGTATTGCAATGCACATGTGTGGCTGAGGTTCAGATTCTCTGCTGAACCCCCTGGAGGCAGCATACGGGCGCTCCCGCTGCAGGGAGGGGCGAGGGGAAACGACGCTTTTAACACTGGCATTGGAGCTCGTAGGGACGCCAGCTCCTGGCTACTCGAGTTCTGGCGGTTACGCACGAATGGTCCCGAAGCGAAGACTATGGAGCTATTGTGCACCTTGCGTTGGGCATCGGCAAATCACTGGCCGCACGAAAGTCGCGAGTGGCGGGACAATAGAGCTATTGCGCACCTTGCCTTGGGCATCGGCAAATCACTGGCCGCACGACAGTCGCTAGTGGCGGGGGGGGCACTAGTGGACGCGCTCACATCACTGGCTACTAGAGGTGGGAAAACTGAAACATCTGAACATTTCAGAACAGCGACGCGTCTTATATGTTCACTGGTTCAGTAAACCCCGAGGAAAAAAAAGATTGACGTGAAAAATAAGTTTTTAAACTATCATTCTTTGTTTTATTCTGTTATCATAATATTTCATATGCACATTCAAAGCATTTTTATGACATGAGAAATACTTTACGTCGTGGAGACAGCACGAATAGGAGTCGTAGCGCGGCCGCTTAATATAGGCGGCAGTGGCCGCAGCGTCGTAATGCGCATGAGCGGCTGAGGTTCAGATTCTCTTCTGTACCCCCTGGAGGCAGCATATGGGCGCTCCCGCGGCAGGGAGGGGCGAGGGGAAACGACGCTTCTAACACTGGCGTTGGAGCTGGTAGAGACGCCAGCTCCTGGCTACTCGAGCTCTGGCGGTTAAGCACGAATGGTCCCAAAGCGAAGACTATGGAGCTATTGCGCACCTTGCCTTGGGCAAGGGCAAATCACTGGCCGCACGACAGTCGTGAGTGGCGGGGGGGGACTAGTGGACGCGCTCACATCACTGGCTACTAGAGGTGGGAAAACTGAAACATCTGACCATTTCAGAACAGCGACGCGTCTTATATGTACACTGGGTCAGTAAACCCCGAGGAAAAAAAAAGATTGACGTGAAAAATAAGTTTATAAACTATCATTCTTTGTTTTATTCTGTTAACAGAATATTTTATATGCACATTCAAAGCATTTTTATGACATGAGAAACACTTTACGTCGCGTAGAGAGCACGTATAGGAGTCGTAGCGCGGCCGCTTAATATAGGCGGCAGTGGCCGCAGCGTCGTAATGCGCATGCGCGGCTGAGGTTCAGATTCTCTTCTGTACCCCTTGGAGGCAGCATATGGGCGCTCCCGCGCAGGGAGGGGCGAGGGGAAACGACGCTCCTAACACTGGCGTTGGAGCTGGTAGAGACGCCAGCTCCTGGCTACTCGAGCTCTGGTGGTTACGCACGAATGGTCCCGAAGCGAAGACTATGGAGCTATTGCGCACCTTGCCTTGGGCATGGGCAAATCACTGGCCGCACGACAGTCGTGAGTGGCGGGGGAGGGGACTAGTGGACACGCTCACATCACTGACTACTAGAGGTGGGAAAACTGAAACATCTGACAATTTCAGAACAGCGACACGTCTTATATGTTCACTGGTTCAGTAAACCCCGAGGATAAAAAAAGATTGACGTGAAAAATAAGTTTTTAAACTATCATTCTATGTTTTATTCTGTTATCAGAATATTTTATATGCACATTCAAAGCATTTTTATGACATGAGAAACACTTTACGTCGCGGAGACAGCATGTATAGGAGTCGTAGCGTGGCCACTTAATATAGGCGGCAGTGGCCGCTGCGTCGTAATGCGCATGCGCGGCTGAGGTTCAGATTCTTTTCTGTACCCCCTGGAGGCAGCATATGGGCGCTCCTGCGGCAGGGAGGGGCGAGGGGAAACGACGCTTCTAACACTGGCGTTGGAGCTGGTAGAGACGCCAGCTCCTGGCTACTCGAGCTCTGGAGGTTACGAACGAATGGTCCCGAAGCGAAGGCTATGGAGCTACTGCCCACTTTGTCTTGCGCATGTACAAATCCTCCATGAGGGCAACATCCGCCTTCCATACTTGTTTTTGATGTATTGAAGATTTCAAATGTTCATATGTTTGTGGCCGCAGTATTGCAATGCACATGCACGGCAGAGGTTCAGATTATCTGCTGAACCCCCTGGAGGCAGCATATGGGCGCTCCCGCTGCAGGGAGGGGCGAGGGGAAACGACGCTTTTAACACTGGCATTGGAGCTCGTAGGGACGCCAGCTCCTGGCTACTCGAGCTCTGGCGGTTACGCACGAATGGTCCTGAAGCGAAGACTATGGAGCTATTGCGCACCTTGCCTTGGGCATCGGCAAATCACTGGCCGCACGACAGTCGCGAGTGGCGGGACTATGGAGCTATTGCGCACCTTGCCTTGGGCATGGGCAAATCACTGGCCGCACGACAGTCGCGAGTGGCGGGACTATGGAGCTATTGCGCACCTTGCCTTGGGCATGGGCAAATCACTGGCCGCACGACAGTCGCGAGTGGCGGGACTATGGAGCTATTGCGCACCTTGCCTTGGGCATCGGCAAATCACTGGCCGCACGACAGTCGCGAGTGGCGGGACTATGGAGCTATTGCGCACCTTGCCTTGGGCATGGGCAAATCACTGGCCGCACGACAGTCGTGAGTGGCGGGGAGGGGACTAGTGGACGCGCTCACATCACTGGCTACTAGAGGTGGGAAAACTGAAACACCTGACCATTTCAGAACAGCGACGCGTCTTATATGTTCACTGGTTCAGTAAGCCCCGAGGAAAAAAAAAAAGATTGACGTGAAAAATAAGTTTTTAAACTATCATTCTTTGTTTTTTTCTGTTATCAGAATTTTTTATATGCACATACAAAGCAATTTTATGACATGAGAAACACTTTACGTCGCGGAGACAGCACGTATAGGAGTCGTAGCGCGGCCGCTTAATATAGGCGGCAGTGGCCGCAGTATTGCAATGCGCATGCGCGGCTGAGGTTCAGATTCTCTGCTGAACCCCTGGAGGCAGCATACGGGCGCTCCCGCTGCAGGGAGGGGCGAGGGGAAACGACGCTTCTAACACTGGCGTTGGAGCTGGTAGAGACGCCAGCTCCTGGCTACTCGAGCTCTGGCGGTTACGCACGAACGGTCCCGAAGCGAAGACTATGGAGCTATTGCGCACCTTGCCTTGGGCATGGGCAAATCACTGGCCGCACGACAGTCGTGAGTGGCAGGGGGGGGGACTAGTGGACGCGCTCGCATCACTGGCTACTAGAGGTGGGAAAACTGTAACATCTGACCTTTTCAGAACAGCGATGCGTCTTATATGTTCACTGGTTCAGTAAACCCCGAGGAAAAAAAAGATTGACGTGAAAAATAAGTTTATAAACTATCATTCTTTGTTTTATTCTGTTATCAGAATATTTTATATGCACATTCAAAGCATTTTTATGACATGAGAAACACTTTACGTCGCGGAGACAGCACATATAGGAGTCGTAGCGCGGACGCTTAATATAGGCGGCAGTGGCCACAGCGTCGTAATGCGCATGCGCGGCTGAGGTTCAGATTTTCTTCTGTACCCCCTGGAGGCAGCATATGGGCGCTCCCGCGGCAGGGAGGGGCGAGGGGAAACGACGCTTCTAACACTGGCGTTGGAGCTGGTAGAGACGCCAGCTCCTGGCTACTCGTGTTCTGGAGGTTACGCACGAATGGTCCCGAAGCGAAGGCTATGGAGCTACTGCCCACTTTGTCTTGCGCATGTACAAATCCTCCATGAGGGCAACATCCGCCTTCCATACTTGTTTTTGATGTATTGAAGATTTCAAATGTTCATATGTTTGTATAGCTTATGGGACTTAACTACGGGGTCAGCAGTCCCTATAAACTACTTATGAACTAGCTAACACTAAGGACGGCACAAATATCCATGCCCGAGGGGGGGATTTTAATCGCCGACCGTAGTGGCCGTGCAGACCGTGACTGGCGCGCTTCAGTCCCCTCGGCCACCGCGGCCGGCTATTGAAGATTCATAAAAAACACGTCCCATTTGGTAAAATATCTTATAACTGTAAATTAAAGTCGCATCAACTGTAAAAGCAGCCGGAAGTTTCCCTTATGAATACTAATGAAGACATTACTCTCCACCTGGTAGGAATAGCAGTGTGGTTTGCGGCATGGCTATTCACTTTCGAAGGCAGTGGGTTCGAGACCAACTGAAAGCATTTTTTTAAAACCTAATCTTTTCTTTTTTCTTTTTTTTTTTTTTTTTTTAAAAACAGAAATTGGGACATAGGGACGATGACTTTTATATTGTTATTTGCCACATATACGAGGCGCGTCCAGAAAGTAAGTTCCGTTTCAATTTATCGCCACTGCAGCGCTGCGATTGGAGTTCCGCGCATGCGCTGTAGACGACGTGTATCAAGGAGAAGAACGTGCGCCATTTGGAGATCGCTGTCAGTTACGTACGCTTTGTTGTGCTTGTTTGAGATGTCTGCGTTGATTGAAAATCCCGCCGCCTGTGAAATCAGGTCGGTGATTCGGTTTCTGAATGCGAGGAAAGTGAAACCGAGTGAAATTTATCGGCAAATTTGCGATGTTTACGGACCAAATGCGATGAGTGATTCGATGGTGAGAAGATGGGCCAGACAGTTCAACGGCGGGCGTAGTGATGTGCACGATGAAGAACGAAGTGGGCGTCCACCTTTGGTTACAGAAGAACTGGTTCACGCGATTGATGACAAGTTCCAGGAAAACCTTAGGTTTACAATTAGTGGTCTCGCTATGGACTTCTCGCAAATTTCTTGAAGACACAGGCGGCAGATTTCTATGAGGAAGGTATACAAAACCTGGTGCCACGCTATGACAAATGCCTGCAAAATTTCGGCAGTTATATGGAAAAGTCGTTTAAGAGTTGTAGAATTTTGTGCAATAACAATTTCTTCTGTATCTGTGTACAATTTCATTTTATTACCAAACGGAACTTACTTTCTGGACGCGCCTCGTACTTTGAACGTTTTGTAAATGTATCGCTATTTTGTGGGTAAATGAGATTTATACTCTTCGTTGTAACAAATATTTAACTGTTTGAAAACATGTGGGGGAGGGCAGCCTTTGAGCACGCATAAGGTTAGAATGAGGTTCTACTTACAGTGTCACATTACCCGGAGGTAGCTTGTCACTTCATCGTAACAGATTCATTTTGTTACCGTCACTTAACAGTGTAATCAGTTCTTGTTGTTGTTGTGGTCTTCAGTCCAGAGACTGGTTTGATGCAGCTCTCCACAGTACCCTATCCTGAGCAAGCCTCTTCATCCCCGCATAAGAACGGCAACCTACATCTGTCTGAATCTGCTTACTGTATCCATCTCTTGGTCTTCCTCTGCGATTTTTACCCCATACACTTCCCTCCAACGCTAAATTCACAATTCCTTGATGTCTAAGAATGTGTGCTACCAATCTATCCCTTCTTTTAGTCAAGGTATGCCAGAAATTTCTTTTCTCCCCAATTCTGTTCAGTACCTCCTCATTAGTTACGCGATCCACCCACCTAATCTTCAGCATTCTTCTGTAGAACCATATTTCAAAAGCCTCAATCCTCTTCCTGTCTGCACTGTTTATCGTCCATCTCTCACTCCCATACAAGTCAATACTCCATACAAATGCCTTCAGAAAGGACTTCCTTAGGCTTAAATCAATGTTCGATGTTAACAAATTTCTCTTTTTCAAGAACGCTTTTCTACCCATTGCCATTCTGCATTTTATATCCTCTGTACTGCGACCATCATTTGTTATTTTACTGCCCAAGTAACAAAACTCATCTACCTCCTTTATTGCTTCATTTCCAAATCTAATTCCTTCAGCATCACCTGATTTTCTTAGACTGCACTCCATAACCCTAGTTTTGCTCTTGTTAATGTTCATCTTATATGCACCTTTCAGCACACTGTCCATTCCGTTCAATTACTCTTCCAGGTCCTTTGCTGTATCTGACAGAATTACTATGTCATCGGCAAAACGCAATGTTTTTAATTCTTCACCCTGAACTATAATTCCTTCTCTAACTTTCTCCTTGCTTTACTTTATAGCTTGCTCAATGTAGAAATTGAATAACGTTGGAGAAAGACTACAACCCTGTCTTACTCCCTTTCCCACCACTGCTTCCCTTTCATGCCCTTCAACTCTGACAGCCGCTGTTTGCGTTTTAGTGTTCATGTCCACCTTTATACATTCTTGATGTTTATTATCAAAGAAAAATGAACGACGTTCAGTATATTTTAGAAACAAGTTACTCAGCTTTAAGCTTGAAACAAAAGTGTGAAATAAAGAAGCTTGGTAGATAAACGCCTCAGCTCGAGTTGAATCAAGCACAAACGAGCCGAGGAAAGACATTCTGCAGATCTTGTAACGAAAATATATGTCGACGCCACTACCAAGAACCGCCACTGAAAGAAGGAAGAATGGGAGAAAATTTTCTTGGTCGTCGGTCTAGGATTCCACCAAAGCTTATGAACGCCCCTCACTCATCTCTCTTTTTCATTTCAATTTTTTCATCTCTCTTTTGTTCCATTTAACTTTTTTTATAAATACTGTCTTTCTCTTCGACCATGACTGTCTGATTTTTGTTTCTCAATGTCTATTCCCCGTCACTGTTTCTCTGCACTTCTCTTTCATCAAATAAATAAATATGTAAATCTACATCTACATGGGATACTCTGCAAGTCACATTTAAGTGCCTGGCAGAGGGTTCATCGAACCACCGTTATTCTATTTATCCCTCATTCCATTCTCGAATAGCGCGCGGGAAAAAGAACATCTGAATCTCTCCGTTCGAGCTCTGATTTCTCGTACTTTATTCTGATGATCATTTATACCTATGTAAGTGGGAGTCAACAATATATTTTCGCATTCGGACGAGAATGTTGGCGATTGGAGTTTCGCAAGTAGCCCACGCCGCAGCGATAACCGCCGTTGTTGTGATTCCCATCCCAGATCCTGTATCATTTCCGTGACGCTGTCTCCGGTGTATCGTGACAATACGAAAAGAGCTGCCCTTCTTTGGACTCTTTCGATGTCCTCCGTCAAACCCACCAGATAAGGATCCTACACTGGGCAGCAATACTCCAAAAATAGACGGAAAAGCGTAGTGTATGCAGTTTCTTTTGTAGTTCTGTTGCATCTTTTAAGGGTTATGCCAATAAAACGCAGTCTCTGGTTCGTCTTTCCCACGACATTATCTACGTGTTCTTTCCAATTTAAGTCAGAAGTAATAGTAAATCCTAGGTATTTTGTGGAGTTTACGGCCTTCACTTTTGATTGATTTATCTTGTAAACAAAGTTTCACGAATTTCTTTTCGTACTCATTTGGACGACTTCACACTTCTCATTATTTAGAGTCAATTGCCAATTTTTAGGCCATAGTGATATCTTATTCAGATCGTTCTGCAGTTGGTTTAGACGTTCAGATGATTTTACTACACGGTAAATGACGGCGTCATCTGCAAACAACCTAAGAGAGCTACTTAGATTTTCCCCTAAATCGTTTATGTAAATGAGGAATAGCAAAGAACCAATAACACTACCCTGTGGAACGCCCGATATCACCTCTGTTTTAGTCGATGCCTTACCATCGATTACTACGAACTGTGTCCTCTCTCACAAGAAATCCCCTATCCAATCGCAAATTTGGTGCGATATACCATAAGCACGCAATTTGATTAAAAGCCGTTTGTGAGGTACGGTATCAAAAGCTTTCTGGAAATCAAGAAATACGGAATCGATTTGCGAAGCCTTGTCGATAGCACCCATCACTTCGTGTGAATAAAGAGCTAGTTGTGTCTCGCATGAACGATATTTTCTAAATCCGTGTTGTCCTTGGGTCAGTAGGTCGTTCTGTTCGAGATAATTCTTAATATTTAAATACAGGAAATGTTCCAAAACGTCAATGAAATAGGCCTGTAGTTTAGTGGGTTACTCCTACTGCCTTTCTTGAATATAGGTGTGACCTGTGCAACTTTCCAATCTTTTGGTACAGATCCTTCTATGAGAGAGCGGTTGTATATGACTGTTAAGTAAGGAGCTATCGCTTCGGCATGATCAGTTAGAAATCTAATGGGTATACAATCCGTACCAGAAGACTTGTTCTTGTTAAGTGATTTTAGTTGCTGCACTACTCCGATGGTATCTACTTCTACGTTACACATTACGGCCTTTTAAACAGAAACATATTGTTTTTTTTTTTCTGCTGCGAAAAGAGCATTTACCAGCTGCTTCAGTGGCGTCTGAGAGAGCCGTTGTCAATTAAAGGGTAGGAAAAATATTGAAACAAAAACTTTTCGCTCGACAAGCCCCACATCACTTTACTCCAAAGCCAGTGTCGACGAAAGAAACAGGTTACCGTTTCAACCAGCAAACAGCCGCTAATTACAAGTCACTCTGTCCATCAGATCATTTATATAGATAGAAAATAATAGCGGTCCTATCACACTCCCCTGGGGCACGCCTGACGATACACTCGTGTCTGTTGAACACTCGTCATCGAGAACAACGTACAGCGTTATCCTAGTTGGTCAATACTGTATATACGCCAATACGTTCGTATGGTAGAAGCTGACCTCGGGGAAGATCAGTTTGGATTCAGGAGGAGCATACTCACATTACGTCTTATCTTAGAAGATAGATTAAGGAAAGGCAAACCTACATTTTTAGCTTTTATAGATTTGGAGAAAGCATTTGACAGTGTTGACTGGAATACACTCTTTCAAATTCTGAAGTCAGCAGGGGTAAAATACAGGAAAAGGAGAGTTATTTACAACTTGTACAAAAGCCAGACCGCTGTTATTAGAATCGAAGGGCATGAAAGGGAAGCATCAGTTGGAAAGGGAGTAAGACAGGGTTGTAGCCTTTCTCCGATGTTATTCGATTTGTACATCGAGCATGCGGTAAAGGAAAGCAAGGAAAAATTTGGAATAGGGATTAAAGTTCAGGGGGGAGAAATAAGAACATTGCGTTTTGCTGGTGACATTGTAATTCTGTCACAGACAGCAAACGACCTGGAAGAGCAGTTGAATGGAATGGACAGCGTCTTGAAGAGAGCATATAAAATGAACATTGACAAGAGCAAAACAAAAATAATGGAATGCAGTCTTAGAAAATCATGCGATGCTGAAGGAATTAGATTAGGTAACGAAACAATGAAGGTGGTAGATGAGTTTTGTTACTTGGATAGTAAAATAACATGCGATGGTCGCAGTACAGAGGATATAAAATGCAGAATGGCAATGGGAAGAAAAGCATTTTTGAAAAAGAGAAATTTGCTAACATCGAATATTAATTTAAGGGTAAGGAAGTCTTTTCTGAAGGCATTTGTGTGGAGTGTTGCCTTGTACGGGTGGGGTAAAACTCGCAGAGGGAGACCAAGAGACGCGTATAGTAAACAGATTCAAGTGGATGTGGGTTGCCGTTCTTATGAGGAGATGAAAAGGCTTGCTCAGGATAGGGTATTGTGGAGAGCTGCATCAAACCAGTCTCCGGACTGAAGACCACAACAACAACACGTTCGTATGACCAAATTTTTAACGAGAAACGTGGATTTAGGACTGATGCAGCTCCATTTTCCTGTCAGAGTCTTTTAAACAGCAACAAATTGTTTTTTCTTCTGCTGCGAAAAGGGCATTATGATTTGAACACTGACATTGTTAATACAGTCGTAAACAACTGAATTTTTGTCTTTCATTATGCCGACTTTTTCATACAAATGTTATTTAATGACAAATACGTCATCAAATTACAATATTATTCAAATAAAAAGTTTGTTTTGTCTTTTCTGTTACAATATTACGAACGTAACATATTTCGGTTTCAGATATTCTACCTTGCTTTTAGGAGGGCACATAATTAAGAAAAATATTTAAGTCTTTATGAAACATTTGGAATTTACTGGTAAAACAAAGGAAACAATAAAATAAACATTAATAAGACACATTTGAATATAAACCCTGTAATCATCGACTACAACATGAAAATCGCGTGAAGAAAATAGGTCAACTTCCAATGTTAGCAGACGACTGTTCCGACGAAACATCCTGATATATATATACGCCAATATGTCCGTATGCCCACAATTTTTAGTGAGGGACGTGGATCTAGGCCTGAGCAAGCTCCACTTTTCTGTCAGAGTCTTTTAAACAGCAACATATTTGCCTTTTTTTCTTCTGCTGCGAAAAGAGCATTAATCAGCTGCTTCATTGGTGTCTGAGAGAGCCGTTGTCAATTAAACGGTAGAAAGAAAAAAAAATCCAAACAAAAACGTCACTTTACTCCAAAGCCAGTGTCGGTGAAACAAACAGGTGAATTCCCCGCCGCTTCCCTATACCCTCGTGTTTCGCGAACGCTCCACCACGAGATGACAGATCGATCCCGCGCGAGGTTCAGAAGAAACGGTGAAAGCTGCAGTGATTAAGGCTGCCATATCCCGGGTAATTAATGGACAGGGACGTCGCGTATCGGGTTTCCAGAGGACTGCCTATTGTTGTCGTGGGCGGCCTCGTGTGTGTCACACATGTGGAAACAATTTGCGCCGCTTTTGGGTTCTCGTTTTCGCCGCCATATTGCTCTCGATATTTATTACGTATCGTTATCCAATATCGGAGCGTCTGTTCCGTTCCGCACGCGGTGCCAAGCGCCGAATGAAAACGCCGTTCTGCGTTCTGCGCGCTTCCGCCGTCGCACGCAGGGGGAATTTTAATACAGTCTGCGGCCAGAGTTGCTTAAAAAAAAAAAAAGGATCCTATACCCGTCGTGAGGAAACAGCATTGTGTAACTCAGACACAGTTGTACCACTTTTTCTGTACGGCCACTACGGTCGGGGGTTTGAATCCCCCCTCGGGCATGGATATTTGTGCCGTCCTTAGTTGTAGGTAGTTCATAAGTAGTTTGTAAGTTTAGGGACTGATGACCCCGTAGTTAAGTCCCATAGACTTTACAAACATTTGAAAATTTTTTGCACCACTTTTTCGCTCACTTTAGGATACGGTAGTAACACTAAAAGTGGGCCTTTGCGATAGTCTTTTGACAGCTCGAAATTTAAATGAAAATAACGGCTTAACCATTCACCTGACACAAAAATGGAATAACTGATTTTGTAGAGGAGAAAATTCTCTACAACCTTGCTCTCTTATGTTTTTTTCATATCTCGTAGCGTTTCAAAGATATTTTGAAAAGTAACGGCAATTTTGGGACGTCTGTCTGTCTGTCCGTAACGTGTTCCCTGTTTGTAAGACGAACAGTTCAACCGATCACCACCAAATTTTACAGACATAATTGTAGGCCAACAGAGACCAGAATCTACCTTTTTCAAATTTTTCGGACAAAAAATACGGCAATAATAATAAAAAAAAGCCGTTTGTAATATAATTGTAATTGCAAACGAACCGTTCATCTGACACGAAAATTGAATTACCTAATTGACAGAGGAGAAAATTCTCTACAACTTTGCTCTCTTATGTCTTTTTTTTCATATCTCGTAGCGTTTCAAAGATATTGGCCCACTTTAGGTTACGGTAGTAACACTAAAAGTGGGCCTTTGCGATCGTCTTTTGACAGCTCGAAATTTAAATGAAAATAACGGCTTAACTATTCATATGACACGAAAATTGAATAACCGAATTTGTAGAGGAGAAATTAAAAAAAAAATTCAAATGTTTGTAAGTCTTATGGGACTTAACTACGGGGTCATCAGTCCCTAAACTTACAAACTACTTATGAACTAACTAAGACTAAGGACGGCACAAATATCCATGCCCGAGGGGGGATTCGAACCCCCGACCGTAGTGGCCGTGCAGACCGTGACTGAAGCGCCTCGGCCACCGCGGCCGGCTAGGAGAAAATTCTCTACAACTTTGCTCTCTTATGTTTTTTTTTTTCATATCTGTAGCGTTTCAAAGATATTGGCCCACTTTAGGTTACGATAGTAACACTAAAACTGGGCCTTTGCGATGGTCTTTTGACAGCTCGAAATGTAAATGAAACTAACGGCTTAACTATTCATCTGTCACGAAAATTGAATAACCGAATTTGTAGAAGAGGAAATTCTCTACAACCTTGCTCTGTTATGTTTTTTTTCCATATCTTGGTTCCCTTTAGGTTACGGTAGTAACACTAAAAGTGGACCTTTGCGATCGTCTTTTGACAGCTCGAAATGTAAATGAAACTAACGGCTTAACTATTCATCTGACACGAAAACTGAATAATCGAATTTGTAGAGGAGAAAATTCTCTACAACATTGCTCTCTTATTTTTTTTTCATATCTCATAGTGATCCCTAGATATTGACCCACTTTACGTTACGGTAGTAACACTAAAAGTGAACCTTTGCGATTATCTTTTGATAGCTCGAAATTTAAATGAAAATAACGGCTTAACTATTCATCCGACACGAAAATTGAACAAGCGAATTTGTAGAGGAGAAAATTCTCTACAACTTTGCTCTCTTATGTTTTTTTTTCATATCTCGTAACGTTTCAAAGATATTGGCCCACTTTAGGCTACGGTAGTAACACTAAAAGTGGGCCTTTGCGATGGTCTTTTGACAGCTCGAAATTTAAATGAAAATAACGGCTTAACTATTCATCTGACACGAAAATTGAATAACCGAATTTGTAGAGGGAAAAATTCTCTACAACTTTGCTCTCTTATGTTTTTCATTATCTCGTAACATTTCAAAGACATTTGCAAAGATAACGGCGATTTTGGGATGTCTGTCTGTCCGTAACGTGTTCCCCGTAACGTGTTCGTAACAGATGGTTGCAGGAAGGGGCGCAGTAACCAACGTATTAGCCACTCTATGAAACTCAAAGAAAGAGCCATATAGGACTGCCAGCTGGTACCGTGGCCGTAACTATTTTATAGACCTCTTCTCTTCTGTGAGAGCCGGACTGTTTCATTCTGTGGGGGCGGCATCCCTTCGTGCTCCGCAGTGCCACCGGTTGCATATTCAGCAGGCGCTGCCGACACAGACTGGTCGCTTTAGAGAGCTAGCTAGCTGACTGCATTACCAATTCCACGCCTTCAATCACTGTTGTTGTTGTTTATAGGGGACCAAACCTTTAATCACTCAACGTAGAGATGCTAAATAACCAGGCTGAATCGTCCGCCATGTTTTCCCCAACATCGTTGGAATCGCGCTGCACTAACAGCGTAGAGGCGCATGCCCGGCTAATCTTTCACAAACGAATTCGCAAAAACTAATCGGTAGAAATATTTAATTTTTCCGCTACTGAAATCTTTATATGTCAGCATAGTGACGAAATGCACGTCATTTCGTTGATAGTCAAAGTTAGTAAGATATTGGCTTCTAAATAAGAGACTGCGCTACATTAGGAAAAGTTTGCAGTAAAAAATAGAGGCTGCTATGATATTCCATTTGGTTTGTTGCACCATATGTTGCTACGGATGAAACTTTCCTAATGAATTAAATTTTATTTTCGCCTTAGGAGTAGATCTTTACCTTTTACTCATACCACTAAACTTTATAACATTTAGCGCACTCATTTCCAATGGCGATAAGGCCAGAATGAATAATTACGTATCTCATACATGGGTAGAGGTATCAAAATGATATTTTGACAAATGATAACATGAAAAGAGGGGAGTATTTTGCCACACGTTTACTACGCAAAACTTCATTAACTGTCGCGTTTTCAAGGAAATACATAGTTGTAGAATGAAAAAGAGTAAAGTTAATGATCTATTTTTCGATTTGCAGATATTCCTTCGTCACTCACAAATGTTTATTTCTTTGCTTCTTGACCATTGTGTTTCAGAGCTACTACTCAGTTTCGAAAACCTAATAGGAGTTACATTTCCTTCAGTTTAAAGCCTAGCTGTAACAGAACGGAAGTTAAGAGATCTAATGAGAATTTTATGTGAGAATACTTGAAAATGACAGATAGCAAGGATCTCTTCACTAGCTAACGAACTGACTTGTTCTAATTTCCTCACATAATAATGTACTCTGCATTGAGATATTTAGAATATCCTTTTCATATAACTGAAAAATTGAAATTGCATATTACATAGAGACACAGTACTTTTGTAGTGTGCAACTATTAAATTTAATGGGTTAAAAGAAGTCAGTACCAGTATCTTGTTATGCAGTAGCAACATATGCCTAATTATTAGGAGCTCTAATACGGAAGACGTGTTACTACTAGACGGGCGGGCGGATCCCAGTGCGTCATATTTAACTGACATTATCTCAAGTTATACGTTTCTAGCAGAGTTTCTGTTTGAAGAGGATGAAAATTTGATGTATTTTGAACTTTTCATTCGCTTAATGTGTTCACCTAACTTCAACAGAAAAATAGTTCCACGCATGTCGAAAATCCCGTAACGTCGTCAGAAAGTGCATGGTCGTAAACTATCAGTATAAGCTGTTTATAAATTATTGCCATAAATAAAACTAAAAAGAAAGTGTAGTGTTGTTCTCACCGAAGACATTGATGAAAATTGCAGGTTTACACAGTGAGTAGTTTGTGAGTGTGAGCGAGTTGAATGAAACGCGAGGTAACGCGGTAAAGTCCTACAGCTTGGGTAAAAAATGGCGGACAGTTCAGCTCGGGTTTATAGGAGTCTTAGCTCACCGGGTGACGTCACGATAGATGCAGAGTCAATCAGCACGCGACGTGTTACACCTGTCGGCGGTGCTCAACCAAGCGGACGGAGTGAGTTCGTTCCCAGGACACTTCGACCGCGCTTCTACGTTCAGTGTAAGCTCAGCACACGGGCGGTTGAAGACACAGCTTTGTGTCTAGAGCTAGAAGGGCAATTCAGGAAGTATTTGCCCATAATTTTTTTTAGCCAAATTACGGTTGTAAATGCAAAGTCGACATTTTCATGTGATTGTGTGCCGTCGATGTGGCAATGACATTTTAGAAACAAAATATAGGCTTACACAGTAGAACTTCTTGTTTTAGTTTTGAAGTAAACTAAATGAATAACTGAGGTGATTTCCTGTTATTTTCTATATACAACTAGTATGTTCAACGATTAATATAACTGTAAAAAAATCAGGAATTTTACAGTGATTTTTACAAATGAGGTTCAGTTTAAGCTATCATTTAACATTATGTTATAAATATTATTTACGTCATGATCATTTGTTCGATTATATCTCAAATGAAATGCGGCAGTTCATTGTTAAAGTGCGTGCAACTGGCCAAGCTAAGAAAACAGTCTTGTCGCTGAAGACACCTATTTTTGTTTTATGCAACTGAAGCCAACACTTTCAATGTGGAAGGTATTCCAGGAAGTATACACTAACGAAAAGCATTAGTATCACTATTAAGCACCAATTATGTATGTTCATTTTTCAGTTAAAGTACTACATGCAAATGGACAAGAAAATTGTAAAATGAGCTTAAAAATAGAGGTAAGTTACGAATTCCACGACATTCTTCTGCGCTGTGTCCGCATATATTATTAACTTTGTAAATTAAGCTTCGAATCCTGCTACTAGATGTTACACTGACTTTGAGCCATATTTTATCAAAAGTTATTATTTAGATCTCTTCAAAAGTGACAATAGAATTATGAGCTGCCTTTGTGGAGTTTAAATTATAATCGCGAGAAGCATTCTAAAGAACAAAATTATTAAAAAAAAATTCTCATTTGATTCAGCGTTTTCGATCATCGGAGTTTCGGGGAAAGATATTTTCCTAAAATTTAAAAAATAAATAATTGTGTTTCAAATGAAATAATCATTTGTAATATTTTACACAATCTTCTATCCACTGTTTCTTCCTTTCTTCGAACTTTCCACTTTTTTGTAAATGTTTTAACCATTAACAACCCCTACTTTCTGACTTTCATATAAAAAACATAAATATTAATAAATAAGAACATAAATAATTAAAAAAAACTTATCAATTTATGACCGCCTTTTTGGATCCACTTTTTTTTCTATTTTTGAGTTCAGTCTTCAACAGCAGCCTCTATAAATCGCTAAAAATTAATTTTATATGAATTAAATGAATGTAGTGTACAAAGAGACCACCATCTTGGATTCGCCATTTTTTTCACTTTTTGAACTCATTCTTCTTCAGCTAACCAGATAATTCCCTAAATATTACTTTTATATAACTAAAATGACAATGTTGGGCATAGAGCCCACCACCTTGTTCCTGCATTTTTTTTCACTTTTTGCTGTCACATTCTTAAAAAGAAACTTCGTTAACCCCCATATATTAAGTTTGGTACAAATTCAACAACTCCTTATATTGTTATTAGGCAACGAGTTTCAGTCTGCTTGAGAGACCATCTTCAGGCAGACTGCAGTACAATATTTAATAAACCATCAGCTGTTTTATTAAAGTCCTTAAAATCGACTAGTTTTGGTCCAAGACCGTCATCATAGATAAAAAGGTATTAAAACAGGTTATTCGACAGCATTAAATAGATCTGGCTGAAAACAGCACGAGTCAGTTTGAATAAAATTACAAATGTTATAGTAGATTATCATAGTCAAACCAAACATAAAATGCGAGACTGTCCGTTCTCGCATTTTATGTTTGTTTTGACTATGATAATCTACTATAACATTTGTAATTTTATTCAAAGTGACTCATGCTGTTTTCAGCCAGCTAACTAGTTGATGTTATTTCCGTAACACATAAAATAAAAATACACAGCACATTGCGCAGTGTTTTATTTGTCGCCATTTTAGAAATACAGTGTTGTTAAAAAGAGTCAAGTTTCAATATAGTTTACTTCCAAGAAGTGTAATGAACAACAGAAAGTCATGAAAATATACATTCCGCAAACCATTGTTTTGGTATATAAGAAATAAAAATGAGGTCTGAGAGACCCCTCCGCAGTAATTGTGTTGCTGTCAATGTCCATAGTAGTTAATGGTTAAGTAACATAATACTTTTACTGATAGTAATTTCTGTGTGTGCCAAATAAAGGATTTTAATATCTGTAATATTATTGTATCGCAGTCGGCTTGAAGATGGTCTCACAAGCAGACTGAAACCGGTTGCCTAGCAAAAGTAAAAAAATTCTCACTGTATGGTGACGATTTACAGTGTTGATATATTTATCAATATTTTGTTTACAATAGCGAACTTCACTTAGCGTTACTGTATAAGGTATGGATGTGCTACCAAATGGTGAGATATAAAAATTTGTGCCGGGCCGGGACTCGAACCCGGGTTTCCCGCTTTTCGCTAGTGGTCGCCTTAACCACTTTTTTTTTTTTTTTTTTTTTTTTTTTTTTTTTTTTTTTTTTTTTTTTTTGCTCCATAGACTGTTCTATTCTTTGCGGACGCTGATCGTGACTCGTGACTGTTCGTTGTAGTTCGACGAGTTGTTAGCTCAGCTTTTTTATTACAGGGGACATTCAGCCCCTGACCGGGCGCGCTGAGCCACGGCGCCCGGCAACCACTAGGCTACCCTAACACGACTCCAGGACCGTCAAAAACTTCCATATGCCACACTGACAACACACATATGAGTCAACTACATTCATGCCTTAGCACTCGCAGCTTAATCTGCATTCCTGCACCAGGGAGAATGAAAACAACGAGGCATTAACCTACGGTGTTATCGTCATTGCCTCGCTTAGGCATCTGTTAAATAACTGTATGGTGACGAATTACATGTTGTTGTTGTTATGGTCTTCAGTCCGGAGACTGGTTTGATGCAGCTCTCCACCCCACTCTATCCTGAGCAAGCTTTTTCATCTCCTCATAAGAACGGCAACCCACATCTATTTGAATCTGCTTACTATACTCGTATCTTGGTCTCCCTCTGCGATTTTTACCCCAAACACTTCCCTCCAATGCTAAATTTACGATTCCCCGATGTCTAAGAATGAGTCCTACCAAGCGATCCCTTCTTTTAGTCAGGGTATGCCAATAATTCCTTTTCTCACCAATTCTGTTCAGTACCTCTTCATTAGTTATGCGATCTACCCACCTAATCTTCAGCATTCTTCTGTAGCACCACATTTCAAAAGCCTCTATTCTCTTCCTGTCCGCACTGCTTATCGTCCATGTTTCACTCCCATACAAGGCAACACTCCACACAAATGCCTTCAGAAAGGACTTCCTTACACTTAAATTAATATTCGATGTTAGCAAATTTCTCTTTTTCAAAAATGCTTTTCTTCCCATTGCCATTCTGCATTTTGTATCCTCTGACGAATTGCATAGTTGATATATTTATAAAATTTTTTTTTACTCCAAGTCTACTTCCAAGAAGTGTAATGAACAACAGGAAGTCAAGAAAATATACATTCCTCAAACCACTGTTTCGATATATAAGAAATAAAAATGAAGTGTAAGAGAGCCCTCCACAATAATTGTCTTCCTGTCAATGTCCGTAGTAGTTATGGGTTAAGTAACATGATACTTTTTCTTCTCGTAATTTCTCTCATAATTTGACTCATAAGTGCAGTCAGTGTGGCATATGGAAGTTTGGGTCGGTCCTGGAGTCGTGTTCGGGTAGCCTAGTGGTTAAGGCGAGCGCTCGCGAAAAGCGGCAAACCCGGGTTCGAGTCCCGGCCCGGCACAAATTTTCAAATATCACCATTTGGTATGACATCCATACCTTATACACTGACGCAAGTGAAATTCGCTATTGCGAAAAAATATTGATAAAAAATTTCTCTTGCGGTGGAGACTGTGTTTTTAAAAATATTACTGCTTACACTTTGAGCAGCTGTTTGGTATTCTGTCTCACTGTGCGTCGTGTTTCTAACAGGCGTCTGGGGACATTAGTGCATCGGACCCCAGTTACCCGTACGAACCGATAGATGTCTCTACGATCATACTACCGTGATGCTGTGCTACTCCAGGGCTTCTATTTATAATTCCCGCTGTTTAATTTACCTAAATATTTCTATCTTCCTATTTTGACATTCGAAATATGAATCACTCTAAGACTTCAGTATTACTGTAACAGAAGTGTGTCTGTAATATTCCATGATATTTCTGTAACACTGCACTAATAAAATGACAAGTAAGACTTTCCAGCAGTCTAAAACGAAGTTCGAAACTTAAACTCTAAAAAGACGCAACATAAAGCACAGAATACTTTCCTGATAAATAAAGCGGAAAGCAGAGCTGAGGTTCTACATGAATTTCTGTTTTGTTATTGAAAATATTCACGCGTTGGTTTTCGAGTGTCATTTGCATGAGAATGAATGGCACTGGTGTATTAAATATTGTTATTATTTCACAGATGGTGACAGAAAAGATTGGCTTTTAGAGGAAACTGAATGTATTCTTTTTTCCTTGAAGAATTGGCGAGCATACGGCGAAAGTGGTGGCGGCACTAAATATTTTGTTTTGTAAATTTATTTAGTAAATTTTTGGTGGTAATATAGGTGACAGGAGCCAACGCCTGAAATGGCAAAGCTTAGGGGATGTATATAAAATAGAAAAAAATGCAAAATAAAAGAAAACACTAAAAAGAAAAACAGATGTGTGTGTGTGAGCGGTGGTTCGTTTCTCGCTTCTGACAATATTTTTATTTTTCACCTTGACTCCCAAAAGTTCTCTGACGCATTTATTAAATAGAATTTACGAGTTGCAATATTCTGACATTTTTGCAAGTAAAACCGCTGTTTCTTAAAAGTGAGTTTGTTCTATTTAGTGAACATGCCGTGAAATATGGTCCAACAAATTGTAAACAGTGTCCTCTAAACCACAGTACCTGCACATAAAGTGCGGACACATTGTTATAGTGAATGTTGCAAATGACATGCTGATACAAATAGTTTCATACATTTACTAGAAAATACTGGCAAAGCTCTTGAGATCAGTTAAATGGCTACAGTATCAGCGCAGTTACAAACAATGCGTATAGGACACAAGAACGTGTATAACAGGTGTTGCAAAAAAGAAAAAAAGCAGTTCAGACTCATTAGGAAACGACAGTTGCCATATAACTCTAGTACGTAATCTATATGTAAAATTATTTGAATCAACATGACATTGTAGTGTGTGTTCAATTTATGTACAGGTAGTTCACGAGACAATATTTACAATCCGTTGGCCCATATTTCACGGTATTTTCACCAAAGAGAACATTCGCACTTTTTAGAGAAAGCGCTTGTATACGTAAATATGTCGAAGTATCGCAAAATTTCTTTTAATTAACAACAGTGTAAGAAAACTTTTAGGAGTCAAAGTAAAAAAGAAAAAAAGAAAAAAAATGAGTGAAGCGAACCACCGCCCACGCATATCAGCTCCTAAAGGTAACGCGTTTATCCGCTACGCTACAACATGTACGTAAGTCACAGCTTCTCTGTTTTACATTGCCATCAATATCAAAGGTTACTCGCCAATATGGCATTTATTGACTGTAATTTACAACTAATTGTACTAAGAACGGCATGGTTTTCGTACCTCTTAAGTGTGCCGTAATTTGAGATAGTAACACAGTAGTTATAAGGAGAAAAGCATGAAAAAACGAAATGGAAAATGACGTCTGAGCAGGACATGCTTTCGACCGTAGAGACATCTATCGGTTGGTACGCTAACTGGGGTCCGACGCATGTGTGTTTGTACGTCACCCACAGCTGTCAACCGGCTGGCTATGTGGTTGCGCTGTAGCGCCACGCGACCAACGTGCACTAGCGACTAGTGTTAATCGCACTATAGTGGCTCACCTGGCAGACTCCTTCCCCCCCCCCCCCCGCTCCTCCCTACCTACCGCGGATCGACTCCGCTTAGCTGGCGAAGCTTTCGACTGCGTCGCGGTATCTCTGGACTTGGCCTCCAGCCGCAGAAACCGCCCGCCTGTGTCGGACCAGGAATTCTAATTACGCCGGTCGCCAGCTCCCTCCCCCTCCGTTTTTTCCTCTCCCCCTCCCTCCCTCCGCTGGTCGGCATCTGTTTCTGTTTCGTTTCGTTTCGCTGGGTCCTTCTGCTGATCAGCTTCGCCTCGTAAGCCCAGGCCAGCGCTGGTGGGGTGAGTAAACGGAAACAGCGACAGTGGAACGGCGAGGGTTCTAGCGGCCGACGCTGAGGTCCCAACCACGGGCGAGGGGAGATGACTCAGCACTTCCAGCCAGCAGGGCGAATGGCGTTATATCTCCATCTACCGCGTGATCAAAAAGTCAGTAGAAATTTGAAAACTTAATAAATTACGGAATGATGTAGGTAGAGAGGTACAAATTGACACACATGCTTGGAATGACATGGGGTATTATTAGAATCTTTAAAAAAGTTCAAAAACGTGCGACGGATGGAGCTTCATCTGATAGAAAATCAATAATTAGCATAACAAATTAAGACAAATCAAAGATGATATTCTTTACAGGAAATGCTCCATATGTTCACCACCATTCCTCAACAATAGCTGTAGTCGAGGAATAATGTGAACAGCACTGTAAAGCATGTCCGGAGTTACAGTGAGGCATTGGCGTCGGATGTTGTCTTTCGTCATCCCTAGAGATGTCGGTCGATCACGATACACTTGCGACTTCAGGTAACCCCAAAGCCAATAATCGCACGGACTACTGAGGTCTGGGGACCTGGGAGGCCAAGCATGACGAAAGTGGCGGCTGAGCACACGATCATCACCAAACGACGCGCGCAACAGATCTTTCAAACAAAAAGAAAGATACTTAAATATTGATTGTCAAGTATAGACAACATTTACTAAACTGACAAGTTCCACATCATTACGAAATGTCGTATATATGATCTATGGAACAAATATTAATCTAATCTTTCACATGTCTAGCAATACATTTTTTTTGTTCTAATAAAATCCCATGCCATTCCAAGCATGTGTGTTAATTTTTACCTATCTACATTATTCCGTGATTTATTAAGTTTTCAAATTTATACTGACTTTTTGATCACCCGGTATATGAAAGCGAAAGGTCATTCAGTCACTCACTGACTATCCACGTTTCCCTTGCCTTACCATATCCGTGAACCTGATTGCCTTTTCAATACCATGCTTGTAAACTTCTGTCCGCCTCTAAGCAGTGTTCGATTATTATTTACAAAAATGTGATAAAATTGTTTCGGTCTGAAATGTCTTACTGTATTCATTACTACATCTATCTATCTATATATATAATGAATTGCTGTTTCTTACTCTCGCTAAAACTCGATAATGGCAGAACCGATTTGGCTAATTTTAGTCTTGAAATATTCGTGTAAGTCCATGTAAGGTTTAAACGTTGATAAAATATGGAAAAGTTGTCCGGAAAAGAGGAAAATCTGGAAAAAATGAAACTGCTTTTTCCAGTGAGCTATCAATACCGTTAGTTCAATTGCGATAACATTTCGTACATTTCATGTTGAAAGCAAGAGGAAGGGTCGCATAAAATAAAAATTGGAAAAAGTCGCCCGGGAAGTAGGAAAATTTAGGAAAAACCGAAAGCGATTTTTTTTCTATGAATAAAAATCAATTGCCATATGGTTGTATGAGCATCACGTGAGTATGGCTTGGCAGGACAAGGTTTGTACGGAGTTGTCAGTTGTCAGTAAAAAAAAGTAGGTAAAAATAAAAAATAAAAATAAAATAAATAAAAACGGTTAAGACGACTGCCTAATAAGCATGGAGGGCCGGCTTCGTTTCCCGGCCGCATCACAAATTTTAATTCAATGCCTCAGATTTATCAATAATGTCTTTGACATATTTGAGACGTAAATCCGTCTCTCGGATTGTTTATTTGTATTAATTGATATATTAACAGTTCGTTTAGCACAATTCTTTCTCTTACTTTGAAACGTCCGTCAGCTAACAACACCAAGCGCACCCGTCGAATCGAGAAGAGAGGGCCTAGAACGGAGCCGTGTGGAACGGCCGGTGTGTTACCTCGCTGCCTTCGCGGGCGGTCTGGCCTCAGCTAGCAGCCTTCCACGGGATTAGAGGCGACGAACGTGGGTCCGCGGGGGGCTTTCCGCGCTGATGAAAGACCAGCGGTGAGCCGGCGCCATTTTTCATCGCAGACGCCAAGAGACCTCGCCAGGAGACCTCGCGCTGCCGCCATGTTAAAGTCGCAGCACGTCACGCCACGTCCCGCAGCTGAGGGCACGGAGGCAGTCACCTGCGTCCTGTGACCAGAGACCACGTGACCTCTGCTGACCCCAGTACGCGGTCAGAAAATTTGTGCAAATTTAATGTTGTTGTTGTTGTGGTCTTCAGTCCGCAGACTGGGATGATGCAGCTCTCCACGCTACTCTGTCCTGTGCAAGTCTCTTCATCTGAGAATACGTTCGGCAACCTACATCCTTTATTCAAGAAAGGCAGTAGGAGTGATCCCCAAAATTACAGGCCTATCTCATTGACGTCGATTAGCAGTAGCATTTTGGAACATATACTTTGTCCGAATATCATGAACTACCTTGAAGAGAACGACCTATTAACCAGTAGTCAACACGGATTCAGAAAGTATCACTCTTGCGAAACACAGCTTGCCCTTTATTCACATGAAGTGTTAAGGGCCATCGACAAGGGATCTCAAATCGATTCCACATTTCTGGATTTCAGGAAGGCTTTTGACATTGTACCCCACAAGCGGCTTCTTATGAAATTGCGTGCTTATGGAATATCTCCCCAATTGTGCGGTTGGATTCACGATTTCCTATCAGAAAGGACACAGTTCGTTGTAATTGACGGTAAGTCAGCAAGTAAAACAGAAGTGATATCTGGCGTTCCACAGGGAAGCGTTATAGGTCCCCTACTCTTCCTCGTGTTTATAAACGATTTAGGAGACAATCTGAATAGCTGCCTTAGACTGTTCGCGGATGATACTGTCGTTTATCGGTTAGTGAAGTCAACAGAGGATCAAAACCAACTGCAAAGCGATTTAGACAAAATTTCTAAATGGTGTGAAAATTGGTAATTGACACTAAATATAGAAAAGTGTGAAGTAATACACATGACCACTAAAAGAAATCCGCTGAACTTCAATTACGCGATAAATCAGTCAAACCTTAAGGTCGTAGATTCTACCAAATACCTAGGAGATACAATTACGAACAACTTTGACTGGAGAGAACACATAGAAAATATTGTGGAGAAGGCGAACCAAAGGTTACGTTTCATCGGGAGAACGCTCCGAAGATGCACCAGCTCCACCAAAGAGACTGGCTACATCACACTTGTGCGTCCTCTCCTGGAGTACTGTTGCCCCTTGTGGGACCCTCACCAGGTGGGACTGACGTAAGACATTGAGATGGTTCAGAGAAGGGCAGCTCGTTTTGTTTTATCACGTCACGGGGGGGAAAGCGTCACGGAAATGTTGCACGAATTGGTGTGCAAATCATTAAAAGAAAGACGTTATTCATTGCGGCGTGATCTGTTTGCGAAGTTTCAATCACCGACTTTTAGTTACATTAGTTGCATAGTTGACAGGACCGACTGTGGACCTCTGATACAGAGCCGAGTGGAGGGTCTGAATCAGAGGCTCAGACGGTTCTGCGACGGTGTAGGCTGCAGATTCCTTGACTTGCGCCATCGGGTGGTGGGTTTCCGGGTTCCGCTGAATAGGTCAGGAGTCCACTACACGCAGGAAGCGGCTACACGGGTAGCGGGGGCTGTGTGGCGTGGACTGGGCGGTTTTTTAGGATAAAGAGCTTCGGGGGAATAGAAAATGGGCAATCTCAAAGGGTTCAGGTGGATCACAGGAGAAATGTAGATCCGGAAACTATCGGTATAACAGTTGTAAATTGTCGTAGCTGTGTCGGGAAAGTTCCAGAACTGCAAGCGTTAATAGAAAGCACCGAAACACACATCATTATAGGCAGCGAAAGTTGGCTCAAGCCGGAAATAAGTTCAGAAGAAGTATTTTTAAAAGATCTAACGGTATTCAGAAAGGATAGATTAAACAAAATAGGTGGGGGCGTGTTTGTCGCCGTCAAAAGTAGCATTTCATGTAGCGAAGTTGAAGTTGATAGTTCGTGCGAGCTATTATGGGTAGAGGTTGTACCCGAAAATCGTAAGAAGTTAATAATCGGTTCCTTTTACCGGCCTCCCGACTCTGACGATACAATAGCAGAAAGGTTCAAAGAAAACCTGAGTCTAATTACAAAAACGTACCCGACTCACACGATAATAGTAGGTGGTGATTTTAATTTACCCTCGATCTGTTGGCGAAATTATATTTTCAAATCAGGAGGTAGGCATAAAACATCGTCCGAAATTGTACTCAACGCATTCTCTGAGAATTACTTCGAACAATTAGTTCATGAGCCAACTAGAATTGTAAATGGATGTGAAAACACACTTGATCTCTTAGCAACAAATAATCCTGAGCTCATAATGAGCATCAAAACGGATACAGGTATTAGTGAACACAGAGCTGTAGTAGCGAAATTGAATATCGAAAGTCCCAAAGTTACCAAAAATAAACGCAAAGTATATTTGTTCAGAAAAGCAGATAGAAACAAAATACATTGCTTCTTGAAAGACAGCTTCCACTCGTTTCTAACACTAAACGTAGGTGTAGACCAGATGTGGCTCAAATTCAAAGAAGTGGTATCGACAGCAATTGAAAGTTTTATACCTAATAAATTAATAAAAGAAGGAGGCGATCCCCCTTGGTACACAAAACAGGTTAGGACACTGTTGCAAAAGCAAAGGAAAAGGCATACTAAATTTAAACGAACACGAAATCCCCAGGATTTGCGATTGTACTCAGAAGCTCGAAATTTAGCGAGGATTTCAATGCGAGATGCCTACAACATTTATCACAACGAAACTCGTTCTCGTAATTTGACTGAAAACCCAAAGAGATTTTGGTCATATGTTAAATATACTCGGGGAAAGTCACAAACAATACCTTCACTACGTGATAGTAATGGCGATCCTGCCGATGACAGCGCTACTAAAGCAGAGTTACTAAACTTAGCTTTTAGAAACTCATTCACTAAAGAAGACGAAACCAATATTCCAGATTTCGAATTACGAACAGATGCCGTAATGAGTAACATAGAAGTAGATATCATCGGAGTAGTGCAGCAACTAAAATCACTTAATAAGAACAAGTCTTCTGGTCCGGATTGTATACCCATTAGATTTCTATCTGATTATGCTGAAGCGATAGCTCCTTACTTAACAGTCATATACAACCGCTCTCTCATAGAAGGATCTGTACCAAAAGATTGGAAAGTTGCACAGGTCACGCCTATATTCAAGAAAGGCAGTAGGAGTAACCCACTAAACTACAGGCCTATTTCATTGACGTCAATTTGCAGCAGGGTTTTGGAACATATCCTGTATTCAAATATTATGAATTATCTCGAACAGAACGATCTATTGACCCAAGGTCAACACGGATTTAGAAAATATCGTTCATGCGAAACACAACTAGCTCTATATTCACACGAAGTGATGGGTGCTATCGACAAAGGTTCGCAAATCGATTCCGTATTTCTTGATTTCCAGAAAGCTTTTGACACCGTACCTCACAAACGGCTTTTAATCAAATTGCGTGGTTATGGTATATCGCCCCAAATTTGCAATTGGATAGGGGATTTCTTGTCAGAGAGGACACAGTTCGTAGTAATCGATGGTAAGGCATCTACTAAAACAGAGGTGATATCGGGCGTTCCACAAGGTAGTGTTATTGGTCCTCTGCTATTCCTTATTTACATAAACGATTTAGGGGAAAATCTAAGTAGCTCTCTTAGGTTGTTTGCAGATGACGCCGTCATTTACCGTCTAGTAAAATCATCTGAAGATCAAAACCAACTGCAGAACGATCTGAATAAGATATCAGTATGGTGTAAAAATTGGCAATTGACTCTAAATAATGAGAAGTGTGAAGTCGTCCACATGAGTACGAAAAGAAATCCGTTAAACTTTGTTTACAACATAAATCAATCAAATGTGAACGCCGTAAACTCCACAAAATACCTAGGAATCACTATTACTTCAGACATAAACTGGAAAGAACACGTAGATAATATCGTGGGAAAGGCGAACCAGAGACTGCGTTTTATGGGCAGAATCCTTAAAAGATGCAACAGAACTACTAAAGAAACTGCATACACTGCGCTTGTCCGTCCATTTTTGGAGTATTGCAGCCCAGTGTGGGATCCTTATCATGTGGGTTTGACGGAGGACATCGAAAGTGTCCAAAGAAGGGCAGCTCGTTTCGTATTGTCACGATGTAGGGGAGACAGCGTTACGGAAATGATACAGGATCTGGGATGGGAATCATTACAACAACGGCGCTTATCGCTGAGGCGTGGGTTACTTGCGAAACTCCAATCGCCAACATTCTCCTCCGAATGCGAAAATATATTGTTGACTCCCACTTACATAGGTAGAAATGATCATCAGAATAAAATAAGAGAAATCAGAGCTCGAACAGAGAGATTCAGGTGTTCTTTCTTCCCGCGCGCTATTCGAGAATGGAATGGGAGATAAATAGTATAATTGTGGTTCGATGAACCCTCTGCCAGGCACTTAAATGTGATTTGCAGAGTATCCCATGTAGATGTAGATGTAGTTCTGAATGTGAAAATATTTTGCTAGCACCCACCTACTTAGGGAGACATGACCATCCCAATAAAATAAGAGAAATGAGATCGAAAACGCAACGATTTAGGTGTTCTTTCCTCCTGCGCGCTATTAGAGAATGGAACGGTAGAGAAAAGTTATGAAAGTGGTTAATGAACCCTCTGCCATGCACTTGAATGTAATTTGCAGAGTATCTATGTAGATGTAGATGAATCTGCTTACTGTATTCGTATCTCGGTTTCCCGCTACGATTATTACCCCACACACTTCCTTCTAATGCTATGCTGACGTTTCCTTCAGTCCCAGTTGGTGAGGATCCGACACTGAACTATAATACTCGAAAACAGGACGCACACGTTTACTGTTGGCAGTTCCTTTAGTAAGAACTGTTGCATGTTCCCAGTGTTTTTACCAGCAAAAAGTAGCCTTTGGTTCGCCAATCCAGTCGACCACTGTACATGCCAAGAGCTTTGGTTTATCACTAAAATTAGCAAATTAGGTCCGTGTGAACTACCGGTTACTCCCTGCTACAAAATCTTGTTCCCTGGCCCAAACTGAGAACTAACTCGTTTCAAATTACTTCAGTAACAGGAAGTTAATACTACAGTGGTCAATAATCATCGCAGTTCACACGTTATTACACACAGACATTAATAAGCAAGCCACCACAATTAAAGTTATCTTTGAAAGGTGGCTAAGAAAACATTTATGGCGCAACGGAATTTAGACATAAAAATTGCATCTGAGCTTCTTCTCAGCACTACTGAAGAACAATATTAAATAAAAGAGGGAAGGTGCTCTAAAACTACAATTTATAGGAAACGTACGGATTTTTCTGAACTTAAACTTGTTTATTCAGATTGAAAACAAGCAAAATGGAGAACCAATTTTGTTAATACAATAACATGCATCTCTTACACGGCTTAATGCGGACGGCGCCCAGCCTAAATTATACATGATTTAACGTTACTGGGGGGAAGGATTCACAAACAACACTCATTCGCTCTCACACACGCAATGCCACAGCAAAACTCACCAAAATTAGCGTGCTGAGACGAGGCGGAAGCAGGCGCCGCTATCGTAGGCGAAATTCAGCATGTCGGAGGTAGCACAAAAGTAGCACAAAACACAATATACGAAAACACTTTGTTGCTGGCTCTTGTCTGTCGTGCCTATTTTGAGATGATGCGTGTATACAGCCAAGTTAAATTACGTCTGAATTGGACCGCGAGCAAATACACTAACGGCGACACACGGACACGTTACATGAACGCACTCCAATGAAGGTGAACTAGTTGAAAATCGGGTTCATTATACAAAATCACGTTGGATTCTTAAGTTGCAGTCACTTAGAAATCGATCTAGGTACTGGCTTTATATGAGAAGTGGCATGAATTCAGGCGACTAGCTGCAAACACCGGAAGTCGGAACTCGGACCCATGTGGTTCCGAAAATCGATAAAATTGAATAAATTCAGTTTCCGAAAAATAAAGAAAATTAACAAGAGCATGCAACCGATAGAAATGTTTAGAATTACATGAAGAAGCGAAAGAAATGCAGTCACACGCGATAGGGAGCGATTATAGAGACGGATGAAGTCGTCTCCAAAACTATTAAAAGTGAAATAATTACAAAGTTGAAAAAATAAAATTAAGAATTACAGCATGCAACCCATAGAAATGTTTAGAATTACATGAAGAAGCTATTGAAGGAGATCGTACAAGGCTCAGAGAGAATTACTGACGAAGACAGTGTGTGTACTACCAGTTGGAGAAGAAACAGCAACATTAAAATAAGCGGGGAGAGAAGATCGCGAAATATTAGTGGAAATCAGAAGGATATCCGCATAGTTACTTGCCCGATCGGCATGGAACAAACAAGATTGGAAGCTGAAGACTTTGTTCTGTGAATCAATCACATGGAACACATGTCACTCATGGAAGGAAATGCACTGTACAAAAATGAACATATAACCTATTAGAAATTGGGCCCCACGAAGCTAGAAAGTATTTACACAGAGTTCATATACCGCTACATGATGACAAAAGGTTCTGACATACCAGGTCGTTATCAAACTGCAATTAGAATCACATACACCAAGTTTATCTATTGGAAATCACTGAATTGAAGCCGGTAAATCCAAGAAACAGCGGTCGTAGGGATAGACTGTGAGACTCGTGCTGGAAGGAAGGCTCACCAACTAGCTCGCAACCAAAGGGTGTGGGAATCTCTTTGGTAGTATCAGCAGCTATCGACACTGAGCCAGAGAGAACGATGCAAAGCGGGCTACTCCTACCCACATTCAGACAGCTGTAGATTCTCGCACCCACTTAAAAGTACAACTGCACATTCTCACAGGGACAGTGGCGTAGCGGAGAAGCCGTATTTATGCCACATTAATTATATAATAATAAATTATTAACATAACAAAATAAGAAAAACCTAGCAATATTAACTAATATTTTAGCACATGAAATAAAAATGCTATTCATGAAGCCCTGAAAGGAGTGGAGTTCAAGTTTTAACAAAATAATAATCTAGCGTCATTAAATAAATTATAACTTTACAGAAATATACAAAAAATGAACAGAAGATGACAGACGGTCGTCTGTCTAGTTCATCGTAACTGATGTTCCTACGTATTTAATTGAATTTACGGCTTGCAGATTTGAATGATTTATCGTTGAAATGAAGTTCAACGAATTTCTTTCAGTGCTCATATGGATGTCATGCACATTTAGGGTCTACTGACAGTTATCAAACAGCAGACATATCTGTCTAAATAGCTTTTTATTCTCCTTTGGTGTTCTGATGACTTTACCGAACGATAAATAACAGCATCGTTCGCGAACAGTCTAAGAGAGCTACTGAGATTGTCTCCTACACTGTTTATAAAAATAAGGAACAGTAGGTGCCCTATAACACCTTCCTGCGGAACGCCAGTTATCACTTCTGTTCTACTCAATGAATTTCCGCCAATTAGAACGTACTGTGTCATATCTAAGAAGAAATGACGAATTCACTCGCACAACTTTGGCGATATGCCATAAGCACGCAGTTTGATAAGCAGACACTTTTGAGGTACAGTGGCGAAAACCTTCCTGGAATCTAGAAATACCGAATCTTTTTGACATCCCTTATCGATAGCACTCATCACATCATGTGAATAAAGACATAGCTGTGTTTAACAAGAATGATACTTTCTGAATCCATGTTGACTATGGAACAGTAACATGTTCTCTTTGAGGTAGTTCATAATACTTTATATATAGTGTATAGAGTATAGTATATATAGTATAGCATATAGTTTATGTTCTAAAATCTGCTGCAAACCGACGTTAATGATGTAGGACTGTATTATGCAAATCACTCCTATTCCCTTTCATGAATACTGGATTGACCTGTGCAACTTTCCAGTCTATGAGTACAGAACGTTTGCTAAGCGAACGGTTGTGTATGATAGCTACGAATGGGGCTATTGCATCAGCATACTGTTGAAAGGTACCTAATTGGTATACAAACAGGACTGGAAGACTTGCTTTCGTTAAGTAATTTAAGTTGCTTTACTATACCAAAGATAACTTTTTCTTGATTACGCATACTGGCAGCTGATCATGATTAGAATTCGTGAGTATTTACTTATCTATTGTTGAAGGAAAACTGTGTTTAGCAGTTCTACTTCATCTGCACTGTCATCAGTAGCATCAATATCGATATCGTGTAGTGAAAGTATTGATTGGGTTTTGATGCTAGTGTACTTCACATTCAACTAAAATTTCTTAGCCTTGTGACATTACAGATACAGTGGGAAGCTGATTGTTCCCATGTGAAAGGAGGGTTTTGCCAGGCTGTTGGGTTCCCCACCGGTCGGCTACCAGTTTGTAGCTAGTGAATGGCATACAGCAGGTAGTCAGGGTTTCCCTAATGTGTTCGGAAACCGAAAGCAACGCTCTTGAATGAGCGAGGGCGGCTAACCCAGATTGCAACTGAAATACAATATAGCCACACAAATTATTCTAAAAATCCATAAAAAATCAGGGAATGATCGTACGGCAAATATAATTATATGAATGGATTCAGGAGACTTGAGAGAATCAAACGCTGTAATTAAAAATTAAACATACCTTACAGATAAAAAGCCGATAAATTTCAGTACTATAATAATAATATTATAAAACTTATATTTGCAATTATTGATACGTAGTGTTTATCAGCAACAGTTTAAGAAGCAAATGGGCAGCATTGCACTATACTATCTACCTTAAAACACGTACCACGTTATTTCCGTATTCTTTCAATAAACTTTGTTTTACTCTCTTGTTCTGTTTTTCGTTGAGGTAATAATATTCTTGTGACAGAACATAGATCCTACCACAGAAACACAAAACATGAACCCAGCAAAGCGCATTACATTTATATATGTATTTTATTATATGTAATATTATTCTTAGTAATGTTCGCTTTTTCTATGTTGTAGACTGCCACTTAAATATTTCATGGATGCCTAAAAATAGTAGATATGCAGCAGATAATTTATATATAAACAGTTATAACTATTTGTGGACAAGAACTGAATATATTTACATAAAACGCCATGATAAATTAAATATCAATTGTGTAACTATATTTCGACGGCGACAGTATATCTGAACAGTGAGACGCCACGCTTAATGGCTATCTGAGCAAAGAGCTTCACTCCCAACCGTTTTTTAGTATTGTTAAATATATATTTGTTTGTTACATGTAAACAACATTTGTATGGAGGTGGTCAAAGCATTTAATTCTGTGATATTCAAATGTATAAAATTTTAATACGGTGCTTGCAGTGGCCATTTGAGCAGCAGCTGAATACTATGTATTTCACTGTAATGTTTTTAAAGGAAACGCCTTTTGCTACTGCGAATGAAGGGTTTTACTTTTATAAGTTTTATAATATTTTGGAAGGGAAATTGCATTGTACAGATGAGACATTAGGATGTGCGGAAGGATACAATTTTGGGAGGAGGTAGAGCACGCTTTCGAACGTTTGGGAAGGGACTCGTAACTTGGACGTGGTGGTGAAAGGTTGTGACGCTGGGCGGTCTGAAGCCGCATTACGAACTTGTGATTTGAAGGGATAGGCATGTGTGGACATAGGAAATTTACGGGACTGTGACTGCAGAAAGTGTCTGGTGAAAAGTGATAAAGTATGCACAGTAGTAGGGCTATGGAACTGTAATAATTCAGAAATCGTGTACTCATGTGATTACAAACTTTGTTTTACATCAAATACTTTAAGTCGCGGATTAATATGGAACTTTTACTCGCGAATGCATGTTAAAACATTTTAAGAGATTTTAAGTAATTACTGTTCATTCTACCACTTTCCAACATAATACTCATCTTTTCAATAATGCGATGTATGGGGGGTTCTGCTCGCTGCAACATTGTTCTCCTGGGGCGTCGTGGTAGAAATAAATACTCGATATGTACAATTTTTCACTTCTTCTTTAATTTGAAATCAAATTTCTGCACCAAAACATTACAACTTTAACACATAAACAAAGCATCAGAACGGTAGTACTTCCATTTCAAAACAAAGACTGACATAGCTTCCAGAGCACTCGACAAACGACAAAACTCTAACTCACCCACGCAAGGCGGTGGGGCAAATATATAACACCGGCAATAATGACGTTACATTATGCATTGTTCATAACAATTATTGAATATACTGATTTACAATAGAGATGAGGGGGTCAGCAGTATCGTTACAATGTGATACTTATTGTGCCTCTCATGAACAATAGTTGGGGAAATATTCAGTTATTTACCGATGTATAAAGTAGGACCACCTCCGCATTTTAATGTCCAGAAAGAGAAATAAACTTTATTTTATAAAGAATTACTTCGTGAGTCAACCATTTCTTTATCTTAGAATCCATTTTGTTGCTTATTCAAAAGTTTAATTTATGTTTCTTTAAATATATTTTCACGTCATCATATGCAGATTAACAGACTGGCTACACTACAGCTTAATTATTGATCTTGTTTAAACAGACTGCGTAGCTGTTTAGGGCATAGAAGCTGACATACATATCTCACCCCTATGTACACAGACAATGAGCCATAAAATTTTGCTACCCGAGTTATGTATTGCCCAGTTGTTATTGATGAATACCGATAGGAATGTCGCATCCTTTTCTTCCACCTTAGAGACGGGTTTTCGTTGAGGAAACTACTATAATCTCATCACATTGAAGTTCGTGCTAAATTTGAGTTTCTATTAAATACTAGCTTAAACCCGCGGCTCCGCTCGCGTGTTGGTTGATTATGATAGATAAGCTATCTTTCAGTAGTGTGCTATGAGACTGGTTTTGAAGGATAAAATGAAATACAATACCTTATTTAGAAACAAATATTTTAATCAACATTATCAGTAAAGTAAGTAGTGTAGATCAAATCACACTCGTTTCGAATAATTCAATCACGAAATTCAACAATAATGATTGCAATAATATCACAGATCGATCAGTTGATGTAATGCGTGAAATGTCAAATCGAGTTTTTTAAGAGATGTATTGAAGGAAAATTCTTTTTTATTGCTTTATTTATTTCTTTATGTATATCCTTATAGAGAAAGAGCAGAAGACATTGTAGCACGCGTAGACCAAAGATATGGTCTATGACATCATGTTTCGCTGTATGTAACCTCCTTGCTATAGAGTCACAAACGTCATCGCTGGCCTTCAGTCCGATTGTTTTTAATTTGAAGACTTTCAACCACCATATCTTCTACCCCATTATGGCTATCGACATGGAACTGCTTTGGTGTACAACGGGAGACTTCGGACAACAATTACACACATACCACTCGTTTGCGATCTGTAGTTTTCGCTGCAGAGCGAAATATTAATACACACAAACGTAGAATTTTATATACACTGATAACTTTCCATCCAAATATGCTCCACCCTTTTATCATTATCAGCCCTCAAGCAACAATGCAATCATTAAAACCATTTTCAAAGTGTAATTATTGTTCCGCATTTCGCGTTATTTTCTTCAAATTACTAAATATCCATCAAGTCGCTATAAAACCATTCCTAAAACCTTCCTCAGGTATAAATTAGAAACTTCGCAAATATTTAAATCTCTGCGTGTTGTCGTTCGGACGTGATAAGTGTACACCGATCAGACATTCACATTAATTTATATACATAAATAGCCATCCGATCGCCATAAAACCGTACCTAAAGCCTTCCCTGGGGACACATTAGTAACTAGAAATTTTTAGCTTTTTATGTCTTGTGTTTCAGGCGTGATAAACGTACACCGAACAGACATTCACATTTATAGGTATAGATTACCATTCTGGGGGATTTAGTTTAAATTCGGCATGCTTTTTCCTTTTGCTTCTGCAACAGTGTTCTGGCTTGCTTTGTGTTGCAAATAATTTTGGCTGTGACTTCTCACGTCCTTCTTGGTGTTGTATTTCTGACGGCTCGCACTGTACAAGGTGAACTGCAGAATATTCGCAGCGACGTTCGACGTCCGTGCCCTGCTAAACTCAAACAACTGTTCTCGAGGGCAGAGTTTCTGTTAATTCGCGAAATTTGTAAAATTAATTTACATTGTTGAATAATTATCTCGCTAATTGTATCGCGTTGTTTAGCAGTTGCATGTTTTTTTTTTTTACACCGCAGTGAAGTAAATAACGACCTGCAATGTAGCCCGGTTGGTTTTTTTTCTGCTGCATGCAGTATTTGTTTGTCTTGTCCGTAATTAGTTTAATAATACAATTTAATTCTGTAATTGCTTTAATTCATTGGCGGTCAGCATTAAATTCCAGGCACGTAATCAAATGACGCCCGTCGTACAGCCCGCTGGGATAGGCGCTTGCTACGGACTGCCAAGCTTTCCAGAGTATTAATTAATAACTGTCCCACTTCAGCTCAGTAACTCTAAAAGTGGGTCGATTACAACGGTCCTCTGACAGTGTCATAATTCTAAACAAAACCTGAACCCTTTCACGTACATGGGACACATTTGCCCCACTTACAAATCACCTTAATAATTAGATTGTAATCACATTAGATGTGCTACAGAGATATTAGATTTCTTCAGTTCCATGTATCTTCGCTGCCAACAATTACTATAACTGCTACCAGTTGTTCATTATTGTTGGTGATTCTTGCTTCATGCAGACATACATATTTATTCACTTATTGTGTGTAGTTCGTGATCTCTGCCTTACTGCCAAAGTTTTAAACTATATTCACATACGTTTCTCTTTTACTTTCGGTCATTTGTTTAGAAAATAAGTGCAATTAATCTGTGGAAACATTTATTTTTATTCTGTGGGATATATTTGTCCCAATGTACCACGATGGCAACTTGTGCACCTGCATTTGAATATTATGTTATAGGGTTTGAAACCACTTCTATTACGTAAAAAAGTGTAAATTCAGCTGGAAACATATTTGTTTTTATTAAATATGCATTGAACAAGTATAATTACAAATCTACTTTTAGGTCATGTGCTCCAGAAAAAGGGAATTTTTCATCACTGATGAAAGTGTTACGCAGATTTTGGAGACTTTCAGTAGCAATGACGAAGACAATCTGTTATAGATAGAGAGGATAAAATTGTTCTAGAAGGAGTTATGGAAAATGAAACGGAACATGTTGTTATAGAAGATCCTGAAAAAGAAGTGTCAAACTTGTATATATTTATTTCTACATCTACACGGATACTCTGCAACTCACATTTAAGTGCCTGGCAGAGGGTTCATAGAACCACTTGTATACTATTCATCTCCCATTCCAAAAAAATGTTCAAATGTTTGTAAATCTTATGGGACTTAACTACGGGGTCATCAGTCCCTAAACTTACAAACTACTTACGATCTAGGACGGCACAAATATCCATGCCCGAGGGGGGATTCGAACCCCCGACCATAGTGGCCGTGCAGACCGTGACTGGAGCGCCTCAGTCCCCTCGGCCACCGCGGCCTCTCCCATTCCATTCTCGAATAGCGCGCAGGAAGAAAGAATACCTGAATCTCTCCGTTCGAGCTCTGATTTCTCGTATTTTATTCTGATGATCATTTCTACCTATGTAAGTGGGAGTCAACAATATATTTTCTCATTCGGAGGAGAATGTTGCCGATTGGAGTTTCGTAAGTAGCCCACGCCGCAACGATAAACGCCGTTGTTATAATGAGTCCCATCCCAGATCCTGTATCATTTCCGTAGCACTGTCTCCCCTGTATCGTGACAATACGAAACGAGCTGCTCTATTCTGGACTCTTTCGATGTTCTCCGTCAAACCCACCTGATAAGGATCCCACACTGGGCAGCAATACTCAAAAAAATTGACGGACAAGCGAAGTGTATGCAGTCTCTTTCGTAGTTCTGTTGTATCTTTTAATGGTTCTGCCAATAAAACGCAGTCTCTGGTTCGCGTTTCCCACGACATTATATGCGTTTTCTTTCTACTTTAAGTCTGAAGTAATAGTAATTCCTAGGTATTTTGTGGAGTTTACGGCCTTCACTTTTGATTGATTTATGTTGTAAACAAAGTACTCATGTGGACGTATTCACACTTCTCATTATTTACAGTCAATTGCCAATTATTACACCATAGTGAAATCTTATTTACATCGTTCTGCAGTTGGTTTTGATCTTCAGATGATTTTAGTAGATGGTAAATGACGACGTCATCTGCAAACAACGTAAGAAAGATGCTTAGATTTTGTCCCAAATCGTTTATGTAAATAAGGAACAACAGGGGATCAATAAAACTACCCTGTGGAACGTCCGATATCACCTCTGTTTTAGTCGATGCCTTACCGTCTATTACTACGAACTGTGTCCTCTCTGACAGGAAATCCCCTATCCAGTCGCAAATTTGGGTCGATATGCCATAACCACGCAATTTGATTAAAAGACGGTTTTGAGGTGTCAAAAGCATTCTGGAAATCAAGAAATACGGAATCAATTTGGGAACCCTTGTCGATAGCACCCATCACTTCCTGTGAGTTAAGTGCTAGTTGTGTTTCGCACGAACGGTATTTTCTAAATCCATGTTGACCCTGGGTCAATAGATCGTTCTGTTCCAGATAATTCATAATATTTGAATACAGGATATGATTCCAATACCGTGCTGCAAATTTACGTCAGTGAAATAGGCCTGTAGTTTAGTGGGTTACTCCTACTGCCTTTCTTGAATATAGGTGTGACCTGTGCAACTTTCCAATCATTTGGTACAGATCCTTCTTTGAGACAGCGGTTGTATGTGGCTTTTATGTAAGGAGCTATCGCTTCAGCATAATCAGATAGAAATCTAATGGGTATACAGTCCGGGCCAGAAGACTTGTTCTACTTCTACGTTACTCATTACGGCCTCTGTTCGTAATTCGAAATCTGGAATATTTGTTTCGTCTAGGTGAATGAGTTTCTAAAAGCTATTTTTTAGTAACTCTGCTTTAGTAGCGCTGTCATCGGCAGGATCGCCATTAGTATCACGTGGTGTGGGTATTGTTTTGGACTAGAAAATGACGCGTCAGGAAGCACAAAACAGAACGCTATCCTCTGCCCCTGATTGCGTAAAATAAAGTGAAGTAAGTAAGTAAGTTTAACGTAATATTATTTATATTTTTATTACATTTTTGCTGAAAATATTCGCAAAGAATATAAAACTACTGGTAAACTTAAGACGGGTCCTAAAACACACCAGTTTGATTTTTCTTCTTCGAAGTTTCGATATTCCAGTGTCGCCTCCTACCCGTTGCAGCACTATAAATATTCGCAATAATACAGGGTGATTCAAAAAGAATACCACAACTTTAGGAATTTAAAACTCTGCAACGACAAAAGGCAGAGCTAAGCACTATCTGTCGGCGAATTAAGGGAGCTATAAAGTTTCATTTAGTTGTACATTTGTCCGCTTGAGGCGCTGTTGACTAGGCGTCAGCGTCAGTTGATGATAAGATGGCGACCGCTCAACAGAAAGCTTTCTGTGTTATTGAGTACGGCAGAAGTGAATCGACGACAGTTGTTCAGCGTGCATTTCGAACGAAGTATGGTGTTAAACCTCCTGATAGGTGTATTAAACGTTGGTATAAACAGTTTACAGAGAATGGGTGTTTGTGCAAAGGGAAAAGTTCTGGACGGCCGAGAACGAGTGATGAAAATGTAGCACTCATCCAGCAAGCATTTGTTCGCAGCCCAGGAAAATCGACTCGCAGAGCTAGCAGAGAGCTGCAAATTCCACAATCAACTGTATGGAGAGTCCTACGAAAAAGGTTAGTTATGAAACCTTATCGTCTGAAATTGGTTCAAGCACTGTCTGCAGCTGATAAGATTAAAAGAATCGATTTCTGTGATTTTATCCTTGCTCAAATGGAAACAGATGAATCTTTCGTTTCAAAGATTGTGTTTAGTGATGAAGCAACTTTCCACACTAAAGGGAAAGTCAAGCGTCACAATGTCTGTATGTGGGGCACTGAGAATCCGCGGGAAACAACTCAGTATGAACGTGACTCGCCTAAGGTGAACGTATTCTGTGCCATTTCAGCCAATAAAGTTTTTGGTCCCTTTTTCTTCGAAGGTGCTACTGTAAGTGGACTACAGTATCTGGAGATGTTAGAGAATTGGCTGTTCCCTCAGCTCGAACAAGAAGCACAGCAATTCATATTTCAGCAGGATGGAGCGCCACCACATCGGCACTTATCTGTCCGTAACTACCTGAACGTCGACTACCCGAGGCGATGGATCGGCCGCCAGGCAGCCCGTGACAGAGCACTTCATCACTGGCCTCCAAGAAGCCCTGATCTTACCCCCTGCGATTTTTTCTTATGGGGGTATGTTAAGGATATAGTGTTTCGGCCACCTCTCCCAGCCACCATTGATGATTTGAAACGAGAAATAACAGCAGCTATCCAAACTGTTACGCCTGATATGCTACAGAGAGTGTGGAACGAGTTGGAGTATCGGGTTGATATTGCTCGAGTGTCTGGAGGGGGCCATATTGAACATCTCTGAACTTGTTTTTGAGTGAAAAAAAACCTTTTTAAATGCTCTTTGTAATGATGTATAACAGAAGGTTATATTATGTTTCTTTCATTAAATACACATTCTTAAAGTTGTGGTATTCTTTTTGAATCACCCTGTATAATGTAAGTAGCTGTTAGCTCTATATACGTTGTTCGTTCGTCGTAGTACTTTGCCTTTTCACTTGTTGCCTCTTCCCAGGCCTTCGCTGTCGATACCTCCAAAGTTTTCCTTGAAGTGAGCTTGTCGACACATGGGCTAGACAAACAGTCTAACTTCCGCTGCATCCGCTTAGTTAGCTCATCACTCTGTATCGCTGTAATTCTCAGTGTATATCTTCCTTGTTTCTCTTCGCAAGAACAGCATTTGCTCCGAGGAAACAAGCCTCACTTCCCGAGTGTTTCTGGCAAAGTGCGCGCCGCAATTCGTATGCGCAGTAGACATGCGCGGAAGCACTCGGAAAACCCAGAGACGTCTCACAGAGGATTGTCCCAGGGCAGTCCATAGAGCTGCAACACAAAGGATAAACGCTTCCCTTGTTCTTCGGAACACCGATGTCTAATATTTCTCCAGGGTTTATAATTATTCAGTATCGTATTGTGTTGCAGTTTACGTTTTCCGGTACCCCAAGTCTACACATCAAATTTCATTAACCTTCTCCACTTTCGCGTTTATGTGAAACATAAATTTTCTTCAACATTTCTTGTTCTGCAGGTTATTTTATACGAGGCGCGTCCAGAAAGTAAGTTCCGTTTGGTAATAAAATGAAATTGTACACAGATACAGCAGAAATTTTTATTGAACAAAATCCTACAACTCTTAAACTACTTTTCCACATAACTGCCGAAATTTTGCATGCATTTGTCATAGCGTGGCACCAGGTTTCGTATACCTTCTTCATAGAAATCTGCCGCCTGTTGTTTGGTAACAATTTCATGCATCAGTGATCGTGAAATTTGGGGGAAGTCCATAGCGAGAGCACTAATTGTAAACCTACGGTTTTCCTAGATCTTGTCATCAATCGCGTGAACCAGTTCTTCTGTAACCAAAGGTGGACGCCCACTTCGTTCTTCATCGTGCACACCACTACGCCCGCCATTGAACTGTCGGACCCATCTTCTCACCATCGAATCACTCATCGCATTTGGTCCGTAAACATCGCAAACTTGGCGATAAATTTCACTCGGTTTCACTTTCCTCGCATTCAGAAACCGAATCACCGACCTGATTTCACAGGCGGCGGGATTTTCAATCGACTCCGACATTTCAAACAAGCACAACAAAGCGTACGTAACTGACAGCGAACTCCAAATGGCGCACGTTCTTCTCCTTGATACACATCGTCTACAGCGCATGTGCGGAACTGCAATCGCAGCGCTGCAGCGGAGATAAATTGAAACGGAACAGCTGAATAAATAATTTTCTTTTTTGAATTTATCAATTGTTTTAAAAAATTATCAATTGTTTTAAAAACTGATTGTAAGACTTTAAATAGTAAAAGAAACACTTTTTTGAAGATTGACTTAAAAATGTCCTCCCATAAAACAACCAATAAATTCTGGAGCCGCATCAGCTGTTTTTATTGAGATCCTTTTTTAAAAAAATACAGGTCCACTATCGGTTTCGCGTCATTAGAGATCTTAAGGTGTTACTCTGTTAAACAACAAGACAATAATTAAAGTTACAGGACCAATAACTTGATAAACGCGATACATGAAATCAACAAGGCATTACTTACAACTTTTTCTCTCGTCATAATTCGTTACTGAGTCCATGGTTTTCAATCCTGAAAGACACCGATTTGATATTGGACTTGGACCCATGTATTCGGCCCTATTGAATTTTTAACCAATTGACGGATGAAAGCAACTAGAATGTTGGGACTCAGTAACGAAATATGACGAAAGAGAAAATTGTAAGTAATGCCTTGTTCAATTCATGTATCGCGTTTATCAAGTTAGAGGTCCTGTAATTTTAATTACTGTTTTGTTGTTTAACACACCAACACCTGAAGATGCGTCTCTAATGACGCGAAACCGGTAGTGGACCTGTATTAAAAAAACATATCTCAATAAAAGCAGCTGATGCGGCTCCAGAATTTATTGATTGTTTTATGAGAGGACATTTTTAAGTCAATCTTCAAAAAAGTGTTTCTTTTACTATATAAAGTCTACTATCAGTTTTTAAACAACTGATAATTATTTAAAACAATTGTTAAATTCAAAAAACAAAAACAAAAAAATTCTTGTTCTGATAGATGTCTGAATTCCTTGAATCCGTAAGGTCGACAGCCTGTATCTTTTATCTTTTCTCGACATGTTCCATTCCATAATTCTCTGTGGTAACCTCTTTTTCGACATCCTTTTCGTAAGTCCATAGCATAAGAATTGATTTTCTTCTATAAAATCGAATTTGTACTTCCATTTTCTTCCCTATGACTTCATGTATGTTTCTTTATCTCCTAACTATCCTTACGCATCCCCTCCAAAAGCACATCTCAGTAGTCACAATTTTTTTTACTACTTGTTATTTAACTGTTCATACGGGCTGATCAAAAAATCAGTTTTAATTTGAAAACTTAATTAATCATGGAATAATGTAAATAGAGAGGTAAAAAGTGACACACATGCTTCGAATGACATGGTGTTTTATTAGAAAAAAGAAAGTTAAAAAAATACCCGACAGATGGCGCTTCATCTGATCAGAAAAGCAATAATTAGCATAATAAATTAAGACAAAGTAAAGACGATGTTCTTTACAGAAAATGCTCAATGTGTTCACCGTCATTCCTCAACAATAGCTGTAGTCGAGGAATAATGTTGTGAACAGCACTGCAAAGCATGTCCGGAGTTACGGTGAGGCATTGGCGTCGGATGTTGTCTTTCAGCATCCCTAGAGATGTCGGTCGATCACGATACACTTGCGACTTCAGGTAAACCCAAAGCCAATAATCGAACGGACTGAGGTCTGGGGACCTGGGAGGCCAAGCATGACGAAAGTGGCGGCTGAGCACACGATCATCACCAAACGACGCGTGCAAGAGATCTTTCAAGCGTCTAGCAATAATTTTTTTTTGCTTCTAATAAAACCCCAGTCATTCCAAACATGTGTGTCAACTTTTACCTGTCTATATACATTATTCCGTGATTTATTAAGTTTTCAAATTTATACTGACTTTTTGATCACCCGATACTTCTCCTGCATATGTCATATTGCTAGTAATAACTGTGTTAAAGATTTTTCTATTTGTTACCTTTTTAATCTGTCCGTCTCTTAAAATACTGTTTACTGTTCCAATAGATAACTTCCCAACTTTGATTCTTTAATTAATTTCCTTGTCTTCTCTACTATTTTGTGAGCTATACACTCCTAGATATTTCTACTCTTCAATTATGTTTAATGGTTCTCATTCCTTCTTCCAGTGTCAAATCCTGATCTGTTTCTCCTATTACTATATTCATCATTTTCTTGATTTGCAGCTCTTATTTTTGCCGTGTTTGCAGTAAAAAGTTTCGGGTTTGAGATCCGCCTGATAAGTAAAACACATACGCATATTTAACAAAGTAAACACAGGCGAATTTCTAAAGTGGGGTGCAGAAAATAATTTGGGCATATAATAAAACAGTGTTTTGCATATCTGGCCGACCTCAAACCCGAAAAGAATCCTATTACTATATTTATATTGTTGACCTGAAGTCCCCGTTTTTATACTCCTCTATTAATTATCATGTATGTAGTTTGTGTCTTCTTTATCTTGTGCCAAAATTAGCTCTTCATCAGCATATTTGAATCAATACATAGTAAATGCAAGTTCCTATATTTAATTTTCCAGTTTTCCAGAGCTTTTTCCTGTACATATTTTACAGCATCAATATCGGAGATACTCCTTTTGCAACTTTAAATGCAGGCGAGGGATAATTTGGTGCTTTTATTCATGCTACAGAGTTTTCGTAGAGGTTCTGAACTGCTTTAATTACAATAGGATTAATATTAAATGCTTGTAAAGCTATCAACAAGTTACTTGAAGATATATTATCATACGCTTATTTTCAAGGTCACATACTTTATTTACAATGATGAGTGCGATGACATGTCAAAAGTTACAGATCCACAAGCACCATTGCTTTTAGGGCTTACACAACGAAGAGCCTTTCATGTGTCACGTATAAAATACGACCCACAAAAATCCTGACTTGCACCTTCACCAACATGAACTCTACGCTACGCAAACACTAGTAATAAAATGAAACCTTCTCTCTGCAGCGGAGTGTGCGCTGATATGAAACTTCCTGGCAGATTAAAATTGTGCGCCGAAACCGGGACTCGAACCTGGGACCTTGGCCTTTCCCGGGCAAGCGCTCTATCAACTGAGCTATGCCGACACGACTCACGATCCCGCCTCACAAGAGTGAAAGTTTCATTCTGGAAACATCCCTTAGGCTGTGGCTAAGCCATGTCTCCACCATATCCTTTCTTCAAATGTTCAAATGTTTGTTAAGCTTAAGGGACTTAACTACGGGGTCATCAGTCCCTAAACTTACAAACTACTTATGAACTACTTACGAACTAGGACGGCACAAATATCCATGCCCAAGGGGGGATTCGAACCCCCGACCGTAGTGGCCGTGTAGACCGTGACTGGAGCGCCTCAGTCCTCTCGGCCACCGCGGCCGGCATCCTTTCTTCCAGGAGTGCTAGTCTTGCTTGTTCGCAGGAGAGCTTCTGTGAAGTTTGGAAAGTAGGAGGCGAGGTACTGGCGGAAGTAAAGTTGTGGGGCGGCATCGTGAGTCGTGTCAGGATAATAGGAACTCCAATTACCGCGAATATTTTTCCAATTTTCTTTGGAGTGCGTTCCATAATCCGCCTCGCAGCTGGAATATCGATGAAAGGAGAAGTTGATCCAAGAACGACAGAAGCACTGATTGAACTACAACCGGCAACGAAATAAATCGAGGAGACGTTGATTGCTAATCCGCAGCTAGACCTTCCTGGGAACACACCATGTCGTAATGCGACGACCTCTTCATTTTATTTTTACACCGGATGTGGTACGGCATTATTTTCTACATAAAAATGCAGAACTATGTATACTAATAAAGAGTATACATGAAACAACTTTTTATTTCTCCCTTTTCCCTTTGTAAATGTACATATATCTTTCCGGGCCGATGCGGAGGAAGATTTTTATTTCATTTTGTTTATTTATTTTTATTTCTTTAATTTTTTTCCGTCGACCACGACTAGAGCGTTTGCGTAAGTTTTATACTTTAGGTTAGGGTAAAAGTGGCGGTGGCACTAGCTTATTTTTTTTAGGTTTGTACATAACTATTTTTTCTGAATTTTCCAATTTTCCGGGAAACTTTTCCAAATTTTTATTTCATAAGAACTTTACTCTTACTTTGAACGTCAAATATGCAAAAAATTATTGCAACAAGACGAATGATATTGATATCCCATTGGAAAAAGCTCTTTCAGTTTATCGCGAATTTTCAAATTTTTCGGGAAACTTTCCCAAAGTTTTAGTTCATAAGAACGTTCATCTTTCCATGAACGTCAAATGATCAAACTTTTATCGTCATCGGATGAACGGTTCTCAACTTATAGTGTTGAGTACATTTAGAAACACATTGAAAAAGGAACTTGGTTCGAATTTTGCAAGTTTCCTTTTTAACTGACCCTTTGTTTTTAACTGTAAACTTTTAGAAGACCATAATGAACAAAACAAAAAAGGAATTACCTCTCTCCGTCGTGCGAATAGTTAGTTACAGTGCTGAATTCAATCAAAGACACATTGAAAAACGAATTTTATTTTCAAAGTTTCCAATTTTCCGGTAGATTTTCGAAAACAATTGTTTTATACAAACCTTGTCCTGTCAAGCCGTGATGCTCTTACAACCATGCAGCAATTGATTTTCATTCATAGAAAAAAATTGCTTTCGGTTTTTCCTAAATTTACCTACTTTCCGGGCGACTTTTCCAAATTTTTATTTGATGCGAACCTTCCTCTTGCTTTCAACATGAAATGTACAGAAGTTTATCGCATTTGGACGAACGGTATTGATATAACACTGGAAAAAGCTGTTTTATTTTTTCAGATTTTCCTCTTTTCCGGACAACTTTTCCATATTTTATCACCGTTTAAACTTTCCCTAGACTTACACGAATATTTCAAGACTAAAATTAGCCAAATCGGTTCAGCCGTTCTCGAGTTTTAGCGTGACTGACGAACAGCAGTTCATTTTTATGTATATAGATAGATTTGGACTGCGCGTGAAAAAAATGTGTAATTCTTGTATGAAACATTTTTTTCGTTTCATGATAGGTGGCTCTGTAATGGGAAAAAATAAAAATGAGTTGAAAATTAGTGATAAACCTCGATACCTCGAACGATGATTTTCATCCAACTTGTCTTCTACTAATAATCGCACTCTCCTTTCAACAAAACCTGAGGAATATAAATTCAGAAACCCTGAGACACTTTTTCGTCTCGAATATGTCCAAGACATTAAAAACATAGGTGAAGCAATGAATTAAAATTTGTGATGCGGCCGGGAATCGAACCCGGACCTCCATGCTTACACTTAAGACTATTCCGAGGCGCCTCAATCGTTAGTGGTGCGGTGGTGTAACGGAGCTCGGTGTAGTGTCTGTGTGTATACGCTCTGCGTGTGTGTGTGTGGTTTTATCTGTTGCTTGTGTTAGTGGATAAGAATAAAACTGTTGTAGTGCTGTAGAAGCATTACTGTACTTGACGTGTACATGCTCAAACATAAATTCATAGAGGCCTACAATATTTCATTAAACTATTTTGACTTAAAAGCAGTTCATCGAACGATCACTGATAGTTAACTGTGACATGTAACCAAAAATTTACCACCAAAATCCAAATTAAACACTGTTCATGGAATATGGAGACTAAATTCACGTAATACATATCTGGATTATTTCCTTTCAATGGCTAGCTCTGAAATAATATAATATGGGCTCTGAGACTCTTTAGTAATTGTACAGTCTTCGACCTACACGCAACTAGTTCGAACACCACAGAAAGTTTCAACAAAAGGTCTGTCATAAATGTGAGAAGCGATTTCTTTTGAAATTTTGACACTATCTGTCATATAGACAACTAGCTTAACCTCGCGGCTCCGCTCGCGTGTTGGAGGATCAAATCACACGTAAAAATTCACTCGTTTCGGAGAATCCAATCACGAAATTCAACAATAATGATTGTAATAATATCACAGATCGACCACTTGATGTAATGCGCGGAACGTCAAGTCGATTTTTTTTAAAGAGATGTATTAAAAGAAATTTCGTTTTTACTGATTTATTTATTTATTCTTATATTTCCTTATTGGTATGCTTAGCCTTACAGAGAAAGAGCAGAAGACATTGTAGCACGCATAGACCAAAGATTTGGTCTGTGGCATCACGTTTCGCTGTATGTAACCTCCTTGCTACATACTCGCATACGTCGTCGCTGACCTTCAGTCCGATTTTTTATTTTATAATTTGACGACTTTCAACCATCATATCTCCACCCCCTTATAGCTATAGGCATGAAACTGCTATGGTGTACAACGGGAGATTTCGGACAATAGTTACACAGAGACGATTCGTTTGCGTTCTGTAGTTTTCGCTGCAGAGCGAAATATTAACACACACACACACACACACACACACACACACACGTAGAATTTTATATATACCAATAACTTTCCATCCCAATATAATCCACCCTTTTATCATTATCAACCCTCAAGCAACAATGCAACCAATAAAACCATTTTCAATGAGTAATTATTGTTGCATATTTTGCGTTATGGTCTTCAAATTACTAAATATCTATCAGATCGCTATAAAACCGTGTCTAAAACCTTCCTCAGGTATAAATTAGTAACTGTACAAATATTTAAGTCTCTGCGTCTTGTCGTTCGGACGTGATAAGCTTACACCGAGCAGACATTCAAATTAATATATATAGATAAATAGCTATCCGATCGCCATAAAACCGTGCCTAAAGCCTTCCCCGGGTAGACATTAGTAACTGTATAAATTTTTAGCTCTTTATGTCTTGTGGTTCAGACGTGATAAACGGACACCGAACAGACATTCACATTTATAGATATAGATTTCACTTCTCACTGAAGATCTTGTCAACACACCAATACTTACGCAACTGATCAAGGCAGTAATAATTTGAAATTGCTATAGAATATAATTTTCATATCTGTTTTTATTTCTCATTTCTCCTCTTTAGTGTAATTATAGTCAGAACAGTTTAGTTTTGTCCGCCGTTGGTTCGAATAATAATGACGGCAGCCTCCCGCCAACAAAGGATTTTAAACAGCGACACAAAATTTGGTTACAGGGCGGAAAGCGTCACGGAAATGTTGCACGATTAGGGGTGGAAATCATTAATGCATTGAGGCATGGTGTAGTGAATGGCAATTGAATCTCTATGTAGACTAGTGTAACGTGTTACGAATACATGGAAAGAAAGATCCTTTATCATTTAGCTAAAATATAGCAGGTTAGCAACTGGAAGCAGTTAGTTCATAATTAATCTGGAGGTAGGCGTTAGGAGTGATTTAAAATGGAACGACAATATAAATCCGATTGTCGGTAAAGCAGATGCCAGACTTAGAGTCTTGGAAGAGTCCTATGGAAATGTAGTCCGAAAACAAAGGAAGTAGGTTACAGTACACTTGTTCGCCCACAGCTTGAATACTGCTCACCGGTGTGGGATCCGTACCAGGTGGGGTTGATAGAGGAAGTGGAGAAGAGTTACAGGATCATTTGGTAATCGTGAAAGCGTTACGGAGATGATCGCTAAACTCCAGTGGAAGACTCTGCAGGAGAGACGCTCTGTCGCTCGGTACGGGCTTTTCTCGAAGTTTCGAGAACATAACTTTACCGAGGAGTCTAGCAGTATATTGCTCCCTCCTACGTATATCTCGCGAAGTGACCGTGAGGATAAAATCAGAGAGATTAGAGCCCACACAGAGGCACACCGACAATCCTTCTTTTCGCGAACAATACGTGACTGGAATAGGAGGGAGAACTGATAGTGGTGCCACACACCGTCAGGTGGCTTGCGGAGTATGGATGTAGATGTAGATAGCAGCTCTGCGCATGCTCAGTTTACGGGAATCTGGTAACTGGTAGCTGCTTAAACGAACCTAATGACGAAAACTCAGTCACGTGACTAGCGGCAAAGTTAGATGTTGGTTTCAAACCACAACACAGCAGAGATAGGGGCACGCACAGTCTATGCTATAGTTAGTCTATGGATTACAATCTATACTGCTGTATGTCTAGGGTTACCATATGTTCACCACCAAAAAAGAGGACAGTTCATATAAAAATGAGGACACGTGAACGTAATGTAATTTACAACTTTATTAATGAACCACGTAAAACTACTATAAACTAAAACAGTAACCCTGTGTGGTTGTTGGAAAACGAAATATTATCAACCTTCACAGTTTATTCCTCATCACTACTCCTAATTGTCTCATTCTTTTCACTTTTGAACCAACTATATTTGGTGGACGACGAAATCTCTCTCAAGAGCATTTTTTTTTTTTTTTTTTTTTTTTTTTTTTTTTTTTTTAACAATTACTGAGAAAAGCTCAGGCATTTCAAATGTCTGAAATTATACTGTACATACAGTATAATTACAGTATATTTTAAATGTGTTCCGTTCACTGTGTGCTCACAAGAGAAAACACAGGTTCTGTGTCGGCATTATGACTAGTAATAGAAAAAAAGACTTCTACAATTTTCAGCAGCTCAATTCAACTAACAACACTAGATGACTGATTTAAAAATGCAAACCACACTTCAGCTGCTGTTATGTTATGTTTCCTTTGATAATCTTTCAAATACTTTATAAAATTACAAAGCTGATCGGAGCACAATGTATCATTAATTCTTACATTCGTTTGATCATTCTCTTGAATGCTTTGTATTTCTCCAGGAGCACATATTTAACACTGACTCTCTCTTCGGCATTATGTTATGTTTAAGTTTGTAATTTATTTTGAAGCAAAAGGCTACCTACGATCTCGAACACACAATACAGTTTTCAAATGTTCAAATGTTTGTATAGTCTATGGGACTTAACTGCGGGGTCATCAGTCCCTAAACTTACAAACTACTTATGAATTACTTACAACTAAGGACGGCACAAATATCCATGCCCGAGGGGGGATTCGAACCCCCGACCGTAGTGACCCTGGAGACCGTGACTGGAGCGCCTCAGTCCCCTCGGCCACCGCGGCCGGCAAAAATACAGTTTTAACCTAAAACACAAAGTATCTCAAAAGCAACGCCATAGAACATAATACAGAAGACAGAATGCACTGGTTGAATACAGGATAGACAACCGGGCTCCTTCGCAAAGAACTTCCGAATCGTTTGCAACTGTCCGACCCATGCGGAGTACGAAATTGTGAACGGCAATTTCACTCTGTGTATGCGCGTAATAGTTGCGAACAGTTTGGAACTGCAGTGCGAATGAACATGTTGTTGCCAATGACACAAAAATATTTTTTTTCTCGGAACCCAAAAAAAAAAGAGGACATTTTGTAGAATTTTATAAATTCCGGCCGGACACATTTTCTTGCCTCAAGAAGAGGACGTGTCCGGGAAAAAGAGGACGTATGGTAACCCTATGTATGTCCATCATGGATATCTAATATCCACTATGCTAAAAGAATAATTATGGGATTTGACATTCCGCGAAACAACTTAGTGGCAACGTGTAAACCTCCGTTTACACACAACTGTAGTGGCGTCAGTAACAGATGTTATTTTAACAGTTCAGGTGGGACGTTACACTGGCCAGAGGGCTCAACATAAGGCTCCTATAATCCGAGCTGAACTATCCGCCATTTTTGCCGCAATATGCAGGACAGTTGTATGTGGGTATATACGAGTCGCGACCGGATAGGAAATTTCTGAAGAATTTGTGGGAAATATGGGTGGCTGCTCAGCTGTGAACTGCACAGATCACTGCAGAAAAGGAGTGCGCATCTTCAAATTTCCCAGCAATCCAGAACGAAGAAAAAGATGGGCTATAAATTGTCGCAGAAGAAAGTGGGAAACAGGACCTGGCGCTTAATTATATATTTAAGTATATGTAATAAATGTAGCTATAAACATGTCAGTTATGTACAATTGCATTACTTCTCCCTGTCAATGATGCTGGAGCAGTTTGTTGCAGAATGTTTGTGGCTTAATGAAGTTTTTCGCAGTTTTCAAAGTGGATAGGAACATTCATTGTTGTCCGTTTATACGTAGTTTTCAACATAGTGAATATTATTTTACACAATTACTTATATATAAGGTCGAAGCATTTCTTACGGTCGCGTAACACACTCCAAAATACGGCACTGGGTAAAATTTTACGACGCTTCTCGCCGGGCTCCAGTGCTTATGTTGGCAACAGATGAACAATGAAGTGTAGAATTGCTGTAATATTTTTCACGAGCTACAGAGTAAATGTTATTGCTGCTCGTTTCACTCGCAGCAAAATTAATTCTGTACCTGCTCTATGATTGACTTAACTACGGGGTCATCAGTCCCTAAACTTACAAACTACTTATGAACTAGCTAATCCTAAGGATGGCACAAATATCCATGCCCGAGGGGGGATTCGAACCCCCGACCGTAGTGGCCGTGCAGACCGGGACTGGAGCGCCTCAGACTCCTCGGTCACCGCGGTCGGCTATGGTTGACAGGTTCTTGTATGTACACTTGTCCGTTCAGAAGAAAATAATTTTTGTTTAAATTGAAGTTGTCACGAAAAAACTTTTATTGGTCATCTGAGTTGCCGCGATTACCATTGGTGCCAACATAACCACTGAAGCCCGGCGAGAAGGGTCGTAAAATTTTACCCAGTGCCGTATTTTGGAGTGTGTTACGCGACCGTAAGAAATGCTTCGACCTTATATATAAGTTACATTACATCTACATCTACATAGAATACTCTGCAAATCACATTCAAGTGCCTGGCAGAGGGTTTATTAACCACTTTCATAACTTTTCTCTACCGTTCCATTCTTTAATAGCGCGCGGGAAGAAAGAACACCTAAATCGTTCCGTTTTCGGTCTGATTTCTCTTATTTTATTGGGATGGTCATGTCTCCCTAAGTAGGTGGGTTCTAGCAAAATATTTTCACTTTCAGAACTAAAAGTCGGTGATTGAAACTTCGCAAACAGATCACGCCGCAATGAATAACGTCTTTCTTTTAATGATTTCCACCACAGTTCGTGCAACATTTCCGTGACGCTTTCCCCCCCATAACGTGATAGAACAAAACGAGCTGCCCTTCTCTGAACCTTCTCCAATGTCTTCCGTCAATCCCACCTGGTGAGGGTCCCACAAGGGGCAACAGTACTCCAGGAGAGGACGCACAAGTGTGATGTAGGCAGTCTCTTTGGTGGAGCTGGTGCATCTTCGAAGAGTTCTGCCGATGAAACGTAACCTTTGGTTCGCCTTCCCCACAATATTTTCTATGTTACAGGTACATTACGATTTTCTGGTATATTAAAAGCTCATTCTAAATCTTTATAGGCCCATACACAATAGTTACTGTTCGGTACACTTCGTGTGTACAATATTAAATACAGTTCATTAGAAATATTGTTGAAAATTGCGTGAATAGGTCAATATAAACATTGTCAGATGCGCCCATATTGGGGCAAAAATGGCGGACGATTCAGCCTGGGTTTTAGGAGCTCTAGATCAACACCCTCTGTAATAAAAAAAGCTGAGCCAAAAAACAAATCAAACAAGAACGAACAAATACGATCAGCGTCCGCAACGAATAGAACTACCCAGAGAGCATAAATAACTAAATAAAATAATAATAATGGTAATATGTCTGCCTAGTAAGTATGGAGGTCCGGGTTCGATTACCAACCGCATCACAAATTTTAATTCATTGCTTCACCTTGTAAGAAAATTGCCTGTTGGAGATCGTCAAATAATCTCAAAATTCAGAATGCGTAATGATATGCTCTAGTAATAATAATTTCGTTATTGAATGTTGTAGCAAATCACAACTAATGGGTCGCAACAACACTTTCGCAGTGAAAGTTAAAATTTTTGAATAAAAAAAGATATTAATTAACTTGAAACAATCACTGTGGTAATTAATTACGCTTGGCCCTATCTGACTTAGCATTGACTACAGCCTCCAACTAGCACCTCTTACGATTCACGAACAGCACAACTTCACTAATAAATTGTGTCAGAATTCATGTAGTGGTGATGGCGTGTTCGTGTTATAATCAAAATCTTAATAGCAGATAAACTCTGATTGCAATGATAATAGCTCAATACAATGAAACTCCGTGGTGCAATGAGCTTCACAAATACTACAGTCGAAGTTCTCAATAATTTTGATATTATTGTTTAAAGCATTCAAGTTCCTTATAAAACTTTACGTAAACTATTTTTTTTAATTGTTTCCAGGGCCTGGGTAGCGTACGTGTGTAACTGGCTGAGCAGAATTTGGCATTTAACGTATTTAAAAAAAATTACTTCAAAACTACCGTAATACCTTGAATACTGTTAGTCTGGTTACTTTCTATGTAAATGAAACCAAATTTACTTTACTTGCACACTCTCTTGCACTTTAATTACTAGTCTCTGTGGTTGTAACACGTTTAGCAATTCTTTAAATCGTCTAGCAATTTCTTTAAAACTGATCGTAATTACTTTGAAAATGATTGAACTTGTTAGTCAGTGTACAGGCTTGCATAATCAACATAATCTAATAATGGTGATAATGGGGTGACTACAACTACTTACAAAATTAAGACTGGTTTCAAAATAAGTCATGTATAATTGAACCAAAGTTCTGATTGGGTTGACACTACATTTACATGCACACAAAATAAAATGTTACAAAAGTACTCATCTGCTTTCGTCGTCTTCGTCGTGAAGTCCATACAAGACAGATATGATTACAATAGGTACTCTTACTACAACAACGATCACACTCGGTGACAATAGACTTGATACCAAACAATTACTTTTCTTGCACACATGAAAAAAGATTACACTGATCGAGTATAAATAAACTTATTTCGCACTTCCTTCAATACATTAAACAGTACGCCTCTCAGGCTTATTGCAGTTGCATTAAACTCGCGCCACACTGCGCCTACCGTGCCTCTGCACCATCAACAAAACATTTATGTGTTTACTATAGCGAGTCCGCTCCGCGACTGCTTCAGCAGCGCGACACTCACAGCTACTACTTCTGTGGCAAAGACTTTCTTTACCACAGGTTCAACATTGTCTCTAGCGCATTGATAACTTACAAAGAATGTCCGTGCATTCATGTGGGTTTACACATACAGTACATGTTTACACTAGATGATTCAATATTGAAAGTGACGTTACATAACAAATATCTCTAGCATACAAGAAATGAAAAATACATGAACTAAACAAATTTAAGACAATATATACATTACTTTAAATCAAACTGTAAGATACACCAACAGGTGTACTCTTACATCCACCAACAGGTGTACTCTTACATCCTGCCCGGGTTGAGAAAAAAAAATTGTTTTGTTAACCTTAAAACACATATTTCATATAGGAAAAATTACATGACATAAAATAAGATACAAAAGTTAGAAAGTTGCATTACATTATTTACAAAATTTGATATGTTGGCATGCGTCGGTGTGTGTCATAATCGGCGTATAAACCTGCAAAAAATAGCACTGCACTCAATTGACCTTCATGGCCGAGCTTTATAGCTCCACTTTATTGCACATCACTTCACACGCTACATTTCGTAGTCCCGCTGGATGAAGCGGTGTGTGTTCCTTTGAAGTCGCTACCGCCCATGGCTGTCGGCTCCTTTCAAGTCGTTAGCACCGGCGGCGGCTGACCGCGCGACGCAATTGTTGCCTCTGGTAGCGGCTGCCGCTGGCGGCACGTCTAATGTCCGAGAGCGCATTGTCGCCGCTCCGCAGGCCCGCATACCAAGCTCTCATCCACTTGTTTTGTTTACTGTGTGCTAACCTGCAAACGGAGCTTAGCTTCAGTCTTTCATCTCACATTCACAAACACAGTAATTAAAATAAATGATAAGTTATACAATACATTAATATCTTCAAGTCATGTTTATCACATCAGTCTTTCAGTTGTAGTGTAGTTCCCCTTACAATATTATAACTTACATACTAGTGATAAAATTTTTTAATGTCACAAACATGTCTGAGTCCTACATTTTTATTGTTCTTTATGGACACCAGTTCCATAGCATTAGTATGTTTGACTTTGTTTACACGGTAGGGTCCCAAATACCATCGGTAAAACTTCTTGCATCCGTTATCATGTGGTTTACCCAGCTTTTTGTTTCGTAGTAAGACAAGGTCTCCTTCTTCAAATTTTCTTTCTGGATATCTATTATTATGGGTTCTGTTCCTGGCCTCAGCACTTTTCTTTAAATTCTGCACAGCTAAAGATCGTATTCTTCTTTTGTTTATACGGACGTTATTCACTGGCAGCTCAATCATACTTCGGATGGGGTTCTTTGCTGGTATACCCTGTTGTATCTTGATTGGTTCGTACCCAGTTGAGGTGTGTACAAGGTTGTTGGTAACATCTTCAAATTAGTTCAGGTATAAGTCCCAGGATTTTTGATTCTTGTAGGCATACGTGCGTAAAAATCGGCCCAATTCTCGCATCACCCTCTCGCAAATGTTACTCTGAGGTCTGTACCGTGAAATGTAAATCGGCTTGATTTTATTTCTCCTCAGCATCTGCTTCCAAGTCTCGGACACATACTGAGGTCCATTATCGCTTAACACTTTCTTAACATTACGGTACTTCGGCAGTATTCATTTCTCAAATTCTTTGCTGACGGTCTTCGCTGTCGCTCTCTTTAACGGCCGTATGATCACGTATTTCGATAGTACATCTATCGCCACTAGAACATATCGATAACCACCTCTAGATTTGATAACTGGTCCGTACAAATCGGTTGCTATAATTTCATTCACCTGTGCTGGCAAAATGGCATTCCACTTGGTTTGCATTGTGGTTGTACTGGGCTTCATGGTTTGGCAAATTTTATAAATTCTTAGAACTTTTCTGACCCTTCGCAACATATCTGGAAAATAAGTAACTTCCTCCAATTTTGCTTTGCATCTAACAGGTCCGCAGTGTCCGAATTTCAGATGTATGAACCAAATAAGCTTGTTTATAATTTCTTCTGGTACGTATATCTTCCAGCCTTCATCATCGTTGCCTTTCCTGAAGTATAATGCTCCTCTAAAAATTTTGTGGTATTGGCGTAAATGCACATTCTCTGGATTGGAGATCTTCTGCACTATTGTTCTGATTCGCTCGTCTTTTTTCTGCAAATCCACTATTGACCTAAAGTTTTCTCTAAGATAATTTTCAAACGGCACATTTTGTATAAGCATCACTGTTACTTCATCTGTTATTCTGTCCGCTTTGCCCTTATTGCTTTCTTGTATCGGCAATCTTGACAAACAGTCAGCTATAATATTTTCTTTTCCGGCTATGTGCTTTATATCGAAATCATATTGTTGTAAGAATAGCGTCCAGCGTGTTAATCTTCCTGGCATTAGCTTGCTTTGTTTCATAAATTGCAGAGCTCGATGATCAGTATACACTGTGGTCTTTCTCCCTGCCAGAAAGAGATGAAATTTCTTAAACGCTCACACTGCCGCCAAGCACTCTTGTTCTGTGACAGTGTATCTCTTTTCTGCTGGGCTAAGTACCCTACTGGCGAAAGCTATTGTGCAATGTTTTCCCTGTTCATTAATTTGGTAGAGTTCTGCTCCTATTCCAACGCCACTAGAGTCAATTGCTAAACAAAAATCTAATGACATATCTGGATGACATAGTATTGGTGCGTTAACGAGACTTTCTTTAATTTTGATGAATTCCTGTTGGCATTCGGGGGTCCACTTCCAGGGTTTATATGTTTTGAGTAGCTCATGCATATTCGGCGCTGCAAGTGCCTGAATTGTTGCGAATTGACGATAATAGCCCACGGCTCCCATAAATGATTTTAATTGCTTCCTCGTTACTGGCGCTGGACAGTCCCTGATAGCCGCGATCTTTTCCAAGTCTGGCTTTATTCCTTCCTGCGTAATTATGTGGCCCAAGAATTTTAACTCGAACTTGCAAAACTGTGATTTCTCCACGTTTATAGACATTCCGAACTCTCTAAATTTGCTCAGTACTTCACCCAACAATCCAAAGTAATTATCCCAATTTTGCGCTCCAATCACCACATCATCCACGTAGACAATTATTTTGTTCAGCAGCTCCTCTCCCAAAACGTGGTCCATTGTTCGAATAAATGCGGCCGTACTAATTTTTAGTCCAAAAGGTAAGCGACAGAATTGGTATGATTTGCCATTTACCAGAAAGGCTGTATATTGCGACATTCTTCACCCAATTCTATTTGCCAAAAGGCACTGATCAGATCTAATCCTGCTAAAATTTTCTTATCATGAAATCTTGATAATAATTCGTCTACGCTCAGGGGTCGGTCATTTTCTGCTTCAATAATTTCGTTTAATTTCCTGGCGTCCAGTACTAGACGTATCTCGCCGTTCCTCTTCACCACTGGTATGATAGGATTGTTAAAGTTAGAGGTACTCCTTTCAATAATGTTATTCTTAAGCATTCTTTGGATTTCCTTGTCTACTTTCCCTTTCATCGCGAAAGGAATAATATATGGTTTCTTGTAGAACTTCTGTTGACTGTTCACCTTGAAACTGTACTTGTAATCTTTGATACATCCAACCTTTTCTTTAAAGACTACGTGATATTGATACAGAAGCTGCTCTAGTTCGACTAGTCTCTCCTCAGGAATGTTTTCAATATTAACCACTTTCTGACGAATCCTTTGTCTTATCTCTTCCTCATCAACAGTCTCCTCTTCTTCGTTAAGGTACACAGAGTCAACGTAATGTTGCATCTCTGCGTGTGTTTTCTCTTTCTCTTCGAACAAGTTCCATTTCGTTTTGATTCCACCCACATTCCATTCTATATATTTTTTATAATAATTAATCTTCATTTATAACTTCCGCATCGTGTCCGCACCAATCACGACGTCGGTCTTTAATCCTCTGACAACTAAAAATTCTGCCGCTATGGCCTGTTCACATACAATAATCTCTATCTAGCATTACTCGTTTCCGTACTTGCACGCTTTGCTTTGGTATAATAGATGATGTGTTTATATTGCAAGAGTCTTCTTTGATTATTAGCTTCTGCTTGCGGCTAATTAAGTACAAATCCTCTTCGATTGCATTGTACTGGCTTCCGGTGTCCGGTGTCACAGTAACAATCCGTTCTCCTACAAATCCGGTAATTATCAAGTTCATTTCGGTGTCCTCTTGGGTGTCGTCTTCTTCGAGTAAAAAATGTGTCCTTTCTTTGTGTGTCAATCCAAATAAGGTTTCATTTTGCTGTACCCCACTTCTTCGTCCGCTGCAATGCTCTTGATTCACGTAACTACAGTCAGACGGTTCATTTACAGTTGAGTGTTTCATTTTCACGCGTCGTCTTCTCCAGTACTCTGTGCCGGCTCGCGGCGCGTCACGCCTCATTGTTGTCGGCACCTTGCTTATACCGTAGAGATCTTCAAATCGTTCGTCCTTCTCTTTTAACCTTTCTCTTTGCCTTTGTTTGCCATGACTTGTTTTTATGTCTTCTTGGCTGCACCTGATATTAAATGTCTTTACTGAATGTTCCACTTGCTGTAATAATTCGGTGGTGTACTGGTTTCCTTCGTCTTCAACAGTCAAAATATTTGTTTTCAGATCCACGACCGCTTTAACTTTCTGTAGCCAATCAGCTCCAATTATCAACGTAATATTTATTTCTTCCACTACTACAAACTCATGGTAAAATAGTTGTTTAAGCTGATTGATTTTAAACGGCAAGAAAATCTTCTTCTTTGATTCCACAAATTTAGAATTGAAAGCTCCATATATTTTCAATCTAGTTGCTGGAAGTTCCTCTATTCTATGCAAGCTTTTCTTAACATCCTCATAAATCGATCGTGTCAAAATCGAAATCATCGACCCAGTATCAATTAATGCTTCATAATCCTTGCTTCCCATTACCAGTTTTAGTTTCGGATATGTATTGCTTTCGCTCTGTCTGGCGTCTCTCAATACTCGTATTTCAGTTCTAAGCACATCTTCTTCTTCCTTTGATAAACTTTGTTGTTCATCTGACTTTCGAATGGTATTGCATTGTCTCATCTGCGGTGCTGTTGTTGCAACGTCGTGGTGGCTCCAAACTTCGATACGTTCGATGATGTCAGGAAACTCATTCTGCAATGAATCGTAATTTTCTGCTACTTCTTCCGTACAGGTAGTTACGGTATCTGCTGCTTTGTTGTCTGGTTCTCCCTGCTCATCTTCTGTCGTATCCGATTCGTCACTGTCTTCCGTCTCTTCCACGTCAGTATCTTCTTCCAGTTGAACACAAGTTTTCTTATCTTGATCATTGTTGTCCAGTAACGCATCTATTGCTTCAACGAACATTCTTTCATGGTATTCTTGTTCCGTTTCTGCCCCAACTGTTGCTTTATTTATTTGCGCTGATGCGTCAATAACTTTGTTTATTTGCGCGCCCTCAAGCTTCTTTGCTTCTACAGTTGTTGTTCGTTCATTCTGGCCACGTTCAATTACGTTCGTAGTCTTGTATATAACGTCAGTTTCGTCTTCATCATCTGTCGTTATCCATTCATTATCGGAGACTTCTTTCTTTTCATTTTCGTCCGAGCTGTCGCCATTATCTACTGTGCGTGCTTCTATCGCATAAACCTGTTTGTCGCGAGGTCCCGGTTTCTCGTAGACTGTTCTTCCGTCTCCTCTACTTCTGTCTACATTAGGTGACTGATTGTATTCTTTGGGCCTAGCTCCGGTGTTTTGCCAATCATTTCGATTATTCCTCTCTCGATTACGATTTTCCTGTCGGTCTTGTCTCGGTTCTTCTTCTCTCTGATGACGTTGCCGTCGATCATCTTGTCGGCCGTTATTGGTATCACCTCCTCGTGACCTGTCTGCCCGTGTATCCGCTTGTCGGTGCCCGTATCCGTTATCTTCACGGCGAGTACCTTCGTCCCTCCGATAATGTCGATCATCTGTTCCATTCCTATTCCCTCTGTCCTGTCGGTTGGGACGGTCTCCATTTTCCCAGCTTCGATCACATCTTTCCAAGACTTCCATAAATTTTTCTATAGATAAAACTGGTTGTACAATGAAAAGATCTCGCACACGTCTGGGCAATTTTGCTAACATTACTGAAATGAAAGCTCGCTCCGGTATTGGATAGCTAAGATACCTATTCTTATTCCAGTAATGTTTCACATATTTCTCCATCGTACTGAATTTATTTGCGTTAAAGATCGGTGCTGTGTGAATATCTTCATAAACTTCATCCTGCTTTGCTGATGACCAATACTTGCGTATTAGTCGATCCTTAAATTCGCCGTAGCTTCTGCTCTCGCTACTCATGTCCATAACGTCATTATGAATAATTTCATGCACGTTGGACAGAATATAATTTATACACATGCGATCCGACCAATCTCGCGGTAAAGTTTGTTCGATATGATTCAAAAATTTCATTATATGGATGTCGCCATCTGGCTTGAATAGTGGCGGTCTGATACTACGCAAATACTTTTCCATTCGTCTATCATTTTCGGTGCGCCTTGCCTCCTCATTGTTGTCAACACAAGGCAATGGTGCAACATTTCTTTGCTCCGGTACAGTTCCGTTCAAATTTATTTCGTAATGCGAATTCCCGTTACTGGTTTCGGTGACAGATTTTGTCGTTTCAAAGCTGACGTTTCCTGCAGCAGGCTGCCTCACGAGATGATAACAATTATTTGTTGCGTCATCATTGTGACTGCCAACTTGCGCTTCTGTACTAGGTGGGGTCCACTTATTGTTTTCATGTTCCACAACACGCTGGATTTCTCTTTGCATCTGAACAATTCTTTCCTCAGTGTGTTTTAATCCCTGTTCGAGTCCCGCGACTTTGTCTTTGGTTCTGTTTAATGATTTTTTAACCAAAGTGACTTCGTTATTGCACTCGGTGTGACGCTCCTCACAAATTTTTTGCGCCTGCGTAATCTGTTGTTCCGTTTGCGTGGCCAAATCATCTATCCTTCTTTCCTGTTTACTTATTTGCTTCCTAACGTGTTCATTTTCCTTTTTTATTTCTTCGATTTTTTTATCTATTTTCTTTATGTCCTGTCCAAGTTCCCGTCTTAGTTCTGTGATTTTTCGATTTTTTGACCAAGATTCCTGCTCATTTCTAACTGTGACTTTTCAAGATTCCGGCTCATTTCTAACTGTGACTTTTCAAGATTTCGGCTCATTTCTAACTGTGACTTTTCAAAATTCTGGCTCATATTTTGCATGAATTGCATTAACGCACTTATGTCTGCATTTCCTTGAGGCACAGCATCCCTCATTTTTGTCCTTCGCCTATCCTTTTTATTTCTGTCGATTTTCCGTTCCTCCTCACTACTTGATGACAGATCATCTGGTAAACATTTGGCCTCCGATTCGTCCTGATGTTCGTCAATTACCTTTTGCTGATCACTAACATTGTCCGCGATCTCATCCATGTTAATTTTCTCTCCATTAATTACGTGACCAACGTTTATCGCTAACCTGCGATCGTTTGAGTGTCTCAAATCTGTACTACTTCTTCGAACCTCATTTTGATCACGTGTAATTACTTGTCGATCTACGCTCAAATTTGCATTTTCCATTTCTGGTACATTTTCCATTTCGGTTACTTTTTCTAATCTTGAATCCATTGTTGATGCCTGGCTTCTACGCATTATGGCGTTCCTAGTAAGGACCCTACTTTTCTCTATTGTTGCGTCACGATGACGCTGCCCTACTGGTGCCATGTTTAAACTTTTCAACAATGTTTCAAAAACAACAACTGATATACAAATTTCAAATCCAATAAACAGTCAATCAATATACAGAAAAAAATAATAAATCAAAATTTAATGATAACTTAATTACTATTACTTAATTATCAAATGTCTTGCCAAACCAGTTACAAACGTAGGCGCCCAAACTATCCTGGCAGTAGTGTCGCCAATTGTAAGAAGATTGCCTGTTGGAGGTCGTCATAAATCTCAAAATTCAGAATGCGTAATGATATGCTCTAGTAATAATAATTTCGTTATTGAATGTTGTAGCAAATCACAACTAATGGGTCGCAACAACACTTTCGCAGTGAAAGTTAAAAATTTTGAATAAAAAATATTAATTAACTTGAAACAATCACTTTGGTAATTAATTAAGCTTGGCCCTATCTGACTTAGTATTGACTACAGCCTCCAACTAGCACCTCTTACGATTCACGAACAGCACAACTTCACTAAAAATTGTGTCAGAATTCATGTAGTGGTGATGGCGTGTTCGTGTTATAATCAAAATTGTAATAGCAGATAAACTCTGATTGCAATGATAATAGCTCAATACAGTGAAACTCCGTGGTGCAATGAGCTTCACAAATACTACAGTCGAAGTTCTCAATAATTTTTATATTATTGTTTACAGCATTCAAGTTCCTTATAAAACTTTACGTAAACTATTTTCTAGATTGTTTCCAGGGCCTGGGTAGCGTACGCGTGTAACTAGCTGAGCAGAGTTTGGCATTTAACGTATTTCAAAAAAAATTACTTCAAAACTACCGTAATACCTTGAATACTGTTAGCCTGGTTACTTTCTATGTAAATGTAACCAAATTTACTTTACTTGCACACTCTCTTGTACTTTAATTACTAGTCTCTGTGGTTGTAACACGTTTAGCAATTCTTTAAATCGTCTAGCAATTTCTTTAAAACTGATCGTAATTACTTTGAAAATGATTGAACTTGTTAGTCAATGTACAGGCTTGCATAATCAACATCATCTAATAATGGTGATAATGGGGTGACTACAACTACTTACAAAATTAAGACTGGTTTCAAAATAAGTCATGTATAATTGAACCAAAGTTCTGATTGGGTTGACACTACATTTACATGCATACAAAATAAAATGTTACAAAAGTACTCATCTGCTTTCGTCGTCTTCGTCGTGAAGTCCATCCAAGACAGATATGATTACAATAGGTACTCTTACTACAACAACGATCACACTCGGTGACAATAGACTTGATACCAAACAATTACTTTTCTTGCACACATGAAAAAAGATTACACTGATCGAGTATAAATAAACTTATTTCGCACTTCCTTCAATACATTAAACAGTACGCCTCTCAGGCTTATTGCAGTTGCATTAAACTCGCGCCACACTGCGCCTACCGTGCCTCTGCACCATCAACAAAACATTTATGTGTTTACTATAGCGAGTCCGCTCCGCGACTGCTTCAGCAGCGCGACACTCACAGCTACTACTTCTGTACCAAAGACTTTCTTTACCACAGGTTCAATATTGTCTCTGGCGCATTGCTAACTTACAAAGAATGTCCGTGCATTCATGTGGGTTTACACATACAGTACATGTTTACACTAGATGATTCAATATTGAAAGTGACGTTACATAACAAATATCTCTAGCATACAAGAAATGAAAAATACATGAACTAAACAAATTTAAGACAATATATACATTACTTTACATCAAACTGTAAGATACACCAACAGGTGTACTCTTACGTCCACCAACAGGTGTACTCTTACAACCTTCATCTTTAAAACCTGAGAAGATTTCGCCTGGTACGCTGCCTTTCATCAGAGACGAGTGTATCGTCTGGCGTGCCCCAGGGGAGTGTGATTGGACCGCTATTATTTTCTATCTATATAAATGATCTGATGGACAGAGTAAGTTGTAATTTGCGGCTGTTTGCTGATGATGCTGTGGTGTATGGGAGGGTGTCGTCTGTAACTGACTGTAATAGCATAGAGGTTGACTTAGACAAAATTTCTAGTTGGTGCGAAGATTGGCAGCTAGCTCTCAATGTAGAAAAATGTAAGGTGATGCGCATGAGTAGAAAAAACAATCCCATAACGTTCGAATACAGCATTAGTAGTGAGCTTCTTGATGAGAGCGCATATAAAACGCTTGTACGACCACGTCTTGAGTATTGCTCAAGTGTTTGGGACCCGCAGCAGATCAGTTTAAAGGAGGACATAGAGGCGGTTCAGAGGCGAGCAGCTAGATATGTTACCGGTAGGTTCGACCAATGCGCGAGTGTCACGAAAATGCTCCGGCAACCCAATTGCGGATCGCTGGAAGAAAGACGACGTTCTTTTCGTGAATTTTTGTTAAGTAAATTTAGAGGGCCGGAAGCTGAGTGTCGTACGATCTTGCTGCCGCCTACTTACATTTCGCGTAAAGATCACAAAGACAAGGTAAGAGAAATTAGGGCTCGTACGGAGGCATATAGGCATTCTTTTTTTCCTCGTTCAATTTGGGAGTGGAATAGGAAAGGAAATGACTAGTAGTGGTACAGTGTACCCTCCGCCACGCACCAAAATGTTCAAATGTTTGTAATGTCTATGGGACTTAACTACGGGGTCATCAGTCGCTAAACTTACAAACTACTTATGAACTACTTACGAACTAGAACGGCACAAATATCCATGCCCGAGGGGGGATTCGAACCCCCGACCGTAGTGGCCGTGCAGACCGTGACTGGAGCGCCTTAGTCCCCTCGGCCACCGCGGCCGGCGCCACGCACCTTACGGTGAATTGCGGAGTATGTATGTAGATGTAGATATAGAAGGAAGAATAACAATTTTGGTAAATCTTGTATACTTTCTCGCAGAGTAAATGGTTAGCTTATATGAAGCAGTGCGAGTTTTCCGTTAGTGTCTGAGCTGAACCACAGTCTAACGTGCCCCGATGGAGTAGCCGAGCGGTCTAAAGCGCCTCGCTGTTGAGCGCGCGGTTGCTCGCCGTTGAGGTTCGAGTCCTTCCTGGGGCATGGGTGTGTGTGTTTGTCCTTAGGTTAGTTTACCCAGGTTTAAGTAGCTTGTAAGCTACGGACTGATGACCACGCAGTTTGGTCCGATAGATCTACAAACATTTGAACATTTTTGAACAGTATAACGTATACAGTCGCGACAGTCACTGCTGTAAAAGTTGTTAACAACTGATAGTTGCTGCGACACTAGCGCTCCTAGCGGTGGGCAAGCCTCCGATGTTTGCTTATAATCGCTTTTGTACGTAATTAAGGAAATACTTACTATAATTTTTCCGTTACAAGCATTATTAAAATATCGAGAGACAAACATAATACGGAAATTAATATAAAAACAGCCTAATTTAAATGATTCCATGGTATAAAGAACAACTCAGTCATGAACAAATACTTACGAATACGTGTATATTTGCAGCTTATTCCGCTGAAATTAAGTTGCATATAAACGTAATGGTATAATAAATTTCTATTATGGTCTGTTCTTACTATGACAGCCAGTTTATGACGTGTATCAATTCGGTATGGAGTCTAATGATTCTCACATTTTTACACGTCACTCGTCTTTCTTATACGCGCATCTTCTTTTAAGTGTAATTACTTTAGCTTTAAAAAACCAATGTTTTGATGATTCTTGCTGTTTGTGGTTCAGATGTAGCAACAATTGTGAAATTGGGTTCTTCTTTGTTGGAGAACAGTTTGGTTGCTTTTATCGTTATATTGCCATGTCTGTGTCGTTTTTCTTTCAGCTACAGCTATGATGGTTGATTTGGTATGTTAAATACCGTATTTATTGCATTCTATATATGTTTCCTATCTTCCACCCTCACCGATTTTACTGGAATTGTAATGAAGAATACTTAACGTTCCTGCGTAGAAATTGACATCTCTCTGCTAAAGGGCATGTCTCCTGGTGTTTCCTAGGCATTCTTATTTTTAATAGAAAATGTAATTACTCATTTAAAGCCTGTATGTTACAGGATGATTGTAAATTAACTGTTCTGTAATGTACCGTTTCGTACCTTATCAGGGATCTTACGAAACCTAAGAAAGACAAATGGGGAGCTATTTTTAAATTATTACCTATTTATAAGGCACTACATACGTTCCCTAATGTAAAAAGTATGCTGAAGTCAATCTAAACGATACTATTCCCATTCATCAACTATCGTATTCAGAAACGTAGCTTGCCGGAAGCTTGGAGCGCTGCCATCGCAGTTTATAACAAAAACACAGAATAGGGAGCATACAGAAGGGAAAGCTGGGGGCGCCACCTTTGATCTGTATGTTACCGAGCGTTGCGCTCGACGCCATATTGAAAAGCAGTAAACGCGGAACTATAGCCACTTAGTACTTTGCCTGGAAATGAACTTTTTCCGAACTGCAGCTAATCTCACCGACTTTTACGAAAGGAAACGGCTTTCATCTATTTTGCGCCATTTCTTGCACGTAATTGTAATCCAACGAAAAAAAAAAAAAAAAAAAAAAAAAAAAAAAAAAAAAAAAAAAAAAGAATAGGCCTAAATTTTAATACAACTACGAAAATGTACAGTGGAATCGATGATCGTTTTATTTGGTGCTTATCTCTTGAAAAATTCCAAATAACGCGGAGTTGTGTGTGGGAAATTAGTTATAAATAAGAAAGTGACTTTACAACTGCCAGGTTTTATTTGACATGAATAAATTCGCACAAAATATTGAGTCAGTCTTAGCAGTACAACGTGATTACACAGAACTAATGACGTCTGGGCATATATAAAAGTTGTATTTGCTTTAGGAGTATCATTAATTTACTGATCGGAGAAGGGCATATAGAGAAATCTGTCAACCAGAGCAGGAACAGCATAAAATAATTATTCCCCTTAATCTATTTGTTTGAGTATTCCAAGAGCATTCGTTGCCAACATTAGCACACTACACCTCCAATGCCGTAAGTAAAATTCTACCCGCCTACTTACGCACTATTCTTTGTCATTCATTTTATATTATTCCCTGCAACGTTAAACTTATAAAATATAAATGTACTTCAACATTTCGATGCTGTTGAACTGCTGCAGCAACAGCGAGAGTTATCATCAAGAGAAGAAGCAAGGCTACTTTTAATAATTATGCATACATTACTCTCATTCGAAACTGATAACATTTAACTTTTACTACACATATAGCGACGTTCAGTTACTGCTCAGCATCTTTTAGGAAGGTGAAGAAACTTATATCCTTATTTGTATTCGAATTATTGTAGCAATTAGGTGGCGAACACCATCGGCCGCCTTTTCTTTTATTGCTGCTCTTAATAAAAACGCAACAGCTCCAACTACTGATACACAGTTCTTTCTTTTCACTGTACCAAATACTTGTTTACTTTCATGCGATTCAGGTAGTTAAAATACAGAATTAACAAACAAAGACGGCGCATTAGCACGCCACAGAGTAGGAAGTGTTCACACGTTTACTGCTTTTCAAGATGGCCGATTCCGCGCATGCGCACTAAATTTTGGACGACAGACTGCAGCAGGAGTTTCCTTTCTGTATATTCCTTATTCTGTGATCTAATTGCCCCGAGTCACGTGACTGAGGCTTCGTCATTACGAACCATAGTGTTTCTATTTTACAGGCGAAGTCAAGCGTTGATTTTAACAATAAAACGACTTCTCGTATTCCTATTTCACATGTAATATATAAAAGTAACATGATTTCTCTATATTACTGACGTTAATGCGGCGACTATAGTTCTTACATGTGACCAGGCGAAAATTATTGTCCGTTGCGTTTACAAGCAAAAGAATTACAGATCCTTAATGTTTGTGTTGCACTATGAATTTTTTACTTTTTTCCCAACTGACCAATGCGATGTTTTAATGGAAGATTATTTCAGCGTATCTTGACTGAGTACACATGTCAGCAAGTAAGTAATTTCTGGTGCAGATCTGCCATTAATAGCGTTTCACAACGCTGAAGCTGAATACAAACTGTTTATTATCCCTATAAAACCAGTTATTGTAACGTACATCAATAATTTTTTGATCACTTAAAAGTCATAAAATATAAACGATTATATTAAAATCGGACATTATGGATGCAAAACAATTTCAGGAATATATAAAAGCATAACAAATCATTTCACATGTATTGTCGAGGGATCGTATGAAAACTGATGCTGCTTGTCAAACTAATATTTCATCTCCTGTGTAAGCTACAAACAAAAAGATTCACAGTACAACAAAAAGAGGCAGTCAGATAAGAACTTCAGATCTGCTGCTTGTAAAAAGAACTGTGAATACATTTCATCTAGGCACAACTACAAATTGTAACCGTTGCATTGATATTGCGAATTACGGAGAACTAACGCCCATTGTACTGCTGAATATGTAATAAGAATACGATAAGACGCTTTATTGTCGGAATCTACGCTTAATTTGCACTTTCAAGGAGAAGAACCGCGACTCTCACCTGCACTTCACACTGCTTGTAATGATGAACAGGGTTCCCTGTCCCGAGTCACGTGAGTCAGATGTTGGTTTCAGTATAATAACTTCAGGCGCAGTCTATATTATCTATGGTGTATGGCATACGACACGGGTGATTCTATTTACACTTCGGTAAAATCAGACGTGACGTCATTATGACGTATCCACACTATCGAAGACGACTGGAGCCATGATCGACTTGTGTAATCGTTCTAGACGCAAAACTGCGGTTGCAATTGCAGCAGACGAAATAAAGGAGTAGCTGATAATATATTCATTACAGTTTCGGAAGCTATTACTTTGCTTTCTTTTTTTGAAAGTAGGAAGCTATAAACTTTCCGATAAAGGGCCTACACTGTGAGCTCTGAAACGTTATTCAGCCAAATCTGATGTTGTCATCGTGGCCCATTTGTGAAGGTTGTGTTTAAAACTAATGGAAACTTTTTCCCTAAGCGAAAAATGCTACAGAGTTGCATTGTAGTACGGAGTCTACGTTAAACTAAGAGGACAAAATACGGTTACCAGACTATGAAGCGACAATCTGTACTTGGATATGTCAAAGTATGTGACATACAAAACAACATATAGTTGCCGCAGGTATATGTATGTTTTCGCCGAAACTATAAATCAAATGAGCTGGATATTAATACAGTCATTTGTTACAGAGGCTCTGCGAACATCAGGTAAAACATTTCGTAAAACTGAGTTCTCATCTACCGCGAAGTTGCTGCAACATGCTAGTTCTTTTCTTTGAAAATGTGTGAAGTTGTCGTTCTCTTAAGGCTCGGTCTTCGTTATTTCTGACATAATTTTCAATTTACATTTACTGAAATTTCCGTCAGTGCTTTCCAAAACATGATACCAATATTAAGTAAGGCCTAGTTTTGTCACTAAACTACGAAGGTAAAAAGTATGCAGTTCAGAAAGAACGTCGAATTAAGCATGTTGTCCCACCCAAAACCAGCTTCTCGAACGATCGCATAAGTCGATGCGCCGCTCTTCTGGACGTCGTTAGTGTGGATACGTCATAATGACGTCACGTCTGATTTTACCGAATCACCCATACGACACTGCCGTCAGATTGGAATTCAAAATGCAGGATTGTTCAGCTCGGTGTATCTAGTGCCACAGTCTAACACATACAGTCACGACACTTCCGCGGATTTTTGTTATTCACTGCGACAGCAGCGCTCCAAGCGGAGGGCAAGCTACTGCAATGAATACGATAGTGGATGAGTGCGAATAGTATCGTTTATATCGATTTTAACACATTTTTTACATTAGAGAACAAATGTAGTATCATAATATAGATAATAATTTAAAAATAGCTCTGCCTTTGTCTTTCTTAGGTTTCCTAAGATCACTGACAAGGTTGGAAGCGTTACATTGCGGCACAGTTTATTTACTGTTATCTTGTAACCCATAGGGTTATACTGAATAATTTAATTTACTATTAAAAATAGAAAAATGGCTAGGAAACTCCGAACTCCCGCCCTCTGGCAGAAATACGTGTTTTTTTCTTCTGAAGAACGTTAACGTTTCTCCACTCCAATACCAGTGAAATCAGTGAGGGTGGAACGTAGGAAACGAATGTAGAATGCAATAACTACAGTATTTAACGTACCAAATCAACCACCACAACTGTCGCTGAAGGAAAACATCAGAAACGTGACGAGAAAACTGAAAAAACAATCAAACTGTATTCAACAAAGAAGAACCCAATTCCACAATTGTTGCGTCAGCTAAACCACAAACGGCAAGAATCTTCAAGACAATGTCTTCTTCTGCAAAAGTAACCACACTCAAAAGAATATGCGCTTATAATAAAGACGAGTGAAGCCTAAAATTGTGCGAATCATTAGACGCCATACCACAACCATATGTGCAATATACACATATTCGTAAGTATTGGTTCATGACGAAGTTCTTCGTTATACCACTGAATCAGTAAGTTCGACTGTTTTTACATTACTTTCCGTATTATGTATGCCTCTTGATATATTACTAATGCTTGTAATACAAAAATTATATTAACTATTTCGTTAATTACGCACACAAATAATTACAAACAAACATCACTCTTTCGGCGGCTTGCCCACCGCTAGGAGCGCTAGTGTCGCAGCAGCTGTCAGTTGGTAACAATTTCCACAGCAGTGAGTGTCGCGACTGTATATGTTAGACTGTGCTAGTGCTTTAGTAAACGACACTATTCGCTCTCATCAAGTATCGTATTCAGAAACGTAGCTTGCCGGCCGCTTGGAGCGCTGCTATCGTAGCGTACAACAAAAATCTGTGGGAGTGTCGTGACTATATGTTACACTGTGGTTGAACCAGTTAGTCTGCATTAAGCTGCGTGTGTCCGCGTGAGGGAACAACAGCTAAATGAAAAATAACGCACAACCGGGTTTTAATGCCGCAGGTACAAAAAAAAAAAAAAAAAAAAAAAAAAAAAAAAAAAAAAAAAAAACGCCAGTTTCCATCGGCGCTCCACTCGTTAATTAAAAGTAAGCCGGTGATGGCTCTTCGTCGACCCATGAATTCGGATGATCCGATGTTCGGAGCTTTGCAGCTGAAATGTCAGCTCTGAAGCGTGCCCGACAGACAAGGCAGAGAGGAAAATAAAAAAAAAAAAGGCACGCAGTCTAGTCCACAATAACGTCTGCAGCGATCATAGAGTTGAAATATCTCTGGAGTGAGCATTGCATTCTGCGCATGTTCTCAACATTAAGCTGGAATTATCACGTGATCTGGGGACGACGCTGTTCGTTAATTCACACTAAGTATCATGTCAAGTAATGTAAGGGTTTCTCGGTAGCAAAGTTTTAACAACATCGTCTTCTGGTGACTTGGAAATTTATTTCCGCCGCCCTCTGTAGTTGATTTTGTGCTTAATTTTCAATATATGACTGTGATTAGCAAATGCAACATTACGAATTGCAGTTTTTTCGTTGAGTATTTGTTCCAGAAGCAATGTCGGAATGTCAGATATCTCAAAATGAAAACTCACTGAGGTGAACAAAGCTGAGTTTTGAGTTTTTGATTTATGTGTTTGAATATTGGTCAATGGTTTCGCTAGAAAATTCATGTCCATAATCTGAAATGATGTTTTCCTTCTCAGTACTTTCCCACATACAACTGATCACGATCACGACCTTTACTATGGTCATTAAATAATTTCGTCGTTGTTATTTTCTCAGATCTGACACTATACTCAAAATATTTTATCATGGATAGTAGTTACAGCTTCACTTACATTGGTCGGTACAGTGCTAAGCAAGTTGACGTGACGTAACTTACAACTTAACGTGACGCCCATTGTGAATTAGCCTTTTGCTTAAGTTCAAAGGTAATGTTGCGGGTGATCCATTTGTTTATTCATGATAAAAGAGGTGAATTACATATGTTGTTATATGTGATAACAGAAATATTTTTGTAGCCCGTTTGTTTGATTATCTCTTACTTGAGATTTCATCTGTTAATTATTGAGTGACTGCACATAGAATGCACAATGTAAATAGTGGTTTGCGTGCCAGCTTCAAATAGAAAAAAAAGAAAGAAAAGCAATCCACAAAAAAACGAAAAAAGTAATGAAGAATCAATTCCATCCGTAATTTTTCCAGACCTATTGAAGGCCAAGTCATTTTGAAACACCCTGGAATTTTGGTTGTGTTGCATTATATGACGTTGAAACGGGATAACTCATTTGAGAATTTCTGAAAACAACGAATCTGAATGTCGAATAAAGTTTTTAGCAAAAGATTGATCATATTGATGTATAGCATAGCCTACGTTCATGTCAAAGTCAGACACACGTTACCAAATGTGCAACAGTAGACCATTCATAAAACTGATTTTTTTCAGTACTGCCATTCACATGTAAATTTTGAACTCGATGATTCCTTTGTAGCACTTCTTTCATTTGCTATTATCAGCTGTAAAGTAAATAATCAATGCCTTCTCAATAACGATAGAAAATTGTAAAATATGGAATGACTTTGACAAGAGAATGAACTTTTCAACCTTTCAAATCGCTTAATGACTTTAACAACATACTGTTCAAATTTTCAATTTTCACACTTTACAGGCAAGAACATATCACTGACACTGACACAGTTTACCTGAACAGAGATACTAATAAATTTTACTTATGGCCTCGGCCACTTAGCGTGGTAAAGTTGGCAACAAAATGTTAACTTTACGGGGATAATAAATTTACTGGCCACACATTAGTACATAAAAGAATCTGTTGATAATAGAGCAGGAACATCATTAATTACTTATTTCACGGCCAACACGAGAAATGACTCCCTATTATTCTATGTGATTGAGTATTCAAAGACCATTACATGGTTGTTGCCACCATCGGCACACTACGCCGTCAAGGTTGTAAATAAAATTATACCCAGAATTAACAGTTAGCATATATATTCGCCAGTGACTGCCAGTTGCTACGTGAGAATGTGAGTCACCTTGAAGTAGCATAGAAGGTGATTCATCGTAGAATTCGCAGAAATTGGAGAAATCGTAATTGGTACAGTTTTGAAAGAATAAGCTGTGAATTCGCAAACTTCTTATTTACACACTGACAAATCACAACTAAATGTCACAGCTACCGAAAAGTAGCATTCACATAAATCACGGTTATCGAACCGTCACTCTTTAGGTCATTCCCATTACAGACGAACATACGTCGTCCCGAGATCACAAAATGTGTTCTGCGCATCTGAATGCTCCCTCCAGAGGTATTTCTACTCTATGGCAGCGATAAGCGAAGGTTAACGGCGTATTGGCCCTCTTTAGGTTACGGCAGTAACACTAAAAGTCGGCCTTTGCGTTCGTCTTTTGACAGCTCGAAATTAAAATGAAAATAACGGCTTCACCATACATCTGACACTAAAACTGAATAACCGAATTTGTGGAGGAAAAAATTCTCTGCATATCTCGTATCGTTTAAGAGAAATTTGCAAAAATAACGGCGATTTTGGGATGTCTGTCTGTCTGTTCAACCGATCAGCACCAAATTTTACAGACATGATTGTAGGCCGCCAGAGACCAGAACCTCCCTTTTTCAAATTATTCGGACAAAAAATACGGTAGTAATGCCAAAAAAAACCGTTTGTAATATAATTGTAATGGCAAATGAACCGTTCATCTGACACAAAAATTGAATAACCTAATTGGTAAAGGTGAAAATTTTCTAGAACTTCGCTCTATTATGTTTTTTTCATATCTTGCATCGTTGCAAAGATATTTGCAAAAATAACGGCGATTTGACGATGTATGTCACTTTTGCAGGTAAAACCGTTCAACCGATCGGCACCAAATTTTACAGACATGATTGTTGGCTACCAGAGACAAGAACCTCGCTTTTTCAAATATTTCGGACAAGAAATACGTTAGTAATACCGAAAAAAAAAGCCGTTTGTAATGTAATTTTAATTGCAAATAAAACGTTCATCTGACGCGAAAATTGAATAACCGAATTTGTGGGGGAAAAATTCTCTGCATATCTCGTATCGTTTCAGAGATATATGCAAACATAACAGCGATTTTGGGATGTCTGTCTGTCTGTTCAACCGATCAGCACCAAATTTTACAGACATGATTGTAGGCCGCCAGAGACCAGAACCTCCCTTTTTCAAATTATTCGGACAAAAAATACGGTAGTAATGCCAAAAAAAAAAAAAAAAAAAAAAAAAAAAAAAAAAAAAAAAAAAAAAAAAAAAACCGTTTGTAATATAATTGTAATGGCAAATGAACCGTTCATCTGACACAAAAATTGAATAACCTAATTGGTAAAGGTGAAAATTTTCTAGAACTTCGCTCTATTATGTTTTTTTCATATCTTGCATCGTTGCAAAAATATTTGCAAAAATAACGGCGATTTGACGATGTATGTCACTTTTGCAGGTAAAACCGTTCAACCGATCGGCACCAAATTTTACAGACATGATTGTTGGCTACCAGAGACAAGAACATCGCTTTTTCAAATATTTCGGACAAGAAATACGTTAGTAATACCGAAAAAAAGCCGTTTGTAATGTAATTTTAATTGCAAATAAAACGTTCATCTGACGCGAAAATTGAATAACCGAATTTGTGGGGGAAAAATTCTCTGCATATCTCGTATCGTTTAAGAGAAATTTGCAAAAATAACGGCGATTTTGGGATGTCTGTCTGTCTGTTCAACCGATCAGCACCAAATTTTAGTGACAGAATTGTAGGCCGCCAGAGACCAGAACCTCCCTTTTTCAAATTATTCGGACAAAAAATTCGGTAGTAATACCAAAAATAGCAGTTTGTAATATAATTATAATTGCAAACGAACCGTTCATCTGACACGAAAATTGAATAACCAAATTGGTAGAGGGGGAAATTCTCTACAACTTCGCTCTATTATGTTTTTTTCATATCTTGCATCGTTGCAAAGATATTTGCAAAAATAACGGCGATTTGACGATGTCTGTCACTTTTGCAGGTAAAACCGTTCAACCGATCGGCACCAAATTTTACAGACATGATTGTTGGCTACCAGAGACAAGAACCTCGCTTTTTCAAATATTTCGGACAAGAAATACGTTAGTAATACCGAAAAAAAGCCGTTTGTAATGTAATTTTAATTGCAAATAAAACGTTCATCTGACGCGAAAATTGAATAACCGAATTTGTGGGGGAAAAATTCTCTGCATATCTCGTATCGTTTAAGAGAAATTTGCAAAAATAACGGCGATTTTGGGATGTCTGTCTGTCTGTTCAACCGATCAGCACCAAATTTTAGTGACAGAATTGTAGGCCGCCAGAGACCAGAACCTCCCTTTTTCAAATTATTCGGACAAAAAATTCGGTAGTAATACCAAAAATAGCAGTTTGTAATATAATTATAATTGCAAACGAACCGTTCATCTGACACGAAAATTGAATAACCAAATTGGTAGAGGGGGAAATTCTCTACAACTTCGCTCTATTATGTTTTTTTTCATATCTTGCATCGTTGCACAGATATTTGCAAAAATAACGGCGATTTGACTATGTCTGTATGGCTATAGCGTGTTCCCAATTTTTTTTAGGTCGAACCGTTCAACCGATCGGCACCAAATTTTACAGACTTAATTGTTGGCTACCAGAGAGCTTTTTCAAATATTTCGAACAAGAAATACGTTAGTAATTCAGAAAAAAAGCCGTTTGTAATCTAATTTTAATTGGAAATAAACCGTTCACCTGACGAAAAAATCGAATAAACGAATTTGTAGAGGAGAAAAGTCACTACAACTTTGTTCCCTTATGTTTTTTTCAAATCTCCTATCATTTCAGAGATATTTGCAAAAGTAACGGAGTTTTGACACCCTCCATTGAATTAACTAAAACCAGCCGTTCGCAAATGTCACGTGACATTCCTCGCTCAGAACTCTCTCTGGCATATGCCATCTTGCGTAGCGTATTTGATGATTTCCTTATTGTAACTTACACGTTGTCATTTCAAAGCAATGCCGCACTGAAGAATTTACAAAAACACGTCGTTCTTCGTACAATAAATGATAATCTAGTGTCTAAAAATGCTATATTAGACTCAGTTAACAACAGCCATCAATAGTATGAGATTAAAGAACGCAAGTTCTGATTGTTAGCTGTAGCGTAGTGGGGAATGCGTTTGATTGTGACGCTGAAGGTTAGTGGTTCGGAACCCGCCACTACATAACTTTTTATTCCTAAAAGGGTATAAGATACTCTTATTAATTGTTTTATTATTATTTATATTATTAATTTGGTCCAAAATGTTTGCAAAAACTTATAAAACTGCAAATCTAAAGTGGGCCGCAAAACACGTCAGTGCGATTTTTTTCCAGGCGGTTATCAGAATGTTGGGAAATGCGTCAAACGAATGTTGACTTGTAATTTACTCATCAATCAAGGACATTGCTGGTGGTACTGTTAAACAAGGAGGCATGAGGGACTAGGAAATTCAGTCTGGGATGAGACTTTGCATATTGGAAGTGTACGTCAGTGATATCCATACATTTAAGTTTCGAAGAGCACTATTCAGAAAATTCGGAGAAACATGGCTCTAAGCTAAAACGTGCTTGATGATCAGTGTTTGATCCTACTTGCGAGTAACTATTTATTTATATTATATGTTTTAAAAATTATAACAGTTTTAGATACAAAATTTCGTGTAATGATTGCACTAAGTTTTATATTGGGCAAAAAGGAAAAAACTTTAAAATTCGATTTAAGGAACACACAATAGACTGTGAAAGCAACCAGTCGAACTTTTACTTATACCTAAAAAGCCAAAATCACACAGCTGAAAACATCGAAACAGTTTTAAAAAATTCTACACACAGTTCCTAAAGGCCATATTCTAAAATATTTTGGAACAACTAGAAATTTTTACACACACGAAAAAATACCGACTTGATATTCTCAACGAACAAACAGATTTAAAAGGAAAAAATTATTTAGAGAACTTTATTGAAATTTTGGAAAAGGAAAACGGATAAAAATTCACACAAGAAAAAGAAACGATGTTTTTCTCTGCTATTATATTATCCATGACACACGAGTACACCCTCTGACTGGCACAGATATATTTTACTGTAAACGTAAAGCATCAACAGAGTAAACAGTGTCTTTATCTGCGAAATAAAAAAGTTAACGAGATAAAACGTGACCTTACCATCTTGTCACAAAAAGACACTAACTCTAATATGCTTTATGGACGTCAATCCAACTTAAACGTGAGTGAATTTGTAATGAAAATTTTCTTAATTTTTTATACGAAATCGTATATTGTAAATGTAGGTAATAATTTTATTATATATCACCAGGTCTACTTGTAACGATACACTGAAACTTTCATTTATTTTTTGTTTGTCTTTGATCAGCGATACTTATCGTCTCCGGTTCCCTCTGACTCGCAATGCAACTAATTTAATTTCGTTCGTCATTTTTTACTCCCAAACAAGCGAGAAGACGGAACCGAGATAGTAGTTTTACTCACTCTGTTGTCTATGTTCTTTCTGTACGGACGTCTTCCAATCGTGTATCCATTTAATGTAAGTGATGCAAGTTGTTGTAAAAATATATTACTTAAATTTAAAATCATCCCTCTCTTTGGCTTTTATTTAAATGAATACCTCCACGTCAAATATTTATTTTCTACTGTTTTCAGCTCCTTCGCCTCCGTAATAGTTCAATGTTCAGACGCCATTACAATCGCTTCGCATTGTCTGCAAAATTTCAATCAATCAATCATCCTTATACTATAGTTTGCTTGAACCTGCAGTCATTTCTTTTGTAATTTTTTTTATCATTACCAGTAACTTCAGGTTCCACCCACGGTCACACAACAATGAAAAGCGAGGTGAGCAGTCTGAACATTGATCTACTACGGAAAGTATCTTCAACGTTCATATATTATATAAAAAAAAGTTATTATTTCCAGCTTCTACAATACGAAGCACAGGATCCAGCTAGGTGCTTTCCGTAAGTCTTATAACGTGCTGTTGCTTGTATGGTGCCCGACTTTAATATGCAACACGCGGTTTATTTGCTTTAATGTTCATTTTGTGCTGTACTTTAACTAATTTATTTCAAAATTAAAAATGAAAATCGGTAACATCAATTCCTTGTCCAAAAAATATAATCGCGGAATCTACTTTAACAATTATGGCATCATACGAATCAATGGCAACGTTATACACTTGAAAATGGCATAAGCCGAAAGAAGCTTGTAGTGGAGTAAATTTGCACAAGCTGAATAAATATTGTTAGCAGCAAACTTGGATTTCCATATTTTGACCTTGTATATGTTGCGGGCCCAGTGGAAAAGAAACTATGGGCAGGTTGTTAAATAGTTTTTTTTTTTTTTTTTTTTTTTTTTTTTTTTTTTTTTTTTTTTGTGGAAAACCAACCGGAATATTTGAGAAAAAAAGTGAAAGTGGGTTTTCAATGTGTGCGTGTATATTTATATCTTCGCACTGATCTTGATGAAATTTTGCACAATTGACCTTCAAAATAAGAGGAAGGGCACTGTCTACATAAAATTTCGTTTAGTACATGGTGGAAGGTACTTATGGATTTCGCCAAACCCCACAGTTTTGCTCCGATCTTGATGAAAATTTGTACACTTGAGCATAAAAACGTACTCCAAATGGAACTGTCAAAAATGTTCTTTATCACATTGCTTTGACATAAATGTTATTACATGCAAATACACGGTTTTGTATGCTTCTACACAAAACCTCATTTTAAACCCGGGCAAAGCCGGGTATTTGAAGATAGTGTCAAATATTTACACCAAAGAAACTTGATAGTGTAATGGGAAACTTCGACATTACTCGTCTTTCATCAAAGAAATATTATCAAAGGGCCTCGCCGTAGATTTGATGATAAAAATAGTTTGTCTTCTGTTCAATGCAGTGCTAAATATCACCGCTTTGAGCGCTAGCACCGATGTAGTTATTTGACTGCTATGTGTTTGTAAATACGGCTGCATAATTTAGTTATTGTTATGACTGAAACGTACAAAATAACTGCGAGATATTCTGCAAATTTATTTGTTTACGAACCGGGTTTCGGCTGTTACGCCATCATCAGGTAAACATTACAAGTTTAAGTTACAAAGATCTTAACTTTCTAGATGTATAACCTAGTATTGAATGATCAGACACAATTTCCTTTCTCACTTCTATCTGCAGAACCTAATCAGAACATAATAATGATAATGTAAACTACCATCTACTAACCACTTGTCTCATCATATACAACCGATCACTCAGCGAAAGATCCGTACCCAAAGACTGGAAAGTTGCTCAGGTCACTCCAATATTCAAAAAAAGGCAATAGGAGTGATCCCCAAAATTTCAGGCCCATCTCATTGACGTCGATTTGCAGAAGGATTCTGGAACGTATACTTTGTTCGAACATTAGGAACTACCTCGAAGAGAACGACCTATTAACCAATAATACATATTTATTCGTTTTTTGCCCTTGTCTGCCGCAGTTACAGTTATACAGTTTTGTATAGGATATGGGACCGTCTTATGCAACTATAAATTAGTCTACTTTAGACCAGACGCGTTTCGCTTTATTTTAAAGCATCTTCAGTGGTCAGGAATTTTTATGTTTTTATCTTCATGTGTGATTTGTAGCACCTTGTCACTTGCTGTCACTGCTGATTTACACTATTTTACACTTTTTAATTACAGTAACATTTCTTACGAAAGTTTTTGAAACATAACCATTTCTGTGGCCTGGCAGGCTCTGTATGTCAGACAGACGACATACAGAGCCTGCCAGGCCACAGAAATGGTTATGTTTCAAAAACAGGCTCCTCTCTTGTTACTGACCGATTCTTTTAACTGTCGAATTAGCGTCTTGATAATCATCATCATCATCTTTAGACACTGATTATGCCTTTCAGCGTTCAGTCTGGAGCATAGTACCTCTAATAAAATTCCTCCATGATCCCCTATTCAATGCTAACATTGATGCCTCGTCTGATGTTATACCTTTTACTTCAAAATCACTCTTCACCGAATCTTCTTCTTGGTCTACCTCGACTCCTCTTACCCTCCGCTCCCGAGCTCATGAGTCTCTTAGGTAACCTTGCTTCTCCCATGCGTGTAACATGACCCCACCATCTCAGTCTGTTCGCTCTAACTGCTTCATCTATGGTGTTCATTCCCAGTTTTTCTTTGATTTCCTCATTATGGACACCCTCCTGCCATTGTCCCCAACTATTAGTACCAGCAATCATTCTTGCCCCTTTCATATCTGTAACCTCTACCTTATGAATAAGGTAACCTGTATCCACCCAACTCTCACTCCCATACAACAAAGTTGGTCGAAAGATAGAGCGGTGCACCGCTAACTTAGTCTTGGTACTTACTTCCTTCTTGCAGAAGAGAGTAGATCTTAGCTGAGCACTCACTGCATTAGCTTTGCTGCACCTCGATTCCAGTTCTTTCACTATGCTGCCATCCTGTGAGAAAATACATCCCAGGTACTTGAAACTGTCTACCTGTTCTAACTTTGTTCCTCCTACTTGGCACTCAATCTGTATAAATCTCTTTCCCACAGACATTACTTTCGGTTTGGAGATGCTGATCTTATATCATAATCCTTGCACCTCCGATCGAGCTCTGAAGTATTAGTTTGCAACCTTTCAGTCGAATCGGCCTTTACAAATAAGTCATCCGCATACGCGAGACTGTTTATTTTGTTTTCACCTATTTTAATCCCGCCCTGCCAGTCTACTGTTTTCAACATATGATCCATGAATAGTATGAACAACAGTGGTGACAGGTTACAGCCTTTTCTTACCCCTGAAACTACTCTGAACCATGAGCTTAATTTGCCATCTACTCTAACTGCTGCCTGACAGTCTACGTAAAGCCCTTTAATTGCCTGCAGAAGTTTGCCTCCAATACCATAATCTTGTAGAACTGACAGTAGTGTCTTGATTGTGATGTTTAAATTGTATGAACCGTTTGTCATTATAGCAACTCACTCAAGAAAGCAGTCCTTTCTGACTGATAGACCGCAGTCTTGTCGAGGACAAAGACCACTATGTAATTTATCATCATTTTAGCTACAGGGATGAGGTGGAGTTAGAATAACGCAATTTACGTTGGGACATACACAGCAAATTTTCGCGTACGGAATTAATTTTCCATTGGGTGGTAAGAGGAAACTACCCCGCCGTTTTATGGATTGCGCTCCAAAGTCTAGCAGTATTTATAACAGCTATTCGGCCAACTATGGCGGATTGAGGGTAATAAACGGCGATAAGAGTATAAAATTGTCGGGATTACACAGAGCTGCAGAAAATCTCGCTAAGTTGCGGGAGTTTCCTCCCGCGTATAAGGCCTCGCGGTTGAATATAAATTCCGTGGCTTCTCGACCACTGTTACGTAGCCCAAGGAATCCAGTTTGTAGGGTAATACCACACTAATGTGTGCTAAAGTACAGGGTATGGAGAAAAATATTCGTCAAAAGTGAAACGTCAAAATCGCGAAGTCGGCCGCGGTGGCCGTGGGGACTGAGGCGCTCCAGTCACGGTCTGCAAGGCCACTACGGTCGGGGGTTCGAATCCCCCCTCGGGCATGGATATTTGTGCCGTCCTAGTTCGTAAGTAGTTCATAAGTAGTTTGTAAGTTTAGGGACTGATGACCCCGTAGTTAAGTCCCATAAATTAAAAAAAAAAAAAAAAAAAAAAAAAAAAATCGTGATATATTTATGTAAAGGCGTCAGATTTCGGAAGACTACGACACCAGCACCATCTGGTAATATCACATTTTTATTTAAAAATGGAGATTAAATAATATGTCCAACATAACAGTTAGTATAAATATACCGGGTGATCAAAAAGTCAGTATAAATTTGAAAAATATATAAATAACGGAATAATGAAGATACAGAGGTAAAAAGGCGCGTGAAATATCTCTTTCGCGCGTCGTTTGGTGATGATCGTGTGCTCAGCCGCCACTTTCGTCATGCTTGGCCTCCCAGGTCCCCAGATATTAGTCCGTGCGATTATTGGCTTTGGGGTTACCTGAAGTCGCAAGTGTATCGTGATCGAGCGACATCTCTAGGGATACTGAAAGACAACATCCGACGCCAATGCCTCACCGTAACTCCGGATATGCTTTACAGTGCTGTTCACAACATTATTCCTTTACTACAGCTATTGTTGAGGAATGATGGTGAACATATTGAGCATTTCCTGTAAAGAACATCATCTTTGCTGTGTTATGCAAATTATTGCTTTTCTACACATCTACATGGGATGCTCTGCAAATCACATTTAAGTGCCTGGCAGAGGGTTCATCGAACCACCATTATACTATTTATCTCCCATTCCACTCTCGAAAAGCGTACCAGAAGAAAGAACACCTGAATCTCTCCGTTCGAACTCTGATTTCTCGTATTTTATTCTGATGATGTAAGTGGGAGTCAACAATATATTTTCGCATTCGGAGGAGAATGTTGGCGATTGGAGATTCGCAAGTAGCCCACGCCGCAGCAATAAGCGCCATTGTTGTAATGATTCCAATCCCAGATTTTGTATCATTTCCGTAACGCTGTCACCCCTGTATAGTGACAATACGAAACGAGCTGCCCTTCTCTGGACTCTTTCGATTCCTCCGTCAAACCCAGCTGATAAGGACCCCACACTGGGCAGCAATACTCCAAAAATGGACGGACAAGCGTAGTGTACGCAGTCTCTTTTGTAGTTCTGTTGCATCTTTCAAGGGTTCTGCCAATAAAACGCAGTCTCTGGTTCGCCTTTCCCACGACATTATCTATGTGTTGCCGGTCGCGGTGGCCAAGGGGACTGAGGCGCTCCAGTCACGGTCTGCACGGCCACTACGGTCGGGGGTTCGAATCCCCCCTCGGGCATGGATATTTGTGTGCCGTCCTTAGTTGTAGCTAGTTCATAAGGAGTTTGTACGTTTACGGACTGATGACCCCGTATTTAAGTCCCATAAGCTCTACAAACATTTGAACATTTCATCTACGTGTTCTTACCAATTTAAGTCAGAAGTAATAATAATTGCTAGGTATTTTGTGGAGTTTACGGCCTTCACTTTTGATTGATTTATCTTGTAAACAAAGTTTAACGGATATCTTTTCGTACTAATGTGGACGACTTCACACTTCTCATTATGTAGAGTCAATTGCCAATTTTTACAACATATTGATATCTTATTCAGATCGTTCTGCATTTGGTGTTGACCTTCAGATGACTTTACAAGACGATAAATGACGGCTTCATCTGCAAACAAACTGAGAGAGCTACTTAGATTTCCCCCCTAAATCGTTTATGTAAATAAGGAACAGCAGAGGACCTATAACACTACCCTGTGGAACGCCCGATAGCACCTCTTGTTTAGTCGATGCCTTACCATCGATTAATACGAACTGTGTCCTCTCTGACAGGAAATCCCCTATCCAATCGCAAATTTGGGGCGAAATACCATAACCACGCAATTTGATTAAAAGCCGTTTTTGAGGTACGTGTCAAAAGCTTTCTGGAAATCAGGAAATACTGAATCGATTTGCGAACCCTTGTCGATAGCACCCATCACTTCGTGTGAATAAAGATCTAGTTGTGTTGTCACTTACTTTTTAGATGGATTTAATTTCAAGCTCATATTTTGTGCCCACTTTGATAAGGCAAGGAGCTCAGCAATTTTATGCTGGATTGATGTGTACAGGTCTCTTTGACTGGCGGTTAGACATAATAGAAGGTCATCTGCGTAAAGGTAGTATATGCAGTGGGAGAGAACTATTGACACACCATAAACATAGAACGAAAAAAGTAATGGTGCCAGCACTGATCATTGTGGGAGAGGAGGGAAGAGTACATGGATTATTGGATTGTTGTAAATACCCGAACAACGTCGGGTGTTATTCAGTGAATTGCGTCTGGTGTACAAGAAAGCACCTTCTTGTAGTTGCATAGACGGACAAAAAATATCGTTCGCAATAATGCTCTCAACACTTACAGGATTCAAAATGCTTGTATTACCGAAGATCTAACAAATACTGAAGATGAGTGAAAGCCCTAAACACATTATAAAAGCAACGCTATACAAATCTGTCCGGGAGCCGTATGCCTTCGAGCAGTGTCACAAACTGTGTAGAGAAACACTACTTTAACATATTGCATTCCTGGTTGTAGGCCAACATTGTAATTTAAACGAGAGGCAAATGCAAACGGTATAGAAACCACCGCGTGGTATTTGTAACCAGATGGTGATTGGTGGATGCCTCCCCCTTCCATCCACCCCTCCCCCCAAACTTTTCCTCACCTGAATACCATATAGATACCATGATTTTGGTGGTTGTCAGCATTGTGTCACTTAACACTATCTCTCCTAACGATGTCAAAATATAGTATGACAGAAAAAAGATTGGTGTAGAACTCTTATAATTGTATAATCTAAAACAAAATTTTTGTACACACTGATTGTAAAAGTTTTATAGTTATAAGTTTATAATTGTATAACTTAGCAGAAACGAAATATTGTGTATTGTCCAGCTTCAAAATATTACACACACACACACACACACACACACACACATATATATATATATATATATATATATATATATATCCCACAGAGGGAGGAGGGAGGTAGTGTGCATAAGTGACTGAGAGATGTAGAATGACAACATCGCCATCCCTCCAGGGATTTTCTAGGGGGAAAATTTTAAATTTATCTTATGTTTGACACATGTATTTGATAGTCACGTGTATTTCGCGAACGAACTAGTTCGGAAGAGCGCTCCCACAGGCGAACTATGCGATCTAGTTCGCAGATCCCTCGCCTCTTAGTTCGCCCGCTCCTTTTCCGAAGACTGTCGGGCAACAGCGAGAGGACGCGAGAGCGCGCAGAATCGCGTGATTCCCTTCTGCCAGTTGCCGTCATTTCGAGCTGAGATGCAGCTCAGCTGTAGTTTTAGTAGCGGTAGCAAAAGCCAAAACGAGCGGACGAACTAAAAAGAGCGACATGCTTCGCGGCCCTACTGCGAACTAAAAGGAGCGCTACCGGTCGCGAACTAAAATATGCGTGATCGGTCGCGAAATAAAATATGCGCGAAAGCTCGCGAACTAGGATATGCGCGATAGGTCGCGAACTAAAATATGGGCGATAGGTAGCGAACTATAACATGCTTGATAGGTAGCGAACTAAAATATGCGCGATAGGTAGAGAACTAAAGTTTGCGCGTTAGGTCGCGACTAAAATATGCGCGATAGCTCGCGAACTAAAATATGCGTGATAGGTTGCGAACTAAAATATGAGCGATAGGTCGCGAACAGAATTAAAAATCACGTGTTTCTGCTGATGAGAGCCATTTCGAGGTGAGCGTCTGCCTGCTAGATTACATCAGTGCTACAAAATTTCTGTTTTGAAGTATTTTGCACTCTGCAATATCTGACTAATAAATTCAAATGTTCAAATGTTTGTTAAGATTATGGGACTTAACTACGGGGTCATCAGTCCCTAAACTTACAAACTACTTATGAACTACTTACGAACTAGGACGGCACAAATATCCATGCCCGAGGGGGGATTCGAACCCCCGACCGTAGTGGCCGTGCTGACCGTGACTGGAGCGCCTCAGCCACCTCGGCTACCGCGGCCGGCTGACTAATAAATTCCATAATGCCAAGATATAGAGACAACTCTAAACTTAAACGCGAGAAATTATCCACAAACTGTTTCTTTTGGTTTGCGTGATATCGTTAGCGGCTCAAGCAGCAAGCGCATGAAGCAGCTAGGTGGGGGAACTTCTCCCTCCACCTGCATGGGAGCGGACGAACTAAAAGAACTAACTAGTTCGCGGCAGAGCCGCGAACTAAAGTGAGCGCTCCCGATCGCGATCTTATGCGCAAGTCTAGTCTTTGACAGTGATTATTTTAAAAAGGAATTGTTTAGTTTCACTGTTTAATATGATTTTTAAAAGAAATGGTGAGTGTGAAGATAGTATTCTCATTTATGTTTTATCAAAATGTTTGACGAATATTAATTTCATTGTCTTGCTGTCGCCTTCGATAATGACGAAACGTCGAAACGCGTAAGGCCTCAATAAATTGAAATTTTGTATAGGATATGGGACCGTCTTTTGCAACTGTAAATTAGTCTACTTTAGAGTAGAATGACAACAACGCTATCCCTACAAGGATTTTCTAGGGGGAATTTTAAATTTATGTTTGACACATGTCTTTGATAGTCTCGTGAAGTTCGCGAACGAACAAGTTCGGAAGAACGCTCCCACAGGCGTACTATGCGATCTAGTTCGCAGATCCCTCGCCTCTTAGTTCGTCCGCTCCTTTTCCGAAGACTGACGGGGAACAGCGAGAGGACGCGAGAGCGCGCAGAATCGCGTGTTTCCCTTCTGCCAGTTGCCGTCATTTCGAGCTGAGATGAAGGTCTTGGTCTAAAGTAGACTAATTTACAGTTGCAAAAGACGGTCCCATATCCTATACAAAATTGTATAACTGCAACTGCGGAAGACAAGGCCAAAAAACGAAGAAATATGTAAACTGAAATTTGTGGTCATGACTCTAAAGTTTATTTCAAGTGTGTAGAGAAACGTACTGCGATTTCGATTACCCACCTCCAGAATGTCCTGGAAGTGAGGAACTCTGCCCTAAATGCGACCTTTTCAGTGTTGACAGCGCGTAACAAAAGCGCACGCCCTGCATTATTCAAACAGGGTAGCGGCGACCCGATCCATGCAGGCCACGAATTCAAGATGGCTCTAGCGATACCGCGCCCGCGCGTAGTCGAACCGATACAGGGGATTCAATTTATTAACGTCAAAACGGGCGCGTAAATCAAATCGAGACATATTTATGCGTAGCAGCGGAGAGGCGTGGCTTTGGGTCGCTGATAACTTTGCCATTGTGGATGCGCCGAGCGAAAATTATATTCGGCCGGTGAAATACGCGCTGTCTAGGACGCGTCTAAAACGCCACGCGACGTTCACCTGGGGCAGCAGGTAAGCCCGTGTATGATCAGCGAGTCTGCGGATGATGATACACTGTGCCAGAGAACGCGACTCAATAAATGTCTGCAGCAGTATTTTTCTTGTCCTCGTTTTACTTGCTGTTGTTGTGGTGGTGGTGTACAGTATGAGAACTTGTTTGATGGACTAGTCTGTATACAGGGTGATTTTTTTACATGGTACAGGAACTCTAGGGATTGATCGAGGTGAAGGCTAATCCCTATTATCTTACATGTTATAAAGTAGGCTGTATGTGTGTATGTATTTATGTATGTATGTATGTTCCACATCTCCTACTAAACTACTGGACCGATTTCAACCAAACTTGGTACACATGTTCCTTACTATCAGGCAACAATCGCTGTCGGGATAAGAATCACCTACAACACATACGTAAGGAGATATCACGTCATAAACAATGAGATGCGCGATAAACTGCTGCGTCAAACTACAATGCTGCACATTTTCTCCTAAACCACTGGTTCGATTTCATCCAAATTTGGTACACATATTTCGTACATGAGGTAACAACTGCTGTAGAAGTACAAACCACGCACGACACAATATTCAGGAGATATAACGTCATGAACAATAAGAACTGAAAAAAAAAACAAAAACAAAAAAAACTTCTACATAGTACGACGAGACTTTATAAATACATTACATGAGAATGACAGTACTTGGCGACTTGCAATAAACTTTAAACATAATTTCAGACCTTTATTGAACTTTTTTTCGCAGACAACCACATCAAAATAATACAAGGAAAACAGTTCCTCGCTTACTACTATTCCGCTGTTCATGGAGCAAAACTATGGCATTCGGTATAATGTTAGAATTTCTAATTTCTACACTACCAATTGTACTCGCAGGAAATTTTGCAGACAGAATAGACACTTAAATCTGAATGTACGTTCGAAATTGTACCACAGTACGACACGTGGTTTATGAGATATGATGACGTAAAGAGTAACGTTCATGGAAAACCGCCCCATCAAGTATCACGTTTTAATCTATTACTTCTTTACTCCACCCCCATGAACAACAGACATTGCCGAGGTGGGGTGGCTTGCGTGCCTCAACGATACAGATAGCCGTACCGTAGGTGCAACCACAGCGGAGGGGTATCTGTGGAGAGGCCAGACAAACGTGTGGTTCCTGAAGAGGGGCAGCAGCCTTTTCAGTAGTTACAGGGGCAACAGTCTGGATGATTGACTGAGCTGGCCTTGTAACATCAGCTAATGTGGCTTTGCCGCACAGTTACTGTTAGTGGCTGAAAGGAAGGGGAAACTACGCTGTTACTTTTCCCGAGGACATGCAGCTCTACTGTATGAACATATGATGATGGCATCCTCTCGGGTAAAATATTCCGGAGGTAAAATAGTCCCCCATTCGGATCTCAGGGCGGGGACTACTCAGAAGGATGTTGTCATCAGGAAAGACAATACTGGCATTCTACGGGTCGGAGCGTGGAATGTTAGATCCCTTAATCGGGTAGGAAAATTAGAAAATTTAAAAAGGGAAATGGATAGGTTGAAGTTAGATATAGTGGGGATTAGTGAAGTTCGGTGGCAGGATGAACAGGATTTCTGGTCAGGTGAGTACAGAATTATAAGTACAATATCAGTTGGGGTATCACAAGAGTAGGATTGATAATGAATAAGAAAATAGGAATGCGGGTAAACTACTATGAGCAGCACAGTGATCGCATTATCATTGTCAAGATAGATACGAAGCCAACACCGACAACAGTAGTACAGGTTTATATGCCAACTAGCTCTGCCGATGATGAGGAGATAGAAGAAGTATATGAGGAGCTAAAGGAAATTATTCAGACAGTTAAGGGAGAGGAAAACTTAATTGTGATGGGACATGGAATTCGGTAGTAGGAAAAGGAAGGGAAAGAAAAATAGTAGGTGAATATGGACTGGGCAAAAGGAATGAAAGAGGAAGCCGCCTGGTAGAATTTTGCACAGAACATGATTTAATCGTAACAAACACGTGGTTTAAGAATCACAAAAGAAGGTTGTATACTTGGAAGAGACTAGGAGACACCGGAAGGTATCAGATAGATTTTATAATGGTAAAACATAGATTCCGGAACCAAGTTATAAACTGTAAGACATACCCCGGGGCAGATATAGAAAAATTTGGAATAGGGATTAATGTTCAGGGGGAAGAAATAAAAACAATGAGTTTTGCTGATGACATTGTAATTCTGTCAGAGACAGCAAAGGACCTGGAAGAGCAGTTCAATGGAGTGAACAGTGTGTTCAAGAGAGCGTATAAAATGAACATTAACAAGATCAGGCGATGCTGAAGGAATTAGATTAGGTAACGAAACAATGAAGGTGGTAGATGAGTTTTGTTACTTGGGTAGTAAAATAACATGCAATGGTCGCAGTACAGAGGATATAAAATGCAGAATGGCAATGGGAAGGAAAGCATTTTTGAAAAAGAGAAATTTGCTAAGATCGAATATTAATTTAAGTGTAAGGAAGTCTTTCCTGAGGGCATTTGTGTGGAGTGTTGCCTTGTACGGGAGTGAATCATGGACTATAAGCAGTGCGGACATGAAGAGAATAGAGGCATTTGAAATGTGGTGCTACAGAAGAATGCTGAAGATTAGGTGGGTGGATCGCATAACTAATGAAGAGGTACTGAACAGAATTCGTGAGAAAAAGAATTTTTGGCATACCCTGACCAAAAGAAGGGATCGCTTGGTAGGTCACATTCATAGACATCAAGAAATTGTGAATTTAGGGAGGAAGTGTGGTGGGAAGTGTGTGGGGTAAAATCGTAGAGGAAGACCAAGAGATGGATACAGTAAGCAGATACAGACAGATGTAGGTTGCCGTTCTTATGTGGAGATGAAGAGGCTTGCTCAGGATAGAGTAGGGTGGAGAGCTGCATCAAACCAGTCTCCGGACTGAAGACCATAACGTCTTTACTACTAAACATATTCGCAACATATTTTACCGACATGCAGCACTTATACAAATCAATATATTCCTGCAAAAATTTACAATTATACAACATATCTATACTAATAATAAATCCGTAAATGTAGGCCTATCGCTCTTCGCTTCAATCTTCAAAACTACTGGACGAATTTTGATGCGGTTTTCACAGGAACTATGAGCGAAGAATGGTTCAAGATCTAGGCAGCCTAGAAAGCGGGAGACCCGGGTTCAAATCCCGCCTGGGTACACATTTTCAGATTTGCCCATTCGCAGTTGATGTCATGTGTTCTGTGAATACGAAAGAATAAGAACTGCAAGATTGGAAGTGGCGTCTGTTCTTACCGAAAAGACGCCACATGTATATATCCTTGTTTCAGTGACATGTAAGAAAATTACAGCCTGCGTTGCATGTTTTAACTTCATGTGTACGGATTCATCCGTGACTTCCTGTTAGAACGATTCCAAACACACACACACACACACACACACACACACACACACAAACACACACACACACACACACACACACACACACACACACACACACACGTCTAAACAGATTATTTCCTGTAACCCATAATATAAATCCTAAATTTTCCTTATCTATCTTTGTAAAAAAAAAGGCCCAAATTAATCATACTGATTGATTCTACTGTCGGTTCGTGGTGAAATATTTCAAATTAAATAACTGAACACTTGTTATTGCCTTGTTTCACAAACTTCATTTTTACGACCTACGTTTCGGGTTATGAGCCCATTTTGAAGTACTTTACTGATTCCAAAGTTGTTATATCAGTGAAGACAAACCATTATGACACTACAGGTCTCTGTTTATCGATTTCAACATTGAAAGAAAATACTTTTACCTTGCATTTTAGGAACTATTACACTTGCATTACCTTATTAGAATAACCTTAATTATCTATTTTACTAATATAGTGTTTAATGATGTTATCTATTAGTGAAATCACTGATCATTATTGTACCTCGAAAACAGATGCGCACAGCCCCAAATTTGATACTGAATGAACAGACAGAATTCAATTATTCGCCACTTTTAGACTATGAGTAACTTCTACATAGTAGATAACAACAATACCACTAACAATAGGCAAGAAGCAAGGTCTTGTACTATAAACTGTTCAATAATGATCAGTAATTTCACTAATAGATAACATCATTAAACATAATATAAGTACAATAGATAATTAAGGTTATTCTAATAAGGTAAACCAAGTGTAATAGTTCCTAAATTGTAAGGTAAAAGTATTTTCTTCCAAAGTTAAAATCGATAAACAGAGACCTGTAGTGTCATAATGGTTTGTCTTCACTGGTGTAACAACTTTGGAATCAGTAAAGTACTTGATAATGGGCTCATAAACCGAAACCTAGGTCGTAAAAATAATGTTTTGTGAAACAAGGCAATAACAAGTGTTCAGTTATTTAGTTACGAATTTAGTTTTTGGTACAAGAAATAAAAAGTTTATTTGGATTGCGTATTTGGTTTCCTACCGCAAATCTCGAATCGCCGCGGTGGAGTAGCCGAGCGGTCTAAAGCGTCTCGCTGCGGAGCGCGCGGTTGCTCGCCGTGGAGGTTCAAGTCCTCCCAGGGGCATGGGTGTGTGTTTGTGTGTTGTCCTTAAGTTAGTTTACCTAGGTTTAAGTACTTTGTAAGCTACGGACTGATGACCACGCAGTTTGGTCCGATAGATTTATAAACATTTGAAAAATAAATAAATAAATAAATAAAAGTAAAAAGAAAGATCCGTTGCACGCGTCGTTCGGTGATGATCGTGTGCTCAGCCGTCACTTTCGTCACGGAAAACAATTTTCACGAGATGGTACTCGGGAAGAATGCCGCGTTTTTACAGTTGCCTACCTATCGCTTTAATATGAACCCAGTGGAGCTGATATGACGCCAAGTTAAGGGATTTATCGCGAGAAATAATTAGGAATTTTAAGCTGTCAGCCGTACTGGAGCTAATACACAAAGCTTTGACACACGTCACTGCCGAACGCTGGAGGGATGTAGAAAAGAGAATCAAAAAAGGAGAAGATAAAAACAACATGGGACCCGCGTAGCTGCAGGCATTCAGTTGTCGAGTTCAGAGATAACCGGTCGACTGTGACTAATGCCTTCTCTGGCTTTGGTACTTAACTGAACAGCCGAATCCCTGCAAAACGGTTTTACAACACGCGCAGCCCACACAGAAAAAAAATCGTGTGTTTATGTCGGAATTTTTATCGCTTTGGTTTTTAATTTCAATAATACGTTTGTTACAAACGAAAGCGTGCTTTTTTTGCTTCATCTAATCCCCTAAGAATCATATTGTCACAGTTTTTGTGTGTATTATTTCAGTCTCTTTGAAAATAAAATGTCAGTCGAAGTTACTACTGTACTGCTCTGTTACTATGTTAATACTGCGACTGTTGCCATCACTGCGATCTGTTGTATTGAAAAAACCAACAGTTATACATTTTTAAATCATGATATTAGTACTTGAGCAAGAAAGTTGAAGCACAGATTTTTAATATTATTATTATTCAGTTCTACAAGATTATGGTATAGGAGGCAAACTTCTGCAGGCAATTAAAGGGCTTTACTTACACTGTCAGGCAGCAGTTAGAGTAGATGGCAAATTAAGCTCATGGTTCAGGGTAGTTTCAGGGGTAAGACAAGGCTGTAACCTGTCACCACTGTTGTTCGTACTATTCATGGATCATATGTTGAAAACAGTAGACTGGCAGGGCGGGATTGAAATAGGTGAAAACAAAATAAGCAGTCTCGCATATGCGGATGACTTAGTTGTATTGGCAGGTTCGATTGAAAGATCTCCAAAACGAAAGTAATGTATGTGGGAAAGAGATTCAAACAGACTGAGTGCCAAATAAGAGGAACAAAGTTAGAACAGGTAGACAGTTTCAAGTACCTGGGATGTATTTTCTCACAGGATGACAACGTAGTAAAAGAACTGGAATCGAGGTGTAGCAAAGTTAATGCAGTGAGTGCTCAACTAAGATCTACTGTCTTCTGGAAGAAGGAAGTAAGTACCAAGACTAAGTTAGCAGTGCACCGCTCTATCTTTCGACCGACTTTGTTGTATGGGAGTGAAAGTTGGGTGGATACAGATTACCTTATTCATAAGACAGAGGTTACAGATATGAAAGTGGCAAGAATGATTGCAGGCACTAATAGATGGGAACATTGGCAGGAGGGTGTCCATAATGAGGAAATCAAAGAAAAACTGGGAATGAACACCACAGATGAAGCAGTTAGAGCGAACAGACTGAGATGGTGGGGTCATGTTACACGCATGGGAGAAGCAAGGTTACCTAAGAGACTCATGAGCTCGGCAGCGGAGGGTAAGAGGAGTCGAGGTAGACCAAGAAGAAAGTACTTAGATTCGGTGCAGAATGATTTTGAAGTAAAAGGCATAACATCAGACGAGGCATCAATGATAGCATTGAATAGGGGATCATGGAGGAATTTTATTAGAAGTACTATGCTCCAGACTGAACGCTGAAAGGCATAATCAGTCTCTAATGATGATGATTATCATTATTATTCACGTATGAACCCAACAGGACTATGCGAAGTATAATCAGTCACTGTCGCTTTTGATGGTTGGCCTACTTTTGTGCCCAAATTTGTCCTTTCAGAATAAAGTCTCTTTCCTTCATCGGTACACTATGATCCGGTCCGATTTCCAATTTGCCTCAGACCAACTTTCCAGTCAAATATCGTTTGTCTGAATCATTTTTTTCTGATGTAACGTGTGTCTCAGTTATACCGGTTAGTTTAAGATCTTTCTTAATCATAGCGATCCCTTTAATTGGCTGAGTTTTGGTGATTTTTTTTTTTTCGTAGAATTCAACCTAGTGGATGCCATTTTTATACAGTGTCCTTAAAATTTACGTCTTCGTATTCTCGTGTTACCATGTATATTTGTTTAATTCCCTCCACAGTAGATGGAATTGGGACGCATCTGATACGATTATATAGATGGACGAAAATACTAGCAGCTGTATGCAAAATATTTATTAAATTTTGTGCGGCCGGTGTCGGAGCTTCACTACAGCATCTACAGGACCGTAGACGAACAATATTACAATAGATATACTGTTAATCAAAAAATGCAGTATGAACTTATCTATTAAAAAATTAGGTAAGCAAAAAACAAGTCATAGATAAGATAAAACTACTGTCCAACAAAAAAATATTTTATAAGGTAACTATGAACAAAACTTTTTAGTGTCAGTTATATCGTAACATGGGGTTTCTTTTTTCCTGCGTATATATAAATGTATTACAAACATAAGTGATTGTGAAGAAGTACCATTGCAATAAGGGAATGTACAAAGTATCATGTGTTATTGAGGTGATACATATATATATATATATATATATATATATATACGGGAGTATTGTTGTTTTTGCGACATCATGAAATGACTGGCCTTTGCGATCGTCTTTTGACAGCTCGAAATTTAAATGAAAATAACGGCTTAACTATTCGTCTGACACGAAAATTGAATAACCGAATTTGTAGAGAAGAAAATTCTCTACAACTTTGCTTTCTTATATTTTTTTCATATCTCGTATCGTTTCAGAGATATCTGCAAAAATAACGGCGCTTTCGGGATGTATGTCTGTCTGTCCTTCTGTCTGTCTGTCCGTAACGTGTTCCCTGTTTTTAAGACGAACCGTTCAACCGATCAGCACCAAATTTTACAGACATGATTGTAGGCCGCCAGACACCAGATCCTCACTTTTTCAAATTTTTAGGACAAAAATACGGTAGTAATACCAAAAAAAGCCGTTTATAATATAATTGTAATTGAAAACGAACCATTGATCTGACACGAAAATTGAATAACCTAATTGGTAGCTCCCTTATGTTTTTTTCATATCTCGTATCGTTTGAGACATATTTGCAAAAATAACGGAAATTTGACACCCTCCATTAAATTAACGAAAACCAGCCTTTCGGAGGTGTCACGTGACATTCCTCGCCTAGAACTGTCTGTGTCATACGCCATCTTGCGTTGCGTATTTGATGATTTTCTCACTGTAACATACACGTTGTCATTTCAAAGCAATGGCGCACTGAAGAATTAACAAAAACACGTCGTTCTTCGTACGATAAATGATATTCTAGTGTCTACAACTGCCATATTAGCATCAATTATCAACGGACATCAATAGATGAGATTAAAGGACTCATCTTTTATTTATTTATTTTTTTATTGATAGGGCAAGTCGTTGTTCTATGACGCTAAAGGTCGGTTGTTCGGAACACGTCACTTTCTAATTTTTGTTTGTTTGCTAAAACGGTTTTAGACACTCTTAATAATAAATTTTTTGATAATTAAGATTATTATTTTGGTCCAAAATGTTTGCAAAAACTTATAAAACTACAAATCTAAAGTGGGCCGTAAAACACGGCTGTCGATTTTATACATAGTGACTTTATAAAATAATGCCGAATGGCTTCTAAAGAAGCAAAACTTGTTAACATCCAATATTAATTTATATCTTCGGTAGTTCTTTCTGAAAGCATTTGTCTGGAGAGTAGTACTGTATGGGAGTGAAACGTGGCCGATAAGGAGTTCAGACAAAAAGATTATAGAAGCTTTTGAAATGTGGTGCAGACGAATGATGAAGATTAGGTGGGTAGATCACGTGACTAATGAGGAGGTGCTTAACCGAATTTGTGGGAATAGGAGTTTCTGGCATATCCTGACTAAGAGAAGTGGTACATTGGTAGGACACATTCTGAGACATCAATGAATCGGCTTCAGAAGGAAATGTGTATGGGGTAAAAATCGTAGAGGGATACCGAGGGACGAATACAGTTGTTGTTGTTGTGGTCTTCAGTCCGGAGACTGGTTTGATGCAGCTCTCCACAATACCCTATCCTGAGCAAGCCTCTTCATCTCCACATAAGAACGGCAACATACATCTGTCTGAATCTGCTTACTGTATCCATCTCTTGGTCTTCCTCTGCGGTTTTTACCCCACACACTTCCCTCGAACGCTAAATTCACAATTCCTTTATGTCTAAGAATGTGTCCAACCAATCTATCCCTTCTTTTAGTCAAGGTATGCCAGAAATTTCTTTTCTCCCCAATTCTGTTCAGTACCTCCTTATTAGTTACGCGATCCACCACCTAATCTTCACCATTCTTCTGTAGCACCACATTTCAAAAGCATGTATCCTCTTCCTGTCCGCACTGTTTATCGTCCATGTTTCACTCCCATACAAGGCAACACTCCATACAAATGCCTTCAGAAAGGACTTCCTTAGGCTTAAATCAATATTCTATGTTAACAAATTTCTCTTATTCAAGAACGCCTTTCTACCCATTGCCATTCTGCATTTTATATCCTCTGTACTGCAACCATCATTTGTTATTTTACTGCCCAAGTAACAAAACTCACCTACCTTTGCTTCGTTACGTAATCTAATTCCTTCAACATCGCCTGATTTTCTTAGGCTGCACTCCATTACCCTAGATTTGCAATTGTTAATGTTCATCTTATATGCACCTTTCAGCACACATTCCGTTCAATTGCTCTTCCAGATCCTTTGCTGTATCTGACAGAATTACTATGTCGTCGGCAAAACGCAATGTTTTTAATTCTTTCCCCTGAACTTTAATTCCTTCACCAAATTTCTCCTTGCTTTCCTTCACAGTTTGTACAAATTGAACAACATTGGAGAAAGGCTACAACCCTGTCTTACTCCCTTTCCAACCACTGCACCCCTTTCATGCCCTTCAACTCTGAGAACCTGCTGTCTGGTTTTTGTACAAGTTGTAAATAACCTTACGCTCCCTATATTTTACTCTGGTTTGCTTCAGAACTTGAAAGAGTTTATTCCAATCAACATTATCAAAAGCCTTTTCCAAATCTACAAAAGCTAGAAATGTAGGTTTGCCTTTTCTTAATCTATCTTCTAGGGTAAGCCGTAAAGTGAGTATTGCCTCCCGTGTTCCTGCATTTCTCCTGAACCCAAACTGATCTTCCCCGAGGTCGGCTTCTACCAGCTTTTCCATCCTTCTGTATATAATTCGTGTTAATATTTTGCAACCATGACTTATTAAACTGATGGTTCTGTAGTTTTCACACCTGTCTGATCCTGCTTAATTTGGAATGGGGATATTAACATTTTTCTTAAAGTCTGAGGATACTTCGCCTGTCTCATACATCTTACACACCAGGTGAAATAATTTTGTCATGGCTGTTTCTCCCAGAGACTTCAGTAGTATGCAGATTCAAAAGGATGTAGTTTGCCGTTGGTATTCTCAGATGAAGAGACTTGCACAGGACAGGGTAGCGTGGAGACCTGCATCAAACCAATCTGCGGACTGAAGACCACAACAATCCTAAGCGTTGTTGAATTGGATCCCCCCCCCCTTCCCCCGATGTGTGTGTGGGAGGGGGAGGCGAGGTACAGATAGTGGGGGCCGAGTCAGCTGACGAAAGCGGCGGCTGCCACTCGGTTCGGGGTCGGCGGAACGAGTTTAAAGCGAGACCCGAGGTCGAGAGCGGCTGCGATAATCGAGTTGGCCAGATATCGACCGCCGCTGTTAGACGCTGCCAGCCGCGCTCTGGGTCTGCCGAGAGGGGGATAGGGAGGGTCCCACCCAACCACTGCACTGTGCTGCGATCCAGCTACCACTGCACGAGGCAGTGGGGAGGCGGAGGGCAGAAATATTTAATTTGTGCGAACCAAGTCACTGGTGATCGTTCTATTTCGACAACCGCATCTTTCTTAGTCGTTCACCGTACCTTTTTTTATAAAAACAAATAATCAAATTAAAAACTTAGCAACTTACTACCGGCTGATCAATCAGTCAATATAAATTTGAGAACTTAATAAATCACGGAACAATGTAGATTGAGAGGTAAAAATTGACACACATGCTTGCAATAACATGGGGTTTTTATAATAACAAATAATCAAATTAGAAACTTAGCAACTTACTACCGGCTGATCAAAAAGTCAGTATAAATTAGAAAACATAATAAATCACGGAATAATGTAGATTGAGAGGTAAAAATTGATACACATCCTTCGAATGACATGGGGTTTTTATAATAACATATAATCAAATTAGAAACTTAGCAACTTACTACCGGCTGATCAAAAAGGCAGTATTAATTAGAAAACTTAATAAATCATGGATAATGTAGATTGAAAGTAAAAATTGACACACATGCTTGGAATGACATGGGGTTTTTATAATAACAAATAATCAAATTAGAAAATTAGCAACTTACTACTAGCTCATCAAAAAATCAGTATAAATTAGAAAACTTAATAAATCCCGAAATAATGTAGATTGAGAGGTAAAAATTGACAAATATCCTTGGAATGACATGGGGTTTTTATAATAACAAATAATCAAATTAGAAAGTTAGCAACTTACTACTGGCTCATCAAAAAGTCAGTATAAATTAGAAAACTTAATAAATCACGGAATAATGTAGATTGAGAGGTAAAAATTGACACACATCCTTGGAATGACATGAGGTTTTTATAATAACAAATAATCAAATTAGAAACTTAGCAACTTACTTCTGACTTATCAAAAAGTCAGTATAAATTGGAAAACTTAATAAATCACGGAATAATGTAGATTGAGAGGTAAAAATTGACACACATGCTTGGAATGACATGGGGTTTTTATAATAACAAATAATCAAATTAGAAACTTAGCAACTTACTACCGGCTGATCAAAAAGTCAGTATAAATTAGAAAACATAATAAATCACGGAATAATGTAGATTGAGAGGTAAAAATAGATACACATCCTTCGAATGACATGGGGTTTTTATAATAACATATGATCAAATTAGAAACTTAGCAACTTACTACCGGCTGATCAAAAAGTCAGTATTAATTAGAAAACTTAATAAATCATGGATAATGTAGATTGAAAGTAAAAATTGACACACATGCTTGGAATGACGTGGGGTTTTTATAATAACATATAATCAAATTAGAAACTTATCAACTTACTACCGGGTGATCAAAAAGTCAGTATAAATTAGAAAACTTAATAAATCATGGATAATGTAGATTGAGAGGTAAAAATTGACAAACATCCTTGGAATGACATGGGGTTTTTATAATAAGAAATAATCAAATTAGAAAGTTAGCAACTTACTACTGACTTATCAAAAAGTCAGTATAAATTGGAAAAGTTAATAAATCACGGAATAATGTAGATTGAGAGGTAAAAATTGACACACATGCTTGGAATGACATGGGGTTTTTATAATAGCAAATAATCGAATTAGAAACTTAGCAACTTACTACCGGCTGATCAAACAGTCAGTATAAATTAGAAAACATAATAAATCACGGAATAATGTAGATTGAGAGATAAAAATTGATACACATCCTTCGAATGACATGGGGTTTTTATAATAACATATAATCAAATTAGAAACTTAGCAACTTACTACCGGCTGATCAAAAAGTCAGTATAAATTAGAAAACTTAATAAATCATGGATAATGTAGATTGAGAGGTAAAAATTGACACACATGCTTGGAATGACATGGGGTTACATTAGAATATATATATATGTATATATAGATATATATAAGAACGGATCCCTAAGTATGTTGGTCGCGCCATAACTTGAGAACCTGAGTATCATAATGGTTTGTCTTCACTGGTGTAACAACTTTGGAGTCAGTAAAGTACTTGAAAATTGGCTCATAACCCGAGACCTAGGTGGTAAAAATAAAGTTTTGTGAAACAAGGCAATAACAAGTATTCAGTTATTTAGTTACGAATTAAGTTTTTGCTACAAGGAATAAAAAGTTTATTTGAATTGCGTATTTTGTTTCCTACCGCAAATCTCGTTTCACCGCAGTGGAGTAGCTGAGCGGTCTAAAGCGTCTCGTTGCGGAGCGCGCGGTTGCTCGCCGTGGAGGTTCGAGTCCTCCCTGGGGCATGGGTGTGTGTTTGTGTGTTGTCCTTAAGTTAGTTTACCTATTTTTAAGTAGTTTGTAAGCTACGGACTGATGGCCACGCAGTTTGGTGCGATAGATTTACAAACATTTATTAAAAAGAAAGATCTCTTGCCCGCGTCGTTTGGTGATGATCGTGTGCTCAGCCGCCACTTTCCTCATGCTTGGCCTCCCAGGTCCCCAGACCTTATTCCGTGCGATTATTGGCTTTGGTGTTACCTGAAGTCGCAAGTGTATCGTGATCGACCGACATCTCTAGGGATGCCGAAAGACAACATCCGACGCCAATGCCTCACCATAACTCCGGACATGCTTTACAGTGCTGTTCACAACATTACTCCTCGACTACAGCTATTGTTGAGGAATGATGTGAAACATACTGAAATGTAAAACATACTAAAAATATAAAACCATGCCATATATATGGTGAACATATTGAGCATTTCCTGTAAAGAACATCATCTTTGCTTTGTCTTAATTTGTTATACTAATTATTCCTTTTCTGATCAGATGAAGCGCCATCTGTCAGACATTTTTTAAACTTTTTTTCCTAATAAAACATCCATTCCAAGCATGTGTGTCAATTTTTACGTCTCTATCTACGTTATTCCGGAATTTATTATGTTTTCAAATTCATACTGACTTTTTGATCAGCCGCTATATCTTGGGCGCATACTGTTAGAAATGTCGTATATTGGTCAAAAACACGTAGATAATGTGGACTCTCATTATTTATGACATAATATCTCCTCAGCTATGTGCGCTACTCTTTTGTTTTCGCGTCAGAAACGTTCGTGAACAGTTCACCAAAGTTTCATTGCAATCGAATGAATGGTTTATGAACCCATAGAGGACATACAGACAAACATTCGTTTGACGCGGCAAGAAGTCCGAGAATTATACAGAAGTGTCGCCGTGAAAGACTTAGTACTCATCATTCATCATATTGCCCATGACTAAGCGAATTTATATATTCTGATTACATGCCAGACAGTAGTGTCTGGATAATGAAGTAACAAAACCTGTTACTCTAAAAAAATCATCATCATCATTAGAGACTGATTATGCCTTTCAGCGTTCCGTCTGGAGCATAGCACCTCTAATACAATTCCTCCATGATCCCCTATTCAATGCTAACATTGATGCCTCGTCTGATGTTATGCCTTTTACTCCAAAATCATTCTGCACCGAATCTAAGTACTTTCTTCTTGGTCTACCTCGACTCCTCTTACCCTTCGCTGCCGAGCTCATGAGTCTCTTAGGTAACCTTGCTTCTCCCATGTGTGTAACATGACCCCACCATCTCAGTCTGTTCGCTCTAACTGCTTCATCTATGGTGTTCATTCCCAGTTTGATTTCCTCATTATGGACACCTTCCTGCCATTGTTCCCATCTATTAATACCTGCAATCATTCTTGCTACTTTCATATCTGTAACCTCTACCTTATGAATAAGGTAACCTGTATCCACCCAACTCTCACTCCCATACAACAAAGTTGGTCGATAGATAGAGCGGTGCACTGCTAACGTAGTCTTGGTACTTACTTCCTTCTTGTAGAAGAGATTAGATCTTAGCTGAGAACTCACTGCACTAGCTTTGCTGCACCTCGATTCCAGTTCTTTCACTATGTTGCCATCCTGTGAGAAAATACATCCCCGGTACTTGAAACTGTCTACCTGTTCTAATGTTGTTGGTCCTATTTAGTACTCAATCTGTTTAAATCTCTTTGCCACAGACATTACATTCGTTTTGGAGATGCTGATCTTCATATCATAATCCTTGCACCTCTGATCGAGCTCTGAAATATTGGTTTGCAACCTTTCAATTGAATCGTCCATTACAACTAAGTCATCCGCATATGCGAGACTGCTTATTTTGTTTCCTCCTATTTTAATCCCGCCCCAACAGTCTACTGTTTTCAACATATGATCCATGTAATGTATGAACAACAGTGGTGACAGGTTACAGCCTTGTCTTACACCTGAAACTACCCTGAACCATGAGCTTAATTTGCCATCTACCCTAACTGCTACCTGACAGTGTAGGTAAATACCTTTAATTTCCTGCAGAAGTTTGCCTCCTATACCATAATATTCTACAACAGTAGCTTCCTCCTAGGAATACGGTCATAAGCCTTTCCCAGATCTATGAAACATAGATACAATTCCCTGTTCCACTCATAGCACTTTTCCATTACCTGCCGAAGGCTAAAGATCTGGTCCTTTAAGAGGCCTAAACCCACACTGATTTTCATCTAACTTGTCCTCAATTAACAATAACTGAGAATATTTTGCTTACGACGCTAATTAAAGAGATACCTCGATAGTTGTTACAATCTTTTCTGTTTCCATGTTTGCAAATTGGCGAGATTACCGCTTTCGTCCAGTCAGACGGAACCTGTCCCCATTTCCAAGCCTCCTCAGTTATCCCGTGTAACCATCTGAGACCTGATATTCCACTGTATTTGACGACTTCCGGCTTAATTTCATCTACCCCAGCTGCTTTATTGCACTGTAATCTACTGACTATTTTCTCCACTTCCTCAAATGAGATCCTGTTTCGATCGTCGTTCCTATCCCATTCTACCTGAAAATCTGACACACCATTGAACGTTTTACCTACATTGAGCGATTATTCAAAATATTCCCTCCATCTGCTCAAGGCGTCCACAGGATTGACAAGCAGCTTTCCTGACCTGTCCAAAACACTCGTTAATTCCTTCTTTCCTTCCCTTTCGAAGATTGCTAATTACGCTCCAAAATGGTTTTCCCGCAGCTTGACCCAGAGTTTCTAGCTTATTTCCAAAGTCTTCCCAGGATTTCTGATTGGAGTCTGCAGTTATCCGTTTGGCTTTGTTTCTTTCTTGAACATAACTTTCTCTGTCTGACTGGTTTTTAGTATGGAGCCATTTTTGAAATGCCTTCTTTTTCATTTTACAGGCTGTCTTGACTGTGTCATTCCACCAAGCTGTCAGCTTCTTCCTGACTTTACACACTACTGTTCCAAGACATTCTCTAGCTGCTTCCAGTAGTGTGTCCCTGTACCTTGACCATTCCTCTTCCAGTGACTGTAAATCATTACATTCAACTAACTGGTACCTCCGAGATCATTGTTATGTATTTGTGCCTAATTTCCTTGTCTTGAAGCTTCTCCACTCTTATCCTTCTACACATGGACCTGACATTCTGCTCTTTTGGCCTCATAAAACCAATTTCACTGCAGATTAAACAATGATCAGTATCATCAAAGAACCCCCTGAAAACACGTGTGTCCTTGACTGTCTTCCTGACTTCCTGGTCTGTTATTACATAGTCAATGACAGATCTGGTTCCCCTTCCTTCCCAAGTATAGCGGTGAATGTCCTTATGCTTAAAGAAGGAGTTTGTCATAGATAAGCCCATACTGGAACAGAAATCCAAGAGTTGTTTTCCGTTCCTGTTGGCCTCCATATCCTCTCCAAACTTACCCATAACTTTTTCATAACCTTTCCATAACCGTATGTTCGATTTCCTACCCTGGCGTTGAAATCACCCATGAGTAAAACACTATCCTTATCCTTCAAACTACATCATTAAATGCGTTGTAAAATCTGTCCATCTCATCTTGATCTGTCCCTTCACAGGCTGAATACACTGCCACAATCCTAATTTTCATTCTGGAGATGGCCAAATATATCCACATCAGTCGTTCATTTACATACCTTATTGCAATTATGCTGGGTTAGATTGCTTTCCTGATGTAAAACCTTACATCCCAATGTGCTCTTCCTACTTTGACTCCTGACAGGTAGACCTTGTATTCTCCAAATTCGTCCTCTTTCTCTCCCCTTACTCTAATGTCAGTAAGAGCGAAAACATCTAACCCCATCTTACTTGAAGCCTCTGCCAGCTCTCCTTTCTTCCCAGTGTAATTCCCACTGATATTAATAGCGCCCCATCTCATTCCAGATCATTTGCCAAGTCGTATTGGAGGAGTCCCTGGCCTGTTTGTGGTTCATGGTATGGATTCCTGTAGTCATGTCCAAGTTCATGGACCACAGGGAACGTATGAGTGGCCAAGTAAGTGGACCTGACAGTTGGGATACCAGTTACTTTGGAATAAGGTTGGGCATCTCGGACATATTCTGAGTTGTGGCGCCGCGGTGGCGTAGCCGAGCGGTCTTAGACGCCTTTCTGCGGAGTGCGCGGTTGCTCGCCGTCGGAGGTTCGAGTCCTCCCTGGGAAATGGATGGGTGTGTGTTGTCCTTAGGTTAGCTTATTTTAGTTTACATAGTTTGTAAGCTACGGACTGATGTCCACACAGTTTGGTCCGATAGATTAACAAACATTAACATTCTGAGTTGTGGCCACATTTGTACTCAGATGGCAAAGACCACCAAATCCACCGGTTCGTCTTTCAACCGTTAGGGTTAAAACCCAGTGGGGCCCTGGGCAACTGAGCATAGCAACCTGCATCGCAGGTACTTCAATATCTTGCTGGCAATAAATAAATAAATAAATAAAAATAAATAAATAGATAAAAACAAAATGTTGGATTAGAAGATAGGCTGTGTAAGGTTAACAATAAAAATGGCTACAGAGGCAGAATCATCATCATTATAAGTCATTGTGCTCATTGCTGAGCGTCGTGACCTCATGAACCAAGCGTCTCCATCCCGGACGGTTGTCAGCTTCTCTCAGTGCCTGACGGAGAGGTAGACTGGAGATCTTCTTGATTTGGTCTATCCATCTGCTCGCTGCTCTTCCTCTTGGTCTTGTACCCTCGATATTTCCCTGTAAGATAATTTCTTCTAGGTTTTTTCCGTCTCTTCTCACAATATGGACAAAGAACTGGAGAATTTTTTCGTCGACTCGAGAAGAAAGGCGTCTGGAGATCCTGAGTTGTTCAATAATTAACATATTTGTTGTTCTTTTGGTCCATTTTATGAGTAGCATCCTACGCCAGCACCAAAGCTCAAATGCATCAATGCGTTGTTTGTCTGGCCGTGAGTGTCCATGATTCACAGCCATAAAAGAAGAGAGAAAACACGAGTGTTTCAACTAGCCGGATCTTTGTGCTATTTGTTATTGCTCTGCTCTGACAGGTCTTCGTGAGCTTCTTCATAGCCACTCGTCCTAGCGTGATCCGTCTTCTTATCTCCTCTTCACGACTACCTTTGTTGCAGATGGTTGACCCGAGATAGGTGAAGGACTGCACGACTTCCAGTTCCTTTAATTAACCTGTGAGCTGGATCTGTTGTTCTCGATCAATTAACATGAGTTTGGACATACTGAGGTTGATGTGTAGTCCATATGCTAGACTAGTGTCTTTTATTCTAGTTAGTAGCTCAGCAAGTTCTGACTGTAATAGCATACAGGATGACTTAGACAGAATTTCTAGTTGGTGCGAAGATTGGCAGCTAGCTCTCAATGTGGAAAAATGTAAGGTGATGCGCATGATTAGAAAAAACAATCCCATAATGTTCGAATACAGCATTAGTAGTGAGCTTTTTGATGGTGTCGTGTCGTTCAAATATCTAGGCGTAACATTGCAGAGCGATATGAAATGGAACGAGCATGTAAGGACAGTTGTGAGTAAGGCGGACAGCGAATTCGGTTTATTGGGAGAATTTTGGGAAGATGTACTTCACCTGTAAAGGAGACCGCGTATAAAACACTTGTACGACCACGTCTTGAGTATTGCTCAAGTATTTGGGACCCGCAGCAGATCGGTTTGAAGGAAGACATAGAGGCGGTTCAGAGGCGAGCAGCTAGATTTGTTACCGGTAGGTTCGACCAATGCACGAGTGTTACGGAAATGCTCCGGCAACTCAATTGGGGATCGCTGGAGGAAAGACGGCGTTCTTTTCGTGGATTTCTGTTGAGGAAATTTAGAGGGCCGGAATTTGAAGCTGAGTGCAGTACGATCTTGCTGCCGCCTACTTACATTTCGCATAAAGATCACAAAGACAAGATAAGAGAAATTAGGGCTCGTACAGAGGCATATAGGCATTCTTTTTTTCCTCATTCAATTTGGGAGTGGAATAGGAAAGGAAATGCCTAGTAGTGGTACAGTGTACCCTCCGCCACGCACCTTACGGTGAATTGCGGAGTATGTATGTAGATGTAGATGTATACAGTTGTGGAGATAGAACACAACCTTGTCTCACACCTTTTGAAATTCTGAAAGAACAGGATTCTGCTGCACAAAATGTCTGCACCACATGTCTTGAGCAGGCTTGCAGACTACGGAAGAAGCTAATAGGCGAGGATGTCTGGGAATGATACAGGGAGGAAAGCAATGCGTGTCACGGAGGGGAGGATTAAGGGTAGTGGGGGGAGGGGTGCGGAGAGAGCCGACCGAGGCCGAGAGATGAAGAAAGTTGTGCGCAAAGCTGGCAGTAAAATTACCCCGTAATGAGTTAGGCGGGGCGGTGGCCCCAAATTAAAAACCGAAATAAAAGACGCCGGGCGGGGCCAGAACCGCCCCCGCACCCCTACTAGCGGCGCCGGGCACCTCAGGCAGTGCGCCCTGGCGGCCAGTTTGCCAACTTAAATTATGAGCACACTCGCCCCGGCGCTAATCCCGGCCAGGCAGCGCTTTCACTAATTATTGAAATTAATTTCGGGAGTTTAAACAGCGGACGTCTGCTGCCACTCGGGCAGCCGGAGAACCGCCGAACAGGTGCAAGCCACGCCTCTGGTCTGCAGAAGGAAACGGCCAGAGGTTCAGACACCTGCTGAGGTACACTGTGGTCCGACTACAACTGCTCGCCTGTGACAGTTCACACGTTGGGCGTAGATAATGAGAAGGGGGGGGGGTGACGAGGGGGTTCAACCCCCCCAGAACTTTTTTTCTTTTTTTTTCTTTTTTGTGGGTGGGGGGTGTCACTCGTGATAAAAATAAAAAACGAAAATAATTTGTGTTATGAACATGGAGATAAGAAAAACAGCTCTATGAATATCAAGGACACTGATGGAAAACCAGTTCTCAGCAAAGAAGGGAAAGCTGAAAGGTGGAAAGAGTATATAGAGGGGCTATACAAAAGAAATGAACTTCGAGACAATATTGTAGGAAGGGAAGAGGATGTAGATGAAGATGAAATAGGAGATACTGTACTGAGAGACGAATTTGACAGAGCACCGAAAGACCTAAGTCGAAACAAGATCCCTGGTGTAGACGATATTCCCTCAGAGCTACTGAAGTCTCTGGGAGAAACAGACATGACAAAATTGTTTCACCTGGTGTGTAAGATGTATGAGACAGGTGAAGTACCTTCAGACTTTAAGAAAAATGTTATAATCCCCATTCCAAAGAAAGCAGGTGCAGACAGGTGTGAAAACTACAGAACCATCAGTTTAATAAGTCATGGTTGCAAAATATTAACACGAATTATATACAGAAGGATGGAAAAACTGGTAGAAGCCGACCTCGGGGAAGATCAGTTCGGATTCAGGAGAAACGTAGGAACACGGGAGGAAATACTCACTTTACGGCTAATCCTAGAAGATAGATTAACAAAAGGCAAACCTACATTTTTAGCTTTTGTAGATTTGGAGAAGGCTTTTGACAATGTTGATTGGAATAAACTCTTTCAAGTTCTGAAGCAAGCAGGAGTAAAATATAGGGAGCGCAAGATTACTTACAACTTGTACAAAAACCAGACAGCGGTTGTCAGAGTTGAAGGGCATGATAGGGATGCACTGGTTGGAAAGGGAGTAAGACAGGGTTGTAGCCATTCTCCAATGTTATTCAATTTCTTCATTGAGCAAGGTATAAAGGAAAGCAAAGAGAAATTTGGAGAAGGAATTACAGTTCAGGGTGAAGAATTAAAAACATTGCACTTTGTCGACGCATAGTAATTCTCTCAGATAAAGCAAAGGACCTGGAAGAGCAATTGAACGGAATGGACAGTGTTGCGAAAGGTGCATATAAGATGAAGATTAACAAGAGTGCAGTGTAAGAAAATCAGGTTATGCTGAAGGAATTAGATTGGGAAACGAGGCAATAAAGGAGGTAGATGAGTTTTGTTACTTGGGCAGTAAAATAACATATGATGGTCGCAGTACAGAGGATATAAAATGCAGAATGGCAATGGATAGAGAAGCGTTCTTGAAAAAGAGAAATTTGTTAATATCGAATATTGATTTAAGCCTAAGGAAGTCCTTTCTGAAGGCATTTGTGTGGAGTGGTTCCTTGTATGGACGATAAACAGTGTGGACAGGAAGAGGATAGAGTCTTTTGAAATGTGGTGTTACAGAAGAATGCTGAAGATTAGGTGAGTAGATCGCGTAACTAATGAGGAGGTAGTGAACAGAATTGGGGAGAAAAGAAATTTCTGGCATACTTTGACTAAAAGTAGGGATAGATTGGTAGGGCACATTCTTAGACATCAAGGAATTGTGAATTTAGCGTTGGAGGGAAGTGTGTGGGGTAAAAACCGCATAGGGAGACCAACAGATGGATACAGTAAGCAGATTCAGACAGATGTAGGTTGCCGTTCTTATGTGGAGATGAAGAGGCTTGCTCAGGATAGGGTATTGTGCAGAGCTGCAGCATGCGATACCGGTCTCCGGACTGAAGACCACAACAACAACAACATCGTCCAGTGTCCTTTGCGAAGCTGTTTTTACCGCCTTCACATCACCATAACGCTTCCCTTTTAGCTTTTTTTTTCTTTTGTGGAAATAGGGAAAAGTTGCACGGGGCTAGGTGCGGCGAATACGGAGCGTGGGGAACGACAGACCACCTCTGAGATTCCAAATAGTGGGCCACTCGTAAGGCCGTGTGTGCTGGAGCGTTGTCGTGATGCAGAAACCAGTCGGCAAAGTCCCCGGTGTTTCCTCGACGCATCCTCTCGCAGACGCCTTAAAACGTCCAAGTAAAAGTGCTGGTTAACAGTCTGGCCAGGGGGTACGAATTCCCGATGCACAATTCCACGAACATCAAAAAAGACAACGATCATCGTCTTCACATTTGACCTCACTTGCCTGCTAATGCAGTGAGTGCTCAGCTAAGATCTACTCTCTTCTGCAAGAAGGAAGTAAGTACCAAGACTACGTTAGCAGTGCACCGCTCTATCTTTCGACCAACTTTGTTGTATGGGAGTGAAAGTTGGGTGGATACAGGTTACCTTATTTATAAGGTAGAGGTTACAGATATGAAAGTAGCAAGAATGATTGCACGTACTAATAGATGGGAAGAATGGCAGGAGGGTGTCCATAATGAGGAAATCAAACTGGGAATGAACACCATAGATGAAGCAGTTAGAGCGAACAGACTGAGATTGTGGGGTCGTGTTACACGCATGGGAGAAGCAAGGTTACCTAAGAGACTCATGAGCTCGGCAGCGGAGGGTAACAGGAGTCGAGGTAGACCAAGAAGAAAGGACTTAGATTCGGTGCAGAATGATTTTGAAGTAAAAGGCATAACATCAGAAGAGGCATCAATGTTAGCATTGAATAGGGGATCATGGAGGAATTTTATTAGAAGTACTATGCTCCAGACTGAACGCTCTAATGATGATGATGATGCCTTGTTTTTTATTTTATTTATTTATTTCTTTATTTATTTATTTATTTTTTTTTGTCTGGGAGAGTTGGGAGTCCTCCACTGGCTTGACGTTTGCTCGTTTCTGGGTCTTACCCGTAACACCATCTCTCATTCGCTGTAATGACTTTGTTCAAGAAGTCTGGATCACGTGCAGTCTCTCTTTTCAAGTCCTGGTGATGCAGCAGAAGACGTCTCGTGTGCAAATCCTCACTCAAAATTCGCTGGCACGAGCTCCAACTAATTCCTGTCTCTGCTGAAATTTTGACGATCGTTTGGAGACGATCCTCGTCGATCTTTTGGGGGACCTTTTCAATGTTCTCCTCGTTTCGCGATGTTCAATAACGCCCAGAACGAGCTTGGTCTTCGACACTCATCTCACTACGTTTAAAGCGCCCAACCCACTCGAAAAGCTGTGTGCGGCCCATAGCGTCCTCCTGCAAACCTTCCTGAAGCATTTGGTGTGCCTACGATGCTTTTTTTTTTAAAGCAGGAAACAAAATTTCACACACACTCTTTGTTCTCCTATCTGAACCACCTCCACTTCGTCTATCCGTTTCTAGAATACTGCCTTCAAGTTTATTTCCTTTGTATAGGACCTCTATATATTCGTTCCATCTTTCAGCTTCCCCCCCCCCCCCCCCTTTGCTTAGTACTTGTTTTCCGTCTGAGTTCTTGATATTCATTCAACTATTTTCAACATGACTGTTAAAGACAGCAACCGTTCGTCAAAATATAAAATAATCAGTTGAGCAACAGCTTTTCGATTGCAGAAGTTTTGGTAAAATATTTTCTTTGCCATGGTTTCAGCTTCACTAAGGGAGCCTTCATCAGAAGTAAAACAGTTTTTTTTACCTTTGTGTAAAATTTTTTAAAAAGTAGTGCAGATTACAGGGAAAGTATGAAACATCACATCTAAGATACGATCTTACAAATTACTTACATATGAATGTAACGTCAGTAGATGGTGTCGAGCGATAGGGCTCACGTTGAAAATTGAGAAGTTTGCACATTGCAAATTTTTAAACACAAATAAGATCACGTCACCACGATATATCACGCCATCTGTTATTCAATAGTAGCACTTTACGTGCAAAGTGTACTGATATGGTTACATATTAGAAATTAAAAAGCACGTGGCATGTTACTATATGGCAAAATAGTTTGAAAATTACACTAAATGAGTATAAACAATATTTGAGGGTGCAGACTGGAAACTGGCTACAATATTTCGCATTACGTGATTCTGAGTAAGGGCTTTACGCCATCAAAAATTTTTTTGTCCCGCAACAGCAGTTGTTCATCAAGAACAAATTGGTCACTACGAGAAAAATGTTTATTAAAGTTGCCATAAGGACTTCACAGGCGTTACCCGCCAACAGTCAGAGAAACACAATACCACTCTTCAGAGCATATTTTAAGGGATTTTCACTGGGCGACATTGGAAGGTGATCCCGGAAAAATTTCAAAATATTGATGCCTAAAACCGTGTTTTGAAGCCCCTTTTTTTTTTTTATTAAAATCAAACCTGCTTAATTTTTCCTTAATAGATTTATGTTTTTAATGATAAATAAAAACGTTTGTGGAGCAATACTAAATTTGGACTTTGAAGAAATCATTTACGTCTCCTAAATTTGTTAAACTATCTTTCAATTGTTTTTCTTGCCTTTTGTTAAGTAGTTAAATAGAATACAGTACCTGTTATAAGTTCACTTTAATTTGATATGGCTATTAAATGAAAATAGTATTAAATTAAACTAATATCAGTACTATGATTACTTAAAATACCTTCCTGTGCACTTTCTGTAAAAGTTAATAAACCATTATTTGTCTTAAAAGCTCATATTACGTTATGGTTCCTCAATTTGTATTTTTGCTCTAGAGAATTCTGTACACCAACGGCAAAGAAACACAATTACAATTTTAAGTTATCTAAGAAAAGTACATAATTCTGAAGAAAATTAGTCATGAGATGCTGGTGCTAAAATCGTCTTTAAAGAACGTAAAATTCTAGCGTAACAGTTTTCTTTCAAAGAATATTGAACAGTAATTTTATACCTTCACTTGTAAGATTCTAATTGAAAACAATTCTTCTGCCGTTCTTATAAATGTTTTAATGCACACAAGAAACAATTTTCAAGAAATATTTTAAAATAGGTCTACAACAAAATTGTAAAGGATAATGAAATTACTGGGTTTACAAAATCTTTATAATTAAAATCTGATACTTTATCTCTACCCAACAGGTGTTCACAAGCGCAATAGGATTTTTAGAATTTGATAATCTATTAACACTACTGCAGATTTCCTTCTGGTCTTCGGGAAGCCGTTGTAAGATAGCAGTCCAGTGTCGCTTTGTTGAAACAAATCGGTTTACTTGACGTCTTCTAGGAAGATCTTCAGTATCTGATTCGTCACTTTCAAGTTCTCTTGCACCTTCTCTCTCCAACTTTTCTTCATATCCTCCAGGATAACAGTCTTCTTCCATCAAAGATAATGAATAAACAAATATTTTTTTAGATCCTTCAATATCAGGGATTGTAACACATGACCTCTGACAATCTTGTTGCAGTTTTTCCAGACGTTTGAGATGATCTAGCATAAGACTGGTAAGTCGCTGTTGTTCGCCACCTGTCTCCCACAATCGTAAAAACCCACGTGCTGAAGCTTTTTCAACTTTTGAGGAATCAGTCTTTCCAAGAACATTACTCAAATATTGTTACGTTAATGGAAGGCTGTTCCAAACTGCTTTGGCTTTGTTGAGATGTTCTACGAACCTCACATCCAAGCGGTAGACAGCGTTTCTTGGTTAACTCAGCCAGCTCTTCAAGTTCTTCAAAGCGTAAAGCCGATGCCCTATAAAACGTTCCCATGGCTTTTAAATTTGTCTTCCAGTGCTGAACTTCAATGACTGCTGATTCTGACATTGCTAGGTCAGATCGATGAGCCACACACCAAATACAATGTAAGTCTCTTCCTAAGTACTCTTCCATTCGAACCCATAGGCCACTAGATTTGCCCGTATTAGCATTCTCTCCATATTTAGTCAATCCTGTCAACTTATCTTTTGCTGTGTCACCAAGGTCTAAATGTTCCAATAAAACTTTGACAGATTCCATTCTCCCTCGCACACTCGATTTGCTTTCACCTAGAATCACAGATTTCATCTCGTTATCTTCTACAATGAACCGTGCAGCAATGAACTTGTTGTCAACTCCGTATTTGTCTACGGAGCCATCAACCTGAATGGGAAAACATTCCGAGTTTTTTAACTGTGTGACCACACCCTCCATTATCACTTCCCCTATAACATCAAACATCTCGCGATACATTAGAGGGTTTCTGTACTGCAATAAAGCTGGAGAAGGAGAAAACTCGAATTCCAAACCATTGTCTTTGTATGATGAAATTTGGGCGTCACTGTGAATCTTTGTTAGTGATCGTGACGGCCAAGAATGAGCAGAAAGAGTCATTGTACGACTGTCATTATACACATCTATTGCTAGTTCAATCATTAGTGTTATTTTCTTTGCAGTGTAAGTGTTTTAACCCAAGGATGCTTATCAGATTGTGCTATCCAGTTTTCTTCCATTTCATTAAGGTTGACAGCAGTTTTGTGAGATTCACTGCCAAAATGTTCAATAATTCTTTCTAATTCCTTTTTTCCGTCACATCGGACGCCATCAGCAATGGGCAAAGTACCATTTTTTGAAAAGTTCAATGCTTATTGAATATGTTTAAAGCAAATTTCACATTTTACACCAGAACGCTTGTTTCCCAGTTTTACTTTTGCAAGAAAGTCGTAGGTTTTTAACAGCCAAGACGAATCTAACATATTACCCTTATACCATTCAACATATTTATCTTCTTTTTTTGGGAGGGGGGGGGATTTTCGGTCTTGACTCTTAGGTAGAGTATTATCATAATTGGAAGATTCTTCTGGAAAAGCAAGGAACACAAAAAGAGAAAGATTTTACTGAAAAGTAAGAGAAAAGCTGTCGAAATGTTGGCGTATCTTGCTGACTTTTTCAGTGAAATTAAGTCCGAGTATTTCATTGCAAGAAAATACGACTAATATTTCACAGCGCAGGATAAAATTTCAAGTTTCGTCCGTAAACTGGAACTTTACCAACGCAGGGTTCAAGTCGGAGATCTATCGATGTTTAAGCAACTGTGTGATCAATGAATAGGAGAGGAAAATAAAAGAATCGTGTTTTAAACTTCCGTTATTTAGCATCCGCCTGCAGTTATGAACTCAATTAAGCAATATTCCTCAGCTATGGATAATCAGCACGTCAACACTTGGATATTGAGGCCATTATCTGTTGAGGAGGAAATTTTCAAAGATGTTTCAGCCAAAGTAGAATACTTCTGATTGTTCGAGATAGCACATTCAAAATGGAATTTCAAAATTATGATCTTGGTACATTTTGGCGAAAAGCATAGTCCGAATATCCTGTTATAGCTGACAGAGCTCTAAGAACGTTAAGACTGTTCAGTACCACTTATAGACATCAGAGTGGCTTCTCAAAGATACTGACAATAAAAAGTAAGACGAGAAACCGTCTCAATGTGGAACATGACCTGAGATGCGCCTTAACCAAAACAAAACCAAACATTAGAAAACTTGCGACTTTTCATTGAATATAATTGTTTAATTGCTGCATCGAAAGTGTAAAAGATATGTGTCTTATGCAGTGTATTATGGTTAACAAAGATTGGTAGTGTTTTCATGTATTGATTTCTTTGGTAATATTGTAATCCGTGTTTTTTTTTTGGGGGGGGGGGGGGGTAAAATGATTTTCCCTAGTAGGTCTTAGAGGTAACAAGACTGAAAAGATTTACAAGAGGTAATTTTTTAATTCCCGGTACATTTGATACGTCATTCAATAAAAATAAATTGCCGGCACTACTGGGCGCCAAAATCTCAGCACTGGGCGACACTAGTGTCACCCAGTTAACACGTTATTTTATGACCTGGCACACTTGCACTAGACTGCTTGCACGTTCAGCTCTACGCTGACGGCGTCTGCACAGCTGTTTCATAAAGGTCTCTACTAACACCATCTAGCGTGAGAACCCTGTACCACAGAATAGGGAGCATACAGAAGGGAAAGCTGGGGGCGGCGCCTTTGATCTGTATGTTACCAAGCGTTGCGCTCGACGCCATATTGAAAAGCAGTAAACGCGGAACTATAGCCACTTAGTACTTTCGCTGGAAATGGGCTTTTTATGAACTGCAGCTAATCTCACCGACTTTTACGAAAGGAAACGGCTTTCATCTATTTTGCGCCATCTTCTTGCACCTAATTGTAATCCAACGAAAAAAAAAAAAAAAAAAAAAAAAGAATAGGCCTAAATTTTAATGCAACTACGAAAATGTACATTGGAGTCGATGATCGTTTTATTTGGTGTTTATCTCTAGAAAAATCCCAAATAACGGGAAGTTATGTGTGGGAAATTAGTTATAAATAAGAAAGTGACTTTACAACTGCCAGGTTTTATTTGACACGAATAAATTCGCACAAAATATTGAGTCAGACTTAGCAGTTCAACGTGATTACACAAAACTAATGACGTCTGGGAATATATAAAAGTTGTGTTTGCTTTAGGAGTATCATTAATGTACTGATCGGAGAAGGGCATACAGAGGAATCTGTCAACCACAGAGCAGGAACAGCATAAAATAATTATTCCCCTTAATCTATTTGTTTGAGTATCCGAAGAACATTCGCTGCCAACATTAGCACGCTACGCCTCCAATGCCGTAAGTAAAATTTTACCTGCCTAATTACGCACTATTCTTTGTCATTCATTTTATATTATTCCCTACAACGTTAAACTTATAAAATGTAAATGTACTTCAACATTTCGATGCCGTTGAACTGCTGCAGCAACAGTGAGAGTTATCGTCGAGAGAAGAAGCGAGGCTACTTTTAATAATTATGCACACATTGCTCTCATTCGAAACTGATAACATTTAACTTTCACTGCACATATAGCGACGTTCACTTACTGCTCAGCATCTTTTGGGAAGGTGAAGAAACTTATATCCTTATTTGTATTCGAATTATTGCGGCAATTAGGTGCTGAACACCATCGGCCGCCTTTTCTTTTATTGCTGCTCGTAATAAAAACGGACAGCTCCAACTAATGACACACAGTTTTTCTTTTCACTGCACCAAATACTTGATTACTTCTATGCGATTCAGGCAGTTAAAATACACAATCAACAAATAAAGACGGCGCATTACCACGCTACAGAGTAGGGAGTGATCACGCGTTTACTGCTTTTCAAGATGGCCGTTCCGCGCATGCGCAGTAAATTTCGGACGACAGACTGCAGCAGGAGTTTCCTTTCTGTATATTCCTTATTCTGTGCCTGTACTAAGTCTACGAATGGCAGCGCCATGGGAGTCCGGTGTCTTTTGATTTCCCTCTTGTATTTCGATTACAACTGCTCGCCAGTTGACAGTTCCCACGTTGGGGTCGCCTTTCTCTGATCAGAACGGTGCGAGGTAAGGAAATAAACATAACACAGAAACGTTGTAGAGCATTTTCTCCTCCTCTAATCCGTGTATTCAATTTTCGTGTCATATAAACGTTTAAGGCGTCATTTCCAATTAAATTTTGAGCTGTCCGAAGGCCATCGTGAACGGTCCACTTTTAGTTTTGCTAACCTAAAACTTGGCGGCATTACAAACAATCTTTATGTCAAACACAATGGATTACTTTTTGGTCCACTTTAGGTTACGGTAGTAACACTAGAAGTGGGCCTTTGTGATCGTCTTTTGACAGCTCGAAATTTAAATAAAAATAACGGCCTAACCATTCGTCTGACACGAAAATTGAATAACCGAATTTGTAGAGGAGACAATTCTCTACAACTTCGCTCTATTATGTTTATTTCATATCTCGTATCGTTTCAGAGATATTTGCAAAAATAACGGCGATTTTGGGATGTCTGTCTGTCCGAAACGTGTTCCCTGTTTTTAAGGCGAACCGTTCAACAGATCAGCACCAAATTTTTTACAGACATAATTGTTGCCTACCATAGACCAAAACCTCATTTTTTGAAATATTTCGGACAAGAAAAACGTTATTAATACAAAATAAATAAATAAAATAATAATAATAACAATAAAACCGTTTGTAATGTAATTTTAATTCCAAATAAAACGTTCATCTGACACGAAAATTCAATAAACGAATTTCTAGAGGAGAAAATTCGCTACAATTTTGTTCCCTTATGTTTTTTTTCATATCTCGTATCGTTTGAGAGATATTTGCAACAATAACGGAGATTTGACACCCTCCATTGAATTAACGAAAACCAGCCGTTCGAAGATGTCACGTGACATTCCTCGCCCAGAACTCTCTCTGGCATACGCCATCTTGCGTTGCGTATTTGATGATTTTCTTATTGTAACTTACAAGTTGTCATTTCAAAGCAATGGCACACTGAAGAATTAACAAAAACACGTCGTTCTTCGTACGATAAATGGTAATCTAGAGTCTACAAATGCCATATTAGCATCAGTTAACAACAGCCATCAATAGTAAGAGATTGAAGAACACAGTTTGCGACTGTTAGATGTAGCGTAGTGGCAATGCGTTGGACTGTAACGCCGAAGGTCTGTCGTTCGAACCCGTTGGTACCTAATTTTTCCCCCCACAAGGGTTTCAGATTCTCTTATTAATTAATTTTTTATTATTTACATTATTACTTTGGTCCAAAATGTTTGTAAAAACTTATAAAACTACAAATATAAAGTGGGCCGTAAAACACGATTTACGCAATTTAGTGCAATTTTTTTTTTACTAAATAACGAAAGTCTATTTCTAGCTTCCACGAACCTAAATAACGCTTTATTGGATTTGATGTTATTATCAACTAACTCAGAATACTTAATATCCTTAGAGTTATAAGTGGCGATGAACAAATTATTTACACCTCGAATAGGTGGTCTATGTCTTTCATTATTCCAATATATATTGTCAAAAAAAGTATCGCATAATTTTCAAAAGTTCTGAATATTCATCTTCAGAACATCAAATCGCCCAATCTAGCAGATAAAGTAAGCTCTAAAAATGTTGATCAGGTTTGGGATTTGTGTTGTTCACTCAGAAAACCCTTTACTCTTTCTCATCACACAATTACAAATATGGTACAGTACTTTCCAAACTTTCCCTATCTAGTTCTTTGTTAAGAGGTAAACACCAGGCAAGCGTTATAGGTCCCCTACTCTTCCTTGTTTTTATAAACGATTTAGGAGAAAATCTGAATAGATCCCTTTGTTCGCGGATGATGCTATCGTTTATCGGTTAGTGAAGTCAAAAGAGGATCAAAAGCAACTGCAAAGCGATTTAGACAAAATTTATATATTGTGCGAAAATTGCCAATTGACACTAAATAAAAAAAAGTGTGAAGCAATACACATGACCACTAAAAGAAATCCGCTGAACTTCAATTACGCGATAAATCAGTCAAACCTTAAGGTCGTGAATTGTACCAAATACTTAGGAGTTACAATTACGAACAACTTTCACTGGAGAGAAGACACAGAAAATATTGTGGGGAAGGCGAACCAAAGGTTACGTTTCATTGGCAGAACGCTTCGAAGATGCACCAGCTCCACCAAAGAGACTGCCTACATCACACTTGTGCGTCCTCTCCTGGAGTACTGTTGCCCAGTGTGGGACCCTCAGCAGGTGGGACTGACGGAAGACATTGAGAAGGTTCAGAGAAGGGCAGCTCGTTTTGTTTTATCACGTTACCGGGAGTGAAGCGTCAACGGAACTATTTAGGTGTTCTTTCTTCACGCGCGCTGTTAGAGAATGGAACGGTAGAGAAAAGTTATGAAAGTGGTTAATGAAACCTCTGCCAGGCACTTAAATGTGTTTTGCAGAGTATCTATGTAGATGTAGAACGCGGTTAATCTGTTGTATTACCTCATCCATTTGCTAATATGTTCAAGAATGGTGTGCTAATGTTAACAGTAAATGCAGGTACATATTATTTGTTATTAGCTATGCATTCACTTTTTCAGTACGTAACCTCCAAAATATATCGGTATGTAGGCCGACAACTATTGTAAATCTGAATACGACTGAAATAGTTGATTAACTGCAGTGGGAAGCGTTCAGGCATTACTTTTATACATCAGTAATATTATGAGGTGCTGGATAAGCATTTGCGATACTCAGTAAGGAACGGTATTTCTAAAGCGAATGAATTGGTAAAGATTTTCTTCCATGCCCAGAAGTTTAACAAACCACCATAAATGAACACTTGTTATTTGTAACATTATTCTCTTACTTCCCAGCATATGAGAGATTCCCGGACTACATTTTTGATAGGTGTTACATTTTTTTGCGCCGGAGATGCTCCATCTTCACGTGCATAAGGTCATGGATTCGAATCCCGTCGTGCGTGATAATTTTAATTTCTACGTCAAAATTAGTGTGATGGTTAGTTTTAATGATGTAATTGGATATTTTTAGTTCTGATACGTTGTTACATCTGTTTCACAGTAGTATTGACTTATTAGTTCTCATTTTCCGTGCTGCGATACTTTTTCGATTGTAATGTGATGGTGCCATTACAAACCGTAATTAACTGCAAGCAGAACAGCTGACTGGTTCATTAAACAGCGGCCGTTTTAACTACGGGCCACTACCAGGATAGTTTCAGGTAACCGATGATAGCGGGTAATTACAGTTTGCTTTTAGCTCTGTATCTGAATTTTTTTCTGTCCGAGTTTATAAGCTTTAATCACCCGTGTGTGAAGCAATCATGATTTTAGTTCTGCTGGAGTTGGTTTTGCCGGATACATAGTACATCACGTTAGGTTAGGTTGTTGAAACACAGCGTTAAAAACCGGGTAGAACATGGATAAACCAGAAAATTTCTTAATTCTAAAGTACACTCATGTATCGTAAAGTACACCTACGTTCAGAAAAACCCAAATACCTTGAAACACTGAACATAGAAATTTTGGTTTTTGGAAATGGGAACGCAGTTTTCTTGCTGCAATTTCTATTATCAAATAATGTTTAAATGTTTGTAGAGCTTATGGGACTTAACTACGGGGTCATCAATCCTGATGCCTGAAAAACCACCGATCGTCTAACAGCAGTGTGAGCCAACTGTAAGTAGCTGTTTAGAATACGATTTAAAATTGTAACTATCGTAATTTAGTGCCAAACACGTAGCTCACACTTCATTTTCTATCTCACCACAGCTTAACTAGTACCACAATGTTGTGAACAACCTATAAAAATGTGTACCACCTGATGATAAACTGCCAGGCAGTTTGAAACCGGTCGTGCTGAATAAATACGTAAGAAAGGTGACTGGTTGCTGTTATTTTCTGATTCCTTTATTCATCACAGTCGCAGGTGTCACACATCCAGAATGGATACAAGTTTTAAAGTCCTTTCTGAAATCATTTGTGTGGAGTGTAGAATAGCACGGGATAGAAACGTGCTTTTCGGACAAAAAGTTTATACCAGCGTTAAAAAATGTGCTATTACAGACTAATGCTAAAGATTAGATACGTAGATCTCGTAAGTAACAGGGCGGTACTGCGCAAACTATGGGAGAAATTTCTGGAATATCTTGACTAAAACAAGGGATCGATTGGTGAGACACATTCTGATACATCAGACATTTTAGCATTGGTGGGAAGTGTGTGTGTGTGTGGGGAAAAAATTGCAGAGGGAGATCGAACTTGTCTTTTGACTGAAGACGACAACACGTGTTAATATTATGGTTATCTAAATCCATTTACAAGTTAAAAACATTTTTAAACAGAATTTATGGAAACTAACACAAATTGACACATTCACTACAGCAAAAAATTGGAAAGACGTTGAAGAAACTCATTTTCAAATACCACGTATAGGACCTTCTTATGTTCCAAGGTGATGGTGAACAACCAACGATTAATTGTGCACAAGTTATACAAACATTTTTAAAAAGGTGCAGTAATTTACTCACCAAACCAAATTGCATTTGAAGAGTTAACAATATCTCCAAAATACATTTAAATATTATACATCATTAAGGAAAGGCAAACCTACATTTCTAGCTTTTGTGGAATTGGAGAAAGCTTTGGACAACGTTGATTGGAATACATTCAAATTCTGAAATCAGCAGGAGTAAAATATAGGGAGCGTAAGGTTATTTACAATTTGTACAAAAACCAGACAGTAGTTATCAGAGTTGAAGGACATGAAAAGGATGCAGAGGTTGGGAAGGTTGTAAGACAGGGTTGTTGCCTTTCCCCAATGTTATTTAATTTGTATATTGAGAAAGCTATAAAAGAAGGCAACAAGAAATTTAGAGAAGGAATTAAAGTTCAGTGTGCAGAAATAAAAACCTTGCGTTTTGCTGATGACATAATAATTCTGTCAGATACAGCAAAGGACCTGGAAGAGCAATTGAACGGAATGGACAGTGTGCTGAAAGGTGCATATAAGATGAACATTAACAAGAGCAAAACTAGGGTAATGGAGTGTAGTCTAAGAAAATCAGGTGATGCTGAAGGAATTAGATTAGAAAAGACATTTTTTTTTAAATATGTACCAAAGCTGCTTTTATTTGAAATGCTGACGACTAGTTTCGGGCTTTGCCCATTTTCTAAGTCACCTATTACAGAGAACAAAGTGTGTTTTACATGAAAATACATTAATACGGTAATGTTATATTGACTGTACAATTTGTAATTACTTACATTCATATATATATATTTATATTTGGTTACTGTTTAGGTCACGCTGTTTGTTGTAATTTCTTTTTGTGTAATTTACATAGCTGTCGATCCAAAGATGTTTTTATTAAATATTCTTTGCTTAATTTTGTTTGTAATGATATCGTTGGTTATAAGCAGTGTGACATAAACAGTACCATTACAAATATCGTACAATAAATTTTAGATTTCATTCCGAACTATTTTAAGTGTAATAAATTGATTTGTGTCCTATATTGTAATATAGGGATAATATTGCGGTGCTAATATAATTTATCGCGTTTTGTTGCATATTTTGAAGTATATTAAGTATATTACGGTAGGATGGATTGTACTTTGTATGCTGGCCAAGGTGTTATGGAAATTTTCAATGAATTTTTTATTGCGCATTTCTGTTTGTTCATTTAACATTTGTTCTGGGTACTTAGTCATATGTGTATAGATTTGTAATTCTTCTAAAACGTCCATTAGTTGTCCTTTGCATACAATATGTAAAATTTTGAGATTTTCTCCTATACTCCCAGTCGAATGTTTCCTTTCTCTGAGGTGTGTGCCGAATGCTGAAACATTATTTTCGCTTGTATTTATATGTTCTCTAAATCTAATTTTGAAAGTTCTGCCTGTCTGTCCAATGTAGGCTTTGTCACATTCACTGCAAACAAAATTAAGCAAAGAATATTAAATAAAAACATCTTTGGATCAACAGCTCTGTAAATTACACAAAAAGAAATTACAACAAACAGCGTGACCTAAACAGTAACCAAATATAAATATATATATGAATGTAAGTAATTACAACTTGTACAGTCAATATAACATTACCATATTAATGTATTTTCATGTAAAACACACTTTGTTCTCTGTAATAGGTGACTTAGAAAATGGGCAAAGTCCGAAACTAGTCGTCAGCATTTCAAATAAAAGCAGCTTTGGTACATATTTGAAAAAAAAAAAAAAAAAAAAAAAAAGTCTTTTCTACAATATTTAAGAGCTGCAAAACGCGACATATCAAAAACATTTGAATTAGATTAGGTAACGAAGCAATAAAGGAGGTAGATGAGTTTTGTTACTTGGGCAGTAAAATAACAAATGATGGTCGCATTTAGCATTGGAGGGAAATGTGTCGGGTAACAGTCGCAGAGGGAGACCAAGAGATGGATACAGTAAGCAGATTCAAATGAATGTAGGTTGCCGTTCTTATGAGATGAAGAGGCTTGCTCAGGATAGAATAGGGTGGAGAGTTGCATCAAACCAGTCTCCGGACTGAAGACCACAACAACGACAACATCACTGAAATACATAAAACTCGTACGATTTACAAAAATTGCGCAAATCACAACCTCACATCTCTCAACAACGAAAATAATAATAAATGGCAGAAAGACGTTATTGTGGTTTTAGTACACTTTTCTGCACCCATAACGGTATTGAAATACCTATAAGAAACAACAAGATTTCTCGGATGCATCATTCTCTCATAACGTAGTGTGCAGCGTAAAATTTGTTACAATAATTTTTTCTGTTTTGTTTCACATGTCGATAATTTTTTTTATTCTTTCGCTTAGCTAAATTACAACATCAATATTGCGAGAACAGGTGAACTTAATTTTACGTATTAATTACGAAGTAATCTTAAACCCACCCGGCGGCAAATTTTCGACGTATAAAACAGAAGCACAGGAGAAAAGTGTGGATACGGGTATAATGGTGCTGCTTAAAATTAATGCAGCAGTGAAGCAATCATAAAATTTATGTCCGAATATTCTCGGCGTATAAAAAGCTGCATTTTACGACCTTGCGCGGAAACTCCAAGGTACGAAAAGAGTTACTGCAAATTGGGAACCAGGAGACCAAGTGAAAGGGGGAAGAAAAAAAGAAGAAGAACTCGCAATGAACAGCTAAGAACTTCACGGGTGTACATTTGGGGCCGTGCTAGCAACATGAGAACACTCGTAACATAATTGTGCAATTGCGAAGTTATCTCTGTATTCTAGAAAGTTTCGTGATTTGAGACTGTAGTTTCGCCACAATGAACCAGGTGAAGTCATATGAAAGTACACCAGGGAGGATTTGTTTCTCTAGATGGTAAGCTTTCACGCTTAATAACTTGGTTAGATAAATATCAAATTAAATATAAATTCAATTACCCTGACATGTCCAAGACATTAACGATAAATAAGAACCAATGAATTACGGAACCTCCATGCTTACTAGGCAGATGCCTAACCGTTTTTTTTAATTTTTTTAAAAATTTTTTTTAAAGGCCACAGCAACACGAACGACTAAGGCGCCTTGGAATAGTCTATTTCACCTTTTAGTAGTGCCGTGGTCAAACGTTAAGACGTCTGCCTGGTAAGCACGGAGGTCCAGGTTCGATTCCCGGGCGCATCACAAATTTTAATTCATTGCTACTTATTTATCGTTAATGTCTTGAACTTCGTTAGAGTCAACTAACACGTAGAGGCTTGTGTGGCAAATAGGTGTATCTGAATTATATTCTAATGTGATTATGTAATCCTGATGTCCTCCTCACATTTACTATATAAAAGTACTGGTAATATTGACTAGACATTAAAATACAACCACAGTTTAACATACACAGTTGCAACACTTGCTGTTGCGAAAGTTGTTACCAAATGACAGTTGCAAAGACACTAGCGCTCCTAGTGGTGGGAAATGCGCCTTAAGAGCAGTGTTTGTTTATGATAATACTAGCTAAATTCCCGCTGCTTCGCACGCGTGGACTGGATGGTCTGCATTGGTTGTTTCTACTTCTAAACATAAATGTTCACAGATTTAGCTTTAAAAATGCTTTCCTAATGAAGTATTTTGATACAACTCTCCACTCCCTATTGCACCATTGTTGGCAGAATTCAAAACATTCGGAAAGGCATTTTTTTTAATTATAACCATGGTTCCAAACCCAAATTTTCACATTTCTAGCATCAAAATAGTCTTAGTAGCACCCTTAAAAGATATTCCCTTATTTCACGCGCTTAATGGTTGCATTTCCAAAAATATCGAACCACATTTTTTTTTTTTTTTTTTTTTTTTTTTTTTTTTTTTTTTTTTTTTTTAAATTCCGATCAAAAATCTAAATCTGAAGTTTTGTATTTCTTCTTCAAAATTGCCTTAATAGCAACGTATTTTCAAAAAACCGTTCTTCCCCTATTTCACCCCCTTTGGCATGGTAATATTGATAAATCGCTGATGCTGACAGTGTAAGGTAAACAACATCTACAAATTTCAAGTTTCTATCGTCTCTAGATTCACTTTTCAGCACCGTTTTCTGTGTTTTAGAAACGGATCGAGAACGCGAAATTTCTTTCTTACGCTTTGGCATCTTTCTTGATAGTTTTACTTTTCAAACTGCAATATGCACTTTTTTTTTATCGATACGCTTGCTGCAGATAAACAACTGAAGAATGTTCATCACGTTTCGCTGTATATAACCTCTTTGCTTTTATAGTGTCAAAAGTCATCGCTGGTCTTCAGTGCGAATTTTATATAAGCCGACGACTTTCAACTACTATATCATCTCCACACTCTTATAGCTATCGACACGGAACTCCTAATCCATTTGTCAGTATTTTGATCCTAAGCACTACAGTTGTCTTTCCAGTGTTTATATTGAGAACATTGGTGTATTGCCAGTGTAGGTAATGCTCAGTTAATGTATGTCTGTGTTTCCCAGTGTTTTATCTTTGAGTCTTTTTATCTTTGGGCATATGTTGATCGTCGTATTGCTCTACATTTTACGTATTTTTTGTTCGCCACTCTCGCCCACCGCCACACACCGCGACCAAACCACCATAGTGCACACCGACAACCTAAAGGCTACTCTCATGCATAACCGCCATTGGTCTGCAGTGAATAATTTTGGCTACCATCCCACGTTACATTTTTATATATGAATATTCGTTTGTACATAATTAACCAAATAGTTTCTGTAATTTTTGCGTTCCAACCATTACTAAAATTTCGAGAGGCACATTACTAATGGTGAAAAAAATTGGAAAAACAGCCTAATTTCCCTTATTCAGTCATGTAAACAACAACTGATTCATGAGGCAACATTTACGAATGAGTGCATATTGGCGGCTTATTCTACTGAAACTACTCTACGCTCCATGACTGCCCACTACGAATCCTTCCAGATCCTCGAAGGCCACGCCCACCGCCTCGCTTACCGCATCCGCCTCCCTTCCCCCACGCGAAACCTTTTTGACCTGGTGGAACACGGGAAACGTATATTGAATGCAATAAGGACAGTATTTTACATACAAATGTGCCAGAATAGCTGTAGGCGATGGCAAAACGTCACAGACATGGAAATAAACGGCAGAGTCAATCAAACTATTTTCCAACAAAGAAGAAGCCTATTACACTATTGTTGCTACAGCTGGACCGCAAACAGTCAGAATCTTCAAAACATTTTTTAAGCTAAAATATTTACATTCAAAAGAATATACGCGTGTAATGAAGACCAGTGAGGTGGAAAACGTGCGAATCAGTTCAATGCACACTGGATTGATACGCCTCAAAAAATTGCATGTCATAGTAAGAACAGACCATTATTGGAATCAGTCTCGCCGACTCCGTGGGTGCTGCGGGGCTCGTGCATCCCCCAAGAATTTTTTTGGGGGTTGCTGAACACCCACATAAAATTGAGGTGGAAAATAAAATTGTATAAATTAAAACAAAATCGGGAAAAATCAAAACCTAGCTTATGATTCAAGAGGCAATGTAAAACGTGACCATAGCGAGAGACGATATTTCATACGTGACAGAAATGATCAGTTTTGTACGCCAAGCGAGTAGTAATGAGTGTCCGTGTTTTAGCCACCATGCAAGCTTTATTCATCCTGAAGCACGTCGGCCCTTTTGACCTTTCAGGTGTACGTATTTGTGAACATTCAATTGTGTTCTTTCAGGAATTTAGCTTGAAGAATCTGATGCTGATGCTGAAGTTAATCCATTTTCATTTATCTTTGTCACTTCCCTTGTTATTAAAATTATAGACTCAGTTGAAATTTGTAATGCTTTTCTCTCAGGCTTAAAAAAAAAACCTTGGACTATATTACTACTGTGAGAGATGTCATTAAGTTTTCTCGAAGTGATGAAAGATTCGGTGAAGTATACAGCTCTTGCTTGAAACTGAACAAAAAAAATTTGATGTCGGACTTCAAAAATTCAAAATATTTCAAAGATTTCTTTAAACCTTGGTCACGGTGTTCTACGAAACGCTTTTGTGAGAAAGAATAGATTCGCACAAAAAATGTTAGACTAGTGTACAGTGAAAAATAATTTCATGTCGTATAGAAGTTTTGGGGAGTTACTTATATTGAAATATCCACTTCGGCCAATTAGATCGCTTTATTGTAGTGTCATAATGTAACCATGCTTTCCTTTTCTTCCTCCTCCTTCTTCCTTCTATCTTTAAAAAAGACCAGACAAATGCGTATCCACTTTTATCACGTACTAGCTGAAAACCCGGCGTTGCCCGGGTATTTATTTATTTACTCCTGTCATTTTTCAGGTATATATTAATTTTTATAATGGCTGTATGTCTGTAAAATCTCTTGGAAATACAATTAGTGCTAAAGAAGTAATACATTAAAACTTGGTGCGTGATGGGGCGTTTTTCCATGAACGTTACTGTTTATGTGCTCATATATCATGAACTACGTGTCCTACAGTGGTACCGTTTAGAAGGTATACTCAGCTATATGCATGTATACCGTCTATAAAACTTCCTGCGGCTACAAGTTTTAGTGTAGAAATTATAAATTGTAACGTCATGCCGTAGTTTTACTCCATAAACACCGGAAAAGTAATAAGCGAGATACTTTTCCTTTAATCATTTTACTATGGTTGCCAGCGAGAAAAAGTTTAATAAAGGTTTGAAATTATGTTTAAAGTTTGTTGCAAGTCGCTAAGTACTGTCATACTCATACAGAGTATTTCGAAAGTCTCGCCGCATTATATGACATTTTTTGAAATTTCTGTTGTTTATGACGTAATATCTTTTGAACCATGTGCCATATGTGATTCTTAACCATGCAGCAATTGTTACCTCACGGAAAGGAATGTATGTACCAAATTTGGTTGAAATAGGTCCAATGGTTTAGGAGAAAATGAGCAGCATTGTCGTAAACTGCAGCAGTTTTTCGCGCATCTCATTGTTTATGACTTCATATCTCGTCAACTGTGTATCGTACGTGATTCTTACACTTACAGCGACCGTCCTCATGGATTGAAGCTTACGTGTACAAAATTTGAGAAAGATTGGATCAAAACTGTAGATTTGTATGCAACACGTACAAATATACGGACACTCTGCTTTATATATTAGATGGTACAGAAATATGAGCATAAGTTAGATACTGTTGTAACACTAACACATAATGATGATAATAGGGATGATAATGACGAACAACTCATTGCAAGCGGTAGTGCTACAGTAAGTGCGGGAAGAGGCGATGGAAGCAGTGGCAGTGAATACCAACAGTCTTCCGAGAAGAAGGTTAAAGTTGCAACTATCGTCACAGCTTTTGATGACAATATGCTAGAGAACATGTACGACGATTATTATAGTTAAGATATCTGCATTACGTATGGCATCTACAATTCCATCTACAGTGCTATCTAGAGCATGGTTGCAGAGCTTTGCAGAAAAACGATACCCACCAGCACATTGAGGTGTACGTAGAGATCCTGTAACCAAACGTTCATACAGATATGTTTGTTGGAGCCCATGTACTTTCCTTATGAGTCACAAGAATAGTATTGCCAACTTCAGCGAGGTACATACACCACATTTGCTTACGTACTGTCTGTTTGCCCCCACGTCCGTGTACCACAACCGTAGCCTATGTTAGACTGTGGTGGTACGCAAAGTGTGGTGTTTTTTCGGAGTCTGAACGTAGATTTAGGATTCTGATCGCGCCGGTCTCTCTTCCGTTTATTCCGGAAAGGCGATACAGGCAAAGAATTGTGTTGGAACTCCGCTGATTGGGCCTGCTTATCAGTCGACGTAAAACGACAAAGAGAGAGAGAGAGAGAGAGAGAGAGAGAGAGAGAGAGAGAGAGAGAGAGAAAGGTGGGCTTCAGAGTGCCTGTGGACAAGGAAACTCGGAAATTCGAGTCTTACTGTGGGTGGGGGAGAGGAAATACTTTCTTCTGTCTGTTCCACAGAGCCAGGAGACTGGGTCAGCTATTTTCGATAGCAGCGGACGTCGCGATTAATTAAGATTCCGACGTCGACGGCGCTACTGCAAAGTAGTATTGTTGAGAGGAGAAGGCGCTGGCGAGGGAGCGAGTCCTTAGCAGTCGCTGGGGGGTAGGAGAGGGGAGGAAGGGAAGCTTCTCATTAACTGGTGAGCGAGCGACAAAGTAGTCCCCGAGGTCCTCTGTGTGCGCAAGTTGGCGGCACTGCTGATCAAGTGAGAGACTGATGGCAGTGGTGGTGGGGGGGGTAGTGGAGGGGGGAGGGTAGTGGAGGGGAGGGGGCGTGGCCCGTGTAGAATGCGCTGCTGCGATCGGCCGGTGGGTATTGCATTTCTGAAATTCCCCCGGCACTGCTCCCCAGATTGGAGCAGGCAGTTTCTCATAAACAGGCCGCATCTCGGCGGGGAGCAGTCTGAAGAGCGGGCACTGTGGCAGACATGTCGGTCCCCGACAACACAACCGGAGCTTTCTGACTGATTCTCCTGTCGGTTCCTGATGGAACGTCGTCATACTGAATTAAAACATCACAATGAAAATAATCTCTATATATAAAAGGAAGTGTCCCGATTGACTGACTGACTGATTGACTGATTGACTGACTGACTGACTCATCGTCGCCCAGCCCAAACCACTGGAGAGAGAAACTTGAAATTTATGGAGGGTGTTGATCTTACTCTGTAGGCGTCATTTAAGAAGCGATTTTTCGATATTTCGTCCGTAAGGCGGTGAAATAGGGGATGAAACGTTTTTTTAAATACTTAGCTATTTAGGCAATTTTGTAGCTAGAACTACAAACTTTCGGATTTTAATTCAGGGTTCGAATTTAAAAGACACGTGTTTCGGCATTTTTTGAAATTCGACAAATAAGGGGGTAAAATAGGCAACGCAAAAAATTGATTTTCAATAATATGTTGCTGTTAACTCAAATTTTAAGCGACAACTACGAAACTTCGGATATGGAATCTTGGTCAGGATTAAAAATCTATGATTGTTAGTATTTTTGGAAATTCAAAAAGTAAGAGGGTTAAATATAGGATCAAAAATTCTTTTTGAAAACACGTTGCTATTGATACAATTTTCAAGCTAGAGCTGCAAAAATTGACATTTGTATAGTTGGTTAGACGTTAAAAAAAATACGTGCTTCGGTATTTCTGGAAATTCAAAAAATAAGAGGGTAAAAGAGGGGATCAAAAATTCTTTACGAAAACACTTTGTTGTCAAGACAATTTTGAAGCTATTGCTAAAAAAATTGGTATTTGTATTGTTCGTTAGAATGTAACAAATACGTGTTTCGGTATTTTTGGAAATTCAACCATCAAGGGCGTTAAATTGGAGAGGGGCTATTTTTCGAAAAATGTTGATATTTAGGCAATTTTGAAGTTAGAACTACAAATTTTCAGATTTGGATTCGGGGTTCAAATTTGAAAGACAGGTGTTTCGGTATTTTTGGAAATTCGACCAATAAGGGGATGAAATAAGCGATGCAAAAATTGATTTTCAAAACTATGGTGCTGCTAACTCAAATTTCAAGCTATAACTACGAAACGTAAGATATGGTTTCTTCATCAGGATTAAAAAGAAACAACTGGTGCAGACCAACCAGCCTACGCATGCGAAGTAGCGGGGGTTCAGCTAGTCTTATATATTAAAAAGAATCGATGAAAACTACGAGGCGCGTCCAGAAAGGATTCAAGGAATTTAGACATCTATCAGAAAAACATATTTTTTTTCTTTTTTGAATTTATCAGTTGTTTTAAAAAATTATCAATTGCTTTAAAAACTGATTGTAAGACTTTATATAGTAAAAGAAACACTTTTATGAATATTGACTTAAAAATGTCCTCTCCTAAATCAACCAATAAATTCCTTTTTTTTAAAATACAGGTCCACTATCGGTTTCGCGTCATTAGAGATCTTAAGGTGTTACTATGTTAAAAAATAAGACAATAATTAAAGTTACATGACCAATAACTTGATAAACGCGATACATGAATTGAACAAGGTATTACTTACAATTTTTTCTCTCGTCATAATTCGTTACTGAGTCCCAACATTCTAGTTGCTTTCATCCTTCAATTGGTTAAAAATTAAATAGGGACGAATACATGGGTCCAAGTCCAATATCAAATCGGTGTCTTTCAGGATTGAAAACCATGGACTCAGTAACGAATTATGACGAGAGAAAAAATTGTAAGTAATACCTTGTTGAATTCATGTATCGCGTTTATCAAGTTATTGGTCCTGTAATTTTAGTTATTGTTTTGTTGTTTAACACAGTAACACCTGAAGATGCGTCTCTAATGACGCGAAACCGGCAGTGAACCTGTATTAAAAAATATATCTCAATAAAAACAGCTGATGCGGCTCCAGAATTTATTGGTTGTTTTATGAGAGGACATTATTACTATATACTATATTACTATATAAAGTCTTACAATCAGTTTTTAAAACAATTGATAATTTTTTAAAACAATACAAAACGAAGTGACGACCACGGCGGACAGAGCCCTCACACCGACGTCATCTCAGACGTCGTCGCAATCGGTTCCACTGCGCGGACCGCGGAGGGGTCGCTCCGCGGGCCGAGGGTATTTAAATGGCCCGCTACCGGGCAAGAACCCAGGTCCCTTCGAGCAGCCGTAGCGTGCGGATCTCCGTTCCGGCGCGTTTCCAGGAGCTCAGTCCGTCAGTTCACCTGATGATGGCGACATGTATGATCGCCGAAATATTGTGCCCGTTGTACACTGTAGACAGGCAGTACACCCGTGGATATTTTGAATACAAAATGTATTTACTCAGCTGCGGATGCACCAATTACGAGGCGCGTTCAGAAAGTAAGTTCCGTTTCAATTTATCTCCGCTGCAGCGCTGCGATTGCAGTTCTGCACCTGCGCTGTAGACGATGTGTATCAGGGAGAAGAACGTGCGCAATTTGGAGTTCGCTGTCAGTTACGTACGCTTTGTTGTGCTTGTTTGAAATGTCGGCGTTGATTGAAAATCCCGCCGCCTGTGAAATCAGGTCGGTGATTTGCTTTCGGAATGCGAGGAAAGTGAAACCGAGTGAAATTTATCGGGAAATTTGCGATGTTTACGGACCAAATGCGACGAGTGATTCGATGGTGAGAAGATGGGTCCGACAGTTCAATGGCGGGCGTAGTGATGTGCACGATGAAGAACGAAGTGGGCGTCCACCTTTGGTTACAGGAGAACTGGTTCACGCGATTGATGACAAGATCTAGGAAAACCGTAGGTTTACAGTTAGTGCTCTCGCTATGGACGGCGAGCTGAAAGAAACTGTTTCCAACTGGTTGAAGACACAGGCGGCAGATTTCTATGAAGAAGGTATAAAAAACCTGGTGCCACCCTATGACAAATTCCTGCAAAATTTCGGCAGTTATGTGGAAAAGTAGTTTAAGAGTTGTAGAATTTTGTGCAATAAAAAATTCTTCTGTATCTGTGTATGTTATTTTATTACCAAATGGAACTTACTTTCTGTACGCGCCTCGTATATAAGGTGGGGGTGTGGTGGTGGATAAAAATTTTTGATTGAAAGAATGAGAATAAAATGGTTCGTTAATGATTTTGGCTGGAAACACACTGGTAAAAGTGCGTAACAGTTAGTCACATCTACACACACAACATACAGTTTACTTTTCTGATTTAGGCCCTGTCACTATTAATCAAATTAATTGGCTTGTTAATTAACTGAATGAATATGTATACATATTTAAGAAACTTTCACACAGTTAAAAATTAGGTGTTAAAATTGTAAGAATCTGAATGAAAGTCCTATTCCATTTGAGCTGTTATTTTATTTGAGTCGTAAAGACCCGCACAACCAGTTAAATTCAATGAAGATTAAAATACAGAATTTTTTGTTTGTTTTACGGTTTTGTTTATTTTGTAAATAGATTTTCGGCTTATTAGGCCATCATCAGACATTTACTGGAGTTCAGGCAAAGAACTTGTGTTGTCAGTAAAACAAAAGATATGTTACATACAGAAAAGTAAATTAAGTTATTTGATGGAGTAGTTGAAGTGTATATAAATATTTGAATGAAATCTGTAAATTAATAGTACTGAAAAAGCAACATAAATACCATACATAGAGAAACATTGCAAACATAAATTCTTACAACATGACTGCAGGCAATAAGAATAAAATTAAAGAAGTATCTGATGTTTTAAGGGTTGTTCAAAATACAAAGTGATGCAAATATTAGAATCCTGACACACTATTATAACGAAATAAACAAATAGACAAAATATAGGGGTTGGATAGGAGGGTATAGGTGGGGTGCATTGGAGAATTGAGAAGCTTAACAAATCGGAGGTATGCACTCGAACTAAAAAAGTGTAGATAAACGTATTAAAATAGAATTACTGTAGGGACAGAATACAGGATAATTTGGAATATTAGTACTAACAAAGAGTGATACAAAGCTTGGGTGATACAATGGGAGGTTAGACTGATATTAACACAGAAAGTAGATGAACAGTGGTTGTACAAAATTTAAATTAAATATACATCTTCATATTAGTAAAAATAAAATTTTATCCAAAAGTACTGAGAACTATTACAAACATATGCTGACTCCAAAATAGAGTAGGGTAAAATATGAAGATACAAGGAGTGGAGGAATAAAACTGAACAGGCCTGGATATTCTGTGAATTAGGGTGGGTTCAGAAGTGGTGATATATTGAGGCCTGCTTGGTCATTTACTATTAAGCCTGAACTGTGAGCGAGATGTTTATTTCTAAGGCCTCTAGTAGATTTAGTTTCTGGCCTTTACTGGCTAAGTGGAGTACTTGGGACTGTGGTTGGTGTCTGTGGCCCTCACTCAAACCATGTTCCGCAAAAGTGGAGTCATGATTTTGTAACCTCCAACTACTTCCATGCTCTCTTAGCCTAGTTGTAGTGTCCCTTCCAGATTGGCCAATGTAAAACTTGTCACAGTCTGGGTAAATAAGTTTGTATACCCCACTATTCAATGCTTCAGATTTAACATATTAAAATTACAACTCTGTTCATTCATTATTTAAAATATTTGTGGGTCGAACTTTAGATAGGTATGTAAATTGCCGGCCGCGGTGGTCGAGGAGACTGAGGCGCTTCAGTCACAGTCTACACGTGCACTACGGTCGGGGGTTCGAATCCCCCTTCGGGCATGGATATTTGTGCCGTCTTTAGTTGTAGGTAGTTCATAAGTAGTTTGTAAGTTTAGGGACTGATGACCCCATAGTTAAGTCCCTTCAGCTTAACAAACATTTGAAATTTTTTGTAAATTCTGAAAATTTCCGTGTAATATTGAGTCGCTGATTATGGGATGTTTACTAGTCCTTTCCGGATGTTCCACACACACACACACACAAGAAATAGACATAGTAGTGATTTTCTGTTAGTCATAGCGAAAGGCACGACATGAGCTATACACAAACGGGTGAACGCCATTTGGGAAATCACCACAGCAGCCTATGGCACTGTGCACTCAGTCATAACTAATTAATAGTTGTTGAGCAGCACGGAGCACACACCGACGGACTGCAAACAATGTCTGCGAAGTAGCCGAGCGCGCTGTGACGTGTGTGGTCAGGTGGCAGAAACTAGCGGGAACTAATCTAGCCCAGCAAACACAGGGGGCAGCGGAGAACGGATATTAACTGTTCGCTAACGCATCTGGCCGCGAGACCGGGCATCAGCAGACTCGCACTGAGAACCCCGACACCAGTGAGTCAGTATTAGACGTGTTTGTTTCCTACCTGGATGCTGATTTCCTCTGTGTTACTCTGATTTACCATCCACGACACCCAGATTGCATTCAAATCTCTATATACAGGGTGTTACAAAAAGGTAAGGCCAAATTTTCAGGAAACATTCCTCACACACAAAGAAGGAAAATATGTTATGTGGACATGTGTCCGGAAACGCTTAATTTCCATGTTAGAGCTCATTTTAGTATTTCTCTTTAAATGTAAATCGATATAATTCGTGCAGACAATTGTCAAAATACCCAACTGTTTCGTTAGTATGTACTGTATCTCCTCGATTCACGTCATCAACACTGATTTTCTGTGCACGTTTGGCCAGGAAGTGTTGGTGATGTCTTGATTGGGCCTCATGTTCTTCCACCTACGCTCACTGGATCACGTTATCATGATTTCATACGGGATACTCTACCTGTGCTGCTAGAACATGTGCCTTTACAAGTGCGACACAACTTGTGGTTCATGCACGATGGAGCTCCTGCACATTTCAGTCGACGTGTTCGTACGCTTCTCAACAACAGATTCGGTGACCGATGGATTGGTCGAGGTGGACCAATACCATGGCCTCCACGCTCTCCTGACCTCAACCCTCTTGACTTTCATTTATGGGGGCATTTGATAGCTCTTGTCTACGCAACGCCGGTACCAAATGTAGAGACTCTTCGTGCTCGTATTGTGGATACAATACGCCATTCTCCAGGCCTGCATCAGCGCATCAGGGATTCCATACGACGGAGGGTGGATGCATGTATCCTCGCTAACGGAGGACATTTTGAGCATTTTATGTAACAAAGTGTTTGAAGGTACGCTGGTACGTTCTGTTGCTGTGTGTTTCCATTCCATGATTAAATTGAGTTGAAGAGAAATACTAAAATGAGCTGTAACATGGAAATTAAGCGTTTCCGGACACATGTCCACTTAACACATTTTCGTTCTTTGTGTGGGAGGAATGTTTCCTGAAAGTTTGGCCGTACCTTTTTGTAACACCCTGTATAAAAGGCAATGTCCGGACTGACTGGCTGACTCATTATTGCCCAGCCCAAACCACTGAAGATAGAAACTTGAAATTTGTACATGGTGTTGATCTAAGTCTGCAGGCGTCATTTAAGAAGCGATTTTTCGATATTCCGCCCGTAAGGGGTTGAAATAGGGGATGAAATGTTTTTGGAAAATACGTTGGTATTTAGGCAATTTTGAAGCTAGAACCACAAAATTTCGGATTTCAATTCAGGGTTCGAATTAAAAAGACACGTGTTTCGGTATTTTTGAAAATTTGACCAATAAGAGGGTGAAATATGGGATGCAAAAAAAAACGCGAGTTTCAGTATTTTTTGGAAATTCAACATGTAAGAGGGTAAAATAGGGGATGAAAAAAATCTTTACTATTCAGACAATTTTGAATTTAGAGCTGCAAAAATTGATATTTGTATTGTTCGTTAGAATTTAAAAAATACGTGTTTCGGTATTTTTTTTAAATTCAACCACGAAGGGGATTAAATTGGAGAGGGGGTGTTTATCGAAAATCTTTTGCTATTTGGATTTGGGGTTCGAATTTAAAAGACACGTGTTTCGCTTTTTTTGGAAATTTGACCAATAAGGAGGTGAAATATGGGATGCAAAAATAGATTTTCAAAAATATTTTGCTGTTAACTCAAATTTCAAGCTATAGCTACGAAACTTATGATATGGACTCTTGGTCAGGATTAAAAAGACACGAGTTTCGGTATTTTTGGAAGTTCAGCAACTAAGGAGGTAAAATAGGGGATAAAAAATTAAGCTATATATATATATATATATATATATATATATATATATATATATATATATTAAGAGGGAGGAACAACTGCTGCAGTCCAACCAGCCTACACATGCGAAGCAGCGAGCGTTATGCTAGTGTGTTCTACATAATTTCTCTAGCGATAAATACAGGATGCGTCAAAGTCACAATACTCATATTCCATAATCTCTGAAGTAATTGGGAAACAATATCTCACTTTGGTATGGATGGCCTATCTTTTACAGTACCGAATATACCAAATATGAGTGCCATCTTGAATCTAATTCAGTTTTGGCCCACTGTAGGTTACAGTAGTAGGGGAGAGTGGGATAATGGCGATCATTTAAGTTATTCCCGTCAGTACAAGTTTAATCTACACGCTGTTTTAATGCTATTGCTTAAACCGGATTATAAATAAATTAAGCTTTATTGTAACATTGTTAAAATTCGTTCAACTCTAATGTATTTAAAAAAAAACTGTTTAAATAAAAATGTAGCTTTGACCAGCATTTCCCCTACCTGGGGTAATGGCACTTACATGTAACAAATCACAGCCACCATGTTTGTTTATTTCTAACAGGTCAACCTAACCCATATGAACTCGCCGTAATATCATTCCACCTTCGAAACGCGTTGTAGGTACAATAAAACAAAGTTACTGGTAACAGTAGTACATTGTGTTTCAGTCAATTAATAAGAATAAACGTATCGAAAAAGTATACAGTGAGCACACCAAAAATAATAGAGCTTATTGATACACTCAGTTTAATATTCTCACTTAACTACTTCTCTTTCAACAACAAAAATTACTGGCAAGACCTAGAACTAGCAACGTGAATGTAATAATTACATGTACTCCATATCCAATAGTTCATCAGGAGATCTTGAGTGAATTGGAAATCTCTGTGAGAGTGTACTATTTCCTGTAGTGTGACGACGAGCCAACTACTTCCACCAACAATATCAGTGGACAGTAATGGTACCAGTATCTACAGCGGACAATTGGATGTAGCTCACAAACTTTTATAATAGCAGGGCAATGTCAAATTCACTCGACATTTAGACCGTCGAGGACCTACCGAAGAAATTGTACATGACATCTTTCAGAAAACCATTAAGTGGTTCTCAGCAAAATGGACTATCATTACATTTTGATAAAACACAGTACATACAGTTCCATACAGTAAACGGAATGACACCATTAATAAATATAAACTTTGATCAGAAATCTGTAGCAAAAGTAGAATATTCAAAATTTTTGTGTGTATGCATTGATGAGGGGTGGAACTAGAAAAAAAGAAAACCACATTGAAGATCTGCTGAAACGTTTGAGTTCAGCTACTTACGCTATTAGGGTAATAGCAAATTTTGGTGATATAAATCTCAGTAAATTAGCTTACTATGCCTGTTTTCATTCTCTGCTTTCATATGGCATCATTTTCTGAGGGTAATTCATCATTGAGTAAAAAAGTATTCATTGCACAAAAGCGTGTTATCAGAATAATTGCTGGAGCCCACCCAAGATCATCCTGCAGACACTTATTTAAAGAGCTAGGGATCTTCACAGTAGCTTCTCAGTATATATATATATATATATATTCACTTATGAAATTTGTTATTACCAATCCCACCGAATTCAAAAGCAATAGCAGTGTACATTAGTACAACACTAGGAGAAAGAATGATCTTCACTACTCAAGGTTAAATCTAGCTTTGGCACAGAAAGGGGTTAATTATGCCGCCACAGAAGTCTTTGGTAATCTACCAAACAGCATCAAAAGCCTGACAGATAGCCAACTAGCATTCAAAAATAAATTCAAAGAATTTCTGAATGGCAACTCCTTCTACACTATAGATGAATTTTTAGATATAAACTTGCTAAATTCCCGCTGCTTGGCCCACGTAGACTGGATGGTCTGCATTGGTTGTTTCTACTTCTAAATATAAATGTTCACAGATTTAGCTTTAAAAATGCTTTCCTAATAAAGTACTTTGATACAACTTGCTACTCCCTATTGCACCATTATTGGCAGAATTCAAAACATCCCGAAACGCAATTAAAAAGAATTATAACCATGGTTCCAAATGGTTCCAAACCCAAATTTTCACATTTCTAGTATCAAAATAGTCTTAGTAGCATCCTTAAAAGATATTCCCTTATTTCACCCGCTTAATGGTTGCATTTCCAAAAATATCGAAAGACATGTTTTTAAAATTGCAATCAAAAAACTAAATCAGAAGGTTTGTATTTCTTCTTCAAAATTGTCTTAATAGGAACGTATTTTCAAAAAACAGTTTGCGAGTTTTATCTTTGAGTCTTTTTATCTTTGAGCATCTATTAATCGTCGTATTGCTCCACATTTTACGGATTTTTGTTCGCCACACTCACCCACCGCCACACACCGCGACCAAAACACCATAGTGCACACCGCGAACCTAAAGGCTACTCTCATGCATAACCGCCGTTGGTCTGCAGTGAATAATTTTGGCTAAAGTAAGTAAAGCAGTCAACAATCCGGAGATTGGTTTGAACACCACAGTGCTTTACTAGGCATGGTCCTGTTTGGAGGTGGTATGCCGTTGCCTTCCTCCGACCTTCGAACTGACTTACCCAGCCAGTTATAGAGGGACCTACAGTTTAACGTGGGTTCCGAACCACGGTGCTACTCGGTATTTTTCACATGAGCAATACTGCCAGAGGTGAAATAAGTGGAAAGTGGCAGATAAAAATCCTAGGACCTGGCGGGGATCGAACCCGCGACCTTTGGATTTGTAGCCCGGCACTCTACCACTGTGCAACCGAGGCGCAATTTTGGCTACGCAGTGAAATATACCGATACACGTCCCACGTTCCATTTTTATATATGTATATTGATTAGTAAATCTGAAAATAAATAAATAAGAATTAAAGAAATAAAAAGTATTGTGTCATGTAATATTTAGTGCAAAGTAATAATTTGTAAAGACACCTTTCATTAACCTGACACGTTCATCATCATTACGAAGTGTTGTATTCATGATCTATGGTACAAGTTCTAATCTAAACTAATCTAACTGTAGCGGCACACAGAAAGGAATTCACTTCTCATACGACTGCTGGCGCCGGAATCTCCGGGAGTCTCCGAAAGCTGTTCTTGTCGGTTTTGCTCGAGAATTCACTAAAGACTGCAGCCAGTGGTCTCTCTCCGTTTTTTTTTGTAGGGAGGAGGGAAAACCAATTAACTTGTCTTGGTGCCGCCAACATCCTCTCAATTTCGCTCAATAGCTTTCTCGTTCTTTCAGTGAAGAAGTGCGCAACTCCAGTGGGCCGCTAATCGTCTCGCCGGCTGTCGTTAGCGAGTTCAGGCCGAAGCACTCGATCCGGCGGGCTCCGCTGAATACTGCCTCTTAGCTCTGGCTCCCATTTCCAGTCAAAGCATTGCCAGCGGCTAGATTTTCCCAATTATTTGCGAGTAACTGTAAACCCGTGCTCTGCAACCAAAGCTAAAGAGGCTTTGCATAAGGTCTTCAGTCCGCAGACTGGTTTGATGCAGCTCTCCAATCTAGCCTGTCCTGTGCAAGCCTGTAAATTTGAGAATACGTTCGATAAGCTACATCCTTTTGAATCTGATTACTGTTTTAGTATCTCGATCTCTCTCTACGATTTTTACCCCACACACTTCCTTCCGACGTTGTTGTTGTTGTGGTCTTCAGTCCGGAGACCAGTTTGATGCAGCTCTCCACAATACCCTATCCTGAGCAAGCCTCTTCAAATCCACGTAAGAACGGTAACCTACATCTGTATGAATCTGCTTACTGTATCCATCTCTTGGTCTTCCTCTGCGATTTTTACCCCACACACTTCCCTCTAATGCTAAATTCACAATTCCTTGATGTCTAAGAATGTGTCCCACCAATCTATCCCTTCTTTTAGTCAAGGTATGCCAGAAATTTCTTTTCTCCCCAATTCTGTTCAGCACCTCCTCATTAGTTACGCGATCCACCCACCTAATCTTCAGCATTCTTCTGTAGCACCATATTTCAAAAGCCTCGATCCTCTTCCTGTCCGCACTGTTTATCGTCCATGTCTCACTCCCATACAAGGCAACACTCCATACAAATGCCCTCAGAAAGAACTTCCTTAGGCTTAAATCAATATTCGATGTTAACAAATTTCTCTTTTTCAAGAACGCTTTTCTACCGATTGCCATTCTGCATTTTATATCCTCTGTACTGCGACCATCATTTGTTATTTTACTGCCCAAGTAACAAAACTCATCTACCTCCTTTATTGCTTCGTTTCCCAATCTAATTCCTTCAGCATCACCTGATTTTCTTAGACTGCACTCCATTACCCTAGCTTTGCTCTTGTTAATGTTCATCTTATATGCACCTTTCAGCACACTGTCCATTCCGTTCAATTGCTCTTCCAGGTCCTTTGCTGTATCTGACGGAATTACTATGTCGTCGGCAAAACGCAATGTTTTTAATTCTTCCCCCCGAACTTTGATTCCTTCACCAAATTTCTCCTTGCTTTCTTTTATAGCTTGTTCAGTGTACAAATTGAATAACATTGGAGAAAGGCTACAACCCTGTCTCACTCCCTTCCCAACCACTGCATCCCTTTCATGCCCTTCAACTCTGACAACCGCTGTCTGGTTTTTGTACAAGTTGTAAATAACCTTACGCTCCCTATATTTTACTCCTGCTTGCTTCAGAACTTGAAAGAGTTTATTCCAATCAACATTGCTCTTCCGACGCTAAGTTCATAATTCCTTCATGTCTCAGAATGCGTCCTACCAATCTATCTCTTCTCTTAGCCAGGATATGCCAGAAACTCCTTTTCTCCACAATTCAGCTAGGCACCTCATCATTAGTTATGTGATCTACCCATCTTATTTTCATAACCAGAGACTGCGTTTTATTGGAAGAACCCTTAAAAGACGCAAAATAACTTCTAAAGAGACTGCATACACTACGCTTGTCCATCCATTTTTGTAGTACTGCCGCCCAGTGTAGGATCCTTATCACGTGGGTTTGACGGAGGACATCGAAAGAGTCCAAAGAAGGGCAGCTCATTTCGTACTGTCAGGATACAGGGGAGACAGCATTACGGAAATGATACAGGATCTGGGATGGGAATCATTACAACAACGGCGCTTATCGATGCGGCGTGGGCTAATTACAGAACTGCAATTGACAACATTCTCCTCCAAATGCGAAAATATATTGTTGACTCCCACTTACATAGGTAGAAATGATCATCAGAATAAAATACGAGAAATCAGAGCTCTTAAGGAGAGATACCGCACGCTATTCGAGAATGGAATGGGAGATAAATTGCATAACGGTGTCGATGAACCCTCTCCCAGGCACTTAAATGTGATTTGCAGAGAATCCCATGTAGATGTAGATTCGTCTGTAGCACCACATTTCAAAAGCTTCTATCATCTTTTTCTCTGAACTCCTTATCGTCCACATTTCACTTCCATACAAAGCTACACTCCAGACAAATGCTTTCTGAAAGGACTTCCTAACATTTAGTCTAATATTTTATGTCAACAAATGTTGCTTCTTCAGAAACGCTTTTCTTCCCATAGCCGTTCTGCAGTTTATATCTTCTTTTATATCTTCTTTATCTTGCTACCCAAATAACAAAACTCTATTACTTTTATTGTCTCATTACCTAATCTAAAGGGCGAAAATTCAATACCTAAGAGTAACAAGTACTAACACTTTAGATTGAAAAGAATACACAGAAAATTTTCTTGGGAAGGCGAACAACAGGGTGCATTAACATCCGCATCTACATGGGATACTCTGCGAATCACATTTAAGTGTCTGGCAGAGGGTTCATCGAACCACCGTTACACTATTTTATCTCACATTACATTCTCGAATAGCGCGCGGGAAGAAAGAACACCTGAATATCTCCGTCCCAGCTCTGATTTCTCGTATTTTATTCTGATTATCATTTCTACCTATGTAGGTGGCAGTCAACAACACATTTTCGCATTCGGAGGAGAATGTTGCCGATTTTAGTTTCGTAAGTAGCCCACGCCGCAGCGATAAGCGCCGTTGTTGTAATGATTCCCATCCCAGAACCTGTATCATTTCCGTAACGCTATCTCCTCTGTATCGAAACGATACGAAACGAGCTGCCCTTCTTTGGACTCTTTCGATGTCCTCCGTCAAACCCACCTGATAAGGATCCCATACTCTAAAAATGGACGGACAAGCGCAGTGTATGAAGTTTCTTTTGTAGCTCTGTTGCATCTTTTAAGGGTTCTGCCAATAAAACGCAGTCTCTGGTTCGCCTTTCCCACGACATTATCTTCGTGTTCTCTCCAATTTAAGTCTGAAGTAATAGTAATTCCTAGATATTTCGTGGAGTTTACGGCCTTCACTTTTGATTGATTTATCTTGTAAACAAAGTTTAACGGATTTCTTTTCTTACTCATGTGGACGACTTCACACTTCTCATTATTTAGTGTCAATTGCCAATTTTTGCACCGTAGTGATATCTTACTCAGATCGTTCTGCAATTGGTTTTGATCTTCAGATGACGGTAAATGACGGCGTCATCTGCAAACAACCTAAGAGAGCTGCTCAGATTTTCTCCCAAATCATTTATGTAGATAAGGAAGAGCAGAGGACCAATAACACCACCCTGTAGAATGCCCGATATCTCCTCTGTTTTAGTTGATGCCTTACCATCGATTACTATCAACTGTGTCCTTTCTGACAGTGCAAGAACACTTAAAAGATGCAATATATATATATATATATATATATATATATATATATATATATATATATATATATATATATATATATATATATATATATATATATTGAGAGAGTGTCACGGAAATGACACACGAGTTTGGGTGGAAATCATTAAATAAAAGACGTTGCTCTTGCTTTTGATACTGTACCCCACAAGCGGCTTCTAATGAAATTGCGTGCTTATGGAATATCTCCCCAATTATGCGATTGGATTCACGATTTCCTATCAGAAAGGACACAGTTCGTTGTAATTGACGGTAAGTCATCGAGTAAAACAGAAGTGATATCTGGCGTTCCACAGGGAAGCGTTATTGGTCCCCTACTCTTCCTCGTGTTTATAAACGATTTAGGAGATAATCTGAATAGCTCCCTTAGACAGTACGCGGATGATGCTGTCGTTTATCGGTTAGTGAAGTCAAAAGAGGATCAAAAGCAACTTCAAAGCGATTTAGACAAAATTTCTACTTGGTGCGAAAATTGGCAATTGACACTAAATAAAGAAAAGTGTGAAGTAATACACATGACCACTAAAAGAAATCCGCTGAACTTCAATTACGCGATAAATCAGTCAAACCTTAAGGTCGTAAATTCTACCAAATACCTAGGAGTTACAATTACGAACAACTTTGACTGGAGAGAACACATAGAAAATATTGTGGGGAAGGCGAACCAAAGGTTACGTTTCATTGGCAGAACGCTTAGACGATGCACCAGCTCCACCAAAGAGACTGCCTACATCACACTTGTGCGTCCTCTCTTGGAGTACTGTTGCCCCTTGTGGGACCCTCACCAGGTGGGACTGACGGAAGATATTGAGAAGGTTCAGAGTAGGGCAGCTCGTTTTGTTTTATCACGTTACGGGGGGGAAAGCGTCACGGAAATGTTGCACGAATTGGGGTGGAAATCATTAAAAGAAAGACGTTATTCATTGCGGCGTGATCTGTTTGCGAAGTTTCAATCACCGACTTTTAGTTCTGAATGTGAAAATATTTTGCTAGCACCCACCTACTTAGGGAGACATGACCATCCCAATAAAATAAGAGAAATCAGATCGAAAATGGAACGATTTAGGTGTTCTTTCTTCCCGCGCGCTATTAGAGAATGGAACGGTAGAGAAAAGTTATGAAGGTGGTTAATGGACCCTCTGCCAGGCACTTAAATGTGATTTGCAGAGTATCGATGTAGCTGTAGATGTAGATGTAGATGTAGATGCTCATTGCGGCGAGATTTATCAACGAAATTTCTTTCGCCAGATTTCTCTTCCGAACGAACATATTTTTTTAGAAGCCACCTATATACGAAGACATGATCATTATAATAAGATAAGTGGAACCAGTACGAAAACGGTAAGCTTGAGGTGTTCCTTTTTGTGGCACACTATTAGAATGGAACAGTAGAGAATTATCATAAAAGTGGTTCGATGAACTCTGCGCCATGTACTTAAGTTTGATTAGAGGACTATTTATGTACATGTTGATATAAGTACTGTGTCATATTACTAAGAAGAGCAAGCGGTTCAGGATAATGTTTAAATTACGATATGTTTTGTTTTTCACATTACATACAGATGAAATAAAATATGTATATTGTCCTAAACCATGATAATTTACCTGTCGAAACCACACGTAAAGGCATAGAGTAGTTTTTCAGATAGGTGTGAACAAACAGACGAAGAGAAAAACATGATTGGTTTAGATCAATCTGTTTTAAATTATAATATCTTTTGTTTCTGAGGTTATATTTAAATAGTGCCTGCGTATGACCCTAAACTACTATCCAGTTATCCAAAAATAAAAATTAAATATGTCAAAAAAATTGCAGATTCCGTTTGTAGTTCAGGGATTCGCATGTTTAGAAATGATGCTTACAAATCAGATTTTAAATGTATATAAAACAAAAAAAGGGTCCTTTTTCGATGCTATTAAAATGTAGAGTCAAACACTAAACACAGTCACTTTTGAAAATATCAGACACCAATCACAATATTCTATATTTAAAGATAGTAATGCAGTGAATATTAAGCTTCATTAATCACATTCCTGCCAAATTGTGGACTAAAGAAGATTACTTAAGTTCTGTGCAATAAAAAATTTGTGAATCGAAAAAGCTAAAATGACAAAGTTTATACTATGGTCACTACGAAAATATATGTTAACTGCTGGTATTTCAACTACTTCTTTAACTGTTATAATAAGCCTACTTTGTCCTACCTGAATGAAACTTTCACTCTGCAGCGGAGTGTGCGCTGATATGAAACTTCCTGGCAGATTAAAATTGTGTGCCGGAACCGGGACTCGAACCTGGGACCTTTGCCTTTCGCGGGCAAACGCTCTACCGACTGAGCTACCCCGACACGACTCACGATGCCGCCTCACAACTTTACTTCCGCCAGTACCTCGCCTCCTACTTTCCAAACTTCACAGAAGCTCTCTTGCAAACACGCAAGACTAACACTCCTGGAAGAAAGGATATGGTGGAGACATGGCTTAGCCACAGCCTAAGGGATGTTTCCAGAATGAAACTTTCACTCTGCAGCGGAGTGTGCGCTGATATGAAACTTCCTGGCAGATTAAAATTGTGTGCCGGAACCGGGACTCGAACCTGGGACCTTTGCCTTTCGCGGGCAAGCGCTCTACCGACTGAGCTATCCCGACACGACTCACGATGCCGCCTCACAACTTTACTTCCGCCAGTACCTCGCCTCCTACTTTCCAAACTTCACAGAAGCTCTCTTGCAAACACGCAAGACTAGCACTCCTGGAAGAAAGGATATGGTGGAGACATGGCTTAGCCACAGCCTAAGGGATGTTTCCAGAATGAAACTTTCACTCTGCAGCGGAGTGTGCGCTGATATGAAGAGAGATTTGCAAGAGAGCTTCTGTGAAGTTTGGAAAGTAGGAGGCGAGGTACTGGCGGAAGTAAAGTTGTGAGGCGGCATCGTGAGTCGTGTCGGGGTAGCTCAGTCGGTAGAGCGCTTGCCCGCGAAAGGCAAAGGTCCCAGGTTCGAGTCCCGGTTCCGGCACACAATTCTAATCTGCCAGGAAGTTTGTCCTACCTGTTCAAGTAGTGGAGTTGTTTTGAAATCAGAAACGCTTTACAAAATGTGGTACCTGAATATGATCTATTCAGTCTTTTATGTTGTAGTCTTCGGTCCAAAGACTGTTTTAATGGAGTCTCCAGGTTACACTGTCGTGTGCAATCCTAATGTTAGTGTGGCGTTACTTTCATTTTTTGGTTTGGCGTTGTAAAGGTATGGCTTAAATACCGTTTATGGAAGCGAAAGAACTTAAGAATATCTGCCGGAGTTCAATTTTTAAAGATGATATCGGAACAGAGCAAGGACATTCAAAATAGCGGTAGTCATTGTTGAAGTTAAGACAACACCTGAAAGCACAACTACAAAAGAATGTTGGTGAAAAGTTCTCTTTACATGCAGGATGAGGTGTGAATCAGCTGTAGACATTGTTCTGGGGTGGAACAGTCAATGAAACTATCCTCCATAAATCGATGCCCGGTTATCTTATGCTTAGCGTAACAAAGTTTGACGACAGCGTTAAGTTACTGACACATTAGGGAAATGAAATTATAGGATATTGGACTTTGCTGGAGAAGAACATTAATTGCCAATTCTGAAAATGAAATCAGATATAAAAAATGGCGGACTAAGGGGGGAGGGGCGGACTGCCCTGGGCCTCTCGTCTTGGGGGCCTCAAAATACCTCAAAAGCACTTTTTTTAGCACCCTTGCCCTCCCCCTTTTTATTATTTTCAGCTACCTTGGCCTTTTGTTCTGTGGCCTCCAAATCTCGGAAGCTATTTTTCTTAGACTGTCGCGTTCCTCTCGTCCTGTGGTGGGGGGAGGGGGGCTACAAATCTCAAATTTTTTATAGCAATACATGTATTTGTAAGTGGACAGGGGACCTCATTTGTTCTACCGCCGCCCCCCCCCCCCCAGGCATCTGACAGCCTTAGTGTGCCACTGGATATAAATTCAGTAAAAATATTTATGTAATACTACATTAGGTGTCCACCAATGTGCATTCCATCTGAGGTTGATCCTGCAGACATTTATTTATGGATCTAGGGATCCTCACTATAGATTAACAATATATATATATATATATATATATATATATATATATATATATATATATATATTCACTCATGAAATGTGTTATTAGCAATCCGGCACAATTCAAAAGTAATGGCAGTGTGCATCATAGCTCCAACACTAGGAGAAAGGATGATATTCGCTATTCAAGGTAAAATCTGACTTTGGCTCAGAAAGGGGTGAATTATGCTGCCACAAAATTCTTTGGTCATTTCCCAAGTAGCACCAAAAGTCTCATAGATAGCCAACTAGTATTTAAAAAGAAATTAAACGAATTTCTGAATGGCAACTCCTTCTACAATGTAGATAAATTTTTAGATAAAACTTGAAATAAAAAACAACAAAAATCCTTAAAATATTGATTGTGAAGTGTACACAACATTTACTAAACTGACACGTTCCACATCATTACGAAATGTCGTATATATGCTCTATGGAACAAGTATTAATGTGATCTAATCTCCAAGATTTGTCCCCCCACCCCACTTACGCACATGTTGAGTCGTCTACTAGCTAATAACTCTCCTGTCCTAAAATACAACACTTTCAAATGAGCCTTGCTAGAGGCTGAACTTGCAAGGGGCCCTCATCAAAGGAAATGTCTTCTAGATTGTGTGACTGTCGGGAAGATTGGCGCTGTGCTTTTTACAGACGCAGTGCTGACCTGCGCATCTGCATCACACAGACGTGCACACACACACACACACACACACACACGCGCGCGCGCGCGCGCGCACGTGTACGCACGCAGACAGAGACGCAGTACATCTTCAGGCATTCAAATTCACATGGGGCGAAATAGAACAGGGAAATATTCATGAAGAGTACACACGGAGAGTAGAGAGAGATGGGGAATCTGGTGCAGTGGCGCCCCATGAAAATTTAACAGGACACGGCTCATTAAAAAGGCAGTCAGCCGAGAGCGCGCGAGTGGGGGCGGCGGCCGCCTGCGAAATTAAAAAACCTCGCGCCGTGGCGCGCCGGACGCCCACCTAGACAGTGGGATCCTCCGCCCGCCCAAAGGCCCACCTAGACAGCGGGATCCTCCGACACGCCGCGTTCGGCGTGGACGCTTGGTCAGTGTGGCTAACTTGACTAGGTAGGTAGTCCATGTTAACTTGGACCTTCATTCTCTTACAAAGGACTCGACACCTAGTTTCGTTTACTGGAGAGAATTTCTCGCACTCCAGTTTAAATTTGATGACAATGTGTTCATCTACACTGATGGCTCAAAGACAGACCAGAGTGCAAACGTAGGCTTCCGCGGCTGTTGTCACTATCAATAAAATTCTTCCGGGTATGAGACCGCGTCGTCATTTTATAAACTCTACCGACGTTTCGGCCACTGTTGCAGGTGGCCTTCATCAGGGTCTATGTCTGACTGCTGAATATATGATAGCTTGGGGTTTATATAGCAGCGGATGAGGGAGAGGAAAGGGGACGCTGGTTTGCCCTTATTGGTGGTTATACTATTGCACGCCATTGGTGGAAAGCGGCAATGATGATGTTTTAGAGGCTTGTTTTTCATGTGATTGTGGGTTGCATTCTTCCCCCCTTATTGGTCAGAATGGACGTTTCCAATTGGCTTTTGCATTACAAGTTGCTATTGGCAGAATGGTCCTGAGAGAACGGACGGCGGTTGTGGCGTGCCGCTGTTGACTTGTCGCCTGGTGCAGACGGAGGCGGGCCAGTGCTCTGCGTGTTCACAGCCGCTGTGGTCTCCGGGGCAGTCTGAAAGAGTCATTCCGTCACGTAATGTCGCAACTGCTGGCAGCCAAGACGCCGGCAGTCTGTAGCCATCCTCCCTGTTCACATTGGCAGGATGCTTCGCTATTTCTATAGCCTCTCTAACCTTCCTCCTCGTTGAGAATGGTTGTTTCACCAGCACACGGGCTTCGCTGAAAGATAACTGTTTTCCACACTGACTGTGATCCTAAGAAACTGCTGACTTTGTGTGCTGTCCAAGCCATATATATCTTTCATGTTCTGAAAGCCTCATGGAGATTGCTTGCCCGGTCTCTCCTATATAAACCAGCCCACACTCGCAGCTTATTTCATAAACGCCGGCATTGCTCAGTTTGTCTACTGCGTCCTTAGTTGAACCTAGGACATCCTTGGTCTTATTGGTGCTGCGGAAGACTGGCTTGATGGCTACAGGCTGCCAGCGTCTTGGCTGCCAGCAGTTGCAACACTATAATATAACCAATAAAGGCAAACCAACGTCCCCCTTCCTCTCCCTCATCCGCTGCTATATAAACCCCAAGCCATCGTATATTCAGCAGTCAGACACAGACCCTGATGAAGGCCACCTGCAACAGTGGCCAAAACATTGGTAGAGTTTATAAAATGATGACGCGGTCTCATACCCGGAAGAATTTTATTGATACAGACCAGTGTGCTGGGTGTGCCTTTGTGCTTGGCAACGCCTCGTTTAAATAGCGTCTCCGTAAGTGGAGTTCCAATTTTATAGCTGAGCTGTATGCAATATATCAAGCCACCAAATACGTCCGGCGAAACTCACTCAATAAGAATGTCATTTGCTCGGACTCTCTGAGTGCTCTGTTGAGCCTCCGCACGCTATATCCTGTCCATCCCCTGGCACAAAGCATCCGCCATTGTCTTACCTCTCTTTCAGCGAGCGGAACTACTGTGACGTTTGTGTGGGTCCCTAGACACGTGGGAGTGTTGGGGAATGAGTCTGCGGATACGGCTGCCAAGGAGGCAGTTCTCCTCCCTCGGCTGCCTACCTTTTCTACTACCTCTGATGACCTTCGTGCTGGCGTCTCCCAGCGTATCATCTCACGTTAGTTTTTACATTGGTCGTCCCTGTCAGGGAACAAATTGCGAGCCATTAAACCTGTGCCTGATCTTTGGTCAACGTCATCTCGAACCTCTCACTGAGAGGAGATTGTTCTGGTCCAGCTTCGTATTGGCCACTGCCGTTATAGTCACCAGTATTTACTTCATGGTGATCCTGCTCCCTTATGTGAGCACTGTGATGAATTTTTTACTGTGTACCTCCTTTTAGTGCAATGTACGTTTTTTAATCGTCTATGTCATGTTTACCATTTGAAATTTCTAATATTTTATCTGATGATCCGCATTCTGCTGACCGAGTTTTACTTTTTATACATCATGCAAATATGGCGAAAGCCATTTAAGTTCTAACCCTGGTTCGATTTTACTACGGGCAGTGTTGGGCGCTAATGATCTAAGTAGTTTTGCGCCATAAAACAAAAACAAAAAAGCTTGACTAGGTAACAGTTCAGATCTCACGAGGAAAACATGCGCCATTTTGCGGCCCCACTAATAGACAAATAGACAAATTAGTACCAGAGTAATAAGGTGCAATATGTGGTGGGCCCCCTCACTGCGAGGAGTGGAGTAGAAACAAGTCTACCTGCTCGCTGTCGGGCTGCAAAATTGAAAAAGCTCTTGATGGTGGTGTGATCACCACTGAACATGGACACTGCTACCGTAGCAGCACCACCTAGAGACAAAGCTTCAGTACAGTCCATACCACTTCACACCAATAGGCCGTGACCTTCTGCACACGAGCTGCCTGCCGGGCAGTGGTGGCTGGTGATTGAGATAACTGGGGGTTCACTTCTTTCAGTGCAGATCTACGATATTTCCGAACCAGGGCCGAAACTCGCTCGGCGTGCAAAGAGACAATTAGGTGGAACATATACCCCGAAAATCGTGCCACATTCGCATAATATGTGCAAACACATTCCTTGAGACTACATTGTCTCGTTATACCAAAGATATTAAACATAAGGAGAGACACTGAAATAAAATTTGTGCTGTGGGCAGGAGTCGAACCTGGGACCTCCGGCTTACTAGGTAGGCGGTTTAGACCACTCAGCTAACACAGCGTTTTAGCCAAAGCAACTACACACCACATACTTTAATTCTGCCTCATGTTCCCTGTGAAATGCATGTCAAATTATCTTGCTACACATGTAACAAAAACTCATCTACTAATGCCTGATTTCATGACACTATATTCCATTACCCTCATTTAAATTCAAATGTTTGTATAGCTTATGGGACTTAACTACAGGGTCATCAGTCCCTAAACTTACAAACTAGCTAATACTAATGATAGCACAAATATCCATGCCCGAGGGGGGATTCGAAACCCCGACTGCAATGACCGTGCAGACCGTGACTGGCGCGCCTCAGTACCCTCGGCCACCGCGGACGGCTCCTCGTTTTAATCTTGCTAATGTTCATCTTACACCCAACAGTACAACACTGTGGCATTAGTCAAACCCTAACATACGAATATTGACAAGACTTCTCATGGCATCCAAGCAACGTATAGGACCATGATGGCGGAAAGATCCATTCTACTCGATTTCAGCCAATCGCGAGACGCAGATAGAGGCGAGCAGTACGGAAAAGGTTGGCCACACTTTCCCTGTACAGAGCTTTATGTCTCAGCCACTCTATGAAATTTAAACTCGTTGCGTGTTGCCCAGCTCTAACGCCAAGGTCCGCCGGCAGTAGCCGAAAGTTGCCGAAGTCAGCCGACAGGAGCCGAAATTTGCCGAAGTGTGCCGAGCGCGCCGGCCGCCGCTGCCGACTTCCGCGCCATTCACCTGCTGCCTCACTACACTCGCGGCCCATTTAACTCCCTCGTTTCCTCTCCGCCTCTCCACGTATCTCCCTCTCACTCCGCACTGCCACCGCTACACAACCGCGTTCTACGGCAGCGGGGTCCGGCCCACAGCACCAGTGTGTGTGTACCGCTACGCGAACAACCCGTGCAAACAATCCGAGCGCTCGTGTGGGGACCGGAGAAGGCAAATCTCGTTCCGCAAAGCATTGTGTGTGGCGCCGCAGGACGTGCCTGGACTGTGTGTAGCCGCTGTGCGGGCCACAGGATGGGGCACATACGTCATGCCGACAGAATGCCGACGCTGGGCATGATAACAACTTACAAATATCGCTATGGCCATAGTCCAAATTTCAACTTCAGCTTGGGGCTGCAATTCCTCTTCTTTATTTATAATATCATACAAACATAACCCATTACCTAAGACAAAAAGGGTCTTTTTATTATACAAAAATTTTTAACAGGCTAGTAAATTAACTATTCTGTGTTATAAATATCAATTAATACAAATAAATGATCCCAGAGACGGATTTACGTCTCAAATATGTCAGACATTATTGATAGATCTGAAGCATTGAATTAAAATTGTGGTGCGGCCGGGAATCGAACCCGGACCTCCATACTTACTAGGCAGACGTCTTAACCGTTTTTTTCACTACTTTTTTTATATAGGGGGGGGGGGGATGGGAAGGGACCACAAAAGGAAAGGAAACTAAAGTACCACCGCCACTTTGACCCTAATAAAAAAAAAGAACCTCAACCTCTTCAGGCGTTGGCGCCTAACTAAAACTACCCCTGGAAACTTAACTATATAACGGAACAGAAAGAAAGAAAAGGAAGGGGAATGTGTAGGAGACAAAACAAATAAATTCTCTTTATTCACATTACTATAATTTTATTTCATTATTTTTATTTATTTATTTTTATTTAATAGATCTTGATGTTCGTTGTATAGTTCAGAAGATCTCGGTTCCCTGCGGCTAGTAAGTTCAGTCACGGCTTCTCGTAGAATGTGCATTCCGTTGAACAGTTCAAGGAGGGACAGCAGTCCAAACATTGAAAATTCTTCTCTATTGACTGAACACTTAGACTACCACACCACTAACGATTAAGGCGCCTCGGAATAGTCTATGTACGATTTCCCTCCACAAAAGTTTGTGTTGTGGAGGGAAATCGTACATAGACTATTCCAAGGCGCCGTAATCGTTAGTGGTGTGGTTGTCTAACGTTTAAGACGTCTGCCTAGTAAGCATGGAGGTCCGGGTTCGATTCCCGGCCGCACCACAAATTTTAATTCAATGCTTCACATCTATCAATATTCTATGTTAGTTACAAACCACTGTACATCCTATACAGGTGTTAGTTGACGTGTTGGTGTTGTGTTTATTTTGTTCCCTAGTAGCTGTGGTGTTATAGGTGTGCCAGCGAGAGGAACCTAATCGGAGTGGCCAGCTCACCGAGCGAAACCCAGTGAGCATGCTTCTGGCACCGAGTATCCAATCTCTTTTGTCACCACAGCCCTCCCGCAAAGTGATCTCCGTTATTGTCTTAACCTACAGATTTAAGAAAAAAAACTACATTTGAGTTACATCTAATTAGTCATGATCAGCGTTTCCCACATTTAAACCCCAATCCAGGGGATGACGGATGCTGTCATTTCTGACGTCCAGTCCACCCCTTGACGGCACGGCAGATGTGGCTGTCTCAGTCGGGTGTTATGTCATAGTCGGTTAGTTATTGCGAACGAAGTCTTGAAGCACTTTGCCTGAGATCTTGTTAACAAGTTTGTCAAGTGTGCGAAACGTAGCTGGGGTCCTGATAAGTTCATACATCTACATCTACATCTACATGGGATACTCTGCAAATCACATTTAAGTGCCTGGCAGAGGGTTCATCGAACCACAATTGTACAATTTATCTCCCATTCCATTCTCGAATAGCGCGCGGGAAGAAAGAACACCTGAATCTCTCTGTTCGAACTCTGATTTCTCGTATTTTATTCTGATGATCATTTCTACCTATGTAAGTGGGAGTCAACAATATATTTTCGCATTCGGAGGAGAATGTTGGTGATTGGAGTTTCGCAAGTAGCCCACGGCGCAGCGATAAGCGCCGTTGTTGTAGTGATTCCCATCCCAGATCCTGTATCATTTCCGTAACGCTGTCTCCCCTATATCGTGACAATACGAAACGAGCTGCCCTTCTTTGGACTCTTTCGATGTCCTCCGTCAAACCCACCTGATAAGGATCCCACACTGGGCTGCAATACTCCAAAAATGGACGGACAAGCGCAGTGTATGCAGTTTCTTTAGTAGTTCTGTTGCATCTTTTAAGGTTTCTGCCAATAAAACGAAGTCTCTGGTTCGCCTTTCCCACGATATTATCTACGTGTTCTTTCCAGTTTAGGTCTGAAGTAATAGTAATTCCTAGGTATTTCGTGGAGTTTACGGCCTTCACATTTGATTCATTTATGTTGTAAACAAAGTTTAACGGATTTCTTTTGGTACTCATGTGGACGACTTCACACTTCTCATTATTTAGAGCCAATTGCCAATTTTTACACCATACTGATATCTTATTCAGATCGTTCTGCAGTTGGTTTTGATCTTCAGATGATTTTACTAGACGGTAAATGACGGCGTCATCTGCAAACAACCTAAGAGAGCTACTTAGATTTTCCCCTAAATCGCTTATGTAAATAAGGAATAACAGAGGACCAATAACACTACCCTGTGGAACGCCCGATATCACCTCTGTTTTAGTCGATGCCTTACCATCGATTACTACGAACTGTGTCCTCTCTGACAAGAACCCTATCCAATCGCAAATTTGGGGCGATATACCATAACCACGCAATTTGATTAAAAGCCGTTTGTGAGGTACGGTGTCAGAAGCTTTCTGGAAATCAAGAAATACGGAAACGATTTTCGAACCTTTGTCGATAGCACCCATCACCAGTTCAGCAAAGCCCTTCTCAGATCCGCAACCATGCAGTCAAATCCAGGACATTCGTAAATGATGTGTTCTGGTGTTCCAATTTGTCTTGCCAAGTTCGAGTATATTAATTTTCAGGATAAGGAGTCACGGAAATCAGAACCTAGAGACTCAGATCGGGATATTTCAGACAGTGCCAGACTAAAACTGTCGGAGGTCTGGGGCGGTGGCAAAAACAAAGTGTGGCCCACTGTCAACTTGAAAATACAAATACAGTACATGTAACTTCTGAGATTTGGGGGCTCCCTAGGGCAAGAGGCACAGGACAGTTAAAAAAATAATATCTTTCGGGATTTGGAGGCTCTAGAATTAAGAAGGCCAAGGGGGCGGTCGAAAAAGAAGGAAAAAAAAACCTTCTTTCGAAGTATTTTGCCCCCCCCCCCCCCCCCAGACAAGAGGCCTGTGGAACGCCAGATATCACTTCTGTTTTACTCGATGACTTACCGTCAATTACTACGAACTGTGTCCTTTCTGATAGGAAATCGTGAATCCAGTCGCACAATTGGGGCGATATTCCATAAGTGCGCAATTTCATTGGAAGCCGCTTGTGGGGTACAGTGTCAAAAGTCTTCCGGAAATCGAGGAACATGGAATCGATTTGAGATCCCTTGTCGATGGCCCTTATCACTTCATGTGAATAAAGGGCAAGCTGTGTTTCGCAAGAGTGATACTTCCTGAATCCGTGTTGACTACTGGTTAATAGGTCGTTCTCTTCGATGTAGTTCATAAGGTACATGTTCCAAAATCCTACTGCTAATCGACATTAATAAGAAAGGTCTGTAATTTTGGATATCACTCAAATTGCCTTTCTTGAATGTTGGAGTGACCTGGGCCACTTTCCAGTCTTTGGGTACGGATGTTTCACTGATTGATTGGTTCTATATGTTAGCTAAGCATGGAGTTGTTGCATCAGCATACTCTGAGAGGAATCTCGTTGGTATACAACCTGGCTCGGAAGATTTGTTTTTGTTTAGTGACTTAAGTTGTTTTACTACTCCAGGAACATTTAATTCTAAATTTCGCATGCTGGCAGCTGTTCTTGGTTCGAATTCTGAATGTTTACTTTGTCTTCCTTGGCGAAAGTATTTCAGAATGCTGTTTTTAGCAATTCTGCTTTAGCAGTACTGCCATCGGAAGTATTAGCATAGTGAAGATATTTTTTTGTGTTTTGTCTTTAGCGTACTTTACATATGACCAGAATTCCTTTGGATTTTCTCGCAGATTATGAGACAGGATTTCATTGTGGAAACTATTATTGGTAAATTTTATCTAACATATACAGCCAATATTAAATTAATGGATTGTTCTACTGTCCGTTACATAGTTTGTATACAGTTTTATGCTTCTTCTGAAAAATTTACTTTTGTGGATTAATGTTACTTTTGCAGTTACCGATTCAAATATATACAGTGCGATATGTTGAAAGTGAAAAGGCCAGTAGAGGGGACCGAAATAAGCAGGTTTTGTATAGGAATGTGTGATCAGTAATAACGCCTTGATCCGGTAGAGAACGCTAACTTGTGTGCAAGTACTATGCCAGCTGGATTTATTATTTCCTACAGAGATCTTGAGCAGTGTGCAATGTTTTACTAATGCAGACTGCAACGAGCTTAAATTTCATACAGTGGTGATAGGTTCGGCATGTTTGAGGCAAATTGAATTGGAGTCCTGCATGTTATTTGGGGCATTGACTAACAGCTTGCGTGCTACACCTACTCAAGAACTGTACTTATTTACAGTTCCACGTTTTTGATAAAGATTGACTATTGAATACAAGTCAGACTTTTCCAAAGCTGCGAACTGATGAGCCTGGTAGTGTATTTCCTAAAAATGCGGTAATGAAATATCACAAACCTGTCAGTATTACAGTTCCAATTCGAAGTATAACAGTCAGCTGAGGTTTGCAATAACAAAGAACGTGCCACTGCGAAAATATTTGCGGTGATTTTAATGGAAGTATATGGTCTAAACGAGCTGCGAAAGTAGTAATTGGGTCACTTGAGCGCAGTCAAAGACTACTTAATGACGGTTTTCATTTTCGTATAAGCATCTATTTTGAGCACACTAGCCAATTACTTACTAACATTTTATAAACGGATGCAAACTACGAAACTTAACATTTTTAGTTCCTTTTGTCCTGTTTTTTACCACAGTTGCTAAATTATAATATTATATTGAAGGTATTTCACTTATCTGTCTATGCAACTGATTTAATAAACTATGCTATCGCCATATGCATTTCGCCTTTATTTGGAAGGCATCATCAGTGGCCTGTAATATATACATGATTATTTTTTACAAAATTTTATATTTACATTTCTCAGTATTTTTTAGGTTATCGACAGTTCTGATGCGTTATTTTGGTATAGTATTGATATCTGGATGTTGTACTTACAATATTTCATGGATATAGCTTTACATCTGGTGCTCATTGGTTGCTTCCAGCTGTTCCACTTCAGTTCTGAGCATTTTCCTGTTTTTGTTGTTCCAGACAGTCAAAACACACACAAACGAAAAATTTAATAATAATAATGAGAAAAAAAACAACTCTCTCCCTTTCCCAAAATCCCCATCTTTGACTGTCTCTATCTCCGTGTCCCTCTCCATCTTTCTGTATCTAATTCTATTCTATACCTGTTCACAATCTGGATTCACAAAAAAGATCAATAATTAATAATTAATAAATCAGTATCTGGTGCTGTCCTCTACACACACACACACACACACACACACACACACACACACACATACACACACACAGACACAAAGCAAAGATAGGAGAAACACATACTCAACAGTTGGCAACACCAGCAAAAACAAAAACACAACACAAACAAAAATGGCATGTGCCTAGTGGTGCTAACTGTGAAGTGCTGGAACAACAAAAACAGGAAAATGCTCAGAATTGAAGTGGAACAGCTGGAAGCAAACAATGAGCACCAGATGTAAAGCTATATCCATGAAATATTGTAAGTACAACATCCGGATATCAATACTATACCAAAATAAAGCATCAGGACTGTTGATAACCTAAAAAATACTGAGAAATGTAAATATAAAATTTTGTAAAAAATAATCATGTGTATATTACAGGCCACTGATGATGCCTTCCAAATAAAGGCGAAATGCATATGGCAATAGCATATTTTATTAAATCAGTTGCATAGACAGATAAGTGAAATATCTTCAATATAATATTACGAAATTTAAATTTAAACAATTTTCAATTAAAATACTGTGCTCTGAATCATATGTCAAATTGTTTTTTACTATACATTACTATATACATAATTGTATCTTTCGGAATTTTTTCATTAAAAGTTGCACACAGCCCCATTGTAGTTTTCTGTGTAGCTAACACATTCATTCTTCTAGACATATTGATAACATAGACAAGATAATTTTCAATAAAGGACAATTGACTCATATTAACATTACCATTCAGTTGTGTAGTTCTCTTAAAATCTAGGAAAGCATCATAAGCTTTTTGGTAATTATTTCTTAACGACTTTCTCGCTGGAAGTTCGAAGTCCAACACAGAATGCGGATTCATCAGCGACTACATTTTTATTTGTTACACACCCAAAATAGTTGCACACCTCTGACGGAATTTATTTTTATCTCAAAATTCGTTTATGTTCCTACGATAAAGCACGTTCATTACTGAGCGGGTAGTAAAGTGACCGTCACGAAAGTAGGGCCTCAAGATCACGACATTATATTGTACGCAGTGTCTTCGGTTTTTGCTTTTGCTGCTAGATCGTAAAATCAGAGTGATTCAATATTTCAGCCTCCACCTTTCCGTCATCTTCAAACGAACGTTGCTGCTCCGAGTTCCTTGTCACTTTTCATTTGAGCTCAGCGGCGTTCTCCTCAATATGGCGGACAGGTGGATCGCAGAAATATTGAATCACTCCCACTTTACGATCCGGTGGCAGACCCGAAGAGACTACCAAGAATATGGGGTCTGCTTGCTTCCCTTCACAAGATATCATGTGAGACATGGGCAGTCTCAGTTTCTAAAGCCTTACTGTCTCTTGTAATTGTCTCACTTTTATTCCCCTTCATTTTGTTAATTCTGCTTTTATTTTATCCTTTAAGACTACGTTCAGATTGTACCAATTTGTACTTCTCTCGGCTGCAGAGAAGCGATGAAGCTGCTGCCATCCTGCCCCACAAGGAGCGTGAGATCCAATAAAGAAAAGAAAAAAATAAATAAATCTGAAGGTAGGTTGTCACTCAGAGATTTTTTTTCTATTCGAAAACTACCTGGTCGTAAATTATGATGTAGCCTACAATCAGTCAGCAAAATGGCGACAGCCAAGAGACAACATCTCTCAAAAACTGGGGTTCTTTCCTACGGTAAGCATCTGATTGAACAAGTTTCCGCAGCCGACCACGGTGGCCGAGGGTACTGAGGCGCTCCAGTCACGGTCTGCACGGCCACTACGGTCGGGGGTTCGAATCCCCCCTCGGGCATGTATATTTGTGCCGTCCTTAGTATAAGGTAGTTGATAAGTAGTTTGTAAGTTTAGGGACTGATGACCCCGTAGTTAAGTCCCATAAGCTTAACAAACATTTGAACATTTTAAAGTTTCAGCACTCAGTCTTCCCGCACCACTAGTCCAGTCAAATAGTAGGTATACCTTGCAAAAGATGGGGTAGAAGATTTTTTGTTTTTAACTCGTTAATATGGTTGGGAAGATTAGAAAACCAAGTTTTTCCAACAAAATTTCTCTTAGGAAAACTTTCTGCAGTCAAAAAACTTTGAAAATTTCGCACTTTTTACAGTTTTTTTCAAAATATCTCCGTTATTTGTGCTCCTACCGCTTTTACATCTCCGTTCTTTTTTAAAGAGCACAAAATTCTCTACAGCTTTTGATTCTTACCATTTAATGTACTCCCAATACATAATGCGCTACAGTTCGTCAAAAATTGTCGATTTTTCAAAATTTGTGCAGAGTGGCAAAATACCTAAATTTTGAACACTGTTACTTCAGTTTCTGTTTGTGTAATATAAATATATTATATATCATGTTCTATGTTGGAATTTACCATATTTTCAGGTATTCAATTTTTCTGTACGCAACATGCTGATTTCTGGGCACCCACCTATTGTGATTCGTACATCACTAGCAGAAGTTTACTATAGGCAACATCAGCCCTGGTATTTGTGAAACTATAAATATAAAAATACGCAATTAAGAGATCAAAGTGTTATCACACACACACACACACACACACACACAGTTTGACAGGAAACTGAACTATTGTTAGCTGCAATTGGCAACCTAATAAGGTAACTAATTTTCCTGTATATTAAAAAGCACACAGTTAACATTAAAAATAAGTATTTTTATTACAATCAAAATACATAATGAATTACTAACAAATATTGGCACTTCTGGGTCTGTAATACCAGTATTATCGTACTTTGACTATGGCGCACTAGAGAAGGACATGAGCATCAATACTTCCTGGGTAGAGCGCTTGCCCGCGTAAGGCTAAGGTCCCAGGTTCGAGTCCCGGTTCCGGTACACAATTTTAATCTGCCAGGAAGTTTCATATCAGCGCACACTCCGCTGCAGAGTGAAGTTTCATTCTAGAAACATCCCTTAGGCTGTGGCTAAGCCATGTCTCCACCATATCCTTTCTTCCAGGACTGCTAGTCTTGCGTGTTTGCAGGAGAGCTTCTGTGAAGTTTGGAAAGTAGGAGGCGAGGTACTGGCAGAAGTAAAGTTGTGAGGCGACATCGTGAGTCGTGTCGGGATAGCACAGTCGGTAGTGCGCTTGCCCGCGAAAGGCAAAGGTCCCCGGTTCGAGTACCGGTTCCGGCACACAATTTTAATCTGCCAGGAAGTTTCATATCAGCGCACACTCCACTGCAGAGTGAAGTTTCATTCTGGAAACATCCCTTAGGCTGTGGCTAAGCCATGTCTCCATCATATCCTTTCTTCCAGGACTGCTAGTCTTGTGTGTTTGCAGGAGAGCTTCTGTGAAGTTTGGAAAGTAGGAGGCGAGGTACTGACGGAAGTAAAGTTGTGAGGCGACATCGTGAGTCGTGTCGGGATAGCACAGTCGGTAGTGCGCTTGCCTGCGAAAGGCAAAGGTCCCAGGTTCGAGTACCGGTTCCGGCACACAATTTTAATCTGCCAGGAAGTTTCATATCAGCGCACACTCCACTGCAGAGTGAAGTTTCATTCTGGAAACATCCCTTAGGCTGTGGCTAAGCCATGTCTCCACCATATCCTTTCTTCCAGGTCTGCTAGTCTTGTGTTTTTGCAGGAGAGCTTCTGTGAAGTTTGGAAAGTAGGAGGCGAGGTACTGACGGAAGTAAAGTTGTGAGGCGACATCGTGAGTCGTGTCGGGATAGCACAGTCGGTAGTGCGCTTGCCCGCGAAAGGCAAAGGTCCCAGGTTCGAGTACCGGTTCCGGCACACAATTTTAATCTGCCAGGAAGTTTCATATCAGCGCACACTCCGCTGCAGAGTGAAAGTTTCATTCTGGAAACATCCCTTAGGCTGTGGCTAAGCCATGTCTCCACCATATCCTTTCTGCCAGGACTGCTAGTCTTGCGTGTTTGCAGGAGAGCTTCTGTGAAGTTTGGAAAGTAGGAGGCGAGGTACTGGCGGAAGTAAAGTTGTGAGGCGGCATCGTGAGTCGTGTCGGGATAGCTCAGTCGGTAGAGCGCTTGCCCGCGAAAGGCAAAGGTCGCAAGTTCGAGTCCCGGTTCCGGCGTACAATTTTAATCTGCCAGGAAGTTTCATATCAGTGCACACTTCGCTGCAGAGTGAAGTTTCATTCTGGACATGAGCATCAATTACGATGTTTTGATGTGCCAGATTCCTCGGTGTCACCAGATATACCTTGGGTTGCAGATTCAGGGTATGTACACTGATTTGGTCCCAGGTTGACCTCTTTTTTAAACAGCGAGTCAGACTCTTCAGGTAGTAGGTTTCGTCATCAGTTTCCTCAACATCCTCCGTAACATCATCTTCACTGTCTTCATATGAAAATTGTGGCACGTTTTCACATTTGACGCCAATTCATTCCTTGCACACTGTAGATCATTTCAAACCCGCTTTTCTGCAGAAGCACGTTCCGATGCGGCTCATCTTGCATGTGGATGAAACAATGTGGAGAAGTGCTTCAGGTGTTGGGGCTTAGCTGGAATGCAAGTGATCTAGTATGCGGAAAATGCCGACCTTCACTATACAATGAGATAGTAGCCTTTTCTCCTGCTGTTATTATTCTTCATAAGTAGAGTGTGGTTTATTGAACTTGCAAAGCGCTGAGTTAAGCTGTTCGTTTTTCTTAACAATGTTGCAGCACTTAATTTTTCCTTGGCCGAAATAAGCGGATGTTGTTCAAAATGTTCAAATGTTTGTAGAGTCTATGGGACTTAACTACGGGGTCATCAGTCCCTAAACTTAAAAACTACTCATGAACTAGCTACGACTAAGGACGGCACACAAGTATCCATGCCCGAGGGGGAATTCGAACCCCCGACCGTAGTGGCCGTGCAGACCGTGACTGGAGCGCCTCAGCCCCCTCGGCCACCGCGGCCGGCGCGGATGTTGTATCACATCCGATACAAGTGTGAGTGAACAGAAATATCACTGTCAAATTTGTAAGATGCAGTGAAAAACCATTTTTCTTCTGCACTTCGCCGCGGTGGAGTAGCCGAGCGGTCTAAAGCACCTCGCTGAGGAGCGCGCGGTTGCTCGCCGTGGAGGTTCGAGTCCTCCCTGGGGCATGGGTGTGTGTGTTTGTCCTTAGGTTAGTTTACCTAGGTTTAAGTAGTTTGTAAGCTACGGATTGATGACCACGCAGTTTGGTCCGATAGAATTACAAACATTTGAACATATAAGGAACTCCTAGTTCGATGGGGCGATCTATAATTGTTTAATAATGATTTTGCAGCCAAGATCGCATTTTTCATTTATTATGTTACCGGTTTCGGCGTGTTCGACGCCATCTTCAGACCTGTCGTAATTTACATAACTTCACGACATTTTTTATATACTAAAAGAGTAATCCAGGTTGAGGCATCACCAACCATAAAATTACTAGTCACAAATAAAATATATTTGACTTTGAAGTACCTCGCTTCAGAACCATTAGAAGATGGATGTATATATTTTATTTGTGACTAGTAATTTTATGTTTGATGATGGCTCAACCTGGATGTACTCTTTTAGTATATAAAAATGTCGTGAAGTTATGTAAGCTGCGACAGGTCTGAAGATGGCGTCGAGCACGCCGAAACCGGTAACATAATAAATGAAAAATGCGATCTTGGCTGCAAAATCATTATAAAACATTTGAACATTTTTCTGCACTTTCTGATCTCGGCTTAAAAAAAAAAAAAGTTTTCACGTCTTGTCCTGAAGAGGACATGAGCAATGACAACACTTCCAAAATATTTAGTTCTTGAAACAGCAGATGTTACAATCATAAGGTGGCCTACAGTAAACTTCGGCTAGTGAAGTACGAATCACAATAGATGAGTTGCACACGGAAAAACTGAATAGCTGAAAAAGATATGGTAAATTCCAACTTATAACATGATATATATTTATATTACACAAACAGAAACTGGAATAACAACGTTCAAAATTTAGGTATTTTGCCACTCTTCACAAATTTTGAAAAATCGACATTTTTTTTAACGGACTGTAGCGCATTAGGTATTGGGAGTAGAAAGAATCAAATCTGTAGAGAATTTTGTGCTCTTTAAAAAAAGAACTGAGACGTAAAAGCGGTAGGAGCAAAAATAGGGGAGATATTTTTAAAAACCTAAAAAAGTCCGAAATTTTCAAAGTTTTTCACCGCAGAAAGTTTTCGCAAGAAAACTTTTGTTGGCAAAACTTGGTTTTCTAATCTTTCCAACCATAGTAACGACTTAAAAATTAAAATCTTCTATCCCACCTTTTGCAATGTATAGGCTTTTTTTTCTGACGGTTGGACTGGGCTACACTGCTAACGCCATGGGAAACTCCGAGAACTGTCCGTCTATACCGCGCCTAACACAAATTTGGATTAGGGCCTGAAAAAGCCAGAACCGTCGGAATCCTCTGCTCTACAATTTTTCATAACTTGTTAATAATGTTGAAACATGAGGACTCGACTGTTGTCTGATAACACTGTACAAAGCACGCATGATACTTTTTGCCTCTGTGTGAGTGTAAGGGTTGGGGGCGGGGGTAGTTATCATCTTGAAACATGTCATTGTTTGTCAGGAATATGTTACTTTGTTTTCAAAGACGGTGAGATTGTTCAACCATTGCGGTTAATGGCAGAAACAGTTGAATTGCACGAAATTAATGTCCAAATCATGTCGGAAGTTTCCCATGATTGACTATAGGAAGGAGGCATGCCACATCACAAACTTCTTTCGGATGCATAAACCAGATTGTTTGTAGGAATCAATGTAAACGAAGATTCTGTGGAACAAAGAACATACACTGTTGTTGTGGTCTTCAGTCCGCAGACTGGTTTGATGCAGCTCTCCACGCTACCCTGTCCTGTGCAAGTCTCTTCATCTGAGAATACGTACGAACGACAACCTTCGTCTTTTTGAATCTGCTTACTGTATTCGTCCCTAGATCTCCATCTACGATTTTTACCCCACACACTCCCCATGCTAAGTTGTCGATCGTTAATGTCTCAGAATGTGCCTACATACATATCCCTTCTCTTAAGTCAGGATATGCCAGAAACACCTTTTCTCCCCAATTCGGTTAAGCACCTCCTCATTAGTAACGTGATCTACCCATCTCATTTTCATCATTCGTCTGTAGCACCACATTTCAAAAGCTTCTACCATCTTTTTGTCTGTACTCCTTTACTGTCCACGTTCCAAAAAAAATGTTCAAATGTTTGTAAATCTATCGGACCAAACTGCGTGGTCACCAGTCCGTAGCTTACAAACTACTTAAACCTAGTTAAACTAACCTAAGGACAACACACACACCCATGCCCCAGGGAGGACTCGAACCTCCACGGCGAGCAACCGAGCGCTCCGCAGCGAGACGCTTTAGACCGCTCGGCTACTCCACCATGGCGTCTACGTTCCATTGCCATACAATGCACTATGTGATTACACGTATCCAGGCACCCTGAAACACATACAGTTTTTTTTTTCATGATAATGCCTGAGTTCATATGGAGAATGTGATCAAACAACTCTTATGGTAAATTTCATTGGGACGTGTTTGATCATCCTCCGTACAGTCCGGATGTCGCTCCTAGCGGCTTTCTTCTCTTCATACAACTAAAATCTGTCCTTGGTAGTCAACACTTCAACGATGATGACGAGGTGAAAGAACTACATGGTTGAATACACAGGCGACAACCTTCTATGGAGAAGGCATACAAGAACCTGTGCCACGCTATGACAAGTATGTACTAAATTTCGGAAGCTATGAAGAAAAGTAGTTTAACATTGTAGATTTTCGTACAATAAATACTATTTCTGTATCTGTACACGCTTGTTTTATATACCAAACGGAACCTACTTTGTGGATATATATCTCGTAAAACCACTTAGAATCTGCCATTTATCGCAGATTAGATTAGATTTACTTTTCGTTCCAATAGATCCCAATTGAGGGAATCCTCTTGGATGTAGAACATGTCAGAACAAAATACACAATATATACTTACAAAAGAGATCATGTGTGTTAATGTACCTTCCACAGACCCCAAATGTATTGCCCTTGTGGATGTGGAATTGGTCAGGAAAAACAATTATCTTAAAAATATTTACATTTTAAAGGACACTACTTACTAATTTACTAGGTGCATATTAAAATTCTTAGGAATTACTTTATTTTTTTTGTTATTTTTTTAATTTTTTAATTTTTTTACACTGATTTAAAATGATTACATTACTGCACAAGTCTTGTACTGAAGTCAATCTGAATACAGTAATCATATTTGTGAATATTATTTACAATATGTTACAATCAATCACTTCTGGTAAGAAATTCATCAATGGAGTAGAAGTAGTTGGCCACCAAAAAATCCTTTAGACTCTTTTCAAACTGTACTTTATTGTGAGTTAAATTTTTTATGGCTGCTGGCATGTTATTGTAAATGTGTACTGCTGAATATTGGACACCTTTCTGAGCCAAAGTAAGTGACTTTAAATCTTTATGCAAGTTATTCTTGTTTCTAGTATTGATCCCATGGACTGAACTATTGGTTTATATATATATATATATATATATATATATATATATATATTTTAACGACACATTTCATTACATTACATTACAACTGGATTGACCGTAAGAGACGTTTCACTTTTACAAAGAGCGCCTGAAAAGTTTGGTTAATGAAGTCGAGAAATGTAGGAAACAGGTGCTACAATCAAAATACCTTTTCTGGCCTTCAAAGTAATCGCCATTGGCCACAAAACACTTCTGACATCGGGTGTACAGCTGTTGGTAACTGACAGCAAACGTATCACTCGAAGCACCGAGGTCAGACGTCGTTGAATCCCTGCAACCACTCAACAACACTTACTGCTTCGACACCATACACTTCTCGTGTGTCTCCTTCGCAGTTAAAAAAAAAAAAAGTACCGAAGAATCAAGATTTAATGTTACCAGAAACCCAATTCATTACGTTGCACTGACTAAATGATGTACAAGAGACAGTCAGTAAACAGCACACAACAAGTAATGAATTTGTTATATACTCTCGGGACGAAATGTGAAGGATGTGTTCTAAAGGATATGTTGCTACAGACGCCGACCGCTAAATAGGTTGCATTGCGAGAGTAATTTCATCATGCGTTATTCCATATGCGAGAGCGCGCCGGTTCGAATGAAAGAGAATTAATTTAACGGAAAATTGCAGAATATATATATATACCGCTAATAATTACTTCATTCACTGGAAATGCGTTTAGAGGATTTGGTCGTTGGAACAATTATACGATGTGATTATCGCTTCCGCTCGTGGCGTGTGATGAGAATGTAGACGGAGAGGATACACACACACGTACACACACACACACACACACACACACACACACACACACACACACACTTACTGCTTTGTAACGCACACATTTCTACTCTCCTTGAAGCTGATCATTTAGTTGTTGCTAAGACCGATAGTTCCATGCAGAGATTGTAGCGCATACTAAACAGAACCGGCAAAATGTTACAAAGTAGAAAAAAATCACACTAGCTTGTTTTACGGCCCAGTTTTCTCTGTAGTTTTATGATATTTTTACAAAAATTTCGGACAAAATAATAAAATTATAAAATTGAATAAAAAACGGTGGATCTGATTACGACTCTACTAATGTGGTAATATCTATGCACCCAAAACGTAACATTGGCTCTGACCGTATTTTAATAAACAGCCAAAAATAGCTGACATTTAAGTTTTTCTTTGACAAATATTTTTCTTGGATTTTTACCTCATTATACTATTATTTTAATATCTCTCGCACATTTTAATTGTCCTTTTCCGTTACAATATTATTCCCGAAACTTCAGATGTAAAATTTCACTCTGCAGCGGAGTGTGCGCTGATATGAAACTTCCTGGCAGATTAAAATTGTGTGCCGGAACCGGGACTCGAACCTGGGAACTTTGTCTTTCATTCTATTATTACCCGTTTAGCCGTGGTAGTTTGCCCTCTTTTCCACGTATATTTTCTTTGCCTTTACTGGTTTACATAATACCAAGTCAGTGTCAAGTCGCCATTTTTTGTTGTTGCAAATATCTCTTAAACGGCGCGAGTTTCAGATGAACGATTAAGGCGTTATTTGCAATTACATTTCGTGCTGTCCAAAGGCCATAACAATCGGCCTATTTCTTGAGTTACTAATCTATCTTTTGTCGGAAACATTTGAAAAAGAGAGGTTCTCGTCGCTGGAGACCAACAATTACGTCTGTGAAATTTTGTGCTGATCAGTTGAAAGGCACGACGTAAAAACTGGGAACAAGTTACACAGACATTATTTTTAATTTTTTTTTCTTGCAAATGTCTCTGAATCGATGTCAGACATGAAGAAAATATGAGAGAGCAAAGTTGTAGAGAGTTTTCTCCTCCACCAATTCGTTTATTCAGTTGTCGTCTTATATGAACGGTTAAGCTATCATAAAGGCGATCGCACGAGCCCACTTTTAGTGTTATCACTGTAACCTAAAGCGTGCTGAAAAATTCATGTTTCAGGAAAATTATTAAAGACAGATTGTGATATGGGGCATACCAGTAGAAAATGGCATAACAGGAATAAGACTGCTCGTCTTATATCTCGAAAAGAAACGAGCACTAGCTATATATATATATATATATATATATATATATATATAGGGTGTTACAAAAAGGTACGGCCAAACTTTCAGGAAACATTTCTCACACACAAAGAAAAAAAAATATGTTATGTGGACATGTGTCCGGAAACGCTTAATTTCCATGTTAGAGCTCATTTTTTTACTGATGAGGCTTCATTCCAACGTGATCAAATGTCAAATTTTCACAATCAGCATGTGTGGGCTGACGAGAATCCGCTCGCAATTGTGCAATCACGTCATCAACACAGATTTTCTGTGAACTTTTGTGCAGGAATGGTTGGTGATGTCTTGATTGGGCCTCATGTTCTTTCACCTACGTTCACTGGAACACGTTATTACGATTTTATACGGGATACTCTACCTGTGCGGCTAGAACATGTCGCTTACCTAGTACGACAGAACATGTGGTTCATGCACGATGGAGCTCCTGCACATTTCAGTTGACGTGTTGATACGCTTCTCAACAACAGATTCGTTGATTGATGGATTGGTAGAGGCGGACCAATTCCATGGCCTCCACGTTCTCCTGACCTCAACCATCTTGACTTTCATTTATGGGGGCATTTGAAAGCTCTTGTCTACGCAACCCCGGTACCAAATGTAGAGACTCTTCGTGCTCGTATTGTGGACGGCTTTGATACAATACGCCATTCTCCAGGGCTGCATCAGCGCATCAGGGATTCCGTGCGACGGAGGGTGGATGCATGTATCCTCGCTAACGGAGGACATTTTGAACATTTCCTGTAACAAAGTGTTTGAAGTCACGCTGGTACGTTCAGTTGCTGAGTGTTTCCATTCCATGATTAATGTGGTTCGAAGAGAAGTAATAAAATGAGCTCTAATATGGAAATTAAGCGTTTCCGGACACATGTCCACAAAAATATATTTTTCTTTGTGTGTGATGAATGTTTCCTGAAAGTTTGGCCGTACCTTTTTGTAACAACCTATATATATATATATATATATATATATATATATATATATATATATATATATATATATATATATATATATATATATTACAACTACGTAGGTAAAATTCAAAAGTAAAAAAAAAAAAAAAAAAAAAAAAAAAAAAATTACTTTATGAACGCCGAAAAAGTAGTAAGCGACAAACTTTTTTGTCATCATCATTTTGCTGGGGTTGTCAGCGAGGAATAGTTTCCGAAAGGTTTGAGATTATGTTTGAAGTTTGTTGCAAGTCGCTAAGTCCACTACGTCTCAAATAGTGGACTGATAAAGTCACCCTATCACGTGCTGCAATACGGGGAAGTTTTCATTGTTTATGATGTCATATATCCTGAACTATCGGCCCTATCACAAAATCCTTTCTTAGCTGACGTCTTCTACCGATGAACTACATTGCTACCAAATTTCAGCTTCGTAGGTGAAGTAGGTTTTGAGATTTCGTGTTTAGTCAGTGAGTGAGGGAATGAGTGTCCTTTCGCTTTTATATAAGTAGAGATATGTGCGTATGCGTGCGTGTGTGTGTGTGTGTGTGTGTGTGTGTGTATGAGTGTGTGCGCGCCACATTGTCGGATGACTTGATAATGGGCTCAGATTAGCCTGAAACCAGACCCACTCCTTGTGGAATCCCTTCTGTAATTTAGACTGTCTTAAACACCATTCAGTTCTGCTTAACTTGCCATCAAAAATGTTCAAGTGTTTGTATAGTCTATGAGACTTAACTACGGGGTCATCAGTCCCTAAGCTTACAAACTACTTATGAACTAACTAAGACTAAGGACGGCACAAATATCCATGCCCGAGGGGGGATTCGAACCCCCGACCGCAGTGGCCGTGCAGACCGTGACTGGAAACTTGCCATCCCGAAACCTGCAACACTCTGGATATTCATTGACTACAAGTGTTGCCTCTTGGTTGGCTGTCACAACAGTGACAAAGTTAGGAAAAAAAAAAAAAAAAATGACCGAGTCTAACAGCGTATGTTTCTGTCCAACTGTTGCTGTAAACCCAATATGTGCGGACAAAACGGTCTCTTAGCTAAAGCGGTCTCTCGTTGAACACAGATATTTGACATCAGTTTAGGGCGTCATTTGTGAAGCCGGTGTTAAGTCGGTAACGCGCTCCACAAGCCGAGAGATGATCTCTGGCAGGAGACGCACCGCAGACCGCTACGCCACCGCTGTCGCACAGACTACCGCGCTGGACTCGGCACTTGCGTTAATTCGGCCTGTGGATAATTGACCCCACTCACTGCGGCGCTAAATTGCCGCGAAATTAACGGCCACGTGGCGCGGCGGAATCGCGACGCCATTACAGTGGCAGCCAACACCGCCGTTCTGTGCCACCCAGAGTCGCGCAGTTAGAGGCACGTAGTTGTGTCGCCACGAGCGAGCGACGGAAACTGCTGTTCCCAACTGTTCGAGGCGCTGCTAGCGGCGGGGGCGACACTTCTGAAAGTTACTGGTCCTGAGTCAGTCTGCAGATGTTCAAATTTTGTAAATCTATCGGACCAAACTGCGCGGTCATCAGTCCGTAGCTTACAAATTACTTAAACGAAGGTAAACTAACCTACGGACAAACACACACACCCATGCCCCAGGGAGGACTCGAACCTCCACGGCGAGCAACCGCGCGTTCCGCAGCGAGACGCTTTAGACCGCTCGGCTACTCCACCATGGCGTCCACGTTCCATTCCCATACAATGCACTATGTGATTACACGTATCCAGGCACCCTGAAACACATACGTTTTTTTTTTCATGAGAATGCCTGAGTTCATATGGCGAATGTGATCAAATAACTCTTATGGTAAATTTCATTGGGACGTGTTTGATCGTCCTCCGTACAGTCCGGACCTCGCTCCTAGCGACTTTCTTCTCTTCATCCAACTAAAATCTGTCCTTGGTTGTCAGCACTTCAACGATGATAACGAGGTGAAAGAACCACATGGTTGAATACACAGGCGGCAACCTTCTATGGAGAAGGCATACAAGAACCTGTGCCACGCTATGACAAGTATGTACCAAATTTCGGAAGCTATGAAGAAAAGTAGTTTAACATTGTAGATTTTCGTACAATAAATACTATTTCTGTATCTGTACACGCTTGTTTTATATACCAAACGGAACCTACTTTGTGGATATATATCTCGTAAAACCACTTAGAATCTGCCATTTATCGCAGATTAGATGAAATTAGATTAGATTAGTGTACCTTTCGTTCCAGTAGATCCGAATTGAGGAAATCCTCCTGGATGTAGAACATGTCAGAACAAAATACACATTATATATTTACAAAAAGACAGCATATGTGTTAATGTACCTTCCACAGACCCCAAATGTAATTGCCCTTGTGGATGTGGAATTGGTCAGGAAAAACAATTATCTTAAAAATATTTACATTTTAAAGGACACTACTTACTAATTTACTACGTGCATATTAAAATTCTTAGGAATTACTTTATTTTTTGTTATTTTTTTATTTATTATTTTTACACCGCGGCAGTCAGTCTGCACTTAAGCCGCTTTTACACGATCGAGTTTCTTGTCTCCGTTGACTACTCGAGACCAACGACCTATATAGGATGTTTCACGAAGTGCGTTTGCCTCTGTAACTTATAAAATAATAGGTGACGGGAAATTTTAATGCGGTAGGTCAACACAAGAAATGTTACACTTTCAAAATATTCAAATGTTTGTATAGCTTATGGGGCTTAACTACGGGGTTATCAGTCCCTAAGCTTACAAACTACTTATGAACTACTTAAGACTACGGACGGCACAAATATGCATGCCCGAGGGGGGATTCGAACCCCCGACCGTAGTGGCCGTGCGGACCGTGACTGGAGCGCCTCAGTCCCCTCGGCCACCGCGGCCAGCGAGGAGAGGTCTGGTCACGCTACCGTGATCCTTTGCGATGGCGGCCATCTCATATATATAAAGCAGAGTGTCCGTTTGTTTGGACGTGTTGCATACAAATCTACAGTTTTGTTACAATCTTCATGACATTTTGTACACGTAAGCTTCAATCCATGACGACGGTCGCCGTAAGTGTAAGAATCACATACGGTATATAGTTCACGAGATATGACGTCATAAACAATGAGATGCGCGAAAAACTGCTGCATTTTGCGACAATGTTGCTCATTTTCTCCTAAACCATTGGACCGATTTCAACCAAATTTGGTACACACATTCCTTACCGTGAAGTAACAATTGCTGCCTGATTAAGAATCACATACGGCACATGGTTCAAAGGATATTACGTCATAACCAATAGAAATCGCAAAAAATGCCATATAATGCGGCGAGACTTTCGAAATACACTGTATGAGAGTGACAGTACTTAGCGACTTGCAACAAACTTTAAACATAATTTCAAACCTTTATTTAACTTTTTTTTGCTGGCAACCATAGTAAAATGATGAAAGAAAAAAAGTTTCTTGCTTAGTACTTTTCCGCTGTTTATGGAGTAAAACTACGGCTATCGGTATGGCCTTACAATTTATACTTTGAACACTACAAATTGTAGCGACAGGAAATTTTACAAACAGTATACACATATATAGTTGAATGTAGCTTCTAAATTGTATCAGAGTACGACACGTAGTTCCTGAGATATGAGCACGTAAACAGTAACGTTCATGGAAAATTGCTTCATCCGGCTGGAAGCGAAAGCAGTTTACTTCCACAGAGCTACAAGGAAAGGAACAGAGTGAAACAGAGCACACACAACGAATACCCATTATGTCCCACAAATCTACCTTCAAGAGACTGCAGTTTGCATTAGAACTTGCATGTTCTATTACGATTAATAAATTACAGGGCACTATATTAAATACTTCGTAATGGATCTGGCATCTTCATGTCAGAGGCAGATATTTAACATCCCGGGCAACGCCGGGTTTTCAGCTAGTTTTCTTTATAAAGCGCGGCTGTAGCAGGCTGAATTTGGATAATGTTTGTCACCATAAAGTGTTAGTTGCATATAGCAATGAATGCAAAATTGCGACGGAGTATGCAGGTTACGGATAATGTTGCTATATCCATTCTCATTGCAATGTGTATATGATATCACTAACGATAGAAGCTTTTGACATGTGGTACTACACACGAATGATGAATATTAGATGGGTAGATCACGTAACTAATGAGGAGGTAATTAACCGAATCGGGGAGAAAAGGAGTTTCTGGCATATACTGACTAAGAGAAGGGATAGATTGGTTGGACACATTCTGAGACATCAAGGAATTGTCAACTTGGCATTAGAAGGAAGCGTGTGGGGTAAAAATCTTAGAGGGAGACCGAGGGACGAATACAGTAAGCAGATTCAAAAGGATGTAGGTTGCCGAACGTATTCTCAGATGAAGAGACTTGCACAGGACAGGGTAGCGTGGAGAGCTGCATCAAACCAGTCTGCGGACTGAAGACCACCACAACAACAACATACCTTCTCAACTTTAATGTGATTCAAGGAGTCAGTCAGTACTGAGCTTGATTCTGAAATGCCTCTAACGTAAACCTTGGATTTTGTCATTTTATTATTGACATGTAAATTTTATTTGCGTGACACATCAATATGGATGTATACCAATGTGCTATATTAGAAATTGTGATGTAAAAATTTCGACAGGCCTGAAGATGGCGTCTAGCACGCCGAAACCGGTCATATAATTGAAATAAGAAAGCGATTTTGGCTGGAAACCTCTTATTAAACGTAGTACTTTTGTTCCACGATATTATTTAGCTTTCGGCTTCTTAGGCCATCGTCAGATAACTTCATACTAAACAGAGAGTCAGCATGTAACATTAAGGTTACATATACAAAGATGGTGTGAAACTTGTCGTGCATTGACGAAATCCAAGCCCATGAAGTCGAACATCACTAGTAAAGAGAGGGCGGCCATTCGTGACCTGAGGGAGCGCCCTGACATTGCTGTCTTACCGGCTGACAAAGGCAATGCTACGGTTGTTGTCTCCCATAAGGACTACACTGAAAAGATGCAGAGCCTGCTAAATGACGATTCCTACCGGAAGATCAACGTTGACCCCACAAAGAAGGTGGAAAACAAGACGAGGGCGCTTCTCAAGGATGCGGATTTACCGGAGGGTATCGCCAAGAAACAGCTACCTCAAGGTCCGGTACCGCCAAGACTTTATGGACTCCCTAAGGTTCACATAGATGGGGTGCCGTTACGTCCCATTGTCAGTAACATCAGGGCGCCTACATATTTGTTGGCAAAATTCTTGACGTGAATATTAAGTCCTTATGTGGGAAAATGCCCTCATCACATCCGAAATTCCGTGGATTTTGTTAAACGCCTTAACAGCTTCAGGCTGGATGAGTCAGATATCAAGGTGAGTTTTGACGTCGTTTCGTTGTTTACGAGGGTGCCCCTTCGAGATTCACTAGATTTGATTGGTCAGAAGTTTGACGAGAAGACCACCGAACTTTTTAGGCATGTCTTGACCTTCACGTATTTTCTTTTCAATGGCGAATACTACGAACAAACGGAGGGAGTCGCCATGGGTAGCCCACTGTCCCCTGTGGTCGCAAATTTGTACATGGAGAATTTAGAGGAGGAAGCCCTGGCATCATCTCAATGGAAAGCTACTTGCTTTTGCGTTACGTGGACGACACTTTCGTCATTTGGCCACATGGTATGGATAAACTCCTTGACTTACTTACACATGTGAACTCCATACACCCCAACAGCAAATTCACTATGGAGACCAAAACGGAGGGTAAATTGCCGTTCGCCGGCCGCGGTGGCCGAGGGGACTGAGGCGCTCCAGTCACGGTCTGCACGGCCACTACGGTCGGGGCTTCGAAACCCCCTCGGGCATGGATATTTGTGCCGTCCTTAGTATAAGGTAGTTAATAAGTAGTTTGTAAGTTTAGGGACAGATGACCCCGTAGTTAAGTCCCATAAGATTTACAAACATTTGAACATTTAAATTGCCGTTCCTTGACGTCTTGGTCAAGAGAAGAGCTGATGGCACCCTGGGTCATAGTGTATATCGGAAGACAACGCACACTGATCTGTATTTACACGCAGACAGCTGTCACCACCCTTCACAGAGGAATGGGGTACTTAAAACTCTAGTACATAGGGCGCGCACTATCTCCGACGCAGAGAGTCTACCCCAGGAATTGGAATACCTGAGAACTGTATTCCGAAAAAATGGGTACTCAGAGTGGCAGATTCAGCGGGATCTCCGCCCAACCACTACATCACAACCTGTGGAAACGGATGAAAACACGAGGGAGGATGTGGGCACTGCGTTCGTTCCATATACCGGCGCACTCTCGGGGAAGATCGCCCGCATTTTGAAAAAACACCAGGTTGGAACTGTTTTTTGTCCGCCGAATAAAATTCGTGCACTGGTGGGGAGCGCCAAAGATGATCTCGGTTTGAGGAAGGCCGGCGTGTACCACATTCCGTGTCAGTGTGGAAAGTCATATATTGGACAGACGATGCGTACCATCGAGGATCGATGCGTTGAACACCAGAGGCACACACGGTTGATGTATCCGAGCAAGTCGGCGGTCGCTGAACATTGTTTGTCGAAGGATCACGCGATGGAGTATGAACACACTAGGATTCTGGTACAGACGTCGAGATACTGGGACTTCGACGTTAGAGAGGCCATTGAAATTCGCAAAAGTGACGACCTCATAAACCGTGACTCTGGCTGTAATCTTAGCAAAGCTTGGGAACCAGCGATTGGGTTAATTAAGCGTAAATCTAGCAAACGTAACGAAGTGACGACCACGGCGGACAGAGCCCTCACACCGACGTCATCTCAGACGCCGCCGCAATCGGTTCCACTGCGCGGACCGCGGAGGGGTCGCTCCGCGGGCCGAGGGTATTTAAATGGCCCGCCACCGGGCTAGAACCCAGGTCCCTTCGAGCAGCCGTAGCGTGCGGATCTCCGTGCCGGCGCGTTTCCAGGAGCTCAGTCCGTCAGTTCACCTGATGATGGCGACATGTATGATCGCCGAAATATTGTGCCCGTTGGACACTGTAGACCGGCAGTACATCCGTGGATACTATGATTAAAAATACTACGTATTTAAGTTTTTTAAAATCTGTCACTTCATGCAACACGTATTCCAGTCACTTAAGATGACAGTAGTGTTGATAACTTTGAGCTCTGAACCGCACACGAATGCAGGCGATAGCAAAAACTTCTATAGAGCTGTAAGAAAAGGAAGAGAATGAAACAGAGTACATCCAACTAAAGCCCATTATTTATGACAGATCTGGCTTTTAACTCCAAGAGACTTACATTTTCCATTTCGATTAATAAACCAAAGGGCAATCTATTCAATACTGGGGAGTGTATTTGACATGCACATGTTTCTTACACAGACAACTTTATGCCACTTGCATATTAGATCCTGGACAAGTAACAAGAAATATTGTTTTTTCATCGCCATCTTTCTTTGTTTGGATACCGTACTTAAAATTTTGTACACACACACACGCACACACACACACACACACACACACACACACACATATATATATATATATATATATATATATATATATATATATATTGCTGTTCGTTAGTCTCGCTGAAACTCGAGAAGGGCTGAACCGATTTGGCTAATTTCAGTCTTGAAATATTCGTGTAAGTCCAGACATCGTGTAAACGGTGATAAAATTTGGAAAAGTTGTCCGGGAAATACGAAAATCGGGAAAACTGAAACAGCTATTTCCAGTGATCTATCTATACCGTTCGTCCAATTGAGATAAAATTTTGTACATTTCATGTTGAAAGCTAGAGGAAGGGTCGCAAGACAAAAAAATTTGGAAAAGTCGCCCGGAAGGTAGGAAAATTTAGGAAAAGCCAAAAGCAATTTTTTTCTAGGAATAATAATAAATTGCCACATGGTTGTAAGAGCATCACCTGAGTACGGATTGACAGGACAAGGTTTGTATGACATAAAATTTTTTGGAAAATCTACCGGAAAATGGGAAGATTTGAGAAAACGTGCGTTTTTGAATGTGTTTTTGATTGAATTCAGCACTATAACTGACTATTCGCACGACAGAGAAGGGTAATTGTTTTTTGTTTTGTTTTGTTCATTATGGCCTTGGAAAAGTTAACAGTAAAAAAAAAAAAAAAAAAAAAAATGGGAGAGTTCAAATAGAAGGTCGCAAAATTCAAACCAATGTTTTTCATTGTGTTTCTAAATATGCTCAACATTGTAAATTGACAACCGTTCATCCGATTGCGATAAAATTTTGATCATTTGACTTTCAACGAAAGATGAACGTTCTTATGAACTAAAAATTTGGGAAAGTTACCCGGAAAATTTGAAAATTCGCGAAAAACTGATAGAGCTTTTTGCAATGGGATATCAATATTCGTCTGGTTGCAATAAAATTTGGCATATTTGACGTTAAAAGCAAGAGTAACGTTCTTATGAAATGAAAATTAGTAAAAGTTTCCCGGAAAATTGGACAAATCAGAAAGAGATTTTTCTATGAAATATCAATACCATTCATCTGATTGCGATAAAATTTTGCACATTGGACGTTCAAAGCGAGAGGAAGGTTTGAATGAAGTAAAAGCTTGGAATAGGTGGCCAGAAAATAGGAAAATTTGTGGAAAACTGAAAGAGCTCTTTCCTTTGGGATATCAATATCACTCGTACGATTGCGATAAAATTTTGCACTTTTCACGTTCAAAGCAAGAGTACGTACATATTAGCAATTTCGAAGCATTTACAGGTCGACTAGATGACCAGTGAACTTAGTATCACTTACCTCTTAATATAAACCATATTAATTTAAATGATATGTATTTTAGACCCAGTAGCTTTATAAAGGCATCATCAGATAGTCTAAGTATCGGCTCGATAGTGGGCGGAAAGAGTGGGCAAATCACGCACACATGTCCAGGATAATGTTCATGTCACATTCGTGGAAGCTCAGGGAATGTTTAAACGGTGATAAAATATGGAAAAATTGCGAGAAAAATTTAGATTTAAAACATGTGAAATAATGACTCTGTTGTTGTGTTGGGTGCGTTCAGGAATATACTTTGAAACAGTAAAGTTCGCTTTACACGATCTGAACCCGTATATGAACTGTCAAAGATAAAAATGAAGTGCTGTCCGTTTATCACCGCTAAAACCTTCCCTGAACTTCCACGAAAGTGACATGAACATTATCCTGGACATGTGTGCGTGATTTTCCCATACTTTCCGCCCACTATCGAGCCGATACTTAGATATCCGATGATGCCTTTATAAAGCTACTGGGTCTAAAATACATATGATTTAAATTAATATGGCTTATTTATTATGAGGTAAGTGATATTTAGTTCACTGGGTCATCTAGTTCTTTGATAAATATAACATGTTATTAGAAAAAAGGAGATCGACAGAGAAAGAAGGGCTAGGAGAAGTATTAACTCAAGGCAGGAACAAACAAATAAATACCCGGATCGTTAACGACGGGTTTTCAGCTAGTTTATTTATAAAGGTAAATTGCATAATGGAGTAAAAGTAATAAGCCCCCAGCCACTGTTACTAAATGATAATTTCGTTTCCGAAAGTTGCAATTTAAACTCATCTACAAACAGGAATTTGCCAGTAATCTAGTTAATTTAAAAATTTCCCTTACTGCTGGAAGTAACAACTAAACACGATTTACTTTACGCGGGTCGCGTTATCAACAAGAGGTTTCATTAATTTTAAGTACACTTGCGGCGTGGTCGTCTTTTTATATAGCTACATGCAACTCAGTTATTCAGTTCAGATATTCGCTGTGCAGTAATTTCATTTACGCCGAAACCTAGAGCCGAGTTTTCCGTTCGCGCCGGCTAGAACGAAATGTTTGAAGTACGAACACGTCTCATTAGCAAATGTTCTGGTAACGTAACAGAGATTCGTAACGGTGCTCCAGATTGCATTTGTTTAACCCTCCGTCGGGCGCACCTCCAGATGAAACAAAATCAGGCGCACCCGACCTGAGAGGCCACCCACATATTTTGTGGACTAGCTCCGCCATGTTAAATCAAATTCAAAATGCGTGTTGCCTAGTCTTGAAGAGGCTCTAAAGGAAGGAATTACAGCAAACTTAAAGCATAATAATGGATTTATTGAACACAGTACTCAAACTGAAGTAACCAAAATTACCAATTTCCCACAAAGAACATTAAAAATTGGTCGAACAGACATCCATAAAAGTAATGAAATTATTTTTAAAGGACATTAGGCAGTCTATTCTGACATGGGATCATCTTTTCTCGCCACATTTTCAGCCAAAAACCGATGCTATATCTCCCAAATCAACAGCTGAAAGACAGGTATGGCACAGAACGTATACGTCGCTCAAGCAGATTGGTTGATGACAAGCTGAACATTCGTGATTCTTCATCCTCCTAACTCTTGTTTCAGCCACGCATGATCGACGTTTTAGCCATTTGGGAGGTAATATGGGAGAACTTTCCCGTTCCTTGTGGGGTAAAAATTTTTTCAGTCGAGTTTGCAGCCGAATCGACATTCCACATATATTCATAACATACTCAGGCTAAATTGTCCAGTTAGAAGTTGATGACACAAGGTTTTGCAATTGGTGGCGTCATTTGTAGCAATATCTTTTACACTGCATGTTGTGTAATGATGATGTGACTCTTCACACTATGAATAGGAGAAGGTATCTACTTAGACTACTTCGTCGTCTTATCGTTTCCAAAATAAAAACTCCTCACATATTTTCTTCTCTTCTTCATATTCCCGAGTTGTTCCCTAAACTTCCTGTTCAGTTGGTGAGTCCTCCTTGCCTTCTCCTACCTCATCCTGACAGTGAGTGTCTCTCTCATCGACTAAATCTTCGAGCGCTGCTGGATCTTCAGAAATTTCGTTCTCGAGGAGGCGCATTATTTCCACAAGATCATTGGCTTAGAGGCATAATATACTTTTCTGGACATTTCAGCAGAAAATATGGATGTGATAACGTAGGAAAAGAAAGGAAAACTGAAATTATAACTCGATCAGGCGCACTCAGTCTGAAGGGCCAGGGTCGTCAAAGTCTTCTTTTTTTCCGAAGGTAACGGTGAAAATCACAGAGGACAGACTTATTTTGATTGAAACGAAGTAATAAAATAAAAATATCTTGAAAAATCTCACCTTAAAAACTATAACGTAATCGGGCGCAGACGGCCTGACGGCAGCCTGCGGATCGGCACTGTGTGAGGTTCCCAAAGTTACGCGAGTAAACGGAGAGGCGGGCCGCTGGGCCACCACTGTTAAGCACGGCAATCAAAAAAGTGTTTTGCTGGCCTGTGAGGCCGACTGCGCCCGACGGAGGGTTAATGAGACAAACATTCTATGTAATACTGAGAGTCGTACACTGCATTCGATATCAGCCGCATATTGTCACGTTCAAATTAGAATTATTTACTCGTAGAAATAAAAGTGATTTTTTTTTCTTAAGTAAAGTTAGAATCAAAGCATATAGACATGTAGAGGTTCTAAATCATGATAAAATCATAACCTACACGCCAGGAAGAAACGTAACACGTTGAAGATAGGACAGTTTTCTTTGGAACTAATTATTAACGTCCAGAAAAAAAAATCTGAATCTCGCCTTGGAGATAATAATTGAAAGAGACTTTATTATAGTGTAGATAATTAGAAACTAAAGAAACTACAAAAAGGTAGGAAAATAAGGAGATGGGACCTGGATAAATTGAAGGAACCTGAGGTTCTTAAGAATTTCAGAGGGAGATTTAGGCAACAATTGACAGAAACAGGGGAAATTAAAACAGTAGAGGAGGAATGGGTAAAATTGAGATATGAAATAGTGAAGGTAGCAGAAGACAAAATAGGTAGGAAGGAAAGACCTACAAAAAATCCTTGGATATCACAGGAGATACTAAATTTAATCGATGAAAGGACAAAATATAAAAATGCAGTAAATGAAACAGGCAAAATGGAGTACAGACGACTAAGAAATGAGATTGACAGGAAGTGCAAAATGGCTAAGCAGGAGTGGCTAGAAAGCAAATGTAAGGACGTAGAAGAATGTATAAATAGGGGAAAAATAGATACAGCCTACAGGAAAATAAAAGAAACATTTGGAGATAAGAAAAACAGCTCTATGAATATCAATGACACTGATGGAAAACCAGTTCTCAGCAAAGAAGGGAAAGCTGAAAGGTGGAAAGAGTATATAGAGGGGCTCTACAAAGCAAATGAACTTCGAGACAATATTGTAGGAAGGGAAGAGGATGTAGATGAAGATGAAATAGGAGATACTGAACTGGGAGAAGAATTTGACAGAGCCTGAAAGACCTAAGTCGAAACAAGGCCCCTGGAGTAGATGATATTCCCTCAGAGCTACTGAAGTCTCTGGGAGAACCAGCCATGACAAAATTGTTTCACCTGGTGTGTAAGATTTATGAGACAGGTGAAGTACCCTCAGACTTTAGGAAAAATGTTATAATCCCCATCCCTAAGAAAGCAGGTGCAGACAGGTGTGAAAACTACAGAACCATCAGTTTAATAAGTCATGGCTGCAAAATATTAACGCGAATTATATACAGAAGGATGGAAAAGCTGGCACAAGCCGACCTCGGGGAAGATCAGTTTGGGTTCAGGAGAAATGTAGGAACACGGGAGGCAATACTCACTTTACGGCTTATCCTAGAAGATAGATTAAGAAAAAGCAAACCTACATTTCTAGCTTTTGTAGATTAGGAGAAGGCTTTTGACAATGTTGATTGGAATAAACTCTTTCAAGTTCTGAAGCAAGCAGGAGTAAAGTATAGGGAACGTAAGGTTATTTACAACTTGTACAAAAACCAGACAGCGGGTGTCAGAGTTGAAGGGCATGAAAGGGATGCAGAGGTTGGAAAGGGAGTAAGACAGGGTTGTAGTCTTTCTCCATTGTTATTCAATTTGTACATTGAACAAGCTATAAAGGAAAGCAAGGAGAAATTTGGTGAAGGAATTAAAGTTCAGGGTGAAGAATTAAAAACATTGCGTTTTGCCGACGACATAGTAATTCTGTCAGATACAGCAAAGGATCTGGAAGAGCAATTGAACGGAATGGACAGTGTGCTGAAAGGTGCATATAAGATGAACATTAACAAGAGCAAAACTAGGGTAATGGAGTGCAGTGTAAGAAAATCAGGTGATGCTGAAGGAATTAGATTGGGAAACAAAGTAATAAAGGAGGTAGATGAGTTTTCTTACTTGGGCAGTAAAATAACAAATGATGGTCGCAGTACAGAGGATATAAGATGCAGAATGGCAATGGGTAGAAAAGCGTTCTTGAAAAAGAGAAATTTGTTAACATCGAATATTGATTTAAACCTAAGGAAGTCCTTTCTGAAGGCATTTGTATGGAGTGTTGCGTTGTATGGGAGAGAGACATGGACGATAAACAGTGCGGACAGGAAGAGGATTGAGGCTTTTGAAATATGGTGCTACAGAAGAATGCTGAAGATTAGGTGGGTGGATCGCGTAACTAATGAGGAGGTACTGAACAGAATTGGGGAGAAAAAGAATTTCTGGCATATCTTGACTAAAAGAAGGGATAGATTGGTAAGACACATTCTTAGGCATCAAGGAATTGTGAATTTAGCGTTAGAGGGAAGTGTATGGGGAAAAAATCGCAGGGGAAGACTAAGAGATGGATACAGTACGCAGATTCAGACAGATGTAGGTTGTCGTTCTTATGTGGAGACGAAGAGACTTGCTCAGGATAGGGTATTGTGGAGAGCTGCATCAAACCAGTCTCCGGACTGAAGACCACAACAACAACATTTAGATTATCCGTCTATGCAACTGATTTAATAAAATATTTTATTGCCATCTCCATTTCGCCTTTATTTGGAAGGCATCATCAGTGGCCTGTAATATATACTTGATTATGTTTCACAATCTATATATATATAAATGTGAATGTCTGTTCGGTGTACGCTTATCACGTCCGAACGACAAGACGCAGAGATTTAAATATTTTTACAGTCACTAATTTATACCCGAGCAAGGTTTTAGGCAAGGTTTTACAGCGATCTGATGGATATTTAGTAATTTGAAGAATATAACACGAAATGAGGAACAATAATTACTCTTTGAAAATTATATTTACTATTTGAAAATGGTTTTATTAATTGCATTGTTGCTTGAGGGTTGATAATGATAAAAGCGTGGTGTATATTGGGATGGAAAGTTATCGGTGTATATAAAATTCTACGTGCCTGTGTGTGTGTTAATATTTCGCTCTGCAGCGAAAACTACACAACGCAAACGAATGGTCTGTGTGTAATTGTTGTCTGATGTCTCCCGTTGAACACCATAGCAGTTCCATGCCGGTAGGTATAACGGAGTGGAAGATATGGTGGTTGAAAGTCGTCAAAATATAAAAAAAATTCATACTGAAGGCCAGTGATGACGTTTGCGACTCTATAGCAAGGAGGTTAAAAACAGCGGAGCATTGATACCACAGACCATATCTTCGGTCTATGCGTGCTACAATCTCATCAGCTCTTTCTCTGTAAGGATAAGCATACGAATAAGGAGACATAAGAATAAATAAATAAAACAGTAAAAAAGAAATACATCTCTTAAAAAAACGTTTCGCGCATTATCTATCATAATAAACCTACACGTGCGGAGCCGCGAGTTTAAACTAGTATTTCATATTTACGTTATAAACAGTTCTGGTGCGTTATTTAAATAAAGGCATTGCTATTTGGATACTGTTACTTACAATATTTGGTGGTTATTGCTTTACATCTATGCTCATTGGTGGCTTCCGACTCTTCTGCTTCAGTTATGTTCATTTTGCGTTGTTTGTTATTCCAGCATTTCACTGCTAGCATCACTAGGCGCATGCCATTTTGTTTGTGTTTTATTTGGAACACTTTTCTCGCGTTAATGTATGGTGCAGCATTATGGGAGGATGGATAATTGGCTCCTATTTTATCGTTGGGAATCTAAATGGTGCAATGTATGTTGATTTCTTACAATTGGGGTACCTATTTACAAATGCAGTTGACATCCGTTTGATCTATCGCAGCGCCATCTAGCGGGCCAACCATAGAGCCATCTGTTTTCTCCCTTCAAGCTAGAAAAGTTTTGTTCTTTGTAGTTTTTTCGTTTGATGCTTCTTTCGTGAAATGTTTGGCCCGGTTACTATCAATGGCCCACCCTGTACATTGAAGAAAAATGGTTGCTCACCTCATGAATGACTTTAAACCCTCTTTGGAATACATCAAAGCAATAAAAGTCAACATATATATATATATATATATATATATATATATATATATATATATATATATATATATATAAAAGCGGGGAACCGATTTGGCTAATTTTAGTCTTGAAATATTCGAATAAGCCCAGGGAAGGTTTAAACGGTGATAAAATATAGAAAAGTTGTCCGGAAAAGAAGAAAATCGGGAAAAGCTTTTTCCAGTGAGCTATCAATACCGTTCGTCCAATCGCGATAAAATGTTGTACATTTCATGTTGAAAGCGACAGGAAGGTTCGCATCAAATAAAAATTTGGAAAAGTTACCCGGAAAGTAGGAATATTTAGGGAAAACCGAAAGCGACTTTTTTCTATAAATAAAATTCAATTATAGCATGGTTGTAAGAGCATAACTTGAGTACGGCTTGTCAGGACAAGGTTGTATAAAATAAATTTTTTTGGAGAATCTACTGGAAAATTGGGAAAAAATTGAAAGTGCGTTTTTGAATGTGTTTTTGATTGAATTCAGCACTATAACTGACTATTCGAACGACGGAAAGGGATAATTCTTTGAAACTTCCTGGCTCATTAAAATTATGTGCCAGAACCGAGACTCGAACCTGGAACCTTTGACTTTTGCGGGCAAGCGATCTACCGACTGATCTATCGCGACACGACTCACGATGCCGTCTCACAACCTTACTTCCGCCAGTACCTCGCCTCCTACTTTCCAAAGTAGAGCGCTTGCCCGCGAAAGGCAAAGGTCCCAGATTCGAGTCCTGGTTCCGGCACACAATTTTAATCTGCCAGGAAGTTTCATATCAGCGCACACTCCGCTGCAGAGTGAAAGTTTCATTCTGGGTAATTTCTTTATTGTTCATTATGGTTTGGAAAAATTTTCAGTTAAAAAGTAAAGATGCAAAATTGGAACCTAGTAATTACTAAAGAACAAACGACAAGAATGAAGTAAACCAGCCGCGGTGGAGTAGCCAAGAGGTATAATTCGCCTCCCTGCGGAGCGCGTGGTTGCTTGCCGTCGGAGGTTCGAGTCTCCCCTAAGGCATTGGTGTATGTGTGTTGTCCTTAGATTAGTTTACCTTAGGTTAAGTAGTTTGTAAGCTAAGGACTGATGACCACGCAGTTTGGTCCGATAGATTAACAAACATTTGAACGTTTTGAAGTAAACTATTACATTACAGCACATGCTGTATACGCACATGAATGAAAAATGGCGTTGGTAGGTGTTTTGTTTTCTCACAAGGTGACAGAGTCCTCTACAATACTACCCAGCTTCGGTATCAAAACAAATTGGGTTCGGAAGGTAATAGAAGACCTTTTTTATTATTATTCTGGTTTCACAATGTCAGTACATTTTTCCAGCACCTACATTGGATTACATTAAGTCAGTAATTGTTGTTCTCCACTCTTCTCTGTCCTCCCATAAGTCCTCAGGAATGCCGTTCTTCCTCACTGCTGACTGAACTTCCTGCATCCATGTGGTAAGTGGCCGTCCCGTTTTTCTTCTTCCATTCAGTATCCAGTCGTGTATGCATTTTAGAAGCCATTCTTGTCCCATTCTTCTGACGTTTCCATACCATTTTAGATGTGCTCGATGAATTCAATAACTGAATTTTTACATTTCATTTTTTTCTCTGATCACTTCATTTCTTATTCTTTCTCTACTTGATATTCTTGCTGAACGTCTCAAGACATCCATTTCTGTGGCTAATAATTTTGATTTCAATTGCCATTTTGTTGTCCACACTTCTGAACCATATGTAATAATGCTCCCAACTATTGCTTTATATATCCTTATTTTGTTATCTGTAGTTCTTACTTTTTTTGTAATTGGTCTTCTATTACCAAACGCATAATCACTGTTCAAATTCAAATGTTCAAATGTTTGTATAGCTTATGGGACTCAACTGCGGGGTCATCAGTCCCTAAACTTACAAACTACCTATGAACTACCTAATACTAAGGACGTCAAAAATATCCATGCTCAAGGGGGGATTCGAATCCCCGACCGTAGTGGCCGTGCAGACCGTGACTGGAGCGCCTCAGTCCCCTCGGCCACGGCGGCCGGCTCAGGTGTTCTATCTTCCTCGCGCTGTTCGAGACTGGAATGGGAGATGAATAGTATAAATGTGGTGCGATGAACCCTCTGCCAAGCACTTAAATGTGATTTGCTGAGTATCCCATGTAGATGTTGATGTAGATGTAGAAATGTCGTATAAAATAGAAAAAGCAGTGAAATATACGACAAATAATTTTTGTATTTCTAGTGATTTTTTAGGAACCTCGTAACAGCGTAGAAAATATTAAGTGCGCCATAGGAGCAGCATCCAGAAGTATCCCTATTTTTTGTTTTTGTTTAAGAAAAGGCAAAAGGTTACTTGGAAACTGTTACTGACAGCCAGTTACCGCAAGAATTAAACCTGTGTAATGATGACATGTGTTGGCCTAGGTTCTTTGGCGTAGTTAAGAATTTATTATGTTGATTTTGGCCTGTCTAAGGTTGTGTAACCATTATCTTATTTTTAAAAACAATTGCGTAACAGCTAATCAGGAAAGGGTTATGTTTAGCTATCATGAACTGTGCAAGTAATACCTATTTTGTATACACTTTCTCATAAACATGGCAGGAAGTAGATTCTGGATATAATGTGCTAACAAATTTTTAAAACACATAGTGCATGTTCACACAATATACAGTGAATAACTTTAATATTCAGACACCAAGATATTTTTAGTTTGCTGCGTTATAACTGCATTCGGAACAAACAAAAATATAACATAACCAAATATTATCGACAAACTGCTGCCATGCTCAACATGAGTAAGAGTACTGCGGCAGATATTGTCAGGCGTTTCAAAAACGAGGACCGTGTAGACTCCATACCACAAATGGGCCAGCCACAGAAGTTGGATGCTCGTGACAAGAGGAAGTTAATACGAAAAATAAAGAAGGATCCTACACTCAGTGCACCGAGATTAGCACGTGAGCCTCTAAACGAGACTGGCAAGAAGGTACATCCTCAAACGATTCGCAGAGCATTGAAAGAAAGTGGATACAATGGAAGAGTGGCTCGGAAGAAACCTTATGTGACTCAACAGAATGGACAGAAAAGATTGGACTTTGATAGGGAGTTTATTACCAAGGATGCAATTTGCTAGAATGACGTCACGAAAGTAAATTTAACGTTTGTGGGTCGGACGGACGAAGCATGATGTGGCGGAAGAAGAATGAGGAATTTAGAGTCACAAATATTAAACCCACTGTAAAGCATGGAGATGGCAGTGTCCTTGTCTGGGGCTGTATATCGACATTTGGACCGGGCGAATTGGTGTTCATCGACAATACTATACACAAATATGTCTATTTGAACATATTAAAGAACAATTTCCGAAAAAGGGCTGAAACCATGGGGATATCAAAGACCTTCAAATTTTACCAGGACAATGACCCGAAATGTAAGGCTCGCATTATGCAGGAATATTTGTTGTACAACTGCCCCAAAGTCCTACCACCACCACCTCAGTCACCAGATCTCAACCCGATTGAGAATGTGTGGGGAGAAGTGAAGCGATGTATTAGAAGTACACCAATATCTTCCAAAGAAAGTCTGAAGCTTCGACCGAAAGAAGAATGGGACAGTCTACGTGCGGGCTCTTTAAAAAAGTATCATTAGCAGTATGCCGTAGCATTTGAAAGAAGTGATAAAACAAAATGGCTACCCAACATGATATTGAAACATTCATTTTCCATAAAATTTTGTCTCGAAATACTTAGTTCCGCAAAGTGTCCGAATATTAAAGTAACGTGAATATATGAACGAGTTGTATTTAAATTGCATTATTAAGGAAGTTGTGCAAATTATCCCAATAAAATTTATATGATTACTTACAAGACACATCACGTAATGTAATAATTGGTTATACGTTTTGTTTGTTTTGTTATAAATAAAGTTATGATGTTCAAAGATTGAAATATCACAGTGTCCGAATATTCACTGTATTCACTGTAGGTGAATGAATAATGGCGTTGGTCACTGTGTTATTGTGTCTCAAGGTGACAGAGTTCTCTGCAATACTACTCAGCTTCGGTATCAAAACAAATTGAGTACGGAAGGTAATAGAAGACCAATCACAAAAAAAAAAAAAAAAAAAAAAAAATGTTTTACCCTACTCGGTTTCTGAAGGCAGGTAGAGGAGCACAGTTTAGCGCCGCTGCCGCCGTTAACTTGGCCCGGAGCTCCGAGCTGCCGTGTTTTTCTGGCAGAAGAGGGGGCGAAGAGTCTGCCGAGGCGTTTGTTCGGCAGCTGACCGGCCATCAGGCTGTTTACACGGTAAACGGCCGGCCCGGCCGATGCCCCGGGCGAGCAAACAAACCGTGCCGGGGCGCAATGGAGAGGCATCGACAACCTGCCGCTCTCTCTGAGAGGCGCGCTCCTTCAGGGCGAGTTAAATAAACCGCCGAAACACTGCTGACCCACCGCAACTAAGGTACTGCCAAGCATTCTGCACGGCGTGCAGTTCTGCCTCGCATTGCAGGTGTCATTCAGCTGATTCACTGATTATAATCTCCATTCAGTAAGGTCAACATACACTTTGATCATGTGCAGCAATGTCGATCCTATTTTTAAATGAGGTAGAATTGATCCACTACACCTAGAATTACAAAAAAAAGAAAGTTTTACCCTACTCAGTGACTGAAGGCAGGTAGAGGAGCACAGTTTAGCGCCGCTGCCGCCGTTAACTTGGCCCGGAGCTCCGAGCTGCCGTGTTTTTCTGGCAGAAGAGGGGGCGAAGAGTCTGCCGAGGCGTTTGTTCGGCAGCTGACCGGCCATCAGGCTGTTTACACGGTAAACGGCCGGCCCGGCCGATGCCCCGGGCGAGCAAACAAACCGTGCCGGGGCGCAATGGAGAGGCATCGCCAACCTGCCGCTCTCTCTGAGAGGCGCGCTCCTTCAGGGCGAGTTAAATAAACCGCCGAAACACTGCTGACCCACCGCAACTAAGGTACTGCCAAGCATTCTGCACGGCGTGCAGTTCTGCCTCGCATTGCAGGTGTCATTCAGCTGATTCACTGATTATAATCTCCATTCAGTAAGGTCAACATACACTTTGATCATGTGCAGCAATGTCGATCCTATTTTTAAATGAGGTAGAATTGATCCACTACACCTAGAATTACAAAAAAAAGAAAGTTTTACCCTACTCAGTGACTGAAGGCAGGTAGAGGAGAGCAGTTTAGCGCCGCTGCCACCGTTAACTTGGCCCGGAGCCCCGAGCTGCCTTGTTTTTCTGGCAGAAGAGGAGGCGAAGAGTCGGCCGAAGCGTTTGTTCGGCAGCTGACCGGCCATCAGGCTGTTTACACGGTAAACGGCCGACCCAGCCGATGCTCCGGGAGAGCAAACAAACCGTGCCGGGGCCCGATGGAGAGGCATCGCTAACCTGCCGCTCTCTCAGAGAGGCGCGCTCCTTCGAGGCGAGTTAAATAAACCGCCGAAACACTGTTGATCCACCGCAACTAAGGTACTGCCAAGCATTCTGCACGGCGTGCAGGAGTTCTGCCTCGTATTGCAGGTGTCATTCAGCTGATTCACTGATTGTAATCTCCATTCAGTAAGGTCAACATTCACACTGACCATGTACAACTAAAAGTCTGTCGACCCTGTTTTTAAATAAGGTAGAATTCATTCACGACACCTGCATCCCGAGGTGGAGCAGCCGAGCGGTCTAAAGCACCTCGCTGCAGAGCGCGTGGTTGCTCGCCGTGGAGGTTCGAGTCCTCCCTGGGATATGGGTGTGTGTGTTTGTCCTTAGGTTAGTTTATCTAGGTTTAAGTAGTTTGTAAGCTACGGACTGATGACCACGCAGTTTGGTCCGATAGATTTACAAACATTTGAACATTTTGACACCTGCATCTACATCTATGTGGGATAAACTGCAAATCACATTTAAGTGCCTGGCAGAGGATTCATCGAACCACCATTATACTATTTATCTCCCATTCCATTCTAGAATAGCGCGCGGGAAGAAAAAACACCTGAATCTATCCGTTAGACCTCTCATTTCTCGTATTTTATTCTGATGATCATTTCTACCTATGTAAGTGGGCGTCAACAATGCATTTTCGCATTCCGAGGAGAATGTTGGCGATTGCAGTTTCGTAAGTAGCCACGCCGTAGCGATAAGCATTGTTGTTGTAATGATTCCCATCCCAGATCCTGTATCATTTCCGTGGCGCTGTCTCCCCTGTACCGTGACAATACGAAACGAGCTGCCCTTCTTTGGACTCTTTCGATGTCCTCCGTCAAACCCACCTCATAAGGATCCCACACTGGGCAGTAATACTCCAATAAAAGGACGGATAAGCATAGTGTCTGCATTTTCTTTAGTAGTTCTGTTGCATCTTATAAGGGTTCTGCCAATAAAATGCAGTCTCTGGTTCGCCTTTCCCACGACATTATCTACGTGTTCTTTCCAATTTAAGTCTGAAGTAATAATAAATCCCAGGTATTTTGTGAAGTTTACAGCCTTCACTTTTGATTGATTCATCTTATAAAATAAGTTTAACGGATTTATTTTCATACTCATGTGGACGACTTCACACTTCTCATTATTTAGAGTCATTTGCCAATTTTTACACCATAGTGATATCTTATTCAGATCGTTCTGCAGTTGGTTTTGATCTTCAGATGATTTCACTTGACGGTAAATGACGGCGTCATCTGCGAAAAACGCAAGAGATCTACTTAGATTTTCTCCTAAATCGTTTACGTAAATCAGGAACAGCAGAGGACAAATAACACTACCCTGTGAAACGCCTGATATCACCTCTGTTTTAGTCGATGCCTTACCATCGATTACTACGAGCTGTGTCCTCTATGACAGGAAATCTCCTATCCAATCGCAAATTTGGGGCGATATACCATAACCACGCAATTTGATTAAAACCCGTTTGTAAGGTACGGTGTCAAAAGCCTTCTGGAAATCAAGAAGTACGGAATTGATTTGCGAACCCTTGTCGATAGCACCCAACACTTCGTGTGAATAAAGAGCTAGTTGTGTTTCGCATGAACGATATTTTCTAAATCCATGTTGACCCTGGGTCAATAGATCATTATGTTCGAGATAATTCATAATATCTGAATACAGGATATGTTCCAAAACCCTGCTGCAAATTGACGTCAATGAAATAGGCCTGTAGTTTAGTGGGTTACTCCTACTGCCTTTCTTGAATATAGGTGTGACCTGGGCAACTTTCCAATCTTTTGGTACAGATCCTTCTACGAGAGAGCGCTTGTATATGACTGTTAAGTAAGGGGCTATCGCTTCAACATAATCAGATAGAAATCTAATGGGTATACAGTCCGAACCAGAAGAGTTGTTCTTGTTAGAGGGCGATTTGTACAGTATAATGGAACAGGAGAGACTAGGTCTCATTTGTAATCTTGATATTCTTGCTACGAAGACAGACTTTTATTCAAGAATATCGACTGCTGTACCACACGGCAGCAACAATAGTATGAGAAATTCTTCACATTCTTGCCGTGCGGTACAGCAACCGTATGGAGTGGATATTCTTGAATAAAAGTCTGTGTTGTAGACACGACATTTGAGGCTACTTGCTCCGCAGTGTTTGTGGTATCTGCTCCTGAACTTTGAAGGGTTGTAGCTCCCAAACTAACAGTGATAGGAATGTAGTTTAAATTGATTTGGACGCAGCTGGTTTCAACGAATCTAATGCACGATAGAAAAAAACCATTGTTCCATTCAAAAAATTATATCTTTGTGCTGTAACTCTTTGGAAAATGCTGCAATAAACTGTGCTCATAGCTCCGCAAAAAGTGTAACATTTCTTGTGTTGAACTACCGCATTAAAATTTCCCGTCACCTATTCTAATATATAAAGCAGAGTGTCCGTATGTTTGTACGTGTTGCATACAAATCTACAGTTTTGTACCAATCTTTATGAAATTTTGCTCGCGTAAGCCTCAATCTATGAGGACGGTCGCCGTAAGTGTAAGATTCACATACGATATATAGTTCACGAGATATGACGTCATAAACAATGCGAAGCGTGAAAAACTGCTGCATTTTGCGACAATGCTGCTCAATTTCATCTAAACCATTGCACCGATTTCAACGAAATTTGGTACACACATTCCTTACCGTGAGGTAACAATTGCTGCATGGTTAAGAATCACATACGGCACATGGCTCAAAAGATATTACGTCATAACCAACAGAAATCGCAATAAACGTCATATAATGCGGTGAGACTTTCGAAATACACTGTATGAGAATGACAGTGCTTAGCGACTTGCAATAAACTTTAAACATAATTTCAAACCTTTATTAAACTTTTTCTTGCTGGCAACCATAGTAAAATGATGAAAGGAAAAAAGTTTCTCGCTTACTAGTTTTCCGCTGTTTATTGAGTAAAACTACGGCTCTCGGTATGACGTTACAATTTATAATTTCTACACTACAAATTGTAGCCGCAGGAAAATTTGCAAACATTTATAATTTTAACATTGCAGCGACAGGAAATTTTACAAACAGTATACACATATATACAGGTGAATGTAGCTTCTAAATTGTACCACATTCCGATACGTAGTTCATGAGATACGAGCACATAAACAGTAACGTTCTGCTGTTCAAGGCATTCGGTCTGACGTTACAATTTATAATTCCTACACTACAAATTGTAGCCGTAGGAAAATTTGCAAACATTATACACACATATAGTTAAGTGTACCTTCTAAATTGTATCATAGTACGACACGTAGTATATGAGATACGAGCACATAAACAGTAACGTTCATGAGAAACAGCCCCATGACGCACCAAGTTTTAATCTATTATGTCTGTACTACTAATTGTATTCCCAAGAGGTTTTACAGACATACAGCCCTGATACAAAATGAATATATACCTGAAAAATGGCGGGAATAAATAAATAAATACCCGGGCAACGCCGGGTTTTCAGCTAGTCTAATATATAAAGCAGAGTGTCCGTATGTTTGTACGTGTAGCTCCGCAGAAAGTGTAACATTTCTTGTGTTGAACTACCGCATACAAATCTACAGTTTTGTTCCAATCTTTATGAAATTTTGTACACGTAAGCTTCAATCCACGAGGACGGTCGCCATAAGTGTAAGAATCACATACGATTATAGTTCACGATATATGACGTCATAAACAATGAGATGTGTGAAAAACTGCTGCATTTTGCGACAATGGTGCTCATTTTCTCGTAAACCACTGGACCGATTTAAACAAAATTTGGTGCACGCATTCATTACGTGAGATAACAATTGTTGCAGGTTTAAGAATCACGTATGACACATGGTTCAGAAGATATTACGTCATAACCAATAGAAATCGCAAAAAATGCCATATAATGCGGCGAGACTTTCGAAATGCACTGTATGAGAATGACAGTATTTAGCGACTTGCAACAAACTTTAAACATAATTTAAAACCTTTATTAAACTTTTTCTCGCTGGCAAGCGTAGTAAAATGACGAAGGGAAAAATGTTTCTCGCTTATTACTTTTCCGCTGTTTATGGAGTAAAACTACGGCTCTCGGTATGACGTTACAATTTATAATTTCTACACTACAAATTGTAGCCGCAGGAAATTTTACAAACAGTATACACGCATATAGTTGAGTGTACCTTCTAAATTGTATCACAGTTCGACACGTAGTTTATGAGATACGAGCACGTAAACAGTAACGTTCATGAGACTGGAGGGAGTCATCTCTCTAGGGAAACTGGCCTCAGTATTCCAGGCCGAAATCACAGCAATCAGGGCGTGTGTGGAGGAGAATTTGCGTAGGTGCCACAAAGTTCGTAGCGTCTATATCTATTCAGACAGCGAGTAAGCCCTGAGATCACTGGCAGCTCCTGCAACAAGGTCTAAAATTGTTGCAGAATGTCACAGGGTTCTGGTGGAGCTAGGGGAAAGTAATAGAGTAAACCTATTGTGGGTCCCTGGCCACTCGGGGGATCAGTGGCAACGAACATGCCGACAGATTAGCCAGGATGGGGGCAGATACTCCATTTATTGGACCGGAACCTGTCCTGGCAATCACCAAGGCAATGATGAAATTGGAGCTACGTAACTGGTTCAGAAGACAGCATGTAGAATATTGGACCAAAGTCCATCAACAAAAACATGGCAAGGTAATGATGCCAATGCCATGTTTTAAAAGAAGCTCTGCAATCCTGGGCCTGAACAGGAGAGAGATTAGACTCGTGGTTGGTTTGCTGACAGGCCATGGGAATTTCAAAAAACACCTACATACGATGGGAATAATAGAAGAGGACCCTAAATGTAGGATCTGTGATGACAGTGATGAAACTGCATCACATCTAATCTTCGAATGCATTACATTGGAGAGTAAAAGGCACAGAACATTTGGGACAACCAGAGGCGAAGAAATTGTGTCTACTAAAGAACTGGTAAAGGGACTCCTTGCACTGTTCAAGGGCATTGGCTGGCTTTACTAGATATACAGGGAGCGATACCGCACAATAAACTTATTTCGGTGCGGGCAGTGGCGGGTTGGACCAAGACTGTTTTGGCTTCCCTGAGAAAATCAAATCAAATTAAATCAACGTTCATGAGAACCGCCCCATCAGGCACCAAGTTTTAATCTATTACTTCTTTACTACTACTTGTATTCCCAAGAGATTGTACAGACGTACAGTCCTTATACAAATGAATTTATACCTGAAAAGTGGTAGGAATAAATACATAAATACCCGGGCAAAGCCGGGTTTTCAGCTAGTTCTTAATAACTTCAGGCTCCCTCAATTTATCCAAGTTCCATCTCCTTATTTTCCGACCTTTCCGCAGTTTTGTTTTCAGTTTCAGCTTACAGTTCGTGGCCAATAAGTGGCGTTTATGACCAGTGAAAGAGTCCACTAAGAAGGAAATAGGCTCGCGGGGAAATCGGAAGGGAATTAGCCAGACGGGTTTCTCGAGAGTGGCGTGCTAGAAGCAACCGAGACCGCCGGCTCCTCCAGAGCCAATTACAGGGCTAATCGCCGCAATGGCGGCATTTCCGCCGGCCGGCTAATGGAAACTCTGGCTGCGCGAAAGCAACGCCTCTACTGCAGTCGCGCTGCCCATTTGCGTGGGTGGAAGAGGAAGGGGGGGGGGGGGGAAGAGACGGAAACCTGCGATCCGAAAACCGCGCCACCGATACCATCGCCCTTTTCCAATCACCTGTTCCCGCCGATGGCGAGATTGTGGCCAGCAGGGCCCGATATCAAATCGTATAAAATAGACTGGCAAAAAGACGAACAAAGGTGCATTAAAATGAAATGAAAACAGCAATTATTTTTTAAATTTTACGAATATCTATAAGGTTTCCTTTAAAGACGATCATTGATTATCTGAAAGAACTCTGGACAAATGTAGGAACACGGGAGGCAATACTCACTTTAAGGCTTATCCTAGAAAATACATTAAGGAAATTTAAACCTACATATTTAACTTTTGTAGATTTGGCGAAGGCTTTTGACAATGTTGATTGGAATAAACTGTTTCAAGTTCTGAAGCAAGCAAGGTTTAAAATATAGGAGGGTAAGATTATTTGCAACTTGTACAAAAACCACACATTGGTTGTCAGAGGTGAAGGTCATGAAAGGCATGCAGTGGTTGGAAAGGGAGTAAGACAAGGTTGTAGCCTTTCTCCAATGTTATTCAATTTGTACATTGAGCAAACTATAAAAGAAAGCAAGGAGAATTTTCGAGAAAGAATTAAAGTTCAGGGTGAAGAAATAAAAACATTGCGTTTTGCCGACGACATAGTAATTCTGGCAGAGACAGCAAAGGACCTGGAAGAGCAGTTGGACTGAACGGACAGTATGCTGAAAGGTGCATATAAGATGAACATTAACAAAAGCAAAACCAGGGTAATGGAGTGCAGTCTAAGAAAATCAGGTGATGCTGAAGGAATTAGATTACATAACTAAACAATAAAGGAGTTAGATGAGTTTTGTTTCTGGGGCAGTAAAATAACAAATGATGGTCGCAGTACAGATGATACAAAATGCAGAATAGCAATGGGTAGAAAGTAGTTCTTAAAAAAGAGAAATTTGTTAACATCGAATATTGATTTTAGCCTAAGGAAGTCTTTTCTGATGGCATTTGTGTGGAGTGTTGCCTTGTATGGGAGTGAAACATGGACGATAAACAGTGCGGACAGGAAGAGGATTGAGGCTTTTGGAATATGGTGCTACAGAAGAATGCTGAAGATTAGGTGGGTGGATCGCGTAACTAATGAGGAGGTACTGAACAGAATTGGGGAGAAAAGGAATTTCTGGCATACCTTGACTAAAAGAAGGGATAGATTGGTAGGACACACTCTTAGACATCAAGGAATTGTGAATTTAGCATTGGAGGGAAGTGTGTGGGGTAAAAACCGCAGAGGAAGACCAAGAGATGGATACAGTAAGCAGATTCTGCATTCTCGACTTCTTAGTTCCACCCGTGCACCGCTAGATGCCTCTCCTGGCGCATCATCCTTTATATTGGCATTCATAAGAAAACATCCATTTCCTTTAACCACTCTTAATCACTGCGAAAATGAAGCATTTGAACGGCACAAGAAAGTGAGTTGGGAGCACTCCATGTTTCGATATTCACTTATTTTAATACGTTATTTTAATACTGCAGATGCGCTGCATTACAGCGTCTTTGGTTGAGGCGAATAGCCAATCAGTGAGCTGATTGTTGGAGAATGTATAACTTGATCCAAGCTGTAGATAGGAAAATTTCTACTTCCCTTTACCACTTTTAATGGCTAAATGCAGACATAATATTTATATTCGCCAAATCTACGACAATCAATCTTTCGAATTATGTAACTTTCATTGGCCTTCTTGTACGAATAAATTAGTAATCTGTACCACAATTTTCGTGTTAGCGTACTTATATAATGATTACTCCTGGTACATTATTGAAAATGTTTGCTCCTGAATAGTGGATCCCTTTTTAAGTGAAAGTAAGGGATTAAGAATGATGGTTAACGAATCATATTTTCTCTCAAATTGTTGGCAAAGACTAAGGCCCTTTTAGTATGTTTGGAGATTCAGTTATAAATATGATTAGATCAGTGCCACACGTGTTATATACAGGGTGTTACAAAATGGTACAGCCAAACGTTTAGGAAACATTCCTCACACACAAAGAAAGAAAATATCGTATGTGGACATGTGTCCGGAAACGCTTAATTTCCATGTTAGAGCTCATTTTAGTAATTTATTTACGGATGAGGCTTCATTCCAACGTGATCAAATTGTAAATTTTCACAATCAAAATGTGTGGGCTGACGGGAATCCGCATGCAATTGTGCAATCACGTTATCAACACAGATTTTCTGTGAACGTTTGGGCAGGAATTGTTGGTGATGTCTTGATTGGTCCTCATGTTCTTCCACCTACGCTCAATGGAGCACATTACCATGATTTCATACGGGATACTCTACCTGTGCTGCTAGAACATGTGCCTTTTCAAGTACGACACAACATGTAATTCATGCACGATGGAACTCCTGCACATTTCATTCGACGTGTTCGTACGCTTCTCAACAACAGATTCGGTGACCGATGGATTGGTAGAGGCGGACCAATTCCATGGCCTCCACGTTCTCCTGACCTCAATCCTCTTGACTTTCATTTATGGGGGCATTTGAAAGCTCTCGTCTACGCAACCCCGGTACCAAATGTAGAGACTCTTCGTGCTCGTATTGTAGACGGCTGTGATACAATACGCCATTCTCCAGGGCTGCATCAGCGCATCAGGTATTCCGTGCGACGGAGGGTGGATGCATGTATCCTCGCTAACGGAGGACATTTTGAACATTTCCTGTAACAAAGTGTTTGAAGTCACGCTGGTACGTTCTGTTGCTGTGTGTTTCCATTCCATGATTTGTGGTGTTGCACAAGTCTGAAGTGCGCGCCACCTACTTTCTCCGCGCGCCGCCATGCACGCACGGCGCGGCGTTCTTACGACGTCAGCCACGAGCGCCCTCTGCTGCAACTCCGCTCGTGGCCACCAATGAACTGCATCGTTCACTTGGGAATCAGATAGGCACCAGTTAAGACTTGGCTATCGGATAGGCACTAGGAATCATCAGTAGGCAGGCCTCTATCTAAACTATGTATCAACATTCTACTAGTCTGCTGCTCTCCAAGTTAAGTATTGTATAAATTCTGTGCAATATATATCTCGTTCTAATTCACTCTAGTGTTTCTAGTTTCTGCTGTCCCACTGGCTGCTCCCCTCCATACCTGCACACGCGTGCATCCTTTATTCCTGTGTCGGTCTCTTTCTACTCGGCCACCAACACCCAGGACAACCGGCGGAAGCGACGAGGATGGGATACAAAATGATTAATGTGATTTGAAGTAATAAAATGAGCTCTAACATGGAAATTAAGCGTTTCCGGACACATGTCTACATTTCATATTTTCTTTCTTTGTGCGTGAGGAATGTTTCCTGATAGTTTGGCCGTACCTTTTTGTAACACCCTGTAGTTGTTTAGTTGTGCCTGTTAATGTATACCTTTTCCTGTTCCGCATCCGCAGTGAGATTCTTTCCCGAGACGCTCTGCAGAAACACGATCTGCCATTGAGAGCTTGCCTTTGACTTCTAAACGTCCAGAGTGCAGAAACGGATGAAAATGACATACCGTGTGAGATGACCCGTGTCAGCCAGGGAAAATGGTTAGACAGGGCGCGAGCGGCTGACGTATTCGCTGGCAATATTCCGGCCGCGTAGTGTATAAATCTGCCAGGCGCAGCATTATTTAGAAGGCGGTGCGTAGCGGCTCATCCATCACGAAGGCGGTGAGCGCTGCGGAGTATCTGCAACGTTTCTCTTTGCAGGCAGCTTATAACGTTGCCTCGCCTGTCGAACTTGACATACCGGTATTGTTGCCACAATATTCTGCACCAGTCTTTGCAAGACATAAAACAAAGCAAGGCGGCAAAACAATTCGCAATTCGTTTTCATACTTCAGTCATGTCAGCTTAAGATTAATGGGCAGGGATAATGTTTTAGCAGGGATAATGTTTTAGCTCCTTGTGGAACGGCTATTGCAGATATAATTCTCCTCATATCTTAACCCTTCCCTGCCCAAGCTATCAAATATTCGAGCACACAACTTTATATTTGGTTATTTTGCTACCAAAGTAAATAAAAGCACATTAGTTTATTCACACGTTTTTCTTTTCCTTATTTTACGCAAAAAAATGTTTAATAAAAAAATATTTAAAATTAGGACTTCAAAGTTCAAGAGGACATAATGCAAATGGGAGACATTATGCAATTCTTATCTCTGTTAACATAAGGATTTACCAGCAACAAACAGTTCCAAAAATATTTGTATCGAAACGCCATTTTAGATGTTGATCTAGAGGGAGGAACAAAAGACAACTGTAGGTATACCTGAACCGTATTCATATTTTGAAATTCGTAAACAAAAGAAAACAAAACTACAACCATTTCTTGGTGACACCTAACAACAAAGACAACTACAAATATAAAATGCGCAAAATGCCTTTGACACAATGTCAGTACTAAAGATTTCCAGTCACAGTTTTTGAACTCTATATGAATAAAAAGAGCTCTATTCCTTGAATAATATCAGTTTCCATTAGCTAAAACAATACAAAACCAAATTACCAACGTGAGAACACACAACAGCGTCTTTTTGTGACAGCAAAACTCGCCTGACGTAATCGTACTCAGACGTAAAAAAAATCTACATCTACATAGATACCCTGCAAATCACATTCAAGTGCCTGGCAGAGGGTTCATTAACCACTTTCATAACTTTTCTCTACCGTTCCATTCTCTAATAGCGCGCGGGAAGAAAGAACACCTAAATCGTTCCGTTTTCGATCTGATTTCTCTTATTTTATTGGGATGGTCATGTCTCCCTAAGTAGGTGGGTGCTAGCAAAATATTTTCACATTCATAAGTAAAAGTCGGTGATTGAAACTTCGCAAACAGATCACGCCGCAATGAATAACGTCTTTCTTTTAATGATTTCCACCCCAATTCGTGCAACATTTCCGCGACGCTTTCCCCCCCGTAACGTGATAGAACAAAAGGAGCTGCCCTTCTCTGAACCTTCTCAATATCTTCCGTCAGTCCCACCTGGTGAGGGTCCCACAAGGGGCAACAGTACTCCAGGAGAGGACGCACAAGTGTGATGTAAGCAGTCTCTTTGGTGGAGCTGGTGCATCTTCGAAGTGTTCTGCCAATGAACCGTAACCTTTGATTCGCCTTCCCCACAATATTTTCGGTGTGTTCTCTGCAGTCAAAGTTATTCGTAATTGTAACTCCTAGGTATTTGGTAGAATTTACGACCTTAAGGTTTGACTGATTTATCGCGTAATTGAAGTTCGGTGGATTTCTTTTAGTGGTCATGTGTATTACTTCACACTTCTCTTTATTTAGTGTGAATTGCCAATTTTCGCACCAAGTAGAAATTTTGTCTAAATCGCTTTGCAGTTGCTTTTGATCATCTGTTGACTTCACTAACCGATAAACGACAGCATCATCCGCGAACAGTCTAAGGGAACTATCCAGATTGTCTCCTAAATCATTTATAAACACGTGAAGAGTAGGGGACCTATAACGCAATCCGTTGTTTATTGCTCATTGTGAGAAGAAGTCTGAGCAATCTCAGCCAGCGAGTGTTTCATGTGATACATCAGAGGGATACTAACGTCCCTTGAGGAACACAAGTTGGATATCATTTTCAATTTGTTTTATGACGCTGGATATGGGCCGGGACTTTAAGTCCCGTCGGGCAGGAAACGGTAAAGCCCTTTCTACACGGGAAGTGAGAGCTTACGAGATTACCCATGATGCACCGGTCACGCCGTCCGCGTACAGTGTAGACGCGTCCTCTTGCACAAGATGCTCGCATACGATCGCTAGCAGACGGAATAGGGTGGATCCTGTTATTACGTGTATGGAAGTGCTTCGCGCATGCGCAGACGACCGAATGGGGAATCCAGCTGACAAACGAAGCCAAGTCGGGAATTTGTTTGAGAATGTGTACTTGTCTCCTGCTCAGAGGAACGTAGTTTTTCGACTCAGTCGTAAGTATTATAGGAGGTGATACTATAGAGGAATTGCATTAAAAAATTAATATAACCTGTGTACAATTTTTATTGAATACAGAGATATAGCTGTTAATATTAACTCCAAACAAACGTAGAGCGAATGTAAATCAAGAAATTTTCATTGATTTATCCGTCGGTTCTTGGTAGTACAACATCACACTTACTTAAAAGTAGAATTTTGTGTATCTTCTACACGTTCATTTCCACTTAGTTATCCGGTTTTCGGCTCACTAGGACATATTCAGACTTTAAACTACGTCGAAAACCGGTTATTTAAATAAAAGTCAATATGGTGATCTACCAAGAATCAGTCAGAATATCCAAATCAGTTTGTTGTACATACCGAGAGCTGTATCTCTTTACCCAATAAAAATTGGACACATGTTATATTAAATTTTAACTGAAAATCGTCTTTATTACCATATTCTAAAATATTTGCTATTTTTCCTGAAGCATGCTGTACTTAACAGATGAAATATATGTTTTTGGTGAGCATTATTTGAAGCTTTATGAAGGTGAAAGGTCTATCTATAGACACCTGAGCTTGTCCATCATATACATAGGTGTCTCAAACCGCAGGGGCTGGAAGTATGTAATCGCATTTTATAATGAGGACGTTAACACATGTCAGCGACGTAGTTACGCATGAACTGCACGAATGCAATTAAACACAGTTTGACAGCGGCAGTCTAAACCACAAATAAATGTTTTAATCATCACAATATATCATACAGTTTCGAAACGCGGAGATTCATTTGCTGTAAATTGACAACAAATGAAGTGGACGCGTGAAGCAGAAGACTCAACAAATGCGTACCGTTTGAACGCTTCTTTGTAGTTGGACGGTCTATCGCAAGGGGCGCTGCAGCTGACAACGACTTCCTTGTGCGTGTTGCACGTCTCGTATAGAAAGGGCTTTACAGGTTTAGAGAAACATTCTTTTTCTTAGCTGGCCAAAGACAGCCACAACAGCATAACACTGGATATTGTAATATTCTTTTCACTCAATGGAATTGAACACCGTACTAAATAAGCGCTGTCTGTATTAATCGTTGTTTCACTAACTAATTATAAATTGTAATAAATAATTACTGGACTTATTTTTTCTGCTTCCTGAACGTTTTCTAGCAGTTAGTGACGTTGTGACTGAAACACATTTCTCCACATTTTCCTGTTGAATTACGACCAGATCAACAACTGATGACACAATTAATATATTCAAGTAAGACAAGTGACAAAAAATCTACAGAGACGTGGATTAGTGATTTTTGAGTAATAGTGACATCTCATTGATTCGGGTGTACTGCCGGTGATACGCGTCTTTCAAACACGATATATTTCTTCAGTGGCGCAACTAGGACTTGGCTTTGGGGGGGGGGGGATAGATCTGCTTGACGAGCAAAATTTTAGTCAGTTTCCAGACAGACTACCATCTACCACTCCCGTTGAAGAAACTAATTCACTCCCATCCAATGAAAGCTTGTGGTAAAACACCCCAAGCTTCCAATATTTACCTTTACCAGATTGCTGTTATACGATTTTTTTTTCTTTCTCTTCGGGTTCTGGGGGGGGGGGGGGGTTCTATCCCCCTCATCCCCCCTCCCCCATAGTTACGCCTCTGTATTTCTTCACCGTAACTCGTTGTCTTCATCAGGTGTTCCCCGAGAACAGTCTCAGGGAACACCTGATGAAGACAACGAGTTACGGTGTCGAAATATCGTGTTTGAAAGACGCGGATCACCGGCAGTACACCCGAATCCACGAGATGTCAACGAATCGCTGGGAAAGTCTACGAGATTAAATAGTGACAAAATGGTTGCTATAGAGATTTTACATGTAACAGACCTTACAAAGTCGCAGTATTGACTGACAGCACCCGCATTTGTGATCTCATATATTATGTGAGAAATCTCGAAAATTCATAAATCGATATCTATAAATGTGAATGTCTATTCGGTGTACGTTTATCACGTCTGAACCACGAGACACAAAAGCTAAAAATTTGTACATTTACTGCTGTCTACCCGGGGAAGGCTTTAGGCACGGTTTTATGGCGATCGGATAGCTATTTATCTATATATATTAATGTGAATGTCTGTTCGGTGTACGCTTATCACGTCTGAACGACAAGACGCAGAGACTTAAATATTTGTATAGTTAATAACTTGTACCTGATTAAGGTTTCAGGCACGGTTTTATAGCGATCTGATAGATATTTAGTAATTTGAAAAATATAACGCGAAATGCGGATCAATAATTACTCTTTGAAAATTGTTTTATTGGTTGCATTGTTGCCTAGTCGTTGATAAAGATAAAAGGATAGAGTATATTGGGATGGAAAGTTATCAGTGTATATAAAATTATACGTGTGTGTGTGTGTGTGTGTGTGTGTGTGAGTGTTAATATTTCGATCTGCAGCGAACGCAAACGAATGGTCTGTGTGTAATTGTTGTCCGAAGTCTCCCGTTGTACACCATAACAGTTCCATGCCGATAGCCATAACGGGGTGGAAGATATGGTGGTTGAAAGTCGTCAAATTATAAAAAAATTCGGACTGAAGGCCAGTGATGACATTTGCGACTCTATAGCAAGGAGGTTACATACAGCGAAACGTGATGTCACTGACCATATCTTTGGATTATACGTGCTACAATGTCTTCAGCTTTTCCTTTGCAAGAATAAGCATACGAACAAGGAAATATAAGAATAAATAAATAGCACACTACTGAAAGATAGCTTATCTATCATAATCAACCAACACGCGAGCGGAGCCGCGGGTTTGAGCTAGTACTAAATATTGTCATGTTGAAAACTGCGGGTGGTTCGGAATTCGAAGGCTGGTCGTTAATAGAACACAACACTTTACACATAGAACAGGTTTATTGCTAACACACGCGTATAATCAGTACAGACTGACTCCCGGATGGACTGCTCCACTGTTTATACATGGAAAGAATTTTCTGGAACTTACAAGTACATCAAACATAAGAAACATCTAGAACATTCTGGAAATAGTAAATACAAACAAATATTTTTTTTCTGCCCGTGGCGGAGTACTCGCGCCATTATTTACAAAGTATATATTTTTCAGAAAGGACAATATTATACATCTACAACCACATGGGACACTCTGCAAATCACATTTAAGTGCCTGGCAGAGAGTTCATCAAACCACCGTTATACTATTTATCAACCATTCCATTCTCAAATAGTGCGCGGGAAGAAAGAACATCTCAATCTCTTTGTTCCAGCTCTGATTTCTCGTATTTTATTCTGGTCAACATTTATACCTATGTAAGTGGGAGTCAACAATATATTTTCGCATTCGGGGGAGAATGTTGGCGATTGGAGTTTCGTAAGTAGCCCAAACCGCAGCGATAAGCGCCGTTGTTGTAATGGTTACCATCCCAGATCCTGTATCATTTCCGTAACGCTGTCTCCCCTGTATCGTGACAATACGAAACAAGCTGCCCTTCTTTGGACTCTTTCGATGTCCTCCGTCAAACCCACCTGATAAAGATCCCACATTGGGCAGCAATACTCCAAAAAAGGACGGACAAGTGTAGTGTATGCAGTTTCTTTAGCAGTTTTGTTGCATCTTTCAAGGGTTCTGCCAATAAAACGCAGTCTCTGGTTCGCCTTTCCCACGACATTATCTGCGTTTTCTTTCCAGTTTAAGTCTGAAGTAATAGTAATTCCTAGGTATTTTGTGTAGTTTACGGCCTTCACTTTTGATTTATTTATCTTGAAACAAAGTTTAACGGATTTCTCATCGTACTCACGTGGACTACTTCACACTTCTCATTATTTAGAGTCAATTGCCAATTTTTACACCATAGTGATATCTTATTCAGATCGTTCTGCAGTTGGTTTTCATCTTCAGATGATTTTACTAGATGTAAATGACGGCGTCATCTGCAAATAACCTAAGAGAGCTACTTAGATTTTCCCCTAAATCGTTTATGTAAATAATGAACAGCAGAAGATCATAACACTACCCCGTGGAACGCCCGATATCACCTCTGTTTTGGTCGATGCCTTACCATCGATTACTACGAACTGAGTCCTCACTGTCAGGAAATCCCCTATCCAGTTGCAAATTTGGGCGATATACCATAACCATGCAATTTGATTAAAAGCCGTTTGTGAGGTACGGTGTCTAAATCTTGTGGAAATCAAGAAATACGGAATCGATTTGCGAACCTTTGTCAATAGCACCCATCACTTCGTGTGGGTATAGAGCTCATTGTGTTTTACATGAACGATATTTTCTAAATGCGTGTTGACTTTGGGTCAATAGATCATTCTGTTGTGGTTAAAGAATACTCTAGAAAGCGAAAGATTTTATCGAGAAAACTGTTGAAGAATAATACTTTTGGAAAAGGAATTCTCTCGGAACTGGAGAAAAGGAGTTTTCTATACCGGTTTCTAAAACCGGTAGCAGTGGCTTTTAGTTGTGTAAAAATACTTGTCTCACGGTCGTGTTGTCTGTTGCAGTCGTTCTGGTATCGGTGGTTGCGAAGAAGGTAAGATTAAGTGGAGAGTAATAATCCACCCGATGTAAGACGCAGTATAACAGTTTTGTTTTCACCGTGGCATTTTTCAAACAAAGTTCAAATGCTTTTAAATCTAGGTGACACAACTTCTGTGGTCATCAGTCCCTATCTTACAAACTAACTTTAACTTCTGCTAAGGAGAACACACACACACACACACACACACACACACACACACACACACACACACCCTGACCGAGGGAGGACTCGAACCTCCGACGGCGGGTAACAGCGACTTCGCAGCAAGGCACCTTCGAACGCTCGGCCACTCCGCGTTTTGTGTTACCTAATACAGTTATTTATTCATTTAGCAGCTTATATGCCCGTGCTTCGCAACGGGTGCTAAAGATGGACCTTGTTTTTTTAGGTCAGGAAAAACAGAATCCTTGTTGCATCGCTCTGTCAATGAACTCAGTTCTCGTCGCCAAGATGGAAAATTTAAGTAGAAGTCATTTTTCGAAAACGATTAATGTCCATAAAGTTTTCATACAAAAATTGAAATTAATTTCAGCCAGTACTCCGGAACGATGTAAATTCCATGTTAGGTTGTGTTCATAAATTTAAGACTGTGGTGTGTAATCGTCTCTTTGACGTAAACTTCTGAAAACACATCGTTGAGATGAGAAATAGTAATAACAGCGCCATGTATCCTTTGCTTTTTAGCCTCCTTGAAAGCTCGTGTAGTACTTTTGGAGATTGGCTTTTGCAGATAGATAGTGGCTGCTTTTAGACAAATGTTTAAATTATGATATCTTTATTTTCTCTGATCCGATTTTTATGAAATGAAACTTGTATCCTACTGCACGATATGCTCAAGCTACTGCTGAAAATCCTACGAAAATTCGTCACGTACGTTTGGAGATAAACGTGTTGCAAGAGACAGACATAATGATCGTAGATACAAAACATTAAATTACGTTAACTTTTTTTTTTTTTTTTTTTTTTTTTTTTTTTTTTTTTTTTCGTGATCCCCCTTTTATGAAATGAAGTTGTCCGATGTAAATCCGTGAAGTATTTTAAGAGATTAGAGATTGGTAATAGATAGCTATACACCCGTGCTTCGCAACGGATATTAAAGAAAGGATACAATCACTTGTAGAGAACTACACCATAGTTATGAGCATAAAAAAGCAGCATTACCTTCTATTAGTTGTTTGGTGTACTACCTAACAGGGCTTATATTTGTTCTTTACTGTACTAAACCGTATTCTAGGCATTTCTAAACAGAAGGGACTCAAGATCGAATTAGCACGAACGGAAATCAGAAAGGAAACTACATAAATTCGATTTTCCTTGCAAATAATTCTTATTAAATGAAAACATCAATAGACGCGAAGGAACGTCGTTACTTCTTACATTCAATTTATATCCGTCGACAGATGCACTTCTTTTCTTTCCATGGCATTGCAAAACATATGGGATACAGCTGGGTTAAATTTTACTTGCAGTGGCAGCGGTTTCAAAAGTGTTCAAATGTTTGTGTAGTTTATGGGACTTAACTACGGGGTCATCAGTCCCTAAACTTACAAACTACTTATGAACTACTTACGAACTAGGACGGAACAAATATCCATGCCCGAGGGGGGATTCGAACCCCCGACCGTAGTGGCCGTGCAGACCGTGACTGGAGCGCCTCAATCTCCTCGGCCACCGCGGCCGGCGGCAGCGGTTTAATTTGCTATCGTTGGCAACGAACTATTCGCTTTAGGAGGATTATTAATTTACTCATCAGAACAACATAAATTATTTATTTCATTGTGAACATAAAGAATTATTCCCCTCATTCTACGTGACAATTTTCAAAAAGCATTGAACGGCCGTTGCCAACATCAGTGCAGTACGCCGATGCCGTAAGTAAAATTGTACCCCTTGTTGTAGTGTATTACACCACAGTTATGACAATGAAAAAACGAAGCATTGACATCTGTTAGTTATTTGGTGTGCTATGTAACTAACATCTCCTCAGTTTGTTCTTTCCTGTACTATGGCGTTTTCTACGCATTCCTAATCATAACGAACTCAAAATCTAATGATAGGCCTACACCGCAATCAGAAAGGGAATTACCACACATTTCCGCAGATAAGACGAAGGATGAATCATTAAAAAAGGGCCCCAAAAACCGAGGTCGTCTTATCCGACGGTAAAAAAATAAAAAAATAAAAAATAAATAAATAAAATAAAAGATGAAATTTAGTCTGAAATTGGTAATTTCGCAGATGTGTTGCACAGCGCAGCTTCGACCTCCAAACGATATATATCGAAGCGGTTGAGTATGGAAACGATACGTATCTAACAGGCGAATGTTATGATTTTTATAAATCGTGATTTTAAATGATGTGGTTAGGCAGGAATCTAACAGTACAGCTTTCTGGGTAATTTACAAGAAAGCTTACACTCGAAGTAGCTCGGCCTGAAACGATACATATCGAACGTACAACTGTAAATCAATTTAGTGTTTTTGAACTGTAGACTCGGCCGCTACGTGCCGTCAGTACTAACAAACAAACAAACAAACAAAAAACTTGTTGTTTAACATATACCTAAACTTCTTAAGGCTACGCTATAGATAACACTATTGAAAGTGAAAGTTAGGTTAGGTATAGGACAAACAAGAAATTATTTTTAGCGCAAATCTCCGGTTCAGAAACATTCGCTTATTCCATTCATATCGTTTCGAAACTTATTTATTCGATATATATCGTTTGGTGGTCGCCTCGCTATAGCCGCGCTATGCACCACATCTACGATATTGCCCTGATGAAATTTACATCGTGGAGGAAAGATTTAGGAAAACAAAGTTTTGTACAATTTTTTTAAAAATATTTGCTTTACGATATTTATTAATTTATTGAGTGGGTACATACGATAACCTACATGCCGTAAAGCAGGAATAGAATTAATTATTTACAATGCAGTTTGATTTTACAATATCGCTTGTCAAAAATAATTTCTCAATATATCCAGATATCGCACTGAAACGATTAAATATACGTACTGAATAGTGAAAGAGTTACATATTTCGGAGCTATACGTAACAATTGCCGCTTCCTACCGAAATCATTTATCTTCTGTTCTCGGGCAATTTCATGTGTTTTCACCTGTATAATACGTGCATCGGCGCGAAAACATGTCGTCTCGGCGAAATAATTTTTTTTTTCGTCTTCACGGTGTCAAAAACAACGTGCTTCTTCACCATCGGATACAGTGCAGCACTACACGCGCGAAAGTTCAAAAGCAGACCGCAAACACTGCAACAAAATGTGAAATTCAGGTATACCAATCACGAAAACTATTTTTGGAGGCTTCTAACGGCACTTTTCGGAATTTCCTGAGGCTTTGTTCAAATGTTTGTATAGCTTATGGGACTTAACTACGGGGTCATCAGTCCCTAAACTTACAAACTACTTATGAACTACCTAACACTAAGGACGGCAAAAATATCCATGCCCGAGGGGGGATTCGAACCCCCGACCGTAGTGGCCATGCAGACCGTGACTGGAGCGCCTCAGTCCCCTCGGCCACCGCGGCCGGCTCCTGAAGCTTTGTCTCCGAGTCTATGTCGAAGGCGTATTTTTAGAACCGGAAAACCGGAAAAAAGTGCAGCATGCATTCGCGTAAATACTGTAAGTTGGAGGTCGTCTTATAGGCCAGATACATGCTTATCATCATCATCATCATCGTCCTCATTAGAGACTGATTATGCCTTTCAGCGTTCAGTCTGGAGCATAGTACCTCTAATAAAATTCCTCCATGATCCCCTATTCAATGCTAACATTGATGCCTCGTCTGATGTTATGCCTTTTACTTCAAAATCGTTCTCCAACGAATCTAAGTACTTTCTTCTTTGTCTACCTCGACTCCTCTTACCCTCCGCTGCCGAGCTCATGAGTCTCTTAGGTAACCTTGCTTCTCCCATGCGTGTAACATGACCCCACGATCTCAGTCTGTTCGCTCTAACTGCTTCATCTATGGTGTTCATTCCCAGCTTTTCTTTGATTTCTTCATTACGGACACCCTCCCATCTATTGGTACCTGCAATCATTCTTGCTACTTTCTATCTTATGAATGAGGTAACCTGTATCCACCCAACTTTCACTCCCATACAACAAAATGCTTAAACTATAAAATCTTGATGAAAATTTGTACCTCTGAAGGTCGCCTTATCTTCGGAAATATACAGTACATAAATTCGATTTTCCTTGGAAAGAATTCTTATGTAAATATATTCAAAGAATTCACATGGAGGTAATTTTGTTACTGGCAATGCAATTTTACCACTTGAGCAGCATATACTTACATATGACTTACGAAGTTTCCATCACAGACATACATTAACGTATGTCTACAGTATGTGTATTGCCTATGTAGTTAATGTATCTCTGTGTGTTCTTTGAATCTATTTTGATTTAAGAATCATACAGTAACCATATTTACACATGTACGATAAACTTCGTAAGTCTCGGACTACTTAGCTTTTCCTAGAAGTACTTTGCATTTAATGCAGCCCAGCTACTGCTCGCTAGGTGGCGTAAAGACAATTCCTCTCATTCCCTGTGAATCGGTTTGCTGTTCCTGCTCTATGGTTGGTAAGTTCTCATGTAGCCTTGTCCGGTTACTATATTAGTAATCTTCTCATTCCCTGTGAATCGGTACACGTGACGCCACTTGGCGAACGCTAGCCAGGCCGCATTAAATGCGGTTCAACCATTTATTTATTGCTCTAGAAAAGCTAAAATAAAGAATACAAACACAGATTACTCACCTAAATGAATGGTATTAATCTGTTAGTAACGCGATACTGTTCACTTTATGAGGATAATTAATTTACCGACGGAGAAGAATACGTACAACAATCTGTCAACTACAGAGAAGGAACAGCATTAATTATTTATTTCATGGTCAACACCAAAGTTTTCAAAGAGAATGCAGTGGTCATTGCCAACATCGCTATACTATGTCTCCGACACGGTAAGCAAAGTTTTATCAAATCTAGTTTGATTCTGATTTGTTGAAGTTTCAGTTTTACGTTAAAAAGACATTTTTAGTGTTCACGTTTACAAATACATAACTATTTGCTAGCCCACGAATAGTTGCAGTGAGGATAAAAGCAATGTATGCTATGATGTTTTATGAACGTCTACAACAGTTACGAATGAAATGTGATTTAGACTGCCATCATAACGGTTAGTACAACCCGAAACGATCAAGTTGCCATTTATGATAGACAAAGTATGACTGAAGAATTGAAGCGCTGGTAACTAAATCCTTTCCACATCACACACCACATTTCGCTTCTTAGATTCTCGACAGGTATAAACAAAACTCTCACATTAGCAATATGATGTTAATTACTCACCTAACTGAATGCTATGAATCTGTTAGTAACACGATACTGTCAGTTAAACCAAAGTAACCTATGACTCACGAACTTTCCGTCACAGACATACATTAACGTATGTCTACAGTCTGTGTATTTCAGTGAGCTCAAAGATAATATGGAGATGGTACTATGTATTATGAAACCGTGACGCTCGACATATATTTGTCTCTCTAATCCAGTCAGTATTTTGATCCTAAGCACAACAGTTGTCTTTCCAGTGTTTATATTGAGATCATTGTTGAATTGCCAGTGTAGTTAATGCTCAGTTAATGTATGTCTGTGTTTCCCAGTGTTTTATCTCTGAGTCTTTTTATCTTTGAGCATCTGTTGATCGACGTATTGCCACAGTCTAACATATACAGTCACGACACTGCCGCAGATTTTTGTTATACACTACGACTGCAGCGCTCCAAGCGGCCGGGAAGCTACATTTCTGAATACGGTATTGGATGAGTGCAAATAATATCATTTATATTGATTTTTACAGACTTTTCACTCTAGAGAACGTATATAATGCCATAAAAATAGGTAGTAATTTAAAAGTAGCTCCACCTTTGTCTTTATTAGTTTTACTGAGTTCCCTGATGAGGTACGAAACGGTACATTGCAGGACAGTTTATTTACAATTATCTCGTAACTTACAGGCTTTTGCTGAATAATATCATTTTCTATTAAAAATAGGAAATGGCTAAGAAACATCGGAAGACCTGCCTTTGGCAAAAATTCGACGCTTTTCTACTCAGGAACATTATAGTTTCTTCACTACAATTCCAGTAAAATCGATGAACGGAACGTAGGAAACGCGTATAGAATGCAATAACTACAGCATTTAACGTACCAAAGCAGCCACCACAGCTGTAGCTCATGGAAAAACGTCACAGACCTGGCAAGAAAACGAAAAAAGAAATCTAACTGTTTTCAACAATGAAGAACATAATTCCACAATTGTTGCTACAGCTGAACCACAAACGCCAAGAATCTTCAAGACATTGTCTTCTTAAGCTAAAGTAATGACACTCAAACGAATACGTGCGTATTAGAAAGACGAGTGAAGCCTAAAAGTGTTCGAATCATTAGACTACACACCGAATTGATATGCCTCAAAAACTCTTTTCATTATAACAACACACCATAATAGAAATTTATGTTTCTCATATGTTTATATTCTACTTACTTTCAGCGGAATAAGCTGCAAAACAACAGATACTCGTAAGTATTCGTTAATGACGAAGTTGTTCATTACGCCTCTGAATCAGTTAAATTCGGCTGTTTTTTCGTCAATGTCCGTGTTATGTAGCTCTCTTAATATTTTACCAATGCTTGTAACGCAAAAACTATACCAACTATTTCGTTAATTACGCACACAAATAATTATAAACAAACATCACTCTTACGGCGGCTTACCCACCGCTAGGAGCGCTAGTGTTGCTGCAACTGTCAGTTGGTAACAACTTTCACAGCAGTGAGTGTCGGGACTGTATATGTTAGACTGTGGTATTGCTCCACGGGTGATTCTATTTACACTTCGGTAAAATCAGACGTGACGTCATTATGACGTATCCACACTATCGACGTCCAGAAGAGCGGCGCATCGACTTTTGCGATCGTTCGAGAAGCTGGTTTTGGGTGGGACAACATCCTTAATTCGACATTCTTTCTGAACTGCGTACTTTTTTCCTTCGAAGTTTAGTGACAAAACTAGGCCTTACTTAATATTGGTACCATGTTTTGGAAAGCACTGACGGAAATTTCAGTAAATGTAAATTGAAAATTATGTCAGAAATAACGCAGACCGAGCCTTAGAGAACGACAACTTCACACATTTTCAAAGAAAAGAACTAGTATGTTGCAGTAACTTGGCCGTAGATGAGTTCCCAGTTTTACTAAATGTTTTACCTGATGTTCGCAGAACCTCTGTAACAAATTACTGTATTAATATTCAGCTCATTTGATTTATAGTTTCGGCGAAAACATACATACACCTACGGCGACTATATGTTGTTTTTGTATGTCGCATAGTTTGACATGTACAAGTACACATTGTCGCTTCATAGCCTGGTATCCGTATTTTGTCCTCTTAGTTTAACGTAGACTCCATACTACAATGCAACTCGGTAGCATTTTTCGCTTAGAGAAAAAGTTTCCATTAGTTTTAAACACAACCTTCACAAATGGGCCACGATGACATCAGATTTGGCTGAATAACGTTTCAGAGCTCATAGTGTAGGTCCTTTTTTTTATAGCTTCTTACTTTCAAAAAAAATAAAGCAAAGTTATAGCTTTAGAAACTGTAATGAGTATACCATTACCAACTGAAGATATTATCAGCTACTCCTTTATTTCGTCTGCTACAATTGCAACCGCAGTTTTGCGTCTAGAACGACCACACAAGTCGATCATGGCTCCAGTCGTCTTCGATAGTGTTGATACGTCATAATGACGTCACGTCTGATTTTACCGATGTGTAAATAGAATCACTCTTGCTCCACATTTTACGGAATTTTGTTCGTCACACACCGCGACCAAAACACCATAGTGCACACCGCAAACCTAAAGGCTTCTCTCATGCATAACCGCCATTGGTTTGCAGTGAAGAATTTTGGCTACCATGTGAAATATACAGACACACGACCCACGTTCCATTTTTATATATGTACATTGATTTATTTACTTCCCAAAAATAGTTTAAAAGTTGACCACTGTACGTAATAAAAGCTTAATTCTCGGAGGAGGCATCCAGATAAGAAATTACGGTTATAAAAAAAAAAACTTAATTTTAGCAGTAAAATTAGCGAGAGATGCGTGTGAACTACCGACTACTCCCTGCTGTAAAACCTAGTTCCCTGACCCAAATCAAGAACTGACTTGGTTCAAATTACTCTAATAACAGGATTTTAACGACACAGTGGCCAATATACGTAGCAGCACACACGAAATTACACACAGGTATTAATAAACAAACCACCCCAATTAAAGTTATTTCATAAAGGTGACTAAAGAAAAACATTTATGGCGCAACGGAACTTAAACAAAAGAAAAATGCATCTAAGCTTGTTCTCAGCACTGGTGAGAAACAATGTAATATAAAAGGGGGAAGGTGCTCGAAAACTACAATTTATAGACAAGTCAAAAATTATACTGAACTTTACTTGTTTATTCAGGTCGAACGCAAGCAAAATGGGGAACCAATTTTGTTAATCCAATAAAAATACATCCCACTGAAATAATGTACTTATGTTAACCTATCTTACAGAAGATGCCCAGCACTGAATTTAACATTAATTACACAGAACTTAACGCTACTTGGGGGGGGGGGGGGATTTACAAACAACACTCACTCGCTCACACAGACGCAATGCAACAGCGAAACTCACCAAAATCAACGTGCTGAAGCGAGGCAGAAGAGACGCCGCTATCGTAGGCAGAATTCAGCAAACCCGGATGTACCACACAAGACAATATACAATAAAACTACGAAGATGGCTCTGGTCTGTCGTGTTTGATTTGAGATGGTGCGTGAGTGTAGCAAAGTTAAGTTGCATCTACATTAGACCGATAGGAAACACGCTAACGCCTACACACATATATGATACATGATCGCACTCCACTGAAGGTGAAATGGTTAAAAATCGAATTCATTACGCAAAATCACGGCGGTCTCTTAAGTTGCAATTCGAGAGTAAACTATGTAGGCACTGGTTTTATGATAAGTGGCGTGAATTCAGGTGACTAGCTGCAAACTCCTGAAGTCGGAGTACGGACACACGTGGTTCCGAAAACCGATAAAAATGTATAAATTCGATTTCCGAAAAATAAAGAAAATTAACTACGGCATGCAACCCCTAGAACTGCTAAGAATTTCATAAGGAAGGTACTGGAATGCAGCAACATGCGATTGGGAGCGTTCACAGAGACGAAAAAAGTCCAGTCTCAAAACCCGGAAAGTGAAATAATTACAAAGCCGGAAAAATAAAAATAAAAACTACGGCATGCAACCCATAGAAATGTTTAGAATTTAATAAGCAATCTATTGAAGGAAGTTGTACAAGGCTCGGAGAGAATTACTGACAAAGACTGAATAGGGGATTTCCTGTCAGAGAGGACACAGTTCGTAGTAATAGATGGTAAGGCATCGATTAAAACAGATGTGATATTCGGCGTTCCACAGGGTAGTGTTATTGGTCCTCTGCTGTTCCTTATTTACATAAACGATTTAGGGGAAAATCTGAGATGCTCTCTTAGGTTGTTTGCAGATGACGCCGTCATTTACCGTCTAGTAAAATCACCTGAAGAACAAAACCAATCGCAGAACGATCTGAATACGATATCACTATGATATAAATTTTGTGTCCCAGCCTCGTCGCCGCTTTTGTGTCTCGTTCCGTTGTAGGTGTCGGTGGCCGAGTGGAATGAGACCGACACAGAAATAAAGATAGCACGCTGGTGCAGGTACGGAGGGGAGCAGCCACAACTAGAAACACTAGAATAAATTAGAATGAGATATATATTGCACAGAATTTATACTATACTTAACTTTTACATAGTACTGCAGAATGTTGATACATAGTTGAGCTAGAGTCCTGCCTAGTGCCTAACTGATAGCCAAGTCTTCACTGGTGCCTATCGGATTCCGAAGTCTTTACTGGTTCCTAACTCAGTCCCAAGTGAACGATGTCTTTCCGTGGTGGCCACGAGCGGGGTTGCAGCAGAGGGCGCTCGTGGCTGTCGTCGTAAGAACGCCGCGCCGTGCGTGCATGGCGGTGCGCGGCGAAAGTAGGTGGCGCGCACTTTGTACTTGTGCGACACCACAATAAAATTTGGCAATTGATTATAAATAATGAGAAGTGTGAAGTCGTCCACATGAGTACGAAAAGAAATCCGTTAAACTGTGTTTACAACATAAATAAATGAAAAAAAAATGTTTGTACAGCTTATGGGACTTAACTACGGGGTCATCAGTCCCTAAACTTACAAACTACTTATGAACTACTTACGAACTAGGACGGCACAAATATCCATGCCCGAGGGGGGATTCGAACCCCCGACCGTAGTGGCCGTGCAGACCGTGACTGTAGCGCCTCAGTCCCCTCGGCCACCGCGGCCGGCTAAATAAATGAAAAGTGAAGGCCGTAAACGCCACAAAATGCCCAGGAATTACTATTACTTCAGACTTAAATTGGAAAGAAAACGTAGATAATGTCATGGGAAAGGCGAACCAGAGACTGCGTTTTATTGGCAGAACCCTTAAAAGATGGAACAGAACAACTAAAGAAACTGCGTACACTACGCTTGTCCGTCCTTTTTAGGAGTATTACTGCCCAGTGTGGGATCGTGGGATCCTTATCAGGTGGGTTTGACGGAGGACATCGAAAGAGTCCAAAGAAGGAGAGCTCGTTTCGTATTGTCACGATACAGGGGAGACAGCGTTACGGAAATGATACAGGATCTGGGATGGGAATCATTTAGAGGTGTGCATTATGTCCGATTTTTACCGGCGAGTCCCGCTCGCCCCTCTGTCTCTCGGGAGTACGCGGCCGAGCGTCCTCTTCTACCGGTCGCGGGCAACCGATCGCCAGCGCTCGGCCGAGCGCGCCGGACGCTCGGTCGGTCGCCAGTGACCGGCGCACTCGGCGCCACCGAGCTGCACCGCGTCACACTGCTTACATTAATACTTGTTCCGTAGATCATGAATACGACACTTCGTAATGATGTGGAACGTGTCAGGGTAATAAAAGGTGTCTGTACAAGATATTACATTACACAGACTGTTATACGACACAAATATATTTTGTATTATTTTTTATTTTTATTATTATTTTTACTTTTTTATTTTTTGTTTTTAGGTTTTACTAATTCATATCTAAAAATTCATGCATTGAGTAGAAGGAGTTGTCATTCAGAGATTCTTTCAATTTGTAAATGCTAGTTAGCTATCTGTCAGGTTTTGATGCTGTTTGATAGGTGACCGAAGACTTTTGTGGCAGCATAATTCACCCCTTTATGTGTCAAAGTGAGATTTAACCCTACGTAGTAATATAATCCTGTAGTAGTCGGTAGTTCACACGCATCTCTCGCTAATTTTACTGCTAAAATTAAGTTTTTTAATAACAGTAATTTCTTATTTGGATGCCTCCTCCGAGAATTAAGCTTTTATTACGTACAGTGGTCAACTTTTAAACTATTTTTGGGAAGTAAATAAATCAATGTACATATATAAAAATGGAACGTGGGTCGTGTGTCTGTATATTTCACATGGTAGCCAAAATTCTTCACTGCAAACCAATGGCGGTTATGCATGAGAGAAGCCTTTAGGTTTGCGGTGTGCACTATGGTGTTTTGGTCGCGGTGTGTGACGAACAAAAATCCGTAAAATGTGGAGCAAGAGTGATTCTATTTACACATCGGTAAAATCAGACGTGACGTCATTATGACGTATCAACACTCCTGTTGTTATACCTATGCACACTGCTATTACTTTTGAACTGGGTTTGCCGCGGCGGATTAGCCATGCGGGATGCACACGGCCGTTCGCCATCTGGGGTTCGCGTCCCCTCTCAGGCATGGGTGTCTGTGTTGTCCTTAGGTTAGTTTACTTTAGTTTAAATTGTTTCCAAGCAACGGACTAATAACCAAGCAGTTGAGTCCGATAGATTTACAAACATGTAAACCTATGTGTGAACTGGCTTGGATTATTAACAACAAATTTCATCAGTGAATATATATATATACTCTGAAGTAACTGTTGGGATATCTAAATCGTTAAATAGGTGTCTCCAGTATGATCTTGGGTCCGCTCCAGAAATTATTCTGATTACACGATTTTGTGCAATGAGTACGTTTTTACTCAGTGGTGAATTACCTCAGAATATGATGCCATACGAAAGCAGTAAATGAAAACAGGCATTGTAAACTAATTTACTGAGATTCTTATCGCCAAACTTTGCCAAAACCATAATAGGATACGTAGCTGAACCCAAACGTTTTAGCAGACGAGCAATGTGTTGCTTCAAGTTTAATCTCTCATCAATTCACACATCTAAAAATTTTGAAAAACTCTGGTTTCCCTTCAAAACGAACGAATAATTTTGAAAATTCTACATTAGCTACAGACTTCAGTTCAACGTCTATATTTATCACTGGATTGTGCTATTTACTGTACGGAACGGTATGTGCTGTGTTTTATCAAAAGTTAATGAGAGTCCGTTTTTTTAGAAGAACTTAATAATTTTGTGAAAGATGTTATTTACGATTACATCAGTTAGTTCTCGATTTATGGATGTGATTACTATACTTGTATCATCAGCAAAAAGAACTAACCTTCATCAACGTAGAATAGCAAATCATTAATGTATATCACAGATGAGAGACCACCGCTTCATATTAACAACTTACTTATTTCTTTCACAAATGTCTTTCGTCGTTTACTATCAGTTCAATAACCCAAATACTACAATTGTATATGTTATATTTGATGTTGTAAGTTTAGGGAATCATGACCCCGCAAGTTAAGTCCCACGAGCTTTACAAATACTTAAACATTTTTAACTATTTTGCAAAGTACTGGAGTTTCAACCATTGAGGTGATCATGTCTTCCAGTAATTGTAACGTTAAAAACTGTAATTTCTGTATATAGTATTTTGTTCCGTTCGGTAGGCAAACGGTAATACAGTAGTCTAATCGTGCGTTATGTACAGAGTATCTCCAAACTCGGGCACGTATACATTGTACTGATATTGACTGCGTTGTTCAAAGCCAGGTAGGTTTCTAATGCGATTCCGCAGTATTGAGCGCGCGGCGGTCGCGCTGTCACCGGCCGAGACTGCGAGAGCGCTCGAGCGCTCGAGCGCCCGGCAGTGCTCGAGAGTTCCGCCGGTAACCGAGAGGCGGAGGGCGACCGGCCACGTGGGGCATTAGACGGCCGCAGCGTGGGCCTGTCCCAGCCGTCGAGCAGCGGCACGAAATGGGAAACGCTCGAGCGGTTGTTTTCATCGAAATGCAGAGCTCCAGAATCATTACAACAACGGCGCTTATCGCTGCGGCGTGGGCTATTTAAGAAACTCAAATCGCCGACATTCTCCTCCGAATACTAAGATATATTGTTGACGTCCACCTACATAGGTAGAAATGATCATCAGAATAAAATGCGAGAAATCAGAGCTCGAACGGAGAGATTCAGATGTTCTTTCTTCCCGCGCGCTATTCGAGAATGGAATTGGAGATGAATAGTATAAAGGTGGTTCGATGAACCATCTGCCAGGCACTCCCATACAATGCTACACTCCAGACAAAAAGGACTACCTAACATTTAAACTAATATTGGATGTCAAAAAAATTCGCTTCTTCAGAAACGCTTTTCTTCCTTTTAGCCATTCTGCATTTTATATCTTCTTCACTTCAGCCATCAGAAGTTATCTTGCTACCCAAATAACAAAACACATGTGATTTATAGAGTATCCCATGTCGATGTAGATGTAGAAAAACAATATTTGTTGTTAGTTGTCCAGGATCTAATATGAATAACATATTTGGTGAGGCCACCCCTTATCAAGTGGCATAAAGTTGTCCGTCTGAGATACATGGGCATGTCAAATACCCTCCACAGTACAGAATAGATTTCCCTGTGGTTTATTAATCATAATGGAAAATGTAAGTCTCTGGAAGTTAAAAGCCAGAACTGCCGTAAATAATGGGTGTTCGTTTGATGTACTCAGTTTCATTCGCGTTCTTTCTTTATAACTCTATAGAAGCCTATTACTATCGCCTCGATCCGTGAGCGCTACAGGGCTCAAAGTTATCAACACTACTGTCATCTTAACTGACTGGAATACGTATTGCATGAAGTGACATATTTTTACCCATCATAGTATATATGACCTCATATTAATTGAATTATATGTTGTACATTGTATAATTCTTCAGTTATATATTCATTTGTATAAGTGCTGTATGTGCGTAAAATCTGTTTCGAACACAGTTAGTTGTAAAGAAATAATAGATTAAAACCCGATACGTCATGGAGCGGTTTTCCATGAACGTTACCGTTATTGTCCTCATATCACATGAACTACGAGGCGTACTGTAATACAATTTCTAAAGTACATCATCTGTATGTGTGTATACTATCTGTAAAATTTCCCGCGACAACAACTTGTAGTGTGAAAATAATAAACTGCAACCTTATACCGAATGTCGTAGTTTTGCTCCATGTACAGCGGAAAAGTCGTAAGCGAGGACACGTTTAATAAAGGTTTGGAATTATGTTTGAAGTTGGTTGCAGGTCGCCAATTTAAAATAAAATAACGGCTTAACCGTTCGTGTGACACAAAAATTAGTTTAATAAAGGTTTGAAATTATCAGAATGAAACTTTCACTATGCTGCGAAGTGTGCGCTGATATGAAACTTCCTGGCAGATTAAAATTGTGTGCCGAAACCGGGACTCGAAGGAGAACTTCTGTGAAGTTTGGAAAGTAGGAGGCGAGGTACTGGCGGAAGTAAAGTTGTGAGGCGGCATCGTGAGTCGTGTCGGGATAGCTTAGTCGGTAGTGCGCTTGCCCGCGAAAGGCAAAGGTCCCAGGTTCGAGTCCCAGTTGAGACTGAAGTTTTTTTGCTCAGATAGCCATTAAGCGTGGCGTCTCACTGTTCAAATATACTGCCGCCGTCGAAATATAGTTACACAATTAATATTTAATTTATCATGGCTTTTTTATACAAATACATTCAGTTCTTGTTTATATATAAATTATCTGCTGCATATCTACAATTCTTAGTCGGCCATGAAATATGGCGGAAGACATCGAAAGAGTCCAAAGAAGGGCAGCTCGTTTCGTATTGTCACGATACAGGGGAGACAGCGTTACGGAAATGATACAGGATCTGGGATGGGAATCATTTAAAGCTCTGTATAGGGAAAGTACGGCCAGCCTGCCATCGGCAGCCATGTTGGGCCTGTTATATTCCGCTGCTGCTTACACGCCGACCGCTACGAAGTTCCCAGCGCTTAACACTACTTATCAACCGATTTTGAGAAAACCAGCCAATAAAAAAAATTTTTTTTTCACGTGTTATAGTGTGATACATTTCCTCGATAATGATCTCAATTTCTGTTCATTATTACTTGTAGTTTCCGTGCTACATCAAATTAAGTAAACTACTGCACAAAATTTTGATGAGTTTGCAAAGGAAAAGTCGCATTGCGTAGACTTTGCGTATGGTTGATTTTAGCTCATACAATGCTGCGGACGAAATGTAGGTAAGATATCGAAATTTTATTTAAGGTTCAGAGCAGAACGATAACTCTTTTCATTCTCGAGATACAGGCTGTTATATCCGACGGACAGCTGCGGGAACTTCGCCTACTTCTGTTGCTCTGGCTGCTCTACGAAATACTTATCGTCCGATTTTAAGAAAACTGGTTTGTAGCTCTATATCTAAAGAGTTTACCTATAAATTCAGATTGACCTGTACCCTAGCCAAATATTTCAATAGACCGCGAACATGTCGTCATCGGAGCATAGTGTAATTTGAGATCATGGAAAAGTCTTTGATGAGTATTTTCCTGCTTATTATGTACGTATATCTTACATGAACTACGAAAAATGCGAGGAGATACCCACTACATGTGTTTTACCAGAAACAGAATTTAAAGGTGTCTTTAGAAAGCCAATTACATTTGAATGTCTAATATTAGTCTTGTTTCAATTCTTCGATTCCTGATATGATACACTCTAACACATGAAAACGAATGAGAAAAGCTTGTTTCAGGAACTGTATGTTAATTTCATACCTAAACGGGAATCTAGTTCACTCACTAATATGTAAAATAAAATAGTATATTTTCGACAACTACCTGCAGATAAAATCAACGACGCATGAATAATTTAACCTCAGGACATTGTGCAGGAATTTTCTTCACAAATTTATTCAAGTTAAAAATTATAGCTGTCTGCTGCGTGATCCATTCGTCAGTGAATCTTTAATCTATTAATTTACATTATGAATTAAAATCATCACAGCACAAGAACCGAAGTTCGTTTCTGGACTCCTAGTTTTCTCTGTCGACTTTATCAGCTAGTCTGTTCATCTTCCTGTATTCCTGATACCTAATGAAAGTACTATAATGTTTACCTCCCTTCTTCGCTTCTTAAAAACACCCAAAAGTGCAACACTGCGGCATTAATCAAACCAAAACATACGAATATTGACAAGGCTTCTCATGGCAGCCAAGCAACGTATAGGACCAAGATGGCGGAAAGAACCACGTGACTCGATTTCAGCCAATCACGAGCTGCAGACGGCGGCATGCGGCGCGGAAAAGGATAGCCATACTTTCCTTATACAGAGCTTTAGGAATCATTACAACAACGGCGCTTATCGCTGCGGCGTGGGCTATTTAAGAAACTCAAATCGCCGACATTCTCCTCCGAATACTAAGATATATTGTTGACGTCCACCTACATAGGTATAAATGATCATCAGAATAAAATGCGAGAAATCAGAGCTCGAACTGAGAGATTCAAGTGTTCTTTCTTCCCGCGCGCTATTCGAGAATGGAATGGGAGATAAAATAGAATGGCGGTGGTTGGATGAACCCTCTGCAAGGCACTTAAATGTGATTTGCAGAGTATCCCATGTAGATTTAGGTGTAGATATCAAATGAAGTAAAATTGATCACTTAACAACTGCAAATGCGTTGCCCTATTGTCAGGATGTCAAGCTTTAAGTACAAATTAACATTTGATTGTCAGGATAGCATTTTACAAGGAATCTTATAAACATGCGGGATTTTTCCTTGGCTCGGGTATGAGGCGTCAATTAAACCGTATTCACAGAAAATTCATTTATCATACAGTTAAGCCATACATCTCTTTAATTAGCGTTGTAGGCAAAATATTCTCAGGTATTGTTGAAAGGGGAGTGCGAGTATTAATTGAGGACAAGTTAGATGAAAATCAGTGTGCGTTTAGGCCTCTTAGAGGCTGTCAGGACCAGATCTTTAGCTTACGACAGGTAATGGAAAAATGCTATGAGTGCAACAGGGAATTGTATCTATGTTTCATAGATCTAGAAAAAGCTTATGACCGTGTTCCTAGGAGGAAGGTTCTGTCAGTTCTACAAGATTATGGAATAGGAGGCAAACTTTTGCAGGCAATTAAAGGGCTTTACGTAGACTGTCAGGCAGCAGTTAGAGTAGACGGCAAATTAAGCTCATGGTTCAGGGTAGTTTCAGGGGTAAGACAAGGCTGTAACCTGTCACCACTGCTGTTCATACTATTCATGGATCATATGTTGAAAACAGTAGACTGGCAGGGCGGGATTAAAGTAGGTGAAAAGAAAATAAGCAGTCTCACATATGCGGATGACTTAGTTTTAATGGCCGATTCGATTGAAAGGTTGCAAACTAATATTTCAAACTCGATCAGAGGTGCAAGGATTATGATATGAAGATCAGCATCTCCAAAACGAAAGTAATGTCTGGGGGAAAGAGATTTAAACAGAATGAGTGCCACATAGGAGGAACAACATTAGAACACATAGACAGTTTCAAGTACCTGGGATGTATTTTCTCAAAGGATGGCAACATAGTGAAAGAACTGGAATCGAGGTGCAGCAAAGCTAATGCAGTGAGTTCTCAGCTGAGATCTACTCTCTTCTGTAAGAAGGAATGGACAGTGTGCTGAAAGGTGAATATAAGATGAACATTAACAAGAGCAAAACTAGGGTAATGGAGTGCAGTCTAAGAAAATCAGGTGATTCTGAAGGAATTAGATTAGGTAACGAAACAATAAAGGAGGTAGATGAGTTTTGTTACTTGGGCAGTAAAATAACAAATGATGGTCGCAGTACAGAGGATATAAAATGCAGAATGGCAATGGGTAGAAAAGCGTTCTTGAAAAAGAGAAATTTGTTAACATCGAATATTGATTTAAGTTTAAGGAAGTCCTTTCTGAAGGCATTTTTATGGAGTGTTGCCTTGTATGGGAGTGAAACATGGACGATAAACAGTGCGGACAGGAAGAGGATTGAGGCTTTTGAAATGTGGTGCTACAGAAGAATGCTGAAGATTAGGTGGGTGGATCGTGAAAGTAATGAGGAGGTACTGAACAGAATTGGGGAGAAAAGAAATTTCTGGCATATCTTGACTAAAAGAAGGGATAGATTGGTAGGGCACATTCTTAGACATCAAGGAATTGTGAATTTAGCGTTGGAGGGGAATGTGTGGGGTAAAAACCGCAGAGGAAGACCAAGAGATGGATACAATAAGCAGATTCAGACAGATGTAGGTTGCCGTTCTTATGTGGAGTTAAAGAGGCTTGCTCAGGATAGGGTATTGTGGAGAGCTGCATCAAACCAGTCTCCGGACTGAAGACCACAACACACACTGCAAGAAGGAGGTAAGTACCAAGGCTAAGTTCGCAGTGCACCGCTCTATCTTTCGACCACGTTTATTGTATGGGAGTGAAAGGTGGGTGGATAAAGGGTTACCTTATTCACAAGGTAAAGGTTACAGATATGAAAGGTACACCAAGAAGGAAGTACTTAGATTCGGCGCAGAATGATTTTAAAGTAAAAGGCGAAACATCAGCCGAAGCATCAATGTTAGCATTGGATAGGGGAGCATGGAGGAATTTTATTAGAGGTACTATGCTCCAGACTGAACGCTGAAAGGCATAATCAGTCTCTAATGATGATGATGAAGATGATGATGATGATGAAAAAAATAAAAGATTTGTTATCTCTTCGCACTGTAAGAGCTACAGGAATCTATGGTAGTCGCGATACGTAATCAAATGGTGAAGCTAGTCTCCTCAACGTATCTGCTTCTATTTATTTTGTCTTTGTCAGAAAAATCTCTATCTGCGGTAATTAATTATTACATGAAAGAGGACCCGTTGCAAGAAAATCTGAATCCGAAATCAGCACGTGAAACTTAATTTAGTTGAATCGCACGCGTCACAGTTGAAAAGAAAAATCACCGAATATCAGCTGTGAACCTGCTGCTTTCGGACAGGGAAAATGAAAAGACCAGTATGTTTATACAGATCCGTAATTAGTTTGGTGTCCTACACAGTATAACTCAGTACACTAAACTGTTATGATTTAATTTAATTCCAGATAACTCGTAAGAGATGTTTACATTTACTACCAGAGACCACAGACAGATATTGCGAGACTGCCCATAGACCACAGATAATATAGGCTGCGCGTGACGTCATTATACTGAAACCAACATCTAAGTCACGTGACTTGGAGCAAGATACCCTGTTCATCATTACAAGCAGTGTGAAGTGAAGCTGAAAGTCGCAGTTCTTCTCCTTACTCGTAGGCGCAGATTTCGACAATAAAACGTCTTATCGTATTGTTATTACACATTCAGTAGTACAATGGGCGTTAGTTCTCCGCAATTCGCAATATCAGTGCAACGGTTACAGTTTTTACTTGTGCCTAGATGAAATGTATCCACAGTTCTCTATATAAGCGGCAGAACTGCAGTTTGTGTTCGTAGGTTTTCCCGGCGAATATGCTGAGTGAAGATCTCTCTGGCGTGCAGCCGGATGGATTGATCGTTGTAGAACGAATTTCCGATAGCGTAACGTGCCATCATCATCAGGTTACTCCCGCTGACCGAGGCGCTGGACCGGCGGCTGTGCTATATATACCCGCGGTCACCCCCCTCCACTGACACCGGGATGCTGCGGGCACAGAATAAGGAGTATACAGAAAGGAAACTCCCGCTGCAGTCTGTCGTCCAAAATTTAGTGCGCATGCGCGGAATCAGCCATCTTGAGAAACAGTAAACGTGTGATCACTCCCTACTCTGTGGCGTGGTAATGCGCCGTCTTTGTTTGTTAATTCTGTATTTTAACTGCCTGAACCGCATAAAAGTAAACAAGTATTTGGTACAGAGAAAAGAAAGAACTGCGTGTCAGTAGTTGGAGCCGTTCAGTTTTTATTATGAGCTTCAATAAAAGAAAAGGCGGCCGATGGTGTTCAGCACCTAATTGTCGCAATAATTCGAATATAAATAAGGATATAAGTTTCTTCACCTTCCCGAAAGATGCTGAACAGTAAGTGAACGTCGCTATATGTGTAGTGAAAGTTAAATGTTATCAGTTTTGAATGAGAGCAATGTGTGCATAATTATTAAAAGTAGCCTCGCTTCTTCTCTTGACGATAACTCTCGCTGTTGCTGTTGCTGCAGCAGGTCAACAACATAGAAATGTTGAAGTACATTTATATGAGTTTAACGTTGCAGGGAATAATATAAAATGAATGACAAAGAATAGTGCGTAATTAGGCAGGTAAAATTTTACTTACGGCATTGGAGGCGTAGTATGCTAATGTTGGCAACGAATGCTCTTCGGATACTCAAACAAATAGATTAAGGGGAATAATTATTTTATGCTGTTCCTGCTCTGTGGTTGACAGATTCCTCTATATGCCCTTCTCCGATCAGTAAATTAATGATACTCCTAAAGCAAATACAACTTTTATATATGCCCGGACGTCATTAGTTCTGTGTAATCACGTTGTTCTTTAAGTCTGACTCAATATTTTGTGCGAATTTATTCGTGTCAAATAAAACCTGGCAGTTGTAAAGTCACTTTCTTGTTTATAACTAATTTCCAACACAACTCCACGTTATTTGGAATTTTTCTAGAGATAAGCACCAAATAAAACGATCATCGATTCCACTGTACATTTTCGTAGTTGTACGAAAATGTAGGCCTTTTTTTCGTTGGATTACAATTAGGTGCAAGAAGATGGCGCAAAATAGATGAAAGCCGTTTCCTTTCGTAAAAGTCGGTGAGATTAGCTGCAGTTCGTAAAAACTCAATTTCCAGCCAAAGTACTAAGTGGCTACAGTTCCGCGTTTACTGCTTTTCAATATGGCGTCGAGCGCAACGCTTGGTAACATACAGATCAAAGGCGCCGCCCCCAGCTTTCCCTTCTGTATGCTCCCTATTCTGTGCTGCGGTGGTGGGGGTAGCTCCTGCTCTGGACTCGAGTGGCGGACCTCAGTTTGCGCTCTGCCTTCGCTGTGCTCGGTGTTCTGCTTGCGCCGCGATCGAAGAAATTTTAGTGCCGGATTCCATGCGTGGCTTAATTGAAATCCACTGTCCTTGTTTATGAGGTTCTCGCGTAGCCGGATTTCGATGGCCTCCTTATACAGACAGTCCCAGTACCGCGATGTATTGTGGAGAACCTCTGTGTCTTCATATTTCATATGAAGACACAGTGGATCGTCGTAGCTGACTCGCCAGCGTGAGGAGAGGGGCGTCGCGCCGCTGCTGCCCTTAGCCGCGTAAGCAGCGGGCAACTCTCGCCGGAGATGGCAAATCGAGCTGCGACAAGGAATCGACGGGGACAGCCACGAAGTGGCGTTCTAGCGGCGTTAGTCCACCTCGCTGCCGAGGTGATGGCCTCGGCAGGCGCGGGTAGAAGGCAGCGCCGGCGGCGGGCACGGAAGTTTGTGCAGTGCTTCCGCTGCCAACAGATCGGCCACGTGGCCGGGGACTGCACGGCGACGTTTGCGCGTTTGCGCTGCGCGGGCGCACACGACACGCGCGACTGCACGCACCCGCGGGACGCCGACAGGCGGTGCGTCAACTGTGGCCACAGAATAAGGAGTATACAGAAAGGAAACTCCCGCTGCAGTCTGCCGTCCAAAATTTAGTGCGCATGCGCGGAATCGGCCATCTTGAAAAGCAGTAAACGAGTGATCTCGCGTGGTAATGCCCCGTCTTTGTTTGTTAACTGTGTATTTTAACAGCCTGAATCGCATAAACGTAAGCAAGTATTTGGTACAGTGCAGTGCAGTGAAAAGAAAGAACTGTGTGGCAGTAGTTGGAGCTGTTCCGTTTTTATTATGAGCAGCAATAAAAGAAAAGGCGGCCGATGGTGTTCAGCACCTAATTGCCGCAATAATTCGAATACAAATAAGGATAAAAGTTTCTTCACCTTCCCGAAAGATACTAAGCAGTAAGTGAACGTCGCTATATGTGTAGCGAAAGTTAAATGTTATCAGTTTCGAATGAGAGCAATGTGTGCATAATTATTAAAAGTAGCTTTGCTTCTTCTCTTGACGATAACTCTCGCTGTTGCTGCAGCAGTTCAACAGCATCGAAATGTTGAAGTACATTTATATTTTACAAGTTTAACTTTGCAGCGAATAATATAAAATGAATGACAAAGAATAGTGAGTAAGGAGGCAGGTAAAATTTTACTTACGGCATTGGAGGCGTAGTGTGCTAATGTTGGCAACGAATGCTCTTCGGATACTCAAACAAATAAAGGGGAATAATTATTTTATGCTGTTCCTGCTCTGTAGTTGACAGATTCCTCTATATGCCCTTCTCCGATCAGTAAATTAATGATACTCCTAAAGCAAATACAACTTTTATATATGCCCAGACGTCATTGGTTCTGTGTAATCACGTTGTGCGAATTTATTCGTGTCAAATAAAACCTGGCAGGTGTAAAGTCACTTTCTTGTTTATAACTAATTTCCCAAACATAACCCCGCGTTATTTGGGATTTTTCTAGAGATAAGCACCGAATAAAACGATCATCGATTCCACCGTACATTTTCGTAGTTGTATTAAAATTTAGGCTTTTTTTCTTTTTTTCGTTGGATTACAATTAGGTGCAAGAAAAGGGCGCAAAATAGCTGAGAGCTTAATGAACAGCCGTTTCCTTTCGTAAAAATTGGTGAGATTAGCTGCAGTTCGTAAAATGTCCATTTCCAGCCAAGGCACTAAATGGCTATAGTTCGGTGTTTACTGCTTTTCAATATGGCGTCGAGCGCAATGCCTGGTAAGATACAGATCAAAGGCGCCGCCCCCAGCTTTCCCTTCTGTATACTCCCTATTCTGTGCTGTGGCGGTCCCCACGCCGCCAACTTCCGCCGTTGCCCGTACATTGAAGAATGGCGCACGAAGCAGAAGTCGGGACGTGCGGAGAAGTCGCGGACGGGCGCTGCGACGCCGGCCGCGTCCGCGACCGTCCCGTCCCCTGCGCCTCACCACGTGGGGACGTTCGAGGGTCGGCTGGTGGCGACGCCGTCACGTCGGGTGCACACGTTATTCTGCATCCCGCGGCGGATGACGCCCTGCTTCGTCTTCAGGCCGCGACGGCGGCAGAACGGGAGCAGCACCGCGCCGCCCTCGACGCCGCGATGCGACGAATTGCGGACCTCGAGCGGGAGTTGAGGCTCGTCAAAGCGACGATTAGCCACATCCCGCCCCCGCATGCTGGGGAGAGCTGCAGTTCTACCACAGAGTAACATATACACTACGTTTACATGGAACACATCTTCCGGAAGACGAAAACCGATTTTCGTAAACCGTTTTTCGCTGTCGTGTTTACTTGGCACAGCCTGAATCGGATTGCCAAATCCACTTAAGATGGCGGCTGAAAAACAGCTGATTCAGTCCCTGATTTAGTCAGCATAATCGCTATTTTTCTTTACTTAAATACACAGATTCATGCTCTCTCTAATATTAATACTTTTATTTCATATTAGAAAATATCACTCGGTCCATATGTGCCGAAAATTCTTACCAAAAAAACACAATCTGACAAGCCAAGAAGGCTTCAAAAACGGTTGCGTTTACGTGGACACGAAAATCGATTGTGGAACTGGAAAACCGCTTTAGAGAAGTGGATTTCCAGAATCGATTTTGGAGTGTTTACATGACCAACCAAAAGCGGAATTGGGAAATCGGTTTACGAAATCCGGTTTTGGGAGCCCATGTAAACGGGGTGATACAGAGACGCAGCCCCCTCTAAACCACTGTCCTACGCTCCCCTCGTAGTTCCGTAAGATGCTAGCAGGTGTCAGGCGGATCGCTGGCTTATTGTGCCTCTCGCACGTCAGAGGGTAGCGTGGAGGGGAGGCTGAGGGGAGAGCTCGTGCCGCCTGCCACGAGGCCACGGCTGTGTCCGGCTTGCTGGTGTCTGAGGGGAGGTGGTGGTGGGGGCAGCCGAAACCTGCCGCCTGCTCTTACGGCTGCTTCTGACCTCAGCGCCATCATGGGACATCTTACGGAACTGCTAAAAACCCTCCCTCCCCGCACCCCGGAGCGTAGGACCGGGCCCTTACGGAGGTTTCCCGTCTGTATATATTTGTCTGTGGTTCTACTGATACTGCGACTGAAACCGGTTCCCTCGACTCCGCCACTACGGGGGACGCGGGCGCGGCGAAGATGGAGGTGGACGCGCCTCCGACACGAACTGGCGACAAGGCTGTGCCTGAGGGGGCTGCCGCCGCGCACGTGGAGGGAGAGGACGTGTCGGACCTACTTGGAGATGCCGACGAAACGTGACGTCAAACGAGTCCTGCTACGAATATTGACGAAGATCCGCAACAAGGACTGCGACGACGAAGACCTCCATTACCCGTTCCTACCCGAATCGAAAATACCACCACCCCCTCACCATCCAGTTCAATTAGCTGAAGACATTCAGCGTCCTATTTGGCGGTTAGTGGGCCGTCAAGGTTTTAATGATTTGAATAATTATTGCGTTTTCACGGAAGAGCAGTTTACACAGATAGCTCAAATAGCCCGGGAATACTTGGACCTTCGGCGCTCTCGCAAATAGAGCGGCCCCCCACTCCATCTATCCGGGGTGCCTTACGGGTCGAGGGCTTAAGCCCTGCAGGCCCTCACAAGTCAGCCCCGAAAGTTTATGGCAAAATAAAGAAATAAAGTTAGCCTACCTTCCCCCTACACTGCTCCATCTGGGGTTGGAGATCGCTGGATAGTGGTGGTACCCCATTTCACCTTGTTCCATTAAAAAAAAAAAAAAAAAAAAAAAAAAAAAAATCGCCTCAGTTAGCGGGAGTAACCTGATGATGGCACGTTACGCTATCGAAAATTCGTTCTACAACGATCAATCCATCCGGCTGCACGCCCGAGAGATCTTCACTCAGAACTGCAGTTCTTAAGTGAATTACTGTTTTTGTTGTCCTGTCAGTCTTCTAGTTTGTAGCTTACACAGGAGACGAAATACTAGTTTGACAAGCAGCATCAATTTTCATATGATTCCTCAACAATAAATGTGAAAAGTTTTGTCATGCTTTTATATATACCTGACATCGGTTTTCATCCATAATGTCTCTTTTTAATACAATACAAGCGTTTATATTTTATGACTTTTTCCACATAAAGTGCTGCCAAAAAGTAAAGAAAGAAAAATATTGGCTATTTAAATTAAAATAATAATAATGTGAACAAAATATTATTGATGTACGACACAAGAACTGGTTTTATAGGGATAATAAACAGTCTGTATTCATCTTCAGCATTAATGGCAGATCATCACCAGAATTATTTACTTGCTGACATGTATACTCAGTCAAGACACTCTGAAATAATCTTCCATAAAAAAAAAAAAAAAAAAAAAAAAAAAAAAAAAAAAAAAAAAAAAAAAATCACATTGGTTCAAATGTTCAAATGTTTGTATAGTCTATGGGACTTAACTACGGGGTCATCAGTCCCTAAACTTAAACTTACAACGAAGGCTAAGGACGGCAGAAATATCCATGCCCGAGGGGGGATTCGAACCCCCGACCGTAGTGGCCGTGCAGACCGTGACTGAAGCGCCTCAGTCCCCTCGGCCACCGCGGCCGGCTCACATTGGTCAGTTGTTACAAAAATAAAAGAAAAAAAATCATAATGCAACACACATATTGAGGATCTGTAATTCTGTTGCTTCTAAACGCAACTGACAATAATCACCGCATAATGTCAGTAATACCGAGAAATGTTACCTCATATATTACATGTGTAACAGGAATACGAGAAGTCTTTTATTGGTAAAATCAGCGCTTGACATCACATGTAAAACAGAAACATTGTGGTTCGTAATGACGAAGCCTCAGTCATGTGACTGGATGTTGGTTTCAAACCACAACACAGCAGAGATAGGGACATGCGCAGTCTATGTTATCTTTGGTCTATGAGACAACCAATGTCTATACAGTACCGTTGGAGTAAGTGAAGTCTCACCGCCATATTTCTGTACTATAAACGTGCAAACAGTCGTGTTTGTTATTACAGAAAACAGTCCAAAAAGTACGTATCAACAGACGTAACTAAGCTGTCTTTAGAGTTATGACATAAGTGAAGTTGGTTTGTTACAGGTATATGGCAATATTTTTTCAGTTGGAATAAGTTTTGACACATTGAAAGTAGGCAGCTATAGGCTGAAGATGATTATTTATGGATTTTTCTGTTATATTTTTGTGAATCTGGACATGTATTTGCCTTACGGCTCTATTTTGTATGTAAAATCGATCTATTATATGCTTCGATAATCTCAGTCGATGTTTATAACCACTGCACACCATAATATCTATGTAACTGCGATGTAGCATCTGCTCTACAGCAGCATCTTTGACCGCTAAGACGGGCTGTGAACTCTATGCTAGTTGAGAGTGTAGTGTAAGCTAGGCTAGAATTCAGTCATATGGTAGTCACCGTATTGTATGGTTCGGTTGATCGGCTACGATTCACGTGCTGAGTTTGATTGATTGGATTATGTACCTATGAATGCATCCCGACAGAGGGTGATGAAATTTAATTTTATTTTGAAAGAGGAATTTTGTATAAAGAGGACGAGAATATTTGTATGGGACGATATTGTACCAACCCATTGTAATCACCGTTATTGATGAGTCGGCAAGAAAGGTATGTTTCTTTAGCAAAAATAAGTAATTTAATGATTACTAATTTTCTTATTTCAGCTTAACCTAGTCTCTCATTTTCCTGAATGTGGCATTTTTCTATTTTTGTTGCATGGTATGTGTCGAGTTTGAGATTATCTTTAAATGTAAATGTTCACGTCCCAGTAAATTTAATCAGTTGTTGTCACTGAAATCTAATTTCCAAAACTAATGCTCATAGAAGCACAGATTATTTTATAAGTGCAAATTATAGGGGGACTGACGCAGAATCGCAGCTCCCATTGTTTCATTTTTTATGTGTATGTATTTTTAGAAAGACTGGTGATTTTGTAGAGAGTTTACAAGGCTATAAGTGTTTAATATTTGTTGGCAAACGGAAAGCAAAGGAATAATGCTGTTCCAGCTCTGTGCTGAGATTTTTATAAGTTTAGTTTGTATCTCACCAGATTCTTTCTTAATTAGACCCATTAAATAGAAACCTTCAAACGAGAAACTATCACCAGTCTTAGATTCAGTCCCACTTGCTTGATTTAGAAAGTTTTCGGCTTACTAGGACATATTCAGACTTTAAATTACGTCGAAAAACGGTTATTTAAATAAAAGTCAATATGGTGATCTACCAAGAACCAACGGAAGAATCAGTCAAAATATCCAAATCAGTTTGTTGTACATACCAAGAGCTGTATCTCTGTACCGACTAAAATGGGACACTAGTTATATGAAATTTTAACTGCAAATCGTCTTTATTACCATCTTCTAAAATATTTGCTATTTTTCCTGAAACATGTTTAGTTAACAGATGATAAATTTGTTTTTGGTTAGCATTACTTGAAGCTTTATCACGGTGAAACGTCTATGTATAGACACCTGAGCTTGTTCATCATATACATAGGCGCCACAAACCACAGGGTATAGAAGTTTGTAATCGCATTTTATAATGAGGACGTTAACACATGTGAGCGATGTAGTTACGCATGAACTGCACAAATACAATTAAATACAGTTTCACAGTGGCAGTCTAAAACACAAATAAATGTTTTAATCGTCAAAATATATCATACAGTTTCGAAAAGTGATAATGCGGCGATTCATTTGCTGTAAGTTGACAGCAAACGAAGTAGACGCGTGAAGAAGGTGAGTCTACAAATGCGTACCGTTTCAACCAAAGAGGTATATAAACAACATAGAGAGGCTACAGACAAGTTACAGCGCTCTGGGTGGCAACACTGAGCAACATTGGCCGCCATATTTGACAACGTCAGTTTTAAGCACCAGTGTGAGCAGACGCTTCTGTTTGTAATCTAAACTAACGTGTAAGCGCTATTATTAGTAGTAAATCAAGCCCAGTGTATGTTCTGCGAACAAATTCAGCAACTGCAGTCATAAAACTGTAGGAATATCATCCATAAAAAAGAGATATGTAGTTATATAGGTCGTTGTGTATCAGCGTGTATTTGTCTATAAACATTCATTATACTTAACTTTCGCATTTACCAAGTTTCCAAATTATGTTTACTTCATGACCATCAAAAAGCTAGGCAGAGGACGGATATATTTGGTGTGTTTTAATGTAATGGCAGTTGTTTATATACTGTACAAAAGCGTATTAAGCATTGGGTAAGTAGCCTAGGTATATGAACTGTAATTAAACTATTCTTTATACAGATTACCTCTGTAAAACAAGGAGTTGCTAACCCAATGGTCAACACGTATGAGGCGTGATAACTGGCAGCCTACATAGTTACATATTCTCATGTCATTTTGAACAAAATTGTGGATTCGACCACCGATCGAAAGCGGCTACTGGCAAATGCCATTGCAACAATATTTTCGTTTCCTGAGCACTGACAGAAACCAAAATCTGTAAGGAGAGTACCAAGGAAACGCCAAGAGCTTGATAAGTACGTAATGTACTTCAAAGCATGAAAACATCATTTGAACCACAGGCAGAATAAAGGTAAAGACTTTAAAGAAATTCTCCTGTGTTTATAGGGAAGATATGTCGGCAAATACAAACAATTATTGACATTAGAGTGCCATAAAATAATGCAACAATTCGACGTTTGTAAACATTATTTAGGATACAATAGTAAACGAGAAATGCTTTTCGTAGTGGGAATTACTTTCCGAAATGTGTCGCCCACACATTAAGTAAAAATAGCGACTGGCAATGATTAATATAAAACTTTCGACCATAGATACTACTAGACCAAGCAAACAGTACAAGAACTATACACATGGCGTGGTAGTAAAATAGAACCACGTGACTTTTGGCAAACATTAGCTGGATATAAACAACAGTTCAGCAGTTTTCAAGGAATGAAATTATTTTGAACTGATGATTCCTTGACGTGAAATTTAATATCACTTCACTTCAGAAAAAGTTCTATATAATCATAAGGACAGCTGTACGCGATCCATTTTTTTCCAACAGCCACGTTGTTTTGCCATAGATATGTTGGTGCCAACAATGTGATGTCATGATCTGTCTTGTATTATCTATGGTCGAAGTATAAACCCTTGCAGACGCCCACTATCATAGACCAAAGATAATACAGATTGCGCGTGACGTCATTACACTGAAACCATCATCTAAGTCACGTGACTGGGGCAACAAGCCGTTTTCGTCATAACGAGAAATGTGAAGTGGAGCTGACAGATGTAGTTTTTCGCATTTAAAACTGAAATTTGGCTCTGATTTTAACAACAAAATGTCTAATCATGCCCTTATGACGCTTTTAGCAGTGCAGTTAAGGCTATTTCTCCGTAATTTTTAATGTTAATGCGATGGTTATAGTTTTTATATGTGCCTAGGTGAAACGTATAAATGACTTGTTCTTATTAAGTGAATAGTTGTTTTTATTGCTCTGCGAGTCTCTTACTTTACAACCGCCATGGGAGTAGAAGGCGAAAAATCAGCTTCACAAACAGCATCAATTTTCTTACGTTTTCTCAAAAATACGTGTTATGCTTTTATATGAATCTGTCAATTTCTACTTCTTTCACCTCTGGCAGTATTGCTCGTGTGAAAAATACCGAGTAGCGCCGTGGTTCGGAACCCACGTTAAACTGTAGGTCCCCCTATAACTGGCTGGGTAAGTCAGTTCGAAGCTCGGAGGAAGGCAACGGCGTACCACCTCCAAACAGGACCATGCCTAGTAAAGCACTGTGATGTTCAAACCAATCTTCGAATTGTGGAGTGCTTTACCATTTACCTTCAGGAATTAAAAACGGTCTGTATCCATAATATCAGATTTTTCCACACAATACAATCGTTTGTATTTTACGACTTCTGCATATCCATATGCCAATACGTAAATCTTGCAAAGTACTCGCTATTTACATTAGAATAAGTGAAGTCCAAACACAACTAAAACTAGTTTTATAGCTATACTGAATGTTCTGTATTTAAATATAGCTGTGTACACCGCTATTAAAAGCTTATCTGCCCCAGAAATGACTTACTTAATTACCAGTTAGAATTGTCCTCTCGTCAATAATTACATTCTTCAGTTAAAGAAAGAAAGAAAAACACCATAATGCTGCACAAACACTAACTGTAATTCTATTTCTTCTAAAAAGAACTGAATAAGTGTCATTTCGTCACATATAAAACCAATCATAGCATTAATTGTGCAAGAACTATATTACCTTTAGACCTACAGGTATCATAAGCGTACAAAAGTCGTCTTATTGTTAAAATCAATACTTCTCTTCAGCTGAAAACTAGAAAAAGTGTTGCTCATAAGAGGTTCGTTTAAGCAGCTACCAGTTACCACATTCCAGTACACTGAGCATACGCAGAGCTGTTGCAGTATCTCGACAACAGCTCTACGCATGTTCAGTTTACGGGAATCTTGTTACTGGTAGTTTCTTAAACGAACCTAACGACGAAAACTGTCACGTGACTCGAGGCATTTTAGATGTTGGTTTCAAACCATAACACGGCAGAGATACGGACACATGTAGTCTATGCTATATTTAGTCTATGCCCACTATCACCTGGCGTGACACTGACGTTCTCGAAGATTATATATATTTTTGACGAATTACATCGTTCAAACGAATGAAATCAAATGTTAAAATGTTTGTTTAGCTTATGGGACTTAACCACGGGGTCATCAGTCCCTAAACTTACAAACTACTAATTTACTACCTTATACTAAGGACAGCAGAAATATCCATGCCCGAGGGGGGATTCGAACCCCCGACCGTAGTGGCCGTGCAGACCGTGACTGGAGCGCCTCAGTCCCCTCGGCCACCGCGGCCGGCACGAATGAAATAAATCGCAATTTGCGATGTTATGGCTTCACTGTATTAGGTTTAGATGAAATACGAAACTGTGGCGAATGAAAATTTATGCCCGTCCGGGATTCGAACCTGTGATCTCGTGCTTACTAGGCAGACGCGTTGACCACTCCGCCACCGAGGACACAGTGACCAGCCCGACTGCAAAGGACTCTTCCTTGCACGTCTCCCGCCACACACAAATCTCCATTCTCCAAGCAGCAGATCCCGGGTTCGAATCCCGGCCGGGCACAAATTTTCATTCGCCACTGTTTGGTATTTTATCTAAACCTAATACAGTGAAGCTATAACATCGCAAATTGCGATTTATTTCATTCGTGCCGGCCGCTGTGGCTCCAGTCACGGTCTGCACGGTCACTACGGTCGGGGGTTCGAATCCCCCCTCGGGCATGGATATTTGTGCTGTCCTTAGTATTAGCTAGTTTGTAAGTAGTTTGTAAGTTTAGGGACTGATGACCCCGTAGTTAAGTCCCATAAGCTTAACAAACATTTGAACATTTGAACAAACCACACAAATGCCTTCACAAAGGACTTCTTTAGGCTTAAATCAATATTCGATGTTAACAAATTTCTCTTTTTCAAGAACGCTTTTCTACCCATTGCCATTTCGCATTTTATATCTTTTGTGTCCCAACTTCGTCGCCGCTTTTGTGTCCCAGCCTCATCGTAGGTGTCGGTGGCCGAGTGGAACGAGACCGACACAGGAACAAAGACAGCACGCTGGTACAGGTACGGAGGGGAGCAGCCAGAAACTATAAACACTCGAGTAAATTAGAAAGAGATATATATTGCACAGAATGTAACAATACTTAACTTTTACATAGTACTGCAGAATGTTGATACATAGTTGTTAGAGGCCTGCCTAGTGCCTGTACGATAGCAAAGTCTTCAATGGTGCCTATCTGATTACGAAGGTCCTAACTGGTTGCTATCTCCGTCCAAAGTGACCGATGTCCTTCAGTGGTGGCCACGAGCGGCGTTGTCGCAGAGGGCGCTCGTGGCTGTCGTCGTGAGAACGCCGCGCCGTGCGTGCATGGCGGCGCGCGGCGAAAGTTGGTGGCGCGCACTTTGTACTTGTGCGACACCACAATATCCTCCGTACTGCGACGATCTTTCCAATTGGCTTCAACTATGGTGGCACTGTGGCCAGTCTATGTTGTTTATATAGGTCTTTGGTTTGGACGCTTCTTTGTAGTTGGACGATCTATCGCAAGGGGCGCTGCAGCTGACAACGACTTCCTTGTGCGTGTTGCACATCTCGTACAGAAAGGGCTTCAGGTGGCAGGTTTGTGATCACTGTGGCTGCGTGGAATGGGCGGTGGTAGAGATTCCACGCTACCGGTCCAGGGTCAGGGGAAGACGGCGGACTTTCTGAGGCAGATGCTGGCCTCCATTATGGATCAGGGCGCAGCAGGTGTGGACAACAGCGCCCCCCCGCCGATACACACACAGCGGCAGAAATCGGCTCATGGCTAGCAGCGCCACCTGTCTGCCGTTGGCTGCAGGCAGTATAGCCGACTGTTTACAAACAAACAGACTGTTTACAAACAAACAGCCCGCACCCGCAGCCTCCCTCACTTCTGTGAGGTGACGGACTTTTCCACTCCTCTACACTGGTGGTCAAAAGTATTCGCCCATCAGGATATATCACACACATACATTTAATGTTTGCTTATAACATTTGTGAATACAAAGTGCAACAATCTAGCCTCCACGTATACCCGTTTAATGAGACTGAAACATAAATAGTCAGCCGGCCGCGTTGGCTGAGGGGACTGAGGCGCTCCAGTCACGGTCTGCACGGCCACTACGGTCGGGGGTTCGAATCGCTCCTCGGGCATGGATATTTGTGCCGTCCTTAGTCTTAGGTAGTTCATAAGTAGTTTGTAAGCTTAGGGACTGATGACCCTGTAGTTAAGTCCCAAAAGCTTAACAAACAACATAACATAAATAGTCATTAATACTATTCGGAAAATAAATGAAGTCATCTGTACTGTGATAAAGAGCGGTGATAACTATTCCCGAAGTCTCTTACGTTGCGCTGTTTCATTTAGCTGCATACATTTAATAGCTTGTATTCACTACCAACCGTAGTATGGTGTTGTTTCTGCTATGGATGTGAGGTAAAGTACGTGAAAGGCGGAGCGTCCTTTCCTTTTCATATTTACCAGGGGGAAGAAAGGGGCTTTAACATAAAAAGAAATAATTAGAAACTACACAATCAAAAATAAATAACTAAATAAATAAATAAAAAATAACATAAAATGATCTAAAAGAAAAGGTGGTAGAGTTGCTTTTAAACATAGCTTGTTTACTGCAGCAACGGTAGATTTACAAATATTTGACAGAGTTCAGCCCAATCAGTTGCAAAATTTGATAAAATACTTTGATCTAGATTTCGGCACCCTCTAAGGGTGCCCTCATCAGAAGGATAAAAATTAAAACATAAGACAATTACGAGCAGTGTGCCCAAGTCCAAACTTATAAAATCCTGCAACATGCCAGCAAAAGGCTAGCAAGCCAAAAATGAAATAAAAGCGGCTAGCCTGTGTTCGGCTTATAGTGCTGCTCAACAGCCAACCGAACGCGATCAAACTGGCTATAAAAATCGTGTACTACGTTTAATGCTGCCGAAACTGGTCATCTAGATAAAGTTTTTAAGAGATCTTGGCTTGTATTCGAATAATGACTGTCAATACGCAAGGTTTGTTTGCCGTCTTGCAATAAGTGTTTGTTATCTGCTGTGACAAATTCACCACATCGGATTTTTGTACTCACATTGCTGAATGTACTTCTATTACGTTATTGAGAGAGTTTCAGAACGTATTACAAACACTAAAACGAAAAAGAATATTAGTGTATAGGATCTAAAGTTTACGGTCGTAGAGGCAGCAATCGTTGAATGCTATTTGAAAACCTAATCGTATACAATGAGAGGAATGATCCTTTGTGTTGAACCTTCTCTAAGGTTGACAGGTTTTCGTTTGTAACATACCCTTGTCTTGTCAGTAATTTAATGATCCTTATAGAGCAAACATTTCGTTGCCAACATTAGCACACTACACCGCAAGAGCCGTAAGTAAAATTTACCCAGTATTTTTTTTTGTCAGCTATAAGTCTCTTATAGATAAGCGTCAATATTGGCATTTACTAATGAGAAATTGAATTGAAGGTGTATTTTGTAATAAAATATCAGGTACCGTTCTTTCCAATTGCATAGTACAAGTTATTAAGATAAAACATCTAAATACCATAAATATCAATCAACGGTAGTTGCCTGTATCAGCACAGTACGCTGCCACAGCCGTAACTAAACTTTTTGCCCAGTATGTTTATATTTTCCGTTTTAGTGTTTGTAACACTTTCTCGCAATAACGTAATAGAAGTATCATCAACAATTTGTGCAATGTCAGTACAAACCTTTTTGATGTGGTGCATTTCTCAATATACTGCATAATACACACATATTGTGCTCTAAAAACAGTATGTTCTTTGATGTTTTGCTGTGTTATGGTACTTTGCGACTGCTAACTCCAGACATGCAGCTTTACTATTAAATATTACTTCAGGTCATAATAATAAATAATATTTACTTACAATACGTAACTGTGGGCTCGGTCTGGGTTCCCAGTTCTTGCGCCGACAGTTAATGATTGATTTTTTTTTTTCTTGTGTCAGAATCTCTCGGGAAACTAAACATTCTGTAGCCACCTGTGGAATAATCTGAGCAGTTTATGGCAATAGAACCACCCATAATGTCGTGCTAAAGTGACGTGACACAAATCGTATAGCACCGCAGTATGTTTAACTTACGAGCTACAGGAATGAAAATGGCGGATGCGTCAGCTCGTACTTATAGGAGCCTTACTGGCATGCGTGACTTGCCCCATAAGACTCCTATAAACCCGAGCTGAACTGTCCGCCATTTTTCCCCAAGCTGTAGGAGTTGCCACGTTCCGGACGAAGCTCACGCGTTACCTCGCGTTTCATTCAACTCGCTCACACTCGCAAACTACTCACTGTATCAACGTGAAACTTTCATCAATGTCTTCCTTAAGAACTATTCTACATTTTATTTTTAGTTTTATTTATGGCAATAATTTATAAACAGCATATACTGATAATTTACGACCATGCACTTTCAGACGACTTACGGAAGTTTCGACATGCATGGGAACTTTTTTTTCTGTTGAAGTTAAGTGAACACATTAAGCGAATCAAATGTTGAAAAGACATCAACTTTCCATCCTATCCGAACAGCAACTCTGTGAGAAATGTATAACTTGAAATAATGTCATTTAAATATGACGCACTGGGATCCGCCCGCCCGTCTAGTAGTAAAACGTCTTCCGTATTAGAGCTCCTAATAATTAGGCGAATGTTGTTACTGCATAACATCCATACTTGAAGATGCTGGTACTGACTTCTTTTAACCCATTAAATTTAATAGTTGCACACTACAAAAGTGCTGTGTCTCTATGTGATATTCAGTTTCAATTATTCAGTTATATGAAAAGGATATTCTAAATATCTCAATACAGAGTGCTTTATTATGGGAGTAAATGAGAACAAGTCAGTTCGTTGCTAGTTAAGAGATCCTTGCTATCTGTCATTTTCAAGTATTCCCACATAAAATGCTCATTAGATCTAGTAACTTCCGTTCTGTTACTTCTAGGCATTAAACTGAAGCAAATATAACTCCTATTACGATTTGGAAACGGAGTAGTGCGTCTGAAACACATTGGACAAGAAGCAAAGAAATAAACATTTGTTAGTGACAAAGGCATAACTGCAAATCGAATAATAAATCACTAACTTTACTCTTTTTTGATTCTACAACTATACAGGGTGTTACAAAAAGGTTCGGCCGAACTTTCAGGGAACATTCCTCACACACAAAGAAAGAAAATCTGTTATGTGGACATGTGTCCGGAAACGCTTAATTTCCATGTTACAGCTCATTTTAGTATTTCTCTTTAAATGTAAACTGAAATAATTCTTGCAGACAATTGTCAAAATACCCAATTGTTTCGTTAGCATGTACTGTACTACCTCGATTCACCGCCAGTTGGCCCAATTGAAGAAAGGTAATGTTGACTTCAGTGCTTGTGTTGACATGCGACTCATTGCTCTTCAGTACTAGCATCAAGGACATCAGTACGTAGCGTCTACTGGTTAGTGTTCATCACGGACGTGGTTTTACAGTGAGTGAAATGTTTACAAATGCGGTGAATCGAGGAAGTACAGTACATACTAACGAAACAATTGCGTATTTTGGCAATTGTCTGCACGAATTATTTCAGTTTACATTTAAACAGAAATACTAAAATGAGCTCTAACATGGAAATTAATCGTTTCCGTACACATGTACACATAACATATTTTCTTTCTTTGTGTGTAAGGAATGTTTTCTGAAAGTTTGGCCGTACCTTTTTGTAACACCCTGTATATTTCTTTGAATAACGTGACAGTTTATGAAGTTTTGCGTAGTAACCATGTGGCAAAATATTCCCCTTTTTGCATGTTATCATTTGTCAAAATATCATTTTGATACCTGTAACCGTGTATGAGATATGCAATGATTCATTCTGGCTTTATCGCCATCGAATAAAATAAAGTTTAGCGGTATGAGTGAAAGGCATAGATCTCCTCCTAAGTCGAAAATAAAATTCAATCCATTAGGAAAATTTCATCCGCAGCAACATATGCTGCAACAAGCAACAAACGGAATATAATAGCAGCCTCTATTTTTTTACTGCAAACTTTTGCTAACGTAGCGCAGTCTCTTATTTCGAAGTCAATATCTTATTAACTATGACTATTAACGAAATGATGAGCATTTGGTCTCAATGGTGACATATAAAGATTTAAGTAGCGGAAAAATTAAGTATTTCTACCAATTAGTTTTTGCGAAGTCGTTTGTGAAAGATGGCAGGACATGCTCCTCTACGCTGTTAGTGCAGCGCGATTCCAACCATGTTGGGGAAAACATGGCGGACGATTCAGCCTGGGTATTTAGGAGCTCTAGTCGCAGCGCAGACGTCATGCCACGTAAGCAAGGTAGTTCGGAGCCAGCGCGATCGCTAGGTCAGTGGCTGCCCGCTATGACGCAGTGCGTTGTGCCCCCGCTGTCGGCAAATTGGCCAGCCATCGTGCCGTCTCGGAACTACTAGGGTACCTGGATATAGACGGGCACGCGCATCCGCCATTTTTGTTCCTTCGGTTCGAAGCGCGATTGTAGAATATGGCAGTCGGTACGCTTTCAGTATGGTGGCCTGTGCAGCTCCGAATTGTTCTAATCATAAAAAAACGGCTTTCGTGTTTTTTCGTCTGCAAAGGCTCCTGAAAGGCGTAAAATATGGTTAATAACCTGACGTCAGTGACAAGGTCTTAAAAACTATGCGAGATGGGTTAATTCATTTGTCGTTATGCACAATTTCTACACGTTCTAAACGACAGGTTTCGATACCTGTCGTTTTTAGAGAAGGTTCCGAATCTACGAACTACTGTTAGAGACTTTTATTTATATATATTGGCGATAACAGACAGTATGAACATTTACACAGTAAAAATTCTAATTACTTTGAAATGATGCACACTGCTTTTTTACTAGTTATAATGGCTCATATCAATGTTTGAAGCTACTGCGATGCTAATTTTAGTTGCTGCATCAGCGGCGTAGTGTCCTAATGTTTGCAACAAAATGTTCACTTTACGACGATAGTTAATTTACTGACAGGATAAGGCTACATACAACAAGTTGGTAAACATTGAAAAACGATTTTCTCTCATTCTAGCTCTTTGAGTTGTCAAAGAGCATTCAAAGGTCGTTGCTAACATCAGTAAACTACGCCGCTGAGGCCGTAAGTAAAACTGAACAATGAGAAAGTATATTGTTAAATGAGAAATTAAAATATCTCGTATATATAAAACTTTTACTGCATCCTAGTTTATCATGGTGATATATTTTGTGTATATGTATTTTATATGAATTCTGAAAAATACGCCGTAAAAAAGTAGCAACCTGAGAGTGTAGGCCTATTCTGGAGAAAATTTATGGCATTCGGAAAAACGGAGATTTCTTGCATGTTAGCGCAGCTTTGGCAGTGCATGTGGTATCCCATAAATGTGAGCTGTCGAATGCGAAAGAGTTGCTCACAATGCACACCCGGGTAGACAAATACCAGAAAACACATTTAACCAGGGCATAAAATAACATGTTAACTGATTTTGAGATTTTGTCGCCCTGTGGCTATGGGTAGTGCCGGCAATGTATTTTTATTGAATGACACATCAAATGTACCGGAAATTAAAAAATTACCTCTTGTAAATCTTTTAGAGCATAGGTTCCCAACATTTTCAGTCTTGTTACCCCTAAGACCTACTAGGGAAATTCATTTTTACAAATTGAGGAACCATAACGTAATATGAGCTTTTAAGAAAAATGATTTATTAACTTTTACAGAAAGTGCACTGGAAGGTATTTTAAGTAATCATAGTACTGATATTAGTTTATTTTAATGCTATTTTCATTTAATAGCCATATCAAATTAAAGTGAACTTATAAGAGGTACTGTATTCTATTTAACTACTTAACAAGTAAAAGACAACAAAAACAATTGAAAGATTGTTTAACCAAATTAGGAGACATACATGATTTCTTCAAAGTCCAAATTTAGTATTGTTCCACAAACATTTTTATTTATCATTAAAAACAAATTTGAATAAAAATGTATTAAGGAAAAATTAAGCAGCTTTCATTTTAATAAAAAAGGTTTCAAAATACGGTTTAGGCATCAATATTTTGAAATTTTTCGGGGGGAGGGCTCCCGGAACCCTCGTATCATCCTTCCAATGTCGCCCAGTGAAAATCCCTTAAAATATGCTCTGCATTTAACGATTTGTCCAACAATATTACAATAACTTATTACGACGAGATTAATTTTTGATACAAACATATATTTTCTTTTTGGTATGTGTATTAGAAATGAAACAAGCGACGTTTGAAAGCAATAACAGCAGAAAAACTCCGCCTTTCACATGAGCACGCTGTCACCGCCTGGAACCAAAATGGCGGCGGGAGCTGCCGCTATAGCAGAAACTAATGCGCATGTCCGTCTATATACAGCTGCCATACTGGCATGCGTGACGTCAGCTTCCCCCACCACCGCATCTACGAGCTGAGGCAGTGAGCACACCGGCCTGCTGGAACAGCCTGCACTGCATCCAATATTTCTTTGTCCAATAATTTGCTAGTGTAATGCCAGCCTAGCTGTCTGACATGCGAAGGTTGGTACTGCGCGTGCTGCGCCGAGCCACAGTCTAACATATACAGTCGCGACACTATCTGCTGTGAAAGTTGTTACGAACTGACAGCTGCAACGACACTAGCGCTCCTAGCGGTGGGAAAGCCGCCGTAGGAGTGATGTTTGTTTATAATTATTTGTGTGCGTAATTAACGAAATAGTTGGTACAGTTTTTGCGTTACAAGCATTAGTAAAATATTAAGAGATATACATAACACGGACATTAATGTATAAATAGCCGAATTTAACTGATTCAGAGGAGTAATGATCAACTTCGTCATGAACAAATACTTACCAATATGTGTTATTTTGCAGCTTATTTCACTGAAAGTAAGTAGAATATAAACATAATAGAAACATAAATTTCTATTATGGTGTGTTCTTACTATGACAAGAGTTTTTTGACATGTATCAGTTCGGTGTGTAATCTAATGATTCGCACATTTTTAGGCTTCACTCGTCTTTTTAATACGCGAATAGTCGTTTGAGTGTCATTACTGAAGCTGAAGAAGACAGTGTCTTGAAGATTCTTGCCGTTTGTGGTTCAGTTGTAGCAACAATTGTGGAATTGGGTTCTTCTTTGTTGAAAACAGTTTGATTGCTTTTTCCGTTTTCTTGCTTGGTCTGTGACGTTTTTTATTCAGCTACAGCTGTGGTGGCTGGTTTGGTACGTTAAATACTGTAGTTATTGCATTCTATATGCGTTTCCTACGTTCCAACCTCACCGATTTTACTGTAATTGTAGTGAAGAAGCCTTAACGTTACTGAATAGAAAAGCGACGTCTTTCTGCCAAAGGTCAGGTCTTCTGGTGTTTCTTAGCCATTTCTTATTTTCAATAGAAAATGATATTATTCAGCAAAAGCCTGTAGGTTAAAAGATAATTGTAAATAAACTGTCATGCAATGTACCTTTTAGTACTTCATCAGGGATCTCAGTGAACCTAATAGACAAAGGTGAAGCTAATTTTAAATTATTGCCTATTTTTATGGCACTACATACGTTCTCTAGTGCGAAAAGTCTGTAAAAATCAATATAAACGATACTATTCGCACTCATCCAATACCGTATTCAGAAACGTAGCTTCCCGGCCGCTTGGAGCGCTGCAGTCGTAGTGTATAACAAAACTCTGCGGGAGTGTCGTGACTGTATGTGTTAGACTGTGGCCGAGCATTAGCCGCAGACAGTTGACAGGCGGATTTGATGGACGATGGCGGATGGCGCCAGCTAAGGTCGATACGCGCGCGAGAGCGAGAGGCAAAAACGATTGTCGAAACGGCGCTGCGCGTGGTCGTAATGAGAGCCAGCGATTAATCTCGCTGGCCGCGGCGGCTGGCAGCTCCGGATACACTGCGCTACAGCCCAACAACCGACAACCAACAACCGGCTGACACCACAAGAAGCAACGTCCCGACACTGACGGCTAGTCAGCGACAGGCACTGGACAGTTTGACGTCTCCCTGACACTTCCTCTTCCCGTCCTTCACACCTATTAACCAAGAGTCAGCACGGATTCAGAAAGTATCGCTCTTGCGAAACACAGCTTGCCCTTTATTCACATCAAGTGTTAAGTGCCATCGACAAGGGATCTCAAATCGATTCCATATTTCTGGATTTTCGGAAGGCTTTTGATACTGTACCCCACAAGCGGCTTCTAATGAAATTGCGTGCTTATGGAATATCTCCCCAATTGTGCGATTGGATTCACGATTTCCTATCAGAAAGGACACAGTTCGTTGTAATTGACGGTAAGTCATCGAGTAAAACAGAAGTGACGTCTGGCGTTCCACAGGGAAGCGTTATTGGTCCCCTACTCTTCCTCGTGTTTATAAACGATTTAGGAGATAATCTGAATAGCTCCCTTAGACTGTTCGCGGATGATGCTGTCGTTTATCGGTTAGTGAAGTCAACAGAGGATCAAAAGCAACTGCAAAGCGATTTAGACAAAATTTCTACTTGGTGCGAAATTGGCAATTGACACTAAATAAAGAAAAGTGTGAAGTAATACACATGACCACTAAAAGAAATCCGCTGAACTTCAATTACGCGATAAATCAGTCAAACCTTAAGGTCGTAAATTCTACCAAATACCTAGGTGTTACAATTACGAACAACTTTGACTGGAGAGAACACATAGAAAATATTGTGGGGAAGGCGAATCAAAGGTTACGTTTCATTGGCAGAACGATTAGACGATGCACCAGCTCCACCAAAGAGACTGCCTACATCACACTTGTGCGTCCTCTCTTGGAGTACTGGTGCCCCTTGTGGGACCCTCACCAGGTGGGACTGACGGAAGATATTGAGAAGGTTCAGAGAAGGGCAGCTCGTTTTGTTTTATCACGTTACGGGGGGGGGGGGGGGAAGCGTCACGGAAATGTTGCACGAATTGGGGTGGAAATCATTAAAAGAAAGACGTTATTCATTGCGGCGTGATCTGTTTGCGAAGTTTCAATCACCGACTTTTAGTTCTGAATGTGAAAATATTTTGCTAGCACCCACCTACTTAGGGAGACATGACCATCCCAATAAAATAAGAGAAATCAGATCGAAAACGGAACGATTTAGGTGTTCTTTCTTCCCGCGCGCTATTAGAGAATGGAACGGTAGAGAAAAGTTATGAAGGTGGTTAATGAACCCTCTGCCAGGCACTTAAATGTGATTTGCAGAGTATCGATGTAGATGTAGATGTAGATGTAGACACACTTTTCTCCGGTCACGGCGCTGGCTTCATGCGATATGCCACGACTTCCTCTCATGACTCTGCTGAACGTTGGTTTACACAGTGTGGCACAGAAGAACGGGAATGTTTGAAATTAGTAGAGGCATGCATGGACAGGTAGTGACACCGTGGATCTGTGACACTTATCGAGGGAACAGTTGCCATTTCAATAATCGTGGATCAGTGGAACGGACAACAGCATCCGTCAGTCATAGCATATGTACATATTAGAAAATATGTTGTACTAGCTGAAAGCCCCGCATTGCCTGGATATTTATGTAATTATTCATGCCATTTTTCAGGTATATATTCATTTGTATAAGTGCTGTATGTCTGTAAAGTCTGTTGCTAATACAATTAGTAGTAAAGAAGTAACAGATTAAAACTTGGTGCGTGATGGGGCGGTTTTCCATGAACGTTACTGTTCATCATCAGTCATCAGTCCCTAAACTTACAAACTACTTATGAACTAACAAAGACTAAGGACGGCACAAACATCCATGCCCGAGGGGGGATTCGAACCCCCGACCGTAGTGGCCGTGCAGACCGTGACTGGAGCGCCTCAGTCCCCTCGGCCACCGCGGCCGGCTACTGTTTATCTGCTCATATCTCATGAACAACATGTCGTACTGTGATACAATTTAGAAGATACATTCAACTATATGTGTGTATACTGTCTGTAAAATTTCACGTGGCTACAATTTGCAGTGTACAAATTGTAAATTGTAACGTCATACCGAATGCCGCAGTTTTACTCCATAAACAGCGGAAAAGTAGTAAGCGAAAAATTTTTTTCCTTTCATCATTTTGCTATGGTTGTCAGCGAGAAAAACTTTAATAAAGATTTGAAATTATGTTTAAAGTTTGTTGCAAGTCGCTAAGTACTGTCATTCTCATACAGTGTATTTCGAAAGTCTCGCCGCATTATATGACATTTTTTGCGATTTCTATTAGCTATGACGTAATATCTTTTGAACCATGTGCCGTATGTGATTCTTAACCATGCAGAAAATGTTACCCCACGGTAAGGAATGTCTGTACCAAATTTGGTTGAAATCGGTCCAATGATTTAGGAGAAAATGAGCAGCATTGTTGCAAAATGCAGCAGTTTTTCGCGCATCTCATTGTTTATGACGTCATATCTCGTGAACTGTATATGGTATGTGATTCTTACACTTACGGCGACCGTCCTCATGGATTGAAGCTTACGTGTACAAAATAAAGACTGAAACAAACCGGTAGATTTGTATGCAATACGTACAGAAACTCTGCTTTATATATTAGAAATGAGGGTATGTTCCACATCACCTCCGAAACTATTGGACCGAATTCAACCACACTTGGTACACTGATCCCTTACTATCAAGCAACAATCGCTGTTGGGGTAAGAACCACCTACGTAAGGATATATGACGTCATAAACAATGAGAGTCGTGAAAAACGGCCGCATCATGTGATAAAATTCTACATCTGCTCCTAAACTAATGGACCGATATCGACCAAATTTGGTACCAATATTCTTTAAGGTGTGCAATCATTTGGTATGGTTGGGAGAAACCACGTATGATACATAGTTCATACGATATCACATCATGAACAACGACATCTGCCCATCTTGCGACATGTGACAGCGTGATTTTATTCATTGGCGTTGGAGCTGGTAGAAAAGCCAGCTCCTGGCTACTCGAGCTATGGTGGTTACGCACGAGTGGTCCTGAACAAAAAAATGGAGCTATTGAGCATCTCGCATTTCACATATACAAATGCTCCATGGAGGCAACATCCACCCTTAATATTTGTTTTTGTGGTAATGAAGATTCATCAAAAACATGTCATAATTGGTAAAATATCTTACAGCTGTAAATTAAAGAGGCGTCAACTGTAAAAGCCTTCAGAAGATCCAGTCATGAATCATAATGAAGTCACTACCCTCCACCTAGCAAGAATAGCCAAGTGGTTAGGGACATTGCTCTGCGCTGTGGGTTTGAGACTGACTGATAGCAAATTTTTAAACCCAATCTTCTTTTTAACAGATATGGACGTTTTTGCGAATGAGTCGGAATAGGGTATTTGACTGTTTTCTGGAAATCGTTTTAAATTGTTAATTATGTCATATTATGGTCCGAACATGATTTTTTAACTCGTGGATTTCAGTACTTAAAAAAAATGAAATTCAAATAATTTGAAAGCCCGCTAAAACGCTACATTTGAGCCACGTGATGCCTGTGACGTCATACAACACGCTGCTGCTGCTGCTCTCGTAAGATAAACAAATACCTGTATATTGTTTGGGCCGAGGCCTCGTGTTTGGGCGTTAACGTTTGCATAATGACCTACAAATATTGCTTAGTTCCGCACTGTACCAATACCTCTGTCAAGACTCCAGAAAAATTGTTCCTGCAAGTACCAAAAAATGAGAAGATACGCAAAAAGCGGTTGACACTGGCGCGAAGAGATCCAAATGAAATAGCGGCTACTTCATGTGTGTATTTCTGTGAGGATTATTTTGATGTAAGTAAATAATATTATTCTATTGGTAAACTAAACTGTTTACTATCATTCTCTTCTACTGCAAAGGTGTAAAGTAGTATTATGTGTAGGTTAATGACCTGATGTTTACATTTGCGAAGTAAAACTTCATAATGTTACACGCCTATGATTCATGTGTAATTAAAGCCGTTTCCTAATATATTTGGTGAAAGAACAACACGAATATTGTTGCAGCCCACTATAAAAGTGTAGCACTGATTGTTTATCTCCAGTAAGTGCAATTTTATCACCAATATCTCTTAGTCAAACAACCGTTTTATACATCGACAACGCCCTTCTGTTTACTTTACAACAACTTACCCTATCGTAATATACGTATATGGGAGATTTATTTAATGCGCCGATTTATTTAGCTTTCAAACTTTCGTAATATAGAAGTGTAAATACGATTAAAAGTCTTAATTACACAAATATGTGTTTATTGGAGCTTTACTGGGTTAAATTTTACTAACTATCCCGGCGGCATCCTGTGACTACATTGGCAACAGATGCTGAATAGCGAGAATCATGAGACGTCGCCATTAGCCAATCGTGTGACAGCGCAAATATTTTGTTCTGAAACCTTTGATTTACGAGGGCAGTTACTTTTACTGACCGTACAAGGGTACATACAAGAATCATAGAGCAGGAACAGCATTGTTTATTTACTTCATGGTTTGTACGATACACTAATCTAGTCATTCTATGTGATCTGGACAAAGATTTTCTATCGTGTAGTTGATGTTGCCAACATAATCACTCAAGGCCGCTTGGATAGAAGATAAAATTCCACCCTTTATTGCATAATATGGTGACTTCAGATTAAGTCTGCTGACATCAACAAATAGGGTACTTTTTCCAATGGCATAAAATATCTCTCGAAATAATTAGCTTTAAAATGTAGGTATGCGTTATTTACAATGCAGTTTTCACGTTTCTTATTTCTGGCACGTAAAAATTTGGATTGTTTTTAAAGAATGAAGACACCATAATTACATCAACTTTAGGGACGTTTCCGCTGTCAGCCTTCACATAACCATCTTCCATTGCGGCATAAAGCTGCAAAACGCGTTTAGATCACGAAAAAGCTGAAATTAAAGCTGCGAAATGGAGAAAACGCGTACAATAATACAGCTCCGACTTCTAGTCGCCGCGCTGTAGGTGTTCTGTGACGTCACCAGTACTTCAGCGTTTTCGATCACGTGATCTAATCGTGAAATTTGATGATTTTTAAGCTTTATTACGTAAAAATAACAGATGTTTTGTAAGAATTATGAGCGAAAATGCTGTCTGAATGTTATAATCACTCAGAATAACAATATTTTTAACACAGGAAAATACCATATTTTGAAGGTAAAAAACATTTATACTATTCGTTGTAACAAATATTTAACTGTTTGAAAAGATGTGGGGAAGAGCAGCCTTTGCACAAGCGTAAGGTTAGCAGGCGGTGCTGCTCATAATGTCAGGTGACCTGAAGGTAGCTTGCCTCTTCATTATAACGGATTCATTTTGTTGCAATCAGTGCAGTGCAGTGCAATGTTACACACTGCAGAACTTTTGACGAAAGACACTTTCGTCCGACGACACTCGGAGAGGTGCGCTGAGGACTGATAACCCAGACATTTAGTCCCCTTTAAACACCCAACAACAACAGAGGCGAGCCAAATTGTTTGTTTGGACACCAGGAGGGGCAGGGGCGATGCTGAAACGGAGACACGATGAGTGGGAGGCAGGAAGTGGTGCCACTATGTAGATCTGGCACTGGTACTGACAAAAGTGGTCTGAAGGACCAGCCACCGCTGCTTGAAACTGGAGACGCACCTTCCAGATGAAACTATACACTGCCGGTCATTAAAATTGCTATACCAAGAAGAAATGCAGATAATAAATGGGTACTCATTCGGCAAATATACTAGAACTGACATGTGATTACATTTTCACGCAATTTGGGAGCATAGATCCTGAGAAATCAGTACCCAGAACAACCACCTCTGGTCGTAATAACGGCCTTGATACGCCTGGGCATGGAGTCAAACAGAGCTTGGATGGCGTGTACAGGTACAGATGTCCATGCAGCTTCAACACTATAACACAGTTCATCAAGAGTAGTGACTGGCGTATTGTGACGAGCCAGTTGCTCGGCCACCATTGATCAGACTTTTTCAATTGGTGATAGGTCTGGAGAATGTACTGGCCAGGGCAGCAGTCGAACATTTTTCGTATCCAGAAAGGCCCGTATAGGACCTGCAACATGCAGTCGTGCATTATCGTGCTGAAATGTAGGGTTTCGCAGGGATCAAGAGCCACGGTTCGTAACACATCTGAAATGTAACGACCACTGTTCAAAGTGCCGTCGATGCGAACAAGAGGTGACCGAGATGTGTAACCAATGGCACCTCATACCATCACGCCGGCTAATACACCAGTATGGCGATGAGGAATACATGCTTCCAATGTGTGTTCACTGCGATGTCGCCAAACACAGATGCAACCACCATGATACTGCAAACATAACCTGGATTCATTGAAAATGTGACGTTTTGCCATTCGTGCATCCAGGTTTGTCGTTGCATACACCATTGCAGGCGCTCCTGTCTGTGATGCAGCATCAACAGTAACCGCAGCCATGGTCTCCGAGCTGATATTCCATGCTGCTGCAAACGTCGTCGAACTGTTTGTGCAGATGGTTGTTGTCATGCAAACGTCCCCATCTCTTGCCTCAGAGTTCGAGACATGGCTGCACGATCCATTACAGCCATGGAGATAACAGGCCTGTCATCTCGACTGCTAGTGATACGAGGCCGTTGGAATCCAGCACGGCGTCCTGTATTGCCCGCCTGAACCCACCGATTCCATATTCTGCTAACAGTCATTGGATTGCGACCACTGCGAGTAGCAATGTTGCGATAAGATAAACTGTAATCACGATAGGCTACAATCTGACATTGATCAAAGTCGGGAATGCATTTCTCCTCCTTATGCGAGACATCACAACAACGTTTGTCCAGGCAACGCTGGTCAACTGCTGTTTGTGTATGAGAAATCGGTTGGAAACTTTCTTCATGTCAGCACATTTTAGGTGTCACCACCAGCGCCAACCTTGTGTGAATGCCCTGAAAAGCTAATCATTTGCATGTCACAGCATCTTCTTCCTGTAGGTTAAATTTCGCCACAGTAGCACATCATCTTTGTGGTGTAGCAATTGTAATGGCCAAGAGCGTAGTAGCTGTATCATTATCCAGATTAGGGAACTGTGTGGAGCTTACTCCATGCTGTTGCAACTGTGGATAACCGTAGGTCGGTTCCGACAGTTTAATGGGAGGGCTAACATTTTGGAGCTAGGCGCACCAACCTCAAGACGACGCCTGTGGTAGGTGGGCACGGCCGGTTCGAGCGCGGTCCTTGGCGGCTGGGAATTCAAGGCTAATGTGATTTTAGGGCGCTCATAAAAGAGCCAGGTAATTGCGTGTTGGTACGCATTTCTCCTCATTACACGAGCCATCACAACAATGTTTCACCATGCAATGCCGGTCAACTGCTGTTTGTGTATGAGAAATCGGTTGGAAACTTTCCTCATGTGAGCATGTTGTAGGTGTCGCCACCAGCACCAATCTTGTGCGAATGCTCTGAAAAGCTAATCATTTGCATGTGACAGCATCTTCTTCCTGTCGGTTAAATTTCGCGTTTGTAGCTCGTCATCTTCCTGATGTACCAATTTTAATGGCCAGGAGGGTAGTAGCGGCATCATTGTCTAGATTAGGGGAACTGTGTGGAGCTTACTCCATGCCGTTGCAACTGTGGATAACCATAGGTCGGTTCCGACAGTCTAATGAGAGGGCTAACATCTTGCAGCTAGGCACACCAACCTCAAGACAACGCCTGTGGTAGGTGGGCACGGCCGGTTCGAGCGCGGGCGTCCTTGGCGGCTGGGAATTCCCGGCTAATGTGATTTTAGGGCGCTCATAAAAGGGCCAGGTAATTGCGCCGCCCGCTCCCCTTTAAGCTGCCAGCCAGAGGGGGCGACCACCCCGCCGGCCTGCCCGGGCACACACGCGTGATGGAGGACCCCAATTCCGGCGGCGGCTGCAGCATTCCAGCGGCCGCTGGAGACGTCCAATAAGGGCGGCCGGATTAATGTCGGGCATTCATTACGGCGGGCAGCGCTTATATTACTGGGCCGGAGGCTGCGGGGGCAGGTGATTAGCGGAGAGTGGCCTCACCATAACGCGAATTTGTCGCGCCCGCCTGGCCGCGGGAGGAAATCTAGGGCTGAGGATGGCGCTCCGGGGCTGGAAACCGTCGGGAAGTGCGCCCTCTCGGTTGGCTTACAAGTGACTCTTTCTTGTTCCTGTGATCGTCCAATCATGGTTATCAGCCTAGTTGTTTTGAATGCACTATGTGATCAAAAGTATCTGGACACCTGAACATAGGTTTTTGGTGCCTTCCAGCTGGAATTCAATATGGTGTTGTCCCACCCTTTGCCTTCATGACAGCTTCCAGACATCAGTCAGGTGCTGAAAGGTTTCTTGAGGAATGGCAGATCATTCATCGCTGAGTGCTGCAATTAAGAGAGGTATTGATGTAAGTCAGTGAAGCCCGGCATGAAGTTGGCGGTGCGACAACACCCAAAAAGTGTTCTGTAGGATTCATGTCAGGTCTCTGTGCAGGCCAGTCCATTGCAGGGATTGTGATGGTACCTGAGTACCCAACTGCTTATTATGAATGAACAAGCTTTATATTTATTAATAAAAGTAATTACATATAGTTATCAAAGTGTAAAGTAATTTATTTTTTATTGATTTGTTTATTTGATCATGTCCACGGTGTTCCATATAGCTTTCATTGCCAAAGTAGGTGGCAAAGATTTTATTAAGCCATTGGACCACAGAATACCACAGCCAAGGAGTTATAACCTAAATATATATTCTGATGTTGTGATTACTGTTAGTGTTGATTTTCGAAAAAGTACCGACATAAATGAGACTGAACTTTGAAAACATCGAATTTATTTTGAAGATGCAATAAAAAAGTAAAATAAGAACATCATATTCCAGTTTGGTATGTAAAACTCTCCACAGGAGAAGAAAGAAGACTGTGGAAACGACCAGGGTTCCAGATTTGACAAGAAAACAAGATGATTTATTAAAAACTTCAGGGAACCCTCGCAGGATGTAATGGTTGTGCATCATGAACAGTTGATCAAACGTGCTGAAAGATGCAATCGCCATCTCCGATTTGTTCTTCAAGAGTGGGAAGCTGGAAGATCCTTAAAACGTCAATGTAGGCCTGTGCTGTGATGGTGCCATGCAAAACAACAAGGGGAAGAAGACACCTGAAGATGGCGCTGCAGGGCTTGAAACCGCCAGGAAATGTGCCCTCTTCAGTGATGTAGAAGTGGCTGGCTAGCCCTTTCACGTTCCTGTGATCAGTCAGTCACAGTTATCTGCACTTATGACAGTATTCACAGGCCTTGATCGAATTTGGCGTGTACAAGAAGCTGGCAAGACGTATATCGCTTTGCCTGGATGACACAAGAGCAAAGATTAAACTGGGGAATAGAACCACGGATGGTTTTCGGGTAACCACAGGACTAAGGCAAGGGGATAGTCTCTCCCCAATATTATTCAACCTAGAGCTTGAGAAGATCGCTAGAGAAATGGATAGTTTCAACCATTAAGGTATCCAGGTAGCAAATAGGAACATCACCCATCTAGCATACGCAGATGATATAGTCTTAATGACACACAAAAGATAATTTGAAGATGCTAGCAAGCAAATTTGAACTGACAGTGAACCTCACAAAAACCAAATACATGATAGTTGGAAGAGCCCTACACCCAGAAATCCAGGAATTAACTGTGGAGAATAACACCTACAAAAGAGTAAAGGATTTTAAATATCTTGGAAGCATAATTTTAGAAAATTCATCATCTGGAATGCAAATAAAGGCAAGAATTCAATCAGGTAGTGGATGGGTGCACTCAATACACATTTTGACTTCTCGGAGCATATCATTAGCTCTCAAACTAAGGTTGTATAAAACATTAATTCTTCTTGTTATTCTATATGGGTGTCAATGATAGAGCACTAGAAAACAGGAATTAAACAACCTCGCAGTTTTCGAAAGGGGATGTTTGTAGAAAATATTTGGTGTGGTTCAAGATAACATAACATGAGAAAGGCGGAGAAGGCACAATATAGAACTAGAACAACTCTATAGTCAACCGAACATTGTGGGCTTGATGAGAAGTGTCAATTTTACTTACGGCCTCGGCGGCGTAGTGTACTGATGTTGGCAACGACCTGTGAATGCTCTTTGAAAACTCGAACAGGTAGAACGAGAGAAAATAATTTTTCAGGTTTACCATCTTCTCGTATGTACACTTGTCCGGTCAGTAAATTAATTATCCTCCTAAAGCGAACATTCTCTTGCCAACATTAGTAAATTACGCCGCCTATCCTGTAACTAATATTAACATGGCAGTAGCTGTAACTAAAATTAACATCGCAGTAGCTTGAAACATTGTTACGAGGCGTATGAGCCATTATAACTAGTAAAAAACAGTGTGCATCATTTAAAAGTAATTAGTATTGTTATGGTCTAAATGTTCGCCGCGGTGGAGTAGCCGAGCGGTCTAAAGCGCCTCGCTGCGGAGCGCGCGGTTGCTCGCCGTGGAGGTTCGAGTCCTCCCTGGGGCATGGGTGTTTGTGTCTGTCCGTAGGTTAGTTTACCTAGGTTTAAGCAGTTTGTAAGCTACGGACTGATGACCACGCAGTTTGGTCCGATAGATTTACAGACATTTGAACTTTTTTTTTTCTAAATATTCCTACTGTATTAGTGCATAGCGTCGAATCCTTCACTGAAAAAAAATAATAATAATAAAAATAAAATAAATAAAAGAAAGTGTCGAAATCTGTCGTTTACAACATGTAGGAATTGTGCTTAACTACAAATAAGTCAACCCACCTCGCATAGTTTTGAACACCTTGTTGGTATCCATTTGTCACGACGAAAATTTATTAACCATATTTTACGCCCTTCAGGATTCATTGGAAACGAAAAAGAAAACCAAAATCCATTTTCTGAACGATTAGAACAATTCGGAGCTGCACAGCCCACCATGCTGAAAGCGTATCGACTGTCCTATTCTACAATCGCGCGTCGAAGCGAAGGAACATAAAATGGCAGATGCCATATCCAGATCTATATCCAGGTGCCCTAGGTCAAAGCAGACTGGTGGAATCGCGCTGGAAAATAATGCCATTGAACGTGTATCGCCATCTTCACTTTAGGATTATTATAGGACAATTTTTAACATTCGTTATCGTTTAAATGTTGAGGGGTAACGTTTTCTTGATTTTACATGTAGTACAGGTTAATTGAAGTATTCGGTACTATTTTTATGCTATTTAGCAAGTGTTGATTGGTATCGCTTTCTTCATTTGATTATTACCTCAAGTGAACTATTTGATTAATTGGTTATTTTTTTAGATCGTTTTCGTTTATTTCGTTCTTTTTTTTAATTATATTTTTCTGTGTTATTCTTTGCATTTTTGTCGTATTTTCCCGCATAGAATATCTCCGCCTCAAAACCCCCACATTCCCGTACTTGTCCCGTTAGTGTCATTTTACGTTAATTTTCGCGTGTTTATATGTGGGAGTGTTGTGGACGCCATATTGGCTTCGAGTACATGCGCCATTGCCCTATAGTCCAGTCAAATTAGGGTTTCACCTCGGAATGAGAGGTAACAAGCTTAATATTTGCATGAGCCTTTGTTTTGGCATTCTACATGATGTGTCAAAAGTCTCATAAAATCTCGTGTCCGCATCTTAAGATATTGAAGGTCAAAGGTCACGACAATCAGTTTTTCGCAAATATCTCGCTTCCTATGCGTTAAATGGTATTTGCATCTCAGATAAAAGTTGTTGAGCATGAAATTCTCTACAATTTCCGTTTTAAACATTTTTTTGTGCAATTCATCGTTTTTTAGATAGAGCGCACAGGTCACAGCGCTCAGACATATAAGACGTAATGCGAGGTCATCCGCGAATCACAGACAATGGTCGGTTGTTTAAAGTTAATAAATCATTGCAGCAATAAAAACCTTCATTCTTTATGAATTGTGTTCAATATTTCATAATATTATTCATACATCAAAAGATTTGTTTACTATTTACTTATTTCTTGAAATTATTAAGTTATGAAGCCAAATACTTTAAGTATATTTTAATTATATTCTAATATATCTTAATTGTATTCTTTTCCACATGAAAGATAATTAAGATATATTAGAATATAATTAATATATACTTAAAGTATTTGGCTTCATAACTTAATAATTTCAAGAAATAAGTAAATATTAAACAAATCTTTTTGATGTATGAATAATATTATGAACACAATTCATAAAGAATGAAGGTTTGTTATTGCTGCAATGATTTATTAACTTTAAACAACCGACCATTGACTGTGATTCGCGGATGACCTCGCATTACGTCTTATATGTCTGAGCGCTGTGACCTGTGCGCTCTATCTAAAAAACGATGAATTGCACAAAAAATGTTTAAAACGAAAATTGTAGAGAATTTCATGCTCTACAACTTTTATCTGAGATGCAAATACCATTTAACGCATAGGAAGCGAGATATTTGCGAAAAACTGATTTTCGTGACCTTTGACCTATAATATCTTAAGACGCGGACACGAGATTTTATGAGACTTTTGACACATCATTTAGAATGCCAAAACAAAGGCTCATGCAGATATTCAGCTTGTTACCTCTTATTCCGAGGTTGACGCTTTTTTCCGGCTTGTAGTAATACATTAATGATTTTTTTTTTTTTATAACTTGTGCGATGCTTGTCGCTGACTTCTGCTCTCTCTCTGACAGCGTATCGATAAACATATGACATTTGTCACGTTCAACTTTTTTGCAACAAGCTGAAGGGAGAGAGCGGAACTGTTCGTCTCTTTCTTTCTTCTCATTCAGGTGCTAGGACGTGTCATGTAAGTATGAGCTTAGTTGTTTTATTAATCTCAATAAACCCCCACAGTTAATTTGAAATATCTTACTTACTTACAATCCCTTCCCCATTCTCACTGATTTTAAAGTTATTTATTTTCAGCAGATCCAGTACTTCATAAAGTGATGCTCGGGTATTGTTGCGATTTGTTTCGCGATTGTACTAAAACATTCACTGTGTAACTTATTTATTTCGTGTCTATGAATGGTTTATTACATTTTAATGCCTGCAGAAAAATCTTCGTAATGTTTATGAAGTCCGATAATTTTGCAATTTTTGACGACTAACATGATTAATTTTCAACACGGTCATAGAACAATAGTAACCGAAACGCACAATCCCAGCATCAATTTATCGAAGTAATATTCCAGTCATCTCAGCTAGAATCACTACAGGACATGACCAAAATGTTTGTACCAGCTCTCAATGAGGTAAAATTTAGATTCCGCCGACTTCTTCTGTAATGTTGCTTTCTGGTGTTGTATTTGCCACCGAAATTACGACCGCTACCATTTAATGGCGGAATCCAATAATTTTGTTTAAGTTGTCCCTTCCTTGTCAAAATTGCGTAGTAATCTCATTTAAAGATATTTCACTACCTGGTAAAATTTCATTTGCGGTCCCCAACCTTAACTTTAATACGCAACACCCATTATCATACGAAAGCAGCATTACAGGCTTATTTGACTGGACTACTTCAAACGCATCCTGCGGACAGACAGCATACAGATTGCGAGACGAGCTCTCGCGCAGTTCTTCTGTTTCCGCTCTGCCTCGCTGCCATTGGCTGCCCGCGCCGTCAGAGAACATCAACAGACTCCCACCTGGCGCGTTTTTCGCGCATCGGAAACAGCGGAGCATCGCCCTCTGACGTCACGGCCCCGCTGCAGAGATGAGGCGCGTTTGTTTATATTTGCGCGGCCGCTGGCTACGTCACGCCGAAACGTGGAGCGCGGGTAAACAAACGGGCAGGCACCGGCGTAGCCCGCGGCGTAAACAATAAACAATACACACGCGCCGGCCAGGGCCGCGAATATGCCGAGGCAAGGCAGCAGCCGAGCGTGCTGGAGGTCTGCCGGGCAACGTATGGAAAGCACCAAATTCAAATGTCTGTAAATCTATCGGACCAAACTGCGTGGTCATCAATCCGTAGCTTACAAACTACTTAAACCTAGGTAAACTAACCTACGGACAGACACTCACACCCATGCCCCAGGGAGGACTCGAACCTCCACGGCGAGCAACCGCGCGCTCCGCAGCGAGACGCTTTAGACCGCTCGGCTACTCCACCGCGGCTTGCTGGAATCCAGCGAGTTGCAGAGTGGTGCTTACCTGTAGAATTTTCTCTCTGGGTATCCGTTCAGCGGCATTGTGGAATATAAACAAATGCATTTTGGTGGTCTGTGAATGAAGCAAAACTAAACCTGTCACAATTCGACCTTAAAAAGGTAAAGCAGTCAACAATCCGAAGATTGGTTTGAACACCACAGTGCTTTACTAGGCATGGTCCTGTTTGGAGGTGGTATGCCGTTGCCTTCCCCCGACATTCGAACTGACTTACCCAGCCAGTTATAGGGGGACCTACAGTTTAACGTGGGTTCCGAACTACGGTGCTACTCGGTATTTTTCACATAAGCAATATTGACAGAGGGGAAAGAAGTGGACAGTGACAGATAAAAATCCTAGGACCTGGTGGGGATCGAACCCGCGACCTTTGGATTTGTAGTCTGGCACTCTACCACTGTGCAACAGGGCGCACTAATTCGACTTTATAGTCATATAATTCTGCTGTTTTCGGACTGTTAGTCGGTAAGTGAACTCATTGCAATTTGATTTATGTATTTGCAAAGGCAGAAGTTTGTTGTATGGACGATTAGTGATCTGATAATTGAATTGTCGTATTTTGTAAGGTGAAATCGATCATGCCGCGAACATACGTGAAGAAGGTGGGAAGAGAGGAAAAAAGGAACTACAATCCAGTATATCTGGAAAATGCCTTTTGGGAAGTGAAGAAAGGAAAGTTGAGTATTCGTAAAGCATGTGAGTGTTACAGTGTGCCCTATACAGCTGGTTTTCTGAACATAACGTCAGAAGGGGTGAAGTCGATCAGGTGGGGGGAAGTCGACCGGCAATACAACATTATTAAAAAATGTTCAAATGTTTGTACATCTATCGGACCAAACTGCGTGGTTACCAGTCCGTAGCTTACAAACTACTTAAACCTAGGTAAACTAACCTACGGACAAACACACACACCCATGCCCCAGGGAGGACTCGAACCTCCACGGCGAGCAACCGCGCGCTCCGCAACGAGACGCTTTAGACCGCTTTTTTTTTTTTTTTTTAGGGCCTCCTTCCTCCCCTTCAACCCTGCCTTTCGCTCGCCATTATCGCCTTCCTCGGCGTAGGCTTCTTCCGCCATGTAAATGAATTCGTTTCCTACCCTTTACTTGGGTATCTGCAGTGGGCAATTATGCAAGTAAAACTAAAATTTTGTGTGCCCCTTAGTAGCATTAAAATAAACTTGTTTCATCTTCTATCATATAATGTAGAACTGAACGCGTTTCCTACGAACTTAGTACTCCTTGCTCGGAAGTAATTTCTCCCTTTCTCTTCTGCAAGGAGCCACAAACAAAAATCTATTGTCCCGTATTCTACGGTTTGATAGAACAGAAAAAAGGTAAGCAAAACTAAACATGTAATTCCCTTAAAATGAAAACAACTTTAAATACCTGTCAACGGTATTTGGGTTCTACATTTTTCAAGCTACATTTAATCGTCGGACAAAGCGTTTTCAGGGTTCTGCTGAGGCCTTCACGGCTACCGTACCGTGGCTCACGGAGTCCCCACCGTACTTCACCCTCAGCAGCGATCCCCTACTTAGCTTTTATCCAACACATTGCCACTATACCATTCTGAAATCCTTATCCTATGCCTTGTCTTTCGAAAAGAATTTTTAACATATTTCCGTAATTCTTCTTGTGATTTTTTTCCTAAATATTTTATAATATTCCTCCTGCATATATTGTCTATATTCCACTATACAGTCCTTCCCTTTCTTGTTAATTACATAATTAATGTAATTACCATATATCCATAATAACACGTTATTCTTCTGCCGGGGGGAAAACTATTTCCTCTGGAAAGAATAAGTTGTTCAAGGTGATTTCCCGTCCATCACTCCGTTTGATATAGGCGGCCTGCTCCGTGCTATCTTTCCATATATCTGCGTATCCTTCACATAAGAAGCGGTGTCTCAACAAATCAACATTTCCGCACTTTGAGCATACGTTAGTTGTCTTCGTCCTATGGAATATAATTTTTCGTTGGTACTAACGATATTATTGATGACTTTGTACCACGCCGACTGAACTTCCGTTGTTAGTGTTGTATTGTTAATATTTTTCCATATTTTTTTTCCAGTTTTTCTCAGGATATTTTAATTCCATCCTGTTGCGGATTGTAGTTGATTGTAGTCCATTCATTATATGTTGGCCTTTCCATTTGTTCTTATCCCCGATGATACCTCTCATATAGCTTATTTCAAGGTAGAACATTTGTATGTGCTTCAAATTGTCGTGTATTCTTCCGACATTTACTGGAGGCGACATGAAAACGGGCTTAAACAGGTCAAATAAAGCAGCAGTGATGCTATCGGGATGATTATCGATTAGTTGCAAGGTCCGTTTGATGAAGAGGGCCTTACTTTTTTTCTCAACATCTGTCAGTCCTAGTCCACCCTTCTCACTTTTCAAAGTTATTACATCCCGTGCTACTCTGAAAATATGACCTTGCCATACATAATTGCAAATTGTACGCATAATAGTTTTTGCTATATCTCTGGGAACCGGTAATATCTGACCGACATATGTGGCTTTCGCGAGGATTGCACAATTTATGAGTTTTATCCGTTGTTTTAGATTCAAATCCCTTGTCAAATTTAATTTTAAGACGCCTCGAATTTTGTCCAGTAGCTGTTTCCAATTTGAAGCTGCCGTTTTTAGTGGGCAACTGTAGAAGGTTACGCCTAGAGCAGTATGATGCTCCACTCGCTTTGCCCATGTCAGCTGCACATCATCAAGACTCTGCAAATTTAAGAAAGAACTTTTGGTCTCGTTTAGTTTCGCGCCCGTTGCGTCACAGTAAATCCGCAAGTGTTCTGTCAGCTGGACATTGTCTGCTTCGCTTCTCATGATGACGCCGACATCGTCCGCGTATGCGTTACTCACTCGTTTTGTTCCACGAATAGTTATGCCCTCTAAAGTGGAATGCAGAATTCGTAAGAGGGGTTCTACGGAAACGACGAATAAAACCATTGATAAATGACTGCCTTGTGGTACTCCATTTAAAATTTTGATGTCTTTGGTATATTGGCCATTAATAGAAATCCTAGTGGTTATTGCCGTTATAAAGTTCCGTATTACAGTCAAGCTATTCTCATGAAAAACCAATATATTTCAAGGTATGATACAGATATTCGTGGTTTACCCTGTCGAATGCTTTTGCGAAGTCTATGAAGGCTAGGCCGCCTTTTGCCGACGAAGTCGAAAATATTGCAATTATGTCTCTATATTCACATACCGTCTTAAATATGCTCCTTCGAGGAAGGCAAGTCTGGTGGCTCCCAATTACATGTTCTAGAATAGGTCGCATCCTATCTTTGAGCACCCTCGCGATGATCTTATAATCGGCGTTCATTAAGCAGATGGGTCTCATTTTATCTAGTTCTTTCGTGTCTGTGGTTCTTCCTTTTGGTAGTAGTATAGTAACACTTTCTTTGAAAGTATCAGGAATAACAACACCATTGAGGACCTCGTTAACCACTGAGGTAAATGCATCGCCTATCAAATGCCAAAATTTTGAATAAAATTCTATTGGCAGGCCGTCCGGGCCAGCGTGGCGAAGATTTAAGAATTTCCGAAACGTCTTCGTTTGTTATGTCTACAGTAAAATATGAATTTTCTTCTTCAGTCACAAGGTTCCCTATTCCGGAGTTCTGCAGCAAAACTTGCGTTAAGTTTTCATTATTACCATTATTTTCGACATAAAGTTGATGGTAGTACCTATGAGCCTCGTTTAAAATATGCTTTTGTTCCGTCAGGATTTCGTTATCGTCCGTTCTGAGGCTGTTAATAAAAGTTCTCCTCCTGTTTTTTGCCATTTGTATTAAGTGGTAGATGGAGGCATTTTCCTCTTCCACTGTTGTCCTAGTGTGGGACTTTATCTTCAAACACTCCAGCTGCGCCCTCTTAATACTGATCATCTTGGATTTAGTTCTATTTATATCAAGAAGAACCTCTTGTGACATAGGTTGTTCATATAGTTCTCGAAGACAGGTGTAACAAAACTCCATTGTTGTCCTTGACCATCTTGCTCGCTCTTTCCCATATGCGATTAATGTTGAACGTAATCTTTTCTTTGCGACCGAAGTCCACCATTCAATGTGGGTTCGGTATTTAGCTCGGTTTCTTAAGACAGCCTGCCAAGTCTGTTGTATTTCTAAAGTTAAGGCTTGTTCTGCGAGCATGCTTATATTTAATTTCCAAAGTGGGCGACCCCAGTATGTCTTTTGTCTTGTAAGGTTGATACTACATTTCACACCTAGGTGGTCAGAAAAGGCAGCGGGTATTACTTCGATTCCGCGTATTTTGGCCTCTAAGTTAAGAGTGACATACATCCTATCAATTCTACTTTGTGAGTCACGAGTAAAATATGTAAATTTGACAACTGTTGGATACTTTACTTCCCAAGCGTCTTTCCATTTCATCTGTTTGACCAATGCGTCCAATTCGCGAGAGAAATTAAAATTTGGCCGTTGATCCTTTTTATTTAAGACGCAATTCCAGTCTCCTCCTCTCCTAAAATTTCTGCAGGGTTGTCCTTGAGGAGAAATAAAATGTCACTCTTAAAAAATTTTGCCCTCTCTTCCCTGGCATTATTTCCTGAAGGTGTTAAATATTTATAAAGGTGGTATTAAAAATTTTGCAGCTAATTCCCCTCCCTGATTCCAAAAGACATACGTTTGTAAGTTCCAGTCCATCTTTGGCAAGTATCGCGGTTCCACAAGCCTTCTCAGTTGCGGTGTTTGAAATCTCTTTGTAGCCGGAAAGATAAAAATTCTTGATGTTAACTTCCTGTAAGAAAGCTACATCACTATCGGACTGATATAAAAAATCTTTGAGGGCGGCTACCTTCGAATAATTTTGAATTTTGTTTATGTTCAAAGTGGTAACGTTGTATGTGTATTCCACTTTGAAATTTACTTTACAAAAGAAGATAACTTCAGGGCAAACTTTCGTCTATTAATTTATTTCGTCTATTTTTTATCTTTCGTGAAAACTTTAAAATATCTTTCCTCAATCAGTGAAACACAACAAAAAATCATTCTCGTTCATGCGGTCCGTTCCGTGGATCTGACAAGTTAAAAATCGTTAATAGAAAACGTCTTCCTCACTCTCCTGGTCCGTGTCCATTCCGTCCGTCCGGTTCTCGACATCTTCCGCCCAATCACCCGTCTTTTCTGCTGTTTCACGACTAAGCCGGGATACGTCATCCATGTCAGGATTGTTTGTGTCAGGCACAGTGTTCAATTTCTCTTGCGGTTCTGCAGCATGTGACGAACCCGTTGTTCTATCACTGCACTCGCAGACTTCTTCCTTGTGGGATACTCGTTCCTGTCTTCCTCTTTCTTGAATGTTTCTAAGGCGTTCCCTTAAAGAAGGGGCCAAGTTTTGTGCCGCTTCGTGTGCAATTCGCCTTTTCTTGTTCTTTTTACGCGACGATTTCGCCGATCTATTTGGAGAAGACCCTGGTGAGGTGTCAGGGGGTCCCGTAGGCGCTCTCTGACATGGGGTCTGTTCCTTCTTGTTCGAGGGAGCGTCCTGAACGCCTCCGGTTTTGTCATCGGCATTTTGTACCACTAACTCTCGAAGCTGCGGTGTTGTCAGACTATCGTGATCTTCTTCTCGTACATAATTGTTTTTCTTTCCTGTGGTATCTGTCTTGTCACCTTGTTGTTTTGGCGACGTTTTGTGATTATTCCCTTGACTAAGTTTCCCTTGCGTTTGAGACAATCACGCTATTTGGTCTTCAGCATGTGCAACCTCGGAAGAGTGCCCCGGGCGTTCAGCCTCGAGTAACGCGTCTGGTACGTGTGAAGTGCTCGCAGTCCCCTCAGGTACGAGCGTTTCGTCCTCAGTCGAGTGTCGATTTCCAGAGACGGGACTTCCTCGTCCGTTGCCCAGTTGCGCGTTCTCGCCGCCGGCCGCTTCCTGCCGCTGCTCCGCGGTGGTCAGTGGAACGGGGCGGCGGCTGTCTGCCGCGGCGGCGTATGTCAACTTCATGCTCACCACTGGCCCCGGGACAGCCGCCTCGTTAGCCGGGATCTGCGGGACACGACGTCTAGGACACTCGCTTCGCACGTGATCAGGTGAATTACAGAGAGCACACGTCTTCGGCTGTCCATCGTAAATCACGAGGGCACGATATCCACCGATGTTTATAAAAGGTGGCATGTCCCTCTCAAGTTCAATCATAATTTGTCTCACTCCGTTCAACACGGGAAACATGTATTGCTCAGACCATTTCTCGGCAACATTTGAAATAACCCGGCCATATGGTTGGAGGGCGATACTAATTTGTTCAGCTGGCATTTAGAACGGTAACTCGAATATTCTTACTGTTCTAAGACCAGCATGCGACATTTTGTGTCCCAACTTCGTCGCCGCTTTTGTGTCCCAGCCTCGTCGTAGGTGTCGGTGGCCGAGTGGATGAGACCGACACAGGAATAAGATAGCACGCTGGTGCAGGTACGGAGGGGAGCAGCCAGAAACTATAAACACTCGAGTAAATTAGAAAGAGATATATATTGCACAGACTGTAACAATACTTAACTTTTACATAGTACTGCAGAATGTTGATACACAGTTGTTAGAGGCCTGCCTAGTGCCTGTACGATAGCAAAGTCTTCACTGGTGCCTATCTGATGACGAAGGTCCTAACTGGTTGCTATCTCCGTCCGAAGTGACGAAGTCCTTCAGTGGTGGCCACGAGCGGGGTTGCAGCAGAGGGCGCTCGTGGCTGTCGTCGTGAGAACGCCGCGCCGTGCGTGCATGGCGGCGCGCGGCGAAAGTAGGTGGCGCGCACTTTGTACTTGTGCGACACCACACGACACAAGAACGTCACTAACTCGTCCGTCTGAATGATTAAACTTCATTTTACCCCCACTTCTTTCGATAATTCGACAACATAAGTCAGCAGATCGTAATTTTACGTAAACAAAGTTCGTAACAAACGAGAGATGTACTCCAATTACGTCTACATCCGTAATTCCAACCATCTCTTTAACTCGAAAGCCTTCGGTCTAATAAAGTCCCAATCGAAAGTAAACTTAATTGTGTCTTTTCTTTGACAACTATTCAGATTCATTTTGTCTTCTGGTGAAACATTTCAAGTTACGAGGACGCAACTAGAAGGTTACAACTGACCTGCTGCACTGCCGCACGTCCGTTGTTTACGTCGGGCCGCCGCGCTGCCTCCAGACATCCGGCCCGCACTGCGGCGTCCACTCGAATGTCTCCACCGCGGCTGGAAAACACCCACCTCGCGGTGGTATTGTTTTAGCCCACTTTAGGTTACGGTAGTAACACTAAAAGTGGGCCTTTGCGATCGTCTTTTGACAGCTCGAAATTTAAAAGAAAATAACGGCTTAACCATTCATCTGACACGGAAATTGAATAACCGAATTTGTAGAGGAGAGAATTCTCTACAACTTTGCTCTCTTTTTTTCATATCTCGTACTATTTCAAAGATATTTGCAAAAATAACGGCGATTTTGAATTGTATGTCTGTCTGTCTGTCCGTAACGTGTTCCCTGTTTTTAAGCCGAACCGTTCACCCGATCAAACCCAAATTTTACAGACATGAATGTAGGCCACCAGAGACCAGAACCTCCCTTTTTCAAATTTTTCGGACAAAAAATACGGCAGTAATACCTAAAAAAGCAGTTTGTAATATAATTGTAATTGCAAACGAACCGTTCATTTGATACGAAAATTGAATAACCTAATTGGTAGAGGAGAAAATTCTGTACAACTTAGATCCCTTGTGTTTTTTTTTTCATATCTCGTATCGTTTGAGAAATATTTGGAGGAATAACGGAGATTTGACACCCTCCATTGAATTAACGGAAACCAGCCGTTCGCAGATGTCACGTGACATTCCTCGCGTAGAACTCTCTATGGCATACGCCATCTTGCGTTGCGTATTTGATGATTTTCTTATTGTAACTTACACGTTGTCATTTCAAAGCAATGGCGCACTGAATAATGAACAAAAACAAGTCGTTCTTCGTTCGATAAATGATAATCTAGTGTCTACAAATGCCCTATGAGCGTCAGTTAACAACAATAGTATGAGATTAAAGAGAGCAAATCCCAATAGTTGGCCGTAATGTAGTGGACAACCCGTTGGCCTGTGTTGTTGAAGGTCAGTGGTTCGCAATCCGCTACAACCTAATTTTTTTTCCATGGAGGGGTTTCAATATTATTAATTAATATTTTATTATTTGGATTATTATTTTGCTCCTAAATGTTTGCAAAAACTTATAAAACTAAAGATCTACAGTGGGCCGTAGAATACGTCAGTGCGATTTTTGTACTGAAGGAATAACACTCCAAGTTTTGACATCAGAGCAGCAACAAATGTGCGGAAATAGCGGACGGAAAAAAAAAGACTGCATAGCCAGCCGCGGTGGCCGAGGGGACTAAGGCGCTCCAGTCACGGTCCGCGCGGCCACTACGGTCGGGGGTTCGAATCCCCCCTCGGGCATGGATATTTGTGCCGTCCTTATAGTTAGTTCATAAAGTAGTTTGTAAGTTTAGGGACTGATGACCCCGTAGTTAAGTCCCATAAGTTCAACAAACATCTGAACATTTTTTGTCTCAACTCTTTACTTGAGGTTCGCGTGGCCTTCAGTTAGCGCGAGGCACCATCGCGCTACTATAAACAGTTTGTCATTTCCGATGCCCTGCAGTATGGTGTGTGATCATCTCGGACGGCCACTGCAGTTGCAGACCTGCATGGCTTCAGCAGTACGCGGTTATCAATCAGCTCTTGAGGAATATTTGGCCATTCAGTGTATGGAAGAAAAGACTGAATAGAACTGAAGGAGACGCGAAGAGACGTCAAAGGTTGGAAACTGAAATTTTACTTCCGCGTGTTTCGAGAGTCAAGAGATACGTTGTTTCAAGTGGACACCAGTATATATATATATATATATATATATATATATATATATATATATATATACTGGTGTGTGTGTGTGTGTGTGTGTGTGTGTGTGTGTGTGTGTGTGTGTGTGTGTGTGTGTGTGTGTGGAGAGTGGCTTCCTGCCCGGCTGATACCCAGAGGGAATTTTGAAGGCTTTCGTGCGCGTTGCGGCGGAAGCGTTGTGTTGGTCCGTGCTTTGTGGAGTCTGGTCACGCGTGCGATTACGTGAGCCAGGAAGCTCAGCTCGGCTAGCCGCTGGCGGTGGCAGAGGCGGCTGGGTCTGTCTGGCACAGCTGCGTGGTCAGACACACGCGTGCGGCTTCCGGCAGAACCACTGAGCCACCGGGTACTGCGGCGCGCATACGTAGCCGCGCGGTCTGACGTCTGCAGCTGCGAAAACCAATAGTCAACACGTAAGCCGGCCGCGGTGGCCGAGGAGACTGAGGCGCTCCAGTCACGGTCTGCACGGCCACTACGGTCGGGGGTTCGAATCCCCTCTCGAGCATCGATATTTGTGCCGTCCTTACTATTAGGTAGTTCATAAGTAGTTTGTAAGTTTAGGCACTGATGACCCCGTAGTTAAGTCCCATAAGCTTAACAAACATTTGAACACGTAAAATGAGGATTTATAATTAGACATGGGTTATAATTTAATAAACCTACACATGTGTTGACAGAGAGACAGACTGACTGTGCTTCTGGCGGACTAGAATTATGTCTGTAAAACTTGGTGCTGATCGGTTGAATGGTTCGTCTTAAAAAAAACAGAGAACACGTTACGGACAGACGGACATCCCAAAATCGCCGGTATTTTTGCAAATATCTCTGAAACGATACAAGATATATAAGTTGTAGAGAATTTTTCTCCTCTACAAATTCGGTTATTGAATTTTTGTGTCAGATGAATGGTTAAGCTGTTATTTTCATTTAAATTTCGAGCTGTCATAAGACGATCGCAAAGGCCCACTTTTAGTGTTACTACCGTAACCTAAAGTGAGCCAAAATTGAATATTAAAATTAGCAGATAAACATTTTTTTTTAGTAAATCATGTTTTTATTTCCAAAGAAGAACTTTTACACGGAATTCTTACAGATACCCAGCTTCTCCATCTGAACCGGAATCATCAATTTTCTCTTGCAGGGCATTGAAAACATCAATATCAAGAAGTTCAAATGTTTGTAAATCTATCGGACCAAACACCGTGGTCATCAGTTCGTAGCTTACAAACTACTTAAACCTAGGTAAACTAAACTACGGACAAACACACACACACCCATGCCCCAGGGAGGACTCGAACCTCCACGGCGAGCAACCGCGCGCTCCGCAGCGAGACGCTTTAGACCGCTCGGCTACTCCACCGCGGCACGTGTACGTATGTGTGTGCCCTGCGGAGAATTACTATATTCTACGTACATACTTCAGTTAAATATTACGTACTAGCTGCAAACCCGGTGTCGCCCAGGTATTTATTTATTCCATTTTATGTAATGTAAATCAGTTCTAGAAAGTAATATAAACAATCAGGATGTCTATCTATGAATTATTACAGTCCGCCTTAGCTCTTTTTATCATCAGATAAACTCCCACTAAAAACAAAGTACGGAAAACTTCTACAAGTCAGGGACTTCAAATATTTAGGAGAAATCATGCAAAAATCTGGGCTAATCACATAAGCGAACAAAGAATGAGTCTCAAAATTACAGAGAGCCCATAAACTCACCTGGTCCCACTACAATAAAAAATATATTTCCACGGCTGCAAAACTACGACACTACAACACAGTAGTCTTATCAGAAGCTATCTACGCATCAGAAACTACGAGCACCAAAGGAATGACAAAAATCAAGGAGATTGAAAAACAAGAAAGGAATATTCTGAGAAAAATCCACGGTGCAGTTTTTAGAGAAAATATCTGCCAAAAACACCCACAGAAGAACTATACAGACACTCTGAAACAATCACGACGCATATCAGAAAACGCAGAGCAAAATGTTTCATGCATTTCGCCAGAATGAATGACACCAGACTAACTAAAAGAATGTTGTTGTTGTTGTGGTCTTCAGTCCGGCGACTGGTTTGATGCAGCTCTCCACAATACCCTATCCCGAGCAAGCCTTTTCATCTCCTCATAAGAAAGACAACCAACATCCACTTGAATCTGTTTAATATATGCGTCTCTTGGTCTCCCTCTGCGAATTTTACCCCACAAACTTCCCTCCGACGCTAAATTCACAATTCCTTGATGTCTAAGAATGTGTCCTACCAATCTATACCTTATTTTAGTCAAGGTATGCCAGAAATTTCTTTTCTCCCCAATTCTGTTCAGTACCTCCTCATAAGTTACGCAATCCACCCACCTAATCTTCAGCATTCTTCTGTAGTACCATATTTCAAAAGCCTCTATTCGCTTCCTGTCCGCACTGCTTATCGTCCATGTTTCACTCCCGTACAAGGCAACACTCCACACAAATGCCTTCAGAAAAGACTTCCTTACACTTAAATTAATATTCGATGTTAGCAAATGTCTCTTTTTCAAGAACGCTTTTCTACCCATTGCCATTCTCCATTTATATCCTCTGTACTGCGACCATCATTTGTTATTTTACTGCCCATATAACAAAACACACCTACCTCCTTTATTGCTTCGTTACCTAATCTAATTCCTTCAGCATCACCTGATTTTCTTACACTGCACTCCATTACCCTAGTTTTGCTCTTGTTAATGTTCATCTTATATGCACCTTTCAGCACACTGTCCATTCCGTTCAATTGCTCTTCCAGGTCCTTTGCTGTATCTGACAGAATTACTATGTCGTCGGCAAAACGCAATGTTTTTAATTCTTCACCCTGAACTTTAATTCCTTCTCCAAATTTCTCCTTGCTTTCCTTTATAGCTTGCTCAATGTACAAACTGAATAACAATGGAGAAAGGCTACAACCCTGTCTTACGACCTTTCCAACCACTGCATCCCTTTCATGCCGTTCAACTCTGACAACCGCTGTCTGGTTTTTGTACAAGTTGTAAATAACCTTACTCCTGCTTGCTTCAGAACTTGAAACAGTTTATTCCAATCAACATTGTCAAAAGCTTTCTACAAATCTAAAAAAGCTAGAAATGTAGGTTTGCCTTTTCTTAATCTATCTTCTAGGATAAGCCGTAAAGTGAGTTTTGCCTCCCGTGTTCCTACAATTCTCCTGAACCCAAACTGATCTTCCCCAAGGTCGGCGTCTACCAGCTTTTCCATCCTTCTGTATATAATTCGTGTTAATATTGTACGTACATACTTCAATTAAATATTACGTACCAGCTGCAAACCCTGCGTCGCCCGGGTATGTATTTATTCCATCTTATGTAATGTAAATCAATTCTAGAAACTAATATAAACAACCAGGATGTCTATCTATGAATTATCACAGTCCGCCTTAGCTGTTTTTATACGCCTTTATTACGTTACTACCGTTAAAGGTACAGCTTCAGTCATCTTTTAATTTACATGGAGTGCGTGTCCCAACGTTCATGATGGTTTGCCGGGTTTGATGGAGGTTTTCTTTCAAAGATGTTAATTAATGTTACAAGGGACTCCTTTCAGTAAACGAATGACAACAATACGTATTCAGAACTATTGCACTTCTGAGCATATCATATACTATCAGTGCACATGAATAATTTTCATAGTTTGAATGACAACAAAACTTTTTAAGTCCTAACGTGCATGTCAACTCCCATGAACCACAGACATTGCCGAGGTGGGGTGGTTTGCGTGCCTCAATGATGCAGATAGCCGTACCGTAGGTGCAACAACAGCGGAGGGGTATCTGTGGAGAGGCCAGACAAACGTGTGGTTCCTGAAGAGGGGCAGCAGCCTTTTCAGTAGTTACGGGGGCAACAGTCTGGATGATTGACTGAGCTGGCCTTGTAACATCAGCTAATGTGGCTTTGCCACACAGCTACTGCGAACGGCATGCAACTCTACTGTATGACTATACGATGATGGTGTCTTCTTGGGTAAAATATTCCGGAGGTAAAATAGTCCCCCATTCGGATCTCCGGGCGGGGACTACTCAGAAGGATGTCGTCATCAAAACAAAACAGGCATTCTACGTGTCGGATCGTGGAATGTTCTAACACTTGAACGCGTAGGTAAGCTAGAAAATTTGGAAAGAGAAATGGATAGGTTAATGTTAGATATGGTAGGTTAGTGAAGTTCGGTGGCAGGATGAACAGGATTTATAGTCAGGTGAGTACAGGGTTTGTTGTTATCTTTAGTCTGGTTTGATGCAGCTCTCCGCCCTACTCTATCCTGAGCAAGCCTTTTCATCTCCTCATAAAAACGACAACCCACATCCACTTGAATCTGTTTACTATACGCGTCTCTTGGTCTCCTTCTGCGATTTTTACCCCACACACTTCCCTCCAATGCTAAATTTATGATTCCTCGATGTCTAAGAATGTGTCCTACCAAGCGATCCCTTCTTTTAGTCAGGGTATGCCAAAAATTCCTTTTCTCACCAATTCTGTTCAGTACCTCTCCATTAGTTATGCGATCTTCCCACCTAATATTCAGCATTCTTTTGTAGCACCACATTTCAAAAGCCTCTAACCTCTTCCTGTCCGCACTGCTTATCGTCCATGTTTCACTCCCATACAAGGCAACACTCCACACAAATGCCTTCAGAAAAGACTTCCTTACACTTAAATTAATATTCGATGTTAGCAAATTTTTCTTGCCATTCTGCATCTTATATCCTCTGTACTGCGACCATCGCATGTTATTTTACGACCCAAGTAACAAAACTCATCTACCAACTTCATCGTTTCGTTATCTAATCTAATTCCTTCAGCATCGCCTGATTTTCTAAGACCGCATTCCATTATTTTTCTTTTGCTCTTGTTAATGTTCATTTTATACGCTGTCTTCAACACACTGTCCATTCCTTTCAACTGCTCTTCCAGGTTCTTTGCTGTATCTGACAGAATTACTATGTCTTCGGCAAAACGCAATGTTTTTAATTCTTCCCCCTGAACTTTAATTCCTTCACCAAATTTCTCCTTGCTTTCCTTTATAGCTTGCTCAATGTACACATTGAACAACATTGGAGAAAGGCTACAACCCTGTCTTACTCCCTAACTGATGCTTCCCTTTCATGCCCTTCGAGTCTAATAACTGCGGTCTGGCTTTTGTACAAGTTGTAAATAACTCTTCTTTCCCTGTATTTTATCCCTGCTGACTTCAGAATTCGAAAGATTGTGTTCCAGTCAACATTGTCAAAAGCTTTCTCCAAATATAAAAAGCTAAAAATGTAGGTTTGCCTTTCCTTAATCTATCTTCTAAGATAAGACGTAAAGTGAGTATTGCCTCCCGGGTTCCTATGTTCCTCCTGAATCCAAACTGATCTTCCGCGAGGTCAGCTTCTACCAGCTTTTCCATTCTCCTGTAGATAATTCGTGTTAAAATTTTGCAACCATGACTTATCAAACTGATGGTACTGTAATTTTCACACCTGGCCCAAGTACAGGGTTATCAATACGAAATCAGTCGGTGGTAACACAGGAGAAGGTCTGATAATGAATAAGAAAATAGTAAAGCGCGTAAGCTACTATGAACAGCATAGTGAACGCATTATCATAGTAAAGATAGACACGAAGCCAACACCGACCAACTAGCACGGCCGATGATGAGGATATCAAAAAAATGTATGAGGAGATAAAAGAGATAATTCAAAAAGTTAAGGGAGACGAAAACTTGATTGTACTAGGGGACTGTAACTCGGTAGTACGAAAGGGAAGAGAAGGAAATGTAGTAGGTTAATATGGACTGGGAAAAAGGAAAAGAGGAGATCGCTTGGTAGAATTTTGCGCAGAACACAATTTAATGATCACAAACACTTGGTTTAATCATCATGAAAGAAGGCTCTATACGTGGAAGAGATCAGGAGACACTGGAAGGTACCAGATTGACTTTATAATGGTAAGGAATACGTTTAGAAATCATGTTTTAAACTGTAAGACATATCCAGGAGCAGATATAGCCTCTGACCATAACTTATTGATTATGAACAGCAGATTAAAACTTAAGGCACTGCAGAAAGGTAGAAAGGTTAAGAGATGGAACCTGGACAAATAGAAGGAACCAGAGGTGGTTGAGAGTTTCAGAGGGAGCTTAAGGAAGGATTGGCAGAAACGGGGGAAAGTAATAGAGTAGAAAAAGAATGGGTAGCTCTGAGAGAAAGGGTAGTGAAGGCAGCAGAGGATCATATAGGCAGAAGGACAAGGACTAATAGAAATCCCTGGATAACACACACACACACACACACACACACACACACACACACACACACACACACACACACACACACACACATATATATATATATATATATATATATATATATATATATATATATATATATATATATATATATATATATATATATATATTTCAGCAAGTGAAACAGGAAAAAGGGAGTACAAACGACTAAAAATGAGATTGACAGGAAGTGCAGACGGGCTAAGCAGGAGTGGCTAGAGGACAAATGCAGAACCGTAGAAGAATGCATAGCTAGGGGAAAGATATATACCACCTACAGGAAAATAAAAGAGACAAGAAAAGCAGCTCTATGAATATCAAGAACTCAAACGGAAAACCAGTACTAAGCAAAGAGGGGAAAACTGAACTGTGGAAGGAATATATAGAGGGCCTATACAAAGGAAATAAATTTGAAGGCAGTATTCTAGAATAGGAAGACGAAGTGGAGGAAGATGAGATAGGAGATACGATACTGCGAGAAGAATTTGACAGAGCGCTAAATGATTTGAGTCGAAACAAGGCCCCTGGAGTAGATGATATTCCGTCTGAACTGCTGATATTGTTAGGAGAGCCAGTCATGAAAAAATTGTATCACCTGGTATGCAAGATGTATGAGACAGGGGAAATACCCTCCGACTTCAAGAAGAATATTGTAATTCCAATTTCAAAGAAAGCAAGTGCAGACAGGTGGAAAATTACAGAACTATCAGTTTAATAAGTCATGGGTGCAAAATACTAACACGAATTATTTACAGACGAATGGAAAAACATGTGGAATCCTACCTCGGGGAACATCAGTTTGGATTTAGGAGAAATGTAGGAACACGGGAGGCAATACTCACATTACGGCGTATCTTAGAAGATAGTCTAAGGAAAGGGAAACCTACGTTTTTAGCGTTTGTAGATTTGGAGAAAGCTTTTGACAACGTCGACTGGAATACACTATTCCAAATTCTGAGGTAAAATATAGGGAGCGAAGAGTTATATTCAACCTGTACAAAAACCAGACAGCGGTTATTAGAGTCAAAGGGCAAGAAAGGGACGCAGAGGTTGGGAAGGGAGTAAGACAGGGTTGTAGCCTTTCCCCGATGTTGTTCAATCTGTACATTGAGCAGGCAGTGAAGGAATGGAAGAAGAACTTTGGAGAGGGCATTAAAATGGAGGGAGAAGAAAGAAAAACATTTCGGTTCGCCGATGATATAGTAATTGTGTCAGAAACTGCAAACGATCTGGAAGAGCAATTGAATGGAATGGACAGTGTCTTTAAAGGAAGATATAAGATGAACATTAACAAGAGTAAAACGAAGGTAATGAAATACAATGTCAGAAAAATCAGGCGATGCGGAAGGAATTAGATTAGATAATGACACAATAAAAGTAGATGAGTTTTGTTATTTGGGTAGCAAGATAACTTCTGATGGCCGAACTAAAGAAGATATAAAATGCAGAAAGGCTATGGGAAGAAAAGCGTTCCTAAAGAAGCGAAACTTGTTAACATGCAATATTAATTTAAATGTTAGGAAGTCCTTTCTGAAAGCATTTGTCTGGAGTGTAGCATTGTATGGTAGTGAAACGTGGACGATAAAGAGTTCAGACCAAGAGATTATAGAAGCTTTTGAAATGTGGTGCTACAGACGAATGGGTAGATCACGTGACTAATGAGGAGGTGCTTACCCGAATTGGGAAGAAAAGATTTTCTTGCATATCCTGACTAAGAACAGGGATAGATTGGTAGGATATATTCTGAGACATCAAGGAATTGTCAACTTAGCATTATAAGGAAGTGTGTGGGGTAAAAATCGTAGAGGGAGACCGAGGGACGAATACAGTAAGCAGATTCAAAGGGATGTAGGTTGCCGAACGTATTCTCACATGAAGAGACTTGCACAGGACAGGGTAGAGTGGAGAGCTGCATCAAACCAGTCTGCGGACTGAAGACCGCAACAACAACAACAACAACAACAACAACAACAACACATTTTCCTCTTCTCCCCTCTCTCTGTCCTCCCTCTCCTTTCAGTCGGTCTCTTCTTCCACCTACTCCTCTCTCTCCTATGTATGTTGTTGTTGTTGTTTGTAGGGGACTAAACTACTAGGTCATCAGTCCCCTTCCTATACATGAAAGCCAAGTTTCATGCTGACTGATCAAACGGTGTCAAAGTCACAAGATACCTCTGCCCTGCTGTATTCATTGGCTTGCAGATTACAAATACATTCTTCATGAAAACATATATTTGTGTGCTGACTTTCACGGTGCCCAGTAAAACGATTTGGATGTCTCTTGTAACGTACCCTCAGCCATGCACCTACGGAGGCTTTTGAAAGGTACCCAATGTATTAATTCGGGGTATGAGCTATCTTAATTCCACATTTTATTCAAAACCGTCCGGCCATTTCGGCGTGAAGAGTAACAAACGTATTAAGCCATTGTAAGGTACCCTCCGCCACGCACTTTACTGTGCCTTACAAAACGTCAAATGCCCATTAAAACCATATGTTGGTAACAACAAATTCCTTCTGCTCGTGGTTTTCACCCCAGTGATACAGTATTCTTGGTATGCATCAAAGATGACAGCAGAACAACCGTCATTTAATTTGAATGAAGTATGCCCTCCATTGACGCATGTTGTTGTTGTGGTCTTCAGTCCGGAGACTGGTTTGATGCAGCTCTCCACAATACCCTATCCTGAGCAAGCCTCTTCATCTCCACATAAGAACGGCTACCTACATCTGTCTGAATCTGCTTACTGTATCCATCTCTTGGTCTTCCTCTGCGATTTTTACCCCACACATTTCCCTCTAATGCTAAATTCACAATTCCTTGATGTCTAAGAATGTGTCCTACCAAGCGATCCCTTCTTTTAGTCAAGGTATGCCAGAAATTTCTTTTCTCCCCAGTTCTGTTCAGTACCTCCTCATTAGTTAAGCGATCCACCCACCTAATCTTCAGCATTCTTCTGTAGCACCATATTTCAAAAGCCTCAATCCTCTTCCTGTCCGCACTGTTTATCGTCCATGTCTCACTCCCATACAAGGCCACACTCCATACAAATGCCTTCAGAAAGGACTTCCTTAGGCTTAAATCAATATTCGATGTTGACAAATTTCTCTTTTTCAAAAACGCTTTTCTACCCATTGCCATTCTGCATTTTATATCCTCTGTACTGCGATCATCATTTGTTATTTTACTGCCCAAGTAAAAAAACTCATCTACCTGCTTTATTGCTTCGTTCCCCAATCTAATTCCTTCAGCATCACCTGATTTTCTTACACTGCACTCCATTACCCTAGTTTTGCTCTTGTTAATGTTCATCTTATATGTACCTTTCAGCACACTGTCCATTCCGTTCAATTGCTCTTCCAGGTCCTTTGCTGTATCTGACAGAATTACTATGTCGTCTGCAAAACGCAATGTTTTTAATTTTTCACCCCGAACTTTAATTCCTTCTCCAATATTTTAAAAAAATTCTTTCTTTAAATTGGTTACAAAAAATTCACTTGGTTTAAACAATATTTATGTTTTAAATGTTTCTTTGATGATTATCACTCTGAAAAATGTGCTTTTAGAATTTTCAGAAATTTTATTTCATTCGAAACTGCGACGAAATCTGAAAATTTACTGTTTAGTCACGTTAATTAATTGAAATGATTGTAGGTAATATGAATATATTAATACTGCACTGATAAATTGAATTGTTCAATCATATATAAAAATTTCATCATGATCGGCATACGACTGTAGAATCTGACGAAGTCCATATGTAAAGTATCCTCCGCCATGCACCATACAAAATTTTATGTGACGGTGACCTTCCTCTTGTTTTGAATGTGAAGTGTCCAAAATGTCAATAAGATTTCAGGATGAATAAAGTGTCCTCATTCGCATGTCGCATGATGCCACAGGTTTTCAACCATATAATTGTTTATGACGTCCTATCTCCTGAGCTATATCTCGTAAGCCGTTCTTACCCCTACGTCAATTGTTACCTCATGGAAGGAATATGTGTACCAAGTCCCTAGACGTACAAACTAAGTTAAACTAACCTAAGGACAACACACACAAATCCATGCCAGAGGGAAGATTCGAACCTCCGACGCGGTCAGTCTTACATCGCCTCAACAAACATGTGTAATCCCTGAAAGTGATGAGTGTGAATACGAAAGTGAAAAATAGGATGAACGTGACGATATTTGTGTAGGCCTAACAGGCAGTACAATTTTTCAAAAAAAATTTACTGATCCTGCCATATATAATTAAATTATACACAGGGTTATCGAAGAAAAGTTGAAGTGAATATAGAATCTCCTATGACTATATTCTTTCAGCATTTCATAACTTTATCTTAAAAAAAATATTGTCAGATAATGTAATCATTGTGCTAATCGGAAAGGTACGTTTAATTTAATCAAATTGCGCCCCAACTTTGCGACTGGATAGGTGATTTCCTGTCAGAGGGGATACATTTTGTAGTAATAGATGGTAAAGCATCGACTAAAACAGAAGTGACTTCGGGTGTCCCACAGGGTAGTGTTATTGGTCCTCTGCTGTTCCTTATTTGCATAAAATATTTAGGTTGTTTGCAGATGCCGCCATCATTTACCGTCTAGTAAAATCATCTGAAGATCAAATCGAACTTCAGAACGATCTGAATAAGATATCACTATGGTGTAAAAATTGGCAATTTACTCTACATAATGAGAAATGATAAGTCGTCCACATCAGTAGGAAAAGAAATCCGTTAAACTTTGTTTACAAGAAAAATCAATCAAAAGTGAAGGTCGTAAACTCCATAGAATACCTAGGAATTACTATTACTTCAGATCTAAACTGGAAAGAACACGTAGATAATGTCGTGCGAAAGGCGAACCAAACTGCGTTTTATTCGCAGAACCCTCAAAAGATGCAACAGAACTACTAAAGAGACTACATACACTACGCTTGTCCGTCCTTTTATGGAGTATTGCTGCCCAGTGTGGGATCCTTATCAGGTGGGTTTGACGAAGGACATCGAAAGAGTCCAAAGAAGGGCAGCTCGTTTCGTATTGTCACGATACAGGAGAGATAGCGTTACGGAAATGATACAGGATCTGGGATGGGAATCATTACAACAACGGCGCTTATCGCAGCAGCGTGGGATACATACTAACCTCCAATCGTCAACATTCTTCTCCGAATGCGAAAATATATTGTTGACTCCCACTTACATAGGTAGAAATGATCATCAGAATAAAATACGAGAAATCAGAGCTCGAACGGAGAGATTCAGGTGTTCTTTTTTCCCGCCTGCTATTCTAGAATGGAATGGGAGATAAATAGTATAATTGTGGTTCGATGAACCCTCTGCCAGGCAAGTAAATGTGATTTGCAAAGTATCCCATGTAGATGTAGATGTGGATGTAGAAATCTGACCACAGCTGAAATGAAAGCATTCCTCGCTGTATTTCTTATAATGGGTTTCCATAGACTTCGCAGCATAAGACACCAATTTTTTTGTTGTAAAAAGAGTAGTTTCAGTTATATCTGTCAGAATATTTTTGAAGATATTAACGTTTATTGCATTTAAACATTCCACAAAAAGTGCTAAAAAAAGGGAGAATGTGGGTATGAGAAATTGTATAATCTTTGTCCACTTCTTCCCCATCTAAACAATTTTTTTTTTAATTTTAGACAGAGCTGATGAATTCAGAGAGCTTGACTAATACGGAAGATGATATTTCCATAAAAATGAAAATACAGAAGTACACAATCAGTTGTGATTAAAAGCAACGTGCATAGCCCTAGAGAGATGTGTCAAGTGTCTTGGAGAAACAAGAACGGTGTCAAGGCAAGTGACGAGTGTCCCAAGGCTGTTGATGACTGTAATAGGTACACGGGAGCGGTCGATTCATTTGATCAATTAATTTTTGCGTACAGTGTTTTAGGGAACTCTTGAAAGTGGTGGTTAAATTTATTCCATTACTTTCTGGGCGCTGCAGTTGTCAATTCCTTCCTTCTTTATTATTAGACTGTAAAAATAGCTCAGTCATTTGATGGAAAGCCACTGCCAGAAATCACTTCTGTTTTTGTGATTCTTCAGTTTCTCCCGGCGTATTTGATAATCAAAATATCCGCAGAATAAAATTCGTGCACTGGTGTGGAGCGCCAAAGATGATCTCGGTTTGAGGAAGGCCGGCGTGTACCAGATTCCGTGTCAGTGTGGCAAGTCATATATTGGACAGACGATGCGTACCGTCGAGGATCGATGCGTTGAACACCAGAGGCACACACGATTGATGTATTCGAGCAAGTCGGCGGTCGCTGAACATTGTTTGTCGGAGAATCATGCGATGGAGTACGAGCGCACTAGGATTCTGGTACAGACGTCGAGATACTGGGACTGCGTCGTTAGGGAGGCCTTTGAAATTCGCACAAGTGACGACCTCATAAACCGTGACTCTGGCTATAATCTTAGCAAAGCTTGGGAACCAGCGATTGGGTTAATTAAGAGTAAATCTAGCAAACGTAACGAAGTGACGACCACGGCGGACAGAGCCCTCACACCGACGTCATCTCAGACGCCATCGCAATCGGTTCCACTGCGCGGACCGCGGAGGGGTCGCTCCGCGGGCCGAGGGTATTTAAATGGCCCGCCACCGGGCTAGAACCCAGGTCCCTTCGAGCAGCCGTAGCGTGCGGATCTCCGTGCCGGCGCGTTTCCAGGAGCTCAGACCGTCAGTTCACCTGATGATGGCGACATGTATGATCGCCGAAATATTGTGCCCGTTGGACACTGTAGACCGGCAGTACACCCGTCGATATTTTGACTTCTGTTTTTCTCCGTGACTTTCCGTCAATTACAATGTACTGTGACCTTTCTGACAGAAAATAACTAATGCAGTCACACTACTGTGGCGGTATTCTATAGCCGGCCGCGGTGGCCGAGGGGACTGAGGCGCTCCAGTCACGGTCTGCACTGCCACTACGGTCGGGGGTTCGAATACCCCCTCGGGCATGGATATTTGTGCCGTCCTAGTTCGTAAGTAGTTCATAAGTAGTTTGTAAGTTTAGGGACTGATGACCCCGTAGTTAAGTCACATAGACTATACAAACATTTGAACATTTTTGATATTCTATAAACACCAAGTTTGATTAGAGGCCGCTTGTGAGGTATAGTGTCAAAAGCCTTTCGGAAGTTTAGAAATATAGAATCGATTTGATATTCCTTGTAGATAGCAATCATCACATCATGTCAGTAGGGAGCTAGTTGACTTTTACAAGAAGGATACTTTCTGAATCCGTATTGACTACGGCTTAATAGGTCGTTCTGTTCCAGGTAGTTGATAGTACGATCTAAAATCCTTCTGCAAACCGACGTCAATGATATAGGCATGTAATTTTACGGATTACTCCTGTTGCCATTCTTGTATGCTGAAGTGACCTTGTGCAACTTTCCAGTCCTTGGGTTCGGAACGTTCGCTAAGAGAGCGGTTGTATATTATAGGTATGGGGTTATTGAACCTGCATACTGTGAAACGAACGCAACTGTTATACAATGGCGGTCTGGAGACTTAGTTTTGTTAAGTGATTTAAAGTGTAATTTCTAAATTACATGCGCTGGCAGCTGTTCTTGATTCGAATTCTAGAGTATTTGCTTCGTCTTCTTTAGTGAAATATCTAGTCGACCCGACAATGCTTCGCAATTGCTAATATGTATGTCCCAAAGAAAAGAGCTGTTTCAGTTTTCCACAAGTTTTCCTATTTTCTGGCCAACTATTCCAAACTTTTACTTCACTCAAACCTGCCTCTCGCATTGAACGTCGAATGTCCAAAATTTTATCGCAATCAGATGAATGATATTGATATCCCATTGAAAAAAGCTGTTTCGGTTTCTCGCGAATTTTCAAATTTTCCGGCTAACGTTCCCAAATTTTTAGTTCATAAGAACGTTCAACTTTCGTTGAACGTCAAACGATCGAAATTTTATCGCAATCGGATGAACGGTTCTCAACTTATAGTGTTGAGTACATTTAGAAACTTATTGAAAAAGGAATTTGGTTGGAATTTCGAATTTTGCGATTTTCCGTTTTAATTGCCTTTTTTTTTACTGAAAACTTTTCCAAGACCATAATAAACAAACCGAAAATAAAAGAATTACACCTCTACGTCGTGCGAATAGTCAGTTATAGTATTGAGTACAATCAGGAACACATTGAAAAACGCACTTTCAGTTTTCCTCAAATTTTTCAGTTTTCTGGTAGATTTTGCAAAAAAGAAAAAAAAATATTTCATACAAACATTGTCCTGTCAAGCCGTACTCTTACAACCATATGCGAATTGATTTTTATTCATAGAAAAAAATGCTTTCGGTTTTTCCTAAATTTTCCTACTTTCCGGGTGACTTTTGCAAATTTTTATTTGATCCATACCTTCCTCTTGCTTTCAACGTGAAATGTCCAAAATTTTATCGAAATTGGACAAACGGTATTGATAGCTCACTGGAAAAAGCTGTTTCAGTTTTTCCCGATTTTCCTCTTTTCCGGATAACGTTATCATATTTTATCACCGTTTTAACCTTCCCTGGACTTAAACGAATATTTCAAGACTAAAATTAGCCAAATCGGTTCAGTCGTTCTCGAGTTTTAGCGAGACTAACGAACAGCAATTCATTTTTATACATATAGATTTTTGAGAGCTGTGTTCAGTAATTCTACTTTAGCAGAACTGTCATCAGTAGCGTCACCGTTGCTTTTGTTGCTGCTGCGTAGTGCAGGTATTGATCGTGTTTTGCTGGTACTTTACATACCAATAGAATTTCTTTGAATTTTCCAATTTTCCACCAAATTACGTGACAGGGTTTCGTTGTGGAAAATAAGCTTCTCGCATTGATATCTTTCAGTGAAAGATTGTCAGTCTTGAAGATTTTGTGTCAATTTGGACGCAGCTGGTTTCAACGAATCCAATGCACGATAGAAAAAAACTATTGTTCCATTTAAAAAATTATATCTTTGTGATGTAACTATTTGGAAAATGATACAATAAACTATGTTCATAGCTCCGCAGAAAGTGTGACATTTGTTGTGTTGACCTATCGCATTAAAATTTCCCGTCACGTATTATTTTATAACTTACAGGGGCAAACACAGTTAGAGAAACACCCTGTATATAAAGCAGTGAAATATGCGACGAGTAATGTTTATATGTCGAATGATTTTCAGGACTCTCGCAACATAGGAAGAGCATGCAGATTATTTGTTTTCTTCTTTTTTTTTTTCTAGGAGGGCAATATAGTTACTTGAAAATTGCTTTTGACAGACAGTTACCGACCGCAACAATTATACCTCTTTAATGTGACCACAAAGGTTTTCCCGGCGTAATAACTGTTTGTATCCGGTTGCAGACCCGAGAAGATTACAAACCTCTTTAATGATGGCAAGTAAGAATTGATTAGGTTGATTTTGCTGTGTCTAATGTGGTGTAACAATTATCTTATTTTAAAAAAATCACGGAATAATGTAGATAGAGATGTAAAAATTGACACACACGCTTGGAATGACGTGCGGTTGACTGAAACAAAAATAAGTAAAAAAAGTTCAAAAAATGTCTGACAGATGACGCGTCATCTGATCAGAAAAGCAATAATTAGCATAACACATTAAGATAAAGCAAAGATGATGTTCTTTACAGGAAGTGCTCAATATTTTCACCATCAATCCTCAACAATAGTTGCAGTCAAGGAATAATGTTGTGAACAGCACTGTAAAACATGTCCGGAGTTATGGTGAGGCATTGGCGTCGGATGTTGTCTTTCAGCATCCCTAGAGATATCGGTCTATCACGATACACTTGCGACTTCAGGTAACCCCAAAGCCAATAATCGCACGACTGAGGTCTGGGGACCTGGGAGGCCAAGCATGACGAAAGTGGCGGCTGAGCACACGATCATCACCAAACGACGCGCGCAAGAGATCTTTCACGCGTCTAGCAATAATTTTCAATTTTTTATTTGCTTTTGCAAGTGTGTTCTAACCTGTTTTGTTGTATCACGTCGGGTCAGCCCCCTACTTTTTATCTGAGCTAAGAGACTGCTCCAGACATATCTTTATACTTCTTTGTAAACCAGGGATATGTGCGCTTTTCAGAATGCCTTCAACTCTCCTTTCATTATAAAACGCTCTTTCCGACGACTGCATAACTCTAGCGGAAACTCTCGCTGCTCAGCTGTTTGTCGACTGCAAATCCCGTCCTCTCCCACTGCCCAGCTGCCTGCCACATTTTCTTCCTAATTCGCCTACTTTCGCCCTCCTCGTGCCTTTGCATTTCGTTCCTCGGACGCGCCTGACTTTGAAGCATTGTGTTCGTCGCTGTCCCTTTCTAAAGCGTCGTCCCACGATCCGCAAGATAAACAAGGGATTAGGCGGTTTAGCTGTTCCACTAGCTCTTCGCATTTTTCCTGCAAAACAAATCCTTTTTTTGTGATTTAATGCGAACATACTGTAGGATTAAGTTGAGAAATCTAGGTTCTCTCTTTCTCTGTCTCACACACGCACGCCCACCCACAAACACTGTCTCTCTCCGTTATAAAACCAAGCTTATGGCTGTGTCGAGGTATAAACGTGTTTGCAGTTTGACTGCAACAAAACAAGGCGAACAGGGATTCTGACACGCTTGCCACGTATAACAGGTGTTCTTCTATCGAAATTTCATAAAACTGTGTGTATCATCAGTTAACGGAAAAAAGAAAATTATAAAAAGCAGTGAATATGCGACGAGTAATTTCTGTATGTCGAGTGATTTTTCAGGAATCTCGAAACAGCATAGAAAATATTAACTGCACCATAGAAGTACCCAGAAGTATTCCTCTTATTCCTCTCTCTCTCTCATATATATATATATATATATATATATATATATATATATATATATATATATACTGGGCTGTTACGCAATTGCTTTTAAAAATAAGATAATTTTTACACAACCTTAGACTCACCAAAATCAACATAGTCAATTCTTAACTAACATGGGGAAGCCGCCAATTGTGAAATTCAGATTCGATTCATACTGCGCATAATGAAAGCTCATGGCCAGAGGTGTAATTTGGCAACGCACCAAGATGCACTTCTCAGACGTTGTCGAGAAAATCGACAGTTAAAAAAAGCCGTTGCGGTGAAATACGCTCTACGACTAATAGTTTTCTACAGCTGCGTGGGGCAGCGGTAAGCGCTAGGGTTGGTAATCCGCAGGTCGCCGGATCGAATCTCCCGGCATGCATTTTTTTTTTTTTTTGGTACTTCCAATGGTTATATGTACGTATATCACGAACCAGAGTGATAGTTATGATAGAAATATGGAAAGCAGAAAACAGCACGACATCGAGCACGTCTGATAAACGATGCGTCTTTACAAGAACAATTGTTTTTTTTTTTTTAATTATCTGTTGGAAAACACACCTGATTGACATTCTGAAAAATTGTTCTATCGTTCGTCAGGTTTGACTTACACTATACGTATTCGTTTAAGAATATCGTTTATACTTCTTCTGTTAACTATACGTGGTAAACATTATGAAGACAATTAATAACATTTGTGAAATACAACTTTGTTTGCGGAAAACATAATGCTGTTCGAAGTCGCCAGTTGCATATAATAAGTCGTTTGTCGTAGAGATCGTACAGAGTATTTCACCGCAACGGCTTTTCTTAATTGTCGATTTTCTCGACAACGGCCGAGAAGTGCATCTTGGTGCTTTGCCAAATTACACCTCTGGCCATGAGCTTTCATTGTGCGCAGTATGAATCGAATCTGAATTTCACAATTGGAGGCCTCCACTTGTAAGCCAAAGAACCGAAGTCAGAACATTACAGAGGTTTCATTGTTGCGGTAACTGTCTGTCAATACATTTCCTAAGTAACTATTTTGTCTTTTCTTTAATATATATAGGCCTACACCGGGTGATCAAAAAGTCAGTATACATTGGAAAATCTAATAAATCACGGAATAATGTAGATAGAGAGGTAAAAATTGACACACATGCTTGGAATGACATGAGGTTTTATTAGGAAAAAAATGTCGGACATATGGCGCTTCATCTGATCAGAATAGCAGTGATTAGCATAACAAATAAAGAAAAAGCAAAGATGATGTTCTTTACAGGAAATGCTCAATATGTTCACCATAATTCCTCAACAATAGCTGCAGTCCAGGAATAATGTTGTGAACAGCACTGTAAAGCATGTCCGGAGTTATGGTGAGGCATTGGCGTCGGATGTTGTCTTTCAGCATCCCTAGAGATGTCGGTCGATCACGATACACTTGCGACTTCAGGTAAACCCAAAGCCAATAATCGCACGGACTGAGGTCTGGGGACCTGGGAGGCCAAGCATGACGAAAGTGGCGGCTGAGCATATGATCATCACCAAACGACGCGCTCAACAGATCTTTCACGCGTCTAGCAACACATTTTTCTTTAGTTCTAATAAAACCCCATATCATTCCAAGCATGTGTGCCAATTTTTACCTCTCTATCTACATTATTCCATGATTTATTAACTTTTCAAATTTATACTGACTTTTTGATCACACGATATATATATGAAAAGACTAAATAGTTTCTTGGAACCTGTTACTGACAGACAGTTACCGCAACAATTAAACCTCTGTAATGATGGCATGTTCTGACCTAGGTTCTTTTGCTTAGTTAATAATTGATTATGTTAATTTGGCGTGACTAAGGTTGTGTAACATTACCTTATTTTTACAAACAATTGCGTGACAGATAATGAGGAAAGTTTATGTTTAGCAATCACGAACTGTGCAAGTAATAACTATTTTGTATATACTTTTTCATAAACATGGCAGGAAATATATTCAGGACGTAGACTGCTAACAAATTTTTAAAACACGTATTGCGTGTTCACAAATTATGTATTTACTCTTCTCCTATACAGGAGACACTAAGATTTCCTCACTTGGGCCGAAATGATACTCATTAATAAATATTTGCAGTGCAGCTGTGTATTTTCAATATGCAATTCTTAACCTAACAAAAAGCTGTCCAGCATCACGTACACAGAATAATTTTTGGCTAAAGCTACATTTAAGCTACTTCTCGGCATAATCATAATTGTAGGATCAACTTTTTACTCCTGTGTCGTAAAGTCTCTTTGGGTGTTTGCTCAAGTCTGTCAAGTTTTCTGTAGAGATGTTAAGTTTCGTTAGGTCTCCTGTGGTTTCTTTTACCCAGTTCCTTTTCACTGTACTACTTGTCAGTATGTTAAACATCTTCCTCATCAGTCTGTTATCGTTCAAATTGTCTACGTACCCGGAGAACTTTTAAGTGTTACACGATTCATCGGGTAGGTTGCAGTTATAATTTTATCGTGAGTCGGTGTCTTTCTTTCCGCCGTAAAATACACCTCGCTGCTTGACTTTCTTTTATTCCCTCGCTGCGAAAGTAAGACGTTCGTTCGTTGTCTGTTCTGCTCGTTCCGCTGTAGTGGAAGGACGTGTGTATTCCCGCAACTGTAAACTCTACATTTTTAATGTGAGTATGCTTTTCCCAGATAAATAAATTAGTTAAAACTGTCTTTGAAATAATTACTAATTTTTAGTCACATTTTTTTACAACATTAGCTTTAATGGTTGAGTGCTTGGTCTTATGGTGATTCGGACGGCATTACGCTTAGATGTATCATGTACAACGTGTTATAGCATTTAATGAATAATGAAACAACTCCTAATTTCTCATTTACAGTACCGTTAGAACCTGCAGCCATTCTTTTCTGTTCCTTTTTTTTCCGAAGTCCGATGCGTATTCATGAAAAATATTTTTGCTAAATTCCATTCTTACAATCTGATTCCTAAACTAAAGGCCTATTTCATTGAAGTCAATTTGCAGCAGGGTTTTGGAACTTATCCTGCATTCAAATATTATGAATTATCTGGAACAGAATGATCTATTGACCCAAGGTCAACACGGATTTAGAAAATATCGTTCATGCAAAACACAACTATCTCTTTACTCACACGAAGTGATGGGTGCTGTCGACAAGGGTTCGCTAATTGATTGCGTATTTCTTGATTTCCAGAGGGCTTTTGACACGTACCTCACAAACGGCTTTTAATCAAATTGCGTGGTTATGGTATAGCGCCCCGAATTTCCGACTGGATAGGGGATTTCCTATCAGAGAGGACACAGTTTGTAGTAATCGATGTTAAGGCATCGACACAACAGAGGTGATATCGGGCGTTCCACAGGGTAGTGTTATTGGTCCTCTCCTGTTCCTTATTTACAAAAACGATTTGTGAGAAAATCTAAGTAGCTCTCTTAGGTTGTTTGCAATGACGCCGTCATATACCGTCTAGTAAAATCATCTGAAGATCAAACGCAACTGCAGAACGATCTAAATAAGATATCACTATGGTGTAAAAATTGGAAATTGGCTCTAAATAATGAGAAGTGTGAAGTCGTCCACATGAGTAGGGAAGGAAATCCGTTAAACTTTGTTTACAAGATACATCAATCAAAAGTGAAGGCCATGTACTCCACAAAATACCTAGGAATTACTATTACTTCGGAATTAAACTGGAAAGAACACGTAGATAATGTCGTTTAATGCGTTTTATTGGCAGACCCCTTAAAAGATGCAACAGAACTACAAAAGAGACTGCATACACTGCGCTTGTCCGTCCATTTTTGGAATATTGCTGCCTAGTGTGGGATCCTTATAACGTAGGTTTGATGGAGGACATTGAAAGAGTTCAAAGAAGGGCAGCTCGTTTCGTATTGTCACAATACAGGGGAGACAGCGTTACGGAAATGATACAGGACCTGGGATGGGAATCATTACAACAACGGCGCTTATCGCTGCGGCGTGGGCTACTTACGAAACTACAATCGCCAACATTCTCCTCCGAATGCGAAAATATATTGTTGACTCCCACTTACATAGGTAGAAATGATCATCAGAATAAAATATGAGAAATCAGAGCTAGAACAGAGAGATTCAGGTGTTCTTTCTTCCCGCGCGCTATTCGAGAATGGAATGGGACATATAACGGTGGTTCGATGAACCCTCTGCCAGGCACTTAAATATGATTTGCAGAGTATGCCATGCAGATGTAGATGATCCCGAACATTCTACTCAGTGTTGTTGTACATGACAGTATACTAATAAGTGGTCATTCTAAGAATAAGTTAACCAATACAAAGAATTTAAATTTACAGCATAACAGACGGCAGATAGTTGCAGTAGCAGCATTTAGAAGAACAACGAGGTAACTTCATTCCTAATTTTCATACTGCTACTAACCGGCTTATTTACGACCTTCATGCTCAAATTGTATACCAAATTCTAATCAGTTATCAGATTTAGGCCTTATGTACAGTTCAATACTTTTTTTTTTTCAAAATTTTATTCGCCATCTTTTGCAAGGTCTTGAACTTAAAAAAAAAAGTGCTGCTCCACTTTTCTAATCCAGCAGCATAAATTGACATTTGTGGCGTTGACATCAAAAGGTTTAAATATCTTTTAAATAAGTGCGTGTATTGGGAAGTAAAGTCTGAAGAGGGGGACCTTTCCACAGCCATTTTACATCGATTCCCCCAGGGTCCGAGATTTTCTGGTCATATGGGGAAGAATAACACCGCTCTCTTTCTCTCTCTCTGTTTTCGTCGAGTTCCGCACCACTACACACACACACACACACACACACACACACACACACACACACACGAGACGTGATGCATAGTCGCCAACGGGCATAAGAAATACGACGCTCCGGTGTGCGTCATCGGTTCGGCCATTTCGCTTGACCGCCATCGTCTTCCTGCGTTCGTGCCGTGGTTGGCGAAGTGCGGCAGAATAATCGAGACAGTTTTACTGCCAAGAGGGTAAACACAGACAGCGTCTTAACTCTGAAGCGAGCGAGTGTCGCAGTTGTAGCATACTGTACCCGAATATGGGGGGATGGCAAACGGTTGAGTATTTGTACCGAAATCCTGGCCAATATTACCCTTGATAAACGTTTAAAACACACAGTTTCATTATTACCTGAATAATCTTAATCTCTTCTTCTATATATAAAAGGAAGTGTCCCAATTGACTGACTGACTGACTGATTGACTGACTGACGGACTCATCATCGCCCAGCCCAAACCAGTAAAGATAGAAACTTGAAATTTGTGGAGGATGTTGATTTTACTCTATGGGCATCAATTAAAAAGCGATTTTTTGATATTCCGTCCGTAAGGGGGTGCAATAGGGGATGAAACATTTTTTTTTCAAAATACGTTACTATTTAGGCAATTTTGAAGGTTAAAAAAAAGGTAAAGCAGACAACAATCCGAAGATTGGTTTGAACACCACAGTGCTTTACTAGGCATGGTCCTGTTTGAAGGTGGTATGCCGTTGCCTTCCTCCGACCTTCGAACTGACTTACCCAGCCAGTTATAGGGGGACCTACAGTTTAACGTGGGTTCCGAACCACGGTGCTACTCGGTATTTTTCATATGAGCATTACTGCCAGAGGTGAAAGAAGTGAAAAGTCGCAGATAAAAATCCTAGGCCCTTTGGATTTGTAGTCTGGCACTCTACCACTGTGCAACCGAGGCGCACTCTAGAACTACAAAATTTCGGATTTTAATTCAGGGATCGAATTTAAAAGACACATGTTTCGACATTTTTTGAAATTCGACAAATAAGGTGGTAAAATAGGTGACGCAAAAAATTGATTAAAAAAAAAAGTTGCTGTTAACTCAGATTTTAAGCTACAACTACGAAACTTCGGATATGGAATCTTGGTCAGGATTAAAAACCCATGATTTTTAGTATTTTTGGGAATTCAACAAGTAAAAAGGTTAAATAGAGGATCAAAAACTTAAAAAAAAACACTTTGCTATTGATACTATTTTGAAGCTAGAGCTCCAAAAATTGATATTTGTATAGTTGGTTAGACGTTAAAAAATACGTGTCTCGGTATTTTTGGAAATTCAACCATCAACAGGGTTAAATTGGAGATTGGGCGTTTTTTGGAAATATGTTGCTATTTACGCAATTTTGAAGCTAGAACTACAGATTTTCGGATTTGGATTCGGTGTTCAAATTTAAAAGACACTTGTTTTGGAATTTTTGAAAATTCGACCAATAAGGGGTTGAAATACGAAATGCAAAAATTCATTTTCAAAAATACGGTGCTGTTATCTCAAATTTCAAGCTATAACTACGAAACTTAAGATATGGATTCTTCATTAGGATTAAAAAGAAACAACTGGTTTCGGACCAACCAGCCTACGCATGCGAAGCAGCGGGGGTTCAGCTAGTCATTATATAAATACGCTAACACGAAAATTGTGGTACAGAGTACTAATTTATTCGTACAAGAAGGCCAATGAAAGTTACATAATTCGAAAGATAGTTTGTCGTAGATTTCACGAATATAAATATTATGTGTGCATTTAGGCATTAAAAGAGGTAAAAGGTGGTAGAAATTTTCCTATCTACAGCTTGGATCAAGTTCTACATTCTCCAACAATCAGCTCACTGATTGGCTATTCGCCTCGACCAAAGACGCTGTAATGCAGCGCATCTGCAGTATTAAAATAACGCTTTAAAATAAGTGAATATCGAAACATGGAGTGCTACCAACTCACTTTCTTGTGCCGTTCAAATGCTTCATTTTCGCAGTGATAAGAGTGGTTAAAAGAAATGGATGTTTTCATATAAATGCCGATGTAAAGGATGATGCGCCGGGAGAGGCATCTAGCGGTGGTCGGGTGGAACTACGAAGTCGAGAATGCCGATATAAATGATGATGCGCTGGGAGAGGCATCTAGCGGTGCACGGGTGGAACTACGATTCGCCATGTTTTCAGCTCTGGAATTCTGAATATCGAAGTATCGAAATAACATTATTTCTTGGTGTTGTATAAATATACAAACACCGAAATTGTAGTTCCATTTCAAATATTAGGCTAATGAAAGTTATATAGTTCGAAAATGGCATGAGAAGTATATACTTCCATTTTTATTTGTTGTTATTGTGTCAGGCATTTTCCTTAACACGTAAAAGATAACGTTTCATACCTCCCAGTGCCGGTTAAATTTTACCAAATATCCCAGCGGCCTCCTATGATAATGTTGGCAACAGATGCTGAATAGTGAGAATTCTGTGAGTCTTCATTGTAGCCAATCGCTTGACAACGCTGATGTTTTCTCATGGAATCTTCGCTTTACGAGGGCAATTATTTTTACTGTGCGGAACAAGAACCTGTTAACCATAAAGCATGAACAGCATTATTTGTTTACTTCAAAGTCTGTACGATACACTAATCGAGTCATTCTATGTGGTTCGAACAAATGGGCAAAGATTTTCTATCGTGTTGTTGATGTTGCCAACATAATCACGCGAGGCCGCCGACATGATACGTAAAATTTTACCCCCAGTGAGCATTGTAAACACAATTGGTCCATTTTCGACCATATATATATATATATATATATATATATATATATATATATATATATATATATATATATATATATATATATATATATATATAAAATTAAAAAAAAAGATGAGTCCTTTAATCTTAAACCATTGATGGCCGTTGTCAACTGATGCTAATATGGCATTTGTAGACACAAGAATATCATTTATCGTACGAAGAACGACGTCTTTTTGTTAATTCTTCAGTGCGCCATTGCTTTGAAATGAGAACATTTTAGTTAGAATAAGGAAATCATCAAATACGCAACGCAAGATGGCGTAAGCCAGAGAGAGTTCTGGGCGTGGAATGTCACGTGACATCTCCGAACGGCTGGTTTTCGTTAAATTAATGGAGGGTGTCAAAACTCCTTTATTTATGCTAATATCTCTCAAACGATACGAGATATGAAAAAACCGAAGGGAAAAAAGTTGTAGAGAATTTTCTCCTCAACAAATTCGTTTATTCAATTTTCGCGTCAGATGAACGGTTTATTGGCAAATTTTGCAAATATCTCTGCAACGATGCAAGATATGAAAAATACATAATAGAGCGAAGTTGTAGAGAATTTTCCCCTCTACAAATACAATTAATAAATTTTCGTGTCAGGTGAACGGTTCGTTTGTAATTACAAACGGCTTTTTTGTATTACTACTGTCATTTTTGTCCGAAAAATTTGAAAAAGTGAGGTTCTGGTCTCTGTCTGTTTACAATTATATCTGTAAAATTTGGTGCTGATCGGTTGAACGGTTCGTCTTAAAAAACAGGGAACACGTTACGGACAGACAGACAGACACAGACAGAGATCCCAAAATCGCCGTTATTTTTGCAAATATCTCTGAAACGCTACGAGATACGAAAAAAAACATAACAGAGCAAAGTTGTAGAGGATTTTCTCCTCTACAAATTCGGTTATTAAATTTTCGCGTCAGATGAATAGTTAAGCCGTTATTTTGACTTAAAATTCGAGCTGTTAAAAGAAGATCACAAAGGCCCACTTTTACTGTTACTACCGTAACCTAAAGTGAGCCAGGATATGAAAAAAAAAAACCATAACAGAGCAAAGTAGTAGAGAATTTTTTCTTCTACAAATTAGGTTATTCAATTTTGGTGTCAGATGAATAGTTAAGCCGTTATTTTCATTTAAATTTCGAGCTGTCAAAAGACGATCGCAAAAGCCCACTTTTAGTGTTACTACCGTAACCCAAACTGAGTCAAAATATGAAAAAAAACAATAACAGAGCAAAGTTGCAGAGAATTTTCTCTTCTACAAATTAGGTTATTCAATTTTCGCGTCAGATGAATAGTTAAGCCGTTATCTTCATTTAAATTTCGAGGTGTCAAAGGACGATCTCAAAAGCTCACTTTTAGTGTTACTACCTTAACCTAAAGTGGGCCAAGTTATGGAAAAAAACCATGACAGAGCAAAGTTGTAGAGAATTTGCTCTTCTACACATTAGGTTATTCTATTTTCGTGTCAGATGATTGGTTAAGCCGTTATTTTCATTTAAATTTCGAGCTGTCAAAAGACGATCGCAAAGGCCCACCTTTAGTGTTACTACCGTAACCCAAACTGAGCCAAAATATGAAAAAAAACAATAACAGAGCAAAGTTGCAGAGAATTTTCTCTTCTACAAATTAGGTTATTCAATTTTCGCGTCAGATGAATAGTTAAGCCGTTATTTTCATTTAAATTTCGAGGTGTCAAAGGACGATCTCAAAAGCTCACTTTTAGTGTTACTACCGTAACCTAAAGTGGGCCAAGATATGGAAAAAAAAAACCATGACAGAGCAAAGTTGTAGAGAATTTGCTCTTCTACACATTAGGTTATTCTATTTTCGTGTCAGATGATTGGTTAAGCCGTTATTTTCATTTAAATTTCGAGCTGTCAAAAGACGATCGCAAAGGCCCACTTTTAGTGTTACTACCGTAACCCAAACTGAGCCAAAATATGAAAAAAAAACAATAACAGAGCAAAGTTGCAGAGAATTTTCTCTTCTACAAATTAGGTTATTCAATTTTCGAGTCAGATGAATAGTTAAGCCGTTATTTTCATTTAAATATCGAGGTGTCAAAGGACGATCTCAAAAGCTCACTTTTAGTGTTACTACCGTAACCTAAAGTGGGCCAAGATATGGAAAAAAAACCATGACAGAGCAAAGTTGTAGAGAATTTGCTCTTCTACACATTAGGTTATTCTATTTTCGTGTCAGATGATTGGTTAAGCCGTTATTTTCATTTAAATTTCGAGCTGTCAAAAGACGATCGCAAAGGCCCACTTTTAGTGTTATTACCGTAACCCAAACTGAGCCAAAATATGAAAAAAAAAACAATAACAGAGCAAAGTTGCAGAGAATTTTCTCTTCTACAAATTAGGTTATTCAATTTTCGCGTCAGATGAATAGTTAAGCTGTTATTTTCATTTAAATTTCGAGCTGTCTAAAGACGATCTCAAAAGCCCACTTTTAGTGTTACTACCGTAACCTAAAGTGAGCCAGGATATGAAAAAAAAAACAATAACAGAGCAAAGTTGTAGAGAATTTTTTCTTCTACAAATTAGGTTATTCAATTTTGGTGTCAGATGAATAGTTAAGCCGTTATTTTCATTTAAATTTCGAGCTGTCAAAAGACGATCGCAAAAGCCCACTTTTAGTGTTACTACCGTAACCCAAACTGAGTCAAAATATGAAAAAAAAACAATAACAGAGCAAAGTTGCAGAGAATTTTCTCATCTACAAATTAGGTTATTCAATTTTCGCGTCAGATGAATAGTTAAGCCGTTATTTTCATTTAAATTTCGAGGTGTCAAAGGACGATCTCAAAAGCTCACTTTTAGTGTTACTACCGTAACCTAAAGTGGGCCAAGATATGGAAAAAAAAACCATGACAGAGCAAAGTTGTAGAGAATTTGCTCTTCTACACATTAGGTTATTCTATTTTTCGTGTCAGATGAATAGTTAAGCTGTTATTTTCATTTAAATTTCGAGCTGTCAAAAGACGATCGCAAAAGCCCACTTTTAGTGTTACTACCGTAACCCAAACTGAGCCAAAATATGAAAAAAAAACAATAACAGAGCAAAGTTGCAGAGAATTTTCTCTTCTACAAATTAGGTTATTCAATTTTCGCGTCAGATGAATAGTTAAGCTGTTATTTTCATTTAAATTTCGAGCTGTCTAAAGACGATCTCAAAAGCCCACTTTTAGTGTTACTACCGTAACCTAAAGTGAGCCAGGATATGAAAAAAAAGAACAATAACAGAGCAAAGTTGTAGAGAATTTTTTCTTCTACAAATTAGGTTATTCAATTTTCGTGTCAGATGAATAGTTAAGCCGTTATTTTCATTTAAATTTCGAGGTGTCAAAGGACGATCTCAAAAGCTCACTTTTAGTGTTACTACCGTAACCTAAAGTGGGCCAAGATATGGAAAAAAAACCATGACAGAGCAAAGTTGTAGAGAATTTGCTCTTCTACACATTAGGTTATTCTATTTTTCGTGTCAGATGAATAGTTAAGCTGTTATTTTCATTTAAATTTCGAGCTGTCAAAAGACGATCGCAAAGGCCCACTTTTAGTGTTACTACCGTAACCCAAACTGAGCCAAAATATGAAAAAAAAACAATAACAGAGCAAAGTTGCAGAGAATTTTCTCTTCTACAAATTAGGTTATTCAATTTTCGCGTCAGATGAATAGTTAAACTGTTATTTTCATTTAAATTTCGAGCTGTCTAAAGACGATCTCAAAAGCCCACTTTTAGTGTTACTACCGTAACCTAAAGTGAGCCAAGATATGGAAAAAAAACCATGACAGAGCAAAGTTGTAGAGAATTTGCTCTTCTACACATTAGGTTATTCAATTTTCGTGTCAGATGAATAGTTAAGCTGTTATTTTCATTTAAATTTCGAGCTGTCAAAAGACGATCGCAAAGGCCCACTTTTAGTGTTACTACCGTAACCCAAACTGAGCCAAAATATGAAAAAAAAACAATAACAGAGCAAAGTTGCAGAGAATTTTCTCTTCTACAAATTAGGTTATTCAATTTTCGCGTCAGATGAATAGTTAAGCTGTTATTTTCATTTAAATTTCGAGCTGTCTAAAGACGATCTCAAAAGCCCACTTTTAGTGTTACTACCGTAACCTAAAGTGAGCCAGGATATGAAAAAAAAAAACAATAACAGAGCAAAGTTGTAGAGAATTTTTTCTTCTACAAATTAGGTTATTCAATTTTCGTGTCAGATGAATAGTTAAGCCGTTATTTTCATTTAAATTTCGAGGTGTCAAAGGACGATCTCAAAAGCTCACTTTTAGTGTTACTACCGTAACCTAAAGTGGGCCAAGATATGGAAAAAAAAACCATGACAGAGCAAAGTTGTAGAGAATTTGCTCTTCTACACATTAGGTTATTCTATTTTTCGTGTCAGATGAATAGTTAAGCTGTTATTTTCATTTAAATTTCGAGCTGTCAAAAGACGATCCCAAAAGCCCACTTTTAGTGTTACTACCGTAACCCAAACTGAGCCAAAATATGAAAAAAAAACAATAACAGAGCAAAGTTGCAGAGAATTTTCTCTTCTACAAATTAGGTTATTCAATTTTCGCGTCAGATGAATAGTTAAGCTGTTATTTTCATTTAAATTTCGAGCTGTCTAAAGACGATCTCAAAAGCCCACTTTTAGTGTTACTACCGTAACCTAAAGTGAGCCAGGACATGAAAAAAAAAAGAAAAAAACAATAACAGAGCATAGTTGTAGAGAATTTGCTCTTCTACACATTAGGTTATTCTATTTTCGTGTCAGATGATTGGTTAAGCCGTTATTTTCATTTAAATTTCGAGCTGTCAAAAGACGATCGCAAAGGCCCACTTTTAGTGTTACTACCGTAACCCAAACTGAGCCAAAATATGAAAAAAAACAATAACAGAGCAAAGTTGCAGAGAATTTTCTCTTCTACAAATTAGGTTATTCAATTTTCGCGTCAGATGAATAGTTAAGCTGTTATTTTCATTTAAATTTCGAGCTGTCTAAAGACGATCTCAAAAGCCCACTTTTAGTGTTACTACCGTAACCTAAAGTGAGCCAGGATATGAAAAAAAAAACAATAACAGAGCAAAGTTGTAGAGAATTTTTTCTTCTACAAATTAGGTTATTCAATTTTGGTGTCAGATGAATAGTTAAGCCGTTATTTTCATTTAAATTACGAGCTGTCAAAAGACGATCGCAAAAGCCCACTTTTAGTGTTACTACCGTAACCCAAACTGAGTCAAAATATGAAAAAAAACAATAACAGAGCAAAGTTGCAGAGAATTTTCTCTTCTACAAATTAGGTTATTCAATTTTCGCGTCAGATGAATAGTTAAGCCGTTATTTTCATTTAAATTTCGAGGTGTCAAAGGACGATCTCAAAAGCTCACTTTTAGTGTTACTACCGTAACCTAAAGTGGGCCAAGATATGGAAAAAAAACCATGACAGAGCAAAGTTGTAGAGAATTTGCTCTTCTACACATTAGGTTATCCTATTTTCGTGTCAGATGATTGGTTAAGCCGTTATTTTCATTTAAATTTCGAGCTGTCAAAAGACGATCGCAAAGGCCCACTTTTAGTGTTACTACCGTAACCCAAACTGAGCCAAAATATGAAAAAAACAATAACAGAGCAAAGTTGCAGAGAATTTTCTCTTCTACAAATTAGGTTATTCAATTTTCGCGTCAGATGAATAGTTAAGCTGTTATTTTCATTTAAATTTCGAGCTGTCTAAAGACGATCTCAAAAGCCCACTTTTAGTGTTACTACCGTAACCTAAAGTGAGCCAGGATATGAAAAAAAAACAATAACAGAGCAAAGTTGTAGAGAATTTTTTCTTCTACAAATTAGGTTATTCAATTTTCTTGTCAGATGAATAGTTAAGCCGTTATTTTCATTTAAATTTCGAGGTGTCAAAGGACGATCTCAAAAGCTCACTTTTAGTGTTACTACCGTAACCTAAAGTGGGCCAGGATATGGAAAAAAAACCATGACAGAGCAAAGTTGTAGAGAATTTGCTCTTCTACAGATTAGGTTATTCTATTTTTCGTGTCAGATGAATAGTTAAGCTGTTATTTTCATTTTAAATTTCGAGCTGTCAAAAGACGATCGCAAAAGCCCACTTTTAGTGTTACTACCGTAACCCAAACTGAGCCAAAATATGAAAAAAAAAAACAATAACAGAGCAAAGTTGCAGAGAATTTTCTCTTCTACAAATTAGGTTATTCAATTTTCGCGTCAGATGAATAGTTAAGCTGTTATTTTCATTTAAATTTCGAGCTGTCTAAAGACGATCTCAAAAGCCCACTTTTAGTGTTACTACCGTAACCTAAAGTGAGCCAGGATATGAAAAAAAAAACAATAACAGAGCAAAGTTGTAGAGAATTTTTTCTTCTACAAATTAGGTTATTCAATTTTCGTGTCAGATGAATAGTTAAGCCGTTATTTTCATTTAAATTTCGAGGTGTCAAAGGACGATCTCAAAAGCTCACTTTTAGTGTTACTACCGTAACCTAAAGTGGGCCAAGATATGGAAAAAAAACCATGACAGAGCAAAGTTGTAGAGAATTTGCTCTTCTACACATTAGGTTATTCTATTTTTCGTGTCAGATGAATAGTTAAGCTGTTATTTTCATTTAAATTTCGAGCTGTCAAAAGACGATCGCAAAGGCCCACTTTTAGTGTTACTACCGTAACCCAAACTGAGCCAAAATATGAAAAAAAAACAATAACAGAGCAAAGTTGCAGAGAATTTTCTCTTCTACAAATTAGGTTATTCAATTTTCGCGTCAGATGAATAGTTAAGCTGTTATTTTCATTTAAATTTCGAGCTGTCTAAAGACGATCTCAAAAGCCCACTTTTAGTGTTACTACCGTAACCTAAAGTGAGCCAGGACATGAAAAAAAAAACAAAAAAACAAAAACAGATTATAGTTGTAGGGAATTTTTTCTTCTACAAATTACGTTATTCAATTTTCGTGTCAGATGAATAGTTAAGCTGTTATTTTCATTTAAATTTCGAGCTGTCAAAAGACGATCGCAAAGGCCCACTTTTAGTGTTACTACCGTAACCCAAACTGAGCCAAAATATGAAAAAAAAACAATAACAGAGCAAAGTTGCAGAGAATTTTCTCTTCTACAAAGTAGGTTATTCAATTTTCGCGTCTGATGAATAGTTAAGCTGTTATTTTCATTTAAATTTCGAGCTGTCTAAAGACGATCTCAAAAGCCCACTTTTAGTGTTACTACCGTAACCTTAAGTGAGCCAGGATATGAAAAAAAAACAATAACAGAGCAAAGTTGTAGAGAATTTTTTCTTCTACAAATTAGGTTATTCAATTTTCGTGTCAGATGAATAGTTAAGCCGTTATTTTCATTTAAATTTCGAGGTGTTAAAGGACGATCTCAAAAGCTCACTTTTAGTGTTACTACCGTAACCTAAAGTGGGCCAAGATATGGAAAAAAAACCATGACAGAGCAAAGTTGTAGAGAATTTGCTCTTCTACACATTAGGTTATTCTATTTTTCGTGTCAGATGAATAGTTAAGCTGTTATTTTATTTAAATTTCGAGCTGTCAAAAGACGATCGCAAAGGCCCACTTTTAGTGTTACTACCGTAACCCAAACTGAGCCAAAATATGAAAAAAAACAATAACAGAGCAAAGTTGCAGAGAATTTTCTCTTCTACAAATTAGGTTATTCAATTTTCGCGTCAGATGAATAGTTAAGCTGTTATTTTCATTTAAATTTCGAGCTGTCTAAAGACGATCTCAAAAGCCCACTTTTAGTGTTACTACCGTAACCTAAAGTGAGCCAGGATATGAAAAAAAAAAACAATAACAGAGCAAAGTTGTAGAGAATTTTTTCTTCTACAAATTAGGTTATTCAATTTTCGTGTCAGATGAATAGTTAAGCCGTTATTTTCATTTAAATTTCGAGGTGTCAAAGGACGATCTCAAAAGCTCACTTTTAGTGTTACTACCGTAACCTAAAGTGGGCCAAGATATGGAAAAAAAACCATGACAGAGCAAAGTTGTAGAGAATTTGCTCTTCTACACATTAGGTTATTCTATTTTCGTGTCAGATGATTGGTTAAGCTGTTATTTTCATTTAAATTGCGAGCTGTCAAAAGACGATCGCAAAGGCCCACTTTTAGTGTTACTACCGTAACCTAAAGCGGGCGAAGATATGAAAACAACATAAGAGAGCAAAGTTGTAGATAATTTTCTCCTCTACAAATTAGGTTATTCAATTTTCGTGTCAGATGAATAGTTAAGCCGTTATTTTCTTTTAAATTTCGAGCTGTCGAAAGACGATCGCAAAGGCCCACTTTTAGTGCTACTACCGTAACCTAAAGTGTGCCAAAAGCTACGATATGTATATTGTGCATGATGTTTCACCAGATTCACAAATTGTTTCGTACTTAAACTAACTCAGAGCTATTCTAAGGGCAACAGACACTCCTATGTTCAGGGGAGGACTCGAACCTCCGGTGGAAGCGACCGCGCAGTCACTGACATGGGGCCTAGTGACGCTTCCTTCGTAACTGCCGACATCATCTGCCGAAATGATCGGGGGTCGTCGACTTATCTCAGAAGATGTTATCTGCAGATGGCGACGAAACGTCACGGTCAATAAATCCCAGTAACCGAACCCGACAATTCAGCTCGGTAAATTAACAAAGACGCCAGCTGTGAAACCCTACACGTTAGGGTATCAGATACAATGAGATGCAAAAACATTGGAGAAGGCGTTATCTACGTGGAGCACATACGTCAGTTGAAGCCTGTCCGCCATCTTGTCTAGTCGTGGAATGCTATTTTTCCGTTAAAACTGTGATTTAAGTCGACCGTATTACTGCTAATGCATTGAAATGACAGTCAGTGCAAACTATGTACTTTCAAACAAGAAAATTTCTTGAATAAATATCATATCTGAAAACTTTCACTTTTTCGCCGTAAAAACGTCTCTATGTATTGTAACCTCTCTGGACTTGCAAAGGATTGTGATAGCGAAATCGTAGTCATATATCGTTTGATGCAATAAATGAATGTGACGTAGCGTTCAAGAGCTAAATAAATAACAACAGAATTGGGCATCCTGGACTTGCAAAGAATCATGGAAGGCCGCGGTGGAGTGGCCGAGCGCATTGAGGCACTATGCTCCGATGCGCGAGGCCGGAGCTAGATATCTCAACTGATTGTTTTGACCAGTGTAGACAGATTCCGCCTGAACCATCTGTATTTAACAGTTCGTTAAGCATAGGATGGCCTCGACTAAAGAAAAAAAATGTCTGTGTTGTTAATTTTTCTCGCCTTCACGTAAACATCAGGCTTGCCTGTCGTAAGGTTAAATGAAAGCGGCAGAATAGCCAGGCAGATGTTCACGTGTTCTGCCTCGTGTGTTTATAAGTCCTCTGCGGAATTATTCTCGCTCTCTCACAGCGCTCACGCCACCTCCGTTTACGTCCACAAACGTTTCTGCGACACCGCCATCGAGTTCATTTCTACATCTACATACATACTCCGCAATTCACCGTAACGTGCGTGGCGGAGGGTACACTGTACCACTACTAGGCATTTCCTTTCCTATTCCACCCCTAAACAGAACGAGGAAACAAAAAGAATGCTTATATGACTCCGTACGGGCCCTAAGTACTCTTATCTTGTCTTTGTGATCTTTACGCGAATTGTAAGTAGGCGGCAGCAAGATCGTACTACACTCAGCTTGAAATTCCGGCCCTCTAAATTTACTTAACAGAAATTCACGAAAAGAACGTCGTCTCTCCTCCAGCGATCCCCAATTGAGTTGCCGGAGCATTTCCGTGACACTCGCGCATTGGTCGAACCTACCGGTAACAAATCTAGCTGCTCGCCTCTGAACCGCCTCTATGTCTTCCTTTAAACTGATCTGCTGCGGGTCCCAAACACTTTAGCAATACTCAAGACGTGGTCGTACAAGCGTTTTATACGCGGTCTCCTTTACAGATGAAGTACATCTTCCCAAAATTCTCCCAATAAACCGAAGTCGGCTGTCCGCCTTACTCACAACTGTCCTTACATGCTCGTTCCATTTCATATCGCTCTGCAATGTTACGCCTAGATATTTGATCGACGCGACAGCATCAAGAAGCTCACTACTAATGCTGTATTCGAACATTATAGGATTGTTTTTTCTACTCATGCGGATCACCTTACATTTTTCTAGATTGAGAGCTAGCTGCCATTCTTCGCACCAACTAGAAATTTTGTGTAAGTCATCCTGTATGCTATTACAGTCAGTTAAAGACGACACCCTCCCATACACCACAGCATCATCAGCAAACATCCGCAAATTACTACTTACTCTGTGCATCAGATCATTTATATAGATAGAAAATAATAGCTTTTACGTGTCAAGGGAATTTTCTATATTCGAACTGAGAATATGCTCCAAAATCCTACATGAAACTGTTATCAACGATATTGGGCTGTAATTGTGTGGGTCAGTTCTCTTTTCTTTCTTATAAACGGGAGTCACCTGAGCTTTTTTTCAATCACTAGGAACTTTGCGCTGAACTAAAGATTCGTTATAAATGCAAGCTAAGTAAGGGGCCAATGCCGCAGAATAGTCTTTGTAAAACCGAACTGGTATTCCATCCGGACCGGCAGACTTTTTCGTATTTAGCTCTCTCAGCTGCTTCTCTACACCGGAAATACCTATTGATATGTCCTCCATTTCGGAATTTGTACGCTGATCAAATGATGGTACATTTGTGCGGTCCTTCTGCGTGAAAGATTTCTTAGAGGTTAAATTTAGAACTTCAGCTTTCCGTTTGCTTTCTTCTATTACTGCCCCGGAATGATCAACGAGTGACTGGACAGTGGGCTTTGACACGCTTATCGATTTTACATAGGACCAGAATTTTTTCGGGTTCTCGAAAAGATCTTTTGCTAAGGTATGGCTGTGGTAATTATTGTATGCTTCGCGCATCGAACTTTTTATAGATGCACGAATCTCTACTAACTTTTGCCTGTTCTTGCGTCTTCTCTTTTGAATCGAGACTGCAACAGACTTTGCTTTCTCAGCAGATTGCTCTCTGCAAGGTCTAATTTTAAAACAAAAGCTGACGTACTTTGGACACATAATGCGAAGACATGCCTCACTGAAAAAAAACCCATTAATGGTGGGGAAGATCGAAGGCACTAGAAGAAGAGGACGGCAGAGGATGAAGTGGATCGATGACATCACAGAAGCAGCGTGACCCAAACTGGAAAGTCTACGGGAGAAAGTGCAGGACAGAGGGAAGAGGCGTGCTGTGGTTCATGGTGTCACCAAGAGTCGTAATGGACGAAACGAATAGAGAGAGAGAGAGAGAGAGAGAGAGAGAGAGAGAGAGAGAGAGAGAGAGAGAGAGAGTCCCAACACATCGATTACGGGGAGAATTTTACTTACAAAGATGTCTGTGTTGTTAATTTTTCTCGCCTGCACGTAAACATCAATCGTGCCTGTCGTAAGGTTAAATGAAAGCGGCAGAACAGCCAGGCAGATGTTCACGTGTTCTGCCTCGTGTGTTTTAAGTCCTCTGCCGAATTATTCTCGCTCTGTCATACCTCCGTCTACGTCCACTAACGTTTGTGTAACACCGCCTTCTAGTTCATTTCCCCCGTGAGTCGCTCTCTGCTCGCTGGCTGTTCCTCGGCATATCATAAATTCCTGCAGGTTTGAGCAGATGAACTGTTCGTTTGCAATTACAATTATATTACAAACGGCTTTTTTTTTGTATTACTACCGTAATTTTTGTCCGAAAAATTTGAAATAGGGAGGTCCTGGTCTCTGGCGCTCTATAATTATGCCTGTAAAAGTTGGTGCTGATCGGTTGATCGGTTCGTCTTAAAAAACAGGGAACACGCTACGGACAGACAGAGATCCCAAAATCGCCGTTATTTTTGCAAATATCTCTGAAACTCTACGAGAAATGAAAAAAACATAAGAGAGAAAAGTTGTAGAGAATTTTCTCTTCTACAAATTAGATTATTCAATTTTTGTGTCAGATGAATAGTTAAGCCGTTATTTTGATTTAAATTTCGAGCTGTCAAAAGACGATCGCAAAGGTCCACTTTTAGTGTTACTACCGTAACCTAAAGTGGGCCAAGATATGAAAAAAAACCATAACAGTGCAAAGTTGAAGAGAATTTTGTCTTCTACAAATTCGGTTATTCAATTTTGGTGTCAGATGAATAGTTTCGCCGTTATTTTCGTTTAAATTTCGAGCTGTCAAAAGACGATTGCAAAGGCCCACTTTTAGTGTTACTACCGTAACCTAAAGTGGGCCAAGATATAAAAAAAAGCATATCAGAGCAGAGTTGTAGAGAATTTTCTCCTCAACAGATTAGGTTATTCAATTTTCGCGTCAGATGAATAGTTAAGCCGTTAATTTCATTTAAATTTCGAGCTGTCAAAAGACGATCGCAAAAGCTTTAGTGTTACTACCGTAACCTAAAGTGGGCCAAAATGTCCATCTTGTTACGAGGAGACTGAGGCGCTCCAGTCACGCTCTGCACGGCCACTACGGCCGGGGGTTCGAATCCCCCCTCGGGCATGGATATTTGTGCCGTCCTTAGTCTTAGTTAGTTCATAAATAGTTTGTAAGTTTAGGGACTGATGATCCCGTAGTTAAGTCTCACAAGCTTAACAAACATTTGAACATTTTTTTGTCCATCTTGTCAATTTTTCTCGCCTTCGCGTAAACATCAGGCGTGCCTGTCGTAAGGTTAAATGAAAGCGGCAGAACAGCCAGGCAGATGTTCACGTGTTCTGCCTCGTGTGTTTATAAGTCCTCTGCCGAATTATTCTCGCTCTGTCATAGCTCTCACGCCACCTCCGTTTACGTCCACTAACGTTCCTGTGACACCACCTTGGAGTTCCATTTCCCCCGTGAGTCGCTCTCTGCTCGCTGCTGCTCCTCGGCAGATCGTAAATTCCTGCAGGTTTGAGCGCTGGACTCCGTCGCTCCCCCACTGCCCGTTACTTGGCTAAACGTACCACTCCCCGCGGTGCCAGTGCGAGATTACAATTTAATTTTTCAGCGCGCGTCGCCTCTACGGAATCCTTTCCCACGTCTTCTTCTCCTTCTTCTCTCTCTTTCCTCTCCTTCTCTACCCCGCCCTCTCCCTAACTCTCTCTCCTTGGTTCTGCGTCTCCACTGTTACGAACCTCTTCCTAACGTCTTACTCTCCTTGTCTCAACTTATTTCGCTCGCGCTTACACTGCACAAAATTTGTCGCTCGTATATTTTTTCTCCTCTCTCCCCTTCCCTTTCCCACTCCGAAACACGTTCGGTTTCCGTGCTGAGGTATAAACAAGGGAGGCTCCTTCCAAGATAATGGAATCTAATCTCAGGAAAACTCCAGAACTGGTCGTATATGTTTCAAACTTTCTTTTTGTTATTATTATTTCGTTTCCTTTTTTCTCTATAAGGATGTGCCCTGTTCAGATCACTGTTTTTTTTTCTTTTTATACCCAAACATGTTTCACTACAGTTGTAGTATCATCAGTGTTTACTTTTTAAAATCCCCGTTTTAAAATCCAGACAACAGATTAGAACAGACGTTGAAACACAAGGTTGATTCAGGAGACAATTGGGCGGGCAAAGCGGGAGTTTATGAAGTTGAATGTTTAGATTGTGAAATGAAATACGTGGGACAGACTGGTAGAAATTTTAAAATTCAATTTAAAGAGCATAACAACGTTGAGAATGGCTCTTCGGCGATGGCGAAGCATCTAAAAAATGAACGGCATTCGTTGGGCAATATTAATAACAGTATGAGGCCAACACATCATGAGGATAAGGGATGGTTGCTGTCTAACCTGGAGGAGGTTGACATTTTTTGTGCGTTAAGAAAAGAACCGAATAGCATATTAAATGAACAGATGGAAGTGTCTAAAGGACATTTCTGGTCTCATTTTGGTAATGTCCTTCTCGATAAACAGTGAAACTTCCCCTCGCATTTGGTTTCTTTGGGTTAGAGTTGGCGGATTTACTGTTAGAAGTTCTTTAGATACATTTTAAATTGTGTTTTTAGACGGGCATACTTTCGATAGTAGCAATACGATAGGTTTATCTTAGGTAGTGGGTAGCGTTTGGACTATCTCTGATATAGCAGAGCAGACAGTTAGCAGTCCACAACTGTGCCTCCAACTAGAAACATGGTACACTGTGAGGAATGTTTACCTGTTGACATGGCGCATATGCCGCAAACATTTTACGCTTGACGTTGCCTTAGGGCAGATATGTTTTAGAATTCAAGGTAAGCCTGTCTAGGATGAACACACTTGGTTACATTGACATGGATCGTTTTAAGGTTTTAGTGTTTTCGTTTTAATTTACGTTTTCCTTGGATTTCTTCTTTTTAGTAGTTGAGAATGAGCTAATGTAGGCCCGAAACATGTCGTTCGGACATTTTTAAATTGTGACAACTGGAGCGGAAACTGTAGTTGTGAGATGGCATGCAAACAAACGATGTTCAAGTAGATCCGTTGTCCCACATTGTCTGTATAGCACATCCTTTATATTTTGTCATCTGTAAGCACTACCTAACCAGAAAATACTGGAAAATTGAATTACTACAATATGTAATACTCAGGAATAAAAAGGAACCACTGATTATGCTACAACTGTATCGAAACGTTTTGGGGTATGACAAATGTCTATATGTCCATATGTCTATCTGTCTTACACAGAAGCAATATCAATGTGACGAAAGTTGCTTGACTATTTTCCGTGATTGGACCGATCTGACTTCCTGGTAATTTTTAATTTTTGACTCTTATCCAGTTTTATAAATATAAAGGGGAGGTATATTTTTTTTAAAAATAAGACCGTGCATTACTCGTTAAATAATAGAAAGAAATATAGTGCAAAATTTATTTTATTTTTAGGTTGAATAGGACTGACCATCTACCTCAAGCATAGACTTCTGTACAACTTGGTCCTAAAACAGCTGCTGGCCAAAATTATACATATGAGATCACTCTTCTGACCATTTCCAAAATTGTAAGCTTACATTTTGTCTTTACTTTGTACTTTTATAAAACATTTCTTCACTGTGGAGCACTTGAAAATGATGCCATAGTGCATCCAAACTGGTTGTGCATTACGTATAAAGTATTAAAAAATTTCCTTTTTCAACAAGCAACTGTGGCTTAGAATACACTTGCATTCCCTGGTGTTTCACTAAGTCTGTAACTTATAAAATAATAAGTGACGGGAAATTTTAATGCGGTAGGTCAACACAAGAAATGTTACACTTTCTGCGGAGCTATGAACATAGTTTATTGTATCATTTTCCAAAGAGTTACAGCACAAAGATATAATTTTTTAAATGGAACAATAGTTTTTTTTCTATCGTGCATTGGATTCGTTGAAACCAGCTGCGTCCAAATCAATTTAAACTACATTCCTGTTACTGTTAGTTTGGGAGCTACAACCCTTCAAAGTTTTGGGGGCGGTGGCTACGTCAGCGTAGCTGACTGGCTGGTGGTTGAGACAGTGGGCCGTGCCCCAGGGGATAGCCACTCGGCCAGTCAGCTACGCTATCGCAGCCTCCGCCCCCGGAACTCTGAAGGGTTGTAGCTCCCCAACTAACAGTGATAGGAATGTAGTTTAAATTGATTTGGATCAACGATTCCAATGCACGATAGAAAAAACTATTGTTCCATTTAAAAAATTATATCTTTGTGCTGTAACTCTTTCGAAATTGATACAATAAACTTTGTTCATAGCTCCGCAGAAAGTGTAACATTTCTTGTGTTGACCTACCGCATTAAAATTTCCCGTCACCTATTATTTTATAAGTTACAGAGGCAAACACACTTAGCGAAACACCCTGTATATGTAAAACATAGTCTCGATCGCAAGAGAATTTTTATTGATGTTAGGCAACCGGTTTCAGTCTGCTTGTGAGACCATCTTCAGGCAGACTGCAGTACAGTAATGTTACAAATATTAAGAAGGATGTAGATAAGACGATATTATGGCAATAAACAGTAAAATACTCTCAATAATGTAATGCCGCATGTGGGGTGCGGAGCTTGCAATACATACAAACTCGACCGTTACCCCAGTGTTCCGCAGTTGATTTCCACAGCCAACGGTTCCCGACCCGCCCGCAATCGGCTATCATGGGTATAGCATTTCACATTGTTATTATTTTACTGTTCACTGCCTTAATATCGTCTTCTGCACATCCTTCTTAATGACTGTATTGCAGTCGGCCTGAAGAAGGTCTCACAAACAGACTGAAACCGGTTGCCTAAGAACGATAAAAATGCTCTTGCGATCGAGAATGTGTGTTTTTAAAAATATAATTTCAATAACGATCGCTGTTTCTCCAGAAATGTAGTCTAAAATTGCTTAAAATTAGATGATTCGCTACAATGTGAGCACAATAGAAATAAAATAACAGAATCCGTGCACTGTTAGCAGGCTTGAAGTAGATGGCAGTTAACAAGGTTTGGTCACCGCCGAGTTTTCTTCGATCTTCAGCTGACAGTGGGTGGGGATAGCTTGTTGCTGGGGGCAAGCCCACCAAGAAGCTGAAAACAAAACGCAGCAAGAAACAAAGTGGCACACGAGTCTCATCATTTACTGACCTGTTCTGTAGTGCCTGAGGATAAACTAAATCCGCGCATTTTTCTTTCATTTGAAATATAAAAAAAAATCGATGTGAAAGTACCATGGAAACATCGAATTTAGACATCAGATGATTCAGCAAAATGTTCGTAGAAACGCAGTTCCCCTCAGATAGCTTCCTAACAAAATAAATTAAAAAAATAAATTAATTAAAAAATTTAAAAAATCGGATTTTTTGTGTAGAGTTTGAAGGTGAAGATGGGTTGAAATATAGTACAGCGTGTCCTACATAATGTCACTTTTATATATTATTTTCGACTTAGTTCATTCTCATTTTAATCTCGGGCGTGAGAGATACCGCTTTTGTAAGGGATACGCTGTATGCAATTATTTTTACCCTGTTGTACGACATTCTCCGAGAGCTACGAAAGCGAAAAAAAGAAAAATACTATATATGACTTATGCGCAGATGCATATGTAAATCTCAGTCTATTTCTACGCTTCTTCCTTTTATCATCTGCAACTAGAGAGCCATTAAGTAGAATGTCAGAGAAATTTATTTCAGTCCATCAATAGCAAAGTAGCAGTTTATATTAGTTTATTCTTCTTGTTGCAAGCACGTAATATATATTCCATTAATTGTATAATGTGGACAAGGAACAAGATGTATGCCTCTTAACCTCATGTAAAACCATAGCAGATCATTGTCCATTTAGTTTATTCTTGTTTTCAGGTTATGTAAGAACAATTCATTTTTTTTCAGTCCTGCAGTGTTTCACGCTACTCCCAGAACACGCTGAGATCCTAGACTTGCGATCGCGGAATGACGCCGCTTAGGTAACTTTCAATTACTCGTGAAGGGAGGTAAATATCAGTGCGACTATTATTTCGAAAACTTTTCTATAGTTTGACATCCATTTCGCCCGCTGTAATGTTTGGTCTAAAATGCATAGAACAGTAAGTTGCCCCCTATCGAACTTTTTTCAGTCCTCGATTTGTAAACCAAGTGCGCGCACTTGTCAAATAACGTCATTTGAAAACGACTATAATTAAGTATGAAAAGGTGAATGGTTTATTCGAAAGCTAAGATGTTCTTCTATCATATATATCCAAAAATCAGCTTTTTTAACCGCATACTTTCATCAAAATCGAGCGGCTCGGAATGAAAAGTAGACATTTTCTTTTTTCACAGGGAAGGCAAGGCGTGTAGGGAAAAAATAAATGGCCAAAACGATATGGGGTGGTCTTATCTAACGTCAATATTTTTTACAACGTGAAAATTGTGAAACTGGATTTCCCCCCTTTTTCGTTTCGGTCCGACTCTCGGCGCGCATTGTGAATACCCATGCACAACCCGGCTCAGCTCGGCCCGGCCGGCAGTGAGAACGCACCCTAATAGTGGCAGTCATGCCGGGAGAGAGGACCCCTAACGATCAGGCTACCCAACAAACACATGTGGAAAGCGGGTTGCGTCAGCGCAGGCGCTATGCCGGAAACACCAAATTCACATACAGGTCGGCTGCTCCTAGTAAACATTGACCGACAGTGTCAGAGAAAATACTAAGTGAACTCTATTTTACAGGTGTCACTGTGTACCGGCCAGTCAATTATATAAGGAATTTGCAACTTTGCAGAAGCCACTCTTTCGCGCAGTGACGTGGCGAGAGCTACGACTAGGACGAGGACTGCTATTGCTACAGACAGCACCTAACCACTGGTCTATTCATCGCCGACTCTTCAGGATCAATGTTGACGCTGCTTGGAGCTCTATTCTCTGCCTGCCAACGAACTGCTGCTTTGGGGAATGGAGCTTGTACTTTTCAATTAAATTTCATTTACATTGATGTTCGTCGACACCCTTCACCGGTCTACATCTACATACATACTCCGCAATCCTCCGTAAGGTGCGTGGCGGTGGGTACACTGTACCACTTCTAGCCATATCCTCTCCTATTCCATTCCCAAATAGAATGAGGAAAGAAATAATGCCTATATGCCTCCGTACGAGCCCTAATTTCTCTTATCTTGTCTTTGTGATCTTTACGCGAAATGTAAGTAGGCGGCAGCAAGATCGTACTACACTCAGCTACAAACTCCGGCCCTCTAAAATTCCTCAACAGAAATTCACGAAAAGAACGTCGTCTTTCCTCCAGCGATCCCCAACTGAGTTGCAGGAGCATTTCCGTGACACTCGCGCATTGGTCGAACCTACCGGTAACAAATCTAGCTGCTCGCCTCTGAACTGCTTCTATGTATTCAATTAAAATGATCTGCTGCGGGTCCCAAACGCTCGAGCAATACTCAAGACGTGGTCGTACGCGGTCTCCTTTACAATAAACTGAAGTCGGCTGTCCGTCTTACTCACAACTGTCCTTACATGCTCGTTCCATTTCATATCGCTTTGCAATGTTACCCTAGATATTTGAACGACGCGACAGCATCAAGAAGCTCACTACTAATGCTGTATTCGAACATTATGGGATTGTTTTTCCTACTCATGCGCATCACCTTACATTTTCCTACAGTGAGAGCTAGCTGCCATTCTAACTTTGTCTAAGTCAGTTAAAGACGACACCCCTCCATACACCACAGCATCATCAGCAAACAACCGGAAATTACAAGTTAGTCAGTCAATCAGATCATTTATATAGATAGAAAATAATAGCTTTCCTATCACACTCCTCTGGGGGCACGCCTGACGATACACACGTCTCTGATGAACACTCGCCGTCGAGAACAACGTACTGCGTTCTATTACTTAGGAAGTCTTCCAGCCAGTCACAAATCTGTGAACCTATTCCATAAGCTCGTATCTTCGTTAGCAGTCTGCAGTGTGGCACCGCGTCAAACGCCTTTTTGAAGTCGAGAAAAACACAATCCGTCTGTTTCCCTTCATCCATGGCTCGCAAGATGTTATGTGAGAAAAGGGCAAGCTGAGTCTGACGTGAACGATGTCTCCTTGGCGATTCATAGAAAGAAACTTTTCCGTGTCAAGGAAATTTACTATATTCGAACTGAGAATATGCTCCAAAATTCTACATGAAACCGATGTCAACGATATTGGCCTTTAATTGTATGGGTCAGTTCTCTTTCCTTTCTTATACACGGGAGTCACCTGCGCTTTTTCCAATCACTAGGAACTTTGCGCTGAATTAAAGATTCGCTATAAATGCAAGCTAAGTAGGGGGCCAATGCCGCAGAATAGTCTTTGTAAAACCGAACTGGTATTCCGTCCGGAACAGCAGACGTTTTCGTATTTAGCTCTCTCAGCTGCTTCTCTACACCGGAAATACCTATTACTATGTGACTACGAGTTTGAGTACTGTGGGCAGGGCGAAGCTGGGAATTTGTATCTGACGGAAGACGTGCTTCGGTAGTCCTTGCAGGTGCGGTGATCACTGTGTCCCCAGTGGTGCAGGGGTCAGCGCAACTGCCTAGAAAGCGGGATACCATTACCCTTGTTTTTGTCTTGTTATTGTCCATCTTATACGCTCCTTTCAACACACTATCCATTCCATCCCATTACATTTCCAGGTCCTTTGCTGTCTCTGATAGAATTACAATGTAACCAATAAAACGCAATAATCAAAATATGCACGGGTGTACTGCCCGTTGGACACTGTAGACCGGCAGTACACCCGAGGATATTTTGATTATTAAATACGCCGCGAGAAACTTAAGAATCGCAATAAAACGCATTGTTCTAATTTCTTCTCACTGAACTCAAATTCCTTCTCCAAATTTATATTTGCTATTCCTCACAGCTTCCTCATGCACAGATTGAATAACATTGGAGAAAGGCTACAACCCTGTCTTACTCTCTTCCCAAACACTGAGTCCCTTTCATACTCTTCAACTGTAATAACAGCTTTTTGGTTAATGTAGAAGTTGTTAGTAACCTTCCATTTCCTATATTTCCCCCTGGTGATTTCAGAATTTAAAATCCACAAGTACCTTTCACTTGGTTTGTAGGTCAAGTATGCAAAATTGCATCAAAACTGTATATTAGTATGCAGATAAATACACAAGCGCACGAATAGTATGTTATATATACAGATATGTCTCGTGAACATACACTTTAATATAAACTGAGTATCTGACACTCCTTCATGATTATTTAACAGTGTACGCAATCAAAGACAATTCTGCAATGTCCATACCGTATGTGGTCATCTCCACCGAGATACCCAGTTAAACTGCACCTTAGTATTTTATTGCACAACAGTTCTTTCTCGTTAAACACGGGCCGCGTAACTGAAACATTATTGTGTTAATCCATTAGCTAATACGTCCTATGTAATAAAAGGGTGTGATTTCGCACTATCCTTTTGCAATAACACGGAAACAGAACGTCACACAGAACGTCACACGCCCGGCGAGAGGCATTGCGTGTACTGGTCGGTGATTGAAATTCATGTCGGGCGTACTGAACCAGCGCTACCGATGTGGGATTAATGTATTTGTTGTAATTATCGAGGTGGCACGTCAAAATGCGACAGGACTGCATTTATTGACACACACCAACACCAAACGCAGATGTTTTATGCGCATTCGATAAAACGTTTGCGTGCGTTATGCGTTAATATGATAATCATACGCAGAGCGACGTGTGAACACCGTCACGCGAATCGAAGCCGGTACAAGCTCTCTGGAAAGGTTGGCAGTATTGCTTCTGCTACTATAACTGCCGCGACTTATTAAACGATTTTTCTTTCTTTGTGAAGAAGTAAAGATAGCGACAAGTCGTTACGGACCACGGTCAGCACGGCCACTACGGTCGGGGGTTCGAATCCCCCCTCGGGCATGGATATTTGTGCCGTCCTAGTTCGAAAGTAGTTGATAAGTAGTTTGTAAGTTTAGGGACTGATGACCCCGTAGTTAAGTCCCATAAAAAAAAAAAAAGAAAAAGAAAGTCGTTACGGACGACAAGAAAGCCACACGAAGTGCAAAATCTACATCTACATCTACATAGATACTCTGCAAAATTGATTGTAACTTATTATATATAATATTCACAAATATGAATACTGTGTTCAGTTTTACTTCAGTACAAGTTTTGTGCAGTAGTGTAATCATTGTAAATCAGTGTAAAAAAATTAAAACAAAAAATAAAAAAAGTAATTGCTAAGAATTTTAATATGCACCTAGTAAATTAGTAAGTAGTAATAAGTTTTGTGTCCTTTAAAATGTAAATATTTTTAAGATAATTGTTTTCCCTGACCAATTCGACATTCACAAGGGCAATTAAATTTGGGGTTTGTGCAAGGTGCATTATCACATATGCTGTCTTTTTGTAAGTATATATTGTGTATTTTGTTCTGACATGTTCTACATCCAAGAGGACTCCTTCAATTCGGATCTACTGGAACGAAAAGTACATCTAACCTAATCTAATCTCATTTCAGTGCCTGGCAGAGGGTTCATTAACCACTTTCATAACCTTTCTCTACCGTTCCATTATCTAATAGCGCGCGGGAAGAAAGAACACCTAAATCGTTCCGTTTTCGATCTGATTTCTCTTATTTTGTTGGGATGGTCATGTCTCCCTAAGTACGTGGGTGCTAGCAAAATATTTTCACATTCAGAACTAAATGTCGGTGATTGAAACTTCGCAAACAGATCACGCCGCAATGAATAACGTCTTTCTTTTAATGATTTCCACCCCAAATTCGTTTAACATTTCCGTGACGCTTTCCGCTCTGTAACGTGATAAAACAAAACGAGCTGCCCTTCTCTGAACCTTTTCAATATCTTCCGTGTGTCCCACCTGGTGAGGGTCCCACAAGGGGCAACAGTACTCCAGGAGAGGACGCACAAGTGTGATGTAGGCACTCTCTTTGGTGGAGCTGGTGCATCTTCGAAGCGTTCTGCCAATGAAACGTAACCTTTGGTTCGCCTTCCTGTATCATTTAGCTGCACTATAGCAGGTTAGCAACTGGAAGCAATTAATTCCATAAATTATCTGGGAGTAGGCATTAGGAGGGATTTACAATGGAACGACCGTATAAAATCACTTGTCGGTAAAGCAGATTCATTAGAAGAATCCTAAGGAAATACAGTCCGAAAACAAAGGAAGGAGGTTACAGTAAACTTGTTGCCCACAGCTTGAATACTGCTCACCGGTGTGGGATCCGTACCAGGTGGGGTTCATAGAGGAAGTGGAGAAGATCCAACGGAGAGCAGCGCGCTTCGTTACAGGATCATTTGGTAATCGTGAAAGCGTTACGGAGATGATCGATGAACTCCAGTGTAAGACTCTGTAGGAGAGACACTCTGTCGCTCGGTACGGGCTATTGTCGAAGTTTCGAGAATATACCTTTACCGAGGAGTCTAGCAGTATATTGCTCCCTCCTACGTATATCTCGCGAAGAGATCATGAAGATAAAAGCAGAGAGATTACAGCCCACACAGAGGCATACCGACAATCCTTCTTTCCGCGAACAATACGTGACTGGAACAGGATGGAGAACCGATAGTGGTACTCAATGTACCCTCCGCCACACACCATCGGGTGTCTTGCGGAAAAAGAATGTAGATGTAGATTTTGAGTTCGTGTCGGTATTTAGCAAACTGGTGGTCATGAGACAGTGGGCCGTGCCCGAGGGGATAGCCACTCGGCCAGTCAGCTACGCTATCGAAGCCTCCGCCCCCTAAATTTTGAAAGGTTGTAGCTCCCAAACTAACAGTGATAGGAATGTAGTTTAAATTCATTTGGACGCAGCTGGTTTAAACGAATCCAATGCACGATAGAAAAAACTATTGTTACATTTTAAAAAATTATATCTTTGTGCTGTAACTCTTTGGAAAATGATACAATAAACTATGTTCATAGCTCCGCAGAAAGTGTAACATTTCTTGTGTTGACCTACCGCATTAAAATTTCCCGTCACCTATTATTTTATAAGTTACAGAGGCAAACACACTTACTGAAACACCCTGTGTATTCGCTTATGAAATTTGTTATTAACAATCCGACCCAATTCGAAAGTAATAGCAGTGAGCTGGCCTTGTAACATCAGATAATGTGGCTTTGCCACACAGCTACTGCGAACGGCTGAAAGCAAGGGGAAACTACAGCCGTTACTTTTCCCGAGGACATGCAGCTCTACTGTATGAACATATGATGATGGCATCCTCTCGGGTAAAATATTCCGGAGGTAAAATAGTCCCCCATTCAGATCTCCGGGCGGGGACTACTCAGGAGGATGTTGTCATCAGGAAAGACAATACTGGCATTCTACGGATCGGAGCGTGGAATGTTAGATCCCTTAATCGGGTAGTAAAATTAGAAAATTTAAAAAGGGAAATGGATAGGTTGAGGTTAGATATAGTGGGGATTAGTGAAGTTCGGTGGCAGGATGAACAGGATTTCTGGTCAGGTGAGTACAGGATTATAAATACAAAATCAGTTGGGGGTATCACAGGAGTAGGACTGATAATGAATAAGAAAATAGGAATGCGGGTAAACTACTATGACCAGCACAGTGATAGCATTATCATTGTCAAGATAGATACGAAGCCAGCACCGACAACAGTAGTACAGGTTTATATGCCAACTAGCTCTGCCGATGATGAGGAAATCGAAGAAATATATGAGGAGCTAAAGGAAATTATTCAGACAGTTAAGGGAGAGGAAAACTTAATTGTGATGGGAGACTGGAATTCGGTAGTAGGAAAAGGAAGAGAAGGAAAAATAGTAGGTGAATATGGACTGGGCAGGAGGAGTGAAAGAGGAAGTCGCCTGGTAGAATTTTGCACGGAACATGATTTAATCGTAACAAACACGTGGTTTAAGAATCACAAAAGAAGGTTGTATACGTGGAAGAGACCAGGAGACACCGGAAGGTATCAGATAGATTTTATAATGGTAAGACATAGATTCCGGAACCAGGTTATAAACTGCAAGACATACCCAGGGGCAGATATAGACTCTGACCATAACTTGTTAGTCATGAACTGTAGGCTGAAACTGAAAAAACTGCTGAAAGGTAGTAAAATTAGGAGATGGGACTTAGATAAATTGAAGGAAAGTGAAGTTCTGGAGAGTTTCAGAGGGAGATTTAGGCAACAATTGACAGAAACAGGGGGAAATAAAACAGTTGAAGAGGAATGGGTAGCATTGAGAGATGAAATAGTGAAGGCAGCAGAGGACAAAATAGGTAGAAAGGCAATACCTACAAAAAATCCTTGGATATCACAGGAAATACTAAATTTAATTGATGAAAGGAGAAAATGTAAAAATGCAGTAAATGAAACAGGCAAAATGGAGTACAGACGACTAAAAAATGAGATTGACAGGAAGTGCAAAATGGCTAAGCAGGAGTGGCTAGAAGCCAAATGCAAATCCGTAGAAGAATGTATAGCAAGGGGAAAAGTAGATACCGTCTACAGGAAAATAAAAGAGACATTTGGGTCAAGAGAAGCAACTCTACGAATATCAAGAACTCAGATGGGAAACCAGTTCTCAGCAAAGAAGGGAAAGCTGAAAGGTGGAATGAGTACATAGAGCAGCCCTACAAAGGAAATGAACTTGGAGACGATGTTGTGGGAAGGGAAGAGGAAGTAGATCTAGATGAAATAGGAGATACTATACTGAGAGATGAATTTGACAGAGCCTTGTAAGACCTAGGTCGGAACAAGGCCCCAGGAATAGATGACATACCCTCAGAGCTATTAAAGTCTCTGGGAGAGCCAGCCATGACGAGACTATTTGAACTGGTGTGTAGGATGTATGAGACAGGCGAGATACCCTCAGACTTTAAGAAAAATATAATAATCCCCATTCCAAAGAAATCAGGCGCAGACAGGTGTGAAAATTACAGAACCATCAGTTTGATAAGTCATGGTTGCAAAATTTTAACACGCGTTATCTACAGGAGAATGGAAAAGCTGGTAGAAACTGACCTCGGGGAAGATCAGTTTGGATTCAGGAGGAACATAGGAACCCGAGAGGCAGTACTCACTTTACGTCTTATCTTAGAAGATAGATTAAGGAAAGGCAAACCTACATTGTTAGCTTTTGTAGATTTGGAGAAAACGTTTGACAATGTTGACTGGAATACACTCTTTCAAATTCTGAAGTCATCAGGGGTAAAATATAGGGAAAGGAGAGTTATTTACAACTTGTACAAAAGCCAGACCGCAGTTATTAGACTCGAAGGGCATGAAAGGGAAGCAACAGTTGGGAAGGAAGTAAGACAGGGTTGTAGCCTTTCTCCGATGTTATTCAATTTGTACATCCAGCAGGCGGTGAAGGAAAGCAAGGAAAATTTTGGAATAGGGATTAAAGTTCAGGGGGAAGAAATAAAAACATTGCGTTTTGCTGATGACATTATAATTCTATCAGAGACAGCAAAGGACCTGGAAGAGCAGTTGAATGGAATGGACAGTGTGTTGAAAGGAGCGTATAAAATGAACATTAATAAGAGCAAAACAAAAATAATGGAATGCGGTCTTAGAAAATCAGGCGATGCTGAAGGAATTAGATTAGGTAACGAAACAATGAAGGTGGTAGATGAGTTTTGTTACTTGGGTAGTAAAATAACATGCGATGGTCGTAGTACAGAGGATATAAAATGCAGAATGGCAATGGGAAGAAAAGCATTTTTGAAAAAGAGAAATTTGCTAACATAGAATATTAATTTAAGTGTAAGGAAGTCCTTTCTGGAGGCATTTGTGTGGAGTGTTGCCTTGTACGGGAGTGAAACATGGACGATAAGCAGTGCGGACAGGAAGAGAATAGAGGCTTTTGAAATGTGGTGCTACAGAAGAATGCTGAATATTAGGTGGGTAGGTCGCATAACTAATGAAGAGGTACTGAACAGAATTGGTGAGAAAAGGAATTTTTGGCATACCTTGATTAAAAGAAGTGATCGCTTGGTAGGGCACATTCTTAGACATCGAGGAATCGTAAATTTAGCATTGGAGGGAAGTGTGTGGGGTAAGAATCGCAGAGGGAGACCAAGAGACACGTATAGTAAGCAGATTCAAGTGGATGTGGGTTGCCGTTCTTATGAGGAGATGAAAAGGCTTGCTCAGGATAAGGTAGGGTGGAGAGCTGCATCAAACCAGTCTCCGGACTGAAGACCATAACAACAACAGCAGTGTGCATAGCTACAACACTAGGAGAAAGGATGGAACATTATGTCGGTGTTAGTGGGGTGGGGTTCGGGGCCCTGTGGGGGCAGACGGGCCGTGCCGGCGCCGAGGTGCGATCCCGGCACCCCGGTCGGCAGATCAATACGGCCTGCAGTCGCCTGGGAGCAATCGGCCGCTAACACCCCTGATTGCCTGGACTGACCGCACAGTACGTGGGGGGTGCAGGGGAGGGGGTAAGCGCCCCCTACTGACCACACACTAGGGGCAGAGGGAGGGAACGCTTAATAGAGACCTCATAACGGAAGCAACACCTGCCAATACTGAACATTATTCAGGAGAGCAAGAAAACATCTCAGCAGTTTAATATCATCTTACAGTCTGTTATATTTTTTACTACAGTCGACATAATCGTCTCTCGAGAGTCAGCAACTGCACTAATATTTCAAATAATTTATTGTCTGATTACCAGTTGCAACGAATCATGTTGGTTTTTTTCCCATCTGCTTTTATTACGGAACCTCCCGATGCCACTGTTGCATAATAACAGATACGAATGTAATTAGACTATTAATATTTTCTTTTGCAATACTTTTGTTATTCTTTTTTATAACATGACTAGCTAAAGTTGTTTTCTATTATTTGACAGCGTAGAAAATTGATTAATTACCAAAGATTAATTAATAAGAGGTTTTCAGCCAAGATCGCTTTCTTCTTTTAATTACATGGCCGGTTTCGGCGTGCTAGACGCCGTCTTCAGACCTTTCGTAATTTTTTACATGACTTTACTGCTTTTGTAATAATTTTTAACATAGCAAATTGGTATACATCCACATTGATGTGTCATCAAAATAAATTTTACACGTCAATAAACAAAAAAAAAAAAAAAAAAAAAAAAGACTCAATCCATCTTTCTCTAGGTCTAACTCAGAGGCACTTCAGACTCAAGTTCAGTACAGACTTAAGTGAAGCACAAGTTTTCACACCACGTAGAAATTTTGTATAATTTTGTATTTGCTTTTGATCCTCTGTTGACTTCACTAACAGATAAACGACAGCATCATCCGCGAACAGTCTAAGGGAGCTATTCAGATTTTCTCCTAAATCGTTTATAAACACGAGGAAGAGTAGTGGACCTATTACGCTTCCATGGGGAACGCCAGGTTTTACTCGATGACTTACCGTCAATTACGACGAACTGCGTCCTTTCTGATAGGAAATCGTTAATCCAATCGCGCAATTGGGGAGATATTAAATAAACACGCAATTATGTAATTGCAAAGCAGTGACATTTTACCAACTGATGTACATCCAATCTTTCCAATCTTTTTCATTTTTTTTTTAATAAATACATTTTAAAATTTTCAATTAGTGATGTACCATAAATTTTGAACATTGTTCCCCATAAAAATTTAGTACCTTTACTAACTACCGGCAATACATAAGTACTCACAACTTCAATATTTGCGCAGTGTGTATTTGAATATGTGGAGTGATATTTTGCAAAATATATGTACTAGAAAGTTTATGATTATCAACTCGTACTTTCAGGGGCACCATGGAGCTTAATTCCAATGTCGTTACTGGAAAATTCTTACTTTAATTTCTCTTATGCAATAGATGGTTAAAAGTAGGACCGTTTCGCGAATTATTGCTGTCAAAGGATTTAGGTTGTGTGGACTATGGTATAGTTCCATAGAAGTTAAAACACTATGGAAGTAATAAGTCGTCACGATTTCACACAGAGAACACTCAATGTATTGCCGAATGACTTGTCTTACGCAACTAATTGTATTGCGGGAGTACCCCCTCATTCATGCTATGATTTTGATTGGAAAGTGTCAAAGATTTCATTAAGATTGTGATAAAAGATTGATGTCAAAATCGGTTATATTTTATATAGATGACTCTTTGTTTTGAAGGTCACCTGTGCAAAATATTATCGAGATACGTACGAAACTTTAGATTTCCCATGTTATGCAATATATGCATTCAGCAAGCTGAGAAGGAAAACAAGGAGAAATTTTCAATGGGGATTTAAAATTCCGGGAGCAGAAATAAAAAGTTTACGATTTGCCGACGACGCTTTTATTTTCTCAGAGCAAAAGACCTGAAAGAGCAATCGAGATGAATGGACATTGTCTTCAAAGGGACGTATAAAATCAACAAGAACAAAACAAGGGTACTGGAATGAAGTCGAAGTAAATCAGACAGAGCAGAGGAAATTAATTACATTAGGATGCGAAACGATAACAGTGACAGACGAGTTTTGTTACGGCACTTCGGCAGTGAAATGACTTACGACGGCCGTAGTAGAGAAGAAACAAACGGCAGATTGTCAGTGGGAAGAAAAGCGCGTCTGAAGAAGTGAAATCTGTTAAAATCGAATATTAATTTAAGCGGGAGAAAGTGATTTTGAAGGCATTTGTCTGGAGTGTAGCTTTGTTATACGGAAGTGAAACAGGGCAATAAATAGTTCAGGCAAGAAAGGAAGCAAGAGCATAAGCAACTGCTAAATGATTTAGATAATATTTCAGCATCGTGCACAAAAATGGCAGTTAACCCTTAATAATGAGGTGTGTGAACTCATCCATATGACCACTGAAAACGTTCAAATGTTTGTAAATCTATCGGACCAAACTGCGTGGTCATCAGTCCGTAGCTTACGAACTACTTAAACCTAGGTAAATTAACCTAAGGATAAACACACACACCCGTGCCCCATGGAGGAATCTAACCTCCGATGGCGAGCAACGGCGCGCTCCGCAGCGAGGGGCCTTAGACCGCTCGGGCCGGCCGCGGTGGCCGAGGGGACTGAGGCGCTCCAGTCACGGTCTGCACGGCCGTAACGGTCGGGGGTTCGAATCCCCCCTCGGGCATGGATATTTGTGCCGTCCTTAGTATAAGGTAGTTGATAAGTAGTTTGTAAGTTTAGGGACTGATGACCCCGTAGTTAAGTCCCATAGACCGCTTGGCTACTCCACCGCGGCTGACCACTAAAAGAAATCTATTAAACTTCAGTTACACGATAAATCAGTAGAAACTACAGGCCGTAAATTCAACTAAATACCTAGGAGTATCAATTACTATCAACTTAGACTGGAGAGAACAAAAAAGAAAATATTGTAGGGAAAGTCAACCAAAGAGTACGTTTCATTGGCAGAACACTTAGATGATGCAACAGCTCTACTAAAGAAACTGCCTACACTAGACTTGTGCGTCCTATTTTGGAGTATTGCTGCGCATGGGGGGATCCACACCAGGCGGGACTGACGGACGATTTAGAGAAAGTTCAGAGAAGGGCAATTCTTTTTCTATTACTTACATCTACATCTACATGGTATACTCTGCAAATCACATTTAACTGCCTGGCAGAGGGTTCATCGAACCACCGTTATACAATTTATCTCCCATTCCATTCTCGAATAGCGCGCGGGAAGAAAGAACATCTGAATCTCCCCGTTCGAGCTCTGATTTCTCGTATTTTATTCTGATGATCATTTCTACCTATGTAAGTGGGAGTCAACAATATATTTTTGCATTCGTAGGAGAATGTTGGCGATTGGAGTTTCGTAAGTAGCCCACGCCGCAGAGATAAGTGCCATTGTTGTAAAGATCCTGTATCATTTCCGTAACACTGTCTCCCGTATCGTGACAATACGAAACTAGCTGCCCATCTTTGAACTCTTTCGATGTCCTCCGTCAAACTCACCTGATAAGGATCCCACACTGGGCAGCAATACTCCAAAAAAGTACGGAAAAGCGTAGTGTATGCAGTCTCTTTAGTAGTTCTGTTACATCTTTTAAGGGTTCTGCCAATAAAACGCAGTCTTTGGTTCGCCTTTCCCACGACATTACGTGTTCTTTCCAGTTTAAGTCTGAAGTAATAGTAATTCCTAGATATTTTGTGCAGATTACGGCCTTCACTTTTGATTGATTTATCTTGTAAACAAAGTTTAACGGATTTCTTTTCGTACTCATGTGGACGACTTCACACTTCTCATTAGAGTCAATTGCAAATTTTTACACCATACTGATATCTTATTCAGATCGATCTGCAGTTGGCTTTGATCTTCAGATGAATTTACTAAACGGTAAATGACGGCGTCATCTGCAAACAACCTAAGAAAGCTGCTTAGATTTTCTTCCAAATCGTTTATGTAAATAAGAACGGCAGTGGACCATAACACTATCCTGTGCAATCCGACATCAATGATAAAGGGCTGTAATTTTTCGTATCACTCCTATTGCCTTTCTTGAATAATAGTCACACCTGTGCAGCTTTCCAGTCTTCCGGTACTAATCTTTCGAGTCGAAAATTGATGCAAATGACCCATATTACTTCTCAATATTCACCGTTTTCTTATCGTTTATTAATTATCTATGCCACTTTCTCTGTCTGTCAGTATTCCTTCGTCTCTTCCGTTCAAGTCCAATACTGCTAATGTCGCTTACCTAAACCTGTCTAACTTTAATTTATTATTATTATACTTTCTCATGAAAGTAAACTGTGCATTTATTTTTTGCCTCGGATACTCGTTTCCTCATTTTTCCTCATAGCTATTTTTTTAATAATGAAAATAAAATACACTGACTACCTGTTCGTCGTAAGGCCGTAATGTGGCCAAGATAAATGAATGTAAATATGCGTGGCTATTACCGTCGGTTTCTATGAGACATGATATATTCACGTAATGTAATTTTAGCGGCATTAAATGTACAGGCCCAATTACTGCACATCTGCCTGCGTTATCCTCTTTAGTTAATTAATTATTGAGGACACGCAAACAGCAGATAATGCTGCTGCCCCCTGTCAGAGTTTGTGTTACTATAACATCAGACACAACGTGGAGTCAAATATTTACTGCTACACCGCGTGTCGAATTCCGCCTTATAAACACCGTACCTTATTTCCTCTCGTCCTTATATATAATAATGAATTCCTGTTTCCCTTGGCCATGCCGTAACTCGAGAATGGCTTGACCGATTTCTGTCGTCATTTTTTTAACTGTGTTCTTAATTCTCAAGATAAGGTTTCTATGTATCAGAAAGTTAAATGCAGTTTTTTTTTGTAAGCCAATAAATATTTATTTTGTGTTACAATGTTTTGCATATAATTCATATGGTGGGTAACGGGGGATTAATGGTCAGGTCCGACCGCTAGCAACTTCACTCATTTCGTCAAACATAAAATCAGTAGTCCATTCGGCATTTAACTGTGTGGAATTTTCGTAATTACCTATAAATATTTTAGCTGTGGTTGCCCTACGTATAAAATTCTCTTTACTTAAACTAAGTTCAACTAACCTCAAGACAACACGCACAGCCATGTTTCACGGAGGAGTCGAACCTCCGACGGCTAGCAACCGCGTCCAACGCAGCAAGGCGCCTTAGAACCATCGGCCACTGCACCGCAGTCTTATTAATATATATATTCATATATAAAGAACAGTATAGAGTGCAATAATTTATTTTATTCAACTAGTTTCGGTCTTCTTTTAGACCTTCTTCAGGAATTTTAACTCCATCGATGTTGTGGAGCTGACAGGGAACTGGGAGCTACCAGCCTCCTCCGCAACATCTGTGGAGTTAAAATTTCTGAAGATGGTCTAAAAGAAGACCGAAACTAGTTGAATAAAATAAATTATTGCACTGTAGACTGTACTCTATATATAAATATTAAATAAGAGTGATTTTGCCCAAAAAAAAGTGAAACTAAAATGTCTCAAAAATAATTGTATATATATATATATATATATCATAAGCGATATATATATATATATATATATATATATATATATATATATATATATATATATATATATATATATATATATAATCGCTTATGATATTTATACAGGGTGTCCCAGTTATCGTGCTCACCCAAAATATCTCTGGAACAACAACAACTATTGCAAAACGACTTTCACCGGTATCAATGTACGGCTGGGGCCCATGAATGTACATATTTTGAAACATTCTAAAACGAATTCATGGGTGTTTTTGTAACACTAAGTTATATTTTTTTAATGGACACTCTGTATTATTTATTCAACAGTCTATAACATGAGACATCGCATAAATACTGGCGTTGATTGCATCGCAATATTCCAATTACATCCCGAGATGTTGCGACGCGAAGCTGACGCTTGAAATACGCGAAACGCGCGGCTAGCGCACGTCCTGAGCAGCATGGGGTTCTCGCCTGAGTCTCAGGACGTGCGCTAGCCGCGCGTTTCGCGTATTTCAAGACTCAACTTCGCGTCGCAATATCTCGGGGTATAATTGGAATATTGCGATGCAATCAACGCCATTGTTTATGTGATTTGTCATGCTATGGATTAGTGATGAAATAATATACGTTGTCCATTAAAAACAGTAAGTTTGTGTAAAAAAAAAAAAACACATTTGCTTTTGTTTTAGAATGCTTCAAAAATATTTACATTCATGAGCCCCTGGCATACATTGATCCCGGTGAAAGTCGTTTTAGAGGCTCTGTTGTTGTTCCAGAGATATTCTGGGTGAGCACGATAACTGGGACACCCGGTATACGTTAGTAATAACGTTGTTATAAATCATCGTAAGAAATTACATATATGTTGATTCGGTGGTTATACACCACGCGATAAATAAGTAGGTATAAAATGAAAACTTCCAGCATTAAAAACATCGTTGCGTCAAACTTTTAAAGCAATGGGTCAAGATATTTCTGAGATTAAAGATTTCGCCCAATCGAACGTTTACATTTTTCTTTTCCTGATTGTTGGGCCTGCAGCATCATAAATGTCGTTGAATGACATTGTAATAACAGTTCGGGATTGCTGCTTATATTTTATTCAATAGCGCTACAGCTGCTTCAACAGTTTTATATTGGCCAGACAGGACGTAATTTCCTCACACGATATCGTGAACACGTAAGAATAAGTGAAAACAACCAATCTAGTTTCTATTTACATCTCAGAAACGAAATCCATTCAGCACTTAACATCGAAAACGCACTTACGATATTGCATGAAATACCAAAGGGAATAGAAATGAATATTTTGGAGGAATTTGAAATATATATTCACCCTAAAAATTATCCGAACGAAATAATGAACACACTGATTTCAAACATAAAAATTATCTGGTTAATTTCTTTGACTTTATCGATGAAAAAGGCTGAGAAGCAAAGATATGCTAAATGACCAGAGGTAGCTAAAAATCGAAATAAACCTCTCTGACCAATGTCAATGTTAAAAAAGTCTCTAATAACTTAGTCGAATTATGGCTAAATAGAGTATATACTCTGGAGGCCGAAAACAAAAAACAAAAAATCAAAAAAAAAAATGTAAATAAACATCTTTTAGATTAGATTAGATTAGATTATTTATTTGTTCCGTAGATCCATATTGAGGGGATCCTCGTGGATGTGGAACATGTCAAGAAACAAAATTTACAAGTTGAATAACAAATAATACTAATAATATAAATACATACACTTATAATATAAATACAGATACATAATTTTTTAAGAGTTTTTTTTTTTTTTTTTTTTTTTTTGTGATAATATAATAATACTAATATAGTATGAGTGCATGCATCATTTGGTACAATTTAGAAATTCACTAATGGAGTAGAAGGAGTTGGCCACTAGAAAGTCTTTTAGGTTCCTCTTAAACTGATCTTTATTTGTAGCTAAATTTTTTATACTTGATGGTAAATTATTGAAAATGTGTGTTCCTGAGTAGTGGACCTCTTTTTGAACTAAAGTAAGTGCTTTTAAATCCTTGTGTAGATCATTTTTATTTCTAGTATTGTATGTATGAACTGAGCTGTTTGTTGGGAAAAGGGATATATTATTTATGACAAATTTCATTAAGGAATAAATATACTGAGAGGCAGTAGTTAATATACCCAGTTCTTTGAAGAGGCTTCTACAAGACGTCCGTGAATTTACTCCACAAATAATACGTATTACACGTTTTTGGACTCTGAAGACTTTTGACTGACTTGAAGAGTTACCCCAAAATATTATACCATATGACATTAAGGAATGAAAGTAAGCAAAGTATGCAAGCTTTGTTATTTTTATGTCTCCTATGTCTGATAACACTCGTATTGAAAATACAGATTTGTTGAGTCGTTTCAGCAGTTCTGTGGTGTGCTCCTCCCAACTAAATTTATTATCAAGCTGTAATCCCAGGAATTTAATTCTGTCAACCTCTTCTATCTGCTCTTCTTCATATTTAATGCATATGCTGTCAGGAAATCTCTTACATGTTCTGAAGTGCATGTAGTGCGTCTTTCCAAAGTTTAATGACAATGAGTTGGCTTTAAACCATTTATTAATGTTCATGAAAATATCATTAGCAGACTTTTCTATCACTATACTTGACGTACTCTTTATTGCAATACTTGTATCATCTGCAAACAAAACGAACTCTGCTTCTGGTAGTGTAACTGATGAGAGATCATTAATGTACACAAGAAAAAGCAATGGCCCTAAGATGGATCCTTGTGGGACACCACATGTAATTTCTTCCCAACCCGATGATGACTGTTGGCCTAATTCACTAGTCACTTGCACTGACACCCTTTGTTTCCTGTTAGTGAGGTACGACTTGAACCATTTTGCAGCATTTCCCGTGACCCCATAGAATTCTAATTTACTTAAAAGGATGTTATGGTTCACACAATCAAATGCCTTTGACAAATCACAGAAAATACCTGCTGCTTGCAATTTATTATCTAATGAATTAAGTACATTCTCACTGAAAGTGTAAATAGCCTTCTCAATATCGGAACCTTTCAGAAATCCAAACTGTGTTCTAGACAATATGCCATTTGTGGTTAAGTGGTTGAGAAGCCGCTTGTACATTACCTTTTCTATAATTTTTGAGAATGCTGGCAAAAGTGAAATGGGTCTGTAGTTTGATGGTATCTCTTTATCCCCCTTCTTGAAGAGAGGTTTAATATCTGCATATTTTAGCCAATTAGGAAATGTCCCCGTTATAACAGACTGGTTACACAAATAACTTAAGATTGTGCTAAGTTCACAAGAACACGCTTTAATTAACTTTGTTGATATTTCATCGTATCCACTGGAATTCTTTGTTTTTAAAGATTTTATTATGGAAGATATTTCTTGTGGTGAAGTGACTGACATATTCATGTGTGTGAAGTTATTTGTAAATGCTAGTTTCAAATATTCAAGCGCATTATTTACTGACCCAGACAATCCCATACTATCAGTAACGGATATAAAGTACTTGTTAAATAGATTTGCCACACTATGCCCATCAGTTACTAATGTCTCAGCTACTCTTAACCGTACCTGATCTTGTTCCTTTCTGGTTCTACCAGTCTCTTCTTTCACTATATCCCATATTGTATTTATTTGGTTTCCTGATGTTGCTATCTTCTTTTCATAGTGCATTTGTTTAGATACCTGAATAACTTTTTTTAATATTTTACAGTATTCCTTATATTTAGTTAAATCATCATCATTGCAACTACTCTTGGCTGATAGATACATACTCCTTTTTGTCTTACATGAAATCTTTATTCCTTGTGTAATCCAAGGTTTTATTATAGACTTCTGTTTAATTCGCGTTACTTTTAGAGGAAAACTGTTTTCAAACATGATACTAATATTATTAATGAATACATTATATTTTTCATTCATGCCATTAGCACTATATACATCTCTCCAGTTCATGTCTTTGAGGAGTTTTCTAAAATTTTCAATTTTTGGTGGGTTCACTACTCTCCTGTATGTACATTTTGCAGTCTTCATAATCTGTTTAGAATCTATACCTAAAACAAGGAGCTGCATATCATGATCTGACAGGCCATTTATTATTGGTTTTATGATATGATTTTGTTCCTTTGATTTGTCTATAAAAATATTATCAATTGCTGTCCTAGAGGTTTTAGTTACCCTAGTTGGAAAGTTTACGGTGTGTGTTAGATTGAAAGACAAAGTTACTGACTGCAATAATTTTTTACTGGAAGACTGCATAAGAAAATCTGTATTAAAGTCACCAGCAACCAGGATTTCTTTATTTCTTCCTGTTAAATAACCCAATAGAGCTTCTAGATGATTTAGGAATAGATTATAATTTCCTGCAGGTGCTCGGTAAATAGTTACTATTATATAGCATCTGTTATGGAATTCTACTTCTGTTGCGCAAGCTTCTAAATGCTGCTCTAGACAGAATTTATTTATATCAATATTCTTGAATTTATAGCAGTTTTTAATGAATGTGGCAACTCCTCCTCCCTCCATATCAACTCTACAGAAGTGTGAAGCTAAATTAAATCCTGGAATGTTTAACATATCTATACCAGTGGCCACATGATGTTCAGAGAGGCAAATTATATCAATTGGGCTAGAGGAATCTATTTCATCAATACAAATGAGTAGTTCATCAAGTTTATTTCTGAGTCCTGGAATATTTTGATGTAATAAAGATAACTGACATTGCATACTAATGGCTTGAGTAAGATTTACTGGAAGTTTCTGACTACTTTCTGTTAAATATTGTTTGCTAAAATCTATCTCCTGTTTATCTGCTTTTCCAAACTGAGGGTGTCTTACAAGCTCTCTCAAAACTGGTTTTCTTCCCCCCCTCCCTATCCTAAAAAAGGCATCCCTCTGACACCTGTAACCACTGGTATTTTACCATTTGTGACAGTGCCCCCCCGTAAGTTACTTGCGATCAACCCAGACAATTTTCCCTTCCCTTTCCTGTTGAGGTGAAGGCCATGCCTAGTATAGTCCCACCTACAGATATCATCCACAGGAATCAAACCAATATGGGACCCCATATCTGACATGAGTAGCCGTTCCAACTCCAAGTTTACTCTCCTGACAGAAGAGTTCAAATGAGGCCGATCATGGCGACTCAAGACAGATACAAATCCCACACTAGTATGCTTCGTTGCCGATGATATCTTCACCAGGTCACACTCTATAGAATATTCACAGTTTCTGTCAATGCTGTTTCCCGGACCACCCACTATAACCACGGTATCCTCCATTGTGAAATCCTTACATAAAGAACCTATATCCTCTGTTACCTGACCCAGGCCCGCATTTGGTTTGAAAACGTTTGTGACCTGGTACCCTGGTCCTAGCTCTTCCTGCAGTAGTTGGCCAACACCTCTACCATGGGAACTACCTAACAACAAGACTTTCTTTCTTTTCTCAGTTTTCCCTACCTTTTTCAAGTCCTTTTTGAAAGTCTGTTGTGTCCTTTCTACAGTTACAGCTACATGAGGCTCATCCGATCCTGACTGAGGCAACAGGTCAAATCTATTTTTCACATTAAGGACAAAGCTGTCTGAAACTGTCCTAAGTCTGTTCCCCCTCTTACCTGTTGCCACTTCCCACCGCTGTTCACCCTTCTCCCTCCTTAACCTGCTCAGAGTCTCCCTTGCCTTATCTAATTCAGCTTGAAGAGCTGCAATTTTCCCCTCCTGTTCCATTATTTTCCTATCTCTATTGCAGATCCTACAAAACCACTGGTGAGCCTCATTTACATCCCCATTTCCCACGCCACTACATTCGCCCCAATGAAAAAAACCACTACAACCATCACACCACACCCCGGAACTAACGATCCTACGGCATGTCACGCACTTCTCACCCATGGTAAAAATAGAAATCGTAAAAAATTTGATTAAGTACTGACTAAAACGTAAAAGTTACACCAAGAGACACTAAAATCTGTTCACGCAAATATAATTAACTGAAAGGGCACTGGATATAAAGAAACTCGGTCACGAAAACAAAAATTAGGCCTAAAAAAACACGCTCACGAAAACAAAATTTAGGCCTATAAACACGGATTACTATATTCACTTTTGATAAATCACGAAATTTACGTCTGACAAACTTTATAAATCCCAACTACTGTACGCCGCGAGTGAAAAATAGAACGATCGGTAATTAGAAATAAGTTTTAGTCACTGTTTACAACGATTCGCGCGAGTTAAATTAGGCCTACAACTACGTGCTATAGGCGCGACAGGTAAAATAAACTTTTTACACCGTTTTTCCTTATTTAACACTACACTAACACTTCCACTAATGTAACAACACTTATATTATATTTATAACAACTGCAAACGATTAAATATAGCTTAAAAACAACGATTTTTGTAATTATTTACTGGAGCAAATACTCGAAACGTTCGCGCGGGCGCAGTGTTACCAACCAATCAGAGCTGTTGCTAATTACGCAAAATATAAAAGTTTTCTTTATTTTAACGGTTTAGCGTAAAAAGCTGCATAAAACCTGACAGCTAAAAAGCGTATCCAACTACTAAATACGTGAATATTTCCATACAGTTTATACAACAGTTACGCTAGATGTCAGCATATAACGTCCAAAAGTCGTAGACGTAAGTTATGAGGAAAATTTATAACAAAAATTTTTATGTAATATTTTCATATTATTTGATTTGTAATTAATTAATGTAATTCTTAAATACGCAGGCGCTTGATAATGACAAAATTTTGAAACAGCTATAGCGCTATTGTATAAAATATAAGCACAATCCTGAACTTTCATTAAAATGTCTTTCAAGAACGCTTACATATTTTTATTATTATAACTTAAATAGGTTGTTGCAGGAGATGGCCAAATAATCTGTTAAACACCCATCGACGTCAGCGTAAGAGAGTGAAAACCGGATCGCAAACATAGTTAAGGCACTTCCTAGCCGCTGAAACTTGAACGGTAAACTTGCGAAGAATTCGTAACTAAGTTTGTGGAGTCAGTCCCCTCCAGGTAGAGTTGTGGCTCTCAAACTATTCTCACAAGCGAGGGCTGAGTGAAAGCGGAAGTAGAACGCTCCCAAATGCTGAACGAGGAATGCACCGTGTATCGGGAAGACAGAGTTCATGGGAGGGGGATCGATTGATGTCATTGTCTCTGTTGAGGACGTGTAACCGGCATAGGTGAACTTACCGTAACTTTCACAAGCCTCTTAGCTCGCTTTACAGATGTAGCATCATTCAAAGAGTGTATTCCCTACAGAACGGAAATAAGTGGATCACGCAGTATTAATAGTGGACGACTGTTAATATAAAGGGTACAGACCAGAACACCTAAGAATTCATTGCAGGTGGTACGGACATACATCGTACTTTTGTAGCTATACTACAGGCGATGCTTAAGGAATTCAATTAGATAATGAGACAATAAAAGTAGTAGATGAATTTTGTTATTTGGGTAGAAAGATAACTTCTGATGGCCGAAGTAAAGAAGATATAAAATGCAGAACGGCTATGGGAAGAAAACTGTTTCTAAAGAAGCGAAACTTGTTAACATCCAATATTAATTTAAATGTTAGGACGTCCTTTCATAAGGCATATGTCTGGAGTGTAGCATTGTACGGGAGTGAAACGTGGACGATAAGGAGATCAGATAAAACGGTGATAGAAGCTTTCGAAATGTGGTGCTACAGACGAATGATGAAAATCAGATGGGCAGATCACGTAACTAATGAGGAGGTGCTTAACCGAATCGGGGAGAAAAGGAGTTTCTGGCATATCCTGACTAAGGAAAGGGATATATTGGTTGGACACATTCTGAAACAACAAGGAATTGTCAACTTCTACATCTACATCTACATACATACTCCGCAATCCACCATAAGGTGCGTGGCGGAGGGTACACTATAGCACTACTAGGCATTTCCTTTCCTATTCCATTCCCAAATAGAATGAGGAAAAAAAGAATGCCTATATGGCTCCGTACGAGCCCTAATTTCTCATACCTTGTCTTTGTGATCTTTGTGATCTTAATGTACGTAGGCGGCAGCAAGATCGTACTACACTCAGCTTCAAATTCCGACCCTCTAAATTTACTTAACAGAAATTCACGAAAAGAACGTCGTCTCTCCTCCAGCGATCACCAATTGAGTTGCCGGAGCATTTCTGTGACACTCGCGCATTGGTCGAACCTACCGGTAACAAATCTAGCTGCTCGCCTCTGAACCGCCTCTATGTCTTCCTTCAAACCGATCTGCTGCGCCGGCCGCGGTGGCCGAGGTGACTGAGGCACTCCAGTCACGGTCAGCACGGCCGCTACGGTCGGGGGTTCGAATCCCCCCTCAGGCATGGATATTTGTGCCGTCCTAGTTTGTAAGTAGTTCATAAGTAGTTTGTAAGTTTAGGGACTGATGACCCCGTAGTTAAGTCCCATAAGCTTAACAAACATTTGAACATTTTTTTCGATCTGCTGCGGGTCCCAAACACTTGAGCAATACTCAAGACGTGGTCGTACAAGCGTATTATACGCGGTCTCCTTTACAGATGAAGTACATCTTTCCAAAATTCTCCGAATAAACCAAAGTCGGCTGTCCGCCTTACTCACAACTGTCCTTACATGCTCGTTCCATTTCATATCACTCTGCAATGTTACGCCTAGATATTTGAACGACGCGACAGCATCAAGAAGCTCACTGCTAATCCTGTATTCCAATATTATGGGATTGTTTTTGCTAATCATGCGCATCACCTTACATTTTTCTACATTGAGGGCTAGCTGTCATTCTTCGCACCAACTATAAATTTTGTCTAAGTCATCCTGTATGCTATTACAGTCAGTTAAAGACGACACCCTCCCATACACCACAGCATCATCAGCAAACAGCCGCAAATTACAACTTACTCCGTCCATCAGATCGTTTATATAGATAGAAAATAATAGCGGTCCTATCATACTCCCCTGGGGCACGCCTGACGATACACTCGTCTCTGATGAACACTCGCCGTCGAGAACAACGTACTGCGTTCTTAGGAAGTCTTCCAGCCAGTCACAAATCTGCGAACTTATCCCATAAGCTCGTATCTTCGTTAGCAGTCTGCAGTGTGGCACCGCGTCGAACGCCTTTTTGAAATCGAGAAAAACACAATCCGCCTGTTGCCCTTCATCCATGGCTCGCAAAATGTCATGTAAGAAAAGGGCAAGCTGAGTTTCACATGAACGATGTTTCCTGAACCCGTGCTGATTCATAGAAATAAGCTTTTCCGTTTCAAGGAAATTTACTATATTAGAACTGAGAATATGCTCCAAAATTCTACATGAAACCGATGTCAACGATATTGGGCTGTAATTGTGTGGGTCAGTTCTCTTTCCTTTCTTATAAACGGGAGTCACCTGCGATTTTTTCCAATCATTAGGAACTTTGCGCTGAATTAAAGATTCGCGATAAATGCAAGCTAAGTAGGGGGCCAATGCCGCAGAATAGTCTTTGTAAAACCGAACTGGTATTCCATCCGGACCAGCAGACTTTTTCGTATTTAGCTCTCTCAGCTGCTTCTCTACACCGGAAATACCTATTGCTATGTCCCCCATTTCGGAATTAGTACGCTGATCAAATGATGGTACATTTGTGCGGTCCTCCTACGTGAAAGATTTGTTAAAGGTTAAATTTAGAACTTCAGCTTTCCGTTTGCTGTCTTCTATTACTGCCCCGGAATGACCAACGAGTGACTGAACAGTGGGCTTTTTACCCGCTTATTGATTTTACTACTTGTTACTTTTGTAGCTATACCACACTCGTGTGGCTGTGTAGCACATTTGTATAGTGCCAGATTAAACACAGAGGTCTGGGTTTCGATCTCCACTCAATCCTAGGATTTTAATCGATCATAATCCACTTCCTTCACTTCTGGCAATATTGCTCTTATGAATAATGTCGAGTAGCGTCTTTCAGATTACACGAAAATAGAAGCAAAAATTTCCCGGAAAAAATGGATCCCCAAACGATCCGTTTGGGAGGTAATTGCGGACAATCCGACACTAACGTCATTGTAAACATGGTCCTAGTTAAGACACATTAATTTGAAATTTCGACTTTACTATCTACCAGGTTTGCTTGACGATGTCCCCTTTCTTCAAAGTCATAATATGTGGTACACCCATGGTGGAACTCCGGCACATCTTGCTCTGCTCTGAGACACCATCCAACTCCCAGTTACGGCCAAAGATGGATATGGCGAGGCGGACATGTAAATTGGCCTCCAAGACCACCTGATCTAAATGTCCGAGGTTACCTCAAAAGCGAAGTGATTATGCTGAAGCGATAGCCCCTCACTTAACATCCGCATACAACCGCTCTCTCAAAGAACAATCTGTACCAAAAGACTGGAAAATTACACACGTCACACCTACATTCAAGGAAGGCAGTAGGAGTAACCCAATAAACTACAGGCCTATTTCATTAACGTCAATTTGCGCAGAGTTTTGGAACATATCCTGTATACAAATTTTATGAATTACCTGGAACAGAATCATGTATTGACCCAAGGTCAACACGGATTTAGAAAATATCGTTCATGCGAAACACAACTAGCTCTTTACTCACACGAAGTGATGCGTGCTATTGACAAGGGTTCCCAATTGATACCGTATTTCTTGATTTCCAGGAGGCTTTTGACGCCGTACCTCACAAACGGCTGTTAATGTAATTCCGTTGTTATGGGCCCCAAGTTTGCGATGGGATAGGGGATTTCCTGTCAGAGAGAACACAATTTGTAGTAATCGATGGTAAGGCATCTACTAAAACAGAGGTGATATCGGGAGTTCCACAAGATAGTGTTATTGGTCCTCTGCTGTTCCTTATTTATATAAACGATTTAGGAGAAAATCTAAGTAGCTCTCCTAGGTCTTGTAAAATCATCTGAAGATCAAAACCAACTGCAGACCGATCTAAATAAGATATCAGTGTGGTGTAAAAATTGGCAATAGACTCTAAATAATGAGAAGTGTGAAGTCGTCGACATGGGTACGAAAAGAAATCCGTTAAACTTTGTGTACAAAATAAATCAATCGAATGTGAAAGGCGTAAACTCCACTAAATTTCTAGTAATTACTGTTACTTCAGACTTAAACTGGAAAGAACACGTAGATAATGTCGTGGGAAAGGCGAACCAGCGACTTCGTTTCATTGACAGAATCCTTAAAAGACGCAACTAAAGAGACTGCATACACTACGCTTGTCCGTTCTTTTTTGGAGCATTGCTGCCCAGTGTGGGATCCTTATCAGGTGGGTTTGACGGAGGACATCGAAAGAGTCCAAAGAAGGGCAGCTCGTTTCGTATTGTCACGATACACGGGAGACAGCGTTACGGAAATGATACAGGATCTGGGATGGAAATCATTGCAACAACGGCGCTTATCGCTGCGGCGTGGGCTACTTACGAAACTACAATCGCGAACATTCTCCTCCGAATGCGAAACTCTGTTGTTGACTGCCACCTACATAGGTAGAAATGATCATCAGAACGAAATACGAGAAATCAGAGCTCGAACAGAGAGATTCAGGTGTTCTTCCTTCCCGCGCGCTATTCGAGAATGGAATGGGATATAAAATAGTATAACGGTGGTTCGATGAACCCTCTGCGAGGCAGTTAAATGTGATTTGCAGAGTATCCCATGTAGATGTAGATGTCAAAAATTCAGAAATGATCCAGGCGTTTTCGGAACAATTCGAAATTCATTGCAGAGATGAGCGTAATATTGTATGCAGATGCGAGGAAGACACTTCGAACACCTCCTTCAACAGGTAACCCATATCTGAAATGAGTACTGAATGCGATGTAAAACCTAATAGTAATGTCTAAATTTAAAATTAATTTGTACTAACTAGGACGACGTTTACAACGACGTCAGCGTTGGCTTGGAACCATACATTCGTAATTATCGTGTACTTTCTACCATGTATGTTTGCGCCACCCTTTTTGATGCACCCTATATACAGGGAGTTCCTTTGATAGTGACCCGGCCAATTATCTCACGAAATAAGCATCAAACGAAAAATGTACAAAGAACAAAACTTTTCTAGCTCGAAGCGGGGAAACAGATGGCGCTATAATGGGCCTGCTAGATGGCGCTGGATTTTTTTAAAAAATAGGTACCATCGTTTTTAATTATGTATTTGTCTAGTAGGTAAATAATTATGAATGTTTTATTTTGAACACTTATTTCGCTTTGTGATGGTCTGCAGCAAAACATATATCTTCGTCTTTATGGTGGAACGACAGATGTACGAAACAACCCTTGTGTTCACTTGCTTCCAGAATTTTGAGTGTACCCCCTTCCTTAGCGGCAAGTGAGCGAAACTGGTCAGCTCGCGGACGAATTCACACACCATTACGGAACAGACTGTCTCCAGATACAACCGAAAAACTGGAGTATATACAGTGGAACCTCAGGTACATGGGTGACTCACAAGAATCTTATTATTATGATAAGAGACTACCGGAATGTATATTTATATTTGTTCCAGTGCCAGGAAGTATTTTTTGTTTGTTTCATAGAGATGTTTTCTGTAATTATTGTTACTATTATTATTCTTGAAACTTTCTGGGAGATTAAAATTGTGTGCCGGAACCGGGACTCGAACCTGGGACCTTTGCCTTTCGCGGGCAAGCGCACTACCGACTGTGCTATCCCGACACGACTCACGATGCCGCCTCACAACTTTACTTCCGCCAGTACCTCGCCTCCTACTTTCCAAACTTCACAGAAGCTCTCCTGCGAACCATGCAAGACTAGCACTCCTGGAAGAAAGGATATGGTGGAGACATGGCTTAGCCACAGCCTAAGGGATGTTTCCAGAATGAATTATTATTCTTGTTTGTAATACAATGTTTCGATATACATTTTGCAGTCGTGTACAGTGGAATACATGAAGAAGACATTTAGCAATCCATTCTCGTAGTGTAATTACGTTTCGAAATATGTTAAGTGTTCTTTAGACACTATGTAGAGACACGTATTGAATGAAAATGTAATATATTTCTATATTTAGGACTATGAAATGTCTATAAGAAATAAAATATCCATTGTAACGTTACGGATGTTTAATGTTTCGGTTTGCACATTGAATATGCCCATCTAACCAATTACACTCCTGGCCATTAAAGTTGCTGCACCACGAAGGCGATGCGCTACAGACGCGAAATTTAACAGACAGGAAGAAGATGCTGTAATATGCAAATTTACGTTGAAATCAAAACAAACTGTTTTTGTTCTACTAAATTTTGTTTATTAACTAACTAGTTTTCGGCTTGTTAGGCCATCGTCAGGTTAACCTGACGATGGCCTAACAAGCCGAAAACTAGTTAGTTAATAAACAAAATTTAGTAGAACAAAAACAGTTTGTTTTGATTTCAACCGTAAATATGGAAGCGTTCTACCAAGAAGCGACGGAAGAATCCATTTATATAATATGCAAATGATTAGCTTTTCAGAGCATTCACACAAGGTTGGCGCCGGTGGCGACACCTACAACGTGCTGACACGAGGAAAGTTTCCAACCAATTTCTGATACACAAACAGCAGTTGACCGGTGAAACGTTGTTGTGATGCCTCGTGTAAGCAGGAGAAATGCGTACCATCACGATTCCGACTTTGATAAAGGTCGGATTGTAGCCTCTCGCGATTGCGGTATATCGTATCGCGTCATTGCTGCTCGCGTTGGTCGTGATCCAATGACTGTTAGCAGAGGCCGGCCGCGGTGGCCGAGGGGACTAAGGCGCTCCAGTCACGGTCTGCACGGCCACTACGGTCGGGGGTTCGAATCCCCCCCTCGGGCATGGATATTTGTGCCGTCCTAGTTCGTAAGTAGTTCATAAGTAGTTTGTAAGTTTAGGGACTGATGACACCGTAGTTAAGTCCCATAGACTACATAAACAAACAAAAGTGTTAGCAGAATATGGAATCGGTAGGTTCAGGAGGGCAATACGGAACGCCGTGCTGGATCCCAACGGCCTCGTATCACTAGCAGTCGAGATGACAAGCATCTTATCCGCATGGTTGTAACGGATCGTGCAGCCACGTCTCGATCCCTGAGTCAACAGATGGGGACGTTCGCAAGAAAACAACAATTAGGACGAACAGTTCGACGACGTTTGCAGCAGCATGGACTATCGGCTCGGAGATCATGGCTGCAGTTACCCTTGACGCTGCATCACACACAGGAGCGCCTGCGATGGTGTACGCAGCAACGAACCTGGATGCACGAATGGCAAAGCATCATGTTTTTGCATGAATCCAGGTTCTATTTACAGCATCACGATGGTCGCATCCGTGTTTGGCGACATCACGGTGAACGCACATTGGTAGCGTGTATTCGTCATTCTCATACTGGCGTATCACCCGGCGTGATGGTATTGGGTGCCTTTGGTTACACGTCTCAGTCACCTCTTGTTCGCATCGACGGCACTTTGAACAATGGTCATTTTAGATGTGTTACGACCCCTGGCTCTACCCTTCATTCGATCCCTGCGAAACCCTACATTCCAGCAGGATAATGCACGACCGCATGTTACAGGTCCTGTATGTGCCTATTATGGATACGGAAAATGTTCGACTGCTGCCCTGGCCAGCACATTCTCCAGATCTCTCACCCATTGAAAACGTCTGGTCAATGGTGGCCGAGCAACTGGCTCGTCACAATACGCCAGTCACTACACTTGATGAACTATGGTATCGTGTTGAAGCTACATGGGCATCTGTACCTGTACACGCCATCCAAGCTCTGTTTGACTCAATGCCCAGGCGTATCAAGACCGTTATTACCACCAGAGGTGGTTGTTCTGGGTACTGATTTCTCAGGATCTATGCACCCAAATTGCGTAAAAATGTAATCACAAGTCAGTTTTAGTATATTTGTCCAAGCGCGTTTATCATTTGCATTTCTTCTTGATGTAGCAGTTTTAATGGCCAGTAGTGTATATGAATACTATGTGGTATTAACCGGTTTGAAACCAAGGTTGTCGGAAATATACCGACACGGTTTTAAACATCGTCGGAACTCTATGCAGAGATGGATAGGGTTTCACAAGAGGGGTGTAGGGTGGAAAGCTGCACGAAACCAGTCTCGTCACTTAAGACCACAAAAGCAACATATTTGTACAGGTAATACTCTCGAAAATGTACAGCCTTGAATATGAATGAATAAGAATCATTGAATATGAAAAAAAAGTTATACATAGCTGCTATTGTCAGCGAGCGTTACAACGACAATGGATTAAAAAGCAGGCGTCGGTCGCAAATTTAAAATTATTTGACCTGGTTTCGGCGATGACTAAGATTGCCTTCGTGCAGGCGTGCAGCCCATAGTGGCTACCATCTTCTAAAAATTTCTTGTGACGTAAGCTTTAGATCTGAGTAGTATATATTATTATTTTACTTGTTTTATTTTATAATTTCTGATGAATCTGTAACACCACATCGCGACCATAGCATTAGAATCACGGTATTCCGACATTTTTCATCGTTACGTAATTTTAACAATTTGTTAAGAGGCAGAATTTTCTCTTTTTTCAAATTTTTTAGTAAAGTCATATTATATCAGCGTAATTTAGAGTAATAGTGTCCAGGGAATACTTAGGTGAATACATCTCGTATATCAGAGATCATTTGTCAGATTGCTATCATAAATAGTACCCGCAGTTGAGCTACTCTCTCTCTATGTGCTCAGCTTTCTGTATGTGCTTAGCTCTCTACGTGTTTAGCTCTCTATGTCACTAGATTTCACTACGTGCTTAGCTCTCAGTGGGACTAGCTCTCAGTACTTAGCTTAAAGTATTAAAGGCGGTTTAATTCCAAGATAGGGAAAAACCCGAGAAAATATTAAATTTTTATTATAAACTTTTATATCGTGATCATACGCGAAAGCGAACATTATCTTTGGACTTTGATCGGGATAGGCTAGGACGGAAGAACCAGAAACTTCTGCCTCCCGCAATATACTGATGAACATTCGTGAGATTGAAACTTGAAATTATTTGGCAAGTTTAACGCAAAAACTTTTCAAACACGTATCTTGAAGAATTAAAGTTCGTAATCAATGTATAGGATCCAGAGAGATTAATACAAACAAACTTTAACGAAAATAATCACAAATTGTGAACTTATAAAGTGTGTATTGTGAAAGTGTTGTGAATGTAACTATTGATTTCAGAATGGAGAATCTATGAACCTTTAAAAAAGTCTTAAATAGTTATTCGAGTATTTAGTTCCCTTATATTGACCCAGCATATTCTAAAAGTGAAAAATATATCTGTGACTGTTCAAAGAAGTTTCGGGCGTGGAGCCGCAGAAAGTTTACTTCTTCTAATTTAAGAGCACGAAGCGCGTGTTGGAACGTCAGTCTTCGACTCTCTCTCTGAAGATGGCTGAACGTTTCTCAGTCGAAATATTAGAAGAAGTAAACTTTATGCGGCTGCACGCCCGAAACTTCTTTGAACAGTCATTGCGCCGCGAAAACAGAAGATGTATATCTGTGACGTTCGTAAGAGATTAATTAATGTGTGAAGGAATATATCTAACAGCTTTGGTCAGGAGAAACTTATGGTGAAATTTTCTAAAGAATAATTCTATAAAGGAAAAGGATCAGGTAAAAACAGTATCTTTGTGATGGGCCTCAAATTATCTGAACTACCGGGACTCAATGATTCAAATTTTTATTATTTGATTTATTAAATATGAGCCCCTGAGAAACGGATTATCATGCTCAAACATTACAAAAAGACTTTAAGTTGAAATGAAATCCAGAACCAATATTTACAGTGAAAAATTCAACAAAGATATAAATTTTATTCATCTACATCTACATCTACGTAGATACTCTGCAAATCACATTAAAGTGCCTGGCAGAGGGTTCATTAACCACTTTCATAACTTTTCTCTACCGTTCCATTCTCTAATAGCGCGCGGGAAGAAAGAACACCTAAATCGTTCCGTTCTCGATCTGATTTCTCTTATTTTATTGGGATGGTCATCTCTCCCTAAGTAGGTGGGTGCTAGCAAAATATTTTCACATTCAGAACTAAAAGTCGGTGATTGAAACTTCGCAAACAGATCACGCCGCAATGAATAATGTCTTTCTTTTAATGATTTCCACCCCAATTCTTGCAACATTTCCGTGACGCTTTCCCCCCCGTAACGTGATAAAACAAAACGAGCTGCCCTTCTCTGAACCTTCTCAATGTCTTCCGTCAGTCCCACCTGGTGAGGGTCCCACAAGGGGCAACAGTACTCCAGGAGAGGACGCACAATTGTGATGTAGGCAGTCTCTTTGGTGGAGTGAAAAAGTACCAGGTCTACCAACTTAATTTTCATACTGAGGTTACAAATAGAATTGAACCTATACATTCAATACAGCAGTTAAAATCGAGACGTAATCTACGGCTTAAAAGTCGCAAGTTAAAATCCTAATATAAAACGAAGTCAACACAACTGTCGCCCCAGTCACCAAAGCAAACCATGTCGCCGCCAAGTCACAAATCTCAAAAAAATGTTCAAATGTTTGTATAGCTTATGGGACTTAACTACGGGGTTATCAGTCCCTAAACTTACAAACTACTTATGAACTACTTACGAACTAGGACGTCACAAATATCCATGCCCGAGGGGGGATTCGAACCCCCGACCTTAGTGGCCGTGCAGACCGTGACTGGAGCGCCTTAGTCCCCTCGGCCACCGCGGCCGGCCAACAAATCGCAGTCATTGCCGAAACCAAGTCAAATTATTTTTAATTTGGGACCGAGGGCTGCTTTTTTTATCCATTGATGAAAAAAATTAGATTGTCCATAATGATGTTCATGTTCCTTAAATAAAAAAGAAGAAGAAAAATTCCGGCCGCGTTGGCCGAGGGGACTGAGGCACGCCAGTCACGGTGTGCATGGCCACTACGGTCGGGGGTTCGAATCCCCCCTCGGGCATGGATATTTGTACCGTCGTTAGTATTAGTTAGTTCATAAGTAGTTTGTAAGCTTAGGAACTGATGACCCCGTAGTTAAGTCCCATAAGCTCTACAAACATGATTATTATTGTAAATACACTTCGCGGGTTTGCCGCCGGATGACATTGTGAATCTCCCACAATATTTCGTCGACCCAACTGTTCGACATCTTCAGGTGGTGGTAGCTGTCAGTACAAAACAGGAGAGAAGAGAAAATCGGAAACACGAAGGAACGCCGCGCAAGGCAGATACTTAGTGGACGATGACTGTGCTGCCGGACGCTCCTGTGGTGGAAATTGGAACTACGTATCTGCCTCGCGCTGCGTTCCTTTGTGTTTCCGATTTTCTCTTCTCTCCTGTTTTGCTTTGGTTGCAGCCAATACTGGATTCCAGGCTACGCTCATCTGTAAACCTCCCTCCCCTGTTGATAAGATTGTCCGCCGTACGGATGTGTATGGCCTCCTTAAAAATACTGCCCCAAAATGATGATACAGTCGATAGAACTTCCGTTTTCTCGTAACACATCCGACATCCGATGACCTGTGTTCAGACAGTGCTCTGCTACCGCTGACTTACTGGGTTGTCCTAGGCGTGTGTGGCGTTGGTGTTCAGTACAGCGTTGTTGCACAGTTCGACATGTCTGCCCTATATAAGATTTTCCGCACTGACATGGTATTTTATATACGCCGCGTTTGCGAAGGCCGAGTTCGTCTTTGACCGAGCACAATATATTCCTCAGTTTTGATGGCGGACGAAACACACATTTGATGTCGTGTCTCTTCAGGATTCGTTCTATTCTTGATGACATGCTACCAAAATATGGCAAGAACGCCGTTACAGTGGGTGCCTCCGAATCTTCATCCACATCCTTTGGTTGAATTTGCTTCGATCGAAATGCATTGCGTATTTGTCGCTCAGAATAACCGTTTTGCTGGAATACAGTTCTTAGATGTTGTAGTTCACCTGGCGAGCTGTCAGTATCTGAGACCACATGGCCGGCCGCGGTGGCCGAGGGGACTGAGGCGCTCCAGTCACGGTCTGCACGGCCACTACGGTCGGGGTTCGAATCCCCCCTCGGGCATGGATATTTGTGCCGTCTTTAGTCTTAGCTAGTTGAAACGTGTCCATAAAAAATTATTTTTGTAAGAAAATGTCTAATATTGTGCCTCGTGTTTTGTATCAAGTAACTTGCTTGCAAGAAAATGTATAATATCGCTTCTACTGTGTGTATCGATATGTTTACTTAAGTCTGTAAAGTTTCATCTCTGGCAAAGATCATGTATTGCATAGCATTGTAGCTCGCGCTGAGAGAGAGTAGCACTTGTGGTTCAGCTCGCTTAGAGAGCGGTTGAGTTGTGTGTATGGCTCCGATGTAGAGCAGAGGCTGCTGTGCCAGCAAGTCAGAAGTTGTATTATGTAGGTAATGTAATGCTGATTATTAATAATAAGTAACTTGACCTTTCTTTCCTGTTTCATTTACGTAGTTAGAAAATTAACCTACTTCTTTCATTTGATAATTAGTTATTAGTGGATTTAAAGTGCGATATTGATTTTAATAATATTGTTGAACAGATTTCGTTGTTGGTGCCATAGTAAATGATAGTTAATTGACTATGATACTAAATTTCAATAATCAGAAACTGATCTGCATAAAATTCCCACAGTCAAGCATTAAGAAAGTGATTTGTGTGTTTTTTTTTTTTTTTTTTTTTTTTTTTTTTTTTTTTTATCTTTCTCGCAGTCAAAATTTTTGAGTATAGTCAGTGTCTGTTTCAAATGGTGACTTGTCACTGTTGTTCTGTGTTCAAAATATCCGTTGCGCACATAATCAGTTTAATGCATTGTTTCTTACTTAATAGTATATACATCAATATCAGGGCCATAATTAAACCAAATTGTTTTGTTAATGAACAATTTGCTGTCTGATTTAACGATAGGTTCAACATCCACAACGCACGCACAGCTTTTATAGTTCATAAGTAGTTTGTAGGTTTAGGGACTGATGACCACGTAGTTCAGTCCCATAACTTGTACAAACATTTGAACATTTGAATTTGAGACCACATGTGCCCTGTGTACCAAAGAGCGTAAGACGCTACCGCCGGCCGCGGTGGCCGAGGGTACTAAGGCGCTCCAGTCATGGTCTGCACGGCCACTACGGTCGGGGGTTCGAATCCCCCCTCGGGCATGGATATTTGTGCCTTCCTTAGAATAAGGTAGTTGATAAGTAGTTTGTAGGTTTAAGGACTGATGACCCCGTAGTTAAGTCCCATAGGCTAAACAAACATTTGAACATTTTGAAGACGCTACCGCGCTGTGCAGGATGATAACTTGTGGCCTGCAAATATAGCTCTGTCGCATTGCCGTAGACACTATGGCCCAGCGTGCCATCAGGTTTTCTTTTTACCATAACATCCAGAAAAGGTAAACTTCCGTCTCTTTCCAACTCCATGGTGAACTGGATACTTGGATGGAGTGAGTTCAGATGCTGAAGAAACGTGGGTAACGTCTCTATTCCGTGAGGCCACACCACAAAAAGTACTGACAGCTGCCACCACCTGAAAATGTCGAACAGTTGGGTCGACGAAATATTGTGTGAGATTCACAATGTCATCCGGCGGCAAACCCGCGAAGTGTATTTACAATAGATCGGCCGTGAAAGCTTGAAAAGTCACACATTATTATTATTATTAAAAAAAAAAAATTCACGATGTACGCCGGTCTATACCCGGGCCGCTGAAACATTGCACTTGACGTTTCGCGTTAAGGCGAGTTAAGTTGGCTACACTGCTTTCGCGACGTTGCAACACTAGCCTCTATACGCACAGCAGACGAAACTGTTTTCAGTTGCATCTCGTAAATGTAAGCTATTGTGCAATAGAAGTGCATATAATAATTCGTTCTTGAACAGCAATTAATTAACGGCATATTAATGAAGACCAGAGCACAAAAATGCACAGGCTTTCAATAACGGAGCAAAGCAATATAAAAAATAAGCATTGGATCACGACAGATACGAAATAAACAATAATATAGATAGTAACTTCTCTATCTACGTTTTATAATCAGAATGCTTTTCACTTACCAATTTACGGCGACAATGGTACAATTACATCCAACTCCCCATCTTCACTATTGTCGTCATTGCCAAAATCGTCGTCATTACCAAGACAAATCATTAACCGTTAATGATTACTGATGATCCCTGCCATTCTTTGCGCTGCCCGAATCAGTTTTACAACGTGCTCGACCTTTTTTTTTTTTTTTTTTTTTTTTTTTTTTTCCACATTGGCAACAGATTCAGGCAACAGCTTTTCCACCTCTGTTATTGTGAAAGACTTATTGTTCCTTAAGTAATTCTTCACGTCACCCCATACCAATTTTATAGGGTTAAAACGACAGTGAAATGGGGCAGATTATTAAATTGTGACGTTGCTCCTTTGCGATTTCGTCTACTGCATATATGGGTGTAATAGGCTTATTTTGTTTCACGAGCGATAATAAAAGAAGTTTTGACATTGACATATCTGCAGCAATATTTCTTTCTTGTAATCACTGCACCATAACTTCTTTCCGGTCGTTTGAAGCGAGAATGAATTTCCTGCACCGAGCATAAGCTTCGACGTTTTTATTCATACGAAATTGAGAACTTACTCAGAAAACGTCACTAGACAAACGTCTTTTCGGTGACATTATCAAATTACTTGAACTCGGAAAGTCAAGTTAAACCACTCACAGTAAAACAAATCGCAGCGAAAAAAAGCACACACAACATAAACACGCGATAAACACGATACACAATTTTGTTTACTTTAGAACTGAACAAAGCCGGCAACGCGGGAATGTTGACGTCACGGCATGTGATCACTGGAAGTGTTTAGCGCGCTGTGATTGGAGCGTTCCTAGCGACTAGCGCCTCGCGCTTCTTGCTCTTCACTTGTTATTTGTAAACGTCAAGTGCAAAGTTTCAGCGGCCCGGGTATAAAGCCAGATGACCGAAGCTGGTTATGAATCTGTTCGGCAATTACACGAAACAGTTTGCACCAGATAAATCTCCAGTCACATGTCCATGAGTGAGGAACGTGTAGTACGGAAACGTGAGTCAGGCGGGTACGTCAGAGGTTTAACAACAAAGAAAGCGGATGCTCGCGTGCTGTGCGTGGCAGCTTGGTAGCAAAGAGGATCGCGAGTAATTCGAACCCTGCGCGGGGCAAAGCCACTCTGCCGATGACGTCATACGGCGCGCTGCAGCGCCTCAAACGCAACGCACTGGTCCCGTTGTTCGCAAGGATTGTCGGCGATGGAGCAGAAAAGTGGTGGTTCGGCGTTCAGCGTCTGAGGAAACAGGGGCTATAGTCAGGGCTTTAAAAAGGGGAGCGAGTAGAAGGGTACTGCAGCTTCGGCGAAGGTCACCATGGCTTCTCGAATCCCTCTCACAATTTGCAAGTGAGTTGGTTATACTCAATGACCCGATACCACCAGTTTAGCTCACAACTGGTTGACCTCTTACTTTAATAATATACGACAGAGGGTAATTCTCCGCAGTGTAGAAAATGACTATGACGCCAGTCACTACTCTTGATGAACTATGGTATCGTGTTGAAGCTGCATGGGCATCTGTACCTGTACACGCCATCCAAGTTCTGTTTGACTCAATGCCCAGGCGAATCAAGGCTGTTATTATGGCCAGAGGTGGTTGTTCTTGGTAATCTCAGGATTTATGCACCCAAACTGCGTGAAAATGTAATCACACGTCAGTTCTAGTCATGAATACCAGTTTATCATCTACATTTCTTCTTGGCCAGTACTGCGTGGTACAAACAGTTTAAAACTAAGGTTGTCGTATTATACTAAATATGACGACATAGTTTTAAACACATTCGGAACTGTGTGCAGAGACGAAGAGGCTTGCACAAGAGGGGTGTGGATTGGGAAGATGCACGAAACCAGTGTCAGCACTGAAGACAGCAAAACCAACTTATTTGTACAGCTAATACTCTCGAAAATGTACAGCCTTGAATACGAATGAATAAGTAGCCCTGAATACGTAAAAAAAAAAAAAAAAAAAAAAAAAAAAAATTAACATTGCTGCTATTGTCAGTGAGTGTTACAACGTCACTTGATGAAAAATCAGCCATCTGTCGCAAATTAAAAGGTGTTTGACCTCGTTTCGGCAATGAGTAAGTTTGCCTTCATGCAGGCATGCAGCCCATAGAGGCTAGCATCTTCTAAAAATTTCTTTTCAAACATTTTGACGTAAGCTTTAGAGCTGAGTAGTACATTTTATTATGTGACTTGTTTTATTTTGTAATTTATGATGAAGGCAATCTTAGTCATTGTGGAAACTGGATCAAATAATTTTTAATTTGCGATCGAGAGCTGCTTTTTGACTCATCGATGAAAAAAATTAAATTGTCCATAATCATGTTCATGTTACGTAATAGAAAAAAAAAAAAAAAAAAAAAAAAAAAAAACGCGATTTACGCCGGTCTAAAGCCAGATACCGAAGCTGGTTATGAATCAGTTCTGCAATTCCACGAAACAGTTTACACCAGATAAATCTTCAGTCACATGTCAATGAGTGAGGCAAAAGAGGATCGAGTAATTCGAACCCCGCACGGGACAAAGCCACTCTGCCGATGACGTCATACGGTGCAATGCCGCAGCTCAAACTCAACGCACTGGTCCCGTTGTTTGCAAGGATTGCCGACAGTGGAGCAAAAAATTGGTGGTTCGGCGTTCATCCTCTGAGGAAACAGGGGCTATAGTCAGGGCTTTAAAAAGGGGAGCGAGTAGAAGGGTGGCTTCTGGATTCCCTCTCACAATTCCCAAGTTAGTGCTCTAAGATTACCATATAGCAAACCACCCCCCCCTAAATAATTATCTTTTAAAATAAAATTAATAATCTAATCAAACAATATGTAATATAACCACTTCATTTTTTATTTAATGTTCGTTGGAATCTATATGGCCGCGGTGAAGTAGCCGAGCGGTCTAAAGCACCTCGCTGCGGAGCACGCGGTTGCTCGCCGTGGAGGTTCGAGTCCTCCCTGGGGCATGGGTGTGTGTGTTGTCCTTAGGTTAGTTTACCTAGGTTTAAATAGTTTGTAAGCTACGGACTGATGAACACGCAGTTTAGTCCGATAGATTTACAGACATTTGAACATTTGAATTTGGAATATATAGGCTACGAAACAGATATACTGAGAAAGCTCAAAGAATAATATGATTGTTATCTTCATTTATCCTTGGAATGATAATAGTATATAACAACAATATCATCTCTGTTCTCGCTCTCTTTCTCTTGTCTGGCTTTGTTCTGATCGGAATTATTTTATTTCAATGAGCGTTATTAACTATTGTTATATTAATTGTACAAAAATCTACTGATAAAAATGGAAACTCAGGTACGCATTATCTGAGTTTGGTTCTTATTAATAATTCCCCTCAGTCAAAATTAATTTCAGTAATTTTTTGTATTCATTAAATTATTTTACCAGTTCCTCTCCCCAATGATCATGCTGTTTCCAGTTAAAGCGAAATATTAAGACTTGAAATTATGCATCTCTTGTAGCTTGCCAATGCACTTTGACTTTATTCAATATTTTTTTATATATTTTTTTTTTTTTTTTTTTTTTTTTTGCAATATTTTTTGGCATAGAACCTGCAATCACTTTTACGTAAAGAAAGGTCCGAAGTCTGATCAACCGTTGGTACGTAACATTTATTACTATTCATTAAATCACTTTGATTGAAATTATGCTACACGGGGATCGAATCTAAATATTCCGAACCTCCATCCAATGTCGGCGAATAGTTACGCGGTTTACAAATAATTTTCATTACAGCTCAGCAACGAGATCTTCTACACCGCTGTGAATGGTAACTATTCGGCGAATTCTGCGGGTTGCTTGTTCTGCAAAATACTTTAATCTTTTAAATATTTGTCATTTGCAATACTTTTCATTTTTTTAATTACCGGTTCGTATAAACTGTGGGTTTCATTACCATTTATTTTGGAACCCTTTTAATTACTTTAGTATAGCCTAATTTTTTTACACCAACCTGAATGATACAACACCACCCGTCTGTTGTGATCCAATAAGACAACATTCCGCATCTCAAAAAAAAAAAAAAAAAAAAAGAAAAAGAAAAAAGAAAAAAAAGAAAAAAAAAAAAAACCACGCACACTGGTGTGGAAATTGCAGGATCATCAGTTTCATAAGTCATGGTTTCAGATTTATAAGACAGACAACTAAAAGATTTGAGTATAAACGAGGCCCTTGGAGTAGATGATATTCCGTCTGAAAATAATGATGTCGTTAGGAGAGCCCATCACCTGGAATGCAACTTCAAGAGGAATATAGTAATTCCAATTCCTAAGAAGGAAAGTGCAGAGAGTTACACAAAAACCAGACTGCAGTTATAAGAGTCGAAGGGCAAAAAAGGGACGCAAAGGTTGGGAAGGGAGTAAGACAGGGTTGTAGCCTTTCTCCAATGTTGTTCAGTCTGTTCATTGAGCAAGCAGTGAAGGAAATTTAAACAAAAAATTAAAGTTCAGCGCGAAATAAAAAATTTTGTAATTTGCTGATAGTTGTTGTTATGGTCTTCAGCCCGGAGACTGGTTTGATGCAGCTCTCCACCCTACTCTATCCTGAGCAATCCTTTTCATCTCCTCATAAGAACGGCAACCCACATCAATTTGAATCTGCTTACTATACGCGTCTCTTGGTCTCCCTCTGCGATTCTTACCCCACACACTTCCCTCCAATGCTAAATTTACGATTCTCCTATGTCTAAGAATGTGTCCTACCAAGCGATCCCTTCTTTTAGTCAGGGTATGCCAAAAATTCCTTTTCTCACCAATAATGTTCAGTACCTCTTCATTAGTTATGCGATCTACCCACCTAATCTTCAGCATTCTTCTGTAGCACCACATTTCAAAAGCCTCTATTCTCTTCCTGTCCTCACTGCTTAGCGTCCATGTTTCACTCCCGTACAAGGCAACACTCCATACAAATGCCTTCAGAAAGGACTTCCTTACACTTAAATTAATATTTAATGTTAGCAAATTTCTCTTTTTCAAAAATGCTTTTCTTCCCATTGCCATTCTGCATTTTATATCCTCTGTACTGCGACCATCGCATGTTATTTTACTACCCAAGTAACAAATCTCATCTACCACCTTCATTGTTTCGTTACCTAATCTAATTCCTTCAGCATCGCCTGATTTCCTAAGGCTGCATTCCATTGTCTTTGTTTTGCTCTTGTAATGTTCATTTTATACGCTCTCTTCAACACACTGTCCATTCCATTCAACTGCTCTTCCAGGTCCTTTGCTGTCTCTGACAGAATTACTATGTCATCAGCAAAACGCAATGTTTTTATTTCTTCCCCCTAAACTTTAATCCCTATTCCAAATTATTCCTTGCTTTCCTTCACCGCCTGCTCGATGTACAAATTGAATAACATCGGAGAAAGGCTACAACCCTGTCTTACTCCCTTCCCAACTGATGCTTCCTTTTCATGCCCTCCTAGTCTAATAACTGCAGTCTGGCTTTTGTACAAGTTGTAAATAACTCTCCTTTCCCTATATTTTACTCCTGCTGACTTCAGAATTTGAAAGAGTGTATTCCAGTCAACATTGTCAAATGCTTTCTCCAAATCTACAAAAGCTAAAAATGTAGGTTTGCCTTTCCTTAATCTATCTTCTAAGATAAGGCGTAAAGTGAGTATTGCCTCCCTGGTTCCTACGTTCCTCCTGAACCCAAACTGATCTTCCCCGAGGTCAGTTTCTACCAGCTTTTCCATTCTCCTGTAGATAATTCGTGTTAAAATTTTGCAACCGTGGCTTATCAAACTAATGGTTCTGTAATTTATCACTTGGTTCATAAAACCATCCATTCTTGTGGACACGCGACCTTACGTTGGCATGTATGAAAAAATTGTTGAAATATCTTGGTCGCAGTTAGCTTTATTTCATGACGCGTTTCGAGAACATCATCATCAGACTGTGGTACAAAAGAAGAAAATTACATTTTAGATGTATATAGGACGTAATAATGATATCTATAAGGAGTATAAATCATATTAATACATGTATACTTACAAAAGATTTTAAAAAACGATGGGAATTACACCATCTTGGTATAGATTCCTGATTACAAATTTAAAATACCATCATGGATGTCTGGTGAAGGTGTTCAACCAGACTTACATGCTCAACTGTGGTGAGAGGGGGGAAACACCGTAACAGGTAACCCAGGCCCCATTCGCCACCAGATGGCGCAGGGTTGGCATTGAAAGTTACGTGAATAAAGCTATACATAAAATATCTTGGGCATACTATACTGTGTGCAGTCATAGAAACTGTGAAAGTTGCGTGAAAAATACTACACATAAAACATCTTGGGAACAATATACTGTGAGCAGTCATAAAAACTGTGAAAGACATTTCTACGAAAATGTGTTAAGTCATATAAAAACATATATAACTGTGAAAGGCCTTTTGTACAAAATGTGTTAAGTCATATAAAATTATACAAAATACCAATTCAAGCACATCAAAACCATTAACGGGACAGGGTGCACGACATGGGAGGCGTGGGAGGGCCAAAGGATAGGATTTGGCGTTGCCAAATACAGCACAAAACACATGACAAATGTTAAAAAATACGCATCCCGGCCACTGCGACGTTACAGTGACACAGCCGCTCATCACAGGCTACAAGCTAACATTGTAGAATAATCTTTCATAAGTTCTGTAATTTTCACACCTGTCTGCGCCTGATTTCTTTGGAATGGGGATTATTACATTTTTCTTAAAGTCTGAGGGTATTTCGCCTGTCTCTTACATCCTACACACCAGTTCAAATAGTCTTGTCATGGCTGGCTCTCCCAGAGACTTTAGTAGCTCTGAGGGTATGTCATCTACTCCTGGGGCCTTGTTCCGACCTAGGTCTTTCAGGGCTCTGTCAAATTCATCTCTCAGTATAGTATCTCCTATTTCATCTTGTTCTACTTCCTCTTCCCTCCCCACAACATCGTCTCTCAGTTCATTTCCTTTGTAGAGCTGCTCTATGTACTCTTTCCACCTTTCAGCTTTCCCTTCTTTGCTGAGAACTGGTTTCCCATCTGAGTTCTTGATATTCATAGAGTTGCTTTTCTTGTCCCCAAATGTCTCTTTTATTTTCCTGTAGGCGGTATCAACTTTCCCCCTTCTTATACATTCTTCTACAGATTTGCATTTGGCTTCTAGCCACTCCTGTTTAGCCATTTTGCACCTCCTGTCAATCTCATTTTTTAGTCGTCTGTACTCCATTTTGCCTGTTTCATTTACTGCATTTTTATATTTTCTTCTTTCATCAATTAAATTCAGTATTTCCTGTGATGTCCAAGGATTTTTTGTAGGTCTTGCCTTTCTACCTATTTTGTCCTCTGCTGCCATCACAATTTCATCTCTCAATGCTACCCATTCCTCTTCTACTGTTTTATTTCTCCCTGTTTCTGTCAATTGTTGCCTAAAGCTCCCTCTGAAATTCTCCGGAACTTCACTTTCCTTCAATTTATCTAAGTCCCATCTCCTTATTTTCCTACCTTTCTGCAGTGTTTTCAGTTTCAGCCTACAGTTCATGACTAACAAGTTATGGTCAGAGTCTATATCTGCCCCTGGGTATGTTTTACAGTTTATCACCTGGATCCGGAATCTATGTTTTACCATTATAAAACATTATAAAACATGGTGTGGTAGTCTAACGGTTAAGACGTCTGCCTAGTAAGCATGGAGGTCCGGGTTCGATTCCCGGCCGCACCACAAATTTTAATTCAATGCTTCACATCTATGAATAATGTCTTTGACATTATTTGAGACGTAAATCCGTCTCAGGGATTATTTATTCATATTAATTAAAATCTATCTGATACCTTCCGGTGTCTCCTGGTCTCTTCCACGTATACAACCTTCTTTTGTGATTCTTAAACCACGTGTTCGTTACGATTAAATTATGTTCCGTGCAAAATTCTACCAGGCGACTTCCTCTTTCATTCCTCCTGCCCAGTCCATATTCACCTACTATTTTTCCTTCTCTTCCTTTTCCTACTACCGAATTCCAGTCTCCCATCACAATTAAGTTTTCCTCTCCCTTAACTGTCTGAATAATTTCCTTTAGCTCCTCACATATTTCTTCGATTTCCTCATCATCGGCAGAGCTAGTTGGCATATAAACCTGTACTACTGTTGTCGGTGTTGGCTTCGTATCTATCTTGACAATGATAATGCGATCACTGTGCTGCTCATAGTAGTTTACCCGCATTCCTATTTTCTTATTCATTATCAATCCTACTCCTGTGATACCCCCAATTGATTTTGTATTTATAATCCTGTACTCACCTGACCAGAAATCCTGTTCATCCTGCCACCGAACTTCACTAATCCCCACTATATCTAACTTCAACCTATCCATTTCCCTTTTTAAATTTTCTAATTTTCCTACCCGATTAAGGGATCTAACATTCCACGCTCCGATCCGTAGAATGCCAGTATTGTCTTTCCTGATGACAACATCCTCCTGAGTAGTCCCCGCCCGGAGATCCGAATGGGGGACTATTTTACCTCCGGAATATTTTACCCAAGAGGATGCCATCATCATATTTCCATACAGTAGAGCTGCATGTCCTCGGGAAAAGTAACGGCTGTAGTTTCCCCTTGCTTTCAGCCGCTCGCAGTAACTGTGTGGCAAAGCCACATTAGCTGATGTTACAAGGCCAGCTCAGTCAATCATCCAGACTGTTGCCCCTGTAACTACTGAAAAGGCTGCTGCCCCTCTTCAGGAACCACACGTTTGTCTGGCCTCTCCACAGATACCCCTCCGCTGTGGTTGCACCTACGGTACGGCTATCTGTATCGTTGAGGCACGCAAGCCACCCCACCTCGGCAATGTCTGTGGTTCATGGGGGTGGTTTCTGATAGTAATTCTTTTAAAGGCAGCAAAGGACCTGCAAGAGCAATTAAACGTAATGGACAGTGTCTTGAAAGGAAGGTATAACATTAACATTAACAACAGTAAAACAAGGGCAAACGGAATGTAGTCAGAAAATCAGGTGATGCTAGAGATAATGAGACAATAAAAGTAAAATGTGAGTTTTGTTATTTGGGTAACAAAATAAGTCTTGATGGCCAAAGTAAAGAAGATTTAAAACGCAGAATGGCTACGGGAAGAAAATCGTTACTGAAAAAGCGTAGTTTGTTGACATCCAATCTTAGTTTAAATGTTACGAAGTCTGGAGTATACCACTTTATAGCAATAAAACCTGGGCGATAAGGAGTTAAGACAAAAAAATGATAGAAGCTTTTGAAATATGGTGATACAGAAGAATGATGAAGATTAGGTGGGTAGATCACGTAACTAATGAGGAGGTGCTCAGCAGAATTGGGAAAAAATCGAGTACCTGACATATCCTGACTAGGAGAAAGAATAGGCTGGTGGGACACATTCTGAGACATCAAGGAATCGTCAACTTAGCATTAGTAGGAAGTGCGTGGGATAAAAATCGTAGAGGGAGACCGAGGAACGAATACAGTAAGCAGATCCAAAAGCGCTAGTATTGTCTGTGGGCGAAATTCGACCAATTGTGTTTACAAAAACATGAAAATGAAAAAAAAAAAAAAATGGAATTGTAATTTTTTGAGCACTGCAAATTTCTAGGTTTTATGTTATTGCTATGAGAAGAGGTGGAAGAAAGGACAAAGAGGAAACATGAGAATGAAAGACGAAAATGAGGGAATTAATTGCTTTACTTCACAATTTAGTATTACAAAACTTAAGTAAAAACAACATTTTTCGTAAAAATCCTTTCATCATTCGCTAAATGTCCGTGTTCTCTATGTTCACAAATATAAAATTTCAAATTTCATCAAAGGATTGAACTCTACTTGGTGCAACATACAGCTGACCATGTGTGAAAACTGGTTTTGTTAATAGAATCCCCACTTTTTCAAATGTTTGTCCTTGAGGCTTATTAAAATATTGCATTCACAAACTGAATTGTTTAATTGTATTTAAAAACTTTATTTAAAAGTTAATAATTGAACTTTAGGCAGAATTTTTAAAAAAAATGGGGGTAGTGGGAATCGAACCTAGGGCCTCCATATTGGAACTCCAACCGCTAACTGACTGAGCAAATTTTACCTGTACCAATTTGTTATCTACAATTTGTTATAATACTTAGGAACGTAGGCCTTCGTGGTCATTATTGTTAACCTTCAGACAGGCGCGCGTATCTGTCAGATACTAGGCGAGTGGTTTCGTATCCTTTTCTCGGAAAGTGGGAAATCATCCTCTTTGTGTTAGCCTTCTCTTTTACTATACAACTTTGATGTGTGTGTCTTTTTAAGGTTTATTATCAAGAGGTATCTGCACAATAAGCGTGAACTCCTTGGCTGCCTAGAAGGCGCGCCTATCGGAAGGTTAAAATTGAAATAAATTATAAATTATAACATAGTGGCAAAACTTGCGGAGAATTTGGAGTATCATCCTAAAATTTCTGTGACAAACCACCTTTAGAATTAAGTACATTTCATTGGCCTCCCTGTATGATTAAGATTAAAAATCTGTACCCTCAGTTTCGTGTAAGCTTGTTTATATAATGATGGTGTAGGTTGCCGTTCTTATTCTCAGATGAAGAGACTTGCACAGGGCAGGGTAGCGTGGAGTGTTGCATCAAACCAGTCTGCGGACTGAAGACCACAAGAACAACAGAAACAAAACAAATTATTTAGAGGATAATAGAAAAACTGGTAGAAGCCGACCTTAAGGAAGATCAGTTGGAATTAAAAGAAATGTAGGAACGCGTGAGGAAATATCAACCTTACGACTTATAAGACAGGTTAAGGAAAGGAAAACTTACATTTGTAGCTTTTGTACATTTTGAGAAATCTTTTTTTTTAATGTTGACTGGAATACACTGTTTCAAATTCTTAAGTCAGTAGGAGTAAAATATATGGAACGGAAGGTTATTCACAACTTGCGCGCGAACCACTTGGCAATTATAACAGTTGAATGGCATGAAAGAAAGGCATTGATTGGGAAGGGAGTAGGACAGGGTTGTAGCCATTCTCCTATGTTATTCAATTTGTACATCGAGCAAGCTGTAAAGCAAAGATACATTGGCAGGATGAATTACAAATCAGGAAAGACAGAATTAAAACTCAGCGCTTTCGGATGACATTGTAATTCTGCCGGAGACGGAAAAGACTTGAATGAGCAATAAAACGGAATGGAGAGCGTCTTGAAGGGAGCGTATAAAATTAACTTTAAGAAGAGCAAATACAAGATAAAGGATTATAATCCAAGAAAATCAGAGACGCTGAAGGAATTAGGTTGGGTAACGAAACAACAAAGGTGTTAGACGACTTTTGATGGTCGTAGTACAGATGAGATGAAATGCAGACTGGAAATGGGAAGAAGGTTTCTGATGAAGAGAATTTGTTAACATCGAATTTAGTGTTTAATGTTAGACTCCTGTAGAGTCTTGTGTGGAATGCCGCTTTGTACGGTATTGAAAAATGGGCGACAAATAGTTCAGACAGAAAGCGTATAGAGGCTTTTGAAATGTGGTGCTACAGACGAATGCTGAAATTTAGGTGGATAGATCGTGTAACCAATGAGTAGGTACTGAAAATAATTGGGGAGAAAAGGAATTTCCGGCATACATTGACTGAAAGAAGGGATCGATTGGCAGGACACGTTCGGAGATATCATGGAATCGTAAATTTAGCGTTGGAGGGAAGTGTATGGGGTAAACCAAGAGACGAATACAGTAAGCAGATTGAAATGGATGTGGGTTGCCGATCTTACTGGGAGATAAAAAGGTTTAGTCAGGATAAAGTAGCGTGGAGAGCTGCATCAAACCAGTCTCTGGACTGCACATCAGAACAACAAAACTTTCCATTACGCACTTGAGAGTTTTAATGTTTGTAAAGCTTATGGGACTTAACTACGGGGTCATCAGTCCCTAAACTTACAAACTACTTATGAACTACTTACGAACTAGGACGGCACAAATATCCATGCCCGAGGGGGGATTCGAACCCCCGACCGTAGTGGCCGTGCAGACCGTGACTGAAGCGCCTCAGTCCCCTCGGCCACCGCGGCCGGCTTGCGAGTTTTCTTTGGCACAGTGTTCAACAATATACTCGACGTGATTAGTGTTTTAAAGCTAAAACTTGGAACTCGGCTAGATGTGTGGAAAAAACCAAGTTGATCCGTTTGTATTGCAGAAAATGAAATCTTAATAATAATAGAAAAAGTCAATGTTTCAAGTCGTACAACACGCCCAATGCAGGAGTCAAAGCCGACGTTTTACATAAATTGTACCCGATTTATTGCCTAAAATTCAACCAAGCTCGCTAATTGTCTTTCATTTAGTTGATCGGTTCGGAGAACAAGTACAGTTTTACTAAGTTTTCTTTGCATTTGGTGTAGGTAAGTGACAAATACGATGACGATAGTATCGCCTGGCATAAAAGGTTACCTAAATAAATGTAATTAGCTATGTTGGTTGTTTCTTTACGTAAGACATTATGTTTTCATCGTCGTCCTTTGCAGTATACACGTCTTTGGATTAATATTCATGTTTGAGGAGATCATTAAACAGTGCACACTAAAACTTGCACTTTCTCGGTTACCTAAAGCAAAGTAATCCCTTTGTAAAAATAAGGTACAACGATTAGGTTCCTTCCAGAGTATGCTGATGCAATAGTTCCATACGTAACATTCACGTACAACCGATCGCTCAACGAAAGAACCGTACAGAAGAACTGGGAAGTTATACAGGTCACATCAATATTCAAGATGCAAAACTTGCAAATCGCTAAATCACAGCCCCATGTTATTAACGTCGACTTGTAGCAGGGTTTTGGAACCTACAATTCGTTCAAACATTGTGAGTTACCTCGAACGATCTATTCACCCACGGATATACAAAACGTAGTTCTTGTGAAACATCTGCCGCGGCGGATTAGCCGTGCGCACTGGGGCGCCGTGCTGCGGTGCGCGCGGCCGTCCGCCGCCGTCGGATGTTCGAGTCCCCCTTCCCCCCCCCCCCCGCGGGCATGTGTGTGTGTGTGTGTTGTCCTTAGGTTAGTTTACCTAGGTTTAAGTAGTTTGTAGGCTACGGACTGATGACCACGCAGTTTGGTCCGATAGATTTACAAACAATTGAACATATTTTTGAAACATCTGTAGCTGTACTCACATCAAATGTGTTACGGACAAGGCATCTGGATTAGATATTTTTAGATTTACAGAAGGCTTTTCACAGCGAACATTACAAATGGCTTTTAATCAAACTGCATGGTTATGGAATATCGTTTCAGGTATGTAACTGGAGATTTCCTGACGGAGATCACACGATTCGAAGTAATTCCTGGAAAGGCATCGACTAAAACGGAGGTAATATCTGGCATTCTCCAGAGTAGTTTTACAGTTTCTCTGCTATACGTACACACACGCACACACACACACACACACACACACACACACACACACACACACACACACGATAGCACATTTATGCACCACTCCAAATAGGTGAGGTTTGGGATAGAGAGTTAGGAACTGTAAGGTATGGGGAAAAAATAGCACTGACGTGTTCTACGACCCACTTTAGATTTGTAGTTTTATAAGTTTTTTCAAACATTTTGGACTAAAATAATAATCTAAACAATAAAAAATTAATTAACAAGAGTGTCTGAAACCCTTTTAGGGAAAAAAAATTACCTAGTGGCAAGTTCCGAACTACCGACCTTTAGCGTCAAAGTCCAACGCCTTGCCCATTACGCAACGGCTATAATCAAATTATCAGTCTTTTTCTCATACTATTGCTGGCCATTGTTAACTGATGCTAATATGGCATTTGTGGAAACTAGATTATCATTTATCGAACGAAGAAAGATGTGTTTTTGTTAATTCTTCAGTGCGCCATTGATTTGAAATGCCAACGTCTAAGTTACAATAAGAAAATCATCAAATACGAAACGCAAGATGGCTTATGCCAGAGAAAGTTCTGGACGAGGAATGTCACGTGACGTATCCGAACGGCTGGTTCTGTTAATTCAATGGAGGGTGTCAAATCTCCGTTATTTTTGCAGATATGTCTCAAACGATACGAGATGTTGCTGTTGTTGTGGTCTTAGTCCGGAGACTGGTTTGATGCAGCTCTCCACAATACCCTATCTTGAGCAAGCCTCTTCATCTCCACATATGAATGGCAACCTACATCTGTCTGCATCTGCTTATTGTATCCATCTTTTGGTCTTCCTCTGCGATTTTTACCCCACACACTTCCCTCCAACGCTAAATTCACAATCCCTTGATGTCTAAGAATGTGCCCTACCAATCTATCCCTTCTTTTAGTCAAGGTATGCCACAAATTTCTTTTCTCCCCAATTCTGTTCAGTACCTCCAAATTAGTTACGCGATCCACCCACCTAATCTTCAGCATTCTTCTGTAGCACCACATTTCAAAAGCCTCTATCCTCTTCCTGTCCGCACTGTTTATCGTCCATGTTTCAGTCCCATACAAGGAAACACTCCACACAAATGCCTTCAGAAAAGACTTCCTTAGGCTTAAATCAATATCCGAACAAATTTCTCTTTTTCAGAAACGCTTTTCTACTCATTGCCATTCTGCATTTTATATCCTCATTTGTTATTTTACTACCCAAGTAACAAAATTCATTTACCTCCATTATTGTTTCGTTACCTAATTGTAATTGCTTCAGCATCACCTTACTTTCTTAGACTGCACTCCATTACCCTAGTTTTGCTCTTGTTAATGTTCATCTTATATGCACCTTTCAGCACACTGTCCATTCCGTTCAACTGCTCTTCCAGGTCCTTTGCTGTCTCTGACAGAATTACTATGTCGTCGAGAAAATGCAATGTTTTATTCTTCACCCTGAACTTTAATTCCTTCTCCAAATTCTTCCTTTCTTTCCTTTATAGCTTGCTCAATATACAAATTGAATAACATTGGAGAAAGGCTATAACCCTGTCTTACTCCCTTCCCAACTACTGCATTCCTTTCATGCACTTCAACTCTGACAACCGCTGTCTGGTTTTTGTACAAGTTGTAAATAACCTTACGATCCCTATATTTCACTCCTGCTTGCTTCAGAACTTGAAAGAGTTTTTTCCAATCAACATAGGCTAAAAACTGTATAATGTACCACAGAAAAAAAACTTTACTGTCACCCGCAGGTAAATGATATACAGTTATTTTTCACAAAGAGCACACAGAAATATCTTCGACGCGGCAACATGAAATTTTGCACCGCAATCAATCCGTTTGCATGCAGCCCAAGGCAAATTGCTCATTAGTAAGATGATTAACGAATAATTTGCACAGGAATTTTCATTTGGAGGTGCAGATACTCCCTTTAATCGTCCGCGGTGGTAATTATTTAATTATTATTTTAATTATACGATGAAAATATGCGGACGTAATTTTGCCTATCGTGTTTGCGTTATCCACTGTGCGGCCAGGAGCGTTTTCAGGGCCACTAATTTGTCGCTGCTGAAATGCTGAAAGCACAGCCGAGACTATTTGCACTGCAGCCGCATAGCTACCAAGCCACGGCTGAAAAACTGGGGTTGCTACTGTGTTCAGCTACCATAGTCCTTAATGAACTTTTTTTGTCGCGTATAAATACCAATTAAACATTGACCAAGAGATTTTCTCGATATTTATTAAAAGATACTAGCTTATATTCCCGTGCTTCGCAACGGTTGTTAAAGAAGGTCCTGTGTATATCATGGTTCTTTGGGTTCCGGACGTAGGTCAGCAAAAACACAATCCTTGTTGGATCTCTCTGTCAATAAACTCAGTTCTCCTTGCCAAGATGTCAAATTTAAGTAGAAGTCATTGTCGAAAACGATGAATGTTCATAAAGTTTTTCCTACTAAGAGTGAAATTAATTTAAGTCCGTGCTTCTGAACAATGTAAATTCAATGTTTGGTTGTGTTCATAAAGTTACACATTCCAACAGCAGCGCCGAAAGCGGCTGGCAAATTACATTTCTGAAAACGATATTAGATAAGTGCGAATATTGATTTGTAACAGTTTTCACAAATATCTTCTTGAATAGGAATTTGGAATGAATTGTAAGACTGTGTGAATCATGAGACTCTATACAAAAGAGTTTCGCGTGAAGTGCTGGTCATAATGAGATGTGACAACAATGGATGTATCTGATTCGGTAAAATTTGACTTTCTATCCTGGCGTGTTTTAATCGTGTTTTAATCTTGGCAACATCAGTAACACGATATAAAATCGTTGCAAAGATGACCGAACCACATAGAGTGTAGATAAATACTGCTGTTCCTGCTGTATGCTTGATTTCACGACAAAATATTTGCGTGTCACGCGATTGGCTTATGACGATGTCACATGATTCTCGTTATTCAACATCTGTTGCCAACATTATCACAGGAGGCCGCCGGGATATGAGTAGGACTACGTCGCATAGTTTTTCTTGACCCAGCTGTCAAACGATAACACCTTTCATAGCAGAGAGTGTCGCGTCTATATGTATCAGAGATCACTGATTAGCACAGACCAGTGAGCTTACTGGCACAGGCATATCAATATCTATGGCCTAAGAGACATTCATTAATGTATGTCTGTGTTTCCACCACGCTTCCACGACAGTGATCAATGTTCCACGAGTATTTTTATCTTTGAATCTATCCGGATTTTTATCTTTGTTTTGTGTCTCTCTTCATAGTCGGTAATGTGTGGTTGACGGAAACATGTGATCTATTTAAAAAAAATGCGTATTTGATATTCCTCGTCGTTATTAAAATCTGAAAGGACCGCATTGTCTGACGACTGAAAGAATAAACAGATTTTGACTCGTATCGTAAAGTTCGTAAGTCACAGAGTATATAGCTTTTCCTAGAGTATTTATTGCATATTTCACGAATTTTTGTTCGTCACACTCACCCACTGCCACGCACCGCGACCAAACTCCCTTACTAACATCATTAGACCAAGGGCTATCTACCACCACAACCACGAGTGGGTGACAGTATGTGGTCATGGAGAAAAGTCTGTCAGCACGTACACACACAAGCCTGTTATATATAGATTAAATTGAATTAATGGCACTGAATTAAAATTTATGCCAGAAAAAAAATTATATATATGATGAAACACCTAAAACTTGCACCCCAAATATTGCGGAAACAGAAAGTGCGATTGATGTGCGGTTTTCACAGAATGGATTGGTAGTCAGGACTCGTGTTTTTAGCCAAAAAGCAGATTGTAATATTACTTAGAAAGTGTAGTTTTTATGCAAACATACAGTTTTTTTTAAATGGAACAATGGTTGTTTCTATCATACACTGGAATGTTTGACACCAGCTGTGTACAAAGAATTTTGAATGACATTTTTATCAGGTTTAGTTTGACACCTACAACCGTTAAAAGTTTTGGGGACGGAGACTGCGATAGCGTAGCTGACTGGCCGAGTGGCTATCCCCTGGGGCACGGCCCACTGTCTCATGACCACCAGCCAGTCAGCTACGCTGTCGTAGCCTCCACCCCTATAACTTTGAATGGTTGTAGCTGCCAAACTAAACGTGATAAAAATGTAATTCAAAATTCTTTGTACACAACTAGTGGCAAAAATGCCAGTGCATGATAGAAACAACCCTTGTTCCATTTGGAAAATTGTATGTTTGCATAAAAATACACTTTCTAGGTATTTTTACAATCTGTTTGTTGGCTAACAGTACTAGTCGTTGACTACTAATCCATTATGTGAAACAGCACATCAATCGCACTTTCTGTTTCAACAATATTTACGGTGCAAGAGTTGGGTAATTCACACTGTAATCAACTTTATTGGTTTACATATATAACATTTACATTTTTGAAAAACTTATGATTAGAATACAATTCATGCTCCATCAAGTCTGAAAATAATTGTCACTACACTCGGTTTGTTGACCTGACACAAGTAATTTTGTTTAGACTCTTTCTTCATGTTTTGATAATACTTTTAATCTCTTGATATTCTTCATTTACTTCTCAGTATTGATTTAAAACGGCAATTAAAAATCTCTGAAAATTTTGTTTATATTTCTAATGCTTGCTCAAAGTAAAATGCTCTTCATTCATAGATTGTATGTGGTTTTCTAAATTTGGATTTCCCTTCTTAATTGCATAAAATACATACTGTCCAATGAGCCAATTATGACTATTATGTTTTGCATTAGCAAATAAATTGTATTCTGGCTGAAGTACTTATTTTATTGGGACATAATTCTCGTATGTTCTATCGATGACGGCTAATTTTTTCCTCGGCCACTTCCAAACCAAAATCTTTTCTTTACATGTAATCACATGTTCTATAGCTAACACTAGTTGACATGAATCACAAAAAGAGTGAGTCGTGAATTTATTCTGTGTAACTTTTCTCCCGTGGGTACTTTCTCGTTAACTACATCAGACAGAGCGAACATTTTATCTTCACATTTGATTATTAATATTAGGGTCAAGCAAGTCGCCGAAATGGCGTCCAATAGAAAGACTTGCACCAGGCCAATGAGCCACACGAAAAATAAATAAATTAATTAATTAATATTACGCCAAATTTGTTTCCCATTCTTACCTCCATATTTCATCTCGATATTGTTTTTGGCGTTACCTTTCGTAAGTGCACAATATAATCGACTAGTATTTTAATATTTTCATGTATGTAAGTAATTTCAACGAAGTATTTTCGAACATAATCCAATTCTGGGTTTATTTGTCCAGCATTTATAGGTGCACATCGATCAGTAGGATCCAGGCCGCGGCATAAATTTTAATTCAATGCCTCTACTTCAGTTTAATATCTTTATTTGGTCGTGTTGTACAAAAGTACGAAAAACTTAAGATGGAAAGAAACTTTAACTAGTAACACATCTATGAAATTTGTTCAATATCTTCAATTATAACTCCGTAATAATATAAAATAATTTGGCACAAAATAGAAATGGCACCAAAATCACGAAATAAAGGATTTTGAATATTTTTACAATAAACAATCTAGAGTGCACAAATACTTTTTTTACGCGTGTGGCATTTCGCCTGTTATAACAGAGCGGCAATTACCATAAAAGTGTATAAAACTATCCGTATGTGAGATATATAGGGACGGTTCAAGCTGAATGAAGTACAAGTCACGACCTGATTCATGTTCGAGGGGGAGGTCTGGGAGTACAAAATTCAACTTATGTAATACCGCTGAAAACTGAAACTTAACGAAACATTAAAAATTAAAAAACGAACCCACGCCTCTGTGGAGAGACAGAGCGCTCTAAGGTGCCTTGCTAGTGAGCACGCGTTGCTCGCCGTCGGAGATTCGAGTCGTCCCTCGGCCATCGTTGTGTGTGCGTTGTCCTTAACATAATTTCATTTGTAAGTGCAGGGACACAACGACAGCAATTAAGTCCCTTAAATTTACGAACATATGTACATTAAAAAAAAAATAGTTATTACTTCAGGACGGATAAAGAGGTTCTTGTGTATATATATCGGGTGATCAAAAAGTCAGTATAAATTTGAAAACTTAATAAATCACGCAATAATGTAGATAGAGAGGTAAAAATTGACACAAATGCTTGGAATAACATGGGGGTTTATTAGAACCCAAAAAGTATTGCTAGACGCGTGAAAGATCTGTTGCGCGCGTCGTTTGGTGATGATCGTGTGCTCAGCCCCCACTTTCGTCATGCTTGGCCTCCCAGGTCCCCAGACCTCAGTCCGTGCGATTATTGGCTTTGGGGTTACCTGAAGTCGCGAGTGTATCGTGATCGACCGACATCTCTAGGGATGCTGAAAGACAACACCCGACGCCAATGCCTCACCATAACTCCGGACATGCTTTACAGTGCTGTTCACAACATTATTCCCCGACTACAGCTATTATTGAGGAATAATGATCAACATATAGGGCATCTCCTGTAAAGAACATCATCTTTGCTTTGTCTTAATTTGTTATGCTAATTATTGATTTTGTGATCAGATGAAGCGCCATCTGCCTGACATTTCTTTATTAATTTTTTTCTTTTGTTCTAATGAAACTTCGTGTCATTATAAGCATGTGTGTCAATTTTACCTCTCTACCTACATTATTCCGTAATTTTCTAAGTTTTCAAATTTATACTGACTTTGTGATCAAGGAAGAATGAAGCCCCAGACTTCGCGCAGGACACTCCCGGGCCACACTTCCGCTGGGGTGAGTTCAGCGCTATTCACCACCAACTTAAGTTACCAGGGAAACACTTTTACCCAACCTAACAGCTCAGGGCGGTTTCCTCAGAAGGAAGGCACTACATTAACCAGAACAAGAACGACTGGCTATCTTCTCTACAAATACTGCATTTGCCTGCAGCAGAAGGCTGAGCAGACGACGAATGAGGGCATCCACTACTAACTACTAAACGAGGCTCCAAAGCTCCAAGAATTCAGGCGCAGACAGGTGTGAAAACTACAGAACCATCAGTTTAATAAGTCACAGGATATTCACAGGAGGATGGAAAAGCTGCTAGAAACAGACCTCCGGGAAGATCAGTTTGGGTTCAGGAGAAATGTAGGATACGAGAGGCAATACTCAGTTTACAGCTTAACCCAGAAGATAGATTAAGAAAAGGCAAACCTACATTTCTAGCTTTTGTAGATTTGGAGAAGGCTTTTGACAATGTTGATTGGAATAAACTCTTTCAAGTTTGAAGCAAGCAGGAGTAAAATACAGGGAGCGTAATGTTATTTACAACTTGTACAAAAACCAGACAGCGGTTGTCAGAGTTGAAGGGCACGAAAGGGATGCAGTGGTTGGGAAGGGAGTAAGACAGGATTGTAGTCTTTCTCCAATGTTATTCAATTTGTACATTGAGCAAGCTATAAAGGAGAGCAAGGAGAAATTTGGCGAAGGAATTAAAGTTCAGTGTGAAGAGTTAAAAACATTGCGTTTTGCCGATGACATTGTAATTCTGTCCGAGAAAGCAAAGGACCTGGAAGAGCAATTGAACGGAATCGACAATGTGCTGAAAGGTGCAAATAAGTTGAACAATTAACAAGAGCAAAACTAGGGTAATGGAGTGCAGTCTAAGAAAATCAGGTGATGCTGAAGGAATTAGATTGGGAAACGAAGCAATAAAGGAGGTAGATGAGTTTTGTTACTTGGGCAGTAAAATAACAAATGATGGTCGCAGTACAGAGGATATAAAATGCAGAATGGCAATCGGTAGAAAAGCGTTCTTGAAAAAGAGAAATTTGTTAACATCGAATATTGATTCAAGCCTAAGGAAGTCCTTTCTGAAGGCATTTGTGTGGAGTGTTGCCTTGTATGGGAGTGAGACATGGACGATAAACAGTGCGGACAGGAAGAACATAGAGGCTTTTGAAATGTGGTGCTACAGAAGAATGCTGAAGATTAGATGGGTGGATCGTGTAACTAATGAGAAGGTACTGAACAGAATTGGGGAGAAAAGGAACTTCTGGCATACCTTGACTAAAAGAAGGGATCGATTGGTAGTAAACATTCTTAGACCTCAAGGAATTGTGAATTTTGCGTTGGAGGGAAGTGTGTGGGATAAAAACCGCAGAGGAAGACCAAGAGATGGATACAGTAAGCAGTTTCATACAGATGTAGGTTGCCGTTCTTATGTGAAGGTGAAGAGGCTTGCTCAGGATAGGGTATTGTGGAGACCTGCAGCAAACCAGTCTCCGGACTGAAGACCACAACAACAACAACAACAAAGCTCGAAGCACTGATTGCTAGCCATTGCGCAATTATTCAATGTTAAAGCAACCTTCCAGATTCATACAAATATACAAATACACACAGACACTGGAGGAGAATATTTATAAATGTGTGGCGGTAAGAAAATAAATAAATTAAATGAAATAAATTAATTAGCATCCAAGTTAGTTAATTAAATGAGGAAAATACTCACTACATGAATATTAATTTGAGCAACGACGGTAATGACGCATTAATGTGTGTGAAATAACATATGGAACACGGACACAAATTCGGTGGACGTGTTTCAAACTTATAGGAACCTGTGACGAATGTACCTTAATAAAAGATGTTTAAACAATTACAAAACGCTCTTGGATCATACGGTTACGCTGATTTTCATTCTATACGATTACGTCGCGTGTCAAGCAGATGTACCAGCAATTAACGGTAAGTTCTGTAAGAATGCTTCACTAGTACGTGGACAGTCGTCATAGAATATGTCTTTCTGTGCCATTTTTACAGCGCAGTAGTAGTTAAACGGTATGAAAATGTAAAATACGCACGGTCGCTTTTCCCGTTACTTGTCCGTCCAAAAGGCAAGCGTTGTTGACCCTTGCTTTGTAATACCGACGTAGCGTGAGAGTTTTTTTCTTTTCTTTTTTTCTTTTTTTTTTTTTTCACGGTTCGGCCCCGTTTGAATTATTTTCCGCGTACTGTTTGATTACACAGCACGTCTTTATCCGACCAGAACAATATTTGCCAACATGCGCTCGATCAACAGTACTAATGCTTGTTGTTTTTTTTTCTGTTCTGATAGCGCTTAGCACAAGGCGTGCTAAAAGCTAGCGGATTACATCCCTGCCGCAGAACCCAATGAAAACGTTCCGCTTTCGGATTAATTTTAGATTTTTTCGTTTGAAGTGAATTACTTGAACGTAACAGAAGTTCGTCGACTGCTAATCGCTTTGATAATACATACTAAAAGACCGCTTTTTTAAAAAGATTTCGTTCGTTTATTTCGTGAAATACTGCTGAACAGTATTTTTATAGTTCCGTATATTCCTTTAAGTTGTATTTTTAATTTGTTTGAAAGACTGTACCCCGATTTGACAAAAAAATTTATTTATTTATATGCGATCAACTTGACCATTTACCCATTATCAAGTCCCACAACAGGAAAATTTAAACATACTTTTATATAGCGGGTGGTCAAAAACTCAGTATAAATTTGAAAACTTAATAAATCACGGAATAATGTAGATAGAGAGGTAAAAATTGACACACATGCTTGGAATGACATGGGGTTTTATTAAGAAAAAAAAGTATTTCTAGACGCCTGAAAGATCTCTTGCGCGCGTCGTTTGGTGATGGTCGTGTGCTCAGCCGCCACTTTCGCCATGCTTGGCCTCCCAGGTCCCCAAACCTTAGTCTGTGCGATTAATGGCTTTGGGGTTACCTGAAGTCGCAAGTGTGTCGTGATCGACCGACATCTCTAGGGATGCTGAAAGACAACATCCGACGCCAATGCCTCACCATAACTCCGGACATGCTTTACAGTGCTGTTCACAACATTATTGCTCGACTACAGCTATTGCGGAGGAACGATGGTGAACATATTGAACATTTCCTGTAAAGAACAACATCTTTGATTTGCCTTAATTTCTTGTGCTAATTATTGCTTTTCTGTTCAGATGAAGCGCCATCTGTCGGAAATTTTTTGAAATTTTTTTGGTTCTAATGGAACCCCATGTCATTCCAAGTATGTGTGTCAATTTTCACCTCTCTATCTACATTATTCCGTGATTTATTATGTTTTCAAATTTATATCGACTTTTTGATGACCCGGTATATAAAGTCATCATTACTTTCTTGATTTGATTTGATTTTTCCAGGGAAGCCAAAACAGTCTTGGTCCAACCCGCCACTGCCCGCACCGAAACTAAGTTTATTGTGCGGTATCGCTTCCTGTATATCTAGTAAAGCCAACCATTGCCCTTGAACAGTGCAAGGAGTCCCTTTACCAGTTCTTTATTAGACACAATTTCTTCGGGTCTGGTTGTCCCAAATGTTCTGTGCCTTTTACTCTCCAATGCAATGCATTCGAAGATTAGTTGCGATGCACTTTCATCACCGTCATCACAGATCCTACATTTAGGGTCCTCTTATGTTATTCTCATTGTACGTAGGTGTTTTTTGAAATTCCCATGGCCTGTAAGCAATCCAACCGTGAGTCTAATCTCTCTCCTGTTCAGACCCAGGATTGCAGAGCTTCTTTTAAAACATGGCTTTGGCATCATTACCTTGCCATGTTTTTGTTGATGGACTTTGGTCCAATATTCTACGTGCTGTCTTCTACGCCAGTTACGTAGCTCCAATTTGATCATTGCCTCGGTGATTGTCAGGACAGGTTCCGGTCCAATAAATGGAGCCTCTGTCCCCATCCTGGCTAATCTGTCGGCATGTTCGTTGCCACTGATCCCCGAGTGGCCAGGGACCCACAATAGGTTTACTCTATGGCTTTCCCCTAGCTCCACTAGAACCCTGTGACATTCTGCAACAATTTTAGACCTTGTTGCAGGAGCTGCCAGTGATCTCAGGGCTGCCTGTCTGTCAGAATAGATATAGATGCTACGATCTTTGTAGCACCTACGCAAATACTCCTCCACACACGCCCTGATGGCAGTGATTTCGGCCTGGAATACTGAGGCCAGTTTCCCTAGAGAGATGACGCCCTCCAGTCTTGGCTGCACCCCGTATACCCCGGCCCCAACGCCTTGGTATTTCTTACTATGCATACAAGGTAACTGTCCCATTGAGATAACACATACATTGGTACACATAGCAAAAAATGCTTTGTGAGGCGATTGTCAACAGCCGTAGTATATTTCATAAAATGCATTTTTAAAACCATCGGCTGTTTATTAAAAACCTTATATATCAACTAGTTTCGGTCAATAGACCATCTTCATGGATAAAAAGGTGTTAAAACTGAATGGTAAAATGCATCACAATAAAATACATCTAGCTGAGACAAACAGGAGTCACTATAACTAAAAATATTAAAAATACAGTGGTCATCTTAGATAGGTTTTAAAGTGCATATTATGAAATATAGCAAAAACCTTTACCATCATGTTACGTGCATATGATACGAACTATTGTTGAAATGGACACTCTGTACCGTATATCACTGGGACGCTGCATTAAACAGGGTGATTCACGAAGATACGCAAATATTATAATGTTGTTGTTGTTATGGTCTTCAGTCCGGAGACTGGTTTGATGCAGCTCTCCACCCTACTCTAACCTGAGCAAGCCTTTTCATCTCCTCATAAGAACGGCAACCCACATCCACTTGAATCTGCTTACTATACGCGTCTCTTGGTCTCCCTCTGCGATTTTTACCCCACACACTTCCCTCTAATGCTAAATTTACGATTCCTCGATGCCTAAGAATGTGTCCTACCAAGCGATCCCTTCTTTTGGTCAGGGTATGCCAAAAATTCCTTTTCTCACCAATTCTGTTCAGTACCTCTTCATTAGTTATGCGATCTACCAACCTAATCTTCAGCGTTCTTCTGTAGCACCACATTTCAAAGCCCTCTATTCTCTTCCTGTCCACACTGCTTACCGTCCATGTTTCACTCCCGTACAAGGCAACACTCCACACAAATGCCTTCAGAAAAGACTTCCTTACACTTAAATTAATATTCGATGTTAGCAGATTTCTCTTTTTCAAAAATGCTTTCCTTCCCATTGCCATTCTGCATTTTATATCCTCTGTACTGTGACCATCGCATGTTATTTTACTACCCAAGTAACAAGACTCATCTACCACCTTCATTGTTTCGTTACCTAATCTAATTCCTTCAGCATCGCCTGATTTTCTAAGACCGCATTCCATTATTTTTCTTTTGCTCTTGTTAATGTTCATTTTATACGCTCTCTTCAACATGCTGTCCACTCCATTCAACTGCTCTTCCAGGTCCTTTGCTGTCTGACAGAATTACAATGTCATCAGCAAAACGCAATGTTTTCATTTCTTCCCCCTGTACTTTAATCCCTATTCCAAATTTTCCTTGCTTTCCTTCACCGCCTGCTCGATGTACAAATTGAATAACATCGGAGAAAGGCTACAACCCTGTCTTACTCCCTTTCCAGCTGATGCTTCCCTTTCATGCCCCTCGAGTCTAATAACTGCGGTCTGGCTTTTGTACAAGTTGTAAATAACTCTCCTTTCCCTATATTTTACCCCTGCTGACTTCAGAATTTGAAACAGTGTATTCCAGTCCACATTGTCAAATGCTTTTTTCAAATCTACAAAAGCGGCGTTGCCCGGATAGTTATTTATTTATTCCTGCCTTGAGGTAGTAATTGTCCTATCCCTTCTATGTCCATCTCCTTTTTTTCTAAAAAACGTGTTGTATTTATCGGAGAAAGTATAAGAAATAAGGCATAATGTACAAAGTTTGAAGTACAGTAACCAAACAAAGGAGGATAGTAATCAGAATACAAATGAAGTGTACATCTACCTCTACATACATACTCCGCAATTCACCGTAAGGTGTGTGGCGGAGGGTACACTGTACCACTACTAGGTATTTTCTTTCCTATTCCACTCCCAAATCGAACGAGGTAAAAATGCCTATATGTTTCCGTACGAGCCCCAATTTCTCTTATCTTGCCTTTGTGACTTTTGACTTTTAAGTAGGCGGCAACAAGATCTTACTACACTCAGCTTCAAATTCCGGCCCTCTAAATTTACGAAATTCACGAAAAGAACGTCGTCTTTCTTCCAGCGATCCCCAATTGAGTTGCCGGAGCATTTCCGTGACACTCGCGCATTGGTCGAACCTACCGGTAACAAATCTAGCTGCTCGCCTCTGAACTGTTTGTATGTCTTCCTTTAAACTGATCTGCTGCGGGTCCCAAACACTTGAGCAGTACTCAAGACGTGGTTGTACAAGCGTTTTATACGCGGTCTCCTTTACAGGTGAAGTACATCTTCCCAAAATTCTCCCAATAAACCGAAGTCGGCAGTCCGCCTTACTCACAACTGTAGCAACTAGCATATATGCTAGTTCCATTTCATATCGCTCTGCAATGTTACGCCTAGATATTTGAACGACGCGACAGCATCAAGAAGCTCACTACTAATGCTGTATTCTAACATTATGGGATTGCTTTTTCTACTCATGCGCATCACCTTACATTTTTCTACATTTAGAGCTAGCTGCCATTCTTCGCACCAACTAGAAATTTTTTCTAAGTCATCCTGTATGCTATTACAGTCAGTTACAGACAACACCCTCTCATACACCACAGCATCATCAGCAAACAGCCGCAAATTACAACTTACTCTGTCCATCAGATAATTTATATAGATAGAAAATAATAGCGGTCCTATCACACTCCCCTGGGGCACGCCTGACGATACACTCGTCTCTGATGAACACTCGCCGTCGAGAACAACGTACTGCGTTCTATTACTTAGGAAGTCTTCCAGCCAGTCACAAATCTGTGAACCTATTCCATAAGCTCGTATCTTCGTTAGCAGTCTGCAGTGTGGCACCGCGTCGAACGCCTTTTTGGAGTCGAGAAAAACACAATCCGCCTGTTGCCCTTCATCCGTGGCTCGCAAGATGTGAGAAAAGAGCAAGCTGAGTTTCACATCAACGATGTTTCCTAAACCCGTGCTGATTCATGGAAAGAAGCTTTTCCGTTTCATGGAAATTTACTATATTCGAACTGAGAATATGCTCTAAAATTCTACATGAAACTGACGTCAACGATATTGGCCTATAATTATGTGGGTCAGTTCTCTTTCCTTTCTTATAAACGGGAGTCACCTGCGCTTTTTTCTAATCACTAGGAACTTTGCGCTGAATTAAAGATTCGCGATAAATGCAAGCTAAGTTGGGGGCCAATGCCGCAGAATAGTCTTTGTAAAACCGAACTGGTATTCCTTCCGGACCAGCAGACTTTTTCGTATTTAGCTCTCTCAGCTGCTTCTCTACACCGGAAAGACCTATTGCTATGTCCCCCATTTCGGAATTAGTACGTTGATCAAATGATGGTATATTTGTGCGGTCCTCCTGCGTGACAGATTTATTAAAGATTAAATTTAGAACTTCAGCTTTCCGTTTGCTTTCTTCTATTACTGCCCCGTAATGATCAACTAGTGACTGGACAGTGGGCTTTGACCCGCTTATCGATTTTACATACGATCAGAATTTTTTCGGGTTCTCGGAATGATCTTTTGCTAAGATATGGCTGTGGTAATTATTGTATGCTTCGCGCATCGATCTTTTTATAGACGCATGAATCTCTACTAACTTTTGCCTGTCATCATTTGCGTGTTCTTTTTTGAATCGAGAGTGCAACAGCCTTTGCTTTCTCAGCAGCTTTCTAACATTATTATTATACCACGGTGGATCTTTTCCATCCTTAATCGTCTTTACTGGCACATATTTCTCTAACCTTTTATTAACAATGCACTTAAATTTAGTCCACAGTTCCTCTACATCCATAGTCCCGGAATTAAACGATGCCCATTCATTTTCTAAGTGCGATCGTAACATTTGCTTATCGGCTCTTCCCAACAAAAACACGCTCCTAGCCTTCTTGACTGGTTTATGAACTTTGGTCACCATCGACGCTATGACGATATCGTGATCACTAATTCCTGTCTCTACACAGACATCGTTAATAAGGTCTGGCCTGTTTGTGGCTATAAGGTCTAGAATATATCCATTGCGCGTGGGTTTCCGGTATAACTGCTCAAGACAGTGTAACATTTATGCATTCATGTAATTCACAAATTTTGTATAAACAATATTTCTTGTTACTTGTCCAGCACCTAATAGGAATAATTTCTTTGGTGAGGTCACCCTTGAGGAAGTGACATAAAGTTCCAATACTCTGACATTTTCAGCTATCATCCGATATTTTTTTTTAAATTCTTTATTAGCAAACCATGATTTTGGCCAGTAACTGGCCTTTATCAATGCATGTGTTAAATGAATATGTTATTAATATGGATGTGAGTTATCCATATCAGTAACATCTTCATTTAACACATGCATTGATAAAGGCCAGTTACTGGCCGAAATCATGGTTTGCTAATAAAGAATAAAAAAAAAAAAAAAGGAGATCGACTGATAGCTGAAAAAAAAACTCACATATCACAGTAGTGGAGCGCAAACCATGGAAAGTAACCTGATGACATAAAATTGTTCGTGTGAGAAACATGGGCATGTCAAATCCACTCCACAGTAATGAATAGATCCCCCGTGGTTTATTAATCGTAATAAATTAATAAATTAATAAATTAATCGTAATAAAAAAATGCAAGTCTCACTGGAAACTGTACTCTCTTGAAGTTAAAAGCCAGAAAGAAAGGACACAGTTCGTTGTAATTGACGCTAAGTCATCGAATAAAACAGAAGTCATATCTGGCGTTCCACAGGGAAGCGTTATAGGTCCCCCACTCTTCGTCGTGTTTATAAACGACAATCTGAATAGCTCCCTTAGACTGTTCGCGGATGATGCTGTCGTTTATCGGTTAGTGAAGTCAACAGAGGATCAAAAGCAACTGCAAAGCGATTTAGACAAAATTTCTACTTGGTGCGAAAATTGGCACTTGACACTAAATACAGAAAAGTGTGAAGTAATACACAAGACCACTATAAGAAATCCGCTGAACTTCAATTACACGATAAATCAGTCAAACCTTAAGATCGTAAACTCTACCAAATACCTAGAAGTTACAATTACGAACAACTTTGACTGGAGAGAACACATAGAAAATATTGTGGGGAAGGCGAATCAAAGGTTACGTTTCATCGGCAGAACGTTACGGGGGGGGGGGGGGGGGGGGAGCGTCACGGAAATGTTGCACTGAAAATATTTTGCTAGCACCCACCTACTTAGGAAGACATGACGATCCCAATAAAGTAAGAGAAATCAGATCGAAAACGGAACGATTTAGGGTTTTTTTTCTTCCCGCGCGCTATTAGAGAATGGAACGGTAGAGAAAAGTTATGAAAGTGGTTAATAAACCCTCTACCAGGCACTTAAATGTGATTTGCAGAGTATCTATGTAGATGTAGATGTCTGTCGTAAATAATGGGTATTCGATAGATGTACTCTGTTTTATTCTCTTCTTTTCCTTATAACCCTATATAGAAGTCTATTGCTATCGCCCACATCCGTGTGCTCTTCAGAGCTCAAAGTTGTCAACACTAGTGTACGGAGGGTCAACCCCCCCCTCCCGCCCCCTCTTGGCTAATAACACACACACACACACACACACACACACCCCTAAACTCCGACCAACCCCCTCCCTCTACACCTGAGATACTAGGTCATGTTTTACCATTTAATATTGAAATTAAATATCTTTTATTTCACGTTTTGTAAATAGTTTTAGCCGGCCGCAGTTGCCAGCAAAACCATTTTAGGTCATTGTGGCGATGATAATACTTCATAACATAGATTTCTCAACTGATCCCCTAATTGTTTCCACCAGTGTAGATGTAGATGTAGACATAGAGGTGCGAAAGTTCGCCAATACTGACTCCTGCCTACACCAAAATTATAGAAAATCGTGTTTTTTTGTTTTTTATTGAAATAAATAGGTGAACTTCAAAGGAGAAAAAATGTATAAATACGAAATTTCATCCCGAGAAACATTGAATTAATTTTTTGACATATGTACGTATATATACACACATAATTTTGGAAAATTAAATTTTTACAAAAAAATACAATTATTTAGGTGAACTTAAAAAAACCAGTGTAAACATATATACGTACGGCATTTTTATGAAAAATACAATTATTTAGGTTTAGGTAAACTTAAAAACAAAACAAAAAACAGTATATATATATATATATATATATATATATATATATATATATATATATATATATATATATATATATATATGAACTTCAGAAGAAAAATAGTGTAAACATACATATATGTTCACACTGTTCTTTTTAAGTTCACCTAAATACAGTTTTTTTTCTTTTGAAGTTCACCTAAATAATTTTATTTTGCCGGCCGCGGTGGCCGAGGGGACTGAGGCACTCCAGTCACGGTCTGCACGGCCACTACGGTCGGGGGTTCGAATCCCCCCTCGGGCATGGATATTTGTGCCGTCCTTAGGATTAGCTAGTTCATAAGTAGTTTGGAAGTTTAGGGACTGATGACCCCGTAGTTAAGTCCCATAATCTTTACAAACATTTGAATATTTTTTTTTGTAAATTGTTTTAGAAAGCCCCCGCCCCCCTCTGAGGCTACAAAACATACTAATTTCTCACACACCTCTCCCAGAAATTTCAAATGAATCCTTGACACCCCTGTGGGCACCTCTGTTACTGTCTGCTTTCCAAAAATTTCCTTAAGTTGACTGGAATACGTGTTGCATGACGTAACATGTTTTTACAACAACAAAAAATTTAAAAAATGAATAAAAAATAACATTATAAAAGGTGGACAGAGAAGAGATAGGAGAAGTTCTAACCAAGGGCAGCAGTAAATAAATAAATACCCGGGCAACGCCGTGTTTTGAGCTAGAAAACCATAAAGAGAACTGATTGAAAAAAAAAAAAATACTTTATATTCCTTCAAACAGTCTTGATTGCAAATTTTTTACTAGTCAATGACGCGTTTCGCCCTTTAGAAAAGGAAAATCTACAGGAAACCGACCACAAGTGACTCAGTCATACATGCATCTTCATGCTATCCATGGCAATACAAAATGAGCTTTTTTTAAATCAATGATTAACAGAATTTTTGAGATTCCCCTTTCTGAAACTTCCGTCAATAAAGAAATAAATAATCTGGAATACATCGCCGAAATGAATGGTTACAACCCGTCCCTGGTTCGCAAAATGTACAATGAAAAACGTTCTAAAGATGTACCACAGCTTCACTCGGTAACACCTGACGATGAAATTATACGTATCCCCATTCCTTTCATGAGATATTTTTCTTATGACCTGGCTAAACTCTTTCATGGCACAAATGTACAAATCGTATTTAGTAGCCTTTTGGACATCCAGCAAATTCTCCCACACAACGAACAAGCCAATAAGGACAGATACCTTTCCTCGGGAGTCTACAAACTACGTCCCGAATGCCCAGCTGAATATATAGGACAGACAGGCTGGTCCTTTAAAGTACGTTTTACTGATCACCTTCTTACAAAAAAGGCCAACTCAAAAAACTTTCCCCCTTTGCAGAACAGACTAAAGCATCCGATCATCAACAACCTACCATTGACAGCATGCAAATCTTACATATAGCGCAGAAGGGGCGTAAGCTAAATTTACTGGAAGAGTTTGAGGTAGCGAAGCGCGCTTACTTTGGACACCCACACCTCCTAAACGATCAGTTGGCATGCAAAGATCAAACATTCTTAGATATTATGATGTCTCTGTTCAAATAAAATGCCTCTCAGTTACAAATACCAACATAAATTATAAACTTCTGTCCTGCTTAATAACCTCCCTTTCGTTAAATTTGTATTCAGATCGCTAGATTTGACCCGTCCCGTCTTATACATCGGCTTCCTACGTCACTCCCTACCCACATTCCCCCAGTCAGTCTGTATAAGTCGGCGGAGCAGCACACCACGCCCGTGAGCGCAATTGTAAACATGGGCTTATCTTGTGTCACCAGAGACCACCGCTTCTATTAAGGTAATCTTAAAAATCGGTTTTATGTTTCTCACATCTTTATCGAGTATGTTCCAATTGTAGTTCGTTGTTACCCGTACACTTGTAGGGCCACAAGGAAAACCAAAAAAACATTCCAGAAAAATAGAAACACCGCAATAACAACTTACGGTGTCACACCACGGAGAGCGCATTGTAAGCTTTGTTTACCATTTACACTGTCTTTTTAACACAAAACAAACCCTTGTACCATTATAACCGTTTGTAATTCCGCCTTGTAATTTCTGTCACGCAGATAATCTGAAGATGCCCTGCTAAAGGGCGAAACGCGTCATTGACTAGTAAAAAATTTGCAATCAAGACTGTTTGAAGGAATATTTATTCCAACTGATTGCTGTTGTACACCATGGATTGGAAATCAAAAATACTTTAGTCCATTTTTAAGTAAAACCTCGTGAATCGCTAGTGATGTATAATTTTTTTTTTTATATTTGTAGCATAAGACTTTCCTTGATATACATCCAAAAGAAATAATTATAATTCTTACCAGTTCGCCATGGGCGCATTAAATTGTATCCGCTACGCTGTGCAGCACTTGATAGCGAGGGCAAAATAGAGGAAGATGTCTGACCATCTCAGCGTTTTATGTCGACCCACGTAAAAGCTCTGTGAACACAATACTTTTTATTCAATGAAGAAGGAACTTTCCATAAATGGATTTCACGCTCTGGCAACCAATGAAAACTCTATTGAATCGCAGAAGGCAACTTCATTTAAACACCGTTTTATTGTTCTCTTAACTCGAGCGAAAGCTTAAAGCTGCTTTATAAAACTTGAGGCAAGTTTTCTCGGAGGCGGCGACCTTTGACAATGAAACGACTGTGAAACGCGTCTTCTTTGTCACCGAAGTTCCTCCATCTTTGCGTTGTCTCCGGACGTGCTGTACGGCAAATGCAGGATCCGTTTTCTTATTTCTTTCTTTTTAATAATCAAAGATTGTTAAAATTCACGATGTTTCTATTTCATTTTGAATGAAACACACGCCATAAATGTGTGATATTCTACAAAATTTTACACACTAGCTTATATGCCCTTGCTTCGCAACGGTTGTTAAAGAAGGTCCTGTGTATATCATGATTCTTTGGGTTCCGAACGTAGGTCAGCAAATACACAATCCTTGTTGGATCTATCTGTCAATAAACTCAGTTCTCCTAGCCAAGATGTCAAATTTAAGTAGAAGTCATTGCCGAAAACGATGAATGTTCATAAAGTTTTTCATACTAAGAGTGAAATGTTAGGTTGTGTTCATAAAGTTACACATTTCAACAGCAGCGCCGAAAGCGGCTGGCAAATTACATTTCTGAAAACGATATTTAATAAGTGCGAATAACTTATTGATTTGTAGCCTAACAGTTTTCACAAATATCTTCTTGAATAGGAATTTGGAATAAATTGTAAGACTGTGTGAATCAAAAGATACTTTCGCGTGAAAGTGTTTGTCATAATGAGATGTGACAACAACGGATGTATCTGATTCGGTACAATTTTACTTTCTATCCTGGCGGCCTCGAATTTTTATGTTGGCAACATCAATAACACGATATAAAATAGTTGCAAAGATGACCGAACCACGTAGAGTGTAGATTAATACTGCTGTTCCTGCTGCATGCTTAATTTCAGGAGAAAATATTTGCGTGTCACGCGATTGGCTTATGACGATGTCACATGATTCTCGTTATTCAACATCTGTTGCCAACATTATCACAGGAGGCCGCCGGGATATGAGTAGGACTACGTCGCATAGTTTTTCTTGACCCAGCTGTCAAACAATAAC